>NW_024102826.1:18956769-21547910 GCF_013122585.1 Styela clava | reverse complement strand
CTGAAGGCGGAGGCATATTTAACTACATAAAATTTATTTCAGCCACAGAAACAGAAAAAATATTAGTTTTCGGGGAGGAAGGGGGAAAATGCATAAATATCCTAGAATAATATTTACAGTTATATTAAATCATAAAACAAATAAAATCTTAAATTTTTTCGTTGATTAAATCTGCTATGACACCTTTTATATTTGCATTTTCACACCATTTTGTTGAATTTTTTGTATTTGTTGATTATCGCAAACCTGGCAACATTAAATTCGATTTTAGCTCATGCAACAATGAACCGTAATGCACCACAATAATTCTATAAGTTTCAATGATGGCTCATAACTTTGCTCAGGGCGAGTCTCGTTTAATTATGAGTGAGTGCCCTTAACTTTCCAGAGATGAGTCTTCATTACTTCTGAGTGAGTGCCCGTAACTTTGTTCAGGATGAGTCTCCCTTAGTTCTGGAGTGCATGTAACTTTGCTCAGAAGTGAGTGTCCGTAACTTCTTGCTTCTGAGTGAGTTCATAACTTTTCTCAGAGATGAGTCGTTTAATTTCAGTGAGTGCTGTAACTTTGCATTGAGATGAATCTTCGTTAATTCTGAGTTAGTGCCTGTAAATTTGCTCAGAGATGAGTCTTCTTTACTTCTGAGTGAGTGCCCGTAACTTTGCTCAAAGATGAGTCTCCTTTACTTCTGAGTGAGTGACTTAACTTTGTTTGCAGATGTCTCCTTTACATCTGAGTGAGTGTTCGTAACTTAGCTCAGAGATGAGTCTCGTTTACATCTGAGTGAGTGTTCGTAACTTTGCTCAGAGATGAGTCTCCTTTTACTTCTGAGTGAGTACCCGTAACTTTGCTCAGAGATGAGTCTCCTTTACTTCCGAATATGTACACATCTTTAAGAATTTGGATTATTCTCCCTCATAAACAATATATATCGTCATGTGCCTTTAAAGTATATTTTTCTCTTTCAACATGATCAATTTCATTTCAGCTCTCGGTTCTCCAGTTAAGAAGCCTAAGTCTTCAACTGCCTCATCATCATCCTCTAGTGGTTACTTGGGATCTTCTTCAGAACATACTGACGAATATCGATCTCTGGCTGATGATCTTCCTAAATCTTGGGAATTTACAGAAATTGGAACCAGTGAGTCATGTAGTAAATAATGAAGGATTGAGTTGGAAATTCACTTCATACCCGTATCGACGACATCTTCAATTTGAAAAGTTCAAGTGCATAAAACTAGTGTTCTGAAGTATATTTGCTTCAAATATTCAGATGTTGAAATTTTACATGTTAAATTGATCGTTCTTCGCATCATAATTTCAGCGCGAAATAATTGATTTTGAACTTTCTGAAAAAGATTTTTTTGAATGGTATTTGTCCTTTAGCTATCTTGACGCGGAACATCAAATTCAATTTTCCTACAATTACTGTTTCAAATGGCCTGTTCATGCAGAAGTTTTCACGCAAAGTGCCTAAAGTTTAGAACAGTGGCTCCCAAACCGCGGTCAATTATGGCCCTCGTAACGATTTGATATGGCCCATCGAACTTGATAGAAATAACGGTGCTCCCGAAGTATGTGAACCAAGATGGTGGACATCGGAACGTAACAGGTCAGGGTTAGGCGATAATTTCTTTCCAATTTTCCTTATTTTAGTCCTATTATCAGTTCGAAGACTAGCCAAGAGCCTCCCGTAGTATTTATACCTAAAATTATGGCCTAACCCTAACTTAGTACACATATTACATTCCGATGTCCGCCATCTTGGTTCGCATACTTCGAGAGCCACACATTTATTCATAGCAATTTTATTTTGGGGAATTGTCAATTTGGTATTTCAATTTTACGTACCGGTAATGGCCCTTGCAGGCGCTTCCCTCTTCTGGCCCACTTTTATTTTTCTGCTTCTACTTAGATAACCACTGGTTTATAAATATGCCTTGTATTACAGGTTATCTCAGTAGTACTGATCAAGGTAGTCCAATGATGAGCCCAGAACGAGAGGAGCCGCACATTTTTGATGATATCGACGATTTCTCAATGGGGCGAACATCAACTTTTGAGAAGAGCGCAATTAGTTCGGATCTCGTTAATATATTATCGGAGCAAGCACGTCAACATCACAAATTGAAGATGAAATTACTGAAAGACAAGTTCCGGAAATCGTCAGATGCTCACAAAACGAAAATGATCATGATGGAAAAAGAGCATGAAATGAAAAAAAAGGAACATGAAAGAAAAATGGAAATCTTGATGCAGAAATACAAGTCGATCAAGGATGGAATGGAGGAATGAGTTGTTTAGTCTAAGTGGGAAATGGATCGAAGTCTGTAATATTGATTTTGTATTGATTGTTTCAGTTTTGATCGATAACAAGAAACATTTTCACTTTTACATTGAACTTTTGATTGACATTTTCAATTCTGAATCGATGTCCTTAAATTGTTTCAACTGTTCAATTTCATTTGGATATCATAGTTTGTGATTGTAACATTGATTCTGATGTCTCATGGAACATTTCAATCTTGATAAAATAACTTGATTTATTTTCTGAATGTGGACTGAAACAGTGGAAGAAATATTTTTAATCAATATTCCGATCAATATTTCCTGTTTTGATACGAGATTCAATTCCATTTAGACATCCTTTTTTGTAACATCAACTTGATGTTTGGATTGGAATATTTGAATCTCGAACCTATCTCGACTTGATTTGTTTCTGATCATGATCTGCAATATAGAAGAAGTGTTTTTAGTTTTTAGCACCAATTTTAAATCAATATGAATTTTTATTCTGATGTTCGAATTGAAACAACTCAATCGAGAACGATTTATTTCTGAAAATGGCTTCAACATAGAACATTGAAAAGTGTTTTAAAGTTTTTAGCACCAATTTTAAATCAATATGAATTTTCATTCTGATGTTCGAATTGAAGCAACTCAATCGAGAATGATTTATTTCTGAAAATGGCCTTAACATAGAACATTGGAAAAACTTTTTTAATTTTTAAAATTTTTAATTTTCGATCGAGTTTTAAATAGATTTGAATACTAAATTGAGTTGAACTTTCCGAATCCACACGGCATTTGTATTTTATTGTTTGACAACAGTGAGGATGTGAAAAGTACACTGAAAGTGGTCTTTATGATTTGTTGAATCTGTGTTTTTATGCATTGATTATATTTCAAACAACGCTTATTACTAGCAGCCACTGCATTGTTGAACATAATGATGAATCATAAATGGCAAAACTGGACAAATCACTATACATTCTGCGATTCTCGTGTAGGGCTGTCCAAGTGAATCGAACATTTGAAATCGAATAATTATGCAAAATATCAGCAGTAATTTAGATGTAACTGCACCAACGTTATCAAAAGGGGAGTTTTTATTGTACGATAGAGACAGATTTAGGATCGTGCAATATTAGTCAGTTAGATTCGAATCAAAAAAATATTCGATTTTGGACAGCCCTATTCTTATGTCGAATTACTAGGGTTACTAAAACCAGAAATGATGAAACTAATTTTAAATGGATTCAATTGAAACACTTCATTCTAGAACTCACTTTTTATGTGACAATATTCTGAGTATATTCCTGTAAATCAGGCTTTATAGACGGTATGAACATCAGTGTGTTTTTTTTTTTTCATTTGAGACATTTATCACTGATACCTAAGAATAATCCACTGCATCGTGAAGTTGTTCTCAAGAATTTTTACCTCGTACAAAGCTCTTTCAAATATACTACGGTATGTTTTATTCTAGAACTTTACAACAGGTTGACTGGTATGGATAGCAATTTTTATGAGTAGTTTTGGACATCATCTACAAACACGATTCTCTACTAACAGCCACTGATACAAGAGGAGAACACACAGCCACTGCATTATACTATTTTTTTTTCCACAATGGTCGTTTTCACCTCAAATAAGGCTCGTTACAATATACTATGTTCCATTCTAGAACTTCACAATAGCTTGATGTGATTGACTGTTTTGAATAGCCATTTTTATGAGTAGTTTTTGGACATTATCTCCGAACAAGGTTCTCTGTAAGCAGCCACTGGGAATAAGGAGATCGAACAATCACTGCATTGTTGAAATTATCATCGATTACAGGTTTCAACCAGGGATAGAGGATCTTTTTATTTTCTTTTAATCATTTTCATTCCTAACAAGTCTCTTTACAGGTACACAAAATGTAATGTAAATGTAATTTTTCACAAATGTGTCTGTCCAGTGTCCAGTACTTTTTTTTTTGTATCTGAGTGTTTCTATGAGTAAGAAATCACGAGCTGCATTGTTCAATGTCACTTGCAGTTTGCACAAATGCTCTAACTTTGTTACAAATGCCAGATTCAATATGTGACGCTTTTTATGAATTTTGAAGAGATTGGATTGATAATTTTGTGCGTTTTGCTCTTTGAATGATGAACATCTGATTATACTCATCGTTGTGGTTCGAGTCACAAATATTTGAAGATTGGTGCGATGTTTAGCATTTCCGCAGTTGCTACGAATTCGCTCAGAGATGGGTCTTGTTCATTTCCTAGTGAGTGTTTGTAACCTTGTCAGAGGTAATTATTCACTTTTGGTATCATTTGCCAGCTTGTGTTTTTTCTCTAAAGCTTTTTTAATAAGCTTATTACTTTTATGTTTTTATTTGATGTTTTTTAATCGGTGTATGTTTTTATCTCTGCTAATATCTTCATAGTTTGTCCGAAATAAGAGAACAATATGGCTGCCGCAATGTAAGCACAATCCCAATCAACTGTTGAAAGATATGTACTGACTGCCGCATAAAGGAGATAATTATACAAAAACGCAAAATTTGGGATAAAATATTATGCACAAATTTGAGAATAAAACAAAATTTTAAAATCAAATATTCCATATTCGCAGAAATTTTTTTTCACACAGCAACAGCAATTTAGCAAAAGGTTCCATAGGCCCACTCGTGTTCAACCAAACTTCAAATTATTAACATTATACCAGTTTGAACCGGTTCTAGGTGATTTTATGCACATCTTCATATATGAATAGCATGATTTTCCAAAGTCTCACGAATACAAATAAACTTTTTCATGTAGACTGCAATATATTTCATTTGTATGCTAGTTTTATCAGGTTACATGTAGCTTTTAATTTGATTTTTGTAGAAATATAGAAAACATTCTTATTCAATACAAAAATGAATTCTTTGAAGTAATGTCATTGTCATATCTCTTTTAGACCGATTTAATCCAGTTATGACTGGTTTTTGTGGGTTTTAACAAGAATGTGTTAATTTCCAGGATATATTCTGATATATTATTGTGTCACCATGTTATTGTAAATTCTTGTTTCAATGTTCTGAGGTTTGAAGTATTGAAGGTATTATATATATCATTGTGGGTTTCTTTATATATGAATTCAAGCCCTTTATTGATTCTTTTCATTTGTGCCACGTCAAATTTGGCTATTGGTAATTCAGTAAATCATGGTACCAATCAGTTTCATATATGAGCGAAATGTTTTTAGTACCAGCTGCCCATGCCACGTGAAAGCAGTCTTAAATTTTTTGTTTTACGGCAAATTTGCCAAATTTTTTTTGTGTGTTATTTCAATATATTTTTGATTTATTGCAAAGAGCGTGTATGCAAACTCTTTGAGTTGCTTCAGAAAAAATTCGGACCATCCATCGCAACATTGTAAAGCAGTGGTTCTGAAACTTTTTAAGCCGCGCTCCCTTTTTAGAATTTGTCAAGTCTCGCCCACCTCAAAAATAACTAGCTAACAATGAGCTACAAATAACAGATAGTAAGGCAAAAGTATGTTTTATTCAAAAAAACATGTTTTATTCATGAAAATCATGAATGGAACGTAAATATCCAAACTATAGAAATGTACCTAAATGTCCAAAATAAGGCGGGAAAGATCAAATCTGACAAATTTTTTATTTTCAATCAGCTTCACGCCTCCTCAAAAAATGTCTACGCCCCCTTTGTGGGCCGTGCCCCACCGTTTGAGAACCACTGTTGTAAAGGGAATTCTGCTTTTAATTACAAACAATTTGCACCGAACAATTATTTTTTGGGGCTCCCGAAGTATGCGAACCAAGATGGCGGACATCGGAATGTAATATGTGTACTAGGTTAGGGTTAGGCCATAAATTTAGGTATAAATACTACGGGAGGCTCTTGGCTAGTCTTCGAACTGATAAAAGGACTAAAATAAGGAAAATTGGAAAAAAATTATCGCCTAACCCTAACCTGTTACCCATGTTAAGTTCCGATGTCCGCCATCTTGGTTCGCATACTTCGGGAGCACCTATTTTTTTTTATAATTTGTACTCTGTATACAAACTCTAGTTATTTGCTGAGGCTTTATTTCATTCCCTTGCAAAATACACACCATATTTTACTTGATAACAACCATTATACTTGAAAATAGTTGTGTATTCAAACCACGATGAGCTTTATAGAAAGTCTAACTTGAAAATGGATTTTAAAGTGTGATATTATCTCTGTATTGTGATACTCGGCATTCTGAAACTCTCGGGTATAATTGGGCTGTTAATCACTTTTTCTTTCGAAGGCCTCACATTTGTGGGTGACTTTGGAAATGAAAACAAATGAAAAATTTATTAACTTCTTAATTCTTAAATATTGAAAATAACTGCTTTTCTATAGCTTTTACTCTTGCACGGGAAATGTCAAATGAATAAAACTGATTATGTTACTTGGATAAGAGTTTATGTTACCGGTATTTTGAAATGTATTGAATTTAGAATAGCAGAATAGAATCTTTAGAACAGTGGTTCCCAACCGGGGCCTTTGACCCCCAAGGGAGCCACAGATCAGTTGGTGGGGGCCACAATGCTAGTCGCAAAACTGATTCTACTTTTCCCTTTTCAAGAAAACTTCGATCTTCCTAGTTTCATTGATTGATAATGTCATTTCACAGAGTGTTTTCACTTTGTTGAGCATGAATTGTTTGGACACAATGGGATTTAACGTCTGTCAATCAAAATAAAACTATAAATTCCACTGATATTATAAACAGGGGGCCATAAGTGCTTAAAGCGTTTGAAAGGGAGCCACGAGCCATAACGGTTGGGAACCACTGCTCTAGAATTTCAGCTTGTTGTATAGTTCTGAAATTTGGCTTATATATGAGATGGATTTGTACCATTTTAAAATGTATTGATTCTGAAATATCAAACAGAAATTTTTTTTGGATAAAGTTGTTCATATTTATCCCATTGGTAAACAAAGTCATAAAACGCTTTAATTCTATTGTCAAAAACGGCCTTTTCACTGACTTATGATTATTTCTTGACTGGTATAATAGTAGTTATCCAGTAATTTTATTCAAATACATGGATATATATAACCAATTCATGTACAGGTCAATTTACTGTTTTATTTGACCCATATTAGTGATATATTTTTGTGAGCTCAGCAGTGTATATGATTATAGCAAATCTGCTAGCTATGGAAAATCAAACAAAGAATCATGGATTCCCAAAAGCCCATAGTTTGCAATAGTATTTGGAATATTGAATATATTCCGAATTGTAACATTTTCTGCATAAATCATCGTAAATTGTTATGTATGTTATTTGGCAAAAGCAGATAGTTGAGGCAAAACCTTTTCAATTATGTCAAAACACTTTTTTTAATATTATTTTCAGATTTTAAGATGCTTTAATAAAGATCAATATAACAACTGAGAATATTCTAAAATAAAGAATTTAAGATATCAAATATAACCAATTTTAAATGTATCCAGGTATTTTATTTATATTCGACATGACTGGTTAGTCAATCTCAACACAATCAAAAAATACTTCGTTGTTGAATAAGTTTTTTAATCAGTTTGAAATAAATAGTAGGTCCATATACATAGATCAATCAGTACAGTTTTAATCTTTTTTGTGATCTGCTGTCTAGTGACACAATCGTAACTTATGAATACAGTTATATCACACAGGGTGTCCAAAAAAATTCCCTTTACCATTTCAATTTTGGTATGAAGTTAGTTCTCAATATATTCTAAACGGGTTTAGTGTTTTTTTCTCAGTAATTGTTCAAGTATTTCTACTTCATTCAATACACTTGTGAGGGCCAAAACAATATATGGTATTGATAAATTTACTTGGCAATTTAAAAAAATTAAGACTTCTATGACTTAGCGTTTTTTCATATATCGTAACTTAGCGCAGTTGGAAAGTAGTACAATGAAATAGTATTGGCGTTCAATTTTTACATTCTTATGATTATTCAAAATGAACAATCCGAATTTAAACGAAAAATTCTGTATGTGTTAATATTTACTTACCTATCACAGGAGAATCATTTACCTTGTACAGCCAGATATGGTGATTTGCCTTTGGGCATGTTGTTAATCCTTATTGTATGTTTCTTATATCTCTGTACAGCTGATAATGTAGTGTAGCAATAAAAAAATGATACTGTCCTGATGATAATTTTTTTTATATTTCTTTTACATTCTGTTGATAGTTTCAATGGTTAATCTATTGCCTATGTTGTATTCAGCACAATTCTGATTGACAAAGAAATCTCCATAGTATTGTCATTGTCATTACTTCTAATACTGTAGACCAGTGGTTCTCAACCTTTTATGACTCGTGGCCCCCTTTCAGGGGCTCCGTGAGCTCTAAGACAGGGGTGTGCAACCTTTTTCGCAGGCGGGCCAAATATCAATAACTGAGTGAAACCGCGGGCCGGACCGTCATTTAACATAGGCTTTCTATTAGTTGCTGGCACAAAATAGCGCATTTTAGAAATAAATATGTTACCGGAAAGTGCCATATTTGAGGCCATGACTTTTTTAATTTTTGTCAAATAATTTTCTGTCAAATCTTATTCTAGATTAGATTTAGACCAAATCAATTGATAGGCTGGAACCAAAACTCATTTAGCTTTTGTATCTATATGTTATTAAATTTTTTTAAACTGCTTTCCAGTTGCCTAATCTTCAATTGCCCGTTCTTAAAAATTCATTCACCGCATTTTCCTTAAATTGTTTACTGCTCAGCAAGGGACAGCTTTGTGAATCGCGTTGTTCGCCTCGCTGTTAGGACACTGTAGGTCATAGGCATAGATAATAAATTGAACTCGGATATGAGATTTGCAACGCAAAGGAAACCAGATCCAACTAAATTTCAAAACTAGTTTAGATGGCCGCGCACCATTCAAAATTGGCACTTCTCCGCGGGCTGCACAATTTTCCATTGCGGGCCGCATTCGGCCCGCGGGCCACACTTTGCACACCCCTGCTGTTGACCAATTAGCACTATTTTTACAAAGTTAGGTTACTGATATGTAAGTGAGTTAACTCATTTCAATCAGTCATTGTCTGCCAAGTGTAAACATGACTGGTCTTCTGTATTTAATTTCAAATTACTGAATAAATTAATAAACGGTTTTTACAAATCTGTATGTGATTTCAAAAAACGGTACTTGTTGGATATTTTCAACAATGTTCGATCCTTTAGTTGTATTGAATCCTGCTTGTAATGACATTTTCTGAAATGGCCTGAAATCAGTTTTCATGTTTGACCACCCAAAATGCTTCTTGGATATAGTAGCTGTATACAGTATACATAATTGAAACATGTAGCACTGTCATATATAATTATTTTAGCTGTTACAATTTCTTTTTATGTTTTAAGGCAGGGCTACTCAACTGGCGGACCGCAGTCCGATTTCGTACCTTCCGAGTATTTGATTCGGATTACATCTAATTTTTTATTTTGGATCATTAGCCCCACTTTATAAAATGACTTTTATAGTTTTGATTACATATGAAAAGAACTATAGCACCATAATATACAATCTTGATTAGCTAATAATCATTAGCCGGTCGAGGAAGTGTGCGTTTAGAGATACCGAAATATAATTTCTGGAAATATTGGACCCAAATAAATTTGAAGTTTTGTATGCGGATCTTCGGTAAAAATAGTTTAGTAGCCCTGATTTAGTGTGTGAAAATATTTAAAATTGAATTTGGTTGCAATTTTGAACTATTCAAGTAAGAACATCTGTGTTTTACTTGTACATCGACTCTAGTTTTCATATTTGATTTATTATCGCATGTTATCACCAAGCTAGTGTTTCACACGCATTCATCCAAAAACCATGTTCAATTTTTTTTCAAGTATGAACATGACTGTCCTCCATTTTAAGATATGGCATTGGTTACTTGATTTATATTTTCAAAATGGTTTTTGCTGTCTATCTGTTGTACTTAGGAATAGGATATTGATTTGATTTGGATCAGAAACCATGTTTCAATTGCTTCCATCTTGGTTAGTGGATGGAACAGCATCCCAATATTTTCACATTACTTGTATTGAGAGGAAGTTTGTAACACAACCGTATTTTCAATACAAACATGCTGTTTTAGTTCCACTGTCTGTGTGCATTTAGAAAAAGATGTAAAAGTACTTTAAAACAAAATGCAACAATCACATAGTAGTCACATCAACTCATTCAATGGCTCTTTTTACTTTATTGTACGTGCTTTGATTATTCCATTATGATATTGTATTTTACATGTAATCGGATTTTCTGTGACTTGTGTCAATATTTTAGATATTTTACTAGCTTAATTTCATTTTTCTAACTATGTGTTATAATTGGTGCAAATGAAAATGTCTGAGGAACTCAATTTGAATGAATCTAAAACTCTGGAAAAATTATAGGTTTTGATTTTCCGAAATATGTCCCCATCTATAATAATATTGGACCAAAATCATTTAATGTATATTAAGATTTTTATTCCGGATTTCTTTTATGATTTCCTGCGAGTAAATTTCACCATACCCTTTAAAATTACATCCTAATTGTGATATAAGATTGCATATAAATTAGCTATTTAGATTCTCACATCCTTGGTGCAAATATGACTCTTTTGTTTGATAAATTAGCTCCATCACACCTTTTCAATGATTTATCAACTCTTAATATTATTTCAGTGGTTGCACGTAACTTTGTAAGGATGTTATTTTTTTATTATGCCAGGGTTTAATCATGTGTGATGTGAATTTTTAAATTTTTTCCATTTCGTTCGTTCGATGTACTGTTATTGATAACTGTTTTGCTTTTTTCGTAATAAAAAGTTTTGGTAACAAGTTGTTTGTGTTTGGAGATTTGTTGTTTGAATTCAAGCTGCAACTGACAAACATGATGTTATTCTGGTCTGTTGTCGGATTACAGCTGAAGCAAAAGAAAGTCTATTCTGATTATGATGCGCAGCGCGTTGTTTGACCAGTTCGCACGCTGCAAACGTAAAATTTGGTCTGCAGTAGAAAACCTGGCATGGGAAAACTACTGCCCGCGGTGCAAATCCGTCCCGTTGATTCAGTATGCAATAGGCTTGTTTGATTATAATCGTAGTCTGTGTGAGTTGTATTTTAGGTTGCCACAGACTTTCATGTTCACGGTAACAAAACTACGTTTTCTTGCTCACACGATTCGACGTGCTTTTCACACCATCGCCTCGTTTGCGATCACATGTAAATTATTACGTCACATTTACATGGCCCGCCAGTCTGAGTGGGCAAACTTTTGGGCCCCTGGTCCAAGAACCTTGCCCACCCCTGGTATAACCCAACGTTTCCCAACCGTGGGGGAATTTTGATGTTATTGGGGTGAGATTTCATTTTGTACTAAGCGTGGTTTGACACAAAGTTATTGGACACGTAGTCGACATAGCGATAGTTTTTTTGTTGGACACGTTTAGTGGACATAACGATCGTTTCAATATTATGTTGTTCTTGTTCTTGTTGTTATTTGACACAGAATAATACACCTAGTGGAAATATTAAAAAACCGCTTTTCTCTTCGAGTGCTGTACCAATTGCTTTGAAATTTTCAGTGGTTGAAGATAAAATTTTTCCCCAGAAGGCTATCACTTTTATTCATTTTAAATATTTCTGTTAGCTCTGTGAGATTTGTTTTTGTTTGCTATGACGTCATGAAACGTTCTGTGGACATCGGACGCCATTTTGTGTCCTACTGTACTGCTTCGCTTGGTGTGAATATATTTGTAGACTGTGATCTGACGGTACGGTACACCGACTGTACTGCGAACAGACGTGTCCATATATTTGGGCGTAGCTCTCTTGTTGTGATACATAATTCTGGTTGTATTATGAACTGTTCAATCTGTGCAAAAGCTAGAGCGCGAGTTTTGTGTAGCCTCTGCGTGAGGCCCATTAGGATTGAACAAATGAGGGAAAAAGAGATTTCATGCTTAGTGAGGGGGAATAAGATTGTCCAAAATTGGCAAATGGAGGGAAAAGTCGAACTCTAAGGCCGTCATTTGAAGGCAGTCTTTTACTTCGCATTTATGTTATGACTATTTTCTCCATCGTATGATTCGACAGTGTTGGGCAAGTCCTTGAATCTCGTGTCTATAGTTAAGCCGTGGTTTGCCTTATGGTTAAGCCGTCCTATCGGCTTTCTTTTCCTCCAAGATAAATATGTAAACCCTATCCTATATGCTTCGTTTTCAGTACACCTAAAAAGTGAGCTGTATTTCACAGGTGACACTTCTTGACCATTTTCGCGCCAAAGATCTACTTTTTCTTGTTCAAGAATACGCGGGAACTTCACTTCTTCGATGCATTCAAGAATATTTCTTCTCTGAAGAAATGGCGAGGAATTTCTTCGTTCAGATTGTTAACGGGGTGAAGTATTTGCATGGAAAGGGAGTAGCGCATAGGTAAGCGGAGGTTGTTCGTAAGGTTACTAGAACTTGTTTGCATTAGTAAGTTATATATATTGGGAGTTAATATCCTAAAAGCAACATAAAGAAGCGTTTTCGACTGGAAATTGTTGCATCCCTTTTATCGAGATAAAATTGTCATATTTGTAACGAGGAATAATATACGAGCACTTATGAAATGGATTAGCTGTTTGAAACCGGTCGCTTAGCGCAGCGATGTTTCACAAAATAACAAGATTACTGTTAATAGTTTTTGGTGGGTGCTCCCGAAGTATGCGAACCAAGATGGCGGACATCGGAACGTAACAGGTTAGGGTTAGGCGATAATTTTTTTCCAATTTTCCTTATTTTAGTCCTATTATCAGTTCGAAGACTAGCCAAGAGCCTCCCGTAGTATTTATACCTAAAATGATGGCCTAACCCTAACCTAGTACACATATTACATTCCGATGTCCGCCATCTTGGTTCGCATACTTCGGGAGCCCCTTTTGGTGTGGCTGTATCGTGGTTCAGACTAGATTAACCTTGGTGTCCTCTTCCATATTCGCCTAGAGATCTCAAACTTGAGAACATCATACTGGGTGAAGATGGCACAATCAAACTCTGCGACTTCGGATTGGCTTGTGAGTTCACTCCAGGTGGAAATGATGTGACGACAGGTAAATGCGGAACAGTTCACTACGCTGCACCAGAACTCAAATCAAGTCATTCGTACGCATATAGAGCTCAACCTGCAGATGTATGGAGTTTGTAAGTTTTTATTTTATTTTGACAGAAATAAATCATCATTCAATAGTGGGGTTTATACCAGTGTTCTTCAACCTTTATTATGTGGTATACATTTTACAATTTTTCAAGAACTTCGTATACCTTACGAATACCAATGTTTATTTAAGGCTTAAATAAACATTTTAAACAATAAAATTTTTAAACATATATTGTACTGCAATATCATCATGCAATCTTATAGGCTAGTGTCCGCAAGTTGCAAATTTCACTGACGGCCATAGCGTCAACGGGAATATTGTTCAACGTAAATCAAACGAAGTGCATGGCAGCCGAAATCACCAACCTAGACACGTGACCGCATTGTCCTTATCAGGGTGGTTCAAACCCAGGCCCGCGGGCCACATGTGGCCCGCCGCTTCATTATCTATGACCCGCGTCAAATTCAGAGAGTAATCAAAAAATAGTATTTCGTGTTGTTTTGTAATAAAATTAATCAGAAAAATCTTCTTACACATTGTTACATCATTAATGTCACTGAATTGACTAGTGTTATGACAATGATGTGATTGGCAGTCTAAATTATTATCTGGCTTTCTACCTTTTTGGTCGAGAATATATGCTAACAATAGAAAACTAAAAATCTAATGCGGATTCTATTAGCCTTGAATGGCTATGTCTGATAACTATGTGTTTGCACACTAAACGTGTTTGTTTTGAATTGCACTGTTTACCTATTCTTGGCACTATTGTGGCCCGTGAGCAATGCAAAAATAATTTTGTGGCCCGCGGACCTGACAACCTTGGACCACCCTGATCTATATAATTTGTGATGTAACAATGTGCTCACGTCAGAAAACATCAATTCTCAAAACTCGCGTTTTGCGGCATCCGGCCATACCACCTAGCTGTTACAGTCTAACTTGCCAATTACAAATTTCAGGGTACTCCCGTAGTATGTGAACCAAGATAGCGCACAACCTCAACATAGTATGTGTACCAGGTTAGGGTTATCAGGTTGTGCGCCATCTTGGTACACATACTACGGGAGCGCCAATTTCAGACCCTCACCCCCTTTGAGAATTTCAGGCTACGCCCCTGCTTTCACCCCTCGGTCATTCCTTCTTATATATCGTTGGATATCAGTGGCCCCTCGTCTTTGGTCTTGTTCGGAGCGAACTAATAAAAGAAACGTTATTTAAAAAAAACTCGGGATCTTTTGTAGAAAGCCCCCGCCACCAAATGAAAAAATGTGAGATTTGAGTAAAAACCGAAAATATAAACGTTAGTAATTGTCGGGTTCGGAATGATTTGAACATTTGAATTCCGAGCGCTCGCTATCTTATTCTTCATCCTAACTGGATAATACCTAAGTTTCTTAATTTGAGCTTTGGAGAGGGTGTTTTTATGGGCGAGGGCTATCTGCAAAGGATTCAAAACTACATCTTCTAAGGATTCAAAACTACACACTTTTATTATATCAGCGATGGTTTCGGTTATGTGGGGTTGTTGTGGTTTTACGCAATAAACGCACCAATAAACTTAGGATTCAGACAAACGTGTTTTGACGTTTCAAAATTTATATATATTATACAATTATTTATATATTAACAACGATCTTATTCCTCCAGAGGAGCAGTGTTGTATGTTCTGTGTCATCGTCGAAAACTGAAAAACAAACGATCAAGTGAATGTATTCAACGGAAATTGGAACTTTCATCCAGACTCAGTGACGGTAAGGATGCTTTCGCGGTTTTTCAACTGTTCTTAATTCGAGAAGCGCAGTTGAGCAGTCACCGGTACATACGTTTATTTAGAACAGGGGTGTGTAACCTGCGACACACAAGGAAAAGTTATTTACCGGCCCGCGTAGAAGTGGCAATTTTGAATGGTGTGCGGCCCGCGAAACAAGTTTTTATCTAACTCTCTGGCACCTTTGCTTAGCAAAGCCAACACCTGAGTCCAATTTATTATCTATGCCTATGACGTTACAATGCCCTAACAGCTAGCTTGTGCGAAGCGAACAACGCGATCACCAACCAAAATTTTTGTGTCACAACTCGAATAACCTATGGCCCGTGGTTTCGCCCAGTTATTTCTATCTGGCCGTCCTGTATTAAATGTTGCACACTCCTGATTTAGAACATAACCCTCAAACAAATCTGTTTGACATTTTAAATTTGATCAATGACAACAACTTCAATTCAAGTACCATCTTTATAGCTAAAGCGATAAATCTGTATAGTGTAGTGTTATCCAGAACACACTAATTGCTTCGTGAAACCTATGATCGCGAAACAGATAATTGTATTCCAGGGATGTCCAAATTGAATCGATGATTCGAATACATTCGAAATTAGTCATATTCGAGTTAGTAAATGCATGATTTTGGAAGGAATTTCGAATATTTTTATGTGAAAATGTTTTCTTATGCATTTATTGTCTTATGATAGACAAAAAATTAGTTAACTTCTGACAGAATAAAATAGAAACGAGAATGTCGGTCAGAGACCGACGTCTTATCGATCGGAAGTTAGGGGATCCCCCAAAACAGCGCGCATACTCCATAGTGACACCTTGTATCCCATCACTAATTCATTAATAACTCGCTAATTATACGACATAATTCATCCAAAATCAATAGGCTTCTGGTCCGAGATATGATGAATGCACATGCAAAATCAGGAGCAGATTCAACCACGCCTTCGTGAGATATCGCGTGCATCTAACAGACAGACAGACAAATACCTATCAACATACTTACCGATTAAAATCGATAAGTAATGAAATCGATAAGTCACAATGTTAATCCCAATTCCCAATTATTCTGTATAACCGGATATAATTTCTACGAATTTACAATTGTTTTGTCGAATTTTCTCTTGCGGAACAGACCCTATTTCAGAACAAATTCGAAATTTCATATTCGAAAAGATCATTTTAGAATGTATTAGAAATACAAAATTATTCGGTTTTGGCCATCCCTGATTATCTATGTGCATTAAAAACAACACAGACCCATTCATAGCGTTTTTTCAACTTAAAACAAAAATCGCTTCAAATCTTAGAAATCCAAGAGCACGGATACGCCAACAATATTTTCCATTCACTTACTAATTTATTTTTTTGAATTAGATTGTTGCGACATAATCCGTCAAATGCTACGGTGTCATCCACTGGAACGAATCACAGTGACCGAGATTCTGAATCATTCATGGATGACAGTCAATCCAGATCAGGTTTTCATATTTATCTACAAAACTGCCTATCGCACTCTGTAATTCCGTCTTCTTTTTTGTGATTTCCCTCTTTTCTATGTCAATGTTATTCTGGTCCTATAGCCTCTACATTTTCCATATTTTACATTTTGCCATACCAGCTCCATCCACGTTTTAGACACCCCGCGTCACTTCTAGTATAGTATTATTCTTTTTTGCTCCACCATGAGGTTTTCTTTAATTCCGTTTGTGTGATGTTAGGATAATTTAAAAGAATAAACAGGGAAAGATGGGATAATGCTTTATCAGCATATTACCATTCTGGAATCAATAACAGTAATATTTTAACAGTTACAAACTGACAGTGGTGTCGTCAGCGAAGAAGACAGTTCAGCGAACATTCGTCGAAAATCAGACATCAAATCGAGTAAACGTTTCTGGGCGTTGCCTTGTGCAATTCATGGAGATTCTACCAGCAATAAGACTGATATCGCCGGCGTGAAGTCACGATACAATGTCAGAGCAATATCAAGCATCCATTCTATAAGGAAACTAATATCTGAACTCCCAAGGATTGACTATAAAAATATGCCACAAACTGTAGTTGGTTGCGCTCGCGATCAGTCTCAAAAAATTCAGCATGACGAAAAAATTCCAGAAAAAGTACAAACGCCCCGTATCGACCATCCCAAACCTCCCCCTGTAGAAAAGAAAGATTTCAAATTTATTAGAACTAGACCTGCCAAAGCTGTAACGAAAGCGACCCAAGATGTAGAAGCTAGAAAAGAGTCATCTGCTGTTCTCAAACGGATTATTACATCACAAATGCATTCTTCAAAGCAAGGAAGCATTACTAAAAACACATCGCTGGCGACAAAACTTACGAAAGAACACGGTGCATTCGGACCAGTCTCCGACGTCAAACTAGAAAACCATGGAATTACTGAAAAACAAAGTAGTGCCGTCGCACAATACAATAAAATCCCTTCGAATGCCAGTGGTTTACTTCCAACACCTCCTCGCACAACGCAACGTAAAGTAGTAAATGCAAGGCACATGCGGCCAGGTTTGAAAAATTTCCTCCAAAACGGTCTTGCGAATGATCAAAGGCCTTTGAAATATGCATGGAAAGATATGCAATGCAACGACAATGCGATGAACCCGAAGGAGAAGTTCACAGAAGCGGGAAATAGTCAGAACTGGACTCGAGAGATTTTGAAAAACAATATCATTCTGTCTAAAACAGAATTAGAAAATCTGAAACGATGCGCTTTAAATATGAAGAAGCAGACGACGAAAGTGTCTTTCGCGAGCAACAAAAGGATTATGACGCCACAATTTGGAGATCTTAAAGAAGATGACACCCCAGCTGTTTCTGAGAAAGGACGATATCATAAAAAGATTTCAAATGGCGAACCGAAGCTGTTGTTGAAAAGAAGATTGTCGAAGATTACCAAAGAGCAGGGGAAGAACTCGAGAAATGTAAAATTTTTGTCAACATTTTTTTAGAATGTTATGAAATAAAACAGAGTTATAAGCAAGAGCGTAGCCAGCTCCGAATTGGGGGTGTAATAATGACGTAATACGACTCTTACTCGTGCCTTTTGCTCTATTATTTGTAATTATCTAATATCTTGAAGAATCTATGGAGTTCTTTGGTTAGAGTTCGCGAGTCGAACCATTTTATGCTGTTACTAGACTCAATTAAAAGAAGTGATTTCAAATTCTTCGAGTCAAAGGTCGTGGATGTTCCACTAAGTAACGCGCATTTTGCGTTAAATTGTCTTTTATGACTCATTATCAGTTCGAGTCGGGAATAATTAAAAAGCCCATAGTCCGTCTTGACATATCTATTGCCAACGTGAATCTACCGAGTTCCAGTTTCATCTGTTTTTCTTTTTTATTAAATTTTTCTTGTTTCAGGAGGCAAAGTCTAGGAAACTAAGAATGGCTCCAACGCTATCAACGTCATCTGAAAGTGTCTCAGTTTACAGCAGGTGAGATATGAATGTTTCTTTGAGCATCGATGTCCTCGTTTATATTGGTAACAATGACCAATCAGCTATTCGTTAAAAATGACGTGACAATTAATTGCAACAGACACTTCTTTCGCTCAGACAGACATTCAAGCGTGGTTATGAAATTTGTATCATATACTGGTTTTGACTGTTAATTGTCAGTTTTTAGTTTTTTTCTCAAAATTTAGTTGTTAATCAAGTAACCTGATTGGCTGAAGGCGATATGTCATTATTGCCGCGAAACCTTTAAACTGAGCTTCATATATGATATTTTAGTCTTAATCTAACAGTCATACTGAAGACGGATAATCCACATACTTCACTTTTCTCTTTTTCCACATTTCCTTGGGAATTTTAAATAACAAGAATTATTAAAACCCTTTTTACTTCAGTCGATTTAAAAGACCAATCACCTCAGTTCACCAACGTTTTGGTTCCGGATCAAGCATCGCATCTTCAAGTGGGAGCAACATTCTAATTAAAGCTGCGCCGGAGGTTGGCAAAAATATTTACGCTGACTACTCAACTGATCCAGGCAACAGCAGAACTATTGTTCAGAAGCCACGAAGAATATGAATCAACAAACCCTGTTTTGCAGTTAATATTTTGAATGTATATTATTGAAGAATTTTGTTGCACACTAACATAATGTTTTTTAATAACGTATCGTCTGCCAGGGTCACTTAAAATCAGGGCCTGATCATGCCTTTTAGAAGCACTAAGTACTTAAGATTTTGGTTCCCTATGTGTATAAAATAAAAATAATAAAACTATTTTCCATGTTGCCATGGTACTCACTACTAATTGAAGGTTGATTGATTTACATGATATTTTTTGGAAATAGTTCTCATGCTTGCAAACATTCATAGTAAGGCGTATAAGATGATACTTGAGAAAGAAATCAAAATTTATTCTTAAGGTTTGAATTATCTGACCAACTCTAATCATTTGTAAAGCACCATTGTAAATTTGTCTGTGAAAGTTTATGTAGTTCCATAAGCGCGTACTTAGAATGGTTACCTTCATTATTGCCACAGCGCCCTTGATTTCATATTAGTGCTCGTATATTAAGTTCGAAAGAATCACGGTGTATGACAGCGAAGATGAAAACTTTAACCCGAGTAGAATTCTTCATAAACTACTACATCGACATAGAGAGTGTCCATAAAGACCGTTTACAATTTCAATTTTGTTATAAAGTCAGTTCTCAATATATCTTAACCAGGTTTGTGTTTTTTTAATCAGTAATTGTTCAAGTATTTTTACTACATTCAATACATCTGTGAGGGCAAAACAATACATGGTATCGATAAATTCCTTTTGCAATTTAAAAACATTTTAGGACTTCATTGACATCCTATATATCCACATTTTTATACGATAGCGAGATGACCTAACTCAAACAAATAAGTAATATGTATGTGAGGTGTATTAATTAAAGGCAAATAAAAACAATGGAGAAAGAATTCATAAAATGGAGATAAAAATTGGCATGTAGACAAAAATAAAATTAACGAAAAAATAAACTCAACTTCGAAAACGGAAATATAAAACACCTATGTAGGAAGACTTCTATGGAATATGTTTAGTACTGGGTTGGGAGTTACTTTTCCGAGTGGGCCTCCAATAGTGTTTGTACCATTATGAAGGTAACCAATTTTGTTCGCCTACTTTACATCAAGTTGTTTAAAGGGAATGAAATCTATGGGCAGCGGGTATATTGACTTGGCTAACACAGACAGTCCCTGAACTCGTAATAGAACTAAAATAAGGAGAATCTGAATAAAATTTTATGCCCTAACCCTAACCTGGTACACATACTTCGGGAGTACCCAAATTATAATCTGATATCATCATAGATAAATAAAATTGAAGACGTTTTAACTGATTAGGTTATTCCAAATATTGGGATGTTCCGATGCTTCAGATAACTCGAGTTGGGACATAAGAGGGTCCTATTACAACGAAAGCAATTGAAATAAATACATCGTGAATACAACAAAGCTAGGCGCAAAACTGATTTTGATTCTCATCTTACAAGAAAACTTCCGTTCACCTAGTTTCATTGCTTGATAAGGATAGTTCACAGAATGTTTTCACTTTGCTGAGCATGAATTACATAATGTCCAATAATAATTGGACTCAAATCAATCAAAATAACACTATAAATACAACTGAAACGATAACTAGGGGGCCATGAGTGCTAAAAGCCGCCTGAATGGGGGTCACGAGCCATACAAGGTTGGGACCTCTGGATCAATGGTTAGGTAGCTAAACCTGACTAGTGTCTCATAATACTAAAACTTCATGCCCACAACTTATAGCGCGCGCTTATGGCTGCTAATACCAAGACTTGTTCGGAGTGAAATTTTTTCCAGCTACGAATTGATTTGAACATGGTTTCGTTGGAAACGGGACTCGGGATGCTTGAGTGAGCATATGAAATGAAAATATTGATGGCTTTAACATGACGTTCCCGCGCAAAAAGCAGCAACCAAACTCGTTTACACGTCTTGAACATGAATCTATTTTGTTTTCGTATGCCAAAATCCTGAATCATTTAGCTTTCTTCGTCTGACAATCGGACGACAAGTCCTGTCGTCTGCAAATCGTTTTGATTTATTGTGACATCACACAAGGTATGTCGTCACAATGTTATGACTGAATTATCGTCTTCAGTAGTCCTCAGGGTAAGCCTCTAAAATAGAAAAGCTGTTCGGTTAACGCGAGAAGATGAAATAATACAACAAGAACCGGGTAGTCTTGCGATTATGCCCTGATTTGAATTTTTATTCACAGCACCAATTGCAATGGGTGTTTCCCCTACCGTTGACTCCTAAACAATTCCTCGTATACCATATATACTATTGCAAAATTTCGGATGCTCATTTTGCGAATGTTTTGGAGAGCTAGACTATCAAACTGAGTTACATGACCAAAACCGAGACTAATTTTTGATTACTGCAACTAAACCAAACAATTAAATAACTTCAATTACATTCAATTTTAAAAAACATAACTGAAATCTGACAAATTACACTAAAAACAACGAAAACGAGGCAATGTTTACAATCATGCTTGAATATCTGTCTAAGCGAACGAAGTGAAGTCTCTGGGTGGCTACAAAAAATCATCGTATACTTATTGCAGATTGGTCATTGTTACAGAAATAAAAAAGAAAATCGATTCTCGAGGAAACATTCATTACGTTCTGGATTATGTCTTTCTGGGAAGAGATACCATAACTTACCATTGCACTTGTACTTCAGATGGGACCAGATAATTCTTTCCTGGCTAAAGCAAAACACACCAAGTCTTCCGCCTTTCACTGTGTTATCTATGATTGCTCCTGTGTCAGCAACTAGTTTGTTGACTTCATAGAATTTCAACCTGAAAAAAAGCATCAGAGATTATTTTACTATCAATAGGAGTTGCGCTAAAGCTGACATGGCAAACCATGGCCCGCGGGCCGAATCCGACCCGTTGGGTAATTCGATCTGGTCCGCCTGATCCTACAACAACCAAACTAAAACCAAATTTTGATGTTCTAGCTGAAAAAAAATCTAGGAATTTGTTGAGTTTGCATATAAATTTAGTTTTGGCACTAGGCTTATTGTTTTCCATTTTTGCTTCTGTAAATATCGTTCACAAAGGGTAACTTTTTATGTCACACTAACATGACTCGCCAGTCTAGGTGGACAAAATTTTTGGTCTCTGGTCAAAAAATCCTTGCCCACCCCTGCGCTAGTCTAGCGGCCAGACTAACTCCCTGGCTTTAGGGTAGTGGATGCGTATAATGCAAGAATGCTTTAGCGGGAATAAACATAATCACACTATGCAATTCGAGAATTCTGCTGCACAATAACACAAATGTATTTATGCATTGTGTACATTTGCGTTAGTGTGCAGCAGGACTCTTGAATTTCGTAGCGGGATTATCTTGTTTGTACATTCGTTTTCCGCCCTGAACAAGTGCGTATTAAGTTTAAGGTGAGCAGGTAATAAATTTGGAACTGGTTAATCGTTTATCGCTTTACTCTGAGATTTCAACCATTTTCTTTCAATGCACAATCAAGACGAAGTTTTTCTTCAAAAACAAGAAACAAGTAACTTCTTACCACTTAGCTGACAATATGGACTTAGATGGATTTTAAGTCTTGCGTTGATTGGTCGGTCGACCTGTTCGATGACCTTGAAGTCTTCCGATTATATTTCATGCTTATTGATTTATTTTACTGCAATATGTACTTATATGTTATGAAATATTCGGAAATAAATAATTATCTATCTATCTACTGTCGCTCAAAGATTCTCGAAAAATTCTCTCAGAGCAAGATCACGGGCCCTCACTCAGAAGTAAATAGATTATGTTTGGTGACTAAAACGCCAATATCTACTGAAAGTACATAGTACTTAAAGGTAGTACATTAACAACAAAAGAGCTATGCTCAAATATATGGACACGATACAGCAGATACTACAGTCTACAAATATATTGACACCAAGCGAAGCAGCATTGTCGGTACGGTACCGGTAACCTCGAAAACTTCCGAGTTTCGAGTAGCGAGAATTTTTGGAATAGGCTGTCACGCTTGGCGGATTAAAACCCGTGTTCTCATGATTTAGGAATAAATAAAAGTAATAGCCTCCTGGCAAAAAAATCAATCTTCAACCATTGAAAATTTCAAAGCAATTGGTCCAGTATTTGAGGAGAAAAGCGATTTTATCATGACGAAGAAGAAAAAAAAACAAGAACAACAACACAGTATTAAAACAATCGTTATGTCCACTAACGTTTCCAATAAAGGAGAGAAAAATACACACATAGTTAGTCGCCATTGCTAGCGACTTGCCTAGCGACGCAGGTTTATAGAATCTTTGTACACACCTTATATACCCTGTCTCTGGCCTGTGTTTCAATTCCCATCTGTAAGCAGTCTTATCTTTCCAACCTACGTTGTTTGGATCCGACCATATTGTCCTGACCTGATTTGGTGTGTCACCAGAATGCCACAAAGCATTCCGGAGATCTGGCCCTGGACCGGTTGCAGAGTCCACTGCCTGAAAATTAAGTTTATTTGTTAAACATTGAGACTATATCGCCTTTGAAACAGAATAAAGGTATGAACAAGCCACCACAGCTTGGTAATGAGACTTCAATTATCTCAAAGTGATGTTACGAGCAACCAATGCAATGCAATGCCAAGGGGCGTACCCAAGGGGTGGTTATGCGGGTCGAACCCTCTTTTTGAAATGTATAAAAAAAAAAGGGCGTTCTCCTGTATCATACATAGCTTGAAGCTTGAAACGATTTTTAAACCCTCAAGTTCCTGAAACCCACATTTTCGGTCTAACTTGGCAATTAGAAATTTCAGCCCCCACATTTGAAAATACTTGACTATGCCTTTGTCAAGGGTTACTAAGACTATATAGAAGTATGGTGGTGCATTGAACGTACTCACTCGGAAGTGAAGTAGACTCGTCTCTGAGCAATGCTACGGTCCCACAACCGGAATGACAAGAGATAATGAAACTATACAGCAGTGGTTCTCAACCTTTTATGACTCGTGGCCCCCTTTCGGAAGCTTTTAGCACTGCATTTGCAGCATTTACACAAAAGAGAGCGAAGACACCCTGCGAAATAACCTTGTTGAGCAGCAAACTGAAAAAAACTTTGAGATTTCTTTTAAAGTGAAAAGTAAATTTAGATTTCAGCTCATCCTTGTGCCCCCCCCCCAACTCCTCTGTGGCCCCCTTAGGGGGCCGAGGGCCCCCGGTTGAGAACCGCTGCTATACAGCATTATGGTGGCGCGTTCAAACAAAATTCATATCTCATATCTGTATTAATTAAGTGAGGGAAATTTAACGGTTTATTGCATACAGTAATGGCAAAATAAAGAATCATAATCAAAAAGGAAAATTTTAAATATATGTGATAGTATATATATGATTATACTTGTGGATTTTTTTTATGATTAGTGATTAATAACGCTGTAGCTGTACCGATCAACTGTGTTTCATATATTGATAAATATGGAAAAAAGAAGAAAAAACTCATATCTGAGTAGATTCACGCTGCCAGAACCACTGACTAATATATTTATATTCACTTTGTTCAATCAACATAACTGAAATCTTTCTGCGAATTTGTCTTTATAAATATCAACGACTAAGAAGACTTGAAAAGGTATTTTAACTTTCAAGGATGATGCCATACTCTTAAATGTTTGGCGTGCAAACTAATTTATAGCTAACTTGATGCTTGGTATCTACTCTCAGGCAGATATAACTTTCAGATGTAACTAAGTCCCGGAATCGAATCAAATTTTGTCCAATCCGCACTGTCCCGGTATTTTGGGTCAGATATATGATAAGCCTACCTTTATGTGAAGTCCCGATAACGCCAAAGCCCTGAACGGTTCATCGTCCCAGAATTCCTGGCTTGTTTGCTTCCACATGACAACATAAAACTTCCTACTGCTCTGATAACTGAACAGAAATCCGGCATAATCGTCGTCGCTCGCTGTGTTGACGAAAAACGTTCCACTGAAGTCAACGCCGTCAAATGAGTCCAAACCTGAAAACGAGGAAAGTATATGAGAAGCCCTATTATATGACAAAAGCGTCACTCAGACTCAGTTAAAGGTAATTAGTAGAGGAGAAAAAATAATCAGAGAAAACAAGGCATCACAGAATGACTTTTTTCGCCGTCGAAAGAGGCTCTGTGTACAACTGTAACGTCATAAACTAACTAATTTTTATGCGATGTTTTTCGACGAACACGGCCCTGTATAGGCGGCCACAAAAATTTCATGAACGCTTTCCCGGCTCTTGGGGAACATCCGTGGGCTACTATTTTTGGGAGAAGTAGAATCTTTCCACTTCTTCATTTCCTACTTAATATATCACACCCTGGGTGTCGAGATTTTAACCGGCGTTGTGAACATGATTAGGCAAGGGCGTGTCTAGAGGCAGCCTTCCATAGGCATCACGTTGTACTTGTGAGTTTGTTGCATAGTTTTGATAATTTAAATACTGATAAACATTTCACTCTTACCCCGCCTTTAACTTATTTGTTGTCATGTGTTACAACATCTATAATTTGTTTATCCCCCGAATTTTGTTTGAAGTTAGGTATAAGAGGCAGCATTATCAGAAACTCGCCTTGGGCCGCATGAAAGTTTGACACGCCCCTGTGATTAGGTCCAACCTCTATGTAAGCATTAGGTCATAGCTTGCGATTGCATCCTCCCAACTTTCACGGTTTACAGCGCTATTGTACGCCACTGTCAAGTAATATCCAACGTAATCTTGTATCAAGATGGCGCACAACCTGAACATAGTAGATGTACCAGGTTAGGTTTCAGGTTTTGCGTCATCTTGACTCACCAACTAGTAGCCCAGGGTCGCTGTTAGTTTTCTGCGTGATCTCCATTCCTTCGTTGGCGACGATCCAGCTTGGCTCGACCTCGCTTTCATCAGGATCCAACATGACTTTTTGGTAAGACCTGAAGTCGGTGACGCTGATATCCCGATTATACGGACAAACATCTTTCCAGTCGACCACCCCGTCACCGTCCTGAAATAAAGCAAACATTGTAAAATTTTTACAGGGCGTTTTTTCGCGTCTGCCATGGAAAAGAAACGAAACATCGGACTTTTCAGTGCGCATTGCTAGAAAAACGCACATTGCTAGAAAGACAAAACAACCCACGTGAGAAATACCATTCAGATCGGTCCAGCCGTTTACACGCTACAGCTAGACACACAGACTGACAGAAGGGTCTGCTAGATTGGAGTTCCAATATCGATTTCCATGGTGTAATATAAATTAGGTATATAATGCAGGACTGGAAATTCGTCGCTCCAGAAGTGTTTTGTTCGCCTACTGAATTTTGTTCGCCCACTTTACACCAAGTTGTGTGAAGGGACAGAAGCCTATGGGCAGGGGGATATTCACCTGGCTAACACAGACAGTCTCCGAACTCGTAACAGAACTAAAATAAGGAAAATCGGAATCAAATTATGCCCTAACCCTCACCTGGTACACATACTACGGGAGTACCGGAGATTCTACGGCCTTTCAAATTTCAGGTCTCAACATACCAGTGATGCTTGTAAGGAAAAAGGCTAATGTCGTTCAAAAAACAGCATCATGACATTATGCTTCGTTAAGGGAAATCACAACAAAAATCTAAGATAAAAACCTGATCGTTTTCGCACGCATCTCCTATATTGTCTCCGTCGTCATCAAGTTGATTCGGGTTATTTATCAGACGACAATTATCTGTTTGTTTCCCGTAATCAGGAATCCCATCATTATCGTCGTCTTCATCGCATGCGTCGCCTTTACCATCGTTGTCCTGTGAGGAATAAAAGGTGAAAGGTCAATTATACGTTGCGGAACTATCTCCGCTTTTACTTCCTGTAGTTTGTTACAACCATTTTTATGATTGTAAACAACGTTTTCGAGGGATTTTTCGCAAACACCGGAATTATAATACGTTCAGGAATCTAATTGATATTTTATTTATCCGAATCAAAATAACCAAATACAATTTACCTATGCCAAGATTCAATTCAGATATTTGCGACCTTTCAATTTAAATTAAAACTTTTATAATTTGTTTCGTCTCACTCATCGTATCTCACTGAGCACAGTTCACCACATGTTTACAATTATTGGTACACACACTTCTGGAGCGCATTTCTATGTCTGTAAATCTCGGCAATATTAGCCTATTTGTTATTCATTCCAATTAGGTTTATGGTGACGCGCAGGGAATTCACATCTCCCCTATCTTCCGAAATTCTATTTGGTCTCACTCACCGTATCCAACTGAGCGCAGTTCAAAACATGAGGACAATTATCCATGTTGTCCTGTCTTCCATCACCATCCGAGTCAGTGTTAGTGTCACAAACATCACCGATCGAGTCATGATCCGAGTCAGACTAAAAAGTAATAGAATTGTAAAGAAGCGCCCTATTTTGGGCCAATTTGGCAAAAGCTTGGATGTACCGTATATGGAATAGCTTTCATGTGAACATGGACAGGGTAAACGACACTAACCCATTGTATTCTAACATCAAGGTCGCGGACTCAAATGAGTCTTATAGTGGTGGTAGCATAAAAGTCGTATTGGGGATGGCGAAATACGGTCGATGCGTGTCAAAATAGGGATGGTCAAATGCTGGGACCACCAAAATGACGAGGTGAAACTATATGAAGGTTGTTAATGGCTTTCAAATTTCGAATATTTTCGGAGTACCAAGGCTATGGTTATCAATATTCCAACCTAAGTTATCTGATATTCTAACTTCACGAGTTCATCATTGTATGACATTTGATCAATTTCGGATTTTTGAATTTTGCTGATACTTGAACGCTGATAAGCGCGTTCAAGTGCCTGTCATTATGTGAATTGTCTAAAGCAGTGCCATATGCTCACTACTGTATACTTCGAAAATGGGAAGACAACAGTTTCATTACAAAACTGGGTGTGGGGCTCATGTCATGAAAGAGATTCTAGTGAATAATCGAAGTTTACATGGGTGTAATCAATAGAATTACTAACAGTAAATTATAGTTCCGGTTCACTCACCAATGAGAATACTCAATTTGAAAGTACGTGACATCTTCACCTTTGAACTTTGCAATATTATTTTAATAAATAATCACCTGCATAGGGTTGCTCATAGTTGGGCAATTGTCGCACGCATCACCGACGCTGTCACCGTCCATATCGTCCTGTGAAACGTTAGGAACGAACGGACAGTTTTCTAAGGTTTCTCCAATGCCTGCATGAATGAAAAATCAAGTTGAGTAGACGGAATGTTTTTATTTACTTATTGGGATTCAACCTTTGCAGCTTAGTGGTTCGGCCAAGGGTGGGCAAGGTGATTTGGACCAGGGGACAAGAATATTGGGTGTTCCCGAAGTATGTGTACCGAAATGGCGCACAACCTGAACATAGTATGTGTACTAGGTTGGGGTTCAGGTTGTGCGTCATCTTGGTACTCCATCCAATATGTGAGGACTAAAAAGCTGCGATTATTTCAAAACATAGCGAGTTGTCCTTTCCCTTTTTGCACAAAGACTCAGCCACTTTAAAAAAATTCGCCAACTTCGCACAAAATTTATCGAGTTTACAGGATTTTACTTGTGTATACGCCCACATTTACCGTTGCGACAATCTTGAAGTTTTTAAAAAGGCTAGGACGATCAGATACGGATGTCAAGGAAGAAAAAATGGTACTCCTGAAGTATGCGCATCAAGATGTCGCACAACCTGAACCCTAACATGGTACACAACCTGAGTTCAGGTTGTGCGCCATCTTGGTGCGCATACTTCAGGAGGCCCGAAAAAATTTCTTACACTTATGTGTGTAAAAAAATATATTTCGTCTAAACCAGTGGGTCTCAAACGGTGGTGTGCGCTCCAAAAAGGGGGCGTAATTTGAGAGGACGTGAACCTAATTAAAAATATTTATTAGATTTGATCTTGCCCGCCTTATTTTTGATATTTACATTTCAAAACTTTATTTCCTTATTTACGTTCCATTCACGTATTTTCAACGTCTTTATTGAAAAAAAAGGTGCTCCCGAAGTATGCGAACCAAGATGGCGGACATCGGAACGTAACATGGGTAACAGGTTAGGGTTAGGCGATAATTTTTTTCCAATTTTCCTTATTTTAGTCCTATTATCAGTTCGAAGACTAGCCAAGAGCCTCCCGTAGTATTTATACCCAAAATTATGGCCTAACCCTAACCTAGTACACATATTACATTCCGATGTCCGCCATCTTGGTTCGCATACTTCGGGAGCCCCCAAAAAAACATTCTTTCGTCTTACTATCTGTTATTTGTAGCTCACACATATCCACTTACCATCTCCGTCTATATCAGTATCGCATTCGTCTCCTTTCCCGTTGTCATCGTGGTCCAGCTGTTGAGGGTTGTTCGCATTGGGACAGTTGTCGCACGCATCGCCGAATAGATCCGAATCTGAGTTCTGAAACAGTTATTGAATTAAGGAGAAACTTTGCATATTATTCATTTATCATATATCACATGCCTCGCCGAATAAATAGGAATCAGGCAAAGGGTTGAGTTAGGATTTTATATTTCTCCATGGAAAAAAAACTATGTTTTTATAAATCTTGTTAATATTTTTTACTAACCATAACGATGCGCAATAAAAGTTTTAAAGCTTAAACATCCGATTGGCGTAACGGATTACCCAAAATCGTTGCCGCCCAATAGAGTACCATTAAGATCTTTGAGACAATATAATCCAAATCAAGCATGTTGGTCTTTGTTAATCACTGGGGCAGAGTTCATGGTTCTAGAATAATTCGCCGTATAGGAAATCTAGCCACAGGAAATTTTGCCGCATAGAAAAAAAACGCCGCATGGAGCATTTCGCTGTAAAACAAGCATTTGTGATAAAAACAGTTGGGTTTTTTAAGGAACCTTTTCATTTAGGAAAGATTCGTTATTTAAGAGCATATTCTAACCATATAAATCTAACCGTTTTTATCACAAATACTTGTTTTACAGCAAAATGCTCATGCGGCAAATTTTCCGGACACGCATTGATATATCTATAGTTCAGGGTGGTCCAAGGTTGTCCGCTTCGCGGGCCACAAAATTATTTTTGCATTGTTTGCGGGCCACAATAGTGCCAAGAATACGTAAACAGTGCAATACAAAACAAACACTTTTATTGTGCAAACACATAGTTATCAGACATAGCCATCCCAAGCTAATAGAATACGCATTAGATTTTTAGTTTCTATGATGCCTGTATTGTTAGCATATTAGCATATATTCTCGACCAAAAAGATAGAAAGCCAGATAATAGTTTAGACTGCCAAGCAAAGCATTGAACTTCGCTAGTTGCCTCAGCTAGCCAAAACACTATAGTCGATTCAGTGACATTATTGATGTAACAATATGTCAAAAGATTTTTCTGATTAATTTTATTACGAAACAACACGAAATGCGATTTTTTAATTACTCTCCGAATGTGACGCGGGCCACATATGGCCCGCGGGCCTGGGTTTGGACCACCCTGATCTAGTTTTCAAACACCAAACCTGCTGATCTTTGTTCGGCACCAACACACAATTATCTTCATCATTGGAAATCCCGTCGTCGTCTGCGTCACTGTCACACGCGTCACCAAGGCCGTCCAGATCAGAATCTTCTTGTCCACTGTTGGGTACTTCAGGGCAATTGTCCTATGTAATAAGAGAGATAGGTTTCTATACATTCTATGTAAGTCTTGTTTGTACAATGACAAGAATATTTCTGTAACGTTTCGTCTGACCAAAATCAGACTTCCGTGAACGAATATATATATTTAAACTATAACAAGGAGAGATTGTATGCATATATAAACAACGAACATAACATAATAGTAGTTACGCATTAATAAAGTCATGATGTATATATATTATTTGATTTTGATATTTGCTTTGTGGAAATGACCGCATCTTTTTATGCAAAGTACAAAATGCGGTTTGATTGATATTTTACGACGCCTCTGGACATCACAAGTGGGTCGCGACGCACAGTTTGGAAAACGCTGGGCTATTAGTATAATATACCTGTCTGCAGTTTTTAACATTACAGGGCATCTGCTCGTTTGGATATCCGTCTAAGTCTCCGTCCAGTCCGCAAACATATCCATTGCCAGAATATCCCGCATTACATTCGCATGCATATTCTTCTGCAGTGTTTATTACCAGACATTCTGCATTCACGTCGCATGGATTAAGAGCTGAAATGTAAAAATGTTGGTTTTAGAAATTAAATTTTATCGTAAGCGGAATAGCTTCCATGCGAACAAAGTCAGGCCCAACGACACCAACCCAGTGTTTCCCAGGCCACAGACTCAAATGAGTCCGAAAACATTTTGGTTACATTGTATATTTTTACAATGGTAAATACAGAAGGTATTTTTATCGTTGCCCTAAATAAATCTCGATAACGTTTATTTAATTATCGTGTCTTGAGTCCGCTGCGATTCATTATGCTTAGGTAATCGATGTCGACCCCAAAAAAGGTTGGGAAACACTGGTTTAACAACCAAGCCTCCGCGTCCAGAATCAGGACAAATAGCACTGCACTCCACTTGCGGAAGATTCATTCTACTGGCTATTAGGATTGCTTCCCTCACCCTATCGCAGGGATGGCGAACCACTAACCCGCGGGTCATACAGTGACCCACTGCGTTTTATTCGTGACCCGCCAAGGCACGAATAAAATAAAAATAAATGCTAACATATCAGTGATAAAAATTGATAAAACCGGCCTTAAATTAATCTAACAATAATTAAACTATCACAATGTACTGTCAGTTGGGCAGTCAGGCTGCTATCGCTCATATTCAAATTGTTAATTTCTGGGTCGGTATGATAATTTACAAAACGCCTAATCTTGGACGCATGTCTGCCCCGCTGTCTGCACAAAATTTTTCAGATTTGGAAAAAAACTAGAAATCAGAAATAACAATGGAACAGTGAAAAGTTCCTTAATGTGGTTTAAGCTGATTGCAAAACATAACACTATCAGAGTGGAATTCCCTCCAAACTCTTTGGAACCGTAAAATAATTTGCCGCATCATCCTAAACGTTATAGTAATTCATATGCGTGTTTTCGTAATAATTCATAAAATCGAGTGTCATAAAAAAGGTGCTGCATAAGTAAAGCCCAAAGCTACACCAACAGAAGCTTATAAAATTGGTTTCAGATGTTTTTCATATAGATACTGACATTGATTGAATATCTGTGACCCACTTTCTCCTGTTACGCGATAAAAAATATAGTTTTTTGACCCATTGAAAAAGGTTTGCCATCCCTGGGCCCTAGCGACTTCAAGGAAAGCAATATAGCATATAAGCTCCAAATTCATCATGAGGAAATGAATGCACTTAAGACGACTCAATCACACAGTTAACCGCGGCCGGTCGTTCGTTGACCGGTCCATATCGGGTTTGCGAATAGTTAACAAGTTGTTTGTTTCAGATTCATAAAATTGTTAATTTGATTCAAAAACAAGACAGGCCAAATCGTGCTAGTGTCTCGTAATAAAATACCGCATTTATCACCTCCGACCGTATCCATTGTCATAAGTCGAGTGGGAAGGGTCATAGGTGAAAGTTAATCCGCTATTTCCGGGATCATTTCCTCATCAGGGCGTATAATCCGTCACGTGTCATTGGTTTTATGCCTAAGAAGACTAGAAGCAACGTTGGCCAAATATCGTTCGATCATAGTGTTGTTTTAAGAAATTGTCTATGACTTAATAATAGGAAGATGACAGACCAGTCAATGCGTCGTCTGCGAAGCGAAAATATAATTTGCGTAAAATTTACAAAATACTATTAGTCAGCCTACGCGTTTCCAGTAGACGCTCTTGGGAGCGACATGTTGCCATACCACATCAATGGCTGTATTAGTTCTCAACGCAAGAAGCTATATTTAAAAAAAAAATTTCAAACCAAGGTCACGCGCACTAACTCCGAAAAGGAATATGTCATCTCTAACCAAAGTTATGGGCGAGAACAGTATGCAGTGGCGTAGCATCCACCCCCGCAACCCCCGCGGTCGCGGGAGGGCCCAAAGCGCAAATGGGGCCCAAGCGGTTAGAATTTAGAAATTTAAGCCGCAAAACCAAAAGCTGCATTGCAAAACCAGTAAGGCGCATCTTATAACGTTGATGTTAGTTCTGCTCAAATCGTTTTGTTACGTAACAATGCCAGGGACTCGTCGATTTTCGGCGTCTTGTGGTTTGATCGCACCGGCAAAATTACGAAGGCTGTCAGAATGATGTCGAAAGCAAAACTTCTCAGTGGCGCACAGAAACGCAGAAAAAAGGCAGAAGAGGAAGCACGTATGAAAAAAATTAAAGTAACCAAGATGAACGGCAAATTTTAGGTTACCATTGCCTTTTAATACGAGAGTCTTGCTACGCCACTGACAGTATGCCAATACTACTGAAACTAAATAGAAAGTTCATGCTTCCGAAATCAAATAACTGGCAAACTAATGTCATACCCGACATGGATGGTGAACGGACGAGAGGCCGTGGTTCGCCATATGATTTAGCTATCTTTTCGGCTTTCCTTTCTCCCGGGATGAATATGTAAACCCTATCCTGAATGCCGATTGACGCGAGAATTGAATCACTTCAAGTCAATACGGTCACGGAAATATGAAAATTATTCGAACTCAGAATTATGGGCGTTTCATAGGTATTTGTACCAAGATGACGCACAACCTGAAAAACCTAACCTGGTACACATTCTATGTTCAGGTTGTGCGCCATCTTGGTACGAATACTTCGGGAGCACCGAATTATGTGATGTGTTGTGATCTCTAAGTCAGGGGTTCTCAAACCTATAGAGCCGGTGAGGAGATTGACTATTATTTACGGTGCCCAAAAATAAATTTATAAATATAAAAACATATGTTATTTACAGATTAATGTTAGTAAATTAAAATTACTTACTAAAACTACTTGTACTTGCTGTTTGTCAAATTTTATTAATGTCGTTATTTCTTATTCGGACTGTTACAAAATTAACCAAGTCAGTATTTTTTTAGGTAAATGGAATAGCTCGCGGAGCGGTTTGTTGTTTTTCAATCAGTAATTGTTCAAGTATTTTTACTTCGTTTAATACATCTGTGAGGGCCAAAGCAATATATGGTATCGATAAATTCCATTTGCAATTTAAAAAAAAATTAAAATTTTATGGGCATTTTTTATAAATAATTTGTACAAAAGATCCGACTTAGAAAATACTGGATCAAAAACTTTACCTCCGTCGCTGCATTGCCTGACTTTCACGCACCCGGATGTCTGGTTTCCATGGTAACCGGGAATGCACGCTCCACATTTATATGAACCCTGCAAAAGTGAGTATGTACAACATTGTGATGGGAAATGACTATTAACGAGACAGAAGAAGCCTAACTCGCTGTATTTTTAATTTTTATGATTGGATACTTAATCGGAGAAAGCAAGCCCGGAAAGCCGGATTAGTTATATGGAAAACAATAACTTTCCGCGTGGTTACCAATCCAGGTCGGTTATGGGATTGTATTAATTCCATCAAAGTTATTTCAAATGGCCGGGAGCCTAGATGACCTTGATCGGTCCTGCACACCGACCCACACAAAGCAATAATCAATCACTGTTATTACTGTCGAAAAATGGGTACTCTTGAAGTATATGCGTACCATAATGGCGGACACCGTAACGATAGTATGTGTATCAGGTTAGGGTCAGGCCATAATTTTATTCCAAATTTCCCTTTTTGAGTTCTATTACGAGTTCGAGGACTAGCCAAGTGACTCCATTAGTATTTGTACCTAAAATTATGACCTAATCCCATCCTGGTACACATACTACGTTCCGGTGTCCGCCATCTTGGTACGCATACTTCAGGAGCGCCAAAATATTTTCTTTATTGGATTATATTTATAATAGTGTTGACTTTTTTTTGTAATAATAAATCAAACTACATAGCATTGTCTACAATTCATAAAGTTACCATGTTTGTAGAGTTACTAATCATATAATTTCAGATCCCAACTTTACACCGACGCATAAAACTACTCACCGCAGTATTGATACATTTAGAGAATTCCGCACATCCGCCATTGTCAACTTTGCATTCGTCGATATCCGTGCATACCTGGGTAACCAAATAAATCGAAAAATAAATTATTTAGTATCTTCGTTATGTATAACATACAGGAATATACAATAGTAACAGCAAAACCTCAAATGAAATTTAAATAGCGAAAAATTTTGTGAGAGAGTATCGTGCATATCGTAGTGATATATGATAAAACGGTTCTAGGAAAATTTGCCGCAGGAAATTTCGCTATAGGAAATTTTGCCGCATAGGAAAAATCGCCGCATGAAAAATCGCCGCAAGAGCATTTTGCTGTAAAACAATTATTTGTGATAAAAACAGTTAGGCTTTTTTTATTCAATCTAAGAGCATTCCCTGAACCCTAACCCTATAAACCTAACTGTTTTTATCATAAATACTTGTTTTACAGCAAAATGCTCTTGCGGCAATGTTTCGTGCTATCAAGAATCCTTGTTTTACATCAAAATGCTCTTGCGGCGATTTTTCATGCGGAGAATTTTCATATGCGGCGAAATTTTCTGAGTCGAGATTCCCTACGGCGAAATTTTCGGACACGAACAAAGCAAAAATAACACTTCTGAACGGGTGACAAAATAGAGCTGACTCCGTTATACCACTATCGTCTCTTTTCTGTGAAATTCATCAACCCCAAAAAACTCAAAGTATCAATCTATTGACTTTAATTTTTACGCCATTCGAATCTTCTCGTCAAGCGCCGTCGCCCGTAATGCGACTATTTTCACAACAACAACCAACTCTACAAAAACAACATCAATTTTACTAAACGACTTATTGATCAACAACGTGGCAGATAATTCACACATTTTTTTTTTGTGATCGGCTATTCGTCGCTTAAGCATCTCATGTTTAATAGAATTGTTATTATTACGTAATTATGATGAAACCGCTGATAAGAATGAGCTAAATATATATCTGTGAGAAAAGATACGTGTTTGATTATTTAGTTTTTTTTAAACGACATATTCGATGTTCAGGGCGAACGAACGATCTGTACATACAGTCACTGAATCTTTTGTACAAAGTCCCCGCGAAAAAAAAACGTCTCCAACGCTCAGAATAAAGAAATTAGTAATAACCAGTTAGAGTTGAAAATGCAGATTGCGCTGAAATTCATTTTCAAGCCCAGCTGTATATTGGATCTCCGCTCTAAAAGACCATTATTATCAGTCGTTCTGTCTGTCTGTCTGTGTATCTGTCTGTGTGTCCAAGCAGTAGACGTAGAGTCTTAAGGGCTGGACTGATTTGTATGAAATTTCACACGTGTGTTATCTTGTCACCCTAGTTATGTGCGTTTCACCGGAAGTCCGGATTGATGTTGCGTTTTCATGGCAGCAGCAAAAAATCCTTTGATCGTTGAAAATATTCCCATTTTCTTTTACATTTTCGCCATTTTCCCGTCAACCAAATCGAATATCAGAATTCCGAGTATCCTACCCTCCGCGGAAGAAAATACTTTTTCTAACAAGTCGTCTTACATCTGGATGGTTCATAAACTAAGGAAGCCTTATGGATTTCAGTGAACGTTTTTTAATTATCATCCACAGCATAACCATGCACACGGATACCGATGAGCCGCACAGCGATCAAAATGAACTGGCAGTTCTGGTACAAGTTTCTCGATACAAGGGCGTATTACCCTTCTTAGCAAACTAGTAAACTGAAATTACGCGGGCCTCAAGAAAGGGCGGAGATCCAAATTGGGTGCCTACCGGCTTGTTTATTTTATTTTAAATCATAGCGGGGTTGTTTTCTCACATCTCACATTTTTCATTAGTGGCGAAGTCTCTGTACAAAATATTCATGAAAAACACTCTGTACACACACTAATTAATATATATATAGGGAGCTCCTTTTGAAAGATCCGTCTGGACATTACCTACTTAATTTTTAGTGATTTGAATTGATAGGAGTGGAACGACGCAGCGGAGGCAAATCTTGAATTCCGAGCTCAGTAAATTTAATTATTTGATAACAAATGCGGTATCTGACAATTTGTTTCAAGACAGTTGGCTCATGTCCAATCAGAAGTTAGCAGATATGCCTCGGCGAAATAATAAATCTAACATTTCTGACTTGTTCAGGTAATCGGACGATAGGTCACAGTTCCCATTAAATATAATAAACCTCAACCTAAAAATATCATTTCCAATTTCACCAGTCATTTTTAGTTAGCAGCGTCAACTCTCCCGTTTACACAACAAACATTGCGTTGAAGTCATAGACGACACTTTGTTATGTGGGCGTCTTCAATCAGAGATAATCGCTCAGAATGACATTAGTTTCTGTTGCCTTGGCGCCACAAAAATGTTCTTATCAATAAATTGAAATAAAATGTTTTTAGTATTATAGCGAAATACTAAAAGTTTATTGATGTTTTTTATTGAGACGTTTAAAAAAAAATTCTGAAGCGTTTCGTCAGGCCCAAATAAACTGCTTATCCTATCACAAGAAGTCTGGTTTTAGTCGAAGAAACGTTACAGAATATAATTTATGAAAGTGTGATGCAAGAAATTTGAACTACTCAATCTAATTGTTCTGATTCTTACAATAGTATCCATGCAGCTTAGATTTACATACACAATGACAAAGTATTCGTTGGACACACGGGCGTGTCTAGAGGGGGGCCATGGAGGCAGCCGCCCTAACAGCACGTTATAAGGCTGAGTTCGTTGCTTAGTTTGTTTTAAATGATAATATTACAAACATTTCACTTTTACATTATTTATTTTGACGCTCCAGAAGTATGTGCACCAAGATGACGCACAATCTGAACCATAACCTGTTACACATACTATGTTCAGGTTGTGCGCCATCTTGGTGCACATACTTCTAGAGGTCCTTTATTTTTATGTATACCAACATCCATAATGTTGTTTATTCCAAAATTATTTTTGAAGTTGGTTATAATGGAGTATCCTTACTTAGAAACTCGCCCCGGGCAGCAGAAAAATTTGAAACGTCCCTGATTGGGCATATGTTAATTCCCATCCAAACACAGTCATTTGTTGAGGGTTTGTGAGTTAACTTCGATCATAGACAAATAAACCAGAAAATTCCACGGGAAGTTTAGCCAATAAAAAATATGGACAATTCCTACAAAATTCAACGCTAACCCACATTAGGAGGCATTTATGGATAGGATATTTCGTCCCCCGATTAATTGAACAACACATACCTGTTTCTGAATAATTCTTTCCGCCACCTCAATCTCCTTATATGATTGTTCGAATCCGCCCTCAGGACAAAGGTTGCAGTAATATCCGCCCTGGGTGTTAATGCAGCCAGCTATGGCTGAACAGGGATCGAACGACGTCTCACACTCGTCTATGTCATCACAGTGAATCCCGTTACCTGAAATATGACGTAATAAATATATAACATAAACAATAAAAACAATCGTTCATAACAAAGGAAGCAAGCAACTCCAGTCACGACAGGCGGAGTAACCATGTCAACCGCTTTTTATTAGATAATAAACGGGCTAAGAAACCTGGCTTGCCAGCTGCGGTACGGGCCATTGTTTTTTGGGGCAGTACCTCATTCGGAAGACATTAGCAAACAATAGGAATAGCGTTTAAACTAGCAATTCCTCCTACTTCTCTACACCTTACCTGTGAATCCCGACGGGCATCTGCCGCAGGTAAACCCGTCTTCTGTATCTTCACACTCAACTTGACTATCGCAAGGGTTGCTGCTGCATTTCCTTATCACCGGGGGTTCTGTTGGTTCCTCGACTTTGATGATACTAGGCTGGGGAGGCTCTGTAACTTGAAAACGGCCTTGAGTTGGCGACACTGACTGAGTAGGTTGACTGTACAGACCTGAAAAATATGAGATGAATGTAGATAAGCTTAATCATATGTCGACCCACGGCATCTCGTAGGGTTACTAGTCCAGGTATAGGGAATAGGTGGAATTCTGGAGTTGGAACCGTTCAGTGACGAGAAGTCCAGTAATCCTCTCGCACACCATTATCCTGAACGGGATGTGAACTTGCTGAATCATTTAGAACAAACATATTTCATTTTGCTAAGGCACCCTGGTATTATGCAAATGAGTACACTTGCTTCAATATATAAAAGAAAAGGAAGCCCCATGTATGCCTCAAACAATAACTAGAAAAGTGGTTCTTAACCCTTTTTTAAACCACCCAAGCCCAAGTCCCAAGAATAGGCTCAAATAACAAACGCAATTGTGGAAGAAAATTTAAATGACTAATTTTAAACAATCATTTTACATTTATTTTTCCATAAATCACTTCAAAGTGAGAAAGATGAACTTGTTTGCCAACAGCGAGTTTTTGAAATCGTGGGTAAATAGATGTTGACTGGTTCTTACGCTGTGATACTCCCACATATTCAATTACTATTCAGCAACACTTCATTACAAATATAAAATAAACAATGAAATTTACAAAAAAAATTAAATCAATAGCTTCAAGTTTTTGTTGAAAAAGAAGGCGACCCAAGAAGATTTTTATCCGACCAGGTTTTTGGGTCGCGACTCATCATAAGTTGAGAAATATTAAATCTTACTTTTCTCGCCTGTACATGCACTACATTGTTGCAAAGTTCGCCGAAGCTCTTTCGTCTCTATCGCTTGAGCCTTCATTCCTGCATGGATGTCTCGGAGGACCGATGCCAGATCTGAAAGTAATGTTGCAGTGAATCGGAGTAAAAGGCGAGAGAGAGCCGCACAAATGTAATGGACACGGGGTAACGTTACCAGTACCAATGTTGACAAGGCACTAGTCATTGCTTCGACTCATACATCGAAGTGACTCGAGTCATTTATTCGAAATGGAATGACTCGGGCTCTTCATCAACTAACAGCCGATGAAACTCCACTCAGTGATTGACCCGACTCTTCACTCGGATTACTCGGGTCTCGGAATTTAGGGAATTCCACTGATAACTTCACCATGTGATGTGCACCCAACCAACCTAAATTGACCTACTTCTTACATCTCCAAGTACTAAATATTGGGAATCGATAAGTCCATAAAATGCGGGAGAAGGTAATTTTCCATGCCACCAAGAACAACAGCGATAATTTAGCTTTAAAACTATCCTTGTTAGTGTATTATTGTATTACAGGAAACGCAGTTCAGTAAAATTTACCTACCTGAGATTTGAATTATTAGTTCCGAAACTGGTTCAAAGTTGTTCATCATGTTCAACAGAGTCGGATCAGACCCTATGCCCATGTCAGCCTGAGTGCAGTAACCGCCATAGTTCCTCCGCACTATTGGAAGTTGCTCATCATGGAGTAGAACCGCCTTTCGCATGTGAGTCTGATTATGAATAGACTGTGTTTATTCATAGAAAAATTAGGCAATTTAGCAATTGAAGTTTATTTTTTCAGCGACACCCAAGGTTTTAATGCTTCTTATTTACTTTACTTTTACATTGCTACTCATTGGTCCCTTTCATGCAATGTGTAACGTTTTCGGTTAGAGTAGGGTCACCATATTTGAAAAAGCAAAATTCTGGACAGTGCTGACTATTTTCATGACCTCGTAGTAAAAAATATGCGCACGGTATGAAATAACAATGTTCTGTATTAGCAGAGTGTACAGTACGGTTGCAGATGCAATAAAATTCCGGATTCCGGACATTTGAGCATTTTTTAAATTCTTTCCGGACGCAAAATTTAATTCTAAATTCCGGACATGTCCGGAATTTTCCGGACGGTATGGCAATCCTAGGTTTGAGCTATATCCAAGGCAACTTGCCACGCGAGAGCTGTTATGTATGGAAATATTATCACACCCTGGTTGTTTGTGGCGATGGGATACCCAAAACTTGATTTAAATTGTTTTGAAACATAAGGGAAAGCGTATATTAATATGGAAAATACAGGATAAAGACAACACAATTCTGATTATTACAAAATAATATATATGTATAAATTTGAAGTGGTAGTAGACCCAATATTCCAGCAAGTTACACATTCCACTAAAACATTACGCCCGGATTTGACATTAAATAACAGAGAGGAACTTATAACCTTGCGGACATCGTTGATATTTTGTTTCAATGCAGAAAGTTCTGCCACAGAACTTAGAAAACCAAGTAAATCTGCCAGCATATATAGCTACTTCAACAGATGCGCAAAAACTATCAAATATTATTTTATCAGTTAAAATTAATGGCGAAGAACAGTAACGATGAAACTGCTAGTCCTACGAACCGTAACGCGTATTAAGCAGGGTTTGGGTTTTGGTAAATATGTGGTTGTGAGTCAATAATATTGTGTAACACAGCATACACACTGCATAAGATAATAAAATATGCGGATCTTTTGTACAAAGCCCCGCCTAAAAAAAAAGCGCTAGAAATTCAAATTTTTAATTTATTTTTAATCCGAACCCTAACTGAATAATTAATTTCCAATTAATTGTTTAAAACGTGGCGGAGGTTTTTATTTAAATCTCACATTTTTTTTTGCATGAGTGGCAGGGCTTGGTACAAAAGATCCGAACATATTTAAATGCAATTAAATGGTATTTTTATTCCTGCCACAACATACTTGCATTATATGCATACGTATTCATTAGCACAGAGGCATTGAGAAAGAATTGGGAGTTAGTGTCGTGTAACTGTGAACCCTACTGATAGGTATATTTAAATGATTGAGATATATATATATTTTTTATTCTTGTTGTCAACTTTAGAACTATGTTGTTGGGTCTGTGTCGGAATCAGTAAATGAATTACATATTTGAAAGCGAAAAGGCGAATAATGAACCGTTAGTATAGTGATTCTATGTCAGGAATATGAACAAACGAACCTTTATATCAATTGTACTCTTGGTACCAAGTTTGACGATCAGAGTGCTGTTCCGACTTTTCCGGATTTGATCTGCGATCCAGGGGTGTTCGGCCCTTCCCTTCTCTGCACAGTCAAGTATGAAATGAGTTTCAGCAACTCCTGAACTGAATGAGAAACAGTATTTATAAAAGCGTAGACCTAGGTTGTTTGCCAGATGTGCGGACTAGGGGTTTGAGAATTCTGATTGGTCAATTTTGGTTTAAAACACACGACCACATACAAACCGTGTTTCCCTGCAAATAGGACATTGTCTTTCTCACACTAGGCCAAGGGTGGGCAACCTTTCTCGGCTCGCGTGCCGAAATCAGATAAATTTAACGACAAAATTCCTCCGCGTGCCGACCAAAATTAAAAAACAATTCTTCGCTACTTTCAACGCAAAAATAAACCAAGTTTGGTACGCGTGCCAGGGTTTGCACAGCCCTGCACTGGGCAGTGGTTATCAATCTTTTTTTCTCTCGTGGGCCACTAACTTTCTCATGCAAGGGAAAAACTACAAGAAAAACAAGACTCTGTTTGCAAAAATAAATACTTTCACTTTAGGAATTAGAATGAAAAGCAGCAGCATAATTCATTGCTACTACAATAAAATATTTGACTATAATGACAAACGAAACTAAACTCTTCAATAACCATAGTAATTTTTAATAGCCTTGTGGCCCCCTTGAAAATGTCTCTATGGCCCACTGGTTGAGAACCAGTTCACTAGGGCTTATTTTGGGAGGATGTATTTTATTTTCATTTATCAAACACAAAATTACAAAGTTGAGAATCACGAGATTTTTGAATATACAAAATTTGAAAACCAATATTGTTACTTATAATTAACAGGTTTTTATTTAAAATAACTGCTAAACATAGATTATTTCAAACATTAATCATTTAAAACGTGAAGGAGAGATTTTTTGCTATCGACTAGGTCTTATTCCGGGGAAACGCGATACATACTTTTGTACGTGTGCGATTGTCTCATCGTATTTTTCATTTATATTCATGTATTATAACATTGCTCATAATCTTGAAACTAAATTAGAGAGCATTTCGCATTTTTTAACTTATTTTTCTATGTCACAAGGTCTTTTCTGTCACATGTTTAGGATGGGATTTGGTAAGCTGGCTTAATCATGTGGCATGCCCGGCCAGTCCATGTCAGGTATGGGATTAGTTAACCAGTTATTTGTTTCAATTGCACTGACTTAAAAGTTTTAGCAGCTGATTTGAATTTCCGTTATGTGTGTTATATGTACTGGAAAAGGGGTTAGCAGAAAAATGTAAATGGCATATGGAGACGCGGTACGTAGTGCACGTGTTTACACAATGCTCAGTACAGCACTGTCGAATGCTGAATTCGAGAGCGCTTCCAATCATTCGAGAGCGCTTCCAATCATTCGAGAGAATTATATATTCCAATTCTCGTAGCGTTCTGCCGCGGTCGTCGAATGGCGAATCGTGTTAAGCTGTGATCGTATAGTGGTTAGTACCTCACGTTGTGGCCGTGATAACCCAGGTTCGAATCCTGGTCACAGCAAGCTTTTTAACTCTTCGCTTCTAAACTTTTCATTTTCTAATAACCGTCAAAGCTTTATTATCAAATATAACTAGTATTTAAATGAGCTTAGGCCGCAATTATTATTGACTTCGATCATTTTATACGCAGTAATAAGCATAATCGCGTTCATTCTTATTCTAAATTTAAATGTGATTGAAACTGGCACCGCGTTACAGTTTTGGAAATTTTCAATACATTTACAATGTTTAAAGAAATAGGACATTTTTCATGAAAGCCAAATTAGTCGCGATTTGATTACCAGTCCATGTCGGGTACAGTATGGAAAGACTAACCAGCTATTCATTTCAGTTGTATGAACTCAACACAGGACGAAATAAAAAAAATATGACCGAATATTCAAGCTAACATGTTTTTCTCATTTACAAATTGTTTTTTCTTTTCTCCGCAACGTAAAGGAAACGACCATATACGCGCCGTATGAAAAGCGCATCTTTCACAACTTCAATTGCCCATAATGCCCATAAGTTTTGGAAACTTTCATGGCTTTCCGTCATGCGTGTTCGTTTGTCCTGTGTGTTGCGATATTTGTACAATGGCTGAGTTTACAATATTAAATCATTTTATTTATCGCACCGTCGTTGGTCCGAAATACAACTCATCTTAAAAAAGTATGTTTGGATAAATTCGAAGGTACGTTTATTTCTGGAATGTTTGGCTCGAATGCAGCAAAGCGATAAAGTCAAGATTTGATTTCCTGTAATCAGACTAGCTGGCAAAAACACAAAGAACGTCGCCGCATCGGGAACTTGATCGTTGCTGTATCGCATCCGAAACACGATCAGCGACGAAATACCTCTTTGGCCTTGCCACATTTTATGTCAGTTCGCTCAAAGTAGCGTTACGAAATTAACATAGTCAAGTCTGGGCCATGCTTTCGAAAACAGATGGCGACTGACCGGTTTGAAGTGTTAAATAATTACTGTAATTCCACCACAAAGGGGGTTGGAACTGTTCCACGTTGAGGGAAACAGTTAAAGGTCAAGGCATTATCGTAGAACAGCAGTATCGCGAGACGACATTATCCTATTATCACCTCATCGCTAATCTACTGAGCTGTCTCCTATGATTTTGTTTATCTTGGTTAAGATGGGACAATAACCTAACCTCATTGTCCTAATCTACTAACCTAAACAGAAGCAAAGAAAAGATCACAAAATTAGTGATTGGTAATAATAAGATAGTTCCCACAAGCTACTGTTCTTACACGAGACATTTTGCATCTTCACAACGGCTATTGCACCCATAATACAGCTAATTGCGGTTGGGGATCGGCTTGGAACGCTTTTAGATCTTCAAGACCAGGGGTGGGCAGGGTTTCGGTCTACCTAGACTGGCTGGCCATGTAATTGTGACGTAAAAAGTTACATTTTATGAACAATATTTACGCTGTTGCAGAAGTGGAAGGGAAACAATGATCCTCGTGCCAAAATTAAATTTAATCCCAACTCAACAAATTCCTTGAACTATTTTTAGCTCAACATCAAAATTTGGTTTCAGTTTGGTTGAGGCAACATCGGGCGGGCCAGATTGAACTACCTAACAGGCCGGATTTGGCCCGCGGGCCGTAGTTTGCCCATGTCTGTTGAAGACTCTTGAAAACCCACGTTTTCCCGCCCTCTAGCTGTTACGGCAGCGTTTCCCAACTTTTTCGGTCGCGGACTATTTTCTCACTGTCGAAAACCTTTGCGGACTCAACGTGAGTTTATTGAAACCGTACTCTGTGTGAAGATGTAATAAAACTAAACACAACAGAATTTTTCCGAATTTCAAAATCGGAAACGCTACGCAATTACGCCTTTGTTAAAAGGGCCGACTTTTTTGGTGTATAAATGACCTTTTTTGTTGCACAATCTTCAATCCTTGACAACGACAAGAATTTAAAATGTGTTCCTATTTTAATTTAATTGTGTTCATGGTCACTCGCGGTTGCGTTGACTTATGACGAGATGAAAGCATTACTTCTTTTAAATGACACGGCAATCTGCAAACATAATGTGAGAATATATTGCCCGGTTTTATTTAGTTTAGATATAAATTATTTGCGATCTTGCGAATTTGTTATCGCCGTTAGAAAAGTCCTACTATCTGCTATAAATCCTAGAAAGTACAACTTGATTTAGTACTTATTAAAATATAATTAGTATATTAGTAAATAAAAATAAAAAATATCCATCGCCTTGCTTTATATTAATTTAATTGTGATCATTTTACTCTGCGATTCCTATTTTTGTGAATTCGACAAATATGAGCTGTTCGTACAACAGTAAAGCCAGGAGTCGGTAGCATTTTGTCGCTAGCAGGCCAAAATAAAAGGTTGCAAGTCATTGGTGGGCCGCGCATATTTTTGGAAAGTTAAAAGCCGGTCGTATCGCCAATGAATCACATTTTTTTATTAAAAGATCAGAAGTTAAATTTTAAGCAGCGCCCGAAGACTGACCATATGAATATTGAACCAATTGCAATTATCGTTCAACTTTTCTGCGTTTTGTTGCCATTGAATTCCCAATTATAATGAAGTAATAGGCTCATTCAACGACTAATTGTGAATTATATACTTGATAGGTTATGATATAATTTAGTCTAAACGTGCCGCAAAATAAATTCTGTCACGTAAAGAATATATTCGTAAAAACAGCTGTTTTGTCACTATAATTCAGAGAAGCATCGCGGGCCTGAATTATTGCTCCACGGGTCGTAGGTTGCGGACCCTGCAATAAAGCAAAGAATTCTGAGGGAAATGCCCTGATACGAATACTACGGTAGCACCCGGAATTTTGCAATTTGCAACATGTCTAAAAAAGTGTTTTTAAACAACTTATGGTGTTTTCAGTTTTATTTTCAGTATATATTTTGTATTGCCGCTTTTCAATTTAGAAAATTTAGGTTGCTACCTACCTACCAGAAAAATTATTCCTCCAACAACAACGACTAAATCCAATCGTTTGATTAAACGAAGCGCAAGTGACCTGTCGCGTCACTTGATACCAAATTTTCGAATAATAAATTGCTATTCTAATAATTAAATATTCGAATATATGCCAAGCCCTACTCATTCAGTATCCAGAAATTATTGACTCGATTAATGTTATATGAATAAACTTGCTTTTTATGTTTTATGTAAATTCTAACGTAAATCGTGGCTGATGGTTAAGTTACGCAAAAACGTTTGCGGCCCGCAGTGAATTTCTGGCTCGTTGCGGACTCATTCAAACGCTCCGCGGACTCATTTGAGACGTCTAACTTGGAAATTAGAAAGCTAATCTTCTTTCGTATATGGGTATATGCGCGTAAAAGTGAAAAACTTGCGGATGACTGACGCAATACCATTCTATTTCACGCCACAAACGCAGTGGTTGGATGGTTTGAGAAATTCGCCATAAATGTTATTATATGGAAATAAACAAAATTACTTTCTGTATTTCGGCATCCGTATCGCAGAGAAAGTAAGAAACAGTTATTCGATTTGTAGTTCAGACCGTGACATCTGCGGCTGGGCATTTCGAATGGTAAATTATTCAAATCGGTTCAAACGAAATTTCGCATCGCCGCCAACTTTGATGGAACATTCATTGTGTGGAACAACTCGGCGAACTGACAGAGTGATGGATTCTATGTTTTTTCGTAATTTATATGTCTGTGATTGGTCCAATCACAATACAAAATCAGTTCTCGCATACAGTTACATATCTTTCAAGTATTCGAGATTCGATTCGAAAATAATATTCGATTCGACCTGGTATTAGAGAAAGCTCAGCCCTAGAGACATCAAGCTCATAATACAGCAGGATTCAGCACAATCCAAGTGATTTTGAAGACTAGATTTACAATTTAACGATGCCAGTTGTGGTTTCGGTAATCAAATATTTTTGTTTGAACAACCTCGCCAACTCTTTGTAGCTCTGCCAAGTAATTTAACCCCGGAAAAGTTATCCTGAAATTGCGGCAAATTACGTTAAGAATTCACGGTGACATTCGCAACAAAATATCGTTTCATATGACTTTTGGACATTCTGACAACTTTGCTCAGAGATGATATTCTTTATTTCTGAGTGAGTGCAAATTGCCTTGACAAATGCATTCATGTTAGACAAACTCGAATAGTTATGGAATTCAAGTACTGTATTACGAAAAAATTCCGAATCGAATATATTTTTTAAACTTTTGCAATATAAAACCTACTGTGACGTGACCTGCACAACAAGATTCTTATATCCTAATTTCACCTGTGATTACATTCTACGGATACAATTTTGGATCTTTTGCACAAAGCTCCCGCCAAAAAACACTCCCGCTACCGCTCAAAATTAATTAATAATTATCCAGTTAGGGCAAGGGATACAAATGCAGATTGCGCTGAAAATTCAAATTTTCAAATCATTCCTAACCAGAGCTCTAACTAGATAATTGTTAATTTTCCTATTTTGAACAGTAACGGAGGTGTATATTGGCGGAATCTTTGTGCAAAAGATCCAAAATTGTATCCGCATAATCACAGGTAAAATTAGGATATAAGAAGCTTGTTCTGCAGGTTACGTCACAGTAGGTTTTATATTGCGAAAGTTTAGAAAATATATTCGATTCGGGTTTTTTTTCTTAATACAGTACTAGGATTCCATAAATATTCGAGTTTGTATAACATGAATTCATTTGTCAGGGCAATTTGCTCGGAGCGAAGCGTGCGCACTTACTCAGAAGCAATCGGGGCGAGAAGAGAAAGAAGTGCTGTAAAACAGGTATTCCCAAACCGGGGGGTCGCGACGAATTTTAAGGATCGCAAAGAGTACACCAATTTCCCATAAAGTACTTCATATATTGTGCTTTTTAGACTTTTGATTCGAAACACAGTTATTAAAACTAGAGCAAAGCATAAATATGACGATTTTAAGAGAATACATAGGATCAGAGAAACGACGCGCTTGCAAAACAATGTCGTCTTAAGAGCGGTCGCCGAAAATTTTAAGGTACTCCCGAAGTATGTGAACCAAGATGGCGGACACCGGAACATAGTATGTGTACCAGGTTAGGGTTAGGCCACAATTTCAGGTACAAATACTACGGGAGTCACTTAGCTAGTCCCCGAACTCGTAATAGAACTGAAAAAAAAAATCATGGCTTAACCCTAACCTGGTACATATACTACGCTCCGGTGTCCGCCATCTTGGTTCACATACTTCGGGAGTACCAATTTTAATATATTGGAAGGGATCACCATCTTAATTAAATATTTTGGAAGCCCTGTTAAAGGATTACAATGGCGAATTGAGCGTTAATAAATACTGACCGACTCGGGAATAAAAAACATTACAGTCAGTTAACATACAGGTAAATTTTAAAATCTCATCTTCGAGAAATTTTTAACAAAGCATACTCAAAGCATGTTCATTAGGAATCAGAAAATGCTCGTATAGACCCTTATTTGTTGTAAAAGTCTCAAAACGTCTCATAAAAATGCGGCCACATTGACAAAGTACTCTACAAAAAGCGATGATGACATAAACCCTGCAACTGCAGAAAAATTACTTACTCTGTTATGACGAAATGAATGAGCATTGTGTGCCATTGTCCGTTAGCAATGCCAACTTTACGAAAACTGGTCACGTGCAACTCGTCGTCATCGGCGTCGCTTTCATCACGTGACTTAATGGAAACTGGAATAAAGACAAAAGTAGTTTTTATAATCTTTCTGCACACTGACACAAATATATTTTTGGGACGTTTTGTATGATCGAAGCTTTCCCCACATCAATATTAAATTAATTTTGTTGGGAATTTGTTGCAATAAATGCTGAAGGATGTACCAGAGAAAAAGCGTGGAAGGAGGATAGAAATTTATCTTACCAAAATACCAACGCTAAAAACGTAGTATTAGGTTATTTTCTGAGCAATTGATATTCAAACGCTCGGACAATGTTGGCCCAATGTTAGCCTTGGAAAAGAACACTCGGGACCCTGATTCTTTAACACGTGATGTTAACGAGAAGGCGACAACGATAAAACATTGCAAACATGATAGAATTTACAGATTGCGGCTGATGCATTGAGCCTACCAGCTATGACAAGAAGTAACTATGAGTTTAACGTTGTCTCAATATCTGCAATATTAGTGAGTCTTAAGTAAGTTAAGCCCAATGTTAGCATTTTGGCAAAGACCCATCAGCTCTCGATTACCTAACACAGGCTAAGCAAATAAGCAAAAGCATACGAAGACGCTGAAGAACGCAAATTACGGACATTCAGAACAGACACTTTAACATTGGGGGCGGGCGCGTTACGCCCACCAGCTAGACAAGTACTAACTAAGAGTTTAATTATGCCTTATCATTTGCATTATTATGGCGGCTAAAGTAAGCTAAGTTTTGTGGTGGTCGCCGATATAAGCTTTTCTCGTTCGCGTATTTTCCATATGGGTTATATACGATACCCACCTTTGTCCTGTCGTCCGTTCACAGTGATTTCAAAATACTTTCTCGGTCCGGTTTTTTCATAAATTGCAAATACGGAAACAAATTCTTCTGGCGGGACTTTGAGTTCAAACGCCAACGAAATTGTATGTGCTTTCGTAAGCGTGCGCGCTACTTTTTCTGTCACTCTGATCGCGGACTTTTCACTTCTGGCTGCCCTCAGTAGATCAACTTCTAAAGAAGAAATGCAATATGATTATTTTATACGTCTTTCACTCCGAATAAGTCATTGCACCAGCAACCTATTGTTTGAAGAAGCTATTCTCTTGCAATAAATGGAATATATCCGGTCCGAAAACGCTTACGCAACTTATTATGCCCTGACATAAATTGTTGAACGTGTTTTCAGTGAGAGACTCTACTTTTCTATTGTTAATATTAAAGCGCATATAACAGCATTTCCCAATCGGGATCCACAATGCTACAATGTTGAGCACAAAACAAATTTTAGTTTTTTTTTTACAAGAAAACTCCCAATTGCATTTCTTGATAAGGTTATTTCACAGGGTGTTTTCCTTTTGTTGAGCATGAATTGTTTGAACATAATGGGATTTGGAATCTACCAATCAAAACAACACCATAGAAACCACGGGAATGACAAACAGGGGACCTATGAAAGGCTGGGGACCATTAGCATATAACAACGGATGCATCGAAGCGTTGTAGCACAATTATAAGGAGTTCGTAATAAAAAGATAGATTTTTTGTATATATGGAAATGATTTAACACTTCATTTTGCATCTACCGCATCGAGGAATAGATTCAAAAATGGCACACTGCTCTAGGGCGCTCCAGAAGTATGTTTACCAATATGGAGGTTTTGTTTGCTGATTTTGTTCGCCTACTTTACATCAAGTTATGTAAAGGGACTGAAGCCTATGGGCAGGGGGTATATTCATTTAGTTAACACAAACAGTCACCAAACTCGTAATAAAACTAAAATAAAGAAAATCAAAATAAAACTAGGGCCCAACCCTAACCTAGTACATATACTACGGAAGTACCGCTCCAGGTACACTAACGAGCACAATTGTAGGTCCCGAAGTATAATTCAGAAAACGACCCATCCGAGTTTTGGTAACTATATCACTCCTAGCGGCTGTCTCAATCGATCTTTGACTGTCAAGAGTCAAAGTTCGTCATAAACCCTATCCAAAGGTCAGTAGACTCGGACAACACAAACCGCAGTTTGAAAAGAACAGCTGATTTAATGACCTTGTCCTAAAAAAAGGTCAAGCACCCGGAATTAATGCGACGCGACCACCCGCTACGTTTGCGGTCGTGTGGCGTCGCACCGAACGGAAATATTTAGTTTCTGGCGTGCACGTACTAATAGGAGGCAAACACATAAAAACATAAACTAAATAAATAACCAGCCTACCACGCGATAAATCATTTGAAAAATTTTTTGATTAAAAAAGCAAGAACACAAACAAAGTCTGAGTACATATGGTTCACTAATACCTATCGGCAAATACACGAGCTCTGAAGATTATGATTTAAAATTAGCTTTATATAAAATAAAAATTGCCAAAACAAGGCATATATACGCATGTATTGCACGGGTTTTAGGTTCAGTGATCTTTTTTCATCATGCAAGAATAAAAAACAATGGAACACTGCCTCGTAGCAGATAAAATTATTTACATAAGGCTTACGTATTTATCCCGGGGGAGAGGAAATCCGATAAGGCGGCTAAATCCTATGACAAACCACGGTCTCTCGCCCGGTTACCAGTTCATGTCGGGTATGCGATCAGGTATTTGTTTTCAGAGGCACAAACCTCCATGTCCTTGTTCATCCCATTCGTGTGGTCAAATTTAAAGTCAAGGTAATTCGATTCGCTTTTACTTTTTCCGTGCCTTAATCTTGGATAACATCTTATAGGAAATCCGATAAGGCGACTAAACTCCTATGGCAAACCACGGCCTCTTACCCGATTACCAGTCCATGTCGGGTATGGAATTAGTTATTTGTTTTCAGATGTACGGACTTGCTGAAGCCACGAGTAGAAGAATATTCAGAAATTTATGCTCTTTCTATGTTTTTGTGTAAAATTGTCGCCTGAATTTAGGTACAGGGTGGTGAAAAAGCGAGCACGCCAGGATTCGAACCTGGAATCTTCTGATCCGTAGTCAGACGCGTTATCCATTGCGCCACGCGCCCGCACGCTAATTTGCGTCAAATATATTGAGAATGTTTTCACACTGCTAAAGTCTAAAGTCTACCATAGTAGATCGTACATAAAATCTGGCATCGAGTCAAAAAGGTAAAAACAACACAACTCGAGGTCCATGTTTCTTTTGGCGCTGCAGTTGAATAAACTTCCAGTCACACAAGTGGAATACACAAAGTGGGTCGTTTGCAAAATTGATTTTGTTGTTGTAGTAGGAAAGATGACGATTCTTGTTGATAACAGAGTTTTGGTGCGCATGTACGTACGTACGTACGTACGTACGGGGTACCTTCTGTAAACAATTTAAACTTAAGGGGTGCGTCCGCCCCGGTGGCCTAATGGATAAGGCATTGGCCTCCTAAGCCAGGGATTGTGGGTTCGAGTCCCATCCGGGGTGTTCTTCTCGCTCTTTTGTAGATTTCGTTTTAGCTTCTGTTGTCCTATTTTTTACTTCTTCAAATGGCCGCCTTGACAGCATACATTCTGGCTATAGTGGGGGCTTCTACCCTAGGGCGTTCAGATTCAGAATGCAATCTAGTAGTTTTGGTCTGGAATACCATGTACGTGTGGGCGCGTGGCGCAATGGATAACGCGTCTGACTACGGATCAGAAGATTCCAGGTTCGAATCCTGGCGTGCTCGTTTTTGAACTATTTCTAGCGTCTGCCATCGCAGTTAAATAACGTTGACAAGTTTTACAAACGATAGCGATACGATGTAAGCGCCGGATGCTTAGTACAAGACAATGGGCGCTTTGCAATGTGGTATGGTACTCATTCGATAACCATTAGATCAAAAGTTTAAAGGTCAGATACTCCTATTGCGCTCACATCCAGAATCATCATTATTGCAAAATACGATGTGCAAATTTACTGCAATCTTGTTCCATAAGTATTGGCTGCGAGCTCACGTTCTTCAAGATGGTCAAATATAAGTCCAAATCTGAGTTCGCAAAACGTCCAAACACCCCGGATGGGACTCGAACCCACAATCCTTGGCTTAGGAGGCCAATGCCTTATCCATTAGGCCACCGGGGCTGACGACGGATGACCCATCCCAACAATATATTATTGAACATCTAAAACATCATGCCAAATATAACAAACAATCCGGCCAAAACCAATACTAATTGAAGATGCTGTCACAACAATCTCTCACCATTTGAGTGGTCGTCAGTAAGCTTCTAACAATGTTTTCATGGTTGGACGCGGAGTGGACATGCGGGCGCGTGGCGCAATGGATAACGCGTCTGACTACGGATCACAAGATTCCAGGTTCGAATCCTGGCGTGCTCGATTTTACACGATTTCTTGTGGGTTTGTTTCTCATCTGGCGAATTTACATTTTCGATGTCACCAATTTCCGTTTTTTTTCATTAAATTAAAATCAAATTGGGCATATCTGGTTCCACGGAGGATAATTATGTGTGAGAAATTGCTTGACTCCTCGCCGCCATAGGGTGGTTCACGTACCTGGTTCACTGGTCGGTTACGGCTTCCTCCGACATCAAGTCCATGTATTCGAAACAAATAACTGTCTAGCTAATCCCATACTTGACATGAACTGGTAAGCGTGGGCGAGGCTGTGATTTATCGTAAGACTAAACCGCTTTATTCCCTTTCCGGTCCCCGGGATAAGTATTCCTCCACCACCAAGTCCGTGCTTCCGAAAACAAATAACTACCTAATCTCATACCCGACATGGACTGTTAACTGAACGAGAGAGGCCGCGAATTTATCGCACGAGTAAACCACTTTATCGGCTTTCCTCGTTCCCGGAATAGTTATTAAAATTCTATCATATTAAAATCAGAAGTAGAGATTCTCGGTAGATTAAAATGAATAAACGGAAGAACTTCTCACCCGACATAAACATTGAGGATTTCTTGATCGACTCGATCCCGACGATGAAACTCGCAATGAAGACGAGGACGCTGTAGAAATCCATTTCCCAGGCTGAATTATATATATCCGAAGTGTATACAGGATTGAATGGTGAAAAATCGGGTAATCCGTATTCTGCTTTCAGAGTGCAGTTTATTTCAGGATAAGTATGTAACGCGGTATTGCTAGGAGTCAGTTTATTCAAACTCCGGATTGTCTGTGAGGCCAAGTTATGCCCTGTGGGTCCGGTTGTTTTGTTCACGAAATGGGGATAAACAACTTGTACGGGTCGTAGTTTGCACTTAGTTCAGATGCCTCTATTTCCGATTAAAGTATTTTTCTCGGCTTTCTGAGTAGTCGTCTTGTGCACGCACAAATGTATTTTGATGACTAAGCCTCTGAATGGGTATCGTTTCTTTACTGAGACGAGACGGTAGTTTATTTTAATCTTAGCAGGCACTGGTTATCTCCTTGTCGTCCGTGGCCAAATAAAGACGGTTATTTCAATTCCTCGCATGGGAATGAGCCGCAAAGGGCATAAAAATAGAGTGTTAAAAATATTTGTTTTCTTTCGGCCTACATTTCTGTATGTGAACTAGGCATAACTGCATAAAAAATAAGGATAGGATTTACATATTAATCCCGGGAAGAGGAAATGTGATAAGACAACTTAATCATGTGGCGAATCGCGGCGTCTCGTCTAGGTACCAGTCCATATCGGGCATGTGATTATTTAGCCAGTTATGTGATTTTTGGAAGCATGGTCTCGATAAATAAATTATGATCGAAATTTCACCAACTTATACAGGGTGTGATGAAATTGTGAGTGTCCAGACTTTGGTTCAAATCCGGCCCGTTAGATGATTTAATCTGGTCCGCCAGGTGTGACAATAAATTTCTGCTTTCAACCAATTCTGCCTGTACTACATAGTAAGTGATTCAAGAGTCTTCCTGCACACTAAGCAGCACTCTTGAATCACTTAGGATTGTTATCTCTACTCTTGCTACAGCATCCTTGCAATATATGCATACGGATCCACCGGCACAAAAGCATAGATGAAGGATAAGTAGTTAGTCTCGCAGAAACCAAATAATCAGCGCAAGTATTACAAAGTTGCTGTTATTAAAATCTGTAGGGGGCAATGGGCTTGTTAGATTATGATCGTTGTCTGTGTAAGATTGTCACAGACTCGCCATGGGGACGTTAACTAAACCCTTGGTGCAAAAACCTTGCCCGTGTTGTTATAAAATAGTTATTTGGTTATTCCGTGCTTATTCAGTGACGGCTTGTTTAGAGACTGTTTCAGAGCGTCTTTATGGATCCGACACACCCATAAACATTTATCTTGGAATGGTACCGGTATTAGCAGTGCAGCTGCAATAAAAATTGCAAAGTAAACTTAATACGACCCTAGCAATTCGTTTCGATGACGTTAGAGATCTGTCAGTCACTCATACTCCAAAAGAAAGAATGTCAAAATTTCCAAAAGATAAACAATTTTATCACTGTACGCATGACTGTTGTTGCTGATAACTAATTTCCCACGACTCCTTAAATTAACATTTTTATAATGCAAGTTTTATCAGTATTTATACATTGAAAGCTAGGACGTTTTGGTTACGCAATTTTAAATTTTCGATTTCTATTTTTTGCTCAGAAAACTAGAACTCACAAAAAATTATATCCGACAATTTTTAATATTCGTCCCCAATAACGGTAAGCACGCTTAAAAACAAAGGGGTTCCGTGATAGTAGGACTAAAAATACCTTTACTGCGGTTCTGAATAATCCAATGTCAATAAGAACATGCCAGGCTACAGACTTTAAGACTGGATCCCTGGTTAAAAATACCAGGCTAAGAATGCTAAATGCTAAACACATAAGAAATCGGGTTCCATTACATTTGAACCCACGTACATTTGAACCCATGACAATTGCACCTGTATGTTATTGCACCTATGGAATTTTTTTTGTTTCACGGATAGTTAAACCCATACTGACCCTAACCCATGGGTTTTAGCACCCGCATATAGATTGAACCCGTGGATATACGCATGGGTTCAAATGTACATGGGTTCAAATGTACGGTCACCAAGAAATCGTTTTCAACGAACATTTCATTCCCAGATCTCACTCAAATCGCTAATAACAGTAAAACCGCTAAAGTTCGACTCTATCCACTTCATCAATCTTACAATACCCAATAATAATGTAATAAATTGAGTGTCAATATTTTTTGCAATATGCACCATATGTTTTCAAAGTGCTCCGTACAGAGCCCGGAGGCTTCGTGAAAGAAACCTAGGGCCTCCGCGCTTTTTGTTTACTTATCAAAATACTGACTTGGCTAATTTTGTAACTGTTAAAACTAAAGAATCAACCAAGGGCAATAATAATTTGACAAGCAGAAAATACATCCGAGTCAATAAATAAAGTAATTTTACTTAGCTCAGGAACTGTAATCTAGTTTTTATAATAAAATTATTTTCTGCAAACCGAATGCTGATTAATTCCCTTCGAAGTACAAACCTAGAAAAAATTTTCCACATTGCCTAACGCCCCAAATGTCAATTTTTTATATAAATAATTTCACTCCAGTAACAGCAAAATACAAAACCCACACTGTACGACAATATCTATCTTCAGTGCTATCTACATTGGCCGATATTAAGCTAGTAACACTATTAGATGTTTTTAAAAACCCAATACTCCATAATTCCATTCAAAGCACAAATCTAGCAAAAACGCTCTGCACTTCCCAAAGTCCTGAAGTTTACTTTTTAAATTCCTAGGGCAAAGTATTAAAGACCGTTTCCCACTTATCTTGCTCCTTGAGTGTCGATTGCTTTTATAATCAAGTACTTCTCGGTTTTAGCGCGCATTCATGGTTTCACAGAGAGAAGTTCTCAACTGTAGACAATTGGGCTTTGACAATCAGCCAGTTTGAGTGTTCCTAGTATTAGATTTACCCCTAAACCATGTATGGCACATATATGTCTATAAATAAGTGACTGCCTACATATAGGCATGTTCGCAAGGGAGACCTGAAATCTCAACAGAAAACTATTTTGAGGTAATTCCCTACCTCAAGAGCAGTGGTTCCCAACCCCCTTTTTTCAAGGGACACAAATTTTATGAAAAATAAATTTTGAAAAATCACTAACCCTTACCCAAGTATATGCTCAAATACTAGACCATGTGTAGTGCTTATGCCTTAAATATTTAATCACAAAATGAACTGACGAACTAATAACAACAGATGCCAAGTTTTTTACGCTGTGATACTTGCCATATACAATTACTATAACATTATAAATTGGTAGAGAATAGAAGCAGTAACTTTTAGATTTTGCAAGAAAATTTTCAGGCGACCTAATTTTGAGTCGCAAACTACAGATTGTAAAACACTTTTTTTGAAATTGCTTTTATCTAGCCTTGTTCGGAGCAAAACCCACGAGTAAGCGTCTTATTACGTCATTATACAAAAAGTTTGCCCCCTCCCCAAATCCCGGGCTGGCTGCTCTCTCGCCTCTTTGTAAATATATCACTGAGTTTAACACAGATTAGTTCTCACATGTTAATCACACCTACACTGAAATAAAGACCAATAGCCCACCATTGAAAATTTTATTTTTGATCGGGAACATAGACCTATTACTGGCGGTACGTTGAAGCTGATACCGCGGCTAACACAGATAATTTTGTCGGTCTATGATGATTTTAGTTATTCAGCTGATTTTGGGGGTCTCAGCGGCACGTGGTTTATTGTTTTGAATAAAAATGATAGTTTTGAGCAAGTGAACCAGTCTGTAAGCGCCAACTATCCAAAACACTCTCAAAATCAGCGTTAAAAATTTTGCATTGGTAAAGTATAGGAAGAATTTTTTCAGGGGTCAAGGGTCGGGGAAACGTCTATTACTGTAAACGATGACAACAGAAAAACAAGACATAGCTCATGAGAAAACAAGTAAATGGATTGAATTCGTTGGCCGGAAGAGTTGATAAAAAACGTGTTCCAAGAAGCGTGTATTCGTACTCGAAATATAAAAAATCTCATACAATGTCTCTCCTATACTGTAACTGACGACAACATCAGAACATGAATGACATAGCTCATGTGAAAACGAGTGAATTAACTGATTTCTTTGACCGGGAAAGTTAGAAAAACGCGTTTTCGAAATGTTGAAAATCCCGTAATGGTCTCGTTACGTCTCTGGAATGCCGTCATAAAAAGTTTTCGTAAAAATAACATTTCTGTTCTTAAAAATGCAAATTTAGACTTTTTCCGATAATTAAAACTATATTTAAGTCAAGAAGCCACTTGACATGGAGTATTTAATTGCTATCGGCAATAGATTTGCAAACAGTAAGTTACGTCATACGTTTGTTTCCGCCCGGGCATTTTCAAGAGCAAAATTAGATTGACTCAAAGGCATTGCAGTTTCACGTAAATTTTCCGCCAGACTCCCGCAGACAATCAGTTAAAGAGCGTACCCAGTGTAAAATGAGAGAGGGGGGGGGGGTGTATAATGACGTAATGCGACGCTTACTTGTGCCTTTTCCTACGAACAAGGCTATCGCCACTGATATCTACTTGCAGCCATGCAAGATAACTTTAGGAAATATACAACTTGTTAACTTACAGTGAAAACGCCGCCATGCTGCATTTCCTCCTTATAATTGCAATTATGGCGTCATTTTTGCAATATGGCGTCACAATTCTGGTTTATTTACAGTTAATGACCGCCACCGAATTCCCGAAATGCGTAACTACTTGTTTTCGACACGTTTCAGTCTTACTCTGAAAATGTCGACGTTTTCGATTAAATCGGATACTACAAAATAACACATTTCAGTAAAATAACTCAAATTTTTCTTATCATTGTCCTTATTTTGTAAACAGATAGTCGTTCTATTTCTGACCTCACGAAATGGTCATCACTATTTACAAAACAAGACGTAAATATACAGCGGACACAGAAATGAATAGTCTGCGATGCAAGGTAATCCAATCGGACATATCTGTACTAGAGGTAAAATCGGGCCCAAAAATTCCAGCGGGGCCCGACCCAGGCCTGTGGGTATTGGACCCGACTAAGCCTAATTAATTAACTGGATTTTCAGGTCCGAGTCCGAAGCAAACCCGAAATTTCATATTTTATTTAGGAGTTCTTACGAGCAGTAATAATAATACTTATTTTATAACAAGTATTCCTTAGTTTAGTATCCACCCATAGTTTCAGTATATAATATTTATAAACATATATTTATTAAAAACAAAAATGTCAGCGATAGAGAGCCCGAATTTCGGTTCGGGTCGGGTTTCATATCTGTTTTGCTATTCCTATCGACACGAACTGCTTGAAATCCCGAGTCAATGAATAATACTTATGCACGGCTGTGTGGCATGAATCTCTCTCAAGTATAATACGATTTCAGAACTCATACATAGCATTGATAGCAATATGAAATACGAACGAAAATTCCAAGGACATACAAATAAAATGAGCTCAAATACAATCAGAGTCATAATACAACATTAATCTGGGTGATATAGCTCGCTGCGTTCGCATTGGATTGATATCGCATGAATGAATGCGATATCGACGACTACCATAAAGCTTAGCTTACATAATTGACAGTAATATCGCTCGTGTTAACCCAACATTAAACTCTTAGTTAGTACTTATCTAGCTGGTGGACGTAATGCGTCCGCCCCCAATATTACTATGTATTTGCTCGCTATCTAAGTTAGATATTGAGAAAATAGCCCTAAGACCGGCATGTTTTCTCTTGTTGCGCCGGCACTCTCACTACACTTGATCTTAGCCAAAAGGCCGAGAAGCGAAAAAAAAAAAAATTGAGAAATTGCCTCGTTTTATGCAATTCCGTTTTCCGCGGAAGAAAACGTCTCGTACCACCCGGTATAGATCAGCTTATAAGATATTCTATATATAATTCACTAAGTTAACCCACTGGTGGTGAGTTCAATCATTTCATTTATATCAGTGCTTCCCAAACTTTTTAAGCTCGCGGTCTCTTTATTCTCTCGGAATCTTAAGATTTATGTTTTGCACTAGTTTTGATAATTGTTTTTCGAATTGTATTATTGTGCGAAATAGGTGTACTCCTTGCGACCCATAAATTCGTTCCCCCCTGCGGGGTAATGACCCCAGTTCGGGAAGCCCTGATTTTGATCACTCGAGTCCCTCTGTGTCTTTGACAACTGGTGACTAAGTCCGGATAGAGTAAAGTCAATAATTCGAGCTGTTCCAACGCTGCTATATATATACCCTATGCTGTACGATATTATTATGACTTCATACAACATTCAACGAAACGCTTGTTTGCTCACAATTGGGGTTTCCCAAGATAACCACTATTCTTTGTGCGATTCGTTTCATCAAAATTTATGCGTCGAAAATATAACCAAATCTGTCTAATTCATCTCGCGATTTCTAGAAAACAAGTCTATTTTCGAGTTTTCCCGAACATTATTCTCAACGTTCGAACATTCAATATGCATACTCTACCTCTTATATTCCTATGACATCATCATATTAGGTCGCGTCATTGGGGCCACGATGAGGTTCATGAACAAAGGCAATATTACAAAAGTCAAGTGCAACATTATTATGAATTTATATGAATTTGCTCAAAAAGAACGATTACGGGCACTCACTCAGAGGTAAAGGAGACTCATTTCTGAGCAACGTTACGGGCACTCACTCGTAATTAAAGGAGACTCATCTCTGAGCAAAGTTATGGGCACTCACTCGTAATTAAAGGAGACTCATCTCTGAGCGAAGTTACGGGCACTCACTCAGAAGTAAAATAGACTCATCTCTGAACAAAGTTACGGGCACTCACTCAGAAGGAAAAGGGACTCATCTCTGAGAAAAGTTACGGGCACTCACTCAGAAGTAAAGGGGACTCATCTCTGAACAAAGTTACGGGCACTCACTCAGAATTAAAAGAGACTCATCTCTGAACAAAGTTACGGGCTCTCACTCAGAAGGAAAAGAAGATTCATCTCTGAGCAAAGTTACTCGTCTGTGAATCCAACGGAATACTTGTTTGCTCACATTTGGATTTTTCCCCAGAAAACCACTATTCTTTGTGCGATTCGTTTATCAAAATTTATGTGTCGAAAATTTAACCAAGTCTGTCTAATTTATCTCTCGATTTCTAGGAAACAAGTTTATTTTTGCCTTTTTGTTCTCCAAATTCGGGCAAGTATTGCTATTGAGTTGTTTACTTGCTTTTCTCCAGCGTAAAATTTTTCTCTTTCGTTTGAGGTGAGTTAAGGAGCGGGCAAAATGTGAATAATATTTTCTCATATTTGGGTTCTAAATCTTCGCAAATATTATTATTGAGTTGTTTACTGTGTCCTTCTGCGTCGTGTTTCAATTTTTTCCCCATAACTTCGGGGATTTCTGACCAACTTGCACATGAGTCAGAAGCAAATAGGGTTTGATTAAGGGATTGGGGTTTACCGTAAACTCAGAAGTTCAGCGAAATTCCTGACCACGACAAAACACAGTCCGTAAATTACGAGCCTTCGTTTGCATTTATAAATTTCACTAGACGGGTTTTGCAAGACTCTTACGTAAAACAGCCCGCTAATTAAGCACATTGTGGGATCTACGGGTTGATTTGTGCCTAGCTCAGTGGTTCTCAACCTTTTTTCTTTCGTGACCCACTTGTTGCACAAAAAATTGTGTGGCCCATTACCTCCTCATGCAAGGGAAAAACTTAAAAAAAATTCACCACCCAGATAGACACTCATACTCCATTAAATAAAATGAGTAGCGTTCGGTAGCAAAAAAAGCATCATCATTGGCCATGGCCCACTGGTTTAGAATCGACGGCCTATCTGAAATGGTTCCATTACATTTGAACCCACGACGATTGCACCTGCATACTATTGCACCTATGGAAATTTTTGTTGTTTTACAGATATTTGAACCCATACTAACCATAACCCATGGGTTTTGCACCCGCATATAGATTGAACCCGCGAATATACACATGGGTTCAAGTGTACGTGGGTTCAATTGTACGGTCACCATTTGAAATACATACAAGCAGTACATAAATTACGACCTCCATTTGCATTTAAGAAGCTAGCAAACCCACCTACTTAACGGAGCGCTTAGATTGTGGCCTACCGCGGTTACCTCATTCATTTTACAGTCACGACTTTGATCTTTTTGTCAAAAACAACACATAAATTTTCCTAGAACAATTGTCCTGCATTTCTCATGCGCAATGTAATAATGTCATTCGAACATTGTTGTTTTTGCGTCGCACGATATTTTAAATTTATAATTATCGGCATAATTTTATTAGTACTATCCTATATTGTTTCATCCCCAATTTTTCTTTGATTCGGTTTTGCGAAAGCTTAAAAGTGATGGCATCCAGGAGGTCCACACGAACTCGTGATAGGAATGTCGTTATATTAACGATCTCGTTTCTTGTTTTCAGAGCTATAAGTTCGGCATGACTTCATGAAACGAGGAAACCTGTTTTAACCAAGTTTGAAGCGAAAATGAACCCGTTTTTGAAAATTTTGTATCACATCATTGTAGATTAGGTTTTCTGTTCAATCTGCAGCGAAAACATAATCAATAATAACATAACCCAAGTTGGGTTATTGCTACGTCACTAGTTTTATGGTCTGATTTATTTTTGATTCTGTTCAAGTCAGATAACATTGAGTTAAATTATTGCATGTGTCGAGTCAATCACCAAGTTCTTGCAGTTTGCTGCAGCTTCTACTTTGACGTAAACTTCTTTCAATAATTACGTTTGATTCATTTATTACTGTTAGAATTGAAACACGGGTGTCGCTGCTTATAACCAGTAATGGTGTCTCGCTCCACCCTTCATCCTGAGGTACTATTTTTCTTCTTTTATGTATTGTTTATCCATAAAGTGTACGTTATTATGGTGAAAAAATAAATCACTGATTACTGCTTCTGATGAAATGATTTCTACCTTATTACCATAAACGATATACTTTATATCGATAAGTAATATATATTTATCAAATCGATCAGTGTATTCTTATACACGTCCTCGTGTGGAGCGGACGGCATGAAACAGCGTCTACAAAAAATATACGGTAAATAGACAAAACGAGAATATCGGTCAGAGACCGAAGACTTATAGATCGAAAGTTAGGGGATCCCCAAAACAGCTCTCTCACTCCATAGTGACACCTTGTGTCCCATCACTAGTTGATTAATAACTCGCTAATTATACGACATAATTCGCCCAAAATCTATAGGCTTCTGGTCCGAGATAAGATGAATGCACATGCAAGATTCAATTTCGCTTTCGTGAGATATCGCTTGCATCTAACAGCCAAACAGACATACAGACAAATACCTATCAACATACTCACCGATTAAAATCGATAAGTAATAACTTGCAACTTATAGTTTCCGAAACACTACTAGAACCATGTTGAATTCCCTTTTACTCACAGTTAGATTTCCCAAGAAAACCTTAACGAGGTTAGCAGAGTACGTGTTAATTCATTCAAGATGACTACAGCCACTTTGGGTTTTTGACAAATAGTGAAAATTATCCACAGAACAGCTGAAATAGCTATAAAATAAAGTAATTTCACTGATTATTCTCAAAATTCTCATTAGAAAACTCCTCAAAGATTTCGTTTTTCTTTTTATCAAAACAAATCTGTTTCTGTCAATCGCTCACTCAACAAATGATCTCAAACCTCAACTACGTTGTTTTGAGATTGTGATCAAACAATGAATGTTCAAAATCTTCAACCAAGCGTGACCGCACTATAATCACTCACTCGTTCCGCAGACGACATTTTGGAGACGCATAATTCGAATTGGTAATCGCCACTAAATTATACAAATACAACCATTGGCCACATTTGCACATCCCCTTATGATTTAATCCTTGTCTGGGCCGTGTGGGATCAAATTTAAATCTTTACCGCGTGCGGTATGGCGCACATAACGCGTCATCCCAATTTTGGCAAAGCTATTTTTAAAATTGGCAACAACAACGTAAAACACAAAATTCTTGTCGATCGTTAAAAAGCAATTCAAAGGGTTATTTGATTTCGGACGTGATATGCAAATTGATTCGGGTTAAAATCGAGATTGAGTTAAAAATACATTTCAGCTAAGGCAAACACAAAAACACATATATTTTTGAGGGATTTCGAGATATAAATTTGGGTTTGTCTGTATCAGAACCGAGAATATCACGGACTTTAAACTACGAATTATAATTTGTTGTTACCAGATATGACTATAAATGACAGTTTTTACCAGAGTTTCTATACTAGTATTGTGTAAGAATTGAAATTATTCAAACGCATTTATTTATTCAAGGAGTATTTTGGTTGACAATATGGCAGCCGTTGTATTGTACGTCAGTCAAAGAAAAATTCCGGCTTGAACAGCCTGGGGCGTACCCAAAGGGGGTTTTGAGGGGCAGACCCCCGCCCACCTCTTTTGAGAGAAAAACATTTATAGGTATGATACAGAGCAATTTCCTTAGCTTGATACGTTTTCAGACCTCTAAGAAACCCCACTTTTTTCGGCCTCCAACAGCCCGCTATCTGTCACGATCTAACTTGGCAATTTCAAACTTCACACACCCCCTCGAATATTTTTGGATACGCCCCGTTAATAGTCACCTACACACCGGTAACTGCTTGTGCATAGCCTTAAGGGAAAGAATACCAAAGCCATTGCACAAGGCTCTAAGCGTCACACATAGTCTGGTGTGTGGCAAATGATTGAAATACAACACCCATATAGGCTTTGATAACACATTTGAATACATAGTCCTAATCGCCGCGTAACTCCATACTTAACCGTCGATGAGTTCAAACTCGTGATACGATATCCCCCTCGGCTGCTAGTGTTTGTAACCCGCTACCATGCAAGGTTGTGCTGTTTGAAATCATTTTGTCCCATAAGTTGATCGTAATAAACCATAACAGTATAAAATCAAATTGTTGTCACATTCATTTCAACGTCCATGTACTTTGTTTATTATTCTCAAGTTAAAATAGCGCAGTTTTACTCCTAGCAAACTCCCTTTTTTCATTCTGATTAGTTGGCCAAAATAAAAGTGAGATCTAGAAATATTTGTGTGGAATTTCAACACTGCACAGAATGTAAATAATTTACTATTATTTGACTCGGCATAAAAGACTGGAAATCGACGTTTTTAACGAAGAAATAAACTACAAATAAAATTCTATTTGCATTTATGATACGATCTTGAACGGAACAATTGCTTGTGATAAGTAAGACTTGTACTGTCCTTTCTGCAATTCGGATAATGTACAATGTATGCATATATATGCATTATAATAATACAATAAGTAAAAAATATCGGTAAAACTACACGCAAATACAAAGCAAAATTTCCCCCCTAAATGATTCAAATTCCTTTTTGGGAAGATATTCTTCTGCGGTCAGGACAATATAAACCCTGAATACAAGCGAGTCTTATTGCTAATACGCGACAAATACAGCAAGGCACTGGTGATAAATCTCACATATCAGAAATATTTGAATAAATCGCTTTTTTCCAACAAACTTCCGGAATTCGATAAGCTTTCTTGCCTTCAATCAAGCAAACGCCAAAGATAAATGATGTCTCAATCGTACACAACCTGAGCCAAAGCAAGGTAAACTTCGTAATTCTGTCTAGACGGCAAAATCATTGGAAAATATGCCAGACCCTTAAGATTGATTGGAACGAAACTATGAGGGATTATTGTCATTGAAATTGGCAACGACGAACAAAAACCCTTTCTGCCTAAATGTTTCATACCCTGAAGTACCTGTCAATTTTCAAAGTCCCGGAATTTGTTTAAATTTAAATATATTAGCAACGCCACCATTTCAAAAACTCGCCGATGGCAAACAAGCGCTCGACCTTCCCTACTTTGGCGTAATTTCTAGGGAAATGGATGCTATGTTAAAATGATAGTTTTAAATATTTGATTTTGCGGCCATTAAAGTACTGCATGTCGTTTACTATATCCTTGGGTCGCGAGATTTTATAAAAATTATGTAAAAAAATTTTGAGTGGCTTGAAAAAAGACTACTATACCCGACCTCACCAGAGAACGAAAGCGTCTTTGTTTTGATAAAAACCATTCGTATTAAAATACTAACATAATCTATGCATCTGTTCTAACGACTAAATGTCCGACAGATAGGATCTCGTTTTATGTAGGTCAGGGGTGTGCAGCCTTTAATACAGAAGGGCCAGATACAAATAACTGGGTGAAACCACGGGCACCGCACCTTTATTTAACATAGGCTTTCTAGTAGTTTCAGTCACAAAAATTTTGGTTATAAATCCTATGAATTGCGTTGTTCGCTTCGCACAAGCTAGCTGTTAGTGCATTGTAACGTCATAAGCATAGATAATAAATTGGACTCAGGTATAGGCTTTGCGACGCAAAGGTATTGGAATTGCTCGCACAAACCAAATTAAACTAAATTAAAATGGATGAATTATTTTGTATAAATAGCGAGTTATTAAACAATTAGTGATGGGACACGCGGTGTCGCTATTGAGTCGGAGCGACTGAACGTGCGGAAGATCGATATCTAGTTTCATTTGTGCTGGAAATTCGCCTCCACTTACGTTAATTGTGGTAACGAGATATTTTAACAAAATAATAATAATAACTAAATAACGATTTAATCCGCTTCCATAAACGAAATATTCAATAACGTCGATCGGTCCTTGTCTTCTATCGCATCGCGCATTCTCGATAAATGTATTTTCTTCCTCAAGTCTACGGCAGCAGAAAAGTATTTTAGAATAAGAGATATTCGAATGCGCCCTTTTCGGCGATTCTGAAGTATGTGCACCGAGATGACGCACTACCCGAACCCTAACCTGGTACACATACTGGGTCCAGGTTGTGCGCCATCTTAGTGCACATACTTCTGGAGGCCCCCCTTTTCTAATCCAACCCTATAAATATGATGTAATTGTTATAATGCTGACAAGGTCACTGATCGCAATTTCAACAAACGCATATTGGCAACGACCGTGACGTAACTACAGTCATAACATAAGGGAGGGAATGTATCTGCGGGATATGCTGCGTATCGTTACAATATACAAGACAGCATGGTACTCCCGTAGTGTGTGTACCAGGTTAAAATTAGGTTATACTTTTATTCCGATTTTCCATATTTTAGTTATATTACGAGTTCAAGGACTGTTTGTATTAACCAAGTGAATTTATCTCCTGTCTATATAGGTTTCAGTCCCTTTACACAACTTTAGGTAAAGTAAGCGAACAAGATTTGTTACCTCCATATTGGTACACACACTTCTGGAGCGCCAAAAATTCAAACGAAATACTTCTCCGATATGTTTTATCAAGCGAACATACAAAGCCTATTTTTTCTCCGTAATATCGTATTATCTTATTACAACAAGCGATTAATCATTTTTTTTTTTAATCCTAATTCTAAATATTCATCACATTATAAAGGGTTTCCGACAATGTCAAGTTTATGACAACACAATGATTCATCTTTCTTTCTCATTCAAACAATGACTTATTGTTTATGATTGGCAATTTCACTGCGAGCAAGGCCGTACACAAGCAAGAATACTCCCGAAGTATGTGAATCAAGATGGCGGACACCGGAACGTAGTATGTGAACCAGGTTAGGGTCAGGCCATCATTTCATGTACAAATAATACGTGATGTTATTTCAGGTAGAAATACTACTAATTCATCACCATAGTCCAATATACAGGGTGTCCACAAAGTCCCTTCACAATTTCTGTTTTGCTATGAAGCCAGTTCACATTATATTCTAACCAGGTTGTTGTATCGAAAAATTTTCCTTTGCGAATATAAAAAAAATTATGAAGACCTCATGGACACCCTATTTTAAGTAACCCCATGATTTCAGTGGTCGCCGTAACTTTCACAGAGTCTCCTTTACTTCTGAGTGAAGGCACGTGAAGTTCCTATAGTTGGAGATTGAGTCTATTTTTTTGTCAAACCGGATTCGGAGTGCAATTAAACCTTACCCAGACTCCAACTTACTGCAGGTTGAGGTATGAGATTTTCGGCACTCCCGTGGTGTGTGTACCAGGTTAGGGTAGGGCAATCATTTTATTTCTATTTTCCTTAGTTTAGTTCTATTACGAGTTCGGGGACTGTCTGTGTTAACCAAATCAATCCCCTGGTCATAGGTTTCAGTCCCTTTGTACAACTTGATATAAAGTAGGCGAACAAAATCAGTTACCTCCATATTCGTACATACACACGTCTGAAACGCAAGATTTTTTTATGGTCACACCGAGCACATATGAAGGTTCACGGCCGATAGAGCGTGCGTAAACAAACAGTTTGACCTGTTTTCGTATCTTAAACCAACACGACACTAACAATGTCAAGTTAATCAAAATATATACGGTCGTATCTTCTGTTTGATGTTTTCGTTAATATCTCCAGTCATCTATGCCAATGTAAACTTCCGTTGAAGATAAGTAACAAAAAGAAGTAAATCTATTCGCATTTCATCGTAAAAATGTCGTGCTCCAGTGATTACCAAATTCGCATCGCAACAACTTTTTGTAGTACAAAATACTTTAAAAAAAAACTTGATTTTATCAGCATAAAGTTTAATAATATAGGGACATTGTGTACATAAACGACCATAGCGCGCTGATTGTACAATGTATCAAGTCGTACTTCAACGTTAATTTCAACTCGTTAGAGCATCTCATGTCTAAACATGGGGCAGATAGGAAAACTGACCCCCATTCCTGACCATACTTGATATAAGACACAAAATTTTTTGATTTAAAAGTCTGAATTTACCGTAACCAGCATGGTGCGCGGTAAGCAAAAAAGTAATATTATTTAGGATTGCCAACGCTGTAATTATTCTTAACCAAATTCTGTCTCGTTTGATTACTTTGCTAAAACAACCGCTAATTTAAACATCATCGCATTTAAAACGGAAAACCAAACTTACTAACTGATTCAAACGAATGCTCCAAACTCTCACGAGAGAAAAATCGGGGCTCCCGAAGTATGCGAACCAAGATGGCGGACATCGGAATGTAATATGTGTACTAGGTTAGGGTTAGGCCATAATTTTAGGTATAAATACTACGGGAGGCTCTTGGCTAGTCTTCGAACTGATAATAGGCCTAAAATAAGGAAAATTGGAAAAAAATTATCGCCTAACCCTAACCTGGTACCCGTGTTACGTTCCGATGTCCGCCATCTTGGTTCGCATACTTCGGGAGCACCGAAAAATCTATCAAACCAGCTACCCTCGTTTGAATTTGAATAACCAATTCAAGTTATCTATCGTCTATTCTACTTCGCCACGAGTTACATCCTTTGTTCGTCAAAATGAAGTTTGACAGAATTGTAAAAATGTTCATGCATCAGTGACATTTTGGATTAATTATGCCTGGCAGAGTTGTACACATACGGCCATGCATGAGTGGTATGTAAATAAACAGTCCGACCTATCTACTCGTCTATTCTCCTTGACCACGGGTCCTATTCTTTGTTCGTCTGCCAACTTTCCTAATTATCTGACATTATCTCTGCTTTGAGGGATTAGGCTGAATTGGTCTCCGTTGAGACTAAATGGCGGTTTTAACGGCTAATGGGGCTTAACGATTATACCCGCAATCACGTGACTACGCAATCACGTGACTACGGTGATATATTAGTCATTCCAGATCTCAAGCAAAGCTCAAAACAAGCATCCAGTGATGGACTTACTGCCATGTAATACTGTAAAAATAAAAATAAAAAGAATTTTTTAGCTGAAGAAACTATAGAAATGGTTTCACGGTGAGAAATACAATATTTTATTATATTAAATCAGTAAACAGAATAAAATTTAAATGAGTTGACTTCATAGGAACACACATGATGGCATAATAATATGTGATATAGCTAGAAAACCGTTGGAGGGGGCCACAGTGCTACGCGCAAAACTGATTTTACTTTTACAGAAAAACTTCTCGTTCTTGTTAGTTTCATTGCTTTAAGGTTATTTCACATTATTGAGCCTGAATTGTTTAACATTATGGGATTCGGAATCTACCAATCAAAATAACACTATAAATACCACTGGAATGATAAACAGAGGGGCAGTGAGTGCTAAAAGCCTACGGAAGGGAGCAACGGGCTACACAAGGTTGAAAATCTCTGATCTACGCCTTCATCGAAATTTAGATACCAACATACATGAGCATGTATACCTGTAACGACTAGCTAGCTAGTTATTTAAAGGAGATCATCATCTTATCGGCTTTTTCACTCTTGATATCTCAACCCGATAGACATGCGATACACAAGCTACACAGTCGGAATAGAAGCATTACTCTCAAATACCTGTCTGCCTGTCAATTTCTCTAATTATGTTGACAGTAATCAGTTGTTTTGACAAATTGGACCTAATTAGTCCCTTTTGTGGTTCTGCTGCCAGGTCATGCATGGATGGCATCTCAGGTTAATTAGGTCTGGCAGAATTGTGCGATTGGTCATGCATGAGCGTCTAATAATATGTTTGATGGAATTTGGCAATGGATCATGCAGGAGTAGCAATTCTATTTGTACATATTCTGTTATCAAAAATTGTATTTAACAATTGAACGTTCCTTTATCACGTGGTCATCAAAATCATTGATGCGAAAAAACCATATAGTGACATCATGATTGATTAAATGAACAACATTTTAGACGAAAAAGAAAGAGGATACAGCAACAAAAAAACATATAAAAGTAATGGGCTTCTGTAAACACTACTTTCAGTCTAACTTAGTTATGTTCAAAAGCGTTTTATTCACAACAACAAAACAACAATTATGCAAAACGATTTATGTCTCTAATAATACTAATCTCCGCCCATAGGTTATATAAAACTCAGAATTAAATAATTCGATCTGTTCAGAAGTTTTTTCCGGTAACAATGCAGCTTAACAATCTATAATTCGGCCTAGAGCTAAATAAATTTCTCACAACAACAATAACAACAGCATTTCTGCAAAACGATCCATAGGCTCAATCTATATACAATTAATGGAACTCCCGTAGTGTGTGTACCAGGTTTTCCTTATTTCAGTTCTATTACGAGTTCAGGGACTGTGTTGGCCAAGAGAATATACCCCCTGTTCATAGGTTTGAGTTCCTTTACAACAACGTAATGTAAAGTAGGCGAGAAAAATTAGTTACCTCTATATTGGTACACATACTTCTAGAGCGCCCAATTAATATCTGTAACTCACTGAACTATCAGTTTATACAAGACTTAGAATTAAATAATTTTGGCACCGATTTAGACCTTAATCCTTCGATGTATTTATTTACTTTTTCAATTATCCGGAACCGCGATTATCTTTTTTGGCCTCGGAAATTCCTCGAACGGTAAACAAATGACAGATTAGTGCTTTGCGGTGATAAATCTCTAATAGAAATTATCGTTAGAAAATGTAATGCGGACAAATCCTTGAGTTTATTACCAGATTAGACTTTAGCTGCATCTGCAACGGCGAAAACTGGCTTTTGATTTGGATTTCACCTCATTGATATATTACCATATATCCCATTTGCGTGAATCTAACTTCATATGAATACTCGTCTGTCGAAGAATACGATACTCTAGGTCTACTTTTTTTTTTATCAAAGACTGGTGATTATTGCCCAATCAAGATAACCCTATTCGCATTGTCCATTATGTCGCTAAAGTTCATTTTATATATAGTCAGGAGCAGTAAATATGAGTAAATGAAGAAACGAGAATATCGGTCAGAGACCGAAGACTTATCGATCGAAAGTTAGGGGATCCCCAAAACAGCGCTCTTACTCCACAGTGACACCTTGTGTCCTATCACTAATTAATTAATACCTCGCTAATTATACGACATAATTCGCCCAAAATCAATAGGCTTCTGGTCCGAGATAAGATGAATGCACATGCAAAATCTGGAGCAGATTCAATCTTGCTTTCGCGAGATATCGCGTGCATCTAATAGACATACAGACAGACATACATACAGACAAATACCTATCAACATACTCACCGATTAAAATCGATAAGTAATAACCTTTAAAACTATAAGAGTAATTTAATAGAAGGAAACCCTAACATGTCCAAAATAAACACTCAGGTGAGATCCAAATAAATTACTCGAAAGTTTCGGACCGCCAGTTACGTATCCCTACTCTAGTTTAGAATAATCTGACCATTTATGCTATATATATTTGCCCCGACTCAGAACGGTTGGAAAATGCGCAAAGCGCGAAATACCTTGGACAAACGTATTTAAAAAGGGACACGTGCGAGACAATACAGTTTTGATCAACTCCGTCCGAAATTACAAAGTCCGTACTTACAACGTCCGAACTTAGGACTCCGGTAGAGTTAAAATCGTACTACATCTCGACTCTAGTACCAATAATACATGCCCAACTCGGGCCCCACTATCCAAGTACCCTAAAACATTGGACGATACGCGTGCGTTAGCGGGCGCTACTAAGATATCGGTATAACCGTTTGATGTGACATTTCCAAGTCGGACCGCATCGGAAACAGTTTTGATGTAAAGAAAGTTCGCGAGGAGGGAATTTTCGAAATTAACCATTCTGAATAAAAACTTTAAAGCCAGTGTTGCTATTGGGCATTTGGGTCTTCAATACTCAAGGATGTAAGAAAGTCGCGAAAACTCAAATCTTTAATTTTTTTGGTAATGTTTTCTAGAGCCATATGTATCATATTTATATATTACCTATAATATCGCTTGTTTATATATTTTTTAAAAACAATTTTATATGATTTTGTGTCCGTAAGTTTTAGCATTGTTGGACACGTTTAGTGGACATAACGATCGTTTCAATATTATGTTGTTATTGTTATTTGTCTCCATCATTTTTAAAAAATCGCTTTTCTCTTCGAATACTGGACCAATTGCTTTGAAATTTTCAGTGGTATTACTTTTTTTTCGCTATGACGTCATCAAAATTATTGCCATTGGGTGGCACTGCGTGTCCATATATTTGAGCATAGCTCTCTTGTTTAAGTATGTTATAGTGTGTCCATGAGGTATGAAAAAAATTCAAATTGCGAAGGAAATTAATAGATACCATATTATTGTTTTAGTCCTCACAAATGTATTGAAGTAATTGAACGAAGTAAAAATACCTAAACAATTATTGATTAAAAAACAACAAACCTGGTTAAGATATATTGAGAACTGACTTCATTGCAAAATTGAAAATGTAAAGGGAAATTATGGACACCTTGTATATTTCATTAAATTATGGACGCTCTGTATTTGTAATTGAGCGAACGAACACAGCAATGTTATTTCAGTATACTTTATTTTTAAAAAATTTCCGACAATGTTGAAACTCGTAACATATTAGGAGAATATATATATTTGGAACGGGGCAATGTTATTGTCACGGTGGTGTTATATAGTTACTGTTTTGTAACAATAAACCGGACGTTTTGAGACATAGATCGTTTGTGAGATAACAATAAAAGCATTGTCCTTATTGTTGTGACGTAATGAATAGTTTAGAAAATAAGATTATTGAGATTTGACAGCCATGAAATCTATTACCAAAATTGGCAAATCATAATCGGAGCTACAAGCATAATTTCTCATTCGAAAATTCCGAACATGACTTGCAGCGACTCCGGATCCGAATACAGACTTCGAGTAAAAAATGACTCCAGCCACTGTCAGTGGAGAACCCATATATATATAATGCAAATAATCTTTCTCTAACATAATAAACTTCCTTATTGACGAGGAATTTGACGGTTGCGAAACGTTGCACTATTACAGCGTTTCTTAAACTGTGTTCCGCGAGCTTCTTCGAAGTGTTCCGCAGAACGGGGATCGAAATTGCGACTAAAATGTTCGCAAAGGCCGTACTTCGGCGACTCTTGGTCGTAAATTTGTGACACCACAATATACCACACAAAACTGATGGCGTCTTCATTATAACATCCCAAGAGGGACAACATCAAAACTGATTGCGTAACATTTATGACATCATTGTGCGCAAATTGCTTTTGAAACTTGTGGCGTCATAATTATGACATCGTTTGTCTTCTAAATGACGACGTACAAACAAGCGTACAGGTTGCTATCTAAACAGGCTGACGGACCTCGTGCCGTTGAAACCACCTACCAGCGTTACCTTCTAATTTCTTGGTGTTCAGCGAGACGAGATAAAAATCGTAGGTGTTTTAGGGCCAAAAAAGTACTCCCGAGGTATGTCAATCAAGATGGCGGACACCGGAACGTAGTATGTGTACCAGGGTTAGGGTCAGACCATAATTTCATTCTAATTTTTCTTATTTTAGTTCTATTACGAGTTTGGGGACTAGCCAAGTGACTCCCGTAGTATTTGTACCTGAAATTATGGCCTAACCCTAGCCCGGTACACATATTTCGTTCCGCTGTCCGCAATCTTGATTCACATAATTCGGGGGTACCAAAAAAGTTTGAGAAACGCTGCACTACAACATCTAAAATCCGACCGATTGGGCACATAAAACCTGCCTTACATACATCATCCTATACTTCGTTTGTTTTATCAATAGATCGTAAACTTACCTAAAATAAATTACTCTCCCTTTAACTTCCACTTGCGCTATACCCGTAGCCACAAACATAACCACTTCGGTAGCTGTCAATGCCACATCGTGTGAAAACATGTTTTTATAACTTATATGATCCGTGAATTTTACGCCTCAATTTCGGGTTCAAATCTTTGAAAATGCGAGTTTCCGCCAAATGTCACGTTTCAGATATTTGGTAGCATATTCACGCCAATTGTTGGCAATACGGAAGGTCACATAACATATTCTGTATGAGTTATTCCATTATTTTTAATTTGAGGTTGCCACAAACCCACTCAAAGAACCGTGAAAAGAATCGGTCAAGAGACACCGAAACTTGGGAAGCAAATACTGAAAATTAGAAACACGATAGCTTTATATCAAGATCGTAGCGATCCCATTTTTTTGGTGGAGGGAGGGGGGGGGGTACGACGTTTGAAAAAGGAAATGGGGCCATTCCATAGTAGTCACATTTGGATAGTTCGGGCCCTCAACCCTGGCTCTTACATTATTAGCAACACAATGCGACACAAACGAATGTCTTTACATATCGATGTTTATCCTTGATTATTTGTTTCTATTTAATATCAATCGTCGGCTCGTTACGTCCTTTGTTGGTAACAGAACCGTGAAAATGTGTAAAGTATAATATAAATGTAATGTGGGGAGAATAGTTAATTTGCTACTGAAACTATACAAAATTATGGCGGTGCTCTTAGCATTTGATATTAGTGAACTAATTAGCTCACCTACCCTTACTTTGGCTAGCATATATGGGCGACCATGCACTGAAATAACATAAACTGTCGGAACTATGCAAAGTTACTTTGATGGTGCATTGGGTGCACTCACTCAGAAGTAAAGGAGACTCGTCACTGAGCTAAGCTACGCGTACTCACTCAGAAATAACGGAAACTCGTCTCTGAGCAAAGTTACGGGCACTCACTCAGAATTAGAAGACACATCTTTGAGCAAAATTAAGGCCACTCACTCTGAAGTAAAAGAGACTCATTTCTGAGCAAAGCTACACGCACTCACTCAGAAGTAAAAAAGACTCAGCTCTAAGCAAAGTTATCGGCACTCACTCAGAAGTAAACGAGACTTATCTCTGAGCAAAGCTACACGCACTCACTCAGAAGTACAGAAGACTCAGCTCTAAGCAAAGTTATCGGCACTCACTCAGAAGTAAACGAGACTTATCTCTGAGCAAAGCTACACGCAATCACTCAGAAGTAAAGAAGACTCTAGTCTGTGCAAAGCCACTGGTGACCACTCGAATGCCAAGAGCAACTGAAGCCTAGACAAAATTATTTTAGCGATGCGTTACAAGCAAATAAAAACCTTGACTGTCCTATAAACAAGGCCGGTCTTGATATCATTCAATCCAACCTCGGGCTAAATGCGACACCGCAACGAGATCGGAATGTTGCATTTTGTGAAGAAAAATTGTTGCCATGCCATAAAAAACAAAAAATCGTAATATTACTGGATTATTTATGTAAAAACCTCCAAATATTTGAATATAGACGATTACATAAGCTTGAAGTTGATTTCTCCTCATCTCTCGAATTGTGGTTCATCAGCCACGGAGTCTCAAATAGGTAGGGTAGATAATAGGAGGTCAACATTCAAACATTAATATGACATCATTAGAAAGTAGGATCGATTAGAAGGACAACATTAAGATCTGAAGACATCAGTAAACAGTAGGATCGATTACAAAGTCAATATTAAAACTGATGGCGTCACCATTATGACATCATTAGAAGTTCAAGTAAAAGTAGGATTGATTATAAGGTCAACATCAAAACTAATGACGTATAATATTTATGACATCATTGTGCGTAAATCGCTAAACTTGTGTCGTCATAATTGTCGACCCACTGAAATAATTGCTTTGCGATAGTCTGCCGTGAGTTTTTAAGTGATTGACGGAAAGCCTAACTTGCGCAATATCTTGACCTTGACGCAGATGATTGAGATTTCAATAAACCTCGAAATACGCGCGCATTTCGTGGTGTAGGGTTACATAACAATAGAACATTAGGGAAATAATAACTTGAAGTGTCACAGAATTTAAAATGGGTTCATGTCTTGCTTCACCAATTGGATGCGTTATGTCAGGGATTCTCAACTTTTTTCCTGTCAAGTACCTCCGAGCAGTGGCGTATCTACGTAAAACGGCGCCCATGGCAAAGTCTAAAAATGCGCCTCTTGATGGTTGTTTGACAATTTATAATGACTATTATTGAATTGGAGTACTTGTACGTTATTATTTGAGTGAAAATACGAGTTTCAGTTATTCCCAATTTTTAATTATTTCATTGAAACTTTTTATAGTTAATACTTTGTGCCGTTTTTGCGCCTCTGTTCAAACAGGCTGCCACACCCCAGACACGCCACTGCCCCTCGAGTCATAAATCAATCAACCCGAACCCCCAGTAATCAGACACCAAACCAAAGTTGTAATACACTAACAATTTTTTTCCGCCTAACTAATGAATTCTTAAAATCTCTCTCTTGAGGTTCAATTAGCATATCACTTTCTGCAGTGCTTGCAGCACATTCTTTTTGAGATTTTACAGTTTGGCTGCAAAGCCGTGGTTTTTACATTTTGCGTCACAACAGCGCAAGATCAGGGAAAATCTACGAGTTTCAATCGGCACGCATTTTCCTCTGGTAGTAACGGATACTAAAAAATAGCAAAACGTGAAAACTCAACTGCCATCCAAGTACCCCTGGAAATCTTCCCGCGAACCATGGGTCGAGGATCGGACTCCCCCCTTTTAAAGTAAAAAATTGACATTTATCTGTATCGTATAACATAGCCATCGCACTCGATCATCATCTCAAGTTTTCCTTTTTGTCCCCAGATGTCAATCGAAGCGGGCCCAAGACACTCTCAGATACACTGGTGTAAAAATTTGGAATGATCTACCTTCCAGCATTAAAGACTTGACTTATCCCAATTTTAAAAAACAGTTACGCAATCACTTATTATTTTTGTACTCTTTATAAACATGTATTGCTTCACCCTTATTTCATGCTTCAGTACATTTATGACTTCAGTGTCTCATGAACATGATTGTGATTCTATTTTGTTTGATATATCTTTACACTTATGAAATGCTTTTCCTACTCAGATATCAGTATGAGTATTTCTCTACTGATCTACAGTTAAATCTATTATAAGTACATTTTATACTATTCAACTTCCTCCATGAATCTAACGTCTAACTGCTAGAACAGCGTTGCGTCAAAATAATAATATATAGGGGAAATCCCTAATTCGGAAAAAAAACATGGCAACCTATTGCCTTGAGGCGCCATCTCGAGGCAATGCTGTCCTCGTATAAAAGTGTTTACCTGTATCCGTTTCTTAAATTTTAATTAATATAGCTATTGCAAGGTAGCCTCTGACAAGTAGACCGAATGGTCATTTCGCGGCCATCCTGTCCGTTCTGGGCAAAGACATGTATATTTTTTCAATTTTTTTTGTGCCCGTTTGCCTGGACGGCTAATAAAAAACGATTTGATTGATATCATAGAAGGCTCTTGGGAACCGCTAGCTGTCAGGTCCAACTTGGCAATTGAAAGTTTCAGATGGCATGGGGAAATGTCTAGATCGCCTATAAATATTGTTTCTCTCTCATCACTCACCGGTCATGCCCCATAGTTGGAAGAAAATGCTACGGCTCATTAATGAGTCCGTAATATAGTGAAAAGTCTCACAAAACTAGTTTAAATTTAGTCTTAGAAATATCAACACATTGCTATTTACATTTCCCGCCTTTAAGACCTGCCCAAAATGGGCGTCTTACGCCTTCTAGCGATTTACAAAACGTGTTGTTACAAGAACTGTGGATTCAGGAATCCGTAGTTGAATTTTTCTTAAAATTTTTCAACACAGGAGTCACCAAGAGCAAAAGGAAATCCTAGTAGCATTTTAGATTTTTCTGTCTAATTATTTAAAATCTTCTCTTTTTCCATGCTAATATCAAAAAATAATTATTCATCTACATTATAATGCTATGCTTATGGTGGAATGTGGACAATGTTCAATACAATTAAATATATGACAATTACTGTATTATCAACATTGGGTTTCATATGTATAATTAATTGTTTATACAACTGTTTTATTTTTCTACAATTAATTGGAACTCAATACATGCAATTGGTTTCCAATAGAAAAAAAATTGTATAAAACAAAAATTGGCACTTGAATTGGCATAAAAAAAAATATGTATAATTGAATAATTCCACATTGGCTCTGGAATTCGATTCGACAAAAAAGTCATTGGCGATAGTATTTTTACCTGACTTCACAGCTCTGGTCGTTGCCATCGATCTGTTTTCATCGATCGAGTTTTCTTCATTCCGTTGCTGTTTTTGTTCTTCTTGGTATTTTTCTTCTTATCGTTATGAAAAGCGTTATCGCTTTTCTCTCTGACTACTGGACCAAATGCTTTTAATTTTTCAGTGGTCAAAGGTTGTGGTTGTCGCTAGAAGGCTATTATATTTATTCATTTCAAAAATTTCCATGGGCTCTAAGGTAGCGGTTCCCAAACTTTTTGTTCGTACGGCGCATAATCACCAGGGAAAAAAAACTCACGGCGCCCTTATACGAAGAAAATGCTGCTTTTGAATAAGACTCAATTGTGTGATCGCTAATGTGTACTTTATGCCTTTTAAAGTTTCTAAAAATATAGGCCTAATGAATGAAGCCAAAATGTCAACTCTTCTTCTTCTTGTCTGCTTGATTTTCGTTTGAAATGCTAAAAAAATCAATCATGTTTGCTAAACTCGGTTCAGCAGATAAATGATCTACAGCTCGCGAAATTACAGCTGGTAGTGTCTATCTCTATTGTTACGTAACAAGGCAATAGAGGCAAGAGAAGTAACAGAAAGTAAACGAAATAGAATCTATTGATTCATATACACAGCATTTGAAATAAGAAACAATACAACAGTTTTAATAAGTACAATACGTAAAATATCAACACAATTCGGTTAGTTTTCGCGTCGCACCTAGCAACTCGGCGCACAATTTGGGAACCACTGCTCTAAGGGATTTGTTTTGGGTGTGTGATGACGTCATCAAATTTAAATATTGCGCAGCTTGTGCCGGTTCCGCTATCGCGTAAGTATAAATCTTCTATACGTTACAGGTAGTAACCTGTGACACACGCACTAATTCGTTCGGGCTTTCGTGTCCATATATTTGAATATCGCTCCTTTGTTTTCATTGGGTACGCAATGGACTATTAATCGTTTTTGGACATCGAGTGGACATAGGAGTCGTTTCGTTATAATGTTGCTGTTGTAAAAAAATCGCTTTTCTCTTCAACTACAGAAATAATTGCTCTGAAATATAGTGGGCAAAGCTTGTTGTTGTCGCTAGAAAGCTATCACTTTTATTCATTTTAAAATATCCTTGGGCTTTAAGAGATTCGTTTTTCACTTCGAAGTTTTGTGTGATGACGTTAGAAAAACTAGAAATTGCGTGCCGTGATAACATCTCAGTCATCTGGTCGGTAGAGTTATACCAGCGGTACTGTGAGAGATTAAGATAATAATTCGTTCTGACCTCAATATCAATCAATCATCATTTTATTCGTCAGCACAAAATAAACGTATCATAAGAAAAAAAACATTTCAAACACAATAGGAACTTAGGTTGTGTGACAGGAGTCGCGAGGGACCTCATAAGGTCTTCAGGCAGCGACACCTTAAAAGCTCGCTGATTCAGGTTAGTGAGCACAAAAAGTTAATGAAACACCAAAACACTTCAAAAAATATTATAAGAAAAAATAAAGCGGCATTTTCGGAAAACATAATATTAACAAATATGTTTCATGAGTGATTTGTAAAAGCAAAACATTACAGTTATGAGCATGTTTCTTAAAATCCACAACCAACGATGCAACTTAATGCACTGTATAAATTCATCAGATATATAGAAAGGAAAATAAATATAAAATAATATACTGTATTATTTACTCAAACGGGATCAGCCATTGTCCTGATCACCGGCATGGCGTAAGCAAGCAATTAAAAATTTGATTCTCAGAAAGTCAGACTCCACGCACATCTGATTTCCCTCAGAACAGAGCGTGGATAGACAGAATCGAATGTTTGGTCAGAAAAATAGGGCTTGGGGGGTTAGTTGCAAAGAAAAGCAGTACCGGTACAGGTACCGGTAGTGGTTAATTATCAATTCAAAGAAAGGTAGTCACTAATGTACTTCATTTTTAGTTCTCTTTTAAAACCATGATAAGACAGTGATCTTAGGGTACCTGATATATTGTTCCATAACTTCAAACCAATGTATTTGATGGATTTCTGCGTGCTACATGATGTGTATCTCGGTACATGGAAGGCACCTTGTGAAGCCGATCTTGTGCAATACGAATGAACGCTAGTTTGCTTGGTGAAATAACCTACAAATGCTTTTGGAAGTTTGCCGTCAAAGTACTGGTGGATGAGTTTCAATACCTCGAATTCATGGACGTGGCAAAGTTTCATTATTTTAAATTTACGGTACAAGGGGTTAAGTCTGGATCGTAAGGGTGCATCACCTATAGCTCTGATCGATTTATTTTGCAACACCTCCAATCTGCGAAGTAAGTTGGAGGATACGCTTCCCCATGCTACAATACCATACTGAAGATATGACTGAAAGAGTGAGAAGTAAACTAATCGTAAAGCTGATGTGGTGAGAAATTTTTTAAGTTTAAATAATATACCTGCTGTTCTACCTTGCTTTCCCGCGATATAGTTGATGTGTGTTGCCCATTTTAACCGATTATCAATGTGTATGCCCAAGTATTTGTAGGAGTCCACATTATCAAGTAAAATGCCATTAATGGAAATTTGGAACAAGAACCTATTTCTGTCATTTCTATTGGAGTTAATGAAAAGGGATTTGGATTTTGCAATATTTATAGTTAGTTTATTGATAAGTTGCAATTTTTTGCATTTCAGAGTTCATGTGCATTTCCAAGTTGTTTGGTGAAACTGAACTACCGAATAATCCGGTATCGTCAGCGAAGAGTTTGATTTGGTGGCATGAGGAAGATCGTTGACGAATAATACGAACATTAATGGGCCGATTATTGTGCCCTGTGGAATTCCGCATTGCACAGTTAAGAATGTGGAGCAATTTGTCCCTACTTTGACATATTGCTGACGTGAGCTTAAATAGCTCTGGAAGAATTTTAATGCATGACCACGAATGCCATAATGGCTCAGCTTTCTAACTAGTATGTGATGGTCAACAGTATCGAACGCCTTTTTAAGGTCGAGGAATATTGCGCCGATATGTTCTTTTTTCTCAAGTTTGTCATAAAAGTAAGTTATCATATCTAGTATAGCATGATTGGTAGAGTGCTTCTTTTGAAAGCCAAATTGAGATTTATTTATGATTCTATTTGATCTATAAATTGTGTTAGTCTGGTGTGTAAAAGTTTTTCGAATACTATGGTCATGGTTGAAAGAACTGAAATGGGACGATAGTTGGTTGCACATTCTTTGTCCCCAGTTTTGAACACCGGTGAGACTTTTGCAATTTTCAAACAGTTGGGGAAAATACTATGGTCTAGGGAGGCATTAAATAACTTACAGAGCATGGGGGACACTATGTCAGCTGCATGTTTCAAAAATTTGGTAGGTATATTGTCATATCCCACTGCTTTGCCATCTGAAAGGCTTGCTATAGTGCCAAATACTTCATTGATTGTTGCTGGTCTAAGAAATAAGGACTCTTTCACTGGATTTTTGAGATTAGTCACGAACGAGTCATTAGAATGTGGAATCTTTCCAGACAGTTGTGGGCCTATAGAGGTAAAATAATTGTTTAGGTAATTGGCAATGCACACTGGATCACTTACTTTAGTCCCATTGTCAGTTCTCAGAGCTTTGATTGAACTTTTTTTTCTTGTTTGATGTTAGCTAAATGCCCAATCAATTTCCAAGTGGATTTAATGTCACCACAAATTTGTTGGAATTTATTTAGGTAATACAACTTTTTTGCAGTGGCGGCGCGTCAATAGGGCCAACCGGGGCAATGCCCCGGTTGTTTTTTCGGTATAATAAAAAATATTCGAAAAATACCTCAATATCGGTTGCACAGACTGTCTACACTAGCCATATTCTCCCGACATGGTTCATTTTTCGCTTGCAAAGCCTTCGCCGAACGTCGACGGGGCGACGCCGATTTTGCCCCGGTTGCTCATTGTATATCGTATTCTCTCTTTTATCTTCCACTCGCCGCGTTTGTCTCGTTTGTTTTCTGTTTCTTTTACTAAATCATCGGGGCTAGCCCCGAAATTATGACGACACAATGCCGACGTTTCTTACAACAACGTGTTGACATATTCACGCATTCCTTCTCGTTCGTTGGTTGCTTGAAGAGTTGATAGTTTCCTCGCCTTCGTTTTTGTCGCTTGTTTCGCTATTTGAATCAGTTAGAGACCTTTAGTCCATTTGCTTTCGATTTTCCACATTCCTTTTGAGCTCCTCACTTCTTTCCGGCTTCGCATTTCTTAGCCTTAGACCTCATAATGAATAAGGTTGATGCACTACTTCGCACTCCGTTTTCGCAGCTGCCGCTGGAACAAAAATTAGAGGTACAACGTCTTGGGCCTTATCAACCAAAAAATTGTTCACTGGAACAATCCCATGACGGAGGAAAGCGTCGGCGTACATTCTGCGCAGAAACTTGGTATAAAAAACACGAATGGTTGTGTTACAGCGAGGACAAAAATGCACTTTTTTGTTTTTATTGCCTACTTTTTGCTACCGCCCGTGACTCACGTTGGTGTAAATTTGGTTTTAGAGATCTTAAACATCTTTCCGAGCGTGCCAGGGATCATCAATTTTCTATGGAGCATCTGGACAATGCAGTAAAATACCGAACATTCGGAAATGTTAATATTGCAGCACAGTTGGATGAAGGACGCGCGGTTTCTATTCGTCGGCACAACCAAAACGTCGAGAAAAACCGCCATGTTCTCGGTCGATTGATAGATATTTTGGAGTTCATTGGTTGTCACGAGCTGTCCCTCCGTGGGCACGATGAACTCTTCTAATAGAGGGGTATTTTTGGATATGGTGGAATACACCGCATCCCTAGATACAGTATTGAGAGATCATCTTGATGCCGCAACTGTTTCAAAAGGGACATCTAAGGATATCCAAAATGATTTGCTCGACTCAATGTATAAAATTTATTTACAACATTTGGCTCTGGAATTGAGAATTGCCAGTTCCTTTCGATTCAGTTCTGACGAGACAACTGACATCACGTGCGTTTCCCAACTGGCTGTGATTTTTCAGTTTGTGAAAGATGGTAAAACCTACCGAGAGATTTCACAGCTTTGTACCAATCGTTGATCGCACGGCTTGCGGGATATCGGCTGTACTGAAAGTAGTGTTACAGCCTTACAACGCGAAGTCAAATTGATAGCACAAACTTATGACGGCGCGGCAGTCATGAGTGGGTCGAAACATGGTGTTTCAAGTTATATAAAAGAAGATTTTCCTCATGCGCATGTTTTACATTGTTATGCACACCAATTTAACCTCGTTATTAAAAATATGTGTCTTGATACCCCTCTCGTCCGTATATTTTTTGCAATGTTTCGGGGTTTTCATCATTTTTTTTCCGTTTCGCCGAAGCGCTCTGACCTCCTTCGCCAGATATGTAGCTGCCGTCTCCCAGCTTGTGCACCAACACGTTGGAACTTCCAATCACGCGGGGTGCAGGGCGTGTCCAAAATTAGGTCTGAGCTCATTGAGTGTTTCAATGGCATTCAGAGCTCTCCGGTTTGGGACGAACGCTCTGTTAGGGAGGCGGCAGGTCTAAAGCGTCTGCTAGAAGATGGTGAGTTTCATTTTTTCTCGCTTTTTTCTCCACAATATTCTATCACGTGGATGTATTATACGGCGCATTACAGTCAAGGCTAATGGATGGAGCGTCTGTGCAGTCGTATATTTCAGAATTCTGCGATGCTGTATCTCGTATCCGGGAAACAATAAAATACGACGACACATGGAGTGCTCTTTACGCCGCGGGCAAACCACGCAGCGTTTGATTTTGTCTGCAAGGAATGCTGTGACATTCTGGTGAATCAATAGGCGATCGTCTGCGCACTGAACACCTTGCCGCGTTCTCTTTGATGAACCCCAAAAAATTTTCAAAATTTGCACGTCCAATTCCCATCCATTTGTTGGCTACTGTCTCCAAATTTTACCCCATGAATAAACGTGGGTAAATTGGAAAATGAATTGCGATATATATACACCAAATCAAACTTTTTTGAACATCACATCAACTTGCGCGCTCTATGGGTTCCTCATAGATAACACTCTAGTAACTACCTTTGCGGCCGTCTGCAAAATTTCTGGACATCATTCTGACGACGCCTATTTCTTCCGCCGACGCAGAGCGAACATTCAGCACGCTGAAGCGTATAAAAACGTATCTCAGAAACACAATGAAGCAAAATAGATTAAATTCCTTGGCTGTTTTATCCATTCACAAGAGACGTTATTTCTAGGATGCATGAGTTTAATCAGGCGCGTTATTGAGCTTTTGCTTCCAAGAAACCGCGGCGTGTTGCATATATGTTCGAGCAGTAGAAGTTTAGCAGCATATATATCTATGAGTGAGCGACGCATGTCCTTATCTTTGCATTACTTTCCTTTCTTTATAGTAACGTTTCAAACCTTATTTTAGGTTTTGTCTGCTTTCCCGAAGTTTCTGTTAATATGTCATTGGTATTTATCTGGGTAAATATTGCCTCTTCCATCTGAAAAGGTTCAAAATAAAACTATGTCTATATTTATATAATCCCTTGACTTGGAGCCGGTTTTAAAGACACTTTCTTATCGTTAAAAATTGTCGCTTTTGCCGATTGGTTGTTACCGATGGAATGGTTTTTATACTCATAAAATGATGGGAAGAACTTACAGCGCTCATCCTGTCCCCGTAGATGGGGTGACTTGGTCCCGCAGTAGCTTGCCCCGGTTGTCAAAATGACACACGCGCCGCACTCGCTTTTTTGCTTTAGTTATAAGAGTCTCAAGTAAATTACTATAAGTTTTATATTGTGTGTAGTTACCTTTTTTCTTTTTTGTGATGACAGGTAATATTCCACTCACGATTTCGTTATATTGCGGTGAGTCAGCCTTGGGTACATATTCCTCAGCTTGCTCTCCATCACCCTGATGTTTGGTAGTTTTTGGTAATTTCACAGATGTTTTCTTAGTTTTCAAGGTGTTTTTTCTCTTGGTGGATTCATTGTTCAGTTCTTGACGTAGATGTTTAAGTTATTATTTTAGCACCTTAATCAAAACAGCAATAAACAGCAAGCGGAGACAACAATGCAAACGCGGCGCACATAAAATATAAAATGTCTTTTTCGCAAAGAACCGACGTTAGCACATTGTTACATCACAAATTCTATAGATAATGCAGTTTTGTGTCTGGGTTAGTAATTTCGGTTGCCATGCACTTCGTTTGATTTACGTGGAACATTATTCTCGTTGACGCTAAGGCCGTCAGTCAATTTTATAACTTGCGGACTAGCCTATTAGTTTGCATGATGATATTGCAGTATAATATGTGCTTAAAATTTAATTTTTATTCAAACCTCAAACAAACATTGGTATTTGTAAGGTATACGAACAATGTTCCCTCTAATTTTTTGTAGTATGTGTGCGCAGAAATTTTGGTGTGTGCGCACTTTTTTGGAAATGACTAATATTTGTGCAAAAACCAATGAAGAAATTTTGGCGTTCTAATGGGGTAATAAGTGGGCCAACAACAAACTTTCGCAACCTGCCAACCGAGCACATTGTTACATTACATCGAAATACGTCTGTGCGCAGTAAATCTATGTGTGTGCGCAGCCTCTGAAAGCTGTGTGCGCGCGCACACGCGCACACCTTAGAGGGAACACTGATACGAAGTTCTTGAAGAATTGTAAAAGGTTGAAGAACACTGGTCTAGTGTTCACATCTAGTTACAGAGCATTTTTACGTCACAATGCAGTCAGTCGCGTCTTCAGTAGAAACTTAATACCAATGATTCGTCGTACAGATTGTATTCTACAACGCTTCGCCAGCACAGCACCTTAAAGTTGTGATTTGTGGACGCGATTGTAATACCGTTAAAAATAGAGCTGTGAACTTTTTTGAAACGGGTAATTGAGATTCTGGCACTTCTATCTTGAGGGTAACGATATTAAAAAGCATGGGAACCGCTGGAGCATTACTGTGAATCTCTGACTGATATGTCGTAGCTGTCTCTTTTTGACACGCCGATTCGGTCCCATAATACAATACAATTTTATTAAATCTTTCGTCACGAACACAGAACACGAATAAAAAAAAACACAGACAAGGGCGACGGGAAAATCTGGAAAATGGGCAAAATAGCAACGTAACCAGCATTTCTGCCTATTCACCCACACAAATAGAAAAACACACACCACGATAATCATACTAAAAATTAATAGACAGCATACGTGAACATGAGAAAGTAAAATTCCCTGGCGAAGCCTACTTGTGAAATTGTAAATAAATTTTGGAATTCGTAATTTGCATTATTTTGCTTGCGCAATTTACACTCAAGAGGTTTTTATTTCTGTGCGTATTCAAATCCTTGATCATTATTTTTACCGCCTTTATGTTGAATACGGATTCAAAAAACTTGGAAACAAAATGGCGAATGAAAACAGCTTTTCAACGTACGCTGTATAGCGCTAGAGGTGCGACGATTACCGTACTTGAAAATCACAAGCATCACGACTGCTTTCAATTTATGAATTTCAATCCAAGCCGGTAAACAGTCATGGGAGCACTAGACAAGATATGGCGCCGATAGCTTTAGCACAATAGTATCATCTACTTGCACAGCTTGAATATACGCGGTTATACATAATTATACTAGGTGGGCGGACATAGCATTACATAAAACAACCGTCGCCTTCTTGGGCACACAAAATCTATTATATATCAGATACAAAATTATCATAATGAATCTTTACCAAAAGGAAGTAAACATTGATCGACTCTATCCCATTAGCGGACGAAAAAGATTGATACGTATGGAGTACTACAAAGTGGCGAAAAACTATATTTCGTCCTTATTGACTTCGAAATTTGTTTTAAAATATCCAATTTGCTGTTATTAACAAACAAAAGTCGGCTAGTCACATCAATAACGAGACAGCCTTTATAAGTTGAATATCATTTTGATTATTGCTAGGCTCACAAAAGATTCAGTTGCCCATTTTACTTTCTTTACAACACTTTTAAAAACGGTGTTATTTTATTCATTCCATTCACAATGGTTATGACAAGATATTTTAGTACTGGCAATGAAACTAGTTATCCGGTTGATTTGTTGGAAGAAACTAATAATAAATGAATGATAAAAAGGAGAATATGCGGCAGCACCTGCGCGATCAAGGAATAGGCGTTTTGCAACAAATTATCCGCGGATGCAAAATATTTAGTAGTTCACATCATAAATATGAATGAAGGGCGAAATAACGCATATCTACTGTTTCATCTCACATCATACAATAGAAAAATTGCATATGCAAACTTGTTCTGATCAAGTAATTTCAGTAGGTGACTAAACAATATTTGACTTTTTACTAATTTCAAGCGTACGTTACAAAGTTGAACAAACTGTTAAACGAACTTTTGGACCCTTCTTTGTTACTGTGTTTACCCTCAGTCAACAAAAATCATATACTGTATAGAGAACTTGCGTGACTGGACACCAGGGTAAATATAGGTGGGTATTTGCCTACTCGATTGTGATTGGGTCTTTCAGTCACAGACTTGTTGACGACACGAGTTTTGGGCGTGCGATGTGCATGATCATACGACGACAGTTGTATGTTTACTCGGACTTTGGACGGTAGTTCGAACGGGTTATGTAATGCACTGTTGGAAAAGCTGATTAAGAAGAGGTTACACATTACAGAATACTAACGTGTCGATCTTTTTCACAAAAAAATGCTAACTCGAACTTGCCAACTTTCCTCTATGGAGCACATTTGTATCTCTATGACCGTTGGTCTCCTATTTTGCACACAAATTTCTAATAATCTGGAGTCTTGATTTAAAACATCTGACCGAAAATGAAAAAATACCAATGCCTGGAACATTTATGAATAATCTTTATTCGTTACAGTATTTAGTTTGAAATTTTCTATTGTTCAACGTAAATGAAAACATAAACATGAAATTAAAATTGATTTCTAAAGAACTAAATTGACAATATAAAAGAGCATGCCATATTTTCAGAATGGATACATTCCCACAGTAAATTTAAATTATCCCGATAGAATATATTAGGCATGCATAGAAAATAGTGAAGAAATTTAGGGGAAAAAATAATACAACTTAATAGTGTTCGGAAATAAAAAAGTTTATGAAAAACCACCACTCATTTCTCATAAAATCACCTAAATAGGTCATTGTAGATATTTATCCCAAATCAGAATGCTAATAAAGAATTGAGTAGACATGCTTATTGCAATTGTCTGATATTTGTAACAGTTTTATTCGCTAATACCACTTTTGGGGTAAATGTTCTTATGTATTAATCCTACTGTTTGTGTGTAAATGCCGGGGGTGTATAATGGGCATGTTCTATCATGTGAGCACTTATTTACCAGGGGATTTCCCTGGTTGCTAACCTGGTACAACAGTTTAAATAACTTGGATAAATGAAGCACGCAGAAAGTGTTTTCGTTGATGACTAGGTTGCAAGTTATCACGACGCATCTAAGACAGGTATTCTTTTGAGATGATGAAAGGTTCTGAGCATGTATGGCCCTGTGGCTGGCGCATCTTAATATGCCTGTCATGGCGCATATGATTACCGTGTACATTCCCGTTGGAGTTCAGCCAGGATTTTCGTACCTTTTTAAGTCATAACCCCACCTGACTTATGTATTTCAATAATCACGTCACTGCGACGCATATGGCTCGGCAAAATGTAGCCACATCGCTCGAAATGGCGTCTGCATCGACGAACTCGAGCGATCTCTGTAAAATTATGAACGTCGAAACGCTAGACAAAAAACTAGAGATAATATGACTTTGTATACGATCGTCTGCTCGACTTCGTTAAATCGTCTGCGCAATTTGTACGACAGTCCGTATATTTTGGCGGGTTTTATTAGTCATGGTGACGTTCAGGTGCAGGTTAGCGCTAACACACGCAAAGATGATTATGGTACGCCCATTAGAAGTACTTGCAAATAGGAATCGGTTCAAAATCGGAAATTTCCAAGTAACGTCTTTTGAAATTGCATCACGGCATTCGTTAAAAGAGCAGACTTTTTTAACGGGTAATTATTTTCTATAGCGTGAAATATTCAAACTAAGGCGGACATGAACATATTCCCTAAAAAAATTGTGCTCGGAGTAACGCGATCGATTTACGACATTAAGAAAGGCATTATTAATTCGAAATACCACGGCACTCTGCAGTAATAAAAGGAGTGCTGAACTGCCCGAATATAATTAGTTCGGATTGGTGTTTTTGCGATAAAATTAGGTAGCATTTAACACTGACGGTCGGTCACTTATGTTTATCATTTTGAGATATCCATATCACCTTTAAAAAATTACCAAAATTTATGATAAAATGCCCGAATGTAAAATTAATTTTAGTACAAGTAATAATGGATTGATCGTTAATTCAATAGGATGGATGAGTAGGTACATCGAGCGCACAATTGACTGGTTCAATTTCTATAACAATTTTATAGTTTCAAACCCTGCATAATGTTTACTCCAAATTTTGTCAATTTACAATGTCTAAAAAATTATTATCGAAGTCCCCGTGGCAGGAGAAGTAAATGTGACGAAGGTTACTTGTGAGACTCGGAAGAATCTGCGGAAATACATTTTACTGACCACCCAGTACGGTGTTCGCGGTTTAAATAATCACACCATGCGAAATGGGTCGGCGACTTGAACGAAGTGAGCCACGTCGTACGCGATGGGGCGATGTCGACCCAAATGGCTGCGACATGGCTTCGAAAGGCAACCTAATCATCATGTGTGTCATAGGAACACGAGATTTTGCAATTTATATGTTTAATGAAGACTCGTCTGTCTATCGCGGGCCTCGAAAACAAAATTTATTTATGTTTCGTTTTTTTGGTCATTTCAATTTAGGAATTTTGGGTTGCGTATTCACTCCTTGGTCTTAACCATCTCATCGCTGACGATTAGGAAAAAACACCTTTATCCACGCGAGGTCAAATTTTTTTTATCGGTCGTCCTCCAAGTCAAGAGAAACACATACGGTAAATCGAAGGAAATTTGTGACATAGGGAGAATAAATTCTGGTCATGCTCTCGAAAACAATTGAACTTGAAAAGAGGGGGGGGGGGGGGGCTGTGAATCCTTATCATATGAAATTTTTGAGCGCAATCCTTTTAACTATTAAAACAGGAGTGGGTTAGGTTCCATGGATAAGAAATATTGACATCGCAATCTTGAGGAAGATGTTTTATCCCTTCCATTTTAAAGACATGAATCATTCAATGGAATGTTGAAATCCAATCTGCAATAATATGTGAAATTATTTATATTGTTTAATTCGATAATGAATTTCATCATCATTGAATTAATTTAGAGAGCAGCCTTTTTGAGGGAGGCAGCTAGTGTAGTCTCCAGTCTGTTTTAACCATAAGCAATTCTTAGTAAGCCTCGATGATTCAATTTTCAGTCTAGCATAGCTGCAGTAACATATTTGCACTTATGGTGATTTTCTTCGAGACAGGAATGAACATTCCATGACCTGTCGCATTAAGCCTCTATCTTCTTGAGAACCTAAAAAGGAAAGAAAGAAGTTAATTCAACAACTGATAGAATACAGATAATTAAATTGAGATATCAAATAGAAGGTCCATCCTATAGCTAAATGTGGCATGGGCATATAACTCATATATATATATACTTTTTTTCGTGCAATAAACAGACCAGAATAGGCCACTGCAACTATATTATTCGAAAACTAATATCAAAATCAATCTCCATTTTGCTTTCATAACTTTTTTCCTTAAATCATTCTCTTGCACAGCGTTTTTGAGCTGTCAATTTAACTTAAACAATAGAACAAGACTGTAGAAAATAAATTGGATTAGCCATAAATTGATTGAATGAAAATTTGAATTGCACCATATTTGGCTTTCTAGATAAGTGTTTTCTGTGTTAAATGAAGATAATATATCAAAGCACCCAAAATACCATCATTTAAAATATGGTTAGATGTAAATCTGACTTGTGAAATTTCATTTATTTGAAAATTTTTTAGAAATGAAATTGCCAATTTTAATATTCCAGATATTAAATAAAGATCACAGTATTTTTATTTCATGAGGAATTAAGTCGCAAAAATGAATATTCAAGACATGGTAAGCATAACTTTATACATAAATGAACAGACCAGTATGTCATCTGAGTAGTGGTCAAACATAAATTAATTCGCTAAGTAAATAAAAAAAAGTTTCGAGAGCAAATTCCTTTAAATTAATCAGAGAATACTTTCAAAAGGTGATTAAGGTTTTATCTCCCTTTCGTACATTACGGCTTCACAAAAACATTGAAAACAGAAGGTCATTGAATGATTCACTATTATGAAATGTCATACTATGTTGGGGTTATTTCAACATAATATAATTGATTGAGCCTAAAATCTATCTCGAAATTGACCAACAAATTTAGAGGCAACTATAAATTGTAAATGAATAAATGATGAGTCATATTGGTTCATTTGGTTGATCAATATACTCGCGCTTTTCGATGGCCCTGCTAGTGCCACTAATGATAAGCTATTGATAAAAATAAATTCATTATTACATTTATTTTCTAACGCTATATTTTTGTTTTCAATTAGAGCATTGGAGGAGAGAGAGGCGAAAAAGAATCGGCACAGTGGTTTCAGGTGAATAACATCTTTTTAACTAGTTCATATTTTGAACGCAGTACTCGATTATTTGATAATTATAGAATGAAAAATAACAGTTTTCAAATGCAAACTCTGAAAAACCACTGGCTGAAGTATCATAATAACTCAGGATTCATCAGAATAGAAATGTGTGAACACAAACATTTAACTCTAAACAAGGCCACAATTAGACAAGGAGCTACTATATTTGGATAGAACCAGAAACTTCAAGGTTCAACATTATCCAGACAAACCCAAAAATTAAAACAGCATGGTAGTTGAACTATGTATGTCTGAAGAAGTCTGACCAAGGTCAGAAACGTTACAGAAATATATTTGTGGTAGTGTGCAGCAAGACTCTTGAATCACTTAGCATGAATGAAGTTGTCGGTTTAAATTCGAACATTTTTCCCAACTACTTTTTCCAAATTTGCTTTAGTCAAAGTGCTAGCAATTCGAAGTGCATTTTCCTAGTTTTGTCTATCAGAATCAATCAATAAGAAGATTTCAAGACTCCCATTTTAGAAAAAAATTGTTTATGCAAATATGTTGAGCCAAAGTGAAACTCATAAAGCCTATAATGGTAGTATTCTTTAAACTGGCTTCTAATTATGTAAAGTTTGTTCAACCTTCCATGTCCATGCATCCTAGATGGTTAACTGTCAAGATATTCTTGTAAACAGCCTTAGACACCTGGATTGTGTGCAATATTAACAGTTTACCATGTTACCATGACTCCATGTGTAACTAAACCACACAATGTTTTGAGTACGGTGACTTTAATAACAAGTATATGTGGGCATGACACCACCAGGCAGGTCTTTGATGTGATTCACCAAACTAATTTTATAGTATAAGATAAAATGCCAAATTGATGAACAAACATACGATACCTATCTGTATTGTATTTGAAAAGATTATTTTAGTAATTCAAGCAATCAAGTTCACAATTAGACCAGGGGTGGGCAACCCCTGACATGCGTGCCAAACTTGGCACGCGAGCCCATTTATTCAGCACGCGAGTGAGGCCTCGAAAACGAGATCGTTCTTCTTCGGATAAAAATTTTTAAGATTCTGAATTATCTGGATAAACTTGCAAACATTAATGGGCCGTAGGCACACGAAATTTTGCGATTTTCGATGCCTAGAAAAGCGTTTTTAGACTGTCGCGGGCCTCAACAAAACCTATATTGTTTACAGTTTTATTTTTAGTATTTTATATTGCCGCTTTTCGACATAGTAAATGCTTTGATCTTTGCCCGCAAATTATGCTGGGCCTTGCACAAAATCCATAACGTGAAAAGATACGTCCAGCGGTTAAATTGTTTATAACAACTTTAGATCTAGTTAATATTTTAGCGATAATAATTAATTGTTGTAATGAAACACAGTTTGCCTCTTTCACTTCTCGCGCAATTGACAACAATAACACTATTGAAAGATTTTGACAATAAGAAAATCATATTAAATTGTACAAAAAAGAATTAGTTGTGCAAAACCGTGGCGCGTGATCGGCGGTGCGTTTGAAGACGGAGTATTACCCGTGCGGGCGCGCATGTTTCACGAAAATGTGAGGTGCTCCGAAGGCGCTTTGGTCCACATTATTATAAGAAAACGGTTATAATATCGGTAACTATTAACTGTTAAATTGCGCTTGACTATCGCACTTTTCGGAAATGATAATTTTGTAAGGCGGAAACAACATGTATTAATTTTTTTTGCAAAATTATTGGGGGGGCGACCGCCCCCCCTCGCCCCCACGGGTGTCCGCCCCTGCTTGGCGGTATTGCGCGTCGTTAGGAATACGCTCGCCACCGCACCGCTGATTGGCCTGCGTGGGTTCGCATGTTCGAATCCAATGCGTGGATAGCTATGTGCGAGAGGATTGCTGGACTACTCGCCGTCGCAAGGTGGATTTACGGCCTTCTCCACCCTCAAGTCCATGCATATGAAAAAAAAAATAACTGGCTAACTAATCCCATACCCGAATTGGACTGGTAACCGGACGAGACGCCGTGGTATGGCATATGATTAAGTCGTCTTATCGGCTTTTTTCTACCCCGGGATAAATATGTAAATCCTATTCTATGTCGCTTAGAGTTACTTGCTATCTTACTGTTATAAACTAATTTCGATAATAATACATGCGGTTAGGAAAGGGAATCCAAGAGAGAAGTGCAAAAAACGAGCTATTGCGTGATTGAGATGCCATTCCCGGAAATTTTTCATGTCTCAAAAACTTTGCAACTGCATTCCTCTCCATGATTTCATCTACATATGCTTGTGAATCTCTGTTCTCAGTTATGGACTTTATTAGGTCTCGTAACAGGAGTAGCCCGAAACATGAAACCAGTTGTTCGTGTATTTGTTTAAAGTAGGGGTCACCAAACTTTTTTGACCGCGGGCCAGGTATGACTCAAACTGTGTTGAAACGGGCCGGAAAAATATTTTTTTCAGTGCAATACAATAAATTCTCAAAAGTTAGAAAATCCATTCAATTTACTCAACAATATAAACTCTATATCGCAGAATACAGGTCAAGAACGTCATAGCAAAACAAATCTACAATATGTTTAACAACTATCTCGAGGTTAGCTGTTAACATAACAATTGCTGTCATGAATATCCGCATGTAAGCAGTCCGAAGGTAATGTGACTTATACTATTAGCGCATAATGCACGTTCGACGTTTATTTTAACACTAGAAACGTAAACGGCAACATTTTCGCCGAAAGCACGCGCCACGAGTGTACGGTACAGTGCATCCTTTGCAGAAACGCTGCGTTCCGGTATAGAATTTTAGCCTATTTTATCACAGCTATCTCAAGAGTCTAGACAATTTTTGATTACTGAGATTAAACTACGACTCCTAAGAAGAAAAATGGACTTCCAGAAGTATGTGCACCAAGATGGCACACATATTATGGGAGAGCCGAAAAAATAATGATTGGACCTTAAATTTCTGAATCGCGACCAAAAACTAACGAATAGCATTCAAAATCGTAAAAATGAGATATTATTTGAAACCACAACTGAAAATTTGGAGCGGATGCGAAAAGGTCTATTGTTAGGTCACGTTTTGCATTTTGCTGATTGGCCAATGTCACGAAATAAACAAGGAAGTCGATGCTCGGGGAGACATCCCGTTGGAAAAAATGCGCTATTTTTTCATGTTATTGCGCCCGGTTTCGGCCCGGGGACCGTAGATTAGTGACCCCTGGTCTAAACGGTACAAGATATAAATCCTACGTAAAATCTCTGTTAGCGTTAATGCGGCAGCAGAAGTCTCACTGACATAGACTAAGAAAAGTAATCAAATCTATTTCTCTTGTATAGTGAATATGTCCTCACATTTTCAAAAGGTTTATTATTGTGTAATTTTGCTTTAAAAGTGACAAAGCATTGTTTTCAATTTTGGTCGTCAGGCAGAATAATTTTGTCGCTAAATTTAACTGATTTTGGCACGCGAGCCGAAAAAATTTGCCCACCCCTGAATTGGACAAAAGGGAATCTGATAAATGAATCTCTTAGCTTGCTTGTTGAGTAATAAATACCGACAAAGCCTAAATTTCAAGCCTCTGATAATCTTGGTCTGACTGAACACTCGAACAGGTTTTTAATTGTTAAACAAATGTAAGAAAAGTATGCAGAAAGCATCTCAATCAATTTTAAATATGTGTTTTTCTTAACATAATATTTTTTAAACAGGACGATTCAGAGAACATTTCTGTGCGTTACATAAGTAACATTCCTTGTCACTAGTTTTCACCTAATTTTAAATGCAAAACTCAATTATTTGATAATTCTAGAATGATAAATATCAGTTTTCAAATGCAAACTGTGAAAAGCCACTGGAATGCTATAAAAACTCGGGATTCCTCAGACTAGAATTGTGTGAAAAAACCAACCTTTTTTTTACATTTTACAAACTTTTTACTTTGAACAAGTCTCTACGCAAACAACCACAATAAGATAAATAGCTACTATATTTTAAAAAAAGGACCAGAAACTTCAAGGTTCAACATTTGCCTGTGCCTGTGGGTTTAAATTCAATTTGATTCCTAAATCCAAGTGGCTTCTCTCATGACAAATTATACCTAAGATCCAAACCTTTTCAAATATTGATTTTTTTGTGTATGATATCTCGATAATAAATACTGACAATAAATTATTTAAAGCAAAAAATGGAATTCTTCACATCGAACAAAACAGATATATCATTGTAAAACAGTCAAACAAGCATAAAATACAGCTGAAAGTAACAGTCCGTTTTTAATAGGTTTTATTTAAAACATTTTTTGTTTTGTTTTGCAATTACCGGTACCTAGGTAAAATAGAAGAATGAAGTTTAGTTCACCAAATATAACTCAGAACTTAACCAAAATCTGGAAACTCTTTTGTTTATTGTTTACCTTTGTGCATGATATTTTAATTATTATTCCAGTGTTTTTCAACCTCATGACTATGGCTTATAGATCTCTAAGATGGTGCAATGAATCCATTTAAAAAAATTATTTTAGGAATTCAAGCAATCAAGTTAATGATTTGACAATTGAGAATTTGAAAAATTTATCCCATCACTGCTTGTAGGGTTGAGGTTGTATGGGATTGATTTTTAGTGAAGATGATCACTTATCTGCCACTATTTTCAAGTTGATGCGTTAACGGCCTAAATAACACGCCACGCTGATGAAAAAAATCGTAGATTTTAGCAAAGGGCAATTGCATGCGTTATTGACGACTTTTTCAGTTTTCATAAAAATTCAAAGTTCTGGCATAACCTTATATATAAATAAACCAGTATGCCACCATAAATAAATTTGCGAAGTATTTATTTATTAATTAATTTTAAACGGACAGAAGTTTTGAGAGCAAATTCCTTAATATAATCAGTGTAAAATCAGCGAATACTTTTAGTACATTTTCAAAAGGGGGGGTTATCTCCCCTTCGTACATAACGGTAACGGCTTCAAAAAAACATTGAAACAGAGAGTCATTGAATTATTTACTATTTTGAAATGTGGATACCACATGTTTGGAGTATTTCAAAATAATATAATCCATTCAGCCTGAAAGCCAGGGATTATCTTTTGGTCTGGGATTCAGAGGTAACTGTTTTTATGTAGTGTCTTATGTCCAATATTAGATTTGGTACTGCAGATCTGAAAATAAGATTCAGAGCATGACATATTATGCAACTTTAGTTTCAGCAACAGATATCACTTATCTCCCACTATTTTCAAGTTACGGTACTTGCTACTTCAAATAAAGCTGCTCAGAAAAATGATTCATGGTAATTCAGCCAATAATAACTACCAACCAACTATACAGTATAAAATAAAATGCCAATTCGATAAACATTAAATTGTGAATTGTGTTACAAAATTACTCGCACACAATTCATTTGTCAACTTCATACTCGCACACAAATTTTTTCTCACTTGAAAACCTCTCCGCTGCATAAACAAAAAAATGGTGAATTCTGGAAGTTTTTGCAAAAGAATGCACTGATAGTGAACAGTGAAAACTGCGCAGATAGTGTTTCCCATCTTTTTATTTATATGTATGACCTTTTTTTAAGACTATCATATCCTAAGGAAGACTCCAATATTTTAAATTATTCATTTTTCTGCGTATGATATCGCCACTACACCATTTAAGTGATACAAAGAATATTAAAGATTGCTCTTCAACATTACCGCATGATTAATGTACACAGTGGCCAAATAAAGTTTTTTCAACCTGCCATGTCTATGCATCATGGATGATTACCGTATATCATTGCGTATAAGCTGAGTTTAATTAAACCCATTTGTCTGTTTCCCCTTTGAGCATCTTGGCTAGCCCTTCTAAAAATATTTTTGTTCAAACGTGCGAGAAACTTCACTTAAATCTCGTTGGAAAGCTTATATACGCCGCTTTATGCCAGCCCTTATTGGAAATGCATGTGCCTTTCGCTCGACCATGTCGCGTTGAAATGAGAGAAAATTTACCCCTTCATTTGTCTTTACCATCTCACTGCCACAATTCACAATTGCGTGCAGGTACAAAAAAAATATTTATCATCGTTATCGCGGCGACACAAATTTGTCGAAAATTTGTGATTTAGAGAGAATAAACACCAATATAAATGCGGTAACAACCTAAATACCACGCCACGCTGATGAAAACAATCGGCGATTCTAGCAAAGGGCAGTCGAACGCGTTATTGGCGACTTATCCAGTTTTCACAATTCCGTGCGAGTACAAAAATAAAATAATTATCATTGTTACTACCGTGGCACAAATTTGTGGAAAATTTGAACACCAATGTAAAGGGCGTTTACGGCCTAAAAAATATGTCACGTTGATGAAAACAATCGATGATTTCAGCAGAAGGCAATTGTACGCGTTATCGGCGACTTTTTCAGTTTTCAAAAAAAAAATCTAAAGGGGGGTTCCCCTCCATGCTATCCCCCTCCGAATTGTGTGTAATCTTAGCACTTTACTATATTTTCATAAGTAAACTAATCGCAAGTTTATAGTAACATTGCTAGCTACCTGGGCATAACAATATTATACAAGTATTATTCAATGTGAAAGCATCTGAGTCAATTTTGATATTTATTTCCAAACGTGATATTTTTTTTATCAGGTCAGACCATACGAGAATCGATTCCTTGCGCCCCTGCCTCGTTAAGTAACATTCCTTGTCACTAGTTTCCACCTTATTTTTTCAAACCCAAGACTCAATTATTTGAAAATTGTTGAATGAAAAATAATAGTTTACTATGCAAACTGTGAAAAGTTACTGAAATGTTATAAAATTCATATCCATCAGAATGGATGGAATGGTGTGAATGTAAATTTAAAACTTTATATACATTTTACAAACATTTTACTCTGAACAAGGCTTTATGCAAGCAACCACCGTATTTTTGCTATTCTGCAAATTCGAGATGTACTTGTAACATTGACTCTACTTAATCGCAATGCTGCCACTCCGATTATTTTAAAAGAGAAAATCTGTCGAAAAATCCGTAAATCTTCTGTAAATTCTCACGAGGTAAAATTTATTTCAGTACAATAAAAATTGATCGACCCCCCTGGCTGCGCCACTGAACATGTCTATCTGTATTTTATTTGAAAAGATTATTTTAGTAATTCAAGCTATCAAGTGAACAATTAGAAAAATGAGAATCTGAAAAAGTTGTGAAATTAATCTCTTAACTTTGCTTGTTGGATATTAAATACTAACAATGTGAGATTAGACCATCCTGGATGGTTAACTGTCAGTTCTTCTTGTAAAAGACCCGACTTGTGTGTAATCTTAGCACTTTACTATATTCTCATAAGTAAACCAATCGCACGTTTATAGTAACATTGCTAGCTGCCTGGACATAACACTGTTATACAAGTATTATTCAATGTGAAAGCATCTGGGTCAATTTTGATGTTCATTTCCAAATGTGATATTTTTTTTTATCAGGTCAGACCATACGTGAATCAAGTCTTTGCGCCCCCGCCTCGGGTAAGTTACATTCTTTGTCACTAGTTTCCACCTTATTTTTTTAAACCCAAGACTCAATTATTCGAAAATTGTTGAATGAAAAATAATAGTTTACTATGCAAAATGTGAAAAGTTACTGAAATGTTATAAAATTCATATCCATCAGAATGGATGGAATGGTGTGAATGTAAATTTAAAACTTTATATACATTTTACAAACATTTTACTCTGAACAAGGCTTTATGCAAGCAACCACCGTATTTTTGCTATTCTGCAAATTCGAGATGTACTTGTAACATTGACTCTACTTAATCGCAATGCTGCCACTCCGATTATTTTAAAAGAGAAAATCTGTCGAAAAATCCGTAAATCTGCTGTAAATTCTCACGAGGTAAAATTTATTTCAGTACAATAAAAATTGATCGACCCCCCCTGGCTGCGCCACTGAACATGTCTATCTATATTTTATTTGAAAAGATTATTTTAGTAATTCAAGCTATCAAGTGAATAATTAGAAAAATGAGAATCTGAAAAAATTGTGAAATTAATCTCTTAACTTTGCTTGTTGGATATTAAATACTAACAATGTGAGATTTGACCATCCTGGATGGTTAACTGTCAGTTCTTCTTGTAAAAGACCCGAATTGTGTGTAATCTTAGCACTTTACTATATTCGCATAAGTAAACCAATCGCACGTTTATAGTAACATTGCTAGCTGCCTGGGCATATAACTGTTATACAAGTATTATTCAATGTGAAAGCATCTGAGTCAATTTTGATGTTTATTTCCAAACGTGATATTTTTTTTTATCAGGTCAGACCATACGAGAATCGATTCCTTGCGCCCCTGACTCGTTAAGTTACATTCTTTGTCACTAGTTTCCACCTTATTTTTTTAAACCCAAGACTCAATTATTTAAAAATTGTTGAATGAAAAATAATAGTTTACTATGCAAACTGTGAAAAGTTACTGAAATGTTATAAAATTCATATCCATTAGAATGGAATGGTGTGAATGTAAATTCAAAACTTTATACTTATACTTTTTACTCTGAACAAGGCTTTATGCAAGCAACCACAATTAGATAAGGAACTACTATGACCAGAAAGGACCAGAAAGTTCAAGGTTCAGCAATATCTAGCCAAAACCAAATTAAAACAGCATGAATGAAGTTTAAATTCAAACATTTTCCCCAGTTACTTTTTCCAAATTTGCTTTAGTCAAAGTGCTAGCAATTGGAAGTGCATTTTCCAAGTTTTTGTCTATCAGAATCAATCAATAAGAAGACTTCAAGACTCCCATTATAGAGAAAATTGTTCACGCAAATATGTTGAGCCAAACAAACTCATTAAGCCTATAATGGTATTATTCTTTAAACTGGCTTCTAATTATGTAAAGTTTGTTCAACCTTCCATGTCCATGCATCCTAGATAGTTAACTGTCAAGGTATTCTTGTAAACAGCCTCAGACACCTGGGTTGTGTGCAATATTAACAGTTTACTATATTATGATGACTCCATGAGTAACTAAATCGCACAATGTTTCGAGTACGGTGACTTTAATAACAAGTAGGCCATATGTGGGCATAACACCACCAAGCAGGTCTTTGATATGATTCACCAAACTAATTATATAGTACAATATAAAAGACCAATTTGATAAACAAACATCGAAACATGCCTATCGACATTTATTAAATTGCCTCGACATTTATTAAATTCTTCTCTTGTACAGCGTTTTTTTATTTATTTATTGAATTATTTCAAATGGACAGAGGTTTCAAGAGCAAAATCCTTGATAATCAGTATAATTATTGCATTTATTATTTTCTAACACTATATTTTTGTTTTCAATTAGTTGACTGTTCGAAAGAAAGGTGTAGAAGAATTCAAGAAGGTAACTACTAACTAGTAACTTTTGTAACTAGATTGTATTTTAAACGCAGTACTCGATTATTTGATAATTATAGAATGAAAAATATCAGTTTTCAAACGCAAACTCTGAAAAACCACTGGCCGAAGTGTTATAATAGCTCAGGATTTATCAGACTAGAGTTGTGTGAACACAAACCCAAACTTTTTATTCATGTCACAAACTTTTTACTTTAAACAAGACAGGACTTTATGCAAACAACCACAATTAGATAAATATCTACTTTATTTGGAACAGCATGAATGAAGTTGTGGGTTTAAATTCGAACATTTCTTCCCAACTACTTTTTTCAAATTTGCTTTAGTGAAAGTGCTAGCAATTCGAAATGTATTTTCCAAGTTCCAAGACTCCCATTTTAGTTGACATTTCCGGTGACTTAGTTTCACTGTTTTTTCCACCCTTTTTCTTTATTTCTGCTTGATTTATGAAATCGTACAGCTTGGCGGTATTGCGCATCGTTAGGAATACGCTCGCCACCGCACATCGCTGATTGCCCTGCGTGGGTTCGCATGTTCGAATCCAATGAGTTGATAGCTACGTGCGAGAGGATTGCTGGACTACTCGCCGTCGCAAGGTGGATTTACGGCTTCCTCCACCATCAAGTCCATGCATATGAAAAACAAATAACTGGCTAACTAATCCCATACCCGAATTGGACTGGTAACCGGACGAGACGCCGTGGTATGGCATATGATTAAGTTGTCTTATCGGCTTTTTTCTACCCCGGGATGAATATGTAAATCCTATTCTATGTCGGTTAGAGTTACTTGCTAACTTACTGTTATAAACTAATTTCGATGATAATCAGTGTTAACTCTAAGGAAATTATGAGTGCGAAAGTGCTTCGCAGTCGAAAAAAAATGTGCGAAAGTGCTTTTTCTGATTTTAACTAGTTAGGTGCCCTAGCTTTCGTTTAAACTCATTTCAAACAGCATAGATACTCGAAAAAGCGCTCCTCCCGTTAATATTGTGAATTGAAGTCTTTCCGTTAACGGAGTTTCGTTTAAACCCTTGTTAAAAACAAGGGAATTCATCAAAGGACACCTGATAAGCACACTTGTCGGGAATAAAAGTTTCGTGCAATCAACCACCAGGGTCAGTAACGAAGCGCACTCCCGCCTGAACAGACAAGCCTCGCAAACTTGTTTTTTCCACCTAACAGACACCGATTGATACATGCAGATATTAGTTACTACCGGCCATAGCTAGGGAGGGGGATCAATTGTACAAAACCCAGGCAAAATGACATCCCCATGACCCATCACCAATATCGCTTTAGTATAACACGCTTCCTCGTCCGAAAGAATATGCTTGAAAGTAGTCCGCCCTCTTCCCTTTTAAGAGATTGGTTAACATCATGTCATGTTTCTCCGGCCAGTTTTTCTTTGGGAAATAACGCAAGATCACCATGAAAGTACCACTGTTTTTATAGATAGAGTGACCTACTTTCTATCGAAGATTTTTTTTCCGAAATATTACGCAAGATCACTTTGAAATCCCTTTCATGAGCTAGCTTGGCCTAATTTATATTATACTGTCTCACGGATTACGCTAAGACGTGTAATTTTCAAATATCGACTTACATTGGTTTGCGTGCCAGTTAGTTCAAATCGGGTAGAAAACATCATATATTTGCAAATTTTTTAGAAATGCCATGTACTTCCAGCATTTATAAATACCGCTCTCTCTAATGCTGCATACCTAGTATGAAATATTCGCATCTCAACGCCACTTTCAATTAAACTAATAGTAATGATGACACCAAAGAGTTTTCCTTTGCGAAGGTACAGGAAATACAACAGGGTGATTCTTGAAAAAAACATGAATGTAAAAAATAAACGAATGACATGATAGTGGTTCCCAAATAATTTTGAGTGTGACGCGAAATACCAATCCATTTGATAAATCTTCATTAGTCGACCACGTGAACGCCGAAATCCTGGAAATTAAAGTTGAAAGAGAAGTACGCATTCTCACATAAATAATCGCGATATATAATCGTTCATGTGCACAAATCTCACATGTAGCATCGGTTAGTTGTGCATGAAATGTAAAACTCTTATGTGTGTTTGTAAAGTTTAGAAACCTCTTGTATATACCATTACCACTATTTTGATTGGCTAAAGAAAGATAACACGTAACCGCTTTTCGGCAACATGGTATTCGTTTTATATCTGCTTTGAACAGAGAAAAAAACATGTGCCCTCTCAGTCATCTGATCACAATCAAAAATCCGTATTCATTTTTTTCGCGATTCCGGCAATCGTTATTATTAAGGGTTTTCGTCGACTGAAAAATAAACATCGTTCTGTTAGTTATATATTTCAGGCCATGTTCTTTATATCCTGCCATAATTAGCAAATCTTTATTAAGCAACCCATGATTATAAAATAGCTTTGCTCATCATTTGCTGCTGAATCTTGTGCTATCGCTTGTCAATTATAGCAGAGACTTAAGGAACATATTTAAAATTTTCCATGTTTATACACAAATTAGCGACGTTATCAGCGCCAACTAACAGAAAATAACTTATCATAAAACACAATTAAAATTCAGTCGGTAATAAATGGCGCTAAGGTGATGCCATACAGAACAAAAAGATTTGGTCGCGAGAGTTACCTTAGATGACTGTATAACGATGTTGTTTTATAAGCGGAAGGTAGAACAATCAAATTTAAAAAAAACGAGGGTTACGACACCCGTAACACATCAAGTTCATTAGACACCTCTAAAGACTTCTAAGTTGGTTACTCGATTACACTATACTATCAATATTACACTTATTACACCTGTTTGAGTATTCCGGACAATTTCGAATTTGAAATAAACGAAAACTCAACATATCATAATTAATACACAAAAGTAAAATAAACATTCATCGAAAAAGTTATTATTTAAGAACAACAACATAATCGTATAATTCCGCCCAAACCCCGATGTTCGCAAGTGAGATGATAAATAAATACTGTACGTGTATTCGATAAATCAACTTCTGCAAACAGTCTTGGTGCAAAATATTTCCATCCAGTGATATGCTTACAAATATTCTCTACGTTAATATCGGCGCGGCGGTGTGGCTCAACGGGCTAAGCGTTAGGAATACGCTCGCCACCGCACCTCTAGTCACTCTGCATGGGTTCGCAGGTTCGAATCCCATGCAGGGATGGTTATGTGCGAGAGGATTGCTGGACTCCTCGCCGTCGTTGGGTGGTTCACGTAACCGCTGGTCGGTTACGGCTTCCTCCACCACCAAGTCCATGCTTCCGAAAACAAACAATACAGTAAAAACTAATCCCATACCCGACTTGGAATGGTAACCGGACGAGAGGCCGTGGTTCGCCATATGGATAAGCCGTCTTATCGGCTTTCCTCTCCCCCGGGATAAATATGTAAATCCTATCCTATCCTAACCTCGCCTATAGGACTGGGCAAAATATTCGTATCGTTTCAATTCCATACTTTGGGCCAAAAAAGGTACCAATAAAGCTTCCTAATTTTAGAAGAGTCAAACAAAATAAATAGACTATTCGAAATAAATATCCCAGATTTCAAACTCCGTATAATGGCAGCATGAATTAGCCGTTTCATGTAGGAGCCGCACATACAATTGATTGTCGGAAGTTAAAAGTTAAATTGACGTTCCGAGAGCCCACACATGGTATAACATGTACAGGCTATAACCAGAAATGACAAGTCATAATCCTTTTAATGTGCTTTCAATTAGCTCGTTAGTGATCCCTCCCATCCTTGGCCAAGTAATGTTTCGAAAATGTGAACCTTCCACTCAGCCATGCATGGCGGGTGGAGTGTTGAAATCGTGAACAAGAGTATAACGTAAAATCAATCGTGAATTTCGATGTAACAACGCACACTGTCTCCGTCATGAATTGCGCCTATTAACATCGGAAATGATTAAATTCGTTATATTTTGAGTATTTTTGCACCAATAATTAGGGCGTGATTATCAAAATGGTGAATTTGCAAATTCCGTAAATAAAATTGTAACATTTTAGCTATAATTATCACCGGGCAGGGGCGCAGCCAGGATTTTTTCAACGGGAGATTAGGGGGAAGCTAAAACATTACACCAAAACTGCAATTCGCGACGACGTAATGCGTTTATAACTAAAATGTAAGGTCGTTCACGGCGAAATTTCGCAGTTACGTGTAGCCCGCCTCTCTTTGCCCAACGGTCCGAAGTCTTATTTTAAAACATCGACCATTTATCCGTAGTCAGCGGGCATCCGCATCTAGAAATGAAACATTAAAAATCGCGAAAATTAAATTTGGAGAAATCTATAACTCGCAGATGTCAGTAGTGTCATCATGGTTTACATGTACAAAAACACGCTCGCATGTAGCGACGATCAAAATCATGAAAATGTGAAACTATTACTTGAAAATTATTGTTAATGAAGTTAAATTTTTATTGCCATTCAATGATTATTTCATAATTTTGTCATAATCGAAGGCTGCAGTAAATTTTTTGTCGCCGCGATCGTGTTGTTAAACTATATTAAAGCATGTTTTTATTCACTAGCAAATATTAATTCTCACGTAACGGCGGGCATCGTAGTTTGGTTTTTATATTTCGGATAGAATTGTGAATTCACATCGGCGAAGATTTTAAAGACAACTATTAATGAGCGCATTCACAACGAAAATTGATTTTGTTCTGATTTTTATCTTCTGTGTAGGATTTGTATCAGTTCGTAAATTACGGTCCCGAGTTTAAGCGAACAATAATATTATTACTGACCCCGGGATGCGATATTTGTGAAGCAGATAGTTGACATTTCTATGCTATTAATTTAAGAACGTGTCCGTAATACTTTCGTATTAAATACTAATTGAAAAGTTATCTTATGAGTACTCAGTGTTAAGTATTTACGTAACTCAGCTTTGGGTTAAAACACTGATAGTAACTAAACACGTGAATAAATCGGCAATAATGGCATTTCGACATGGTCAAAATAATATTTCTCACCAATATCTCATGAAAGTTCATAAAATACATTATTTACTTGTCTTACTTATCGACGTTTCTAAATTTACAAAAACGATGTTGACACGCTTTATACAAAATCGTTTCTACATGTTAGCGATAGCCGTCTGGTTAATTCTTACCCGTAACTCGTTGTGAAGTAATGTTAATAAATTGTGTTTTGCTTTCCAATGCGCGGTTAACCGCGGTTAAATTCGTTTCATGGTGAGGAAGGAAAATACGTTTTCCGGAATTGCAATCAACAATTACACATTTTTTATTTATCATTATCAGCGCCGAATAAAAAAGATAACATATCGTGAAGACGAAAAAAGTCGTTGAAACTTGAGTTGAATTAGTTGCAATTAGCGCCTGATTAGGCACCAGAGCACTCGAGCCCAATGTTTTTAGCATCAGTCGCATATGTAAAATATCCTTAAAGAAGTGCTGTTTATTAAAGTCATCTCGTCTTATGGCCACGCAGAAATGCCTTCATTGCCGAATTATTTAATCGCAATTTTAAATCAACATTCAGGATTGGCACAATCTCAGATTTGCGAGGTTTATCTGTAAATTAATACAGACACCATAAAAAAATTATAAAAGTTAATTATCGTCCCTTTGGAAAAAATGCGCTATTTTTTCATGTTATTGCGGGCCGGATTCGGCCCGGGGACCGTAGTTTAGTGACCCCTGGTCTAAACGGTACAAGATATAAACCCTACATAAAATCTCTGTTAGCGTTAATGCAGCAGCAGAAGTCTCACTGACATAGATTGAGAAAAGTAATCAAATCTATTTATCTTGTATAGTGAATATGTCCTCACATGTTCAAAAGGTTTATTATTGTGTAATTTTGCTTTAAAAGTGGCAAAGCATTGTTTTCAATTTTGGTCGTCACGCAGAAGAATTTTGTCGCTAAATTCAACTGATTTTGGCACGCGAGTCGAAAAAGGTTGCCCACCCCTGAATTAGACAAAAGAGGATCCGATAAATGAATCTCTTAGCTTGCTTGTTGAGTAATAAAAACCGGCGAAGCCTATATTTCAAGCCTCTGATAATCTTGGTCGGACTGAACACTCGAACAGGTTTTTAATTGTTAAACAAATGTAAGAAATGTATGCAGAAAGCATCTCAATCAATTTTAAATATGTGTTTTTCTTAACATAATATTTTTTTAAACAGGACGGTTCAGAGAACATTTCTGTGCGTTACATAAGTAACATTCCTTGTCACTAGTTTTCACCTCATTTTAAATGCAAAACTCAATTATTTGATAATTCTAGAATGATAAATATCAGTTTTCAAATGCAAACTGCGAAAAGCCACTGGAATGCTATAAAAACTCGGGATTCCTCAGACTAGAATTGTGTGAAAAAACCAACCTTTTTTTCACATTTTACAAACTTTTTACTTTGAACAAGTCTCTACGCAAACAACCACAATAAGATAAATAGCTACTATATTTTTAAAAAAGGACCAGAAACTTCAAGGTTCAACATTAACTAGCCAAACACAATTTAAAAAAGAATGAATGAAGTTGTGGCCTGTGGGTTTAAATTCAATTTGATTCCTAAATCCAAGTGGCTTCTCTCATGACAAATTATACCTAAGATTCAAACCTTTTCAAATATTGATTTTTTTGTGTATGATATCTCGATAATAAATACTGACAATAAATTATTTAAAGCAAAAAATGGAATTCTTCACATCGAACAAAACAGATATATCATTGTAAAACAGTCAAACAAGCATAAAATACAGCTGAAAGTAACAGTCCGTTTTTAATAGGTTTTATTTAAAACATTTTTTGTTTTGTTTTGCAATTACCGGTACCTAGGTAAAATAGAAGAATGAATTTTAGTTCACTAAATATAACTCAGAACTTAACCAAAATCTGGAAACTCTTTTGTTTATTGTTTACCTTTGTGCATGATATTTTTATTATTATTACAGTGTTTTTCAACCTCATGACTATGGCTTATAGATCTCTAAGATGGTTCAATGAATCCATTTAAAAAAATTATTTTAGGAATTCAAGCAATCAAGTTAATGATTTGACAATTGAGAATCTGAAAAATTTATCCCATCACTGCTTGTAGGGTTGGGGTTGTAGTATGGGATTGATTTTTAGTGAAGATGATCACTTATCTGCCACTATTTTCAAGTTGATGCTTTAACGGCCTAAATAACACGCCACGCTGATGAAAACAATCGTAGATTTTAGCAAAGGGCAATTGCATGCGTTATTGGCGACTTTTTCAGTTTTCAAAAAAAGGGGGGCGGTCGCCCCCCCAATAATTTCGTAAAAAATTTGATACATGTTGTTTCCGCCTTATAAAATTATCACCGATATTATAACCGATATTATAACTGTTTTCTTACAATAATGTGGACCAGAGCGCCTTCGGAGCACCTCACATTTTCGTGAAACATGCGCGCCCGCACGGGTAATACTCCCTCTTCAAACGCACCGCCGACCACGCGCCACGGTTTTGCACAACTAATTCATTTTTGTACAATTTAAAATGATTTTCTCATTGTCAAAATCTTTCAATAGTGTTATTGTTGGCACTTGCGAGAGAAGTGAAGGAAATTAAATCTCGTTGGAACGCTTATTTACGCGCTTTATACCAGCCGTTTTCGATACACGTGTGCCTCTCGCTCAACCATGTTGCGTTGCAAATGAGAGAAAAAAGTTCTCACGATACAGAGCATGCACGCAATCACACGAAGTAGCACTCGGCTCGCTGTACCAGCGATAACAGTCTGTGATTAGTTGCCATACACATGTGTGCTTGTACTGTCTGTGATTGGTTGCCATGCACGTGATCGCTTGTGCGTTCACGCTATGAACAGTCTGTGATTAGTCTTAGATTATCCTCAATAGCAATTTTTAATCCGCAATTTACAAAATTGTGTAAATAAGGCGTCTCCCCTGTCCCTATTAAAAGAGACATAGAACGAAATTAACCGCCGTTATGGGCGATCAAAAGGAAATGTTTTTCGCTGATTCAGGGTCATTCTTTTAAACTTCAACACAATTCCTTCCCCTAATACAAATCACGACGCAATAAAAAGCAACATAGACTTTATTAACATAAATTTACACGTAAGAATCCATCTGCGGCTCTCGCTAACAGACAGAAACGATAAACATGAAAAATGTCATTATTACGATGATATTGTTTTGTTTCTGCGCTTTTCATATTTTTTCAATTCTCAGTTTTGCATAAAGCGCATCAATCCGCTTGATTTAGCCTCTGCACCTCTGGCATATCATATTTCGTAGGATCGGCCTATATGCGAATTTTTATAAATTCACCGTTTCAAGGCCGTTTATAAAAGGGTCGGCTTATATACAAGGTTATACGGCAAAAGTTATTCTTGTGAAAGGCGAGAAAGTGAACTGCATAATATTTCAATCTACTTTACTAAAAGGGGGAATCTGGGCACCACCAAGCAAGTTTTTGATATGATTCATCAGACCAATTATATAGTATAGCCTAAAAAGCCAATTCGATGAACAAATGTCTATCTGTATTTGATTTGAAAAGACTATTTTAGTTATTCAAGCAATTCAGGTAAAAATGTGAAAGCTGAGAATCTGAAAATGTGTTAAATAGATCTTGCTCGTTGGATAATACCTACTGACAAAGCAAAATTTCAAGCCTCCGATTTATTTTTGAAATTGTATTTTTTTTTAAACATTACAAAGTGGATTCATATCTCGCCTTCAACAGGAATCCGACTGTTGTAAGTAACATTCCTTGTCACTATTTTCCACCTCCTTAATTAAATGCAAGACTTAATTATTGGAAAATTGTAGAATGAAAAATATCAGATTTCTATACAAACTATGGAAAGAACTGAAACAGAGATGGCCAATACCGAATAGTTCACTATTTCGAATACATTTGAAATTATTATTTTCGAATATGAAATTTTGAATACCGGTACTTTGAAAATAAAATCAAGTACCGGTAATAGAAGCTTATCTAAGTGTATGAAGGAATTTCCATACAATAAACAATGGAATAACTGCTATCTACAACCTGGCTATATTACCAGGCATTCCATGTTCGCAGATAATTGTGATATATATTTTATATACCACGAGTTATGTTAACAGAATTAAATTAATACGGCAAGGCATTTTAAATAGGCTAGTGATATCGGCGATGGATTTGAATATTTGCGCAACACAAAATCATCCTAGTAAAAGGCCTCCATACTTTTAAATACCAACCATTATCCAAATTGTTTGCCAAAAAGCGGTGACAATTTTTTCGTGAGTACAAAAATACGAATCAAAAATTAATTATATTCAGGAACTTTACCATTGTATGTTCAAGTAATAATACTTTTATTATTTTATAAATACGAAAATAGGAATCAAAACTATTTATAATCGGGTAGTTTCCCACACATTCTAAGTCTACAGAGAGCCGTTGTACTTTGTAAATACGAAAATAGGAATCAAAAATTACTTTTAATCGCGAGTTTGCCACACAATTCATGTCCACAGATTGCCGCGATATTATGCCGGAATATAATTATTCTTTGTTTCTTATTTTCGTACTCGCCTAAAAATTGTCACAAGTCGGAAAAATAATTTATATTTTATCCTGCTTTTTGGGAAATAATTTGGATGATGGTTGCCATTGGTTTGTATTTAAAAGTATGGACTTCTTACTAGGATGATTTTGTGCTGCGCAAAATATTCGAATCCATGACCGATACCACTATTTTAAATGCCTCACCGTGTTAATTTAATTCTATCAACATAACTCAAATGTTGGTAAATCGGGCAGTTTACCACACTTTTTCAAGTCCACAGAAGGCTGTTGTATTTTAGAGTTATAATAGTTTTAATATTTTGTAAATACAAATCCGAAATTAATTATAATTGAGCAGTTTACCAGACATTTCATGTTCACAAATACCCGTGGTATTTGGTATTAATACTTTCATTATTTTATAAATATGGAAATAGGAAATAATGATAATTGGAATGCTCTGTTAAATACCATTTGAGCATTTGGCTATACTAGTGCACTGTGGTGCATCCCTTGGGAACCATTTTTCATTGTCAATTTTACACTTTCATTTTTTGGTGTTCTGCGAGGCGAAATAAAAAGTCTAAGTGCCTCGTGGCCATAAAAGTTTGGGAAACGCTGTCCTAGATCAACTGTTCCTAACCTGTTAACTGTTAAGTTATTCTTGTAAAAGATCTGGATTGTGTGCAATCTCAGCACTTCACTGTATTATAATATGAAAATTTATTGAACAATGTTTCTGTTTTCGGTTCAGGCATACATATGCATCAAAGAAACCGACGACTGGGGGAGATTTGTGCGAGATGAGATGGGAATATCAAGAAAAAAGCAACGCAGAATAATCAGTCAAAGTAGATTGATTGATAAAAAAATCAAAATGGAAATTCTAAAATTCTGGAAAAACAATAATGGTAATCAGAAAGCGTTTTCAAATTGAAATTAGCTGTAGGTTACAAAACATATAAAGGTAGGTGGCTGCTAGTACAGAGCCTTTTCATATGATATTATACACACACACATAAGTTGCACTTAATGGAACTAAAAATTGTGTCAACCTCAGTGCAGTAATCTATTTATTAACATGAAAAATAAAGATAATACTCAGCGCCGCAGGTAGAGAATGCGATGTTCTGAAACCCATTACCTCCCCAAATATAGTTGCTCATTGGTCGCCAAATGGTTCAGTATTGCATATTTAATTCATTGCACATCGGGTTGGGGTTTCAAAACATTGAATCCTCTACCGCAGAGCTAGGGATGCCACATTTGGATTTACGAATCAGATCGATTCGAATCGCATCTTTTCCGAATCGATTCGAACCAGATTTACGTGATTCGGATTAAAAGATTAGACTTTTTTACTTATCTGCCGTCATTTGTTTCAAGTTCGGCACAACACACTCTTTTACGTATCACTCGAGATGATGTGTGGCGTAATTTCCACCAAACTGCGAGTTCAGTTTCCCACTGAAGAGCCTAAGTTTCTATTATGTGCGAATTTAAATGGATCGTATACCTGAAAATTCGTGACAATTTTGATGAAAATTTTCAACAGCACACCTGCGCTGCAACTAAGTTATTGTACGCCCGGGCCTGATTGAATAAGGAATCAGCTACCGACGTCCAGATAATATTTAATTTTGATTGAAATTTAATTTAAACTTTGTTCTGAGTGAAATATTTCGCGTACATTTGAAGAGAACTATTTCTGAATGAGTTCATCGGCCGGCAATGTTAATTGAAAATCATGTTTCTCATTCTAAAAGATATATTTATTTTGTTTGAGTTTGTCAAGCTTCCACTCGAGTGGCGATAAAAGAAATCAGGGGGGCATAATGTGATAGTACATACATGTCTTTTTTCAGCTGTTACAAAAAAAAAGTATTTACTTTCAATTTTGTTAGCGCGATACAAGCGGGAATAAAACACTTCGGATAATTTCTAGCAAATTTCATAACGGACAGGTGGGAGTAAATAATACTTGAGGAATAGCAACTTGTGCACTGTTTTACATCAACATGTGCCAAATTTCATACCAGACCAAGAATACTGTGCGAATGTCGTCTTACTTTAGCCCCAGCGGCCATGTTTGATCGAGATATAGCTTCGACCAATTATCGCTGTCAGCGCGGCGTCCATTATGCACATTTGGACTTTCTGAATTACGAAATTAAACATAGTCCATGATAATAATGAAGCCCGAGTTAGCCAATAACGCTGTTAGCCACAAATAATATTGTCTCTAATATTTATGGAAATTTGTGTTCGCAATCGTAGTCGGGTGAAGGATTGTTTTAATTTAATCGTGGTTAATTTCATCGTCTTCAATCATATTCTTGCAAGCATTTCCCATTTATAGTAATTCAGATGCAATTAAAATGCTTTTGCCGTAACACTCTATGCTGCCAGCATAAATATAGAATATTGTACTAAAATTTTGAAGATAAAGAATCCGTAATAAGGCCGGCCTTAATTCAATATAACAAGAAATGAAATACCACAGTCACACATTATACTGGCGTGGGACTAGGGAAAACAGTGCTGTTACTGTGTTTATGACATAACAGAACAACTGTTCCCTGCTTATTTTCTCATATGAATTTAGTCAAATTGCCTCGGTCCTGATACAAGTATAACACAATAATAACTCCGTATTGTAAGACTCACAGATAAGTTGCAACAGCAAGTTTTCCATCAACGCATTTATTGTTGATATCTATGACCTACATATTTTTTATCATGATGAAAATAAGTGTGGCTTATTCACTGAAAAACCCTTATCATCCTTGCTATATAGCGTATTCCATTTTCGAGTTTTTCTCTTCTAGATTTGAGCTTTTTTGTGATTTTGAGCAAACATACGCATGCAAGAAAAAAAAGCTTAATGAAATCAGATTCGGAAAGATTCGATTCGAAAATTTTTGATTCAAGATTCGATTCGAAAAAAAATGTATCCAGAAGTGGCAACCCAGCACAAATATATGTCATACAATGCCCAAACAATGTAGGTCATCGCACCTAGTTACTAACTTTGCCAATCATTCAAACAAGTAAAGTAAACACAAAGTATTACAGCAAACCAGATTAAATAAGTAAAATTAACATTTCAGCGAAGACTCAAGATAAAGAGTCTCTCAGAGAAGAGCTACTCGAACTTGCGGGGAATTTTATAGGAAGAACAGCAAAAAGTAAGTTTCCCTGCCCTGGCAGACCAGCAACAATAAGTAGAAATAGGGAGTGACTTCCAAAAAACGTAACTGAGAGTAAAAATCTGTACCTGCACAGTGCATAGAAGTAGAATATGCATAACAGAGCAGTTCAGAATTCAGATAATGAACGTTCTAATAAGTGGGTAGGCTTTGAAAATATTTGTGAACGTATGTGTCAATAATGTAGTACAAAAAAGTTTGAATGATATTTTAGCAATGTTAAAGTCAAGTATGGTGAACGTGGGGACATCTCCTATGGCAGTGGTTCCCAAACTTTTCGTTCCTGCTCACCAAATTAATAAATTATCAGGGAAAAATACTCGATGCACTTACAGTCTTACACGAACAAAAAATTGTTGCCTAATTAAAACTCAAGTTTGTGATCGTTGATGTGTACGTACATAATTACTTATCGATTTCAATCGGTAAGTATGTTGATGGGTATTTGTCTGTTTGTCTGTTAGATATTCGATATTCTCCGATATTCTCGTTTAATGTGGGATTAAGGAATAATAAGGGCAAAAGCCAAAAGATCAACTATTCTTCCCCATCTCTGTCCAATTTTCTATTGAAATACCAAAAAACACCATGTTTGCTAAACTCTGCTCAGAAGATAACTAAAAATTGCAGCAAGCAGCGTCTACCGCTATTTTTATGTAACAATATAGGCATACACTATGTAACAGAAAGTATACGAGATTAAAGGTTGATAAATGAATGAATTTATTGATTGATATACACAGCATTTAAAATAAGAAACGATAGAATTTAATAATTTACCATTATAAAAAATAAAATATTCAGTCAGTTATTTTTTTGTTGAACACAATTTTATTAATGTTGTTGGGGTGCGGTCTTACGACATGCTTGTATTTAAAATTATAATGTTTTTTGTATTACAATCTTACTAATATCTCAGTTTTATTGAACTGAAACTGAATTTCAGGTGGTGAATTCAGAAATCGCAACTTCAAGCTCGTCAGTAGCATTGTTGCAGCAGCTATTCCAGACGAAGACTGGTTGGAATTTTCTCGTACAAAATTGAAGCTCAGAGACAAAGATATAGAAAACATCATCGGGAGACATGGAGAGTTCAGTGATGAGTTCAAGTATCAGCTGATCAAGGAATTACAGCAAGAGGTAGGTAGCAAGCAAACTCTACAAAAATTTTGATTTTATTTGTAAAGCAGAGAACTTCATTTTCATAAGAATTTCATTTTGCATAAAAGCATTTTTTTATGGTACTCCCGAAGTATGTGAACCAAGATGGGGGACACCGGAACATACTATGTGTACCATGTTAGGGATAGGCCATAAATTTCAGGTAAAAATACAACGGGAATCACTTAGCTAGTCCCCGAACTCGTAATAGCACTGAAATAAGGAAAATTGGGATAAAATTATGGCCCAACCCTAACCTGGTACACATACTATGTTCCAGTGTTCGCCATCTTGGTTCAAATACTTCGGCAGTACCTTTTGTATTTGTCTGTTGGAATTATTAGTCAAGCTAATTCTCTTTTAATTACTATCAAACCGTTGGAAGCCTGAAATTTCAAATCATGGGAGTCATGGCTTTGAAAAAAATGACTACAGCTCCAATATGAATATAAACATATAGAACTTTGTCTTCAGAGTCTCGGGCTATCAGATAAAAAAAAGTAGAGATCAAAAGTGCATAAGCGCGTGAATAGGGCGCTTTTGAATTTGTCGCGTATATCGTCAACACGACAAAGATCAATGAAAAGAGAGTGCATTAGCGCGTAACTGAAAAATACAACAACAGAATCGGTTAAAAATAATAGTGCGCTTTTTTGCTTAACTGTCGAACGGAGACGCAGGGTTGCGATTTTCTTACTCGTCTTATTGGACGAATACACGGAAAAACCCCTTTTTTTGGTGCCAAAAACAGGCCTAGTCTTATGGGCCGGGTAGTCTTATTCGCCGGAAAATACGGTACTATATTTTAAAATGACCAGAAACTTCAAGGTTTGGTGTTACTTTGCCAAACCCAAGTTAAAACAGCATGAATGAAGTTGTGGGTTTAAATTTGATACTTGTTGCTTCAAATAAAGCCATCCCAAAAGATTTTTGGTAATTCAGTCAAACAAGGTTAAAAACTGTAGCATGCATCTACTGCATTCCGATTTTCAATAAGTTTATTTTCAAATTTTTTTACTTCATTTTCCAACTAGTTTGAAAAAGAGAATGAACTCAGAATGGAGCGGGAGCAGGTAAATAACATCATTTTCAACTATATTCCATGTTTTTATTTTATAAGTATGACTATCATTTTGTACCCAAGCTCGAAACCTTCTTGATTATCGCACACTTTTGGGCATAATATATATCCAATGCACCACTTTAAGGATTGCTTCTCAGCATTACCACATGGTTAATTTAAAATTAAGTTCGCTCAACCTCAACCATGTCTATATCCTAGATCAGCGTTTCCCAAACTGTGTTCCGCGGGCGTCTTCTGAGTGTTCCGCAGAAAGAGAACAAAATTTCGACTAAATTGGTCACCATAGCGATCACAGGATCCTAAAGTTGTCGCCCAACTTGCGACCGTTCAATATTGTTTCACAGTCGTCCAAAGTGGACTAACTTCTTGAGGGTAGTGTCATTTTCGTTAACCATCAGCCTAGATTTTTGACAGTCAAGTTCATTATCCAGTTTACAGTGATCTTTTTGGTTTTGCTATAGGCAAACATGTAGGCCTAAAGAATAAAGACAAGAGAGTCAACTCTTTGTTCTTCATATCTGCCTGGTTTTGATTTGGAATGCTCTGTTAAATACCATTTGAGCATTTGGCTATACCAGTGCACCGTGGTGCATCCCTTGGGAACCATTTTTCATTGTCAATTTTACACTTTCATTTTTTGGTGTTCCGCGAGGCGAAATAAGAAGTCTAAGTGCCTCGTGGCCATAAAAGTTTGGGAAACGCTGTCCTAGATCAACTGTTCCTAACCTGTTAACTGTTAAGGTATTCTTATAAAAGATCTGGATTGTGTGCAATCTCAGCACTCCACTGTATTATAATATGAAAATTTAATGAATTCTGTTTTCGGTTCAGGCATACAGATGCATCAAAGAAACCGACGACTGGGGGAGATTTGTGCGAGATGAGATGGGAATATCAAGAAAAAAGCAACGCAGAATAATCGGTCAAAGTAGATTGATTGATAAAAAAATCAAAATGGAAATTCTAAAATTATGGAAAAACGATAATGGTAATCAGAAAGCGTTTTCAAATTGAAATTTCTCAAGATCAGGTTATGACAAATTTTAATCTATTCAAGCCCTGTAGCTGTAGGTTACAAAACATATAAAGGTAGGTGGCTGCTAATACAGAGCCTTTTCATATGATATTATACACACACACATAAGTTGCACTTAATGGAACTAAAAATTGTGTCAACCTCAGTGCAGGAATCTATTTATTAACATGAAAAATAAAGATAATACTCAGTGCCGCAGGTAGAGAATGCGATGTTTTGAAACCCATTACCTCCCCAAATATAGTTGCTCATTGGTCGCCAAATGGTTCAGCATTGCATATCTAATTCATTGCACATCGGGATGGGGTTTCAAAACATTGAATCCTCTACCCGCAGCTAGGGATGCCACTTTTGGATTTACGAATCGGATCGATTCGAATCGCATCTTTTCCGAATCGATTCGAACCAGATTTACGTGATTCGGATTAATAGATTAGACTTTTTTACTTATCTGCCGTCATTTGTTTCAAGTTCGGCACAACAGACTCTTTTACGTATCACTCGAGATGATGTGTGGCGTAATTTCCACTAAACTGCGAGTTCAGTTTTCCACTGAATAGCTCAAGTTCCTATTATGCGCGAATTTAAATGGATCGTATACCTGAAAATTTGTGACAATTTTGATGAAAATTTTCAACAGCACACCTGCGCTGCAACTAAGTTATTGTACGCCCGGGCCTGATTGGATAAGGAATCAGCTACCGACGTCTAGATAATATTTAATTTTGATTGAAATTTAATTTAAACTTTGTTCTGAGTGAAATATTTCGCGTACATTTGAAGAGAACTATTTCTGAATGAGTTCATCGGCCGGCAATGTTAATTGAAAATCATGTTTCTCATTCTAAAAGATATATTTATTTTGTTTGAGTTTGTCAAGTTTCCACTCGAGTGGCGGTAAAAGAAATCAGGGGGGCATAATGTGATAGTACATACATGTCTTTTTTCAGCTTTTACAAAAAAAAAAGTAGTATTTACTTTCAATTTTGTTAGCGCGATACAAGCGGGAATAAAACACTTCGTATAATTTCTAGCAAATTTCATAACGGACAGGTGGGAGTAAATAATACTTGAGGAATAGCAACTTGTGCACTGTTTTACATCAACACGTGCCAAATTTCATACCAGACCAAGAATACTGTGCGAATGTCGTCTTACTTTAGCCCCAGCGGCCATGTTTGATCGAGATATAGCTTCGACCAATTATCGCTGTCAGCGCGGCGTCCATTATGCACATTTGGACTTTCTGAATTACGAAATTAAACATAGTCCATGATAATAATGAAGCCCGAGTTAGCCAATAACGCTGTTAGCCACAAATAATATTGTCTCTAATATTTATGGAAATTTGTGTTCGCAATCGTAGTCGGGTGAAGGATTGTTTTAATTTAATCGTGGTTAATTTCATCGTCTTCAATCATATTCTTGCAAGCATTTCCCATTTATAGTAATTCAGATGCAATTAAAATGTTTTTGCCGTAACACTCTATGCTGCCAGCATAAATATAGAATATTGTACTAAAATTTTGAAGATAAAGAATCCGTAATAAGGCCGGCCTTAATTCAATATAACAAGAAATGAAATACCACAGTCACACATTATACTGACGTGGGACTAGGGAAAACAGTGCTGTTACTGTGTTTAGACATAACAGAACAACTGTTCCCTGCTTATTTTCTCATATGAATTTAGTCAAATTGCCTCGGTCCTGATACAAGTATAACACAATAATAACTCAGTATTGTAAGACTCACAGATAAGTTGCAACAGCAAGTTTTCCATCAACGCATTTATTGTTGATATCTATGACCTACATATTTTTTATCATGATGGAAATAAGTGTGGCTTATTCACTGAAAAACCCTTATCATCCTTGCTATATAGCGTATTCCATTTTTGAGTTTTTCTCTTCTAGATTTGAGCTTTTTTGTGATTTTGAGCAAACATACGCATGCAAGAAAAAAAAGCTTAATGAAATCAGATTCGGAAAGATTCGATTCGAAAATTTTTGATTCAAGATTCGATTCGAAAAAAAATGTATCCAGAAGTGGCAACCCAGCACAAATATATGTCATACAATGCCCAAATAATGTAGGTCATCGCACCTAGTTACTAACTTTGCCAATCATTCAAACAAGTAAAGTAAACACAAAGTATTACAGCAAACCAGATTAAATAAGTAAAATTAACATTTCAGCGAAGACTCAAGATAAAGAGTCTCTCAGAGAAGAGCTACTCGAACTTGCGGGGAATTTTATAGGAAGAACAGCAAAAAGTAAGTTTCCCTGCCCTAGCAGACCAGCAACAATAAGTAGAAATAGGGAGTGACTTCCAAAAAACGTAACTGAGAGTAAAAATCTGTACCTGCATAGAAGTAGAATATGCATAACAGAGCAGTTCAGAATTCAGATAATGAACGTTCTAATAAGTGGGTAGGCTTTGAAAATATTTGTGAACGTATGTGTCAATAATGTAGTACAAAAAAGTTTGAATGATATTTTAGCAATGTTAAAGTCAAGTATGGTGAACGTGGGGACATCTCCTATGGCAGTGGTTCCCAAACTTTTCGTTCCTGCTCACCAAATTAATAAATTATCAGGGAAAATACTCGATGCACTTACAGTCTTACACGAACAAAAAATTGCAATTAAAACTCAAGTTTGTGATCGTTGATGTGTACGTACGTAATTACTTATCGATTTCAATCGGTAAGTATGTTGATGGGTATTTGCCTGTTTGATGCACGCGATATCTCACGGAAGCGAGATTGAATATGCTCCAGATTTTGCATGTGCATTCATATTACGCCGGATCAGAAGCCTATTGATTTTAGATGAATTATGTCCTATAATTAGCGAGTTATTAATTAATTAGTGATGGGACACAAGGTGTCACTATGGAGTAAGAGCGCTGTTTTGGGATCCCCTAACTTCCGATCAATAAGTCTTCAGTCTCTGACCGATATTCTCTTTTAATGTGGGATTAAGGAATAATAAGGGCAAAAGCCAAAAGATCAACTATTCTTCCCCATCTCTGTCCAATTTTCTATTGAAATACCAAAAAACACCATGTTTGCTAAACTCTGCTCAGAAGATAACTAAAAATTGCAGCAAGCAGCGTCTACCGCTATTTTTATGTAACAATATAGGCATACACTATGTAACAGAAAGTATACGAGATTAAAGGTTGATAAATGAATGAATTTATTGATTGATATACACAGCATTTAAAATAAGAAACGATAGAATTTAATAATTTACCATTATAAAAAATAAAATATTCAGTCAGTTATTTTTTTTGTTGAACACAATTTTATTAATGTTGTTGGGGTGCGGTCTTACGACATGCTTGTATTTAAAATTATAATGTTTTTTGTATTACAATCTTACTAATATCTCAGTTTTATTGAACTGAAACTGAATTTCAGGTGGTGAATTCAGAAATCGCAACTTCAAGCTCGTCAGTAGCATTGTTGCAGCAGCTATTCCAGACGAAGACTGGTTGGAATTTTCTCGTACGAAATTGAAGCTCAGAGACAAAGATATAGAAAACATCATCGGGAGACATGGAGAGTTCAGTGATGAGTTCAAGTATCAGCTGATCAAGAAATTACAGCAAGAGGTAGGTAGCAAGCAAACTCTACAAAAATTTTGATTTTATTTGTAAAGCAGAGAACTTCATTTTCATAAGAATTTCATTTTGCATAAAAGCATTTTTTTATGGTACTCCCGAAGTATGTGAACCAAGATGGGGGACACCGGAACATAGTATGTGTACCATGTTAGGCATAGGCCATAAATTTCAGGTGAAAATACAACGGGAATCACTTAGCTAGTCCCCGAACTCCTAATAGCACTGAAATAAGGAAAATTGGGATAAAATTATGGCCCAACCCTAACCTGGTACACATACTATGTTCCAGTGTTCGCCATCTTGGTTCAAATACTTCGGCAGTACCTTTTGTATTTGTCTGTTGGAATTATTAGTCAAGCTAATTCTCTTTTAATTACTATCAAACCGTTGGAAGCCTGAAATTTCAAATCATGGGAGTCATGGCTTTGAAAAAAATGACTACAGCTCCAATATGAATATAAACATATAGAACTTTGTCTTCAGAGTCTCAGGCTATCAGATAAAAAAAAGTAGAGAACAAATAATCAACCAGGAGTATTTGTAACTTGGCTGACCGTTTCAACCTCCCCCCTTATACTAATTTCTAATACAAGACTGCAGTTGCTTACCGTAGTTTGAAGATTTTTCCGAAATTTGCAACCTGAATACTACTTTTTCTTTAATACTACTTTAACTATCAAAAATTAGTTAGGTGATTTTAGTTTGAATCTTGAGCTAGAAGAATGCATCAAGGTTAAAAATTGAAATCCATATATATGTGACCCTTCATACTATTTACAGGAAATGGAAGACCCAAGCTGGCAGAAGTGGGAACTACAAGATGATGAAAATAGTTCCGACATACCATATGAAAAATAAAAAGTCATTTGAGACAATTGTGGAATAATTATGCCACAAACTTGAGTTATCTCTATATATATAAATTGAAACAATAATTTTGATGATATATGATGAATGGATTTACGAATGCATTTAGCATATATTCCAACACTTTGAACAAAATGTTAGATCTTATAAGTAACACTAATTAATGCATCTATTCAATTGTTATTCCATGCCTGAAGATTTCTTGTATATTACAACAATTTGTTGACTTTATCTTGTTTGACATATCCTATACAGTTATCTAATTGGTAATCGCAATTTGCTTCATCAATAACACTTTGTTTTAATGTCTAGCTTTGATTGTTCTAATGCCCAAACATTTCTAATTTTATGTTTTCGAAGTTTATCCGTTTCATGATTGACACTTAAAATTTTTGAAACTGTAAATATTCCAGAAGCTGAGTTTTCAAACTTTTCATAATTCTCAAATCTCTCACGAAAATGATCACAAGCGGCAATGCAGGGATTTCAGAATGGTTCAAAATTAAATATATTCAATATTACAAATTCCCGATTCTAAAAAATATGATAATAATAAAAACAGTATGATAAAAAAGGCCTTCATTCAAATGATTCAGTTTATGAAATATGTACGATTCAGACAAATATCCAATTTTACTGTTTATATCAACTTCCTGGCATTTACAAATTTAAATTCATCAATATTAGTTTTCATTTTAGTTCTTTATTGGATTTGACCAAGAATGTATTCACAATTCCAGCACTCCATACCATACTAATAATACATTATTTAGATTTGGACATCCCTGCTGCAGAACCCTGCTGTGAAATTGACTCAATTCCTGCATGATTTTTTGTTGCTCTGCATAGCTAGTATAGACTTATAATAACACCCTAAAACAGTGGTTCTCAAACTATTTGAGTCACGCCCCCTTTTTGAAAATTTGTCAAGTCTCGTCAAGTCTTGTCCCACCTCAAAAATAACCAGTTAACAACAAGCTACAAATAATGAATATAGTAAGGAAAAGGGATGTTTTATTTAAGGAACACATTAAAAAAATGCGAAGATGAAACCTAAATATTCAAAATAGGGTGGACAAGATCAAATTTAACAAATATTTTTATTTTTAATTAGCTTCATGCCACCTCAAAAAATCGGTTACTCCCGAAGTATGGTTATCAGGTTAGGGTTAGGCCATAATTTTATTCTGATTTCCTTATTTTAGTTATATTACATGTTCAAGGACTGCCTGTGTTAGCCAAGCGAGCATCCCCCTGCCATAGGTTTCAGAAAAATTGTCTACGTCCCCTTTGTTGGGCGCACCCCACCGTTTGAGAACCACTGCTCTAGAATCTTCTCACCAATTAGTACTGTTCAATAAGTCAAAAACTAATACTGATTATGTGTATATTAATAGGCCTATATTGGTATAGGTTTTAGATTCAGAATTTATAATACCTGGAAAAGCTTATAGTACAATGTCAGATAATATAGGTGATGATTTATATATTATATTTATTTTTATTCATTTTATAATCATAACAAGACTTCAAAATGAATACTTAGGTGTTGGGCCATGTAGAACAAACTATCAAAGCACAAACACCATTTTAACTTGTGAAAATCAAATTTGGTTTTTTTGATATGGTATGGACTTGTGTACAGCATGTACAACACATTATAAATGTTGAAAATCACTTGAAAATTGGGTGAGACGAACAAGGCCTGCAAATTTGAATTCTGAAAATGTTGATCAATTTTTTTCTACCATTTTTTGAAGTTTCAGTTATATTTTTAGGGACGTCAAGGATTCAACTCAATTCCTTCGATGAGGAGGGGCACAGAAGGATCAGGAGAGGTGCACAATTTTTTAATTATTTAAAAAAAATTTCTAAACATTAGTATTAGGGCCCGACCGATATATCGGCCATGTTTTTCACAAATTTCGAACTATCGGTTTCGGCTAATTTTACCGATATATATCGGCCAATCACGTGACTGCCAAAGTGTCCAAATTTCGCCGGGAAAGCAGTTTTATCGCTTGTTTAATTGAGAGCGGTTCTGCCTAATACTCTTTTTCTTGGTTACTTCTATTTCTCTCTTATCAAAAAGCGGCTTTTGACTGTGTCTCTCTTATCCAAAACGGACGTATGGCACGGGATTTAACACTTTGTAAGCGAGTTTGCGAGTGTGGTGGCTTGCAAATTGAAGCGAGAGAAACGCGTGAACCTCTTATTTGTGTCAAATAATATACGTTGATTAATAAAGATTTCGTTTGACTAAGTTTCTCTTATCCAAAACGGACGTTCGGCGGCACAGGATTTAACACTTCGTAAGCGAGTTTGCGAGCGTGATGGCTGGCAAATTGAAGCGAGAGAAACGCGTGAGCCCCTTATTTGTGTCAAATAATTTACGTTGGTTTAATATAGAATTCTTTTGACTATGTTTCGCTTATCCAAAACGGACGTATGGCACGCGATTTAACTCTTTGTAAGCGAGCGTGGTGGCCTTGCAAATTGAAACGAGAGAAACATTTGAACGATTTATTCGTGTCAAATAATATAGGTTGATTAATAAAGAATTCTCGCCGTTTCCACGGCCTTGGATTTCCCTTGCGCTTTGGTCGTTCAAGGCGCGATTCAACTTCTTGTATTGATTAGCAATAGATGGCTGGTTCTAGCGGTCAGAGTAAAGTATGGCAATAAGATGGGTATAATTTGTAGAGCCATTTCAAAGCAAAACACAAGAGCAAGTATGATTGGAGCCAATGCAGAAAAGCATTGGAGCCAATGCAGAAAAACACTGCTCAACTACATCTGAGACTGTTGAACTGGAGCTATTGAGATTCATAAGCTTCCTGCCCTTACATAATGTGTTCTTTCTCGCCATGCACACAATTGCATGAGTTCAACATTTTAATTCTTTTGCACGAAAAACACAATATTCTCAAGAGTGTTGCTTGTTACTTGTAGCCATATTTGTAGGTGAGGAAACATCGGTATCGGCTTAGTGTTAGGAAACTATCGGTATCGGTTCAAAAAGGCAGTACCTAATTAGTATAAATAAAGACTGTAAATTGTTATGATTGACGTTATCAATTCTCATATTTCCATATTAACAATTCAAAGATTAAAATTATGTGTCTTATGACAAAAGTCACTACTTCTAACAAGTATGTGAACCAAGATGGTGGACACCGGAATGTAATATGTATACCAGGTTAGGGTTAGGCCATAATTTGATTCCAATTTTCCTTATTCTAGTTCTATTACGAGTTCTGGGACTAGCCAAGTGACTCCCGTAGTATTTGTACCTGAAATTATGAATATGGACTAACCCTAACCTGGTACACATACTACGTTACAGTGTCTGCCATCTCGGTTTGCATACTTAGCGAGCCCAGAAGTCGGCTGTAAACGAACCCTACTGCTAACAGTCATATATAATTTATGGACAAAGTAAAATATTCTTTCCTTCAGAGATACAAATCTTTGCGGATCAAATTGATCCACAAACATTTCTAGAATTTGCTCGGCTGTTTTTGGAGATTCCTGACAGAATCATTGACAAAATTTTGCGGCAAAATATTACCAAGGAGGATTTATATCGAATGTTGAGAGAATCATATGATACAAGTAAACATAAATACAAGTCAAAAGTCACATACTGTATTCTTAATACAACCTCAAATAACAGTTTTGTAAATATTGAAAAACACCTGACTTTCAGATATCCCCACTTCAATTTGTGGGATAAAAATGTTAGTAGATGCATCTCTCTGGTGGTAAACTAAATCTTGTTATTATTACAATTATTAAATGTACTGGTGGTACTCGTCAATTTAACCTATGCTATTCATAAATAAATTTCAAGAGACAAGTAATTCTTGTACTTTTCTTGCTCCTTTTTAAAAATAATTTTGTCTAATATTCAGCATTAAACCATCTGATTTCATTCAGATAGCGAATGGTTCATAGCAATAGTTAGAAAATATAGACCAAGAATCAAATCTGATACATATCTGAAAATAGATCGATGTATCAGACAGGATAGGAATGAGATTCCAGGTAAGTTGACCTACATAGCATAAATTTATAGCAAAGCGACAGGTGATTGGAAATTTTAGGTACAATCACGATCAAACAAAATCTAATAAATTTTTATTATTTTTATAGAAGTAATAAACATATGTATGGGTTCTCACAGGGTGGGTATGACCATAATAAGACTGTGAATGTTCAAAATTCTTGCTACTAAAGATAAAAATAACGCTTACCAGAGAAGCATAACAAACACTGGATAATTCCATTCAGTTGATGACTGAATTTAATCCCATTATCTTTCATTCATAATCATGTAGTAAGAAGTATATATATATATATCCATTCCCATTTGCAGTATAATCCCAAAATCTACTTCCATTACTTTTGAACCTTTTTTATTGACTAGCAAGTTATTACGGTATGTTTGAACCTGTTCAGTACAATATCTGCATATTTTTTTATCGCCTAGCAACCTAGGAAATATGATAAAATTAAAAAATATCAATTTGAAATAAATAATAATTATGCCTTTTCACAACAGAAAATCTTCTTGTCGAAGTTATATATAAGCTCATCAAAGCGATTCCAATAAAGGAGAGGCGTAACTTCGCGGAAAACGAAATTGGAATCCGCAATCAGGAGCACAGAAACATACAGGATGTGCAGATTACCAGTGATCTGAAACTGCATTTCCTGGAATGGTGGTGGGAAAACATAGGTAAAAACAGATATCACTTTCATAGTATCAGATAATTTTAAACCATAATAATAGCTTGAAACTATCAGCATTTGAATCATGCGGAATACTCGGCAATCATGGTGACCTACATGATTTGTTTAATGTAGAGAAAAATTTAATTACCGGTATGTCTCACAAAATGAATCAATTCTTTCCTTAGGGCAACGGGAACAAAATGCCATAGCTGAGCTGAGAAACAGGGCAAATGATGGTGGCTACCTGATGCAGCAAAGTGAGTTAAATACAATTTATTGTCATCTTACAAATACTGTAAAGCAGTGGTTCTCAACCTTTTTCAGTTCGCAAACCTGTAAAAATTTCAAAACAAATTTTGTGGACCGGCGAACCTCCATAATTAACCAAAAATGTCATGAACACAAAACATAATCAAAAAATGCAATTACGACAAATGTAGGCGGTGCAAAAGAAGACAAACCAATTTAATGAGAAATTTTCTTCACGGCTATTACCTCGCTTTCTGGGCCCAATTTTATATCTTTAATGGGTGGCTATTTTTTTTTGGTCGGCTTATTTTTCGCGCAAGTCTTCCCAAACATGATTTGTGTAAACTTTATATCTGGATTGATATATTTTATAGCGTATTAGGCACCAAAGTGTCTACCAACCACGCTATTCAATTACCTTTGCCAGCATTAGTCTTATTCTTTAAAAAAAACCTGGCCGGTCAGATGAAGCACTTCCTGTTCGGGCCTGGTATCAGTACTTCAAAATGAAACGGCCACCACGAGATAAAGTGATTGATTTATGACCCCTCGGTTTTGCCGATTCAGGGTAGACTTATTAGCCGTAAAATATATGTGAAGTTATTTTACAATCACTCTTGACCTCTCTTATTTTACTTTTCTAGGTCATGTTCTCATTCAGGAGCAGTACTTTGAATAACGCAATGCCAACCAATAAAAACTTTTCACAACTTGAACGCTTTTCTACCAATTGTGAAATAGAATTTAAAATTTGTTGTTGTGTACTGTGTAGTATTATCTTAACTATTTTCGAAATAAGTTGTTATTGCCAGTGAATTTCTATTGATATTCTGTGTATTGTTTCTTAGTAAATTAATCACAACCAACGGGATTTTTTTCTGAATTTCAATGAGTAATGATTTGTTGTTTTGTAATGTGTAGTATTATCTTAACTATTTTCGAAATAAGTTGTTATTGCCAGTGAATTTCTATTGATATTCTGTGTATTGTTTCTTAGTAAATTAATCACAACCAACGGGATTTTTTTATGAATTTCAATGAGTAATAATTTGTTGTTGTGTACTGTGTAGTATTATCTTAACTATTTTCGAAATAAGTTGTTATTGCCAGTGAATTTCTATTGATATTCTGTGTATTGTTTCTTAGTAAATTAATCACAACCAACGTGATTTTTTTATGAATTTCAATTAGTAATGACTAATGATCAGCCATAATAATAAATTCTCATTTTTACTTTTAAAATAGCCCAACAATGGCTTTACCATTTCTAGCGAGGGCATGCATGCGGCTTTCCCACCATTTATTATAATATAACTTTTATGAATTGTGTAAGCCTGCAACCTAACTCTTTGAATAACTTTAAACATTTAAATACTGTGCCTTGAACAACAATCTCCAATATTTCACTGTTTTGTTTTTCATAGGGCAAGTCTTTTTAATCCGGTTTATGTTGTGATGTTGTGATTTGATATAATTTCTAATTTAAACAGTATATATTTGAAAATTCTTATTATTTCTCGTAACTAGTGGTTCATTTTTCACCCAAATTATTTAGTATCAAATACCCTCGACCTTGCATATAAGCTGAGTTAGAAAAAAAAAAGTTGCCAAACTAAGGTCGGCTTATACCAGTTAACTCTGAGTATGATCCCACTAATAATAATAGTAAGTATGAATTTAAGGGATTCCAAGACACTTCTTACCCCCATTAGTAAAATTAAAACATAATATTAATGGTTATCATTTTTATTGATTCCCTTCTGTCACCATTTGCGGTGATAGATGCGTTCGTAGGGCCAGCCTTTATGCAAAGATATACGGTAGTTACCCAGTATCAAATATTATTATAGCAAGTACAATTATGCGTAAATGTATTCTTGATCTGCGATTTGCTAACTTGTTGTAGCGTTTATATTCTTCAAAAATTTAGCGGTGATAGTGATAAACAGCTTGATTCCATAAACAATATTTTTGTTTTGAAGAGCCATGTATGAGTATGCCACAGTTCTCCAATTGCAAGAATAGCCCCCGCATTAAAAGACATCATTTATACTGTTATAACAGTGACTGCGGTCCCTCTTTCTCGAGACAGTCTGGGCCTTCATATCAGCAAACTAGTACTGTGCAATAAAATAAAGGAAGCGCAATGTAAAACTTCACCATTGGTAACTCAGAAAAAAAGAGTGAATGTTTGTTTTATTAAACCAAATGTTGGGACATCTTGAAATCGGAGAACTGTGCTCTGGCCCCTAACATGTGTTGATATTTTCAATAATATATTTTCTGGAATACATAACATTCAATTTGATTTATCAGAATGTTATTTCTATAAAAATATACTGTACATCTAAATGAAGTACAATTTGATCCCAACCAAAGCGGATAACAATAAATAGCAAAACTGACTAATCCCATAGCCATACCTAATATGAACTGGTAACTGGATAGGAGGTTGGTTGGATATGATCGCATTGATGGATATGGTTTGAATAGCTTTTCCTTTCATCCGATATAAATATGTGAATTCCATCTTATTTCAGCAAATATGGGCATATTTAAAATATTATGTAAATATATTGATAATACAGTACCGAAAAACAGTAGGGCCCAGTTTGCAAATTCCAAGAATGTCCCGTCATTTGGTTCAATAATCATTAGGTTCTCACAAACGAAGGGCCATAACGCACCATGCTTGTCAATAAAAAACTAAATTAATCGCGCCCGCAGCATGCAGACATGACCAAAATTGATTGGTTCATCGGCAAATTGGGATTCTCTGGAAAGAGACAATGTCACTCAATCTGTAATGAGTGCCAAAGTGTAATATTTATTCTGATTCCAGGGTTCTCGTATTCCATACTTCTGTACTTCCACCCTTGGCTAACAGTCTGCCAGTGGTTTCTATGATTTATGTTCACGACATACAATTTTTTATCTAAGCCAGGGTGGTCCAAGGTTGAGGGCTCCGCGGGCCACAAAATTATTTTTGCATTGTTGGCGGGCCACAATAGTGCCAAGAATTGGTAAACAGCGATGTAACAATATTCCAGAAGATTTTTCTAATTTATTTTATTACAAAACAACACAAACTCGGCCTACTTGTCAGCGGCAACCCTAAAGCGTTAGCATAGCGTTGATGATCAGATGATTCCTGAGACTGATATTTTGGATACTCAATATTGAATCAGTTTTCTATTGTAGGTACGGTACCGGTAACGTACCGATACCAGTACCGTAGCGATACCGTTAAGCAGTGCAGGTACCGGCCCCAGACTGGATTCCATGGCAAGTGCACGTCCGAGTACGGTACTGGAGTATGATAGTGCTCCCTAAAACTGCATGTGAGCGAATTCTATTTTGCAGGGAAAATTGTGATTGTTCACCATTGTACAGTTATATCCAGTATATCTGTTAGTCTAACGGTTAAAAAGGGGTGGAATAAAACAGCCACCAATAACAGAAAAAACAGTACCGGTACCGTACCGTACTAACAAGTTACAATATTTCGATATTACCGTACCGGTACAGGAAACAGCTACCATACTAACATTACCGGTACCGGTACGTTACTTACCCCGGTACAGTACAAATTGACCCAAACTCATGCCGATTTCTAACTTTATTAAAGGCGTCTCTGTTGAAACTTGAGGCCTTTTTCTTCCTATTTTTGGATATATTTCAATGCCGATCGGAATTTTCGTATAGGATTTTTTTCCTGGCCTAGACTAGTTACGAAATTGTCCATCACAAAGTTCCGTTGGTGCAGTTCAATTGACCTTTAACCCATGCAAATGGATCGCCGCCGTCGTTTGCTAGACAGACGGAACTTCGCGTCTAGGCATCTTTTTTTTTTTTGCCAAATGATTTCCAATGCTAAAACGGAATTTTTGTATCGAGAATTTAGAAGCCAATCATTATATTTTAAATTTATATTTTTTTGTCAAGTGGAATATCAGGTTCGGAATACAATTGCATTATTTGAATTCCGTTTAGGTGGAGAAAAATAACAGTTCTTGGTTCCAGGCGACACATAGGTTGGGCGCGGCGGTGTGGCTCATCGGGCTAAGCGTTAGGAATACGCTCGCCACCACATCTCTGATTACCCTGAGTGGGTTCGCAGGTTCGAATCCCATGCGGGGTAGTTATGTGCGAGAGGATTGCTGGACTCCTCGCCGCAGAAGGGCGGTTCACCATTCCTTCACCATCAAGTTCATGCTTCCGAAAAACAAATAACTAAAACTAATCCCATACCCGACATGGAGTGGTAACCTGACGAGAGGCCGTGGTTCGCCATATGGATAAGCCGTCTGGTCGGCTTTCCTCTTCCCCGGGATAAATCTGTAAATCCTATCCTAAATCCTAACTTTCATTCCGACATAATGTGCGCTTGACAAAATGTCCAAATCACAAGCAGGCCAAGTGATATTTTTGGAATTGAATTCCAGAGTTAATATGGAGTTACCGTATGTCCCACCGAATAAGTCGCTTTTCTTGACACAAATTTTTGGCCTGATTTCGGGAGGATCGTCTTATTGGGCGAGTATAGTAGTTTTCTTTTTTTTCGGGTTTATTATCATTCAATTTCAACCATGAAATCACTAGGGATGCGACAAGATTCGAACTAGTGCTCATATTCGTAGCCGAATCTTTCTTAATTTGATACTCGGATTTGGCCTAAGCCTTTGATGATTTTACCCGAGTACGTGATGTCATACGTCACGCGATAGTCAATCGCAGACTGATTGCGCATTCGACGAGATATTCAACATTTTCGTTCTGTTTTGCCACGAGAGTGTCCGGCCGATTTTCTCACCCTGTATCTCTCTTTTATCCAACTATCTAACAGGGGGCTTGCCAAGTGAAGGTAAAAGAGTGCGTCAAAACTTCAATTCACGACAACGTTAAGACGTTTAACAAACTAAAAAGCATGCGTCATTCACAGCAAAATTACGCGGTTACAAGAAGCTTACCAGTCGCCTCCCTTTGCCTGCCGGTGTTTGGTGAATATTTTGCTAGTCCTATTTCGAACATCTACTAATCATCGACAATTAATCTGTAGTCAGAGAGTACCCACATTTAGGAATAAAATACAAAAATCGTAAAAATTAATTTTTTTTTAAGTGCAACTCGCGGATGTCCGTGGCGTTATAATCGTCTACAGTTTTACACGCTCGCATGTAGCGCCGATCAAATGTTAATCAAGTCTAATTTTTATTGCCATTCAATGAGTATTTACATAATGATCATAATCAATGAGTATTGCCATAATTATTGGTGGGCAAATCGATTTTTTCCAATCGAATTATTCGAATATTTTCAACGAATGCGGGATTGTGAAATATTGTCAAAACTAATTTCGAAATTTACTAGAAGACTGTAAACTCGGTAACAACATGACGTTTTTATTTCATAATTTTTTCATAATCGCTGATTATTTTTTATCGCCGCGAGCGTTTTGGCGGCCGACATACCAGTTAATGCTGGTAAACTATTGAAGCACTTCGTTGTTAACAAGTAAATATTGATTCTCACGCAACAGCGTAAATCGTTGTTTGGTTTTTATATTTCTGACAAAATTGTGAGTTCACATCGGCGAAGATGTTAAAGAGAAACAACTAGCGACGGGGCCTGACGCGACTGTTTCCCCAGTTTATAATGATATATGTATAATAATTGATGTGAAGTATATTCAATTCATCTTTGAAATAAATTTTTACAACGTGGGATTTTATCGCAGACTTGAAGGTTTTTTCTTTGGTGATATCCTCAAAATAATGAGTGGCAGCATTGCGATGGAGCGGGATAAGTGTTGCAGCAACAGCTCAGCCATGTTTTTAAATAGCAAAAAAACGAACCAAAACAATATTTAATCGTACGTGTTCATGTCCATGGATTGTCGTGGTATTTGGAGTAGTGATACTATTTATATTCACTATTAAATTAATTAGGCAACCCACTTCTATTGAGGTGTTGAAGATGAATGTTTGATATATACACTTTATATGCATATGTATCTTCCTCAATTAAATTGTAGTGTCCGGGCTTTTATAGCAGATCTTGTGATTTTTATACCGGCGATAACGAATTTCGCCTCACTTTACCCGGTGTGGCGCATCGTGCTAAGCGTTAGGAATACGCTCGCCACGTCACTTCTGATTACCCTGCGTGGGTTCACAGGCTCGAATCTCATCCGGGGATAGATATGTGCAAGAAGATTGCTGGACTGCTAGCCGTCATAGGGTGGTTCACGTAACCCCTGGTCGGTTCCTTCCCCATTAAGTCCATGCTTCTGGCAACAAATAACTGGCTAAATGATTCTATACCCGACATTGACTGGTAACCGGACGAGAGGCCGTGGTTTGGCATATGATTAAGCCACCTTATCGGCAACGTTCCCTTTAAGCTGGGCGGCCGCGAAGCTGGCCGGGAATCCCTGTGAATTACTTTCATTCTGCCACACACTGCATAAGTATTAAAATGTTGTGTTCTTTTCTATTTTTCCGCGCAGACCTTTTTTTGAGCTCACCTGGCCTTCTATTCCGCGCAACTAAGCAAGCTCTTACAGGGAATGTTGCTTATCGGCTTTCCTCTCCCCGGGTAAATATGTAAATCTTATGCTATCCAATCACAATAGCAAAAATATGTACATATTTTTTCATTTTCATTACATAATACACATACCGATAGTTCTTTTTCATCATCAAAGCAATATTTCAATTTACCGTTACTTCTGTAGTATGTGAACTAAGATGGCGGACACCGGAAGGTAGTATGTGTACCAGGTTAGGGTTCGGCCATAATTTGAGTGGAAGAGGTGACTTCTATACAGCCCATGGGCCCGGGCCGCGGCCCATCGAATTGGGCCTTGGCCCATCAGGATATGAAGGCTTATCGTAATAAAAAAATTTGGTGGCATACCTCGATTCTTTTCGATTTGAATATTGACAATTTTGTGAAAATTGAAAATTTTGGTAAGATAATTAAACTTTTCCTGATGGCGCCGCGGCCCATGGCGTGATGGGCCACGGCCCATGTGGCCGAATTAGATGGGCTGTGGCCCGGGCTCAATGGCCGTAGAAGAGTCACCACTCCTGTAGCATAATTTTATTCCAATTTTCCCCATTTCTATTACGAGTTCTGGGACTGTCTGTGTTAGCCAAGTGAATATAACCCCTATCCATAGGCTTTCTGCAAGACTTTATGTGAAGTAGAGGAACAAAATTAGTTACAATGGCCATATTGGTACACATAGACTACTTTTAGAGCGTCTAAATTTGGGGGCGCACACTACAAGTTTCTCGATATCGGTACGGCAAAAACAGCCTAAGTCTATTTGAAAATAGAACGGATACCGGTAAAAGCAAACAACTTACCAACCTTGTAGTTATCATACTTCTGTATAGCAAAGCCCATTTCGATCTAAAATCTAATTATAAAAACCAACTTTAAAACGGTCCTCGGGCCTGAACAGAAAAATGGCGGGAATGGACGTAGCGTCGCAGCACGTGACATCTGTGTGATGTCATAAAGGTCAGGTAAACCTATTCCACGCGGAAAAACCTAGGGTGGCTTAAACAATTTTATTTTTGAATGTGGGTTATCACGAAAAAAACTTTTTGTCATGAATGTGATTCTATATAAATAATGAAGGTATTTTACCGTTGTTACCGGTATTTTACCGTTTTATGTCGTTTACCGATTACAAGAGGTGGACTTAGTTTGCAAGGCTCGAATTTTTTAGAAAGTCAACCTTGCATCTATCATCCACTAATTAGTATGGATAATAAGTGAAGCACAACCGGTGTTCGCAAAACGATGCACCACTAAGTATGTTCCGTCGGTTTATAGCGTTTTGTGTCCTGGTGATGGGTTAATACCTAATAGGATTTTAACTATTCTCATTGTGACGGTAAACGTGTTAAAAATCTTTGAAAAGGGCCTACGCATCATGAAAGTTTATGAACCACTGGATTGAATGTATTTCGTTCTAAACGGAAAGTTAAATCAGAAACAATACGCTAATATTAAAATTAGATGAAGCAATTCTGACAAATTATTAGTTGTAAACCTGATTTAATGCAGTGTCTCTTGGACACGAAATGGACCTAAGGATTATTCTGTTGTTGTGAGGAAATTGCTTTTCTGATTAACAACAGTGCTGCCAAGTGCACAAAAAATTCCATAACTTAAAGCTTGTTGTAGTGGCTAGTAGACTATATTTATTTAGTTCAAAAGTATCCGTGCGACCTATGGGATTTTCATTCCACCTAAAAGTTTTGTTCCACAACTTCACATCTCAGTGATCTGAGTGTCAGACTACCTGTACTGTGAAAGATCTGGTGCTATTTCGGTTTAGTTTGCGTATCCATATATTTGAGCTTTGCTCGTAATCAGAAGGAAACGATTTTTGACTGAAAAGGTATGTTACTAAGCTACTTCGGTATTTACTCCATGAAGTGAAAAGCCCATCGTTGCGTTAAAACACAACGACATCGCGCGGATTTCCTCGTAACATGCATAGAAACTAGGTTAAATCACAGCTGGCTTTGAACATTCATCTGACGCGCCAGAGCAATTATTTACGCCCAACCGACTCACACTTTTGTAATTACGTCACGCGCAATCAAGCGCAACGAGAAAAAAATATACCACAAATATTAGCATATTTGCGAAGTTCTATTGTTCAAACTCGCCCGCGTAAAGCATACTTACTTGGTGATGCAGCTACGGCGATCAAGCAGGCCGTGCTGCCGGGGCGAGGCTGGGCCATTGCACTTGGGCCCAGTTGACCTTCGCGATTGCTCCAAATGCGAGTAACTCGATCACGTAATTTATGATAGTGGAGACAGCGTTCGCGCGTCTCCTTCCCAAAGTAGATAAAGTAAGTAAAGCGGGATTGATTTCGGATAAGAAGTGATGTGACCAGCGTTAAAACGTGATTTTCCAGTTTATTCCGACCCATCACTTTGCAGGTAGACTATGTAATTGTCACGCAATACAGTGTGTAAACGAGGCGACATTAGTTCAAAAACAATTATCCCGCAAAGGCTTACAATTTCCTTTTTAGAAGCAAAATTGCACTAATCCAAGTTATAGATTTTTGCGCCGGGCTCGAAATTAGCATGCATTGGAAACTAGAACAGGGCTACCCAACTATTTTTGCTAAAGGTCCGTATACAAAACTTGAAAATTCTTGGGTTCCGGTCTGGCCAGAAAATGTATTTCATACTGTGCCTAACTATATTTTAGTAACTCTATCTTTTCTGTTGAAAAGGAAACGCGAGTTGTGGAAAACGAGTAAACGCAAAATATTCCGCATCCTTTTACATATCCAAAGTTAAATGGAGACAATCCTCCAGAATAAAAAAAAATTAGACACGGTCCAAATCGAATACTTGAAAGGTCTGAATTCGAACCGTGGTCCGCCAGTTGAGTAGCCCTGAACTAGAACATGCAAACCATCAATTCAAAGTTTAATTTGAGCATTACATATATGTTCAAAGGTGGACTGCCCAGGCACACCAATCAAACTCAATTTTTGCCTGCTGCTGTTCTAGACAGAATTCTTGATAACTGGCGTTCTACGAAGCATGACCGGCCAGAATATATCAATGTAACATTAGCACAAGTTGTTCTGATTTACACCTCATTGCTTTTTAGGTTGGGACAAGTCAAATCTGAACCCAGATCGTGCCAAAAATAAGCAATAAGTTACATCCTTGACTTACTATATCTGTATGTATAGGTTTCATATATACGTGAATCCATGTTAGAACGAATCTCAGGACAGACTAAGATTCGCGAGCCCATGCCTCCAAAAACAATACATGACATGGACTGGTAAACGGACTGGGTTGTCTAATTGTCTTTCCAGTTTCCTGGGATAAATATGTAAATCCTGTCCTATTCCAAAGTATGTTGGGGCCCGATTATTATAGAAGCCTATGTTCTGGGTAGTTATTTTAGTGCAATCTGAGCCCGGTGTCAAGTAAGAGAACTATAGCAGTAGTGGCGCTTGCTTTGAAAAATTTGAAACGTGATTGGTGAAAAATTTTCATCCATCCCCAAAACTAATTTAGCATATTAGAAGTTTGATCTCTTAGGCCTGGTAAACTCAAGTACAATTTGTATTCGGAAAATGTCATCCTAAAATAAGAATGTCGGTGCTGCCACAGTGTTTCCCCGGAAATAAGACAGTCCCTTATTTCAATTTTCTTCTGAAAAATGACACCAGGGCTTATTTTTGGGGGGCGTCTTTTATTTTCATCCATCAAAAACAAAATGACAAAGTAGAGAATTAGAAGATTTTCGAATATACAGAATGTGAAAACCAATATCCATTTACTAATAAATAACACGCTTCCTCTCTCACACGTTTTGAATTAATCATTCAAAAAATGTGGGAGAGATTTCTTGCTATTGCCTGGGTCTTATTTTGAGGGCTTTTATTAAAATTATTCTTAAAATTCAGGCTAGGTCTTATTTTCGGGGAAAAACACTGTATTTCACACTTTCTGGCTTTTCAGTCAGAGATCAAATTGTACTCAAGTCGGCTAATCCCAGTACAACATTAAATAAATTAAAACGAATTACTTTAATGTTCAGTATATTGGTCCATTGTTAGTATTCACACTTTATCAAGCTTCGAAATTTCACCTTCAATAAAAAATTACATTTTGTATTAATGATATGAGGGAGACTTCCATGTCTCATTAGAACTACTGGGTATACAAAAAATGAAGCTCGAAGATTCATTTAAAAACGACTCATGGAAACAAAAATTTGATTCGGGATTAAGTTTAGCGTATGAAACTCTCCTTTAATTGTCTTTAGGTAATTCTAAGTCAACATAGTGCTATTTTGTCATAATTCAAACTTCCATTCTGGGCTATTAAATATACGAGTCTGGCACCAATATCAATAATGTATTAAAGACTTCTTCTTAAAGCTAGCAAACTGTCTTGAGTAGATGTTTGCAGTAATTTATATGTCTGAAAGACCAATTACAATGAAAAATTGCCTACAATATGTATTTTCCAGGTATTCGAGATTAGTTTCAAAAAACATTTGGTTTGATTCGAAAAACCAACAGGTATTCGAAAATGCCCTGCCCTAACAAGAAGTTGCAAACATCACTCTGGATAAAAGCATTAAGGCGATAATTCTCCAACCAGAATGGCCAGATTCTAAGAAAGCTTGTCAATGCAAGCTTGCCAAAATAGTCATTTCTGAACTCCCAATGTATCAACAATCTCTTAAAATATCTAACGTTGCAACCACGCTATGTAAAAAAATGAATCATAATTACTTGAATTGTGTTTTCAAATCGTGTTTCGTAAACCTGAAATGGAAATACAACTGTCAGAATTCAGAGATGGAGAATCAAAGAAATGTTGTATTTCCCATGTGTTTATAAAATTTGTGATTATTAGATAAAAAATTGATTTCAGTCCCCAGACCCCAATTGTAACCAAGAAAACTTCAGCGAATGCATGTCTTCTAGATTTAAGTTATGGACTACCTGTGTGTCTTCCCGATTTGTTGAAAATTTAGACTCTGGCTCCCATTTTGGCGCTCCAAAAGTATGTGTACTAATATGAAGGTCACTAATTTTGTTTGCCTACTTTATATCAACTTGTGTAAAGGGACTGAAACCTGTGGGCAGGGGGTATATTCACTTGGCTAACAGAGAGAGTCCCCGAACTCATGATCGGAATGAAATTATGGCCCAACCTGAAACACATACTTCGGGAGTACCCCCATTTTTGTGGAACCCGAAATTATGGGCAGGGGGTATACTTACTAGGCTAACACAGACAGTCTCCGAACTCATAATCGGAATGAAATTATGGCCCAACCTGAAACACATACTTCGGGAGTACCCCCATTTTTGTGGAACCCGAAATTATGGGCAGGGGGTATACTTACTAGGCTAACACAGACAGTCTCCGAACTCATGATCGGAATAAAATTATGGCCAAACCTGGTACACATATCGGTACTTCAAGAATTCCCCCCATTTTTGTGGAACCCGAAATTATGACTCTTAAAAGTTTTGATTCCAAAGATTTTGAACTAAGAAGAATATTTTCAAAAATATAAATAGACAACAGAAACCATTTGTTTGAACCCTATAAAATGTTTGTCTTTTTATTTTTGAAACTTGTAAAATGGTAATTTTTATGAAATAAATTGGACACGCTCAAGAATTCTGTTAAAAACTTTTCTTTGTTAATCCGGTAGTATGTGAACCAATTTTCATTATTTTAGTTCTATTACGAGTTGGGAGACTAGCCAAGTGACTCCTGTAGTATTTGTACCTGAAATTATGGCCTAACCCTAACCTGGTACACATACTATGTTCCGGTGTCCGCCATCTTGGTTCACATACTACGGGAGTAACAGATCTTAAATGACAAATGAAATCTTAGCTTTTTCATATTTATAAACACCCAACAGCAGACACGTAATAAACAAAATTGGTATTTACTTGATTCCTGAAATAAGTTGACTTCAATTTTTTCCTCTTTGATTGACACTCTTTAAAGAAGAGGTATACGAGCTGAGCCTATTTTTTAAAACTCAAGAAAATAAAAATTTCAAATTTTACCCTTTGACTATAGTTTGCAAGGAGATAGATTATTGCATACAAATTCATTAAATGAAAAATGGTTACGCCCCTGTATTTGGGCTTGCAGTAAATTTTGGTGGTCTTAAACAGAACCCAATTTTAATCAAAGTACTACACCCATTGTACTTTTTAGACTTGATTGAAACAAGATTATTAAAATTAATGCAAAACATAAATTTCACAATTTTGAGAGAACACATAGAATCAGAGAAGCTGGGCTTGCATAACAAAGCCAATTTAAAAAGGGCTCCCAGAGAATTTTAATAAATTGGAAGGGATCACGCTCAACTTTGGGAAGTCTTTCCTTGACCTGTGAAGAGCCACTTCGTATAGAGCACTTGAGCCTATGATCTATTCTAGCCTACTATTACTTTATCTTTTGAAATGCCATCCAAGTGACTGCACAACTTCTTCAAACCATTTCTTCTCTGGAAGGCTGCTCATAAGAATCCTGTTACAACTTTAAAATAAAATAACCCCTGCTTTTCATTTATTACCATATAACAATCTCACAGTAAATAAAATAAACATTTTTTATTATTGAGCTGCTGCAAGTTGCGCAAGAATTTATGCTGAGATCAGCAAAAAAACTTATTTCATGCATAATTCATAGTTGACAAAATGTCTAATTTAAGTCACTTTATTGTTCTTGTAGTTTTTTCATCGTGACTTCAGCGGATTCGACTCCCGTCCTCTTGTTTAGCTTGTTCTCCATGGATAGATCACCTCTTAACTTCACCAAGATCTTCAATATGGTCCTCTTCAATCTAAGAGTAAAAATTATCAATTGGGTAGCAGCTGCTTATTCTGTGCTTTTGTGCGATGGATCTGTATGCATATAATGCAGGGATGTTGTGGCAAGAATTCAAAGTGATCCAAAAGACCCACTGCACACTAACGACCATACGACAGACAGCTATACAACTAGTTCTTACACCGTATTTTCCAAAGCACGAGCGCACCCTTATTTTTTCCCAAAAGGGGGGCGAGTAACTTATAAGCAGGTACACCCAATGTATGGGTCAGGTAGTGCTTTATTGTCTACACCAATGTTTCCCAACCGTTTATAGCCTGTGGCCCCCTTCCGAGTCGTTTAGCTCTCATGGCCCCTGTTTGTAATTACAGTGGTATTGATAGTATCCTAGCTATTTTAATTGGTAGATTCCAAATCCCATTATGTTCAAACAATTCATGCTCGACAAAGGGAAGAAATCCAGTAAAATCAGTTTTGCGCCCAGCATACTGGCACCTCCAACTGCTGTGGCCCCCGGTAAGGAACCGCTGTTCTACACTCATATCCAGTACCAGTATTGCTTTAAAATCGTTGCGTCTCATAGCCCGATGCACCTTATGTATGAATGGAAACCCAGTCCAAGCAACTTATTGACATTCAGAACGGGGATCAGGGGCCTTGTAAGGTGGCGCGCTTAATATATGGATCAGGTAGTGCTTTATTATCTACAGTCAAAACCAGTACCGGCATTACTTTAATTGAAAACCATTTCGTCTTATAGTCATGCACCTCATGTATGAATAAAAAACAATCTAAGCAATTTATTGACAGCTCACAATTTATTGATGCTCCGCACTAAACAAAATTTCTTACCTCGTTCCATGTCTCTGGTATCAAATCAAACAATTCATCTGTGCAGTCTCCCTGAATAATAATCTCATCCGGGCCAGACACAGAAGAACCGCAAGAGAATTTCTGAGCAAATAATTTTGACGCTTTCTTCAGATTGACATCTGTAAATCAAGAAAGAAAATTCTGGTAAAATTTTTCATACAACGCTTACTTGCACCTTTCAATCCGAACAAGACCTACAGCTATCATGTCTAGTATAGTATAATACCACAAGTATTTCCAGTGGGCAAAGCAAAACAAATTTTGCACATGACATGTCAATCATGACCCTCACCTGACATGTCATCCAAAAATTACGTCACAATCAGGTCATAAAGCTTGCCAAAGTAGACCTACCATCGCCTGAAATGGCATCAGCGCAGCCGGTAACAAACTCACTGACGCCGGCGACCTCTCTTATATCGGGATCGTTGCGACAAGATAAATAGCTTGCTCGATTTCAGGTGATCGATCGTCTGCACGTTGACCATCCGCTTACTTTAAGAGGGCATAATTACCCAACTGTGGCGTCTCAATAACGAAATTTTTCGGTAACGTAGTCAGGTGGGGGGGGGGGGGTTAGGAATGACATATGCAAAAATTGTGAAGCCAGGCCAACTAGAAGTGCATGTGGTTCCAAACCAGGGGTTCCCAAACCAGGGGTTGCGACCCCAAATTGGGTCGGTGTGATAAGTAGGTAGGGTCGTGGAACAGGTCATGGGGTCACTGAGGTATGGTAGAGGATGGATGTACAAAACATCTAAGATTTGACAAACCATGTTAAATTTAGCAGTTTGTACCATGGCTTACTGTAAAACACGCCCATAGGCATCGCTCTATGCTTATGCTATAAAAAATGTAGGTGCTTATTGTGACATCACTATTTGGCTTTAACTTATTTTACTTAATACCACCACATGACCAAACACAAAAGTCCAGTGAAATAGGCTCTTTAAAGTTTCATGAAAAATACATATATATTAAACTGGAGTCGCACTGGACACTTGAAAGTTGTCTTTGGGGTCGTCCTGACTCCTGAGAAAAGCCTGGGAACCCCTGTACTAAACTATACCAGACCCCAGATAACTCATGATATGAAAAGAGCTACTATTCATTTGAAACTATCAGTAAAAGTTACTAGAGCCTAACTCCCAATCCTTCCTCGATGCATTTGCGCTAGTGGATCCGTATAATGCAAGGATGCTGTTCGGGAACAAACATTACATACTATGCAATTCAAATGACCCAAAAAATGCAGTGTCAAAAAGAAAAATTGATAATGGGGATTGTACGTGATCTCATCGACAAACAAATCATTCATGATACAAGTTATTTGCTATCATTCTATTAATTTATTTTTACCGATGGCAGGCAATTTAACATTTTTCAGACATAAATTTACATTAGAGAAGAGGGTGCCCTAATATGACAATTGGGATTCAAAAGTAATTGTTAACCAATAAATAAATTCTAATTGGCGAAGATAACCAGATATAATCTTGACATATACTCACTCGATGGTTTAATTATAATGCTTAGTATTGACAAAGACTTGAATCACTTCAAAACTACGGTACTCCTGAAGTATGCTAACCAAGATGTCGCACAACCTGAACTCTAACTTGGTACACAACCTGAGTTCAGGTTGTGCGCCATCTTGGTGTGCATACTTCAGGAGGTCCAGAACTACAATGTCAGGAAAACAAAATGTTCCATAATTTTTCTCACCGAATGTCCCTAATCCCTGAACTCTTGTTACAAATTTTTTCTTTCCCCTCGGTATCTTAGCGATTCGAACTTTATCCGGCTCTTTCTTTTGTTTTGCTTTAACGTTCCCTCTTCCTCCCCGCTTCTGTCGTTTCTTTTCACCGGATGTCTCCTCTGAAAAACAAAAATATTGATGTTAAAATAATTCGAAGACATTTTCCCCAGTTGCTTCCCTGTAATTTTATTGGGTTAAAAATGTTGATAAAAAAATTATTAAAAAGTTTATTCTTCCCGAAGTGAAGATATAATATAGCGATAATCTGAATGAGTTTAAGGAATTGGAAGCATACATTTACCTACTGGCACATATAGAAAGATACATCATTTCAGCAGATTAATAATTAGGGGTCAGTTTTTTTTTCAAGGTCAAACCTCCCCTCCCCCTCTTCTGAAATGTGATAAAGCAGGGTGGTCCAAGGTTGCCAGGTTGGCGGGCCGCAAAAACTTTTGAAAATGTCTTGTGGACCGTAGTCGAAAAAAATCCAGAAGTGATCAAAACACTGCGAATTAGCTCGCTTTAAATATATTTAAGAATGAGATTTTACCGCTCTTCTTTTTTGAGGAGGATATATAAAGCCTTTAGTTTTTAAATTGCTTGCCGAGGTTTGAAGTTTAGATAAAAGCGTGACTCATCTCAATGACTTGGTTCTGTCTGCACAAGATGATTCATTATCCTGGTACAAAGCACAGGACGTTATTCCCATATTGGCACCGTCTCGACGTTCATAGATACAACATTAAAATTCCATGATTTTAACAAACATTAATCCCGACATCGGGATTACGAGAAGGACTATTCTCAGTTGAAAGAGTTTAAAAATAACTCAAACATTTTCTGCCAATAAATACAAATATCTGCCAATGCACGAGCCGCACAGAATGTGTCTGGGGGCCGCATGCGGTCCGAGGGCTGTAGTTTGGACAACCCTGTGATAAAGCCTTTTTCTGCACCATACTCAGGAGCAATTTTTAATAACTTGAAACGCTTTTTGACCCTGAGAACTGGTGAAAAACCCACTTCTTCCGGCGGGATTTGCTATCTGTTACAGTCCAATTCGGCAATTAGAAATTTCAGAACCCCCCTTGAAAGTACCTGGCTACACCCCCATTAATAACTAAGTTATTTAAAATACAAGACAAGAGCTTATGGTGCTCCATCTCATTACACCATGCTACTATTTTACCGGGATAAATAAGCTTGCTTTAGGAAGCTGTTTCACTAATGCATTGAGAACAGTCACCAGTCTAAGGTTCCCATCGCCACAAAAAATCTTACCAAGTGAGAGCTTTTCCATATCAATTCCTTCAGCAATCAACAAATCATTGTTGTTGTCTCTCCAGTCCTTACATCTTTGTCGAGTAGCTTCTGGCATGAATTCACAGTATTCAAGAGGGAGGGTGCATTCTGATATAAAAAAACAACATGAACTGATTATTATTTAGTCTCCTTCTGCCTTTTTATGAGATTGAGTATTTTCACTTTAAACAATGTCCTTACAAGCAAATCATTGACTTTTTAAAAACTATACCTTTGGAAATCCAGCCATTTTCTAGTTAAGCATCACCAATTTATTACATTTACACCAATTTATTGGAGATTTGACACAAAATGTCACCAGACTCGGTGAAATAACCGATCGTGCTAAGCAATAGGAGTACGCTTGCTATGATTACCCTGCGTTGGTTAACAGGTTCAAATCTCGGGGATAACCATGTGTGAGAAGATTGCTGAACTCCTCGCCTTGCTACGCAAATGCTTGTTCGAAAAATTCCTCCAAAAACGCTCCAAAAAGAAAAATATGGTAGCCTATTTCTTTAAAATTACCGAATAACTCATCAGTACTATTTATATACTCATCAGAAAATTACTACTGAATCAAAATATTCAAAAAAACGATCAGTGAACGCTTTGTACATAGCCTTAGAAGCCCTGTAAACGTGAGAACGACAAATAAAAATTGCCATGTTTCTACCCCAAAATCACTGAACCAGCCAGTACTGTAAGAACAAGAGAGCTATGCTCAAATATATGGACACCTAGCGCCACCTAATGGCAATAATTTTGATGACATCATAGCGAAAAAAAAAGTAATAGCCTTCTAAAGAAAATTTTTATCTTTGACCACTGAAAATTTCAAAGCAATTGGTCCAGTAATCAAAGAGAAAAGCGACTTTTTAAAATCGTGTCAAAGAACAAGAATAAGAACAACAACATAATATTGGAACGATCGTTATGTCCACTTTGTGTCCAAAAATACCAACCTGGACAATAGAAGACTTTCAACGGATAAATGACTTTCTTCTCTGCCTGTCGTTCAATTTCTGGTTCAGAAGTTTCGGCTTCTTCATCAGACATAATTATAATTATGCTGAGTAAGTAAAAATATAAAAAACAAGTAAAGAAATGAGATGAATGATTCGTTTGAGAAAAGATGATGCTTTAATAACATTATTCGGATCAAGTTCTGGTCTGTATTGGTGAAAAATCAATCAAGCATGGCTGGTCAGGATAGGATTTACGTGAACAACCCTACGGCGACGAGGAGTCCACAATAACCATCCCCGCATGGGTTTCAAACCTGCGAACACACACAAAGGAATCAGAGATGCGGTGGCGAGCGTATTCCTAACGCTTAGCACGTTGAGCTATCCCTGTAATAATTGTGTCCCGGAATGAGACTGTCAATGCTGCAGCTTTATGCTTGAATAATTTTCCCAGATAGGTCAAATCATACCAATACTAATCTAATGTCAAATAGAAATCAATCAAGCATGACTGGTCAGAATAATGATATCTTTAAATAGGAGAGAGAATGCTGCCGTTTGATGTTTGATTGGATTTTTTAAGGTTAGGACAAAAAAGAGACAAGAAGTTTTACTATCGTGCTGTTGAACCAGAGGGCAATGACATTTACTAAAGGAAAGTAATTTTATAATGCATCCCAGAATGGAATGACAGCTAAATCGTATGGAAAATTAATCAGTCCTCTGTTTACCATGTCGGGTATGGGAATCTTGTCCGGAAAATTCGCCACATAGGGTTAGAGGGTATGCTCATAAAACGTGGATCTTTTTTTAAATAAAAAAGTACTTCAAAAACGTTTTTTCACAATTACTTGTTTTACAGAAAAATGCTCTTGCAGTGATTTTTCATGCGATGATTTTTTCTATACAGCGAAATTTCCCGTGGCGAGATTTCCTACAGCGAATTTTCCTAGAACCATGGAATTGGTTGATCAGTTATTCGTTCAAACTTGAAATTCAGAAAAAGAGAACACTCTGGGAATAGAATTCAATCATAATCTTAGTAGTCCTAGCTAGGTAACAGAGGCAAAATATTGAGCAACGGATGAGAAAATTCTAAAAACTGCCTCATAAACGAATTTAATTAAAAATATGGAATATAGAAATGGGATTCATTCAAAAGCTGATATTTTGGAAGAGTAAAATTTTTGAAACTACAAGCATTAGCATATAAATAATCATATAAAATAGCACCAAAAGAGCGGGGAATACAGAAGTAGCACAGTTGAACTCGCCGATTGATCGCATTTCACATGGTTGTCAGAAAATTTCAAAAGGATTAAAGATTTTCAAATCAATTTTTTGTGATCTGGATTCTAAAATATTTATTGGGACAAAAGCTTTGTCCATTGTGAAAATTGTATTAAAATTAACCTGGATACAGAAAACACTAATTATGAAAACAAGTTATAATAGGCAGTATCCATTGCGTCTGAATGTGAAGTTTTTGGGATCTAGATTCAGAATGGGGAGAGAATTCAGCTTGAGTGGACCTGAACAAGACTGGACCATGAAAGACTCGCCATGTTGTGATGAACGCTTACTACTTTATCGATCTCGATAAGTATGTTGATAAGGATTTGTCTGTCTGTTATATGCATGCGATATCTCACGAAAGCGAGGTTGAATCTGCTCCAAATTTCGCACATGCATTCATCATATCGCGGACCAGACGCCTATTGATTTTGGATGAATTATGTCATATAATTAGCGAGTTATTGGACACAGGTTGTCGCTATGGACTAAGAGCGGATGAACTGAAACCGCAGTTTCTGTTTTGGGGTATCCCTTAACTTTCTATCAATAAGTCTTCGGTCTTCGACCGATATTCTCGTTTAAAGCCTTATTCTGAGCAAGAGGATCAATAAACTAATTAGGAAAACAAGTTATGATAGGCAGTTTCCATTGCATCTGAATGCATTGTATCAACACAATGCAATCGAACAAGTCCACATTCCATTCCGGAGGCTATCCAAGTATGACTTCCTAAGTTAGGGTTCCAGGACACTGTGTTTACAGAAGCAACTAATGGATGCCTACAATTTGTTGCAGGGAAAAATTCGTGAATGCGAACATTTTTATGGCATTTCCTTTTTTCTGTGTGTTTGACATCATTCATATTGGTGTCAAAAAATTTGAGTTTGTAAGGGGCTGTGCAACTGTTTTTCGGCACGTTGCGTCGTACAGCAATTTCATTTCCTTTACAACCCGCTGCGTCTTTTGTTTCAGAAAGATTCGAAGATGTACCGTTCTGCTTTGATATATGCTTACTTGTAGATTTTTCTGAGTTTTCAGTGACTTCTTGAATCACCATGGAGGTATCATTGTCACTCTGAGATGAGTCAGCGTCGCCATTTTCCTGCGAAGAAAAATCCTGCCATTCTACCTCTGTTGAAAAAAGCGCAATTCTTGGAAATGCTTTTGATATCTTAACTTTTCGACTCCAATTGCTACAAGAATTAATCACTGATTGGCCGGTTGCATCCCCGCCCACGACACAATTCATCCAATCAGAGCTTGACACAGACCAGCATGCTGATTTAAAAGGAATTGTATTGTAAGGCATTCGTGACATCAAACAATGATATGCGACACCATGGCAATGTGGTGCCGCAAAAACTTCATCTGTTGCCACAAATACCCCACACCATAACCTAGGCCAACATATTTGTGTGTATGGACTTCCTTTAGTTTTAGACTCCATGATAGGAGCCTCTGTGTATTCCGGATTCCAAAATTTAAGAGCCCGATCCAAACCTGCAGTCGCAAGAACCGAAGCAAACGGGCACCAGTGAACACTTTTCACAGATTTAATATGGGCATGAAAAGTTCGACAAGCAACTAGAGTGGAAGGCCCATTGTTCAAATCTTCGGTAAAGAGCAATTTCGAAGGGTCCTTTACTTTCCACAAAGCAACTAAACCTTTTGAAAACCCCCCTGCGACCCATTCAGCCCCGTCATGAAGAGACCAATCAACACTTAAACATTGACCAAACAAATTTTCAACATCAAATTTATCACCAAAAGCAGGTATAAGAATCATTGATGGATTGGCTTTATATATGATACTGGCAGAATTATAATTACTTTTCCCCGATGTCATATCATTGTGTTCTACCTCAGTTTTTAGCAACTCTTGTTCAGAAATAGGTAGAATCAGAACCTTCCCACTTGCACAAGCAGCTGCTAATATACCTAAACGATTTTTAACTGCCCCATCTGCAGTGGTGATATTTCCTTTTCCCCCCACAGGACACCATTTTAGATCCCAAATAGGGGCCTCATTTGTGGTAAACCCATAAACAATAGTAGGGGTCATATTTTGGTGTTCATGTAACCCCAAAACCCCACAATTCCATATTTGAATCATCCCTGGCTCAGAATAAACTGATTCTGGTGAATGAAGACCGGCGTGAGTAGCTAACGCTAAATATTGTTTCGAATTTGTGTTCGTCAAAGTTTCTGGACACCATGACATCGCCCATACTGGTCCGCCGACATTAAAAGTCATATCTAAACAATCTTTCGTTGCTTGAACAGCAGAAAACAAATCTAATCCTTCACACTCGGTATTAAAACCAGGTTTATTTTCCCGCTTTATAAAAAATGGAGAGGAACGCTGCATCCCAGAAAAATCAAAATTCAGATCGGATACCAATTCATTGCTAAGTAGTTCAGAATGGACAATTTTAAACTGATCTTGGATCGTCTTTAATACATTATAAAGCCACGGCATTACTTCATGTAATGGTCTATCTAAATTCGCAAAAGTTGTCTTGCTATCACCAGAAACAGTTTTTTTGGAGCTTTTGGAGGATTTTGGGGTTGAAATGCTCTCCATTTCTGGTGTGAATGGTACAGAGTCTTCTTCTGTACTAACTGAAATCTCTTCTGCATAGGAAAACTCAGGCCTTGATTTCCGAGTGTTATACGCAGTACTGGCTGACGCATGCACAGTGGCAATATGATTCAAAACATCTTTCCGTCGACGAAATTTATCGAGACATACTAAACAAGAAAAGGCCTTGTTGCAATAATTTGGGCAAGCTTGCATTATATGGTACCGAATGCCACTTTTTGTGGGGTATTCTTTCCCACATTTTGGACAGACATATTTTTTTTCACTGACTTGCGTTTCAGACGGATTGATGACTTCAATATCATCTTTTTTATAGAGTGATTCTGGAGGCATATGGCTCAGCAAATTCATCAGTTCGATATGATCGCTAGGTAGAGAAGAGAAATCCTGCATGACTTTATCTAGGGGTTCATATTGTGATAAAGATTTTTCGTCATGCTCTGATCCACTTGTCAAGTTATTTGTTACATCCGAAGGATCATTTTTAGAAGATCGCGCAACATTGGTTGAACGTAGCGCAATTTTAGTTGGTTCTTGCGCAATATTTTTATTTTCTTGAGTTTCTGAATCTTGATCTACATCCATGGGTTCTTCGTAATCCTGTTCATCTTTATCTTTGCTCTTTTTCACTTTCTTCGGAGTGGGATTTTTCCTTCCTTTTCGCCGAGGCATATTAAAGCAACTACTATTTAGCTAGTTTAATTAGACTGGAAAAAGAAAAAGCAATAAGTAAAGAATTTTGTACTCCCGTAGTATATGTAACAGGTTAGCGTTAGGCCATAATTTTATTTCAATATTCCTTATTTTTGTTCTACTATGATTTCGGGGACTGTCTGTGTTAGCCAAGTGAATATACCCCTGCCCATTCGTTTCAGTCCCTTTACACAACTTGATGTAAAGTAGGATGATAACCTCCATATTGGCACACACACTTCTGGAGCACGAAGAATTGAAAAAAAAATTATTGTACGCCCGTTTCAAACTTTAACACCGAGCAAAAGCTCCGTAAAAGCAGTGAATCATATGAAAGGAGTTACTATTTTCTAATAGACAGAAATTCCTTTCATTCAGCATTGTCAACCCGGGTTAAGGCTTAAACCTACTGCTATCTAGGCTGGGAAAAGAAACGACAGCATCTAGTATAAATTTACACCAAATTATTTTGTTTTTAGCTTTTACTACAAAAAAAACTGTTTTTGTAAGTGACAGGAATCTCTCCCGTGCAGCATTTCCCAATTTTTACACTCTGAGAGAAGGCATGGGGCTAAAACCTAGACTGGGAAGAGAAAGGGCAACAACAGTAAGTATTTCCACCAAATTTTTTTATACAAAGTTTTATCATTTTCACTACAAAAATATTTTTTTTAATAAGGAGGGTATCTTTCACGGTGACCGTACATTTGAACCCATGTACATTTGAACCCATGCGTATATCCACGGGTTCAATCTATACGCGGGTACTAAAACCCATGGGTTAGGGTTAGTATGGGTTTAACTATCCGTGAAACAAAAAAAATTCCATAGGTGCAATAGCATACAGGTGCAATTGTCATGGGTTCAAATGTACGTGGGTTCAAATGTAATGGAACCATCTTTCACATTCAGCATTGTGGGCGCAATTCGTTACACTCTGGGCAAGGGCATGGGGTCAGAATGGTTGATTCCAAATCTCCAACTACAAGTCATATTGCATAAATGGATATACAACTTAAAAAGTTCAAAAGATATTCATTTTGAAAACCAGGTAATCGAAAATATTGTAAAATTAACCAAAGCTACAAATATTTGCATCAATCATCTTCAAATCAATCTGGAGAGATAACCGTAGCACACTTTACACATAAGTAATGGATTATCAGAATTATTAACTCATTAGTTAATGATGACGATATGGTTTTAACAACATTTGCACATAAAATCTGGCATATACATGATTGGATAATGAATCAGATTCACATAGCATAATCAAAATTAGAGTTATTTAAACGACTGAATTCTAGTTACTACGTTTCAAAGACAGTCCATATCACTGCAATAAGAATTACTCAATGATTATTAAAATGAATGATAAGAACAAAAATACAATTGGAAAACATTTTTGTCATGATTTTTTTTAACTCTCTTATGCATCTTTCACTCTGAATAAGGCAGTAACTGAGAGATACTATGATTTTATAAAATACACATTGGGTTCCAAAAAACCTTTTCATTTTTTTTTACAAGAGTAAGGATTAAAGTAATGACTTGGGAGTGTTTTGATGGTCAAAGCACCCATTTTCTGAGCTCATGCCCTCTGTCTTCATCTATCCTCACATATGAGCTGATTTTGAAACTCAAAAAAAAAGTTGTCAAATTAATAAGGAGTTAGTTGGCTTATACTCGCATTAAAAATTATTCCTTTACGCAGATAACTCTATATCGCATTAATTCTCTCCTGCAACCATTTACTGTGACAGGTGCGTACGACATGTCACGATTTGTAGGGTCGGCTTTGTACAAATTTAGCAGAATTCTATGTTATTCCACCTAGATAACTTGAGTCACTTCAAGCACTTGTGAATAAAAAGTGAATCAAGTCCACTTCAAGCCAGAGTCAGGGGCCGATCCTTGCCATCACTGATATAATGTCCATAACAGTGAGTATGTGTTTGTTTAATGATGCCCAACAGTATGATCTCCATTATGTATCCAATTTTAACTTCTCATTTGGAATCTCCCATAAATTTTCCATCCCTGGTTCTGGTTCGTCAGCTATCAGTATCTGAAAGAATGTGACATAATTAGAATTCAACGACCAAAAGTGTAGTTTGCTATTCGCCGTTTGAAACGCGAGTGGGAACCATTCATGTGTAAATTATTTTTCTGCTATAAGATGCCTCAGATTCGTATAGCAAAAAAAGTTAAGAGCGATGTTATCATCATTGGCATGTTAGGGAAAAGATTTTTATGCTTTACTGCACAAGGGAGCATTTCTGATTGAAAACTATTTTAATCTTACACTAGGTAGCGCAATAGAGCTACATTCAAGATAAAAGTATAATTGAGGTTTCGTCACTAATGCTACAACTCTTGTACATAATGCAAAGCACAAAATCGGGGACAGAGTGGAAGTTGGATTGGGGAGGGGTGAAAGTTGGGGTAAGCAAAAGAATAAATTTAAAAGGGGATTCCCAAATTTTGAAAATTCAGGATAACTACGTCAGTAAACTCGCAATTATTATAAAAACTACATTTCATCATAAACCGGGAATGGCCAAGACATATTCTTTCAAAAACTAGAGCCATAAGACTCTGATTTTCAAAATCATATGACATGGCCGAAGATATACTGTATATATCTTTGGGACAATTGTTCCTTATATCTGAGCATTATCTTTTACTGCTTTATCATATAATGAGGAAATTATAAGGTATTTAATAATATAGGGCATGATGTAGACAGTAACTGTATCACTTAGCAGTACTGCTCTGTTCAGCCCAAGTAAGTATAGCATAGCCGTTGTGCAGGGCTTCTGAAACTGGGCTTCCATCCCTTTACGACCCAAGGGCTAAATCTGGCTTTTTGTGTGCCCCAATCCAAAATCCTGCCCACCCCGGCTGTATGGGTTCACAGGGCGGTCCTCTGAGTGCCATGAGAAAAGGCCTTCACCTGGTACCGTTTGCGATAAATACTGACCATGATTTGTTGAATTTTTTTACTCTAATGCATTTATTCTTTGCTTCTAGTTATTGGCTTTTCAATATTGAACAGGGCTCTAAGATATCTGATGAAAATGGAATAACTTAATGAAAAAATAGGTCTTATTATAGAAGAGCGGACGGACATCAGGTTTTTGGAAAATTACGAATCATATAATCCCACTAGCCGAGAACTTGGATCTTACCAGAAGTAAAAATGACTGAAGATATGAAAAATGTCATGTCAAAAACCTACCTGCACTAGTTTTTCACATTGTTCTCCGTTCTCTTCTGGACCATTCTCTATTTCCCACTTGTGCAATTCTCTGATAATATAATAAGTCCCGGAGTTTTTCAGGATCATTCTGCCTGGCTTGTCTGCACAGAGCTGGAAAATAAATTCCGAGTAATATCGAGTATTATAAGTGACTCAAAAGACTTGCTACACACTGACACAAAACTATTTCTTTACAGTTTAAACTGAACAAAATCACATTTTGTGACTTAGACAACAACAGAAGTTAACATAGAGTGCCAGTCTTATCACTTTTAATTCACTGGGTAGTGAATGACTGAAGCTTCTGCCCGAAACCCGTAATTTTCTGTGCCCCCGAAGTATCCAAACAAAGATGGCTGACACCGAAACGTAGTATGTGTACCAGGTTAGGGTTAGGCCATAATTTTATTCCAATTTTCCTTATTGTTTAAAGTGTGTATTATACACTGAGAAATACATTACTTACAAGTAATAAGCTTTCCAGAAGTATTATCCTTATACTGGAATCGGGTTCTCTCTTTTTATCTTCAGGTAAATATTGTAAATCGAGGGGGAGTGACTCATTTTCGTCCTCAGAAAACTCTTCACCCCCAGCTAGTGGTAACAGTAAATGTTCCAGTATTCCAACTTCTTCTCCGAGAAGCCATTCATGATGTTCTGAATTGCAAAATTACAACTTGTTGGAATCTTTTGTGACTTAATAATATGGCATACAAAAACTCTTGTCCGAACACCAATCATCATCGCAATAGATGACCAGTTTGTTCAACATGAACTAAAGAGTGGACAAAACTGTGACACGAGGAATAACTGAAGATTTCTAAACAAATCTAATATAGCCATTATCGTTTAAAATAAAAAAAGATTCAGTGATACTTGCCATGATCAAAACAGCAATTCTTGATGGTCATAGAAATGCCCCGCCTCCTCAGTAAGGGGGACGAATCAGGATTGAGAAATGGAAGTAATTGTCCAATCAAAGGAGATTCATGGTCCAGTAAGAGTTTCCTGCCTGAAAAATGAAATTTTAACTGTTTATTCACAAATTTTGATTTTCCAAATTTTTTTTAAACACTTGAAACATTCTAACAGTCTAATCCAGGGGTCACCAAACTACGGCCCGCGGGCCGGATCCGGCCCGCGACGTCATTTTATCCGGCCCGCGGCGTCATTTTATCCGGTTCGCAATAACAAGCAAAAATGGCTACATTTTTTTCCAAGGAAGATTTTCACGAGCATCGTCGTCCTTGTTTATTTCGTAACATTGGCCAATCGGCAAGATGCAGAAAAGTGACGTAATAATAGGCCTTTCCGCATCCGCTCAGACACTTTTGTCACCCTGACAGATTTTCAGTCGTGGTTGTAGACAAAACTTCGTTTTTGCGACTTTGAATGCTACCAGTACGTAACGTTTTCTGCGATACACTTGTACACTCGTGGCGCTTGCTTTCGACGAAACTGTTTGTTTTTCGTGCTAAAATAAACGTCAAATGTGCATTTTGTGCTAACAGTACTGTAATCCCTCGCGTACTGCTCCAATTTCAAAAGCCACACTAACTTTTGTACTGCTTTAATGCGGATATTCATGTAGGTATGTTACAAAAAAATTGAAGTTCATCCGATTTAAATAAAAAGTGCTCCAGTGGAAAGATCTGAGTAAAAATAGAAAACAATACCAAGTTTGGAATAAACGGTCAAGAAATAACGGAGATATCGGAATTTTAGTACCGCCCGACAGCCAATTTTTTCCATAATGATTGTATTACTTTTTTGATAATAACTGAACTAAATATGGAAAAATAACACATATCAATCACTAATCTTTCGATGTGCGTCACATCTATGATATATTGAGACTATTTCAGGATTTTATTCTGGCAACGGTCATTGACACCGCCGAAAGATCGTCGCAAATAAACGCTGGAGTTGTGCATGATAGTTTGACAGTGGTTTATTGTGGGTAATAATTAACGATGTTCTGATTGTACGAACTTCATAAAAATTGGTAAGTATCAAGTTAGACAAGAAATACACACATCCATATAAATTTTATTGGTGTCCATAGACAATATCATTAATTTGCACTACGTATAACTGGAACGTAATTTTTAAAAGCGTCGAATGTTGGGAAATTTATGCGCTAATGAAAAAATTCAAATACCAGATAATAGTTGTTTATTTTATCTAAATTATGTCGAAATTTCATAGAATTCCAAGCTACAGCAGGCAGTCGTTTTTATGAGCGGTATTTCAACACGGCGTAACGGTACTTAGCAGACGTGATGCGTACATTTTTTGCCGCGGATTTTGTAACATTTCTAATTCATGACAGCAACGTTTTGATAACAGCTAAACTCAGGATAGTTGTCTAGATATAGAAATCTTGTTAATTTTTTTTCCTAGGATGTTCTCGATCTATATTCTGCGATATTCCCAACTTTTGTGAATTTATTGTATTGCATTGACAAAAATATTCATCCGGCCCGTTTCAACACAATTTGAGTCATACCCGGCCCGCGGTCAAAAAGGTTTGGTGACCCCTGGTCTAATCCACAGAGAATAATATTTGGAAGCGGAAATTTTGAACACAGATCTCAACAATATTTCAGAACAGAGATAAATTATAATGGCTTACCCAAAATAGTTTTGAAGAAATAAAAGCAACAAATTATTGAATCCATATAATAATTGAAGTATGAAAATTATCTTGAGAAAAAGTACCTTTTTCTGTCTGCGTGACATTCGTTAAAATTGTTCCGATATGATCCAACGTAGATCCCTTTTCATTAAATTTGGTTTTACAAAAAATGTCTATAAGTTCTTTCAATTTTGAATCAGAAAAATCGTCATTTTTATCATTATCTATTTTCTTTTGGCATTTTTTCAAAAATTCCAACGCTCCTTTTTTCGTCCTTGTTAAATTATTTAAAATTTTGCAAGCTCCGTCAGCATTGAATGATTCTGGATAACATATTGTTTTTATAAGATCTGTTATGATGTCATAATCATCAATGATACACTTCAATGCACTGTCATCTGCAGATAAATTTATCACTGCCTTGTAAGCGTTGTCTGCAACTTCTCGAACTTTGTCTTTCAGTAATGAAAGCAGAGCCTGAAACAGATAAAGAATGAAAGTTTAATCAAGAGGAATGGGGTCTTGTATAGGTACACTTTTGACATATATACCACAATGCTAGATTGATATGTCACCAAGTTGCGTCGGTGAGAAAGAAAGATAATTCATAATAACGGCATTCTAGGATCTTGCAAGAAATGAACATTTTTCAAAGTTAGGATTTTGCTTTACATCTACAAAGCACTTACATTTGTGGAAGCAATCACCTGTAAAGAGAGAAAAATCTTACTCTGAATATAGATATAAAAAGACGTAGGTTTTAGTGAGTTTTTTTGGTGATTTTTGCATGTTTTAGCGTGAAAAATGACAAATACTGATCAATGTATTTACACAATAAAATTGTTTCTTATTGCACTGTTCACCTATTCTTGTCACTTTTGTGGCCCGCGAACAATGCAAAAATAATTTTATGACAACCTTGGACCAACCTGATATAGACACTACATCTAATCAACCAATGAATATTAAAGTTGAAATAATATTCTTTAGTCGGGTCGGTTGGCAAAGCCAAGCTCTGACTTTTGCATAAGTTTCAGGCGCCGTCTTAGTACCGTACGGTAAGTAATGATTGAATTTCACTTACCTCTAAAACATCTTTATACTTCAAAATGAAAGAAATTCCAGTCGCATTATTTGTGAGCCCAACAACATTCTCCAGCGCTGCTATCTTTAGCTCCGGTTTCGCAGAAATCCGTAAAAACTGAACGAGCTCTTGAGCAACTTTCGTCTCCGCCATTTTGATCAGTGAAGAAACGTGAAATTTACGTTGACATGAACAGGTGAAGTGTGGCGTGACATTAGTGCCACATGATGTACGTTACCGGTACCGTTACCCAGTACGGAACCGGTAACTCCAAATTGGAATACTCTGTGACCAGCACCCACGCTGGGAGGACCAAGATATTTTAACTCATTACCGCTTCTAGGTATTCACTACGGCAGGCATGTCCAACCTTTCAGTGACGCGGGCCACATCAGGAAACTTATTGCGGCCCACCAATACGGTATGTCATTTGGCCCACCAATGAGCATATATACAATGAGTGGAAACTTGCAAAGATTTGCTCATTTTGGTATTGTTCCCTGCATTTTTACGTCGTCCAGCTAAATGGTTCGTTGCATATTAAGAAAACGCATTGCTCGCTGCCAAAATCCCTTGCTTCAGCCGAGTCGGGTGCGAAATTGGCCGTATTGAGGTCTGTAATTCTTCAATACATATTTGGTTTTCGAAGTATGGTACGCTGAAAGCATACAACTATGAGCATATGCTTATTGGGAATGCATATCTATTAGGCAGAAAACGTATCTACAGAACAGAATATGAACCAGTCGCCGAGAGGGGTGCGGTTATTTATTCATTGATATAACATGGGATTTACATATTTATCCATGGGAGAGGAAAGCCGAGAAGAATGCCTAAATATATGGCGAACCACGGCCTCTCACAATCATAGCTCTGTCCTCCATATGAATCACATGGCTCTGCGAGCTATTCGTTTACCTATTAAAAATACTGATTTTAACTATAAATTACTCTGGGATATCTTGCCTTTGAAAACAAAAGCCAGAAATTGGAAGAAAATCAGGGAATGAAACGTGTGTATTATGTAATGGAGAACCTGAGTTTGTTTCACATATTTTCATGTATTGTAAATTACAAAAAATATTTATGAAGAATTTGTTTTAGATATATTAAAATTGATTAGAATACATTTTGTTATCAATATGATTCTTGCATATCATTTAATTTTAACGATCCTTTATATAGTCATATAGATACTGTTGATTTGGATGCAATTATACTTTTGTTATCAATAGTGAGAAATATTTCAGGACTGCTATTAACTATGTGAGCTATTTTTTCTGCAATGCAAAATACATCTTGCGTCTGCTATTTACTATGTGAATTAATTTTTCTGCAATGTAAAGTATTTCCATAACTGCTTTACTATGTGGGCTGTTTTTTCGGTACTCTTGTAGTATGTGTACCAGGTTAGGTTATGATTCTCCTTATTTTTGTTCTATTAAAAGTTCGGGAATTGTCTGTGTTACACAAGTGAATATCCCCTACCGATAGAATTTAGTCCATTTACACAACTTGATATAAAATAGGCGAACAAAATTAGTTACCTTCATATTGGTACACATACTTCTGGAGCACCATTTTTTTTGTAATGTAAAATATTTAATATGTGAACTAATTTTTTTGGAATGCAAAATATTTTCTACAGCTTCTGTATTTTTCATATGTCACTTTTCATTTCATCGAAAATACACATGGTCTGGCACATTGTTCATTCTTTATGGAGATTTTGGTAAATTTACAGATGGAATAAGACCGACATTCAGCTTTTTTCTGTTTTACAACTGTAATACAAATTGAAGTATGTAAACCCAGTTGGTAGACACCGGAACCATGTGTACCAGGTTAGGGTCTACTACATACAAGCATTCCCAAACTTTTCAAGCCGCACCCCCTTTTTAGAATTTGTGAAGTCTTGCGCCCCACCTCAAAATAGTTAGCTAACAATAATAAGCTACAAATAACAGTAAGGCATAAGTACGTTTTATTGGAAAAACAGTTGAAAAAACATGGATGGAACGAAATAAATGACAAGTTTTGATATGCAAATATTTACAAGTTTTGATATGTATAAAATTAGCCAAGTCCAGAAGTCAGTATTTTAAACTAATAGAGAGAGAGAGTTTATTTCGTTCGTCGAACCATGAACATATATAAATTATAATAAAAAAAAGAGATGCTCAGGTGTTTGACTGGGAGACAACGTTACAACATTTGGGGTCATTTAACAGGTTCGGTGTTAAATTCTTCAATAGCTCTCATATACCGTATTCACTATATACATTATTCACAAGAATTTTTGATTTGGAAAGTACTAAATAATCATGTTTTGTCCTAAGATCATCATTTATTCAGCTGATAAGTTGACATGTATTGCATATCAACTGCATAAAAATGGGTTAGCAAGGATACCTATTATTTGGAAAATTTATCTACTAAAAATTAATGTGATAGGACATGGGTTTTTTATGAGCAAAGATGAGGAAAATTCTATTATTATAGCACTTTAATTATAAACATTTGATAATAGTAATGAAATCATGAGTATATTTCTTTATACACTATAATTTGAACCCATCAAATTACAATACTTGATTATGACTGGCAAGTGATTTGGAGGATAGTGACACACATTAATACATGATCAGGATTTGACCCTTCTCCAGCAGATATATATATATATATATGAAATAAAGTGCTCATGTACATATCTATATTCGGCTACAGAGCGCGTATCATAGAATGAATTTTAAGGCGAAATATTGATAATATACCGAAATAGCAATGATAAACAATAGGTTATTTTTAAATAAGTATTACCGGTACTAAAAAATAAATAAAGTGCTCATATACATATAGATATTTGGATACAGAGCAAGTATCATAGAATGGAATTCAAGGCAAAAAATTGATTAAATACCAGAATAGCAAGTATAATAAACATTAAGATACTTTTAAACGAAGTATTACTAAAAAATAAATAATGTGGTCATGTACATAGATATTTGGATACAGAGAAAGTGTCATAGAATTTAGGGCGAAATATGGATGCAAGTATGATAAACAATTTGATATTTTTATAAAAAGTGTTACTAACAAATAAAATAATAGATTATGGAGTTCCAGCAAGTGTGCTCATAACAAATAAAAAGATAGCAATTCATTTACCACAGTGAATTAAATTCATTACACATTACTACTTGCTATAACATGGCGGGCACATGATACTCATCGTGTTTTAAACTTTTTTAAAGGTTTTGCTCGCTCTCCAGAACTCTCCATTTTTTATTTGTTTGTATTGTCAGATTGTGGACTTTTCAAAATAAACTATCTTTATCAATGAATACAATATCCCAGGTCACCACTTGGCTGGTTCATATTCTGTTCTGTAGTTAAGTTTTCTGCCTAATAAATGGTATGTATTCCCAATAAGCATTACAGTATGCTCATTCGTTCACTCAATGAGTGATTTTAATTACGGTTAATATAAATAAGTTCATATTCCATGTTGCATCCATGATTCAGTATTTATTTTGTTCAATTCCAGTAGTAATCCATACCATAATTAGGTTATTTTAATAAATGCATTGATATAAACAATAAAAATGAAATTAGTAAATATAAAATACATATCATAAACATATAATTTTCTTTTTGAAATAACGCTTTACATAAATTTTTCAATTCCCTCTCAAATGGGTTGTTTATTCTATAATTCTCTATATTTTTCTACATATTATGGCCATTTTTATCTGCTTTTTGAGAAAGGCAAAATGGGGTGTTTTATTTTCGAATATAATAGAATTTCTCATGGTCAAAATTTTATATCTCACTATTGATTACAAAAGTATAATTGCATCCAAATCAACAGTATCTATATGACTATATAAAGGATCGTTGAAATTAAATAATGTGCAAGAATCATATTGATAACAAATGTATTCTAATCAATTTTAATATATCTAAACAAATCCTCATAAATATTTTTGTAAATTTACAATACATGAAAATATGTGAAACAAACTCAAGTTCTTCATTACATAATACACACATTTCATTCTCTGCTATTCTTCCAATTTCTGGCTTTTGTTTTCAATGGCAAGATATCCCAGAGAAATAGTAAAATCAGTATTTTTAATAAGTAAACGAATAGCTCGCAGAGCCATGTGATTCATATGGAGGACAGAGCTATGATTGAGAGAGGCCGTGGTTTGCCATATATTTAGGCATTCTTCTCGGCTTTCCTCTACCCTTGGATAAATATGTAAATCCCATGCGCGGCGGTGTGGCTCAACGGGCTAAGCGTTAGGAATACGCTCGCCACCGCACCTCTAAATTACTCTGCATGGGTCCCGCAGGTTCGTATCCATGCAGGGATGGTTATGTGCAAGAGGATTGCTGGACTCCTCGCCGCCGTTGGGTGATTCACGTAACCGCTGGTCGGTTACGGCTTCCTCCACTAACAAGTCCATGCTTCCGAAAACAAACAATATAACTAATCCCATGCCCGACTTGGAATGGTAACCAGACGAGAGGCCGTGGTTCGCCATATGGATAAGTCGTCTTATCGGCTTTCCTTTCCCCCGGGATAAATATGTAATCCTTATCCTCATTATCCTAATAAATACATAAATAACCGCACCCCACTGGGCGACTGGTTCATATTCTGTACTGTAGGATAAATAATCCAATATTCATTTTTCATATGTCCATTCCATCAGTGTTTGAGGTGTTGATCGCATCGGCATACAATTCATCAGTTTTTAGTATATTGAGTTAGATTATGTACAATAAACGTAAAAATTAAATATATTAGACATGTTCATTTAATACATACTAAATTTATACACACTAGATTTATAGTTCAAATACAATTCCTTAGTATTTCAAATTCTCTGACAAAATTTGGTGATTTTCTATTTTTTTCATGTTGAGTCTGTAAGTGATTGCAGTTTTTATTTGTTTGATAACTAGGTGCTGATTAGGGGTATTACTTTCGAATATAACAGAATTTCTTTGTATCCATATTTTATATCTAGTGATTGAAATTAAATAAACATCTTGTAATGTTGGAATGTAACAAATAGCTTAAAATCCAATAAAACACAAGTTTCATAATTTTTCAAAAGTCTGGCATTATTTAAATTCCTAACAGTATTTTCCATGAAATCAAAAACATAATCAAAATATTCACAATTCATAAAAAGAGGGCTAACAAATTCTGGTTCTTTTCCACATAACACACACATATCATTTCCTGCTATATGTCTTATTCCAGGTTTGTTTTTACTGGTAAAATATCCCACATTAACTTGAAATTAAAGGTTTTCATATAGTTTGCCAGAATATTATTATGAATATTCTCACATGCAATATTTAAATTACAATTGCGTAGAAAAATTAATCTGTCCCAGTCATAGAAATAACAATTTTTTTATAATAGTTTTATGCATATCTTCTTTTATATCTGTACTACTTATGTTATGCTTTCTTAAAATTCTAATATTAATCTATACTCACTTTGAGGACAAAATCTATGTAAACATGTATTTTTAGTTCTAATCCCCCAAAATGTACTAAGTTGTTGTCCAATATTGTATTCAACAAAGGACATACAAATATGATTGTAATCCTCATTATAATCACATTCTCTAGCTTTATAATAATCCAAGACACTAATTATGTACATGCACATTGTAAAAATGGGTATGTTAATAATATCATAACCCCCCAAATTTTTTGGTTTGCACAAATTCCCTATTTTCAGTATGCTTCTTCCATTGAATACAAATTTTTCCACGTTTACTATCTAATAGATATGCATTCCCAATAAGCATATGCTCATAGTTGTATGCTTTCAGCGTACCATACTTCGAAACCCAAAACCAAATATGTATTGAAGAATTAAAGCCCTCAATACGGTCAATTTCGCACCCGACTCGGCTGAAGCAAGGGATTTTGGCAGCGAGCAATGCGTTTTCTTAATATGCAACGAACCATTTAGCCGGACGACGTAAAAAATGCAGGGAACAATACCAAAATGAGCAAATCTTTGCAAGTTTCCACTCATTGTATATATGCTCATTGGGCCCACCAACTTAATATATATACCAGTATACTGGTATCGTACCAGTTCTGTTTCACGTTGGAATTTACGCGTCGCTGAATCAAACACTTGTATTGCTCATAGCTATTCCGAATATCTCAACACAATATACACGCTTTTTTACGCAGTTACTAAATTTCATTTTTGTTGAGCAAATCACGCGGTCCATCGATGTCGACCACAGCGCAAGATTTGAAAACACACCTTGCCCTATATAAAATTCACGTGTTGAACACAACAGGCTGAAATATATAAATCGTCCATATCCAAAGTGAATATAACTATCTAGATTCTAGGCTATAGTGACTATAGCTAGGCTCAGCTCATCGCTAAGCGTTAGATAGGATAGCATTTACCTATTTTTCTCTTGGGGGGGGGGGGGAGGAAAGTTCATATGGCGAACCACGGCCTCACGTCCGGTTACCGGTACGATTCCACGTCGGGTATGGGATTAGTTAGTTACTTGTTTTTCGGAAGCATGAGCTTGACGGTGGAGAAAGCCGTAACCGACCAGCGGTTACATGGACCACCCTACGGCGGCGAAGAGTCCAGCAATCTCCCTGCACATAACCATCCTGCATGGGATTCGAACCCACGCAGAGTAATTAGAGGTGCGGTGGCGAGCATATTCCTAGTGCTTAGCACGATGAGCCACACCGCGGCGCCAAAGGAATACGCTCGCTACCGCACCTATGATTACTCTGTGTGGGTTCGACTCCCATGCGAAGATAGCTATGCACTCCTTCCCCCTCCCCCATCTTATTGGGCCCCATCAGGAAAAATTCAATTACCGGTATCTTACCGAAATTTTCAAATTTTACAAAATTGTCTAGTCCCTTCACACAACTTGATGGGCCACGGCCCATGGGCCGTAGAGGAGTCACCACTTCCACTCCGGACCAGAGGCCGTGGTTCGCCATATAGTTAATCCGTGTCATCGGATTTTCTGCCTTCCTGGATAAATATATAAATCCTATCCTAACTATATAGTCACTTTGTCCATATCAGTGCTCACAACAGCTGAAGTAAATTGAAAGCGATGTCTCGAAAATCTCCATTTAGTCGAACACCCGTTTGAACGACGAGGTACAATTTTTCAATAATAATTCCTATATTTTTTTATGAAAGGTGACAATTGTGGCTCAAATTTGTGGGAGATAGCAGATTAAGTTTAGTTTATTTAATTTTGAAAAATATGTGGGCCACCCAAAACTCTTCTGTGGGCCCTGCACCACAGTATATCTTACGCGAAGAAATTGAAATGAAGAATCAATTTTTTCATGGACAGATAGGGTATTGCTATATGAACCAAATAAATTAAAGAAACTGTAGCTTGCTATCAAATACATTTGCATCAAGTGACAAGACTGGCAATAACTTACCATGCCCGTATGCCCCACTGATTACATTACCCTGCGCTGAAGCGTATACATACCATAACAAGCTTCCTGGACACTTTCACAAGTTGAAGAAATGCTGTGTGGATAATTATGGACGAGTGGATTCCTGGGCTCCTCCCTCTATCATAGGGTGGTTACGGTACCGTAATGCTTCCTCCACCACCAAGTCCATGCATCTGAAACAAATAATCCCATAACCGATATGGACTATTCAACTCGCGAAACTCTATACCGGTATTATACTACCCTACATCAAATCATGAAAAGGAAATTCCTAAAAAACATTGAAATTCCAATGCAAATGTGTGAGTGGTTAACAGAAATCTGGCTGTAGAAACTCCTTCATCAAGGTTTCCCAAGATGGCCCAGAATACTAAAAATATAGCTTTGGTTACTCGCGACTTTCCTTTTCCAGTAAAACTGTAATTATCGTTTTCGGCGCCGCAGAATTATGTGTACCAATATGAAGGTAATTAATTTTTTTCGCCTACTTTACATCAAGTTGTTGGGCAGGGGGGATATTTACTTGGCTAACACAGACAGGACTCGAACTCTTAATAGAACTAAAATAAGGAAAACCGGAATAAAATTAACCTAGTACACATACTACGGGAGTATCTCGTTTTTTCATAATTTTGGGCTTGTGTCATATTTTTTCTGGTTTGACGAAATAAACGTGACTTGACTAGATAACTTTTGCCTTTGATACATTACCACCAACAGCATTTTGGGCATGCATAGTATGTTGGGACTACAGTGATTTTAGAAATTAGTTTTCAGTTTATAATCAAACTACTCGTAGTCTTTTACAATATAAAATCATTTAACTCACTAGGAAAAAACAATCTTTCAAATTTTAAAAATTATATTCTGAAAAAATTTAAAATCTGCACAGATTAATGTAGCTCATTTATATTTATAGATTCAAAGATACGGGTAAATAATAAAAGTTCAAAAAAGAGAGCAATGCTAAAATATATGGACACAAAGATCAAAACGAATTGGTAGGGTATCTAATCTTTTACGGCAAATACAGACTTTCCAATTTCGGCTGATCACCAGATAGCAAAGAATGCGAACTTCCACAGTGCGCAATTTTGATGATGTTTTCACACATAATCCCACAAAAGGCCCACAAGTTTTTTTTAAACGCAATAATAGATATTCTAGCGACAACAGTAATCTTTAGCCACTGAAAATTTCAAAGCTATTGGTCCAGCAGTTGAAGAGAAGCGATTTTTTTTACAGCAACATGAACCACAAAACGATCCATAGGTTCTCTTCGTGTCTGTCCAACTAGCTTAAAATTACTTGGAAATAAGATTGCCTATCAATTTGCTAATCATTATGTATCCACCCCACGATAATATGTAGGAGAATTGCAGGACCCTTCAACATAAAAATATGGCTAAGTTAAGGTAATCAAGCGTTAGACTAATCTGGTTAGTCTAAATATGGTTAAGTTAAGGTAATCAAGCGTTGCAGTTACATCCAATCATGACCAGTAAAATAAATTTTGCCAGTCGATAACTACAGCCACATTGGTAAACATGGAGATCCTATTCAAAGAAATATTACAGTTTTGTGTAATTATATACACCCCAATTGCTAAGTGTAAGTAATTACACAAATCATTATATTTCAAGGCTCACAACATTTCTGGGAGAATGCCATTGTGTTGGGCTCTTCAAGGGCGTCAGAAAGTTTAATTCTTGACAATATTTTTAACTATTAAAGGACAAATCAAATATATACAAATATTATCATCATTGCTCAGAACTTTTGAATGGCAAAATAATGAAAATGGTAAAGTGACAAACATCTGAACTTCATCCAGGAAAGCCCAAAGTCGTTTATGAATTGAGATCCCATCAGTATTTATATACCGTATATATAAAATCTATTCGTTTATTGAAGACTGGAAACTTTCTTGTAGACATGAAATAGTTTTTTTACTTCTTCTGTAAATACCTTTTCCAACCCTTTTTTCCTTTCTCTTTTTTTCTAGACCCTCCACTACTTTTTGAATCGCTAAGCTTTGGGATTCTCTGACCACTTGATTCCCCCATTTGCTGTTCATTCTCAAAATCTTTGGACCGATTTCCTGGTAGTTGATGCTGATTGCTGTGCAGATGCTCTTCATTATTTTTATAATCAACAGTCTCTGTTGAGTTATAACCGACCACATTCTGGCCTTGACTTGAGTGGGCCCTATCATCTGAGGTTAATTGACCTTGAGATGTGGGGTTATACCTTTGCGAAGGCATGCTTCCGTAATTTATACGTGCATTTCTTCGGTGATCATCAGGGTTGTGACCACCTATGGCTCCACCAGCCGGACATTGGTTGAATCTTCGTTCCTGTATGTCACAAGACTGCCCTTGATAAACTGCATCCACAGCGTTTCCTTCGTTTGGATTTTGTGCTACTTGGCCACTGTGCGGTGTTTGCTTTGCTGGTATTTCCATTCTAGTATGTTCATAGTATGTGTTTTGAACACCAACACTGTTATCACCCTTCATCACAAACTCTGTTTTGTAAGCAGGGACCAGCCAACTAAATGGTACAGAGTTATCCAGTACAACGGATGTTTCTTCATTCGATGCATCTATCTCAGTTATAGTATACTTTATCACCGGCTCTTCATCATCTTCACCCCCTGAAAGATCTATCTTATTGCCATCAATGGTGAATTTTTCATCTCTGCTCAATGGGTCACCCCAAAATTGCACCAGTTCGACTTTTCTGCTTGCAATTCGAACTTTTCGATTCGACTGGAACCGCAGCCGAATATTTCTGCCGTACCTTGAATATAAAAATGTATTGGATATTAAATTTTAGGCATTCTGCTCGGTGTTAGGATCGCATTTGACATCACAGGTTTGAATCCTGTGGAAGATGATTATAGGTGGGAAAATTGTTAGTCTACTCCATGTCGAGTGGTTGACCAGTTTTTTTTTTTATGTATGGACTTGATGAAGGATGAAGCCGACACCGACCGGCACCCACACTAACCACCCTGCAGTAGCGAGGAGTGTAGCGATCTTCTTGCACATAAAAATCAGCCACAGGATTCGAACTTGCAAACTCATGATGGTAATCAGAGGTGCGATGACGAGTGTGATTTCAATACTTAGCATGATATGCCAACTGCCAATATATATTACTATCAACACCTTCTGCCTTAGTCTAGCAAGCTAAAGATTAGACCCTGACTGTCAATTATTCGACGTCAGATGTGAGATGAACCATGGCTTATCAAAACGCTTGTCCTTTCGAAACCGATAACTTCATAGTATGATTGCATATATTTTGCAAGGTCTTGTTCAAAATCAAAGATGTGACAACATCCATGAAATATTAAAAAAATAAAAAAACATACAGAACTTACTTGACAGCAAAACTTTCAGGCAGTCCCAGAGTGTAAAAACCCAATTTTTTTATCGCCTCAGTTTTGCTACGATGTTCAATCTCACAATGATCAAATATATACCAGTGGACATGATGATGCGTTGGAGTTTCTTTAGGAGGCTGACGAAGACAAATAATTGAGTAAAAATGCCGTTTGGCTTTTGGATACTCAGATTTCAGAGCAGAGATGCAGAACCTAGTAAAAGAATTATAAAATATTTGTAAAAATAAAGTAACTGCTATAGTGTTGTGTGATGACTCAAATGATGAGTAGCGCGACAACTCTTAATTGTTGCGGCACAATGCATACCATATATCCGTCTGGCTCACCAGTCAACACATATCGTCGTGTTAACTTGTAGACGTTTATGATCGCTGTTTTGTTGTATTGTTTAAGTTGTGCCGCTGTTCTCAATAAACGGAGTTCAATTGTATACGAGTTTCTATTCTGAGCAAATAGCAATTACCGGTAAGTAACACAACAATGGCTATCATATGAAAACATAGGATGGCCCAAATACACAGAACCAGTAGTGGGATTCAGCCGGTTCTATAGAACCGTCTCACGGAATTTCATAAGATCAGCGAACCGGTTAGCATTACATGACTTTTTGTAACAGAACTGCCTGAAAATATGACATTTGTGTGATGGAACCGGCTGACAAAAAATTCCACCACTGCACAGAACCCATAAATTCTTACCCTTAGATAAAATTAAAACTAAAATTACTTCTAAAAATATGAAGAAAATTTATTTAACACTTGAACTTCTGTTTGTGTATGATTGTACTCAAACGTTTCAGTAATCTAAGACGCTTTACACCAGTGGCCGGCAACCACCGGGCCGCGGCCCATCGCCGGTCCGCGGAAAGGTTACTGCCGGTCCGCAGAGAGGTGACACAAAAACGGACAAGGCTGTAAAAAAACCTCTACAATCTAACCACAAACCCTACGACTAAAACAGCACCCAACAGCAAACCAAACAAACACAACGCATTTGAGCAGCATGTCTGACTTCACAAAAAATTGACATGTCAGTGTGTCGCAATAATGATGGGTCATTTGTTTCCACTATGCCGTATAAGAATGTCTCTCATCAGTCCGTATAAGAGATATCTCCAACAAAATGATTCTCGCTAAGAACGTGACTACTTCACTACTGGCTCGTAGCTAACCGGTCATGCCTAGTCAGCGCTAATTCTACACTTCAGATTCCGGATAATCATAAAGTTAGCACATCGGGTAAAAAAAAATCGTTTTGGCAAAACAAACATCAATCAATACCCAGACCAGAGTCAGAAGGTTTACAGGCATTGTTCCCTTTCCCGCAATCTTCTTAATGTGAGGCCTGGTTTTTAATACTGATAACTACAAATGAAATATTGAAGCAGTCCGGATGTAAGAAACACGTTACGTGTGTCAATGTCGACCATATCTCCAATATGGTAACAGTTAATGACCAGCAGACAAATACAGATATCGTACTTATTAGCATCACTTTTGTTTTTTAGTATATTGTCAACATAAATTTCCTAATGCGTATAATTTATTGCATAGGCTTAGTCCGTTTGTGTGAAGGTGGTCCGCCAAAATTTGGTCAGGCTTTACCGGTCCGTCACTTGGAAAAGGTTGCCGACCACTGCTTTACACAATAGAATTTACCCTTATAGAATCCAGATTTATTGGATCAGATGCCATGGTACACCACATGATTGAGCAATATTTCCTTGCCCAGAATAAATACGGAAATCCTACATTTTTTTCTGAATACAGTAATGCTTACCCACAGAAGGTATTAACTTTGAATTCAGCTTTTGTACCTTGTCCATGCTCCAACTTCAAATATTTCTCCACAACACCATCGTCAATCCTCTCAACCTGAAAAGGAGTCCATGTTATTATTATAATATGAGAAAAATACTAAAAAAATGCATGTGAGATGTGACAATCAGAAGTTGAAATTTCAATCTGAAAGAACAGTCTAAATAGCTTTTTACCACAATAGCTAAGAAAAAAAAGAAATATTTAGAATGTTTCTCATCTCCTAAACAATCTTACTTGTTAAACAGCAATAAACATGGATATACAATGATATACATTGAGGACTTACATTAAGAATAAGTGGATCGTCAGGATCAATTGCAGAGTACATGACTTCCAGGTATATTGTCACTTCATTCTTAAACGTCATCTCGTCCTTTGATTCAAAAAATATTTCTGGTGAAACGTATATGCGAGAATCATCAATCAGCTGTTAGATAGAAACATAAAAAACAAAAATTATGTTGGGCGTAAAATATTTCTAATTGTGGGATTACAAGCACCTAGTGTTGAGAGACAAATGCCAATTTCGAGAGCGGTGTGATGCCTTAGTGGTTGAAACGTAGACATAACTATGTTGTCATCTCAGGTTCGAATCCCATGCATTTGATATAAGAATTACATATTTACTCTGTGTGGGTTCGCAGGTTCGAATCCCATGCAGGGATGGGTATGTGCGAGAGGATTGCTGGACTCCTCGCCGGCGTAGGGTGGTTCACGTAACCGCTGGTCTGTTACCTCTTCCCCCATCATCAAGTCCATGCTTCCGAAAACAAAAACTAACTAATTCCATACCTGATATGAAATGCTAACCAGACGAGAAGCCGTGGTTCGTCATATGATTAAGCCGTCTTATCGGTTTTTCTTTCTCCGGGATAAATATGTAAGTCCTATCATTATAATTAACAATGGAAAAATATACTGCGATGGAGCTTCTGTAAAAAGTAACCACAAGCTGACTTCTAGAATCAACTACTGTATATTCATGGATCAAAAGCAATTATCGAGTTACCTATTTTAAGGTAAGATTTGCTGTCCCTCTCTCACCTTCCTTTCCAGCCCTTAGATTTATAAGCTCCTATTTGTTAAGGGCTCATCCTATGGATTACAGTCTCATAAAATTCAACTCTTATCACTGAGAATGGGCGTAGAATTAATTCAAAGTCAAATATTCCTTTTCCTTCTGAAAAATTGTTGACTTTGTAATTTACCTTTTCTTTCAATCTGTAATAGTCAGGTCGGACTGTTATTTCTATCTTTTCATCGACCGCATCGCAAGGAAATATAATTTCAGCATATGGAGTCTTCACAACGCATCCATTACGACCGACAGTAAAGGAAAATGGATTGAACGAATTGTCTATAAATTCATCACGTTGTCTGGGCAAGAATGACGGAATGGTAGTCTGAAATTAACAAGAATAAGATATTGTTGGGTCACGTATATAGCTTGTTTCAATAAATCCAACAGTAGGCACATCATGTTGACTGTAAAAAAAATTTTCAGCCTAGTATTGTTGATTTCCCTGCATTGATTTCCCAACTTGTTACCCCAACAGCCAGTGCATCTTGGGCAATTAAGTTGGACCTATTACCATGGCTTTGCGGCGTCGTGCTTGACTGCAGTTTTATTTTTGCTACTGTGTTCACCCGCGCATGACGCTGTGAGACAAAACTGACATGTTGAATCGCCGTAAACGCGTCTTTTTGACTTACCCGACACCAATGTGACAATAAATCACTTTGCTCGACACGATGGATATTCCTTTTTCTCCCATTTGAACATTTCTCTCCCAACTCTCTCGAGTCCATTCATAATTTTAAATTTAAACATTTCTCTTTATACTTACTCTCTCGTTTCGATTTATGTTTCCAAATTTTCCTCTGTACGTATTTAAATCTAGCTAAATTATTTGACGTTTTTGACGTCAACTGCTGCTGAACTCAGCATTTATGGTGTCGCTGACACGATGACTTTACAGTCTTTCGCGACTCCTCGTTGATTGCAGTTGAAACATTGTGTATCTGTTTTCTTTTGCCTTGATTTAGTATTGTTTGTGTTACAATATTTCATGCTTGACGAAAATAAATTATCTGAATCTATTGCCATGTCCCATCTAAAATGTTAACCATATGGGAGGCTGTTGCTCACAATCTGACTTATAAGCTGACATACCTGTTTTGCTCATTCTGGAATAACTATTAAATATGCTAGAAAATGGAAGACTGAATATGAAAGAGCTCAAGGAATGATAAATAATAAACCAAAAAGGGCGCTCCCGAAGTGTGTGTATCAAAAACCAATATGGAGGTAACTAATTTTGTTCGCCTATTTTACATCAAGTTGTGTGAAGGAACTGAAACCTATGGTGGTATATTCACTTGGCTAACACAAACAGTCCCCGAACTCGTAATGGAACTAAAATAAGGAAAATGGGAATAAAATTATGCCCTAACCTGGTACACACACTACAGGAATATCCCAATAAGTGCTAAATATTTAAAAAATACAAGAACTTACCGGCTTTTCGCTTTCCTGCATTGTTTCTTCACCCACGATAGAAGAACTGCAAACTGAAACTAAAACGATAAACAATCATTACGAATAAATGATAAAATGAAAATATTTACGGTAAATGAATAAATAATGAATCATTCAAAGGTAAGAAAAACTCAACTCAAAGTTTTATATACAAGGGACCTTACTACCAACACCATAGTTGCAACAGTTCAAATTTCACGACTTTGGAAACAACTTTTTGCACAAAAAATGGATTATACAACAGAGTGCAATGACTGAAAACATGGACAAGGTTCTTAAAATTTTCATTTTATACAACTGCATCACATTTTAAATATGATATGAATACATAAAAACAGTGGAATCTTAATCACTTTGTCGGTAAAATTATCTATCCCTCGCTATGCGATGGTGTACCAGTCAGATAAGGGACCCAACAGACATTGCAATAATTGTGTGTAACCACTGGTTTATCTTATTTGCAAATACAAAATAACTCTCTACACAAGGCTATAGACAAGTAGTCACTCACATGGAGCTTTGTATTTTTGAGTATTCAGCTCCAGCTCTCGACTCTTGAGTTTTATCACAAGAATTACAAAAATTTTGATGTTTGGAACCATTCTATAGTTTTGGTTATTTCGACCATAACAAAATTCAGACTCTGACACCAAACTCCTAGAAGTTCAAATATAAACACTAACTTCAGCTACAATTCCAATACCGTCAAAAATGCCAAACAACCTATCCCCATACACTACTGCATTGGGTTTTAAAAAAAGAATGCTTGGTACTTACAATCCCGTTCTATTCCAGAGTCTGCTATCGAAGGTGGCGGGTCATGAGGTTTGTTTTCGTCATCGGAAGATGGTGGTGTTCGACGTCTCATAAGGAGATCTTCAGTCTAAATCAAGTACACAAAATGTAAACCCAAAACATTTTTATGTAAACCCAAAATCCTCCTTTAAAGCATGACACACATATTTTTAAAAAGTTTAGAAAATTCAGTTGGTGGGATGGGTAGGACCATTGGAAACCACTATGATTGTGACCCAGGTTAATAATCTAGGTTTCAAACCAAGTCATTTTTTAAAATTCTTTCCGGACGCAAAAGTTAACCCTAAATTCCGGACATGTCCGGGATTTTCCGGACGGTGTGGCAACCCTAAACTAAATGCCATCACACATAGCAGATTGCAACATTGTTAAAAGTACAATGTGCCCTGATGCACGATAGATATTATTGCTTTGGATAAATCATGTATCCACAAAATTGAATTAATAAAAGAACTTACTGGCTTTTCTTTTTTCGGCGTTGTTTCTTCACCCATGACAGAAGAACTGCAAACTGAAACTAAAACGATAAACAATCATTAAGAATAAATGATAAAATGAAAATATTTACGGTAAATGAATAAATAATGAATCATTCAAAGGTAAGAAAAACTAAACTCAAAGTTCGAAATACCAAGGCCCTTACTACCAACACCATAGCTGCAACAGTTCAAATTCCACAACTTTGGAAACAACTTTTTGCACAAAAAATGGATTATACAACAGACTATAATGACTGAAAACATGGACAAGGTTCTTAAAATTTTCATTTTATACAACTGCATCACATTTTAAATATGATATGAATACATAAAAACAGTGGAATCTTAATCACTTTGTGGGTAAAATTATCTATCCCTCGCTATGGTGTACCAGTCAGATAAGGGACCCAACAGACATTGCAATAATTGTGTGTAACCACTGGTTTATCTTATTTGCAAATACAAAATAACTCTCTACACAAGGCTATAGACAAGTAGTCACTCACATGGAGCTTTTGTATTTTTGAGTATTCAGCTCCAGCTCTCGATTCTTGAGTTTTATTTTTAACAACAAAAATTTTGATGTTTGGAACCATTCTATAGTTTTGGTTATTTCGACCATAACAAAATTCAGACTCTGACACCAAACTCCTAGAGGTTCAAATATAAACACTAACTTCAGGTACAATTCCAATACCGTCATAAATGCCAAACAACCTATCCCCATACACTACTGCATTGGGTTTTAAAAAAAGAATGCTTGGTACTTACAATCCCGTTCTATTCCAGAGTCTGCTATCGAAGGTGGCGGGTCATGAGGTTTGTTTTCGTCTTCGGAAGATGGTGGTGTTCGACGTCTCATAGGGAGATCTTCAGCCTAAATCAAGTACACAAAATGTAAACCCAAAACATCTAAAATAAACCCAAAATCCTCCTTTAAAGCATGACACACATATATTTTTAAAAAGTTTAGAAAATTCAGTTGGTGGGATGGGTAGGATCATTGGAAACCACTATGATTGTGACCCAGGTTAATAATCTAGGTTTCAAACCGAGCCAAAACCCTCACCCTTGAGTGCAACAAATTGGATATATAATGACGAACTGAAAGATTTTGGTACTTCTTTAGCTGCTTACATATCTAGTAGATTCAGGCACAGAACCCTGATCGAAGGCAAAGTATTAGAATATACATAACACTAAAACTCTCCGGGATCCCAAAGTTCAGAGCAGGATATTACAATCTGTAGAATTTAATCTGTCTCGCTGTTCAAATATGACTTTGAGGTCGAGTCGAGGTTCAGCATATTGATAAGTCCTCCTAGTGCCTTTCTATTCCTTCAGGATAAATATGAAAATCTTTTTGAAGATAAGGTTTCCTGGCGGCTGCCTTGGGATGAGAGCATGGGATGATTTTTTTGCATAGATTAAATCAGGAATCTCCAACAATTGTTAAATTAACTCGCATTTCGGGATAAATTTACGAAATATTACATAACCTAATGTCATCACACATAGCAGATTGCAACATTGTTAAATATACAATGTGCCCTGTTGCATGATAGATATTATTGCTTTGGATAAATCATCTATCTACTCATCTATCCACAAAATTAAACAAATAAAAGAACTTACCTGGTATACTGTTATCATTATCTTCTTACTCATGACAGAAGAACTGCGAACTGAATTTAAAAAGATAAACAATCATTTTGAATGTTTGATAAAATGAAAATATTCAAATGAAGAAATATTGAATCACTCAAAGGTAAGGATAACTCAACTCAAAGTTTTAAATACCAAGGCCCTTACTACCAACACCATAGCTGCAACAGTTCAAATTTCACAACTTTGGAAACAACTTTTTGCACAAAAAATGGATTATACAACAGAGTACGATGACTGAAAACATGGACAAGGTTCTTAAAATTTTCATTTTATTCCACTGCATCACATTTTTAATATGATATGAATACATAAAAACAGTGGAATCTTAATCACTTTGTGGGTAAAATTATCTATCCCTCGTTATGCGATGGTGTACCAGTCAGATGAAGGACCCACCATACATTGCAATATTTGTGTGTAACCACTGGTTTATCTTATTTGCAAATACAAAATAACTCTCTACACAAGGCTATAGACAAGTAGTCACTCACATGGAGCTTTTGTATTTTTGAGTATTCAGCTCCAGCTCTCAACTCTTGAGTTTTATTTTTAACTACAAAAATTTTAATGTTTGGAACCATTCTATAGTTTTGGTTATTTCGCCCAAAACAAAATTCAGACTCTGACACCAAACTCCTACAAGTTCAAATATAAACACTAACTTCAGCTACAATTCCAATACCGTCATAAATGCCAAACAACCTATCCCCATACACTACTGCATTGGGTTTTAAAAAAAGGATGCTTGGTACTTACAATCCTGTTCTATTTCAGTGTCTGCTATCGAAGGTGGCGGGTCATGTGGTTGGTTTTCGTCATCATACACAAAATCCTCCTTTAATGCAAGACACATGTATATTTGAAAAAAGTTTTGAAAAAATTCAGTTGGTGGGAAGGGTAGGACCATTGGAAACCACTATGTTTGTTAATAATATGTTTGTTAAGGTTAATAATCTGGGTTTCAAATCAAGCACACCACATCACCCTGAGTGTAACAAATTGGATAGATAATGACGAACTGAAAGATTTTGGTACTTCTTTAGCTGCTTACATATCCAGTAGATTCAGGCACAGAACCCTGATCGGAGTATATGTAAATAAAAAAGGATGTGTTTAAATCTAGAAACCTGCTCGCAGGACGGATGAAATGTTGCCGTGGGCCGGATGTGGCCCGCGGGCTGCAACTTGCCCAGGCCTGCCTTAGGGAGTGTTTCTTGACGAGGTTGTTCTGCTACATATGGTGGTGGTGGTCCCTGTAAGAAAGTGCAAAAAGATAGGGTTTATTATTTATCCAATAGATGGAAGTTTCTTATCCAGTTATCAGTTTGTTGAAAGTGAAAATGTTTGTTAGTTGTTTCAGAACATGGAATTGGTGTAGAAGAAGCTGTAACCAACCAGCGATTACTCTAATATTCACCCTATGACATAAGTATTCCCAACAGGATTCTAACTTCGAACCAGCAGAGAATAATTAAAGATGACGCAGCACCTGATGTATTAGGCCGGGGTTCTCCAACCCGTGACCTTTTTTTTGTAGATAATTTGCGGCCACGTCATCAATGAAATTCAAAAAGTGGCCCATGACATATAGGATAGGATTTACATATTTATCCCGGGGGAGAGGAAAGCCGATAAGACGGCTTATCCATATGGCGAACCACGGCCTCTCGTCCGGTTACCATTCCAAGTCGGGTATGGGATTAGTTTTTACTGTATTGTTTGTTTTCGAAAGCATGGACTTGGTGGTGGAGGAAGCGGTAACCGACCAGCGGTTACGTGAACCACCCAACGACGGCGAGGAGTCCAGCAATCCTCTCGCACATAACCATCCCTGCATGGGATTCGAACCTGCGAACCCACGCAGAGTAATTAGAGGAGCGGTGGCGAGCGTATTCCTAACGCTCAGCCCGTTGAGCCACACCGCCGCGCCGCATATTTTGAGATGGAGACCCCTGTATTACGCACAAGCGCAACATTACATTACAAGCAACATCAAACTTGGCATCTCATGGATTGGCTCTAGGTAACATTAACCAATTTCTATCAGTAAAAGCTTATACTTCATATTCATGGAATCGCTCAGAGCTGTCGTCATCAATATCATCCCTCAGAGCTGAAGAAGGACTGTGCCTTTCATTATCGCTTCTCCGTACAGCATCATCCTGGACAAAAAAAAATGAAATTTGATTTGAAACTAAAAAATTTGGATGTCAGGGATGGGGGACCAATGACCTTGTTCACGCCTTTCACCCCGAACAATACCCTGTACAAGCAACCACTGGTATCTAACGATATGTATGAAACTACCATTATTTGAAATGGCCGAAATCTTATTGGTTCGGCATTGTCTAACCAATTCATTACACCCTGGGCGCGGTGTGTGGCATTGAACTTAACCCGAGATGTATGATCCGCGATGCCAATGCAGTAAGGTCTAGTCTTGTGTTGCTAGGTGCAAGAATTATATTAAGCATCTTGTGTCTTTCCTCCCACGGTATCACATTTTTTACCACGTTGAAAATACATTGTAATACAGAATGTAAAAACGAATGAAAATGGCATATCGGAGAGAAGAGAGACATGACCCATAAAGAAACCCCATTCAAATATACCTTACCCTAATGAGACTTTGAAGTTTAGCTCCAGAAACGTTCACCGCAATGTTCTTAAATAAAGGAGATAATATTTTAGTGTTTCAGACGGTAACTTTTTTGTGTCGTGCAGAATGGCTGTGAAGGTTTGGCATGATTTAATTGGAGTCATATTTTAAACTCATGGAAGTCTAAATTCTGACTTTCCCAGTCAGAGTTGGAATTTCACGTTCTCAAATGTGACGACAAAGTCAGCAGTCATAATTAGGGCTGGGCATTTCGAATCGAATATTCGAATCGATTCGAAGAATAAATTATTCGAATCGGTTCAGAGCTAAATTTCGAATCGCCACCATCTTGTTTTTATCTTTCCGCTAATGGTCAAGGTGAATTCCCCAATTTTTTTTTCATTGGAGTCATATTTAACTTATAACTCACAATCTGACTTATAAGCTGACATACCTGTTTTGCTCATTCTGGAAAAATTATTAAATATGCTAGAAAATGGAAGACTGAATATGAAATAGCTCAAGGAATGATAAATAATAAACCAAAAAGGGCGCTCCCGAAGTGTGTGTACCAAAAACCAATATGGAGGTAACTAATTTTGTTCGCCTATTTTACATCAAGTTGTGTGAAGGAACAAAACCTATGGTGGTATATTCACTTGGCTAACACAGACAGTCCCCGAACTCGTAGTGGAACTAAAATAAGGAAAATGGGAATAAAATTATGCCCTAACCTGGTACACACACTACAGGAATATCCCAATAAGTGCTAAATATTTAAAAAATACAAGAACTTACCGGCTTTTCGCTTTCCTGCATTGTTTCCACGATAGAAGAACTGCAAACTGAAACTAAAACGATAAACAATCATTACGAATAAATGATAAAATGAAAATATTTACGGTAAATGAATAAATAATGAATCATTCAAAGGTAAGAAAAACTCAACTCAAAGTTTGAAATACAAGGGACCTTACTACCAACACCATAGCTGCAACAGTCCAAATTTCACAACTTTGGAAACAACTTTTTGCACAAAAAATGGATTAGTCAGATAAGGGACCCAACAGACATTGCAATAATTGTGTGTAACCGATGGTTTATCTTATTTGCAAATACAAAATAACTCTCTACACAAGGCTATAGACAAGTAGTCACTCACATGGAGCTTTGTATTTTTGAGTATTCAGCTCCAGCTCTCGACTCTTGAGTTTTATTTTTACCTACAAAAATTTTGATGTTTGGAACCATTCTATAGTTTTAGTTATTTTGACCATAACAAAATTCAGACTCTGACACCAAACTCCTACAAGTTCAAATATAAACACTAACTTCAGCTACAATTCCAATACCGTCAAAAATGCCAAACAACCTATCCCCATACACTGCTGCATTGGGTTTTAAAAAAAGAATGGTTGGTACTTACAATCCCGTTCTATTCCAGAGTCTGCTTTCGAAGGTGGCGGGTCATGAGGTTTGTTTTCGTCTTCGGAAGATGGTGGTGTTCGACGTCTCATAGGGAGATCTTCAGCCTAAATCAAGTACACAAAATGTAAACCCAAAACATCTAAAATAAACCCAAAATCCTCCTTTAAAGCATGACACACATATAATTTTGAAAAGGTCAGAAAATTCAGTTGGTGGGATGGGTAGGATCATTGGTAACCACTATGATTGTGACCCAGGTTAATAATCTAGGTTTCAAACCGAGTCATTTTTTAAAGTTCTTTCCGGACGCAAAAGTTAACCCTAAATTCCGGACATGTCCGGAATTTTCCGGACGGTATGGCAACCCTAAACTAAATGCCATCACACATAGCAGATTGCAACATTGTTAAAAGTACAATGTGCCCTGATGCACGATAGATATATTGCTTTGGATAAATCATGTATCCACAAAATTGAATTATTAAAAGAACTTACTGGCTTTTCTTTTTTCGGCGTTGTTTCTTCACCCATGACAGAAGAACTGGGAAATGAAACTAAAAAGACAAACAATCATTTCAAAGTATAATAAAATGAAAATATTTGAAGAAATAATTAATCACTCAAAGGTAAGGAAAACTCAACTCAAAGTTCGAAATACCAAGGCCCTTACTACCAACACCATAGCTGCAACAGTTCAAATTTCACAACTTTGGAAACAACTTTTTGCACAAAAAATGATTTATACAACAGAGTACAATGACTGAAAACATGGACAAGGTTCTTAATATTTTCATTTTAAACAACTGCATCACATTTTTATCATTTTCAATGTAGTATGAACGCATAATAACAGTGGAATCTTAATCACTTTGTGGGTAAAATTATCTATCCCTCGTTATGCGATGGTGTACCAGTCAGATAAGGGACAGACAGACTAACATTGCAATAATTGTGTGTAACCAATGGTTTATCTTATTTGCAAATACAAAATAACTCTCTACACAAGGCTATAGACAAGTAGTCACTCACATGGAGCTTTGTATTTTTGAGTATTCAGCTCCAGCTCTCAACTCTTGAGTTTTATTTTTAACTACAAAAACTTTGATGTTTGGAACCATTCTATAGTTTTAGTTATTTTGACCAAAACAAAATTCAGACTCTGACACCAAACTCCTAGAAGTTCAAATATAAACACTAACTTCAGATACAATTCCAATACCGTCAAAAATGCCAAACAACCTATCCCCATACACTACTGCATTGGGTTTTAAAAAAAGGATGGTTGGTACTTACAATCCCGTTCTATTTCAGTGTCTGCTATCGAAGGTGGCGGGTCATGAGGTTTGTTTTCGTCATCGGAAGATGGTGGTGTTCGACGTCTCATAGGGAGATCTTCAGCCTAAATCAAGTACACAAAATGTAAACCCAAAACATCTAAAATAAACCCAAAATCCTCCCTTAAAGCATGACACACATATATTTTTGAAAAGGTCAGAAAATTCAGTTGGTGGGATGGGTAGGATCATTGGAAACCACTATGATTGTGACCCAGGTTAATAATCTAGGTTTCAAACCGAGCCAAAACCCTCACCCTTGAGTGTAACAAATTGGATATATAATGACATACTGAAAGATTTTGGTACTTCTTTAGCTGCTTACATATCCAGTAGATTCAGGCACAGAACCCTGATCGGAGTATATGTAAATAAAAAAGGATGTGTTTAAATCTAGAAACCTGCTCACGGGACGGATGAAATGTTGCCGTGGGCCGGATGTGGCCCGCGGGCTGCAACTTGCCCAGGCCTGCCTTAGGGAGTGTTTCTTGACGAGGTTGTTCTGCTACATATGGTGGTGGTGGTACCTGTAAGTGCAAAAAGATAGGGTTTATTATTTATCCAATAGATGGAAGTTTCTTATCCAGTTACCAGTTTGTTGAAAGTGAAAATGTTTGTTAGTTGTTTCAGAACATGGAATTGGTGTAGAAGAAGCTGTAACCAACCAGCGATTACTCTAATATTCACCCTATGACATAAGTATTCCCCACAGGATTCTAACTTAGAACCAGCAGAGAATAATTAAAGATGACGCAGCACCTGATGTATTAGGCCGGGGGTTTCCAACCCGTGACCTTTTTTATGTAGATAATTTGCGGCCACGTCATCAATGAAATTCAAAAAGTGGCCCATGACATATAGGATAGGATTTACATATTTATCCCGGGGGAGAGGAAAGCCGATAAGACGGCTTATCCATATGGCGAACCACGGCCTCTCGTCCGGTTACCATTCCAAGTCGGGTATGGGATTAGTTTTTACTGTATTGTTTGTTTTCGAAAGCATGGACTTGGTGGTGGAGGAAGCCGTAACCGACCAGCGGTTACGTGAACCACCCAACGACAGCGAGGAGTCCAGCAATCCTTCTCGCACATAACCATCCCTGCATGGGATTCGAACCTGCGAACCCACCCAGAGTAATTAGAGGTGCGGTGGCGAGCGTATTCCTAACGCTTAGCCCGTTGAGCCACACCGCCGCGCCGCATATTTTGAGATGGAGACCCCTGTATTACGCACAAGCGCAACATTACATTACAAGCAACATCAAACTTGGCATCTCATGGATTGGCTCTAGGTAACATTAACCAATTTCTATCAGTAAAAGCTTATACTTCATATTCATGGAATCGCTCAGAGCTGTCGTCATCTATATCATCCCTCAGAGCTGAAGAAGGACTGTGCCTTTCATTATCGCTTCTCCGTACAGCATCATCCTGAATAAAAAAAAATGAAATTTGATTTGAAACTAAAAAATATGGATGTCAGGGATGGGGGACCAATGACCTTGTTCACGCCTTTCACCCCGAACAATACCCTGTACAAGCAACCACTGGTATCTAACGATATGTATGAAACTACCATTATTTGAAATGGCCGAAATCTTATTGGTTCGACATTGTCTAACCAATTTATTACAACCTGGGCGCGGTGTGTGGCATTGAACTTAACCAGAGATGTATGATCCGCGATGCCAATGCAGTAAGGTCTAGTCTTGTGTCGCTAGGTGCCAGAATTATACTAAGCATCTTGTGTCTTTCCTCACACGGTATCACATTTTTTACCATGTTGAAAATACATTGTAATACAGAATGTAAAAATGACTGAAAAATGGCATATCGGAGAGAAGAGAGACATGACCAATAAAGAAACCCCATTCAAATATATCTTACCCAAATGAGACTTTGAAGTTTAGCTCCAGGAACGTTCACCGCAATGTTCTTAAATAAAGGAGATAATATTTTATTGTTTTAGACGGTAACTTTTTTGTGTTGTGCAGAATGGCTGTGAAGGTTTGGCATGATTTAATTGGAGTCGTATTTAAACTCATAGAATTCTAAATTCTGACTTTCCCAGTCAGAGTTAGAATTTCACATTCTCAATAGTGACGACAAAGTCAGCAGTCATAATTAGGGCTGGGCATTTCCAATCGAATATTCGAATCGATTCGAAGAATAAATTATTCGAATCGGTTCAGAGCTAAATTTCGAATCGCCACCATTTTGTTTTTATCTTTCCCTTAATGGTCGAGGTGAATTCCCCAATTTTTTTTTCATTGGAGTCATATTTTTTCAACGAAATTCTAACAGACGACTGTTTTTTGTAGTGAGTTATTGATAAAACATGTTTGTTATTCTGTGTGAATGCTCAGTAATCTATCTGAGTGATTTATTCTATGTCTTCAGTAATTCATTTGTTGAGAGGACCAATTACTATAAAAAAGTCGCTTACAATTATATATTTTCAAGTATTCGATTCGAAAAAATTATTCGATCCGATTCTGAAATCACAAGATGTTCGAGGTTTCAGGATGCTTAGAAATGCGACTCTATCACTAATCAAAGTTACCAAATAATCGAATGAGGTTCAATGTAAAAGATACTACACGGGCATATCATATACACTAGGCATCATAAGTGGCATCAACCTTCTCATCGCTATTCACAATTTCCGTATTCTCCTGAGTAACTTGAATTGATGTTAATTTTGCGGAGGCGTCTTCCTCTTCTGGTTTAGAATCATGGACTGCAAAAAGGAGTTATTCAAGAGTCTTGTTAGTTGTTACTCGCTAATATATTTCTGCGCGGTATCGCCTGATCAAAGTCAAATTTTCTCAAAAAACATGATTCATATACAACAAGAAAAGCAATTGCATGCATGTTTCAAACGCGAAAAAATTATATTATGTGTCAATTTGGTGTGAGCAATAGTGTTTGAAATACAAAAGTGTCTCATAAATTTTCTTCAAAGTAAAGCACGAAATTTTTGGAATATTGCTCAAAATCGTATATTTTGCCATATCAATTAATAATTCAATCTAGAATCACTGGTTAACTATTCCCATACAGACATGGGCTGGTAACCTGACGAGTGGCCATGGTTCACATTTTGTTAAGCCACCTCATAGGCCTTCCTCTCCTCTGGGGAGGATATAAAAGTTTCGAACTTTGAGAATCATGACACTTAGAGCTTATAGTATCCCAGCAGCAGGAGCTCAAGCAAAATACGTTGAGTCATCATCTTTAATATCTATTAGCACTCTCAGTATTGAGCTAGGCATAGGCAAGCAAACAGATAAATAAGTAATACTTTCATGATCTGTGTCCTGAGTCCTTTTTGTAGTATCTGGTGCCTGAAAAGTTCATCAATGAGGCAAATTATTCTTTATTACTGAAAAACATACATTTACTTTCGTAGAAGTTTTTTTCAAACATTCGCTAAGACGAAGGCTCTGGACAAGCGATGGAAAGAACACTAAACTGAGCAGACCTCCTAACTTTTGCTACTGACAGACTTTCTCCGGCTTTCTCCACCATCAAGTCCATGCATTTGAAACAAATAATCTCATACCCGACATTGACTAGTAACCGGACAAGAGGCCGGTGATTAAGCCATGTTATCGACTTTCCTCTGCCTCACATGAGTGTATATGAGGAAATCATATTTGAATCATCTGAAAATCGTCCAAGAAAAGCTAACCTGATGGTGTCTGATGAAGTTGGAGAACACGTAATGCAAAAACCTGTAAAGGGAAAGGTAAGAAATACTGTTAGAGACACATTTGTCATGGCATTGCTGAACACTGGAACACCCTTAACTAGAGGGCAGGTCGGTTGTCGGTCCAACCACTGGTTGATTAATGATTGAGCTTGCGTCCATCATCTAGGGCAGGGGTGGGCAAACTGCGGCCCGCGGGCAACATGCGCCACGCAAGGAAATATTGTGCGGTCCGCGGAGACGTGTCAATATTGAATGGTGTGCCCTCGAAACGAGTTTTTAGTTTAGGTATTCTGGTATGTGCAAGCAATTCCAATCTCTTTGCGCCGCAAAGTCTATACCAGTTCATATAGTAAAACTAGCTAGCAAAATCAACAAAATTATAACGAGAATATCGGTTGGAAACCGAAAACTTATCGATCGATAGTTAGGGGATCCCCCAAAACAGAAACTGCAGTTTCGATTCATCCGCTCTTGTAACTTGCGCACTGCGCATCGCACACACACACTCGGCGGGTTTCAAAATTCTCTCGCTTTACAAAAATCTAGATCACTATATCAATAATTGATTGATAACTCGCTAATTATACGACATAATTCGCCCAAAATCAATAGGCTACTGGTCCGAGATAAGATGAATGCACATGCAAAATCTGGAGCAGATTCAATCTCGCTTTCGTGAGATATCGCGTGCATCTAACAGACACACAGACAGACATACATACAGACAGACATACATACAGACAGACATACATACAGACAAATACCTATCAATATACTTACCGATCTTAAGATCGATAAGTAACAACGTATTTCAATAACAAAAAGAAACAATTTTTGCGTGCGGCTGCAACTACTATAAAAGGCTATCTCAATTAAAGGTGCGTCCAGCGGCTTCATCCAGTTACTTATATCTGGTTCTCTTATAATAAGAGGTGCACACCCTCTAAGTCCATGTATCTGAAATGAATTTATCCCCATACCCAACCTGCCTGGCAACCCAAAGATCTCTATCTTTATGAAAAACAAATAGTAACTCCTTTCATATCGTTAAATATCAGTGGTTGTTTGTACAGTTTCTGGGTCTGGCGAAAGTCCGGAAATAAAAGCCTTCCCCCATATAATGTATCCCGAGAAAGAACATATAAGTGAGGGCAACCTTTTAACTGCGTGAAACCGCAGGCTGCACCTTAATTTGATATAGGATTGCTAGTAGTTGCAGGCACAAAAACTTTAATAATTGTTGGTTCTGTGACATGCTTTATTCGCTTCGCACAAGTTCAGAAATAGGCTTTGCAACGCAAAGGAATTGAAAATACTTGCACAAACTAGATTGAACTAAATTAAAAACTCATTTCGCGGGCCACACACCATTCGAAATTGACCCTTTTCCGCGGGCCGCACAATTTCTTTCTGTGGGCCACATTTGGCCCGCGGGCCGCAGGTTGTACCCCCTGAATTATAAGTGATCATGTAAAATCAATAGACTCACCCTGCTGCTAATAGAGAAATCCAAACGAATGCCAACAACACCACAGTGTCAAGGCTTCACAATTTAAAACTTTGATAGTTCAAAATTAATCGTCAAGGCCCCCGAGGTTTAGCCTAATGGTATATCCGGCTCTAGTTTGAATCTTATGAGTGATGTGACAATGTGCAAGAGGATTGCTGGACTACTCGCAGTCGCAGGGTGGTTCATGTAATGGCTTATCAGTTTCAACTTTCTCCGCCAACCATTTTGCTGACGCATTACTCTACGGCTTGAGAAGGCGAGTAGTCGATATTTACGCGTTGAAAGGGTTTATTGCGAATGAGTAGCGGGTGGCAAATTTGTACATCCCTATTTTAACTTATTTCAACTTAATTAATACAAAATCAAATAATACAGCCATTTTTTTTTGGGGGGGGAGGGGGGCAAAGATGGAGTAGCGCTGGTTTTTCCTTCTAAAGTGTCAAATTGGAACGTTTTTTTTTTTGTGAGTTCAGGTATGTTCTCGAATTTAAACCATCCAGAATGGTGAATTAGTAAAAATGCCAAGCCGAAAAATTAAGGCTATTCTAGTAATTGTACCTCTTCACATGCCATTGGAGTTTTGCTTAGAATGAGGGTATGTTAAAAGAACGAAAAGTCGTATTATTTTAACCGTAAGAGAAATAGCAGTCCTAGACATTTTCGTATATATATACTTAAATATTTCAGAATCAAATGGAATACTTTTTCAAATCTCGAATACTTGGATGATGCTTAATTTTTTTTATTTAGACGACGTATTGTAAGAGCTTTTTTCTTGTAATGGGTCGTCTAGATTCATAAAATACTGACACATAAATCCGTCACTCAGTCAGTTCGCTGAGTTGGCCATACACAAAAAGAAACATTATTACCATCAATTTCATCAATAACTCACTAAGAAGAAAAAGTCAGTATTGTGTTTCAAAAATATGGCTTATTCCAAAACAAAATGGCGGCGATTCTAAATTTTCGTCTGAACAGCTTCGAATAATTTACTATTCGATTCGAATTGCCCAGCTCGAACAAATAGAAGAGGTAATATCCTTGAGTATATTTGCATCATTAGGCATTTAATACATCAAACGCGAGACTGCAAAACACTCTTTTCTTTTCTATTTACAATTTATACTCGAAACAGCCTCTTTCGGTTATGTTATTTTGAACAACCGAACTTCTACACTACAGCATCAAACTTTTTACCGCACCCCTTTTAAGAATTTGTCAAGTCTCGCGCCCTGCCTCAAAGCTAACTATAAGCTACAAATAACAGATACTAAGACAAAAATATGGTATAGTCGAAAAATACGTTAAAAATACGTGGATGGAAAGTAAAAAATGAAACGAATGTAAATATAAATATTCAAAATAAGGCGACGAAAATCCAACCTAACAAATATTTTTGTTTTGGATTAGCTTCATGCCTCCTCAAAAATTGTCTTTGACCCCGTTTTGGGGCGCACCCCGCAGTTTGAAAACCACTCTTCTACAGTATCATTTTATGTCGCAAAAGCGCGCGAATGGGAAGTAATATTTGGGCAAAAGACAATTTCCTAAATCTCACAGTTCGAGAACTACTGACTTGATCACCTATTCTTGTGAAGCGGAACTTTACTCAGATAACAAGCGAGCAAACGCAAAACATATTCAGTAACCAATGAAAGAGTTGTATTCAGCAGACAGTTGGATCCGGCTCGCTGGTTTTTTTATGACGTACACAGAGGTCGTAGGTGTAACTATGTATTGAATGGAAAAGGGTAGTCCCGCAGTATGTGAACCAAGATGGCGGACACCGGAACATAGTATGTGTACCAGGTTAAGGTTAGGCCATAATTTTAAGTACAAATACAACAGGAGTATCTGGAAAAGAGCATAGTTAACTTATGCTCGACGGTTCGGCCTTGTTTGGATCGAAAGGCGTGATTAAGCGTTAAATAAAAATAATTGTCCGTATGATTATAATCAAAATATCAACCACATTGATCAATCTTAATTATTTTTGCTCTCAACAAGACTCCAAAATAAAATCACTCAATTCGAAATTTCATTTACAGTCACTGGCGGTTTTAAGACCAATTGCACAAAGAAAGGCTACTCACTCAGAAGAAAAGTAAAGGTCAATTTACTTGAGACATAAAACAGGAGAACAGCTGTACGGTGATAAAAGGAAGCCTAAAACACATACATCATCCTAGAAAAAAGGCGAAAAAACAGCATCACATTCACATAGTTTTATTCCCTCTAAGACAGAACGACCCTGGCAGCACTCATCACAGAAAGTCTTTATTTCGTTTTCTACATATTCGTCCACTTCATTGGTTCCCCTGTTTCTTCGACTTTTAGGAAATCGAGAGATTTTTCGGAGGAAACATACATGTCGATTGCGACAGAAGTTGATATAAGATAATCTCAACCTATAACTGGTATTGGTGGAACATTCGGCCATGAACAATGCGTCCCCGAGGTATATTACTGGGCAAATACACTTTCAAATCGGCAACATTTTCCAGGGGTGGGCAACCCCTGGCACGCGTGCCAAAATTGGCACGCGAGCCTATTTATTCGGCACGCGAGCGAGGCCTTGAAAACAAGATCATTCTCCTTCAGATAAAAAATTTCCAAGACTAAATTATCTGATGAAACTCGGTGTTCGTTTATTCATTATCGTTTGTTAACAATCCGTTATTTATTTCAAATCTTTTTGTCTTTTAATGACACATGGCTACAAAGAAATATATCATGACGTAACAAACGAGTGAGTTCCCGAGAAATTTCTTACGTAATGTAGTAATATATTTCACCCTTTTTCTTCATTTCTGCCTGATTTATAAGTATAGCTCATGTTGGTTAGAGTTACTTGCTACCTTACTTTTATAAATGGATTTCGAAAGAAATATAAGGGAGTAGGGAAGGGAATACCAGAGAGAAGTGCAGAAAACGAACTATTGCGTGATTGGTATGCCATTGCTGAAAATGTTTTGTGTCCTAAAAACTTTGCAACTGCATTACTCATGTATGTTTTCATCTACATATGCTTGTGAATCTCTGTTCTCAGTTATGAACTTTATTAAGTCTCGTAACAGGAGTATCCCAAAAGATGAAACCATTAGTTTGTATATTTCTATATAAAACCAATGTTATTTGTCTATCAGCGGTAATCCAGCAGCAGAAGTCTCACTAATATAGAATAAGAAAGTAATCAAATCTATTTGCCGGACTGACATTTTACCGAATAGTGGATCTGTCTGTACATGTTTAAAAAGTTTTTTGCTCTGACAGTAGCAAAGCATTGTTTTTAATATTGGTCGGCACGCGGAAGAATTTTGTCGCTAAATTTAGCCGATTTTGGCACGCGAGCCGAAAAAGGCTGCCCACCCCTGCTCTAAAACAATCCATTACTGATAAGTGTCTGCCTGTATTGAGCGACCAAAACGTCACATGAAAAATATATGAGCGTTCACTATCTGCGTCTGACTTGATAACTTTGTATAATATAAAGCGGCACTTGTTTATATAAAAAAAGCGAACACGAAGCACTAAAATCCAATACTCAAAATCTAATAAAGGACGGATACGGCTCGCTGATTTCTTATTGCTCAATTTTTTATTTTGATACATGAGTAGACGGAAAGCCCAGACGGTAACAGAATAGCTCAACTCAAAGATATGCTCTTGTCTTCCCTACATTTCTTTCTACCAGTGTCCGAATAGCGCAATAAGGATTATCATTGCTCTAAGATTTGTCTCATAATGTCACGCTCAACATTACAAACTAACTCAACTTATAATGGAAAACTTATAATGGAAAACTAATAAACTTATATACTAACTCAACTTAGGAAACCAGTAATGATACATTGCGACAACGATCTGGTATTGTCAATGTTTAACAGTTAGGGGAAGTATATTTCATTTACTCGGTTTCGAGGTATTCATCCGCGACGTGTTGAGTTTTGAATAATTTTTATCAGGTATATATTCCACTTTTTTGGACACAGAATGGATCTATGGAATGTTTTGCTAAATTATTCTAGCTGTTTACGGCTGGGCATTTCCGAATACCTGATGATTTCAAAATCGAATCTCGAATACTTGGGATATATGTAATTGTACGCGACAATTTTTATTGTAATTGGTCCTGTGAACAAATGAAATACTGAAAACATAGAATACATCACTCAGACAGATTGCTGAGCGTTCACACACAATGAAAACACGTTTTTATCAATAACTCACAACAGAAAATAGTCATATGTCAGAATTGCGTTGAAAAAATATGGCTTCAATAAAAAAAAATGAGGAATTCGGCCTTTGGCGAGAAGGGAAAAAAAAAGATGGCGGCAATTCGAAATGTTACTCTGAACCGATTCGAATAGTTTACTACTGTGTTTCACTAGTTTACTATGTTTCACAATTTCACTCGGCGGGCCATTTCAAATCGTTACGCGGGACGGATTTGGCCCGCGGTGTGGGAACCCCCGCTCTAGAAGGATGCCCTTTGATTGTGGCAGTTCAGTAGCCCTCAACGGAGGCGGCCATTTTATATCCATCACTATTCCCAACCTGCTTGCTGTCTATATGGCAGCCAAATATTTCTGTGCGGAGGAAGTCATTCAAATGGCGATTGGGTCCATATATCCATCCCCATACCTAACTTCTCCATAATATGACAGCACAGCACTCAATATAAATCTGTGATGTTCAGTCGGAATAGGGGGTGAACACCCCCCAAAAAAAATTCAGAAAGTAACTTATATGAAGATGATCAGTTAAATACATAACACATTTATATAATTTACAAATAGTTTTATTACTAATAACGAAAATATTTACCACTCCCTAAATTTGAACGACACATAAAAAGCACTAAGATTACATCAGATGGCTCAACATTATTTATATAAGAATCGCTCATATTTGCATCGTTTATTTATTTACAGAATAAAATTCCAGCGACAGGAAAAATTGAAAGGAAATAACTTAAAAAAAATAAAGATAAACTGACAAAACGTTTTGATATTAATTACTAAAACTCGATAAATATAATCGCTAGGGGGAGCCAATGAAACGATTGCGATCGCAAATTCTGGGCCGTCAGCCCGACTTTCACGTGGTTTTAATTTTTAGCGATGTTTTAAAGGAGCATATCAAAATTTTAAGGTCATCCTCGGATTTATGAGTAATATTGCATGAATCCTTTTAAATTAATACTGTGAGTGTGGACCCTTGTGGGTCCGTGAGTCGGATCGACGTCCAACTTTAGTTTGCAACTCTTCGGCACACCGTGCTTTTCAGGCACATAACAAGAAGCTTCGAGTACAGTGATAACTAAGTTTATATACACGAAATGTTGTTGTCAGTGAAGTGCATTTTGAAAATGATGACGTAACCGGAATGTGGCGTCACCGTGACATCATAGTCTCTTGTTCTGCTAAAAAGCCTTCACCGATAGTTCAGCCATGGAACTTGCTTCCCCTTGTGAATTGGAGGCGACGCATAAGTAGTAACCGGCATCGTCACGTTGCACGTTGTCTATGATGAGTTCAATTTCATCTGAAAGAATGGAGTAGTTGTAAATTTTAGAGAAAAAGTGAAAAAAACTGCTGCACATTGGCACACAGTGAAAATTTACAGCCTTTAACTCGTCGTTGTCGTTGGTAGTAGCCATCTTGAAAACCTTCTGTTTTTTTTATTATAAATCTACGTTAATATGTGTAAAAGCATATTATGGTAAAAGTGACTCAATTTATAAATCAATCTGAAAAAATAATATTACAGATGTATTCGGAATAGTAAACCATTCGGCTTCGACCTAGTCACTTTGAGTCTAATACACCAGGGCCAAGAAGTCAGAAAAAATTCACAATCGACTCCGGATCCGGGTTGTAAAAATTTTGACTCCGACTCCGAAAAAATTTGATAGCAAAAACTTTGACTTATACAAGACTTTCTCCGGGTTTCTGCAGTGAGTTCCGTAGTAGTACTTTTACCACAATAAAAAGTCTGCAATCCCGACCTCGGCTCCATTGAAAGCCAAACTACGCGGCCTTGGTTTAAACAATGTAATATACATTTGATTTTACCTTCATTTATTGTCGAATAAACCCTGTGTTCATTTTCTTCTTGTGATGTCACAAAAGGAACAGTGAATTCCGCGCCATTCTTGAACCACGTTATCTTTGTGTCGTCACAAACGTTGGCTGCACATGATAGAACGACTTTGCCGCCAATTTTTGCTCTTTTCCCGCGCAATTTTCTCGTAATTTTCGGGCTTCCTCCCTCAGATTTTGGCGTTTCCACATTTGAAAGTCGTTCTGTTCCACGTGATGCGACAGTGCTGGCCATGTTGTTTTTATAAAGATCTCTTGACTATATATATACTTATTATAGCTTTTAACACTAAAAAAAAAATTTGCATTTAATTATATTTCTAGATCATTTTTTGCTGCTGAAATTCAGTGAAATACATTGTATATGTTGTTCCCATATTGTAATATTGCGTTACCAGGCTCTATATTTGTCCAGACAAAACTTGTCCAAAATCGTATACGGAGGGAAATAAAGGGGTGACTTGGGTAAACTACGATCCGCTGGCCAAATCCGGCCCGTTGGGTAATTCAATCTGGCCCTGATGCTGCCACAGCCAAACTAAAACCAAATGTTGATGTTTTAGCTAAAAAAAAATAGCTCACTTGCTGAGATTGCGATGAAATTTAGTTTTGGCACGAGGCTTATTAGTTTTTCACTTTTGCTTTTGTAAAACTTTGTTCATAAAATGTAACTTTTTACGTCACACTTACATGGCCTGTCAGTCTAGGTGGGCAATATTGTTGTCCCCTGGTTCAAAAACCTAGCCAATCCCTGCACTAAGCCATCTCTCCCATGAATTTACAAAAATTTGTTCGTGAAACGTGTTTGTTTGCAAAATACACAAATCCTGCAAACATAAAACAAGACTCTAAAACCCTCCCCTTTTGCCGAGGTGTCATCTATCACATTTATAGTATTAACGTCACAAGGATAACCCGGGGTAAATCATACATGGCCCGATCCTACAGTTTGCAGTCAATATTCATCGATACGTATACTGCAAAGTCTTGTCGAAGACTTGAGTATAAAAGAAATGAACTTTTACTACACTGCCAATCATATGAAAACATATAGATTTGAGGAAGAACACAGCACGGTACTCCCGTAGTATGTGTACCAGGTTAGGGTTAAGCCATAATTTTAATCCAGTTTTTCTTTTTTTAATTCTATTATGAGTTCGGGGACTGTCTGTGTTAGCCAAGTGATTATAACCCCTGCCCATAGGCTTCAGTCCCTTTACACAACTTGATGTAAAATAGGCAAACAAAATTAGTTACCGCCTATTGGTACACATACTTTTGGAGCGCCAAAATTTGAACCATAACTCCAACCACCAAGGTATATGATTAAAATAAAAACACGCTGCATCTAAGCACAAAAACCATGCACCCATATATTGCAGAATTTTGCAAAAAAAAAACGCCAAATTCCAGAGCTTACATAATTCTTAAATCCCGAGTGTCATATCCATCATATTTTGCGAAGTTCTACCATGTATTAATAAGGCGAAGTTTTTACTGCACATGCTATATATAGTTATTCATTATTCATCTGTCATAATTGGATCACTCATGCGTAACTTTACAAATGTCGAATTATCATAATACACCCGTAATTATAAGCTTTATGCCCACTCCGTAAAAAGCTCCAGACAAGTCTATCTTAGGCGAAATCAAAACTGCGCATGAAGAAATATAAATCAAGTATATGAAACAGCTTACTGTGGTCGTTCCGTATAAGTCTGTATGTTCCGGAAGTATGTTTACCAAGATGACGCACAACCTGAAGCCTAACCTGGTACACATACTATGGTCAGGTTGTGCGTCATCTTGGTACATATACTTCGGGACCCCCCAAATCTCTATACAAGCACCTAATTAGACACATAAATCAATATACAATTGCTATCAAAATCGAATATTCAAGAAGTTAGCGTTCGGACTTTCGCTCGCCTTGACTAAACTGTCTACGTGGCTATCGTAGTGCTGTTTACCTCGACCGATCTAGAAATTTATCCTCGCTAAGCGAGAAACGCGATATGCTATATCAGAAACTAAATTTAAGTATCTCGTTCCGTACGTTTATTCTCATCTCTTGTTTCGTATAAATTTTGGGGCGCTTCAACCTTGTGTTACCGTCTCACCGAGAACTTTTTTCTCGACGAGCAAAAGAAGATTTTCTTTATTCGCGAATAAAATCTAGACATTTCGTAAAGCACTAATGTTTCATTTTGCACGTTTTTTTCGAAACACTTATTGGTCAGACGCTCTTTACTAACATCTGCATCGCACAAATACATATATATATATATATCCATTAGCATATGGGGGGGGGGGGGGGGGGGGGGTTGGACCAGGGGCCAAAAATTTTGCCCATTTATACTGGCGGGCCATGTGAGTGCGACGTAAAAAGTTACATCTTATGAACAATATTTACAGTGTTACAGAAGCGACAATGGAAAACAATCAGCCTTGTGTCAAAACTAAATTTAATCACAATCTCAACAAATTCCTTGAGTTATTTTTAGCTAAAATATCAAAATTTGGTTTCAGTTTGGTTGTGGCAGCATCAGGCGGGCCAGATTGAATTACCTAACGGGCCGGATTTGCCCCGCGTGCCGTACTCTGCCCATGTCGGCATCAGCTTGAAGCTTTTTTGAAGTGTCCACATTCGCCGTTGTGTCTTGAAACACACTTACATAATATCATCGGTTCTAAAACTTTTCAAGTAGCGCACTCTTTTTAGAATTTTTCAAGTCTCAAATTTGTCAAAATAATTTGTTACCAATAAGCTACAAATAACAGATAGTAAAGCAAAAGTATGTTATATTAAAAAAAACGTTGAAATACGTTAAATATTTAAAATAAAGAAATGTAAATATCCAAAATAAGGCGGACAAGATCAGATCTAAGAAATATTTTTATTTTTAATTAGTTTCACCGTTTGAGAACCATTGCGTTCGGGCTTTATTCTATGTATTTACTAGCACATCCGTGAAGTCATAACAGTCGTGATAGTGATGTTTTCTATTAAAGACGGCGCTTTATATTTGAGAATCAGACAGACCCTAAAGCTAAGGTTTTGTGCTCGCAACTCTAACCCGTAAATATTTACTCCGTGAAATGACAAAAAAGTAATAAACAGATAAATCAAATATGATAGGGAAAATCATTGCAGATTAAAAATAGAATCCGATGGTATAAGATTTTAAGCTTTTTGTGGTCCGATCAATATCACAAAACACATACGCCGCTAAGCCTATATCTCATCACAATTGGTCCCAGGCAATAATTCTCCCCCCTCCCCCCCCCCGAAAATTTCAAACACCAAACACCCCCCTAATTTTCAGGTGTGACATCATACTTAAATTCTTAACATAAATAAAATTGTTTTTGAATATCCAGAAATTGGCTCATCAGCCGGTGCATATGATCAGCCAAATACATAACACACTTTTATAAGTTACAAATATCTTTACCACCCCCTAAAATTGGGACCCCCCCCCCCCCCCCCTCCCTAAAATACAAAAGCTGTGGAATGTACTGGTCCTGTGGATCTAGTGAGCCTTGTCGCGCAGTTCGCTTCATCTTTAGACCTGGAGCTTAAATTTGGATTGCTTTGCCACAATATTTTCAATAAAAAAAAATTTGCTTTGTTTACAACTAATGTATCATTCTATTTTAAATACAGTACCCAAAGATAGAAATAGTCGCTTTTTAGCAGTTTTATTTGTTTCCAAATTTCCTATTAAGTTACAGGTGTATTTTTTTTTATTCTCTCACGGCTGACCATATACCGTACGCTTGCCCACTTATCTTTCAGTAAATTCGGTGCATAAGACGTGCCATTTCTAGCCCAGCGCTACAGGGCGTTATAATAGATAGTTCAAAAAACGTTAAAAATACCAACTAATCCAAATTTTCGCGCCGACTTGAATTTCCTATGATTGACACTCAGCTTTGGAAATATGTGAGACAAAGCTAATCTCGGAATGAGGTTCAGTCAACTATGACCTTTCTTTCTGACGACATAATCCAATGATTGGATCACACAAAGCTTAGTAAATAATCTGTTTGTAACATCACCGAGAAATCGAAAACATATTTTATTTTTAAAATAATTTTAGCGTTAAAGTTTTCGACATCTATATACATTAGTCACATGTTCAGAAATAGCAAATTGTGATTGATTTTCGCAAATTAATTAGCATTTTCACACGGCGCGGATGATACTTCACATCTAAATTAATTTACTTTTTATTTTAGAGACTTACTTTGGTAATATATTCAAGAATAAACAAAAATTGTTTTGATTGATTTTAAAAAATTGAATAGTATTAGCACAGCACGGGCGACGAAGAATATCTCTTGCAAATAAACCGATATTCCTGCGCAGGAACTTCGTCTTGTTAAATTTCATAAATTCTAATTTATTTTCATTACAGTAGTTCCAGGAAAAAAATCGAACTCAAAACGATCATGGAAACACCTATGAAGTAATGAACTCTACATATAGAAGTTAAGAAAGTTCTAAATACGCTAATAAAATGTACAATTTCTGATAACAAGCGCGAACCCGTACTACGCATTTTTGATTATTAATACGGTTCCATTACATTTGAACCCACGTACATTTGAACCCATGACAATTGCACCTGCATAGAATTTTTTTTGTTTCACGGATAGTTAAACCCATACTAACCCTAACCCATGGGTTTTAGCACCCGCATATAGATTGAACCCGTGGATATACGCATGGGTTCAAATGTACATGGGTTCAAATGTACGGTCACCTATTAATACAGTTAACATTTATAAACTTAAGCGCAAACCGAAAGTGAATTTGTTCGGAATATAGTAACACACACTCGTTTAGGAGTGAAAAGACTATGAGTTAGTGCGACCACTGAATTGCAAAAAACTGAATACCTCATCAATTAAATGAAGCTTATTATTTTTAACAGCATATGTGATATATCCTATAACAGGACTTCCCAAACTTTTAAACTCTTCCAATATATTAAAACTTTCCACGAGTTCTGTTAAGTCCGCATTGTTTTGCAAGCGCACCGCTTCTCGGAATCGTTTCTATATTTAAGTTTAATATAGTACTTAGTGTACTCTTCGCGACCCTTAACAATCGTTACGCACCGCCCACGGGGTCGCGACACCCGATTCGGGAAGCCTTGTCCTACAACATTCTTAATTCATGATTTTCCTGGTTTCAAACTCACGTGAACAACAGACTCGAAAAGCGCAACCCGATGATATATCTAACAACTCAATCTATCCACTTCTAAGCAGACCTTCCAAAAGACCTTTTTCCAAATATATACTTCTACCGAATTTTCTAGATTCCGATATTTTGAAAAACAACATTCTCTATCTATAAATCTGCGGTAACGATTTTAGGAGTTTACAAAATCCTTCGGGCTAGGTATTAGGCAAATTTATTGCGTCCATGGTACTGTTGAAAACTTCGGTAAAAGCATTTGATTTTATGTGTCATTAAAACGAAATTAGACTAAGAGTGGTGTGACTATCAAGAATACTGTAATAACACCGGTAATATTTTGAGGTATACCAGCGTATAGATAGGACAATTCCTTACTTAGTTGCGGCAACATACGGTATATATTCGGCGCAAATTAAGATAATATGACTAGGTTTCTGTATAAACTTGAACTTCAGTGGCCCTTCTAAATATTGTAGCATTGACCTGACCTGCGCAACAATTTTTACAATATTGGACAAATCTAAAAAAAAAATTAACTTCTAAATTCTGATGCAGTCAAAATGTACCACATAACATTGCTGTAAGCACCGGTCTAAAAATGTACATAAATGCGAGGCCAGAATAAGAAAATCACCTCTTTATATGCTTTATAGCCATAACACTAAAATACAATAAAAAGCTAGTATCCTTGCTCAACTTTTTAATAGCCTATTCATTACCAAATATTTCAGACGCGTGATATCATTTTGATTTAGACACATGACGTCTGTGAAGACGAAAACACAACAACCTGTCGTCTGCGCTGAACTGTCGTTGTCGTCAAATCATATTATGGTCTATGTCGTCACTATCGACGGATGACACTCCGACGACTGATGCCATATAAGGATATTTATGGTTCAAATCATGAAAGCGAAAACTTTTTGGCCCAGATCAAAACCAAAACAGTTAGTAGAGATGAATATATGTTCCCGGTCGTCATTTGAATGGCCTTCCGATAAAGTATATTAGGCCGGCATATAGACAGTGGGTTCGATTTTTGGGGCAGACATATAATATAAATAGAGGAGTCCTGCGGGCAGGTTTACGAAGAAAAGATTTCAAAACGGTGGTACATATTGGGGCCTTATTATTGAATCCATTTACAAAACACGATTATATTATAGATCAGATAAAGGAGGAATTTATAAAAATGTCGTGCAACAGAAATTTACATGATATTACTATTTGAATGCGACAGAAGGCCAAAATGTTAATGGATTGGAACGGGTACTAAGTTTCATGCAAGCACTTCAAACAAATTATTAATCTAACCTATCGCTATGTATAACATTTTCGATCACAGGATGTCTTGCGTAAATTTGCCTTTTTCGATTTCGACTTCAACCACAAATCAAAGTCAAACTAGCAAATTATACATCTGCTGCTAATGGATTTACAGTCTACGAATTACACGTTTACAGCAGTACGGATGTCATAACTTTTAACCTCTTTTTGACGCGTCGGTGACAGGGCGGAATTTTATTGCGTAAGACTTGAATCTTTTAACGAGATTATGTCAAAACTTTGTGGTTGCCATAAATCATAAACGTCACAAATCGTACATTCGCACTACTTCTTGTTGGTGGAAATAATTCGTAACTAGTAGATTTATTCGTTTTTTCATGAAGGCGCCAAAAACGAACAAAAAACAACCGGGAAATCTTAGAAAAAATACTAAACTCAAAGTAATGGTTAAGACGTGCAAGCGCGCGTCTATCACCGACTATGTTGTTGTTACCGGTGACCGTACATTTGAACCCATGTACATTTGAACCCATGCGTATATCCACGGGTTCAATTTATATGCGGGTGCTAAAACCCATGGGTTAGGGTTAGTATGGGTTTAACTATCCGTGAAACAAAAAAAATTCCATAGGTGCAATAGTATGCAGGTGCAATTGTCATGGGTTCAAATGTACGTGGGTTCAAATGTAATGGAACCGTTATTACCTCATCTCTAACTTTCAGATCTGTATACTTTGGTTCTGTATATGTTAGATTTTAATGAGTTTTAGGACGCGGCATAAACTCAACCTAACTCATCCCAAGATAAACATAAGCACGAAGGAAACAGACTGGATAATAATTGACAGTGCCATAACAGCATAGTACCTGATAAACTACCACAAGTTCACAACCAAGACCGTTCTCTTTTATACCACTTCTATAACGACTGACGTTCTCGCAAAGTCATTGCCAAAATGTGAAAAATTTATACACTATCGCTCATCTTATACATGTTAACAACACTAATAAACTTTAACACTGAACTCCATTAGTCCGCCTAATTTTAGACCTATTTAGTGCCCAAACGCGAAATACTCAACCAGCAGAAATAACAAACCTCTCTCCAGAGCCCACATGAATCCTATTTTCCCAATATAGACTCGGGTACATAGATTATAATCCCTGTTTCACCAATTTAGAGCGAAATACTTCGCATTCCATTTTGAAAGTCATAAACACGGGGGCAAATTGTTCACCCACATACCAGACTTTCCAAACATGGTCAACATGTGTCATCAATTAACGTCAGCTACTCTCTTTCGTCTGGGTTTTAGACGAAGCGTGGCAATTCGATCACGATTATTACTTGAAAGTGTTTTTGGCGCTAAAACACTGACTGAAATCCACCTTTCCATGGTTATTAAAACGGAAGGTATTGTTTCAGCGGCGCGGTGTTGTTTTTATGGGGCGTTCTTCTTATTCGCGCCGTAGTAGGTAAGTAAAAACCCGCTATATATCCGGAAGGACGCATTCTTGCTATGTAACTCATTCGATCATTTCCCGCTGGTTTCTAATAATCTCTTGCTGCATCCTTTTTTTGTACCCTAATTCGTGAAGATTGATAGCTAAATTATTAAAGACTAATTTTTGTCCACACGAGTGACTGAACAGACTTTTAGTCTGATAATTTTCACTAAACACATATCGCAATTGACCGATACCCATCTAAAATCTGTTTTGACAATTGCCACAACCAAACTAAAACCAAATTTGATGTTTTAGCTAAAAATAGCTCAAGGAATTGCTATTGAATTTTGTTTTGGCACAAGTATTATTGTTTTCCACTTTTGCTTTTGTAACACTGTAAATATCGTTCATAAAATGTAACTTTTACGTTACACATGCATCGCCCGCCAGTCTAGGTGGGAATTTTTTTTTGACCCGGGTCCAAAAACGTTACCCCCCTGATCTAAGGACACCCTCATTTAAAATTAAGTGGTCCACCTCAGCAGAGAAAAGGCTGTAACTGATCCAACCCCCGCTGCAGAAGAATTTAAATTGCCGTCTTTGATTTAGCGATACCAGACATTTTGGCTTTGAATTACAGATCTTGGCTTCTGATAAAATTTATGAAATACCGTGCCAGCCAAAATTAGCATTTATCATTTCCTAAAAACTGTAAACAAACCCAGCGGCGACAAACGATTTTTTCTTCGCCCAATGTCGTCATTACTGTGCAATATTTACTGTTTATCGTCAGAAGAAGACAATTTCGTCTTTGTTGCCAAATAAACTATGACGTCACATGGAGGTAATTATTGCTAGTTTTACCCAGTTTTTTTAAAAACAATACTATGAAAATTAATTGTATATGCATTGTGATGTACTTGAGTTCAATTTCACCATTATGGACATTATTTCGTAACAACTCTTACTTCAATGCCTTTATGGCATCGTAGTTGAGTTTTACGCGATCGTTATTTTGAGGCAAAATACCACATTTTTGGCTTGCATACTTGGCACGTAAATTATCGTCTAGATCTAGAGACTCTAGATTGTTTACTTCTCTCTGTATGCGTGTGGCGGGTAAACAATAGGATAATGCGAGAAAGTCTTTGATTTAACGAGATCGCTTGACGTAGGCTACATGAGTTATTTTGATTCAATTCAGCTGCCGGTGAAGACTTACGTTTGGAAAGTTCCGACGGTCGGAAAATGACTGGCCATGCTAAAAAACCTTATGTTGAATTGCCCCTCTACTGTTTTCCCGACCGTTGACTCGAACTTTTGTGCTTGGCCATAACTTGGGTAAGAGCTCAGTTTCCTTTCATTTCAGAACGAGTGCTTGTGACTTTTCGTTGAGCAAATTTCCATACAAGCGGAAACTGCTTCAAGTCTCGTGCCATCTGAAATTTACTCATTCGTAATGCACCACTATAAATCGATATACTTTCAGTAGCTTTTGCATTTCAGCAATCGCCCGTAACTTAGCTTTGCTTCAATTATCATTATTTTTAAAGCAACCAGTTATATTTCAATATCTGGGTAACTGTCTCTGATGATGATGACCGTATCGTTCTTCCCAATCCCTAAAAGAATTGCTTATGTTATTGTATGTTTTTATTATTGCAGTGCCAGCAAAGAAAATTGTTCTCTCTGTCAATTATATTTCAATGTATTCCTTGAATCGTAGATGAATTAAATTACGGTCACTATTTTGGGGGAAAATGTCGCATTTTTGTCTTGCCTACTTGGCACATAAATTGCCGTCGGGGTTGTTTACCTCTCGCTGTATGCGTGCGGCGGGTAAACAAAAGGATAATCCAAAACAAGAAGTCTCTGATATAACGAGATCGCTAACGCACATGAGTTATTTTTATTTAATTCAGCTACCAGTGAACTAGGTTTGGCATGTTTTCATCGGTATTGGAGTTTCATTTTAAAACGAGTTCTTCAAAGTCAGAATTCTAAAATTATGTCTTCGAAACCGCCATAATTTATAAATTTCTCATGAAAATTCAAAAAGCATGACGTTGACCACGCATCCTTAACAGACACTTGAATGAGGGGTTTGCATGCATCGACGTTTTCGTGGTCGAAACTTAGGAATTTCGAAACCTGGAATTTGGAAGCCGTAGTCAAAAGTTTTTATCAAGCCCTGCGTTGGTTTGTACGTTCGAATCCCGTGTTTTTTTTTGGCGTGTTCTGGACTTTTCGCCTCCGTGGGGTGATTCACGTAACCGCTGGACGGTTACGGCTTCCACCTCATCAAGTCCAAATAACTGTCTAACTAATCCAATACCTGACATGAACTGGTAACCGGATGATGGGCCGTGGTTCACCATATGTTACGCGGCTCATCGTGCTAAGTGTAAGGAATACGCTGCCACCGTACCTCTGATTACTCTGCGAATCCCATGCATGGATGGTTATGTGCGAGAGGATCGCTGGACTCCTCGCCGTCGTTGGGTGGTTCACATAACCGGTTACGGCTTCCTCCACTATCAAGTCCTTGCTTCCGAAAACAAATAACTAACAAATCCCATACCCGACTTGGAATGGTAACCGGACGAGAGGCCGTGGTTCACCATATGATTAAGCCGGCTTTCCTCTCCCCCGGGATAAATATGTAAATCCTATCCTATCGGCTTTCTTCTACCCCAGGATAAAAATTTAAATACTTATTCATCTATTTTTGAACGACTTTGAAGCCTGAGGTAAGTTTATCCCCACACCAGTCTTTGAGCTACTATTAGGGCTGAGCATTTTCGAATACCTTGTGATTTCAGAATCAAATAGGATAATTTTTTCGAATCGAATCTCGAATACTTGAAAATATATAATTGTAAGCGACTTTTTTATAGTAATTGGTCCTCTCAACAAATGAATTATACTGAAGACATAGAATAAATCACTCAGATAGATTACTAATCGTTCACACAGAATAACAAACACGTTTTATCAATACCTCACTACATAAAATAGTCATATGTTAGAATTGCGTTGAAAAAATATGACTAGAATGAAAAAAAACTTGGGGAATTCACCTCGACCATTGGCGGAAAAAACAAGATGGCGGCGATTCTAAATTTAGCTCTGAACAGACTCGAATAATTTACTATTCGATTCGAAATGCCAGTCCCTAGATACTATTGAAACGATCGGAAAATCATCTTATGATAGTAAACTACAACAAAACAACCGGTTTATCATTGAACTAATATATTATTCTAAAACAGTGTAATTTACATAAATTTTTCACAACACAAATCAAACAACAACAGCAAAGAATCAAACGAAAGTATTGTTTCCTGTACAAGGCTATTATTTCTTCATCACTAATTTTATATATATTTTTTTCAATTTCACTTGTCTGAGGTTAGGATTCGTCTCACCCTTGGTTAGGTTATTGCCACATTTCCAACATTTTGTTTTAATCACATTTTGGTGGTGGCGTGCAAATTCTGGCCAAATATGGACAGAGAGATAATAGATAAAAAAATATCAGGATGGTACTAAAGATATTTGAGGCAGAGATCAACTAGTTCGATTACAAAAAAGTAATGCAAATTCCGGAGAGTATTTTTTGAAGAAACTGACGATTAAAATTACCAGGATCGTGTCCCGGAATTTTCAAAAAGGGGGGTTCTTAAATCTCTAATTGTCAAGTTAGGTCGTATCTCAGTTAGCGGGTCCTGTCATAGATCAAAAAAAGTGAAGTTTTGAGTCTTGAGGGTGTAAAAAGCGTTCAAGCTACGAAATATTGCTATGTCTGATACAGAATAATGGGTGCTCCCGAAGTATGAGAACCAAGATGGCGGACATCGGAACGTAACATGGGTAACAGGTTAGGGTTAGGTGATAATTTTTTTCCAATTTTCCTTATTTTAGTCCTATTATCAGTTCGAAGACTAGCCAAGAGCCTCCCGTAGTATTTATACCTAAAATTATGGCCTAACCCTAACCTAGCACACATGTTACATTACGATGTCCGCCATCTTGGTTCGCATACTTCGGGAGCCCCGAATAATGAATATTGGAGGGGGGGGTCCCCGACCACTCAAACCCCCCATCCGCTGGCTATGCCCCTGTAAATTTCTGTTTCTGAAATTCTTTTGATAGTCATGGATATATCAAATCTTTGGAGTAAAGTTTGCATACATTTGATTACGCTGGAAATATGACAATTTAGATTGTGGAGAATTTGAAGTTGAATTATTTCTTAACTAAGAGTACAGTATAACGAACTATTAGAATAAAGAGCAGTACTAATGCATGGCAGAGAATAGCAGTTTTCAATTAACAAAAAAGTAAACATTTTTTATATTAAACAAGGCTTGTTAGTATATGTAATACAGTACACTGTTTTTTTACGCAATACAGAGCAACTTGGCTATTCTAAGAGCGATTCTTACCAAGTCGTAGCCATTGGTAAAAAATGAGCTTCTACGGTATCTTGCTTCAAAGGCAGAAATAAGGTTTGAACCGAAGGCTTAAAAGCCATGCCCACCACATCCCTAAGATTAAATTGGGTAGGGAAAGCTGAACGAAGAAACGTTTTGGTCCTACAGAAAAATTGCATCTCTCACATATCAATGACTCCTTTTATGAAGCCTTATTTAGAGAGAAAACGATCCATAAAATAAACAAACTAAGAAAATCAGGGGAGGGGTCAAAGGTCTAATCAAGGCACAAATATATTCAGGATTGATGACGCTCCCGTAGTATTCGGACCAAGATGGCGCACAACCTGCTACATTAAACATGGTACACATACTAGGTTCAGGTTGTGCTCCATCGTAGTTCGGATACTACGAAAGCACCGGATTGATTGACGGCAGATCAATAAAGCAATGGTTGAAAATTTGCGAGGCACTTCATGATCGAGATATTTGCATGTGAATTGTTGTTTAAAAAAAACAATATTTTCCAAAAAACAGACCTCAGGGATCTCCAGGTCTTATTTTATCGGTACAAAATGACAAATTAATTATTAGGAGTTATTCTGAATTATCCAAATTATCTGAAACAAATACTAACAATATCGAATACCACAACTAATTTAACACGTTTTTCAAATGTCCGAATTATTTCGGACATCCCGGTCATAAGCAAAACCAAAATAGACAAATGGTACTTTTGGTTATAGTAAGCAAACACGGTGACCGTACATTTGAACCCATGTACATTTGAACCCATGCGTATATCCACGGGTTCAATCTATATGCGGGTGCTGAAACCCATGGGTTAGGGTCAGTATGGGTTTAACTATCCGTGAAACAAAAAAAATTCCATAGGTGCAATAGCATACAGGTGCAATTGTCATGGGTTCAAATGTAATGGAACCAGCAAACACATATAACCAAGTACATAAAATACACAAGACATAAACACAAGACATAAACAGTTCTAAAACTTAAATTTAAACCAAGGCAATAATTTTTGTTCAAAAACAAAACTAATAAAGGAGCATTTATTTGCTAATACAGCGTCTTATATGTACATTGGCAGCAATATGCGATAAGGCTTCAATATATAGAGGCATTAATGAATATAAAGTTCATGGACTGATAATAGGTCGAGGTCAAGGCCATTGAAAGTAGAGGAAATTACGCTCAAAACTCATTCAGAAGTAAAAGAGACTCATCTCTGAGCAAAGTTACGGGCACTCACTCAGAAGTAAAGGAGACTCATCTCTGAGCAAAGTTATGGGCACTCACTCAGAAGTAAATGAGACTCATCTCTGAGCAAAGTTACGGGCACTCACTCAGAAGTAAATGAGACTCGTTTCTGGGCAAAGTTATGGCCACTCACTCAGAAGTAAATGAGACTCATCTCTGAGCAAAGTTATGGGCACTCACTCAGAAGTAAATGAGACTCATCTCTGAGCACTCACTCAGGAGTAAAGGTGACTCATCTCTGAGCAAAGTTACGGGCACTCATTCAGAAGTAAAAATCTCTGGGAAAAGTTATAGGGAAATAGAGAGTTCGGGGACTGATAATAGGTAAAGGCTAATACTAATAAGGCAGATAGAATAAGCTATGCTTCATGTTTGAAAATATACTTGACAAGAATAAGATGTAGTGAATCTAACTTTGTGTAGAATGACTACGCTTAAGTGCCCTAAACAAAATCTCTAATTTTACTTGATAAGTTTCAAACAATTAACAATTTGTACAGGGGCGTAGCTAGCAATTCAAAATAGGGGGGGGGGGGGGGGAAATTCCTAATTGCTAAAGTGGGAAACATGGGTTTTCAATTGTCTTTGGGGTCTAAAAAGCGTTTCACACTACAAAAAATAGCTAAGCATGATACAGAAAAAAGCTTTTTTTTTACATTTTAAAAGTGGTGGTTCTGCAATTTACAATGGATATTCAAAAAGCTGAAGTTAAGACTTGATATAAGATCAATAGGTATGCCTAGAGTAGAAATACAAAAAAATTTTGGACGAGAATTTACTCAAAAGCATGGTCATGCTCGCTAACTCAGCAGTAAAAAAGGCTCATCACCAAATAAGGCGAGAATTCACTCAAAAGCAGGGTGCTCTCTAACTCAGGAAGAAGGCTCATCACCGAATAAAGTTTTGGGAAACACTAAAACACCAATAACTACAAAAATTTTGTGTTTGAAATACAAAAATCATGAACAGGTCTCTTTAAGACTAAAAGTCTGTTTCTCATGAGAATTCTATACTCATCTTACAAGAGGCAAGTGTTGGATTTGCAATAGATAGCCGAATATGGGGTGAAGCTCAAAAAGTTTGAGAACCACTGCTCTAAAGTATGCCTTCAGGATCCCAATTTGTTTTTTTTTCCAATTTTAGAAATTGAGTTTAAATCGAGAAAAAAGCAAAAAATGAACTGGAATTTCCATATTAGTACTTAAAACCAGGAGAGGTAAGGACAGATCAATTGCACTTGTTCTAAATTAGTATATAATAAAGTATATTTTTACGTAAATCCTTGAGTTTTTTTTTTTTTTTTTTTTTACCATTTTTGCTACATTTTTAGGTTAAATAAATGAGATAATAAAATTAAATTTTTTTTCAAAGGCTGTTAAATAAAATCTTAAATTTACAGAAAAATCTTTAAAATACATAAAATAGGCACCAAATATATATTACTACAGCCAAATTAAAATTTAAAAACTCAAAAATAATTTGATCAATCAAAGTTAAACTTTCAATTTCAAATTAATATCGTCAGCTTAGTATGTTTGGAGATGGTTTACTCGTTTCACTCGAAGTATAAATAATACCCAGAAACGTGCATAAGAAGTTAGTTACATGAAACCCCAGGTTACAGAAGATCCACATGAGACATATTATTGAGATAGAGATGCTTATGAGTACAGAATAAACAAAACTTGAAGCAGTTCAAAAAGAAACTGCCTGGAAACGAGATCAAATTTCTTAGGGAAGTAATTTTGTTGATAAAGACATTTATAGTGAATGAGCCTCTGGACTAGGGGTGTCAAAAATTCTTGTCGATGGGCCATATAACCAACTTCAGATATCCAGCTGGGCCACACAAAAAATTAAGTTTGCCTACGTACACAACACCGCGGAAAAGACAAGAAAAGAGAGCGTAGTTATCGCCTAGCCTTATAATAATAAAGGCACCAGGCAAAACAACGAAATATTTAAAGCAGTGACAAAATTGCCCTATTGAACAAATTGTCGGATAAATATCTGAAGGCAAAAATAGGAGCATAACAGTTTTATACATTTTAGCTTGTTTAAGGCCATGTTCAGAGTGCACAATAAAGAATCATTTCAGAAAGTTGGACAAAGCACTGTCACATATTGAGCTATGTATAGGCTAATTAGTATTTACAGGTTGACAAGAAACTTGAAAGAATCTGTGACAATATTGTCAGGAAAACAGCTAGATAGTAGAATATTATTTGGAAACAAAATATATGCAGCGAAGGCCCATCTAAAGCAGCAGCATGTTGACGTTCGAGACTATTCCTTCAGTGAGAAGATTCAATATGGTTTGCTTCTGTTGATTTAGCTGAAAAGAGAAAAATAAATTAGGTTGGTTTGAGAGTCTGGCCGGGGTAATAATGGAACCAATCGAATAAACAACTTACAACGAAATGGCAATGTATTTAATATGGTAAATACTTGATTGCAGGAGTAATTCAAATTTAGTTAGTTTTGAGATATTGTCATCTAAACCAGTGCTTCCCGCCCTTTTTAGTTCCTGACCCACTTTTGCCATTTCTCAGTTAGCGACCCAATTTTATTGCAATTATTTTGTGCGATCCACAATGAGATGCAATTTACTATTGATGCGACTCTAGCTTGCATATTTGATATTATCTGATTAAGTTGAGGCTTGTTAGGAGACAGCTTTCATGCGACAGCAGAACATCACATCTAAATTAGGTTAGACAAATTTATTCTCAATTGGAGCGATGAAAATCAAATTTTGACCATAAGCTGTATGAAAGTATGAGTAAGTATGAAAGCTGACGTGTGTTAGTCTGTTGAAAACACCTATTAAATATTCTTCAATTTCATTCATAAGTTTTGATTTCATTTAATACATTATATTGTCTAAACACCTTTTCTAGGAACTCTGAAATGTCGTTGCCTTTGTTCTTTTGGGGATGAAGTCGTGCCGTTCTCCATAGTTCCGTTGGTCATTTTAAGATGATTTTGGTCATTTTGAGATGGCGTGTTGGGATTCTGCAGCTTCGGTTTTAGTTGTTGATGATGTTGAATATATTGACGGGGTTTGATGGGTGAACCGGGGTGGTCCCCAGAAGATTTGGAAGGGTCTGGTGCATGGACTTGTCCATTAGTAGATGTACTATTGATTGAATGAGACTTTGTTGGTATTCTTTCGTTTGGGGTTTTCGAACGATTCCGATTGTATTGTCTTGGTTTGTTACGGTACTGGTTTTGAGGTCGTGAACCCTGTGATCGCTGATGTGGAATGCTGCCAGAATCAGCCTGCTGATTTGAATCTTTGCTCGCAGGCTGTGATCGGTTGATCGGTGTATCAGCTGATCGCATTTCTGGCTTTGCTGAATTCGATTTACTGGTGTGCGGCTTAATTACCCCAGCCTGTGTTTGCTGATGTGAATCCTTGCTTACAGGCTGTGACCGGCCATGCATATCCTCCCTTTCACTTTTAAATGAACTTTCAACTGAACCCATTTTTGACTTGGTTGTATATGGCTTATCATTAGGCTTGCTTTGAACAGGCTGTGTTTGCTGAAGTGAATCTTTGCTTACAGGCTGTGATCGGTCATGCATATTATTCTTCTGTCGCTTGTAACTCCCAGAAGAATTATGCCTGGGTGTGTCTACTGATGTCCGTTGTTTATTATTGTTGGATGAGACTTTTGTCGGCTGTGATCGGTCACCCATATCATTCCGGTCTTGTTTCGAATTTCCATGTGAACTCGGCTTTGTAGAGTTTGTCGTATTTGGAAATGGCTTTTCGATGTCATTTGGAGACCCTCGTTCACTATTTTTTGACGTCTCATTAATGTGTTTCGATGTCCCTTGCCCCCTATTTTTTAGTGAAGTGCTTTTTGATGAAGGCCCATTTTGTACTGGAATATGATCTCCCTTATTTGTACTTCTTGGATCCTTAGATCTCACTTCCTTCCTTCGGTTCGTTTTACTGTTCTCGGAAGCGGTTTTCATATCCATAGGAGCGGCTTTTCTAGTAGTTTCTCCAACTTCAGTGGGAGCTTCTTTGGGTGTACCATTAGCCCCATCTTGTGGTTCATTTTTCTTGAAATTTTGATTTCTTTTTTTGCTCGGTGATCGATAACGAAAAACTTTTTTGAAAGGTCTTTCATTTAGACCTTCTTTAGCATTTTGGGATTCACGTTTATCAGTTGTATGTTCATTAGACAGTTTTACAGAATTTTTAGGCCCGTTTTTCATTGAAAAATTCGATGTTTTTTCAGTTTTTGAAGAAATTTGGGTTTTTTTGGTCTTGACAGTATGGGAGTTCCCAGTATGGACAGTGGGAGGAGAAGATTGCACATTTAAAGTTTGTGGCTTTGCATTACCGGTCCCTGATATAACGGTCTGATTTTTAGGAGTTGAAGATGCTTTTTGATTGGTTGAAGTGTCATGCTTCATTGGAGATGGCTTCTTATTATTCGTCTGCGATTGGCTCGATTGAGTTGCTGCAGCTTTTACGGTTGATTGCACATTATTTGTGATTGTAGTTTTGGCAGAATCGGAGTGAGGAGTCATATATCCACTAGGGGGCAGTGGCACTTTGAAATCGGGGGTTACAGTCGATGCAGATATGGAATCTGAAGAAGGCATAGGAGAACTTGATTGGACGGTTTGAACTGGATTCTTTTTCTTACGATTACGACGTTTTTTATTTGTAATATTCGTTGATTGGGTGACTTGATTACTTTGAGTAAAACCAGGAAAGTTGACATTGGCGGCTTGAGATGTTTGCGGAGATGAAATTGAGTGATTTGTTGATTCCGAGCCAGATGCAAATCCATCATCTTCAGAGATTTTTTCTTGATTATTTGAGGATGTTAAACCTTTTTTATTTTTACGTTTCGGGTAAAAAGTCGCTGAAATCCAGTAGAAATGAAAATATTCAGACTGAGTTGTGGTTTGGCTCGGAGAAACTTTTAAAATGTCCAAAAACACTTGAGTACGATATTCTGCCTCAAAATTTGGGTCCTTAAGTTCATTTTTTGTGAGTTTTATTTGAAAATGGACATTAACGAACGCTTTACAAATCTCAGTCCATCTCATGAAAACATCTCGTTCATCTGGACTGTATTTTTGAGTCGGTTTTATACGAAATTGAAGATCTGAGCCAAATCTGAAAGAAAAAGGAAAACCTGTTTAATTATAAACACTTGCACAGGGATGAACGAAACTAAATAATGTAATACTGCATGATTGCCACCAGGTATGTTCATGTTGGAGATAAATAAAGCACAACTGGTGTTGGCAATACAATGTGGTTTGCAGAATTTTCAAATTTCTAGATGATATGGAAAGCATATATATGATAGTATGCTCTCCATAGTTTATATGCATGTTACGAGGAAAACGAGGAAATCCATGCGGTGTAGATATGTTCTTTTAAACGCAACGATGGGTTCTCCTCTTCCCGAAGGTAAACGCAAAATCGCTTTTTTTCACATTCAAAAAGGGGGGTTCCTGCCTGGTGAGGCATATAATTCAATATATTCATATATATATTCAATTTGTCGAATATTTGAGTTCGAAGTTTGAATATTTAATTATATAGCTATTTATGTTAGGTAAATAACTTTTGATTTCAACTTTGATATGGTAGCAGATTGACAATATATACTGAATTTTACTGCATAAAATTTAACATTAATCGCAATTTTACCAAAAAAGGGAAAATTTTGGTAGCGGCTGTAGCGATTTTGATAAGATGGAAACGTTTATAGTCACATAATTCGCCATTGTCATTCTATATAACACATGGGTTGTTTGCTTAGCACAAGCTAGCTATTAAGGCATTGTGACGTCATAGGCATAGATAATAAATTGGACTCAGGTATTGGCTTTGCAAAGGGATCGGAATTACTAGCACATACCAAATTTAAAACTAGTTTAGCGGGCCGCGCATCATTCAAAATTGGCACTTCTCCACGGACTGCACAATTTTTACTTGAGGGCTGCCTTTGACCTGCGGGCCGCAGGTTGCACACCCCTGGTATATAGTTTCAGTTCTTGCCATTCCAGCAATCACTAAAATTTTTTTTAACGGATTACGATGAGTATCATACACCAGATCTACTCAACTGGCGGACCGCGGTCCGAAACCGCCAGACCTTTCGGGTATTCGATTCGGAATGCACCTTATTCTTTATTTTGGATCATTTGCCCCACTTTTGAAGTTTCCTTTTATACAATCAATTTTATAGATTTAAATATATATGGAAAAAACTATGACGCCATAATAAACAATCTGGATTAGCTTATAATCATTAGTCGATTGAGGAAGTGCGTGTTCAAGGATGCGGAAAATATAATTTTTGGAAAGACCAGACCCAAATATTTTTGAAGTTTTGAATGCGGATCTTCGGAAAAAATAGTTGAGTAGCCCTGCAATATACTTCTGATTAAGTTCACCTGACCTTGCGATGGGAATATTATTTTATGATGAGATGATATCAATAGCGGAGGATGTCCATGAAATCTTGAAATTTTGTTCAATTAAAAAGGGATTTCATCGATACTATAAATTGTTTTGGCCCTCACAGATATATTTAATTGTAGTTGAAATACTTTAATTACTCACTTAACACAACAAACCTGGTTAAGACATATTGATAACTGACTTCATATAACAAAATTGAAACTGCGAAGGGACTTTATGAACAACCTGTATTATCTACTTTTAGTTGAAGGTCAGAGATTACTCACAGCACACTGCAATTCCTTGGTTCCATTTTCAGTAAAAACTTTTGCATGTTGTTCTGGACTTTGTATTCAGTTTCGATGCTTTTATCGAAGACACAGAGATGAATGAAATGATAGTCTGGATTCTGAACTTTCGGTTTAGCGATGTACGCAGCCACACGTAGCCCTCTAGTGATTGCTCCATTCTGCCCTCTAGTTAGCACGACTCGGTAGCTGTAATTGAAGTACATAAAGTGTCAAAAGAAAGTCAAATATATATAGAGTAAAAATTAACATTGAAATGTAAGTCTAAGCTGATATATTAAAAAAAAACTACAAGGCTGATCAGTTTAAGAGTTGCGCAATTGCGCTGCGAAAATATGTAGTTTAGTAATTCCACTTCATGTGGTCATCTGCCCCAGGGTAAGATAGGATTTACTTTTTTATCCCGGGGGAAAGGAAAGCCGCTAAGACGGCTTAATCATATGGTGAACCCAGGCCTTCCGTCCGGTTACCAGTCCTCGAGTATGGGATTAGTTAGTTATTTGTTCCAGATGCATGGATTTAATGGTGGAGGAAGCCGTAACAGACCAGCTGTCATATGGTCCACCCTACGACGGCGAGGATTCCAGCAATCCTCTCGCACATAATTATCTCCCACAGGATTCGAACCTGTAAACCCACGCAGGGTAATCAGAGGTGCGATGGCGTATTCCTAACGCTTAGCACGATGTGACACACTGCCGAGCCGAGGTAATATCTTTCGTTTTTTAAATGCTTAAAATGTTGCATCATGAAGGGTTGATGCAATGGAACTTGGGATATGGACCTGCCATTAAATGCTTATTGTGCGTAGTTATGAGTTTTGTATTGTGCTGCAGTTTTGTATTGTGCTGTGCTGCACATGTACCGTATTACTATGTAGCAGTCCTCAACTGTTGGTATTTTGTAGGCGTTCCAGAAGTGTGTGTACCAATATGGAGGTAACTAATTTTGTTTGCATACTTTACATCAAGTTGTGTAAAGAGACTGAAACCTATGGCAGGGGGTATATTCACTTGGCTAACACAGACAGTCCCGACCTCGTAATAGGACTAAAATAAGGAAAATCAGAAATTATTGCCTAACCCAAACCTGGTACACACACTACTAGAGTACCGATTTGTGAAGGGTGCATGTCGCACATTCATTCCAGTAATGTTTTCAACATGCACTCCACTTGTGTTGTAACATTTACTTATTGTGAAGAGGAATTTAAATTTTGAACAAACATAGTTACATCATAGTGGCGCAATAACAACATATTTATTCAAGTGCCAACACATCAAGCTGATTATAGTCAAGTACTTCCAAGTGTAATCCCACTGTCTGGCAAACAGGACATAACAAAATTTAATATGTAAATAAATTTTTTTTTCAGGAGAATTCGCTCAGAGCAAGTTCACATGAGGTAACCTACAAATACCACTGAAATTATGATATATTTGATTATTTTTTTTTATTGTCAGAAATTGAATGAAGTCTGAAAGAGCATAAGATATCAAATGCTTTTTATTTTTAAAATCAAGATTTTTGAATATAAATATAACCAATTTCAGTGCCACTTCAGTATGCGTTTAATGTCATGAGGACAGAATTCGGTTCCTAATCATAACCGAAATCACTGAGGTCGCGTACCAGAGTCGCCACTGTAACTACACTCTGAAAAGAGTATAATTTTATTCCAAGTTTTCTTATTTCATATTTGGGGCGCTCCAGAGTGTGTACCAATATGGAGGTAACTAATTTTGTTCGCCTACTTTTCATCAAGTTGTATAAAGGGACTGAAACCTATGGGTAGGGGGTATATTGACTTGGCAAACACATACAGTCCATGAACTCGTAGTCGTAATAGAACTAAAATAAGGAAAATTGGAATAAAATTATGGCCTAACCCTAACCTGGTACACACACTATAGGAGTACCCATTTTTGACCTTTTTGCATCTTAGCAATCACAAATAATATAATTTGGATTTTAAATGGTTCATTACGTTCATAGCTTGAAGTTTAAACCAACATTCTGACGAGGCAATCGACCATTTCCACCTGCAATTTCATCGTCAAGTACTTCCTGGTTTTTGACCGACTTCCTGGTTGATACCAAGCAAGGTCTAATGGTCAGTTCAACAAAACGACAAGAGGGTACTATTTCCAGTTCTCCCGCAGTATGTGCAACAAGATGGTGGACATCAGAACGTGGTACGTGTACCAGGTTAGGGTTAGGCCATAATTTTAGGTACAAATACTACGGGAGTCACTTTGCTAGTCCCCGAACTTGTAATAGAACTAAAATAAGAAAACTTGGAATAAAATTATAGCCTAACCCTAACTTGACACACATACTATGTTCAGATGTCTGCCATCTTGTTGCACATACTACGGGAGCGCCTTATTTTCACTATAGAATGAATTAATAATACGACTTATTGGCTTTCTTCTTCCTCAATATGAAATTTGAATTGAAAAAACATTAATATGATGTATTGTAAAACAAAGCAAAAGCTTTCAAAACAAAGCATATGAGGTAATATTGCTTCAAATAACTGGATGTCCAACACGAAAATTAAATATCCAAATACATTCTATAGCTAACTATTAATTTTGAAAATATTTGGGTATATTTACATACCAAAAGTCTATGAATAAATGATGACTAATATATGGACCATGGTGACTGTTGAACGGACCCAAACTTAAAATATATTCCATATTTGAAAATGTTATTTAAGAATGCATTGAGAATAATGGATCTCAACTCCAGCAAATACATTACAAGTAGGGCTGGGCATTTCGAATCGAATAGTAAATAATTCGAACTGGTTCAAAGCAAAATTTCGAATCGCCGCCATCTTGTTTTTTTTCTTTCCGACAATAGTCGAGGTAAATTTCTCAATTTTTATATTGAAGTCATATTTTTTTCAACGCAATTGTGACATATAACTCTTTTCTGTAGTGAGTTATTGATGAAAACGTGTTTTTTTATTGTGTGTGAACGCTCAGATATCTGCCTGAGTGATGTATTCTATGTTTTCAGTAATTTATGTGTCTGGAAGACCTAATATAATAAGAAAGTTACATACAATTTTATATCTAAGTAATCGAGATTCGATTCGATTCGAAAAAAATATTCGATTCGATTCTGAAATCATCAGGTATTCGAAAATGCCCAGACCTAATTATAAGTGTAATAAATTGGCGATGCTAAACCATTCAGAGTTCTGTTCCTTCTAAGTATAGTTGCTCCGATGCAACTTTGGCATGCTATCTCAGTGATTTTTAGTTACAAACTTAATTTTATGAGAATGCCTTAATGAAATCAAACTAATCCAAAGTTTTTTATGCAAGGAAAAGGTAACAAGACTCCACTCTGAGTGTTACGGTTACCACTGAAACGAGTGCTACTCTGGCATGAGATCTCAGTGATTTTTCGTTACAGACTCAATTTTATGAGAATGGGTCTACTCTATGAGATCAAACGAATACCAAAGTGGCAACAAGTTTTTTATGCAAGAAAGGTCAAAACAGGGTACCAAGACTCTTCTCAAAGCGAGGTTACGGTGGCCACTCTGGTATGCAACCTCATCAGTGATTTAGGTTATGATTAGGAACCGGATTCTGTCTTCATGGCATTGAATGCATACATACCAAAGTGGCACTGAAATTGGTACCACTCACAAATGTGATTCAGATCATGTTAAGCAAGCCAAAGTGCAATTGGTATTCGATTGAGATCACGTCAAGCAAATGAGGTCGCATACCAAAGTAGCGTCTTATACAAGGTTTCCAAAAAATTTTGACTCATTTAAAAGTAATAACAATTAAATTTGTCTTCCAATTTTATAGTAATGAAGACATTTGAAAATTTCGTTCAATATTATAGTGATAACAATTCCATTGTGCTTGTAGTTCTCATTTATTAAGCAGTAAAATTTATTTAAACTTACAATCGCTATTACAATAAAACAATTAGGCAAAATTTTTTGGACACTCTGTATGTCTGTGAGAACGTCCACAGAGCTTTGATAAGAGTAAATGTATAAAACAATGCAAAAAACGAGAATATCGGTTGGAAACCGAAGACTTATCGATCGATAGCTAGGGGATCCCCCAAAACAGAAACTGCAGTTTCGATTCATCCGCTCTTATAACTTGCGCACTGCGCATCGCACACACACACTCGGCGGGTTTCAAAATTCTCTCGCTTTACAAAAATCTAGATCACTATATCAATAATTGATTGATAACTCGCTAATTATACGACATAATTCGCCCAAAATCAATAGGCTTCTGGTCCGAGATAAGATGAATGCACATGCAAAATCTGGAGCAAATTCAATCTCGCTTTCGTGAGATATCGCGTGCATCTAACAGACACACACACAGACAGACAGACAGACAGACATACATACATACAGACAAATACCTATCAATATACTTACCGATCTTAAGATCGATAAGTAATAATTTCATGAAAATATGGAAATACCTTCCAAGTTCATCTGTCTGTATCTTCACTGGTTTTCCAAATATATATTCAGTTCTCCCTGTTGTTGTCCAAGTGCTATCGGCATCTTGTTTCTCAATCTGAAAATACAGATATAATCACAGTTAATACTGCATATTTGTGATTAGAAATGTTATTCGGATAATGGTTACACTGTCTGTATCAGCAGTTCCAAACCTGGGGTCCGTGGTCCCCCAAGAGGGCGACACCGCAGTCGGAAGGGAGCCACAATGCTAGGTGCAAAACGAATTTTACTTTTCCCTTGTCAAGAACTCCCTGTCCTACCTAGTTTCATTCCTTCTTTATTGCACAAAGTCCTTCTAAGAATGAATTGTTTGAACATAATCGAATTCGGAATCAACCAATCAAAATAAACACTTTAAATACCACTGGAATGATAAACAGGGGGCCATGATTGCTAAAACCCTCCGAAAGGAAGCCACGAGCCATAAAGGTTGGGAAACAGCGGTCTATATCAGGGCTCCCCAAACTTTTGAGCTCGCGGCCCCTTTCAATATATTATTAAAAAATTTTGCGGCCCTTGTCCACGTTAATAATGCTAAACAGTTCGAAATATGCGTTTTTGATGTCTTATTGGCACAGCTAATTCTCAACTATATATCGCTACCAAATAAAATAAAAAAACACATGTTTATTCAGATTAATGCTACTCAATTATTCAGTTTGATGGGTGCGAATGCATTTGCTGCATGGTACAGGTCAAGCCGTTGTTTAATGTTTGTTTATGCAGGCCTGAATGATGAATTATGATGTCTGGCCACCGACGACATGGTCCTCATCTCGAATTGTTCAATCTTATAGATCAAACTTAGCATAGTGCAGCGGTTTGTGCGACGCCAAATTATCCGGGGAAAAACTCATGGCGCACCTACACGAAAAATAAGCTGCCACAAAACAAACACAATTTTGTCATCGTTAATATGTACCTTTTGATGTTTTCAAACATGTAGGTCTAAAGAAAAAAGGCAGAAGGTTAACGTTTCTTTCTTATATCTGCCAGGTTTAAAATGCTGAAAAAAACTCATGTTCGATAATCTCGGTTCAGCAAATGAATAAACTGCAGCCTATGAAATTGAGCATGTAGGCTTTGTAGGGTTTACCTCTTATCTTACGTAACAAGAGACTCTACGTAACAGACAGTAACAACATAAAATGGTATAAAGAATTTGCTTCATATACACATCATTGGCAACAATGAGAAACAATAAAACATAACAATAACAAAGGGTGGTAATATAAGCGCTCGCCTTTAAAAAATACTTACTTAGTCGATAGCGCAACTATTGTTTTTAATTAATCCCGTGGAAGTGCGTCGTTTCAATTTTGCTACGACGTCGCAAAATTTCGTGATTCGTGAATGTTTCAACCAAACCATATATTCTACTATCACAGAAAATTTCGTTTCGTATTTATATAAAGAAGCCTTTCTACCAGGGGCCATCAAATGCGATTTCGCTGACTGTCGTTAAGTTTTGTTTGTTTATATGAACAATACATATTTTCACGGGGAGTCGCAACTTGAGCATATTTTTGGAGGGCTCCACAATACAATGAAGTTCGAGAACCACTGAGTCCCAGTCGATAGCAAGAACTCGTTTCTACTTTTGAAATGGTTAAGCCCTAGTGTTATTTTCGAAAGAAAATTGAAGACACTGTCTTATTTTCGAGGAAACACGGTATTATGATGATGTATTCACTCCGAATCGTGAAATGTTTAATTTACACTATTTTTAATAATTGTATTTCGCATCAAGAGTCAAGATCGCATCAAGAAAAAGTACAATAGATTTAGTACTTTGTGTAAAATTGGTGCTCTCTTTGCGGCTCCTAAAATTCGTTTCGCGGCCCCTAGTTTGGGTCTATATCATTCTGAACGACGTTACAATATGTTTTGTTAGGCTTTCATTTAGTTCTAATATGTCGGAAAAGCAGTGTCCAACCTAATTTATTCGTATTAAATTACAGTCAGAGGCCAGAATAGAGGCCGTTGGAGTCGTCATTTTCCCTATTTCATTCATTTGGACATTCCTACCTCTAACATATGTAAAACATGAAAATGTGGCCGCATTTTGAATATCAAGGAAACCAGATCTAAGCTGGAAACATTAAATAAATATTTATAGAGGTTTATGTAACAACATAACCTACATCTGTCTGTGTAAAAGATTTATCTAACGCCAGTCTGTGATGACCAATACAAGGAAATAGGTTTGAGGCTTACAAATTAGCATGTAATATTACTAATTGAATAAATGAATAACAGGTACAAAAATTAAAAAAACAAGCCGTTAGGTCATTATAAGTTTAATTGACAAACCTTGTTATAGAGTGTTTTTTATAATAATATGAGCCACAAGGAAACAATCAGCGTCATTATGCATTATTTTTATCAGTATTTTCAATGCAATTTTATATCATTAAAAACTATAGTCATAATTAGGGCTAGGCATTTCGAATAGAATAGAATAGTGAATTATTCGAATCGATTCAGAGCTAAATTTCGAATCGCCGCCATCTTGTTTTTATCTTTCCGCTAATGGTCGAGGTGAATTCCCCAATTTTTTTTTCATTGAAGTCATATTTTTTCAACAAAATTCTGACATATGACTATTTTCTGTAGTGAGTTCTGTAGTGAGTAATCTGAGTGATGTATTCTATGTCTTCAGTAATTCATTTGTTAGGAGGACCAATTACTATAATAAAGTCGCTTACAATTATATATTTTCAAGTATTCGAGATTCGATTCGAAAAAATTATTCGATTCGATTCTGAAATCACAAGGTATTCGAAAATGCCTAGCCCTAGTCATAATTTAAGCAGGCACAGGTGGGACTGATGAAACACTTCGGTAAGTCATATTTGTCCACCACTGGTCTGATCTACCGTATTTGCTCGTTTTGTAGCCCGGGCCCATATTTTTTTCAACCAAATCACTAACCGGGCCCTTATTCAAACCGGCCATTATTCAAGCATGTGCACTTGTTATTCTCGATCGTTACAATAATTAATATATTGTTATTTCCAGTTCTCAAGTATGATTTAAACGAGAATAACAAAAATTTAGACTTTTTCTACGCACCGCAGATAAAAATCCGCAAAAGAAGAAAAGTTTTGCGATGCCCTATCATTAATGAAACGACGCACTTGGGCGTCGCGACGCACAGTTTGAGAACCACGGTGTTACGTAATCAATGCTATCTATTATGTACTTGGACGACTAAGGCGTGAGTGTTATCTATACCGGCGCTTAAAATTCAACAGCGTTGTGATAAAAAGCGCTTATTATATCCTATTGTTCTCTACCACTAAAAAATCAGCTTTTACATCGGGCAGGTATTCAAGCACGGGCCCTTATTTATTTTTATGTTCTGTTCACACAGGCGGCTATTCAAACGGGCTCTTAATCAAGATCGGGCGGTAAAACGAGCATATACAGTATATTGTTGCTTCTACAGAGCCTTGTTCAGAGTATATGAATACTACACTATGTAAGACTATAGTATTATCCAAATGAGTCATTTATTTATGAATACGCAACAAAAAAATTATTTCTAGTTCAAACTAGTTTAAAATATTATGCGCAAATATTGCGGTTACATAATATTAAAACAACAAGCAGGAACTAGAATCAATCAACCTTCAGGCATTTACATTGATCCTTTAGTTAACAATAAAGAATTATTTGCCATCCTAAAGTGGTTTTTCATGGATTTAAACACAAAACATGAAAATGAAAGTACTTTAAGGACTTGGGAAACCAGTCTAAGAATTTTGGGAATTTCCATCATTTTCTATTTTTAGAATTGTTTAATTTGGAGCAACCAGTAGGCCTAAGCCAAGTCAATAACAAATTTCATTTCAAATGCATATGAAATCAATTATATCTGACATTTTATACTCTTATTTTCAAGAATGATTTTGAATAGTTTTATTTGCTAATTTATCATTTTGGGCAACTGAATTCAACTAGCTAAAAAGTAATTCATTCAATTTCTGAAAAACAAAATTACCGTTTATCAGAGGGTGTCCCGAGAGTTTTGATTGATTTTGTAGTGATAACAATTAAAAATATTTTGTCTTTCTTTATTAATAATTCTTTTAGTGATTGTAGTTCTCATTTATCATACAATGGAATTCATTTAAACTTACAATTGTTATTACCATAAAATCGGGCGAAATTTTTGGGACAACCTGTATACATTACAAAAGTCAATCTCAGTGATAAACACTGAACATTACTCAATCCAGAAAGTATTCAATATTTGGTGCTCCATAAGTATGTGTACCAATATGGAGGTAACTAATTTTGTTCGCCTACTTTACATCAAGTTGTGTAAAGGGACTGAAACCCATGGACATAGAGTATATATACTTGGCTAACACAGACAGTCCCCGAACTCGTAATAGAACTAAAATAAGGAAAATCAGAGTAAAATTATGGCCTAACCCTAACCTGATAAACATACTATGGGAGTACCCAATATTTTTTGTCCTGAACTATTTTTTTGTAATGTATTCAGAATAGTAAATTTATTGATTTTGGCCATCCTCAAGCGTTCGATTTACTCAAATGTCAGAAAGTGTGTCACAAACAGGTTTGCGGTATACACCTATAGTTTTAAGGGTATTCCCGTAATGTGTGTACCAGGTTAGGGTCATAATTTTATTCTGATTTTCCTTATTTTAGTTCTATTACAAGTTCAGGGACTGTCTGTGTTAGCCAAGTGAATATACCCCCCCTGCTCATAGGCCTCCGTCCTTTTACACAATTTGATGTAAAATCGACAAACAAAATTAGTTACCTCCATATTGGTACATACACTTCTGGAGCGCTATTTCAAGCACACGCACACACAATTGGAAGATCACATTTTCATAAAATAACTGCCATTGACTCTTAAACCACTTAGCTTATGAATACCCGAACATGACTTGAATAAACAAAGATATGAGTAAAGGTGGAAGTGAAATTGGGACTTCTGGTTTTGTAAAGTGTTCCTAGTACTGAGGTACTTTCAGCCTTCAAACAGACCATTAGTTCAAGACTTTAACACACAGATATGAAGTGTTGTTTTGTTAGTGGATGGGAGACTTCTACCAGGAATTCCGGACATTCGGTTTGTACTAGTAATTTCAAACAAATTCTCATATTCAATTACTTTTAAAGATTGTTTTCCAAGATTTTCATTGAGTTAAAAAGGTATTAGGCAATTCTAGCAAACATTTTGACACTTTTCAACTGGTACAGGAAGCAATTCACAATAACAGCAAGAATATTTTCGAAGTATTCAATGTTTTGGAAAACATAAAACTTTTGCTGTTAGATAGATTCATTTAAATATCCATATGATAATTAATTGCAAATCAGAATCGCGGACAGAGCCAACAAAATGGCTAACTTTTGGAGCCGAAAGAAAAATGCAAATACCTAATAATTTGTTACTGACATACTCGGATATTAATAAGGAGACATGTACTGCTGTCTGTAAATTAAAAATTATAAACTATCCATATATGAAAAGACACATCCAACAAATGGCAAACTTCATTAGCCAACTTACATAAAGGTAATCAAATGTTATAAAATTTATTACAGATATGCTCAGATTCCAAAAAAGGAACAGACAGGTACTGAGAATGCTGTAAATCATTTGCAGAATATAATTTAGCGGTTGCGTTGGCGTCGATTAGCTTAGTATTGTATTTGCTTTGACACTTGTTTGTTGATTTTGTCATAGCTACCAATGTTATGCAATTCGCAGAAGCGACCAAAACATAATAAATTTGATTCTTCCAAAAAGTGGGTTTTTCATGTTTATATTGGGGAAAGAGTAGATGTGAAAGATAATCATATGGCGAAATCCTGTTTTTTTATAGCCTTAAGAGAAATTATAGAATAATCACAATCACAAATATATATTCATATCAGTGCATTCCTGCATGAAGCCTATTGCAAACACCTCATAAAATAAATCAAATTAAAAATAATTCCCACCTGACAATTAACGTTCCCATCCCATCCTCTGCCCATCATTCTTTTAGTGTTCACTGTCAAAGTTACTTGTCGGTGGAGTTTAATTCTCGTTGGATCATCAGTGGAGAAATGAATCGCCGGGGTAAGGTAGACTTTTTCTTCTGTATCGTCAACGAACTATAGAAAAAAGAAAATGGGATCATTTAAAGTCAAAATGAACAAATGAATGTACATAGAATTAAATTCACATACAGTACATTTTCGCATATGGGCCATTCCAAGCAAAAGTTGAATTCCATCAATTTTTTAAAAAGTTTAGTGAAAATAATTTTTTATTTTTGATATCGAAAGACATTGGAAATTCATTGGACTGCATTCATTTCATCGAACAATTTAAAATTTCACCCAGGTTTTTGATGGTTTTTAAAAAATGGCCTGAAATGTATAAATTTTGGTATAATTGACATATTTTTTTTATCTACCAAGTAAGATTGGGTGTAACTTTTGTGCAATTTTTTACATATACAATAAAGCAACTGATTGGACAATGAAACAAAACATGTAGCTGAAAATGTGAAAAATATATTGAATCCAACAACTTGCAAAATTTCTGGAATTGTCCCGTAGTGTCACTTGGAATAGCCCATATAAAGGAGTTTAAAACTAAAAAAAGTTGCCAAACTAAGAGGTTATATGCGCAACTCTGAGGGGTTTGACAATGATAGTGAGGATAAATTTAAAGGATTTTGAGACATTTCTTCAGTTATTTATAAAAGTAAAACATAACAATAATGGTTATCATTTCCATTAATTCTCTTCTGCAACCATTTGCTTTGATAGGTGAGTATGGTGTGTTACGATTTGTAGAGTCGGTTTATATGCGAATATTTATAATTTCACCGTTTTGAGGCCATTTTTAGGGGGTCGCTTTTATGGAAGGGTATACGGTAAATAAGAACACAAAAGCTGTCCAAATGAGGAATTCAACCCCTGCCAATAACACATGATTTATACCCTGGGTAGTCGAAATACAACTAGTGGCAGGTACTCCCGTTGTATACCAGATTTGGGTTAGGCCATAATTTTATTCCGATTTTCCGTATTTTAGATCTATTTTTAGTTCAGGGACTGTTTGTGTTAGCCAAGTGAATATTCCCCCCTGCCCATATGTTTCAGTCCCTTTACACAACTTGAAGTAAAGTAGGCGAACAAAAGTAGTTACCTCCATATTGATACATACACTTCTAGAGCGCCCAAGAAAACATGTCGAGCTTCCAACACTGTTTCAGTATCCATAAACATGGCTCCAGATAACAATATTCACTGAAATTATACACTTCTTACCTTTTTATATTTTTCAACTTGAACGTGGACTTGTAATGGCCTCATTACAGCTTCAGAAGGAAAAGATAATTCCAGCATCGGTATTTCCACGATCCCGCCTTCTTCATCAAGAGTAAATCCATATTTCGCTTGCTCGTCGTCTTCGATAGAAGTTCGTGTGACGGGGTATAATTTCTTTTTATGTTTTTTACTTATTACGTTAGACCAATCCTCGTCTCGTTCATAAACTGATTCTTTTGTTAATAATCCTTTCCTTCTGTGGTTAGGTTTTGTTGATGTCTGTGGTACAATGAAAAAAAAATGATTAAATACACAAAATTTGAGGGCAAGGATTATCCAAAATTACTTGAATATTCAAATAGATTTTGAATTGGTGATATTATACCAGTATATCGTAAATTTTTCCTTTTGAAAAAACTTACCATATTTCTATTAAGATATTGTTATTTTAAACATTTGATATCTGTCGATTAAAATGATGTTTGTCTAATCCAGCGTTTCCTTCTCAAACTTTTTATGCCCGAAACACAGTTGGGTAATAAATTTACGACTTCGAGTCGACAAAGTCCGACCGAGATCGCTAGGCGACCTGTTTTATCGCAATTTCAATCCATTTTCCGCTGAACGCTCTGGCACAGTTTGAGAAAAGCTGGTGTAATTTATTCATCACAAAAAAATTATACTCCCATGAATTTGCAATTATTTTTGAAGTTGCTTTTGTCGAATAATTCCTAATATATTAAAAAATATTATCCAAAAACACTTTTACTTGGCTTGGGCATGCCAGATTATAGTTTACTGCATTAAAAATAACTATTCTAGAATTGAAGGCTGAAGACCCCAAGTGGACATCCAAAGCACAACACCTCACCAAGAGTGTAAAGCAGGGGTCAAAAACCTATGGCCCGCAGAATAATATAATCTGGCCCGCGACACTTCACTGAATTATAGTACCAAAACACCTGTTTTGACGATTATATTCTTCACGTAACAGAATTTATTGTGAGACACGTGTAGACTAAACTATATTATAATCTAACAAGTATAAAATTCACAATTACTCAATAAGCCTATAATTTAATTATAATTAGACAAATGGCAACAAAACGCAGTTGATGCGAAGTGCAAAAGGTTCAATGATGACGGATGCAATTGAGATGCAATGCAATAGGAAAATAAATCTATATTCTATTCGAGAGATGTATCACAGTTCAATTTTTATTATAAAAAGTATCATCCGTTCGGTTTTCAACTTTCTAAAATATGTGCAGCCCGTCAATGACTTGCAAACCTTAATTTTGGCCTGTGAGCGACAAAAGGTTGCCGACCCCTGATGTAAAGCATCAAGTAGGCTATACTTCAAAAATTTCAAAGGCAAGTTTGAAATGAATTATATTATATGAAAATCACTCAGTTAGCTGGCCTTGGCCTAAAAGAAAAATTGTACCCAATAGAGGAGTTGACATATGACACCCCGAAAAACTATTGTTACTTAACTCACCTGAGAAGTTTCAGGAATTGATTTTTTCACAGTTGGTTTCGCATTAACTGCTGATGTATTGATGACATCATGCGTAAACTGCTGACTCATGATAGTCTATAAAAACAATGGTATACAATGGTTCAGATGGGAGATGAACATAATAAATTGAATGTGCAAAGTGCCTGCAAGTACAGGGCGAGCGTGCATGAGACTCGAATAAAAAAAAATTAGATGTGATTAGTCCTTGATTTTAGTAATAATTTTGAATATTTTTATTTTAAAATCATTATTCTTACTTAGTATTATCATTCTGTTAGTATTTAACATAGATTGTCAGGAACAAAATAAACTTTAGTCAACTTATGACTTGAATTTGAAAAAATATAATCAATAAAATCATTTTTTCTAAATAGAAGTATATACTGAGCTTGACCAGATGTATAATATATTTCACGATTCTCATCCCCCCCCCCCTTTTCCGCAAAAAAGTGAAAGAATTCACAGCATACCTGAGCTAATTGTTCATCCAAAGTATAACTTTCCGTATCTGAATCCCTGGCTGCGTCTGCGTAAAACACAGATAAAGGAATTAGACGGAAAATATCACATCCCGCCAGTGCATTATGTGTCAATCATCGTTAGGTAATTAGGCGCTCCAGAAGTATGTGCACCAAGATGGCGCACAAGCTGACCCTAACCCGGTATACATACTATGTTCAGGTTTTTCCCCCATCTTGGTGCACATACTCCGGGAGCACCGCTAATTAATTATTAACAGATGGGGCGCAGTGTTTTTAGTGTTTCACTATTCTAATCAGCTCTCCTAGCACTGGTCCTCCCCATAAATGCAGGTTCTGTTCGAATTACCTGGTAACCGGCCATATTATTTTAAAAATGAACGACGTTTAGTGAACTTGCGGTAAAAATATGCCTGTAATGGCATATCTAACTTCTAATTATTTTTATTTTTAATATACAAATCAGTTTCCTCAAACGTTTCAAACCCACGAAGGGTTTATTTCCTGTGATACAAATCACAAAGTCGAGGTTGTCAAAGTTTCAGGCGAGATGGTCAAGTGGTTAGAAATAGACCTACGTTGGAATATGCGAATGTTAAAAATTTTGAGTGCCAAACGCCTCAAACCAGGGTGCAATAAATTTGATAAATACCGAACTTGAATGATTCTGATCATTCTAAATATCGTGCCCGGCAAATTCGCCGCAGCAAGTCTCGGTGCATAAGAAAATTCGCTTCATGAAGATTGCTGCAAGAGCATTTTATTGTAAAACAAGTATTTGGGATATAAACAGTTAGGGTAAGGGTATGCCGTTAAATAACGAATCTTTTTTAAATAAGGTACTTCAAAAATCTATCTGTTTTTATCACAAATACTTTTACAGGAAAATTCTCTGGCAGTTATTTTTTATGCGGCGCATTTTCCTAGAACTTCTAAAAAATAAGGGCTCGTTAAATATCAAAGGTTTCTGGTAAAAAGCCCTGTTCAGAGTAAAAAGGCCTCATAAAAATATCTCAACTCTTCAACGGAAATCAAATAGATATAACTCAAAATAGCAGATATCAGGATAACACTTTCAAATAATACTCGTACCTGATGGGAGTTGTTTTGGCACATTTTTCCGTTTCACTTTTGCTGGTTTTTTGAAAATTTGCTTCTTTTTTTGTGTTTGTTCTGTTTTCATTTGTTCTTTCAGCTGTAAAAAATCAGCGATTTAAACAAAAAATTATTTACCTTATAAACTGGCCAGAACAAACCTATTTTTAATAGCGACCACTATGTGTTAGAAAAGCTATGTTAGGTCAGTGAAATAAACTGAAAAAGATGGGGAGTAACCTAGCCCTAAACTTTATGAAGAATAAAATATGGTTTTCATATCAAAGCCATTATGATGGCATAATCATATAACAAACCCAGGCCGCAAGGTGGGAGAAAGCTTTAACAGACCAGCAGTTACATGAACACGCTTCACATGCCCTCCAATAACCCTTTTGTATAAGTCCAACATAATCAACTACGAAGCGATGACTGATTAATTGTTAAACATAAATTACATCTGTACATCATTTCATGAAATGAAACTGTTCAGCCAGTTTGTCTTTTTACTTCGTTCAGCAAAATGTTATATTGGAACAAACAAGGATAAATCTGAGCATATTTTTGTGTACCAGTGTTCAATGAAGTGTGATTTGTCAGAATAATCGAAGTATATTTTGAGCACAAATGTTTAATGAAGTGTGACTAGTTAGCACAATCGAAGAATGAGTGAAAATATGTAATTAATCCTGGACTGAGTTAGTATGATGTCGGAGAAACTAAGCTCTGTAAATAGTCTTGAGATTTCACGAAAATCTTTTACCTTTGAATTATCATTTTCTACAGTGGATTCTGGATTGCTGGCATTTGTTCTGCTTCGTTTATAATACCTGAAATAAAAGAATTCAGTAATATGGGATATCAGACGGAGTTTTTTGGCAAATTGTCACTGAACTAAGATTGAAAAAGAACTGATTAGAGAGTTACAAGCTACCATGAATAGGAAAAGAGCTGTATATAACTGTGGTTTTATTGCCAATTTAAAAAAAGATTGTTATATTTAACATGGATAATTGTAAATTTTCACTCTTGACATTTTTAGCAAGGAAAATACCATACGGGTTGCAGGGGTTAAGAATTCCTTGCTAAAAGAAACATCAAATCATAAAATTAAATTGAACTAAATTTTTAGTGCAATTTAGCAGTTTTGTCTGGAAAAATAAAATCAAAAATGATCATGAACTAGAATTGAAAGCAAAGGAATATTCTCACCTATAACTTATAAAAGAAAGAATACAAAGCACATTAAAAAACAGCGCAGACAAACTGATCGTTACAACTTCCATCTTTGATTCAAAAATTGTTTTGCTCAAATATTGAAACGGATAAACTTCTATGTTATTATTAGCTCTGTAAAATGAAAAGATAAATTACTAAATTATAATAGAATGAAGCGCGAATGAAGGCTGGATGAATCCCAAGTAAAATTCTGGCTCTGTCTATGAGCCAGTCTGGATTTCATGGCCTTTTTGAACGAGAAATCGGGCGTGCAATCAGAAATTCCCGCGTGCAAATAAGAATTTCTGGCGTGCAATTATAGCTCACGGCGTGCAAAACAACTGCGCCCGCGTGAAACTGACTTCGACCTAAGATACCTCTCAATACACCGTAAAATTACCGGTATTGGATGAAAAATATGTTAAATCATAGCAAATATGGACGTTTGACCTTTGACCCCCAAACATTATTTCCACAGTTTGTTGCTAATTTTGAGAGTGGTTGTGCGACTTTGGTTACCGGTACTGTTCAGTACATCCGTGTAAAATTATTGTATGAAAAATACGCTGAATCAAAGCCATAACTGGCCAGCGTCGGTGAGGAGGCGATCTTTCTCACGGGATTCCTATCATTCAACACGATATGGTGTTTTTTGCTTTGCATTTTTTGATCAGGCCAAACTTGCAATCTAGTATTAGTCGACAATTGTGAAGTTATAATTTTTTGGCATCTTTATATTACTAGATAATTGATTTACAAACTATTTAAACCGATTTACAATAATGAGCAATTGCAAATTTTCGGCGTGCAAAAATGAATTCGCTCGCGTGCATTTTTGTGGAGCGCTAGCGCCCTCGGGCGTGCATCTGCCATGGAATCCAGTCTGGTCTATGAGGAAACTATTGCTCATTCAGTAAGTCTGAAAGTATTAAAAAAACATCCAACTTCAGAACTTTGTAAATAGTCTACTTACATACTGGCTTTACCAGTATACGGGCATATGAATTCCTGTTCTGCTAGCTTTCAGGCTTTTGGTATCCATACTGCAGTATGGTACTGTCATACCGGTACCGGTATCAGCATAAACAGTGCAAATGATCAATCACTGCAATCATTTTGCATTTAAGTTGGTGCATCTGCAGTCCTGCCTCTAGCATTTCATGTCATGAAGTGTACGGTTAAATTTTTAATCGCAAATCACGACATCTGCAGCGGTTCAACAAGACATGTCAGCATGTACGGTGCCAGAACAGAACGGTACCGGACCAGCAGACCAGTGAACATGACCGAGCGGGGCTGCACGTCTTTTGGTTATATCACCTCTCAAGGAATTTTCATACTGAGAATTCATCACTTCCCTGTCAGCCTACTTGGAGATAAATACTGAAATCTTGTTCTATTTATAAACACATTTCTTTCACTCAATAGTTGAAAGGGTTCAAAGTTCTGTTTGCGATACCAGAGTTTCGCAAACATTTGACGCCAGTCGCCGATGAATAGGCGAACTTTGGACCAAAATACCTTGTTACGTTATTTATACGATTTTGGGGCCCTCATGTGGTGAATAAGAGCAGGGTTTTACATATGCAGTATCTACACTAAATAAGAAGGGAAACAAAAAACGACTTTAGAATAAGATTTACATATTTATCCGGGAAGAAAGGAAAGCCTATGATAGATCTTAATCATATGGTGAACCGCGGCCTCTCGTCCCGTTACCAGTCCATGTTGGACGAAACATTTTTTTTAATCGAGGTTTTTTATAAAATAAAACAACATTGCAATAAACAATATTCATCAATAACAATAATTCATTATAATAAACACATATTGCATTATCACTCGGATTATATTACAAGAATTCTCCATTTTTTGTTATGTTTGGCAATTTTTCGCTTTTTCAGTGCTAATTCTCTTTCGTTCTCTCGGATAGTTTCAATCGATTTAAAAAAATATTTGAACAATGGCTTTCTTTTACCATTTTTACACTTATTTGTAGAGGAAGCCATAACCGACCAGCGGCAAAGTGAATCACCCTACGACAGGAAAGAGTCCAGAAATCTTCTCGCACATATTTACCCCCTCTTCCCCCCTAAGGTGCTGTGGCGAACGCATTTCTAACGCTTAGCACGATGCGCCACACTGTCGAGCTGAGCACTGTATAATATGACGGGCCACGGCTTCTCACCAGGTAAATGATTAAGCTTATTGAGCACAAAATGGACCTGTCAATCGTTTTGTTATCATGTTGTTATTGTTAAAAATCACTTTTTTCTCCACCTGCTGGTTTGAGTATAAAAATACCTAAACAGATAGTGGCGGCGCGGCGGTGTGGCTCAACGGGCTAAGCGTTAGGAATACGCTCGCCACCGCACCTCTAATTACTCTGCGTGGGTTCGCAGGTTCGAATCCCATGCAGGGATGGTTATGTGCGAGAGGATTGCTGGACTCCTCGCCGTCGTTGGGTGGTTCACGTAACCGCTGGTCGGTTACGGCTTCCTCCACCACCAAGTCCATGCTTCCGGAAACAAACAATACAGTAAAACTAATCCCATACCCGACTTGGAATGGTAACCGGACGAGAGGCCGTGGTTCGCCATATGGATAAGCCGTCTTATCGGCTTTCCTCTCCCCCGGGATAAATATGTAAATCCTATCCTATCCTACTAGCAAAAGGATTACTGGATTCATTGTCGTTGAAGGTTGTTTTACGTAACCTCTGATCGCAAGATCAGGCTCAAGTGTGTGAGACAAATAACTGGATACCGAACGTGGGCTGCTAACTAGACGTTAGGCCGTTTGCGATCTGATTTCTCTGTCTATTCGTATCTCCTCTCGCGAGCAATTTTATCGCGCATATAGACGTCTCCCACCGAATTCGGATACATGAACTCATACAAAGCAAACAGCGTCGAGATGACAATGGTTTGTTGGACAATAAATGTACATATGGATCGTTTTTATTATTATTTTGTTGTTATTGTTATTGTTCGTATATTACTTCTTTTTAACGTTATGAAAAAACGATCTCTCTTTAATTACTGGGCCAATGGCTGGGCCAAATTTTTAGCCGTTGAAGATTGTATTTTTTGCTAGAAGGCTATTACTTTCATTAATTCCAAAAACTCCAGCGAGCCGCATTGGATTCGTTTTTTTTGCGTGCCATGGCGTCATCAAAAGTTGTAAAGTTGTAACCGCAAACGTTGCATCAACACACCAGAACTTCGTCCAAGGGGGAAAAAGGAAAAACAGGTGGCAAAAAACTGAAGGGGGCGAACTGAAGTGAATATTTAAGTATAAACAGCGGTGTCATTATATATACCGTATTTCCCGGCGAATAAGTCTAGACCCAAATTTTTGGCATGATTTTGGGGGGTCGTCTCCTTAGGCGAGTAGGATAATTTTTCTGGTGTCTCCTTATTATTCAACTCGTACCATAAAATACCAAATAGTAGCATGCCCACGTTTTGTTTTAGATTGATAATGTTCTTATATGGTGCACGCAATCGCGAGTTAGGTTGAACATAATTAGATTGAAACTGAAAGACAGTTTGAATTCTCGTAGTTGTTATGGATTGAATATTACTCTACAAGAAAAGTCATTATAGGCTATTTTAACCAATGCGCAAACGCAGCAACCGCTCAAAAGCCTCTGTATGATAATTTGAGATTTCGATGTTGATGCGATTTTACTACTCGTCTTATTTTCAGGTTTTATGCGAAAAGCCATTTTTTCAGGCTTAAAACGGGCCCCGTCTTATTTACTGGGTAGACTTATTCGCCGGGAAATACGGTATATATATACATATAAAATATAACGGGAACAAATGGCAAATCGCAAAAATTTTGTAATTTTCGATCAGAAGCTATGAATATTTGGGGCTCCCGAAGTATGCAAACCAAGATGGCGGACATCGGAATGTAATATGTGTACTAGGTTAGGGTTAGGCCATAATTTTAGGTATAAATACTACGGGAGGCTCTTGGCTAGTCTTCGAACTGATAATAGAACTAAAATAAGAAAAATTGGAAAAAAATTATCGCCTAACCCTAACCTGTTACCCATGTTACGTTCCGATGTCCGCCATCTTGGTTCGCATACTTCGGGAGCACCGAATATTTTTATTAAAATACTTAACCACGCGCCGCTTACAGGAACTGATAGCATTTTTCAGCCCAGCCTATCGCTGATTATTCGGGACTAATTTTTGATTATTTCAACTCAACTAAACTATAGCTTTTTCGAAGACAAAAAAGACATATAAGTTATTTGATTTGCAAATAATTTTTGTAATCTCAACTAGAAACTGACAAATGACACGCTAACACGAGTCAAGTTTACAATTATGCATGGATATCTGTATGATCGTAAGGAGTGTCTGAGCGACATAACAAATTGGCATTGTTACATCATTGTTGACTTATTGCTGATTGGCCATTTTTACAGAAATGACAAGAAATGGATGCTTGGGAAAACATCCAAGCATCAGCGTCAGTTTGAATAAAGTTGATATTCCCCTTTCATCCTCAACCAAGGAGTCACAACTGTAGGGATGTAAGTTTCAGAATTTTGAATCAAAGCGATTCGAATCAGACTTAATTCGAATCGATTCGAAACAATTAAAGAAAAAACGGCTTGATTCTATTTAAAAAAAAAAGATAATTTAGATAACACGCGGCGATTGCACGATGCGGCAACGAGTCTCAACATCGACCAAAAGAGTTTGTTATGCTTGCGTTTAAAGCGTAAAGCGCCACGTACAATTTTGACGGTTTGCCTGTAGGTTGCCGACCCCTTTCAATATTGTGTTAATAATAAGATTTAATTTAATATTGTGTATTTTAATAGTATGTATATATGTACAGGCGGCGCAACCTAAACGATGTCAAACGCTGCTTCGAAATTGATCAAACAACTTGAATAAACTTTCGAAGCGAATAAACCTGTTCGTTTATAGCAGGGGTTCCCAAACCACGGCCCGCGGGCCAAATCCGGCCCGCGTAACGATTTAAAATGACCCGCCGAGCTTACGTGAAATAGTGTTCAACAGATTTTATTTCTACCTTTTTGCGATCTAGATAGCGCTAATTTATGTCATTATCAGAGTTCAAGCACGTGTTTATCGTAACAATTCAATTATACCAGTATATCAATTATGGGTACCGGTGTTAGGATTACAAAGGACAGTAATTTAGTTATCAGCCATATAGGAAAGCTTAAAGATGTCAGAAATCAAACGAAAACTAGTCTTAGAAAACTGACGTTTCTTGAATAAACGGCAGTGTTCGTATTTCTCCATTGAAAAGTATCAAACTTTAGAGGTTTATCTACTTTGCCAACGAACTATTCCAGTTCTGAAGGAATACAACATTGAGCGCTATTATGAGTCAAACGAGCATGTTTGGGCGCACCACTTTTGGGCACTACATTCTTCCGGCCCGCGAACATCTTTCCGATTCTAATTTTGGATCGCGGCCAATAAAGTTTGGGAACCCCTGGTTTACAGGAATAAGATCTCGAGATACTCTGTATCCTTGTTTACAGTTGCCTTCGATTTTTCATATTTTACTAGATGATCCAAATCGGCGAGAGGGCAGTATTTTTATTTTGATACTCCGTTTTTAATTAGTGCTCACGAATCCCCTGAATCTAACCGTTGATAACCCTTCCCTAGTCAGTCACGGTTTTAATTTGTTGGTTCTGGCACAAGGCCTATTGTTTACCGTATTTTCTCTTGTAACACTGTAAATATTGTTCACAAAATGAGCCTTGTTACGTCACACTTACGAAACTGACTAAATACTATTCAGTACAAATGGTAATTTTCAGAAAACATTATATTTCTCACGGTACAACGGATACCATTAACGTTAATGGTACGAAAACACAAAGGAATAAAAGTAAGAAAAAAGACTGCAGATGTGAAGTATATCTGAAAATACATAAAATTAGATAAAAGTCAAAATAAAACCATAAATATAAGAAGAAAATAGGTAAAATCAAGTCAGGAAAACAATAAAAGCGAGAAAGTTTAAAAAATGATAAAACATTGCTAATAAAACACAATAAAATTATCACAATGATAAATTTACTCAAAATTGTTATCTGAGTCGAATAAGCTGGCTTTCCAGTGACATCTTAAAAATTAACAAGTTGGATCAACATCCACGCAGTGGTAAGACTTTTATCTACATATTTCTACTCCGGATAATTATTGAATTTTGCTAACTAAACGGCCAATATAGTATCAATTTTGGTGTTAAAAATCATGTATCTAAATTAAGATTTCAGCGTCATCCTGATATGTTGCGGCTGAGGATTAGATAAGGTACCTTGAAAAATAATGAAAAAGAAATAAATTCTACCGTCGGGAAAAGCCTAATTAATGATTTTGTAACAAAAATAACTAAGTTCTGAGTTTGCGCATTGAATTTCGGTGACAAACGGTGAATTTCGGTGACAAAAACAATCAAGTGGTATATAATTTTTACAGGAAATAAAATATGGATGAAATAAATCAGATTGTTTTGCGAAACGTCTTGAATGTATAATTGTACAGTACACAGAACAAAAACAAAATTTGATATCGAGGACATTTTAGCAATCTATGGGTATTATTTTACACTGAGTGGCGGTACAATTTAGGCGGGAAGATTTCGCTTCTTTCTAGCAAGGACGAGGCAAAGGGCGCAGATGGAGAATAAGACTAAAACAACGAAATTGGCAAGGGACACCAGGACTAGTTGAAGATCATGAGATGCGGTGTCTGGTAATGGTGATCCGGTTGTCGTCAGATCTAAAATAATAAGGATCGGTTAAGTAACCGGTAAATGGATGCTTCCGTGATCATTACTTATCGATCTCGATCGTTAAGTATGTTGATAAATATTTGTCCGTTTGTCTGTTAGACACTTTCGTATGTTACGCGATATCTCACGAAAGCGAGTTTGAATCGTCTCCAAATTTTGCATGTGCATTCATCATGTCTCGGACCATGAAGACGAGAAATACTGAGCGAGGGAAATGTCATAAAGACTTGGGGCAACGGCCTCATTTCGGGCAAATAACGCAATATGCAATGCAATATTAACAATGGCGGGTAAGGAATATTAAAATACACAGTAACTATCCTAATGTACTTGCTACAGTGACTTACCTTTACCTCCCAAGGAAATCAGCTCCCCAGATATGTAAACAGGTTGGTCTGGATCAGCGAGAGATTCCGAGAGTTTCTCTTTCTCGTTCTTGGTAAGAATAATCAAAGGTCCCACGCTGACAAGATTCTTATTTTCATCAGGGTTGCCAGATTCGACATCTCTCTTGCGACGACCAGTTGTTGCGCAGTTCTGCAAGTAGAAAATAAAATTTGATTACATACGATTAGAAAGACTTTTGCCTTTTGGTTTATAGATGTTTCAAAACTTTGCCCAAACAGGTCAGTACTCCTGTAATATGTGTACCAGGTTAGGGTTAGGCCATAATTTTATTCCAATTTTCCTTATTTTAGTTCTATTACGAGTTCAGGGACTGTTTGTGTTAGCCAAGTGAATATATCCCTTGCCCATATGTTTCAGTCTCTTCACACAGCTTGCTGTAAAGTACCCGAACAAAATTGGTATACACACTTCTGGAGCGCTCGATGACGTTTATGCATCAGTATCATTTTTGCATAATGACGTAATACGACGCTCACTCGTTTTATGTGAGGGACATGGCCCCTCGGGCCCCCCTTGCCAAGCTTATGATCCAGACCTGTTCGTGTCTGATAATATAACTTACGGTAGGAAGTTTGCATGTTGCTTCCAACGTATTACAGACATCGACTTTGCAGGTATAGTAGACATATTGACTCTTTGATAACTTGAATGTACGAAACCCGACGGTGGCGCTAGAAGTCAGTGTTGTTCCGTGGATTTTAACGCCAACGCTCTTTTCGGGGCATCTAAAAAATAAGTGAATTGTTTGAAAGGATTTTAGCGTGCTTACAAAGTGGTTTAGTCGTATAGCAAACCGGGATTTCGTGTGGCTACCAGCGAAATAGGTATGAGAACAGGTTATCACAGGTTTTCTCAAAATTTTCTTTGACAGACGCCCATCCTATGTCATATCAATTTCTGTGCCTAATCAACGAGGAAGGATAGTAATACCTTTGACGAAATCAATCAATCAAATCGTTTTTTATTAGCCATCTCGGCAAATCATAACGAAATTGAAAACAAGTGAGATCACAAAAATATTTGTACCGGATGGCAGGATAACCGCGAAATGACCATAATGTCTACTTGTCAGCGGCAATCTTAAAATAGCTTAAAACTTAAATACAAAATTTGCAAAGCGCGAAACGTTTTTATGCGAGAACAGCATCGCCCCAAGATGACGCTGCAAGGCAATAATACACCTGTTATTTATAGAATTAGGGAATTTCCCCTATTTTATTTCGAGGCAGTGCTGAAATAAAACTCGTAAGTCTGAATCAATACATACTAACTTAAATACTGGTAATCAGTAATTTATTTCTTCACCATACTGAAAATAATATCTACACCGAGTGCAAGTCAAGAAATAATCTTCATGTGGTGATAACGGGCTTGGTATCTTCACCCGCATGATGCTCGATAACCGCCACACTAGACAGCGTAGGGCAATGCATGAAATATAACTCAGTGTGTATAAATGGGTACTCCCGTAGTGTGTGTATCAGGTTGGGGCATAATTTTATTTCGATTTTCCTCATTGTAGTCCCATTACTCGAGAACTGTCTGTGTCAGCCAAGTGAATACCGGTTAAAAATCAGTTACCTCCATATTGGTACACATACTTCTGGAGCGCCCTGCCCCACTTTATATATTTAATACTTACCCTTGCTTAACCAAATCTAATTTTCCTGTCAAAGAGTTAAGACTGGGTGTTGCGTAACAATCGATTATCTTCAGCACCAAATTCCCGGATGTAGGCTTATTCGAAATCTCGAGTTCTGCAGTGAGATAGACGATCTGACCAACCTGTAAAATAATTTTTGAATATATATAATGATTTCGGAAGAGAGGAAAGCCGATAAGATGACGTAACAGCTAATAATGTCAATTATGACTGTCGGAGTAAGGTGAACGGCTATGTGAACTGGAGGGAAACGTCGATATGGTGACGTAATAGCTAATTATTACACCACTGAATACATCACTATATAAAAAAGCTGTAGTCAGCGGATTTGTGAATCACCCTTCACTACAGCCAGTGATGGGCGCTCCAGAAGTGTGTGTATCAACATGGAGGTACCTAATTTTGTTCGCCTACTTTACATCAAGGTGTGTAATAGGACAGAAACCTATGGACAGGGTATATTCACTTGGCCAACACAGACAGTCCACAAGCCTGCAATTGAACTAAAAAAAGGAAAATCTGAATCAAATTATGCCAAACTTTCCCAACCCCTACAGAACGAAGGTTACACTAGCAAATACAAACCGTGTAAACAGATCCGCCAGTAAGCTTCTGTCTATCTGCGGCGCCAGGAGCTTTCGTGTACGCATTCATGATGACTTTGAATTTGCCCGAATTTGTGATGACTGGCATGGCATTGGCGGGTGGGAGCCTGCGAATAGAAGTGATATAAGGAGGTTTCTGTAAGTAGTTTTTGCTTCGAATACGGGTTTAGACGTATTCATTCATATGTGAGCAATGCCACGTTTGTTGAGAGCCTAGTCCTGACATAGGATAGGATAGAATTTACATATTTATCCCGGAAGAGAGGAAAGCCGATAAGACAGCTTATCCATATGGCGAACCACGGCCTCTCGTCCGGTTACCATTCCAAGTCGGGTATGGGATTAGTTATATTGTTTGTTTTCGGAAGCATGAACTTGGTGGTGGAGGAAGCCGTAACCGACCAGCGGTTACGTGAACCACCCAACGACGGCGAGGAGTCCAGCAATCCTCTCGCACATAACCATCCCTGCATGGGATTCGAACCTGCGAACCCACGCAGAGTAATCAGAGGTGCGGTGGCGAGCGTATTCCCAACGCTTAGCCCGTTGAGCCACACCGCCGCGCCGATATAGACAAGTATTCATATATGTGAGCAATGCCACGTTTTGGAGAGCCTAGTCCTGACATGGGCAAACTACAATCCGCGGGCCAAATCCGGCCCAATGGGTAATTCAATCTGGCCCACTTCATGGGGCCACAACAAAACTAAAACCAAATTTTGATGATCTTACCTTAAGGTATTTGTTAAGATTGAAATTAAATTTAGTTATGGCACAAGGCTTATTGTTTTCCACTGTTGCTTTGTAACACTGTAAACATTGTTCATGAAATGTAACTTTTCACGATGCACTTACATGGCCCGCCAGTTTGCCATTACGTCCTGAGACTTTTAATTTGAGTCGCTTTGAGAAAAGTTGTAAAAATATTTACTTACGCTGGTTGTATCGAAGTACTGATAACCGTCTGACTTCCACCATACGTGCATTTGAACTGCAGAACTGGTACCGGCATGTCAATCACATTGCTCTTACGATTCATCCATACATTGTTGGTGTACTCAAACCCTCCTGGAATATGATCAGTGGTGTGGGTCGGAGGAAAGTTAAATTGGCTACGGATACAGTATACTCGGATCCGGTATGCTCCCTAGCTTTTTATTATGGAGAGGGGGGGACCAAAATTAGGGAATGGTAGATATTTTGCTATTACTATTGGTAACTTCCATGAATCTGTTATGTATCATCCACCCGACTATCTGCCCTGGTGAATACAAGCCACGCAGTTCTACAAGCCAATAATTTTTATTCGGAACATTAATCGGTGAATAACAATTTCTTTTTTTGTTTTTATATCCATTAATACACGAACGAGTTACCGGATACAGCGCCAGAATCCCGATAACCCGGGAAAAGACTCCTTCCGAATTCAAATAAAATTCCCGAATTTAGTGGCGATACAAAGAAATGCCTACTTCCAACACAGAGTTCCAATACATACCTCGTTCATACAACACCCTAATCCGTAACGCAATATTAAAAGAAAAGTAGCTAAAACAGCCTAGAATAAATGCCCGCGAGATGGCGCCAAATTTTGACCACGCCTACTTACCAGTGATGGCATTTTTCTTTGTTCCACATGTTGAAAATGGCGCCGGAATCTTCAGAACATATTTCTTTGAACCAGAATCATAGACTGCTACACAACTAAAATATAAATATCAGAAATTAACGTTGACTTGTCCAGACCCTGTTTCCGAGTCAAATAATCTATGACAGTGGTTCTCAAACGGTGAGGCACGCCACACGAGGGCGTAAACAAATTTTTGAGGGGGCGTGAAGCTAATTAAAAAAAAAATTGTTAAATTCGATCTTTCTCTCCTCATTTTGGATATTCACATTTCTTCTTTTTTTTGTTGGATATTTACCTTCCATCCACGTATTTTAAACGTGTTTTTTTTTTGACTAAAACATACTTTCGCCTTATTATCTGTGATTTTGGGGGAGGAGGGGGGGAACTTCAAAAGGGGGCGGGACTTCAAAGGTTTGAGAAGTACTGATTTATGAGAATTAGGGTATTTTATTTATCCGTGGCTATATTCAAATTTATCAGCCCGTATGAAATATAAGCAATCCAGTCTTCTTAAAAATACCATGTAACTCAATTTGCATAGCAAGGGTGGTCTCAGCAGTTCATTAAAAATGCTCGCACACAGCTAAGTTTTTATTGGAGTTTGGAGTTCCGGAGCTGTGGTCGGAGTCAATTTTGTGTCAACCCGGAGTCGGTGTAAATTTCTCTCAACACATCCGTAAATAGGAGCGTAACTAGAGGGGGGAGGTAGTGCTGCGGGTCGAACTTCTTTTGAAAATTAAAAAAACGAGAATATCGGTCAGAGACCGAAGACTTATCGATCGAAAGTTACGGGATCCCCCAAAACAGCGCTCTTACCTCATAGTGACATCTTGTGTCCCATCACTAATCAATTAATAACTCGCTAATTATACGACATAATTCGCCCAAAATCAATAGGCTTCTGGTCCGAGATAAGATGAATGCACATGCAAAATCTGGAGCAGATTCAATCTTGCTTTCGTGAGATATCGCGTGCATCTAACAGCCAAACAAACAGACATACAGACAGACAAATACCTATCAACATACTTACCGATTAAAATCGATAAGTAAAAACATTTTTACAGTATCATACATATAGAAATTTCGAAGCTTGAAACGATTTTTAGACCCGCAACACTCTTGAAAACTCACATTTCTGGCCTTCGTGCGCTTGGCAATTAGGAACAGGGGTGTTGCCAGAAGTTTTCATAGATGGGGGGGGGGGGAGTGGGGGTTGTTCTGAAAGTTTTATTTGCCAAGTTAGATCGAAACTACTAGCGAGTCCGATCTGGAATACGCATGTTTTTATTAGTCTCGGAGGGGTCTAAAAGCATTTTAAGCTACGGAAAGTGGCTATCTATGATACAGAAAAATGATTTTTTTTTTTACATTTTAAAGAGGGGGGGGGGGGGGGGTCGACCCGCAAAACCACTGATTAGGAATTTCAGAAACCCCTCCCCCCTAATGAAAATTCGGTGCTCCCGAAGTATGCGAACCAAGAGGGCGGACATCGGAACGTAACATGGGTAACAGGTTAGGGTTAGGCGATAATTTTTTTCCAATTTTCCTTATTTTAGTCCTATTATCAGTTCGAAGACTAGTCAAGAGCCTCCCGTAGTATTTATACCTAAAATTATGGCTTAACCCTAACCTAGTACACATATTACATTTCGATGTCCGCCATCTTGGTTCGCATACTTCGGGAGCCCCGAAAATTCCTAGTCACGCCTCTGGCATTCATTCAAGCTTTTTCACACTTTCTTACCTATGAGTGTTTCCAGCCGTAGGATAGAAATACGCAATCGCTCCTTTTACCCCAGATTCATACGCTTTGACGACAGATTCAGGAACCTTCACTTCAATGACCGTAGGTCCGCATAATATATCGGCAGGTGCTGTAAAAAGAAATCGAATAAATTATTTTAGAAACTAGGAACCACATTTCCAGCATTTCCCGAATTGGGAAAAAATAATTTCAGGGTAGGACAAGTAGTAGAAACAGCGTTTTTATACTTAATAAGGAAGGCAAATAAAGAGATCCAGAATAGGAACCTATCAAAATAGGTTTGAAACCGTTGGTATATACAGGGTGTTAAAAAAGTTACGAAAAATTAAGGTCAAATTTTCGTCATGGCAACGTTAGAAAAGTAACTGTTAAAAAACGTCAGTCATAAAATGTTTAAATGACATTTCACCGTAATTCAATACTGTTAAAAGTCGTTGAATGTTTTAAGTAGCATTTCATCTTAACTTCTCTTGATTTTGCTTTGCTTTTTTAACACCCTGTATATGTAATTTGAATCACAAAGAATTTCATTCGCATGTCATATCAATCAACTGTAACATATATTGGTGTTGCACCGCTAAATTCCAATCCAACACTTCGTGTATTTCAACATCTCCCTACGGACTCTAGTCAAATAGGTGTTGAAACGGTACTCTCGTAGTATGTGTACCAGGTTAGGGTTAGGCCATATTTTTTTCCCGATTTTCTTCATTTTACGAGTTCGGGGACTGTCTATGTTAGCCAAGTGAATATACCCCCCCTGCCCATAGGTTTCAATTCCTTGTAAAGTTTACACAACTTGATGTAAAATAGACGAACAGACTTAGTTACCTCCATATTGGTATACACACTTCTGGTGCGCCGTCAAAACCAGTTAACGTATTTTTGAGAGTTTTTTGCATAATAGGGGAACATGGGCGAACCTTGCAAGAGGCATTTAGGCATAATTTTAAACATTTTACATTCGGATCTTTTGTACAAAGCCACCAGCCCAAGAAAAAACGCCCAAAATAATAAAACGAGAATATCGTTCGGAGACCGAAGACTTATCGATCGAAGGTTAGGGGATCCCCCAAAACAGCGCTTTTACTCCATAGTGACACCGTGTGTCCCATCACTAATTAATTAATAACTAATTATACGACATAATTCATCGATTCATAATTCATCAATATACTTCTGATCCGAAATATGATGAATGCACATGCAAAATTTCGAGCAGATTCAACCTCGCTTTCGTGAGATATCGCGTGCATCTAACAGACAGACAAACAAACAAACAGACAAATACCCATCAACATACTTACCGATCTTAAGATCGATAAGTAATTACTAATTCAAATCGCGCTGGAAATTCAACTTTTTATATCATTCCTAACCCGAACTCTAACTGGATGATTAGTAATTACTTATCGATCTTAAGATCGGTAAGTATGTTGATAGGAATTTGTCTGTTTGTTTGTCTGTCTGTTAGATACACGCGATATCTCACGAAAGCGAGATTGAATCTGCTCCAATTTTTGCATGTGCATTCATCATATGTCGGACCAGAAGCGTATTGATTTTGGATGATTTATGTTGTATAATTACCTAGTTATTGATTAATTAGTGATGGGACACGCGGTGTCACTATAGAGTCATAAATCGAAACCGCAGTTTCGATCGATAAATCTTCGGTCTCCAACCGATATTCTCGTTTGTAATTTTAATACCTGGCGGGATGTTTTTCTCAAATCTCGCATTTCAAGGGGCTCCCGAAGTATGCGAACCGAGATGGCGGACATCGGAATGTAGTATGTGTACTAGGTTAGGGTTAGGCCATAATTTTAGGTATAAATACTACGGGAGGCTCTTGGCTAGTCTTCGAACTGATAATAGGACTAAAATAAGGAAGATTGGAAAAAAATTAGCGCCTAACCCTAACCTGTTACGTACCGATGTCCGCCATCTTGGTTCGCATACTTCGGGAACACCCATTTCAAAATTCATAGCGGGGTTTTGTACAAAAGATCCACGGAATCTTTCGCGTTCGGCGTTATCAATTTATTTACCTTGTCACATTTGGGAGCGGAAAGGTTTACATCGAAATTTTGTTCTAAATACTGTTTTTCTCAATACAACTAATTTTATGCTAATTGAATTAAAGCAATACTTGTTCGATTATTACGAAATAATACATAGACATTACGTAATAATGCTAATAGATTGTTGAAGGAAAGCTATACACTGGGGAATAACATAGTTTCGTTCGTCATTTTGACAGCGGAGCAAAAATTTCGATGGATAGTGGCGTTTTCGTTGGGACTATTCTTGCAATGTAATGATCGACATGGAATAATGTAGAGTTCTCCAACCGGCATTTTTTTTTTTTTTTTGAGGGGGGAAGGGGGGAGCATTACGTGTAGTGTAGTTTGACAGCAAATTAGGCAATTTGCCAATCACTAGCGTTTTCTGAAACATGACTTAATGATTGCCCTGGATATCACAAGATTCCTCGCACAATAACCATTCATAAAGGAATGACCTATGACGTCATCAACAATACCTATGACGTAATACTTGATACATAAAAATGCGCATGTAACACTCAGTACCAAAGTGAGACCGGATACACAATATTTTATCTGTTTCCTATTTTTTTTTCGCTGTGAACAAGACCCTACACCAGCAGTAGTCCTAGATAGGAAGATTATTGTCATTGTAGAATTAAGGGGTGGGCAAAATAAAGCCCGCGGGCCAAATCCGGCCCGTTTGGTAATTCAATCTGGCCCGCCTGATGCTGCCACAACCAAACTAAAACCAAATTTTGATGTTTTAGCTGAAAAAAGGCTCAAGGAATTTGTTGAGATTGTGATTAAATTTAGTTTTGGCACGAGGCCTATTGTTTTCCACTTTTGCTTTTGTAACACTGTAAATATTGTTCATAAAATGTAACTTTTTACGTCACACTTATATGGCCCGCCAGTCTAGATGGGCGAAATTTTTGGCCCTTGGTTCAAAAACCTTGCCCACCTGTTATTTTTTATTTTTTTTTTATTTAAAAAGTGAAATAAAAAGCACTTCGCAAAATAGCATTTCGTGCTGAACAATGGAAAATCTGTTACTAAAATGTTGTGAAAAAAAAAAAAACACTTCACACTATTCAATGAATATATATATATGCTCTTTTATAGATATTGGTAAATGCTAGTTCGAAGCCTTAGTTAGAGTAGAATTGTGAATAGTTTTATGTTGTCGTTGATATTGGGCGAACATTGCGTGTGAAAAGCTGATTGCCTCCTGAAATACACAAGGAGGCAAATGGCCTTTGCACATACTATGATCCCCTGAGATTGTTTTCCTGTCACTCACAGCAAGGCTATATAAACCACTTTGGGGCTCCCGAAGTATGCGAACCAAGATGGCGGACATCGGAATGTAATATGTGTACTAGGTTAGGGTTAGGCCATAATTTTAGGTATAAATACTACGGGAGGCTCTTGGCTAGTCTTCGAACTGATAATAGGACTAAAATAATGAAAATTGAAAAAAAATTATCGACTAACCCTAACCTGTTACCCATGCTACGTTCCGATGTCCGCCATCTTGGTTCGCATACTTCGGGAGCACCACCAATTTGAAACGAAGACAAAAAAACTTGGATTCAATCTGAGCATGGGCCTACGCGTAAAAAAATCTTTTTCGAGTCTCTGGTTACTTGTAGTATTATCTAACACTTTGTATAGAATAGTAGCCCATCTAAACCCGAAACATCTTTCCCGTGATAAAATATAGCCAAAACGCACTTTACAATTTATCACGAGTTCCTTATGCGAATGCGAACGTCAGTCAGTCTTCCTGTATTCGCTGTCGAAGCACACTTATTACTTATAAATGTATCAATATATTTATTTTGCTAAAGTTGCAGTTTTACATGACTAAATCCCATTCTGCACTCCCTTTGTAAAAAAACAATTATTCAAAATATCTTTCTAGGATTGCAACATAACTAACCGAACGCGACCCAATTTGGTCACAAGTTATAAGCAAAATCCTCGAATCCTCTGAATTTTGAAGCCTATTTTCTAGTGTATCGAAATATAGAGTGTCCATAAATTCTTAAAAATTGCAAAGGGATTTATCGGAACCATATATTGTTTTGACTCTCACAGATGTATTAAATGAAGTAAAAAACTTTAACAATTACTGATTAAAAAACAACAAACCTGGTTGAGATATATTGAGAACCAACTTCCTAACAAAATTGAAATTGTGAAGAGATTGTATGGAAACTATAACCGCGCTTATTTGCCAAGTTGCAGTTTTACTCTGACTAAGGCTCGCACTGTATTTTACTCCTTTTGTGAAGAAACCATTACAAAGGCTGATTCACTCGGAATATTAAATGCTTACTACAGATCACGAGGCCGTTTGCATAATATTCATTCATGTAGGAATATGACGTCACAAAAAACTGATGACGTAATATCCAATATGTGACGCAATATTGAACGTACAAAATTTATAGGTAAATTTATAGGTGTATTCATATTCGAATATGACGTAATATTTCATACATGGTTTTACATTTAATACACCCAAATTACTGCATAGTGCTTTTTATTGCTAACTCAGTATCTTGGACGTTAAGAATTTTTCAGTTATTTAAAATTCCACTTCAAATAATTTCATAGGCGCTTTGTATATTCAAACAAACAACGCAGCAATGCAATGGCGTTACTAAATACAATATACCCTCGGCATTTTTTTAAAAATCGGATTCGAGAAACCGTCTCAACCAATTTTTGGATTTCCAGATGGGGGGCACATACTTTGTTCAGGTTGTGCACCAACCTGAACATAGTATGTGTACTAGGTTAGGATTAAGGTTGTGCGCCATCTTGGTGCACATACTTCGGGAGCGCCCAATTTTTTATTTGAAGCTACAGAAGGAGACCCCAATCTGTAATGCAGTCGGTAAAACAGAATATGCCGACGAAAACTCAAATTCAAAAAAAAATTCCAGAAATTGTTATCAGAAGCGTATCTCATTTTTAATCCTAATGTGAATACTGACTTGCCTATCCGCTCCGAAAAAGAAGGACGTTCACTTTCCTAATCCCTTCTCAAAAATTCACCGATAGTAATATGAAATTACATTTATAAAAACAGCCGTAAAGTCAAACCTATCATTCACCAATAGAAAACTAACGCAAAATCCTAGCCTGCCTGCTACCAACTCCTAAGTAAGAAACATTACATTGGAAAATGTTTGTTAAAATAGGAGCCGGGCGATACGCCAGTTAACTTATATAAACAGGCCAAGCTCGAATCGATGGTGTTTTATTGTTTTACATATATAGCCCATGGTTGGCAGGTGATAACCTTTGAACCGGGAACAATTCAAAGAAGGCGGAAATAATAAACTGCTTATCGCAGCAACACGCAGTTGGCAATGTAGTGCGATTTTGGCGGGAGAAATTATTAACACTCTGGTGACGAGTGACGCAACGAATATCGAAAGAGTATTTTTTAAATAGCGCAAGTACACATTTACATTAAATCGACTTTCAAGTTGATATTTCCAAGAGAAAAGTGAATTTGTAGGAATTTTCGGTTTTTACGGTACTTTTAGGCTGTTTTTAGTTTCCATCAGATCACGAATTATGAAATTAGAAACTAGATGAAATATATACCGATCAAAATGGAATGAGCAGAAACGAATAACCAGGATTCCAAAATACATTGAAAATATTTTCAAATATAGTATGCGTTATAAACCAGTTAGCAGAAAAATTTCACAAAGAATCGTATTTAGTATGCAGGACACTTTGAGCGGTACTCCTGAAGTATGCGCACCAAGATGTCGCACAACCTGAACCCTAACCTTGTACAGAACCTGAGTTCAGGTTGTGCGCCATCTTGGTGCGCATACTTCAGGAGGTCCCTTTGGGGTATATTTTAACACCACAAGTATTTTTAGTAGTAATAGTGGGTGTGACTCAACAATTTTTTAATATATCATTCCTAACCCCAACCTGACTCATCCAAAAATTACGTCACTGCTACGTAACAGTAACGAAAAAAGGCCCGCCAAAATATACTGACGGTCGAACAAACGCGCAGACGATAGTAAAGCCAAACATTACTGTACGATTAATTTTCGTTTTCGCAGTTTCAGAAATAATTGAATCCAAATTTTGTCCGCCAATTTTATGTCAAAAGCTTAAAACTACAAATTAAAAAAATTAAAAATTTATATCCAAAAAATCATGAATAAACTAAATTTAACTGATTTACTCAAATTTAACTAGATTCGAAGAATTTTGGACATCGCTCGAGTCCTATCAGTTTTTAAATAATGAACGTTTGCAATACTCGACGCCAAACTTTTTTGGCGTACAAAGTTGCGATTCGATTAGGAAGCAATTGGAACCATAATAATTGATTTAAAAACTTCCAAGCATGGCCATAGATGAAACATCAAAATCAAGCACTGGCCATCTATGGTCAATGCGTACAAAACTAAAATATTTCTGACGAAGTAGTCTAGTAATAGAACCCACACGCACAGCGATTTTAGAAGACGCAATTCTCAGAAGAATGCCATTTATGGCGGTGAGAAATAATTTAACCCAGAGGTTGCGAAATGAAGAAAAATATCGAGGGCGTCGTAAAATATCATTCATTTCTTAAAAATCATTTCTTTTCTTGACGAGTCTGAAACTCTATACAGTGAAGGAAACTCATTTCTAAGCAAAATTTCGAACGACCACTAAAACTATAGAGAATTATGCGCACTTACTCAGTAGTTAATGCTACGGGCACTCATTCCGATGTAAAGAAGACTCATCTCTGAGCAAAGTTGCGGGCACTCACTTAGCAGAAATAAAGGAGACTCATCTCTGAGCAAAGTTACGGGCACTCAACCAGAAGTAAAAGAGACTCATCTATGAGAAAAGTTACGTTCACTCACTTTTAGTTAAAGCAGACTCATTTCTGAGCAAAGTTAAGTTACGGACACTCATTCAAAAGTAAAGGAAACTCATTTCTCTGCAAACTTACAGGACATAAAATGATAAAATCTGCTGAAACTAACTTTGAGAGAGAAGTACAGTTATGTGCATGAAAAGTTACTTACAGCCACTGAAAGTCCAAGTGCTTCTGAAACCATGTAAATGATATTGGTGCAAGGCCTCTCGTGCGGATACCAGACCATATTGGTTTAGGGGAAAGGCAACATAGCATATCTATGAACTAAATCGTATAAAAACTCGTAACATACCAGCAGCGTGATCCAACGATAGGTACGTCAACCCGACTGCCCCTTTCCCACCCCCGACGGGAATCAAATCCACGCCAACCAACTTAATTATTTACTTACCAATATCACATAGTCTTCCGAGATTGGCTTTAGATCCAGAGCACAAGAAACCGCTTTCATGCCTCGCTGATAATTTGCATTGGCAGCCATTTAAGCAAGGGTTAGGAGTACATGGTGTCACCTGTAAAATACAGAAAATACATACATGACGTCACTTGCGTAACACAATATTTGGTGACGTAACATGTGACGTCATATAGTGATCTTAATATAAACGCAGATACACATTTATAATATATGTTACAACGAAGTGAAAACTCTAATCTCGTCCTTTCGAATGTATTATAAAATTTGCTGCCATGCAAAGGTTGTCATGCTGGGCTTAATTTGACTCGTTGTGTGACTCGGCCTTTGGCGGGGCCTGCTGGATGTTACGGTCTAACTCAGGGTAGTCCAAGGTTGTCAGATCCGCGGGCCACAAAATTATTTTTGCATTGCTCGCGGGCCACAATAGTGCCAACTGCCAAGAATAGATAAACAGTGCAAAACAAACACTTTTTTTGTGCAAACACATAGTTATCAGACATAGCCATCCAAGGTTAATAGAATCCGCATTCGATTTTTAGTTTTTTATTGTTAGCATATATTCCCAACCAAAAAGATAGAAAGCCAGATAATAATTTAGACTGTCAAGCACATCATTCAACTTCGCTAGTTGCCTCAGCTAGCCATAACACTAGTCAATCAGTGACATTAGTGATGTAACAATATGTAAAAAGATTTTTTCTGATTTATTTTATTACAAAACAACACGAAATGCTATTTTTTGATTACTCTCCGAATGTGACGCGGGCAACAGATAATGAAGCGGCGGGCCACATGTGGCCCGCGGGCCTGGGTTTGGACCACACTGATCTAACTTGGCAATTAAAAATTTTTCACCCCCCCCCCCCCCTTTGTGAAAATTTCTGGATGCGCTTCTGCGAACAGGCCGGGTCTAATTACCTATCTTGGGCATCTCCAAGACGAGTCTACTTGATGTGTATAAATACATTACTATGTTGTAGTTTTCCAACGCACCCAACTTAAATATTTATTTGTTATCTCACAATTCTGCATTCTAACCATGCCGAATTCAACATCTTGAAACTGGTTTTTATAACGATAATACAGCTTTGCAATACTTCTTTTATTCCACTGATTCTGAAATTCGTTTGAGCTTAATTTGACTAACAAATGAATGCAACCCTCAACTGAACGCTTGTATATCGCGAATGGCACATATATCCGGAGTATATGATTCTGATTAATGTGAGGTTAGACCCAAGACACGTGGTATTGGCTTCTAGAAAAGATTCGAAAGAAGCGCGAACGTGAACTCGCAGCTGCGAAACAATAAAAATACAAATCGTAGTTGAAAACCCATCTGGAAATTGAAGACGTAATAATAATTTTTCTGTTGGATTACAATTCAACATTACCAAATACGTATTTGTGACGCAATACCGATATTTCTGACGTCATATTTTAAAATTCGTGACGTTCGTGAATCTTATTTGATTGGTAAAAGGAGTGCCCCCAGCGTGACAAAAAATAGGTACAAAAGTTAATTCATTAAATAACTGTTACTGCTAAAAAATCTATCGTGTTTTTAATACCGATATTTCTGACGTCATATTTTAAAATTCGTGACGTTCGTGAATCTTATTTGGTTGGTAAAAGGAGTGCCCCCAGCGTGACAAAAATTAAGCAGAAAAGTTTTCTTATTAAATAACTGTTCTTGCTAAAAATCTATCGTGTTTTTGACAATGTTTAATTGCCTGAAGCGTAATTTATAACGGAGTTAATCCATGTCGAAACGTAGATGTTTGTTTACGGTATCACAACGTAGCCTTTTTAGAGATTCGATTTAGACAAAAACCTTCTTAGAAAACGATATTTTTATCTCCACGAAATTTGAACTTGGGCGAAACTCAAACTGAAAAGCTCACCAGTGTTTCAAATGCAGCTATGATTAAACCAGCAATTATAGCAAAAAACGTACATGCGCAGATAAACACCGCTTTGGAAAACCGTTTGAGACAATTTTTTTTTTATCATTGCTTGATAATTGGGCGATAAACTAAGCGATAAATAGCCCCGCATTCAACTATGATCCAACTAGTAATATTACTAGGAAAATGCAGAGCATGTTTTTAGAAAAACCTCAAAGTAAGCTAAAGTTTGATGTTTTTTTTTATATTCAAACGATTATTATTATTTCGTTATATCATTCTTGCATTGAACACATACGGGACCAATCAGAGAATAAAATGTGATTCGTCTTACAGAAACCAAATTGATGACATTTTCTAATATTATTCAGAAATATGCTAACATTAGTAGCACAACACTTTTATCTTTAAAAACCCGGTCATGCGGAAAAAATCAAAGATAATCAAAGAACATGGACAATTAAATAATAATTAATATAAAAGACAGTTCGTTCCGCTCTCATGTCAAAAAGGTGCCAAAAAAATTTCCACGCGCAAAAAATACGGCCAAAATGTTTAAGCCATTGAAAAATTTTCAACGAAATATTCAAACTAAATTTCAGCCATTTTAAGGGTGGATCTTCTTTGGCGGAAATATTAACGGACACAGTCGGGACCGCTCATTGGATAACATCTACCGCAGCGACCAATCGCAATTTTTACACGTCCATGTAAATTAAATTCAAATTAAAAAAATTCCATTCCAGGTTTTGATTATGACTCAATAAATAAATTACGTCAATACCTTATTAAGACTTATCAATGAAAAATCTATAAAAACAATGATTTTCTTACTCATGTATTGTTATGAAACAAAGTATAGAAAATATCTCGTAAATATAATCAGACTATTCACGCGTACGGAATGCAAAACTGCTCAGCGAACGATGACACATTAAACAAAAATATTGCAACATTTTTTTTGACACGACGCCTTTTGCCCGAACGTGGAACTGCTAGAACAGGAAATTTTTTTCCATTCGGCATTAAATTTTTTTCCATTCGGCATTAACTACCCCAATTATCACGCAGTGGGTAAGATGGTGAACATGGGGTTAAACCCTGAACCAGAAACCTGCGACGGCAACGCAGTTAAGAATAATGCTTTAACCCAGGGCTCCTCAACGTGACCCAGGTGGACGCTAAGTTGTCATAGCACCCCCTCCTGGCTGTCCAAAATTGAATAGGGTAATAATTAGGGCTGGGCATTTTCGAATGTCTTGTGATTTCAGAATCGAATCAAATAATTTTTTTCGAATCGAATCTCGAATACTTGAAAATATATAATTGTAAGCGACTTTAATATAGTAATTGGTCTTCTCAACAAATGAATTACTGAAGACATAGAATAAATCTCTCAGATAGATTACTGAGCGTTCACACAAAAAAACAAACACGTTTTATCAATAACTCACTACAAAAAATAGTCAAATGTTAGAATTTAGTTAAAAAAATATGACTCCAATGGAAAAAAATTTGGGGAATTCACCTCGACCATTAGCGGAAAGATAAAAACAAGATGGCGGCGATTCGAAATTTAGCTCTGAACCGATTCGAATAATTTACTATTCGATTCGTTTCGAATATTCGATTCGAAATGCCCAGCCCTAGTAATAATACCGAGTATGCTGAAATTGAATAGTTCTACTAAGACAGCAAGTGATTTAACTTGGATAGTTCCAATAAACACTTAGGGGTCCATATGACTTTGAATAAAAATTTGGTGGTGGACAGCGAAAAAAGGTTGTGGAGTCTTAGTTTAACCGTTGAGCCAGAAGGGACTGCAAAGTTTTGGAATCTACCAGTTCACAAGCACTCGTCTCGCAAGACTTTGAGAATGACATAAATGAGCAAATAAATAGCTGCTATTATGTTCCCATGACCACCATCTATATATCGGGTGTCCGAATCGGAAAATTTTAATCTTTGCAAACATATAATTCACTGCGTATTTCCTAAAAATATACATCGCTTTCATTATCGCCAATTACCCATTCCCTTCATACTACACTATTCTAATTATACTTTTCTTGCATTTTTGGCAGGGGTGTGCAACTTGCGGCCGCGGGCCAAATGCGGCCCACGAGTAAAACTAATGCGGCTTTCGGAGAAGCGCCACTTTTGAATAGTGGCGGCCGCAAAACGAGTTTGATTTAATCTAGGATGTGCGAGCAATTCCAAATGATTTGCGTTGCCATGCCTTTTACTGAGCTTGCGCAGAGCGAACAACGCGTGTCACAAGATCAATAACCATAATGTTTGTGTCTGCAACTACTAGAGAGCTGATGTTGAGTAAAATGCGGCCGCGGTTTCATCCAGTTATTTCTATCTGGTTCTCCTGTATTGAAGGTTACACACTCCTGCTCTATTGCAACGCTCAATATATCCACCAAATATAGACTGTACCTAAAATTACGCAATATGTCACACATACCCGATCACACATAATTAACTTAACACCACAAAGTTGTTCGTAACCTTGAAAACCGTTGACTAACTCCCTCGTGTAGTTTGCGATTACTCGTCTAGACAACTCCCTTGGCGATAGGTGATATGGAACATGTGTTTTGATAAATTCTTCAATAACTTTTCAGATAGAATTTTCGTATTTCGGCCTCCCAATCGAATCTAACATGAAGCCTGGGACTTTGACAGTTCATCCCCCCAAGCGCCAGCTAAGTATTAGAAGAACATTTTTTTTTCAGTGTTTCATGCCGTCATGTGTACGTCAATGGACTACTGTGGTAAGAAGGGCAGCTCTTTCTAATGGTAAGTAATTCAAAGCAGAGTTGAATAAAGCGGAAAGTCGCCATGTCAAACATTTCCTCGTCTTGTTAGATTATGTTTGCATTCAGTTAACGTAGGGTAGACACTGTTCAAAAAATCGTTGAAAAAGGGCATTTATAATGAAAATGAAACATAAACTAACTTAATTTAATCGCCGCTAAAGAAAATATCCATTAAGATTTATAAGCCCAATCTCTTTGACTCGTTGCATCAGATTATATACGACTTGTTTATCTTTCAGAAAATTACAAATTACAACGCGATAAAGGTTCACATAATCGACTTAAAAACCGGTTGGAAAGCCGGTATGTTTTGTTACCGAAATTAGACACCGGTCGTTCATTGTTTGTGGCAAAATAAGCAACAGTTACGGGCGAGATGAGAAAAAAAGTTTGTTAACGAGTTTCACGGTTTCCTGGTAATATACACAGAACATTCTGAAACAAGTTTATGATTGACATTATGGAAAGGATCAGATAAAAAAATTGATTCATAGTGAGGTTAGGTTTCGCTGCTTTTGCAGGCTCGGCTCGGCTCAAATTGTTTTAATTGACGAATTTTATAACAATGACAGTAGTAATTTAAATGTCTGAATTTTTTGAACATTAATAATTGAAATTGTTAATGATTAAAATAAAAGTACTGCACATCTTTATGTTCTTTTTTTATTCATTACAATAATAATGTTATCTAAAATATCATCCTCATCCTGCATGCAACTGGTCTATGCCCCCCCGAGAAACCATAATAGCGACCATGAATCTGGTTCAAAGCGAAGGAGATTTGATAAGGCTGAATGTGAACGTGTGGAGTCACCAGAAACGGTAGTATTGTCAACGGCTGATATAACACCTGAAAATTCTCCTCCTGCATCACCACGGGCTTCACGAAAGTCCTCGATATCTAGTATGGTTAACAATATCTCCCTTCCAGTCTCTGACACTCTAAGGAGTAGATGGAGTCTAATCTCGCCGGTAACACCGCCTACCACTCCCCCCGATGAAATTCAGAATGACAATTACCAGTCTGATGATGGAAGGTCCCACACACCGACAAAACCTTACCCTGCAAATATCACCCCCCCCCCCCCCCCCCAATTTAAGAATCCATGCTCTAGCGGCATGGCTATGTATTTTAAACACGCACAAACCTTTAACTAAGCGTAACACCCAATACAGTACTGCACCTATTTTACTAAGCAGGCCTGAACTCCTCTTAGGCCAACGGTGGCCAAATATAGATGGCATGCTATTTATTCGTGCCACGATTGCCTACAACTAGTGTTTCAGAATCAGCTCGACGTAGTCTGGACAGCGTCAACACTTAAAAGAAAATATACTGCCGAAAAATTAGTTTACATTCAGTGAGAATTCGAAGTAATACGCATAAAACGCAGAAAATACAATCCGTCCGATTTTTTTTTGTTTTTAAAGAACAGCTAGAACGCTGAGAGCCACAGTTATATCGAATTACAGTGGGTTATTACGCGTCAGTAAAAATTGTTTGGGGCTAAAGAAGTTAGAAGCTAAAGAACAGTTCAAATCCAAGAGCAGTGGCGTAGCCGGGTGGGTGGTTTTGCGGGTCGACCCCCCCCCCCCTTTTTTTTTTTTTGGAATGTAAAAAAACTAAAATCACTTTTCTGTATCGTAGATAGCAATATTCCGTAGCTTCAAATTCTTTTTTAGACCCCAAGACTAATAAAAACACACGTATTTCAGCGTTCGATTGGAGCCGCTAGCTGTTTCGATCTAACTTTGCAAAATAAAATTTTCAGACCCCCCCCCTTTGAAAATTACCCAAGGCTTGAGGGTCGGTACATCCCCCACCCCTTTCGAAATGTAAAGCGTTACCCTGTATCATACATACAAATCTGCTCGAAAAGCTTTTCGGACCCTCAAGACAAACCCGGATTCGCATAGCTGTTACGGTCTATCTTGCCTATTTCAGTGAGATTTCAGAATCCTTTCCTTTGAAAATCCCTGGCTAAGCCCATGTTCAAGTCAATATATGTCATCCATAAACGTTCAAAATGAATTATTAGTTAACTAAGCCCTAGAACAGATTTTACGCACATATCAGGATTTTATAGTCTTTCTCGAACATCCTTCCTAGCTCGTCGTATCTCAAAACTAATTTATGCCCAGATAGAAAAACTGCTAACTGCTTTCATACTAATTCGTTGGGAAATTAATACGACTAGAAGTCATAACTTTAAGTCACTTTGCCGGCACATTCAAATTTCGTCCACACCTACTCGTATGCTTAATTCCAATGGCATTCAACTGCTCGAATAAGCCGTAAAATCAGCAGTCAGTTATCAAGTTGTCTTATGACAACACAATAACTTCAAGTGACTCCGTATCTGTTTGAATAAAATATTAACCTTCTCACGACCGATGAGATTGATTAACTCGTTGGTCGCATTTGTACGTTACTACTGAATTAAAATTGAATGAACTTGGTAAAATTATTACAAATTTATTCATCAGTGGTGACGTCATCATAGAGTGATGTCACAATACAAACAGATGAGCACACACATTTAAAAAAACTGTTAGAAATGTACTGGTTGCTTTAAAATTTCGTCAACGGCGAAGACGTCATCAATTTACGACGTAACAGCATCAAGCAACCATCCATACATACTTAAAGAATTTTAATGGAATAGCATTTCCTCTCTACCTAAATTTACGGGCGTTATTTTACAAAGCCAGTATATCCTATATAATTCCTGGCTATGACGTCCCACTATATGACGTCACAACATCAAACTGTCGCTCATACCTAAATTACAACTATTAAGAAACAGCTATTTCCTTGCTACTTAAATCTACACGCATTTTTTCTTCAGCGAGAATTTCCTATCAAATTCCACAAATTTTCAAAATGATAAGCGAAACTGAAAAATGATTCCAGTTCATGCCAAGCTTCATTGATTTTATAACATGCATTATGTCGTCATAGCGTGGCGGAGAATCAAACTGATCTGAAGTTTTTTTGCGAAGTCATCTTAATTGAGAAATAAGATTTTTCTTAAAAATAAAATCAGGTGAATATTACAATGAAACATGCCAAATTGGAAGCCTAGCGGGCTTTTTGTACCAAATTCTATCTTGTATCGTTTCAACAAATATTATTTTGATAATTGCCATCCTTCTCTATAAAGACGCGGTAAATTAAGATTGAAGAACTTCAATTTATTGCAATATTCTGGACGCTGAAGGCGCAAATAGTGAGAACCTATTGCTAGCATAGGTAAATATAATTTTAATAATTTTTTAAGGTAATACGCATTCACTCAAAGTTAAGGAGACTCGTACTCCGAGAGTAGATGCAGGCAAGTGAGGCAGTCAATATTGAGAATGATGGTTCATTGCGCGTTAAGACTGGATTTGAATATGTTTGGAGCGAATTTGTGAGCGTTTTTGTTTCTTTTTCTAAACTATGTGCATTAACTCGCTGCGCGTTTTCACTGTGCGATTCCCACTTTTTATCCGAACAAGACATAAATGGCACTTGGATCTAGCAAAGGCCTGTAATGACAAATCATAGAAAAAAATATTTTCAAACAAAATTAGTTTAATTTCTTTTCCACGTACATAAGATGAAATCAAGATTGAACCAATTGAATTGTCACATATTTTGCGTCCGAGTCCGTTAAGAGCCTTAAATGTTATTACAAAACAACTTAACGAATCGTTTCAAGTTTTACGATTATACAATAAGTTAAATTACGCAATACGTGAAATATTGAGCTGGTACAATTACGTCACTATATTATTAATTTTTTTGTCTGCTACGCGGTTTACGACACACACTGAGATTATTTTTTCGAAAATCACTGATAGGGAAGTAGCTCTGTATTTAAGAAAGGACGAGAATCTTTTATGATTCATGACAACCATAGATAAATAATAAATAATCTACAAACGAAACGCCCTTAAAAGCGTGTTCCGAGCAAAGCTCTGGACACCCTTTATTTGTCATAATATTTGCGGAATATTTTGATCTAGTTTTTACCTTGCAAACAATTTTATAAATGATGTTTTCCTATAAAAACATTCACTTCTCACTACACTTTCAAGCAGGTTTTTGTGGCAATTTACCTTCCACCAAACTGGAAACAGTGTCCAATGAAATTAAGGGGTTCTGATGTTATTATCCGCTGAAAAGGTTGACTATTATTTACGGAGAGCCATAAGAAATGTATGAGAATAAAAATAAAAAAGCATTATGTGACTTACTGATTAATGTCCCTGGTTATATTAAAATTACTTTATTTAACGACTTGGTTGAATTAAAGATTTTACTATAACCTGTCACACTACATGCCTAATAAGATTCTGGTTCTTACAAAAAGTTCGGGGCTCCCGAAGTATGCGAACCAAGGTGGCGGACATCGGAATGTAATATGTGTACTAGGTTACGGATAGGCCATAATTTTAAGTATAAATACTACGGGAGGCTCTTGGCTAGTCTTTGAACTGATTATAGGACTAAAATAACGGAAATTGGAAAACAATTATCGCCTAACCCTAACCTGTTACCCATGTTACGTTCCGATGTCCGCCATCTTGGTTCGCATACTTCGGGAGCACCAAAAGTTCTTTATGTATCAGCATATGCTTGTCTAATGCCTTATTTAGAACGAAGGAGTAGAATGCCTCATACAAACAAGAGAGCGATGCTCCAATATATGGAAACGAAAGCCAAAGCGAAGCTGTAGTCTACCTACCTTTAACAGAGCACTGCCTGATCTATTGTGTGTTATATATACGCCTTGCTGTACGGTACGGTGAAAAAAATTCCGATTTTCGCGTAGCACGGGAGTAGCACAATAGAGGTCGAAGAACCGCTGCAAACATTCTTATTAATTTTGAAGACATCATCACACAAAACTTGTAAACAAAAAACGAATAACATGGAGCCGACAGAAAGTTTTGAAATAAATAAAAGAACTTAACGAGAATTTCACATACTTCGTGTCCAATAATCAGAATGCTTTATCTCGAGCTGATTGCCCGTTCGCAGAAAGTCTTCATTATAACTTTCATTTTGACAATTTCAGATTTTCAAATTTTAAGAAATTATGGTCTGGAAACTGGTACATTTCTCCATTAGACGGTAATTATCTTGTTAGGCGTTTCTGTTGAAGGATTTTTAATAAATGAATAAAGATCATGCTTCTGTAACGTCACAATATCATCGATCATTAGGCGGGAAAACTGTCATCAATCAATTTGAATTTTCAGACGAAGTTATTCAGGTCACGTGACCGGATGCTTTCCAGAAATACTTTTAATCATTGTGATGCAACAACTTATGATATAATTTTGGAAGAAAAGTATCGATTGATTGAAAAATCTCTAAGTTTTCTTTAATAACGCCCTTTTCTAGACAGCTTGCATCGCCGCACTAAAATCAAATTGTCTCAAATTGTGTTTTTCCGAAACCGACTTCTTTGATTCTATGTTATTGTGATCCTGGGCCATCTTTTGGTCTGGGCTCCATAGCTGTACCTGTTTTCAGTTTTGATTTTGGGTTGTGCCTTGTGACCATTTTCAATTTTGACTGTTAGAATCAAACTTTCAAGATTTTTATCAAAACTTCAATATGTGACGTCCTAATTTGGTTATACTGCGGCTGTATAGTGTCACTTAATAAATTTTACAGTGTTATATTACCACTGGAGCTCAATAGACATAACATGGACGACGCGTCGTATAATCTAACATGATTAATACATTCTAAAAATGCTGAATATGGAATATATTCTAAAATAAAAATACCAGAAATTGCCAAACACGTATAATTAACCATTTTAAAGACATTCTGGAAACAATTTTTGAACTTCTTAATGCGAATATATCCTAAAGAGTCAGGCCCAACAGATAATTGCACAAAGCAGTGCCATTTTTTGACAAAATTTGATAATGCGGGAAAACAATAAACACTCGATATAGCAACATGGATGGTAATGGCAACATGGCCAAGCCGTATAATTCACTTTTCCAAACACATTCTAAAAAATTTTTTCTCGAATATCTGAGGCTAAATTACTGAATCGAGTCACGGTGAACAAAAGTTCGCCTAAACGAGTGTAATTCTTAAAGACACAATTAAGCAACGATAACTATAATTTCAACGTTATTTTTAGTCGAGCATATTCGAACATTCAAATTATTTTCGTCAAGATTAGTCTTATATTTAATAACTAATTGAACAAATGGTACCAACAATAAATTGCATAGTTCGCTCAAAGCAGTCATCACCTGAAATAATTTGCCTTGAAAAAACTCAACGTTATTGCCAGGAAAGCAGATTGGCGAATTGAATTCCGCAAAGGAGAATTTTTCGAAAAGACACTAAGCTTAGTAAAAAATGGGCGAGGCCGAAAATGAATGTGAGTGAATTGCTTATCTAATAGATTGAACGAAAACCATTGTTTATTTTATCATAAACATACCTAACCGCATATTGTGAATCACCATTAGCACTGACATAAAATAAAATAAAATAGCAAAATTACCCAACTATATCAGGTAATATTATACTCCATGGTTATATGGCAAACTATCTACATTTCGTTCCACATTTCATAAAACACTGGCCGGCATGGTCTGAGATACAGAATATCTTTAAGTTGGACAAGATTATAGCTTATAGCAACGGTTCCTAACCACGGGCCACGAAGCAGTTGGTGGGGCAACAATGCTAGACGAAAATTGATTTTACTTTCCCTTTATAAGAAAACTCCGTTCTTCCTAGTTTCATTGCTTGATAAGGTCATTTCATAAGGTGTTTTCACTTTGTCGAGCATGAATTGTTTGAACATAATAGAATTTGGAATCAACCAATTAAAATAACACTATAAATACCACTGGAATGATGAACAGGGAGCTGTGAGTGTTAAAGCCTTCTGATTGGGGACTACGAGCCATAAAAGGTCAGACCACTGGCTTATAGCAATTGAAATAACGTTATCCGACCTTATATTCCGAGGTGAAATTTAATCTTGCTGTAATTACAAACTCGAATTTAACGATTTTCTCAACAGTACATCCGAGAAATAAACGAACATGCAAATGCTTGTTGAACCCAACGTCACAAAAAGGACTTATTATATGATAAGAACCAGTTTTTATATTTAAAAGTTGGTACTCCCGGAGTATGTGAACCAAGATGGCGGACACCGGAACGTAGTATGTGTACCAGGTTAGGGTTAGGCCATAGTTTCAGGTACAAATGCTACAAGATTCACTTGGTTAGTCCCCGAACTCGTAATAGAACTAAAATAAGGAAAATTAGAATAAAACTATGGCCTAACCTGGTACACATACTACGTTCCGGTGTCTGCCATCTTGGTTCACATACTTCGGGAGTACCAAAAAGTTTCCTTTTACAGTAGCGCAAATATGCGTATACGTTGGAGATCCATGAATGAAACCTATGATTTTCATGTACAACTAAAGACCAAGTAAGCCAACTCTCAAGTGACAAATTCAGCCGACTAGCTAGTATGATTTCGTCAAGTAATCATAACGTCAAGTAAACAAGAGAGCTATGCTCAAATATATGGACACGTAGATTCACATAATTTTGATGACGTCACAGCAAAAAATAAAAGTAATAGCCCTCTAGCAAAAAATATAATCTCTACTCACTGAAAGTTTCAAAACGATTGGTCCAGTAATCAAAGAGAAAAGCGATTTATTCAAAACGTGTCAAAGAACAAGAGCAACATAGCAACAAAACGATCGTTATGTCCACTACGTGTCCAATAAAATCACTGGGACTCCTCATGCTGCCGCTTTTCATTTTAAGGGGGTGTTTTCATATGAAGGGGTGGTAGATATTTTGCTATTAGCGATAGAATTATTTGTAAATCATAAAAATATGTGTTATGTATTATTGGACTAACTATTTGCACTGGTACATACAATACTTTCTAGATATTCAAACAAAGTTATGTTTAACTTAGGAATTTAGGCATGGTGCCCCACCTCAAAGTTAGGGGAGGGGGGGTAGGGTTACCATATTTTTGGGACTTCAAATTGGGACGCCTCAAAAAACAACGACCCCTTAGCTTTGATTCTGTAACTTCACATTTTCCGATTTTACTACATAGGCCTACATTCAAGGCTGTCCCGGCTGTCTTTTTTCACCATATTGTTATCGAAATTTCATGCGCATATTCTCTGTCCAAATATCGGGTTTAGTTTGAAAAATAGGAAGGAATTGACGTTAACGATACCGGTACAAATAATTCGAATTTAGACGAATTAGTATTGGTTTTACATGCGATACGTCTGCCATCAATGAGAATCAGCGGGAAACGAACGCATTCACCTTCAGTAAGTAGGCTAGCGTTGCGCTACACAGAAACAACAGTAACGAGAACATGTATGTGTATTATGCTGGAAAAGCGGGACTTTTGGCTGACTGATGGGGACGGCGGGACAAAACGCTGAAAAGCGGGACTGTCCCGCCTAAAGCGGGACGTATGATAAGCCCAGGGGGGGAGGGGGGGGGGTATTTGAAATTCTAGGGAGGGTGTTCTCACATGTTCTCATATAAGCATAATATTTTAGCTAACAGAATAAATTAAATTCTCTTATCATTATCTGACATGATTTTATTTTTATATTGAAACTTTAAATGAGTTCCTGTCCCCAAATATCTAACGATATTTCCCATATTCTTGACGACAAACTTTCAAATCATTTCATTCCCATTTCGCAAACATTCTAATATCGCTCAATTTGCCGCTGTAATATCAGTATCAGTAGATACCGACACTGAAGTGGCTTAGATGCGAGTGAAGTTGACCAGTTGAAAACAAAAAGCTGGGGGAACATACTGTCACCCTTACTTCTAAGTAAGTGCACATGACTTTGCTATATACAATTTTTTTTTCTGAAAAATCTTCCAACGTAAATTTTTTGCGGGTGATACTAACTAAATTCAGACTTACCGGCGTACAAACAGAGCAGTCAGGCTTCGCTTTGCAGTTTGCTGGACAGGCGCAAGTAGGTTTGCCTTGTACCGCTACGCATTTGTATCCACTGCACTTATGCCCTACGCAGATATCTTTCGGTGTTTCTGCAGAATAACAAAGATTACATATTAACTTTGAGCAATGTATTTAGTGTTCCTATATGCATTTTTAAAGAAAAAATATCTTGTTTCAAAGTGAAATAATACGATTCAAAATTTGCAGATTGAACAAAATAACATTCTTACGCTTTAACTGCCTTTTTCAATAGTAATTTTTATTTTTCGTTCATGCATTTAGTTTTATACACAAAGGGAACACTGTTTAGTTACATGCACAGCACGAGGACTATAAATACAACATGCATGGTACTCATCGGTCTCAATGTGTGTTTAACAAACCGTTTTCATCACTGCTTTACGGCACCTTTGTCCCGCGCTGGTACCGGAATTTATTGATGTTTAAATTGGCCAATAAATGACGTGTGCAAACAGAGGACCTGTCCCCATCGGGTACAGTGCCGGTACGATAATCACGCGGAAATGGGTCAGTGAACCCATGGTAACGGCAGTCGCCTGTCAACTGCGAGTGACACGTGGCGGATTTTGTATGTTTATTGTAATTTAAAACATAAAATACGGGCGGATGAGATCCGTGGTACTACATTTCTTGCCGCGCCTCCAATTTTCTAATATAATTTATTTAATTCTGCATATCATAGATGTGGCTAGGTTAGGTGGAGCAATGACCCAATTTATTCAAACCTAAAATGAGGAGAATTGAAAAAAAAACGGTCAGCTGTGGCCGCACTCAAACTGTTATTTAATTGCCCGAAAATATTGCCCTAAGACGCGGGCATCTTTGCGACAAAGGTACTTGGTCTATTTTTATATCCATTACCTAAACACCAATAGCACTCAAACAGTTATTAAACCGGGTTTAGTTCAATCAATTGAGATGCCTTTATTCAATCGACACTAAAGCAGATCGCCATGGCGAAGTCTGCTTTCCATTACCACCGCAACTCCTACGTCACTGCCAATCATTAAAGCGTGACCAATCAAAATAATCTGATTCCAACGCTAGGCTACCGGTGCTGCAATGTTCCACGACATTGGCAATTCAACTTAAAAGTTACTAAACCCAATATGCGCTTTCTATAAATATTAAAATAAAACTTTTACATGATATTTATAATGCACTCACCGCATCCATTTTTTTCCGTATTTCACGACTTCGGCAAATCGTCGAAAGCCAAAACTCAACGGGCGTCCACGTTGCCGCAAAACAGCAGCAAATACATTTATTGCAAAACAATGGCTTACTTAAACACGTAACAAATCATTGCCCGGGGTGTTATCGACTTGCGTTTTTCGCGAATATGTCGTAAATTTCTTGTATTTTTACAGTCGTTTTACGGTTCCATTACAATGGATTTTAAGGAGTTAATGTTTTGAATACCATTGGAATACTTTTGCGTTGCTAATTTATAAAATTTATCGGTGAAAGGCGATAAAACTGTAGTTTTGTCTGGGAGGCTGCTTTGTTTATACTAGAACGAGACATAATGAATAAACGTTTTTTCTAAGTTTCTTTGGTTTCAATAAAATTCGTTACTCCCGTAGTATGTGAACCAAGATGGCGGACACCGGAACGTAGTATGTGTACCACGGGAGTCACTTGGCTAGTCCACGAACTCGTAATGGAATTAAAATAAGGAAAATTGGAATATAATTATGACCTAACCCTAACCTGGTACACATACTATATTCCGGTGTCCGCCATCTTGGTTCACAAACAACGGGAGTACTCAGAATTCATGAACCTAACCAAATCAAGTTCAAAACGCAGTGTTAGTATGTATGAACAGTGCTGAATTAAGCAAAATAAGCACGTGCTTCGGGCACCAAGGAAAAGCGGGCACCGCAGAAATTTCCGAAGACAGAATTTTGATGGTGTCGAAGGTGCCAACTCACTAACAATGGTCTTCCTTTTGTCGTAGGCCGCATTGACGTGGTACGATTTAGGCTTCATTCAGTGGTGGGATGCAGCCGGTTCCCACCGGTTTTAAAGGAACCGTCTCACGGAATTTTACGAGATCAGCGAACCGGTTAGCATTACTGGTTACTGTCAATATTCTGTTTGTAACAAAACCGGCTAAAAAATATGACTTTTGTGAAGGAACCGGTTGACAAAAAATTTGAATCCCACCACTACATTGATCTGATACATGGCGCATTTGTTGCGGTCGTCTAACTCAGGGCTACTCAACTATTTTCACCAAAGGGCCATTAGGAAACTTCAAACTTACTGGGGTTCGGACATTACAGAAAATTTATTTCATTAAATAAACGAAACTTCAAATGCAATATTAAATTAAATACAAGAGGAATGAACACCTCACAAATATGAATACAAATGTCGCACATCGGTACCAGTACGACAAACTGTGTAGTTGATTTTTGCATCTAAAACTATAAAACGAGGCTTATGCTGCCAAAATAAAAAAGCAGACGGTCCAAATTGAATGATCGAAAGGTCCGGATTCGGTCTAACTTGGTCGTCTAACTTCGGACCTTGGTTTAACTAAGACAGTGTTTCCAAACCTACTCGACTGAAAAATATTTTGGGTCGCTTGTTTTTTCAACAAAAACCTGAAAGTTACTGATTTTATTGAAGTGTTAATAGTAATTAGATATATGGGAAGTATCACAGCGTAAAAACTTAACATCGTTTGATTTGTGACCAGAAATATATTACATGCTATTTAATATTTAAGCTTTTCCCCGAGTCACGCGATTTTACAAAAAAATTTTTTTTTAATTTGAGTCGCTTGAAAAAAAGGTTTGGAACCACTGGTCTAAAGCCTAATGCAAGAACGCTCGCCACCGCATCTCTGATTACCCTTCGTGGGATTGCAGGTTCGAATTCCATGCGGGGATGATCATGTGCGAGAGGATTGCTGGACTCCTCGCCGCCGCAGGGTGGTTCACGTAACCGCTGGTCGGTTACGGCTTCCTCCACCATCAAGTCCATGCTTCCGAAAACAAATAGCTGGCTAATTAATCCCATACCCGACCTGGACTGGTAACCGGACGAGAGGCCGTGGTTCGCCATATTATTAAGCCGTCTGATCGGTTTTCCTCTCCCCCGGGATAAATATGTAAATCCTATCCTAAGAACGCTCGCTAATTATCACGATAAAACACTTGAATCCCTCTATCGCCATTATTTTATAGTAGTTAACCAAATAAACACTTACTTGTCTTGTCGCAATTTTTACCAGTGAATTCCCCCACGCAGACGCAATCATAGGCATTCAAGGTTTGAACATTCGGTTTGCATGTTGCTCTATTCTTACATGGTCCTGGGGCCGGATGACAAGGGTTCGGTAGGTGGCAGTATTCACCAATTTTATCGGGAGGACAGTCTTTGCAAACATTCTTGGAACCACTTGGAATGCAAGTTCCCCTGTTGCTACGACAGAGCTGGCATGGATCTAAAAAAAGAAAAATTCATTGGCAAACATTCACCGCCGATACTCAAGTGACACATATTAAAGGAGCATTACATATTTTTATAGGGGATTTCCCCTCCTAAATATACACTGATACGCAAAAGCATTTTATGTTTTTGAAGGAATTTATTCCTTCAATGACACATGTATATATATAATATCTTAGATAGTTACGAATAGGGATGAATAGAGGGTCCCAGACGCCATAAGGTTTCCTTCGTAGAGGGCATATTTGGCTGTCATCAAAACATCGAACTTTACTTTTATGGCAGCTACCCCAGACGTCTGCATCATATTATGTAAATACTTGATACCTTGAGTCCAATATTATAGATTTAAAATAGATTTCCGAAGTTGGTATAGTAAATTATTGCAATAGCTCAAAAAATACTACACGGGATTGAAAAATGACCAAATTACGACATTTCCAAAAAATAACTGCGACTGATTGTTTGTATTAAGAGAAATAGCATGGAAAACGTATAAAAATATGATAGCTTTATTCGCCTACCTTGTGTTAAACAATTCGTTCCAACCCATCCTGCGATGCATTCGCATTTATAGAACGGCGAAGTCGCTTTTTCTTTGCATGGAGCACTATTCTTACATGGATTAGGAAAGCATTTACTGCAACCATGACGAAGTTTTAAACTGTAAAGAACATTTATAGTTATAAACGATGGTATGATAAGTTTATTACGGTACCGAGTCTTTCGTAAAAATTTCCCAAGAAAATACAGGGCAGGCCAAAAGTAGGACAACAGTTATCCACAGTTATTTGGGTCCCATGTGTATTGTGATAGCATAGAAGTATCTAATCTGCCAAAGCATTTACCCTTCCTTTTTTTCAATTGAGGGGGGGGGGGGGGGCGTTATTAGACCATCATCGCGTAATGATAGTGCTCAGAAACTTAAAAAAATTCGATTACCGATGTCCCAGGTAAATCCACAGTAAAGGATTTAAATCTATCAATAAGTATTCCAGAGGCCTCTCAAGTTCGCTGGAAAATTCCCTTTCGAAAGATATTGTTTGATTAGCATCTTAATAAACATCAGCTCAATGACGAATATTTTTAAAAATACGATTACCGCGTTTCGTGAATGTCGACATAAACGTCAGTTTATAGCCGCTCAAATCCATACCGCCCGACAAAACGCGATGCTGCCACTTTCACATATTACACACACGTTTGCGAAAAACACATCGAGATATAAGTTAGATAATTTCTTCAGAATAAATTATCACTTTCTCTTGAGGTCTGGAAACTCAGGATTGAAAGAAAAGTTAATTTTACTCGTTCGGCTTGAAAAAAAGTTATTGCTTTTTATAAGGCTATATACAACTTCTCAAGCTTTCAAGCAATGCGGCAAGGCAAATCAAGTCTTGCGCCAAGTTAGATTCGAATTTATTACACCTTTAACATAATTAAAACGTATTTTATATCTTAAAAACACAACATTCGCATAATATTAACACAAAACAGCTAGACGTGTCTACCCAGAACAATTTCTCGATAAGCAATGCTAGTTATCAATCCAGACTTTCCTGATATCGTTTCCCGAGCACCGTGCCATAAATACGTGAGATTGTCCACACGAACTATAGAATGAAATTTTCCTTAAAATAATTGGTATTTAAACGGAATTCCCTAATCGATCAATTTTAATCGAAAACGAAAGATTTCCTAACCAGGCCAAATCCCTTACGACCATTCTTCGCATGCAATGCAAATACGCCAAAAGTCAGTGTTCCCATGCGAATAAATCAAACCTGAAATTTTATGTTCGAAACGAAACCATACAGGAATAAACAGTTATTGTTAAGTTATATATATAAAAAAGGTACTCCCGAAGTATGTGAACCAAGATGGCAGACACCAGAACGTAGTATGTGTACCAGGTTACGGTTAGACCATAATTTCAGGTACAAATACTACGGGAGTCATTCGGCTCGTTCCCGAACTCGTAATAGAACTAAAATAGGAAAAATGGAATTAAATTATGGCCTAACTCTAACCTGGTACACACACTACGTTACGGTGTCCACCATCTTGGTTCACATACTTCGGGAGTACCCAAAAAATCCATATTTTCCTTAAAATTATAAAACACAATGGGAACACAGATTTAAAAAAAATTATAATCGCAGAATGGTGCTAATGTTCCACATCCAAATAAAGATTCTGCACGGCCACGCGTAAATATTATCAAATCGAAGCATAAAGTTAAGGAAGGCACTTGCTTGCGTAAACATGAATTAGGAGGAAATTATTTCTGTGAAGGAAATAATAATCGCTCCAATTATTGCTGTCAAAATTACTTCCACGATTTCCGGTTTGTCAAGAAAACGGAGCCGGACTTTTTTTTTTTTTATCGTCGAAGCTTAGGAGTGATATAAGGTGCAGGCAGTGCCTGGTCGGTTCGAATCGGAACGTTTGACCTAGTTTGTCGATTTTTATTGAAATTACAACAAATATGTAACACAAATACTTTATTACACTTTATCAGGGTGGTCCAAACCCAGGCCCGCGGGCCACATGTGGCCTGCCGCTTCATTATCTGTGACCCGCGTCACATTCGGAGAGTAATCAAAAAATCGCATTTTGTGTTGTTTCGTAATAAAACTAATCAGAAAAGTCTTTTGACATATTGTTACATCACTAATGTCACTAAATTGACTAGTATTATGGCTAGCTGAGGCAACTAGCGAAGTTGAATGATGTGATTGGCAGTCTAAATTATTATCTGGTTTTCTAACAATTTAGTCGGGAATATATGCTAACAATATAAGCATTAAGAAAACTAAAAATCGAATGCGGTTTCTATTAGCCTGGGATGGCTATGTCTGATAACTATGTGTTTGCACAATAAAAGTGTTTGTTTTGTATTGCACTGTTAACCTATTCTTGGCACTATTGCGCCCGCGAACAATGCGAAAATAATTTTGTGGCCCGGGGGGCTTACAATCTTGGACCACCCTGCTCTATATTGCTAAGCCACCGCTACTAAAGGATTGCGAAAATAATTGAAAGTTCGGACTTTTTCCAGTTACCCCCAGTTTCGAATGGAACAACAGACCAAAACAATTCCATTTCTATCATAACTTCAGAAGCCCAGCTCGCAAGCGTTTGTAAAAGAACAAGGAGCACAATTAGGTGACCTGCTCAATAATCTCATTATTTACATTACATGAATTACGGTATTTGTCTGTCTGTTAGATGCACGTGATATCTCACGAAAGCGCGGTTGAATCTGCTTCAAATTTTGCATGTACATTTATCATATCCCTAGACCGGAAGCCTAATTAATTGATTAGTGATGGGACATGCGGTGTCGCTAATGAGTCAGAGCGAAGGATACACGTCGCTAGATTGATAAGTCGGCGGCCTCTGATTACTATCTCGCTATTTACATTACACGAATTACATAATTTTAATTTACCACACTGTTTGACCGACTGACGCAACAAGCTGTAAATACACAGGTCAATTTGCAGCAAGGAATCTCGCATGTAATAGTAACGCGTGTTACTTCGCGTAATAATGATAATGCAATCTTATAACTGGTCCCACTTCCAGAATAAGTAATGAACTCGTAAATTATATTTATGGCTGGGCATTTTCGAACACCTGATGATTTCAGAATCGAATCGAATATTTCGAAATTGTTCAATAACAAATAACAAACAGGTGACGCAGAAGAATTTTCATGCGACCCAACTTTGGGTCGCGACTCGATTGGGGAACATTTGAGTTAGAGGATCTTAGTCTTTGATAAAAGGTAAATCGAGTTCATCGGTAGTCGAATCAATAACCTCTCTCCCGTAATCCATATAAAATCACGTCCTATAATAAATAAACGAAAATATCAGTCGGTGACCCGAAGACTTATCGATCAAACTGCGGTTTCGATTCATGACTCTATAGTAACACCGCGTGTTTCATCACTAATTGATTAATAACTCGCTAATTATACGACAAGATTCATCCAAAATCAATAGCCTTCTGGTCCGAGATATGATGAATGCACATGCAAAATTTGGAGCAGATTCAACCTTGCCTTCTTGAGATATCGCGTTCATTTAACAGACAAACAGACAAATAAATACCTATCAACATACTAGTAACAACTTACTTTTCCCGAACTCCAGTAAACGTCACCAATGCCATTTTTGTCGCCACTTGGAGCGGTGTTGAGTGGGGTGTGGGCATATAGGGAGTGAGTGCAGCAGCTTTAATTCCCCCATCTTCTATAGCTATTGCGTAAGTCTCAATTTTCTTCGACTGCAGGCGAGCTTTTATCGTTGCTGGTGTTACCGTATGAGGCACCAACTCCGAGTCCACTATCAAAATTGCCACCTAGTGCAAATTAGGTTTAAATTATAATTGTTATATCTCCCAGTTGCCATTTGAATGGTTTGCTCTGTACTGGATCATTTGGTTATCATTTATTATAAACAGCAGATAGAAAAATAGGGGTGGATATATGGTCATATGCAGAAGCAGTGGCACTCGGTAAACCCAATTTAAAATTTTATACTCTGGACATCCACCTATCGAAAAAATAACTTTGCTAAGGTCTGGGGAGGGCGTACCTTAGCTGATGCGGTATAGTAAGTGTTGGAAGAGATGGGGATTAACTGAGTACAAAATCACGACTATTATTAGTATTGCGTTTACAGAATAAACACGGTGGCTTTTACATGAATATAATTTCATTTGATAACTCGCACCTAAAATCAGACTATGGAAGTGCGAGGCACAGCACGTACGTATAGGTTGCGCTGCCCTGAGCTTGAAGTAATTCATGCCTTCTGTCTGACAAGAGCCTTGTTCAGAGCGAACACATAGCAAAATAGAAAAACCTAAAATAAATCAACACACCTTTTTTATAGTTGGGTCCGTAACTCTAGATCCAAGGTTTGAAGTGAAAACGTTATTCGCTGCAAATTCAAACATTTTTGCAACATGTACTCCGGTCTTTCCCATAGGACGAATCCTACTAATCGCCGTCAGAGCGTGCTCTACGGTGACGCACGACTCAAAATCGAATTGGATATGAGGCGTATACGTGTAGCCCCAAACTGCCAACTGAAACAATAAAAATGACGTTTTAAATATAATTTGTGCTTCAAAATTTTGTTCTGATGGGTTAGTGTTCCCCAACATGGGTTTATAGGCCCCTAAGGGTACACAGAAAATGCAGGGTGACCAAACGAAGAACTCGGGTCATTTGGAACATATTCTATGAACCTCCATAAGTATGCGCACCAAGATGGCGCACAACCCGAACATAGTATGTGTGTACAGGTCAGGATTCAGGTTGTGCGACATTTTGGGGCGCATACTTCTGGAGCACCTAGAGCAGTAGTTATCAAACATTATAAGCCACGCCCCTTTTTAGAATTCATCAAGTCTCGCGCCCCAGCTCAAAAAAAACTAGCTAACAATAATCTACAAAAAAAAATAAATAGTAAGGAAAGTATGTTTTATTCAAAAAACATGTTGAAAATACGTAGATGGAAGGTAAATATCCAAAATAAGGCGGGCAAGAATAAATCTATCAAATATTTTCTAATATATTTATCTTCATTTTTAATGAGTTGCACGCCTTCAGCCCCTCCCCCTCCCCAAATTGACCACGCCTCACTTGTAGGGCGGGTCCCACCATTTGCGAACCACTGTTCTAGAACAGGGGTTCCCAAGCTTTTTTCAGAACGACCCCAAATACATCTTTCAAGTTCCCAGTGCGACCCCAGATTAATATATATATTTTTCGCGAAACTTTGGAGCTTGTTTCACTTGACTTTTGAGTTTGGTCATGTGGTGGTATTAAGTATAAAAAAAGCTAAAACCAAACAGTGATGTCACAATAAGCGCCTACATTTTCTATGGCATAAGCATAGAGCGATGGCTATGGGCTTGTATTACAGTAAGCCATGGTACAAACTGCTAAATTTAACATGATTTGTCAACACTTAGATGTTTTGTACATCCATCCTCTACCATACCTCAGCGACCCCACCGACCCCATGACCTGTTTGCGACCCTACCTATCACTCCGACCCAATTTGGGGTCGTGACCCCTGGTTTGGGAACCCCTGTTCTCGAGAGAGAACATAACTTTTGTGCATAGTGCATCAGATTGCTGCAACTTTCGAGGACAATCATACACAAATAGTAGTTCAAGTGTTAGATAAATTTTCTTTTTTTTCTAAAAGTAATTATGAAATTTATAGGTTCTGTTTCAAGGTCATTCTGTACATAACAGTATTGGCCAATTTATATGGAAAATGGCCCAAAATTCTTGAAGCGAATCATAAGACAAGATATTGAAAGGCAGCATTTGGATGCGCAGTTTCTGATTCACTACCTATAGTTAAACGTGACATTCAAGCATTAATAACTGACATAGGCAAACTACACCCGTGGGCCAATACGGCCAGTTGGGTAATTCAATATGGCCTGCCTGAAGCTGTCACAGCCAAATTTTGATGTTTTTGCTGAAAATAACCAACTGAATTCGTTGAAATTGCGATTCTATTTAGACTTTTGATTTCGTTTCGACACGAGGTTTGTTTTCAATATTTGCTTTTGTAAAACGGTAAATATTGTTCGTAAAATGTAAATTTTACGTCACACTTACATGGCCCTCCAGTCCAGATGAGCAAATTTTCTTGTCCCAGATCCAAAAACCTTGCCCCGTGATTAATAAGGTCTCCAGATCTTGTAATTTTTATTCCTAAGCGTGCTTTTATATGTCACGAGTGAATATCGACTATTCAGCCAAATACAAAATTTATGAATCTGAGATTCGAAAATTTTTTCGTAAAGTAAGTCTTCGGGAACTTGACTGTAACTTTGATTGAGATTTGCGAGTATTCTTAGTTTTTGAATAATTTAAAGGCCCAGACTCGAACTGTCGTTTATATATAGACCATTATAATAAAAAAGGCTTAGCCTGTATGAGATCGAAAGGCATTTTTGTTGGTATGTGACGACAACTAGCGGCAAATCGAACTGCGAAAACTTTAAAATTTCGCGGCGAAATTAATTTATATTTTAGCTTGTGTTATGCGCATCCTGATTTTTGTATGTTTTAATCATCTTATAATGCAAACATAAATAAGTATTAGTAACAAGAGAGCTACGCCCAAATATATGGACACGTCTGTTCGCAGTACAGTACGGTTCACCGTATCGTTAGATCACAGTCTACAAATATATTCACACCAAGCGAAGCAGTACAGTCAGATACGAAATGGCGTCCGCGAAGCAGTACAGTCGGACATAAAATGGCGCCCAATGTTCGCAGAACGTTCGGTGACGTCATAGCAAACAAAAACAAATTTCACAGAGGTAACAGAAATATTTGAAATGATTAACAGTAATATCCTCCTGGAGAAAATTTTTATCTGTAACCACTGAAAATTTCAGAGCAATTGTCCAGTAATAAAAAAGAGAAAAGCAACTTTTTAGATTTTCCACTGGGTGTCCAAAAGTGTCAAATAACAAGAACAACAACAACAACATAATGCTGAAACGATCGCTATGTCCTCTTACGTGTCCAATAATTGAGAACTAAATATTATTCATCAGTAATACAGAAAACACAAAGCAAATTATTTTTACAAGGATGACAACATTTTGTCCGGATAGTCATTGACTTACCCTAACGCCACGAGTTGGGTCTCTTGTTTGAATGTTGAATATCTTCACAACTTCGGACATATAGTCTTTCAATTTCTTCAAATTGTCCCCGTTCGCCATCGACTCTGAGGCATCGTATATAATCGCTACGTCCAACTTTTGTGATATTGTGCAGCCGTTCCAAGCTAAAATAGAAAGTATCGGTGGTGTTATGGGTGAGAGCATTAGAGGCGCGATAACCTACTGCACCGAAGTACAGGTAAGGGTTTCGCTCGCTGCTCGACAACCAGCATTGGTTCCTCATAGATTCCCTCGCCCAGAAATCCTCATTTAGTGGAAAAAATACATATTATTGGACACGTTTAGTGGACATAACGATCGTTTCAAAATTTTGTTGTTATTGTTATTTGTCTCCATCCTTTTTAAAAAATTACCTTTCTCTTCGAATACTGGACCAATTGCTTTGAAATTTTCAGTGGTTAAAGATAAAAAATTTTTCTCCAGAAGGCTATTACTTTTTTTTCGCTATGACGTCATCAAAATTATTGTCATTGGGCGGCGCTACGTGTCCATATATTTGAGCATAGCTCTCTTGTTCCAAAATGTAATCACGGAAATTCCTTAACAGGGTATCTATAACCAAATTTCGTCACTCAGGTAGATGACGTGGGAGCATAAAATTAAAATTGCTAGGATGGTTATGTCCGATATTTTATAATTTTTTAGTATTTCTTCCGAACTTTAATTTGACAGTCTTGGTATGAAACAAAAGTGCGCAAATATGTGTGATAACAGACTTCATCGAAAATTTTCGCTTTAGCCAAAGAAATCGTGTTAACCAAACCTACAATGAGTAAAATCAAAGACGGCAGGTTTGAAAATTAGTTGGGCAATCACAGTATAATACAAAATAGGGGAGTGTGGATTGGACGAAATAAGCCCGCCAATGCTCGTAAAATAATTATTTTGACCAAATACTTCAAGCCATTAATACCATTTTCATTGACTATGGTTAGTCAAAGTCAAGGCTGAGCTAAAGTCAAAGTACTTGTGAGCTGAAGTATACGCCGTATATCAAAGTAAGAGCATTGCTGTAGCCTACTCCATTTACAATCACGCTTTTTCCTAGTTTATCAATAATCAACCAGGAGCCCGATATTATAAATAACTCACCCGTCTCCGCCCGCATAATACAAGCAACGAACAATAATATTATGGTCTTGAAACGCATTTTACTTCTATAACAAGATTCGAACTCCACGCAGAATAAAGTTTAAATAATAGACTAATTTCAGTTGAGATGCACTGGAAATACCTAGCTGAGAATGATAAAAATATTGGACATTATAGTTTTTGAAGTCTGCAAAATTCTGAGAATATAATTTTATATTCAGAAAATATGAAACATAATTACGCAGGAGTTTTTGAAAGCATCTTCGGGATATACAAATATTTCTTCCTTGAATATGGAAGTCCAGCTTTATGCATTAAAAACATTACTGCATTAAGATAATTTGAAGTCAATTTATTAGTCAAACGCTTTATCAGAGTTCTTTCGCAGTTTGAGTTGTGCTTCTTCGCATACTGCTTGTCGATAAATAGATTCGTTGCTAGTTCTGGTTTAAGATAGATATAAAACCTTAGGCATTGAATGTTAGAATATGCATGGTATTCATGGCAAACCAAGTCGTTTGCCAGCGTACTGACGAACAACCTAACTAGTCAAAAACTGTATATTTTGTCCAATGTCTGGTCGCACTTTTATTAATTGGCACCCTTGTGTCGTATTTTGGTGTACACCTAACGCATACTACCTTGCATGACCTTTACGTTTTTCTTTTCAAGATCACTTATATTTACTTCCATAACCACTATCTTGCGATTTTAACCTTCAATCATAACACTACCAATAACATCTCTCCAGCTTGTTCTCTCAAAATCTACGCGTGTCTTTGGACAAATTCCAGAAACCATTTTGGTCGCTTATTCGGCACATGGTACAAGTTGAACGATGAGATTTGTTGTTATTGAAATTCGGTAATCATTTAAAAGCGCGGAGGTAATTATTAGTCTGAGAAAAACAAATGTGTTTCCCATTACTGAAAACAGAAAGTATATCAATACTAGGGCTGGAACTGGTTAACCGGTTAACCGATTTCAGAGGGTTTCGGTTACGATTTATTTTAACCGTTAACTGACATCTCAGGTACAAATCATCTTTATACCGTACAATTTCTTCAAATATGATTACGTCATCGCAAATTCATCTCTTGTGGCGTTTAATTCAAAAGAATATTACCAACTGTGTGAGTAAGGACACAGTAAATGTGAAAAATAATGGACGTACAAGATTACTGATTATGGAAATTTGACAATGATGAATTCAGAATCAGTTTTCGGTCGATTTCGAAATATTTTCTACACGATTTCATTGCAAAATCGTATATTTAATGTCATACAACGAGTGCGCTGTTGATGCCCTTTTTCTATATCATATCTCGAAGCAGAATTTGCACATCGAACACTGAAAATTTGACACATAAATGACGTTTAACAACGGAATCGGGTTTTCTAAAATACTTCCACATGCTCAAACCACGCTGCCCAGTGGCGTAGAATCCACCCCCGCGGTCGCGGGAGGGCCCACAGCGCAAAGGGGCTCAAGCGGTTGGAGTTTGGAAATTTAAGCCGCAAACCAAAAGCTACATTGCAAACCAAGTAATGCACATCTTATAACGTTGATGTTAGTTCTGCTCAAATCGTTTTGTTACGTAACAATGCCAGGGAGTCGTCGATTTTCGGCGTCTTGTGGTTAGTTCGCGAAGGCTGTCAGAATGATGTCGAGAGCAAAACCTCTCAGTGGCGCACAGAAATGCAGAAAAAGGGCAGAAGAGGAAGAACGTATGAAAAACATTTAAGTAACCAAGATAAACAGAAAATTTTAGACGAAATAAAAAAGCGTTGTTTTAGCTTATGTCCACGACACGTTGTTTTAGCTTATGGCACGAGAGTCTTGCTACGCCACTGACGCTGCCTATTCTTGCAGCAGAGCAATCATGTAACTATCTCGATTCGTGAATAATTATGAGCGATACCGAGATAAGAACACGCGAAATTGCTTTATAGTATTCAACTATATATGTGTAAAAAGTTTGTAGTGTAACTTATGGCCAAATCATTGCGCAACATTTAAACATTCATTTGATGACATATTTTTGATTTGTTCTCTCTATGTGTATACCGGTACTGTTTTAACAATGTTGGCCACGTCAATGTATCAATTAGGCTACAGACCTGCTCACGTGTGATTAGAGTTTTTCCTAATAATTGCTTATCGCCTTTTCCGCAATGAGTATATAACTATCGTCGCAAATTTATTACATTCCACTCCCCACATTATCTTTGCATGAAGTTGCAGATATTCGTTATTATCAACGCAATTGTTAAAAGTACAACAGCCCGAAAGTTTAATACTATCGTGTATTTTGTTTGTTAAGTTTGGCCCAAGCCTCAGTTAATTGGGCTTGTGTGTGTGTGCGTGCTGGTGGGCAGGCACATGAGATACTTCTCATGCTTTAAACATTTTTATAGTTTTGCTTGCCTTCCAGAATTCACCATTTTTAATTTATGTTTGTCATGGAGTTTCCGAAATACTATCTATCTATCCTATAAGCATTGTGACGTAGTAACAAGCTGAATTATAAATTAATACGTCAAACGTCACGCGGTGGTTAACCGGGTAATTTTACCCGGTTAACGGCTGAAGTGTTTTCCCTGAAATTCCCAGCCCTAATCAACACAGATGAACCTGTCCATATAGAAAGGTCGAGCTGAAGAGTTCTAACAGGCGGCCGCGGGCCAAAATTCAGCCCGCCAAGCCATTTAGAGTGGCCCTTGTCAACACTTAGATTTTTTTCCATCAAGCATAAACAATCCGATAGTTTATGTTTTGAAAAGGCTCTCGCATGGATAAAAACGCATAATGCTTTTTTAATATTGTCGCTGCGTTAAATCTTCCGCTAACCGCGAACGCCTAATTGCGATATATAAAGTAAAAGAAGGATACAATTACTCGTTCCAGTTTATACTAATTTGTGTTCTGGCTATGCGAGACTCGTTAACAATTTTAGAGTTCTTAAATACTCAGTGAATCAGAATTTTGAGCTTTTGCTGAAATTTAAAATCGCTTGAATTTTTCCAATATACAAATCTAGGCCGATTTGCCAACCAGACCATTGCAATTTGTGGCAAGGCGATATTTTATAATTTGCGCCTTATTCTGAAAGATAAAAGTTGGCCCGTTTGTCGCAACTGCAAATAGCCGAGGTTTGCTTTTCAAAGGAATTATCGCAATGTCATTTACGCAAACGGCACAAATTGCTTATTGATAAATTATTAATCCTGTATCATTTAATGCAAATTTAGTTCCATTAATTTATTTAAGACGAATGAGATTAAATAATCCGCTTATATCAGTATAACAAAGCTCGGAGCGGAGCTAATTCGAGTCTGCACGCTAGGCGGCGGAAATGAGCAGTCAGTTGCAAATGACGTCACCATTTATTCATTTGCAACCTTCGGCGCGCTGAGTTCGTTGTTCAGCGAGTCCCGCGGTTACCGGTGACTAACCTTTATAGTTATTTAGCTAATCTCGCGTATTCTGCTGATATGTATCGTAGCATAGTCCAATTACTCCCAATATCTAGACATTCGGTAACCAAGTTAGTTGATGTAGCTCTGGATTCTGTCACTGCTAAACATACTATTACCGTACTATTCCTGATTCTGTAATCAGTTTTATTTAGACTATTTACATTTAGGATAGGATAGGATTCACATACCGGTATTTATCCCGGGGAGAGGAAAGATGATATTAAAGCTTAAACATATGGCGAACCACGGTCTCTTGCCCGGTCAGGTCACCAGTTTATGCCGAGTACGGTACCGGTATGGGGTTCTGCCATTTATTTTTATCAATTATTTTATTGTTTTTCACGCTGATTATGGAGTGAAAATAAACTTATAGACTACGACTCTACGAGTGATCTAGGGAAGTAAACGCTAAAGCCCATCTCAGTTTTGGTTTGGCTGTGTGTAATGTTTCAGCTTTAATCTGTAAATTGTTCAAAATTGAAATCTAGTCTGTCAGGAAAGTAATTTTGCGACAGGCAAATTTGAAAAAATTAAAATTTGATCTGTATATTCACACAACACCACATTCTGACATTATTTCATGGCTTTATTAAAGCATTTACTTCGCTATATTCAGATATCCCGTACCACAGTACCATCATACGAAAGCCAGAACAGAAAAAACATTGACTAGACTCCTGTAAACAGATATATGGGTTGCTGTGTATACATACGTTAATCGTGGTTCCAGGGTTCTGTTTATCTCACAGTCTTAGATTTAGATAAGTCTGTAAGAAGATACGTTGAAGGGCGAGACACTCCCCCAACATGAATCAAGGCACTTCCAGTTTTTGATAAATGGTCCCTAGAGTCCAACAATCAAAAACTTGATCCTTCCCCAATATTGAATTATACTAATTAATTTTCACAGAACCAATATTCTATCTAGCCTTATAAATCTACAAAATGGTGAAACTTGTCGCAGTTTGTAGAGATGACGAGGATTATCCTTTCGAAAATCGACAACTTCCTCTCAATGTTGACAAAAATTTAACGGTGAGGAACTCTTTTTTACATTTTCAATAAATTTCGGTATAATTTCACTTTATCAGCACGCTAAATAGCTTCATTTAAGATTTTTGCATATTTATATCTGGGAGAGACTGGGGGACCGGTTTAATTATATGTCAAAATGAATAAAGTATTCAGTATGGTACTGTATTTCTTTATTTTAGGAGTAATTTAGGAAATACTCATTGGAAACCTTATAACTTATTTTCTGATAAGCATAGAGAACTAAATAAAACATTTGTTAATTTTATCTGTATGAATTTTACTCTCGTTAAACAATTGTTTACATCCACCGTAATTTATTACACCTTTAGAATTTAGGCAGAATAGTTGATTATTCAGTTTTGGTCATCTTGTCTTTGGTCATTGCTTTTTATCCAGTATTTAGTCCCCTAATAATGTATTTTTAGAAAACCCTTGTGGGGTTTGAGTTGATAATGAAAATACATTATTAACTGAACACTGAAAACATAGTGGGCAAGTGGATGGAATATTCAGTAGATAAAAAGTTAAACAGCCTGCCGATTGATGCATCTTGCTATGCACACGCTGGTCATCGCACCTCTGATTATCTCGCATTGTTTCGCAGATTTAAATCCTGTCTGGGATAATTATGTGAGAGTGAATTGCAGTAGTCTTTTTTGTTATAGAGTAGTTCACATAGGATAGGATTTACATATTTATCCCGGGGGAGAGGAAAGCCGATAAGACGGCTTATCCATATGGCGAACCACGGCCTCTAGTCCGGTCACCATTCCAAGTCGGGTATGGGATTAGTTATATTGTTTGTTTACGGAAGCACGGACTTGGTGGTGGAGGAAGCCGTAACCGACCAGCGGTTACGTGAACCATCCTACGGTGGCGAGGAGTCCAGCAATCCTCTCGCACATAACCATCCCTGCATGGGATTCGAACCTGCGAACCCACGCAGAGTAATCAGAGGTGCGGTGGCGAGTGTATTTTCAACGGTTAGCCCGTTGAGCCACACCGCCGCGCCCATAATTGCAGACCGGTTTTGATTTCCCCCACCATGAAGTTCTTGCGTGATACATCATGCTGTTCAAGTTATCTTATCAACTTACCTCTGGGATGAACATGAAAAAAACCTAACTTAATCATCTTAAACCTATTTTATTTATTCGTATTATTATTTCAGCTTGTGCTACAATTCGATGACCCCCTTCAACCTGGATATAAAAGCAACAATGCTAAATCAGATCTCAGGACTTTTATTGAGGTTTGTAAGGGTTTTCATAAAATTTTTGCATCAAAAGGTATATTCCATATAGCAAATTCCGTTACATATACCGTTAACTTGAACCTATTTCAATAGAATTTAATAATCACTAACAGCCACATTACTTGCATTACTTACTCAGAAGTAAACAAGTCTAATCTCTGAAACAATGTCACAGACCATCATTTGAATGCCAGTATCTCCAAAACTATATGGGATTATGGACATTCATTGCATGCCATTGAATAGCAATTTATATAAGACTTGGAGCAGTTTAAGTTGAAATGATTGAGAAAACAGCAGTGAAGTAAATTCCTTATAACTGAAAAACTTTTGACATTTTTTTCTAGAATTACAACATTCTCAATGTGGAAGAAGTTAAACAAGCCTGCATGATGAATGGGAGAGATTTAACAACATTTCTGTCTCACATGGTACCGTGTGTCGGCTGCAGAAGAAGGTGAGTGTAATTTTTTTTGAATAGCCTACTTAAATGGGTTCTTCCGAAGTATGTGAACCAAAATGGCGGACACCGGAACGTAGTATGTGTACCCGGTTAAGGTTAGGCCATAATTTTATTCCAATATTTCTTATTTTGGTTGTATTGCAAGTTCGGGGACTAGCTAAGTAACTCCCGTAGTATTTGTACCTGAAATTATGGCTGAACCCTAACCCGGTACACATACTACGTTCCGGTGTCCGCCATCTTGGTTCACATACTTCGGGAGTACCTTTATTTGGGGTACAGGGGTTGAAGAAAGTAAACTCGAATGTTGTCACTTGTCAGGGCTTAAGCCTGGAGATATAAATCATTTAAACTTAGCCTACTACTACCTCCACAACCATAAATTTATTTTTTATGAGGTTATCTCACTCCAAACAGAGCTTTGTGCACGACAGTATGGAAATGAAACATTCACTATATCTATGGCTGCCATCGATATGAACCCAAAAATAAGGACATCAGGGAAACATAATGATAGAATAACAAAGAACGAAATGTTCTAAACAAAATGTGTTCATGCCAGTGCCCATTCGTGTCTAATCATACTTTGCACTAGAAAGGATTTCCTCCAGCAGTTCTTTATTCTTAAAAACAATCTGTTCCATCTCATTTTTAAGGTATATTTTGATTCAAGTTACACAAATTGATTTCGACTGGTAGGCGATTGTTTTGTCATTGTGTCAATTGATTTGCTGTTTTTATGTAATGAGAGCGCGTAGCAAACAATGAGGTTGTAAAATAGCATTTCTAGCAAATCAATCATTCAAATTGACCAATCTAAGTGTCTGGTATTAGTACCTCTACCTATTAAATAAGGACACATGTCGAAATAAGGACGTTTCTTAGAAATAAGGACACAATTATTTTCTAAGACAGAAAGAAGGACGTTATGGCAGTCCTGACTGATGAAATCTTTTCAAATTTGAATGTAATCGAATTTTTGATTCATTTTTGGCGCTGCCTTTTTTATCGGTAAATCGGCTCAAAGCAAGGTCTGCACACAAACTCATCTGTCATCAGCGATTTAGGTGATCACTGAGCGAAATTATGGACATGTTCCTAGAGTACAAAAATCACCCCTGATGAAATAGATTGAAACTTTGTACGAAACTTTACAAGAGCAATTATATGAATTGGGATTCGATTCCCAAAATATTTAAAAAAAAAAAATCCTAAAGTTCTCGATTTCATAATTATAATTTTTTTTCGTACTTTTCTGGGCCACGTTCCTGATTATTATTTTCAACTTTTCCATACTTTTCAGCGTTGAACAAATGTTTCATCAACTTGCGGACCAAGGTCATCCAGCACTCGACCCATTGATTGTGACATCACGAGGAGGAATGTCAATCAAACGTCACGTTTCGTCGAACCCAACAGCTTTATATAAGTTGTTTTATCACGATGTGTAAGTAAAATACAATTGAAAATTTATTTCGTTGCAATAAACTGTTGGCACATTGTGATAGCCATACCAGTCTCTGTTCTGATCACCTTGCTAATGTTGGCAGGTTCGAATACTCTGGTGATAAATAGGTACTCCCGTAGTATGTGTACCAGGTTAGGGTTAGGCCATAATTTTACTCCGGTTTTCCTTTTTTTAGTTCTACTGCAGGCTTGAGGACTGTCTGTGTTATCCAAGTGAATATACCACCTGCCCATAGGTTTCAGTCCCTTTACACAACTTGTTGTAAAGTAGGCGAACAAAATTAGTTACCTCCATATTGGTACACATATTTCTAGAGCGCTCAAATATCCATATTTAAGAATATCTTGCATTGAATTGTTGAAAAAATTATCATGCTATCCATAAATTTTAAAGGCAAAACTGGACTTTGGTTAGCATTTGAGAGAATTCCAAATCACTCAACCATGGCTGTTACGTTTGATTGATCTCTTCTTTTCAATTAGTTGATGAACTGCTTATTAATATAATTATTTTGATTGTATTGAACAATCCCCTTTGGCCATTTGTTAATTCATAATAAGGCAAAACCATTGATTGGAGAGCAATGATAGGAGAATGAATTAATTAGGGAGGCAATGGTTAACGGTTAAACGGTTCCAGATGGTTAACGGTTAATTTTGACTGTTAACGACTATCTACCATAGTACTCCTTTTTTAATGTACATTCACTTAATAAAATGTATATCTTTAGCACAAAATCCAGCAAGGATTATGGCAATTAAAAAAGAATCCTGCTGTCTATATTTCAGTTTAATATTTAGTACCAAAAGCCATTTAAATTGCCTCTTCAGCTCACAGAGTTCCTAACCTGCTGGCAGCCCACTGTCTCTCATATGTCAGTGACTCTTGACTGGTGAGAGGCATCCCACAACAAGGGCATAGACAATTTTTTTGGGAAGCTAAAAATGAAGAATATTCAGTAGATTTTATCTTGCCCGCTTTATTTTGGATATTTACGTTCCATTCCAAGTCCACCGCGCGGCGGTGTGGCTCAACGGGTTAAGCGTGAGGAATACGCTCGCCACCGCACCTCTAATTACTCTGCGTGGGTTCGCAGGTTCGATTCCCATGCAGGGATGGTTATGTGCGAGAGGATTGCTGGATTCCTCGCCGTCGTTGGGTGGTTCACGTAACCACTGTTCCGTTACGGCTTCCTCCACCACCAAGTTCATGCTTCCGAAAACAAACAATATAACTAATCCCATACCCGACTTGGAATGGTAACCGGACAAAAGGCCGTGGTTCGCCATATGGATAAGCCGTCTTATCGGCTTTCCTCTCCCCCGGGATAAATATGTAAATCCTATCCTATCCACACATTTTCAACGAGTTTTTAGAATAAAACATACCTTCTGCCTTACTATCTGTTATTTGTAGCTTTTTGTTAGCTATTTATTTTTGAGGTGGGGCGCAAGACAAATCATAAAAATGGGGCGCGGCTTCGAAAGTTTAAGAACCACCATCATATGTGGTTGTAAATTATTCCCAAAATCAATTTGAATTTGAAGATTATTGAATTTAAAGTAAGTTAAATTGACTTGAGTATTAGATTCATAGCTGCTGCCATGCCTGTTTTGTTTTTAGTAACAATATTTAACCTTTAACCCTTTTTTTCAGGGTACATATGCATGGATTAATCAAGAATATTTTAAAAAGCAAGAAAAACAAACGATGCTTCATTCATTCATTGGAAATGCAAAAACCAAGGCTAGGAAGGTATGTAAATAGCAATTCTTATTATCTTGGGGCAGGTGGAGGAAAGTAGATAGGCCTAATGGGTAGCACACTGTCACAAACATGTTAACAGTTACTATTCAAGTCCTCACCCATGGTAATTTATTCCCAAAGATGCTTTGACAGCTTTGTATGAGCCATGTAGGGCTCCCAGTCACTTACACTAGCCCTAGATATTTTGTAGTAATGGAATCTAACTGCTTCAGCATATTGCCTTCTTAGTTTATTCAACTATGCATTATTAAATCCGTGATCCCCAAAGTTGATCGACCGGGGAGGGGGGGGCAAAATAATCGAAAGAAATTACTACCCGTCTAGATCTGATACATGGCCTATAAACATATATGGGCGTTTGGATTTTTGCTAGCTACATTAGTAATTACCTTCTCTAATCAATTTTTTCCAACTTTTCAGAGCCCTTGCAATGTCACCAAACAACGGCCAAGCTTGTTCAAATCTAAGTTCTTTGCCTCCTGCGACCTCTAACATCGCCCCTCCTATCACCCCTTACTATGGGAATGGATCCTGGATGGATATCTGGAACGATTTATCCAACGAATGCAAGGAAGAAGTTGTCATCTTAGATTGCGAAGGAATTCTGGATTTGATGGAAGAATACTTGAAACGTCACAGGTAAAACAATTTGTGTTCTGATCAGGCGAGCAGCCAGGATTTTCAAAATCGGAAATTCCCATTGCCGTCTCTAAAAGTTGCACGATTACGCGCTCTTCAAAAGAGCTGTCTTTTCAGTGTATAAGGATTTTTCTGTGGCATAAAATATTCAATCTATAATAACTACCAGATTCTGAAATGTCCTTATATATTAATTTAGTTGTGTCCAACGTAACTCACAGTTGCGTTTTCTTATATCGAAATAAAAACATTACTTCCCGAAAATACCACGGCGACCGCTGGACATAAAAATATGTAATGAACTGCCTAATGTATTTTATTTTGTTACATATTTTAGCAATCTTGCGACAAACTCGTTATCGCTAGTTCTGATTATCATTATTAACATTAACATATTAGTGGATAGTGGCAGCTCGCAACTCACAGCATTAATGCCTTTGTTTATCGAAGAGCCTTTAAAATATGAAACATACCTAGTGGGGCTTCCTTTACCCTTGTGCCAATACTCAGACATTTGTTTTCATATCTGAATATTATCCTTGGACGGGTTCAATCAAGTAACTGTGATCCTCTTCGTGTGATCAATTTATGAGAGCACTGACATTGATTGTATGATTTAATCAACAATTCTGACATTTCAAGAATTGATCGTCGGCAAAATATTTCTCGCTCCTAATAACCATATTTTTTTACAGATTTTGTAAAGACTGTAAAAGCAAGGTAGCACGAGCTTTTGGGATTCTAGTCGACGAAATCGATCCCAAGAAAGAGACTGGGTACTGTAGCGCTCTGTACGTTGGACTTCGATTTTGTGGCCCCAAGTCTAAGCTTGCGCTAGAACGAGAGGCAGAGGAAAGGGCTTCTTGTGATTCTGCAGAATGTGAAGGCTGTGATCACTCAAGCGATGAATGTGATCATGAAGCGGAACTGCCGTCTGGAAATACAGAATCAGAAGATGATAAGAATACTGTGGATAAATCTACTGAAACAAGGTACTACCATATAGAACCATTTATGTTGGGGTATTTTATTTGACTTTTTACTTATGGATTTTAATCGGTGAGTATGTTGATAGGTATTTGTCTGTCTGTTTGTCTGTTAGATGCACGCGATATCTCACGAAAGCGAGATTGAATCTGCTCCAGATTTGGCATGTGCATTCATCTTATCTCGGACCAGAAGTCTATTGATTTTGGGCGAATTATGTTGTATAGTTAGCGAGTTATTAATTAATTAGTGATGGGACACAAGGTGTCACTATGGAGTAAGAGCGCTGTTTTGGGGGATCCCCTACCTAACTTTCGATCGATAAGTCTTCGGTCTCTGACCGATATTCTCGTTTCTTAATTTTCGCAGGTCTATTGAGCAAACTGAATAATTTACAATTTCGTAAACATTCATAAATATTTTTGAATATGAAATATTGGATTTATTTGTATTGGGCATAACTGGAAAAAAAAAGGATTCAGTCTTTGTATACGGTATATCCTCGTAATAAACTGAGTTTAAAACTCAAAAAAAGAGTTGACAAACTAAGGGGTCAGCTTATACCAGGAGTCGGCAACCTTTTGTCGCTCGCGGGCCAAAATTAAAGGTTGCAAGTCATTTGCGGGCCGCACATATTTTTAGAATGTTAAAAATCGAATGGATGACCAATGAATCACATTTTATCACACGGATCCGAGTTTAAATTTTAAGCAGCGCGCGAAGACTGACCATTTGGAAATTTTTTGCGCCATTAAACCATTTGCACTTAGCATCAACTTTTCTGCGTTTTGTTGCCATTTGTCTAAATTATAATTAAATTATAGGCTCATTAAAGGAGTAAATGTGAATTATATACTTGTTACGTTATAATATAATTTAGTCTACACGTAAATTTTTTTGTGTGAACAATATAATCGACAAAACAGCTATAATTTGTTACTATAATCCAGTGACACGTCGCGGGCCGGATTATATTGCTCCGTAGGTTGCCGACCCCTGGCTTACACCTACATACATAGCTTATATAACTCTGATCGTACTAAAAATTTGGCTTATATGCACAACTTATATCGCACTAATTCTCTTTTGGAATCATTTGCTGTGACAGGTACGGCGTGTTACGATTTGTAGGGTCGGTTATATGCGAGGCTATATAGTAAGTAGTATGCTAAATTTGACGTTCATCTTAAGATTTTGCTTTTATTTAATAGATTCCAGCAAAAAAAAATTTTGCTCATATAAATTTTATTTTCTCTTTCGTTTATAAAATGAGTAAATTTTGATTAATATATTTTTTCACAGCGATGAGCCACTGGTACAAGGCAACCAATCTCGTCATATCCATGTCTGCTGTGAGACTAATTATATCGCCCATCTGATGACGAGGGCTGAAGCTGAGATTTCTGGAGGGTGAGACTGTTTTGCTTTATTATTGCTTATTTATTATTAAAAAATTATTTCAAAACAGTTATTTGTAGAAATTTATCTATTTGAATAATTGGAATCACACAGTAGTGAAAACTGTGAATAATAGAAAAATAAGATCTTAAAAAATACTCTTTTAACAAGAATGCATTTCGAAAGTCTAGCACAAGGGTTCCCAAACCAGGGGTCGCGACCCCAAGTTGGGTCGGAGTTATAAGTGGGTAGGGTCGTAAACAGGTCATGGGGTCACTGAGGTATGGTAGAGGATGGATGTACAAAACATCTAAGATTTGACAAACCATGTTAAATTTAGCAGTTTGTACCATGGCTTACTGTAAAACAGGCCCATAGGCATCGCTCTATGCTTATGCTATAGAAAATGTAGGTGCTTATTGTGACATCACTGTTTGGTTTTAGCTTATTTTACTTAATACCATCACATGATCGAACTCAAAATTGACCTGGGGTCACACTGGACACTTGAAAGTTGTCTTTGGGGTCGTCCTGAAAAAAACTTGGGAATCCTTGGTCTAGCACCTTAAATAAACATTTCATTGCGTTCTTCCGAACATGACTCAATTTATAATATTATCATTATTTCATACTAGCAAATATTGATTCAGAATGTGTTCAAATAATACAGGGTTTTTAAATTGCAAAATACAGAGAGAATTTATTGATGCCCTATTTAGTATCAAATAAAGTTAAAAAAAACTTGAATAAACACTGGGTATAATATATATTGTCTTACATAATAAAGTCCTTAAATTTTCAAAATATCAAAAGGAATTTATCGATACCATATATTGTTTTGGCCCTCACAGATGTATTAAATAAAGTAAAAATACTTCAATAATTACTGATTAGAAAACCACAAATCTGGTTAAAATATATTGAGAAATGACTTCGTAACAAAATTGAAATAATGGACACTCGATTTGCTGATTGCACCACTTCTCAAGCTATTACATGCAAAATACTAATTCAGCATAAATAATAAACAACGACATATGATAAACAGGAAACACATTCATTTAAGCAAGCTCATTAACAAGAGACTGCTTGTTTTTATCGTGATTTTTTTAAACGAGGACATATTTATAAAGGTATTGGTAAGGTTGTCTGATTGTTAATAAAATCCCTTTAAAATTAATTTTATGCAATGCTTCATTTGTATTATTATTTGGTAGAAAAAAACACCAGGGATTTGAAAACAAATTGAAAATTAGAATTGATTCCAAATTAATTATATTTGATTTGATAACACCCAATTTATTAATTCTTGGGTAAAATGATGGACTTAGAGCCTTAATATAATCAAAGAGCTGTGAGGCCAACATGGTTAAAGCCTGTTCACAAGGCAATGGCACCTTTTCTTGCTTCACAAATTCACTCGCCTGGTGCAGGGCTGGCTACTCAACTGGCGGACTGCGGTCAGAATTCGGACCTTTCGAGTATTGGATTCGGACCGCACCTAATTCTTTATTTTGGATCATTAGCCCCTCTTTTGAAGTTTTCTTTTATAAATTGCCTTTTATTGTTTGAAACGAACTATACAACCATAATAAGCAATATTGATTATCTAATAATCATAAGTCAGTTGAGGAAGTGCCCGTTTACGGATGCCGAAATATAATTTCTGGAAAGACCGGACCCAAATTATTTTGAAGTTGTGTACGCAGTAAATCTGCGATAAATATAGTTGAGTAGCCCTGTCTTAGAGATTTCCAGCTTGCTTCATTGAATTCTTCCTTTGCCTAGTCCTATTGTGAAGCTTTTCATCCTCCTCATAATGCAAAAAAAAAAACAATATTCATTCAATCATTCAATCATTCGGAGCGCACATATTTTTAAAAAGTTGAAAACTGAACGGATGATACTTTTTATAATAAAAATCAAGCCGTGATACATCTCTCGAATAGAATATAGATTTATTTCCTCATTGCATCTCAAAAATTCCATCTGAATATTTTTGGCGCTATTGAACCCTTTGCACTTAGCATCAACTTTTCTGCGTTTTGCCTAAATATAATTAAATTATAGGCTTGTTTAACGAGTAATTGTAAATTTCATCTTTGTTAGATTATAATATAATTTAGTCTACAAAAAATTCCGTTACGTAAAGAATATAATCGTCAAAACAGCTGTTCTGTTAGTATAATTCAGTGAAGCGTCGAGGGCCAGATTATATGACTTTGCAGGCCGGATTCGGTCCGCAGGCCGTAGGTTGCCGACCCCTGCTCTAAAGGATTCGTAGCCAATGTTATGCACAAGCTTTGTACAGTTTGCTAAGTACTAAGTGTATAAACGAGAATATCGTTCCGAGACCGAAGATTTATCGATTGAAAGTTAGGGGATCCCCCAGAACAGCGCTCTTACTTCATAGTGACACCTTGTGTCCCATCACTAATTAATTAATAATTTGCTAATTCTACGACATAATTCATCTAAAATCAATAGGCTGCAATACATGCAAAATCTGGAGCAAATTCAATCTCGCTTTCGTGAGATATCGCGTGCATCTAACAGACAGACAAATACCTATCAACATACTTACCGATTAAAATCGTTAAGTAATAACCATTATAGTTGCAAGGAGAAATCCGGTGCTCTCAGTGAAGCTGTGAACATGCTTTTTAAAAATTATAATTCATTTCAGACGTCGTGAGCGACATGCAAAAACGATCGACGTAGCCCAAGAAGAAGTTCTGACTTGTATTAGTTTGTATTTGTACGAGAGGTTACATCGATTGTGGCAGAAAGTACGAGCTGAATGCCAGACATGGAGAGTCTTGTTCTATGTCAGTGTTGAAACTATGAGACAAGTTTTTGAGGTGAAGTCTTGTTAAAATACTTTTTTTTACACAGTGTTTCGAAATGAACAAATTAAGCCATTTTAGTGTTCTTACTCATAGATAAAAGGGATCAATCTCTGTTCAATGTAATAGATCACAAAAAACGGCGATTCCGTAGTATGCCAAGTGACTCTCGTAGTATGTGTACCTGAAACTATAGCCTGACCCTAACTTGATACACATACTACGTTCCTCTGTTCGCTATCTTGTTGCACATACTACGCGAGTACCCAAAACAAAATACTTGGTTCATTTAGATTCTAAACTGGGTGACTGGGTTGTTTGAGGGTATTAATTTTTTAAAGAGGATTCACTCACATCAAGGTCACACGCTCTCACTCAGAGTTAAAGCAGACTCCTCTTCAAGCAGATTTTATTAACAACAATTTTGGCATATTCAAGGCTTCTCTGATTGTCTGTGAAAATGCATCAACGCTTTTCGAATTTCTGTCATAAATTTGAGTTAACTTTGAAATATTAAAATTATTTTTCTACAGAAAATTCAACAAAATTTTGACTTCAGGTCTGAACTGTAGAGTTTTGAAACACGAATCCTACCCCAATATTAATAAAAAAAAATGCAGAAAAAGTATGAAACCACAGCCTAACATCTCAACAACAATTCATCAGCTCTTAATATATTTTTCACCCTTTTCTGATTCCAGATTGTAATATTCTTGAAGTTTTAAAATAAAACATGTTAAACTTTGACCCCAAAGCTTAGCATCTGAACTCCAAGTTTATGTTTTATTTTTTTACCGAACTTTCATTTTTTTTGTTATAATTCCAGATAGTGATAGAAGAAAAAGTAGGAATGGATAAACTGGAAGCACTTTGTGAAGAATTGGAAGAACAGGACAGGAAACAAGAAATCAAGCAAGAAAAGAAACGACAGAAAAAGAAAAGACAGAAGAAAAGGAAAGAAGAAGCAAAGAAACAAGAAGAAGCAGAGGTTTGTTCCATTTCTAGGGCTGGGAATGGTTAACCGATTAACCGATTTTAGATGGTTAACGGTTACGATTTATTTTAACCGGTAACTGACATCTCATGTACAAATCATCTTTATATTGTACAATTCTTTAAAAAATGATTATTTCATCGCAAATTTATCTCCCGTGGCGTTTAATTCAAAAGAATATCGCTAACTGTATTGGAGAGGACCTAATAATAAATGTGAAAAATAACTGAAGTACCAAGTGTGCGGATTATGAAAATTTGACAATGAGGTTAACGGTTAATATGGTTTTCCCTGAAATTCCCAGCCCTAGTCATTCCATCACTATTTTCCTGATTATATTGCACAGTCTAGAGTCGATGGGTCTTTACTAATGTGTGATTCAACGCTGCATGTCGTTATGTAGTCTCAGTAGTGCTTGGCACTTATCTGCCACTGCCCACCATGGATTATATAATTTTAGTAGGTGCTTTGAAGGGGTACACGCCAAAACAAAATATTTCACTATTTTGAATACATTTGGAGAAAATATATCTGAATATAAAATTTTAAATACGTTCTCAATTGAGCATAAGAAAAAGTATGTAAATTTTCATGTAGATCACATCTAAAACAAAATGAATATGAAATTGTTTTCTCTGTGTTGTTTCTTACCAGTTGAAATATCTCACAGTTTGATCTGCTGATGACTTAAAATTCTTAAGTTTTGAATAACAGTATTCTAAGTCATTTCTAAATTCAAAAATTCACCATATTGTATATAATGACTGTATTCGAATTCGATTTGTTTTGGACATCCTTAGGTCATTCAATAATCCATTTTAAGCGTTTTAGCAGGATTATTGATGTATTTTGACGGATTTTCACTGTTTTCAAGCGTTTTAGCAGGGTTCTTGGTGTTTTTTGACGGTTTTTCACTGTTTTTAAGCGTTTTAGCAGGGTTAAAAATAATTTTTCAAAATACCTTCAGTATACTAAATAATTCAGTTTTGCCAAGCTTCAGTCTAAAAAGAAACTATTCGTTCCGGTAGTCTAAAATATTTATTTATGAATTTCACAGACAATTCCACCAAACACTGATGCAAGCAACAAGGTTCCTTCATGCAACAACCGGGATTCCCCCTCCCTACCTGCGACCAGTGTAATGTGCACTAACAACCGCATTTGTCGAAAAGGTGGGAGAGATGACGGCAACAGAAGTCCTGGTGAGTCCATGTAGTATTTTTATAAAACGCTTAATCAGGCCTTTTATTTAAATAACAACATGGAAGGGTACTCCTGAAGTATGCGTATCAAGATGTCGCACAACCTGAACCCTAACCTTGTACACAATCTGAGTTCAGGTTGTGCGTCATCTTGGTGCGCATACTTCAGGAGGTCCCATGGGAGTGTCTCATTTCAATAAAATCTGTTAATGAAAATTGTCAACCAACGATGAAAGGGGTTCATTTTCAAAATTTGCCACATACATTATTTTACGTAGATATACCACTGCATTGCAGAGTATCTTTCTTTTGAAACTTTGACATATGGCATGTAGTATGTTGGCTTCCTCAACTAGCTAAGTTCATTCGCCGGACTAGCTAAGTTTATAACCCCCCCACCCCTTTTGAAATGTAAAAACAGCTATTTTTTATTATGCATAGCCCTTTTTACTTATCGATCTTAAGATCTGTAAGTATGTTGATAGGTATTTGTCTGTCTGTATGTCTCTTTATCTGTTTGTTTGTCTGTTAGATGAACGCGATATCTCAAGAAGGCGAGGTTGAATCTGCTCCAAATTTTGCATGTGCATTCATCATATCTCGGACCAGAAGCCTACTGATTTTGGATGAATTATGTCATTTAATTAGCGAGTTATTAATTAATTAGTGATGAGACACAAGGTGTCACTATGGAGTAAGAGCGCTGTTTTGGGGGATCCCCTGGCTTTCGATCAATAAGTCTTCGGTCTCCGACCGATGTTCTCGATTAACCCTCGATACCATTGAAAACCCGCATTTAGCCGTCTTTTTCGGTTCAACTTGGCAATTACATATTCTTTCTTTTGAAAATTCCAAGCTATTTCCCTGCCAATGCTAATCGCTAATGTAACCATTTTTCAGGTTTCCAAGGAAGTGATCTCGGATATTCATCAGGATATTGTGAAAGTAGCGTCAGTTCAAGAGAGGGGTCAGAGGTCACATGCTCAGATGGTTTCTGCAACCACGATGGTGAGTTTTACGAGTAATTGGGTTGCTTTTATTGTAACAACAACATTTTAAAAATTTGACATAAATTAGAGGGGCTCCCGAAGTATGCGAACCAAGATGGTGGACATCGGAATGTAATATGTGAACTAGGTTAGGGTTAGGCCATAATTTTAGGTATAAATACTACGGGAGGCTCTTGGCTAGTCTTCGAACTGATAATAGGACTAAAATAAAGAAAATTGGAAAAAAATTATCGCCTAACCCTAACCTGTGACCCATGTTACGTTCCGATGTCCGCCATCTTAGTTCGCATACTTCGGGAACACCGACTTAGAATATCTGGAAGACAAAAAAACCAAGATGGCAGTGATTCGAAAAAATTTCCATCTGAACCGATTTAAATAATTTACTATTCGATTTAAAATACCCATCTCTATTGGTGTCATTAAGCCATTCTATAGACGAGGTGTGTGCAATAGGCTGCTTGTAGGCCTCAACTCGCCAAGCCGTGGACCATTCCCCGACCTTTGACCCCTAAATAATTCTTCCTATACCTCACCATTGCAAAATTTCGGGGTTTATTTTAAGTGTGGTTTCGCGAGTTGGCGCTCGTAAAATGGGGTATGTGTTTCAAACCATCATTATGATTCAAAGCATTCAAAAATCTGTTTTTTGAAAGTACCGGTAAATAATTTTAGCCCAGTCTATCACAGCTATTTCTACACTAATTATTTATTACTGCAATTAAATTGAAACTCCTAAGAAGACAGAGTGATCGTTGAATTATTTGATTTATATTTAAATTTCCGAAACTCAACTGAAAACTAACGAATAGAGTTCAGAAACGCGAAAACGAGGTAATGTTTACAACCGCGCCTGAAAAGTGTCTGAGCGGATGCGGAAAGGGAGCATTGTCACTTTTAGCATCTTGCTGATTGGCCAATGTCATGAAGTAAACAAGGAAGTCAATGCTCGGGGTAAGGTCAATTGAGTGTGTCCCTTGTCAACACTCAGATGAAACATGTGTCGCCCTGCTAGAAATTTGAAGTTGGTTATATGACCCGCCGCCAAAAAATATTGCACACCACTGTTAGAGACATTTCTTACCCTGGGATTACCTACTTATACAGTATATGCTCGTTTTACCGCCCGATCTTGATTAAGGGCCCGTTTGAATAGCCGCCCGTGTGAACAGAACATAAAATTAAATAAGGGCCGGTGCTTGAATACCCGCCCGATGTAGAATCTGATTTTTTGAGAGGCGCTTTTGTCACAACGCTGTTGAATTTTGAGCGCTGGTAGATAACACTCACACCTTCGGCGTCCAATCATATAACAGATAGCATTGATTACGTAACACTGTGGTTCTCAAACTGGGTGTCGCGGCTTCCAAGTGCATCGTTTCAATATTGATAGGGCGTCGCAAAACTTTTCTCTTTTCGTGGATTTGTACCTTCGATGCGTGGAAAAAGTCAAAAAATTTTCGTTTTCGTTTAAATCATCAAGCGCCCGTGCTTGAGTAAGGGCCGGTTTGAATAAGGGCACAGTTAGTATGTTTGGTTAAAAAATATGGGCCCTGGCTACAAAACGAGCAAATACGGTATTCAGATTATTATCTTGTATTCTCTTGTCTATATTCAGAGCATGAATGTGCAGAGAAAGAAAACAGAGCTGCTTTCCCTCACAAAATCAATAAGGGATCAAGTGGAGAGTTCGGACATAAAAGTAAGTGAATTGATATTTTATTTTATAAGGGTGTTTCACATATTTTAATAGGGTGTTTTCACCCTCTATTCAGGGGATCTCCACCTTTTTTCTGTCAAGTACCACCCAAGTCACGAAACAATCAACGCGAACCCCCGGTAATCAGACATCGAACAAAGTTGTGATATAGTGACTAACAATTTGTTGAAACAACAATTTATCGACCAGATGTAACTAAATTAAATCTTCGTGTTGATATTATTGCCCTTGTCCTCCGCCTAACTAATGAATTCTTAAAATCTCTCCCAAGTTTAAAAAGCATAATCACTTCCTCCAATGCTCGCAACACGCTGTCTTTTGAGATTTCACAATTTGCCTGCAAAAGCGTGAATTTCACGTTGCTGCGTCACAATCGCAACATCCGGGAAAATCTACGTTTCGATCGACACGCATTTTCCCATGGTAGTAATGAAGAATATTAAAAAACAGCAACACACTAAAACTTGACTGCCGTCCAAGTACCCCTGGAAATCTTCTCGTGAACTCCTGGGGGATCGTGAACCCCTGCCTTATTTGATCGAGGCTCTGTTTTAGGGATTCGCGGGTTCGAATCCTGCAGAATAATCATGTGCGAGAGGTTGCTGGACTCCTCACTGCCGAAGGGTGTTTCACCACCAAACCTATGCAATAACTGGCTAACTAATGCAATACCCAATATGGACTGGCAACCGGGCAAGAGGCCAGGGTTTGTCATATGATTAAGCTTTTCTATTCAACTCAAGAGTCGGGCTGCATACGAACACAAATATATTTCTGTAACTTTTCGTCTGACCGAGGTCAGACTTCTTCAAACAAGCATTTTACAACTATGTCTGAAGAAGTCTGACGTCGCTCAGACGAAACCTTACAGAAATATATTTGTGTTAGTTCTTGAATAGAATAGTCATTACTTATCGATTTTAATCGGTAAGTATGTTGATAGGTATTTGTATGTCTGTATGTTTGTCTGTTAGATGCACGCGATATCTCACGAAAGCAAGATTGAATCTGCTCCAGATTTTGCATGTGCATTCATCTTATCTCGGACCAGAATCCTATTGATTTTGGGCGAATTATGTCTTATAATTAGCGAGTTATCAATCAATTATTGATATAGTGATCTAGATTTTTGTAAAGTGAGAGAATTTTGAGACCTGCCGAGTGTGTGCGCAGTGCGCAAGTTACAAGAGCGGATGAATCGAAACTGCAGTTCCTGTTTTGGGGGATCCCCTAACTATCGATCGATAAGTCTTCGGTTTCCAATCGATATTCTCGTTTACACTCTTGCTACAGCATCCTTGCGTAATACGCATACGGATCCACCTGCGCAAAGGCATAGAGAGCAAGGAAAGGTAGTTAGTTTCACACAACCTCCACTGTTGATTAAGCTTTGTAACCTTCTTTTTCCCCATCGAGATGAATATGTAAATCCTATCATATCTTAATTCTCAACGTGGCGAAACCTAAAATTATGACCTTATGAAAGAGTTTGAAATCTCCAATTTGAATTAGCTTCTCACAGCCTTGCTTATGACACTTCTTTTCTTCTATCATAGGTTGTCGTCCCTGCCAGATGTCAAGTGCTCCACCAATATCATCTCAGTCGCCTGCAGAAGGGTCATGTGACGAGTGTCAAAGTTCACAGGATACAGGAAGGAAGTGCAAAAAAGGGAAAAAAGTAAAGGTGAGTCTTTAAGTTTCTCCTTTGGATAGGGATGTCCTTATCATTTTCGTTTAGCGTTGTATTTGAGTAGTTTTTTTCAATTTCGGTTAATCAGAATCCAGAAATGTGTACAAAACTTGTAATGTTGGCCACTCGATTTTCTTGTAATGTTGGATAGTTCAAAATCGGGATTGAAAATTCCCATGCAACGGTTTATGAAACGCTGCGCCACTCCTTAGAACAGCTAACTCCACCAGATAATGAAGTTTAGGGTTAAGCGATAATTTTTTTCCAATTTTCCCTATTTTGGTCCTATTATCAGTTCGAAGACTAGTCAAGAGCCTCCCGTAGTATTTATACCTAAAATTATGGCCTAACCCCAACCTAGTACACATATTACATTCCGATGTCCGCCATCTTGGTTCACATACTTCGGGAGCCCGGATGTTTTTGTTCGCAAAATATCCGATTTATGATCAATATGAGCATTTGAATGTCTTTCTATATTAATTGTATGCAATGTAAATCACAGTTGCATGGTCCAACAACAAAAATAATTGCACTCTACTTTTTATGTCCAAACAATATATGCTCAACAAAGTGGAAACACCCTGTGAAATGCCCTTACCAAGCAATGAAACTAAAAAGAACGGGATTTCTTGTGAAGGAAAAAGTAAAACCATTTCTGCGCCTGGCATTGTGGTCCTTTCTAACCGCTCTAGTTAGGAACCACTGCACTAAACATTGTTCAAATTGCTAATTTACAGTTTAATTTTTTTATTTCTTTTTCTCCCTAGAGCAACATCTACAACATTGGAAAACCTTTCTCCTCTCAGGAATCCGGGAATTTTCAATCGAGACTGTTAGAAATGCTGAAAGAGGTGCTTTTCTTTATTTAATACAGCTTTTCGCAAACTGCTGTTTCGCAAACTTCTCCTGAGCGTTCCGAGTAACAGGAATCGAGATTGCGACTAAATTGATCGCTATGGTGATCTCGGTCACAGTTCAGTGGGTCGTAAATTTGTCACCGAACTGGTGGCAAACAGGCGGACACGCCTAGCTATCCAAATCTTGTGCCAGTCTTTGAATCATGGCGTATCGTCAATCGTTCAAACCCTTCAATTTTAGCTTCTAATTTTTAGTGTTCAACAAGCAGGATAAAAAGCGTAGGTGTTCCGAGAAGAAAAAGTTTGAAAACGCTGGTTTAGTACGCAACTGCAAGTCCCAAGAAATTTAGACTCTCAGTCCTAGTACTTCGGTTGAGCAAAATTTTGAATCTTCTCTCGGATGAGAAACATTTTTCATCTGATTCCAGACACTAAATTGGACCCTCATTTATAAAATTTTCCTGCCTCTGAGCATCGTTAAAATTTGGATTGTGACCCCAACACTGGGTGTTTGTTAAAACAATTATGATTCATGGAAGACGTGCAAAACTGATTATTCAACTGGTTGAAGTATTGAATGGATTAAACATCTAAATCAGCTATAATTATGCGCACCAAGATGTCTCACAACCTGAATTCAAACCGGTACACACACATACTATGTTCAGGTTGTGCGACGTCTTGGTGCTCCATAAGTATGCGCACCAAGATGTCGCACAACCTTGAATTCAAACCGGTACACACACATACTATGTTCAGGTTGTGCGACGTCTTGGTGGTCCATAAGTATGCGCACCAAGATGTCGCACAACCTGAATTCTAACCGGTACACACATACTAGGATAGGATAGGATTTACATATTTATCCCGGGGGAGAGGAAAGCCGATAAAACGGCTTATTCATATGGCGAACCACGGCCTCTCGTCCGGTTACCATTCCAAGTCGGGTATGGGATTAGATTTACTGTATTGTTTGTTTTCGGAAGCATGGACTTGGTGGTGGAGGAAGCCGTAACCGCCCAGCTGTTATGTGAACCACCCAACGACGGCGAGGAGTCCAGCAATCCTCTCGCACATAACCATCTCTGCATGGGATTCGAACCTGCGAACCCACGCAGAGTAGTTAGAGGTGCGGGGGCGAGCGTATTCCTAACGCTTAGCCCGTTGAGCCACACCGCCGCGCCTATGTTCAGGTTGTGCGCCATCTTGGTGCGCATACTTCTGGAGGTCCATAAAATGTTATGTTTTGCTTTGTGCATTTATAGGAACCTGACAAATTCACTAGTCGAAGCCAAAGAGATAAACAAGGTGTTGTCAATGGCGATGGAAATGGTAAGTAAAGTTTTTACATAAATCAGTGTATTCGGGGAGGGGGGGGCGTACATGGAGGGGGGGGTGGTGGAATTTGTGCAAACCTTGGGGGGAGAAGATTTTTATGTCGGACCCCCCCCCCCCTTGGATATTTAGAGAAAAAAAAAGGGTATCGTAAATAACAATTTCTCGTAGGTTGAACACTTTTCCGACCTTCAAAGAAAATCCACATTTTCGTGCTTTCTGGCGGCTCAGACCATTCGGTCTAACTAGGCCAAGGTGATCCAAGGTTGTCGGCTCCGCGGGCCACAAAATTATTTTTGCATTGTTCGCGGGCCACAATAGTACTAAAAATAGGTGAACAGTGCAATACAAAACAAACACTTTTATTGTACAAACACATAGTTATCAGGCATAGCCATTCTAGGCTAATAGAATCCGCATTCGATTTTTACTTTTCTATGATGCCTATATTGTTTGCATATATTCCCGACCAAAAATATAGAAAACCAGATAACAATTTAGACTGTCAAGCACATCATTCAACTTCGCTAGTTGCCTCAGCTAGCCATAACACTAATTAATTCAGTGACATTAGTGATGTAACAATATGTCAAAAGATTTTTCTGATTAATTTTATGACGAAACAACACGAAATGCGATTTTTTGATTACGCTCCGAATGTGACGCGGGCCACAGATAATGAAGCAGCGGGCCACATGTGCCCCGCGTGCCTGGGTTTGGACCTCCCTGAACTCGGCAAAAAGCATTTCAAGAACCCCCTCATTTAAAAGTATTTGGCTACAGGCCTGTCTATTTTACCATTGTTTTCTTATATTCAAGCATTATCACAAAGTCCACAAGCTAAAGCTTGATTACAAAGTATCTCATCATGTTTTTAAACTTACGCTTGTTTGTTTTTCATAATAGGTTCTGAAGGTCACGACCCCGATGACGAGGAAAGTGACGGCGACGGTTTAACAGCGGAAGAGATTGCGGAGTTCGAGAGAGACAGGAATCGAATTCGAGAGGAAAGAATCGTTCTACGAGAAAAAATTCGAAAGAACTTTCTGCATTTTTGTGGAAAGGGGGACGAATTAAGTGAAGGTGCCAAGGTTGCTAACGGCAACGATGGAGGCAGTGGTCACCAGAGCGTGACTGTCGTCAATGGCAACCAACAACGTAAGGGGAAACCCCAAAATGGTACAAACCATTCCAATGGGAAAAAAGTGAAATCCCGTAAATAGTTTAACCAAAAAATTACGACTCAATTTTTCCAGAAAAACTGAAAATTCCCGATTTTTATGTTTTTATTATGTTTATTGTAATTTGTTATTTCCATACGTTGAACAGCAGGGCTTCGGAGCTGGAAAACTTTTATTGACAATTCTCAACATCCTGAAAACTAACTGTCCTCCCAAAAACATTGACCTGACTCTGAACTTAAAATATTTTAATAAGTTATAAAAAAAATCCTTTTCCAAAGTCCTTTGGTTTGTTTCTAGGGGCTTTGCTTATAATAATTTGTTTTGATTTGATAGCTGATTTCTACTTCTGACTCTAAGCTTATAAATTATTTTAATTGTATTTAAAACTTTGGACTTGCGAATTTTTACTTTCAAATCGTTTTATTTTGGTTCTCGGGGTTCAAAATTTTGACTTTGACTCTCAAACGTCAAAGGGACTCTCTTCAGAATTTTGGCCATCTGGTAAAATTTCTAATCCTTGGAAAAAAAAAATGCCGATCTCCTCTGCTCTGCTGGACGTAAAAACACATTGCCAAAAATGAGCATAATACAATTCTTATGCGCCTCTAATTTTTGTCAAAAACCCAAAAAGTGGGATATTTTACAAAAAAAAATAATTGTAGTTTACACATATCGTTTGTTTATTGATGATAGCAAATATTGTTACCATAAACATGAGGTTATTCTGCTATTATATTTTAGATGAAAGTAGGTGTTGCCGTTGGCTGCATTATATTGAATAAAATGCTGTTATATAATTTTATTGAATGATTTATCAAGATGTTTGCAACTATGGATACAGAAGAGCCAGATACAAACAGCTTTATTGGACACGTAGTGGACATAACGATCGTTTCAATATTATGTTGTTGTTCTTTGACACGTTTTTAAAAAGTCGCTTTTCTCTTCGAATACTGGACCAATTGCTTTGAAATTTTCAGTGGTTAAAGATAAAAATTTTCTCCAGAAGGCTATTACTTTTTTTCCCGCTATGACGTCATCAAAATTATGTGACTTTACGTGTCCATATATTTGAGCATAGCTCTCTTGTTTAACATAGGCTTTCTAGTAGTTTCAGTCACAAAAATATTGGTTGTTGATCTTGACATCACACAAGCTAGCTGTTATGGCATTGTAATGTTATAGGCATAGATAATAAATTGGACTCGGATATAGGCTTCGCAACGGAAAAGGATTGGAATTACTCTGATGTACCAGATTAAAAAACAAAATTGGAAACTCGTTTCGCGGGCACACGCAATTCAAAATTGGCACTTTTTTGTGAGCCGCGCAATCTTTTTCTATGGGACCCTTGGATGCGCATGTCTGCTTTATCAGAAAGGAGATGTGCTGTTTTGATAAGTGATATTTGGGGAAAAATCCTTTTTTCGAAAATAAGGAATGAATCGGTTTCATTATTTACATATGCTTGAACAGGGTTGTTTAACATTTTGGTGGTCCCTATAACAAATTTACCCATGTGAGCGCTTTTTTAAATATAAACTGGAGGAATAGGATATTATACCTTATGGAAAAATGTAGTGTTTAAAAAGGGCCACAGTAAATGGCTCATCGGGCCACCAGTTACACACCCCTGTGCTAGGAAGTTGTTAGTTATGAGCAGAATAGGATTTAATATTTTTTCCGTTGGAGAAGAAATATGGCTTGGTTAATCGTATGCATTGATATATGTTCAAGTCTTTTTTGGAATTTCAAAAGTCACAAGACCGAACGTGTCATGATCTGAGTGAAGTTTGTTATAAAAATGATTTTATTTCCAGGCTCATGTTGATAACATGCTCAAGCGCTGAACATATCCTGGGGTTAGGGTTAGGCCATAATTTTATTCCAATTTCCCTTATTTTAGTCCTACTATGAGTTCGAAGACTAGCCAAGAGCCTCCCGTAGTATTTATACCTAAAATTATGGCCTAACCCTAACCTAGTACACATATTACATTCCGATGTCCGCCATCTTGGTTCGCATACTTCAGGAGCCCCAACGGGTACTAGGTTAGGGTTAGGCCATAATTTTAGGTATAAATACTACGGGAGGCTCTTGGCTAGTCTTCGAACTGATAATAGGACTAAAATAAGGAAAATTGGAAAATAGTTATCGCCTAACCCTAACCTGTTAGTGTTACGTTCCGATGTCCGCCATCTTGGCTCGCATACTTCTCTGTTGCGTAAAATATTCAATCCATGACCGATGCGAGCATTTAACGTGTCTCGTCGTTATAATGTAATTGTGCTCATCGTTACTCACGTTTGATTCGAAATTACTATTAGGATTACTAAAATGGAAGAATACTATTCTAAAAAAACATAAAATATGTGATAAACTGCCAACTATACATAAATTAGAGTCGTATTTTTGCAATCTTGGGATTTGTCAAACTTGATTTGTTCTTTTGCACTTGAGATTATTTTTGAGCAAGATATCGCCGTTTAAAAAATCACAATGTCCGGGCAAAATACGAACAATTGAAATTTATTTTATTGCATTCGGCTCCGTCGGTAGTTTCATAAATTAAAAAAAAGGTACATCGCGGCTCCGTCGGTAATTTCGAAATGGGAAAAACGGGTACATCGCGCGAACAATTGACTGTGTTTCGATTTCGCAGTTACTACGATGAAAACCTAACATAACACCAAATTTTGTGATTTACAATGTCTATAAAAGCGTTTTCAATCTGAGGTGAGTCTGCTGAAACCAAACGTGTGATCTTCCATTTTAAGTTTCCGTTTTAATATTTTAGAATGCCGTTTTTCAATCAAGAAATTTGAGTTGCGGATTTGCCTCTGTATTAATTATTATTTTTAGCATTTCGTCGCCGATGACTATAATATGGTAACATTTTTCACATTAAACTCATAATTCCCCACGAGAACAAAAAAGCAATTAACGTCGTCATTGTGTAACAATACCTGTATATGCCGAGGGAAATTTTTATTCAGGAAGAATAAACACCGGCGTAAAAATGTTTAAAACACGCCATGCTGACGAAAAAAATCGGCGATTGTAACGAAATAAAATCGCGCACGCCTTCCAAAAATCTCAAAAGGGAAAAGATTTGACCCTTATTTTATTAATTTGTTTGCCAAGTGTCAAATTTACAGCTTTAGTATATACAATTTAGGTTTGAAATTTAGATTTATTTTTGACTTGTATTAACCCTATTAAAAAGGTTCAGCATTTAAAATAAGTAAAGTACTTTTACCTTGCTCAGGAATATTAATCTAAAAGTAACAATTTTAACATTTATTTTGGGGCTCCGCGAATAATATTCAACCTTTCAAGGGCTCCGCAACACCGAGAGTTTGAGAACCCCTGGAGTAAAGCATCCTAAAAATAATAGGGGCCAAATATCAGGAGTGGGCAACATTTTTTAGTATAAGAGCCGCATGCAGCAAGTCAGAAATATGTGAGAGTCGCACAATTTTTGAAATTGATCATATATGTATATTAGAAAACCGTGAGCTGAAAAGAACTTTACACAAACATATAATAACAATATTGCAAAGTATATATTCTTCAATCGCTTAAGGAATGAAAGAAAAAAAATGTTACTTTACAGTTTCTCTTAGTTACATCCGGATAATATATAATTATTGTCAGCGAGAAGAGCGCACAAAAACTCCGGCGAGCAGCATTTACAGCGGTTTGTCCACCGTTGCCATATATCATTTGAAAAATCGCCTCTTCACAAACTTTTAGGAGTGATTCTTAATATTCGGACACGAAATGGGCCTATGGATCATTTTGTTATTATTTTGTTATTGTTGATCTTGTTGTTAGCATTATTTTTCTTCTTCTGTAAGAAAATCGCTCTTGTTTTCAGTGGTCAAAGATTGCATTTTTCGCTAAAAGGCTATTACTTTTATTCGGTGACCGTACATTTGAACCCATGTACATTTGAACCCATGCGTATATCCACGGGTTCAATCTATATGCGGGTGCTAAAACCCATGGGTTAGGGTTAGTATGGGTTTAACTATCCGTGAAACAAAAAAAATTCCATAGGTGCAATAGCGTACAGGTGCAATTGTCATGGGTTCAAATGTACGTGGGTTCAAATGTGATGGAACCCTTTTATTCGTGCCTAAAATATTCGTAGGCTTTATGGGAATTCGTTTTGTTTGCGATAACGTCATAAAAATTGCGAACCTTGTGTCGATCAAAGTGTCTATAATATAATGTTATAGTCACTTTGGTGTCGTTTACGTTTGCGTTGGTCGTGAAGTTTGTGGTACGTTTTAGCCTCGTGTATATATGAGTATCGCGCTCTTGTTTATTAAACTGGAAATGCCATATCGATCAATTAGCCATCAATTTTGTTTATACGCCCTTGGTCCAGAATGAGTCTTTGCTCAACCAACCGGTTCAGCATCGCCTTGCGTCATCTATTGCTGGTAAACATTTGTGATTTTGTAGACTCAAATTTCGTGAGGGATGATACGCGCGGGTTTGGTAACCCTTTGTGACTTATGAACTATTTCATCCATTTCTATGTCTCTCAATGGATAGGACAGGATTGGCATATTCACACAGGGGGGATAGAAAGCCGAATGATCATATGGCGAACCACGGCCTCTCGCTCGTACATGAGTCCATGTCGGTATGAGATCAATTTGCAAGTTATATCTTTCTGATGTATAGACTCGATAGTGGAGGAAGTCGTGGAGTCTAGCTATCCTCACGTGCATAAGTTTTCTCCACGGAATGCGAATGTTTATACTAATACACTTTCACACGATTTTGGTTCAGCTTTCAGAAAATTCAAAATGATTTTTTATCTAAATTAAAGGACTTAGTTTTACTGTACTTCAAGTCGTCTCATCGATATTTCCTCTCGTATAAGTTATACATGAAAATTCAACCTCAAGTTCTACATTATTTCAAATCCGGAAGATGGGGCTAAAGAGCTCTGAGTTTGTGGGATTATTGGTTGTCTTGAGAACTAAGACGCTACTACGCATTCGTGAGCAGTTTGCGGTGGCGGTCGGTGGTGTTTCGCCGCGCGCTTATATAAACTATTCGAATCAGAGCGAAAAAGACATTGAATTGAGGCGATTTAACAGAATTTTGTTACTGAAAAATTTATCATAAACATTAGAAATTGTTTCTACTGCATGCAAAACGAGGTTAAAATTATTGATTTGAGTTAGTGTTCATTTAGTTTAAGTTTTTTGCATGGTAACAGTCAGATAGCATGCTACAGTCTGACATTGCTAGGGATAGGATTTCCATATACTAGATTGAGAGAAGTAGAAATGACAGAAAAACAACATTTAGAAACATCCCATCAATATGCACCCTTGTACTCTTGTAATAGATTGTATATTCAACTTCAATCAAACTAAACTAAGAAAGATTTATAGGTTACATATTTCACAATTCAATAATTGTATAACTTTCTTATCCTTTTGATATGGGAATCAACTCAACTAGGTTAACTAGTATCTAATAAAAACTTTGTTTCAGAGGTATGGCCCTAATAGTGGAAGAAACCGCCCTGTAGCAAAAAGAATTCTAACAATGGATAGGATAGGATTACATATTTATCCCGGGGGAGAGGAAAGCCGATAAGACGGCTTATCCATATGGCGAACCACGGCCTCTCGTCCGGTTACCATTCCAAGTAGGGTATGGGATTAGTTTTACTGTATTGTTTGTTTTCGAAAGCATGGACTTGGTGGTGGAGGAAGCCGTAACCGACCAGCGGTTACGTGAACCACCCAACGACGGCGAGGAGTCCAGCAATCCTCTCGCACATAACCATCCCTGCATGGGATTCAAACCCGCGAACCCACGCAGAGTAATTAGAGGTGCGGTGGCGAGCGTATTCCTAACGCTTAGCCCGTTGAGCCACACCGCCGCGCGCTCATACATACAACAATATAGGATTAACTTTATTATTCCAGCTAGGACATTGATTCTTCTTAACAATATAAATGAATAAACAAACAAAAACTCAAATCAACTTGGGGCTTTCTACTGTGTATTGTTCATATAATATTCATCCAATGAATTAGGACAATATTGATTTTAATCAGACTCAGATAGACAGTGCTCTATGTTGCTGAATATTTAATGAGGTCCAGTCTGTTGTGACAATTAATTAATTACTCTTAATTGCCTTCCAATATGGTGTTTTTGTATTAGATTGTTCTTAAAACTAGAGTTTATTCAAATTGACAGTATGTTTATTTTTTAGTTTATGAGTGCCATATGCTTTATAACTGTTTATCATTTAATGTTAAAATATGAATTGTCAGAGTTATTCAATTGTAAATATAGTGCTTTGATTCTGGCAGATTAGATTTATTTCTCTTTCATTGTGGACATTTGATGGGATTGTATCTGTTGGAAATTTAAAATATCAGTGAATGAGATTTTTATTTTATCCAAGTTTGTTCAGAGCTAGATCGCAAGTTTTTAATCAAAATCTTGCCTAGGGGATATCCAGATAGCTTTGCAAGTGAACAGGGCTACATTTCAGATTGTAAAATTATTTGGATCGAGATATTTCTACTGAAATAATGAATCCTACCAGTAAATATGAAGTCTTAATGCTATTGACTTTAACTTCAAGTCTTGAATTTACGGGTGTGTGCCATGATAATCCCTATGGTTTCAGTAGCTCCTGCATACCAGCATCATTATGTCGCATGTAACTTAATTCAGAGATGATAAGTCTTCTTTACTTTAAAGATAGTGTAAGTGAACCTACCATGAGCAAATTTTTCTAAAAAAAGAAACCGAGGAATGTTTTATAATTTGTCTTAGTTAAATGAGCCTGTATTTCAGTACTATTCCCCACAGGAATCGATGAGCCATGATTTGCCGGAATAATCCTATAATAATGAGGGTGTACAAATGCCGCTATTTTACGATTCAATGGTTATTAAAAGACTCTTTTTACTGTCATGGACAAAACACAAATTCTTTAAATTTCAAATTGTTTTGATTAGTGGACGAATAGCTTTTTGATTCTCTATGAGTATCTCGCGGAGCCCTTCGTATGAAGAACTTTAAGAACCTATGATATAGAGAAGGGGTGGCCAACTTGCTTTCAACCACGATCGACTAAAATTTCCCAAAAAAAAAATTGGGCATTGTGATGCCATTGCTACTGTTGCGAATAAAATTTATCACATATGCTTTATCGGGCTTGCCCAGACACAATGATGTATGTGTATATCGTATTTTGCGCATGTGCGGTAATGTATTCGTCCTGTTTTAAAACATACCACAAGCTCTGCATCAATCTGGATCAAGGCAATTTTTTAGCTATGTTATTAAATTCACTAACATCAGAGGCTACTTGAGACGTGGTGATCGACCGGTCGATCGCGATCGACATGTTGGCCACTCCTGATATAGGGTACTCATAGCTATATTAGAACATTAGTCCTTATCACGAGAAGAAGAAAGCCAATTCAAAAAATTTCTTTGCCACAGTAATCAATGAAGCGTGGTTAGTCGGAATAGTTGTATTTAACCCTTTTCATGCGATTTTTATTTTTTATTAAATAATCATATTTTCTACACCGATTTTATGCATTTGTACCCCCACAACTAATCGATAGACTATCGAAAAACTAATGATCCTCTGCTGCCCACTGACGGCTCGTTGGAAAGCTTATTTAAAGAGCTTGCAATTGGCGATTAAAAAAAAAGTTTTTTTTAAAAGTGGTGGTCTGAGTCACAAACCGAATGGAAAAAAGGCATTTTTTTTTCTTGAGAGTTGAAACTTCAAACCGTGATAAAAAATAGAAATATTCGCTAAATCCTTTACTGTTATCGCTTCGTGGTTGGCAAACAATAGCATAATATTGCTGTAGCAATTTCGTGATCTAACTCAAAATACTTTGGTAGATGGAGGAGATAATAGGTCTTCTATTACCACCCAAAAAACACTGAAATTTGCATAAATTACAAAAAACACTCCCTCGTTCCGCCGCAAATAAAATTCCTGTCAGAAACGAAAGCGAGATTTATGTTAATCGCTTATGTTAATCTCGAAGAAGACTTCTTATCAATAAACTAAAACCCGGAAAAACTAGACCAACAGTTTGCGACCGATTGCTAAATAAAACAGTGGAGTACATCAACGTACCCGCCGCAATCTAGCGACTCTTGTCGTTGGTACGTAGCGTGCCCACCGCACGGGAAGGGTTAAACAGTGTGGTATCAATGCTGCCATATCATACTGATGCCAAATTGAACTAAAGTAAACTAACTATTTTTAGGTTCGTTATTTAAGTTACTGTAAGTGCAGTAGAAACCAAATTATGCTTAATGGTTTACATTTATCATGACTTGGAGATACAGAGACCCAACACATGAGTGAATTTATTGGGAATAACATTTCAAAATAATAAGAAAGAATGGCGTTACCTGAAGGAATGTATAGGTTTGTTCCGGGAGAGGAAGAATTGCAGAAATTTATAAGTTCTGCTGCGAATCAAAGCGTACGACCGTACAACACGAATGAGGAATATCTTTATGCTATGAAAGAGGATTTGGCCGAATGGTTTAAGGTAATTTGGTTTTGTAATTAAAAATATCATATCCTTTTGTTTTATTGTTTATTGTGTATGGATTTAGTAATTGAGTGAACGAAAAACCATTATGCCTCAAGATTTTTTTTTGAAATGGGGAATAATAATGTAAGCATATCATTTTCCATTCTGTGGAATAAATTTGATTATTTGGTGAGCTGAAGATAACTCTTTTTCCATCAAAAATTTTTATAAGACAAAAACAATTAACCTATGCATGTTTATAATACAAAATACGATACTCTCGTAGTATGTGTACCAGGTTAGGGTTAGGGCATAATTTTATTTCTAATTTTCTTATATTAGTTCTATTACGAGTTCGGGGACTGTCTGTATTACCCAAGTGAATAGGTTTCCGTCCCTTTACATTTTACAATTTGATTTTAAAATAGGCGAACAAAATTAGTTACCTCCATATTGGTACACACATTTCTGGAGCGCCTCTATTTTGGCTCCTAACTGAATTTTTAATTTCCACAGGAACTTTACCAAGTCAACATTTATGTCGATAACTTCATTGAATTTTTACAAGATGGAAATCTGCTTTGTGAACATGCAAACAGTGTCAATGAAAAAGCCAATGAATTTCGAACTCTGCATCGTGGGGATCCCATACTTGACCGAATAATCTTACCATCCAAAACTGTGCATTATAATCCGGTAAGCATTTTTTATTATTATTTTAATTGTGATAAATTTGAGTTCGACTAAAAATGGTAAATTGTAAGGATAGGTGGCCATGGCCATCTCATAAAAGTCCACAAAGTGCCTTGTTGGTCTGCAGATGTATTGCCCACATTGAGTGAAAAGTTATTTATAGTTACCTAATAAACTAATCTCGATAAAACACTTATTTGATTTGATTGAATTTTTATGTCTCCAGTCCACAATGATTAATTATGCTTCAAAAATGGTCCCTGGACAGTAAATTTGGGGAACACTCATATAAGCATTTGGGTTGGACAGGACTGCTTGTTTAGAGTGAAAGTATGATAAAAGCTCATAAATTGCAGGCGATAAAATGAAATTAAAAAAGCAATAAAACGTTATAATTTAGGTGGGGGCTCCCGAAGTATGCGAACCAAGATGGCGGACATCGGAATGTAATATGTGTACTAGGTTAGGGTTAGGCCATACTTTTAGGTATAAATACTACGGGAGGCTCTTGGCTAGTCTTCGAACTGATAATAGGACTAAAATAAGGAAAATTGGAAAAAAATTATCGCCTAACCCTAACCTGTTACCCATGTTACGTTCCGATGTCCGCCATCTTGGTTCGCATACTTCGGGAGCACCTTTAGGTGAATATTATTAGGAAAAGTGAAAAAAAAACATTTGGTTAATCTATTTCATCGACTTTCCGCTCCCCTTAGATTCTAGGAGCAAGAAAATCCTGGGTTCATCATTCTGAAAAATCATTCGGTTTTATTCTTTTCTTGTCGAAAACTGTCCAATCCCGTCTGTGACCTTCATTGTTGTGTTTTTACTAATTATGTTTGTTAGTTTGGATTATCCATTTTAATCTGATTGCTGTATTGATTTCATTTGTATTGGGAATGCTATGAAGGGCATGGGAGTCCAAGGAACTTAAATGGAATTCTAATTTATTAAAGGTTATATTTGAACCCAATTTAAACGAGCATAAGATGCAAATTTTTTATGTGCTAGTACAGTGGTTTTCAAACTTTTTAAGCCGCTCCATTTTTTATAATTTGTCAAATTTTGTGCCCCACCTCAAAAATAACTAGCTAACAGTGGGCAACAAATAACAGATAGTAACGTGAAAGTATGTTTTATTCAAAAAAACACGTTGAAAATACGTTTACATAATAAGTGAACGTGAATACCCAAAATGGGTCGGGCAAGATCTAACAAATATTTTATTTATTTTTTAATTAGATTCATGCCCCCTCAACAAATTATCTTCGCCCCCCCCCAAGTGAGTGGGAAACGCTGTGCTAGTATCAACAATAGTTCTGGCATAAATTAAATCTGTATTGTATACTACATTTTCTCGAAATGAATTTCATGAAATAATTTTTTTGAAATTGTATGATGGATAGCATCTCGTTTTTGATTGTTATAGTAATGGCCTTTTCGGGATGATTAATGAGGGAGGGTTCAAATAGGTTTGCTTGTTTTTCACCCCTTGGTCTTATCGCAGCAGAAAATTGAAAAAAAGGGTACTAGTTACTTAAAAGAAAATTTTTTTACGAGCCCCATAACCCTAAATCAGGGGTTCCCAAACCAGGGGTCACGACCCCAAATTGGGTCGGAGTGATAAGTAGGTAGGGTCGCAAACAAGTCATGGGGTCGGTGGGGTCGCTGAGTTATGGTCAAGTATGTATGTACAAAACATCTAAGATTTGATAAATTATGTTAAATTTAGCAGCTTGTACCATGGCTTACTGTAAAACAGGCCCATAGGCATCGCTCTATGCTTATGCTATATAGAAAATGTAGGTGCTTATTGCGACATCACTGTTTGGTTTTAGCTTATTTTACTTAATATCACCACATGACCAAACTCAAAAGTCAAATATATATATTGACCTGGGGTCGCACTGGACACTTGAAAGTTGTCTTCGGGGTCGTCCTAAAAAAAAGCTTGGGAACCCCTGCCCTAAATTAAGGACATAATTCTTGGTATTTAGACTCTTGGCAACTTTGCTCAGAGATGAGTCTTCTTTACCTCTGAGTTAATATGTTAACTTATTGAAGCATACGAAGCAGACAAGGGCAAAGTACAGCCTGTTGGGTAATTCAATCTGGCCTTCCTGATGATGCTACAACCAGACTAAAACCAATTTTTGATGTTCTAGCTAAAAATATATAATATCAAGGAATTTGTTGATTGCGGTTAAATTTAGTTTTGGCACGAGGCCTATTGTTTACCACTTTGCTTGGTAACACTGTAAATATTGTTCATAAAATGTTACTTTTAGCGTCACTCTTACATGACCCGCCAGTGAACGTAGGCAAAATTTTTGGCCCCTAATCCAAAAACCTTGCTCACCCCTGGTACAGGGCAAAATACCTTGAAATTCGAAAATTTTAAATGAAAAAAATAACAATCTTTTCACAGGGTCGTCATGCAAGTACCTTCTTTGCTCGAGACAACGTTGCCAACTTCATTGGTTGGTGCAGAAAGGAACTTAGGATCGCTGAAGCCGTCATGTTTGAGTCCAATGATTTGATCTTGAGAAAAAATGAAAAGAATTTCATATTGTGTTTACTTGAGGTGTGTTATTCATTCATTTTTCCATGAGGTTTCATTATATTTTCATATTTTGCTTTTTCTACTGAAATATTATGATGGAAATTGAAGTCTTTTAACTTGTGAGATCATATTTTCAGATATCAAATATTCCTGTTGTATGTACCAAATATTATTAGAGAAATAATGTCTCTTGAGGAAAAATAATAATAATTTCATATTGTGTTTTCTTGATGTGTGTAATCCACTCATTTTTTCATGAGATTCAAATATATTTTTCATATTTATCATAAGAAGCGTTTTCCTTGCTTCCTAAAATATTATTGGGAAGATAATGTCTCTTTATTAAGGTTGTTCAACCTAATAAACCTGAAACTAGTGATGGCCCATACCTAACACCTTTGAATACATTCTAAAATAATAATTCAGTTAGAATATGGAATACTGAATAAGTGAATATACAATATACATCTGAGTAGTTTACATCGTGGTCTTTTAAAATGAAGTACTCCGAAAATAAGTTTCGGGCGATTGCAAGTCCTTACAGCCAGTTTAGCTTCCTGTCCATGAAATTAAATAAGGTGTAGTCTGTAGAATGTGATCGAAAAACGACCGTTGCGATATCTTTGACTCAAATTTATCTTAGCTACTCATTGTCCAACTTTTCCCTGCGTTTTGCAATCTGCTCGTTCAGAGCAAAATATGGGAATGGGCTTTCTCATCAAACAAAATAATTCATTAATCAAGGTTGCACGACGGGGGTCAAAGTTCGGCGTACCGGCTCCAGTTTTGATTCAAATGGAAGAGGAAATCGACGAGGAGATTGAGCAAGATTTGAGGGATGAACAGAGTGAGGAGGAATGTGAAGAACAGGAGGAGGAAATAATCCGGGAACCCCCTAAACAGAAAGTTGCCTGTGATTTCAAGAGCTTGGATGAAATGGTGAGTTTGGTTAAAAGCATAGAGCAGAGGTTCCCGCCCATAGCCCCCTGAGGGGGTCACAGAGCAGTTGGGGGGGGACCTCAGTGCTAGTCTTAGAACTGTTTTTGCATTTCCCTTTACAAGGAATTCCCTATTCTACAAGTTTCATTGCTCGATAAAGGTATTCCAAAGGGCGTTTTCACTTTGTTGAGCATAAATTGTTTGAACATAATAGGATTTGTGGAAATTTCGTGGAAATATAATAGAAGTTATATATGGAAGTTATTTTTACTCAATAGGTATATTTAGAAATGTCTCATTAAAACATTATTTTAAACCAAATAGCATTATATGCGTTTTTAGTATTTTAATAAAAGTACAGAATAGGACAATACACCTTATTATATATAGGCCTATTCTATTCACAATTCTATCATAAATTTAGCATAAAGATTAAGATTGGAAAGTTTAGGAATTTTTAGCAAGAGATAATCTGTCTCTAATTCCGATGTTCGGATAGTGTAAAGAGATTTTGTAAATTTTATTTTCAGAATATGTTATGATATATGCATAAAATTTGATTTCATGCAACAATTTTTACTCAAACGATATTGAATGCGTTTTTTATGAAATGTTGTATTTTTGATATCTGAATCCTTAAATAGCAATATTTTGAATTTTGTTTGAACAAAATTAATGTTCATTTTTATACTGTATGTCCAGTCAGGATAGGCTTTTAATATCCAATGATTTGTCAATAAAGTATTTGTAGTATTTTATAAATGACTGGCACAATGTACTCATATCATAGTTCTAAGTACTGGGTAATTGGCTTAAAGAGTTTCTCATTGTTGCGCTTATCTTTTGTCTCACTCAGGAATAGGAACAGTATCCTCTCTCTATTCATAACTGCTTTTATAGTCCACGAAAACGCGAGACCTTTATTGTTCTATCCTGGCGAACTCTGTGTTTTTAAGATTTTTGATCTTTCTTAACCTATTGTCACACTTTTGTGCTTTGTTTGCTGAACTTTTAAGCAAAACAAGTTTAGTGATAAGGCTTGAAAAGGTTAATTCAAAACAACAATTGTTTCATCACAATGTTTTCAAAACAACAATATAGATACATACCTTGGGTCGTCTGTTAATAATGGCGCAATAGATATCTCGGGAAAAGAATTCCTTGATCTGTTTGCAAATCGTTTTAAACAAGAACCATGCATACTCGAATTTCTAAAAACTTTATTTTAAACTGAAGACTATTAAACTAACAGTCTCACATTTTCGTCTTTATGGGTGTAGTTTTAAGTTAAAAACACGATTTCACTAGCCAAACTGGACCGGTAATTTCGTCAGACAACTGGACCGGTAATTTCGTCAGACACCAAGGTTCGCATATTATCCGTTAACCGTTTTATAGAATACGATTTTTAGTCATCCCAGGGCGAGGAGGAGAACTAATATGACAGCTTAGGACGACATATGGCCTCTATCAATTCCGGTTACCTGGCTATGTCGGTAACTAAATAACTGTCCCATGGACATGACAGTGTCTTATCGACTTTTTTTTTTTTTTATAAGCATAAAAATCATTTTTAACAAGGTTTTATATGTATTTTTATTTATGCAGATAGTTTGTCAAACTTAGTTTTAAAGTTATCTTAATCGTATCTCCTTCAATACCGAAAGTTTTCAATATCACTGATTCACTGTAATTCAGGAATATACACAAATCTCTCCAAGTTTCTGGTATGATTTTATATGTAAAGCGCTGAATGATATTCTCCGAATGTCTCGAAGTAACCCTACATAATCATTATCTATAATCGGACTCATTGAACTGTGTGCGCAAGATTATCAGATTTCCGCATGATTGTCGTTCACCCTTGTTAGCTATGCATTATGACGTAATATTGAGGAACGACAGTTCGTCTTCAGCGACGGACAACCATCAAAATAACCTCATTTGCACTGTTTGTAAGGGGTAATGCCGAAAGATAACGGTTCTAAATATTTTTGGCAGAGTTTACTCAAAGATACATGGTAATTCTAACCCTTACGTTAAGGTTAAATTCGCCAGTTGGAAATAGTCCGAAAAATCCATTGATTACGAATTTGCAGGCTGTTTAATTTTAAATCAAAATTGGTTAAAACATTCATCAATAACTACAATCTACCAGGTCCGTCATATTTGACGAGCGAGATATTTTGCGATTCTTGGATATTTTTTTATTGAACTTATAGCCATGCCCGTCATTGCCTCGTGTCACACTAAATTTATATCCTAGTTAAGTTTGGAAGTGTATTACTTCCAAATTAAAATTGACATTTAAACCATCTGGATATTCTTTTTTTTATGATTGTTGTAAACTATCTCTTGTCTGACGAAACCTGACCTTGGTCAAACAAAATGTTATAGAATAAAATTTGTGAAATTGCGATGCAAGGCATCTGCACCACTCAATATGACCATAAGTATAAGTTTGTTTCAGCATAATGTACGATAAAATAATTGATAAACCAAACATGGCCGTCTTTTGTCAGGCCTTCGAAATCATCGATGTGCATCATGTATATTTATTTTGTTACGCTAATCCTGTAATCCAAGCCACCGATAAAAGACTTTGTTTTTGCTATTTTGATATTGATATGCTTAACTGTAGACCTGTAGAGATATCGTAGTAGCAACATTATGCCTTGGGCAATAATACTGTCTAAGTTTTGTAGCATTTGTTTGCAAACGCCTTATTGTTTATCTGCGATTTATCTATAGATTTTATTAATCGATGCCGTTTGTTTGATCAGCGCTAAATCAAAATTGATTAACAGATAACTAACGAAAGGTTCATGGTGTCCATACTTGAACGATACTGTTTATAAAAACACCATTTCAAAATAAATTACCCAAAGTGACAAATATCGTTTTTTACACACAATGGACCTAATAGGTGGCTCCCGAAGTATGCGAACCAAGATGGCGGACATCGGAATGTAATATGTGTACTAGGTTAGGGTTAGGCCATAATTTTAGGTATAAATACTACGGGAGGCTCTTGGCTAGTCTTCGAACTGATAATAGGACTAAAATAAGGAAAATTGGAAAAAAATTATCGCCTAACCCTAACTTGTTACCCATGTTACGTTCCGATGTCCGCCATCTTGGTTCGCATACTTCGGGAGCACCCCTAATAGTTTGGTATTCTACAACTCTTACATGCTATTACTTTCTATTTCGGGTATTTTGAATGGTTCTATTTTTGAGGGAATTTGATATATTAATCTTTATTTACCTTGAAAAATTCATACGGTGTTTAAACAGCCTATTCACCTGAAGGACCCTATAAACCCATGAAAAATTCTGAAGTACGTTTAATGGATTAAAAATAAATGGACAAATCAAATCATATAGAAAAAAAAATGAAATTTCAGTTTTCTAAATTCAAAAAATACGCGAATTTTTGGTTAGCCTTCATAATTTCGAGTTTGTTTAAACTGAAGGCTTTAAACAATTCCTAATCTTTCTTCCCCATAAATAACATTGTTGACTTTCGGTCGTATAGTTTCGTAGTGATAAGCATTCCTGTGTGTGCGATACTCCGAGTGGCCCATTTACAGTATTTAATTTGTAATCAATCATTCTCACTCAATATAAGAATGCCCCCTGCGTACGTATTGGCTTACACTTGCAATATTTTATAATATGTCGACATAATTTAGTTTTTGAGTCGCTTTTATACGTTTATTGTGAATATGCCCACTAGATAAAAAAAAAAAATTATGCCAAAAGTTCTTCCAATGATACCAGATTTCAAAAATTCAAAAATATCACACATTGCTGTCGTTACTGTATCCATACTAATCGCTCTTATATATTTGCTTTAGTATTAAAACCACCCATTGTAAAAATACCGTTTGTTCGTCACAATAGGCAATCTTAAACATACCATTGTGTCGTTACTTTAAAGCTTAATCTGTATCGCAAAATAACTTATGAACCCCTTATATGGTCCGTTGATATTATGTACCGATTTTTAATGCTTCAAGCATGGCCCTAACCAAATAATTCAATCGTAAATTGGATACAATTTCCATAAACTTTATTATTCGAAAGTTATTTGCTCTGAAGAATAAATAGACGGAAGTACGATTATTTAAACACGTTTTTGGCGGTATTGATATATATTGATAAGTATAGCAATGAATCTGGGCATTTCCGGGTCAGAGAATTAAATTTGATTATTTTGATTATTTATACCAGGGCTACTCAACTGGCGGACCGCGGTCCGAATCCGGACCTGTCGAGTATTGGATATGGACCGCACCTAATTATTTATTTTGAATCATTAGCCCCACTTTTTGAATTTCCTATTATAAAATGACTTTCATAGTTTTGAATATATACGAAAAGAACTATAACACCATAATAAACACTTTTAATTTGCTACTAATCATTAGTCGGCCGAGGAAGTGCTCGTTTGAGGATGCCGAAATATCATTTCTGGAAAGACCGGACCCAAATAATTTTGATGTTTTGTTTGCTTGTAATAGCGAAAATATTGTATTTAACGATGTGCGTTAACAAATTCATTTAAAAATCCAGATATCTGGAACAAACATCTCGATATACGAATTCCGAGGTAATTCAGAATTCTAGAATACTAGAACTATCCGGTTATGGCCATTTCTATCAAGTCGTTTCATATTCGATGATTAGGAACAGATAATTATAGATGTATGGCCACAGCCACTATTTTAGGGCTATTTTGCTACCATATAGACCGCAGGGTACTCCTGAAGTATGCGCATCAAGATGTCGCACAACCTGAACCCTAACCTGGTACACAACCTGAGTTCAGGTTGTGCGCCATCTTGGTGCGCATACTTCAGGAGGTCCGACCGCAGGTTAGGAATATGGATGGATATATGTCTCAATCGGCATTTGAATGGTTTTCTTTGTATAAGGCCATTGGGCTGCGATATAGACAATAGGTTTATAATATTGGTTGACTGGACTTCGAGGGATATTAGGCCTCCATATCGGCAGCCAGTCATTACTTTTTCCCGTTGATATAAATGACATTTTTTCGTGAAGTGCTTTCAAGTGCACGACCAACACGAGTGTTTAATCCTCTTATGTGTTTTAATTATTTGATCTTGATCAGGAGAAATTACATTCGAGTGTTGTAAACTTGTTCAACGTTAGTTCCACTTCAATAATGTTACTTTTATTGGAATTTCAAATGTCAAAATTTGATAACTCACTATTCCAAATACATTTTAAAGTGATATTTCTGAATGTGTAATATCGAATATACCCTGAATTACCGTAGATTATGTTTTGTAGGAGTCAACGTATATTTATTGACTTGAATTTGAAAATGCATGACAATAATAGTTACTTTTGTGGATAGCAACCTAACACAATGTATCTGCTGAAAGATAAGATAATTTGGTACCGGTACTCCCGAAGTATGTGAACCAAGATGGCGGACACGGGAACGTAGTATGTGTACGAGGTTGGGGAAAGTTGGAATAGAATTATGGCCTATCCCTAACCTGGTACACATACTACGTTCCGGTGTCCGCCATGTTGGTTCACATACTTCGGGAGTACCGATAGTTTATTTTGAATTCCGTCATGATGTGAAAGATGAAAAACAAAACACAGGTCAAACACGCTGGGTGGATATCCATGAAAGTTGCCAAAACTTCAAATGAGGTATCCAAATTCACTTATAAATATACCCTCAAAGATTCCAGTTATTCATAATCCGATAATTCATTATTCCAAGTACATTAAATAGTGATATTCTAGAATTTCGAATATTTTTATAAATTAGGCCATGTTGAACAGATAGCGCACTGGAGTCGATATAAATCAAATGATGTGTGCTATCGATTGGGTTTCTACAAGAAATATGTATGTCTGAGGAAGTTTGACCTTGGTCAGACGAAACGTTACAGAAATATATTTGTGTCAGTGTGCAGCAAGTCTAATTATTGAATAAATTAAATGAGTTTAAATTGGAAAATACTGCTCTCAATGCGCAGAACGTTTATTAACTATGAATGACAACATTGTAACTATTATAAGATAAATGAGATAATTAATTTTGGACTCCGCTATTGTTCAAAAATGACAATACACAAGACAAACACGCAGAATGAAAATTCAGGGAAGATGGTAAAACGTCAAATGAAGTTTAAACGAATGAGGTCTAGGAATTCTCTTCAAAGTATACCCTCAAATTTATTTATTTTTTTTCATAAATATCAGCTCATTACATATTTATGGCATGCTCCTTGAAATCAAAGTTCGGAATCGTTTTATAAAACTTTATTTCCCACTGTTTACTTGGATGTGAATAAATACAGCCATGACCGGAAATTTAATCGATTTATCGCGGGAAATATCGGAAAATCGATTTGTTTGTCGTCACAGATGTTAATTGGGAAGTCTGGAATCTCAATGGATTATTTGATTGAGTTTCGCTTAAATGCCTTTCAAGGAATACTTGACGTTTCCCCTGTGCGGGAAAAATTTGCGCCGCAGGAAAATAATTTGAAGTATTGTGTTTCGGGTGATCAAAATAGTGTATATACGTTCTGGGCAACGGTGGATACTAATACCAATGTTGTGTCTTCAAATTAGTAAATCTCAATACATCAAGAACTGGGACACTTGGAGTTGTGTATAAATTACTCCCCCCCCCCCCCCTTTCACTTTTTTGTTGTGAGCCAACCTCAAGATTTCTGATTCAATAAACTTCGGGGCAACATCAATACAGTGTTTTTTCAACTTTTTAACCCCCCCCCCTTTTTTAGAATTTGTCAAGTCTCGCGCCCCACCTCAAAAATGACTCGCTAACAATGAGCTACAAATAACAGATAATAAGGCGAAAGTATGTTCTATTCGAAAAACTCGTTGAAAATACTAAGCTACAAATAACAGATAATAAGGAAAGTATGTTTTATTCGAAAAACACGTCGAAAATACGTAGATGGAACGTAAACATCCAAAATAAAGAAATGCAAATACCGAAATAAACGTTAGGGAAGATTAAATCTGACAAATATTTTAATTTTTAATTAGTTTCACGTCCCCTCAAAAGACTTGTCTACTCCCCTTTGCGGGGCGCGACCCGCCATTCATAGCGCTTTTGGTTAATTAAGTTACCATAGTTATTTCCTGGGTTAGGGTGGATATAAAACTATAGGAATATGGTTTGGGTGAGAATATTAAGCAGGATTCACATTATAATTAATGGGACCCATAAGTTTTCCCGGTGCTCCCGAAGTATGCGAACCAAGATGGCGGACATCGGAACGTAACATGGGTAACAGGTTAGGGTTAGGCGATAATTTTTTTTCAATTTTCCTTATTTTAGTCCTATTATCAGTTCGAAGACTAGTCAAGAGCCTCCCGTAGTATTTATACCCAAAATTATGGCCTAAACCTAACCTAGTATACATATTACATTCCGATGTCCGCCACCTTGGTTCGCATATTTCGGGAGCCCCGTTTTCCCTCTAAATAAAATCTATCAAAAAATGACTAGCAAATGATAGAACATACAGATGGAAGTGGCGCATATTTTGCGGTTTTATATTAAAAACTCAAGAAAGTTATGGAGTTCTTTGGATTGAAAAAATTTTCGCCACAGGAAAGGATTTCAAAGCATGGTACTCTGGGGTAATTAAAATAGTTTGAATATGTTCTGTGTTAGGATTTTCATAAAACTATATTAATATGGCTTGGATTGGCATATGGAATTCGATTCGCGGCGAAATTAATGAAACATGAGTATTCTCTCCAAGTGAAATCTAGGGAAAAAGAATAGAGCGCATCAACGAGATGGGCACTTCCGTCTTATTATATTTCTTTTTCAGCGAAGTAGGAAATAATCGACCGAGTATCTTTTGTTCGTATTTGGCGATAAAATGGGACATTTATCTCAACAATACACTTGTAAATAGAGGTGTTGACTGGCAGTTTGTCATCACCAGGCTTTTTCGGGATCATTGTACACGAGGCTATGTTTGTTTACCCTAATGAGTGTCGTATTCATTCATCAGTCGTCCTTATTTCTACTTTAAAAGAAAAGAAGTGTTGATATTCTCAGTGTTGATTTTGTAAAATGTTTGACAAAAGACCAACGTTCTCTCGGAAAACACCCGGAAGCTTCAAGTTTTAAAATAACAAAACTCGCCTGATATCGAAATGGAAATCCTTCCCAGCCGGGGGGCCGTAGCCCGCCAAATGGGCCACAGAGCAGTCAAAGAGGGCCGCAATGCTTGGCGCAGAACTGATTTTACCTTTCACTACAAGAAAAAAACCTTTCTTCCTAATTTCATTTCTTGTTAAAGTTATTTCACAGAGTTTTCCACTTTGTTGAGCATGAATTGTTTGAACACAATGGGGTTTGGAATCTTCCGATCAAAATAACACTATAAATACCATTGGAATAATAAACAGAGGGCCATTAGTGGTGGAACCCTCCGGAAGGAGGCCACGAGCCATAGAAGGGTAAAAACCACAGTTCTATAATCATTTGGGAAATTGCAATATTCGATCAATATTTTAATTGAAACAATTATGAGTGGCCTCTACCAGCGCAGATCCTTACTCGAGGAGTTGATTTTAACCGCATTATTACGTGCCAATGCTAATGTTAATATTAGTGGGTGATTTTGTAGATAAGAACCATATTTATAGCAAGCGCAATGGAACACGTCACATTCCATTGACAAGGTAGTGGTTTATAAATCCTAATACATAGCCTTGTACGAAATGAACGAAGTTGCGACGGCCTTGTTGCGAAAGCGCTGGACCTGACTGTGTTGTCATCGTAGGTTCCGGTATAATCCCATCCTCGCCTCCAAACCCAAAGTGTAATACAGGGGTCGGCAACCTTTTGTCGTTCGCGGGCCAAAATTAAGGGTTGCAACTTGCAAGTCATTGGCGGGCCGCACATATTTTTAGAAAGTTGAAAACCGAACGGATGATACTTTTTATAGTAAAAATCAAGCAGTGATACATCTCTCGAATAGAATATAGATTTATTTCCTCATTGCATTGCATCTTAAAAAATTCCATTTGAATATTTGCGGCGCCATTGAACCCTTTGCACTTAGCATTAACTTCTTTGCGTTTTTTTGCCATTTGTCGAGTTATAGTTAAATTATAGGCTCATTAAACGAGTAATTGTGAGTTTTATACTTGTTAGATTATAATATAATTCAGTCTACACGTGTCTTACAATAAATTCTGTTACGTGAAGGATATAATCGTTAAAACAGCTGTTATGTTACTATAATTCAGCGAAGCGTCGCGGGCCGTAGGTTGCCGACCCCTGGCGTAATAGATTGGGTAGGAAATGCGGAACCAGGAAGATATTGGTCTTTCCGAATGAATAGTAGCTTCTTACGTGGGTTCTTGGCAGGGCCTTGTTCCGAGCGATCGATGACCATATGAAAACGTATGAGAAAAACTTGGCTGACTATTTGCGTTATAAATCCTATTAATCCACTCGGGATTTGATCTGTACTTTTGTGGTTCAAAATCAATGTTTTGCAACCTTTCCAAGCCTTTCAACGCTCGGTCTGGGAATTTAAAATGTTTTAATCATGATTTTATTGATTTATTGTCGTCTGCGAATCCAATCTGCCTTTATAAATTAAAATTGTTATTAAAAAATACGAAAACTTTTAAATTAATGTTGATATGGTATTAAATGGGTTTATTCGAGTTTAGACATTCAAGGATAAAATTCGGTTTTATATTAGGGATAGGACAAGATTTTTCATTTTTTACACGAGGGTAAGGAAAGCCGATAAGACACATTAATCATATGGCGATTACCAGTCGATGTCGGGTATGGGAATAGTTGAGCTTTTTATTGCTCTTTTCTTGAGGGATAATTTGCATGTTTATTGTTTACCGATACATACTTGGTCCATGTCTCCTCTATTATTACAGTATTGGAAACATGCACGTTTATGCTTAATATTCCCATCAACATGATTTAAAGCTATTCTAGTCTAAAAATCGATTTATATGTTAAGTTTGAACCCTTAGAAATTGTCATAAAGCTTGGCAAATGAAATTTTTGTGATAGAGAATAGCAATTACGATATTAGTCTTAAGTCAGATATTCTTCGAATGGAGGTAAATTCGAATTTCGTTTAAATCCCAATTCTAGATTTCGGCTTGAATCACAATCACAATTATTGAACAAGTTAACCTCGTAAAAGCGCACAATTCATTTAAAACATTAGCGATGTTTTAGCGGTTAAGGGCAAATCATTTATTCCGCTAATCACGCAGTGTATAACAACTTTTAAAATACATTCAAGCACTCTCTATACTTCCCCATTTAAGTGCATTATTGATCGGTTTTAAAAGGCTTAGTTAGGCTAAGTATAACAACAGGATCAAAAGCATATTGTTAATTAACCAAACGACAGCTAAATGCACTCTGTTTATTGATGAAGACCGCAATACACATATGAGCACTCTTTAAGTACTTGTTGATATTGATATTGACGCCTGTGTGGGCAATAAAAATGTTGTCCGCGGATTTTAGCTTGAAGGCGATTCGCGACACTATATGAGAATATGTGATGATGTATAAAAAGAAGATAATTTTTACAATCAGGATAGTCAATATCATCATTTTTATAGAATTTGCGTTTTCCCGTGTTTTACATTTTCCCGCATACTATACTATACACCGTTCTATTTTTTTGTAGGGGTTGGAATCCTTGCGGTTCGACATTACCCTGCCAATTTTAATCTGGAACAATGTTCGAGATTGTAATCGGACATGGTTAGTTAGGTTAAACTTTTTACTACGCTTTCGCCATAACTCTCACAAAGTTCGCCAAACCCATGGAACGACTTGAAATAGCACAGAGTGCTCGGCCTGGTTATGTCTTGTTGTATAGTTAAACTAAAGACATTTGAAACCGAAAGTTTCGAAATTGACATCTGAAAGTTTCATCATAAAAGACTGCACTAGATTGTCAATGTACATATTGTGTATTGCTGCACTAAATTGAAATTCCTGGACTGTGAGGCAGCCCACCAGACCGATACAGGAAGGCCATTCAAATTACGATTGAGGCCATATACCCATCTCTAATTCTAATCAGGCTATATGACATCACAATAGTCTCATACTGAGTAGGCCATTGAAATTACGATTGGGATCACATATCCATCTTCATTCCTAATCTTTCCTTCTATCTTTGCTACAACCCGCTGTGATGTTGATGACAAATATCCCTATCAAAGGATTTAATTCTCCCACTTTTGCATTATATTTTAATTAACTTAGGAAGTCCAACATAGCTGACATGATATAAAGCCTACACGCAGAATATTTTTGTCTTAGTAAACACATTCTACATAATTCGAGAGATTTGGATTTCTTAGGATAGACAAAGTCGGGACCTCCTGAAGTATGCGCACCAAGATGGCGCACAACCTGAACTCAGGTTGTGTATCAGGTTAGGATTCAGGTTGTGCGACATCTTGATGCGCATACTTCAGGAGTACCCAAAGTCGTTTATATCTGGTTTGAGTATCCTTGCATTAAATGCATATGGATTCACCAGTACGAAAGCAAGGAAGGAGAGGATAGTCTAGCTGCCTGCTGTTTTACATTACGTAGAATAATTATTTTTTCACTTGCCCCCAGCATTAGGGGTGGGCACTTCGAATCGAATCAAATAGTAAATTATTCGAATCGGTTTAGAGCAAAATTTCGAATCGCCGTCATCTTGTTTTTTTCTTTCCGCCAATTGTCGAGGTAAATTTCTTATTTTTTTTAAATTTTTTCAACGCAATTCCGACATACGACTGTTTTCTGTAGTGGGTTATTGATGAAAACGTGTTTTTATTGGATGTGAACGCTCTGCAATCTGTCTGGGTGATATATTCTACGTTTTCCGTAGTTTATGTGTCTGCAGGAGGACCTAATACAATAAGAAAGTTACATACAATTTATACCTTCCAAGTATTCCAGATTCGATTCGAAAAAAATATTCGATTCGATTCTGAAATCATCAGGTATTCGAAAATGCCCAGCCCTACTCAGCATGCCTGCATCTCACCATCCATCAGGATGTTTAGTTAGAATCGAGTAATCTTATTTGATAGTTAACTTGGAGTAATGGAAATTTAATGTTTTTTTCGGAAGATATGCGCTTAAAAAAATCGCAACTTATATTAAAAATGCTGTTGGGTACACCGCGCCAGGACAGGTCAGCCAGCACATTGTAAGAATGAATAATTCTCAGTTTATGATGTCACGCTCATCGAAAACAAAAGAATGATAACTTTCCATATAAAGTCTCAAAACACATTCATCAGCGCCTGTCACGAACGGCTTGCAAATATTTGGATTCTGTTCCTAAATGCGGTCATAACTCACTTTTGGACGTATGTGTGTATATTTGTTCCTAAGGTACTGAAAAATAGTAAAAATTACTAGAATTTCGTAGTTATTTATAGAGAATAAGCGAAAATGGTATTAAATTTTTATTAGGCAATACTGGTTTATATGAATCTGACTGTTTTGTCTTATATTGAAATAAAACTGTAGGGGTTGTTAATGAAAAGCAATGATGTTGAATTCATATGAGATCCAATGTGTTTTTTAACAGTAAAGTGTTTTTGTTCGAGAATTGGCGCCGCGTGCCTATTGTTGTCATCGGCAGGTGATTGCTTTATTGATTCTAACTATCTTGCGATAGTTTACATAGTGACACGGTTAATCGAGAATGAATGTATATTCCACTGTAATCTGTAATAGAACGTGCATAACCGTGAAGGAATGAAAAAAGTTGGCTGTGAACTCTCGCCCGTTTCCTGCCTCATTCCCCAGACAAACACACTTCCATGCGAACCGAGCGCTGGTTGCGGCTTCCCCCGCCATAAGTCCATTTGTCTGGAACAAATCTGAAACACAAACTAATACATAATGCACCAGCATAATTGTATATGGTTTCATTAGCTCTTGGCTTTTTAGTGGTCCCTTACAATTGCAGATATGAGCTTATTTTACTTTTGAGTGAGTGAGTTTGCTTTAGGTATATTTTCTTAGGAAATTAGAGCAACTAACAATTCAGTTGTAGATAGAAGGATAATATTTTAAATCTAATTCTGAAAGTATTTTCAAACAATATTTGATTTAATAGCTGTAAAAATTCCAATGCTATAGTTATACTATACCTCAAAGGTTCGGTCTACTATCATGTAGGCACAACGGCTGTGTAACCATCGCCATGGCTTAATCTGAAGATTAGAGCTTACGGTAGTAAAGAATATTTATGTTTGCTTTATTTAAAAATAAGAGTGTGTCGTAATAATGGCATAGTCGTTTGGTGAATTATTAACGAACAATACAATCTATTTGACGACAACGCTCGTAGAAGAATGGAATGAAATAGATTACTAACGCGGGTATGACAATAATGGCATCTCTATTTTAGTATCATTCCCAAATGTTTGAAACAAATAATTGGTTAACTATTCACATACCAGATATGGACGACAGGAGGCGGTTCATCACATTTATTAAGCCGCTTTATCGGATTTCAGTTTTATTAGAAGGAGAAATAAAAAGCACTTCGCAAATTAGCATTTCGTGCTGAACAATTATTATCGGATTACTTCTCTCAAGACATAAGTATAAAAATCCCATCCTATTCTATTCTAATCGAAAACACGTAAGAGGTATTCAATAGGCATTTGGCTTTATGTAATACTCATTTTGGTGGGCACTGTTTTAGTTGGTCCAATCGCCTGACTATCGTTCCGCGCACCACGTCACCCAAGCAGGGTATAATGATTTGGGGGTACAATGCCGTACAGGAAAGATTCCGGTTCTCCCAAACACATAATGGCTTCTTTAGGATAAGATTTACATATTTATACCGGGCTTCATCGTATAGCGAACCATTCCATGTCGGGTATGGGGTAGCCAGTCATTTCTTTGATATCAGTGATTGTTGTGGCTCACTTGTGAGCGAAGAAAATTTTAAAAATTGTCGAATACGGTGTATGGATATGCGCAATTCTGAGATACATTTGAAAAAGAAATTTCAACAGTCAATTGTTGTACCGCGGTTTCCATCACACAAATTACGTTTATCCCACACTTAATTGTAGTGTCTCTTTTCTTTGCGCTTGTATTTTGTGTTGGCGAGTTAATTGGTTCGTTAATTGATGTTATGTGATTGTCATATTTACGGGAGACAAGAATTGAAGGGTAGAATATCTTATGTTAGGCTTTTTCACCATAGTTATGTGCGAGAGGATTGCTGAACTACTCGCCGCCGTAAGGGTGGTTCGAAAACAAATACTGTAACTGGCTAACTAATCCCATACCTGACATGAACTGGTAAGCAGATGAGATTTTGGGGTTTGCCATATAATTAAGCCGTCTTATCGGCTTTCTTCTCCCCCGGGATAAATATGTAAATTCTATCTTATAAGGAAAATAAATTTTGCGGGAAATTTGGAAGATTACATTAATCTGCAAGAAACATCTCAGATTCAAGCAGACTTTTCGTACTGAAATATTGATTACTTTTAAGTTCACAACTATCAGGTTCCTCAAGGCGTATTATTAGCCTGCATATGAACCCAAATCCGTGGTCTTGTCCTTGGTATTCGTCTACGACCTTATGGATTGCGACACTATTTTGAATACATTCTAAAATAATATTTTTGAAAATGAGATCTATTTTTAATTAGGGCATGTTCATTAAAGAATACATCCGATTTGATTATGTTTCTCGCAGTGCCCGGTGCTGTAATAATTTTCGTGTAATATAAAACGTTGAAACCGGACGATGGTCAGAGAAGAGCTGACTACGTAAACTTGCGTCGACCGGGAGTCGAACCCGGAACTATTGCTTGGAAGGCAACAATGCTAACCGTTACACCATCGACGCTGGCGATCCTTTGTCGGCATCAATTACGTTATTAAGTTAAAGACTCGTAATCGTTTATTTACCACTTTGCAAAACATCTGATGATGGTTTAAAATAAATATAGTCTATAATTTCCTCGGTATTCTTTCATGACATCATAAAAACATCTTTTGAGTATTTTGTCGCTGAAACATTTACCGCGAAGAGAAGAACTAAAATGTGATTTTAGGGGGTGTAGCTTTGTTTTCTTGACTTTGGATTTGCCAATCAAACTGTTTTTCACGAAATTTTGTCCACTTTTTGAAACTAGTGATGAATAAATAATTAGAGGTGGATTACTCGACCTCTCGCCGTCAGAAGGTGGTAAACGCAACGGCCCCCCGTCCCTTTCGCTATCAAGTTCATGGATCAGAAACTAATAACTGCTTATCTATTCCCATGCTCGACATGAACTCCGTAACCAGGATGATAGGTCGTTTTCGCCATATGTGTGAGACGTCTTATCGGTTTTTCTCTTCTCTGGAATAAAAATGGAAATTCGGTCTCCCCATCCCGCCCGGATTACAGGATATTTGTAAACCCGACGGCTTTAGCGACATTCCTAAAATTGAAAAAGATTTTACTTCTTCAGGTTTAAAATACAGTTTTCATTGTCGTAAAAAAACAGATATGCGTCGACCGGTAGTCGAACCCGGAACTATTGCTTGGAAGGCAACAATGCTAACCGTTACACCATCGACGCCGACGATTCGTGGCCTGAGGAAATCTTACTTGTTTCTTACTTGGGCCGCTATCGTAGGAGCGAATTGACCCTGAAAAACAGACAATTGAACTTTGATGACATTTTGAGGATTTTGTTCAATTCGGAAAAATATTCGAATCGATTCTTACTGAAACATCGACGTATTTTAGCAAGCCTTAATTGCCTTAATTAATTCTTTCCCTAATCCACGATATATTTCGCTCACAATAATTTTCCAGATTTTTCATTCGATGAATACTGGATATATATTGTAAATAATTACGGCATGAGCTGGCGCCGTCCGCATCCACCGGGCTCGCTCTTGCGCTCGCTGAAGCCGACTCCTCACACTGTGATCGAATAATGGTATTAAGCTCAAAATCGCCAAACTCATCTACACTACAAACTACAAAAGAAACTTGACGCACGGTGGAACTTCAGACGGCGCCGGGGGCGAATGCTTTCATCTTTTTATTTTATTGGACACGGCGTGGATTATTTTGTTGTTGTTGCGAAAAAATCGCCTTTTTCAACTACTTACTACTGGACCAATTGCTCTGAAATTTTTAGTGAGTAAAGCTCGTTGTTGTCGCTGAAAGGCTGTTACTTTCAATTATTTCAACAACATCTCGGGGCTGTATGGTATTCGTTTTTTATTTCGAAGTTTTATTTGTTTACGCCATCCAAAGTGAAATTGGGTGTCGCGGTTCCGTGACCACATAGAAGATTTGATGCCATTTCGTTTTGGCTTTTGTGTCCATATATATGAGCAATGCTCTCATGTTTAGTCGTCAACACAGAAAATTCGCACCACTTTAGGGGGCTCCAACGTTGATGTGAAATCGTACTTTAGCTTTCTATGTTGATATTGAATCGGAATCAATTGAATTTTTCTAATTTTTGGGATTCGGAATTTTAGAATATATTATGAGTCGAGAGTTGCAGTCGAAATTTTGAAGTGAAATTAGAATTGGAGGCCAATATCGCAAGAATAAACTTACCGGTGCTCATATCTGGTTACCTAGCTCAGCAGCAGGCAGTAATATTTTTGGCATTTATTTGACCATTTTGAAACGAAATTATGATTTGGAATAACCAATTATCAAATCACTCTAACGAAGAAGCACTTAATAAGTTACACTTGTAACTCTATTATTGATATTTCTTCCACTTTTGGACTCCTTACTTTGAACAAACTTATATGTAGTCACTCGGCCGATGAGTTTCACTGAATCGACGTTTTAACGCAGTGATTCCCAACCAGAGTCCGTGGTCTCAAATGAGTCCGCAGAGCGTTTGAATGAGTTCGAAACGAGCCAGAAATTCACTGCGGGCCGCAAACGTTTTTGCGAAACTTAATTAACCATCAGCCGAGTTACGATTGACGTTAGAATTTACATAAAACATGAAAAGCCAGTTTATTCACATAACATTAATCGGGTCAATAATTACCGGTTACTGAGTAGAACTGGTAATTTTCTAGATTGAAAAGCGGTCCGCGACCGATTAAAGACGCTTTTTTAGACATTGCAAACTGCAAAATTTCGAGTGCTACCGTGGTATACGTACCAGGGCATTGTCCTTTAGGGTTCTTTGCTTTACTGCCTCCACATTAGTACTACAGTAGTAATGGAGCGTCGTAAGTGTTGTACGAACAGCTCAGATTTGTCGAATTCGCAAAAATACGAATCAAAGCATAATCGGGCACTTTACCACGCATTTTTGTGTCCAGAATAGTATTTTCTGAGTAGTATTGCTCTAATTTAGTCAACACAAACGCAGATTAAAAGGATCACACATATGGATGTATTGAATATTTTATGCAACAAAAAAATTCATTGAAAAGTCGGCTCTTTTAACGAGTGACGTATACGCGACGATTACTTCAGAAGTTGTTCGCGAGAATTTTAAGGCGATGAATCTGTTTTTTTGATTTACTAATATACTTTAAATATATTTTTAATTAATACTAAATTAAGTTGTACATTCTGGAAATTTATAGCAGATAGTAGGATTTTTTTTAACGGCTATAACAAATTCGCAAAATCGCAAAAAATATGTATCAAAGCTGAATTTAATCGGGCAATATATTCTCTCATTATTATGTTCGCAGATGGCCGTGGAATTTTAAAGAAGTAGCCTAATGCTTTTATCTTGTCGTAAGTCGACGCAACCACGAGTTACCATGAACACAATAAATTAAAATAGAAGACATTTTAAATTCTCGTCGTGATGGATTGAATATTGTGCGACAGAAAAGTCTATCATTATACACCAAAAAAGTCGGCTCTTTTAACGAACGCGTAATTGCGGCGAATTTCCGATTTTAAAATTCGTTAAATTTCTGTTGTGTTTGGTTTTATTGCTTCTTCACACAGAGTACGGTTGCAATAAACGCACGTTGAGTCCGCAAAGGTTTTCGCCGATGAGAAAATAGTCCACGACCAAAAAAGGTTAACGCTGTTTTAACGTAACCAACTTCACGCATGGGTAATCCCCTAATGTCAGATAATGGTAATGTCACATTTCATGTACTGCGTCTGTCATCGGTGTACACGCCTCCGACTCGCCCAGTTTTCTTCAGAAAAATGTAACTACCACAAATGAAAGATTAAAATTAAACATGGTTATATATTGCCAATGAGTACATTATGGGTTGGCGCCGTCCGCATCCATCGGGCCCGCTCTTGCGCCCGCCGAAGCCCCATGGGGCTAAGCTCACGATCGATACTCACTTACAGACTCCAAAAAAAACCTGACGCCCGATGGAACTTCAGACGGCGACAGGGGGTGAACGCTCCCACATTTTTATCTCCAAATGACGAAGAAAAAGCACAATTTCAACCTTCAGAAGTTTAATTTCCCATCATACATAATATGAATATACTATGTGAATTGTATCCCTTTCACGGAGTCTTTATAATAAATAAACGAGAGAGCAATACTTAAATGAGGGTCACGAACATATGTGAATGTGAACATAAAAATATGTGTTTAATATCTTCATCTTTGAACTTTTGTTTCACCATAAGTCGGAATAAACTTAACAAATTCATCAACTAGAACAGGGATGGCAACCTACGGCCGGCCCGCGACGCTTCACTGAATTATAGTAACAAAACGGCTGTTTTAACGATTATATTCTTTACGTAACAGAATTTATTGTGAGACATTATATCCCTAACAAGTATATAATTCACGATTACTCGTTTAATGAGCCTTTAATTTAATTATAATTAGACATAGCAATTATGATGGCAACAAAACGCTGAAAAGTTGATGCCGAGTGCAAAGGGTTCAATGGCGCAGAAAATATTAAAAATGGGATTTTTTTGAGATGCAATGCAGTATGGAAATAAATCTATATTCTATTCGAAAGATGTGTCACTGTTTGATGGTCCATAGAAAACTCTATCCAAATTTGACAAACCATTCGAAAAAATTCACATCGATGTTTTGAAGTACATATGCATGCGAACTATTATTTTCGAAAAATAACACGAGCTGAGAACTCGAATTGGTGATTTCCATTTAGAAAATGTTTTAATCTTGGCTTCATACAGTGCCCCATTTAGAAAAGCGTGATGCAACATTAAATGTCATTTGTAAATTTTATTCTTCGAGTAAGACGACGAAGTTGAGTTCACGAATTGACGCAGTCTTCGCGCGCTGCTTGAAATTTAACTTCTGATCTGTGCGAAATGTGTGATTCATCTTCCATCCGTTCGGTTTTCAACCTTCTAAAAATACGTGCGACCCGCCAATGACTTGCAACCCTTTATTTTGGCCCGCGAGCAACAAAAGCTTGCCGAGCCGACCCCTGAACTAAAATAAAGTCTTAGGTTGAATCAGAATATTCAATATAGTGTATAGCACGAGTACCTATGCTCAGTCAGTAGTTTATTTTTTCACATACCGAAAATGCGAAAGTACACAAACACTGTCGTAAAATATTAAAGATAATTTATTTCAGCGTGAAGGGATACGCGATAAATGGTAATGGTTGTCAAGCAGCGTCACCTAAAAGGGAGTCTAACATTGAAACATACAAAGTTAAAAAAAAAAAGCCGGAAGTATTTATTGGCATGAGCCGGCTTTTTAAGTACAAGTACGTTTAAGCGACCTGGTGTTTCCGACCTGACCAGTATCGCTCGAGGTGATGGGAGAGAGCGACTCTGGCACGGCTGGTGGGCTAACCATGGTAACTACAGTAAATGGTATGTATAACAAATGGAGGTGGCTAGTTTTTGCATGCCATACCTCGATTGACTAGACATTCCCAGAAAAATATCATAACATAGGAAGCACTCATTATCTGAGAGGTTTATAAAATATACTCACTTTTGGACTACGTGCTGCGGTGTTATCCTGGTACCCTTTATTGGCGGGGTATCTGATTGTTGTAGACCAGGGGTGGGAAAATTACGGCCCGTGGTTCGGACCCAGCCATTCCTGGTGTTTCAATTGGCTCCCGTGCTAAAATACGACTATAATTTTCATGAATATAAATTTCGGTCGAAAATACCGATTAAAATACTTATACTATGACAAGAGAGCAATGTTCATATATGGACACTTTAACCAGGGCGGAGCATTCCTTATCTTTGACGCTACCGGTACCCTCAAAATATTTCGGAGTTTGGTTATTGAGAATTTGCAGAATCAAACCGGACAGCCAGTGATAGAATAATACAGCAAAATTTTGGTCAAAATATCAGATTCCATGCGAAATTTATGAATAAATAAAAGTACCGTATTTATCCGTGTATTATACGCACCCGTGTATAATACGCATGGCTCTTTTAGAATGTGGATTGTATGAAAATACAAGGGTCCATGCATAATACGAACGGCCGAATTCCGTCACTCACTTCAGTCACTTGCGTCGACCTCATTTTGTTGTTTCGAAAAGCAAAACAGAAATAACGACAACAACAACAATCAAGCTATCGATTTAAATTGCAGTTTTTATCACTTATATACACTGGTTATTGAAATAGATGCGTTATCCTTTGTTAGACGAGACAGTTCATTCCATGGGTGTGATTCTACTGCAACAAGCATGATCTGGTTATAACGGACTTTGTCACATAAAATTAATAGAAATAAGGCGGAAAGGACGCATGCGATATGTATTCGGCAATTGCGTGTAAAATATCGATCAGGATTATTTGAAATTTTCCTATACCAATGTATAATACGCAACCCCTAATTTTGGAAATGAAATCCGAAACTGGAAGTGTGTATTATACACGGAGAAATACGGTAATAGCATTATGGCAAAAAATCAGTCTTTAACCACTGAAAATTTCAAAGCAATTGGTCCAGTATTCGAATAACAAGAATAACAACGTAATATTGAAACGATCGTTATGTCCACCAACGTGTCCAATAAGTCGAGTTCAGGGTTAAAAAGTGAACGCACGCGCGGTTAGATTTATGGTCCACTGAGACATCCAAGGATAAAATTTTTCATATCTGTTTGCCCAGTGCAGTGGTGAACTTGCAACCTTCCCATCAGTACCTCACTTCACTTTTGGATACCTTGCTTTGAACAAACTTGTAGTAAGTATGGTATATATAGTATGTCATTCCGCTAACGAGTTTTATTCAATCAACATTTTGACGTAACAAAATCAGACATGGGGAATCACCCAACGCCATATTTGTATTGGTTTTGCGTGGCGCGTGCGTTTAATTGCAGATATTTCGCAATGTCGCATTACCTGTGCTGCACTACGTCACACTTTATTTGCGGTTTACACGCCTCCATCTCGCCCATGTTTATGAAGGACAAAAAGTAACCACCACAAATGAAAGGTTACAATTGAACCATGATTATATATTGCCAATGGGTACGCCGTGGTTTGGTGCCGTCCGCATCCACCGGGCTCATCATGGGAAAATGCTCGCTCATTCCGATGTTTCGATGTTCTAATAAAGACATAGATATGATAATGTTCTATACTAGTTGTAACGCAGCGGTGATGCTAAGTACTTACAGTAGTTAGTACGAATTAGCAACGATTATCGAGTCATGAAGTCCTTGGAGTCGCTTGGAAGCCAGTATCGCTTGGTGGAACTCTAGACGGCACCTGGGGGCGAATGCTCCCACATTTTCATCTCCAAATAATGAAAAAATGCAGTATTTCAGTTATTTTTTTTACTCATATGTGAAATAAGAGATCGATGCCCAAATATATGGACACGGAGTCAAGAACAAAGTAGCTACCTTTAGCGGTATCAAATAAACTCGTTAGTTTCGCGCAGCGTCTCGTCAAATCGGAAAGAGCCGTCAGGCTTGGCGAGATAAATATGTAAATCCAATCATATTTTATGTAGTCAATTATGTATCCGTTTTCACAACTATTACAATCGCCTCTGCAGCAAGAACAATAAATAGGCAAAATAATCCATATGCAGTCTCAATTAGCTGCGGATAAATACCATTTTTTCTGCAACAACAATCCGAGCGTAGAAAAATCTCTCGTATGCAACCATTCCCAATAAAATTACATTACTTACATAAAATCATTGGTTAAAAACCTTTAAAAATTCGATAAAACATATAAACGTCAACTATTTCTTTTACAGCTAGACAAGCCTATCAAAGATGAATTTTAGTGAATAGGTTTTCTAAACTTTTGAATAACACCTACAATAGCAGCAGCTCAAAATAGAAAGTTATGTCTGCAATAGGTTTCTATAAGTGTCACGCGCAGCAAACAATGATCTCACACGCAATCATGCCTGGTGAAAATACGTAAATTTCATATGCAATTGGTAAGTTCAAGCGAAAAATGAATTTATGGTTCAGGAATAGTCTTGGAGAAGTAAAAGTCGCGTCGGAATCAATTGTTCTGACTATCAGCGCGTTTATATACACTATATAGTTTCAATTCATAAAGCGACGCGAAATTTCAAATAATTCAGGGCGCTGTATTGGCTTCGACTCCCACGGAATTTTATGTAACAAATATTTTTGAAAATGAGATCTATTTTAAATTAGGGCATGTTCACTAAAGGATACATACGATTTATTTATTTTTCTCGCAGTGCCCGGTGCTGTAATAATTTTCGTGTAATCTAAAAAACGTTGGAACCGGACGATGGTCAGAAATAGAGCTGACTACGTGAACTTACGTTGACCGGGAGTCGAACCCGGAACTATTGCTTGGAAGGCAACAATGCTAACCGTTACACCATCGACGCCGACATTTCGATCCATGAGGGAATCTTATTTGCATCTGACAAATTAGAGAAAAGCCGCGATCGTAGGCACCAATTGACTCTGAAAAAAAATCAAACAATAAAATTTTGAGGATTCGGTTCAATTCGGGAAAATATTCGAATCAATTCTGATTGAAACATCGAAGTATTTTAGCAAGCTTTAATTACGAGATTCTTCCCCTAATCTTTCATTCACAATAATTGTCCAGATTTTTCATTCGGTGTTTGGAACACTTTCACAATTTACAACTCAATGCTCGTCCCTTGCATTTTAGTCAATAATTGGCCTACTTCCACAGAGAAATTACTTCCATTTTCTCTCAAAATAGAATCACGAATGTGCAGGGTACTTGTACATGTATTTACGATCTGGTGCAGGTATTTACACATTTACACGACTGTTTTAAGAAAAAAATTCTGGAAGAAACACCACGAAACCCTTACTTAAACATTAGCACTTAACCTCTAATAAAGCAGCCTTTCGACACACAGGATTATTAGATCATAATAGGGTTAGGCTGGCCATCATTCCGTGTTATTCTATTCATCGCAATCAAGAAAACTCGGAAAAAACTGAACACAATTATCCCCATACAAGTGAAATTAGGTGATTCCTTGTACGACGCTTATTTTATTCCCCAAATTGTAGAAAAAAATTTTCGAATACTTTCCGTTTCGTCTCATCTGCCTCTCCCACAACAAATATTCTGTGGTTCTCGTGTATATCCATGTTATGTAAATAACCCTTGGGGCGTTGTTATCGCGTTATCGCTACTAATTTGTCTGGTAGAGGGATTCGAATCGTCGGCGTCGATGGTGTAACGGTTAGCATTGTTGCCTTCCAAGCAATAGTTCCGGGTTCGACTCCCGGTCGACGCATCTTTGTTTTTCACGACAACGGATTCTTAGGATTTACATATATTTATCTCAGGGGAGAGGAAAGCCGATAAGATGGCTCAATCATATGGTGAACCACGACCTCTCGTCCGGTTACCACGCCATGTCGGGTATCTGATTAGTTAGCCAGTTATTTTGTTTTCGGAAGCATGGACTTGATGGTGGAGGAAGCCGTAACCGACCAGCGGTTACGTGAACCACCCTACGGCGGCGAGGAGTCCAGCAATCCTTTCGCACATGATCATCCCCGCATGGGATTCGAACCTGCGAACCCACGAAGGGTAATCAGAGATGCGGTGGCGAGCGTATTCCTAACGCTTAGCACGATGCGGAAGAAAAAATTCTTTTCTAATTTCGATAATGTCGCCGAAGCCTACCGGTTTACAAATAAACTTAATCTGTAAACCTAGCGAGATGAGAATATAGTATTTTCAATTTCATTTGTTTTGGGAGTAAATCCGATAAGACGTTTCGCACATATGGCGAAACACGGCCACTCGTGCGATGACGAGTCCATGTAGGAATAGTTAGTCAGTTATTTATTTCAGCCTGCGTGCTGTTCAGGTATTTGTTTCAGATGCATATTCGGTCGACGCATGTTTACTTTTTTTGACAACGGAATGATTATTAGATTATGTTATATTCACGAATTAAACCGGATAATTTATTTTGAATTCCACCATAATTCAAAATGACAAAACACAGGAAACGAAAAGCAAGTCGCCAAAACTTCATATAATATTTAAAACATGAAATATAATAGCACCACGCAGGCAATCATACCTTGCAACACGGAGATCTTCAAGTAAGCGAAAATATTGGTCACTCAACCGCCAAGTCTTTGATAACAAATCGCTCTTTAGTCATTCAAATTTGATTATCCATCATTTATTATCTATTCCATCACAATGTTCTTTGTTACGTCACACTCATACATCATATTTGTGCACATTGTTGTCATCAACGAAATAGATATTCAGATCCTCCGTGTAGACCAGGGCTGGGCAATTATTTTTGCTATCGGGCCACATTGAATATTCCAAATGCAGTGGCGGGCCGGACTAAGTAAAGCCAATTGTGCGTTTTTAATGCATGTTATTTTTATTTAAAACACAGTTATTAAAACTAGTTTAAAACATAAATATCGCGATTTCGAGACAATACATATGATCGGAGAAACGTCACGCTTGCAAAACAATGCTGAATTTTATCATTAATGCTAAAGAGTGAGTAACTATGCGGAATTAAGACCATGCCTTCGATGGCCAAACATTCGTGATTCATATAACTCTGTTGTCACCATAGCATTTTTAACGTAAACAGGGGTCGTGGAAAATTGTAACGCATTGAAAGGCGTTGCGAGTTTAAAAGTATGGAATGCACTGCTCTAAAATACAACGTCTATCTGCGTATATAAAAATGTGAAATAAAGTGCCGGAATATACTTAATTTTGATACCTATTTTTTGCGATACGGGTATATTTAAAATGCATTGATATGGGCACATTTAAATGTCTTGCTTTGTTGTTTTAAACTTAACCCGCGATTGCTTTGGCAAAATATAATCATTACTACTCTTAAATACCACCCCATGCCGCGGATCTAAAAATGTGAGATAAAGTGCCAGATTACTTTTATTCGTGTTTTGCGATTTCGTGAAATCAACAAATGTGATTTGTTCTTGCAACAATGACTTGTCTCTATTTTACAGATTTCACCAATAGAAAAATCCCTACGTCTGCAATAAAACCAAACCGAGTTAAATTCAATTTAGTACCATGAAAATCGGTTGAATTTACTTTACTTTGTGCCATGGGCACCAGAAATTTTTCAGTTTCCAATTTCTACAACAGCGTTTTTAATCTGTCGCAAGCCTTCTACATCAATCTTGTATGTGTCCAGTTTTTAGTATTTTATATTGCCGCTCTGAAATCTCGATTTAGGTTGCTTGCAGATGCACTTCTTTATCTTTAGCATTATTATATAATGACTCGTTTTTCTCAATGGTTTCACAGTTCCGTATGCAAGACATATATATATATATATGTATATGGAGGTTGAAGGAAATTTGTGATTATAATCACCGACGTAAAGGTGTTTATGGTCTAAATAACATCTCGAGCTGGCGAAAACAATCGGTCATTTAAAAAAAATTTGTCGAATGGTATTGCCGACTTTTTCATTTTCCTAAACAAAATTTTGTTCACAGTTAAAGTATACTTTATATGAAATTAAAAAGAAAGCGTCCACATCTAGAAACCTGCTCGCGGGCCGGATGAAACGTTGCCGCGGGCCGGATGTGGCCCGCGGGCCGCAACTTGCCCAGGCCTGGTGTAGACAATTTAAGATTTCTATTGTTTCTCCATAAACATATTAAATCAGAGGTTCTCAAGCGATTTTGGAGAAACCGTGGGCTTTGCAATGAGTTTGCATGCATAAATAATATGAGACAAAAATCAATTTTCGCGATATATCTCACGACAAATTGAAGGAAAACACTATAAAGTATAAACCATCCTACAGGGTAAAGCATAATCTTTCTTGAAGGAACAAATAGTTCTGTTCATTTAAAAAAAATTTCAAGTTTTTGTTTGAGTACAATGTACGAAGTATAATGGGACGTTTGACACTGTTTGTGTATAATCATCTCAATTAGCGGTATGTGAGAAGTTTGTGGCAAAGCACATCTCGCATCCAATTCTGAATCCAAGACGATTTCTGTGTGTAGTTTTGACGAGAAGCATTGCTTTTAGTAGATACAGATTGTACATACCAGTATTGGAAGGGACCCACAACTTTTATGTAAATAAGGGATAAGAGTCCAAAGCTTGGGAACAACTGCGTTGCACTGAAATCTTAACAGCGCGTTAAGACTGCTTTAACGTAAACATAGATTACAATTACAGTTTTATTAACTTACAATCAGCGCGACTGTTTTGCATAATGTTATTTTCTATCATTAGTAATCAATTAACAACACTATTATCTTTGAGTGAAAGCGATTTAACCGTATTGGCATTCTTCCATGTCTTATTTACCGGTATGTCATAAGTCTGTGACAAAGCACATCTCGTATCAAATTCTAAATCTTAGCTTTTTTTGTGTTTGGTTACGATAATAAACAAGGCGTACACATTCGTATTAACTGTTTATTTTTCAAATGGTTACAGGTCAATCAATCATCATAAGGGTTAAAGGGTTGATGGGGACGACTACATTATACAATGAATTCTATTCCAACACTGCAATAAGAATATAAACATAGACATGAGAATCGAAATCAAAGTTTTATAAACTTAAAATTAGCGCGACTGTTTTGCATAACGTTATTTTCCATCATTAAATAATTAATTTACAAATTTACAAATCTATCATCTTCAACTGGAAATGATTTGTCGACATTGGCATTATTCCATGTCTTTCAGGCAAATCATCAGAAGGGTTCAAAGGTTTCTATAAGATTCCTTCGCCAAAAACACAACCGGTATTACAGATTTATTCACTTAAAATTAGTGTATCATCGGTTAGTATGCATCACGTTCTTTCATTAGTAATCAATTTACAAAACTATCATCTTCAAGTGGAAACGATTTGTCGGCCTTGGCATTATTCCACGTCACGAAGGATGACGCATTGATTCGATTATTCATTGCAGTAAACCCAATCATGCGTGTATCAATGGTAACCAACTTCCCACGATAGTAATAGTCAAATTTCTGTAACCAGGATATAAAAAACGATGACATACAAAATACTGGGCAAGAACACCCCCCCCCCCCCCCAATTTCCCACGTTAAACTAACGCGGCACTCAAGGTTCTAATTTTTCTTTTTATATAAAGCTCAAACATGGCCCATGATTGAAGAGGGCTTTACGGCAAGTTTGGCAGCCTAAAATTCCAAAATGTATCAAGTGAACCATGACTGGGTCAATGAATAGTGATTGCTATCACGTTTCAACCTTACATGATAACTTTGATCATACACAGTATGAGTTGAAATAGTTTTTCCATCATTTATCGTAGTAAACCTAGTCATGTGTGTATCAATGGTAACAATTCCCACGCAAGTCATAGTCAAGTAAATTTTTTCAATCAGTAATTAGAAGATGACATACAAACTTAAAAAAAAGTTGCAATTATTTTGATGAAACATTTCACTATTGAAATCCGTTCGCCCTTTTTGCGCCCTAACGCTAACGGTAGCCCTTACGAGCCATGGCAGCCATACTTCGAATACGCCACTGGATACATGTCCATTTAAACTTGATATTTAATTGGTTGATTTCGTTACTTAGACCGCGAATGTTGTATTGATTTCAGTTTCCCACGATTAACGTCTCGTCTGTTAAAATATGTTGATGTTGCCAATATATCGAATGATTTGGTAATGTTTTGAGACAAAATATGCCGTTCCAGTGTGTACCAATATGGAGGTAACTAATTTGTTCGCCTACTTTACATCAAGTTGTATAAAGAGACTGAAACCCAAGGGAAGTGGGTATACCCACTTGGCTAACACAGACAGCCCACGAACTTGTAATAAAACTAAAACAAGGAAAATCGGAATAAAATTATGGGCTAACCCTAAAATGGTACACATGCTACGGGAGTACCCAAAACATTCCGGCATTTCTCAGCTTCGTATAACTGTTAGTTGATCGCTAATTGGACACAAAGTAGACCCATGTATCGGTATATCAGACCAAATTTGCTGGTTTCTTAATTCGCATGCACGCATTTTATGACATTACAAGTATTAGATCAGCAATACGTAAATTAACTGACGATTTACGCTGAAATCAATGAATTATTGAGCCAATTTATGTAAAATATGTTCTTTTCATTACGTTAAGAGCGAACAGTTGGCTAATTCAATGACCCAAACTATGTTTAATATGGTGTTTTTATGTCGAGAAGAATTTACAAACAATGCGTATAAGCATAAATGATAGGTTGTTTAAACCTTGCTGGAACCGCAAATAATTCATAAAAACGATATTTTTTTATTATATATAAACTCACATATGGTACAAATGGATAGTTTTAAACACGTGTTTTTGGGAGGTTTTTGACGGGTTTTGCACGTTTTAGTGTGTTATTGGTAGGTTTTCGATTCATGTAGAAAAATCCAAAAAATTTACATAATGCAATTACATTTTACAACTCCTACATTTTGATGACATATGGACAACGTCTATATGGCGCGTTGTTGTCTTGTCGCGTTGACAGACTTTCATTTGTTTTTATTTTTTCAATTGTAAATTCAGAATCGTTGATTCAAATTGTTGAGTATATGGTCCATGCATGTTCTATACGTGATGACTGTTTTTATGAGAAGTAATTATTCCATTAAGAAAATACCTTTAAACGAAATGTCACCTCGGGGACGGCTCTATCACGCTAACCATATGTCAGATGTAGCGATACCGTTGGTAAAGCATGTTTTCTCTTGTTTAGCATTGTCATGTTGTTTTTATATCTTTGTTGTGAGTAGTAATGAAATTATTGACAGGAATTTTCAACGGTTAGGTTACTTGGCGTAAACGTTCGGAATAAACCAGCAAAGGGAAACTTTGCTAAATGTCTTCTCATAAAAAAATGTCAGCAATCCTCGATGATTCACTGCGCACTGAAAGTATTTTCATTTTTTTTTCATGATTTTTTTTCACACCTTATATCGGAACAGGGCTTTGTGTAAGAAACTACTGACACTCAAACGGCATCTGCTTTAATATGATCGGAATCTTTCCACTTCGCAATTGAATATCCGATTGATTACATGTGTACCGATTCCAACTCCGTAAAATCAGAACTATTTACACAGAGCCTTTTTTAGAGAGATTGCCTACATTAAAACCTCCACTGTTATTTCTTCGTTTACTTCGACCATAGTCTTGTTTAGAGACATTGCTATGCGCTAAAACCTCCGAAGTTAGACTTTATTTATTTCCGACCTTATTACACATCGTCAGATCTGATTGTAAACAACGTCGCAACCATCCGAGCAACAGGTCATGTTTGTTTATTGACAGTTCACACGAATTGCGCTCTGTAGTATGAAAAGTACACAGATACTGTTTACTTGGAACCTGAGATTTTAATCTATGAGATAGCTAAACCATTACGGGTCTGAGGGATTTGCGTATTTGGTATTCGTTTTATGTTTCTTTCTCATTTGTCTATTTTCATTGCTTGCACTGGTTTTGCTGTATTTCTACAACAAATGTCATTCCGAGTAAAACATGCACAGTATTATGTGAAGCAAACGATAAAGATTTTAAATATCGTTTGCTTGTTACAACTTTTACTACGGATATGCCTAGAAGCAAAATCTCGCTACAGAAAGGCTATCTTATCGTGTTCCCTTTCCCCTGAAAGATCTGTTTGAATACCTCCCCTTTGTATTATTTTCGTATCCGCAAAACTTTACCCAGATCACGGCATACTTTTCCCAATTTTTATTCTGATGTAGAATATTAAATACTGTTTACCAGAGACTCGAAATAGCCAATCCATGCGTTGCTCCGTTTGATGTCTCTTGTACTGCTGGTTCGTGTGAATTTTCCTGATTTTAATGAAGTCAATGGTTCATAGCAGCAAAAGACAGAGTGTTGTTCTATATAATACAATCTTTTCACGTGTGGGTTTTTAGCGAACTCATGTTCAAATGCACCAGTCGTTCATTCCAAAGCTCCGTCCAGGTTCAACGAATGTACTTGAAATAATAAGGTTGTGCGTCATTTTATGTCAACAATGAACTTGGAAGTACACTATACTTTGCGCAGCGCAAATCAATAGTACATGCGTTTACCATCTATATATATTTATGGTTGTATTTGGATATTAATTTAAGAAGACATTTTTCAACATTTAAATTGAATTGTTTTCAAAAAGGCTCTGAACAAGATGCCACTTGTAAGTAACGAGCCATGTTTTCGGATTAACTTAAATCTGATTTAGGATTATCGAACCAACTGATAACACCCAGGGCGATATAGTGGATTGATACGATATTTTAAAATTACAAATCTGAAAATAGAGCGTTGAGTCCATAGCTCAATACCTATGCGATAGGCCGCCGGAGATGAAATTCTTTGGTTCCTTCGGTTCAATATATAAGGTGTCCATGAAGTCCTAAAATTTTTTATAATTGCAAGGAAAATTTATCGATACCATATATTGTTTTGGCCCTCACAGATGTATTGAATGAAGTAAAATAATTGAACAATTACTAAACAAAAAACAACAAACCTGGTTAAGATATATTGAGAACTGACTTCATAACAAAATTCATATTGTAAAGGGACTTTATGGACTATTGTTTTCCCGTTTGTAATATTTATTATCATTGGTTACCGCTGTACCATCTATTGGGTTCTATTAGAACAACATAGCATTACCATGAAATAACATTCAATCGTGCTAACATAACGTTTTGGTTATCTTAACATCACTTGACTTTGTTGACGACTTCCGATTCCGTGATTTGGCGAATAGACCGCGCTTCGGAAATTGAACTTCGCGCCAATCGAGAGTACCAGGATAGTACTAAATAGAGTATTCCCGAAGTATGCGTACCAAGATGGCGGACACCGGACCGTAGTATGGGTGACAGGTTAGGTAGGCCATAATTTTAGGTACAAATACTATGGGAGTCACTTAGATCAGTGGTTCCCAACCTTTCTACCCTGGCGGACCGGTAAAATTAAATTATATGTACTCGCGGACCGGCAAATAATTGAAAAGACCGGAACAGAAAAGAATAACATATATTTGCGTAATATAATGCAATGTCGGGCACTCAGTATGCTTTTAGATGAAAAAAGGCACACTTAAAAATATCATATAATGTGCCGGCCAAAAATTGAAATGGGTAAAACATGAATATATTTGCGTAATGAAATGCAGCGCTGGGCACCCATTATGAATGTAAGAAAGGCACACATACAACATCTCACATGAAAAACATGTAAATGCCACAGCAGTTGATCGACGCATCAAACGAATTGAATTTACATCACAATGACAAAGTCGTCGGTAACTTGGCACCAGGCTCAAAATCCAACTGTGCCTGCTCAAAATACTGGAAAAGATCTCAGCGGCCCGTGCTTTTTTGCGCGTCTTGTGACCACCTGCAGGGTCGGAACAAGTAGGCCTACATATCTTACTGGAATATTATACTGTTTTTAACTGTTTTCGGGTTTAAACAAAGGAATATGCATAACGTTTTATATGGATGGTAATGTTAATTAGGAAAAGCATGCTGAACAGAAAAAGTACGCGTGCCGATTTTTAGGTTTCTGAATCTTGCGAGATTTGATGCCGCGCATTCGCGATGAATCGGAGCCAAAAAAGCGAAAAGTGTGATTACTCGGCGCCAAGATGTCGTGAAAGAAGTCGCCAATATGACGGCGGAAGAGAAATTGCGTAATAAACTAACGTAAACTCGTCTTCGGTAAAGCGATTGAGACGACATAAAAACAACGAAATTTCTTGCGGACCGGCAAAAAAGCTTTGCGGACCGGCACCGGTCCGCGGACCGGCGGTTGGGAACCACTGACTTAGATAGCCTCATACTCGTAATATAACTGAAATAAATAAAATTGGATTAAAATTATGTTCTGAGCCTAACCTGGTACCAACGTTCCCTCTAAGAGTTTACTTAGTTGCGCGGAATAGAAGGTCACGTGAGCCCCAGAAAAAAAGGTACTGCGCGTAGAGGGAACGTTGTCTGGCACACCTATCACGTTCCCGTGTCCGCCATATTGGTACGCAACTACGCATACTTCAGGAGTACCCTAAATTGTTTCGGTAGCTTTTGGCATTTCAAAGGTGGCTGGTAACTTTGTTTAAATATGAGTTCTCTTTACTTCTGAGCGAAAGCGTGTAATGCATGCCACAATTTTATATAGTTCAGCAGATCATTTGAAGCTCCCCAACAAAAGCAGTAAACAGTTTTCGGACCTCCAGAAGTATGCGCACCAAGATGGCGCACAACCTGAACATAGTATTGTGTATCGATTAGGATTCAGGTTGTGCGACATATTGGTGCGCATACTTCTGGAGCACCCACTTTTCTCACAGAGCGTATCATGCGTTTCCAACAACGGCCCTTATGACTAACAGCAGGTGGGTTAAAATTCCTCTTTATTTCTTTTCGACTCTGATGATGACTTTCTTCTTCAAACACTTTCGAATGCGAACCCCGCTAGCATCTCACTCACTAGTCACTCATAACTTTGCTTAAAGATGAATGAGTGCGTGCGACCTTATTTTTATCAAATCCGTTCGAAAGACGACTAATGCAAAGAATAACTTGAAGTGGACAGAGTCTATTTCTGATATTGCGCTATACCTATCGATATGTTTGGCATTGGTCGTAAATTAACTTTATTCGATTCTCTTTTATTTTCCCCTCTTAATGACACTTATGCAGTCCCGACAAAAAACACAACTCAAACCGCCCCAGGCGTGTGGGCGCGTGGCGCAATGGATAACGCGTCTGACTACGGATCAGAAGATTCCAGGTTCGAATCCTGGCGTGCTCGTTCTTTTCAATTCATCACGTTGTATTCAAATCGAAATATCGTTAATTAAGCAGTTACGCAATAGCTGTTATTATCGCTCATCTTCTAATATTATTTTCTTGGTTCTTTTTATCATAAATTAGAATAACTTCGGTTACGTTATTGTCTCGCGTTTATCTTAATTTAAGATAAACTGAATCGAATGAAACAATCAAAGAAAAAGATTTGTGATGGGGCAATAATGGAACATTGCCGCATATTTGTTTTTATTAAATTCTGGACCGTTCCAGAGTGTGTCACTGTGGCTCTAGGGATGACCAATGCATCTGTGCGCTTTTGGAGCAAATTTGCTCTAGGAAAAGGCACTTTACTCACTCACAAGTAAAGAAGAATCAACTCTGAGCACGCTTACGGGCACTCACTCCGAAATAAAGGATACTCATCTCTGCAAAATTACGCGCACTCACTCCGAAATAAAGGAGATTCATCTTGGAGTAGAGTTACAGACGTGGACATATATAACCTACGAATTGGTTTAGACCAGATAAATCTTCTATTTACTCAATCTAATCAATCCTTTGTCATCTTATTTTTATTGGCGAGATTTGAAGGAAACCAGAGCTCAATTCAAAGTATTGACTTGGTTTATGGTCCAAACTGGAATAATAAACAAACAAAAATGTACTAAATTTTTGCTGTTATTCCAATTTAGCTAAAATTCTTGCGTTGTTGAGTCATTTCAAAATAGTACTCCAGTTAAACTTCTTATCAAAAAGCTAAATTTGGCTACAAAATTGGTAATATTTTGCACAAAAGAGAATTCATCCAAGTTATTTTGCTGTTTCAGTTTACGTTGGTAAAAACAATATTGTTCCCTCACAAATTGTCACGAACTTGTCAGTGACGTCACAATGATTCATTGTTGAGCGTTCGTCTGCCGGTAACTGTTGATTGAATGAATTGATGTGGGAATTTTTATGGGCAATCTGTGCGATTTATTGAAGAAAATTATTTATTTAGTGGAAAAGCGCGAGTAGATCGTAAATTTGACTGTTTTATGGCGTGATTATGGAAGTAATTTAAACATTTGTTGTCTCCGAATGAACCAACCAAGTCTGCGGAGAGATTCTCTAAGATCGGAGCAAAGGGCACGGGGAACCGTCATATAACGTCATTATCCAAAAAAAATTCGTGTCTCCCAGTTGTAAAAATTTCAAGAAAATAAATATTTGATAACGGAAATTTTTGCGTATATCAGCCTTCTTTAAATAGGCTGTTAAAAACGCTTAGCAAATTTATTCGCTTTATGAGTTTTAGTTTTGACTTCGAAAGTCCGCGTCCAACATTTTAAACGTTGCCACGGCGCCATTTTACGTAGATATGCCAGTGGTGATAATCTTGTGAATATTTAACTGTGATGTCAAAATAGTTAGCCCAACGCGCTAACGGATATTTGCCTTTTTATTCTCTGTTACGCATTAATATCATTTATTTGCATTCGTCAAATATCTTTTATTTCGACTTTTCGTCAAACTATTTAATCCTCCCCCTATAGACTATATTGACCTATCGTCCCCGTAGTAAGATTTTGTTTTCATTTACGGCCTAAAGGTCGGGCAGGCCTGGGCTAGTTTGCTATTATTTAACCACAGAGGAATCTTACAATGGCCAGTAGTGCGATTATTCACAACGACTGACGTTCTGTTTTTGATAACTAAGTTACTCAGAATACCGAATGAATTTAATCTGTATTTGCGATCATTCTCAATAAAATTCTTTCAATATTTGAATTATGAATAACGCGAATGATATAAGCGTCTTTGTATGATGTAGCTTTTACGTAATAATGTCGCAGGTTTTTCTTCCAAATCTTCCAAACGGGATCTGCTACCATCAAATCAGCATTTCACAATGTCCGATATCGATTTTGTTACGAAAACAGAATAAATTAATTCAACATAAACAACAACGAGAATAGACGTGCCACATATAAAACGAATCTATTGATTCTATATGCAAAACTACTTCAAGACAACTTTGTGCCTTTTTAAGTCCAACAAAATCAATTAAAGCAATTATAACTAACACTCACTAAAATAGCAAATACGGGGGAGAAAAAAAAGGGCAACAAAAAAATCATATCGCACATAATACTACACTTTGTCTTTACTTATTTTAAATGTAGTGAAGTTTTGACATCTACCAGACCTGTGAAGTCGGAGCGTGTTATATTTTTACCGGATTCGGAGTCGTATTTTCAAACTCCGACCAATCGACCGATTAGTATAGATTGACGCCGAGACTTCCTTCATGAAACGACATTGGCAAAAAACGGGGAAGTGCCTAACGTGCGATATTAATTGTGGCGCTTCGTCCATTCGTTGGTGTTATTTCGATTGTATATTGCCTAGTTCTGAAATATCCGTCTGCTTCCCTAGTTGATCACACTGGAAACTTAACTTTGACATCTTCTTATTTACACCAAACCAATGCATCAAGTACAAGTGTTATATTAAATTTAAATTTTTGATGTGAATCTAATTCGAATGGACATTCTCCCGTAAGTGATGTGCACATTAAAATCTCACAAGCCTCGTCCTTCGCTGTCCACTGACGTAACTACCGCAAGGATAAGTTCACTTCAACACAACTATTCAATCACTTTAGGTGACTTTAATGAGTTTAATCAAACCTGTATAAAGCAAGTCACTCCAAGTTTCATTGAATTGGCGTTTGAACGTAACCAACTACATTCACAGGGGAATCCCCCAACGTCGGATATTTGTATTTGTTCTGCGTGTTGCATACGTTTCATTGCAGAGAAATGGCAGTCTCATCGGTGTACACGCCTCCAACTCGCCCATCTTAGTGTAGGAAAAATGTAACTACCACAAATGATAGATTAAAATCAAACCATGGTTATATATTAGAAATGAGTACGGTATCAGCTGGCGCCGTCCGCATCCACCGGGCTCGCTCTTGCGCCCGCTGAAGCCCGACCCCGTTCACACTGTGATCGAATAATGGTTCTAAGCTCAAAATCGTCAAACTAACCTACAAACTGCAAACGAAACCTGACGCCCGGTGGAACTCCAGACGGCGCCAGGGGGCGAATGCTCCCACTTTCACTTTTTGATTTTATTGGATAAAAATGTGTACCGGTACCCTGTGTGGTTTTGTCGTGGTTATGGACTATGGTTATGTTGTTGCTGCGAAAAAATCTTCTTTTTTAACTGCTGGACCAATTGCTTTTTAGATTTTCAGTGGTTGAAGCTTCCGCGGTCCGCTGGGGGTCCGTGACGACTGCACATTTGTTCCGCAACGATAATAAAAGAGTTTGAAACATACATTTTGACGTATATCCACTGTTTCATATAGACGTTACGGGAATGTGATAAAGTCATATGCTCAAGTAATCACAAATCGCAGATGTTACCGCACGAAACCTTAACAAAGTTGATTCAGAACGATCCTTGTTTTCAGCGTATGTTTTGTAGACCTCAGAGCTATAAAGTCATAACACATTGATTATTAGGGTAATGACTAGTCGATAACTTGTTAAAACTGTATAGAATCGTTGCCGTATAGTCAGGCCTGAGGCTTCAGGCTCTGAGAATTGATAAATTGTGTAGTGAAAAGCAACCTAATCCATTACGTGACTGTCGTTTGTGTTGTTAGTGGAACATAATTTCTCTTCGTTGGTTAGGCGCAGAAATTAATACGGAATTTGACGATGTCTGTAAAAAAAGATTCACAAACAGAGGGACGCGGCCCGGAAAGTTTGAGAAACTCTGCTTCAAATACTTCCAACAACATCCTTGGGCTCCGTGGTATTCGTTTTTCATTACGAAGTAGCATGAGTTGACGTAATCAAAAGTGAAAATTCTGGGTCGTGGTTGCATTGCGTGATCACATCTCAGTGATCTGGAGGTCAGACTACCGGTACTGTTAAATATTTGATGCTATTTCGTTTTGGCATTCGTGTCCATATATTTGAGCATTGCTCTCTTGCCATATGAGGTGGAATTATCGTTATGCGTTTTACATTAGTTGATATCGATTAACGCCGAGCCTTTCTTCTGGGAACGACGCAGGCAAAAATCGGGGCAGTCCCTATGGCGAGATTACGATTGGGGTTTTGAGTAAATCGCATCCGTTGTAGTTATTTAAGTGCAGTTACTTTAATGCATATCCTCTTGGGGAAATTTATGTATTTTTCACGCTTCAGTTACAGTGATTTTGTCTAGAGATATCCGAATAAACTTATTTATATCTAGTTACTCGGCGCTGGCGCATTGGTGGCTTGCAACACACTTCTATCAGCATCCTTTTCATTTTTGGTAGACCTTACTTTGAACACATTTTGATAAAGTAATACGTCAAGGTGTTTCATTTAATCGACGCTGGAACGTAACCAACTTCAGATATGGGAAATCACCCAACGTATGATATTGTATTTGTTCTGCGTGTTGCATTTGTTCCATCGCATAGATATGGCAATGTCACATTTTGTGTACTGTGTCTCACTTTATTTGTAGTGTACACGCCTACTGCTTGCCCAGTTCTCAGTAGGGCAAATATAACTACCACAAATGATAGATTAAACTTAAACAATGGGTATATATTGCCAATAAATACTACATTAACCGGCGCCGTCCGCATCCACCGGTCTCGCTCTTGCGCCCGCTGAAGCCCGACCCCGTTCATACTATGAACGATTAATGGTGATAAGCTGAAACTAACTATTACAAATTAAAAATTACAGATGAAACCTGACGCTCGGTGGAACTCCAGACGGCGCCAGGGGGCGAATGCTCCCACATTTTTATTTTATCGGACTTTGTTTTTGAACCAATTTTCAGTGGTTGAAGATTGTTGTTGTCGCTAGAATGGTATCATATTAAATTGTTTCAGCATCATCTGCTGCCTCTATGATATTCGTTTCTTCATTTCGAAGTTTTATGTGTTGTCGTCATCAAAAGTGAAAATAGCGTGCCGCGGTTCCGTGATCTGGTGGTCAGACTACCGGTACTGTAGAAGATTTGATACTACTTCGTTTTGGTCTCCGTGTCCATATATATGAGCATTGGTCTCTTGGTAATTCCTCGGCGAAGAAAACTGTCCAACGGTGATTGGGAATCAGTCTCTAGCTTTCTATGTCGATATTGAATCGAAATCAATTGCATTTTTCTTATACTTAGAGATCAAAATTTCAGAATATATTATGAGTCGAGAGTTGCAGTCGAAATAATGAACTGAAATTAGAATTTGTTTGCAAACGGGCGAGAAGTATGTGTACCAATATGGGGGTAACTAATTCCGTTCGCCTACTTTACATCAAGTTGTGTAAAGGGACTGAAATCTATGGGCAGGGGGAAATATTCACTTGGCTAACACAAACAGTCCCCGAACTCGTAATAGAACTAAAATAAGGAAAATCGGTTTAAAATGATGGCCTAACTCTAACCTGGTAAACCTGGTACACACACTCTCGGGAGTACATGCAAACATATATCGCACGGAAAAACTCACTCATATCTGGTTACCTAGCCAAGCAATAATATTTTTGGCATCTATTTGACTATTTGAAACGAACTTATGATTTGGAATAACCATTTACGAAATTACTTAAACGAAGAAGTCTGAATACAAGTAGTTTCTTATACAAATGTCGAGGATAATTCGCATAGAAACGCCAATAGAGCAACGCATTTAATAAATTACACTTGTAACTCCATTATTGATACTTTTTCCACTTTTGCACAACTCAGTTTGAACAAACTTGTATGAAGTAATTTTCTCGGCGGATGAGTTTCATTGAATCGACGTTTGAACGTAACCGACAACACGCATAGGGGAATCACCCAACGTCGGATATTTGTATTGGTTCTACGTGTTGCATTCGTTTCGTTGCAGAAATATGCCAATGTCACATTTCCTGTACTGCGTCAGTCATTGGTGTACACGCCTCCGACTCTCCCTGCTTTCTGTAGGACAAATATAACTACCATAAATGAAAGATTAAAATTAAACTATGGTTATATATTGTCAATGAGGACGATATTAACTGGCGCCGTCCGCATCCACCGGGCTCGCTCTTGCGCCCGCTGAAGCCTCATGGCATTAAGCTCACAATCGACAACAGTCTCTCTTACACAACTGCAAACGAAACCTGACGCCCGGTGGAACTCTAGACGGCGCCAGGGGGCGAATGCTCCCACATTTTTTTTTTATCTCCAAATAACTAAAAAATCACTATTTTATTCATCAGGGATTTGATCTTTCTATGATACATAAAATAAAGTTAATCCCGTATAGAGAGTGTTCCAGGTTAGGGTTAATTTTATTCCGATTTCCCGATTTCCAATTATTACGAGTTCGGGACTGTCGGCCGAGTTTTTTTTTTATGTACGGTCCGCACGGTCTTCATTTGTATCTGAACCCTCTGTAACAATGGCTGCACAGCTCTGCTCTAAAGTATTAAACTGACGTTTACAATTCACAACCCCGGGTTGGGCGAACCACCAACCTTGAGGTTTTATTATTACAATGCCATATTCTTTGCGTGGTTTCTTTCACTTTCGTTGCTGTGTACACGCCTCCAATTCGCCCAACTTTCTGCAGGGAAATGTAACCACCACAATTGAAAGGTTAAAATTGAACTATGGTTATATATTATGAATGAGTACAACGTGGTCTGGCGCCGTCCGCGTCCATCGGGCTCGCTCTTGCTGCGCCTGCCGAAGCCTCACATGGTGTTAAGCTCATACTCACTACCGCAAACTGCAAGAAACCTGACGCTCGGTGGAAGACTAGACTGCGCCCCCACCTCTTTATCTTCAAATAACGGAAAAAGGCACTATTTCAGTAATCAGATTTTTTATTTATTTATCTCATATAAAATACACTTTGTTAATTGTATCCCATTCTTTCATGGAGTCGTTCATTGCAATTTATATGCAACAGTAATACTCAAATAAGTGAACACAAAATGTGAATACTAATATATGTGTTTATTATCTTCAACTTTAAACTTTTTTACACCCTACGTCTCTCTAAACTTAACCAACCCATTGACCAGAAAGAAGTTCAAATCGGTCTCCCTGCGTCCGCTAAAATTACGATTAATCTGTAGGAAATATCGATAAAAATAAGGCCATAATGATCCCGATTGTTTCATTTTGCATAATTTCATTATATAAACGCCAGTCTAGAAACTGATTCCTATTGTGTTTTGGGCTTCCCGCCCAGTAACCAAGTCTATTATCTGTTCCCACCGCTGTTGTAGACGGTAATAAAATGGAATGAATGCTCGTTGGAACTGTGTGTATCACTGATTCCGCTCTTCGTGCAACAAGTTCCGAAATGAATATGTTTTTGCACTAAAAAGATTGGTTGCTTTCTATTCTCCTACCAATTATCTTTCAACTTTTACCTGAAGCCTCAGAATTTTACATTGAACGAACTTGTTCGAGTTATTGCCCAGCTGTTCTAAGTTTATGTTACTTAAGATAACCCAACTTATTCTAACTTAATAAACAGATTCAAAGTCAACTAGATAGAAAATTAGTTGTGAAGCCTTATTAGATAGTACCGAAACGCGTGTAAAGTAAACCGCTGACATGGGCATCCGACCCGTTGGGTAATCCAGTCTGGCCCGCCTGATTCTGCCGGTTCCATTACATTTGAACCCACGTACGTTTGAACCCATGACAATTGCACCTGTATGCTATTGCACCTATGGAATTTTTTTTGTTTCACGGATAGTTAAACCCATACTAACCCTAACCCATGGATTTTAGCACCCGCATATAGATTGAACCCGTGGATATACGCATGGGTTCAAATGTACATGGGTTCAAATGTACGGTCACCGATTCTGCCACAACCAAATGTTGATGTTTTAGCTTAAATAGCTCAAGGAATTTGTTCAGATTGCGAATACATTTAGTTTTGGCACGAGGCTTGTTGTTTTTCAATTTTTCTTTTGTAACTCTGTAAGTATTGTTCATAAAATGTGACTTTTTACGTCACACTTACATGGCCCGCCAGTCCGGGTGGGCAACATTTTTGGCACCCGCTCTAAAAACCTCGCCCACCCCTGGTCTAACGTATTGAACAGGCGTTAACAATTCACAACCTTGGGCTTGGCGGAGCCGCCAATCTTGAGAATTCTATTATTACAATATTACGATGCCATATTCTTAGCGTGGTTTCTTTCACTTTCGTTGCTGTGTACACGCCTCCAATTCGCCCAACTTTCTGCAGGGAATGTAACCACCACAATTGGAAGGTTAAAATGAAACTGTGGTTATATATTGCCAATAAATACGGGGTAGGTTGGCACCGTCCGCATCTGTCAGGCTCGCTTCTGCGTACGCTGAAGCCTTAAAAAGGTGCTAAGCTCAACAAACATTACCCAAACTACAAAAGAAATTTGACGGTAAATTAGACCGTGCCTTCCACCTTTTTTTTATCCCCCCTCACCCCACCCTCCAACTACAGGGAACAGCTGTTTTTTTGGTCTCAAACAGAAATTCGGCCTCTGGCTTCCTTTCATTGGTATTGGAATGCATTTTTAAATATCTGAAATCGATATTTTTAGGGATTTATGTAAAATGTAACTTTTCTTCAATTGTAATTTACTAACTCCCGCTATTTTGCAGTGTGTTTATGTCACACAAGTTAGATGAACATTCGTGTTTTTGTCCTATTTTTGTATGTTCGTTTGTGTTATAATAACTGGCATATTTCCACGTCTTTTAAACCTTTTTGGCCATATTCCTGATTTCCCCAATCTTCTGAGTGTTCATCGTTTTGTGTAAGTTTTGTAAATTGCATATCGGGTGAATCAAAACAAACTGGCACTCCCGTAGTGTTTAAACCAGGTCAGAGTTAGACCATAATTTTATTCCGATTTTCCTTATTTTAGTTCTATTACGAGTTCAGGGACTGTCTGTGTTAGCCAAGTGGATATACCCACAGGTTTCAGTCCCTTTACACAACTTGATGTAAAGTAGGCGAACAATATTAGTTACCTCCGTATTGGTGCACATACCTAAGGAGCGCCAACAAATTTATATTCATATTAAGATAAGTCGAGAATCAGACTCAAAAAGTGAAAATAATAATAGATATGCAAACGTGGTTGGATTTACGGTCCACTGAGACATCTGAGGATAAAATTACTCATATCTATTCTCAGTACCTCACTTCCCTAATAAATACCTTGCTTTGAACAAACTTTTATTAAGTATAGTGTATATAGTATGCATATATATATAAGTGTAGTGTATATCGGTGTCGCGCGCAACTAAAACAATGATCTCACCCACAATTATGTGTGGTCAGAAATACGGAAATTTTATATGCTGTTGGGAATTTTAAGCGTAAAATGACTTTGTAGCGTAGGGATAGTAATATTGGAAAAGGAAAGTTCGCGTCGGAATGAATTGTTTTGATTAGTAGCGCGAGTATATATACTATATTATAGTTTCAAGCCATGAAGCGACGCAAAATATCGCTACAGGAGGCTGTATTGGCCTCCAATGCCACTCCAACGTACTTTTATGTAAAAGTTTTATGTCGATTTTTCACTGCAAGCCTTATACTTTTAATATCACTGTTTTATGTTCTACTCTAACCCTAGAACGCATTTCAAATCTTCAGATAAAATGTTACATTTTGTTCGCATATAATTATTATAACAACAAAAGATTAGCGGATTAGAAAATAATTGACAAGTAAAATCTGGCCATATTTGAAGAAAACTTACGTCATTCTCTGCTAAAAATCAGCGTACCTTAACGGGCTATCATTTTCGCTAAATTTTGAACCGATTGCAATGTTCGGAATGCCACGATAAACGGTCGTCTGCAAGTTATCTTCGATGTGTGACGTCATATAGTATTTTTAAACGACGCCGTTCGCTGAAGGAGAAAGTCGCGTGAATCCGTCTCAGTGGCATCATCTAGCGGATGTCGTTTTTGCAATATAATGCCGTGTGGACAAAATATCTAATAACCCTTTTTTGTACATTTTGGTCTTGCAATCTAGTTATAATAAAGTCATCATATGGCTATATTTCGTTAGCTCTTACCAGATCAGAAATAACGTTGTGCAATTGTAACTTAGCTGATTTGGTGGTGAGGCCAAATTATAATGGAGTATCACAAATCACTAATATCCTTGTTGTAGGAATTCAAGAGTCTTATTTGACCAAAATCATATTATTAGGTGGCTTTGACTTGGAGTTTCTTATTTTACATCACTTTTTACAATCCAGTTCATTTTTTATAGTTATTAGTTATTTTTTTACTTAATATAGTTAATAGTTATTCTTCCAACATAAATTCTGACACTGAATTATTCTATACCTGTAGGAATATCATCTATGGTGCTTTAACAATATTTTTCAAAATGTATATTTTTCTGCTTCCTATCAGAATGAGGTAAGAATGTGTTGAGAATGTTCTGCGAAAGCATGATGTTTGTTGTCTTTAATGTTTTGAATTTACCAAAAATTGAAATGAAATCAGCTGTTAAGCATGTTTACTGTTTGGAGAATTGTGATCTTGTGAGGGTGATTATAAAGACTCTGCATATTGCATAATGTTACGTAACTGATTGTCCGTTTGGTTTTCCTCCATAACTGGAATTGGCAATCAAACTGTATATTTAGATATTTTGCAAGCTAAAATCCCATCAAGATGGTTGAAGAAACTATCAGTTAGAATTACGCAAGACTAACAAAATTTCTTTGCCTTTGTGGAAGTGGATTCGTATGCTGTGACAAGAATAAAGATGACTATACTATATGATTGAAGAGTCTTGCTACACTCTAACACAAATGTATTTCTGTAAAGTTTTGTCTGTGCAGCGAGACCCTTGAATCAAATTGGATGATTGAATGTTGGATTATGTGCATCATAGAATCGGGTTCAAGTGACAAACTAATCCCATATTTGACTTGGGCTATTGAATAAATGAGAAATCATGCTCTGCGTTGAATTGTGTAGGGAATGTTCTGCAAAAGCATGGTTTCTTTTGTCTTGAATTCGGTGTTCCCGAAGTATTGGTGTACAACTTGAACATAGTATGTTTACCAGGTTAGGGTTATCAGGTTGTGTGCCATCTTGGTGCACATACTTCCGGAGCGCCTTGAATTCTTAATAAATTTATCATAAATTTGTAATGAAAGTATGCTAAGCATGTTCACTGTTTTTGTTGGAGTTAATTATATGTGACATCGGTTGATGTTCTCTGCGTATTGCGGAGAGTCCACGTACTGCTGATCGATTTTATAAGTTTTTAACTAATCTCAAGTTTAGGGTTTTTGCAACTTGTGATTTTGTGGAGGTCACTTTATGAAAAAAGATTAGTGAGCTGTGCTCATTGCAGATTTCTCACATAACTAACTGCTGAGTCATTATCACCCCCCCCCCAAGTTTATGCATCTTATAACTAGGTATCTAGTTATCTGACATGGACTGTTGTCTGTTTGATTGTTGTGAGTGATCATGTCATAATTTAGTAATTGTCCGATTGTGATCACACAATATGGGCTGGAAATTGGATAAATATCTTGAATAACTCGAAGATTCTTTAACTTCTAAGAAAACAGAAAATGCATGATTTAAGAAGTTTATTTCAGTGAAAACATGAATTAATAAATGTTTGTTTGTTATATGCTTGTGCCCAGGGCAACTTATTGGCAAGAAATTGTATCATATTCAGAATGTTTTTGCTGCCTGTCAATGCATAACATTGAAGCATTGTGATTTAAATTGTAGTCTTGATGCTGCCTGTGTCAAAGTACAGAACCTCTATATTTATATATATATGGCAAAATCAGTGTTTAGAAAAAGGAGCACTGTTCCCACTTGTGTCTTGAAATTGTACATGGAAACATTTATTTGTATATTCAGTTCAACTTTCTTTCATTCAAACCTCATTCCACCCCATCCTTCCCCCTTTTCTCCCTTTAAATGACATCCAAAATTTGCTCCCAAAAACATATTGATTTGTTTATACAACATGAAACTATCCTAAGATTCACCTATTTCAGGTTCAATATATCCTTGGTATGTGCACATGTCCGACTCAGTTTCCAATGGTAAAAGTCAGTGAAGGAAAATATAAAGTTGGAGATTCGAAAACACTGATATTCATGAGGGTGAGTATGAATATGTTTCCTAGTGATTCTCTTATGGCGCGGCGGTGTGGCTCTTTAGATACTCAGCCTAAATGAGGAAAGCTGTCTTTGACTCTTTGGAATCCATCACTCTACCCAATTGCACATCAGCGGCTGTTTGCAAGAGCCCTCTTTAGCCTAGAATTCCATGATTAATTGGGACGACGTCTCTGCAGCTCTGGCTTATGTAGTTAGGATTATTTGCTGAAAGGTTGCGGGACTTTTCGCTGTTGCAGGGTGGTTGACTCAACTTATTGCCTAAAATCCTCCATTCTATTGGGTTTCCCATTTCCAGGGTAAAATAGGGAAAATCCTTTCCAATTCATCAATTTATGTGAGAAGTAATGAAGATCAGATATATTCTCCTATTACAGAATATTTGTATTTACTGTATCCTCATAATAAAATTAAATGATTGAGATCGATTAAAATATTTTCTTTTCTAGATCTTACGCAACCATGTTATGGTTCGAGTTGGGGGAGGATGGGATACATTGGAACATTACCTGGACAAACATGACCCATGCAGATGCAACCGACATAGGGTCGAACAAAAAATTGCGACAAGGTGCTATTTTCTATTCTTCTAAGTATTCGTATTAGAATAGATTGATGGGAGGGAAGCTTTACATTTTTTTTGTATATATTTTTTTCCATTTTGCTGTATTTATCTCAGAGAGTTTTTTTTTCCCTTTTTAGAAATTTAAAGAGACTGAAACCTTTTTTTTTTAAATGTTTTATGGCAATTTTTTACAATTGTGGTATGTTTGTTGTTCAACTATTACGAACACATGCCTGTCTGGCTAGTCTGAGTCTCATGTGCGTTTGTCTAAGTATGTTTGCATGTTGGAGATCACACCAAGATGAACCTGGAGGATTCTTTCCAATCCAGAGTCCTGTTTGGACCAAAAGTTTAAAAATTCCGAAAGACATATTAGCTTATATTTAATGTTTAATGTGACCTTGCAAGGGTATGGTCAGTCGCATTAAAATCTGCTTATGGACCAAGCAACTGGAACAATTATTAAGTTAACTATTTCCATTTATTTATTCAACATGGATTGGTAACCAGTCTTCAGAGCCATCTAATGCACTTTCTTATAATAAAATCTAATTTTATCTACCGAACTAAGCTAAGGCAACTTGCCAAATTTGGGTAATAATGTTGGAGTAACATTAACATTTCTCTTGTTCTGAGAAGTCGTTTTTTGTTTAAACCTCAATGTCTTATCAAGTTCTTTTATCAAGTCTAAAGATTTGCATGTTTTTAAGAACAGTAGCATGTAGTAACTTAGTACAAAGAATTCTCTCAAAGCACTGCAATATGTGCTTTTCTCCTTATGCCGGGCTTTGAAATCTTCACCTGATGAGATTGCCCTAGTCGTTTCATTTGTGTTAGTATATTTAAACTCGCTAATCGATGCATCTTCTAAGTGCTAAGAGGAAACTTAGTAATGAACCTCTGATTAAACGGGCCCGCAGTTTTGAATTTTGTGCGATATATTCGCATGAGAGAAGATTGCTAAACTTGGTTGCAGGGTGTTTGACATTGTGGCATACGTTTTTCTCCACAGACAAAGTTTCAAGTTTGGAACAATAAAATGGTTAAGTAATACCCAACTCACACCCAACCTGAACTGGCCAGGTGGAAGGTGTCTCACCAACTTCACTCTCTCTTAGGACAATATCCTTCAACAGATGATCAGTGAAGAATTGTTCTTCATGGATTTAACACCTACTGGGGCCACTGTGATTGGCTGTTAGACTTCTTACTGTCACATGTGGTAGTTCATGTAGCCACTAGTCAGTTACGACTTCCTCCACTTTCCAAATTGGTTGATCTAAAATGTCATATAATTATCATCTTATAGGCTTTCCTCTCATTAGATAAATATAAACTATTAAAAAACATATATTCTCTTTTTCCTGATAATATCTTAACAACTCAATATCTTGGCTGCTTTTTAAAAATCTTGTTCAGCTAAGTGAAAGAGCATCTCATTAAACGGTGCTCCCGAAGTATGCGAACCAAGATGGCGGACATCGGAACGTAACAGGTTAGGGTTAGGCGACAATTTTTTTCCAATTTTCCTTATTTTAGTCCTATTATCAACTCGAAGACTAGCCAAGAGCCTTCCGTAGTATTTATACCTAAAATTATGGCCTAACCCTAACATAGTACACATATTACATTCCGATGTCCGCCATCTTGGTTCGCATACTTCGGGAGCCCCCATTAAACAGCTTATATTCTTACCACATACCCTCACATATAAGCCAATCTCACCATTAAGCCGACCCTATAAATCGCATCGCATCTATCACATCAAATGGTTGCAGAAATAAAGTAATGAAAATGCTAACCATTATTTTTACTTTTATTAATAACGGTAAAAAGTTTTTCAAAATCCTCAAAATTCATCCTCACTATCATTGTCAAACTCCTCAAAAAGATTCTTCTAGTTCAGAGTAATGCGCGTATGAGCCATCCCCTCAGTTTGGCAACTTTTTTTAATTTCAAGCTTGGCTTATATGCGAGGACGTATGGTAGTTATATCATTAATTTCATGTAGGCTTTCCTTCCTAGTTAGTTTGCATGTTTTTTTGATCAAATTTCTATGCAGGATTCGTGATCTTGGGATAGTTTTGACTCCGGAAGAAGAGCAAGAACTTATCAGTCGAGCGAAACGTGAAACAAAACGTGATTTTACAGCTCGGAACCGATCCTTGTAATCATGTAGTATTGTTTTGTGTGACCACTAGGTGGTAGCATGTAGTAAATTCATAATTAATAATCTGTCATTTTAGGTAAACTTTTACGCAAACCGACGCAGCAATCTGATTTGTTAATTTCAAAGATACCACAAGGTGGCAGCAAATGAAATTTTTGTAATTTTTCATCCCATAATTTGTCATTCCACTTTGCTCAATAACGCAGCTATTAATATTTGTCCAAATATTCCATCTGCTCTTGGTTTTGGGACTAACAAATGTATTTTATATTGATAAGTGGATTTGCTATTGTGAGATCGCTGCTCCTACCTGCTATTTGAGAAATAAATTAAATCTGCTTTTTATTGATTAATTTTTTATTTTTTTACGATGCTATGCAATTTTATTTAACGAATGTACGGCAACTGAGTGTGTGTAGGTCTTTTAAGCTTTCTTCATTTAAATTTAATTCTGATTGGTATTTTCAACATCTTTTGAACTAATGATAGCTTCTGGAACTTTATACTAGACGGGTTACTTGTTAATCTTGTGATTTCTAACATTTTACGCACATTTGTATTTGTGTATTGAATTCAAATCCATGTATCCGAAAACAATCAAATGACTAACTTATCTCATACCCAACATTGGTAACCGGGCAAAAGGCCATGGTTTGCCATATGATGGCGCGGCGGTGTGGCTCAACGGGCTAAGCGTTAGGAATACGCTCGCCACCGCACCTCTAATTACTCTGCGTGGGTTCGCAGGTTCGAATCCCATGCAGGGATGGTTATGTGCGAGAGGATTGCTGGACTCCTCGCCATCGTTGGGTGGTTCACGTAACCGCTGGTCGGTTACGGCTTCCTCCACCACCAAGTCCATGCTTCCGAAAACAAACAATACAGTAAAACTAATCCCATACCCGACTTGGAATGGTAACCGGACGAGAGGCCGTGGTTCGCCATATGGATAAGCCGTCTTATCGGCTTTCTGCTCCCCCGGGATAAATATGTAAATTCTATCCTTCTATCCTATGATGAAGTCATCTTATCGATATTCCTCTCCATCGGGATAAATGTAATTTAATCCTATCCCATCCTTGAACTATGTAAACCCCTGGTTATATCCATCCTTTCTAATACTTCCTTCTTTTACCTATTTTGGAACTCTTCATTCCACCATCAACATACAAAAAAATTCTTTTTATATCTTGTCAAATTTTTAACGGAAAATCAGCCTCTATGTTTGACTTTCACACAGTTTGAATAGATTACAATGAGTTCAAAAATATGTTTTAAAATAATATTAATTAAGTTGAAAACATCAGCGTATTATTAGCGTATTTCCATATCCCAGAAAATGAAATTCTTTCCTTCTTTTGGATAGGAAACGCTGCGCTGTACAAACGGGCTGGCAATTTCATCACTTTAAATATGTTATCAAACATGACCGGATTTTATATTGTAGCTGTCAAATGTCGTTGTGCTATTAACATTATAACGGTCTTATTCCAATTAATTTCCAATTTCCTTCATAAGCTAATTAATGATTTCACTAATTAATACTGAAACTACTAATCCAAATTATTATCAGACTAACACAGATCAACTTAATCCATCTTAACTTTTTCTCTTTCTTCATTTCGATAAATTAGTATGTTACTCTTGTTATCGACTTGATAGGGGCATGTCTTTTGCTAGTAACAGTCGCAATGTAGGCAGATATCTCTAGATGCATTACTGTGTGAGTTTTTTTTAGATGTGACATTCATACCTGATGTTACATTTAAGTATTTTGTTCAGATAATAATTTTTTAGGTACTCCTGAAGTATGCGCACCAAGATATCGTACAACCTGAACCCTATCCTGGTACGCAACCTGAGTTCAGGTTGTGCGCCATCTTGGTGCGCATACTTCAGGTCCATTTTTTAAGTATTGAGTGCGATTCTTAGAGTTCGGTTTCAATTGGTTTTTACAAGTTTATACCATGATTTAATATAGTTCAGTATGTCTTGTCACTTCAGTGGTGTTCTGTACCTTTGAGAGAAATCTAATTTATTTTTGAGCGATTTTGCTTGGAAAAATCATACTTCGTGAGGAAACAACACTAGTATTTGGTTAGACTGTTTAATCCTATTCTTTCTTATAATTTGGTTAATTCGAACTTGCTCTATTTTTTAGTTGAGGGTCAGCTGCCTTCATTAAACTTTTTTTCGCGTTTCTGTACACTATATTTAAAATTTGAAGTTTCAAGTACTTAATTCAGTTATGAGGAATGTGCAGAATTTTCGATAGATTACCATAAATGCATTCCAGATTCATACATCAGAAACGAATAACTGGCTGTCTATCTTCGCACCCGTCATTGACTGGTAACCAGACGAAAGATAGTGGTTTGCCTTATGATAAAGCCGTCTGATTGGCTTTCTATTCCCTTGGTAGAAATATGAAAATGCTGTCCTGTTCCCATATTGGGTTTCATTAAATTTTTTATATATTGTCATGTCAGGGTGTTTCTTGTCTATAGTTTCAATATGCAAATACAATTCACTAATTTTTAAAACTAAAAGTATGTTTTATTTCAGGTCATGTTATATTTTATTATTTTAATAATTCTTTTATTTCTATTTTATTTTGGATCAATGAAATTTCGTTCCAGGTTTAAATGTTCGACGAACGAATATTTTGGAAAATTACTCAAGGACAAGTAAATACTGTTTTGTAGAAAAAACACAAATCATTTTTGATTTCAATTTCTCCACATTTTTATGATTATTTCTACCGAGATATCCTGGTTTAGAATAGGCTTCTACACATTTCTATTAAAATATATACCGGTATATATAAATAGTGAAAGAGCTAGCTTTGATGATTGTAAAAAGTAGAATCTAATTGATATAAGAAGGAAGTGCTGCATTTTGGAAACAAATCATTTTTGAGAAAATATCGGAAAGCTAGACAAATTTTAAGTTTAGACCAATTGATCAAGGTGGCCACTTTCAAAATTTTCATTCATATCCCATATTAGGACAGACTGTTTCAAAATTATGATAAAATTAGATTTCTGGCCTAAATTTTAAAAGCTTTCATTCGACTATTTGTTATAATGAATAATCAAACAACATTTATGATTTTCTGTCTTTTTTTAGACTTTACAATTTCGGCAATTTTTTCCTTGTAACATGGTCATAAACGTGAAGACTGCAGCACTTGCTTGCAAAATTTGGAATAAGACAGAATTGAGCCAGTTTTTTTATTTCTTGTTTATTGTTAAGTTAAATAATTTACTAGTTTTCTCTTGTGGTTATCAGGTGTGCAAATAATTTGAATTTAAAAAACACCACTGAGCACCTATTTAAAATATCTTAGCACGTCTCTGTTTTTTGGTTTGTGTTACCAGTTTTTTACTCAATGTCACAATAATATTCTGTCTCGGTTTTCTTCATGGCACTAGGGTTCACATAACCGCTGGCCGGTTACAACTTTCTCTGCCTTCCTGTCCTTGCGTCTAAAAACAAAATAACTGGCTAACTAATCCCATACCCGACATGGACTGGTAACCGGTTCGAGAGGCCGTACATGGTTATGATTTGGGGCTCTCCTCCCCTGGGATAAATATTTAAATCCTATCATATTTTGAGACACCGTTTCTTACTAATCATTAGGATGTGTACTCACCTAGTTTTATCTGTTTTTTGTGTGTTAATAATACAATAACAACACAATCAGTAATTAAATCATAACCTCACTGAAGTACATTGATCCAATGTACTGTTTAGAATTGTTCAACTTTACTTTGTTGAATAGATCTGCTCAACTTAGAGATTGCTGTTCTAGGTACTCCTGAAGTATGCGCACCAAGATGTCGCATAACCTGAACCCTAACCTGGTACACAACTGAGTTCAGGTTGTGCGCCATCTTGGTGTGCATACTTCAGGAGGTTCCTGGTTTGCACACTCAAAGTTTGCAGTGACAATTTTTTTGTATGGATGATAGTATTCTAACTTCTTTTAATTAATATTTCGACTTACTATTTGCGACTTATATTAGTGTTTTCGGGCACCCTTTTGATCACAGCTACATTTATTATCAAGCATTGCAAACTTGATCTTTGACTTGACCATTTCTTGAATTAGATTGAGATACGTATCAAGTATTATGAGAAACACTTTTTATATTTGCTCCACTGATTTCACTATTTGGCCTTGCAACTCAGATTTTACTGGGGATGTTTACGCAGCGGTGTGGCTCAACGGGCTAAGCGTTAGGAATACGCTCGCCACCGCACCTCTGATTACTCTGCATGGGTTCGCAGGTTCGAATCCCATGCAGGGATGGTTATGTGCGAGAGGATTGCTGGACTCCTCGCCGTCGTTGGGTGGTTCACATAACCGCTGGTCGGTTACGGCTTCCTCCACCACCAAGTCCATGCTTCCGAAAACAAACAATATAACTAATCCCATACCCGACTCAGAATGGTAACCGAACGAGAGGCCGTGTTTCGCCATATGGATAAGCCGTCTTATCGGCTTTCCTCTCCCCCGGGATAAATATGTAAATCCTATCCTATCCTATCCTATTTAGTGCAATACGACTCCAGACTATTTGAACATGCATTTTAACAAATCGAGCTCACTACCTAGTCACATAACCCAGTGTTCCCGGCGAGGGAACATGTATATCTTTGTTTAACTTGAGCGCTACTGTAACCTTTTTTATTTTGCGTATATATGAAATCTAATCTATGTTTTGTGATCACATTAAGTTATCTAATTTATCTAATTTTTTGCCAAAAAAATATAAAGTTTGCAATCTTTGATTTGTTCATTTTTGTGTGAAATAATAATCACTGATTTCATAATTTTACACCACTTTTTTATGGAAATTCATTTCATTTTACATTGATTATTATATGAATAATACTAAGTTAGAATGAATAATTTTAATCAACCAGAAATCTTTACTACTAAAATAGATTTTAATGATTTGAAATTCAATAATCAGGGTGAACATTAATAGGCCTATTATCAAGAATGAAACATTTCAAGGCTTTTCGAAATACCACAGTCCACAAGAAATGTAATAAATTAAAATTGCTAAATGCTTGGGTCTGCATTTCTCACTTATATTTTAGGTTTCACAAATGCTTTTCGTCTTCGGTACTTTTATATCAATGGCTATTGTAAATATTGAGATTTGAAAAAGGAAATAATTCTTAATTTAAGGTTTTATATTAATAGTCTTCGCCTGTCATATTTCAAAATAATTTTTTGTACATTGTTGCGAAAATGTGTTTGCTAGTCTCTATCACCACCTTGTGAATTATAAACATTCATGATTTTTAATATATTTCCCAATGTTAACAGGTCAAGCCTCAACGCAAAGCAAGCAGCAGAGATCATGAACAAAGCAGGAACTGGTGGTGGTGGGAGCAGTGGTGGTTTGAGTCAACCTAGAAATTCAGAGTTAAGAAAAAGCAGGGATGACTGGAGGTATGTGACCTTATCCATGATTTCACCTTGAGTTTCTTCATAGCTCATTAACCCTGTGTCACTGTCCGATAACCAGTATTAGTGTTTCGTGCCTTTCTTTGATCTCAAATGCTGATTTTTTGCTTCACTTTTTTGTACAGTGTGGGTGTCTTTTTCATGTCTCACCTCCACTGGTATTTTTACTAGTGCACAAAAATACGTATTTCTGCTCAGGATGAACATCTTTGTTCATTTAATATAAAAATCCTATTCTCACTTAAAACCTGATTGCTGAGTTTCAACAATCCGGTGTTCCAGAAGTATGTGCACCAAGATGTCGCACAACCTGAATCCCAACCGGTACACACATACTATGTTCAGGTTGTGCGCCATCTTGGTGCGCATCCTTCTGGAGGTCCAATAATCCTGACCGTTATCTAAACGTTTAACAAGTGCCATTTATTCTAGCAATAACAACATCAAAAGCCAGAGCTTGCCCGGTTTCAACAACACCATGTCCACTGTGTCGCCTGGTCGAGGATCAAAGGTCAGGGATGAAAGTTCAACACCACGAGAAAGCCGGAAATCAAAAAGCACAAATAGAACCTCAGAAGCAATGAACCAGAACAGTAACCATAGAAACGATATCATGGAATACTTTGATGTTGATGCATCATACATTGACCCAAGGCATGCACCCCAGAACAGGGCTCGGAGCAGGTCCCCAGCCCCAGATAGAGGGTCAAAATCTCTCTCTCGGTACAGTACAGACAATAAACGGCAAAGTAATAACCCAGAAATCAAAATTACAAAATCCAGCAGTTCTGATTTAAATAATACCTATCCTGGATCAAGAGACTCAAAAAGTGGAAATTTACGAACTTCAAAAAATAATTTATCATTACCCGGGGGGAATAAATCACCCCCGAAAAGTCCAACTGAGCGAAGAAGCAAAACCCCAACTCCTGGAAACCTGCGTTCCTCTTCAACGAGTGCCTTGTCACATGAGTACTCCCCACCCCGTCGCTCCGTGACCCCTACCCCCACGTCGACCTCAGAGCGCCGAGCGGCTCTTAGTGTATCTCGATCAAAAAGCCCAGATCCAGACAGAATGCTACGTACTAGTACAATAGAGGAGAAAAGAAAATCAACCACTAGAGGGACCAAAGGTCCACCGTCTTCGTACAGGTTAATATGAATAACTTCTGTTTATCATTTGCTTAACTTATTTCAGTTTTGTTTTCTTAATTAATATAAAGTGAGGAAAGCTCACGAGATGGCTCAATCATTATTTTTATGAGGCGAGTCACATTTGTGGTTTGAACAATGCACTGGATAGGTATTCACTGATGCGCTACCTGGTTTTGTGAAGGGCTGAGATATTTAGGTTTAGCATTGCGTATTTTATCACACCCCAGGTCTGACAAGGGCAAACTATGTCCTGTGGGCCTAATCCGGCCCGTTGGGTATTTCAATTTGGTTTACCTGCCACAACCAAACTAAAACCAAATATTGATATTTTATCTGGAAAATAGTTCAATGAATTTGTTGAGATTGCGAATAAATTTAGTTTAGTACGAGGCTTATTGTTTTCCACTTCTGCTTTTGTAACACTTCATAATAATAAAATGTAACATTTTACGCCACACGTACATGGCCCGCCAGTGTAGATGAGAAAATTTTTTGGCTGTTGGTCTGAAAATCTTGCCCACCTCTGCCCTAGATGAAATGGTAGACATGGGGTTGGTCTTAAACTCAGATGTATCAATTTTGCACCCTTCAGAAACTCCGAAACGCTACCTCGAAACTACAAAACGACTGAGAAACACCCAAAACTGGAAACAACAAACTCTCGCCCGTTAACGCCGAGATCAACAAACACTGATAGAAGATCAGCTTCAACAGACAGGAGATATAACTCATTACCGCGACCTTCCTCTGCAATGGCTATACATAGGGATGATGAAGTTGGTAGGTGTAGATCTAATATAGTGGTTCTCAAACGCTGGGGGCGGCCCGCAAGCGAGGCATAGACAATTTTCAAACGACTGGGACGCGTAGACAATTTTTTGAAGGGGCGTGAAGCTAATTGAAAATAAAAATATTTGTTAGATTTGATCTTACTCTCCTTATTTTGGACATTTACATTTGGGTGCATAGAGATGATGAACAAACAATAAATTTATTCCACCATATCATACATGAATTCATAAATGAATTAGGACATAACATATTTGGATACCAGAATTCACTGCGATGGTGTGTACATGCGAAGAGACTAATATCATCATGAGTCTTTTACACCAAGAATATTGTTGCGATTGTGCTCCATCTCAGGTTCTATTTGTTGTAACTACAGTAAATTTTGCTTTGTGGCGGATCACTTTGAAATTCTTTTTTGTGACAATTTTTGGCGAAAATTCATATTTTGGAAAATCCTTGTGAAAATATGCGTTGTCTCGAATCCTTGTGAAAATTTGTATTGTTGCGAATCCTTGTGAAAATTAGCGTTGTAGCAAATCAGTTCGAAATTTTGCATTGTGACATGCCACTTTAAAAATTTTTGTTGTCGCAATTTTTTGCAAAAAATCATGTTCTGGAGAATCCTTGTGAGAATTAGCATTCAATACATTTTTTTTTCGTTCAGATTCTGGAAGAAAATCAACAACCCTGTCAGTAACCAGAGGAAGCTCACATCACAAGAGTATGCAGGTAGGAATAACATGGGGACTATAATGTGCTCACTTCAAATAAGGATATGGACAAGCATTTATTGCAGTCAGCTAATAGCTAAGCAATGAATCAATATTCTCATCACAAAGTTATGGGGGTGAAAATTATATGTTAGGGGCATTAAAAGGTCAAAGGTTACTTATAAAAATTGTTGAGAAAAATTCATGATTTTTTTGGGTCATTATTTTTGCCTCATTTCACAAAAGGTCTCTAAATACTCAATGGTTGTTGCATTGTAATGTAGCAAAGAACCAATATTCTCATCGCAAAGTTATGGGGTGAAAATTATATGTTAGGGTCATTAAAAGGTCATAGGTTACTTATAAAAAGAAAACTGATTGTTATTTGGGGTTATCATTTTTGCCTCATTACACAAAGGTCTCGAAATACTCAATGGTTGTTGCATTGTAATGAATGTCAGTTTATTGCATTTTGTCATCGCGCCATAGGTTGTTCCTGTATAGGTTCACACATCGAAATCATGTGGAGATGATTATGTTGAAGAATTGGTTTACGTTTACCACCATAGTCTATGAGACAGGAAAAAATAACTGATTAACCATTCCTATATTCATACTGGACTGGTGATCGGATAAAAGGCTGTGATTCGCCATAGGATTGAGTCATGTTATCGACTTTCTTTTCTTGTGATCAGTTACGGCTTCTTCCACCATCAAGTTTGTAAATTTGGGAACAATATCTGGCTTAACTATTCTTATACCTGAACTGGACAGTAACCAGTAGAGAAGACAATGATCAAGCCGTCTGATTGACTTTCATTTCTCGTCGGGATACATAGAAAATTTAAAACCTATCCCAAACTTTTTGGCTTGATGTTCACTCAAATGTTATAATTTGTCTTTTTTCAGGATATCCGTGATTCGAGACCAGCACGTCCAAAATCAGCTCTTGGAATCTATTCCTCAACGAGCAATCTTTCCACTGTGCCATCCAGTACTAACAATGCAAAGAATCAAGGAAGAAAAACTGTGGCTTCAACCACTGCAAATAATTCTATGCAAAGGTAAGTAAGTCTAAATAGGCTGATATTGTGTTTGGATGGGGAGAGGAAAGCTGATGAGAGGGTATATGCAAAAGTAAATCAAGGTTAAGATGGTGGAGATTGGTGATTTTGTATTTGAAGGGGGGGGGGGGGGGGAGCAAATAAAGTGGAAAAAAATGTTTAATCTGTATAATTATCAAAGAGTGCAAATAATACTATGCGAAGGTAAGTCTGATAGAATAAGATTTTGTGTTTGGAGGGGGATAGGAATGCTGATAAAGTGGCATATTTATCACCCACTGCAAATAATTCAATAGGAAGTTGAGAAGACAATTCTATGCAAAAGTATGTCAAGATATGATGAGATTTTATAGTTATCTAGGAGGGAGAGCAAAGGTGACAATTTTATGCAAAGATAAGTGAAGGTTGAATCTTCATGGTTTCGTATTGCTTACTCAATTTCCTCTAATCCTTGCCAGGGTGTGATGAATTGGGTAGATAATCGCAAACTGGAGAGGTTCTGGTTATAATACTGGCACAGCTTCTTAGGTATCAGTGGGTGCTTGTTCAGAGCCTTGTTTAAAGTGAGAAACTCAAAACTCTTCTTATAAAAAAAACTAGATAGATGAGTTTATCAGTTGTGACTTTCCTTACCAGTTATTTTGCGTTCGTTTTAGTTACATCCTCGCCACTTTAGGGCAGTCACGCTCCAAGAATTCTTATTCAAACAAATATTTGATTTAAAATGAAATAATAATCAATCGTCAAGTATTTGATAACTTTCCTAACACAAGACCTACTCCTGAAGTCTTAAACAAACATAACTGGCCTTTTAAATGGTATTTTACCAATACCAACAATATTTATACAACTCCTAACAAGTCAGGGCAAGATGGCGTTATAAGTAGTCAAATGAGGGCTGCAACACTTCAAAATATTTTGATTTTGATCGAGTACGATACATGGATAAGTTTTGGAGAATTTTGATTATTTATCATTGAATCAGGCTTGTTCGAAGATAACATTTTTTTGTTGTGTGGTTACAATAGCAAATCAGAATAAGGAATTCCAACTTATAATGACTAACCCATCATAGTGTTCACTTTTAAAAAGCGTAGTCTAATTTTTAATGAAATTTAGATGAATTTGGACTATACTTAAAGCTTTAATCATTGATTTTTGAATTTCTAATAATTTAACAGTTATATTTACAAAATTGTATAAGTAATTTGGTACCAAAGAGAACAAAAATTATCAAAAAATTGAATGGTAACACTTTTTCAAATAATTCTTCTTTTATGATTCTGTAAACCAAGGTTGTCTGTTTTACAATCATTTTATGCGTAATGGATTGTAATTCTGTCTGTGAGAGTTTGAGGAATTTATTATTGAGGTTTTATTTAGCTAGTGACTGTAGTTTTAGAAATTTCTTTTTTCTTAGGATGCTGTATTGCACAGCATAAGATTTCATATTTGTATTTCGAGAGAAAGGATTTTTTTCGGTGCTCCCGAAGTATGCGAACCAAGATGGTGGACATCGGAACGTAACATGGGTAACAGGTTAGGGTTAGGCGATAATTTTTTTCCATTTTTCCTTATTTTAGTCCTATCAGTTCGAAGACTATCCAAGAGCCTCCCGTAGTATTTATACCTAAAATTATGGCCTAACCCTAACCTAGTACACATATTACATTCCAATGTCCGCCATCTTGGTTCGCATACTTCGGGAGCCCCTTTTTTTCTTTATGGGATACTGTTGCACAGCTTAGGATTTAATATTTATATTTCGAGAGAGAGGAAAGATGAATAAAAGATTGTTTCTTATGAGGACGGTAGTCTGGTTTGGCATATTTTATTTATTTTTGCGAGGGGAATTTCATTGTTTAAGTAATATTTAGCTATTGGTCTCGAAGCCTGGCATTACCGTACTTATTTTATCTTGCATACTACAGTTGGATTTTGTTTTAGGGAGAGAAAAGATGAAAGATAAACTACTACTATCTCTTATATAGTTGCTAGTTGATGTTTTCAGGAATTAAATTGGAAGGGTTTTTAAAGTTTTAGAAAGCATTATTTCATTATTAGGATATACATAATTTTACGTGGTTTGGATTTTTATATATCATTGAGAAAAACTAATTAGAAGGGTGTATTTCCATGTGCAACTTCTTCTCAAGATAGCCATGGCAGAACCCCAGATAACCATGCTGTTTGACACAGCATAAAGCAAAAGCAATAATAATCTAAAGGAGAGAAGATTGTCTCTTACCTGGTTACTGGTATGGTCCGCTCCTAAAATAGATTAGCTTCTTCTTAGCGCGGCGGTGTGGCTCAACGGGCTAAGCGTTAGGAATACGCTCGCCACCACACCTCTAATTACTCTGCGTGGGTTCGCAGGTTCGAATCCCATGCAGGGATGGTTATGTGCGAGAGGATTGCTGGACTCCTCACCGTCGTTGGGTGGTTCACGTAACCGCTGGTCGGTTACGGCTTCCTCCACCACCAAGTCCATGCTTCCGAAAACAAACAATACAGTAAAACTAATCCCATACCCGACTTGGAATGGTAACCGGACGAGAGGCCGTGGTTTGTCATATAGATAAGCCGTCTTATCGGCTTTCCTCTCCCCCGGGATAAATATGTAAATCCTATCCTTAATTGGACAATTATACAGATTGTTTTCCAAAGTGAAGGAGTTAGCAAAAATTTGTTTCGGGACAGTGCCGGGCTGATAGTCATATTATTGACAATTGCCTTCTGATCAAGTCTAGGTTAGTACAAGCAATATAACAGTTAACAGCTAATGAATGAGATTAAAATAGCTAGGCAGATAAAAATATTTTGTACTAAATTAACCTCTCACCGATGTCAGTGTCAATATTTATGATATTTGACAGCCAATTTTATTCTCCCAGATGTTCTTTTTATCAGTTGTTTCCACACCTTTTTTAGTCACGCCACATGAAAAGACATTATGTTTGATACCGCTGATAAAATGTATATGTGATTTTGAATGTGCTCAAATATCTAGGATATTTTGTTTGGACTTCAACAGGTAATTTTTCATCTTTTTCTCAGATTAAACACTAAGAATCGTTCCCAGTCTATGGACAACCTGCCAAAGCAGTTATCAACACCTAGTCCAAGTGTTACACAGAGGAATATGTTCTTTGAAAGGTAATTTTTGCAGGATATTAGATTTACAGTTTTTTTACCTTTTTTTTTGGTTTTATTCAACTAAAGGCTCATAGGCAAGCTTATGGAAATAAACTAATATAATCCTGTGGTTTTAGTATAATTTTTCATTTGGCCTCAAACAGTCTATGATGACAATCTTTGGGTCAACTCTCTATTGTAATGTATCTTATTATGAAAACACAATATGCTATTGTTGTATAACAATTGAAAAAAGAATAATAAAAGTTTGGTAAACATTCGTCTTCCATTGAATGAAGTTGACTAAATTATTTTTGCAATGGGTGGTTGCTTTGTGTCCCTATCCAACAGGAGTGTGCCGCCCATGGCAAGAGCCCTACCTGCCATACCCTGGACCCCTATCAAATAGTACAAAGTGCACATAAATGGACATCACAGTAATACTAAATGAGTAAAATACACGCAAAGTTTTCAGTAATTTATCCAAAAGTTTGCTGTTTTGTTTTGATAAAAGTCAGACACTTTCCATGATTTGAGGCATCACTGTACTGTATTTTAGCATTGCTCTCTTGTTTTGTGTAAGCCAGTGGTTCCCAAACCGCGATCCAAATACGGACCAGTTACGGCCCACACAACGATTTAATATGGCTCGCCGAACTGAAGTTAAGTCGAACTTGTAACGTGATTATCACAGGCTAAGCCCGTTTATATCCGTATTCATATATATATAATCATTATATTCGATTATATATTCGAATTCCAAGTCCATGCTTCCGAAAACAAACAATACAGTAAAAACTAATCCCATACCCGACTTGGAATGGTAACCGGATGAGAGGCCGTGGTTCGCCATATGGATAAGCCGTCTTATCGGCTTTCCATTCCCCCGGGATAAATATGTAAATCCTATCCTAATTGAATTCAATTATACCAGTATCATAATAGGCGTTGATATCGGCACGTTGCGAAGCTTCTCTCTCCTGACCCGTGAATATCCTTCCACTTCTAATTTTGGACTCAGTCAATCAAATTTGGGATCCGCTGATGTGAACGATGAAATATATGCTGTTAACGGTTCCATTTAACGGAACCATTAGGTTCTTTGACATGATTTTTTTTTAATAACTTATGTTCGACTTTTTTTCTTTACATGTTAATTACTATCAGGCATAGCCACGGGTGTCACTGCCCGACATCCGGTATTGTTCTTTTGGCCCTTCCTTCACCCTGGTATGCCATTTTAACATTTTCATTATATTACCAGGTTAAGTCGACCAAAAACGGCTCCCAAGAACAAGACAAAAAGCAACATAGTGGATGAAGACGTCCTATTGGTTGAAAGAAAGGGAGAAGGAAGTCATGTTGTGCAGAGGAACACAGTTCAAAGGTTAGAGGTCATTTCTATAAATTGGAAAGTTTTTTATCAGAGATGACCAGGACTGATATTCTACAATTTCAATGTGATCTAGATAAAATAGGATTTACCGTACATATTTATTCCGAGGCAGAGGAAAGACGATAAGACATCTCAATCATATGGAGAACCACGGCCTCTCGTGCGGTTACCAGTCCATGTCGGGCATGGGATTAGTTAGTCAGTTATTTGTTTTTGAAAGTATGGACTTGTGATCTGAAATAATATTTTAGCGCTCAACCAAAAGGCATGCAGAAGTCAATGTAGTATATTCAATGAATCCAAATCAGGAAATTTGAAAAAATTAACATATACATGATTTGATTGAATGAGGCAATTCTGAATTATTCCTCGAATTAAAAATTAAAATGATTGAATATGATGAATTGATTTGAATTTTCGATAAATAGCCAAGTAGCAGTCAGTTTTAAACGAAATCGGGATTCCATTTCGTTCTAAAAATAAGATATTTTGAATGTTTCTAGGGAAAAAAAAAACATTTATTTTCTCTATTCAGGCCAGATTCACCAAGAGTGGAACCACATCATTCCAATCACGATCATGCAAAGTTGATTCGTGAAAGCAGCACCAGTAGCGATACCAGCTCTCAGAGGTAGGAATTCTGTATGGTATTTAGCTAGTAGGGGGGAGATTTTAGTTCTATTACGAGTCCCGGGATTGTCTATCTTAGCCAAGTGAATATCCCCCTGCCCATAGGTTTCAGTCCCTTTACACAACTTGATGTAAAGTAGGCGAACAAAATTAGTTACCTCCATATTGGTACACGCACTTCTGGAGCGCTGGCGGTATTTTGCGTGTATTGAATTAGATTCTTTGACATAATGTTCCAAATATTCAAGTTTCGACTTCTTTCTCTACTTGTGTGTAAATTACTGTAAGACATACTGACGGGTGCCTGTTAACCAGTATGGACCTTGCCTGTTAACCAGTATGGACCTTTCTCCGAGCACCGACTTCCTTGTTTACTTCGTGACATTGCCCAATCAGCAGGATGCAAAAAGTGACGTAACAATACCACTCTGTCTTCTTAGGAGTTTTAATTTAATTGCAGTTATAAAAAATTAGTGTAGAAATAGCTGTGATAGACTAGGCTAAAATTCTTTATCGGTACTTTTAAAAAACAGATTGTTGTGTGCGATGAATCGTAATGATGGTTTGAAACACATACCCCATTTTAAGGCGCCAACTCGCAAAAGCACTCTTAAAATAGCCCCGAAAATTTTGCAATGGTAAAGTATAGGATGAATTTTTCGGGGGTCAAAGGTCGGGGAAAGGTCCATTGGTTGTTTGGCCCACTCTCCACCCTGATATGCCATTTTTTCATTCTTGCTTCAATACGAAATTCCTACAAGGTATATTATCAGCATGATGAAAAAATAAACTACTGATTACTGATTACACATTTATGCCTACGTGACAAATAAAATGTAAATTTCGCACTCAGGAAGTATGTGTACCAATATGGAGGTAACTAATTTTGTTCGTCTGATTTACATCAAGTTGTGTAAAGGGACTGAAACCCATGGGCAGGGGTATATTCATTTCTCAAACACAGACAGTCCCCGATCTCGTAATCGAAATAAAATAATGAAAATTGAAATAAAATTATGGCCTAACCCTAACCTGGTGCACACTATGGAAGTACCAAATTTTGTTCTAACATAATAATATGATAGAATTCGAAACCTAACTCTCTTTTTCAGCGCTCATCAGCAACAACCAATCACTCCATCAGATCTACGATTACGAATCAATCGCAACGAGCCTGAGAAAAGGTCATATAAAAGTCAAGGGTCATCTGTGGGGTCAACACCTTCACCGTCGAGAGATTCCGCTCTAGCAAGTAGTTTGAGGTAAATATCCCTAATCATCTTTTTATTCATTCTTTTGGAGTTCCTGGATTGGCCAGAGCTGAAAACTGTTTAAGGACATCTGGAAAGAAAGCTGAACATGTGATTAAGCTTGACGTGTACAATCTAAATCAGTAAATCAGGGGTTGTCCGCTTCGCGGGCTACCAAATTATTTTTGCATTGTTCGCGGGCCACAATAGTGCTAAGAATAGGTAAACAGTGCAATACAAAACAAACACTTTTATTGTGCAAACACATAGTTATCAGACATAGCCATCCCGAGCTAATAGAATCCGCATTCGATTTTTAGTTTTCCATGATGCCTATATTGTAAGCATATATTCCCGACCAAAAAGATAGAAAGCCAGATAATAGTTTAGAGTAGACTGCCAAGCAAATCATTCAACTTTGCTAGTTGTCTCAGCTAGCCATAACACTACTCAATTCAGTGACATTATTGATGTAACAATATGTCAAAAGATTTTTCAGATTAATTTGATTACGAAACAACACGATCGGCGATTTTTTAATTACTCTCCGAATGTGACGCGGGCCACAGATAATAAATCGGCGGGCCACATGTGGCCCGCGGGCCTGGGTTTGGACCAACCTGATCTAAATCATCATGTGTTTTCTGCATTATATGATGCACATGTGCATCTGCCTTCCTAGGCTCTGGTCCATATACAAAAAAAAACTATGAGTTTGAATATTTGACTAGGGCCCTCTGATTCCTGGATGTCAATGAATCAGACATTTATTTGCAAACGCTTGCCTGTTGCATAGCACAATGTGACAACAAGTGCAGAGAAAAGCCTTTTTGTGTGTAGGAATTCACAAAACCAATAAATCTCTCATTTTTGACAGGTTGAGTGTCAGTATGACTGGTTCACCTGAATCACCATCATCCCGAGTATCGTACTCTTGGACACCCGATAGTGGTGGAGATGAGCTCGATTCGCCATCTAGTGGTCACCCTGCACATACTCCCAAAATAATTGATCGACGGAAACCTAACGATTCACATCTAAAAGCTCCACCGAAACGGAAAGTATCGAAAGAAGAAGTAATACATGTATGTCCATAAATTTATTCTTTCAAAATTCTTCTTTTTTATTTGTTTGTTGTTGGCTAATAGCCATAAGCCATATATATTTATATTTGTTCGTAAATTTGTCACCATTTCTAAGAGAAATCCTATCCTTCATTTTTTAAGATTGTTCAAAACCCTTGAAGTCACAACTGTTAATGTCACCAATAGTTTAGCATTTAATCATATATTCCAGGGATGTGCAACCTGCGGCTAACAAGAAAAAATTGTGCGAATCTTAAAAGATATGCGGCCCGCGAAGCGAATTTTTAATTCTGTTAAATCTGGTTCATGCGAGTAATTACAATCCCTTCACGCAAAGCCAATACCTGAATTCAATTTATTATGTATGCCTAAGATTAGGTGACCGTACATTTGAACCCATGTACATTTGAACCCATGCGTATATCCACGGGTTCAATCTATATGCGGGTGCTAAAACCCATGGGTTAGGGTTAGTATGGGTTTAACTATCCGTGAAACAAAAAAAATTCCATAGGTGCAATAGCATACAGGTGCAATTGTCATGGGTTCAAATGTAATGGAACCCTAAGATTACAATGCCATGACAACTAACTTGTGCAAAGCGAACAGCGCATGTCGTATGATCAATAACTAAATTTTTGAAACTACTGGAAACTACTGGAAAGCCCATCTTAAATAAAGGTGCAGCCCGTGGTTTCACCCAGTCATTTGCATCTAAAGATTGCACACCTCTGATATATTCAATATTGTCGGTCACCACCATTAGGGCCATATTCATAAATATATTTAAGGTTTCAAAGGCATTCAGAATCTTCCATGTCTACAGTAGTAGTATCATCTCACTTATAAATCTGTGAAAAAGTTTTAATATTGTATTTTGCTTTGCAAGGTCGTTCGGAATCCTGAGGGTCACCACCAGTGGGAGCACACTGATACAAGTATCGAACAAAGTCAGGAATACATTGAAATGAGTCCTTACAAAGATCAACTCTCTCCGAGATCGAGTCGAAGTGAAAAACCGCTTAGGTCATCCTTAAGGAAAGGATCATCCTCATCTGAGTCATCAGGTATGAGGGTGGATGAAAATTATAATAGGAATGCCCCTATCCGAATGTTGGATATTCATTTTTCTTTTCCATTATTTTTGTTTTAAAATATTCTTGCCTATCATCGCAGAAATAGGCCATGATGATTTACTTATCGTGCTAAGCATGACCACTGATCGATTCACACAGTGGAATGGTACACATAACCCGCCTGGTTAAATATCACTGTACCAGACATTGACTGGTACTCAGACCAGAGGCCTTATCATTTTGATGTTTGTGCATCATGCTAAGTGTTAAGATCACCCTTGGCATTGCACTACTGATTGCCCTGCATGGGTTTGCAGCTTCAAATCTGTGAGGAATATTTGTGTTCAAGAGGATTGCTTGACCCCTTGCCCTCAGAGGGTGGTTAATGCAACACCTAATCAGACCATGCATCTGGAACTACTAACTGGTTAACTATTCTCATTCCTGAAATTGACCAGCAACTGCAGGCTTATGGTTAAACCATTTTATCAGTGTTCTCCCTAGATGCACACACACACAAAATATCGGTCTATTTATCCGTTCAGCTATCTCTCTTATGGGTGGATGAAAATAAAACTATTCCTATTTTATCTTTGTCTTAATATTTGAAAAAAAAATCAGTAAAATTATGTTTTTCAGCTATCAGTCCAGGGAATAGGAACCCCCCACCCTCTAACAGCCGTATCAGTAAAGCGCAAATAACGATTGGGAAACCAGCTCGAACATCTACGCCGGTAAATAACCGGATCAGCACAGCGAGAGAGTTGCAGGTTGCGAGTCATAATTATAGACCGAAGAATGAGGTTGGCTCCACTTCATCCAGTTCTATGGGATCTACAAGATCGTCCATGTAAGTTTCATTGAATTTTTTACATTTTAATTTTTTGACAAAATTTGCCTTGTTTTAGCTGTACCAGGAAATTCCACCCAGAAAATTTATTGAAAAGAAGCTTTGGTTACCCTTCCCTTCTCCAGTAATATTATGAGCTCAGCTTTTTCTTCTGCTTTCATTTATTATAGTTTTATAATATACTGGACTGGAAAAAATAAATTTGACTATGCTTATGACTTTCAGAAAGTTTCACCTATAGAAAATTTCTCTAACGGAATATTTCACCCAGAAAAATTTCAGCTCTCATCCTTATTGAAAGGATTTTTGAATTGATACTTTGTGTAATGTAATATGGAAATTTTCCACACATTCCAATTTTGACCACAAATCTAAGTTTACAAATGTCAATCAATGTTTTTACTGTGTGGTGTAAACAGTGCAACCCTCATAAAAAGTGGCAGAATCAAAACACACCCAAAAATCAACCAAGCGTGGCTTGTCAGAATCGATCAGTATGTCAATATGCCAGAATGTATATTTTTCAATTGTTGTATCCATTCATTCAGAGATGGAAATCGTAGGAAAGGAAACAGTTTGACTGATGAAGTTCGAGCGATGTTATTCACAGAAGATGGGAAGCCTCGACCTTCAAAATACAAGTAAGAAGTGTTTTAAAAATATATGTCTAAATGGATACTCCCAAAGTATATAAACCATAGTGGCAGACACCGGAACGTAGTGTGTGTACCAGGTTAGGGTTAGGCCATAATTTTATTCCAATTTTTGCTTATTTAAGTTATATAGAAAGATATCTACGAATAATAATAGTGAACAGTCTTCCTGTTATTATTTTTTTTTTGTCTGAAGAAGTTATAGTATGATCTAATGAAAGATTACAAATATATTTTGTGGAAAGAGAGTATTCTTATTACTTATCGATTTGAATCGGTAAGTATGTTGATAGGTTATTTGTCTGTATGTCTGTCTGTTAGATGCACGCGAAATCTCACGAAAGCAAGATTGAATCTGCTCCAGATTTTGCATGTGCATTCATCATATGTCGGACCAGAAGCCTATTGATTTTGAATGAATCATGTCGTATAATTAGCAAGTTATTAATTAATCATTGACCAAGTGATCTAGATTTTTGTGAAGCGAGAGAACTTTGAGATCCGCCGAGTGTGTGTGTGCGATGCGCAGTGCGCAAGTTACAAGAGCGGGTGAATCGAAACCGCAGTTTCTGTTTTGGGGGATCCCCTAACTATCGATCGATAAGTCTTCGGTTTCCAACCGATAGTCTCGTTTACTATTTTTATTGATTTTAAAATATTTATTTTTCAGCACCAAACGTCCAACTACACCGCACACATCAACAACACCGCGATCAGCATTGAAACAACGGCCTGTGACCCCAAGAAGTGAGACACTTCCTCGACCAAGCAGAGCACAAGCTCGACCTACGACCCCTGTGGCTCAAACTCGAACCTCAACGCTAAGAATGAGACCAAAAACACCGGAGAATAGACGAGGGGTTTTAACAAGACAGGAGAAATTAAAGTCTTGGGATGGACCCAGCCCTAAGTATGATTTCCTAATCCTAGACTTCCGTCCATGCTTCCGAAAACAAATAACTAACTAATCCCATACCCGACATGGACTGGTAACCGGACAAGAGGCCATGGTTCGCCATATGGTTAGGCCGTCTTATAGACTTTCCTCTCCCTCTGGATAAATATGTAAAATCCTTATCTTTAGATCTTGGTCTGGTTTTTCCATGTTCAATTTGTTGGCAGCTGGCAGTGCTTATCAATCTCTTTGCCAAAACGGAATTGGTATTTTTCGGAAACCTTGTTTACAAATCTCTGGATCAATCCTATGCCAACCATCTAACCTAGGGTGTACTAAATTGGGTAGGCAATGGTAAACCAGATGGATTCCGGTTCTTTCAAATATTAGTAGCTCTATGAATATCAGTGAACGCTTATGCAGAGTTTTTTTCGAAGCAAATGGCAAGTAGAAATGCTGTATAAAAATTAAATGCCCCAGCGGTATGTCCCATCGTGCTAAGTGTTAGGAATAGCTTTCCCCAGCACCTTTGATTAACCAGCGTGGGTTCGAATCTCGTGGGGGGGGGGATAATTATGTGCTAGAGGATTTTTGTACTTCTCGTCGTCGTAGAGTAGTTCACGTAATCGCTGGGCAGTTATGGCTTCCTCCATCATGCATCGTAAAACTGGCTAAATAATTCCATACCCGACATGGAATGGTAACCGGACGCTAGGCCCGTGTTTCGTCATATGATTAAGTCGCCTTATCGGCTTTCCTCTCCCCTGGGATAAATATGTAAATCCTATCCTAAATACTTTGGAAGATTACTATCACCAATGAGTATTTCAATGATCGCTTCGGATACCTACTGTTGTTTTTATTCTTTTATGTTTTTCAGTAGCAAAATAATACTACTAAGTAAGATTATAATGCTACCATAGACTCTCAAATCATATCGTTTTGGAATACGTCGTTTTAAAAGCATTGCCAAACGATATAAAAAGTAAAAAATTTCTATTAATTAAATTTATTCTGATTTGAATTCAGGAAAGAGCCAGAGGTTTCCCAACAAATTCAACCAAAGGACAAGGAATCCAGAATGCTTCAAGAAATGGAAAGAGAATTTACTGAAAACCAGAAGAAATTGGCAGCAGCAGGGTCAGTGGAGTCAGAAGATAGAATCTCTGGGAATGAGAGTTTTGATCATATGAAGAGCCCTGTAGTGGTATGTATATTTTAATGGGTACTTTCGTAGTATGTAAACTAAGATGGCGTACACCGGAATGTAGAATGTGTACCAAGTTATGGTTGGGCCATTATTTCGGGTACATATACTACGGGGGAAGACACTTGGCTAGTCCCTGAACACGTAAATTGAAATAAAATTAGGGCCTAACCCTTACCTGGTACACATACTACGTTCCGGTGTCAGCCATCTTGGTTCACATACTTCGAGAGCACCTATTTTGTTTATTTTTATGTTGGTATGAGATGATTTTGCTCTGAACATGGTCCTTTATTTGCAACCACTGAAGAGTGACTTGGCAGTTGGTGAATTGTGTGGAATGTCAGGAATCCATTTTCTATTGCACCTCTGATTACTCGGTACTCCCGTAGTTTGTGTACCAGGTTAGGGTTAGGCCATAATTTTATTCTGATTTTCCTTATTTTAGTCCTATCAGGAGTTCAGGGACTGTCTGTGTTAGCCAAGTGAATGTCCCCCTGTCCATAGGCTTCAGTCCCTTTACACAACTTGATGTAAAGTAGGCAAACAAAATTAGTTACCTTCATATTGGTACACATACTTCTGGAGCGCCGATTTTCCTGCACAGGTTCAAATCCTGTTTGGATAATTATGTGCGAGAATATTGCTGAATTCATTGCTATCGTTGAGTGGTTTGCGCAACCGTTTGTCAGTATGACTTGCTCCACTGTCAAGTCCAAGCATCTGAAAAAAATATTTGATTAACTAATCCCATGGACTCGTAACCGGGCGAAAGACCGTAGTTTGCGCCGTCTTATCAACTTTCCGCCCTCTAGGAATACTTATAAAAATTCTACTACCTACTGTATAAGAAACCAATATTACTTATTGATTTTAATCGGTAAGTATGTTGATAGGTATTTGTCTGTCTGTCTGTCTGTTAGATGCACGCGATATCTCACGAAAGCGAAATTGAATCTTCTCCAGAGTTTGCATGTGCATTCATCATATGTCGGCGAGTTGTTAATTAGTTAGTGAAGGTGTCACTATGGAGTAAGAGCGCTGTTTTGGGGGATCCCCTAACTTCCGATTGATAAGTCTTCGGTCTCTGACCGATATTCTCGTTTTTGTATTGATCATGATCCTATTTTGCCTCTATTTGGCATTCCTTAGCATTTGACTTTTGTTCGAAGATAGAGTATAAAATTTTTTAGAACCTGAAGTTAAGAGTAAAAGCCAGAATTATTTTTAACTCAGAGTAGCGGTCGATTGAAAACTTTATCCGGCTTCCCTGCCCAGGATGGTACACAACACTTTATTATCTTCATTAATATATTTTAACTTTCCAGGAATACGACTACAATGGCCGTCGAATCCAGAAGAAACAATCTCGGAGCAAATCACCAGCTAATCTCAGACATAAACCAGCTGCTAGAATGGATTCTGTGGACTCAGAAGCAACGAATGTAAGTGATTGTAAATGTGAAAAATCCTGTCCTGCACTTCAAGATGGTCCACCTAAAAGACAAATCAATTTCCAAACTTACAGTCAAATGTGCTTAAGTCAAAATGAAAACCTTACCATCACACATCGAATTACCATGCATGGATTCGATCATGCTGGGGGTAATCGCTGATCGGTTACGGCTTCATCCGCCATTAAGTCCATGCATCAGAAAACAAATAACTGACAAACGAGAATATCGGTTGGAGACCGAAGACTGCGGTTTCGATTCATGACTCTATGGTGACACCGCGTGTCCCATCACTAATTAATTAATAACTCGCTAAACATACGACATGATTCATCCAAAATCAATAGGCTTCTGGTCCGAGATATGATGAATGCACATGAAAAATTTGGAGCAGATTTAACCTTGCCTTCGTGAGATATCGCGTGCATCTAACAGACAGAAAGACAAACAGACGAATACCTATCAACATACTTACCGATCTAAAGATCGATAAGTAATAACAACTCATCCCATACCAGACTTGTACTAGTAACTAAATGTGAGGCCGTGGTACGCCATGTAACTAAGCCCTCTTTCCTTTCCCCGGGACGAATATGTACGGTAACCTAATCCGTTCCATGCACAATTCCATAACAGGCTATAAATTGATTTGGTCTTCCATAATGCCTTTTCCAATACGGAAGATTCTTGAATCTGTGGGAAACAAAGGCCAAGTTAATAGCAGCTGGCTAAGCTATAGTAGGAAGTAGTCTCATCAGCTTTCCTCTCCCCCTTTTCACTCTACCAAGTTCTAGATTCAAACGAATTAAAGTTCAGAAACAAACAAAACCTAAACTCAACCATGTTTTATTTACTTCAGAGATCATTTGAGACAGCAGATTCGTTAGCTGATTCAGAAGATTTTGAAGTTGCCATGGCGATGAGCGGTGGAGCGAAGCGTAATGCGGCATCTACAATCAGGAGTCGAAGTGTTGATGATTTCCTAGATGACAGAGGACCAAGGCCAAGGAAGGATAGGTAAGCCTCCAAATGTATCAACGAGAATATCGGTTGGAAACCGAAGACTTATCGATCGAGAGTTAGGGGATTCCCCAAAACAGAAACTGCGGTTTCGATTCATCCGCTCTTGTAACTTGCGCACTGTGCATCGCACACACACACTCGGCAGATCTCAAAATTCTCTCGCTTCACAAAAATCCAGATCACTTGGTCAATGATTAATTAATAACTCGCTAATTATACGACATAATTCATCCAAAATCAATAGGCTTTTGGTCCGACATATGATGAATGCACATGCAAAATCTGGAGCAGATTCAATCTCGCTTTCGTGAGATATCGCGTGCATCTAACAGACAGACATACAGACAAATACCTATCAATATACTTACCGATTAAAATCGATAAGTAATAATGTTGACCGTGGGGTCAAGCCTGATAACTAATTTCAATCATAAGTTCCTTGTATTTGTGCTTTTTATTAAGTAATATAAGTGTATAACACTCTAATGATTAGCCTTTGCATACACAGTCGCCTAATAACCGTGAATCTTATGCATAACAGTGGATTTGGGGGGAGCTGACTTGGATGACTGTATGGTCGTATCGCTCCCTCCAGTCTTTACCAATAACATTGTTTAATTATTCGTATGTATGTCTTCATATTAACATTTGTTTTGGTTGACAAATCAATAAATCAATCTAACTATCAGTAGTTCTCAAGCTTGCAAGATCCGTAGCCTACCTTACAAAGACTCTCAAACCTTGTGGCCTCCGCTATTACTATGAAAATACCTAGTCAACACATTTGATCAGTCATTTTATTAACATTTAATAATAAAAGCAAGCAAAAAAGGTAAAAGAAGTGTTGCAGTAAAAGTGTGATAAATTAGGTCTTGCCAATTCTAAATTGTGTCCTTCAGACCGCATCTGTTAGCGAAAGTTCACCTCACAGGTAATGTCCTAAACCAGGGGTGGGAAACTTCTCTAGTCGGCGAGCCAGATGTGGAAAAATGAAGTCCTCGGCGGGCCGGATTACTACAAAAAATACTTCGGTATCCAATCTTTATTAAATGCTCAACACTCTCAGTCAACTTAATGTTTCTTGGGATATTCCATGATTAATAAAACCTAATATAAAATCCAATTTCTAAAATCTAATTATATTTAGAATCTAAATATATCTGATAACAGTAGTGGGGAATGTTTACAACGCTCTCTGCTCTGACCTTATATTGTTTGTTTACCAAGTGTGCTAACGCAATTGTTTGTTCACTAAGGCAATTGTTTATTTCACCAGCTCGCACTGACAGTGCGGCGAGAGTAGAGCGATCGGCAACTTTCAGGAATGATGCGTCGGACCACATTACAGAGTGTGGTTGGATACAGTCAGCGGGCCGATCAAAATCTCGTTGCGGGCCGTATGTTGCGCACCCCTGTCCTAAACCTTCACAAATTTGACTGCATTGCTGATATATTTTTAAGGGACATTTGGTCGATTTTAGCAATGCGTCATTTACTAGGCCATGACTGAGGAATGTAGAAAATGAAAAATACGACTAGTCTAAAATAAATATAATTTTTTCCTTCATTGCTGATTTATGCTGCTTGTCTGTAGAATATTTAGAGCAAGGCTAGCATTTCTGAGGAGGGCGTGTTTAGGGCGTGTTTTTTTGTAACTCTTGTTATGATAGTTCAAAGTTTTTTCAATATTTCAATTTTTCTGATGAAATCATAGAAATATAAAAATGTGAGTATTGAGTTGGATTCTGATCAAAGGAAGCAATCTTGCTTGTTAAAACGTTTTTGATTCAAAATTATTTTGTTTTTTCTCAATTATGGTGATGGTCATAATTATCAAAAAGGGAGTGAATCGTGATTTTTGATGTGAAATAATTTGAAAAATCTGAAATGTTTTGAATTTTTAATGAATTATCTCAAGGGTAAGAAAAGCTGATAAGATGGCTTAATCATATGCCAAAACACGATATATTGGATGAGCATAGCTTCGGTGAATTTAATAAACTTTGAATTTGTCTTAGCCAAAATTGCATAGATATGGGCTTGCAACTGTATGTAATCTTATTTGTCCAAACTATCTCAATTATTGAAAATTCAGTATTTTTTTTCCTGACTATTAAATACTTCAATTCTGATTTTAAATATCTTAAAAATGAAATAACTTTTGACAAATGTTTTAAAAAACTTGATTATTTGTATGGTGAAAGATGGTCTCATGCCAGTTTACGAATCTGGGTAAGGCAGCTGTATACTTGTAATAGATACCGGTATTGTGAAAAGTAAAAATATGTCCCGATTTTTAATTTGCAAAAAATTATCAAAGAATGTGAAATTTTTTTGATTCTGTATATTTGCATAATAGGCTTGTTGGGCAAATAATTTTGCCGATTGATTGATGCTTGATTTTACGGAAAGTTTTTGAAAAAGATATCTTGCAATATATTAAGAAAGGAGCCTAGTGCATCACTGAATATCAGCTTTCTATTTCTACAGATTGGGCCGAAGAAATGTTACAATTTTTTACATGAATGTAAAAATTATATATACCGTATATGCTCATTTTACCGGCCCGTTTGAATGGCCGCCCGTGTGAACAGAACATAAAAATAAATAAGGGCCGGTGCTTGAATACCCGCCCGATGTAAAAGCTGATTTTTCAGTGGTAGAGAACAATAGGAAATAAGAAGCGCTTTTGTCACAACGCTGTTGAATTTTGGGCGCTGGTAGATAACACTCACGCCTTAAGCGTCCAAAATTCACTTTCGTTATTCTCGTTTAAATCATACTCGAGAACTGGAAATGACAATATATTTTGTGTATAATTTTTCTTTAAAAATACTAAGAAAAAAAACGAGCAAATACGGTATATACATTTTATTTTGGCTCGTATGACGAGACTAAAAGGCAATATATACACAGATAAAAACAATGTATGTACGAATAGGTCTCATCAACAATATTTCCACTTACAATCCAACATATTTCATCCAAAATCTTTTTATTTCAGACACGAAAGTCGGAAATCGCGCATCCCCACCCCTGTTCATTTTAACTCCGGTCGGAAATCTGTGACAGGAGTTCCGTACCACGATTCTGAAGCTTCAAAGTCCGCCATGAGAAGCAACATAGAGGGAGTAGGGAGTCATGAGATTGAACGAAACCATCAGAAGAAGGGTCAAAGGTCACAGGAAGGCAATGCAAGAGATAGAGGATGGCAGAATGCTGATATGGACAGGTATTTGAATATGTATTTTATAGGAACGTAACTTTTATTCTATTAAAAGCCTTATCAACCTTGTTTGATCATAAGGGTTCATGTATATATAGGGATAGAGGCTATTGATATTTTTATATTATTTCGACTCTCAGTTCTGAGTTATTTGGGTGGTTCATGTAACTGTTGGTTGGTTACGGCTTCCACCGCCATCAATTCCATGCATCTGTTACATTGTGCCTACATTTCCTATTATTATATAAACGTTAACAAGCTGTTAACTATAATTACAATTCAAATAATAACAATAACTCAGACATGATTGGTCAATCAAATTGACCAATCACAAGAGCCCATACCACCACCAAGAAAAAAAGGAGGGTATCACCGTAGCAACCTGCATTCCTCACCGGCTGATTTGCTGAAACCAAATTCAGTATCATCCAATCAAATTCATTCCCGCCCAAATGCTTCAACCAATCGGAGTGAAAGTTATCAATATGAGAGAAATAAACCTAAAAATGAGAGATGCTGTCGGATTAGCTCTTGTATATGTTTTTTTATTCATAGTTTTCCATATTGAGTTTTGAGCCGTCGGCCCAGTAACAAAGTCTATTGTCTGTAACCAGCCCACTCATAGAGTAATTGCCCACTTCTGCCCTAGGTGATATGTTGGGCATTGGGGTGTGAACCAGAGAAGTGATGCTAATATAGTTCAATTCAGAACCACTCACTTTGGTGTCGCACTAAAGTATTTGCTTTGAGTATTGAGGTATTAAATTTGATTGAGCAAATCTTCAAAATCCACTAAAATATACGTATTCATTCCTTCACAGGTATAGGAGCCAACCACAACGAGAATTCCACCCTCAGAAGGAGAACATTCAACCCCCTATTCCATCTCACGTCAGGTCTGTTGAGGAATACAATTTAGACGGCCAAGAATGCTTCACATTCGGTCGCCATGGCAACACCAAAACAAAACCTCCTCGGAAAAACGCAGACCATTTGCGCAACGATCAAAATAACCTTAAAACCCGCAATGCAGAATTTTCCGATATAAAGGCGCAGTACTTTTGCCAGGATGATTCTCATCGTCCCATGGAAAATCGATTCGCAGAGAAGGATCGTGGCTATAATCACAATTCAAATAATAACAATAACTCAGACATGATTGGTCAATCATTGGACCAATCACAAGAGCCCATACCACCACCAAGGAAAAAAGGAGGGTATCACCGTAGCAACCTGCATTCCTCACCTGCTGATTTGCTGAAATCGAATTCAGTGTCATCCAATCAAATTCATTCCCGCCCAAATGCCTCAACTAATCAAATTGAAAGTTACCAATATGAGAGAAATGAACCTAAAAATGAGAGACATTACTCCGAGCCAAAATATTCATCCACTAGAGGTCAGCAGCAGTATTTACTGACCCAACAGAGCGCACAAGACCAGTACCGGATAAATCCTTCATCGAATAAAGGTCAACATCAGTATTCAATGGGCCAACACTCACAAGATCATTATGGGCAAAAATCACCATCTGCTAGAGGTCACCAGCAAGTTATTTCTTCCCAACACCCCCAAGATCGAAACGATTCAGGAATCGAGATTGGTACGGATCCCGAGTCCCCAGGTTCGAGCTCGGCAATGTCTATGAGGTCGGCAATAAATGGAGACAACAGTCTTGGGTGAGTAGTAAACAAAATAGCAATATTTTAGGGCAGTGTTTTCCAACTTATCGGTTACAACCCAAAATTGGGTCACTTGAAAATTTTCTTGTGTTGCTTGTCTTTGTTTTTTCAACAAAAACCTGAAAGTTACTGCTTTTATTTTCTAGTAATTGTGTATATGGGAAGTGTTATGGCGTAAAAACTTCGAATCTGCTGTTATTAGTTTTGTGACCATTGAAGGTATAAGCATTACATACCACCCAGTATTGGAGTATATCCTTGGGTCGCGAGAATTTACAAAATTTATTTTTTAAAAAATATGGGTAGCTTGATAAAAAAGGGGGGAACCACTGTTTTAGGCAATTCATAAAACACCAAGGTGTGGAAAATACTCAAGGCATGAAGACTTATAATGGTGTATACCATGTTAATACTACCAACACTGGGTATAGGCACCTCCAGTTTGGTCCAGTAACCATTCACTATATCAGTGGTGCCCCAATCCCAACATTTTATGGCCCGTGGCTCTCTTCTGTAGTCTTTTATCACCCATGTTTATCACTCCAGTGGCATTTGAAGTGTTATTTTGATTGGTAGAATCCAAATCCCATTATGTTCAAACAATTCATGCTTAACAAAGTGGAAACATCCTGTGAAATAACCTTATCAAGCAATGAATCTAGGAAGAACGGCGAGTTTTCTTGTAAAGTGGAAATAAAATTAGTTTTGCGCCAAGCATTGTGGCCCCTTTTCAACCATTCTATGGCCCATTTGGGGGCACATGGGCCCCCCGATTGGAAAACAGCTGTCCTATATGATCATTGGTCATAAAATTCGCAACTGTGCAGTACAGGGATTCCTCGGGTTACGACGGTCGCGACTTACGTTGTTTCGAGGTTACAAACGCGCACTTCATAACGCCGTTTCGTGGTTAAAACGCACTCCACACAAATATAATCGATAATATTGTACTGTAATATCTAAGCCCTTAAACTGGATCATTGTGATCAAGAAAATCAGTGCTTTGTGCTCATTGGTTTTCGTCATTTACATCTAAAATGACGTGGACAATACAGTACGATATGTGTAGAGTAATTTATGTACTGTACAGTATAATGTTCCGACTTACACTGAAATTCGGTTTACACCGCTTCTCAAGAACGGAACAACGTCGTAAGTCGTGGACTCCCTGTATACTCAACAATTGGCAAATAAAATTTTAATGCTCCACCAGTGAATCTGCATCAATACTTGGTAATAAACTTTTATGAATATTTTTACTTTATTTCAGGGCGAAATCTGGCACTTCTGGTGGCTCTGTCTTTTCTCCCGAGTATTCACCACACCAAATACAACCAAATACTAAATGGGACCAAAGTAACCAATCTGCATACCAACTTGGACGCGCCCAAACCACTGTACCAAACCATGGCGTTATGGAAACAACCAGCGGAAAATATTACTACGTTTCTCCAACTAGTCGTAACAACCCGAGACTTCATACTGGTTACGATATACCAAACCAAAACCAACCATACCAACCAAGTTCTGGTTACTATAGTTCACCAAGCAAAACTCCAAACCAGCTTACCAAATCCCCATCACCAAGCAATTACCAATCAAACCAATCAGCAAAACCATACTATCAACCAGAAAAACAATATTCGCCACAGAAAACCAATTACAACCAATCCCATGGTGACCATTCACATGGTGTAACCAATGCGTACCAATCACCTGATTACCATTCCACATCTGGTCCTTATTCAACAACCATAGGCAACCAGAAAGCAACTCCCGAGCACCCTCAAGTGTCCCAAACCCGAGTTTCAAAACGTCCAAATTTCAACGACTTTTTTAACGACAACCAAAAGTTGAAGAATTCGCTGAGTAGTCTCAGCCAGTTGTACAGTGAAAATGACTCTAAGCCTTCATACGGGAGCGCATTCCAGTTAGAAGATGATCCCCTAATTGATGGCCGGCAACATGGGTCGCATAGGTCATATGGAAATGCATTCACACTATCTTCAACAGCATCGTTAGATCACAAAAAAGTCGCTGATGCGCGAATTCCGCAATATAGTAATCCCCCAGGGTATGGGCATGAAAATTTAAGAGGGGCACCACCTTCACCAAATCGAAGGGATGGTAATAACAATCTTGGGCAAGCTACCATTAGTGGTGGTCAGTATTCACCAACTGACACGCCCCCTGCTCCACCCCCTCGTCAAAAATCCCATAAAGCTCTTGAGAAAACAAAACTTAGCAATCTTGGCCCAAAATATTACTCCCATATTTCAAATGATGACTATACCCAAGGCAGTGGGGATAATTTCAGATTCGCTAATGGTATTGACTTACAAAAAGCAAATGAAGACCAGGAGGCAATGTATGTGTAGAGAGTTATTTACTTTGAGATTTTAGATGGCAGAACCAAAGCCGTCTTCCCTTAGTGATGGAATTATTTGGATCTGGTTGAAGGTTTCTTACACAAGAGACATTTTACGGTACTGCCGTGGTATGTGTACCAGGTTAGGGTTTGGTCATAATTTTCTCCTATTTTGGTTCTGTTATGAGTTCAGGGGCTGTCTGTGTTAGACAAGTGAATATACCTCCTGCCCATAGGTTTCAGTCTCTTGATGTAAAGTAGGCGAACAAAATTCGCCACCTCCATGTTAGACATCAGGAGTGCCCATTTTAAATGGTGCTGTTGGATCAGAAAAACATTCGAAACTCGCGATTTACACTTTTTCAGTCATGGATTTCAAAATGAATCGAATTTTTTGATTTTGACCATTTCATTACCCTAAGACTATCTCGCCTCCAATATCAAAATTTTCAACTAGGAAAGCATTGATAATTGCTTCCATTTTTTTTTATTAATTGCAACCATCAGTTTCACAAAATTCCTAAAATTTGAAAATAAGACTGAGATTTATGTAAAATAGTTGTGTTTTTTTTTTCTGTACTATGTACAATTTTTTTTATTACTCATTTGATGTACTTTTTATTTCCCAGAACAAAACTCTAGACAAGTGCTAGAAAGCTGGCTTGGCCAGAAAGTTTGAAATTATATTTTGCAATGCAATTGTTATGCTTTAAACAGTGAAATAACCGAACAAAATCCACCTATATGTATATATTGTGACAAAAAATAGGTAACAGTTTCTAATAATTAATTACGATAATTCAATAACTGTCATCAATTTTGGTCGACATCATATATCGTTGGGGCAGACTAGCCTGCGAACAAATTTGTTGGTTTCATTTTTTCGAACCGTTGCCAAACGAAAATATCAGGCAATTCTTTATTTTTAACAAAAAAAATGTTCTTTGTGTTTTTTGATTTATTTTTTTGTGACAATTTTGATAATACATACGAAGAAGACACAAATTATTGTGTCCCTGTCCATATTCCGAATTATCCCGCCAAGCATATTAGTATTTATTCACACCAAAACCAGGGAAAACTCTTGTGTACTCGTTTTATATATTGTAATATTAAATCTGTTCTACTTTGGTACTATGCACCACTGCAAATAAGTGAAGCGTTACTTGGCAGAATATTGGCACCCTAATATAAGCAAATCAATGCTGGCTTAAATGCTTCATTGATTATTGTGGATAGTACCAAAGTAGAACTTGTATATTTGAAGCAGAAATTCACTGTAAATTTTACTGTTTATTTTTAATAGTAGTGGAGTAATGATATTGTACTGTGATTCATTTATTTTGTAAATTTTGTGTTTTTCATTCTTTAGTATAAAGGTCTGTTAGTTTAATGTCACCCGTGTCTGTACTTATTCGTTTCAATTGGTATTTATCCTGAACATACAATTGCAGCTTCCTTCACCATCAAGTCCATCCATATCAAACGAATACGAGGTGTCCATAAAGTCTCTTTACGGCGCTCCCGAAGTATGCGAACCAAGATGGCGGACATCGGAACGTAACATGGGTAACAGGTTAGGGTTAGGCGATAATTTTTTTCCAATTTTCCTTATTTTAGTCCTATTATCAGTTCGAAGACTAGCCAAGAGCCCGTAGTATTTATACCTAAAATTATGGCCTAACCCTAACCTAGTACACATATTACATTCCGATGTCCGCCATCTTGGTTCGCATACTTCGGGAGCCCCCTCTTTACAAATTCAATTATTTTGTTATGAAATCAGTTCTGAATATATCTTAACCAGGTTTTTGCTTTTTAATCAGTAATTGTTCAAGTATTTTTACTTCATTTAATACATCTGTGAGGGCAAACAATATATGGTATCGATAAATTCCCTTTTCATTTTCAAAAATTTAAATACTTTTTGGACATTCTATATAACTGCTAAACTAATCTGATACCCAACATGAACAAGCAATTAGTAACCAGACGAGAAAACGTAGTTAGTTCATCACATGATCAAGTCGACTTTCCTCTCTCCGAGATGAATATGAAGTCCTTTTTTAATTAGTAATTGTTGTGAAGTAAAGTATTTTTACTTCATTTATTACGTCTGTATGGGCAAAAACAATGTATGATATCGAGAAATTCCCCTTTGAATTTTTTAAGACTTTATATAACTGCTCAACTAATCCCATACCCGTAACCAAGCGAGAGATCGTAGTTCGTCTTAGTTCGCCGTCTAATCGTTTTTCTTTTCTTCATAGATAAATAAAAAACCTATCCTTTCCCCATTAAGTCTAATATATCATAGTAGCGCTGTAAATAACGCAATACAGTAGAATGCATTAAAAGATCTTCCTAACACAGTATTACAGTAAAGTAGATTATATTATGGGTCACCAGACCACTAGCGAATAGTCTCATATAAAATAGATATTACATATTTTCCATAAAAAAGTAATTTTTATTGTAAAGATTGCCTTTTTATAAACAAATAATTTTTATCCAATTTAAATTCATCATTTAATACAAAAACTTCCTAAAATCTCTACTGGTATATAAATAATCTCAAACATTATAAAAAATAGAATAGAATAGAAAAAATAAAATTTTCGTTTTTGTGCTATTTTTTGTATACTGGTAGTATTTTGTTTACAAAATTTCAAGGTTCTATGTTACTTCACTGTATTCGTCTTAATGTTACATTTTTAATTTCATTCCAATTCTTATTTTTTACTTTTTCTAAGTGGTATTTTCGTGTCTGCTCAAACCTCCTGAAGTATGCGCACCAAAATGGCGCACAATCTGAACCGGGTTGTGTACCAGGTTAGGGTTCAGATTGTGAGACATCTTGGTGCGCATACTTCGGGAGTACCCAAGTCAAGTTTAGCGTAATGTCCAAGTCCATATATTTGGAACAATTAAAACTGTTTTCCAATTGCCATACCAGATTTGGACTGGTATCCTGGCTAAGCGGTCATGGTTTGTCCATGGTTAAACTGTTTCGTCACTGGTTAACAATTACCACGTCTGAACCAGTCTGGTAACCGACAAGCGTCCATGGTTTGTCCATGGTTGAACTGTCTTGTCACTGGTTAACAATTCCCATACCCCACCAGGACTGGTAACCGGACAGTCGTTTATGTTTTGTCTATGGTTAAGCTGTCTTGTCACTGGTCAACAATTTTCATATCTGGCATGGACCGGTAACCGGACGATTGGTCATGGTTTGTCCATGAGGTCGTTTTGTCCCTGGTTAACAATTTCCATACCTAACCCGAACAAGCGGGCATGGGGTGTACGTGTTTTAGCTGTCTAATCTTTTCTTCAGATGAATCCTGACCTACATCTTAGTTAGCAACATAATTTGAATTATGACACCAAGTTTTTTATTATGACCTCATACCGGTAAGTATTTTCTTCAATTTCGTTGAAGTTCCGGCTACCCCTGTATATATTATCATCACAATATTAGTCGAACACACATTTTTTAAACTTTTTTTTCTCTGATCAAACGGTACTATTAGTCAATGTTTATATTTTTGTTGCAAATAATTCTTTAGTAATTTAGAATTTTGGATAATAATATATATCTATATTTTAAAAATTTGGGAATTCTTTGTTTGGCCTTTTGAAAGTAGAAAATAGAAGGATTACGTCTTTACGCTCTTCGTTGATACGATCTTCGTTGATTGGTCAGCGAACTATGGCTATGTCAGGGATGTATCTTAATCTGTTGTTCGATGAAAGTATCACCAAAAGTATATTAAATTTCCTGTGGCGTTTTAGAAGTATAGGAATTAAATGGAAGACGTCCTTACGCCAATCGTTGGTTGGTAAGCGTTCAACACAATGTCGGAGATCGATCTTAATTCGTTGTTTCACCAAAGTCTGTTGCCTCACTAAATGAATTAAAAAAGGAAATCAACTGCAATTAATACACATCGAAGAATCTGTGAGAGAGTCCGTGGTGAGCAATCTAATTTATGCAACCATATCAACTTGGGTGTCTGAAGAAACAAGGCTCGGGACCGCACTCAATCTTTTGGGCTATTGATAGCATTATATTCAATTTATTACAACATTGACAAAGTGGCAGATATAGAGTTTAAACCAGGGATTCTTAAAACTTTAATTGCTTCTTTCAAAGGCTTAGAACACCTGCGGTTCCCTTCTATAAAAATACCTAATTTTGCTTTTTACAAATTTCCATCAGTTATTTTATGTGCTACGTAGTGACACCAATCGAGGAAAACTCATTTGGACCGTTTTCTACGCTATTATTAACTTAAATACTAAAACAATGAAAAAATAACAATTTACAAGATGTAGCAATCTGGACGCTAACCAAATAAAACTCTCGCTTTGCAACACGTCTATCAACATCTTCAGATCGATTGGCCACATTAGGTGGCACTAATCCAATTTCATCATATGTCACATTTTATATCAATTTACTTTAATGTAGTCATCATTAATGGCAACTGATGTGCTGTGGGCTCCCATAAAGACCGATCCGCTGACATCCAGGTGGGAGTTTAATTTAGGTCTGGTCTAAACCCAAGATATTCTTCAGCCTGTGATGCTAACCATGTTTCTCAGAAAAAGAGAGATCTAGTCTGAATTTAAGAATGATTTCATATGAGCCCTCGCCTTAAAATAAGACATAGTCGATAGCAAGAAATCTCTTCAACAAGTTTTAAATCGTTATCCAAAACGTGAGAGAGGAAAAGATGCAACTTTGTAATTTTTTTATATCATTGAAAATAAAATACATCCTTCCAAAAATAAACCCTAGTGTTATTTTTTGAATGAAAATTAAAATAAAAGACCTATTTTTTTCGTGAAAACACGGCAGTATGTACAACAAGCTCACCGTGTCTAAAGAACTGAGTCACCATCGCTGAATAAAGAATAAAATCAGGCCAGATAAAATGAGACACAATACTAGTGAAGATTGTATAATTTACATCTCATTTGCAAACTGCATTTACACTCAAACAAAATAAAAACAAACTTACAGAAAACGTAAAGCTATATGACACTAAATATAAGTACATTGAGGGGGGGGGACTTTTGTCTGCCTAGAAACAAGCACATCAACCCAATGATACTGTGTGAGAGATAGAGACAAAATCCAGTGCTGCTATAATGCGAGGTCTGCCATTTCTGTTCTTGAAAATGGTATTTACAAATTTAATTAAGTGATAAACACTTAATTTGAACATATATATAGATAATTGGGCGCTTCAAAAGTATGTGTACCAATATGAAGGTAACTAATTTTGTTTGCCTACTCTACATCAATTTGTGTGAAGGGACTGAAACCTATGGGCAGGGGGGATTCACTTGGTTAACACAGGCAGTCCCCGAAGGAAAATCGATATAAAATTAGGCCCTAACTTGGTACACACACTACGTGAGTACTGATAATTGAGCATTCTATGTAGGCCACAAATAGCTATTTTCTCTGAACTAGGCAATCCGCATATAAAGCCTGGTTAACTATGTAAGTGAATAACTTTCCTATAAGCAGGATTCAGGGATATTTAAATCCAATCGAATATTTGAATATACCCCAACTGGTTAATGCCTCAGAGAATAGATGAATAAACTACCGTATATCCAGATGTCAAACAGGCAAACATAATAACAAAAATAGCAAAAAGAAAGAGTAGATAAAAGCGCGAGGTATAGAAAAAAATATATGACAAAACTATAAAATCAAAGTTTACTGTACAGAAGGGATTCTGGGGTAACCCATTTCAGAAGGATGAACTGATTTGATCATTACATCAGTAGGCTGATGTACAGATAGTTATAGAAGGGGGCTCCCGAAGTATGCGAACCAAGATGGCGGACATCGGAATGTAATATGTGTACTAGGTTAGAGTTAGGCCATAATTTTAGGTATAAATACTACGGGAGGCTCTTGGCTAGTCTTCGAACTGATAATAGGACTAAAATAAGGAAAATTGGAAAAAAATTATCGCCTAACCCTAACCTGTTACCCATGTTACGTTCCGATGTCCGCCATCTTGGTTCGCATACTTCGGGAGCACCTATAAAAGTTTAGGTAAGTGGTTGATGGAGATATACAGGGTGTCCATAAAGTCTTTTTATAATTTTCAATTTTGTTATGGAGTCGATTCTCAATATATCTTAACTAGGTTTGTTGTTTTTTAATCAGTAATTGTTCAAGTATTTTAACTTTATTTGAATACATCTGTGAAGGCCAAAACAATGAATATATGGTATCGATAAATTCCCTTTGCAATTTTTAAATATTTTAAGACTTCATGAACACCCTGTATGATGTTGGGTTAATTATGAAGCTGATTATCCCAGTGGCTTTTCTAAAAGGGCAAACCTTTCTCCTGATAAAATCGAGTTGGATAAATTTCAAATGAAATTCAAAACTCTATTTTACAGTATCAGAAATTCGATGAATGTTTTTAAACAAAAAAAGTAAGAAAAGTGTACACGATCAATTGAACAATATGCAATGAATGGGTTGTCAATTGAAATTGGCTGTTTTAGCCCACATTTTAATCGAGGACTATGTGGGATACGAATTCTCGATGTATGGAAATAAAGAGACCATATTGAAACTTTTTTGAAGGTTAAACAAAATTAAAGAAACAATAGTCACAATTAATCTTTAAAAAAATATTCTAACTGGTGGCAGTTATACTAACATGAAATAAAAACCACTGAGGTACTAACTGATGAAAAAATATTCATGGAAAACGGTTTGGGAGTTAAAATCTGTCTGACCTTGACACTTGACACCAATCTTTTGACACTTGACAAACATATTAGTGAAGTAGTGTCGAAATGTGGCAACAAGGCAGTAATTGATAATCATCTATTGGAACTATAGATAATTTCATATTTGAATTGACGCTATCATTGTCAAGTGTTATCAATGCCCTTATCGCTTCTTTGAACAGTTACAAAATCAGCCATGTTGATATTTTAAAAAGTAAGCGAATAGGCTCGCGAAGGCTTTGGGTTTTTCTCACAGAGCCCTGGGGCTCTGTCTGTAGCACTCCAAGAACCTATGCTCTGGAACAAAATGGAAAGATTACAATTTTTAAAGCTCATTAAAGCACAATGAACTGAATTGAGGACTAAAAAATAAATTATATAAGCAACCAAACACCCCTGGTGCATCTGTAACATGTGCCTGATGATGCCTGAACTATAAAAAAGGTCTTTTTCTCCCTCCCTCTGAGAAAAAAATCTTTTAAAAAAATACATGAGCAAGAAAAAAAGTGAGATAAAATAGTAAATCTAAGGATAAATTGAAATACAAAAGCAATTTACAAAGCAATAATAATCATTGAATATTAGCTATGGGCATATTTGTACTAGGGTGAATACCACAGAATCAACCAATTTTAGGAGGATGAACTGATTTGATCATTACATCAGTAGGCAGGTGTACAGATAGTTATAAAAGGGGGCTCCCGAAGTATGCGAACCAAGATGGCGGACATCGGAATGTAATATGTGTACTAGGTTAGAGTTAGGCCATAATTTTAGGTATAAATACTACGGGAGGCTCTTGGCTAGTCTTCGAACTGATAATAGGACTAAAATAAGGAAGATTGGAAAAAAATTATCGCCTAACCCTAACCTGTTACCCATGTTACGTTCCAATGTCCGCCATCTTGGTTCGCATACTTCGGGAGCACCTATAAAAGTTTAGGTAAGTGGTTGATGGAGATATACAGGGTGTCCATAAAGTCTTTTTATAATTTCAATTTTGTTATGGAGTCGATTCTCAATATATCTTAACCAGGTTTGTTGTTTTTTAATCAGTAATTGTTCAAGTATTTTAACTTTATTTTAATACATCTGTGAGGGCCAAAACAATAAATATATGGTATCGATAAATTCCCTTTGCAATTTTTAAATATTTTAAGACTTCATGAACACCCTGTATGATCTTGGGTTAAATATGAAGCTGATTATTCCAGTGGTTTTAACCATTCTCCTGATTTAATAAAGTCGAGTTGGAATAGTTTCAAATGATGTAAATTCAAAACTCTATTTTATGGTATCAGAAATTCGATGAATGTTTTTAAACAAAAAAAGTAAGAAAAGCGTACATGATCACTTCAACAATATGCAATGAATGGGTTGTCAATTGAATTTGGCTGTTTTAGCCCACACTTTGATCGAAGATTCTGTGGGATACGAATTCTCGATGTATGGAAATAAAGAGACCATATTGAAACTTTTTTGAAGGTTAAACAAAATTGAAGAAACAATAGTCACAATTAATCTTTAAAAAAAATATTCTAACTGGTGGCAGTTATACTAACATATATGAAATAAAAACCACTGAGGTACTAACTGATGAAAAAATATTCATGGAAAACGGTTTGGGAGTTAAAATCTTTTGACCCTTGACAAACATATTAGTGAAGTAGTGTCGAAATGTGGCAACAAGGCAGTAATTGATAATCATCTATTGGAACTATAGATAATTTCATATTTGAATTGACGCTATCATTGTCAAGTGTTATCAATGCCCTTATCGCTTCTTTGAACAGTTACAAAATCAGCCAAGTTGATATTTTAAAAAGTAAGCGAATAGGCTCGCGAAGGCTTTGGGTTTTTCTCACAGTGCCCTGGGGCTCTGTCTGTAGCACTCCAAGAACCTATGCTCTGGAACAAAATGGAAAGATTACAATTTTTTAAAGCTCATTAAAGCACAATGAACTGAATTGAGGACTAAAAAATAAATTATATAAGCAACCAAACACCCCTGGTGCATCTGTAACATGTGCCTGATGATGCCTGAACTAAAAAAAAGGTCTTTTTCTCCCTCCCTCTGAGAAAAAAATCTTTTAAAAAAATACATGAGCAAGAAAAAAAGTGAGATAAAATAGTAAATCTAAGGATAAATTGAAATACAAAAGCAATTTACAAAGCAATAATAATCATTGAATATTAGCTATGGGCATATTTGTACTAGGGTGATCAGAAAGACTGGTACATGTTTGCTACCGGTATATGTTTTATTATCAAGAAAGGCTAACGACTGTAACTGTAGAACAGCACTTCTCAAACTGTGTTCCGCGAGTTCTATCGGAGCGTTCCGCGGAAGAGGGGTTGAAATTGCAAATAAACTAGTCGCCATGGCGATCTCGGTCGTACTTCGGTGGCTCTGTGTCGTAAATTTGTCTCCCAATTGGCGTCAAATAGGCGGGCCGGCCTTGCGATGTAAACAGACCGATAATACCCATGTCAGTCTGGAAAGTATGGAGTTTTAGTAAATCGCTCATTACCGCCGGCCAAATTTTTTAATTGTCAAATTTAAAGAAAACTTTTTAATTTTACAATAGGCTAAATTTTTCAAAAACGACCCAATGATTTTATCTTCTAATTTCTTGGTTTTCCACGAGGCAAGATAAAAAGCATTAGAGGTTCCAGGGCAAAAAAGTTTGAAAAACGCTACTGTAGTCTATCACATTTGTCAAACAACTGGTGACACCACTAGGACTGGGCATTTCAAATTGAATATTCGAATCAAATATTAAATTATTCGAATCGGTTTAGACGTTGATTCTGAATCGCCGCCATCTCGTATCAAGGTAAATTCCTCAATCTTTTTGTGAAGCCATATTTTTAAAATGAAATTCTGACAAACGACTGTTATCGTCAGTTATTGTGTGTGACAACTCAGGAAAGTGTGTGAAAACTCAGTAATTTATGTGACTGGAGAAACCATGACAATAAAAAAGTCACATACAATTAGACATTTTCCAAGTATTCGAGATTCAATTCGAAAAAAATATTCATTTCTGGTATCACCAGGTATTCGAAAATACGCAGCCCGAGTCACCACTGATGTATTCATGAAAAAAGATTAGTTGACTCGGCTCAAGTCTAATATGATACTATGACATTACATTTGGAGTCGTATATCCATGGTTTCTTATTAAATTTAATAAATTAACATCCATCACCAATATATCAACTATTCCACAGACTACAACTCATACACAAGGCGTAATAAGCCTAAACAATTGGAACAAAATGGAACTTGTAGGAACAGGCAATTGAACTTTATACAATAAATATTTTTAAATCACACAAAATCAGAGTTTTGAAAATAAGATTTGATTAGCTAAATGAACTTCTAAAACTTAGGATTTGGTAAATACCAGTCACACTGAATTTTTCCCAATTACGAAGTTATTGAATGTTGCAGGCACTCGTGCTTAAGGTTATGCACTTTAAAAATAATAGAAAATATCAAAAAGCATGACACATGAAAAAAACATGTTTTCATTATACATAATTAAAAAGCTAAACTTTTAAAGTTGCCAAATGATATTACCAATTGAAAGAAAAGCTTTGAGGTCTAATAAACTATCATCTAAAAATAAACTAACTACAAAAAAAATTGGCCGAAATATAGGCATGATGGATAAGTTGTTTAAATGTTGGGCCAGACTATGTTGGTTAGTTAAAAATATTGGTTTCCACTTTCTAGTCTCAGACCAGCACTTCACATAAGGCGATGTTTCCCACCTAGAGGCCTATGGCCCACAAGGGGGCCACAGAGCAGTTGGGGGGGCCACAATGCTTGGCACAAAACTGATATTACTTTTCACATTACAAGAAAACTTCTCGTTCTTCCCAGTTTCATTCCTTTAAGGTTATTTCGCAAGGTGTTTTCACTTTGTTGAGCAAGATTTGTTTAAATCTTATTGGATTCAGAATCTACCAATCGAAAAACACTATAAATACCACTGTAATTACAAACAGGGATCCACAAGTGCTAGTACCCTTCGGAAGGAGGCCACGACCCATAAAAGATTTGGAACAACTGACCCAAAGCAGAGTTTCCCAAAGTGGGGTACGCAGACCCCTGGAGGTTCGTGATGACTGCACAGGAGGTCAGCAACGATATGGAAATGGTCTGAAACAGATATAAATAGATCATAATTTTATTGAATTACCGTTAGCTTGTCAGTATTCAATATTAGTATGTATTAATTCAGACTTTCCTTCCCCGTTGGTTGGGTACATAAATTGATACAGCATAGGATGAGAATCCGTCAAAAATAAGATTCACAAACAAGGGTCCGCAGCCGTAATGAATTTAGTAAGGCTGAACTGTAAAGATTTCAGTCCTTCAAAAAATAGTGGCTCCTTGTCCATGTCCATAGCCTTGAACAGGATGAAAGTGCAAAAAACATTTCTTGATCATCATATATTAATTCTTGATTTGGATATTTCTGATGTTTTAGGATACATAATAAAGGCATTCAGCACTAGATGCAGAATTTCTACGAAAAATTACGTTAACAAAAAAAAAATAACAAATTGAATGTAAAACGATCTGAACTATTTTAAGCAATATATACAGCGCCCTAAATGATGTTGCAAAGCTTGCTTTTTGCTGACATCAATTTCAAAATTAAGCCCTAAAGTCGAGGTTGAAATTTTTATCCAATCATGTTAGTTTTTAACAAATAAAGGTGGGTCATAGAGGTCAGGGTAACCTAACTCTCGTGCAAAGCTTCCTAGAATGCTGAAATTTTTGAGTATAAATCTTCACAAAAAATTGTAAAATAAAATTTCATCATTCTCGTAGAAGTAATCAACAAAATTATGGGTTTTGATTTTTAAGTCACCAAACAGGACGACATAAAAATTGATTAAAAGTTTTTTTCGACTACGGAACCCAGGCTCTTATATAGAGAATCCCATCTTAATCAAATAAACTGATCATATCATAGAAACGACCTAACTAACACAACCTCAGCAAACAGGTCATAGTGTTTTCATATTTATCTCATGGGAGAGAAAAGCCAATATGACAACTTAATCATATGGTAAAACATGGTCTTCTGTCCGCCTAATACCACTTCATGTCAGATATTTATTCCTAAATGCTCATTCTTACATAGAACTCTGATGTTTACTTACAATAAAAATCTACTTTGTTATTGAACTTTACTTGGAACGAATGTGGAGCACAATTAGTGTTTACAAAAAAAAAACGAAAAAAATTATTAAATGCTAATTTAAGGCATTGTTAAAGCACAAACACCTTCTAAAACAGTAGTTCCCAGCCGGGGGCCGTGGGACCTCACGGGGGCCACAGAGCGGATGGTTGGCGACACAATAATAGTCGTTTTTTACATTTCGCTCTACAAGAAAACTCCTTGTTCTTTCTAATTTCATTGCTTGATAAATGTTTTCTAACAGGGTGTTTCCCTTTGTTGAGCATGAATTGTTTGAACATAATGGGATTTGCAATTTACCAAACATAATAACACTCTAAATATCACTGGAATGATGAACAGGGGGCATATCAGTGGCCGGTTCCCTAGAGTAATGTTTGGGGTGAAAAGCATAAAAATATGACACACAGATATATAAAACGTCACCGTAAAGTACTCGAAGTAAAAGAAAGTTTTATAGTTTGGCGGCTTTAGAAAATATAACAACAGCGTTTAACAAACTGTTTTGCGAGATTGTCATTTTGAATGACAACAAATAACTATGACATCACAATTCAGTTCAATCTCCGTCTGTCGGCAATGTAAAGTTTATGATGTCATAACACCACAATTATGGTTTTTTCTCACCGAGTAAGAATGCACCAAAGTATGTATGGCTCGGATTCATGAATACCTTCATTCCTGGGGGATAAATTTTTACTCTGAATTTATCTCCGCGTGAAAGAAACGCTATCCCGCTGGAGTAGCACGTAATGTAGTCGTCTGGATTATGAGAGCGCGGAAGAGAATTTGTACAAGCTGCCAGTTCTGTGTTGCCGGTGACCCCAATCATGACCTTTTCAGTGACCTCTGACCCCCTGTTCATTTTGAATACAACCTGCAAAAAATAAAAGCAATGTTAACTATTTTGAAATTATTAACCAGCTGAGATTCGCAGGCTCGAATCTCATGAGGGATAAATATCTTCCACACTGTATAAAGTAAACTCCACAGCTTGCTTACAGGAAACATAGTGATCCCTCTTCTATATCAGTAGTTAGGATAGGGATAGGATAGGATTTACATATTTATCCCGGGGGAGAGGAAAGCCGATAAGACGGCTTATCCATATGGCAAACCACGGCCTCTCGTCCGGTTACCATTCCAAGTCGGGTACGGGATTAGTTTCACTGTATTGTTTGTTTTCGGAAGCATGGACTTGGTGGTGGAGGAAGCTGTAACCGACCAGCGGTTACGTGAACCACCCAACGACGGCGAGGAGTCCAGCAATCCTCTCGCACATAACCATCCCTGCATGGGATTCAAACCTGCGAACCCACGCAGAGTAATTAGAGGTGCGGTGGCGAGCGTATTCCTAACGCTTAGCACGTTGAGCCACACCGCCGCGCCTGTATAAAGTAAACTCCACAGCTTGCTTACAGGAAACATAGTGACCCCTTTTCTATATCACTAGTTCCTGAGAAAAGTCCCAATAATCCCATATTTTTAATTCTTTTCACTGCATAGAACGATCATTATAATTTGAAGGCTCAGAACATCAGATACTTCACCTTCTTACCTGACTGTATATGAAGTAAATTCCGTCTTTCATAACCCTAACTCCAGCTTCCCCTTCTCCTAGGTTGATTTCTGTAACGTCGAATCCCTGGACTATGGCTCCATTGTTAGTGTTGGTGTCCCAGGAATGAATGATTTCATCTGTCAAGAGAAATAAGAATAAGATAAAATAAACAAGAGAGCAATGATCAAACTGATGGAAGGCTAAAACGAAGTAGTACATTTCCTGACTTCGAATCATCCCCACAACGCAATGATTGTGACGGCGAACCACCACAAAGGTGTGCAATTTTTGGTCAAAGCACCTAAAAAAATCCCATAGAGTCCACATTGAGTTTTGTGTTTCTAGCGAAAAATACAACTTTGAACCACTGAAAATTTCAAAACAATTGGTCTAGTAAATACAAAGAACAGCAATTATTTAACAATGACAAGAAGAAAAATACAAAATGACAGAATGATCCTAGGTGGTGTCCAATGAGAGTTATATCTCTGTCCCCAAACAATCACCATAAACCCATGGTTGCACATCATGGACCCCTAGAGATCCGCAGAACATAGTTTAGAAAATCCTACTCTAGATACACCACCGATTATTGCTTGACAGTATACGGAATGCCCAATGACTTACCATCGGGTACTATACCTTGATATGGATCTGTTCCCTTGATTCTGACGTGGATTGCAGTGGCCTGGAAAAAGAAATTAACAATTATCGTAACTTCTATTGTAAAAGGTTTTTTAAAACCATGTTTCTAGAAAATTGTATGTTTCCCTGACAGTATTGTCGTGACAGTAAAATTTTGAAAAACTACATGCAAATATATATACTGGGTGTCCAAAAAATTCTGCTAATATTATAATAATACCAATTGGAGTTCTTGTAGTTCTCATTTATCATAAAATAAAATTTATTTAAACTTACAATTGGTATTGCTAGCGAACAAAAGATTTTGGGAGCCCTATTTTTTTAAATATATATATATATATTTTCCTATACAATGCTTTTACTGTATTATAAAAAGGGCTAGGGAGTTGGAAGTCGAAAAGTTAGAGATGTTTCCACTGGACTCGGTCATACTAACTACCCAAAGTCGGTGGTCAGAGTGGGAACTTTGAATTCTCTGGAGGCGGAACTGGAATTTCAGACTTTTAATATTGATAAAAATAAGTAAAAAACGTTTTACTAAAACTCAAAGAGCATTGAGTTTACTAAATAATTGAAGAAGTTGCGGTATTTAAAAATGATTCATGTTTCACTTCATTATCAAAAAATTAATCGAGCTTGCGAACAGCAGTGACAACTGTCTTTTCAGATGGGATTAATCTGACCAGTCACGCTTCATTGATTTCTAATGATGTATTTACCTGTGGATTCGAGAAGCGGCGTCCACGAACTGAAAAAGAATAAAAAATTTGTTAGTGATTTTAATGCAAAAAAGTGTCATTTTTAAGATAGGCTTTACAAAATTATCCTTGTGAAAAAGAAAGCTGAAAAGATGACTCAAACATACGGCATACCATTCCTCTGCAGTTCATGGGATTATTTGACCAGTTATTTGTTTCAGAAGCATGGACTTGATCTGAAAATTCTGCAGGCAGATACAATATATTATACAAATATATAGGATATGGTAAATTTAGAGTTTTACTACAATTATATTTTAAACTCAAGTCTGTGATTTCGGAAACAAATAACTAACTAATCCCATATCGACATGGAATGGTAACCGGACGAGATGAAGTGGTCCGTCATATGATTAAGCCGTCTTATCGGCTTTTTCTCTCCCCCGGGGTAAATATGTAAAATCCTTTTCTAACTTAAAAATTGGAGCAAATGGAGATAAGCTGCAAAAAAGTAAATGTTTTTAATTACATGCTTGTGAAAATGAAAAGTCCTTTTTGGTATGTGTCCAAGTGCATAAGTCCTTAAAGTGCTCTGTACAGAGCCCATGGCTATATGAGAGAAATTTGTGGGCTCTGCGAGTTATTTGGCTATTTATTAAAATACTGACACGAATAATTTTGTAACTGTCCAAAGAAGCAATAACTGCATTAATAAAATATTGACAACAGTAGTATCAAAATGTGGCAACAAGGCAGTAAAAACAAATAATTTTCATTTTTATAAATTTGTTGTGGGGCTCTGCATATAATAGTTAATCCCTGCACAAGCTTCAAGAAACCAAAACTTTGAGAATCTCTTGTTAGAGTGTTTAGGTCAGTGGCCAGCCAACTTTATCTTTATTGGAATGTGCAAGAAAGAAAAATATTTTTTTTGTTCAATCGCTTTGGAATGTTTGATGTTCATTGCAAACTTCCCTTTGTTTGTCGGACATTTTCAAATTTCAAAAATCAAAATTCCTTTAATTTATAATTACAACAAACAATGAGACGTTCATCCAGTAAACAACATTGAACTGACACTACTCACTACGAAACTAGCGCCGTACAGCACTTGTCACCACATAAATCTGGGTGAAGACAATAATGAATTTAGAATAAATTTTTTTTTATGCATTAAAAGTTGGGTCGTTCAGCGGCTGCAAAAATTTGGTTCACGAGCCACATTTAGTCTGCGGCTGAACCCTGGTTTAAACCATACACATCAGCAATTGATATTGCACTATGACCTGCAAGCAACATATGAAACAGTTCACAAAAAGCAAACATTTATGAGCACGAGCTATCGTTGCCATACCCTGGATTAGGCAGTCACAGTTGAACTGGAAACAGTCGTTAACTAATTTTTAAGTGCTCCAGCTATTAGGCTATGATGCTTTATGACAGGGGTGTGCAACCTGCAGCCCTTAAGGAAAAATTTTGCGATCCGCAGAAAAGTGACAATTCTGAATCGTGTGTGGCCTGTGAAGCGAGTTTCTGATTTAGTTTATCTAGTAGGTGTGAGTAATTCCAATCCTTTTGCATGGCATAGTCTGTACCCAAGTCCAATTTGTTATCTATTCCTATAACGTTACAATTCCCTAACAGCTAGCATGTGCGAGGCAAACAACACATGTCGTAGAGTCAATAACCACAACTTTTGTGCACTACTAGAAAGCCCATGTTAAATAAAGGTGTGGCCCGCTATTTTCCAAAGTTATTTGTATCTGGTCCCCTTAAATTGAAAGTTGCACACACCTGCTCTGTGAAAAAAATTAAAAAAAATTAAGTTGTTCCTGATGAGTTGGTGATGCATGGATTTGGTGACAAAAAGTTGGAAGTGAAAAATGTGTGACAACTAAGTCTCAGTTGAATAATTAGGCATTCTCAGACTCACTAAATATCGTTAATTAATTAATTTGGGAGAAAAAAATTGAAGGTTATTCAAAGCTGTTGTTATGTGTCCATATTCAGAGGGTGTCTATAAAGTCTTGAAAAGATTTAAAATGTCAAAAGAAATTTATCTATACCATATATTGTTATTTGTATCTGGCACCTTTTAATTAAAGGTTGCACATCACTGCCCTGTGAAGAAAATTAAGTTGTTCCTCATGAGTTGCTGATGCATGGATTCGGTGACAAAGTTAGAAGAGAAACATGTATGACAACTAAATTTCGGTTGAATAATTAAGCATTCTCGAACTCATTAAATATCATTAATTAATTAATTTGGGAGAAAACAAAAAGGAAAAGGCTATTTAAAACTGCCGTTATGTGTTCATATTCATAGGATGTCCATAAAGTCCTAAAATTTTTTAAAATTGCAAAGAGAATTTATCTATACCATATATTGTTTTGCCCTTATAAATTTATTAAATGAAGAAAAATACTTTTCGAATTACTGATTAAAAAACAAATAACCTGGTTAAGATATATTGAGAACTGACTTCATAACAAAATTGAAATTGTAAAGGGACTTTATAAACGCCCTATAGTTCAAAGCTATAAAATTTTGTTTTGTGAATATTTTAAATGAATCAATTTATCCCATAATAGTATGTTATAGCTTTAAATTTGTCTCAAAGTATTCAAAAAAAAATTTAAGTTTTCAAAATTTTTATACCCCCACCCAAGTTTTCAAAATTTTTATACCCCCACCCGGGGTTGAAATGGGACTTTCAGGTCCATTTGATGCAAATGATTTATTTTGAGTTTTTGCAGAAATTTGGAATTCAATTATCAACATTGAAAGTTTGCAATTTCGACTCGATCCAAATTCAAAAAGAGTTCAAGCTCAGACTTTGGCGAGTACTAAAATATACCGCTAATGAAAAAATGCCAACTCTCACAGGGGCGTATCTACGTGGCAAAGTCTAAAATGTGCCTCCATATAGTTGTTTGACAATTTATAGTGACCAATATTGAATTGAGATACTTGTACGTTATTATTTAAATAAAATACGAGTTTCAGTTATTCCCAATTTTAAATTAGTTTATTGAAACTTTAATACTTTTTCTCCGTTTTTGCGCCCCTGTTCAAACGGCGCCCATGGCAATAGCCATGGCTGCCACACCCTAGATACGCCACTGAACTCTCATCCAAAAATTCTCAGCTCTGGTTTAATACATGAATTCACCGCAATTCAGACCCAATTAGTTGCATCACAAACAAATCCATGCTTTTTACCTAAAGGTGGACGAAACATCAAATGTCTCTTTATCCTCTGCCCTAAAGGGAATATATTATTCGAAATTATAAATAAGGTAAGATGATTGCATGATTGCCATTTTATATAGGATTGACTATTTTCCACTTTTGCAAGGTTTATAAAAATTATATTTTAAGATCATATGATGCAAAAAAATCTATACAGGTTTTCAGCACAAAAAATTTATTTACAAATGTACACAGCACAGTGCGCCACACCGCCGAGCCCTTGAATCTAACGATTTACCTGGTCATCATCAAAGGAATCTAGACCGACAACCAGACAAGAGGCTGCATTTCACAATATGGGTAATTCATTTCATCGACTTTCCTCTCTCCAGCATGAACCAAATTTTTTTTTATATGTACAAGAAAATTTGTTGGACACCTTACTGCCAAAAGGTAATCTATGTAATCGCTGGTCAGTTAAGGATTGCTCCACCCTCAAATCCATGCATCTGAAACAAATAACTGGCCGACTAATCCCGTACCTGAAAAGGAGTGGTAACCGGGCGACAGGTTGTGGTTCGGCATATGATTAGGTCGTCTTAGCAGCCTACCTCTCTTTGGAAATAATTATTAAAATTGTATTTAACATTACGTAAGCTGAATTCTTGTGTAAGATAATTATATGTGCAAGAAGATTGCTGGTCTCCTCGCCGCCGCAGGGTGGTTCACGTAACCACTGGTCGATTACTGCTTCCTCCACCATCAACTCCATGCATCTGAAACAAATAACTGGTTAACTAATCCCAAACGTGGTACTGAAAATCGAACAAGAATCGGGGTTTGTCATAGGATTTATCCATTTAATGTGATTTCATCCATCCCAAAATAAATCAGAAATTTCTATATTTCTTTACCTTTTCTGCCTCTCTTTTTTCCTTTAGTTCTTCTTTTTATTCTTGAAAGCATCGGCATCTTTCCAATTTCCATATCTACAAATGTATAAAAATCACAAGATAAAAATGCTCATTTATATGGAATGCCGACTAATATGGCCACTATGATACCAGCAATATTCTAAACCAGTGGTTCTCAAACGGTGAGGTGCGCTCCACAAGGAGGCAGTAGACAATTTTTTGAGGGGGGTGTGAAGCTAATTAAAAATATTAATATTGGTTAGTTTTTTTTGCCCGTCATATTTTGGATATTTACTTTTTTTTTTGGGTATTTATGTTCCATCCACGTATTTTCAACGTGTTTTTTGAATAAAACATACATCTGCCTCACTATTTGTTATTTGTAGCCTTTTGTTAGCTAGTTATTACTTATCATCTTAAAATTGGTGAGTATGTTGATAGGTATTTGTCTATTTGTATGTTTGTCTGTCTGTTAGATGCACGCGATATCTCACAAAAGCGAGGTTGAATCTGCTCCAAATTTTGCATGTGCATTTATCATAGCTTGGACCAGAAGCCTATTGATTTTAGATTAATTATGTTGTATAATTAGCGAGTTATTAATTAATAAGTGATGGGACACACGGTGTCACTATGGAGTAAAAGCTCTGTTTTGGGGGATCCCCTAAACCTTCGATTGAGTCTTCGGTCTCCGACCGTTATTCTTGTTTTTCAGTTGGGCGCTAGACTTGACAAATTCTAAAATGGGAGCGCTGCATAAAAAGTTTGAGAACCGCTGGTCTTACCAAAATGGAATAAAACACTTCCATACCTTCATCCGCGTTGCTTCTTTTCTTTCTGTGTTGGATTTCTCCATCTTCATTGTCATCATTGTCTTCAACAAATATATCTCGATTTTTGCTGGTCTGTAGAGGATGCAGAATATAAAGGATATTTATTTTAGACTAAAGGTTAAAGTTGTGGATTGGTCATATACAGTGGTGGAATTCAAATTTTTTGTCAGCCGGTTCCATCACAAAAGTCATATTTTTCAGCCGGTTCTGTTACAAAAAGTCATTGACAGTAACCAGTAATGCTAACCGGTTCGCTGATTTTATGAAATTCTGTGAGACAGTTCTATAGAACCGATGCAAACCGGCTGAATTCCACCACTGGTCATATGTACTCTAGTCCAGCTCAGTAAGACTATGTGTCCAACCCAATACCTTAGGATAGAATAGTTGAGTCAACATGCACCATTTTTTTTGGCAAAACCTTATATATTATACTCTGTGAGTTTCAAATCTTGTCTGAGGTTTTGTTCGCTTTCCTGATTTCATAATCAGTTTTTATTTATTTGTTTTTATCAATCATTTTATTACCTGATTATAGAATCGAAATAAACATATATTTTGAACTGATATTTTCATTCAGGGGAGAGAAAAGCTCTCTTTTAGCTTAGTATATAATTGTTAGGAAGATAAACAAGGAAATTGTGGCTGAATAACCCAATTGAATTATCTTAACCATAGTTCATAGTCAAATAGGATAGGATAAGATTTACATATTTATCCCGGGGGAAAGGAAAGCTGATAAGACGACTTATTCATAATTATATCGAACCACGGCCTCTCGTTCGGTTACGAGTTTTCGGGTACAGCATTAGTTAACCAGTTATTTGTTTGCGATACATGGACTTGTCAAACGAGATAGCGAACGAAGACCGCAAACCTATCAATCCAGCGGCGTGTATCATCGCTTTGACTCAATAGTGACACCATGTGTCCCATCACTAATTAATTAACGAGAATATAGATCGGAGACTGATGACTCAGGGGATTCCCCAAAACAGAAACAGCGGTTTCGATTCATTCGATATGACTCAATGGCGACACCATGTGTCCCAACACTAATTAATTGATAACGCGTTAATTATACGACATAATTCACCGAAAACTAATAGGCTTCTGGTCCGAGATATGATGAATGCACATGCAAAACTTGGAGCAGATTCAACCTCGCTTTCGTGAGATATCGCGTAACATACGAAAGTGTCTAACAGATAAACAGACAGACAAATACCTATCAACATACTTACCGATCAAGATCGATAAGTATTAAGTTAATTTCGACCTATACTCGGACGATTTATAATGGTTCTTTCAATAGGAGGAGCTATTTCCGTATTGGATGCATTTTTGTCTAAAGCCTTGTTGGGAGTGGAAATAAGAAATGGCACAAACCTGATCATTCCAGTCATGGTTCCTTTCTCTGCGTCGTCTTGACAACCTGTTCCTGTCTCTGACGCCATGATTTGATGACGTCGTTTCTTTGTATTGATGTAGTTCGTTTGATAAAGTAGATACTTGATGTTGAAGATGGTCCAGTTCGCGCCAAAGTACAATATTCCACGCGAATAGGAGGATGCATAGTCCGAATAATAAAAAAATCGCTATCGCCACCCCGCGGAAGTTTTGCCTAAGATCGTTTTGCCACCAGGGTACTTTATTGCCACATTTGCATGGTCTCTCATTTTTCTGTTTTCGTAAATATGACGTATCTACAATGACGTCACGATCCATTCTGGTCATTTGTTTGAAACAATATGTTGGATTACAATTGTCAATAGGGCGCATTACTGCCAGGGATCGAAAAATGTCGCACAACCTCTTACTTATTTATGACAAATTAAGCGATCGGAACTACATGATAAAGAGTATCTATGTCTGAAAAATAAAGCATAAAAAACTTTTAACGCATACATATAATGAAAACACGAACTACGCCGTATCGTTCTGCGGCCATGTGTAGAAGATTCAAGTCTAGTACAAAACTTGGATCTCCAGAAGTATGCGCACCAAGATGGCGCACAATCTGAACATAGTATGTGTGTACCGGTCAGGGTTCAGGTTGTGCGACATCTTGGTGCGCATACTTCTGGAGCACCCAAAACTTTTTTTTCAGTTCAAAACAGTCCTACCTTAATTCTATATAAATCTGATATAAGAGAACTTCGAATATTCGATTCGTTTTGCCATTCCTGCACCACCCATCTTATTAACTCTCATTGTAGCCCACAACTTTCGTTATCTGAGCAAGCACAAAGCTGCAACACAATATTTATTCATATTCTATTTGCTAAACACCACGGGACAAACAATATAAGCTGAGTAAATCATAAACAGCAAACAAAACTCTATACAGCTTGGTAAACATTGCATGTAATATTACGATAAAGTTTGAATTTTATTTAGGGTTGTGAACGCCAACCTGCCATATTGTTTTACGACTTACGGCATTACTATTCACATGTGTGCGCATGAAACGATAATGGACTACCCAGATATCCATTTCTATGATGTTGAAATCTAAGCTAAAATTAGTTACCAATGTCAGAATTATAATCACCGCTGACGAGCAAAACGATATTGAAATACATATTTTTGCAATTTTACGATTCAAATCTGAGCAAATCTGTCAAATATGCGTGAATTGCTGATCTAATTTAAAAAACGAACTGCCAAACTGGGCAAGAGGCCTTGGCCGGCTCGGAGTTAGACACAACTCGTTAATCTGCGCCATTTCGCATCCAGCGGAGGATAGTTAATGCGCAAGAGAAGCCATCAAGTCGATGCATCTGAAACAAATAACCGGCTAACTAATCCCATAATTGAAATGAACTGGTAACCGGACGAAAAGCCATGGTTCGCCTTTGCAAAAAACCATCTTACCCACTTTCATCTTCTACAAATAGGCAAATCTTTCCTCCCTATGGCAGTGCACAAATCAATATAGCTTGGTAAACAGCACATGCAGCAATAAAAGTTTACTACGTGATTCATCACAGGCGCTACACGCAAGGAACGATAAGCGACAACTTAATTTAGATATTTCCAAGTAGGACATGAACCAACAACCGCACGTGGTTAGCGGTATCAGTAAAGAATCGTTTATTTCTTCTCCCAGGCAGAGACGTGCCAAACTTTCCTGCTGCCCGGGGCGAGTTTCTGATAATGATGGCCCTGATTCCTAACTTTAAAAATAATTAAGGGGATAAACAAATTATAAATATTGGATTACATGAAAATAAATAAATTAAAAGTCAAGTAAGAGTGCAATGTTTGTATTATCAATATTCAAATTATCAAACTTAGCAACAAACTCACTACTATAACGTGCTGCTCGAGGCTCCTATGCCCCCTCTAGACATGCCCCCTCTCTCAAGATACAAAGTAGGCTCAAAAAACAAAACCCAGGTCTTTTGGAACATGTTCCAGAGAGACAATAACTGCGTGTAAAGCGTCCCAGCTTTCAGAAACTTTTGGGTATAACAATACACAAACAGACGTTCAAATGTAAATAAATTTCCTTCGTTCCTGCAGAAGTTATTATAAGTTTATGGCTTTTTCGGGTCACCAGGTATCTTTTTTCTTTCTTTTCCAAGATACGTATAAAATACATTAAAGTTCCGAGCGCTCAACTAAAAGCGGAAAGTTCCCAATAAGAAGGTTGCGACTTGCAAGCGACCATTAACACTTTACGAACGTAATCTACGCTATAAATTGCATTCCACTCAGAACGGAGCGAGTATGTTATTATTAGTTTCATCAACAATTGACATAAGATTACGCATTATATAAGCAAATTGATATATCGACCTTCTTGACAACGAGAGATACTGATAACACAAGACAAGGTTCAAATTCCGATTTATATTATTTCTTAAACGAAAATTTACTTTGTCTCTAAGGTGTGTATTTGACCAATCATATTGATTTATTATATCACGTGACTATGTCGTGACATTAACGACAAAAAGCCTTACGTCTGTAAGTTAAGTAAACAAAAGAGTTTGACAAAATGGCTGAATTAATTAAAATAATTTGTCTTATTTTGACATGTAGGCTATATGGATATAGGTCAATTTAAATATATCGATTCGACGGGGTTTTCTGGTACCATTACGTCTCGTTACACAAAAATTAGGAAAATCATTGTGAGGGCATAAAAAGTTTTACAAAATCTAATATGACGTCATACTGGATATCCCTATTGTTGTAAAATACCAAAAATGACGTCAGAATTTCTTTTAATTTGCTAAATGACGGCCCTCAATGCGTACACCACTGTTTTTGTACCAAGGGCGATCGTGCCTCTGCCCAGAGGTTTCCTGCCTTTTTGTCAAGCGACCCAGTTTTTTCTAAAAATAGATTTTGTTAAATCTCGCAACACAAGGATATAATCGCATACTACACGGTATGTAGTGCTTTTATGACCGCATAATTAAATGGCTACTACACAACAGTCATTATTACATAATATTTGTTACAACAGAGTTGAATTCATAGTTGCACTAGTAAGAAAGCTGCGCTTGTTTGCCATCAGGAAGTTTTTGAGATCGTGGCGTGGATTTATTTATTAATGCAATATAGATGCTGCCAAGATTTTACACCGTAATATTTCCAACATATTAAATTACTACTGAGCAACACTACACTACAAAATAAACAATAAAATTTACTAGGAAATATTTTTTCGACGCAAAAAATTTTGAGGCGACCCGGTTTAGGCCGCGACCCACAGGTGGGGAAATACTGCCTTGGTCTGCTTCTGTCAATACGTGCCATGATACACAAAAGCTGAGAAACAATATCCTTCGTGACGCGCAACTAAAACATAACACGAAGTTGATTTATATTCTCGTCTCAGCCCTTTCATAAATGTAAATTTACACAATTGCTGAACCTACATTGCGGTTTAACCAATCAGATCGCTGTATTATATCATGTGATAAAGTCGACGTCTGCAATCTCAAAACAAAAGATAAGGGAAAACAAAATGGCAGAGTAATAAGGTTTTTTGAGCACGATTGGGAATAAACATATCATTTTAACACGAATCCTACTTCACTCACGCCGTTAATTCTTTATTTCTAAAAGCTTATTCTTCCAATAGCATTATTTCGAACTTCTTTTGAAATATATTTCAGTTTAGGCAACCCTTAGTGTTAGTGCGGATGAGGGGCTCCCCGTTCTTGCTAAAGGAAAAATTTGTATTTTAGGTGTGATTTTTATAATACGAAAGCCATTAATTAGTCCAGGGGTGTGCAGCATGCGGCCCGCGAGAAGTGCCAATTTTGAATGATGTTCGGCCCACAAAACGAGTTTTTAATTTTCATTTGTAAGTGCCAGTAATTCCAATCCTTTTACGTTGCGAGGCTTATAGCCGAGTCCAATTTATTATCTATGTCTATGACTTTACAATGCCTTAATCAAATTTTAAATTAACCAATAACCAAACTTTTTGTGCCTGCAACTACTAGAAAGCCTATGTTAAATAGAGATGCGGCCTGCGGTTTCACCCGATTATATCTATCTTACCCTCCTGTTGCATACCTCTAACTTAGCCCATGCTGGAGCGAAACCTGTGTACCGAGTCCAAACAGGTGAATACATTTTAAGCGCTGGAGCGCTTCGTGAATCGCGAATTATCTGACTGGACGCAGTGCTTTCCATTCTTTTTCAGGTCGAGACCCACTTTTATTGCCATTTTTCTGTGCGACCCACAATAAGATGTTAATATATAAAAAAGAAAACACAATGTATCCCCGTGCAATTTACTATGAATGGGAAAATTGATACGTAATGATAATGCTACAATTTCCCGATCTAAACGAATTTTCATAAAATGTTTTTTTTACTCCAATCAAGCCCCTCGAGTGGCCATGCGTAACTTCTCTCAAAGATGATCACATTATTTAATTCTGAGTGGGTTCGCGTAATACGCCACCATAAAAGCTTATAGAGCAGAAGGTCGACAACCTACGGCTCGCGGAGTAACATAATCCGGCCCGCGTCGCTTTACTGACCTATAGTAACAAAACAGCTGTTTTGACGAATTAATTTTTCCCGTTACACAATTCATTGTGAGACGCGTGTAGACTAAATTATATTATAATCTGAGAAGTATAAAATTCACAATACCTCGTTTAATGAGCCTATAATTTAATTATAATTAGACAAATGGCAACAAAACGCAGAAAAGTTGATGCTAAGTGCAAAGGGTTCAATGGCGCCGAATATGCAATGTAATGAGGAAATAATTTTTATTATAAAAAGTACCATCCGTTCGGTTTCGGTACTTTCTAAAAATATGTGCGGCCCGACAATGACTTGCAACCATTATTTTGGCCCGCGAGCGACAAAAGGTTGCCGACCCCTGTAATACAGAGTTTCAAAATGAAAATAATACCAAGCGCGATTCCAACAAAAATGCTATTGAAATGCGTTTATCACTAACCACCAACTTTTTGTTTTAATTATTAAAGTGGAAGTACCGGTAACTATTTTTTGGAGATAAGAACTTTTTGTGCTTCATTCGTGCAACAAAATTGGTCATGAGAGAAAAAAGATTGAGAAACACCGAACCAGACAATTCAGTCGTGCAAATAATGCAGAATGCAGCATACAACTACTTCAACTATAAATTCAAATGAAGGTTTATACCCCCCTGCCCCAAATTATATCCAATAAGCTTTAAAATACTCATCCTGTAATACAGGGTGTCCATGAAGCCACTTTACAATTTCAATTTTGTAATGAAGTCAGTTCTCAATATATCTTAACCAGGTTTGTTGTTTTAATCAGTAATTATACTTCATTTAATACATATGATGTGAGGGCCAAAACAATGTATAGTGTTAATAAATTTCCTTCGCAATTTTAAATTTTTTTAAGACTTAATGGATACCCTATACCAGGGCTACTCAACTGGCGGACTGCGGTCCGGATCCGGACTTTTCGAGTATTTGATTCGGACCGCATCTAATTCTTTATTTTGGATCGTTAGCCCCACTTTTGAATTTCTCTTTTTTAAAAGTGACTTTTATAGTTTTGAATATGCATGAAATAAACTATAACACCATAATAAACAATCTTGAGTATCTAATGATCATAAGCCAATTGCGGAAATGCGCGTTTATAGATGCCGAAATATAATTTCTGGAAAGACCGGACTAAAATAATTTTGAAGTATTGTATGCGGATCTTCAGTAAAAATAGTTGAGCCCTGCCCTATACTATTCTGTCGTCGTCCGGCACTAATTTTCTGAACAGTATTCTTTCAATTCCATAGTAGCGGAATGCGGAGGGCAACTGAAAGTACAACACGCTGCTTTGAAACGTAACGCAGATGTCTCACGACAGATCAACATGTAGTTCGCATGCTATTTTAAGAACGTCTCGCTTGAACTGATTTCAACTTTCAATCATGTCTGTTCAAGCGTGAAATTTTGTGCCGAAAAAAAAAACGGAACCATTCGATCGGGGTCACGAGGTCAATGATTTAATAAGGTTGTTTGGCAGAATGGCTTGTCTGAAACTACTAGCCAAACACCAGGTATGTGCTTGCTACCACAAAACTGGTTTTCGCCGTCCCACCGGGAATGATTATATTCGTATCATTCTTTTCGCTGGGCTATTATTGCCTGTTGCGTAAAGTAGACCACGTGACTGATAAATGCGCGCGAAATCATCCGCCAGCAAGTATATATATGCGCCGACATCCAGGGCGTATCCAACCCAATTTATTTTTGCATTAAGGGGGGGAATTGGTTTGATACTCCCGAAGTATGTGAACCACGATGGCGGACACCGGAACGTAGTATGTGTACCAAGTTAAGGTTAGGCCGTAATTTCATTCCAATTTTAGTTCTATTACGAGTTTGGGGACTAGCCAAGGGACTCCTGTAGTATTTGTACCAGAAAATATGGCCGAACCCAAACCGGGTACACGTACCACGTCTCGGTGTCCGCCATCTTGATTCACATACTTCGGGAGTTCATTTGGTATTTATATAATGATATGATGCTCATTCGGACCTTTTGCTCCGAACAAGGCCTCATGGCTACGCCTATGACCGGCTTCAACTAACTAAGGGTGGTCCAAACCCAGGCCCGCGGGCCACATGTGCCCGCTGCTTCATAATTCGTGGCCCGCGTCACATTTAGAGAGTAATCAAAAAATCGCATTTCGTGTTGTTTCGTAATCAGAAAATCTTTTGACATCACATTGTTACATCACAAATGTCACTAAATTGACTAGTGTTATGGCTAGCTGAGGCAACTAGCGAAGTTGAATGAGGTGCTTGGCAGTCTAAATTATTATCTGGCTTTCTATTTTTTTGGTCGGGAATATATGCTAACAATATAGGCATCATAGAAAACTAAAAATAGAATGCAGATTCTATTAGCCTGGGATGGTTATGTCTGATAACTATGTGTTTGCACAATAAAAGTGTTTGTTTTGCACTGTTTACCAATTCTTGGCACTATTGTGGCCCGCGAACAATGCAAAAATTATTTTGTGGCCCGCGGAGCCGACAACCTTGGACCAACTATTCCCGTATCCGACCTTGGCGGGTAATCGGGCGACAGGCCGTTGTTGGTCATATGATTATTCAGTTCATCCCATATCTCCTCTAAAAATCCTTTAATCTTCAATGCATCAAGCGAATGTAACATTATCACTTGTGAAACTATTTGATTGTCGCGTCACAACAACTGACCACTGATCATTATTTCATCATCAAAACAACTCACAATAAAGAAAAAAAGTCATGTTTTAAAATTGCATTTTAAGAATAATGGCTTCATAATGATTCGCCTTAATACAAGATGGCGGCAATTCAAAAATTTTGTATAAACTGATTCGAATAATTAATTATTCGATTCGATTTGACTATTTGATTCGAATATGCTTGTCTCAAGCAGATTATTAATTTTTCGTTCTTCGTGGCATTTCGTATCTAGTTGCCATATTTTTGTTCTACTATGGACATAAGTATTTGTTTGTAGACTTAAAACGTTTGCTCAATCCAAAAAAATAGTAAATAGGATAGAATGTACATATTTATCCCGCGGGAGAGGAAAGTCGAAAAGGCGGCTTAATCATATGGCGAACTACGGCCTCTCGTCCGGTTACATAATACCGTCCGGTTAAAGAATTAAGATTTGATTTTGAAATAATATTCAATAGACATATTATTTCTTCGTTGAAACAGAGTCATAGTTTTTTGTTATACAAATGTGACAAAGCAATGCCCACTGCCTTCAAATTAAAGCGGAAAGAGTACTAAAAACCATGCGAAATTAAACTCTGTCGTACTAAGCCAAAAGATGTATTTATAAATATCTCAGCAATCACGTCTTTGCGCGAATCATTGAACCGTGCAAGGAACAACGCGGGGAATTCCCTGCTGCAGGATAACGGTATCGCGTTCCTGTTGGCGACATTACTGATAAGGTTCCAATAATGTGAGTTGCTTACCGAATCTACGAATCGTTCTGTTAAATTTTTGTTTTTCCTTAATATGCAAAGTTGCCGCTCTTCGCAAATAATCAACCACCTAATTTTCCCTACTTACAGATGATTAAAACAAAAAAAAATTGTAATATTAACTTGCTTTTTGAAATTCGTGTCATATTTCATCCCATACTTTCCTGGTTTTTATATTTCATGGGCACACCCTAGTATAAAATTTACCTTCATATGACATTCGGTATGAATTATTCTGAACTTTGAACTTGTAACATTGTGCTGGCCATTCTAGTCATTTGACTTTCGTGTATTTGAACATTTCCTTGATATATCGTATGTGGTTTTATTAAACAAGTCTCTTTTTAGGGACTCAAATGGCGAAGTTAACGTTATAAAATGGACATTTTGCGAAACTAACATAATCGAAGTTATAAGCGTAAGTGCGTAGAATTGCCGTAGGGAAGTGTTGCTTTATCTTTACCGTTACCATTTATAGCACGGAAGCGCGGTATTTTCGATCCGGCGTAGACAACCTAATTTTTGGAAACCCATAAATTCTTTAATCGTCCGTTCCCTCAATCAACTTTGTGAGGGACGTCTCACCGCGTGTGGAAACGTGTCTAAGGTTTCGTGCCACTCTTTTCAATATGATGACGGCCTGTTCTACTCTGATACCTTTTTTTGATACTACTCTGTTATCGACTCACCGCCATCTTTTATGTCACCGCGGTTTCGATTCTTCCAAATATTGCCTAGCAACGGATGCTTGTACCTAGCCTTGTTCGGATTGATTGACGTATTAAAACTCGCGTTCAAAAAATACTGCTCGCATCACGAGCTCTAGAGCAAGGGTTCCTAAGCTTTCATGTCCCGTGGCCTTCTTCCGGAGAAGTTTTGGCACTCATGACCCCTGTTTGTCATTACAGTAGTATTTATAGTGTTATTTTTATAGGTAGATCCCGCATTCTATACAGTTCATACAATTCATTGTAAACACCTGGTAAAATAACCTTGTGAAGAAACTAAACTAGGAAGTACGGGTAGTTTTCTTGTAGAGAAAAATGTAAAATCAGTTTTGCGCCCAGCATTGTGGCCCCTTACAACTTGGGTCATGGGTCAACTAGAGGGCCATGGTCCCTGATTGAAAATCGCTGTTCTAGAGCATCTAGTTCTCTCGCAACCGTTTCCATTTATTCTATTGTTTTGCTCCTGTAATATTTATACACGGTTGGGTAATTATTCAGTTTATTTCTACCTCTGCGAATAAACAAGAACCCACATTCTGACATTCACCCAACGACCGTTTTCTCTCTATGCGTTTGCCGTTAGAACTTCCATACCAATTCCAACTAATCAAAGATCACATTCGACAACAAAAGATAAAATGCAAATATTCAGTTTATTTCTACCTCTGCGATAAAACAAGAACCCACGTCCTGAGCCACAACGACCGTTTTCCCCTATGCCTGACATGAGCAAACTACAGCCTGCCGACCAAATTCGGCCCGTTGGGTAATTCAATCTGGCCCGCCTGATCCTGCCACAATCAAACTAAAACAAAATTTTGATGTTTTGGCTGAAAAATAGCTCAAGGAATTTGCTAAGATTGCAATTAAATTTAGCTTTGGCACGACGCTTATTGTTTTCCACTTTTGCTTTTGTAACACTGTTAAAATTGCTCATAAAATGTAACTTTTACGTCATACTTACATGAGCCGCCAGTATGGACTGGAAAAATTTTTGACCCCCATTCCAAATACCTTGCCCACTTCCATATCAATTCTAACTAATCTACAAATACAACGAATAGAAGCAACTAAAATGTATCACGGCCAGCAGGCTACGTAAGAAAGTAAAATGCGACAGCATTGTAAGAAACTTCATTCTCTGAGGCGGGGATTCTTTTGCCTTATCAGCGCCGCGGGTAGTCAATAAGTTTAAGTTGCAATTCAATATCTTACAGGCATTGTATACGCAATTAAGATTTTTCATTGCAACAGCCGTAGAGGCCTAGTAATAATAAGCGTTATGGGCTACTGAAATCAGCGCATAAGTATAACAATGGCTGCCGATATGAACCTTAAAATAAGGACATCAAGGAAACATAATAATAAAATAACAAAGAACGAAATATGTTCATGCCAGTGCGACCCGTGTCCAATCATACTTTGCAATATCGAAAGGATTTGCTCCAGCAGTTCTTTATTCTTAGAAACTATCTGTTTCATCTCACTTCTAAGTTCACTTTCGCTTACGCCATGAATGCGCGTAGCAATCAATGAGGTTCTAATCAATCATTCAAATTGACCAATCAAGCTCAACAAGGTGAAAACACCATGGAAATAACCTTATCAAACAATGAAACTAGGAATAACGGGGAGTTTTCTTGGAAAAAAAAAAATTAAAATCAGTTTAGCTTTCAGCATTGTGGCCCCCCCCCCCCCCCCCCCCAACTTCTCTAGATTGACCAATCAATCTATGCGCCCGGTATTAGAACCTCTACCTCTGAAATGAAACAAAAAAAAGGACACGTGTCAAAATAAGGACGTTTCCCAGAAATAAGGACAAAAATTTTTCCAAGACAAGGACGTTATGGCTGCCCTGTGTATAACACATGCCAGCTATTGAGCGTTAGGGTGCTTCAGAAGTATGCGCACCAAGATGTCGCACAACCTGAATCCTAACCGGTACACACCTACTATGTTCAGGTTGTGCGCCATTTTGATGCACATACTTCTGTAGGTCCAGCATTAGTAACTCTCCTGTTCCTACGCTACTTCTTTGAGGGTAAGCAACGCAGAACCGGAACGAATCCGATTCGTCCTTCATTCTCCAGATTTGTTTGAAATTAATTTCATTTATTGTTACAATTTATTACGCGAAAAGCTACAAGTTTGGAAAGAAATTTTTCTATCTAATAAGCAAGCGTTTGTCTGCGTAAGAGTATGCGTTCCTCAAAATATATCTCGCTTTCTGTCGTGTAAAAGTTAATTCGTTTTGGCATTTGAAGCTTCAATGACCTTCAAAAAAAAATTGAGGTAAAATATTACGGGGTTCAGAGACCGTGCAACCAAATAGATAATGGGTAAATGTCACAAGTTTCGAAGAGAGGACTCGGGTGCAATACGAATTCTAAACATACTAACGCCGCGCAACAAAAAAAATTGCAAGTGAATTAGCGCTACCCCGAGTTTAAGCAAATATATAAACTCTTCTGCAAATGCTGTGTTGTTATTGGAAATACATACAATGGCGAATTCTTACACCACTGAAAGAAGAGAGCAACTTGGAAATGTACAGTGAATGTGACGTCACAAACAAATGACGCCATACCATAAAACGTGACATCATATTGTATCATAATAATGGCGCGAGGAGGCCATGAATAAAACTGAATTATACAAAAAGTTGATTCGCAATTTCAATTTTGTTATGAAGTCAGTTCTCAATATATCTTAACCAGGTTTGTTATTTTTTAATCAGTAATTGTTGAAGTATTTTTACTTTATTTAATACATCTGTGAGGGCCGAAACAATATATGATATCGATAAATTCCCGTAAAAATTTTAAGATTTTATGGATACACCATAAAAGTTTTTCCCATAATATAAGCAAAAGAACGTTTGAAAACGTCAAAATATTTTAATTCAACGTTCCCGCTTCGAACATGGGTTTGCCAAACTATTCATCGATTTATTTCTTGAATATACATGATTAAAGGATGTCCAAAAAATTTCGCTCGATTTCATAGTAATAACAATTATAAGTTTAAATGCATTGTATTGTATGATAAAACACCATAAGATTGTTATTTAGGCAAAAATCAAGCGAAATTTTTTAGACACCCTGTATATATACCGATTATTTTAACTATCATGTTATAAGCCATTTTGTAAAACCTAGCACATTAGGTTATATTGGAAAAGCACCCAATCCGTCTATAACCATGACGCCCAATCCTACTTATCTTGGCGACCCTACAAATCGTGACTGATGCCAGATTTTTCGACTCAAACGACCCTTTTCACACTCATTGAGAGGCGACAGACCTTGCAAAAAGTACATAATAACCCTATTGTGACGACAAAATCAAGAGCATAGCGCATTCATTACTTCTCTAAACCTATAAATGTGACCCTTTATTCCAGATTGCAAAGCGACCGCGAGTACAATAATAAATGCCCTTTTTTGCTCTTAATAAGGCCCTAAGTAAACATCGAACGATAACGTTAGAACAGGGGTGGGCAAAATAATCCCGCGGGCTGGATCCTGCCCACCTGTTTCTGCTAAAATTACGACTATGGTTTTTATGAATATAAATTTACGTTGAGAATATCGTCATAATGATTAGGGTTGGGCATTTCAAATCGAATATTCGAATCGAATGGTAAATTATTCGAATCGGTTCAAAGCTAAATTTCGAATCGCCACCATCTTTTTATTCCGCCAATGATCTAGGTGAATTACTCATTTTTTTTTTCATTGAAGTCATATTTTTTCAAGCAATTCTGACATATGACTATTCTCTGTAGTGAGTTATTGATAAAACGTGTTTGTTATTCGGTGTGAACGCTCAGTAATTTCGATACGATTCTGAAATCACAAAGTATTCGAAATGCCCAGCCCTAATCCCGATTGTTACATTGTGCGGCGACCGATATGCTATGTTATGTAGAGATGCACTATGGAAGGACCAAAAACTTTCTATTTCGGTATCCCACCCAATTTATTACTCCATGGGTGAGGCAAGGGCATGGGGTTTTTAACCTGAGATGTTTTATCTGTGATGTCAACACAGTTTAGTATATCAGTAGAGGTTACGCCAGACCAACTCCCAATCCTTCCTCAATGCCTTAGTGCAGGGGTTCCCAAACTTTATTGGCCGCGGGCCAAAATTAGAATCGAAAGGGTGTTCGCGGGCCGGAAGAGTGTGGTGCCCGAAAGTGTGCAACGGTTTAGCTGGGGTTCTGTGGATTCACATTTGACATTTTTTTAAACATGTTTGTTTGATTCATAATGGCGCTTTATGTCGTATTGTTTTATAACTTGAATAGTTCGTCGGCAAAGTGGACAAATCGCTGAAGTGTGATTCTTTTCAATGAAGAAATACGAACGATGCCATTTATCGGAGTAACATTTGTTTTCAGAGTCTTGTATATTATTTGACATCTCTAACCTTTCTTAAACGGCTGATTACTGCCTTATGTAATCCTAATACGGTACGTATAATTGAGATACCGGCATAATCGAATTGTTACCATGAACACGAGCTTAAACTGTGATAATGACATAACAATTGGCGGTTTCTAGGTTGTAAAACGATAGAAACAAAATCTATTTCATTGTTTCACTTAAGCTCGGCGGGCCATTTTAAATCGTTAGTTTGGGAACCCCTGCTTTAGTGCTATTGGATCCGTATAATGCGAGGATGCTGTAGCAGGAATAAATATACTATAATATGCAATCCAAATGTCGTGCTGCACACTAATACAAATGTATTTCTGCAACGTTTCGTCTGATCAAAAACAGAATTTCTCAGACAAGCAGTTTACAAAAATGACAAGAAAAGAATAATCATGCGGTTTAAATACGACGATAAATAAATTTATGCGAAATTAAATTCTCAGATTATACCAATGACTACTTCTGCTTAGTTAACGCCTTATTTGGATCGCGAAGGTTTGAATCCCCCTTCGGAAAATAAATGACGATCCGCTACCCGTATCGTGAATGCACGGATGTAGCAATCAATATCACAATTGATTTGGTCAGCTATGGAGGCGTTTCTAAGGTGTGTCTCGGTCTGGATGAAAAATAAACGCGAAGGGTTTAGAAGGCTCCATTGATATGCAAAGTACCATGAAAGATTAGATTACTTGTTATTGAACCGAGTATACTGTATACCCAAGTGTATACCAAGTCAGATCACCGGTATACAAATGGTATACGAGGATTCACAGCTATGGTCGAGGTATGGTCCTGGAGTATGGTCCTGGAGTATGCGTACCAAGATGGCGGACATCGGAACGTAGTATGTGTACCAGATTAGGGTTAGGCCATAATTTTAGGTACAAATGCTACGGGTGTCAATTGGCTAGTCTCCAAACTCGTAATATAACTAAAATAAGAAAAATTGGAATAAAATTATGGCTTAATCCTAACCTGGTACTCATACTACGTTCCGATGTCCACCATCTTGGTACGCATACTTCAGGAGCACCCCGGTCGAATATACTCCACACCAGGGCTACTCAACCGGCGGGCCGCTTTCCGAATCCAAACTTTTCGAGTATTTGATTCGCACCACACTTGATTCTTTATTTTGGCCCAACTTTGGATATGTGACGGTTTCCTTTTATTAAATGACTTTTATCGTTTTAAAGTTTATTTTATAATTTGCCCATATTTGCACCTGATTATATATGAAAAGAACAGTAACGGCGAGAAAATGCGCGTTCACGTCGAAATATAATTTCTGGAAAGACCGAACCCCAGCAATTTTGAGGTTTTGTGTACGGATCTTCAGTAAAAATAGTTGAGTAGCCCTGCTCTGCACTATAGTCAGTTTTTATTTTTGAAACTTATTCCGTTTACGTTCGACATTGCAATATACTAATTCGCAAGTACAGTGTTTCTACGTCCACAAATTATGCGAGGTGAATTATATGAGCGCGTAGAAAACCATCCCACGCGGAAAATAAAATGAGTGTCGGATAGATATACAGAAAAGGCGAAGGCAACGTTATTCGTAAATTTCTGCAAACATGCTATAGTCATAAAATCAATGTCAATTTCTACGTTTTTTGTTAATTCAGCATCGTAACTCGTGATCAGGGTAATACCTCTGGAATCGAGTCCGGAAAATTCGCCGCATAGGAAAATATGCCGCATAAAAAATCGCTGCAAGAGCATTTTTCGGTCACAAATACTTGTTTTACAGCAAAATGCTTTTGCGGCGATTTTCCTGGAACCCTCTGTGATAACTTTACCAAACAAATTTTTTCTACTTTATGTTATTAAATAACCTTTGTTATTTGTGGCGTATACGAAGAAAATAAAAAGTGGAAAAGGTACAACACGCAGTAAACTGTTGAGGAACACTGGACTAGAGACTGTTTACCAGCTGATTGTACAAAGCATTGAACCGCATTCATCATAATCACGCTCTGTTTTCACAAAAAATCATTAGGCCACAATAACCTATGCGGCCGCAGCGGGCCTTGCAATTCCATGGGTTCGCTTCGTTAGCAAGTAGACATCCTTATCGCCTATCGCAAAAGCCTAAAGATACGGATCTTTTTTGTACAAAGCTCCCGCCACTAATGCAAAAATTTGAGATTTTAGAAAAATACCCCGCCCCCTTTGAAATAAAAAAAATAGTAATTATCCAATGGGGGTTAGGAATGATCTAGAAATTCCAATTTCCCGCGCAATCTGCATTTTTGAACCTTAACTGGATAATTACTAAGTCTCTTATTTTGAGAGTTGGCGGAGGTTTTTTTTGGTAGGGGCATTGTACAAACGATCCCTTGCTTGTTCAAATTTTATACCAACTTTCTATTTCTGTCGTAAATACTCCTGGAGTCTGACCATATTAGGATCAAACATACAACATATGTCTATCCATTCACGCGGCTTCAACATGTCGACCGCCACGTCTGAAGCGGTCGACCGCGTCTAATTCCGCGTGAACTTGAAACTTGCCTAAAAGAAATTTGTGTGTCGTAAACTCGTAACCAAAACTATAAAAGAGCGAGGATTGAGGATTTTCTCTCATATATATTAGGGGGAATTCGAGACGCTACGTCAACCAAAATCAAACATTGCTGTAAAAATTTTAGGCGCACTTCTAAAACGAATCATATCATGACGTAGCCTACTATGTTTTATCGACTAAGTATTATTAAAAATTAGGTTTTACAACCTGGAATATAGGCCAAGGTAATCAGGTTCGAAGCAGGGAGATCATTAGCATAACCTTGTCTGTAGAACCTATCAATATTTTTGTATTGTTTTGATTCGTGTCAGAGAACCGAAATAAAATGATAGATTGATCAAGATCTCTAGTTTCTCGTATTTATGGTTTTAGCGGGAACATACCTGATGTTCAGTTCAAAATTCAGTATTCATAAATTTTTGTGATCGATCAATCGATCGCAAGATATTACGGAAAAAATTAATTGATCTCAGCCGAATACACCTCTGCCATACACAATAAACCTTAAACCTGTCAAACTCTGCAAAAATCAAATTAACTATCTAAATCAATGATAAATGATTTTCAAAGCCTCATCCGGTTACAATTCAACGTACAACATATGCTCAACGATTCGCCTTTATCGTAATTGCATTCCAGCTGTAAATATTGTACTTTAAAAATCGTCACCCTTTATTAAGGGTGGGCAAACTAACCCGGATACGTCCCACCGAAGTGTATAATCCGACTCATTTCTGTATGCTGTAATTATGACTATAGTTTTAATGTATATATAAATTTTCGTTGAAAATATAGATGGAAATAATGTCATAAAGACCCCGATTGTTACATTTGGCTTCGTATTATTATATAAACGTTAGCCTAGCTTTGCAAATTAACTGTTTCAATTATTGTTTCTCATATTGAGTTTTCGGCCTAGCAACCAAGTCAATTATATGTAACTTGACCACTCACAAAAGTAATTGCCCAACTCTGTCCTATATTAATACACCATATATCATACACTCACAATCAACACGGCTTCAATTTCAAACACAATAGAACCTCGAAGAACCTGTTTACACGCTTCAACCAACTTTCATGACGACTGAACGCCCCGCTGCACTCTGGCTTTACAGAACGACGCCCCAGCATGCAAATTCTTCGTTGGGAAAATCCTCGTAAGCTAATCGCTCAGCTCGTTCGTCCCAACACACAAAAGACACGGTACTGCTCACAAAATTCGCAAAATTTGTACTTTTTAAAGTAACTGCGCAAACATTTTAATAAATTAAAATCCAAAGATCACTAGCATTTGTATTGTATAATTGAGATTAGGACATGTATCACAAATTCATGGCGAATTGGGTGTATAATTACCAACGTTTACTATAAAAATCAATGTTAACTTTCCGCGCATTTTTAAAAGGTTTGAACTTAAATAAACTCCGCAATAAGTGGTTCCTGGTCCCCGAGTAAATGATTTACAACTACGAGGTTACAAATATATGTACTATTAAAAAAGTTGTAAAACTTAGTGATATTTGTTCATTAGTATTTGTAATATTTAAAAGAAGGGAAAAACTTAGATTACTTTTGAATGTAGTTTTAGAACAAGTCGCCATAAAACGACATGTACACCTATTATATATAAACAGAATGGGCCAAAAGTGGAGTTACATTTGACATAGACAGATTATAAAGTAAGAGTAACTGTTTTAGCTGGTTCCATTACATTTGAACCCACGTACATTTGAACCCATGACAATTGCACCTGTATGCTATTGCACCTATGGATTTTTTTTTGTTTCACGGATAGTTAAACCGATACTAACCCTAACCCATGGGTTTTAGCTCCCGCATATAGATTGAACCCGTGGATATACGCATGGGTTCAAATGTACATGGGTTCAAATGTACGGTCACCGTTTTGGCTCACCCTTTATATAACACAAATACATATATATATTTGAGGGCGCTCCAAAAGTATATGTACCAATATGGAAGTAACTAATTTTGTTCGCCTATTTTACATCAAGTTGTGTAAAGGGGCGGAAACCTATGGGTAGGGTGTATACTCACTTGGCTAACGCAGACAGTCCCCGAACTCGTAATAGAACTAAAACAAGGAAAATTGGAATAAAATTATGGCCTAACCTGGTACACATACCACGGAAGTGCCCAATAAAATTATCAGCGCTGGGCTTGAATGGGCGGAGAAGCATAAAATAATTATTAGTGAGATTTTGTAATAGAAAATGAATTTCTTTTTACGTTTGTTACCTTTTAACCTAGTAAAAAATCGCGATTGAAGCAACTCTGTTTTTTGAGTCTTTATATACAGAATAGGATTTAGATATGTATATTCGGGGTGAGGAATGCCGATAAGACGGCATAATCATATGGCGAACCAAGGCCTCTCGTCCGGTTACCAGTTCATGTTGAGGATGGGATTAGTTAGTCAGAAATTTATTTTAGGTGCATGGATGGGTTGCAAAATTCAATAAAATACACCATAAATCACTAGATTTTTGTTCGCGAGTTGTATAAAAGGTCGTCAGATCTTATGATACCTCATATGTTTATTGAATATTATTTTTGAACGTCATAACTAGATTTAAAAATTTTCTCGCGATGCTTCGCGTTCGAACGCTTCTCAGATGTTAAAAAATTTAATTTCTTTCAACTATCTGTTTTCTTGACAATGTAACATGGATTAGTTCAAGTCCAGTGACAAACGATTCACTCAAGTTAAACGCCAGTATGTAGTTTTTGAGGTGTCAGTAGTTGCAAACTTTCAACTCTTCTATCAGTACTCTTTCCACCTTTAGCGAGGGCTCCGGACCTTGCTTTGAGCAACTTTCTATCTTTACTCTTCCCACTTTTAGTTGAGGACTCGGGAATCGGGATCGTGCTTTGAACAAACTTGCAAGGTTCGTTCAGTACTCTTTCCACTTTTAGTTGAGGGCTAGGGACCTTGCTTTGAGCAACTTGCACCTCTCCTATCAGTACTGTTTTTACTCTTAGTTGAGCTCTTAATACCTTACTTTCAATAAACTCGCATAATCTCCACATTTTTAATTAACTAAATACTACCATTCAGCTTCTGGGCCTGATTCTTATGGTAGGCCTTTATAACGTCTAGAAAGTTGATTACACTAATCTTCCTGCCACTTTCGACGTTAAAATAACTTATCAAACTGTAAAGGGAGTCAAACATAATAAAACGCGTCCGCTTTCAACACTGGGCCATGCATTGTAAGCGTTTGCCTAAACGAGCGTCTGATTCTGAATAGAAACGGAACACTGGTACAGAACAAAACACCGAAACCAAAAACCGCGAGCAGGAACGATACTTCTGTCTCGAATTTACAGGACTGCCCTTTGGCAACTGGAAACTATACCGCGTCACTTCCATAGTCCCCTGGGTGTTTGTAGATGCAAATTCGTATTAAATTTGAATTATAATCGTACATATGCCAACGTGTTTATTCAGTACACGCAAGACTCGCAAAGTTAACCACAAGTTCAGAGTATTCCCAGGTTAGTCCATAATTTTATTCCGATTTATCTTATTTTAGTACTATTACGAGTCCGAGGACTGTCTGTGCCTGTCAAGTGAATATACCCCCTGCCCATAGGTTTCAGTCCCTTTACACATGTAAATCCGGCGAACAAAATTAGTTACCTTCATATTGGTGCGCACATTTATGAAGAAAAGGTGTTAGTAATTAGGACCCCCAGAAGTATGTGCACCAAGATGGCGCACAACCCAAACATAGTATGTGTACCAGGTTAGGGTTCAGGTTCCGCGCCATCTTGGTGCACATACTTCCGGAGCGCCGATTATATGTAAACGCGAATTCATATTCTATTACAAAATCCTAATTTAATTATTTTATCCTTATTTTGCATAGTGCTGGATTAACTATTGATCAAAACAAGCACGTGCGTTGGGCACCAGAATCGGGGCTCAACAAAAAATTTTCAGACGATTTCCAATGGTGCCTGAGTGTTTATGATGCAATTGGAGTAGTCAGACGACACAGACCTCAATATCGGCCCGGTGGAAATAAAGTTCTCAAGTATCATCTTAAACCTCTTAATTAATGTTTGTAAGTGTGAAAAGTGTTTCCGAAATTTCCATGCGAATTTATCGTAATTTTGCCCTCACTTAGTGATGAATATTGAAACTTACTTTTTCAATTTCATATAACATCTGTATCAGTTTCAATATTAATTTTTTTTTATACATATGGCACCAAATTCCTAAGTGCTTAGAGCAGGGTTGTCCAAACTCAGGCCGCATTAGTAAAGTAATCTAAAAATCGCATTTCGTGTTGTTTCGTCATAAATTAACCAGAAAAATCTTTTGACATATTGTTACATCACTAATGTCACTGAATTGACTAGTGTTATGGCTAGCAAAGGCAAGTAGCAAAGTTAGGCCGCGAGCCGAGGCCCTGAAAAACGCCTAGAAAGTGAGTTTCGTAGCGCACATCAGGTAACTACCTGAAAATGATTTTAAAATGTTCCTTAAAAATTTAGTAACAAATATTGCCTTGTTCCCACTTCCAAAAGTTGCACGTTTTACGGAAAAGACGCTTTTACTACAAGAAATATGTGCTACGATCTGTCCTATATTCTCTACATTTTCGGCATGGAACAATGACTTCTGCATGACGTAACAATTGAATTAAACCAGCTGTTAGCGAGCGGATGAATATTAGTTATTACTGCTCGACCTTGCGCTGAGTTGGGCAGGCTTTCCATAGCCCTGTTTAGTTATTATTAGTTAAGTTATGCTAAGACGTTGTTGAAAAATGTATAAGTAAGTTATTAAACACTTGTAGATCCTTACCACGGATATGGGCCGTGAGACGAAGCCATGAAAACGCCCAGAAAATGAGTTTCGTAGCGCACATCTGGTACCGTAACTAAATAAATTCTTCAGTTTTGTGTGAAAACGAACATAATGAACGCATTACAGCTTGTTCCACAATCCTGGTGCGAAATTGAATATAAGAGGTTCCCGGAAATTCAATAACCATAAGTTCACAACACATACATAAGAACTATGCAATTCGAGAGCCCTACAGCACACTAACACAAATGTATTCCTGTAATGTTTTGCCTGACCAAAATCGGACTTCCTCAGTCAATCATAATTTATTAGGTAGATTACGAAAAATATGGCAAACATGTAACCAACAACAAAAAATACTTTAATTGTGTGACAGGAGTTGGGAGTGAGCTCGAAAGCAGCGACACCAACAACGCTGATTCACATTTGCGAATAAATTTTATGTAATAACCACAAGCAGTTTACAACAAGAACAGCATAAAAAGCTACATCCATTTTATAGAGGCTATCAAACGTATTTATTTTTAAGCAATGAAGTCACAAATTAACATCGTGAGCACGAAAACACAAATAAACCAGTTATTTCTCACTTAGAAATTTACAGCAAAAGTCAAGAAAATTAAATGAATGTACAATATGTACATAAAATAGTGAACAGAAATATTACAATTTACAATTAATCTTTTTTTAGTTTATGTGGTTATGTATTTGAACAAAGGCAATAATATTTCTAGAAACAGGACTACGACACTAACAAATGTCCGAAAAAACAACAAATAAATGATACTTATTAAATCAACTGTAATATCTAATTCACTTTCTTCTGAATTGTTTTCCAAATCCACTATCTCAAAAATCGACTTTTCCTCTATAAGTGTACTGTGATTTTTGCAGTCAATACAAAAACAAAAATCTGTGCAATTTAAGTTGATTTTGGCACACTTTCATAAATTATTTTGACTATTTTTCTTACACTTGCAGTTTGCCAACTCAAGAACTGATTTGAGGGCCACATGCTTCTTCAGTGAATCATTGTTAGGTGGAGAGTATAATCCTTATGTTTGACAGTGTTAAATAGACGTGCCCTAGTATCATTTACATTCTTCATATCCTCTTCAAATTCCTCAGCTTTATTTATTAATGCCTTGTTAACCTCAAAAGATCTTCATAGTCGAGGGGAAAGAATGAATTGAAAATCTCAATGAAGTCTCCAACATGAATTTGATGGGCAGTTCCAATTGCAGAAAAGTGCTAAAGTATTTCAATATGAATAGCCCATCTAAGCTGTTTGCAACTATTATGATTCTCATATACCTTTAAGCTTCAAGACTTCTTGTTTAATCCATTTTATAGCACTGATAGCAGCAGGGATCAGAGCCTGCGTTAGGTCGGATTGGTGGAACATTGCCGTTTTCTTTTGTAGTACAGTATCTAAAATGAGGAAGAAAATAATATTTGGAGCAGCATGAGTTTAAAAATACCCCTAAACACTAACTAATACCTAACCTAATACCTAACTAATACATAATGCATTTTATCTGATGTACTAAATGAGCGTATATATGCTCATTGCATGTACTACAGTCCAGCAGTGTTTGCATACCATTACTAGACTATATCTACACTAAATTTTGATATATCACAGTCTGAAATGTCCTATGACAGTATGAGTATGGACTATAGACTATATTTTAAAACATCAACTGTTTGTCTACAGCTTGATTTCTCACCTCTCAATCGTTTCCAATGCTACCTTTCTTTCCACTCCGGCATAACTTATCATTGCTTCCCAGGTTCTTGTCGACTCTATGAATTTAGATTTAGACCAACCGACATTAGTGAAATTGAACAATTTCTTCTCTTTCACACAATCGTGCATTACAGAAACAGCCATTCATTTGTATTTCCAAATATGCTGTGGCCTATATAGTAGTATAAGTCTGCTGAATAGTCAAGAAGAGTCATTAAATTAATCATAAACATTTCATGCAAGCCAGAAAATATCGTTGTTTGTGACATATTGTTCTAGGTCTAGGTCTAGCCTTCCTTGGAGTTACCGCTCCGTACCTATTTAACAACGTCTTATGAGCTAGTGCTCAACTAATATTGCTATTTATGGTAACGATATACAAGTGTTTAATATCTTACCCATACTTTTCAACACCTCCTTAGAATAACTGAACTAATATTACCGGTAACTGAAAAAAACTATGGAAAGGCTACTCAACGCAAAAGCGAGCAGTTGTAGTACATCTGATATTCATCCGACCACTGGGGATCCACCTACAGCTGACTAACTTGACTGTTACGTCGTGCAGAAGTCTGCGTTCATTGGCCCATGATACCGGAAAAGCAGAGAAAATAGGACAGATGGTAACACATATTTATTGTAGTAAAAGCGTCTTTTCTGTAAAACGTGCAACTTTTGGAAGTGGGAACAAGGCAATATTTGTTACTAAATTTCTAAGGAACATTTTAAAATCATTTTCAGGTAGTTACCTGATGTGCGCTACGAAACTGAAAGATAAATGTCCTCGGCTCGCGGCCTAAGTGGAATAATGTGCCCGGCAGTCCAAATTGGTATCTGGCTTTCTATCGTTTTGGTCGGGAATATATGCTAACAATTTTGGCATCATGGAAAACTAAAATTCGAATGTGGATTTTATTAGCCTAGGTTGGCTATGACTGATAACTAAAAATTAATGGTATGGCCTAACGTTATATTTCATGTCGGGTGTTTTTTGTAACCAGCCTAAACAATATTACAAAAAATGCTTCCTATTCGTGTCAGAAATTTAGTAATTACCCTTCTGTACCTCACATTTGATAATTAATCAATCTGCATTTTTTTTGTTGAACATGAGTTTGAAAAGAAAACTGACGAATTCAAACAGATTTTTACCTGGATGTGGAAGGGGGAAATAGCCCAATGCTTGCTTGATATATCGGCAAGTTGTGTCGGTGACAAAAAAATTTGAATTTTAAGGCATATTAGAATCTCGTGAGCAATGAGCATTTTCCAAAGTTATGATTTTGCTTTGAAAATCTTTTCGATATTCAAAAGCACTTACATTTGCGGAAGCATTTTTTCCGTTATGAAGAGTTTGAAATCTTACACTTAATGTAGATATAGAAAGACGTATGGAGGTTTTTGCATGGGTTAGCTTGATAAATGACAGAAACTAAGCAATGAGTTTGCACAACAAAAGTGTTTGTATCGCACTCTTTGCCTATTCTTGGCACTATTTTTGGCCCGCGAACAATGCAAAAATAATTTTGTAGCCCCTGGCTTAGAGCCTCTAAAAGGCATGAACCCGGCCCTGCGCATAGACCCATGGGGTCCAGGTGTGAACTACCAAATTTAACAATTTTGAATTATAACCATCAGTGCACGTTCAGATTAAACACCATAGGAATTCTTGCCATTTAGCGCGACCTATGTAGAATACATAATCTTATTGACATATTGCATAACTCCAGTACTCGAACGACTCGTAAGTTGAGTTTTTTTAATTGAGATTTTGGTAAAAGTGATGAATAAAATGTAAAACTAATATATTTTCTATAAAAAAACTTAATTTTCCGTATTTCTACACAGACTACGAATCGGACTGAAATATGAATTTTAAACAGAAACTAAAAAGCTTTATTTTAACCCTGATAATTGTTTAGGGGAAATTGCTCAAAGCAACGACGCGCACACTTACTCGGAAGTGAAGCAGGATCTTTTGTGAAAAACCCGCGCCAAAAAAATCAGCCAACGTTTAAAATTGGTAATTATCCAGTTTGGGGTAAAACAGGTAGGTCTGGAGAGCTGAGTAGAAATATGGAAAACGTATGAGCAATACACTAATAGCTTTTTAATGATAATTTTTTTTGGAGGAATGAAAATTTGAAAAGGAATCAGAAAAGAACGGCGATTTAACAACTCTAAGTTTGCAAAACGATTCTACGAGTCCACTTCAGTTGTAGAATTATTCAAATTAGGACAATAAACTCAATCAATATACTTTATATATATATAGGGTGTCCAAAAGTCTTGAAAGGTTTTAAAATTGATTGCAAAGGGAATTTATCTATACCATATATTTGTTTTGGCCTTCACAGATGTATTGAATGAAGTAAAAATACTTAAACAATTACTGATTGAAAAACAACAAACCTGGTTAAAATATATTGAGAACTGACTTCATAACAAAATTGAAATTTTAAAGGGACTTTATGGACATCCTGTATATAAGCCATACAATACTATACGATACAATATAATTTTGTGCAAAGGAAAACATTATACGAATACTATGGACCTTTCCCCGAGCATCGACTTCCTTGTTTACTCCGTGACATTGGCCAATCAGCAAATTGCAAAAAGTGACGTAACAATGCTCCCTTTTCGCATCCGCTCAGACACATTTCTCACTCAGACAGATTTTCAAGCGTGGTCGTAAACATTACCTCGTTTTTGCATTTTTGAACTCCATTCGTTAGTTTTCAGTTATGTTTTGGAAACTTAAATGTAAATCAGATTATTCAATGGTCACCCTGTCTTCCTAGAAGTTTTAATTTAATTGCAGTAATAAAAATTAGTGTAGAAATAGCTGTGATAGACTAGGCTAAAATTCTTTAACGGTACTTTTAAAAAACAGATTGTTGTATGCGATGAATCATAATGATGGTTTGAAACACATACCCCATTTCACAGGCGCCAACTCGCAAAAGCACTTTTAAAATAGCCCCGAAAATTTTGCAATGGTAAAGTATAGGGAGAAATTTTCGGGGGTCAAAGGTCGGGGAAAGGTCCATTGTCTATTAGTCTGCGATTGCAAAATCTGTGGCGTCACTCAACCTTATCAATGTTTCCCCGAGCAACGAGTTTCTTGTTTGTTTCCGTAACAATGGTTAATTAATAAGCAAGCAACCTAGCAGATGGAATTTTACAGTCGTTTCGATTTTCAAGAATGGTTGTAAACATTGGCTCGTTTTTGTAGTTTTGTAATATTTGTCAGTTTTTAGTTATGTTTAGAAAGTTAAATCGCACGTTAAATCAGGCGTTTACAAACCGCAAAAAAAAAGTTTGGGAGACTTCACAGTTGTGTTGGACGGGGATACATTCATTTTGTTTCACTGGGAAACTGGAAATGGAATAATGACTCAAATAAAATGATATCTTGAAAGTATTCTAGGTTAGTATAATGTTCAGTCTTTTAATCAGAAAATCTGATTTCTATGTTGCGATGCCATATCGTTCTGGGACAGTGAGATACTTCTTATTGATTTTGTATCGGCTTCCGTTTTCATACTGAATCACTGCTGTTTTTGAGTCGGTGAAGCCCACGAGAGTCGAGGCTTCAGTCAAAGCTGAAACAACCTTTTGATCAAATTCTTCTGTTGCTAATATTGATCGAACGTACTTCGCCGGACCGACATCAAGGTAGACCGAATCCCCGGGTTTCAATGATTCGACTCTTTTTTGAATATCCTTGTAGGTTTCTGCCTCGTCTGAGGACGCTCTCATCAAAATTGACGGGGTCACAGGTACTTGTGGTCCGTTGTCATATTGTAACAAAAAATCCAAGTCGCCATCAACACTCTGTACTCCTGCCGGTAGTCGAAGATGTTCGATGAATGAAAGCGGGATATCTTTCTCCAAGAATGTTTGATCCTAATTTAACTTTAACGACATTTCCAGGATGAAAATCTAAATCTTTTTCTCCATTTTTTTTCCGTCTCTCCTAATTTCAGAACTGAATTGGAGCTTACTCTCCATGGTCGGCTATTTTTAATCTGAACAAGAACACTGCTGTCTTCCAGAATATCAACTATCGTGACGGTTTGTCCTTTCAGCTCAACCATTCCTGGGCTCCAATTGCCGAGTTCATTTTCGACAATTTTTTTCAAATTAGAAATTACTTTTGCTTTTTCGCCTATTTTGAAGCATGGGTGGGTAGGAGTGGACTTTTTTATTGGCGAGTCATCGCTACATCGACGCAACACTGTCGGATGAATCTGTTTTGTGTTTTCTTCGTCAAATGTAACATCGACGTGTCTTTTCGTGACACTTGCTACTCTTCCTTTTTCGCCAATAAATTGAATGGGTATTTCACCCAAGCCTTGTTGCAGCACTTTTATCATATTCAAATCTGTGATTGTTTTGACCATATCACCAGGCTTCCAGCGTGAGCTTATAGCATCTTCTTCCACTTTTTCAAACAATCCAGTGTAGAGAGAGAATCCAGTGAAAATATCTGGAAAAAGGACATTTATCGCGTTGTCATATTCGGACAAGAATCCGACAACGATTCCTTCATGACCATGTAGGTATGTTACAAAAAAATTAAAGTTCATCCGATTTGAATAAAAACTGCACCAGTGGATAGATCTAAGTGAAAATAAGAAAACAATACCAAGTTTGCGAAAAACGGTCAAGAATTAACGGAGATATCGGTATTTCAGTACCGCCTGATAGGCTAATTTTTTCCATAAGGATTGTATTGCGCCGACCCAAAAACTGTGACCGCGAGAATGTCAGACCGATAAACAACAGAATGTATCTCGGCTATTTTTGAAGGTAATCGAAAAAAGTTAGGAACGAAAAGTTATTGTGAATAGAAGAACCTAATGCCCAAAAGGTTTACAAATTCTTTTCAACGAAATTAGCTGCTTTCCAATTAATTATGTACGAGAAAGTCTCTGAACTTTACATAACCTCTGGTCGGCAACGACTTTCCCACTACGCAAGTCCCCGCATAGGCGGCAATTAAATTCATGAACGATTAATTATTATTTAATATTCTTTATCTCGTAAGATACTTACCGCGCTTAGTTAAACGCAAAACGAGAGAAATTGCTGCGAGGAAAAATGTCGGCATTCAATCGATAACTGATGCGCGTTGACAGACGCGTGCTAAGATCATACTTCCCGTACCTTGAATTAATTTGTACCGTTTCGTAAACGTATGCGAATTGACTTTTTTTTAATAAGAACTTTAATGAATATAAAAAAAGAACACCTATCAATGACTAATCTTTTGATGTGCGTCACATCTACGAAATATTGGGATTATTTTGGGATTTTATTCTGGCAACGGTCATTGACGCCGTCGGAAGATCGTCGCAAATCAACCCTGGAGTTGTGCATATTAGTTTGACAGTGCCTCGTTGCGGGTAATAATTAACAATGTTCTGATTGAACAAACTTCATAAAAATTGGTAAGTATCAAGTTAGGAATGACATACACGCGTCCATATATATTTTATTGGTGTTCATAGACAATATCATTAATTTGCAGTACGTATACCTTGAGCGTAATTTTTAAAAGCCCCGAATGTTGGGAAATTTATGCGCTAATGGAAAAATTCAAATACCGAAGCATAGTTGTGTATTTTATCTAAGTTATGTCAAAATTTCATGGAATTCCAAACAACAGCAGGCAGTCTGTAATCGTTTTTATGAGCGGTATTCTGACACGTCGTAACGGTACTTAGCAGACTGGTGCGTACAGTTTTTGGCGCGGAAAAGCGCGTTTTTAACATTCCTAGACCATGTACCATATGCAAACGAGTGTTCCAGCCCACGGTACGCTTTTGGATGGATTTGAAATCTTCTTTACTACAATATTTGATTCGAACTTTATCACCAAGTTTGAAATCCCAAATTTCGTTTTCTGGAATCGGAACTATTTTCGGCTCAACAAAAACAGGGTCATCCATTACCTCGCCGCTACTTATTTTATCAGCAACACGGAGTATTCTGCATTTGCTTGCATAGTAGATCAACTGTATGCCGTTGGAGAGTTTATTGTTATCTCTCAGTAGGCTCAGTGCACTTTGCAAGCGTTATCTTTGTAAAAGCTGGTTGATTATCTCATCGTCTGCATCGTTACCGAGACTTTGTCTCGATAGTTCGGCTCCCATTTTTGATTTCTTCCACACAGACACAAAGTCGAGACTAGGACTGAATGGACCTTTCCCCGAGCATCGACTTCCTTGTTTACTTCGTGACATTGGCCAATCAACAAAATGCAAAAAGTGACGTAACAATGCTCCCTTCTCGCATCCGCTCAGACACTTTTCTCACTCAGACCAATGACATTAAACAACATGATGCGCAACTCCGGCATTTTTGTCCGAAGATCGTATTCGATAGCACGCTCCAATGCACATACTTGACGAGACGAAAACGAGCGGATGTGTGCTGCTTTCAAGGCGTAGCACGAATGGTGGTCGTGCCTGCTTTGACAGTTGTTGTCGATTTTAATGATATTTTGGAAAGTTAAGGTAAAAAAAAAATCGGAAAAAGGTAAGGTAAATACTATTGTTGTATATCCCACCCGGGCGTCGCATTGTTAAGTACATGTGGGAAAGCCAGCCTTTGTCAAATACTACGAAGTTATTAATTCAGTTCTTTGCCCATTTGCCGAAATTACATATTTACTTACCCCTTATGGTTTCAAATAGTTCATGCACCTCCAGTTAGATTTTTTTTTTATTCAGTGTGGATATATACTCACTGTTGATTGCTGGTAACATACTATTGCGTATTCACTTTTATTTGCGTATTGAATCAAAGTGTTAACAAGTTCACCTAACATTTCACTCATACCGGTCTATATTGTATAGTCTGATCTCTCAAGTATTTGGAGCCACGAATGCTTGTAATTTTCTGACTAAACCCTTTTATTAGTTGGTTTATATACCAAATTCAGTAAAATATTTTTTACATAAAACATAAGATATTGGATTTATTAGCTTTTCCATTCTAAATCATATAGACTGCTTTATTTATTCTTAACGAAAATTAATAAATCTCCTCTCTTTCTTCAGATGTGAAAGTTGTGGACAAACCTGTCTAATCATTGTGAGACTCCTGCAGCACAAGAGGCAATAGTAGAAATAGTAAGTATATCAATCAAGAAATTGGGCCGACATAAAGCAAAACTTTCAACTATTCGTCTAATCTCAATTTCCTATTATTTATTCACAGGACAACTATAGCAGAAGGGGAGATATCAGAAGTCTGGCGACATATCAGTGACAGTGTGATTCCAATAAATATAATTAGAGTACTACATAAATGTTTGCAATAGAAAAACAACCTATGGAGGCATGCAAAGACATTTGACCCTCCGGTAGAGTTGTGTATGACCCCCACATCCTGCAGGGCTTGAGAAAAATAGCTAAAAATTCCAAAGCGTAAGATTGCATAAGCGGTCTTTTTTGTAAAAAGGCACAAAACACGCCAGACATACCTGAAAACAGCTTTTAAAAATGAGAATTACGGGTAACTCACTGCACCTGTGTTATATTTGGTTCATCAACTTCCCTCGAACGATTAACAATAATTGTAATAGTCTTTTGGAAGTTTTTTTTTTATCTAAATGTAATAGATTTTTCAAACCTTTTAAGGTGAAATTGATTATTCACACAGAAAACAATTTACTGAAAGTAGTTTTGGAATATCAATTTTTTTTTGTCCACTTTTTGACCCAATTAAGAATACACATCAAGCTAGCAAAAGAATACTTGAATAAAACACTTGAGTGATTAAATTAAACGCAAAGTACATGGAGAAGGTGGCATTTTCGAAGAAAATAGGAGTTGCAATATTTCTGCTTTTCACAAAATTCTGAAGCACATTGTTTAATTTGTAATATTTCCCTCAATACAATGAAAAAACACAATAAGCTCAGCAGTCAATATGACAAATCCGAAGACCAACTTCGAACAGAAAATTTCCATGTGTTTGTATATTAATATAATTATACAACGACTTAGTTACTAAAAATCAATATCAATAATAATTCAAGCAATCCTATGCCACGCAATGTGGTGCGAAATGTCTTGTCGAAAAAATCTGTCATTTGTTTTTTCACTGATCTAGACATGAAATGATAAAAGTAACTTTTTTGCATTACTGGAATTATTTAAACATTCGCAAAGATCCAGATTAACCCATGATCATGTGGCCTCGTTAGTTAGAGTTGGTACTATAAACTCATTTCAGCCTGGCCCTAGTATGCTGGTGACACAAAAAAGAAGCCAAACGTCAGGACAAATGTAATTATTAAAACATTGAGTTTATACTGTAGTATTTTTGTTAATTTTAGGGTCATATATTTAGATTAAGTTATTTTTAGTGTATGTATTATTCTTTCCTTATCTAAAGCTTGTTCAAAAATGATTTTGATGGTTGTACATAGAATTTTATGATTTTTTATAACAAATACAGTAGGCTAACTTGCAAATGTTGCAATAATAGTGGAATGCAAATATTAATATGTAATTGCAGTTGAAATTGAAAAAATAATAAAACTTAATCCAACTGTTTAGTTGCATCACAATATATGTCATGTCGCAAACTAAAACTATCTTGAAAATATCTTTTAAGTATACATTATCAAAAACTGTTTGCGGCCCTTTTTACAATTTCCAAAATGCAATGCGGCTCTCGAAAACTCATGAGTTTGACACCACTGATCTATTCTAGACGATTCAAGCATTGCTTTGGAAAATAATATCACTTCAATTAAATTTAAAAAATATCGCTATATTAAATACAAAATCGTTGCTATCATAAAGATAAACCAGTTCAGTCACTCGAAATATATTGGCCTTCACAAAGCAATGGAGGCAAAATTGAGAGTTCATGAGCTATAAACATTTGTTCTTTTCTTTGTCTTGAACTTTTCATACTCCACAGCCCCTATTAATTTTTTTTAATTTAATCACCATGTGATGGTCATACATATCTTTAACTTGTATTTTCTGTCATGATGTATTAACTCAATGTGCCAAACTAATAATTAGTGTGCATATTTTGCCTTCAGATGACATAAATGTATTGTCTTGTTTATTACCTCAGCTTGGAGTATTGACAAGAAAAAGGTGCCAGTAAATTAGGTAAAAAATTTTTAACTCTTTGTTATAATCAGAATTCACAATCAATAGGAATTATAAACAGCCAACAATCAATGAGAATTATATGCAAAATCCCTCAGAATAAATTTGTCTAAAATCGGAGGAAGGCAAACAATATAGGTAGTTTCCATCCACACAAGCATTTCAAGAAGACTTGCTCGAGCCTAACTAAATGAGCATCGTCAGGTGATCGGTCGCTGCAAGTTGAATTCAGCCCTGCAACCTCCTGCATATAAGATAATATTAATTAGTGGGCTATGAGCTAAATTCCTAAATTTAAACAAACCTATCTACGATGCATTATGTACCACATGTTACCTACGATTAACTGAATATGTAATATGTCTAATAAATTCACCTACAAAAGCAAGTTCGATAGGTGCAAACTTTGTGTTATGGAATTGTATCACAGCACAGTTTTGTAGGACACCCTCTTTAAATGAAATTTCAATGATTAAGCGCAAACATTAAAATTACTAACTTTGAACTTTGTCATTATCTGCAAAATGTTCCACACAAATCTTCCCGCTATCGCGTTTGTACTCTTCTCTGATAAAAAAAAACGTCTATGAATGCCAAGAATTGCTCTTTACAGCTTGCCTGCCATTCCAGCTTTCCAAGTGAGCAAAACTTCTTAGATATAGAGATTATTTTGTTTTGTTACTGGCGCAAAAAGGCAGGTACTACACGTAAAAAAGACGCCGAGTAGCAAAAGCAAGCGGAAAACGGACGCGAAAGGCGACGAGAAATATGTGCATTGGAGCGTATCATGAAATACAATCTTTCGCATGTAGTCTTATGGAGTGACGTCAGAGTTGCCTATCATGTTGTTTAATGTCATTGCTCAGACAGATTTTCAAGCGTGGTCGTAAACATTATCTGGTTTTCGCGATTTTAAACTCTATTCGTTAGTTTTCAGTTGTGTTTCGGAAACTCATATATAAATCAGACAATTCAATGATCACTCTATCTTCCTAGGGGTTTTAGTTTAATTGCAGTATTAAAAAATTAGTGTAGAAATAGCTGTGATAGACTAGGCTAAAATTCTTTACTGGTACTTTTAAAAATCAGATTGTTGTATGCAATGAATCATAATGATGATTTGAAACACATACCTGATTTTACAGGCGTCAACTCGCAAAAGCACTCTTAAAATAGCCCAACATTTTGCAATGGTAAAGTATAGGAAGAATTTTTCGAGGGTCAAAGGTCGGGGGAAGGTCCATAGCGAACTTCTGTTGCTGGGTTTTATAGACGATTTACTTCCGCGCCCCATGATTTCAGAAACACGCGATTTTTTCGATTCATCTTTCGAAAAATAACTGATGGTGACTCGACTGAAATAAGGAACTAAACATCCACGCGCTGATGTACTCAACCGCCTACGAACTGATGTCATAGGTATTATCTATCTATCAGCGTGACGTTTGGCGTAATAAGTCACAGTTTAAGTTTTTTAACCCAATGGGTTCAAAGCAATTTCGTGTTATTTTACCCTGGTATCGCTCAAAATTATTCTCGGATTGCAATAGTTCCATGATCGCTCTACCAAAGCTGCCCAACCCGCGGGCCTCATGCGGGCCGCCGAACTGTTTTTTGCGGCCCGCCCTATAAAGTTTGTAAGCAGACTTTTTATGTTTTTACTATGTTATATATCAATATATAGGGTTAAGTACGTTTCTGATTTTGGTGTGATTATTCCTGCCATCTATCTACATCAGAGGTCTCAAACTCAATTTACTTGGGGGCCGCTGGGACAGAGTCTGGATGAGTCCGGGACGCATCAGGTTTTCCACAATAAAAGCTTAGCAACTCGTTTAAATTGTATTCCTTGTGCACTCCTTGGACGCGGCGGTGTGGCTCAACGGGCTAAGCGTTAGGAATACGCTCGCCACCGCACCTCTAATTATTCTGCGTGGGTTCGCAGGTTCGAATCCCATGCAGGGATGGTTATGTGCGAGAGGATTGCTGGACTCCTCGCCGTCGTTTGGTGGTTCACGTAACCGCTGGTCGGTTACGGCTTCCTCTACCACCAAGTCCATGCTTCCGAAAACAAACAATATAACTAATCCCATACCCAACTTGGAATGGTAATCGGGCGAGAGGCCGTGGTTCGCCATATGGATAAGCCGTCTTATCGGCTTTCCTCTCCCCCGGGATAAATATGTAAATCCTATCCTATCCACTGCAACTTTAACTGTGCAGATAAAACATGTCGGGATGCTTCTATGCTCAACAAAGAAATATTGCATTTCCCAGTTTTTGAACATGTATGTGCTTAAAACCAACCTTTCTGTTCACTGAAACTTCACTTCCAACGACACGTTTAGGGATGTGCGAAATTATAAAATTCCATCTTGTAATTACTGTTGCGCTGATGTTTCAATCAAACATTTAGCCGATGGACAGTGATGTTTCGCCACATGGGAAACATGCTTACAATGTATCAAGATCTAAGCGTTAGTGATTGTGACGTCAAAAATCATGGAACATTGTTTTTAAATTATTTCTGGCGGTCCCGCGATCGAATATCAGGCTTACAGGTATGGTACTGGTAGGTTACCGCACCGCATATTCCTTTCAGGGGATAGATGATAAAATATTTTGTTTTGCCCTACGTGAGAGTTTCCCTTTTTCGGCCACCGAACACTTACACTTTTTATATCTCGCGGAACACCAAAATATGAAAGGGTTAAATTGTTAAAAAAAAACGGTGCAATGTAGCGGTTCCCAATGGTTTTGCCGTGGCGAGTTGCAAATGCGCGAAAAACTTTCAGCATTTCAAAGTAAAACCAGGTAGAGATGGAGGAAGAACGGTTGACCTTTTGCCTTTATTCTTTAGACTTACTTGTTTGTCTTTAACAGTCAAAAAAGTTAACAGTCAAAAAGCTAAACCGACGGTTAACAAAAATGCCACTACCCTAACTTAGTTTGTCCACTTTAGGCCGACGGTGACGCAATTTTCCTATTCCACGCAACACTCGGGAGGTGCTCGCGGAACATTAGTGTTCCGCGGAACACAGTTTGGGAAACGCTGTTATATTAAAAGAATTATTCATGCTAACTGAGTTAGTAACTTGCGGGCCGCACTAACATTAAACTTTAATACCAAGGCGGGGGCCACAAACTATCATCCCGCGGGCCGCGAGTTTGATACCCCTGATCTACATTCAAATGCCGGTTCTTATTATTACGTTTGTGTGAAATCTTGCACCCAGGTGGACATCGACGTCAGTCATCCTCCAAAAATAAGTCCTAGTGTTATTTTTCCAATGAAAATTGAACTGAGACCCTGTCTTTTTTTCGGGGAAACGCGGTAATTGTTCGTTTTGTGTTCCACGTAAATTCGTTCACATTACCAACAATTATTTGAACGTGTCATGCCACGCGATAAGGAATATTTTGATAACTTTGGTACATTTCCTCATTTGAGATGTGCACGACGTACCCGGCGTTGCAAAAGTTAGTTATTGGATTTATGCAGTGGTGGAATTCAATTTTTTTTTGTCAGCCGGTACAAACAGAACATTGACAGTGACCAGTGATGCTAACAGGTTCGCTGATTTCATAAAATTCCGTGAGACGGTTCCATAGAAGCGATGCGAACCGGCAGAATCCCACTACTGGATTTATGTATCCCGATATTGAACTGTATAGTATATGGGCTGGTGATGAAGCTATTCAAATGACCTGTGGGTGGCAATGATGCTTGAAATGGTTTCTGTTTTTCAGTTTCGATCGAAACGCATGATATAGGAGGCGTTCTCATGTCTCACGATAATGATATACGTTTACTGTTATGCAAAACAACAAATCTACTATTTTTTTACGTTAACTGACATCTCAGGTACAACTACTTCAAAACTGATTAGTTTATTGTAAATTTATTTCCCGTGGCAGTTATTTCAATAGAATATCACTCACTGTATTCGTTAGCACCAAAAAAAAAAGATTTTGAAGTAAGGTAATAAAGTCGAATTTTCGTTTCAATGCGGCGTGATTTGTATTAATGAAAGTTGCGTCGCGAGTTTGAAAAGAAATTCCATTCCGAAATTAGTCAAATCAACTATATACTGAGTGACTTCGCCACGTGCCTAACCTGCAAAGAAAGTTACCTTAATCGTAATTTCATATCACGCGATTAGCGGAGACGTCATACCTAAGCTTCATTTTTGATTCAATGTCATTCAACTTATTTCTGTGATTATAATTCTTTTTTAATGGAGTAATTTAGCTTTTGGTAACTCGATTTAGAGGTAACGGTAATAAAAATTTTGGGAATCCCTGGCATGGACGAATTCATTTTCCGTTACAAAATCCTACTTTTCAATCATCATTATCCCATACTCTATCCAGAGTACGCTCCGCACAATTCATTTCGCAAAAGGTTCTGCAATATTTAGGCCTGCACCGTCTATACTTCATAAAGATCAATTTTGTTTGGTGTTGCAAATTTACTGGTAATTTGTGAAGCATTTGGTCGTTAGATAAACTATGTCAGATTACACATCCCGGGTTCGAATCCCATCCCCCTCCTCATCCATGGTATATTAAATTACCCGTACGGCCCTTCCAAAAAAAAATTAGTGGCTGCTTGTATTTGCTCTGTTACGAGCAAAACGCACATAAATGACACAATTTATGACAAACGCAAATTATGACACAATTTCGCAGGTGGTTGAGTACATCAGCGCGTGACGTTTAGTTCCTTATTTCAGTAGAGTCACCAAATATTATTTTTCGAATAATGACTCGAAACAATCGCGTGATTCTGAAAATCATGGGACGCGGAAGCAAATCGTCTATAAAACCCGGCAACAGAAGTTCGCTATTCAGTCCCAGTCTTGACTTTGTGTCTGTATGAAAGAAATCAAAAATGGGAGCCGAACTATCGAGACAAAGTCTCGGCAACGATGCAGACGGTGAGATAATCAACCAGCTTTTACAAAGACAACGCTTGCAAAATGCACTGAGCCTACTGAGAGATAACAATAAACTCTCCAACGGCATACAATTGATCTATTATGCAAGCAAATGCAGAATACTCCGGGTTGCAGATAAAATAAGTAGTGGCGAGGTAATGGATGACCCTGTTCTTGTTGATCTGAAAATAGTACCGATTCCAGAAAAGGAAATTTGGGATTTCAAGCTTGGTGATAAAGTCCGAATCAAATATTGTAAAGAAGATTTCAAATCCATTCAAAAGCGTACTTTGGGTTGGCGAACCGATTTGAATAAGGTACATGACCACGAAGGAATCGTCATCGGGTTTGTGTCCGAATATAGCAACCAGTTGAATGTCCTTTTTCCAGATATTTTCACCGGCGTTTCTCTCTACGCCGGGTTGTTCGAAAAAGTTGAAGATGATGATATAAGTTCACGCTGGAAGCCTGGTGATATGGTCAAAACAAATACAGATTTGAAAGTGATAAAAGTGCTGCAACAAGGCTGGGGTGAAATACCCATTCAATTTATCGGCGAAAAAGGCAGAGTAGCTAGTGTCACGGAAAGATATGTCAATGTTACATTTGACGAAGAAAATACAGAAACAATTCATCCAGCCTTGTTGCGCCGATGTAGCGATGACTCGCCAATAAAAAAATCCCCTCCTACCCACCCGCGCGGCTTTAAAATAGGTGAAAAAGCAAAAGTAATTTCTAATTTGAAAAAACTTGTTGAAAATCAAACTGGATTCGGCAACTGGGCCTCGAGCATGAATGAGCTGAAAGGACAAACCGTCACGATAGTCGATATTCTGAAAGACAGCAGTGTTCTTGTTCAGATTAAAAATAGCCGACCATGGAGAGTAAGCTCCGATTCAGTTCTGAAATTAGGAGAGACGGAAGAAATTGGAGAAAAAGATTTGGATTTCCTTTCTGGAGATGTCGTTAAAGTTAAATTAGGATCAGGATCGAACATCCACGTAGCCTTCATGGAGAAAGATATTCCGATTTCATTCATCGAACATCTTCGACTACCGGCAAGAGTAGTGAGTATTGATGACGACTTGGATTTTGAGTTACAATATGACAACGAACAAGAAGTAGCTGTGAACCCGTCAATTTTGATGAAAGTGTCACCAGACGAGGCAGAAACCTACAAGGATATTCGAGGAAGAGTCGAGTCATTGAAACCCGGGGATTCGGTCTACCTTGATGTCGGTCCGGCGAAGTACGTTCAATCAATATTAGCAACAGAAGAATTTGATCAAAAGGTTGTTTCAGCTTTGACTGAAGCCTCGACTCTCGTGGGCTTCACCGACTCAAAAACAGCAGTGATTCAGTATGAAAACGGAAGCCGATACAAAATCAATAAGAAGTATCTCACTGTCCCAGAACGATACGGCATCGCAATATAGAAATCAGATTTTCTGATTAAAAGACTGAACATTTATATTATCCAAGAATATTTGCAACGTAACGTTTTATTTGAGTCGCTAATGTTTTTTTCTTGCTCCTCACTGATACAAAATGGATTCCCGTCGACGAAATTAATGTAGTCTGTAGGCGCCAATTCGCCATCATTTTAATTCAAACATACAACCGTACGCTTCGAAATTTCTCAGACAGCTATAGCGCAACTTTTTCTAAGATTTTTGCTTATTACTGCAATTAAACTACAAAACCCCTTCTGAAAAATGATCAACTATTCTTTTAATCCTTCCTAAATCTGGTAAACATAACTAAAGCCTGACAAATAGAACGGAAACTACAAAAACGCTTCGATGTTTACAACCATTCTTGAAAAGCTAAGCGGCTCCACAATTTTATTTATTACGTCACTGTTGATTATTGATGATCAGATATTGTTATCTAACAAACATGGCACTCGTTGCTTGGGAAACATTGACAAGGTTGAGTGGCGACCAAGATTTCCAGTCCCCTTTCTCCGGGATAAGATTTATATATACTGTACAAGTATTTTCATTATCGCAGTAATATTGTTATATTTTCTTTTACTCAAATATTAAAAATGAAAATTGTAGTGCAATAATTATAGTGTATATATACTGTATATACACTATAATTAATGTAACCTCGTTGTTTACCTAATATTTTTATGACTATGAGAATAGTCCGTAATATCTTAGTTTTTCTTGTTACATTAGTTCTCACCCGATGAACTTGGATAATATTATGTAACTTAGTTTGCTTAGTGTTCAAATATTTGTGCATTGATTTGTTGTTTATAAATATTCCATTCATTCACATGGATAATCAGACAAATACAGATTTATTTACCAAACTTGTGTGTGTTTGTCGTTGTTGTAAATAGCTCATTCGAATAATTGATGGTTCACGTAACGCTGGTCGGTTACGGCCCGAGTCCACCGAGTCATGCTCCCGAGAACAAAAAATAACTGACGAACTAATCCCATACAACAGGAGTGTGCAACCTTTTTTTTATTGGCGGGCCAAATACAAGTAACTGGGTGAAGCCGCGGGCCGCACCTTTATTTAATTTAGGCTTTCTGGTAGTTGCAAGCACAAAAATTGCTTATATTTGCTATTGATCTTACGGCATTATTAGGGGTTCTTTCAGAAATAGTGATTTAAAACGCATAAACTTCTGAAGAAACTGCTATTTAAATATTTTGTCACACCGACTTCAAACGAATGCAGTGAGAAACACGTTTTTGTAATATAAATCGTGTATTTTACAACAGAATTTTGCTAGCTTGTTTCGCTAATATGACTGGTATGGGCTTTGCGACGAAAAAGAATAAATACTCGTTTTGCGGGTACACCATTCGAAATTGTTATTTCTCCGCGGGCCGCACAACTTCTTTTTGCGGGCCGCAGTTTGCACACCCCTGCCATACAAGACATGGACCGGTCTCACAGGCTTCCACCCACCCCGGGATAAATATGTAAATCATATCCTTGATTGCACCAAGTGATGCTGTACGAGTAATAATGCTGCTTTGTACTGGAGCACAGCAACTCACCTAATGTTAAGAGAGTCCATGGACGCCGAACATGACAAAATATCAACGTGTTCGGCTAAAATTCTCCTTTTGATTGGTGCACATATTTCTGGACGTCCGAAAAAGTGGTACAGAGCTATTTTAAGAAACCGTCAAACAATCACACCCCATTACAAATCTGAACTTTATTAAAGATGAGAATGGAACAAAGTCATAAGTACCACTGACAAAATTGCTAACTGTGCAGTTATATCATTAACAAATCGGCAGCCCGATATCAGACAGCGTTTGCTTGCCTAAAGCCTTCTATGAGCATAAATTGTTCGAACATAATGGGATTTGGAATCCACCAACCAAATGAATACTATAAAAACCGCTGAAATGATTAACAGGGGGCCATGAGTGTAAAAGCCTCTTGAATGGGGGCCACGAGCCATAAAAGGTCGGGAACCACTGGCTTATCGCAATTGAAATATGGGCCTACAAAGGGGGGGGGGGGGGGGGGGGGGCACGAGCCATTGGAGGTTGCAACCACTGTTCAATGGTATCCTAATCCATTTTTTGAAATAGGAAACCAAAGTTTCCTTGATAACTAAGGCTAAATTCACAGTATCATCAAGACAATAGCTGAGGCTCAATGTAAAGTCAGTGTGGAATAAACTAATATCTACAGTAAGGTATTGCCATGTTATAATAAAAACTTCCTAGCAGAAAAGATTCGTTGTCATAGCAACAATGTTGCTATGGATACCAGCATTACCATAGAAACATAACATGATTGCTTATTTAAATCTTTGAACAATGACAGCGTTCAATAATTTTCCTTCTTTTAAAGTAGTTTCATCGTCCTTGAGTTCTTTGTTAGGAAATGTCGTCATTAAGACAAAATTTCTCGATTCGCTTGAACGATTTCGTACAAAAGAATACACGTCTGCCACCTGGTGGCTGTGGTTGAACTTTTGTGTGACCCTTGACCCATCACCGAGTTGGACTCGAATTGTCGTGACAGGAGAAGATTCGTTAATGATTACTTCTGGGTCGACTGATGTCGTTTCTGCTGGTTTTGAAGGAGGAGTAACACTTGATACCACATTTGGTGTGATGCCACCAAGTGTATGACCTTCACCTGTATTTGAAATAGGAAAGATTTTTGAATTTAAAAAAACACAATTTTAGTGAGGGCGGTCGGTCAATGCAAGGAAACGATCCTTAATTCAAAGTAGAATGACAGAAGAGTCAACAAAGTCAAAAATCTTTGTTGGGAAGATTTTGGGTAAAACAAACTATGTCCAGAGTCAATTCGGGAGAAGTATAAAAAGAATAGCCTGCTAGCAGACAAAAGTTTTATGTGTTGTTGTATTAAATGAAAACCAAAAAGTTTGAGAACCGCTGTTCTCATGAAAGCAGGCATAATCAATTACCTGTGAAAGCTTTCATTTTTTGTTTCTCTGGTTTATAATCTTCATTCTTGTGATCTTCCATGTCCAAGTTGACTTCACCACCTTGAGCCATTCGTAATAATTCCTGATCAAAATAAAATGTTTTTTAAATATTACACAGCTCAAAATACAAGTGTGACCCAAAATTAAAAACAACCCATCAATTTTCGTGATGAAATTGAATTAGCACCACCTAATGCGCCAACGTGTATGTTAATCGTGGCGTGGCCAAAGAGAGTTTTATCTGGTTAGCGTACGTCAAGATTGCTACATCTTGTATATTGTTTTTCTTCTTATTTTGGTAAAGCAGTAATGTTTAAGTCAACATAGGGCCTAGAAAAAAAGTCTTGAGTTTTCCTCTAATGGTTTTACTACAATTATTTTGAATACTTCATTTTTCCACAAAATTTGAGTTTGGTCATCGGTTAGTAAAAATATGTGTTTATTCTTATAAATTTATTGTGTGGCTCCGTAAATAATAGTCAATCACTTCACGAGCTCCATAACACCAAAAGTTTGGGAATATGTTTAAAATGACAATTTTTTTCATTCTACCCTGTACTAAAGATTATATAAAAGTTTACGCTCCAAACCTGAGGTATCTCTCCTTTTCCTATTGCACCCAAGAATTCTTTTGTTTCTGGGTCGTGGTAGTCTCGTAACGGCCCGTCCCCAACAGTGAATCCATTTTTCCACAGTTTGAGTACAACGTCTAATTTGCGTTCCTCTGGCTTCTCAGCTCCTGGTATGAATTCATGGTCCTCAGCCTCGGCTCCGAGCTTATACCCACCACCGGTGAAATACTTTTTGTCTGTGGTGAATATAGTGAAGAAATAATAAGAGGGTGTGCAACAGGCGGCCCGTGGGCCACAATCCGGCCCACTAAGCCATTTCTGAATCAAGCATAAAATCCTAATACGACAGTTTATGTTTAAAACTGGGATGAATCTTTCGCCGTTTTGCCCGGTGGCTTTGACAGTTTATGTTTAAAACTGGGTTGAATCTTTCGCCGTTTTGCCCGGTGGCTTTGACAGTTTTTGTTTAAAACTGGGATGAATCTTTCGCCGTTTTGCCCGGTGGCTTTGACAGTTTATGTTTAAAACTGGGTTGAATCTTTCGCCGTTTTGCCCGGTGGCTTTGACAGTTTATGTTTAAAACTGGGTTGAATCTTTCACCGTTTTGCCCGGTGGCTTTGACCGTTTATGTTTAAAACTGGGTTGAATCTTTCGCCGTTTTGCCCGGTGGCTTTGACAGCTTATGTTTAAAACTGGGTTGAATCTTTCGCCGTTTTGCCCGGTGGCTTTGACAGTTTATGTTTAAAACTGGGTTGAATCTTTTGCCGTTTTGTCTGGTGGCTTTGACCGTTTATGTTTAAAACTGGGTTGAATCTTTCACCGTTTTGCCTGGTGGCTTTGACCGTTTATGTTTAAAACTGGGTTGAATCTTTCGCCGTTTTGCCCGGTGGCTTTGACAGCTTATGTTTAAAACTGGGAAGAATCTTTTGCCGTTTTGCCTGGTGGCTTTGACCGTTTATGTTTAAAACTGGGTTGAATCTTTCGCCGTTTTGCCCGGTGGCTTTGACAGTTTATGTTTAAAACTGGGTTGAATCTTTCGCCGTTTTGCCCGGTGGCTTTGATAGTTTATGTTTAAAACTGGGTTGAATCTTTCGCCGTTTTGCCCGGTGGCTTTGACAGTTTATGTTTAAAACTGGGTTGAATCTTTCGCCGTTTTGCCCGGTGGCTTTGATAGTTTATGTTTAAAACTGGGTTGAATCTTTCACCGTTTTGCCCGGTGGCTTTGACAGTTTATGTTTAAAACTGGGATGAATCTTTCGCCGTTTTGCCCGGTGGCTTTATTATGGGTAAAGTAAGCATTAACCTCATTCTCTTCTCTTGCCTTTCCTGTGGTGCTCCTGGAAGTCAGACCCCCAAAATCTTAGCCCATGCCAACCATCTTATCCAAGATGCAATAAATTAGGCAGCCAATTCTGAAGCTGAAAGATTCTAATCGCTCCTCCCATATCATTAGATATCAGTGATAATTTCAGTTAGCCAGGAATTTTCAAATGTGGGATTTTGTAATTTCTAATTCGCAAGTCAGACCGCAACAGCTAGCAGGTATGGCCAAAAGCCAGAAAACATTTGTTTTTAGTCTTGAAGGTCTAAAAAGTTCCCAACTACAAAAAATCGTTATGTATGATACATAAAAATGCCTTTTCTCCCATTTCAAGAGGGGGCTCTGACCCTCAAAACCCCTAGATATACCCCAATTTACCAAAAATTTAATAAATTCAGGCAGGCACTGCAGGTAGATTTTGGTCGCTGCTTCCATATCATTACGTATTAGTGATAGTTTCAGGGGTGTAGCCATGAATTTTCAAAAAAGGGGTCTTCAAATCGCCAAGATAGAAGACCTTAACAACTAGTGGGTCTGGCCAGAGGCTTTTAATTGGGGGGTTTTCAGTCTTTAGGGTCTAAAAAGGGTTTCAAGCTACGGAATCGCTGTGAAAAATGTTTTTTTAACATTGCGATAAAGTTAAAGCTTTCTTTACCTTTCTTTTTCCCTGATGAAGATGAAGCTTCATCCACAGGCATAGCGCCATGTTTCTTTGCATTCTTAAACATTTTTGAAACTATATCTTCGCCACGTTTCTTCTTTCCTGGACCTGAACAATAGGAATAATGACCGTATGTTGGAGCAGGGGTGAACGAAGTATTATTTGCAAAGGCTTCATTGAGAAATATATGAAAAGTTTATTTGCCCTCAAGGCAGATACACAAATACAGGTCCTTTATTCAGGCCTGTTACAAAACTATAATGCACCATCACCAAAGTAACACCCTCACATCAACATGTAAACAAGTAATAAATACTAGTAACAACAAGTAATGGCACAATGATTACAAGTGTCTGGTAAAGTAATCTGACCAAAACATTCACAATATACATAACTTTATTTTTAAAAAGCTTATCGTATAGCAGGAGGGGGCAATTACTTTCTTGAGGAGGCCACTTTAGATAATAGACTTGGTGAAAAATATGCAGATGTGGATAATACGTGATGAATTATAATATTTATTTTAGCAAACGATTCGTTATTTTCGACAATATATTGAATGAAAATTTATATTCATAAAAACCATAGTCGTAATTTTAGCAGAAACAATCCAGCCGGATCCAGCCTGCGGGACTATTTTGCCCACCCCTGTTCTAACGTTATCGTTCGATGCTTACTTAGGGCCTTATTAAGAGCAAAAAAGGGCATTTATTATTGTACTCGCGGTCGCTTTGTAATCTGAAATGAAGGCTCACATTTATAGGTTTAGAGAAGTAATGAATGCGCTATGCTCTTGATTTTATCGTCACAATAGGGTTATTATGTACTTTTTGCACGGCCTGTCGCCTCTCAATGAGTGCACAAGGGAGCCGATTGAACACTTGACTGGGTCAGATCTGGCCCGCAGGCCGTGATTTGCCCACCCCTGTCGTATAGTTAGTTATCTTAATACGTAAAATGACGTTGTTGAATCGAAAATAAAAAAAATGGGCTAATCACGGCCTAATTCATTTATATTTGGAATAAAATTGCACGAAAAAAGAGGAAAATTTAAAAACTATACAAACCTACGATAACCTCTCCACTGTGTTCTGAACCTCCTGCATAATATTCCTGGCCCTCTTCCTCACTGTCATCACTTTTACGGTCTTCCGCTCGGTCGTAGTCCGCTAACGATCGAAACCGTGAGTTACTAGAGGTACCTGATGGTTTGCTCTGAAAAATTTATGTATTGTTAGGGACTTGAAGCTCTGCTCCAAATATGGCTCTATGAGACTGGAAGAAAAAAGGGTACTCTCGTAGTATGTGAACCAGGTTAAGGTTGGGCAATACTACTGTATTGCACCCTAACCTGGTACACATACTATGTTCCGGTGTCCGCCATCTTGGTTTACATACTAGGGAGTGCCGAAGAAAAAATTTAATATGAATAAAAATATAGGGTGAACAGACAAAAAAAAAGACCAAATTCCTGTTCGAAACGATTCGTTTAATTTGCTATTCAAATCTAAATGCCCAGCCTTAGACATGTCCCTTCTAATTTGGCACATCCTATTCATTTTAAAAAGCCCTATAATATCAAAGAAGCAAGGACACCTCATGGTGCATTATCTCCAGCCACCACAAGAGTTGGATTACACGAATCCTATTTATAATCAAAAATAAAACTTCATGATTATGTTTGTTTATTACATTCAATTTTGGCAAGGCTTGTTTATAGCCTTCATATTTAAATATAGCCTACCCACTTGGAGTTGGCATTAATAAATGATCTTAGGCAGAGGGATTGATGGTTAGACCCCCCTTTTAAAATTAAAAAAAAAAGTAAAGATCATAAATAGCAATTTTTCATAGCTTGGAACGCATTTTAGTAGATTTATGAAAACCCACATTTCCAGTCGCTTGCTGTTACGATCTAACTTGGCAATAAGAAATTCCAGAGCCGCCCCCCTTTGAAAATTCCTGTCTGCGCCTCCGATCTAAGGTGACATTTTTGCCATTTGCTATATTTTTTTTCAATAATGTTCAACAAGTCCATTCGATTATTACCTTGGTATCTTTCCCATCTGAGCTATCTACCATTGCATCATGAAACTCATCATTCTGCTCAGTGTTACTGAGTGATGCACCTGTATAAATTTAAAAGGTTAAAAATCGGCTGAATACATTTTTCTAAGGTAAAGTCTAATATGGTATAAAAGGGTAACGACATCCTGTGAAATATCATTATCAAATGATGAAACTGGGAAAAACGCTTTTATCACTCATGGGCCCTGTTTATCCCATGGCCCAGTGGTATTTATAGTGTTACTTTGATTGGTAGATTCCAAATGCCATTATGTTCAAACAATTTGTGTTCAACAAAGTTATTAATAAGACATCCTGTGAAATAACTTTATCAAACAATGAAACTAGAAAAAAGGATTTTATCACTCATAGCCCCCTGTTTATCATTAGATTAGTATTTAGAGTGTTACTTTGATTGGCAGATTCCAAATACCATTATGTTCAAACAATTCGTGCTTAACAAAATGTAGATATCCTGTGGAATATCCTTATCAAGGAATGAAACTAGAGAAAGCAGTGAATTTTTCGTTAAGATAAAAGTAAAATCAGTTTTTCGCCAGCAATGTCACATACTTTCGTATGATAACCCCTGCTCTGTAGACCCACCAGGTTGAGGTATAACAGGTTCAGTCTCCATGAGTTCCGGTCCCCCTGCGTTGTCATAGAAACTACTCAGAGCTAAATCAATCTCCCAGTTTGCACTTTCGAGATAAAAACGAGAGCGATCATCGTTTTCATTTGTAACCGCCTTGAATTGCTCAATAAGGGAATCATGATCAGCCATTTTGTGCCCAAAACTGTCCAATTGTTTTTTTGTGATATATTTTTTTATCTAGTAATTTTATCTAAAATAAAGTAAATATTAATTTATGACGTAAATGCATCATTTGATCAAAAAATACAACTCATAATAGGAAGAAAGCTCACACGGCGCAAAAAGAGATTAAAATCATTTCGAAGTTGAAGAATAGAGTTGAATTAAAATTGTGCAAAGTGTTGGAAACTGCTTGTTTGACAAAACATCGCAAATTTGTGAAAGTGTGATAAAAGGGTACACTTGAAGTATGCGCACCAAGATGTCGCATAACCTGAACTCTAACCTGGTACACAACCTGAGTTCAGGTTGCGCGCCATCTTGGTGCACATACTTCAGGAGGTCCGATAAAAGATATTTGAACCAGGGGCGTAAGGGGAGAGGGGGTGAAATTTCTGATTGACAAGTTAGACCATAACAGTTAGCACGGCGAGAAAATGTCGAATTTATGAGTCTTGCGGGTCTAAGCAGTGTTTTAGGCTAACAAATACAATACAATTTTTGGGGCTCCCGAAGTATGCGAACCAAGATGGCGGACATCGGAATGTAATATGTGTAGTGTACTAGGTTAGGGTTAGGCCATAATTTTAGGTATAAATACTACGGGAGGCTCTTGGCTAGTCTTCGAACTGATAATAGGACTAAAATAGAGAAAATTGGAAAAAAATTATCGCTTAACCCTAACCTGTTACCCATGTTACGTTCCGATGTCCACCATCTTGGTTCGCATACTTCGGGAGCACCCAATTTTTTTTATATTTATTCCAAAAGGGGGGTGGGTTAGGGTTCCGGCTCTCAAGCCACTCCTCCCCCTGGCCATGACCCTCAATAAAGTTGGTTTAATTCTTGCTGTAATTATGGCTATGGTGTCCGAGTATGTTCAAGATTCATGAATCAAAGTCAAAAATTTGAATTTTCGGGAAATTTATATTTTCAACAGTTGATATATTATTGAAAATTCAAAAAGTTCAAGAGTTCAAAGTCAAAAGTTTATTAATAAGTGTTCTTAACAGTCTATTAAAGGAGACTAGTCAATGTCAGTCATATTTTATTGAAATTTGAAGGGCTGGAGACAGAAATTTCTCCCAACCAACAGTTGGACACAATTATAATTTTCCTTTTCTCTAAAGCCCGGCTACAGTTACTTGTAGTTGGTGCATACACATCTATAAATACAAAGGTAGACAGAAAGGAGCTGTAATTAGAAATACAATACCCTAATCCAGTGCTCTTCAACTGGGTGTACCACCCAAGTGTATACCGGACCATAAGTTGTGTATACAACTGATAAAGGGTATACATCCAAAGTAAGGAATTATAAACTCCAATACAAAAAATTATAAAATATTCAGGTGGAGACAACAATGCAAACGCATCGCACATGGAATATAAAATGTCATTTACGCGAAGAACCGGAGTGAGCACATTGTTACATCACGGATTATATAGATAATGCGGTCACGTGTCAGGGTTGGTGATTTCGGCTCACATGCACTTTGCTTGATTTACGTTAAACATTATTCCCGTTGCAATAAGGCTGTCAGTCAAATTTATAACTTGCGGACACTAGCCTATTAGATTGTGTGATAATATTGCAGTACAATATGTGCTTATAATTTTTAGGGCCTAAACAAACATTGGTACTTGTAGTAAGGTACCGGTATACAAAGTTCTTGAAAAATTGTAAAAGGTATACCACGATAAAAAAGGTTGAAGAACACTGCCCTAATCAACCAGTGCAAAAGTTGACCAATATTTAGAAACTGCAGACTGGGTGATAAAAATCAATTCAATGAACGTTAGTTAGCTACCAAGCTAGTAAATGAATTTTAAAAATAAATAAAAACAACTTGAAGCAAGATATTTTAAAAATTCATTATTTGGTGTTGAAAACCATAAACATCAACGATTCCCAACCGAGGGCCTGTGGCTCCCCACGGAGGCCACAGAGCAATGGAAGGAGGGCCAAAATGCTAGGCGCAGAGTTAATTTAATAAGATTTCCTTTCACAAAAAAACTACCCGTTCCTCCAAGTTTATTGCGAGATAAGGTTATTTCACAGTGTTGAGCGGGAATTATTTGAATATGATGGGTTTAGGAATCTACTACTAATAAGAACACTATAAATACCACTGGAATAATAAACAGGGAGCCATAAGTGCTGAAAGCCTTCGAAAGCCGCGAGCCATAAAAGGTTGGAGACCACTGATATACATACACCATAGCCAAGGATGGCTTTGGGCTTTTTTAGACATTCCTAGTACGGTACAGAAATGGAATTAGTGAACCCGTTTGGTATTCAATTCACTAATATGACACAATACATATAAATTTGAGCATGTTCTAATTGATTTACGGTAATTGAAAATAATCTGTGAAGAATATGGAACACATAAGCCTCATATAAGTAAGATATTGATAAAAACGGCTGTAGCACACCACCGTATGGCATTGTTTTTAGCTAATGAACAAATAATCACTAGGACAACATTGCAAGAAGCGTTGCTGATAATGTTTGACTTTCTTTGAGAATAAGTACTGTAGATGCAAAAAATGGTAATTAATTCTATCAACATAAAACTTAATAAGCACACAATAACATAACGAAAAAGATAAAATTCTGAAGTACAAGGTAAAAGATAAGTATCATAAATATTAATGTGAAATTAAAACAAAAATATATAACTGACCGAGACCATAAGTCACGACTGCTTATACAAAGCTTTGCGCAAAGATAGAATGTAAATAAATTTTATCACCAACTGAATTTTTAAAATCCAAAATTCTGTGTCTAAAAGCAAACCTCAGACTAATGCCTCCCAGGGTCATTACTAGGGCTGGGCATTTCGAATCGAATAGTAAATTATTTGAATCGGTTCAGAGCTAAATTTCGAATCACCGCCATCTTGTTTTTATCTTTCCGCTAATGGTCGATGTGAATTCCCCAATTTTTTTCTCATTGGAGTCATATTTTTTTAACAAAATTCTGACATATGACAATTTTCTGTAGTGAGACTGTAATGAGTAATCTATCTGAGTGATGTATTCTATGTCTTCAGTAATTCACTTGTTGAGAGGACCAATTACTATAAAAAGTCGCTTACAGTTATATATTTTCAAGTATTCGAGATTCGATTCTGAAATCACAAGGTATTCGAAAATGCCCAGCCCTAGTCATTACTAGGTCTAAGGGTGGGCAAAAGGGGCAAGGTACTGCTTCAAGAATGGGCAAATTACGACCTGCGGGGCGCATCTGGCCCATTTGTGTCTGCTTAAATTATACCTATAATTTTATGGATATTAATTTCTTTTGAAAATATTAGCAAAAATAGCGTGTCATAATGACCCAGAAGGTTGGGCTTCTTATTAATATATAAACACTATAGACTAGTTGTTGGACTAGATTTTGTAATTAAACTGTTTTTATTTATAGTTTTCCATATTGAGTTTTGGCCGATAAAACATTTTTTATTCCTAGGTTTCCATATTGAGTTATGGCCAATAAACTTTTTCCATTCATTCTTTTCCATATTGAGTTTTGAGCCTTCGACCCAGTAACCAGGTCTATTACCTGTAAAAGGCCCCCTCAGGAAAGTAATTGTTCACCGATGTACTAGGTCCACTAGAAGTTGTACAGAGCCTCATTCAGAGCAGAACTAATCTGATTCTCCTTCATCGGTACTCTCATCATCAAGTAAACTTTCACTCCCACAATTAAAAGGAGTTAGTACATATTGAAGATTTGGTTCTTTGCGTATTCTTGCGGCCCATTGGCCCCCTCCAATCGCGACAAATTTCGTGAGTTGGCAGTCTTTGATTTCATTCATTACAAAATCTATCGCCTCGTCACGGGTCATTTCAGGGTTAAGATGAAATTCTTTAATCTCATCATCGTGTGAGAATAAGCTTTCGTTTACGAGCCAAGAATTATTTGGAAATTCATCCGTATTCGGTTTTTGATAGTGCTTCATTCCTGCTCGTAATTTAATTTCATTTGATTCAAGATTTTTGTGTTCATGTCGATGTCTTTTCCAGTTTTCAACCTGACAACTTCTACTGCAATAATGTTTGAACATTTCGTGGGTTTTTAGAAGTCCTAATTGCTTGCATCTTAAGCATACTTTGAAAGGTGTGGATTTTTCTTTTTTCCCACAATGTCCGCACAAAATGGTTTCTTTGGGATCGATTCCGTAGCGAGATATTGGTGAACGGTTCAGCTTTGCTTCCAGTGCTGCAGTGTCCAGAGTTTTTGTTTTCTTTTTCACCAATTTATTGTCCATTATATATTTTTTAAATTAATAGTAATATTAAAAATAAAATCTGAAAACAAGAAAAAATTAAGCATGAAATATTTCAAAATTATACTATACATGCAGGATGCAGATATCACGATTAGAACATCTAAAAAAAATTAAAAAAAAAATCAATGTGCACACTGAAATTTCATTAAATGGGCGGTGAAGCATGTTTGGCAGAATATACACAGCCTTTTTGTAACATTAGTGTTTTGCCCACTGTTTTTACATTCATGAAAAGGGTAATGAAGCATATCAGACAGAATCTACACAGCCTTATTATAACACAATTATTCCGGTCACCACTTGACAACACATAATGGAACAAATATATTTACAAAATGAGCAATAAAGCATATTTGACAGAATGTACAGAGCTTAATTATAACATGATTACAAACAAAATAGAACAATAATGCAGCTGGACTCTTTAATTGGATAGAATAGTCATGTTTATTCCAGCTACAGTATCCTTGCAGTATACGCATACGGATCCACTAGCATAAAGACATAGAGAAAAGAAAGGAAGTTGTCTCGCGCAACCCAACTCAAATTAATAAAATTGACACTAACAAATGGGCGATGAAGCTTGTCCGACAGAATCTACACAGTCTTATTATAGCACCATTATTCTGCTCAATGATTCAGTCACAAAAAATATAGAACAATAGTATTTACAATACTCTCATCAAATTGGTAATGAAGCATATCAGACAGAATTTACACAGCCTATTTGTTACATGATTATTCTGCTCACTGATTTTTACACTAAGGAAATGGGTAATGAAACATTCCTGACAGAATCTACACAGTCGCATTTCAGCATGATTATTCCGCCTATCACTTTGATAAACAAAATACAGCGAATGATTAATGAAGCATATCAGACAGAATCAACATAGCCTTTCTATAACATGATTATTCTGCTCATTGTTTCAGCACAAAAATATAACAATAATATATATTTACAATCAGTTGTCATTAAAATTCATCCTTGGAGTTTTACAAAATAACAGCAGCAATTGTATGTGACCATCTTAGTAAAAGGAAATCGCCATCTCACACATAAAAATAAGTGTAAGGTGTCCATAAAATCTTAAGATTTTTTAAATTTGCAGGGAATTTATCGATACCATATACTGTTTTGGCCCTCACAGATGTACTACCGGTAAATGAAGTAAAAATACTTGAACAATTACTGAATAAAAACAACAAATCTGTTTAAGATATATTGAGAACTGACTTCATAAGAAAATTAAAATTGTAAAGGGACTTTATGGACACCCTGTATATTTGCCATGCATATGTGGGAAAAATATAAACAGCAGAAAGCCCATTACTCCCAATACGCTTAGAATACAATTGTAATTAACATGGCTTGCAAAAAAATACAAACGATATTGATAAAATCACACAAGTCTAAATAGTTGAAAAAAAATAGAACAAACAGTAGAAAGACGATAAAAAGTGGTAAAGATGCTCATAAATAGCACACAAAAAAACAGTTTATATAAAATATGGGTTCAAATATTGGGAACAAGAAATCCATGGTTATTTGCTCAAAAAAAGCTTCTTAGAAGTGAAAGAAACTCTCTCAGAGTCAGAAGTCAAAGTTCCGCGCTCTCACTCAGAAGAAATGCAGACTCATCTCTGAACAAAGTTACAGGGACTCAATTAGAAGTAATGGACACTCAACTCTGAGCAAAGATATGGCAACCACTGATATGCTATAATAACCGAAACTATGTAGAATTATGGCGAAGTATTATACAGTGATAAATTATTCAACATACATGAATAATTGGATACATACAAATGGCATAAAAAAATGAACATGATGCACATCATGAGTTTATTGAGACTCATTTCTAAATGTAAAAAATTATTCAGCTCAGTTATCTCAAAATTCAATTATTAGTCAACATGTTACAGGCAGACATATAGATTTTCCAGCAAGTTACAGGCAGACATATAGATTTTCCAAAAGTTTTTTAACATTTTTCTCAAAGCTTAGACATGCACGCCAGTCGACATCGTTGCCGGCGGCCGATGAAATACCAAGATCCACCGAAACTACATAGAATTATGGAGGTGTCCTATGTATCAGTAAACGCCGGTTAACACAAGAATTTAAGCAGTCTTGAGTCACTTTATGCGGAAAATAAAAAATCGTAGCAAAATGTAGTAATTAGCAATATTCAGAAACTTCATTAGCAAAAAAAACATCGATTATCACACAGAGAATCACATTAGATTTAAAATTGGATAAAATGACAAAAAAATATTTTAAAAAGAACTATGTACATGGAACAATTATAGCAATGAACAATTTTAGTGTTTAATTCATTCCAGTGCCAATAAATGAGGCAAGTCAGTAAGGGTCAAAAGAGAGCTGTACAAGGTTTGGTAGCTAGATATGAACAGGAAGTTCCGAATGATGAAAAACTGAAGTAATTGAACTTTGAACTGTAAATTCTGTATCACGGTTGATTTCACATATCAGGTGCTGCTTCTATTGCAGGGAACTTGTTTTTTTTCAAATTTCTCAAACACGAACTCGGATCCTGTGAAGTAAAAAGTAGAATAAAAAAATGTATATTTAATAATAATAGGTTACAGCAGTGGTTCTCAAACTTTTTAGCCCTTTTTAGTGTTTGTCTCGTGCCCCACTCTTCAAAAATAACTAGCTAACAATAAGCTATAAATAACAGATAGTAAGGCGAAAGTATGTCTTACGCAAAAACACATGGAAAAAACGTGGATGGAACGTAAATATCCAAAATAAAGAAATGTAAATATTCAAAACAAGGTGGACAAGATCAAATCTAATAAATATTTTTAATTAGTTTCACCCCCCTCAAAAAATTGTCTGCACCCTGTTTGAGAACCACTGGGTTAAGAGCAGGGATGGCCAAAATCGAATAATTCCTATTCTGAAATAACATGAATGAGCTTCTATATAGATCTCGGCTACGATTTAACAGACTCTGTACCCAGCAAAAGATGAAATTTGCCTTTTATTCGCTGTAGTCGTAGACTTGCAACGAATCCATTAAAGATTGCACAAATAAAGTATATAATTTTATGCATAGGAACAGGAGAATAAAGAGTTCAAAGTAACAATTTATCTAAAAAGGTTGGGAAGTACACTTTATTAGCACTTCGATAGTCGATTGCAAATCATTCAAGAGTATCGTATTCCCTGTGTATAATATGCAAAAGAGGAATGGAAACCTCGATGTGCATAATACGATTGAACATCGAAAAATTCTCGCTCCCAATGTGCTAAAATGCACATGCATTTATCTGTTGGTGTTTTTTTATGAAATACGATATTTTTTCTACTTTAAGTTGAGGGCTTGGGACATTACCTACCTCTTTTACAAATCTCTGTAGTCTCATCGCATAGATTGTCGTGTAGATGTAAAAACCATCTCTAATTTCAATTAGGAATCCAAATCTTCCAGGGGCCAGGATAAGAGGTTTTGGAGCCTCATTATTTCTTTTTTTAATGCGTTTGCTCTTTCGTGTTGGAACTTTGTGGCCGCTAAGCCATAGTTGATCCGCCGGTGACACATATTTGCCATCACGGGTAGGAATACCCATAACGAAGGTTTTTGTTTGTGAAGTAAAAACGGATTGTTTTCGCAAATTATTTTCCCTTTCTTCCCTAAATTTTTGTCGTATCAATTTGATAGCATGAGGGAGTTTTTCATCAGGATATTCGTCGCCACTGTCTTCCCCCATAATCACTTTTTTGATTTGAGGAGCGGCGTTATCAAACGCTCTTTGAAATTTATTAACAGCTTTTTGTCTCCGTTTGAGTTTTCTTTTTTCTTTAACAGACTGATTGCTCGTGGTATTTTTAGAATATTTGACCAATGCCGCTGACTTCTTAGAGGTTTCAGCGGGTCTCGGATTCAACCCCTTCGAATTGTACGGCACTACTGCCCCAGCATTTGGGGGATCTGTTTTTTTTTCGCTAGTCTTCGAGCGAGCGTTCTTTTTATTAGATTTAGCAGCTTTACTATTCCCAGTATGAGGAATTCCACTAGCTTGGGGTCTTCCTTGTTGATTTTCATTATTTTCGGTGCTGTTTGGGTCGGTTTTTGGAGTAATTTCAATTTCAATTTTTTTGGTGACGTTTGGGTCGGTTTTTGGAGTAATTTGAATTTCAGTTTTTTCGGTGACGTTTGAGTCGGTTCTTGGTGTAATTCGGTTTTCAGATTTTTCTATGTCGCTTGGGTCAGTTTTTGGGGTAATTTGAATGGGTCCAATTTTTGGAATTGTTCCGACGATAGCATTAGGTGGAGCTTGTTGATTTCCGCCATTTTCGTTATTAATTGACGACGTTGTTGGTGCGCTCGGAGTTGTTCTTATCGTATCAAAATCCAGTGGTCGAGAGTCATCTTCTTTCTTAGGAAGAATTTTGCTCATGTCAAGGGATGGTTGGTTTGAAATGAGTTGCAAACTCTCATCTGAACAAATATCTCCGAATTCTTTCGACGAATTCAAAACTCGAAATTTCCCACTAGATGGTATCGTGTGCGAGCCAGGTTGATCAATAACAGGAATTGCAGAATATTCTGAATGTTCCGGAAAACTGGTTTGTTCTGTCGGAATTTTCGATATCAAAGTTTCTGGAGATATTGCTACATTTTGATTGGTGGTTTTTGAAATCTCACTTCCTGGATTTTTTTGACTTACTTCTGGTCTAGCTTGACCTTTAAATTCACCATGGACTTGACTTTGTGATTGGTCTGCTATTGATAGATTTAGAGATTCAATGGATCGAGCAGTTCCACTTATTGCAGGTAATTGTGATGTCATAGATTGAGATTGTGAGTTTACAGAAGAAGACTCAGATGCACCACTTTTTGCACGATTATAAAAGTCTTTTTCAAACTGTGTTATCGGCATAACTGGATCGTTATGTGCTACTGCTTCAATAGCAAGTAGTTTTCTATCAGACTCATACGGGACTACTCGTGTCACTCTGAAATTTACTAATTCCCCAATTTGTTCCCCTAAGGTGCTGTCCATTTTTTGAATCGAAACCTGAATCCTTTTCCTTATCTTGTTTACTTCTTGACTTATGGTGAATACTTTGACCGCTCGACCTTTTATGGAGGCTGGTCGCTGCAATTCCAAACAAGACCATTCTTCTACGTAATCCATGTACGTAGCGTATGAATGAAACCTTTTTGTGGCATCCCTAGTTTTTTCGATATATTGTACAATGTCACCCACTGTTACGTTTTTCTCTTTTGCCTCTTGAACGTCCTTATCACTCATTCCAGGGAAATGTTTTCGTTGAATTACTTCGTTTGGTACGGATTCGTCAACAGGTTCAGGCATCTTGTCCGCCATTTCTTCCCAAGTTAGAAATCTCCCGTTCGGGTTCAAAAATGGGTTTCCTTCCGAGTCAATCAGGACGGCTTTTTTTCGAAATATAAGATATCTCCTCAAGCATTCAGTCAAATATAGTCTTCTAACTTCAGCACGACTAAGTTCCTTTCTTGAGGCGCATTCTAACTCAAAAGTGTCCTCTAAATGTCCAGTTTCGTTAGCTTTTCGCTTCATTTTTCCGTTAAACACAACCATTGATCTATCAATAAGTCGTGTGACAGGGCCAGATGGTCTATTTCTTGTAACATTCGATGAGCTTACATCTGATGTATGTATTTTCACCTTTGCCTTTTCTGTATTATTTGAAGAATTAACATTTGCTGTTTGTGAGTGGGCCGGGGCTTTTTCAGCAATATTCTGTTTAACATTTGCTGTAGATGCAGTACCCGGTACTTTTCCTGTAATATTTGAATTGTTAGTTCTTGCTGTAGACGTAGTGATTGGTTTTGAAGTTTCCGCACCAGAAATATCAACTTGAACCGCAGGTTTTTTTACTGGTATAGAAGATTTGACAGTGTCTACATCAGCTGCAACAGTGACTCGAGTGGATGATGTGGCCGTGACAGTGGAACCCATAGGATCAATATTCGTAGAAGTCTTGGATGTTGTACTGGTAGTTACTTTTTCTGTTGTAGGTGAGCCTGTTACATTGGTGTTTCCACTCAATTTTGTTGTAGTAGGACTTACAATGCCTGGTTTGCTTCCGTTTGGAGAAATAGTACCACCTTGGGGTGAAGATGTAACCTTCTGAGTCGCTGTAACTGGAGCAGCTTGGACATTGCTTGTGGATAATGCCTGTCCTGGGGTTTTTGTACTAGGTGCCGGTTTTGAAACTGTTTTATTGGTGTTCACGTTTCCAATGGGAGAAATTACAGTTTGAGGTAAAACTTTCTGAGTCGCTGATACTGGACCAGGGTTAAGATTGCTCGCTAGTACACCCTGCTGTGATGTTATCTTTGCTGGAATTGTTGTACTAGGCTTCTGTGGGACTGTTTCCTCAATGTTTACGGTTCCCTCAGAAGAAATGGAAACAATTTGAGGGGGAGTTACAATTGGCGGAGGGACTGCACCTAAATCATGCGTGGAATTGTTTAGAGCAACGGACTGGTCCAAATTCTTTGCTGCTGTAATTGCCATGTAAACTGCATCAGGATTTGGGAGATTCATTCTAGTACTTTTGACATATGAATTTCCACTAGACAGAAAAGCACCACTTAGAAGTGGGGATGCAAACTGTTGTGGTAATACAGCTGTCCCAGAGTATACATTGCTTGCAGATACAGACTGCTCCAAATTCTGTGTTGCCACATTTCCCATAGTAGCATTGGGATTCTGTGTTGGGGCGGTTAATGCAGTATTTTTGATGTTCGAATCTCCACCAGATGGATTAGCACTACTTTGGGATGAAGATACCACCTTCTGAGGGACTACAGTCGTACCAGGGCTGACATTGCTCGCAGATGAAACTTCAGCTGTAATCTTTGTGGCTGGAATTTCCTCTGGAGCTGACTGTTTTTGGACCATTGGCACTGTTGTCGATGGTGCGCTCTCTGGTGCTTTTGACGGAGCGTTTGTAGGTTGGCTGGAAGGTGTAGACACAACTTGCTGTGGTATTACAACTGGGCCAGATGCAGTACTTTTTTCAGGTACAGTCTGCTCTGAAATGTTGGTTGCAGAATTTTTAACAGCAGCTGCAGAAGGAGCGGCTACTGTAGTCTTATTGACGCTTGTAACTCCAACTTGAGGTGCAGAAATAACCTGTTGTTGGGGTAAAGCTGGTTTAGGCTGAACATTGCTTGTAGGCGACACTTGATCTGTAATCGTTGTGGCTGGAATAGCCTTTGCAGCTGTGATAGGTGGCTGTTTTGATACTTCTTTTACAGCTATCGGCTGTACGTTTCCAGGCGCATTATTTTTTGGCGAAACATCTACAGGTGCAGGTACAACTTGTTGTGGTATTGTGACGATACCTGGACTGCTACTTTTCGTTGTTGTCACTGTAACAGTTGGCTGTTTTGAAACTGCTGTCGCTGTTCGTGGCAACACGCTTCCAGGCGTTTTTGTTTGGGCAATTGTTGCAGCTTCGCTCACAGGTGTAAATGCAACTTGTTGTGCTACCGGGCTTGCAGGTATAGCTTGCTCTGAAGTCTTCATAGTTGGGCCTACGTTTGTTGCTGCAACAGTCATCTGTTTCGGGACTACCACGATTTTTGACGAAACATTTTCAGGCCTTGCTGATGTTGTGGATATAATGGTCTGGGGGGCTGTATCCTTAACATCCGTGATTTTACTTGTGGTAATAACAGTGACACTTTGAGGTGCAACATGCTGTGTTTCTGCACCTTGGCTGTGGGTAGCGTTTTTTGAAGTTGCAATCTGGTCTGGGATTCTTGTTGTTAAGCTTGCTTGTGGTGCTGCAATCTTGACAACTTTCGCTTCAGTTTCATTTTTAACATTTTGATTTGACTGTTTTGCAGCCATTTGCACAGATGGCACTGATTGGCTAGTTGGATTAGTTGTTACAGTTGATTTAGGAGCAGCTGTAGTAGCAACTTTGCCTGTTGCTCGATTAGCAGATTCTTGACTGCTAGAATTTTGTGCCACGGGATCACTATCTTTCGAAATTGTGGTTGCAGTATTTTTGGCTTTTGCAGCTTTTTCTTTCTTTTTTATGGCCTCAATATCAGGTAAGACAGCCTCTTTGAAAGATGAAGGATCAAGTGGGGGCATATTAGCGGCTTTAATAGAGGCACGTAGCATGTCAACTGGAGTAAATTCACCACTTTGTATTGCAGAAACAAGATGTTCTACAGCGAAAGCCAATTCAGGCTGAAGACCTTTTGTGTCTTTTAATATTTCGGCTGCCAATTCTTCCTGAGTTTGCGATGGCTGTTTTGATACTTTTTTAGAAGTATTCGCTCGTACGTTTTTAGGTTTGCTTGAAGGTCGAGATGCAATCTTCTGTTGTACAGCAACCGGACCAGGACTGCCACTGTTTGTTGTTGCAACTACAGTCGCTGATTTATACGATGCACTTCCAGACGCCTGCTTTGAGTCTACCCCCGTACTTTTTGGGGGTGCGTTTCCAGATTGGCTTGAAGCAGGGTTAACATTATTTGCTGATGAAACTTTTGTTGCAGTAGGAGTCTCCTTCACGACAGTCGGAGCAGATTTTTTGCTATCGGTGTTGTCCAAGGGCTTAGCTTGACTTAGGGCCAATGGTGCTGCTTGGTTTTTTGAAACTGTTGTTGCGCTTTGGCTAGATGGAGTATTTTCCACAGATGTACCCTGTTTTGTAGTTGTAGCTGTTGTCACAGTACTTGTAGTAGCTTTTCCTTGAAGTTGGGTGCCAGGGTTAACATTGTTTGCTGATTGAACTTTTGTTGCAGTGGGTGTTTGCTTTACTGCCGTCTGAGCAGATTTTTTGCTATCGGTGTTGTCCAAAGGTCTAGTTTGATTCTGGACAGACGGCAGTGCCTCGTTTTTTGAAGCCGTTGTTGCATTTTGATTAGATGAAGCATTATTTGCAGATGCTTGTTTTGAATTTGCTGTCACAGCACTTGTAGTAGCTTTGCTTTGGGTAACAGATTGAATATTACTGGTGTTTGAAGTTGGCCTTGCTCTGGTTTGTGGTGGGTTCTGAATTTTTGCCGGTGCCGGATTTATGTGCACAAATTTTGAAACGATGTCTGACGCTGACAATACTCCGCTCCTTCCACCACCAAGTGTTTGACTTGTATCAATCGGTTCATCATCCGAATCCAATTCAATGATTTTGGGTCTGTTTTCCGCATTTAGAACTTTTTTCTTGGGTCTTGGTATCGGGCCTCTTTTTACGATAATATCCGAATTCGGTTCCATACACATTTGTACGACTCTTGAAATATCGTCATTCGAATTGACGCTCATAAAACGTGAACCAAGCTCCTCGTCATCAGCAGTTTTGCTCACCCCACTAGCTTCATTTCGAGCTTGTGCAGCCTTGAGTTCTCGAATTCTATTTCTGCTTGAAGGTTTCATGCGTTTCATATACTTTTCTTTTTCTTTTTGTTCCCTTTCTTGACTTGGAGTACGAATTTTAATGACTTTTATCTCACTCTCGACATCTTGAAGCGCACCTATATTTCTTTGCGGCGGGTCTCCATTATTTGCTTTTGCTTCGGCCCATTTTTTTGGCAAATCTTTATCGTTTGAAATAATTGTAAGCTCGCGGGGCCCATCTTCTGGTTCTGGAGGTGCGGGTGGCAACACCTTATCCGCTTCTTCTAAAAATTTATCCATCCTTTCTTGAGTGAATGGTATTCTTGCACGAGGAGAAGAATCCTTAGTAACTTTCATAGTTCTAGTCCCATCTTTTTTAGCCGAAAGTTCCATTCTTAGTTGGCTAGCATAAAAAGTAATAACTTTTGAAGGTTTCGAAGAAGTCTTAGCGACGGTCTGATCTCTACCGCCATCTTTCTGTAAATACGGATTCGGTTTTTGTGAAGCTGCGCTCTCTGCTGCCGCAATCGCAGCAGTATTCGGACGCTTTTTCAATAGTTTTGAATCCTTCCTGCTACTTCTTGAACGAGCCAATGCACGACGCTGGCTTCTTTTCATTTTCACGTCTTTTCGTTGTGTAGTTTCTGGCTCATCTTTCTTTTCAGCATCCTCGTCCCACTCATCGGTCATCGTACTAACATCAATTTTTCTTGTGGGTGAAGTCGCGGCGTCTTTACGCTTGGGATTCTTTACAGAGCTTGGTTTTATTTTACTAGGTGGCACACCATCCTTACCAGCTGATGTTAAAGTCACCCAATTATTTTTCGGATAAACAGTAAACTCCTTTTTCATTTTCGGTTTTGAACTTTGACCTCCGGGAGTGGTTTTGACGTCGGGAACAGTGCTGCCAGATCCATCATCATTAGTACAAGTTGAAGTATTAACGCCAGAATTTAAAGAACCCGTGTCATCCCCGACAGCGGTTTCTTTGAACGTCTTTCCTTCCTTGCTCGTTGCGCCTCGGAAAGTTTTTGACAAAGTAGGATCGTAATCATAAACGATTTCCACTTTGGGTTTTTCAGTTTCCTCACTTTTCTGAACAGCTTGTTCAGCTCCTTTTGACACATTTTGGGAGAGACTTACTTGTTGATCCCCCGTTTTAGACTCTTTTATTTGTTGATCCCCCGTTTTAGCCTCTTTTACTTGTTGATCCCCTGTTTTGTGTCCTTGCACTGTCCCATTTTTGTCATTTGTCTTCTCAGTTTTCACTGCAGCATCGCGGGAATTTCCAGCCTCATTATTTTTTATCGCAGATCTCAATTCCGCTGCCTTTTGCTGCCTTAAACCTTCGATTTCCTCATACATGACATGCTCAGCACGGTGACGTTCAACCCAATGGGATCTTTGGCATTCCCGGCTGCAGTAATAGTGATATATCGGCGCATATTTATTAACATGAATCTGTTTGCATCTTAAACAAGTTTTAAAACGTTCTTTGGGGCCTTCCTGCTTCCCACAATAAGCACAGAAAACGTAAAATCGCTGAACATTTCTACCGTTATCAACTCCGTAGAATGAAATCGGTGATTGGTTCAACTGTAGCTCCAAACTTTCCATGGTTATCTTCTAAACCGGTTTTAACCAGTTCTTTTCTACTAAACCGGTTTTAACTAGTTGTAACTGGAACCATTACAATAAGGTTCAAACCATACATACTTTATCTAGTATCTCTAAATAAAGAAATAACATTTTAATTATGTAACTCAACGTACGGAAATAGCAAAATAGAAAGAATGTGACAGTAGACAAGGGATATATACAAAGGATATGAATATACGTAAAAAAAATAATATTATTTGGAAAAAGGCATTTCAATACATGTTAAATGAGTTTGCTCTCTGTAAATCACAAATACCGGTATATCAGAAATTCTAGAAATTTCATTTGTATGGATTTCTAGTACACAAAGACATGCTCAAATACTAAAGAATATGTGATACTTTATGCCTGCAAACTTATGACTAATGAAAAACAATCCTTTTTACATAACAGTTATTCAGACAGAAATTACTGCAAAGTGAAAATGCAGCTCTTGTTTTTCATCAGCAAGTATTTTAAATGGCGGTGTGGGCCCAGGGTTGTCCAAAACGAATCGAAAATTCGAAATTATTCGAATATCAAAGTATTCGAATACCTTTTCGGCTCTTTTCCGAATAATTACGAATAGTAGTCACTTTTCGCCGTAAACACGGTGTTTCGTTTTACCGGAATCTTCAAACGACTTTTTACGCTTTCTCACATATTGTAATGACGATGAAATAGAGTCGGCATTTTGATTGTTTATATTCAGCGCGAATGTACGTCGCATAGTGTTGCGACACATTTGCACGTTTGCGTTGGTGGACATTGCCGACATTCGTCTTTTAATTCACAAAATCATATCCATTAGTCGAAAAATCGACAATCCCCGTATTTCCCGACTAATAAGTCGCTTTTCTAGACCCAATTTTGGCTCGATTTTTTGGGGGGAGGGGCGCCTTATAGAGAAAGCATGTTTATTTTATTTCTATGTGGCCTGCTTATTTTTCGCATTAGTCTTCTCAAGCATAATTTGTGTTAACCTTATATTTGGTTCTTATGGGTCTGCCAATCATGATATTTAATCGTAGGCCGGTTATCGTTACTTAAGAGAGAAAACATGGCCACCGCCACCGAGATAAAGTAAGTGATTTATGACCCTTTGGTTTTGCCGATTCAGCAGAAAACGTCAGGGACATGAAACACAGCTGTGAAATAACCCGTGGACGTACCGTGTGGTACTTATCACATTTCAAAATTATTTCAACATTCGGGTTGATAGGTTGTCCAAAATGATTGCCGCTTTATAATTTAAATTTACCGCTTCGTTGTTGAGAATAGTTAATTCCGTGAGTATGGTTCTACCAAACAAACATGATCTGGTTCTGTTCTGACCCTATAAAATTATAGATTGTTCAAAATGATTGTGATTTTTAACTTAAAATTACCGCTTTATTGTTAAAAATAGTTAATTCTGTGAGTATGATTCTACTAAACAAACGTGATCTGGTTCTAAACATTATTATTAGCGCATATTAGCATAACTGAACAACAGGGAACACTTTTTCTACCCGTCTTCTTGGAGGCCTATATGGAAAACCCCCTATTTTGAGTGCTAAAAATATACATCGTCCTATTTGCCACGTAGACTTATTAGCCGGGAAATACGGTATTTATAGCCGTAATTGTTACGATATCCAATAAATTGTCACAAGTTGGGGAATAAGTTGATTTATTGGAAAAATACTCTCACCCGCTTTCTGGCAAATAATTTTGATAATGATGGTCAAAAGTATCGATAATGAAAGTATTAATACCAAATACCACGGGTATTTGTGGGCATGAAATGTGTGGTAAACTGCCCAATTATAATTAATTTCGGATTCGTATTTACAAAATATTAAACCTATTATAACTCAAAAATACAACGGCGATTTGTGGACTTGAATGTGTAATAAAGTATAAATTATTTTTCCGACTTGTGACAATTTTTTCGTGAGTACGAAAATAAGAATCAAAAATTAATTATATTCGGGCACAATATCACGGCATTCTGTGGACATAAATTGTGAGGCAAACTCGCGATTGATACTAATTTTTGATTCCTATTTTCGTATTTACAAAATACAACGGTGATCTGTGGACATTGAATGTGTGGTAAACTACCCGATTATAAATAGTTTTTGAACCCTTTTTTCGTATTTATAAAATAATAAAAGTATTATTACACAAACATACAACGGCGATCTGCGGACTTAAAATGTGTGGTAAAGTTCCCGAATATAATTAATTTTTGATTCGTATGTACTCACGAAAAAATTGTCACAAGTCTGAAAAAGAACTCATACTTTATCCCGCTTTTTGACAAATAATTTGGATAATGGTTGGTATTTAAAAGTATGGGCGTTTTACTAGGATGATTTTGTGTTGCGCACGCATTCAAATCCATCACCGATACCACTATTTAAAATGCCTTGTCGTATTATTTTAATTCTGTTAATTAACACAACTCATGTTATATAAAATATATATCGCAATAATCTGCAAACATGAAATGCCTGGTAATATATCCAGGTTGTAGATAGAAGTTATTCCATTGTTTATTGTATGAAAATTCCTTCATACACTTAGATTCTATTACTGGATTTTATTTTCGAAGTATTCGAAATTTCATATTCGAAAATAATAATTTCGAATGTATTCGAAATAGTGAACTATTCGGTATTGGCCATCCCTGGGTGTGGCTTTACTTAGCAAAATAGATGCTGCCAAGTTTTATGCATTGATACTTCCCGCGTACACAATTACTACCAAATATAAAATAAATATTAAAATTTACTAGAGAATAAAATTAGTATGACATTACGCTAACTAAGTCCAACAGCTACAACTCAAATTTGCTGTGATAGGTGAGTACGGCGTGTTGTGATTAGTAGCGCCGGCATATGTGCGAATTTCCATGATTCACCGTTTCTAGAGGTTGACTTATATGTGGGGATATAGGTACCAGTAATCACTATTACACATGGGACTGCCAATTTTTTAGTTTGTATGAATCAAAAGTCAATACACAGGGGACAACAAACTGATCATGCAATTTACCATACACAAGCACAACTTGAAAAACCACGAAAAGGCTGTAGATGATCATCTCTATATATACAAATGACGTCTCTTATAATAAGGAAATCAAAAAATGGAACAAAACACAATATAACTTAGTCATATGTTACCTATCCTCTCACAGGATTGAAAGAAATATTTGGTACTCCACGAAAGTGTTTGTACCAATATGGAGACGAGAATATCGGTCAGAGACTGGAGACTTATCGATCGAAAATTAGGGGATCCTCAAAACAGCGCTCTTACTCCATAGTGACACCTTGTGTCTCATCACTAATTAAAAAATAACTCGCTAATTATACGACATAATTCACCCAAAATCAATAGGCTTTTGGTCCGACATATATGATGAATGCACATGCAAAATCTGGAGCAAATTCAATCTCGCTTTCGTGAGATATCGCGTACATCTAACAGACAGACAGACATACAGACAAATACCTATCAACATACTTACCGATTAAAATCGATAAGTAATAACTAATTTTGTTCACCTACTTTACATTAGTTGTGTGAAAAGACTGAAACTTATGAGCAGGGGGTATATTCACTTGGCTAACACAGACAGTCTCTGAACTCGTAATAGAACTGAAATAAGGAAAAACGGAATAAAATTATGCCTTAGCCCTAACCTGGTACACACACTATGGGAATACCAAAAATCCCACCCTAATATTAAAAAAAAACTATATTCAGCTTGCAAACAATAACAAAACGAGAATATCGGTCAGAGACCGAAGACTTATCGATCGAAAGTGGGATCCGCCAAAACAGCGCTCTTACTCTATAGCGACACCTTGTGTCCCATCACTAATTATTTAATAACTCGCTAATTATACGACATAATTCGCCCAAAATCAATAGGCTTCTGGTCCGAGATATGATGAATGCACATGCAAAATCTGGAGCAGATTCAATCTCGCTTTCGTGAGATATCGCGTGCATCTAACAGACAGACAGACATACAGACAAATACCTATCAACATACTTACCGATTAAAATCGATAAGTAATAACTAATTTTGTTCACCTACACTATGAGAATACCAAAAATACCACCCAAATTAAAAAAAAAAAACTATATTCAGCTTGGCTGAAATGCAAACAATAACAAAATAAACAATATTCGAACAAAATTTGCGGAAGAAATATATATAGGCTATCATAGACCAGTGCTTCCCAAACTGCGTTAACGGTTTGATATGGTAGCCAAACTTGAGTAAAATACTATAACACTTCATTTTTTACCTTTCACGCCAATTGTTATTTCATTATTACAGTTACATTATTGTATATTCGCATGCCGGTAGCTTAATTATACATGCGGACATCGACCCCTTGCGGGTGCTACCTTACCTCGGCCCAGGAATATTCTTCCACATCTAATTATGCCCCTCCCGTCAACCAACTTTAGGAACCACTGTTATAGTAACAAATTTAAAATATTTCAGAGTGTGATGCTACAGTGGGAGTTATTTCATTGAAGAGTCTAAATTCTAATTCCAGTCTAAAAATAAAAAACTTTAAAATATTCGACATGATACAAATCGAAAAATATCCAGGCAGTGAAAGTAGACAGCCAACATGAGACATTTAATAATTTAGAAAAAAGGTTGCCACCTATCTGATGTAAAAAGGTTTGCTTATAAAAAGCCTCGTATACAGATATAGTATGGAAATAATTTCAAAAAATGAAATACAAAAACAGTTTCACTTCTTAATGTCCATCCTCATGGTCAGAAAAACCTTCATTGTGAGTATCTGAACATTGGGATTATTCAGAGTCGCAGAAAAAACCTGATTCAGCTATTTTTGCAAAAAATCTGGGGTCAATAGGTCGTTGTGGATGCAAAGATTCAATAACATAGTGCTCCATTCTGTGGCAGAGTTTCCATTGCGCTATCTGTAAATGCCAATAAAAAATGTTTCACTGCCTGATATCATATTCAACACGACACATTCTGCGTTGTCAAAAATTTAAGGGTGTCTAACTGAATTGATAATTCGAATCAAATATATTAAAATTTTTGAATTCTTGACTTTAGGAATTATTTGGAAAAGTGATACAGATTCGAATCTAATGCAGGAATGGTTATGTACGCAAGGATTGCTGGACTCATCGCTGTAGGGTGGTTCAGGTAACCGCTGGTTAGTTATTGCTTCTTTCACTATCAAGTCCATGCATCTGAACACAGATAACTGGTTAACTATTCTCATACCCTACATGGGCGAGAGGCCGTGGTTCGCCACATGATAAAGCCATCTTATCGGCTTTCCTTCCCCCATAGTTAGCCAGTTACTTGTTTTCAGGTGCATGGACTTGAGGAAGCCTAACGCTTACCACGATGCGTCACACCGAGACCCTATTCAGAAATAAACAATAAAACGAGAATATCAATCAGAGACCGAAGACTTATCGATCGAAAGTTAGGGAATCCCCCATTCATTCACTCTGACTCTATAGCGACACTGTGTGTCCCATCACTAATTAATTATCAACTCGCTAATTATACGACATAATTCATCCAAAATCAATAGGCTTCTGGTACGAGCTATGATGAATGCACATGCAAAATTTGGAGCAGATTCAACCTCGTTTTCGTGAGATATCGCGCGCATCTAACAGACAGACAGACAAATACCTATCAACATACTTACCGATCTTAAGATCGATAAGTAATAAACCTACCTGGCACGCTTTGCAGCAATAATAATGAAGAAATGGGTTGTTTTTCTTGACCCCGAGTTGTACACATCGCAGGCAAACTTTAAAACGTTTCTTCGATTCAGTATTATCACACCACTGACACTTAACAGGGGGGTCATGAGGCTTCGGTGGGACGACATCAATTCCATAATTTGACAATGGAGATTTGTTCAATTTTTTTTCCAGAAGGATTATAGCATTTTTGTCATTTTTTGACAAAGCCATATTCGTTGTTAAAGTAAATATAATCTTATTGATTACTTTTCTGAAAATATACATTGCACTCTTTATTAATTCAATAAAAGGTCAGTATAGCATTGATTAAATATATAAAAACAATACTTTATCATTTTTCTCGTAGGACTGGGAATAAATTTGAAAAACAGAAGTAAAGATGTTCCAGTGGCTACAACAGCAATTAGCGTAATTTGTCAATTGTGTTTTCAAAAATTAGTTGTAAATTAGTATTTTACTTATCATTATGTCTTCCAATGAGCTTTAGTTGCCTAATCAAAAATTAGTCCTGGAGATACTGCGATATGCCAGGTTAAAATTATCTATTAGTACCTGTAAGCGACATATGATTGTATATTTTTTTAGAACTAATTATTTTTGAAAATGTAAATCAGTTTGTAAGTATCACCACTCCAAAAGACCCGTAAAATAAGCATCCAAAATTATGCAATAGTATAATATAGGAGAATTTTTATGGGGTCATAGAAACATCCACAGATAAAAGCGAATATTCACTAACACCTTATTAAAACACTATTTCCACACTTGATTCACCATAACACCATTTTCGTGCCAGATTTACGGTAAGCATCACCATTAAGATTATTTTGAAGAAAAATTTCACGTGATTAAAATAGCATTTTCAATCCTTTTTAGATTTTTGTGGTATTTCTTCTGTGTAGGCACTATACACCCAAAGTCCCAGTATAATGTGAGTTATAATAATTGCAACAACAGCCGATGGTACATTACTATCATCCGATGACATTTTGAAGATCTTTTCAAAAACTTGATTTTTTGCAATATAATATGAAGAAATAGGTGCAACTAGCATTACAGTCACAGTAAACAGCAATTTAAATATTGTGTAATTTGAAATAAAACTTCCTTCATTTGCTCTGTTCATTTCTGCTTCAGCTTTTTTTGCTAAGTAAGATCTTCGCTCCCGAAGAGAGTCAGTTGTTGATGATGACATTATTAAGTGACCAAAGCTGGCTTAATCAAAATAGAAAAATTATTCTTATGATGTAAAATAGGGCGTAGCAAGTCAATACCTTCTAACAGAATGGTCTCACTACTCATTTAAAAGATGACTAAACATGAAAAGTTGTGACACAGAAAAAACAGCGATGGCGAAGTCAGGAGGGGGTTAGGGTTGACATGTGCTAAAAACTACAAGTAATTGAGGTACTACACGAAACCCCATTATTAATATGGCAGTAACGGTACAGTTCCCAGATTACAAATAGGCCCCAATATTTAGATGTATCAACAAACACACTCTATTTGCAGATTTGTATGGAAGCAAGGATGCCTGGCATGACAGCAGATGCATAAGATTGAGCAATGTTTTTCATGATGATAATATAAATCAAAAAACTTGATTGTCATTTGTTAAAAAATCCCAAATGCTGCAGTGCAAATTGTTATTATTTCACAATTTTTCATTTTTTTTTTTCGCTAATTGCTATGTTTCTGCTGTTTTCAGTACGGCTAACGATAAGTAGTCTAATACTGGTATAGTACTTTCTTTCAGAACGGTCATACCGTAGGTACCGGTACGGTACGGTACCAGATACAGTCAAAAACAAAGAAAAAACGGGTAAAAAAACATTAGGGTACGGTACAGAAGTACCGCCACCGGTACCCCGCATTGGGGGAAATTTATACCCCGTGCATGTAACGTTACCAGCCCACCTAACTAACAAACTTGCATATGTCTGTTATGTTTAGTCTGTTCATCTAGTCTCTAACGAGTGAACGAGGTCGGTGGGTACACAAGTGCTGAAGTCGAAACAGTGCGATATGGGGTACGGTACCGGTAGGATAGGATAGGATTTACATATTTATCCCGGGGGAGAGGAAAGCCGATAAGACGGCTTATCCATATGGCGAACCACGGCCTCTCGTCCGGTTACCATTCCAAGTCGGGTATGGGATTAGTTTTTACTGTATTGTTTGTTTTCGGAAGCATGGACTTGGTGGTGGAGGAAGCCGTAACCGACCAGCGGTTACGTGAACCACCCAACGACGGCGAGGAGTCCAGCAATCCTCTCGCACATAACCATCCCTACATGGGATTCGAACCTGCGAACCCACGCAGAGTAATTAGAGGTGCGGTGGCGAGCGTATTCCTAACGCTTAGCCCGTTGAGCCACACCACCGCGGTACCTACCGGTGTTGCCGTACCCGGTACTAAGAGATTTTACTGCAACATTGAAAAAGCACTTGGGCAAGATGATGTGGTCAGCCATATGAGTGAACCTTTAAATCCGGTCAGAATCCCAAAATAATGGCGTATGAACATAGCAACATATGAAAATCTCAACTAAATCCTGAATCGCAAAACACCGAGCCGTAAGCGGAACAGTGTCAACTGGATCGTGGACAGACTTCGCAAAAAAATTAATAAGCAAAATACATGAAATATAAAATCGCGTAATAATGCTTTTGTGGTGAATGAACAACATTTTTGGGCTTTGGCCCAAACTTATAAGGCGCGAGCCAATAATTTACGATACCTGTACGGGCTCAATTTAATATATACGACCCCACTAACAAATATGGCTGTGCCCATAACTCTAATCGCTCACGTTGGCGGCATTCATCCAGAACATAGGCGACTAATGAAAAGGAGGGCAACATTACATACCACCAGCTCCTTATAAAACTTTCGTTATCGTGTGGATAAAAAGTGAAGTTTTTATTAATAAAAAAAAATTAATAAATAAAACTTTCGTCCCTATATTTTTGAGCATCGTCGAACACGAATTCAACGAGCGCTTTTTCTTTTTCCTCCTTATCCCGGCTTTCTCCTTAACCAAGTTCATGATTTTGAAACAAATAAGCTGATTAAATACTCTCATACACAACTTGGACTAGTAGACGAATCAGAGGCCATAGTCAGTCACATGACTAAACCAACCGCTTCGACACTGGATAGTCATCCCATCCCATGTCTGAATATAATCAAAGTGTCTATAGTGTTATAGTCACTTTGAGTATAATCGTAATTATTATATATATACGACGTCATCTGATACAAAAACTTACCCCTCAAAAATTTTATTTTACGAATTCGTCAAAAGTTTCGATATTCGACGTACAAACCCTAGGTTTAAGTAGAATAATATATGGTAGATATGGGTTGTGAGTGCATGTGACGTCATCGTTAATTGTGACGTAATGCTCCACTTCGGAGATGTCAACTTTTTATATTTAATAAATAAAGCTTTTAGCTTTTTGACCCACCAAAATTTAGGTTCCCCCCGAGCGTCACCACGAACTCGATTTTTAAGCGCTTTACAGATTTCGGCCCATGGCCTAATATTTACGACGGTATAATGCATAACAGTGAAATGGGCAGTGGACTTACCACTTCCACCAGTCTTCACAAAAAAAGTATTCTTGCCTTGATTTCCGGTTCAGATTCGCATATTTATCCCGGAAAAAGGGGACCGTCCAGCAGTTTCGTTAACCGATCTATGGCGGGGAGGAGTCCAGTAATCGTATCGCACATACCGTAATAAACGTGCTTTGGGTTCGAACCGTGACAGTGTAATCAGTGGTGCATTGGGATCGTATTCCTAACGCTTAGCACGATGCGCCACATCGCCGAGTAAAATCATTAATCCTATCTATCATTACCGGTATCGACTTTCCCTTGTCCAATCAAGAACGGTGATGCTTGGCGGAAAATCAGTGATTAGATGTTACAAAAATTCAAGCTCAGATGTATGGGGGAGGTGTAATAGGATAGGATTTACATATTTGACCTGGGGGAGCGGGAAGCCGATAAGACGGCTTAATCATATGGCGAACCACGGCCTCTCGTCTGGTTAAACGAGGAGCCATCTTTGGTAATAGAGTGGGTTAACCGTCTTTGTCGTGGTTGCAATGCATACATTTTTTGTAAATTTTAATCCATCCTCGAAAAATATTGTGAATATGCTGATTCTATTCTTGTGTCTCTTTCTCGATTCTTGTACAAAACCTCACTCTGATCAAACAACACAAAAATATTAGTAAGTGTCTGATTTAAAGCATTCACAGAAATGTTGCGAATCTTTCACTGATTCCCAAAACATAAATACGGATATAACACAAGAACACACTAATGCAGAGGCTGATAAACAAATAATATATGTCAATCAGTATATTTAAATATATATATAAGGTTACTTCAAGTTATGAGCAGACATAATATACGTCTAATTTTATGCATTTACAGAAATGTTGCCACATTTTGCATAGATTTCAAAGCATAATTGAGAATATAGTCGGTAATAGACGTCTAATTTTATTCATTTACAGAAATACTGCAGAATCTTGAACTTCAATGCGTAATAACAGATATAACACAAATACACACAAATGCATAAAGAAAATAATATATGTCTATCAGAATATTATTATTAAATTATATTAGAGTTATCCAAATTATGAGGAGACGTAATAGAGGTTCAATTTAAGAATTTACAGAAATACTGCAGAATATTGCAATGATTTTAAAAGCATAAATATGGATATAACACGAATAGAGACAAATGCAGAGACTGATAAACAAACAATACATGTCCATCAAGATATTATTATTGAATTATATTAGAGTTACTACAACTTATGAGGGGACGCAAATATCCGTCTAACTTTATACCAGTGGTTCCCAAACTTTTATGGGTCGTGGCCCCTTTTAGGAGGCTTTCGGCATTCATGGCCCCTTGTTCATCATTCCGGAAATACGAGCACAGAGGTAATAATAGTGTTATTTTGATTGATCTCATATCACATTATGATGAAACAAATTATGCACAAAAATAGCAAAAACACCCTGTGTAATAACTTTACCAGGGAATTTAAAAAAAAAATGGGAAAGTATGCAAAGGAAAACGAGTTATAATCAATTTTGCACTTAGTATTCTGCCCCTCCCCCTACTTTAAATGCCATGCGCCCCCCCCCCCCCCCCCCCAAGGGGGATGTCACGAGGCCTAGTTGGGAATCGTTGTTTAATAATAATTTACAGAAATACTGCAAAATCTTTGACAGATTTCAAAGCATAATTGCATAATTACGGATATAGCACGATACACAATATTGCATCAGATAGATTAAGAGATAAGATATGTCAATCAGTACAGGGAGTCCACGACTTACGACGTTGTTCCGTTCTTGAGACGCGGTGTAACCCGAATTTCAGTGTAAGTCGGAACATTATACTGTACAGTACATAAATTACTCTATACATATCGTACTGTATTGTTAAGTATGGTACTGTAATAAAATGTACAAATAATGCCAATAATTACGATGTAAATGACAAAAACCAATGAGCACAAAGCACTTATTTTCTTGGTCACAATGATCCAGTTTAAGGGCTTAGATATTACAGTATTATCTTTTATATTTTTATAGAGTGCGTTCGTAACCTCGAAACAGCGTTATGGGGTGCGCGTTTGTAACCTCGAAACAGCGTAAGTCGCGACCGTCGTAACCAGAAGACTGTCTGTATATTTGAATATATATTAGAGTTATTTCAACTTACAAGAGGGTTAAGACACCTGCTTACTGCATCGTGCCATTTGCAATAAATGACATTGTGGGATATCAGAGGTGCGCACAAAATTTCAACTATTGCTTTTGGGAGAAAAGTTGAGTGTGTCCTTTGTACTATAGAACAGTGGTCGGCAACCAACGGGCCGCGGCCCATTGCCGGTCCGCGGAAAGGTTACTATCGGTCCGCAGAAGGGTGACACAAAAATTCACAAGGCCAAAATAACACCTCTGCAATCTAACAACCACAATCCCTACAACTAAAAACATCACACAATAGCAAAGTAGACAAACACAACGCATGTGGGCAGCATGTCTGTCTTTAAAAATAATTTTCACGTCAATATATCGCAATAATGTTGCATCGATTTTACCTCTGCGTGATATGCCAAATAAATTTTACGTAACTCGTATAATTTATTCCATATGCTTATAACTGTATCTAAGTTCGTTTGTATAAAAATGGTCCGCCAAAATTTTTGTCAGGCTTCACTGGTCCGTCACTTGAAAAAGGTTGCCGACCACGGCTATAGATAATAAAGTAAGCTTTTCAAATTTATTCGAAGAATGATCAAAAAATGTTTTGGTGAAAAAATCTTAAAATTGCACGCAAAAATTTCTTAACTCTGGATTTTAAATAACATATTAGAAAAAATTGAGTTTTTTTAAATTAAAACATAAACAATTGCTTAGCTTAACATGACAAAAAACTTTAAATAATTCTCAGTTTTTTCTAACAATTAAAACAAAGGTAAAGCTTCTCATTTATAGATAAACATTTTTTACAAACCAAGATCATTAGTCTTCAGCACTCCTTCTCGAGGTTATTTTATTCTTGATAATATTTTTAAGCTTGACAACACCAATTGCTGCAGATTTAATCAAAGCTCGTAACTTGCCAAAAAAAGTGAGGGTCAGTACACCGTTTTCTATATAAGCTTCAACCACAGCTCCATCTGCTATAACAGACCTGTGATCTTTATTCTCTTCATTCTGTATTTTGGCCTCTTCGGTTTCCATTCTTATTTTTTCATTGAGTAATTTCTTAATTTTCTCTTTTCCTTTTAGGATGTCAATGTACCATTGCTCAGCCATTTCAAATCCGCTGGTGGTCACGTAAGCTTTTAGCATCAGCTTAAAACAATTATTTCATTAGAATATTAATTATGCTAGAGTTTGAATCACTCGACTACAGCTTACAACAAAAATTTGTTTGGCAATTTCAAATCTAGGTTCTTTCAAAAATAGCTGCTTTATGTCTTTTTTTTTCCAGAGTCCTGTTCAACGAAAAGATACCAGAAAAAATGTAAAATGATATTTACCTCATTTAGAAATTCTCGATAATTCCAAATGCACGCTTTGACTGCATTATCAATGGCAATCTTTCTTCGGTCCTGTAGAAGAAATCATGTTTAAAGTTTTTCTGCTTTTCTGAAGCACTAGGGTCTAGTCATCTAGGACCATGAAATAGTAAAATGTAATATTGACAAATGGAAGTTAGACGTTACCTATGAATAAAATGAAATAGCTGTATGATTGCCACCGCACTACTGATTACCCTGCATGGGTTCAAATACTACGGGGATAATTATGTACAAGAGGATTGGCCGTTCCCATTACGGCTGGTCTGTTAAGGTTCCCTCATCATTAAGTTCATGCATCTAAACAAATAACCAGCTGACTAATCTCATGCCCGACATAGATGGGAGGCCATGGGTTGCCATATGATTACAGTCTTAACGATTTTCCTATCCCGGTGTTTTGAAAGGCGACATTATTTTTTTTTAAACGTAACTAATAGTTGAGGTTGTGTGAAACTAACTACCTTTCCTTGCTCTCTATGCCTTTGCGCAGGTGGATCCGTATGCGTATTACGTAAATGGCTATTCAATTCAAGAGTCTTGCTGCACACGAAAACAAATGTATTTCTGTAACGTTTCGTCTGAGGGAGGTCAGACTTCTTTAGACAAGCATTTTACAACTGTGATGCGTTTCTTGTAGTATTTGTTGAGTTCGGAATTGATAGGATCCATTGTGGATACAGAAGTCTCACGAAGAAGCTAACGTAAAAACAGTTGGGGTTACGTGAAATTAACTACCTTTCCTTGCTCTATCCATTTGCGCAGTTGGTCCGTATGCGTATAACGCAAGGATGCTATAGCAAAAAGTAGCCTGTCTGAAGAAATCTGACCTTGGCCAGGCGAAATGTTACAGAAATATATTTGTGTTAGTAACAGCAAGACTCTTGAATTAAATAGAATTTCTTTTGAACTTGTTAATTTCTCTCATTTTTCAATATTTTTTTTGTGATAAGGTTATGTTTTTTTGGAGAGACCAAATTACCTTGTTTTACTATTTGTAATAAATCGAAATTATTTTGAAGGTCTCTCACACAATTTTGGACATGGGTGCAGAATAATTATGTTCAACCGGCAGCAATATTCGTTCGAACCTCTGTGAAATACACCTGTGGCTGTTCAAAGATAATCCTCAAACATATTTGTGGTTGATGAATGGGGCGCCTAATGAACTACTTTCCACTGATTCGTGGCAGTAATTCTACTCTGTGTAATGCTTACCCTGTTTCTTTCAATTTCTTCATTCATGAAACCTTCTACTGTTCTCTCCAACTTGGTTCTTTCCTCCAATATTTTTTCTTTTAAAGAATCTCCTAGATTCTCTGTTTCTTCATTAAATTCTTCCAAAACTTCCAGCTGTGTGCTGTGGCAGAATGAGAGGAAGTTTTCTTCATGTATATTCTCATACTGAAATTGAAAATAAAAGACAAGTAAAAGTTTGGCCGTGTGGCACATCCTACCAAGCGTCAATTGACGCACCTTTGATTGCTCTGCGTGGGTTCGCAGGTTTGAATCCCATAGGAAATATTTATGTAGATAGAATGGGATTTACATATTTATCTCGGGGGAAAGGAGAGGTGATAAGACGGCCCAACCTTATGGTGAACCACGGTTTCTCGTCGGGTATGGGTATTTTGCCAGTTATTTGTTTTTGGAAACATGGACTTGATGGATGAAGAAGCTATAACCGACCAGCGGTTACATGAACCACACTGCGGCGGCGAGCACTCCAGCAATCCACTTGCACATACTCATCCTGAGTGGGATTCGAACCTGCGAACCCACGCAGGGTAATTAGAGGTGCGGTGGCGAGCGTATTCCTAACGCTTAGCACGATGCACCACACCACTGAGAAGATTGCTGGGGTCCTCGCCACTGTAGGGTGGTTCACATAACCGCTGGTCGGTTACGGCTTTCTTCATCATCAAGTCCATTCATCCAAAAACGAATATCTGACTAACTAATCCTATACCCGACATGGACTGGTAGTCGAAAAAGAGACCATGGTTTACCTTGTGCTTAGGCTGTGTTACCGGCTTACCTCTTCCCCAGGATAAATATGGAAATCTTATCCTTTTATCCAGTTTATGAAGACCCCACGATATCTTACATCAGGGGTGTGGAACCTTTATTACAGGAGGGGCAGATACAAATAACTGGGTGAAACTGCGAGCAAAGCCAGAATTTATAGATCTTATAAGCTAGCTGTTACGACATTGTGACGTCATATGCATAGATAATAAATTGAACTCAGGTATAGGCTTTGCAATGCAGAAGGATTGGAATTACCTGCATGTACCAGATTAAACTTAATTAAAAACTAGTCTTCCAGGCAAAACACCATTCAAAATTGTCACTTCATCGCATGCCGCACAATTTTTCCCTTGTGCGTTAGGTTGGGTTAGGGTTAGGTTGCCCCTGTCCTGCATTCTTCAAAAATCACCACTTTCTACATTCTATATTTTCATTGATCACGTCAGCATATCATACCGATTTTATCCTCATCCTCTGAAAGAAGTCATGTCTTCCGATTTCAGAACTGATTTGCAGACTTCTCATATTCAATTCCTGTAAATAATAAAAACAAATGAGCAGTACCCTAAAGCTGTTTTTTTTTGGAAAAAAGATTCTATTCTCTCTGAAGAATATCATGAAGGCAATAATAATCTGAATAGGTTCACAGGTAAGCTATTTCAACTGGTAATAAGAAATTGTGACGTTCTGATTTTTTAAATTCTATTGACACAGCTGCTTTGACTAAATTTGTGAACATGGTTGTTAACTCTCCATAATATATATATTACCATAGGAGTAGCGTGCAGAAATCAGAGATAAAATATACCGGTACTGGAACAAGTAAATATTAGTTATTTTTAACAAGCAGTTCCCGAGTGTAGAGTATTAGCCTTGCTCAAAACATAAAAAGTCTGGAAACCTTTTGTCTTTCTAAGAACTCTCTTTCATCTCTGTTTTTTTTATTCTCTGCTTCAATTTTCAAATAAACCCCATTAATGCCTTTCTCCAATTCTTCCTTATCTTCTGCAGTTTCTCTAAAAATTGTGAAATGTTTTCATGAAAAACAAAATACTGCACAAATCTTCATCTGAAACATTTGTCTGTGTGCAAAGAAAATTAATGTACTGTCAAAATTCGTGAGAGTGCGAGGAACAGAAATTTGAGTTAGATTGATTGATGTAAATTTTTTCATGCTGCTCTAGTAGAAAATTAGATGTACTTCTCAAGCTAATAAAGGATAAAAAACCATATCATAAAATTTTTTTGCTTTGCCTTGCTATCATCAATATGGCAAATCTTTTAAACTCATGCTTAACAGTGAACGATAAGCATGCTACATAATTAATATTTAGCCCTTCGAATTTACGCTTGATAAAAATTACATACTTTGCGTTCATCAATTCCGAGAACTTCTTTAGAAGATCTACTAACATCTTGTTATGCCTGATTTCAAGGACTTCATCCCCAGGAGAGTAGTGTTCAGCCCACTGCATAAAATAGAGTAAAAAGATATGTTATGTTAATGTTAAAATGGAACAACAGCAAAAAGTACAGAAATGTTAATTCGCTTTACCACAGAAAATATAATTATGTTGTCAAGTATAATCTCAGAATATGCGAAAGACTTGAAATACTCTCTAAAGTTTCACTTTCAAATTAATGAAACTAGAAGTTTCTAACAGCTAAATACGAACATGGAACTTTTTTGTGAATATTTTTTTCAACTTGCAACATATGAATTGGCGCGGCGGTGTGGCTCATCGTGCTGAGCGTTAGGAATACGCTTGCCACCGCACCTCAAACTACTCTGCGTTGGTTCGCAGGTTCGAATCCCAGCGGGGTGGTTATGCGCGAGAGGATTGCTGGACTCCTCGCCGCCGTTGGGTGGTTCACGTAACCACTGGTCGGTTACGGCTTCCTCCACCATCAAGTCCGTGCTTCGGAAAAACAAATACCTAACTAATCCCATACCCGACAGGGAGTGGTAATCGGACGAGTGGCCGTGGTTCGCCATATGGTAAAGCCGTCAAATCGGCTTTTCTCTCCCCCCGGGATAAATATGTAAATCTTATCTAATATTTTCCACACTGACATAAAAGCTCAAGATTGTAATATTTTCCAATAAATTGTTCCGAACAAAAAGTTGAATTGTTTTTTAAGCCCTGAAATCCATTTTTTTTCTTCCTAACTAGCATTCCCAAGCTCTATGTCCGACTTACTTCCTTCATAGAAGCTTCATATTCATCTGTCAAAGTCTTGATGTGCTTTTGTTTCTGAAAAAAAAAAGTGATTTCAAAGATACATGCCTTCTCTTGTCTATAACCGCCTTCCTGGTAGAGAAAAGTGTACAAGCCGGCCTATTCATATGGTAAACACAGGCCTCTAATCCAGTTACCAATCCATGTCCACTTGATGATAGAGACGGCCGTAATCGACAAGAGCCTGCGAATCTATGTAGGGCGGAGTGAACGTATTCCTAATGCTTGAATCAGGTGGCACTGTACTTACATGAGAATTTTTGTAACAGATTTCCCTGATAGAGAATATGAATACAAATATTTAGGCCATGGGTGCGCAACCTGCGAAGCCCATACCTGAGTCCAATTTATTATCTAAGCCTATGACTTAACAATGCTTTAACAGTTAGACTGTGAAAAGCGAACAACGCATGTCACAAGACCAATAACCAAAAACACATACTATAGGAGTACCAATGCCTGCAACTACTAGAAAGCCTATGTTGAATGAAGGCGGCTTCGCCTAGTTATTTTCATCTGGGCCTCCTGTACCCGTGGTTTGGGCCATACGACCTTGATCTGCTCAATGCAGGTAAAATTAAATCCTATTACTATGTAAGATTGTTTGCCTCAATGGCTAATGAAATAATAATTTGATTAAGATGACTTGATCTAGGAAAAATCTGATTTCTTGTATGACAAGAACATAGTCCAAAAAATTATATCTACGGTAGATTACAATAATACAAAATGGTACAAATATTGTAATTATGTTGAGAACACAAGCTGAATAAAAAAATATCCATCCCTTATCAGAACAAACTACTGTAAAATGATCATACCTCCTCATCATGATTTTTACTATTCATTTGTCTATACTGAGAGAATTTTTCTTCTATTTCTTTCATCAAATTTTCTCTGAAGTTTCTTTGCGAGCAAGTTCTGTGCATAAATAGTTGCATAGTTTAAAAATATGATGCACATAATAGGTTTTATAATTTGGTGATGGTTCAAGATTTGTATTGAGCGAAACATTAAGAATATTACACAGTAGGATAGGATTTACATCTAACAATTATGCGAACCACGCTACAGCAGCAAAGAATCCAGCAATCTTCTTGCACACAACTATCCCCGCATGGGATTCGAGGTGCAGTGGCGAGCATATTCCTAACGCCTAGCATGATTTGTCTCGCAGCCGGGGTACCGGTATATAAGATTCCGCTTTCTTTATTATCTTATGTTTTCAAATTTCCATATGGAATAATTTGTATAGATGCTAAAGATGTAGCTTTGGATCAAAGGGCAGTGAAAGACTCATTTGTTATGTTTGTGAGTACAACATATCTGTATTGAATCTGCTGATTCACCAAGAATTAAAAATACACTTACACATTTGCAGTTAAATTCCTAAACTCACGAAGTGCTTTGGAATCACAGGTTTCATGCTTCCAGAGCAGTCCTAATTCTGAATAAGTTTTCCCATTTTCCAGTAGCTAAAAATATATAATTTCAGCTGAATGGATGCGAAGTGATTATCCAAAATAAAGAAATGTAATTATCCAAAAGAAGGCGGGCAAGATCAAATCTGACAAACACATTTAATTAGCTTCAATGCCCTTCAAAGAATTGTCTATGCCCCCCTCGTGGGACATGTCTCCCATTTGAAAACCACTGTTCTAATTTATTTGTTTTACTTTTTTTTCAGTTGGTTGAAAGCAAGCTCCCAAACCAGGAATCGTTTGTTTTTCGCGGTGAACAAGTGATGTTAACATAGTTAATAACTATTAACCCACTACAAATTTCTTAGAGCAATTCAAACCTAAAGTACCTGATCCATGTCTTGAGTATAAACACCAAGAGCAGTCTTCGCATGGCGGGCACATTCCTTTGACTCCTGTGCAGGAAATGTAGGGAAGGATAAGATTTAAATATTTATCCCAATGGAGAAAAAAGTCAATTAGACGGCATAATTACACATGGCGAACCACGATGCTCTACACCGATGAGTCGTGTATTCATATTTATGCCTATTTTACAAATTGTTCAAGGTAGAGTGTAGTTTTTATTAACCTTAATCTGATTCACTTGTCAGTCATAAGGTTGGCATAAAGTTAATTGTTCCAGATTTACTTAGGTGGGTGAACACGTACCACTTCTTCTTGGCATAGCTTTCTATCTTATATGTATATTGTACATTTTAAACCTTGTCTAAAGTTTTGTTTGTTCTCCTGATTTCATGATCAGTTTTCATTCATTATATTTCACCGGAACAAACCTTACCAATATGATTCAATACGATCCAATGTGGATCATACTTTATGAATTTAAAGCAATCAACTGATTAAATACCTATTCTTAAGAACAACCTGAGCGAATGAACGACAGTGGGTTGATGCAACCACTTGATAAATACAATATTCTTTGCAATCAAAGTCTATGCTTGGTTAACCATTCCCATATGAACTGTTATTCAAATAGCATATTGTTTGTCAGGATAAATATGAAAAAAATGAAAATATTGCTGTGTAATCAATTCTATGCACAAATCTAACCTGAACTGGTATCCAAGCAAAAGCATATGATTGGTTTTCCTTTTCTCCCAGGATAAATATGAAAAATTCTATTCTATTTTATTTGTATCACAGAAATACCTTCTCCATTTTTTGTATCATTCGTTCTCTATCGTTTTTCTTTTTATAAACTTGATATTTTAGGTTCATTGCCAAATCCAACTTCATCTTGAATTCGTTTTCAACTGATACTGAAGGAGAAAATGACCTGCAATAGGAAAATAGGTTCAAACCAGTGACTGAATTATATTATTATGTGAGTGAACAAAAGTGACATATGATAAAGTCTGCCGAGTTGTACCATTGCATATTGCTGCAATAAGGTGCATCATACTGCAAACAAGTAATTAAAGTTTATGGAGTGCAGCCAGGATTCATGATTTACTTAACAAGTTGTGGAGATTGCACTGAAAAAAAATAGTGCAAAAATTGTACGAGTACGAAACGATGTTAAAAAAAATTCTAGTGGTACGTGTGCCTTTTTTAAACTTTGTCAAATCAAAGGCACGCACGGCATCCAAGCTTACAATTTTTTTTATTTTAATTAGTTTTACGCCCCTCCCCCTCCATCGAAAATTGTCTACGCTTTGCTTGTGGGGCTTGCCCAATCCTTGAGAACCACTGATCTTCGCTAATCATCAACAATTACCAGGTAATAACATTGCCCATAAATGTCAGATATTGACTGAGATTCACTTACATGCTCTTAAGCAAGTCATCGAAGCTATACATTGCATTTTTTTTGAATTCTGAGTGTTTCATAGCTAAAAACTCTTCCTCATGTGACTGATTCTGTCCCATCAGCTGAACAAAAATTTATTTCCATGAAAATCAAGGCTATGAAGATAACTTTGAACGAGTGTTGGATACACTTGTTCCAATGCAAGGTCCCTTTCTTTTTAGCCACGTGGCCAAGCTTCAAAAGTATTGGTTCTAACCATCTCGAGATAGCAAGATTCTGGTCCCATATGCAAACTCTAACTCACCATCCACCGAGTAGCACATCATTTGATAGGATTTGTATGTTATTCAGCCTTCTGGCATTACGAACTCATGCCCTTGGCTACCTAGGATAGGATAGGATTTACATCTTTATCCCGGGTGATAGATAGGAAAGCTAATAAGACGACTTAATCATATGGCCCGCCATGCCTCTCGTCTGGCTATCAGTTGATGCCGGGTATAGGATTAGTTAACCTGTCATGTGTTTTTAGATGCATGGACTTGATGGTGAAAGAAGCCATGAGTGACCAGAGAGTATGTAAACTACTATACAGTGGCGAGGAGTCCAGCAATCCTCTCGTACAGAATTATCCCCAATGGGATTTGAATCCACGTAGGTTAACTAGAGGCAAGCATGAAACAAACAAAAGCCAAATAATAATGAAAATCTAATCTTACCTAAGAAGAAATTCTAAACTTACATTTTTCATCTTTTCATCATATTCACGTGCAGCAGTTTGAGAATGTTCAGCACATTTGGACTTCAGCATTTCCTGATAATGTGTAAATTAGGAAGAGAGAAATTTATTACAAAGAGATTTATTTTCACAAAACAATGTCAACACTATATTACATTTGAACAACACAAAAAAATAATTCAACAATACTTGGTTGATGATTATTTGTAAGGATCAGTATGAAAGACCAGTTAGGTCATCAGGGCTCCTGGCCCGTGCAGTATATAAGAAATCAATTAGATATAGCATCAGCGATGAAATAGGAATAAAAATATATGTAGAAATAAAATATATGTGTGTGAGTCAGCAATTTAATATTTTAAGGGTAATAATGCAAGTAGTGTTATTAATAATAATAGGTCATGTGGAGTTTTGAACCCGGACAGGTTCATAAAATCAGAACAATTATCAAGAGCTTAGATTAGTTTTCACAATAGTTCATAATAGATAGTTTTTGTAATTAAATATTCATTGGACGGGCCATGCTCTATTTCATTGAGAGAATATATACATATCAGTGGCTGAGTCTGGACTTGTTTGGAGTTAAAGTGTGAAAATTGTTATTAAAAAGCAAGCCAAGTGATGCTCTAAACTGAGTTTGTTAACTGGTAGTCTTACAACTTGAACCTATTTCCATAATAATATTTTTTCTTTCACAAAGTGAAAAAGAAGATCAGGAACTAAAATTAGTAAGAATTGTACATCGGTTTACCATGTTGCGTTTGTTGTTTTTGTCAGCTTTTTCAAAATGTTCTGCTAACTTATCTTCAAGGATGTTTCGACATTTTTTGACCTGGCGAATATAGAAAGTCATAATCATAGTTACCACAACACACAGTTTTCATATCTAAATTTTTTATGTTTGTTTACATTTTTATCTCTTTCTATTTTAAGTGCAGTTTAAAAGTGGTGACACAGTTTAAGTGGTGATCACAGTTTAAATAAAGATTGGAATCTGTGTTGCCAGATAATGTCACAAAAAAATTGAGACATAAAGCGCTCAACCAACAGGAAAGTGTATCCATATAAAAGTTGCAAGGGACCACTAGGGCTCTAAACCAGGAGGTGCAACCTGCAGCCAGAGGCCCACGAAACAATTTTTTAATTTAATTTGGTATGTGAGAGTAATAAAAGGTTGCACACTGCTGTTCTAAATGCTATGCAATTGAGAGCTGTTGGTGTAACACTTATAGTTAATACTACCCGAAAATGAGTTTCATGAAAGAGAAAATTATTAAATCATCTATATAGGAAATTTTTAATCAACAAATATGTTTTAAAAGAAAAATATTTTTATTCTATTATAATGTTGTCCAGCAAAACGCAATATGTTTATTTCAACATACCTCATCCCTGTCAGTAAAGCCCCCACAATGTCTGTCATACCGTTGCAAAATACTTCGCTTTTCTTTTTTGCAGACTTCTTCCATTTTGGATATAAATTCACCAGAGATCTGAAAAATTGAAATTGAAAATTGTTTTTCAAGTAAGAATATTCTCAACTCAAAAGAGAAATCCTATAAATAAGAATCTTTTTTGAATACTGGAAATGTAAACATAACATATTTCAGTTTTTCAGGTCAAGATTTATAATTACGAGAATTACAGATAATCTCGGATATATATATATTACTCTGCGTGGGTTCGCAGGTTCGAACCCCATGCAGGGATGGTTATGTGCGAGAGGATTGCTGGACTCCTCGCCGTCGTTGGGTGGTTCACGAAACCGCTGGTCGGTTACGGCTTCCTCCACCACCAAGTCCATGCTTCCGAAAAACAAACAATACAGTAAAAACTAATCCCATACCCGACTTGGAATGGTAACCGGACGAGAGGCCGTGGTTCGCCATATGGATAAGCCGTCTTATCGGCTTCCCTCTCCCCCGGGATAAATATGTAAATCCTATCCTATCCTATATATCTAAATTTAGTTCTCACCAGTTGCATCTTTTGCTGAACAGCTTTCAAGCAATCCCTAGCAGCTTTTTGCATTTCTAATTGTTCTTTTTCCTTTATTGAAATAAAAACACAAAAATATAATGACTGCGTAAAACAACATTGTGGTTTATCTAAGCAAAAGTTAGATCACTTTTATAAAGAACATTTTCAAACCTAGGGGTTACGCCCCCTCGTAACTCCCCCCCTCCCCCTTGGTGACTGCATTCCGCCTCCACCATTGTTTCTCCACATGGTGTGATTGGTTGGTTACAAAAAGATAAGGTTTGACAGTCAATCAAATTGTCTGATCAGTATTTTTTTGAGGTTCCTTAAATAGTGAGGTTCCTAAATGAGGTTCCTTAGTCTATTTTTATGTGATAAAAATAAATTGCATCATACATACCTTGATCAATTTTTGTTTGGCCTGAAATGTCATACGCTGTTGATGCGCTTGTTTGAAAAATGTTTCCATTCTTGTTTTCAACTGCTCCTTTATAGGATCTCCATCTTCCCATAAAATGGCTCTCAGATCGTCAGCACTGACTTCATATCCACCAAGTGCCTCTTTGTTATACTCTGCATATTTCACTTCAAGTTTTTCGAACGAGATGTCCTTCAAAATGGTTTACTTTTGATTACTTTTTCATACTTAATATTTGCCTCCGAGATAGTGTTCGGGACTCACAAAACTACATCTACATAATCGAAGGTATATCGAAGTTGACGACTTAGCTTTGAGAAAGCATGTATGAGAAGTTTTGTATTTATATGAATATTAAGTTTCTTGGACTAATAAAATAAAATTTCCAATATTGGATAGGATAGGATTTTTATATTTATACCGGAGGAAAACCGATAAGACGGCTTAACCATATAGCAAACCACAAATTCTCGTCTATGTCGGGTATGGAATTAGTCAGCCAGTCATTAGATTTTGGAAGTATGGACTTGATGGTGGCAGAAGCCGCAACCGACCAGCGGTTGTATGAATCACCACCCTACAGCCGTTAAGAGTCCAGCAATCCTCTCGCACATAACTATTCTTGCATATGATTCGAATCTGCGATCCCACGCAGGATAATCAGAGGTACAGGGGCTAGCGTATTCCTGAAGTTTGACATGATAAATCACACCGCCGAGTATTTTCTACATTTACAAGCGAGCAATCTAGTGTCACAATTTCTTAAACTTTAAATTAAGATATGATTATACCACTCAGATTCAGGTTGAGAACTCACAGAACACAAGCAAGTCTTCACATTATCCAAAGCCAAATTAGCCAAAATATACTAATGAAACAAATAACTGGATAAAAAATCTCATACCCAACATAAACTAGTAAACCGATGATAGGCTGTGGTACACCATAGGGTTAAGCTGTACTATTGACTTTCTTCTTGCCAAGGTTGAATATAAAAAATGTATACAAATATCATAAGGAATGATTATGTGCAAAAAAATTACTGGAATCAATTTTGTTATGGCGGGTTCTGATTAAATGAAGCTCTAGTTGGCAACAGGTTTAATAATTAGCTATATTTGACCCTACCTCCATAGTTTTCCACTTTCACAGAATAAATGGGAAAAATCATATCATTCATTTACATTCAAACTATGCATTTATTCATGATGACATAAAAAAAAAAAAAAATTAAATCGAAATGTAGGATTTCAAACCTTTGTTCATTGTGTGTTCAGTTGATATTTATACCACAATAATTGGCAATATTCAAACCAGTAGTTCTCAAACGGTAGCGTAGACCACCGTTTCACAAGGAAGCGTAGACCATTTTTTGAGGGGACGTGATAATTGTTAGATTTGGTCTTGCCCGCCTTATTTTGGATATTTACATTTTTGTACACTGGGTATTTATGTTCCATCCATGTATTTTCAATGTGTTCTTTGAATAAAACATACTTTTGCCTTACTATCTGATATTTGTAGCTTATTGTTAGTTAGTTATTTTTGAGGTGGGGAGCGAGACTTGACAAATTCTAAAAAGGGAGGCGTGGCCTAAAAAGTTTGAGAATCACTGATTTAAACCATTATTCAAAAAAACATACCATAGCCAACTTGTTCATTTTATCTTCATATTTCTTTTCAATCTCATCTGCTTTAGTTCGAAGTTTTTCAATTTTTTCTGCCTAAAGTAAGAGAATAAAAGAAGGTTTTCATGCCAATCCTACAGCTAGCTCTTTTTATATTATTATTATCATGATTGACATTACTGGGAAAGGAAAGCCGATAAGATAACTCATTCACAAAACGAACCACGGCCTCTCGTCTGGTTACTAGTCCATGTCGGGTATGAATAGTTATTAGTTGTTTTCGAAAGCATGGACTTGATGGTAGAGGAAGCCGTAACTGACCAGCGGTTACATGAACTATCCTATGACCGCAGGAATCCAGCAATCCTCAGGTACATTAATATCCCGCATGGAATTCGAACCTGTGAACCCACGTAGGGTAACCGGAGGTACGGGGACAAGCATATTTCTAACGCTTAACGCAATGCGCCACAACGCCGAGCCAGAAAAGCGCATAAAACATGTTATAAACATATTATCAAAACAAATCCAGTTCATTGCTTGAGCTATATATTACATAATGAAATATATTTCGTTTGGGAAATTTAAATGACAAAAATAGGATAAGGGAAAAAAATATTTTTTGTTCCAACAAGCAACAATTACTAGATGCTAGCAGAACAAGTCGTAGGCCTTCTTCACACTCAGTTATAAATATGAGTTCTCATAAGATAAGATCAGTGGAAGATCATGTTAAAACCTCACGCTCTTGCCATTCCAATCAATGACCGTTCGTCTAAGGTTCAAAATGATATACGTTGCCAAAAAGAGTGTGTTCAGGTGGGCCAGACCCAAGTAGCGCACCTTTAGCGCGAGCGCACATATATTGAAAAGTCTTTCTAGTAGTTACATACACAAAAATTTTGATTATTGATCTTATGACATGCGCCGTTCATCCAGTCTAGCTGTTAGCGCTGTAATATCATAGGCATAGATAATGGGATTGGACACAAGAGATTGGAATTACCTCCATGTACCAGGTTAAACTGAATGAAAAACTCAGTTCACGGGCCACACCTCATTCAAAATAAGCACTTCTTCAAGGGACGCACAATCTTTCGTTGTGTGACAAATTTGGCCCATGGGCCGGAGGTTGCACACCTCTGTTTTGGAATTGAAAATATCTTTCTTAAACTAATTTCATCTTCTTTATTCTTGTAAAGCATTTCGCATTCTTTCTTCACATGATTCCAAACAGCCTTATTTTGAATTTCAGATCCTAAAATTGCCACACTATGAAATACTTCTTCTGCTACTTTGAGTACTTTTTCATGATGTCCATGGAGTTCGTCGTCGGAAGGAAATGAAGATTTAATCTTAAAAATGTAAATTAAATATTACAAAAATTGAATACAGACCATATCCTAAGATTGAGGAATGAATAATGATAATTAGACAATAAAATATTGATAATAAAATCTTGAAATAATTGAATAATGTTAATAAAAATCAGTTCATGTTAATAAATAAACTAATAGATAATCAATTCATTTCACAGGGGAAACAAAACAAAAAAAATGAACTCTTTGTATTAGCTAACTAAAGAAACTCAATTAATATTCTATATCCATTTTTTTATCATATTTGGTACAATTCAAAAAAGGGCGCTCCAGAAGTGTATGTACCAATATGAAGGTAACTAATTTTGTTCACCAACTTAGTAGAAAGGGATGGAAGCCTATGGACTGGGGGCATATTCACTTGGCTAACACAGACAGTGCCCTAACTTGTAATATAAATAAAATAAAGAAAAGCGGTATAAAGTTATGCTCTAACCCTAACCTGGTACACACACTATTAGACCCAAAAAAGTTACCTGTTTCAAATGACAACGATATTTTGACACAGCCTCTTGCAAAGCAGTTGCATTGTTTGCCTTTGTGGCGCTCTAGATGAAATTTGCCACATTATTATTATTCGAAAACTGCTAAAAACTAAATTCTATCAAACTTTTATAACATTAGTTTAAACAAAATTATCATAGTAGCTTTTCAGCACCTGAATATATTTCAATACAAAAGGGTGAAAATGTGGGGATATATCATATCTTTTCATAACCTTTCCAGAAGATTCCACAGAAAATGAGATGTTGATTTAAATTTGGGATTTGATTATTTTTCTAATTAATTTAAAATTTTTGCTAAGAACAAAACTTCAGGTGATTAGTGATCAAGAAGAAATTCTTCGTTAATTTAAAGTTGGGTGTCAATGTTAGAATGATGTCAAAGCTCTGTTTGTGCAGTCAAAGTCAGAAGGCATTTCCTTTACATTAAAAGTTGATTATGATAGCAAAAATAATTCATGACTTCACGACTTAACACAAAAACTTTGTAGCGCATGGGGGAATGGTTTTTCATTCCTGGCATTGAGCAATATCAAAACTTCAAGATATTTTATTAAAATAATTTTGAAAATTGCCTACCTCTAGTAATGTCTCAATTTTAGGTTGCTTTCCGGACTCAATATTATTGCCAACTTCACTTATGAGGTTTATCAGGTCGTTTGTTGAGATAGGCTGCCCAAACATTTTCTTAACAACTAGATTTTCAGGGTTTAAAACTGAATCAACCAACATGATGATTTGTTCTCCAAACTCCCCTGTAATGTCTGAAACAATATCGATAAATTAAATAATAGGGCCAAGTAGTATTAACAAATGATACAATTATCATACAACAATCGGTAATATGAGCGTAAAGTGGGATAAATTTTAATGAATGATTCCAGTCATAGTCATACCTAGGTATCTCATAGGAATGCTTATTTGGTGTTGGAAGATGCACATTTATATTACATACAGCAGTTTTTTAAGGAGTCATATGTTTATTCTGAACAAGGCTCTTAAAGCATCCACTGACATATAACAATTCCTCACCATGCACAACTAGTATTTACCTGCATTTCGAATATCTTGAGATCTTTCGCCTCCATAAATTTCTTCACTTGGTCTAGACATCAAGAATTCATTTACATGCTCGAATCCGCTATGGATAGATATTTTTACTTGCGAAACCCTTTCTGATTGATTTGAATCTTTTGTTTTTAAAACTTTGTCGACATATTTATCTCCACCTTCATACCCATATCCATGTACAAAAGAAAATGACCAATCTCGAGCCACAATGGTAAGTTTCTGTTGAATCAACACATTTTATCCAGCAGGATGGATACCAAAAGTCGTCAAATTCGCCAAAATTTTTAAATTAAGTAAACATAATCCTTCAAAAAAACAGATAAAGATGGACACTGATCATTGTCAATATTTATACTGATCAATAATCGTTGGAATCAATATATACAAATGAGAAGTTAACATAGGATGGTCGCCTTGCGAACCACACCTCTCGTTTGGTTACCAAAAATAATATGTTATATTTTGGAAAGAGCTTTTCCTGTTCAACAATCAATAAAAGCAAACCTGAAATGACTTCTCTTTCATTGGGAAACTACGAGAAGCAGCCAGTGCATATTCTAATGAAAGCTGAAAAGGGTAATATATTGGAAAACATCCATGTAGTACTAATTATAAACAGAAACTGTTTAAGGTCTGTTGTATCTAGCAACTTTTTGTGTATTTTTTCTTGATAAATCTCATAGCCAATGTGAACGGGTAATTATGATCAACAAATTCTGTATTTACAATTTTTTTTTAGCTGTATATGGATTAATACAGTGCTTTCTAACCAGTGCCAGGGTACAGGAGTTAACCAGGGGTCCACAGATAAATTTTAGAAGGGTTCATGAGCCTTGCATGCATGGGCTTGAAACAAATGAAACTACTACACACCATTGTGATTTACTTTAAAAAAGACGAAGAAAATATATCTTTAAAACTAAAATATATTTTTTAAAGTAAACATTTTACCTGCAAATGTTCTAAGTCTGTTTTACCCACATATTTCTGAATATTGAGAATCTGATGAGAGGATAGAAGAGCGCTGATTGACATGATATTAACATCTGTGTCAAGTGAACTACTAAATAATCCTTGGGTATCCACAATCATTACTTCGACCTGAAAAATCAAAAATTTGGATAATTGGGTTTTAAGCATTGCGCACAACTTCAAGAAATGTAATTGTGGACATATTATTTGTTAATATAACAGTGCCACTATTGATTGAAATTATGGCCAAATTATACATATTACATGTAAAATGGGTTTTGACTTTATGGCGTGTCAAGAAGTTTTGATTGGCAGTTTTGCAAGTTTCCCAAACAAATAATATCAATAAACAATATTTGTGAAATAAGTCTTCCTTGGACAAATAGTTTTTGGGTACTCCGGTAGTATGTGTACTAGTTTAGGTTAGGCTATAATAATTTTATTCCGATTTTCCTTATTTTAGTTCTATTAGGAGTTCGGGGACAGTCTATGTTAGCCAAGTGAATATCCCCCTGCCCATAGATTTCAGTCCCTTCACACAACTTGATGTAAAATAGACGAAGAAAATTAATTACCTCGTTATTGATTGACATACTTTTGGAGCGCTGTTTCATGGTTTTAATGTTTCACATCAGATGCGACAGCAATCTTGAACATTTGTGAACAAGAAGGCTAATATTTACAATGTACCTTTCTCCCGTCTTTTTCCACATAAAATACCTCAGGCCAAACACAAATTCCCAAAGTACGAGGTATCGATCCATCTCTCCATTCAAAACCATCTTGTATTTTCATGTTTTCAGATCCAAATCAGTCATTGTTTTCCCACTATAAATATAAATAAGTATTTATTGCTTGGCGGTGTGGTGCATCGTGATGAGCAAAAGAAATATGCTCGTCACTGCATTTCTGGCTTCCCTGCGTGGGTTCGCATGTTTGAATACCATGCAGGGTTGATTATGTGCGAGAGGATTGCTGGTCTCTTCGCTGTGGTAGGGTTGTTCACGTAACCGCTCTCTCCATCATCATTGTTCCATGCACTTGAAACAAATAACTGCTGACCAATCCCATACCCGACGTGGACAATAAACAAATTAATATTGACTGAACGAACTCACCCCTCTATTGCGCAGATAACGTATGATAAAGTTCAGCATGAATGATTTTCCTGTTCGAAATGCTCCAGCCATGGAAACAATTGCCAAATCTTGACATTTGAGGTTGTGGAGTACAGCAGTCAAATTGCCAATATTCAATTTAAATTTTCCCTCCTTAGTGATTTCAGAAATTGCCTTGGCTTCCATGACTTATATTAATTAAAAGCAAGTTGTTTACACTTTGCTGTAAATTTCAATAAGTAGATAACAGTGAGAGCAGGGATGGTCAAAACTGAATATTCCACTACTCCGAATACATTACGAAAAAATATTTTTGAATATAAAATATCGAATACATTCTAAATTGAAGTAACTTCATGTGGAGAATTACATAAATCACTATTTCTTCATGTTCATCTTATCTAAAACAACCTGAATTTAGGCCATAATTTTTTTTCCAATTTCCCCTATAGGAAGTATAGGAAGTCATGCTTATCTAAGTGTGAATTGTCAAAGTACTAGAAATCACAATACAGATTTATCCACTGCATATACCTGGAAAGAGCTTGTTCCATAGATGTGTCCATTTTATGCATGGCATGGACCCACCATATTAAAATTCACTGCCAATTTCAAAATCTTAATAAAAGCCTGGTCTACAGCATGGACCAAAGATGTGAGGTTATTTCATCATTTGCTGGAATGATGTAGAGCAGTAGTTCCCGAACAGTGGTGAGCACACCACAGGAGGGGCGTAGACAATTTTTTAAGCAGTCATTAAGCTAATTAAATGTAAAAAATGATAAATTTGATCTTGCTCGCCTTATTTTAAATATTTACATTTCCTAATTGTTTAGAGATTGTGATTCCATCTATGTATTTTCAACGTGTTTTTTTTTAATAAAACATACTTTCGCCTTACTATCTGTTATTTTTAGCTTATTGTTAGTGACGGTAGTTATTTTTGAGTGGGGCGGGCGTAAGACTTGACAAATTCTAAAAAGGGGGCGAAGCCTAAAAAGTGCTGGTGCAGAGTGAACTTTTGAAATACTAAGTGTCATATATGGCATAAAATTCTAGCAGACGTATTACGATCAAAAACTATTATTGTCTGTGAAAAGTACCTGAAACGTTGAGCACACAGGAATAAAAGTCACTTCAAGCACAATACATAAGTCACACTCCTGAGTCAATTTCATGCAGCTTGCGATATTTTGTCAAAAATAAATCAAATGGCTGTCTATTAATAACATTCTGCTTATCTGGCCTTCTAACATTTACACTTAGTATTGCGCACTCTTCATTGTACATAGTAGCATCTCAAGGGGTGTGCAACCTTTTATTACAGGAGGGCCAGATACAAGTAACTGGGTAAAGCCGCAAGCTGCACCTTTATTGTTAAAGATAGTCTTTCTAGTAATTGCAGACACAAAAAATTGTTTTTTTTTTTAGTATTGACTTTCCGGCATTGTTACGAGTTCTTGAAGAAATGATGAGTTGAAATGATAAATTTTTTAAGAAAACCGCTATTTAAATTTATTGTCACACCAACTTTGAAACAAATTCAGTGAGAAACCCCTTATTTATAACATTGTGAATTTTAAAAAGGATTTTGCTAACTAGTTTTACTAGCTTTGTGACGCAAAGAGATTGAAATTGCTCGCATGTCTCAGATTAACTAAACTGAAAACTTGTTTTAGGGGCACACTATTCAAAATTGGCAGTTCTTCGCGGGCCGCACAATTTTTCCTTGCGGGCCACAGTTTGCACACCCCTGTCTTAAGGTATCGAAAAGCATCTTTAATTTAAAACGTTTTCTGTCATAAACGGACTTGAGTAAAAAAAAATTTTCTGGAGGGATCTGGATTTAATCCGCATGTGAATTTAGGAATCCTTTTTTTTAAACATGTTGATCAATCTATTAAATAAATTTGATAAGCCCGATTTAAAAAATCTACTGAGGATACACTCAACTTTAATCCAACTGACTAGAAATAAAATTTGTGCACACTTCCCAGTTCTTCATAATGCAGTGGAAATTCTGTTATAAGTGGAAAACTATCATAAATTTTAATGTGCTGATTGACATATATTACTTGTTGGTATTGATGTGTGATTTATCTGTAGATAGTTGATTTCAATACATTCCAATTAACGGAATAGGATTTACATATTTATTCAGGGAAGGGAAGTCGATAGGACGCTTTAATCATATGACTGAAGTATGTGTACCAAGATAGCGCACAACCTGAACATAGTATATGTACCAGGTTAGGGCCTTAGTTAGATGCCACAGTTCAGTAGGGTAATTTGTGGTACATTGGCTTTCCAAGAAATATTGTATAAATATATTTTTGTTTCTTGTGTTAACTTGGTAGTTTGAAAGTTATTAAAAGTTAAGTATCTCTGAGTTGAATTTGGAATTGAGTTAAATTTGGCAGAATTTGACAAAGTTTGTTTTCTTTTATGAACATTCAGAAATTGATGTATAAAGTTCAACTTACCACCCACCTAATATATCCAATAATTGCCAGAGATTTGGTATTAAACAGCTTTCATATAGGATAGGAACCACATATTTATCCTGCGAGAGAGGAAAGTAATAAGAAGGTCTAACCATATGGCAAGCCCCGGCCTTTTGTCCGGTTGTCAGTCCACGTTGGGTATGAGATTAGTCTGCGGTTATTTGTTTTGAGTGCATGGACCAATCATGGTTGAGGAAGCTGTAAGCGACCAGTGGTTTCCATCGTGCCCACCCTGCGGCAGCAAGGAAACCAACAATTCTCTCGCACATAAAGAACCCTGCATGAGATTCGAACCTGTGAATCCACGCAGGAAAATCAGAGATGCAGTGGCAAGCATATTCCTAAAGATCAGCATGATGCACCACATTGCGGAGCAATAAATACTAATTTATATTTAGAGTGGAACAACAAAAACTGGTTTGGACCTGATCATATTAAAATACAAGATGGTTTTGAATGAATAGATGGACAAGTCTCCATACTTTGGTAATTTATGTTTGGCCTGAGATATTTTATGTTGAAAGAGATGGGAAACAGATACATTGTAAATTTTAATTATTGGTAGGTCTTTGTATTTACCAAATTTCAAGTTATTGCTTACAAATCTGATGAACCAAATTCAAACGGAAGGATATTTCATCAAGGCAGACACAAGACAAACTGCCGCATGAGTCTGGCAACCCAATGAACAGAATTTTTCGTTTTTGAAATGAAAATCGCTGCAATTTGCATTAACATTCTGTGAGGATACATGATTGCTTAGCAGTTAAAGTGTTAGACTAGGGTGGGCAAGGTTTTGGACCAGGGGCCGAAATTTTTGCCCAGCTAGAGTTATTTTTGCCCTCTCTGAGTTATTTTCAGTTTCTGCCAAGCTAGCTTTGACTCTTCTAGGGAGTGTGACTTAAGTATTGTGCTTGAGGTGACTTTTATTCTGTTATTCCTGTGTGCTCAACGTTTCAGGTACTTTTCAGAGATAAAAGGATAATAAATTGAATAATATTCATGTGAACATAAAAAGAAAAAGTAGTCTTGTGTCTGCCTTGATGAAATATCCTTCCGTTTGAATTTGGTTCATCAGATTTGTAAGCAATAACTTGAAATTTGGTAAATACAAAGACCTACCAATAATTAAAATTTACAATGTATCTGTTTCCCATCTCTTTCAACATAAAATATCTCAGGCCAAACATAAATTCCCAAAGTATGGAGACTTGTCCATCTTTTCATTCAAAACCATCTTGTATTTTAATATGATCAGGTCCAAACCAGTTTTTGTTGTTCCACTCTAAATATAAATTAGTATTTATTGCTCCGCAATGTGGTGCTCCATGCTGATCTTTAGGAATATGCTTGCCACTGCATCTCTGATATTCCTGCGTGGATTCACAGGTTCGAATCTCATGCAGGGTTCTTTATGTGCGAGAGAATTGTTGGTTTCCTTGCTGCCGCAGGGTGGGCACGATGGAAACCACTGGTCGCTTACAGCTTCCTCAACCATGATTGGTCCATGCACTCAAAACAAATAACCGCAGACTAATCTCATACCCAATGTGGACTGACAACCGGACAAAAGGCCGGGGCTTGCCATATGGTTAGACCTTCTTATTACTTTCCTCTCTCGCAGGATAAATATGTGGTTCCTATCCTATATGAAAGCTGTTTAATACCAAATCTCTGGCAATTATCGGATATATTAGGTGGGTGGTAAGTTGAACTTTATACATCAATTTCTGAATGTTCATAAAAGAAAACAAACTTTGTCAAATTCTGCCAAATTTAACTCAATTCCAAATTCAACTCAGAGATACTTTTAATAACTTTCAAACTACCAAGTTAACACAAGAAACAAAAATATATTTATACAATATTTCTTGGAAAGCCAATGTACCACAAATTACCCTACTGAACTGTGGCATCTAACTAAGGCCCTAACCTGGTACATATACTATGTTCAGGTTGTGCGCTATCTTGGTACACATACTTCAGTCATATGATTAAAGCGTCCTATCGACTTCCCTTCCCTGAATAAATATGTAAATCCTATTCCGTTAATTGGAATGTATTGAAATCAACTATCTACAGATAAATCACACATCAATACCAACAAGTAATATATGTCAATCAGCACATTAAAATTTATGATAGTTTTCCACTTATAACAGAATTTCCACTGCATTATGAAGAACTGGGAAGTGTGCACAAATTTTATTTCTAGTCAGTTGGATTAAAGTTGAGTGTATCCTCAGTAGATTTTTTAAATCAGGCTTATCAAATTTATTTAAAAGATTGATCAACATGTTTAAAAAAAAGGATTCCTAAATTCACATGCGAATTAAATCCAGATCCCTCCAGAAAATTTTTTTTTACTCAAGTCCGTTTATGACAGAAAACGTTATAAATTAAAGATGTCCTTCGATACCTTAAGACAGGGGTGTGCAAACTGTGGCCCGCAAGGAAAAATTGTGCGGCCCGCGAAGAACTGCCAATTTTGAATAGTGTGCCCCTAAAACAAGTTTTCAGTTTAGTTAATCTGAGACATGCGAGCAATTTCAATCTCTTTGCGTCACAAAGCTAGTAAAACTAGTTAGCAAAATCCTTTTTAAAATTCACAATGTTATAAATAAGGGGTTTCTCACTGAATTTGTTTCAAAGTTGGTGTGACAATAAATTTAAATAGCGGTTTTCTTAAAAAATTTATCATTTCAACTCATCATTTCTGCAAGAACTCGTAACAATGCCGGAAAGTCAATACTAAAAAAAAACAATTTTTTGTGTCTGCAATTACTAGAAAGACTATCTTTAACAATAAAGGTGCAGCTTGCGGCTTTACCCAGTTACTTGTATCTGGCCCTCCTGTAATAAAAGGTTGCACACCCCTTGAGATGCTACTATGTACAATGAAGAGTGCGCAATACTAAGTGTAAATGTTAGAAGGCCAGATAAGCAGAATGTTATTAATAGACAGCCATTTGATTTATTTTTGACAAAATATCGCAAGCTGCATGAAATTGACTCAGATGCTGCACTTTTTTTCTACACTCACTTAAAAAACAATTGCTCAGTTAAGCATTATAAAAGTTTCAATAATTGAAGATTACAGCAAAGTGCTCCAGTAATTAATCGCAAATCTAAAATATGATACAAATCATGATAATTCCTCTTTCTTTGAACTACTTTTTAGCATTCATTTTTTTCTTGATGAAATCTTTAAACGTCATTACTCCAGCCACAATTCCTCCCACAACTCCACCCAGCACTACTCCAACCAAACCCAGTGGTATCCAGATGGGAGAAGTGATGGTTATCCATCCTATCGCTAAATACTTTGCAACTGTATCTTCATTTGCTATGACAGGCCTATATTCTTTATTCCTCTCATTCTGTAATTTGGCCTTTTCGGTTCTCTTTCTTATTTCTTTTTTGATTAATTCTTTAATTGCGTCATTCCCGTCCTGGGCGTCAACTTCTTCAATGTGATGTTTCTCAATCTCCTTAAAACCACTGGTATCCACATAAGCGTTCAGCATCAGCTTAAAAATGTATTTATTGTATCAGAATAGCCAAAATTCCAATTACACGCACAACAGTATGTTCCCCAGCTTTTTATTTTAGGGGGGTGTTTCCAAAGTCAGGGGGTGGTAGATATTAGTGATAAAACTGTTCTAATGAGCATCTTCACCGGCATGTGAGCCACTTTCTGAATTTCGAATACATTTTTATTACGCCAAGAACTTAAGTATGGTGTCACACCTGAAAATTAAGGGGGTGTTTGTGAAATTTTTTGGGGAGGTGTTCACTCCCTAACTGGGGGGTGATGTAGGGAAGTCACAGATGCACAAGGTGCAATAAAAGGGTAGACAATGCTCGGCGGCAGGTCTTTGAAAAAATGGCTATTTAGCCAGTTTGAAGCATTAATAGAAAAACACATATAAAATGATGCTCACCTCTCCTAAAACTTCTCGATACTTCAATACATACGCTTGTACTGCATCGTCCACTCTTTCCTGAAAAAATATAAAATTTGAGCATTTTTTACTTTTATCAAGTAATAGGCGCTTAATGATTTTTAGAGATTGTTTTGCCACCTGCCTTTTTACATTATACAGCAAGTACATGGGTTATATAAAATTTTTGAAAATTGAATTTGACATATTCCAGATTTTATTCATTCTAAAGACTTTCATTTCAAGACATTTACAATTTATATCACCAATTGCTTATGCTGTTGATGTTTTTTCACCAAAAGATTTGTTTCTCAGTCACAAGTGAAAAGTTCAGACATGTCCATTTATCTCAAATGAGTTACTGTTGGATGGTTTAAGTATCTATCCCAGGGGTGGGCAAACTATGAACTGCGAGCCAAATCCAGCATGTTGGGTAATTCAATCTGGCCCGCCTGATGCTGCCACAACCAAACAAAAACCAAATTTTGATGTTCTAGCTAAAAATATATATCAAGGAATTAGTTAAGATTGCGTTCAAATTCAGTTTTGGCTCATTGTTTTCCACATTGCTTTTGTAACTTTGTAAAAACATTGTTCAGAAAATGTGACTTTTACGTTGATAATAAATGAACCACAACCGGGTTGGCAAAACGATGTAATTTGCCGACGTTTCGAATTTCTATACAGAAAAACTTCATCAGGGCATGATATGGAAAGGACACAAGTGGATATATATAGAGCAAGAAAAAGAAAAAATCTATGAAAAAATTATCATGGCGTCAACTCTAATCTAAAAGGGTGATGATAAGATAATATGTATAAATAAACAAACTAGCGCAAGTTCAAACAAAAAGGTGACTATTTAAACAATGATTTATACACAGGCGGAAAAAGTGTGGTTTCCGATAGTGTTTTGGGGTTTAAAACTTACTCTGATTTTAACGTCTTTAACGTCTAAGTTTTAAACCCCAAAACACTATCGGCCAATTGCTCTCCAACGTCAAAGACCGCCCATGCCCTAAACAAAAAAACGGAGTTGTATATGCAATCCCATGCAGCGATTGTTCTTCAGTCTACATTGGAGAAACCAAAAGAAGCCTGGAAACTCGCAGCAAGGAACATCTACGAGATATTAAACAAAAATAAATTAATAAGTCGGCCCTTTCGAAACACGCCCTTTCTAATAACCATAGCATCGACTGGGAAAACAGCAGAGTACTAGAAAAAGAAACTCAATACAGGAGAAGACTATTTCTCGAATCTTATCACATAAATATAGAGAAGAATTCGATGAATGACAACACTTTTTCCGCCTGTGTATAAATCATTGTTTAAATAGTCCCCCTTTTTGTTTGAACTTGCGCTAGTTTGTTTATTTATACATATTATCTTATCATCACCCTTTTAGATTAGAGTTGACGCCATGATAATTTTTTCATAGATTTTTTCTTTTTCTTGCTCTATATATATCCACTTGTGTCCTTTCCATATCATGCCCTGATGAAGTTTTTCTGTATAGAAATTCGAAACGTTGGCAAATTACATCGTTTTGCCAACACCGGTTGTGCTTCATTTATTATCAACATGAGTTTACCTGGTGGCAATCATGCACTATGGGACTTTTACGTCACACTTATATGGCCCGTCAGTCTAGGTAGGCAAAATTTTTGATCCTTGGTCTAAAAACCTAGCCCACCCCTGATCTAAACAAATTACAAACGAAAACACAACCTAAGCATGTCAACATTGACAATGTCTGGGACCCCCGTGTACGAAATCCAATCGCCCTCCCTCTGAGCATTTGTATACCCCTCCTCAAAAATGTCATAACTTTTTGTTCAATCGTGCAAGAAACTTCACTGACATCTTGCTGGAAAGCTTATTTAGGTCGCTTTATATCCGACGTTGCTCGAGACACGTGCATGGCTCTCTTCATCCGGTTGCATTGAAAATGAGAGAAAAAATAATTTTTTTGAAAAATGTTTTGTAAATGATATTGCTGTGATGAACACAAGGGAGATTGATTCGACATCAAATTATCAAAACATCAACTACTTATCTCTTCACTGTTTTGTGGAAGTAATTCTACTCTCTGTAATACTTACCTTGTTTTCGTTGTTTTCTTGAATTCCTCTATTCAGTACACCCTGTATTGTTTTCTCTAAATCGATTCTTGCCTCCAATATTTTTTTATCTAAAGAATCTCCTAGATCTTTTGTTTCTTCATCAAATTCTTCCAAAACTTCCAGCATAACGTTGCTGAAGATATTTTCAAAGTCTTCATGATATATATTCTCACACTGGAATTGAAAAAATACAATTAAAAGTTTCCAGAAACACCAGGTACCAAACTCTCAATGAGGATTAGGCTTGATGGTTAGTGAACCATTCTAAGTGATTGGAACATCTATATTGTTAACCCGTTATCATACTCCCTAAACCAAGTCTATACAGGGAACTGGGAATATTTAAATGTTTTTGATGGTTAATGGTTACAATTTTAAACGTTAACTGACACCTCATGTTCAAATCATGAATACATAAATTCAAAAAACCTCTGTATTGTAATGACTCATTGAATGTGAAAAATAATTCCAAGTACCAAGATGACTATGAAAAACGACAAAAAAATTTTCGCTCAAAATATATTGTTCATGATTTATTGCAAAATTATATACCGTACTCAAACTCAGCGCAGTTGATGATGTTTTTCTTTATGATATCTCAAAGTAGAATTTGTACATTGAGCACCTAAAATTTGTCACCAAACTGACATTTAATAACGGAATCAGGTTGTACTGAAATACTTCCATATGTTCGAAGCACGCTGCATATCTCTTGCAGCTGAGTGGTATCGATTTGTGAATGAATTTGAACGATACCGGGATAAGATCACCTAAAATTGCTTTGTAACCACTTGAAAAAAACGGGCTAAAATTATAGTTTGTTATGTCAAACGTCACACCGCGGTTAACGGTTAAAGTGTTTTGCCCGAAATTTCCAGCCCTAACAGAAACGAATTAAATAGGCTATTAGGCCTACTATACCAGGACTGAACAGGTAACTAGAAAAGAAACTGTGATTACTCATATGATTAGGCATCTGTTGGCTTTTGATTTGTGGAGATAAAAATGTTGTATTCTTTTAAGATCACTAGATTTTATTGATCATGTTAGTATATCATACCGACTTTATACTCTGAATGAAGTCATTTCTTCTAATTTCAGAATTGACTTTCAGTATTTTCATATCTAATTCCTGTAAATAACAAAAACAAATGCATGAGGATACTCTTTCTGAAAAAGGCAATAACAATATTTGAACATAAAGTATATTTTTGTTTATAAGCATACATGGCACATATACCAAAGTATGACATGTTACAGCCCCCGTCATCATTTTGAAAACAATCCCCTAAGTCCTGGGTTTTCCAAACTTTCTGGGTCGCGAACCCCTATTTGTGAATCTTAGTTTGACGGACCCACATGTAGGTCCAACTCTATATGGCAAGTCTCGCCATGTATTATGTCATCATATTGGTAAAAGATAAAAATGATTCCTCACACATATGGATCGTTACAGAAGGAAATAAAATTTTATTGCCTTTTCTGACAGCAATGAATATTCGTCCACAACGCTCAACCAAAATGGCCTACTAAATTGAAATCAATCATTAAAGATCGATCAGACTCTTTTCTTATCGTTGCGAACTCTAGTTTGGGAAACTCTGCCCTAGTCTATCTCTAACTAGGGTGATTCAGATTTGGGAAAATGTTTTATAATCAAATGGTCAGCCTATTGGACCAACTATGACATCTAAAGTCTCAGGATCAAGAACTGAGTGCAAACGTGTCAATAAAGCTTCCTAACTGTATCTTAAGTCATGTTTTAAAAGCTGGTCTCGAGTAAATATTAGTTTTATCATTGACTACACCAGTTTTGTGTTGCATCAAAATAGTACAGAACCTTGCTCAAAAACTGAATAAAAAACATAAAAAAGTCTGGAAACCTTTTGTCTTTCTAAGAACTCTCTTTCATCTCTGGCTTTTTTATTCTCTGCTTCAATTTTCAAATAAACCCCATTAATGCCTTTCTTCAATTCTTCCTTATCTTCTGCAGTTTCTCTAAATATTGTAAATAGTAAATTTTTCATGAAAAATAAAATACTGCACCTTTTTTAATCTGGAACATTTGTCTGTATGCAAAGGAAATTAAAGATTTTAAATATTCATTATGGCGTGAGGAAAAAAAATTTCAGCTACAGTAGACTGTTTGAATTTTTCACAGTCATTCTATCACATTACAATTGATGTCACCGTAGCTGTTAGGTTGTTCTTTTTATAAATTTAATCGGGTGTTTCAAGGTGATTAGAAAGAAAATTATTTTCAAATTGAAATAAATATCATGATGAAAATGCGAAGCTATCTAGCCATTGTTATATATATTTCTGAAAAATACACCCACCACCATTGCGCCTCGCTTTCCAGACTTCAGAATTAAAAGTCAAAGCCAATGTCAAAATTGGTGTTAAATTGGTTTTCACTCTCAGTTCTGTTAAAGTTGTTATTTTAAAATAAACACTCGAGCTTTGTTTTGGTACTATTCAAATTTGCATTGTTTTTTGTGTGGCTCCTGACAACTTTAAGATTCAAAATTTGGCTCTGGAACCCAAAAAGGTTGAGAAACACTGGTCTAAATCGTGAAATGGGATTGTAAATCAGATTATTAATATAAATACAAAAACTTGAATTGTTTTGGAAGTATCTGATTAGCATTTAAAAGATGGCAAAGCTATTAAACCTACAAATAGCAGTGACCTATAAGAATGCCAATTAAATAATATTTAGCCCATTGAATATACGGCGCTCCCGAAGTATGTGAACCAAAATGGCGGACACCGGAACATAGTATGTGTACCAGGTTAGGGTTAGGCCATAATTTTATTCCAATTTTACTTATTTTAGTTCTATTACGAGTTCGGGGACTAACTAGCCAAGTGACTCCCGTAGTATTTGTACCTGAAATTATGGCCTAACCTGGTACTACGTTACGGTATCCGCCATCTTGTTTCACATACTTTGGGAGTACTGTCAATAAAAATTACATACTTTGAGTTCATTAATCTTGAGAACTTCTCTAGTACATCTACTGACATCATGCTATATTTCATTTTCATGACATCATCCTCAGGACAGAAGCGTTCAGTCCACTGCATAAAATAGAGTTGATAAAAAGATACAATTGTTAACATAGCACAATAGCAAAAAGTGCGGAAAATGTTATTTTGCTCCAAGCTTTCTGCAATACAGAACAACAAAAAATTGAATTATGCTGTCAAATGTAATTTATCATAATTTGTGAAAATACAACCAACTAAAATGTCCAAAGTTTCACTTGTGAGGGATACAAACTTTAAAACTAATGAAACTGAAAAATTTCTGACATTTCTGAAAATATTGTCCACTCCGGTATGAAAGCTCAAGTCTATACAATAATTTTTTCAAAAAAATTGTTTGCTCCAAAACAAAAGATAAATAAAGATTTTTTTAGGATCTAAAAATACAATTTTTTCACTTTGAGCTAGCATTCTCCAAGCTCTATTTCCTACTTACTTTCTTCATAGAAGCTTCATATTCATCTGTCAATGCATTGATGTGCTTTTGTTTCTGAAAAAATACGGTTATTTACGATTGGGATTTACATATTTATCCTGGGGGAGAGAAAAGTCGATAAGACGGCTTAATCATATGGCAAACCACAGCCTCTCGTCCAGTTACCATTCCATGTCGGGTATGGGATTAGTTAGTTATTTGTTTTTGGAAGCATGGACTTGAGGGCAGAGAAAGCCGTACCGTAACTGCGGGTTTGTTAACCACTCTACGGCATCGAATCCAGTAAAGATGAATTAAGTGTTGCAGTCATATCGTTTTCCTGAATGGGTAATCAATGTACAATCTATCAAGTTGACTTGATCTAGGAAAAATTTCTGATATCTTGTATGACGAAAACATAGATATACCTTTGCACCGTAGACTACAGTAATACAAAATGATACGAATAATTATGAATTTTGGGACAGGCTTCTCAAAAAAAATTATTTATCCCTCATCAGAACAAAGTAGAGTAATAAATATCATACCTCTTCATCATGATTTTTTCTATTTATTTGTCTATACTGGAATAATTTTTCTTCTATTTCTTTCATCAAATTTTCTCTGAAGTTTCCTTGTGAGCAAGTTCTGTGTATAAATAGTTACATAGTTTAAAAATATGATGCCCATATCAGGTTATATTATTCTATTCATATAATGATGGTTCAAGACTTGATGTATTGTGCTAATCAATACGTATATGCTTGTTTATTAGTCTATGTTTTTCAACTTCAATATGGACTAGTTTGTACAGTAATATTGTTAGACTCCAAACATGTGCGGGCGCAGGTTCGAATCCCATGCAGGAATAGTTATGTGCGAGAGGATTGCTGAACTCCTCGTCGCTGTAGGGTGGTTCGCGTAACCGCTGGTCGGTTACGGCTTCCTCCACCATCAAGTCCATGCTTCCGAAAAAAAAAAAAAACTAATCCCATACCTGACATGGAATGGTAACTGGACGAGAGGCCGTGGTTTGCCATATGGTTAAGCCGTCTTATCGGCTTTCCTGTCCCCGGGATAAATATGTAAATCTTATCCTATGCAGCTTGGGGTTAAAGGTCGAGGAAAGACTCATTCGGTGTGTGTGTGAGTAAAACATATCTGTAATAAATCACTATGAATTAAAAATGCACTTACACATTTGCAGTCAAATTTTTAAATTCACGAAGTGCTGTGAATTCACAGTTTTCATGCTTCTGTAGCAGTCTCATTTCTGAACAACTTTTTCCGTTTTCCAGTAGCTAAAAATATAACATTTCAGCTGAATACAGGGAACCTCAGTGGTAGAACGATTGGTATGGACAATTCGGTAGTCGTTTTGTTGATATTTTGGATATTTCAAGTATTTTGGAATGCATAAGACTGTATTAAACTAACTCCATTGTTTCCCATAGCAAAAAAGTTTTGCTACTCGAACACCAATCACAAACAAATTATATTTGATAATCACTGTATATACCAGTTATTATTATTCAACAAATGCTTCATATTAAAGCAAAACTATAATGTTATAAGTTATTTGTTTTACTTCTTCTTTATATAAGTTAGTTGAAGCAAGATCGCAAACCAGGAATTGTTCATTTTTGTGGTGAGCATGTGAAATGGGCAATGTGGTGCATCTCGCCAAGCAATAGGAATACGTTTGATCCTGCGTCCTTGATTACCCTGCGTGGGTTCAAAGTCATAGTTATTTTATTCGCAGGTTCGTCTCTTGTTGGAGATAATTAGGTGCGAGAGAATTGCTGGGCTTCTCACCACGGCCGCCATAGAGTGGTTTATGTAAAAGCTGATCCGTAGTTACTTCCTCCACCATCAAGTCCATGAATCTGAAACAAATAACTGGGTAAATAATCCCATACCCAAAATGGACTGGTAACTGAACAAGAGGCCATGGTTCGCCAAATGATTAATTAACTCGTCAATAAATATGTAAATCCTATTCTATCCTAATGAAAACATATTTATTATCCCGCAGAAAATTTCTTTAGGCATATTCAAACCTAAAGTACCTGATCCATGCCGTGAGTATAAACACTAAGAGCAGTCTTCGCATGGTGAGCACATTCCTTTGACTCCTGTGCAGAAGGTATTTATGATTATGATTATTTTTACAAATGTCTTAATTGATTTGAAACTACAGTAGATTTAGATCATTTAATCAATCCAGATTCATAAATTTTGAAGCAATAATACTTATGCATATCATGATTATACATCATTGGAACCAAGTTTACCAATACGATCGCAAGTTTAATAATTATTTGCGAGTATTCTTGCCATTTACTTCATGAATTTAAAACAATCAACTGATGTAATAACGATTCTCAAAAACAACTGGAGTTGATAAACGACAGTCAGTCGATGCAACCACTTGATAGATACAACATCCTTTGCAATTCAAGTGCTTGGTTAACTATTCCCATATAGACTGTTATTCATATAGATAAAAAAAAAATGAATATAAAATATATAATAATAAATAAAATAGAAAAAAGCGCTCTCGAAGTATGTGAATTAAGATGGCGGACACTGGAGCGTAGTATGGGTACCTGGTTAGGGTAAGGCCATAAGTTCTGGTATAAATACTGAAAAAGTCACTTGGCTAGTCCCCGAACTTGTAATAGAACTAAGATAAGAAAAATTGGAATAAAACTATGGCCTAACCTTAACCTGGTACACATACTACGATCCGGTGTCCGCCATCTTGGTTCACATACTTCGGGAGCGCCAAAACAAAAAAACATGAAAATATTGCTGTCTATTCAATTCTATGCACAAAACTAACCTGGACTGGTAGCCAAACAAAAGGCATATGATTAGTTTTCATTTTCCCTGGGATAAATATGAAAAATCATATTCTATTTTATTTATTTCACAAATATACCTTTTCCATTTTTTGTATCATTCTTTCTCTGTCGTTTTTCTTTTTATAAACTTGATATTTTTCATTCATTGCCATGTCCAACTTCATTTTGAATTCGTCTTCAAATGACACTGAGAGAGAATGTGACCTGCAATAGAGAAATAGGTATCTAAATTATATTATTACCCTCCATAGATGAGTGAACAAAAAGCATGACATATGATATGACAAAAGTCTGTCAAGTTAAACTGTTGCATATTGCTGATATAAGATGCATCATACTGCAAGCAAGTAATGTAACCCAATAACAAGTGTATAGAGTGCAGCCAGGATTTATGATTTACATAACAGATGGTGGAGATTGCACTGAAAAAAATAGTGCAATAGTGCAAAAAATGTGTGTCGTTGAGTGCAAAACGCTGTTGAATAAACTCTGGTGTTACGTGTGCCTCCCTTTGCCAAAGTCAGCAGAGAAAAACTTTTGAGAATATTTATGTATTATTTCATCTACACTAATCGTCAACCATTACCCACTAGTCGCATTGCCCATTCTGCATTGTTTCGTCTATTTGCTGAAAGAAAACAAATGCAATAACGCTAATGTTGCAGTCCTCATACAAAATCACCAGTTTCAAAAATTTCTTTATATATGCAAGCGGTCGACTTTCTTTTTGGTGACCAAATAACATGTAACTACTTTTTGATAACAGGTTAAATTTGTTCCTCGTTTGTCTTGAAGTAAAGATTGCATCTTGTCTTCCATTAAATCACAATAGACTATTCATACATTAGTTTCTAATGTACAGAATGATATGCTTGATGGGCTGACGGTAAAACTGGCAAATGTATTGACTGAGATTCACTTACATGCTCTGAAGCAAGTCATCGAACCTATACATTGCAGAGTCTTTGAATTCTGAGTGTTTCGCATCTAAAAACTCTTCCTCGTGCAACTGATTTTGTCCCATCAGCTGAACAAAAAATTTTTTTTATGAGATGTTCTCAGAAAATACTAGGAAGAAGTCAGGACTAAACAAGATTAATGAACTTGTTACAATGCAAGGTCCAATAATTTTCATAAAAAATCATCCTACCATCAGCAATTCTTTTTAGCTTTTTGGTATGGCTTCCAGAGCATTGGTTCTAACTATATCGAAATAGTAGGCTGCTGGTCTCATATGCAAACTCTAACTTACCGTACACACAGAGTAGTACATTATTGAGTAGGTAGGATTCGTAAGTTACTCGCGTTTGGAACAAATAATTAGCTATTTAGCCTGAACCAAACAAGGACTGGTGACAGGGAAAAGAATTTGGTCGAGAATTTTCCCAGCTTATTGACTTTATCTTTTTTTGGAATAATAATGAAAATCTAATCTTACTTAACAAAAGATTCTAATCTTACATTTTTCATCTTTTTATCATATTCACGTGCAGCAGTTTGAGAATGTTCAGCACATTTTGACTTCAGCATTTCCTGATAATATGTAAATTTAAAGAATTTTTAGAGTGATTATTTTAGAATAACAATCAGTCATATTCAACGAACATTCTCCGATATATATATTATTACCTTTGCACAAAAGTGGTTACGGTAGATGTAGCTATGTTATTATTGCAGGTTGAAAATATCGAACACTAGCACCCCAGCCAGAGTATATAAAACTCAACAGGTAATGCAAAGCTGAAAAAGATTTTTTTGAAAATACTGCCTCCATGCATATCAGTGGCTGAGTCCGGTCTTGTTTGGAGTTTGGGTGTGAAAATTTCTCATAAAAAGCAATTCAATAAATCATGTTCTGGACTGGGCCGGTTTTACATGCAGTATTACAACTTAGAGCTCTTTTCCAAATTTTCTTTCACAATGGGAGAAGACCAGGACTAAGAGTAGCACGAATTATGTCGGTTTACCATGTTACGTTCGTTGTTTTTGACAGCTCTTTCACAATGCTCTTCCAAGTTATCTTTAAGCTTGTTTTGACATTTTCTGACCTGTACAAATATAGAAAGTGATCGTTACTACCATTACAGCTAAATTTTGTCTGCGTTTTACCCCTTTCCATTATGAGCAATATTCCCTCCAATTTTTTGTAGTATGTGTGCGCAGAAATTTTGGTGTGTGCGCACTTTCTTGGAAATGAAAACCAATGAAGAAATTTTGGCGTTCTAACAGGGTAATGGGTGGGCACACAACAAACTTTCTCAACCTGCCAACCGAGAACATTGTTACATTACATCGAAATATGTCTGTGCGCAGTAAATTTATGCGTGTGCGCGGCCTCTGAAAGCTGTGTGTGCGCACTTTAGAGGGAACACTGATTATGTGTGCTTGAGTTTGATAGTGTAATCACAGTTCAAATGAAGATTTGAATTTGTGTGTTGTCAAAATTATATTACACCTACATCTATTTATCTAACAGACCCTTATAAGCCTCTAATCAATATTTATTTAATAAGAAAACCTAAAAAAAAACTAATATGCACCTAATTGAATTTTTGATTACTCACTACTAGTCTTGCTTGAAGTTATATCCCTCCACAATATTTGAAAACAAAAACAAATTTCTTTTAATACAAGTATTTTTGAAGCATAGCCTCTTGCACTCAACCAACAGGAAAGTGTATCCATAAAAGTTGCAAGGAACCATTTGTGCTTTAAATGCTATATGTAAGCTTAACTTGAAAGCTGATGGTGCAACACTTGAAGTTAATACTGCCAAAAATTTTTTTTATAAAAAAAATATTAAACCAAATATATAGGAAATTCTTAAACAACAAAAATATTGTTATTCCGTTATAATGTTGTCTGGCAATAAGTTTATTTCAACATACCTCATATTGGTCGGTAAAGCGTTCACAATTTCTGCCATATTTTCCCAAAATACTCCGCATTTCTTTTTGGCAGGCTTCTTCTATTCTAGGTATAAATTCACCAGAAATCTAAAAAAATGGAATAAGTTTGTAATGTCTTCCCAATGAAAATATTTTTATTTCAAAGAAGTTATACAAAACATCGGAATATTATTGAATACAGAAAAATAAATATATCATATTTAAGAATGAAATTATTGTAGATTCTTTACATTTGTCGAGTTTTGGATTCTAACCATTGGTAACAAAAAAACAAAGGAATGGTAACAAAGAATTTTCTCAAATTAATCTTTGCAGTCATTTTATTGCTTTGTTCTGATCAGTGGAAAACAAAATTCAACTAGGATTAGGATATATTGTGGTTTAAAGTTGGTTGAAATAAGGTGTACAAACTATTTCTGATGTATATATAGGATGTCCAAAAAGTCTTGAAATTTTTTTAAATTGCAAAGGAAATTTATCAATACCATTCATTGTTTTGAACCTCACAGATGTATTGAATGGAGTAAAAAATACTTGAACAATTACTGATTGAAAAACAACAAACTTGGTTAAGATATATTGAGAACTGACTTCATGACAAAATTAAAATACTGAAGGGGCATTATTTGATCTTAATTAATTTTTCACCTGTATCATCTTTAGATGGAAAATATCTAAGCAATCGCGAGCAACATTTTGGATTTCTAATTTCTCTTTTTCCTTGAAATAAACACAAATATTTATAGTTTTATATACATGAAGAATAGAATATGTTTTTGTTGTTTTCGCTCATCCAGATTGGATTTCTGATTGCAACAAAGGTTAATTTTATTATCAATAGCTGGTGCTTTGGTGAAAAATTATGGTGATCAAATCAGATTCCCAGATCCATTTTTAGGGTAGTCTATGTAAGGGGTGCTGTATTGAGCCTCCATTTGAATTAATGCATTTGTGAAATCATTAGTTGGCTAGCTATTCCCATACTAGAACTGGACTTGGTAACTAGACAAAAGGATGTTATATGCCATTTTATTAATTCATCTTATTTGCTTGCTTTTCCTTTCAAATCTTACTTTTGCAAAACGCTTCATGTTTTCCAATGTCTCTCGTTGTTGCTTCAAATGTTTAAAAAATTCTTCCATTCTTGTCATTAATTTCTTCTTTATATAAATTTCATCCTTCGGTAAAATTCCCTTGAAACTGTCAGTACCAAGTTTGAATTCACAAAGAGCCTGACTGTAATATTCTTTGTGTTTCACCCCAAGTGTCTCAAACGAGATGTCCTACAAAACAGTTTGCACAAAAAATTCAGACTTTCTTAGACAAACAAAGGTCATGCTCACTCAAGTCAGAGCGAGGATAAAGGGTGCACCTGAAGTATGTGAACCAAGATGGCGGACACCGGAACGTAGTATGTGTAACAGGTAATTTCAGGTACAAATACTACGGGAGTAACTTGGCTAGTCCCAGAACTCATAATAGAACTAAAATAAGGAAAACTGGAATAAAGTTTTGGCCCAACCTGGTACATATACTACGTTCCGTCGTCCTCCATCTTGGTTCACATACTTCAGGAGCAGTAGATAAAGCATATATATAGTTTTTGGTATGTCAAAGGTTGCCTGTATCCATTTCTATTACTACCATTTCACTCTTACTTTAAGACTGAAGATCCTGCTTTGAGTTGGTTGAAATTTTGTTATTTGGTGTGGTTTAGCATAGTAAAGAAAATCCTTTAATGGCAACAATATTAGCACTTGTAAGCTGTTTAGCAGAAATAGTGGTTTACAGTCAACCTGTCTTGCTATATGACTAACCAACCTCATTAGTATTCTGATTCCTCAAAATAAATAAGGAAAACCATATTCATAGATTTAAATTATGCCTTTTCCCTAAAAATTAACAAAAATCAAAAATGAATCAAAAGAATTGCTGTTTGTGCTTTCAGTTAATATTTGTGCATTTATATCAATATTAAATAGTTAATATTTAAACATAAGGATAGGATTTACGTATTTATACTCTGGAAGAGTGAAGTCGACAAGCTGGATTAAGCCCTCGTTCTGTTACCACTCCATGTCGGGTATGGGAATAGTTAGCGAGTTACTTGTTTCAGACTGTTGTACTTGCTACCGCATTTCCCGGCTAATAAGTCTACCCCAGGAATAAGACGATGTCTATTTTTAGCACTAAAAAAGAAGGTTTTTCCATATAGGCCACTAATAACACAGGTACAAAAATTGCTTCTCGGTTGTTCAGTTATGCAATAATATGCGCTAATAATTATATATTTCATGTTTACAGTTCATGTTTGTTTGGTAGAATCATACTCAGAAAATTAACTATTCTTAACAATAAAGCCGTAAATTTGGGTTACAATCATTTTGGACAACCTAATATTCTTTGAATACGGTGTGATAAGTACTACACTGAACGCCCACGAATTAGTTAACAGCTGTGTTTTCTGTCAACAAAACGGAAGGGTCATAAGTTACTTTATCTCTGTGGCTGTGTTTTCTCTTTAAAATACCCAAAACAGGCGGTGTAAAAAGGGAGTGCTTCATGACACCAGTCAGTTAGAATTACCAGGAGTTTTTAAGAAGAATATGACAAATAACACATGGCAGTACAAAGTCAATGAAATATCATGATTGGCAGACTATCAGACCCAAATATAAGGTTAACACAAATCATGTTTGAGAAGACTCCTGCATAAAATAAGCGAACCACAGAATAACAAAATTTAGCATAGTTGCCCAATAAGAGACTCCCCTTCCCAAAAAAAAAAATAATCACGCTGAAAAATTGGGTTTAGAAAGGCGACTTTAGGCCGGGAAATAAGGTAGTTATTTACAAAACATACCATAGGCAATTTGCTCATGTTATCTTCATATTTCTTTTCAATCTTTTCTGCTTTTAAGCGGAATTCCTGAATATTTGCCACCTAAAAATAAAGCAGGATGGATTTTTTATGTTCATCCTAGATTTTGTTTTGTTCTGTTTATCACAAAAGAATGCTTAAAAAACACCTTAAACATATGACTAGTCATGTTATTTACTTCAACAGTAGAAAAAAGTAATAGTGAATCCAGTAAATAACTAACTAATCCCACACCAGACATGGAATGGTAACTGGACGAGAGGCTATGGTTTGCCATATGGTTACGCTGTCTGATCGGTTTCCTCTCCCCCAGGATAAATATGTAAATCCTATCCTAATATGGAAAATGGGATTAGGTGAATTATAAATTGGTCTAACAACAACTACAGATACAATGTAGCACCCACAACAAATTTTTTTTAAAAGATTTCAGTTCATCCTAATGAAGGTTTCAAGAATGTTTCCAAAAAATAGATAGCAACATGCTCTTCTTACAGCTAATATAAAATTGAACTACCAAGAATTAAATGACGCCAGAATATTTTTAAATGGATCTTGGACAGATCTTGCAATTTTTTTTTGAACAGATTCAGATTTTTATTTTTATTGTGCAATATCCAATATGAGACATGATATAAAATAGGAAATTTTGAATGACCAAGGTCTATTTTAGATGGATAACCAATGAACAATACCATTATGAATCTAATTTCCTCTGTTTTCCGCTCATAAATACTTTTGCATTCTTCTTTCACTTGAATCAAAACATTCTGTGTTTGATTTTCAGATCCTAAAGTTGCCATGCTACGAAATACTTTATCTGCTTCTTTGAGTGCTTTTTCATGATGTTTACCAAGTTCAATATGAGAAGGAAATGAAGAACCGACAAGCTTTAAAGATAAATATGGATAAAATAAAATTCAGTACATATCAGATACAAACAATACCTGAGGATGAGAAATTATAATAATGAGTCAATAAAAGTATTGATATCTAACGACGGTTGTTTTATAAAGAGCAGAGATATTATTTTTGAATCTACTTTATTAATTATTCATGCTTATTATGCTATTCATTAAGATAGTGTGCCCAATTATTTGCCCGATTATTGATAATAGAACCTTAAAATTTTTTGATTGCTTAGAAATCATTAGGGCCTTACCAGAGTATCAGAGTTTTCAAGAGAGACAAAAAGAAAAATTCTTCAAAAATTACCATACTAAAAACACTCAATTGAAGATTATTTATTTTCATTTCAAATATTACTTTCAAAACAGTTACCTGTTTTAAATGACACCGATATTTTGACACAGCCTCCTGCAGAGCGGTTGCATTGTTTGCCTTTATGGCGCTCTAGATGAAATTTGCCACATTATTATTATTTGAAAAATAGCTCAAAACTCAAGTTCAAAACACATTTGTACAACCATTGTTTAAATAAGATACTCAGAGTAGCATTGCAGCTCCTAATATACTCAATAAAGAGCAAAAAAATGCTAAAATGCCTGTATATGTTATTTCGTATCCTACTCTTTCCAGAAGATTCCACAAAAGATAAAATTAAGAAGTTGATCCTTTTTCTAATAAATATGACATTTTTGGATAGGATAGGATTTACATATTTATCCCGGGAGAGAGGGAAGCCGATAAGACGGCTTAATCATATGGCGAACCACGTCTGGTTACCAGTCCAAGTCGGGTATGGGATTAGTTAGCCAGTTATTTGTTTTCGGAAGCATAGACTTGATGGTGGAGGAAGCCGAACCGACCAGCGGTTACGTGAACCACCCTACGGCGGCGAGGAGTCCAGCAATCCTCTCGCACATGATCATCCTAACATGGGATTCGAACCCGCGATCCCACAAAGGGTAATCAAGGGTAAGGGTAAAATTTTGCCACAGACAATCAGTGATTAGGAGATGAAGTTTTGTTGTCTCAAAATTGGAAATCAATGTTTGAGTGTATTAAAACTGGATGTGATGTCAAAATTCAGCAGTTGCAGTCCGAAGACATTTCTTCTTAATTCAAAGTTAGCAATTATGCTTGATTTGACGGTCTACTACAAAATATTTTTACCCTTGGATTAATGGCTTGCTATTCTTGGCCTATGTTTCGCGCCATATCAAAACTTTGTTGAATAACGAAAATTTTACCCATAATAAGTTTAAAAAATTTTGTACCTCTAATAATGTCTCAATTTTAGGTTGCTTTCCTGACTGAATATATTTGCTGAATTCACTTATGAGGTTTATCAAACCATTTGCTGAGATAGGTTGCCCAAACATTTTCTTCACAACAAGATTTTTCGGGTTCAAGACTGAATCAACCAGCATGATAATGTGGTTTCGAAACTCCCCTGTAATGTCTGAAACAATACTGATAACTTTATTAATAGAGCCATGTAGTCAATGATACAATGTTATGGGAATAAGATTGAACTTTTTACATTGTTATGAAGTAAAGTTTCACACCGTATGAACTCTTCTAGCAGTGAAAAGTGAATGTTGCATTTCACATATAAAGCTAAAAAGGGGTCATAAATGGCACTTTAATTATATTGAAGCTGTTTTTATTTTTATTCACAGAGTCAAGGAGTCAATCTCAAGTTTTTTACTAGTATGAAATTAAGTGTACTTTTCTTGCTCATGGGTTTGAAGAACACAATTATCAAACTGCGAGGGGTGACATGAATGCAAAGCGGGATATATACTGACAAGTGATTCTAGTCATGCCAGTTTCCTATTTGGGATATATTTTTTGTCATATGCAGCACATTTATATTACGCATTGTATATCTGAACAAGGCATATATATCTAAAAACATTCATCGATACATGAGAAGCTAGAAGTTATTACCACACATAACAAATATTTACCTGAATTTTGAAGTTTTTGAAAATCTTTGGCGCCATCGATTTTTTCATTCGGTCTAGGCATCAGGAATCCATTTACATGCTCAAATCCGCTACGGATAGATTTTTTCACTTGTGAAACATTTTCTGGTTGACTTTGATTCATTTCTTTTAATATTCCATCAATGTACCCATCTCCACCGTGTCCGAACGGACATTCATTGGGATGTTGCCAATCTCGAACCAAAAAAGTAAGTTTCTGTTAGAAAGAAAATCGTCAAATAATCACCAAAATTAAGCAAGCATACTCCTTGGAATAGATATAAATATACACCAACTGTTTGGTCTAGAATATGAAATGAATATTCGCAAATTGTTGGGTTATATGATAAAAAACATTACGCTGTTCTGTTCAGAAACCAATAAATACAAACCTGAAATGACTTCTGTTTCCTTGGGAAACTATGCGAAGCAGCCAGTGCATATTTCAATGAAAGCTGAAAAAGGGTAAAACTATATGATATATTGTCACTAATTTAACTAAAAAATAAAATCTCAAAACAAGGTCCAATGCAACCATGCTTGTCCCACGTGCCCCACTAGTCCCACGTGTCTAACATGCCCCAATCTCCAAATGGGACAAGTGGGATATGTGGGATAAGTGTGACACCTAGGACAGGTGGGACATTTGAGACACAACATTTTTTAGACACCCCGCTTTGAAGTAATACATGAAATTTCTTATTTATAATGCTATATTTATTCAAGTTGCCAATTGGTTCCAAGTTTTATTTACATTATATTATTCTTCAAATTCAAGGCGGCTTATGTCCACAATTTAGATAATGGACATTGTTTATAGTAAAATACCTATACTAAGGTATTATTAGGCTCACAACTTTTCAGAATAATCATCAAAAAGCTTGTTAGCACTGATAATGTTGGGAACCCCTTTTTACTATTCAGATCATTGTTCAGAATTTCAGAATTAAGGTGCAAAAACCTTCAAAATTATGTCAACTATTTGGAACTTTCTATTGCATGACTGATTATTCAGTACCGATTTATTAATGTGAATCCTGTAAAAGACAAATATGAGCATTTAAGGACTCCAGTACTGGATGGTCAACAAAATTCATTCAAAATTTAATTATACATTCATTTGAATGTACTTTTGAAAGTATAATTTTTTACCTGCAAATGTTCAAAGTCTGTTCCACGCACATTATTTTTAAAATTGAGAATCTGATGAGAGGACAGAAGAGTGCTGATAGACATGATGTTAACATTTGTGTCAGGTGAACTACTAGCATCAAATAATCCTTGGGTATCCACAATCATCACTCCAACCTGAAAAATGTTTATAAAAGTTTAGGCAATTTTTATTTATTATTCACATTCTGTCAGTAGTTTTCATATTTGGCACAAACAAAAACTGGTTTCTGTTCATTGGGTTGCCAGACTCAGGCAGCAGTCATTATAGTATATGTCTGCTTTGATGAAGTGAAGTATGCTTTAGTTTGAATGTGCCACATCAGATTTGAAAGCAATAAGGTGATCATTGGGCAATACAAAGGCTTGCCAATAATGATAATTTGCAATTTACCTGTTTTCCGTTTTTTTCAACATAAAATATCTCAGGGCAAACCAAAATTCCCAAAGTATGAGGTTTTGATCCATTGCTCCATTCAAAACCATCTTGTATTTTCATATCTTCAGGTCCAAACCAGCTTTCGTTTTCCCACTACAAATATAGTTATGGTAGTATTTATTGTTATATGAAAGATGTTCAATACCAAATTTATGATAATTATTAAATATGGGGTGCATGTCGCACATCTGTGTCTTAGGCCAGTAAGGTCTTGAACATGTTTCCCGTCTCTTTTATACCGTTTAACTATTATGCAGATACTGTTACATTTTTGAGACAAATAAACATACATATATAGATGGGACGTAGGTTGGACTTCATACATCAAGTTATAAATTAGACAGTGATCAGAGACCGCTGACTTATCGATCTTCCGCACCGGTCATCACCAGCCCCACAAAGTCGAAGCGGCGTGAAACCAAAATACCTAAACGCTCCACATCGCAGTGAGGGCATTTTTACGTACACAATCGTTTGCAGCAACGTAAGTTAGGGGGAAAAATAAGAAAAAATATATAAATAATAAGAAAAAAAAATTAGGGGATCCCCAAAACAGAAACTGCGGTTTCGATTTTTTCGCTCTGACTCAATAGCGACACCACTTGTCCCACCACTAATAAATTAATAACTCGCTAATTATACGACATAATTCATCCAAGATCAATAGGTTTCTGGTCCGACATATGATGAATGCACATACAAATCTGGAGCAGATCCCCGCTTTCATGAGATATCGCGTAAGACGAAAGTGTCTAACAGACAAACAAACAAACAGACAAATACCTATCAACATACTTATCGAGATCGATAAGTAATGAAGTTCATAAAATAAAACAAAATCTGTCAATTTCTGCCAAATTTAAGTTAATTCCAGATTCAATTCAAAGATACTTAACTTTTATTAACAACTTTTGAACTACCTAGTTAATCAAAGAAAATAAAAAAATGTTGGAACCTCATTTCTTGGACAGTCAATTACCCTACTGAACTGTGTATTTTCAGTTGAATTTTGTCAAACACTTTAATGCGGGAAAACGATTTATTTTGGACAACAAACAAATTAATATTGACTGAACAACCTTACCCCTCTATTGCGCAGATAACGTATGAAAAAGTTCAGCATAAATGATTTTCCTGTTCGATAAGCTCCAGCCATGGAAACGATTGCCAAATCCTGACATTTTGGGTTGTGAAGTACAGCAGTCAAATTGCCAACATTCAATTCGAAGTTTCCTTCCTCTGTGATTTCAGCAACTGATTTGGCTTCCATGACTTATATAAATTAAAAGCACTATTCTATGCTGTAAATTTTAATAAATAAATAACACAGAGAGAGTCCATTAGATTTGTCGGCGCCCCAGAAGTATGTACACCAAGATGTCGCACAACCTGAACACTAACTGGTACACAGTACACACATACTGTTTTCAGGTTGTGCACCAATACTTCTGGATATCCCATTTGTCAAACCAGAAAACAATGTATGTATGTATATATATAGGTAACAACCATTATACATGAATGATTGCTTTTACTTTTTCAATCGCTTTCTGTATCGGTGTGGGTACCCAAAGCCAAGACATGTGTAAAATGCGTCACAGGTAATCCGAGTATCGAAATTAGGACTCCAGTCAACGAAGGTGTTAGGTTTCACTGGTGGTCAATTGGTTATGTGCAGTGGTTACTTTCAGCCGGTTTGCACCGGTTCTATAGAACAGTATCGCAGAATTTTAATAGATCAGCGAACCGGTTAGCATTACTGGTTACTGTCAATGACTTTTTGTATCCGAACCGGCTGAAAAATATGACTTTTGTGATGGAACCGACTGACAAAAAATTTGAATCCCACCACTGGTTATGTGTCTGAGTAATTTTATTTTAATGACCTGAGTCACTGTCAGTCTTTGATAAAAGTCAATATCAGTCAAGTAAATAACTTGAGTTTTGCCAACATTGGTGGGAAGTCGTTGACACCAGACTTAACAATACTATTCAAAAAGCGGTTAAGTTGAAGTTCTTTGGACAAAATCTGGAAAAAACGTAAGTTTTTAAAGAAGTAAAAGTCCTAATAGCACATGAATGAAAACAAGCAACCAGTCATGTTAAACAAACTAGATATTGGTATTGCAAGAGGATCATTCATTGATAATTTTATGCCTTTAATTTTAAACAAACCTGTGTAAATACAGCCACTGCTAGGTGCTGTACTATCTTCTGTTGTTTGTTGAAACTGGAATCTTTCCAATTTGGTATTGCTTACCAAATTTATTACAAATTAGACATGGGAATTGAATCTAAAATTTTTAACCTGCAATGCCAACATAGATAAGTCTAACATTTTGACCACTTGGCCACCACACCATGATATTTATCTTTCGCTTGCAATAAAATCCTGCATTTTTCGTGCAATCCCCTTCGCTATAAATAACTGAGTCAGCTACTCATTAGTGAATGCTTGTTAGAGCCTTGTGCAGGGTTGAGTGAAAACATCTCAAATAACTTTTATTGATGAAAGTCTAAATTGGATGCTGGAGATGTGGACCATCAAATGAATAAGCCCACAACAATTTTCAAATTCAAACCTGGCATTTGCTAAAGAAGTTTTACAATATGACGTCGTGAAAAAGACTGTTTGGACATTGGTACAGTGAATGTGATGAAGACTTTTAACAAAGCACTAGTTACTGAATAATTTGGCTGCCGAACAGTGAATATTGGTGCAAATACTTGTCTGCTTATGAGTGCCTATGATAATAAAAACAGTTTGGCTACGCCCTTAATATCAATCACATGCAGGTTGTGAAAACTTTTTATTATGCCCCATTTCTACTATTTGGATTCATCCATCATGGATTGTAAAACTTGCCAAGACTTGTCCAACACAAAATTGCAGTAATAAAACTAGTGGCACACTGAGGTGTACAAGTTGTGATAGTGTGTCAAGGTAAAACACAATAATGTGGATAGAGAAAGCTGTTAGGTCTCTTTAAAAACATATTAGCATTCGAATTATTGATACATGCATACAATAAATTATTTTTCATACAGCGCTTATTCATCATTCTCTCTGAACAAGGCCCTATGCAAGAATCCACTGATATCTAAAGTTATGTAAGAAGTTGTTTTTGGAAAGAAGTTTTTACATTTATTATGCCAACACAAAGAAAAAATTGTAATATATCCAAAACATGCTATACTTACAAGACCACACTGTATACCTATGATATATATGATAAAGGCAATATATATGATAGAAGAGATAATACGTAATTAGTAAATGATAAGAACAAGATAAATATGATAGAGGAGATAACACTTGATTGGCATATGATAGAAACAAGGTAGATATGATAGAAGAGATAATACATGTTTGAAATATGATAGGAGCAAGATATATATGATAAAAAGTATTTTCAACTGTGAAAAAATTATTGCAACTAAAAAATGTAAACTGTCGAATCCTGTAAAAAAGTGGAAAATTATCATGAACTCATTTTTTAAGTGCAATTGTATTTATATGTTATCGTGTGTATAAAAAATGATGTTTTTAAAAAAAAAAAAGATACCAGTAGACATGATAAAGAAGATAACAACTACTATACGTCCCCCACAAAGCCTCGTACAAAAAACCATTGATATGCATGAAGCTACTATATCAGACATAGACAAAGTGAGGCCAGTCGGCCCGTTGGGTAATTCAATCCGCCCGACTGATGCTGCCACAACCAAACCGAAATCGAATTTTGAAGTTTTAGCTAAAAATAGCTCAAGGAATTTGTTGAGATTGTGGTTAAATTTAGTTTTGGCACGGGCATATTATTTTACACCTTTACTTTGTAACACTGTAAATATTGTTCTTAAAATGTAACTCTTTACGTCATACTTACATGGCCCGCCAGTCTAGGTGGGCAAAATTTTAGGCCCCTGATCCAAAAACCTTGCCCAACCCTATACTATATGCTCTCTGAACAAGGCACTGTAGAACCAGAAATATGTGTTGAACTATAGACTCGTCATTCTCCGTTTCTCTTAACAATTACTTACCCAGATAAATAGAGAGTTAGATTAATGACCTAACTTAGCTAAACTAATTTTTAACAGTGGAGAAATAAAATTAAATACTATCCCTGAACATGGCTCTGTACATGCGCTCACACACAGCGTTTCCCCGAAAAATTGGGCCTAGCGTAAAAATAAGACACAGTCTGAATTTTAAAAATGATTTTGATATAAGCCCATCCCCCTCAAAATAAAATTTAATCAATAGCGCAATTATTTTTTTTTAGATAGAAGACATCCTCCCAAAATAAGCCCTAGAGTTATTTTTCAAAAAAAAATTGAAATAACCCTCGCCTCATTTTCTGCGAAACACTATACGCGAAAAGCTAAAATTTGTAGAATAACATTTGCTGTCTAAAGCACAGTTTCTACAATCCGGGTGAAACAATCCCTTCCTTCGAAATACTTCACTACCGTTGCCGAATAAAACCTAATTCACCTTGGCATTTAAAGTTTTCATGACTTTTAGCAAAAAAAAATAGGGATAAAATTACGGGGTTCAAGAGACCGTTTAACCACATCGAAACTGGGTAAATGCCGCAAGTTTCGAAAAGGGGAAGAGAGTGCAACACGAATTGTAAACACAACACCGCAGCGCACAAAAATTTGCAAATGTATTAGCGCTTCCCTGAGTTTAGGCAATATGCGGAATTTTCTGCAAATGCATAAATTTTTCGATGCCAACGAAATTAAATCTAACGATTTAACATTAATGATAATCAAGCAGCAAATGTACATAACTATCAGTTCGGGTTACGTAAGACTAACTACCTTTTCTTGCTCCATGCCTTTTCGTAAGTGGATCCGTATGCGTGTGACGGAACAATGCTGTGGCAAGAATAAAGACGACCATACTATTTGATTCAAGAATCTTGCTACACACCAACACAAATGTATTTCTTTAACGTTTTGTCTGACCGGGATCAAATCGAATATATGTAAGAAACAATTTTATTTCATCTACAATCGATACTACCCTGCTATTACCTAAAAGCACTGAGTTTGTGTGACGATCTCCTTGATTCTGTTTTTTGCATGTCAGGTTATATAGAGTGTCCATAAAGTCCCTTCCCAATTTCAATTTTGTTACGAAGTCAGTTCTCAATATGTTTTAACCACGTTTGTTGTTAGGTATTTTCACTTCATTTAATAGATGTGTGAGGGCCAAACCAATTTATTGTACCGATAAATTCCGTTGTAAGTTAAAAAAAATAAATTTAAGACTTTACGGACTCTCTATATTATAGCCCCCATCTTTCCATGTTTATCTTACTAAATTAAAATATTACCTACTAGAAGAAGAAAAAAATGACAACTATAGCGTCAAGCTTCAATAAGAATGTGTAGTATCAATCGGGTTTGACTTTTGACTAAGCGCGGAACAGTCAAATTACTTTTAAATAACATCACTTTTTTAACATTTTAAAAAAGAGAGAGAGTGATTTATTGTCACAAAACAAAGTCAACACTATTATAAACATAATACAATGACGTAAATATTTCAGCAGTAATAACAGTGATTGATTATTGCTTTGTGTGGGTAGGCGTGCAAGACCTGCGGGTCGGTACATGCACGTTGCAGCTGTCTGCATACACAACAAGGGTTCTTCTGAAGCCTTGTTCGGAGCGCATAGGTCTGAAACACCCCTCGAAAAAGTAAAAGACAATTCGTTTTCCGTAACTGCAATACCATGAAATCAATTTCACGATAGTTTATTCAATTTAGAAGGCGTTTCTAAGGCGTGTCGCATCTCGAATGAAAACTAATGGCGACGGGGATCAAGTCGCGTCCACGGAAATCCCTTCATAAGCAAAGTAATATGAAAAATTATGCTCGTGCAGCTGGCTATATGAAAATACAGCCCCCCCCCCCCCCCCCCTCTCACACACACACACACACACAAAAAAAAAAATAATAATAATAATTAACATCATATAAATAGACCAAAATGTTTTTTCGCATGAAATTTACCCGTGGCACAAGCGCGATGTGTTAAATCCCACCATAATACAGATGACCCGTTAACGAACATGCAAAATGGAAATTTCATAATACAAAGGTGATTCCTTTTAAATCGAGTCTGCAGTTTTGGACAAAAGATAGCAACACCGAAATTTGAGTGAATTTAAGCGGAATTTACAAATAAATTGCGACCACACGATGGAAATCGATGAATCCCATTTGCATTTCCGTTGTTACGCCTTCCATTTTTTGTCAAAAGGAGCACCGCTTTAAGTCTAGTCTAGTAGTTCCCAACCTTTGTAGATAAATTTCTCCCTTTGCCTAATATGAAACTCTTCAATTTTTAATCTATTAAATCAGATATCAGCTGCTCGATAAACTAATAATATTCATGTGCTAGTTAATTGCCGAACACGACGTCGTAGCGGCTGGACGGTTACAGCTTATTGACTGGTAGAATACAGCTATCCACCATCAGATACATGCATCTGAAACAAATGACTAGGGCTGGGCATTTCGAATCCAATATTCGAATCGAATCGAATAGTAAATTATTCGAATCGGTTCAGAGCTGAATTTCTAATCGCCGCCATCTTGTTTTCATTTTTTCGCCAATGGTCGAGGTGAATTCCCCATTTATTTTCAACGCAATTCTAACATATGACTATTTTCTGTAGTGAGTTATTGATAAAACGTGTTTGCTATCGTGTGTGAACTCTCAGTAATCTATCTGAGTGATGTATTCAATGTCTTCAGTAATTCATTTGTTAAGAAAATGAATTACTATAAAAAGTCGCTTACAAATATATATTTCCAAGTATTCTAGATTCGATTCTGAAATCACAAGGTATTCGAAAATGGCCATCCCTACAATGACTGGCTAACTAATCCAATACCCGACATGGACTGGTAACCAAACTAGAACTATGGTTTGCATTAGGCATGTTGCCAGAGCTGGGTAGCCGGAACCGTGACGCTTTGCTGGAACTGGGGCCAAGCTCGTCATAATATAATGAGCCGGAGCTAACAGCTCCAAACCATCTAGTTACTTATCGATCTTGATCGGTACGTATTTTGATAGATATTTGTCTGTCTGTTGGTTTTGGATGAATTATGTCGTATAATTAGCGAGGTATTAATTAATTAGTGATGGGACACGCGGTGTCACTATAGAGTCATGGGTCGAAACCGCAGATTCGATCGATAAGTCTCCTGTCTCCGACCGATATTCTCGTTCATTAGTTTTCGATAAGTCTTCGGTCTCCGACCGATATTCTCGTTAATTAGTTTTCGATAAGTCTTCGGTCTCCGACCGATATTCGCGTTTTTCGTATTCCTAATTTTCTGATACTTCATACAAATAGTAAAATCTAACCGTTTCAGCTATAGTTTTCACTTCATATTTAATAGGTAATATTAATATAAAAGTTTGTATATATATTAAAAATTCAAATTTTAAAATTTCAAATTATTTTGAGTTCCACTTTCGCGAAACTACATTTGGACTATTTTTTACCGTGGCGGGCCATGTAAGTGTGACTTGAAAAAGTTACATTTTATGAACAATATTGACAGTATTAATTAACAATACAAAAGCAAAAGTGGAAAACAATAAGCATCGTGCCAAAACTAAATTGAATCGCAATCTCAACAAATAACTTTAGCTAAAACATCAAATTGGGGTTTAGTTCGGTTGTGGCAGCATCAGGCGGGTCAGATTAAATTACCCAACAGACCGGACTGGGCCTGCGGGTCGTAGTTTGCTCATGTTATAGCTACAGTCTGAATATGCTGTGGCTCGGGAGCCATCCCTCTGATTGCCGCCACTGCTTTGTTAGATTTAAAAATCTTGGTCGAAAAAATAGCGTTTTAAATAAAACTCCCGGTGGGTGTTTGTTTGTGCCCGAACCCTGCTGCATTATTATTTGTATTTTATGTGTTGTTTGATGGGAAAACACAAAAGTAAATTTGATAAAATTATTTGATAACAATGTGACACGCCGGCATAAAGAATTACATTTAGATATCGATAAATTGCTGGTTTGATGCTTTTTTGGGATGCGACGCTTATTCTGTATTTACGCCTCGAACAAGGCCTTGCGCAAGACCCACCAACATTCATTATTTCTCGGGTATGCCAGAGCGATTACCGAAAACATATCGGAACATTTCAACTCATAGGCGCTCACAGATAGGGCTGAGGAAGATAGACTTTTTTATTGTAATGAGTCCTCCAGACTCAATAATTACTGAAAAAACAGAATTCGTCACTCGGACAGTTCGCTGAGAATTCATACTCAATAAGAAACATGTTTATCAATTGATCACTCGAAAGAAAAGAGTCACATGTCAGTTAGCAGTTTAAAAATATTTCTTGACAGATGACAGATTCACCTCGATGTCTGGCGAGCGCAAAAAAGATAGCGGTGATTCGAAATTTTCGTCTGAACTGATTCGAATAATTTACTTTTCGATTGGAAATGCCCAGTCTTAACGATGCAGCGGTTATATGTGAACCTCATTCGAATGCTCTCACTAGATATACCATTCTCGATGACTATAATAATTTAAAGCAGTGGGTGCAACCTTATAACTGGATAAAACCACGGGCCGCGGCGGTGTGGCTCATCGTGCTGAGCGTTAAGAATACGCGCGCCACCGCACCTCTAATTACTCTGCGTGGGTTCGCAGGTTCGAATCCCATGCAGGGATGGTTATGTGCGAGAGGATTGCTGGACTCCTCGCCGCCGCAGGGTGGTTCACGTAACCGCTGGTCGGTTACGGCTTCCTCCATCAAGTCCATTCTTCCAAAAACAAATAACTGGCTAACTAATCCCATACCTGACTTGGACTGGTAACCGGACGAGAGACTCTGGTTCGCCATATGGTTAAGCCGTCTTATCGACTTTCCTCTCCCTCGGGATAAATATGTAAATCCTTATCCCTTATCCTTATTTAACATGGGATTTGTGGTAGTTGCAGACACAGACATTTTGGTTTTTGATCTTTTGACAGGCGTTGTTCGCTCTGCACAAGCTCAGATATAGGCATTGCAACGCAAAGAAATAAGAATTATTCGCACATACTAGATTGAATTAAAAACTCGTTTCTTGGGTCGTATACCATTCAAAAGTGGCGCTTCTCCGCGGGCCGCACAAATTTTCTTTGTGAGCCGCAGATTGTACACCCCTGGTTTAAAGTAAATTGAGTTGTTTAATTCTTTGAATATGTGCTATGTAATGCACATATTCTTCCACTTGTTGGCTTTTTTATTATTAGACGTTTTAATAACTTCCTTTTCTTGGATTTCGGTAATATATACATGAAAGAATTACTTAAGATCATATTTTTCTCATTTATTTGGGAAGATAGATTAACTGATTAAGTGGTTTAAATATAATCGCGAACCACGGACACGTACGTGTCGCTTTTCTCTTTGATTACTGGACCAATTTCTTTGAAATTTTCAATGAGTAAAGAATATATTTTTTGCTAGAGGGCTATTACTTTTATTTTTTGCTATGACGTCATCAAAATTATGTGGTTCTACGTGTCCATATATTTGAGCATAGTTTCTTGTTTTATTATGTTCTTCAACTATTTTGCTGGACGTGCGCCTACTTTTACGTCTTTTAACTTTGTCCCTATGTTATGTAATGCGCCCGTGACATTGCTAAGTGTTCTTTACCTCCGAGTAAACTTGCTCCAAGCATTTTTTCATTTAGTATTCTGAAATCGAATTTTATTGTTGACGAGAATAAAACGAGAATATCGGTCGGAGACCGAAGACTTATCGATCCAAACTGCGGTTTCGATTCATGACTCTATACTGACACCGCGTGTCCCATCACTAATTAATTAATAACTCGCTAATTATACGACATAATTCAAAATCAATGGACCTTTCCCCGACCTTTGGCCCCCGGAAAATTCTTCCTATACTTTACCATTGCAGAATTTTCTGGGCTATTTTAGGAGTGCTTTTGGGAGTTGGCGCCTGTAAAATGGGGTATGTGTTTCAAACCATCATTAGGATTCATCGCACACAACAATCTGTTTTTTTAAAAGTACCGGTAAAGAATTTCAGACTAGTCTATCACAGCTATTTCTACACTAATTTTTATTACTGCAATTAAATTAAAACTCCTAAGAAGACAGAGTGATCATTGAATAATCTGATTTTTATTCAAGTTTCCGAAACACAACTAAAAACTAACGAATAGAGTTCAAAAATGCGAAAACGAGTTAATGTTTACAACCACGCTTGAAAATCTGTCTGAGTGAGAAAAGTGTCTGAGCGGATGCGAAAAGGGGGCATTGTTACGTCACTTTTTGCATCTTGCTGATTGGCCAATTTCACGATGTAAACAAGGAAGTCGATGCTCGGGGAAAGGTCCATAGGTTTCTGGTCCGAGATATGATGAATGCACATGCAAAATTTGAAGCATATTCAACCACGCCTTCGTGAGATATCGCGTGCATCTAACAGACAGACAAATACCTATCAACATACTTACCGATCTAAAGATCGATAGGTAATAAAAAATCTTTCATTGGAAACAGAAACGTAAATCTACGTCGATGGCCAAATCCAAATTCGGCGGTTTTATGACATTCGCGCCGGATATGACATCCGGTAGCAATGATCTGGCAATGATGACTCAATTTTTCCCTCAGCTTGGAGGGATTTGCGGAACATGTTAAGAGGCAGTTGTATTCATCCAGAGGAAAAGGATATGAGGCATATATTACCTATCTTGATAAAAATAGATCTTGAAAATGCAAAAATCCATTGGATCTGATGGTAAGGACATGATTACTTTGTCAATCCATTCTGCTATTAGGGAAACAATTTCAAAAAATCAAAGTTAATTTAGGAGATCGTCCTAGAATCCTACTGTCCTATATCTCTATTACAATTGCTGAATCCATTATTTGCAGAAGTAGGATAGGATTTGCATATTTATCTTGGGGAGAAGAAAACCAATATGACTACTTTACAAGACGGTTTGACAGTGCGGGACTCTATATCGGCACTGCGCAATTACCGGGTCTCATGTACCGTAGTTTCGTACCTAACGTACTTCTAGTAGGCGTAGCATAATAATTACTTAACATGTCAATTATTACCCCCACCTGACCACACCATTCAAAAATTACGTCACTACGAAGTCACAGTGACGTAATAGAGCCCTTCAAACTATGCGAACTGTCACCCAAGACGCGCAGACGAGAACCCGAAATCGAACAGCCATTTCTCACGTTTTCTCATCGCAACGATCCCGATAGGAGAGAAATCGCTGACGTTAGTCAGTTCTTTATCGTCGGCGCCGATACATTTCGGGCGATCGTACGAGTATTTGACAAGCTCTATGACGTGTTTGTGACGTCGTAGTGACGTAGTAATTTTTGGATGGCGTAGTCAGGTGAGGGTTAGGATCGGCATGTCAAAAATTGTTATGCTACGCCTACTAGAAGTATGTTAGGTACGAAACTACACGATACCCCAATTACTGAATTAACTAAAAAGAAACGTAATCAAAAAACTTCACTTTTGGATTCTCAAGATTATTATCATAGTATTTTTACGTTTTTTTTTCAGTAAAGGTTCGTTCAAAGCCATAGAGCAAAATTGCACAACACCTGATAAAAATATAATTTCTCTTCATTGCCGGTTTTATTCACAGAAATTGGAAAAGCTGAGATCGGCCCCGAAGGAGGTTCCATTCATTTCGATGATTGCTTCGTTACAATTCCACCAGGAGCTTTGAACCATCCTGTGCTCTTTAAACTGAATCTTCAAACAGATTTGACACAATTTTGCCCGGAAGATTTTGTCGGAATAACTCCAGTTTTGAGTAGTAGGTAGGTATAGGAACAAGTTTCCTTTTGTAATGAACTCAGTGAGATAGTCTCTTCATTTTCCCTGACACCACACTTTGGTTCTTGACTTAAACATAATTGTATTTGAATACCCAGAAAGTGGCGTAAATATCAGAGCGGAGGGTCAGTCAAATACATAACACATTTTTAGAAGTTATGAATAGAGTTATTGCTATTAGCAATATCTCTACCACTCCCTAAATTTGAAAAACGACGCCTCTCATAAAAGCTGAGAAGCATACTATATTGTCACCACAATATCTATTTTCTCATATTTTGATTCTCTTTTTTAGCACACCTATACAGTCCCATCTTCCCATGATAATAAGATTAAGGACTTGGTGTCGTACGAAACAAGAAAATGTTATCGCGTATGTTGCTTACATGGGAAATGAGGACTCGGTCATAAAAATACTCGCTCAAAAACAACTGGGAGAAACGGGACAATATATAAGTTTTGAAACCGAGCATGTTTCAAGATTGTTTGTTTATATAAAAACACTCTTCATTGAAAAGGTTGAGTTCAAAGTTCAGCCAGAACTTTTCTTCAACAAAAAGGGTGAGATTTGTTGAGTACTTTTTATCAAAATCATTTTACCTTTTTCTATCAATTTGGTATCTAACTATTCATCTTCCATGTCAGTGGTTTCCAAACTGCGGCCTGCGAAACGATTTAATATAGACCACCGTACTTTAGTGAAATAGTAGAACACTTTATGTTTTTATCTTTTTGCGTTTTAGATACCGCCAATTGTTACATCATTATCACAGTTTAAGCAAGTGTATATTCATAACAATTTAATTATACCGGTATCTTAAATATACGTACCGATACCAGTGTTGGCGCCCCCCTCTTGGCACGCGAATATCCTTCCGCTTATAATTTTTACCCCAGGCAATCAACTTTAGGGTGCACTGTTTTATGCTTTTGTGCCAGTGGATGTTACCTATGCATATGATGCAAGGTTGCTGTGGCAGGAGTAAAGATAACTATCCTGAGTGATTCAATAGTCTTGCTGCACACTAACACTGACCATGGTCATACAAAATGTTAAGGAAATATACTCGTGTTGTAGAGAGGCAAGACTCTTGAATCACTTTTTTAAGAAATATACCCAAATTTTTTATGCAATTGTTATATATGATTCCTGAGTAAGAAATGGACATGGACCTGCGTTTCAATACATAATTCTTTTGGTACTCTTGCATCAGATTATTATTGTGTATCATTTTATACACTTTTATTTTACAGGTAAATTCAGATGCATATTCTCGCTTGATGATGAAACAACGAAGAAAGAAGTTTTTTCAGAAATGAACAGAGCAGAATACAGCCCAACGCCGTTTATATTTAATCTTTTAACAGTGAAATGTGGGAACCAAATTTCTATTAAGATCAGGTAGCGGATAATATTTTATTCATATTTATCCCAGGAGTCAGGAAAAATGACGTAATCATATAACAAACCAAGGCATCTTGTTTGGTTACCAATCCATGCTGCTTATGGGATTATTAGTAGCTATCTAGTAATCGTCCTTAAGGCAAAGAGAAATCCTGCACTCATCACGCTTAAGTATTCTTCTCCAGGGGATTCGAACCTGAGAACCAACGCAGGTTAATCAAAGGTGGTGAGCGTTTTCCTAACTCCTAACATGATGCGTCGTCTGACTCTTTGTAAACTCAGTGTTACATGTGCATTAGTTCAATATGTCACACTTTGTATCGTGTCGTTTTCTTCTTTCACTCACCTATAGTGGGAAATAATGTCCTTCAAACACTGATGCAGTGTCGTTTTTTTCACCGGATTCTAGAATAGTTTGGTATTTGAATACGTAACTGTAAATACTGTACTGAACTGAACTGTACACTGAACACACACTGTAAAAAAAAACATCAAAATCTTATTTCAGTGCAGATTCATATGAAACAACACAAAACTACACTTTCATTCCGGTAAATAAGAATGGATTTTCAATAAGTGAAGATCTTCTGAAGGGAAATAGAAAAGTCATTGAATTTCAGGTATTATTTTAAATTTATCGTTGCTGTCAAAAAAAAAAAAAACAGAACCCAGGTCACTTGGATGTGTGCAAACTGCGGCCTGTGGGCTAAATGAAGCCTGCAAGGAGAAGGAGTCCGTGGAGAAGTTCCAATTCTAAATGGTGTAACCTCTAAATGAGTTTTTAGTTCAGTTAATCTGGTATGTGAGAGCAATTCCAATCTCTGTGCATTACTAGAAAGGCCATCTTAGGTAAATAAAGGTGTGGCCCACGGCTCCACCCAGTTACTCGTATCTGGGCCTTTTGTAATAAAGGTTACACAATGCACACCCCTGTTCTAGAAAATATGTAACTTTGTGCGAAGCGTCCTAGAATACTGAAGCATTTGGGCTTCAAGAAGAAGTTCATGTTCAAGTGTTGAATATTTTTTTGTTTTGTTTTCGTAAAGCAATCATAAAGGTAAGTTGTTTTTTGACTTACTGGAAACATAAACATGTTTGTTCACGCTCTGGTTATGTGAACCATACTTTTGAGTTCAGCAGCCTTACCCTCTGACATGTTAGAAAGGTTAGGTTGGCATCAACTTATCTCCCTTATTATTCAGGCAATCATATGTGTTCTCGAGCATGTTCACGCTTACCATGTTATGACAACCGTTGAGCTCGTGCCTTCAATTACCATTAGCAGACTAAAATAGTCGTAGCATACGCCACATTAGGTAAATTTTGCTAATAATTTGATTTAGGTCTTGAAAAAGGGAGTAGTTTTCTTATAACATGCTTCTCTTTGCGAAGACAACTTTATCTCCTTTTTACTTCGTTCATCCAGGTATCTCCACTTCCGCAACCACAGGAACTTCTTGATATTAAGTTTGAATTGAATCAAAATGGAAAGACTGAGTGTTTGGATTATAACCTGTTATGGCCTAAACTAGGTATTTCATGAAATTTTTTTTTATATATGGAAAATGGGGAGGGGAAAGTAATAAGACGAATTGATTATAAGGCAAATCACTGCATCTTGTCTGATCTCGTCTATGTCGGGTATGGGATTAGTTAGCCAGATATTTGTTTCTGATACATGAACTTGATGGCGGTCCAGAGCTTACACAAACCACCCTTTGCAGATAGAGTCCAGTAATTCTTTCCTACAGGATTCAAACCTGCAACCTTGATACGCGATGGCAAGCGTTTTCCAAATGCTTAGCACGATTCACCAGCCGTAAAGTCAATATATTATAACATCACTATCGCTTTATGAGCAATCATAATTTTATCTGGTTTCAGTAGAAATTGATATTTCAGTGTTCATCTGAAACTTAGCTATGAGATGAGTCCCTGAAAATCTCGTCGCTCCAGAAGTATGTGTACCAAGACGACGCACAACCTGAACTCTAATCTGGTGCACATACTATGTTCAGGTTGTGCGCCATCTTGGTACACATATTTCAGGAGCACCAAAATCTTTCCTTCAACATAAAGTAGATTTATTGCAGTTTTATTTTAAATTTTACTTTGCAGATTTCATTGATGAGATCGACTGATCAATGCTTAACTAAGAAAATCCTGCCTGATCTCTTCTGAGGCAGTGAGGAACAAAAATACTATTCGATTCTAGTATTATGAAAATCAAAGCCTGCTCAATCTCCCATAAAATTACTCCAAAATGAATGTTTTCCCACTTTAAAACTCTTTCTATACTTTATGTATGCAAAAGTATCTATGCTTATTTCGTGAATCTTTTCACCAGGAAAAGTGAGTCAATGTTCATGACCATGATTGAAAGAATTGGTTCAAGTGTAAAAAGTGTCTTGAGTGGATGCTAAAATGATGGTCGTCTAATACAATATGCTAGGAGTGCTTCCAAATCTAGGCGCTAGTATATATATTCTTGGTATTTGTAACTTGAGAAATGTATTATCTATTTGACTGACCGTCTACACTGGTATTCACGCCACTTTATGATTATTCGAATACAATTATTGGACACGAAGTGGACCTATGGATCGTTTTGTTATTATGTTGTTGTTGTTCTTTGACACAAAATTTTATCGTTATTAAAAAGTCGCTTTTCTCTTTGATTACTGGAACAATTGCTTTGAAATTTTTAGTGGATAAAGATTGATTTTTTCGCTAGAAGGCTATTACTTTTATTTTAAAATTTTCTGTGGATTGTGGAGTGCTGGTACCGTAATACAGCGTGGTGACACTAAACTGTCTCGTAAAAGCGGGGTTTGCACTCACTGGTATGATTAATATCTTTTAATGTGGGTGCTTTTTATGGAATCGGTAAACTGTGCCATGCTGGGCGGGTCAGTAAGTCTCCACATTGTAACCATTTAGCTGTTTCACTGTTCAAGATACGCTATGATTTTCCGTGAATTGAGACAATATATTTCGTTTTGTCTCGCGTGTCAATATATTTGAGCATAGCTCTCTTGTTTAAGTTAGGAATTAAAGTGTGTTGTCTCACCCCCTTTAGGGCAATCACTGGTCTCTTTATCTACAGTCGTCATTTGCAATGTTGGTTTAGTTACAGCCAAACTTATACTCGTCAACCTTGACTTAATAAATCGTAATTAGGTATTAAAATTTTGGGTGATGCTGCTTGCGACCCTGTGGTTTCTCTTCCCCCTGAAGTTGTGTGTTTCATGTTCTTTTAATTTTGTATGTTGTACCTTACTTGGTGGAAAAAAATGCTTCAATATGACCATGGTTATGCAAGATAAATTAGTTAAATTTTATGTTAATTATGATTGCACTGTTATTTATTTGTTTCAAAAGATTTATATGATACATATAAATAAGCCTGCACTAGTGATTTTCTAAATTCTTCCACGTTTTCGTTGCGTTTCAAACATATTTACATTTCATTCGCCCTAATGAATCTTAATCCCAATTTGTGTATCTATTGTATCAATTTTTTTAATTAATACATTTGCTATATTTTTTATTATTTGTGATAATGATAGTGTTAAAATATAAATATCTGGTCAGAAACAGTGTCAACAGGGTCGTGGACAGACTTCGCATAGCAATGAATAAGCCGAATACATCAAACAAAAATCTCTTACTAATGCTTCTGTCATCGATGAACCCCATTTTTCATATTAAACCATCCATGAACCCCATCCTCTATATTAAGAAGGCTGATTCACGTAACCGCTGGTCGGTTACGGCTTCCTCAAGTCCATGCTTCCGAAAACAAATAACTAATCCCTTACTCAACATGGAACGGACGAGAGAGGTTCGCCATATAGCTAAGCCGTCTTATCGACTTTCCTCTACCCCTGGATAAATATAATGAAAAAATTCAGCAAATTTGTATAACTATAGACAAGCATATATACTCTTCACGTTTGGTGTGGTAAAATATCCAGAAAGCACAAGTTCAATGAGTGATGGTTCCATTTGGTTTTCTTGAATGTTAGAATTTTTTACACCTGCTTCAAACCGACAGAATCAGAACAGAACAAACTTGACTTCCACCCCAAACCAATTTGGCGTGGCGTCACGGTGTGGATCATCCTGCTAAGCATTAGGAATACGCTCGATTACTCTGCGTGGGTTCGCATCCCATGCAGGAATGGTAATGTGCAAGAGGATTGCTGGACTTCTTGCCGTCGTTGGGTGGTTCACGTAATCGCTGATCAGTTACGGCTTCCTCTACCACAAAGTCCATGCTGCCGAAAACAAATAATTAACTAATCCAATACCCGACATAGAATGGTAACTGGATGAGAGGCCGTGGTTCGCCGTTTGGTTAAGCTGTCTTAGCGGCTTTCCTCTCCCCTGGGATAAATAGGTAAGTCATAATTCTAAAACCATCCATTCTGTTCAAGACAATATAAGAGTGTCACATAATTTTATTTCAAGTCAAATTAAAGAATAGGCATCAAATATATAGCAGGAATATACATAAGTGGGAGCATTATTTCTAGGAGACGTAAAATTATTATAAACATACAAAGATATGAAAATTTACAAGAAATGAAGCAAATTACATTCACTAAACTAAAAAGAAAATTAACTTTTTAAAAGCAATTTCAAACGGGTGAAAATTATAAGCAGAGCCCTGATCAGACCAGGGTTGTGAAAGTATTCATTTGAAAGTGCAGTCTCATACATCATAACTCTGCGGCAAAGTGTATGTTAAATATTGGTTCTCCCAAAGTATGTGAACCAAGATGGCAGACACCGTAACATAGATAGGTGTACCATGTTAGGGTTAGGCCATAATTTTATTCCAACTTTCCTTATTTTAGTTCATACGAGTTCGGGGACTAGCCAAGTGACTCCCGTAGCATTTGTACCTGAAATTATGGCCAAACTCTAACCTGGTACACATACTATGTTCCGGTGTCTGCCATCTTGGTTCACATACTTCGGGAGTGCCAAATATTTTAATAAATGATATGTGAATATTTTTCAAAAATTTCACAATAGTCACTAAACATATAGGAAGCATTTTCTGGAAGGGACAGATGAAGAATCCAAGGGTCAGGTTGGGGCAGTGTCCAAAAAATTTACAAACACTGTCAATTTTTAGGGTGGTAGGACCAGAAAACATCTACTGATAACATCCCTAATTATCATTAACTATTCTTAAAAAAGCATAAATAAAAAAAAATTCTTTTCAGTGAAATAACGATTTATAGGTTGAGTTCTATCACCATGTAATGTAAGAGTAATTAAAACAAAACGTAAATTCGCTCTAATCAGAAAAGAAGAACATTAAGAAATCCTGTAATAAATTATATATCCCTATATCTATTAATTAATAAGCACAATGATAAATACAGAATTACATCTGAAACCACGATCACCTTGTAAAGGCACAAATTATAACGGAACATAAATATGAATTCTAAATAATAAGAAGTCGACACATAGTAGTGATTAATATGCATGTTTTTCAGAACCAAATTTCCCAAAAATGTACTCAAGACTTTGTAATGTACTCAAGGTACCGGTATATACTAGGACAGCGATTCTCAAACTTTGTTCAGCGGAACACTGCTGTTCGGTGAGCTTCTTCGAAGGAAATGAGACAGGCCACGTGCCAGTTCAATATCGTTAACAGTTGGCATAATGTTTTAATTGTCCAGAAGCCTCAAAAGATGTTGTGATAAGACGGTTGTGCAAGTTGATGTAAATCCATTACACAATTTTTTATTATCAGTTTTATGTTCTAATTTCTTGTATTCTGCGAGGCGAGATAAAAAGCGTAGGCACAGGCACAAAAAGTTTGAGAACCACCGTAATAGAAAAATCTTCTGCCAAGTTTCCGATGGAAGACCAATTACCAGTTTAGATTGCTATCATATTGATAGAATGATTAGGATAGAAAAAAATTGTCATTCACAAGAAGCTAAATCATTTGTAAATGTAAACCACCACAAATTATCATAATTTTTAATTTGCCCTAATCTAATTTACGCCTAATTTGCTCTGATTATTTCGTATTTTTTTAATGTTCAACACATTACGGCATTCTACACCTAAAAAAATAAAAAATTACCTGGAAGAAAAATTGTGAAAATGTCATGCGAAATTGGCAAAACTTTATAAAATGAGCCCCATTTATCCAGCAACGAGAGCCAAAGATTAACAAATTCTGAAAAAATTTCAAAAATAGGACATTTTAAGCTTGTGAACTAAAAAGGCGTGTATATGTAAACCATACCAATGTATGGTATCAGTCGCCATATAGACAGCAGGTTTGGAATAGGAGTTGATATATAATCCTAATAATCATTTGAATGACCTCTTTCATAGAGGCAATTAGACTGCCTTTCTTTAACTCTTGACTGGTGGATCTCTATACATTTAGGGCACATAAACAAAAGCATTGAGGTTCGAAAGTCTGGCTTCACATTTTTTTACTGAGGATAACTGAACATAGCTATTACAGAAATACAATCATATAAGCGCGAAAAATAACTTTTGAAGCTTTCTATGTGTGCCGCTTCAAAAAAGAGGCAAGCAGATATAATTGAAAGCAAAAATTACACATATTTATAAGTCAACAAAGTTTTAAAATTCCTATAAAGAAGTTTACACAAATTATTTAAATTTACATAATAAAAAAAATCTACACTTTTGTTACAAAAAAGACAAAAATTGGTAAAAAATGAAGCTTATGTCAGGGTGATACTAATTCTTTTATGATACAACAATTGTCATGTCATCTTGACCTTATTTGGTCAATCATAAGAGTTATTACAGTACGTAAACCAGTTGCCAGTTCTTCCTCAGTATATTTACGATTCAGGGGCGGAACATGGACGAAAGCTGACGCCCCTTTTTTCAAATGTAGAGAAGTATAGTAGATGTATTCACACAGATATCTGTGAAATATAATGTTAGTTTACTACAGGATACCGACGGCCGCGACGGAGCTCATTGGGAGTTGCAAGAGAATTTTTTTGACACAAACTAATGTTAAAACAAAATATCGAGCAAATTTGAAAGATTTAGCACCAGTACTGAGACCAACCATTACAGAAATAGAGCCAAGATTCCATCTTTTGTGTGAGAATATGAAAGCACATCAGTCTCATTACGAATAGGAATAGCAACTGTGACTGTCATGTCACAGCAAAACAGATTTTTCTGAATGCGACCCTTGCAAAAAAAATTTGCACTGTTTAGGGAACTCATTAATTAGAGATCTGAAAATCACAAAAACGAGATTTACTCAAAACCCCTGGAATGTGACATAAGTGCAGTTAGTTCCACACTTGATGAAACATTTGCCATCTTGGGTGGTTCACTAAACCGCCGGTCAGTGACGACTCCCTCCATAATCAAGTTCAAGTCCATGTCTCTGAAAACAAACAACTGGCTAACTAACTAATCCCATACCTGACATGAAATGGTAACCAGACGAGAGGCTGTGGTTCGCCATATGCTTAAGCCATCTTATCGGCTCTCCACGGGATAAATATGTAAATCTAATCCTAACTTGGCACTACAAACCTTCCTGCTTCTTTAGAAGTTTCGATCTCGATATCTGGGTTGATTTTCTTCGCTTCCTCTGCTATTTTTTTCATATCGAGGCTCGATTTCAGACAGGAATCCCCAGATTTCTTGCAACAACCATTACGAGGACATTTTCCACTGTTGTCTTGACTACAAAAATATAAAGCATGATGTACCGGCATTCGTTTGGAGTCTAGAGCAAGGGTGGGCAAGGTGTTTGGACCAGGGACCAACAATTTTGTCCACCTAGACTGGCAGGCCATGTAAGTGTGACGTAAAAAAATACATTATATGAACAATATTTTTACTGTTACCAAAGCAATAGTGGAAAACAATAGGCCTCATGCCAAAACTGAATATAATCGCAAGCTTAACAAATTCATTTTTTTTTTTTTTTTTTTTTTAGCTAAAATATCAAAATTTTTTTTTTTTTGGCTAAAATATCAAAATTTGGTTTTAGTCCGGTTGTGTCAAAATCAGGCGGGCCGGATTTGATCCCCGGGTCGTAGTTTGTCTATGTTAAGTCTAGAACAGAGCTGTGGAGTAGGAGCTGAACTGTATTTTCCAACTGCACAGTCGAGAGTCTGCATCAAAATTTTGGAATTTCCTGAAGTAGGTAGTCCGAATGTATTGCATTCAGTGGTGAAATACAACTTAAAATTCATTACAGAAACTAAAAAAAGCTAACTTTACTAGGCAGTATCGAAAGTAATTAAATGGGGCTTGCATGCGCTAAAGTTTTAGATATAAAAATTCGATTGTCTCGGTGTTCAGGGCTCTAAAATACTCAACTGGATACTGGATATTTGAATCACTCATTTAGACTATTTCAATTTATCACAAAGTCAATGTAAATACAAATTGATTACGTTGCATATGTCGTATTCTTCGCACACTCTTCTAAGGTAATAGACTTTGCTCTACCAGACACACCTACATGAACCATGAGCTGAAAAAATTAGAGTAAATTGAGTTATATGCTGAAAATATTTCATAAAAATGAAGACTACACAACCATCACGGTGTGACCATTGGCACATTGTCTCAAGCATTAGGGACAGACTCGAAATCATGATACTGAATGCCTTGCTCCACGTTTTAATTTTATTAAATCACGCGACTGTACCAGGTCACATATACACATGTAGTGTTTTTTTTCATAATATTACAAATATAGTTTTCTCCTTTTTTTTAACATGTTCAGTTAGACTTTTTTATCGGGTGCTGCTGTTCGATAACCAGTATTTGTTTCCGCATTTCCCATCACACTGAAATGCAATTTCTTTATAATTTATTGTGATTTGTCGTGAGTGCTTTTCAGCATGGTGAAACAACCAACTATCGATTACCCATTGCGCAGATTTGCAGCGAAAAGGACATGTGAAAAAAATTGCTAGACTCCTCTCTGTGACAAGGTGGTTCACTAAATTTATGAAAAAACACAACTTCCATCAGTACAAATGCCCATGTATCTGGTACAATGAACTGGTTAGCTATTTCCATATTCGACCCAGATGCGGTTCGTCATATGACGAAGCCATTGGCTTTGGCCTCCCCTGAGAGAAATATTAAATGTTGATTGAGGAAACGCTCATGGTAAACAAGCATCCATTGACAAGTAAAGAGTAACAACTTTTAGAGGGAATTAGAATTGCAATTAAAAAAAAATTAGATGTAGCAACGCTCTATCCACGACGCCAGCGGTTCCCAACTGGGGCTCATGTTCCCCCAAGCGGGCCCCAGAGCAGTTGGAATGGGGTCACAATCTTAGACGCAAAACTTATTTCACTCCTTCAAAACTCTTTTTCTTCCTAGTTTCATTGCTTGACAAGGTTATTTCACAGGGTGTTTTCACTTTGCTGAGCATGAATTGTTTGAACATGATGGGATTTGGAATCTACCAATCAAAATAACACTATGTAAATGGTACTAGAATGATAAACAGGGGGCCATGAGTACTGAAAGCCTCCTGAAGGAGGCCACGAGCCATAAAATGTTGGGAACCACTGCATTACGTCATCATGCCCAATACTTTTACTGTACCTGAGGTTTGTGTTGCTTCCATAGTTTAGGAACGACCTGATCCACTGTTCCGTACTCTACTTCAATATGAACAATCTCAAGTTCTATGTCCGACCCAAGACCACCAGTTTCCTTCATTTTCTGTACAAAAATTGTCAAATTTTAGTTGAGTTTTCTCAAAGCAAGTTCCAGAAATTCATGTGGAGAGAGTACTGTTAGAAGATTTGCAAAGATGAGTCTTTGAGATTATATTTTTGAGTTTCCTCAAAGCAAAGTCACATGCACTCACTCGGAGGCAAAATTTTGCTCGAGCACAGTACTGTATTATTCCTGTTTTAAACACACACAACATATGCTGCATGTAACTGGTTTAGGGCATGATATCAAATTCACTAAACATCAAACACGGAGACTTCTCGCGACGTGGCGATTGACCGACTGATCGTGATCGTCGCGTGGCAAACCCTGGTCTATACTGAATAACTCTTGTATTTTGTATATTTTTTATAGTGTCACAATCCTAAATTTCGATTCATTTTAATCATACTGTGCCAAAAAAAGAACTAATCAATACTATGGGCTATGTTGGTTCCCGTACATTTGAACCCACGACAATTGCACCTGCATACTATTGCAGCTATGAAAATTTTTTTTTGTTTTACGGATATATGAACCCATACTAACCCATGGATTTAGCACCCGCATATAGATTGAACCCGCGGATATACACATGGGTTCAAATGTGTGGTCACCGTCTATGTTATTGCTGAGAACGATTAATATAAGCTAATGAACAAGAACAATTCATTTACAACTAAATACTTTGGAATGATTTTCATCATAATGAGCGTTAGTCTCAGGACTAGTAATGTATAGGACCTTGCTATACATTGTGAAATATAAAAACCTTTTTCCCATAAAATTAGAATAAATGAAGTACTGGTACTCGCTTTTCATTTCGTAGGAAAACCTGACTCATTAAATAACGTAATTCAAGACTTTATTTCAAATTTTCACTCGACTTTCTTATATATAATATAAGCATATTAAATGTTAATGAAAATAGGGATATGGTCTCAATCACCATTTGAATTGCTTCCTACATGAAGGGCTAGTGGAATGCCATACAGACAGATGATTTTTGTGACAGTCACACAAGATTTGTAAATCATCGCACACAAACACCAAACAATATAAGTCTCCTTTGAGGAGGGATGTCATTAGCAGTTGACAAGAGGCAATTCAATGCCATAAAAAACAACAAACCTGGTTAAGATATATTGAGAACTGACTTCATAACAAAATTGAAATTGTAAAGGGACTTTATGAACGTCCTGTTTCAGTAGCTCAGTCCTAACATTTCAGTGGTCGTATGTAACTTCATCAAAGATGAGTCAGTCTTGCTTCTGATTAAGCGCACATGACAATGCTTTAAGAAAGGGGTGGGCAATTCAGTTAAACATATTAGACTTGGTTACTGGGCAGGGAAATCAAAACTCGATATGAAAAACTATGAATACAACTAGGCTAACGCTCACATAACAAGAAAGCAATGCTCAAATATATGGACACCTAGCGCCACCCAGTGGGAATAATTTTGATGACGTCATAGCAACAAAAAAAAGTAATAGCCTTCTGGAGAAAAATTTTATCTTCAACCACTGAGTTGGTCCAGTATTCGAAGAGAAAAGCGATTTCCTCAAAACGTGTCGAAGAACAAGAACACTAAGAACAACAACATAATATTGAAAAAATCGCTATGTCCACTACGTGTCCAATAAAGAGAAACGCAATGTACAGTAGCAATCAGAGTTATTTTTTTATTGATATTTTAATTGAAAATATATATCCATAAAACTAGTGTCATATTTTCACCAGGCACAGGTGAATCGGATCCAGCCCATAGGCCATAATTTGCAAGTGCAGTTTTAAGTATTCTGTGGCGTCTGCAGCTGCCGCAAAACCATGACGGTATTTCCATACCATGGCCTCTACGGCCAAATCTTTGGCGACTGACTTTTTAGCTGCCACAAACCAATGTCGAGCTGCCGTTACCGCGACAGCAAACTGAAAACCAATAGCAGGTAAAATTTTGCTGCCATAACCGCGGCAGGTGGGCCGTAAAGACAGGGCTGTCCCTTATGGTGACAAATATTGGGTAAGTTAGAACGTTTTTCTTATGGATACAGTTTTGATGGATTTGGGGTTAGGGTTTAAGTAGATATAATTCCACATGATCAATTAAAATCTGGTACATTAATTTGTGAATATACCGTTAATACTGATTAGGCTACTGAATAGCGCTATAAAACCATGGCAAGAGCTGCCGCGGTTCGTTCGTGGCAGGAGCTGCCATGAAGTGGTAAGAACCGCGCCTCATAATTTGACTGCCTCTCCTTCAAGCAAACATTTGAAAAAATAAACACAAACTGAGATATTAAAATTCTTGAATCCTCCAAAATACAGACCTGCACAGTCACCCAGCTTGCATTGACTTTATGGTCGCGAAACGGTCCAAACCCTGTGACGACAACTTTGAATGGAGGAGCCATGACAATTTGCAGCAACTACTCACAGATTATTATACTACTGCGGCCTAGCACTACAACGCTTCAATGAAGAAGTATAAATAACACTATATGGCTGAAAAAATATTGATCCACATATTAGTATAAATTTGCTCGAACATCGCAAAAAATATAGAAACATGGGGACATTTTTATGTTTTTACCCACCTTCTTGCTTCGAATAAGACCCAAACAAGCAATGTATTTAGATGTAGGAAGTGGTGGGATTCAAATTTTTGTCAGTCGATTCGTCCACAAAAGTTATATTTTTCAGCTGATTCGGTTACAAACAGAACATTGACAGTAACCAGTAATGGTACTGGTAATAACGGTTCGCTGATCTCATAAAATTCTGTGAGACTGTTCTATGGAACCGGTGCTAACCGGCTGAATCCCACCACTGGATGTAGGCCTATAAGATTTTTGAAAATGAAATAAGAGAACTTTACGATATAGTAATACATTTTTTTTTGCATTTATTCATCTTTTAGCGTAGAATAAAACTTTCAGTAAAAGCACTCGTATACATAGGATAGGATTTATCCCGAGGGTAAGCCTATAAGACAGCTTAATCATATGGCGAACCATGCCCTCTCGTCCGGTTACCAGTCCATGTCGGGTATAGGATTAGTTAGCCAGTTATTTGTTTTCAGATAAATGGACTTGATGGTGGAGGAAGCCGCGACCAACCAGCGGTTACTTGAACCACCCTACGCTTTCCCACAATGAAAACTTTCCTATGTAAAACTTTATAGAAGCAAATTTCTGAGTAGTGGGATTTAAAAAAAAAATAACAGGTCTCCAGTTTGACAGTACTGGTTCCCTGATATTCTGAGTCGGTATATTCCCCATCAAACCACTTGAAGATTCTAATCAATACTGGTAGCTTTTGACAGATCATATTCCATATATTTATCTCCCATATCCAGGTTTCCACCTGCAGTTTTCGAGAGGAATATTTTGCCAAGCAAAAACTGTTTGTACATTACCACTGGCTTAATTGAACAGTTCACAATTCTCAGGCAAATTATCAATGTCCAAATCTAGTGCGGGCAAAAAAATCTTTAAGTTTTAATAATACAAGGCAAACAAATCTAGTAGGTATTGAATTATATTTGAAAAATAAACATATATTAGCATAAACCCTCGGATCTGAACTTGCGGAATCCCTGAACTGTACTGAACATAACCCTAGGTGCCATGGAACCCCGATTGAAAACCTCTAGTCTGGTCAACTTGACACAACCTCCCTCCCTCCCCAACTCAGCTACATTACCGATAGTACCAACTACATGGACTAAATACCGTTCCTCAGAACTAACCATATTTTACTCCGATAGCATAAGCCAATCAGATGAACAATTTTATTTTGAAGATAGCCATGGCACAAAAAATTACAACACATAATGCAAATACATATGACAGAAGCTTTTGAATATATTGAACATCAAGATATTAACAAATATGGGCTTTCAGATGTTATAAAACAATATAAAACATAGTTTATTTTATATTCTGATTCAAAACCTTCTTCTCACAAACAAGATACTAGATTGTGAAATTTGCAAGAAAATAAAACAGCATCAAATACAAACAATATGACATTAATACGGTCTATCTACTCAACTTTAATAACGATATAATCACAAGGTCAAGTCAAGCTTTGGCAAGATATTTCTGATCATTCATGCCTTAGTGACCAGGCCCAATAAATATTCAATAAAAATTGTTCAACAGTAAAAAAAAATTCAAAATATAGTGTGCACAAGTATTTCCTAAAGCTTAATAATAAGAAAACAATTTCTAAAAGTTTATTATAAAAAAAAATTACAAAAATCATGAATCATTATTCAGTCGTTTTTCACGAAGTTCTTCAATGTAATCATGAACAAAGATTCCACCTAAAAGTGCAATAAAAGTAAAACTTTGTGCTAAGACTCTTCCTCGCATCATTTTTTGAGATATTACGGGATCTTCCATATTTAAAAGTCCTTTAACTAAGTAATACATAGTCCATGACAGTCCCACTGGCAGAAGCGGATTCTTCTTTACTTTATGCCACATGCATTCCGAATAGGACTCCGATTGTTGGGCTTCTCCTGTAAATGGGTCAGAAGGTCTCTGATTCCTTCGAGACATTCTCTAATTAATTTGTCTTCAAAAATTGTGACTAATTGCGTTGCAACTCTGGAAGTCAGGAAGTGGATTTTATTTTGTCATGCCTGCATGCAGTTCTGCAGTTCTTTGAAGCTGACCGTCAAGGAATCCCAGTCTCGCAACGAAAAGCTGCAAGAAGTTGCTATAGAAAGTGGATGCAGTTATACTAACAGCTTTATATATCTGTATCTGTGTATATAGACTGTATATTCCAGTTGTCAACCTCAATTTTTCTTGCAATCTTGAGAAGTGGTCCTTAATTTGAAATCTTCAATGCCACACTCAATTCTGTTATTTTATTCAAAATAACTTGAAACCGCCTGATCAGACTAATCTACTTTTCTGCCAGTATGAGCGTTCTTAATCTGGCGATCTGCCCACATTCAGACGTCGATATTGCAGTATTATGTAACGCTGAACCGTCTGACCGTCAAAACCCGTAACCTGGTAACGGCGCAAATTATTCCCAATGTAAGAATGTTACTTCAAACACGCAGATAGTGTGAAGCGCTAATTACTGTAGACGAAAGGTGTGAAGGCATCATAACTATAGTCAGATTGTACTGGTACGCGCTATTTACAGTGTGAACAACAAATACCTAAAGCTACTGTGGAAATGCAGAAATAAGGTCAGTCTGTGCTGTCTAACAAAAGCTGACCACTTGCAAGCTAAACAAAGACAGAAATATCCAGACTTATTTCACAGTTCTGTGATATTTAGGCTACTAAATGCAAAAATTGTCTACATTGTCAAAATTGCTTCTTTTTAAAATAGCAAAGCTGATTTATGACCGGAAGAAATGTTACGAAATCTCGAAATTTACACAAAAGTGACAATAAACAGCTGATCTTAAATCTGCGTGAAATTACGATGCAAAATATCTACCATCCTCATACAAATTTCTCGAAAAAAATAATGTGTAGTAAGATAGCAAGGTAGCAACGTACAATTGGAATATTCTGAAAAAACATTTGATGCCATTGGGCAATTCTTTTTTTTAAAGATCATTCCGGTTTGTCAGTATTGAGTTTGCTTTTATATATATTAAGGACTTATATACAATTATAAGGACTTATAAGCAATTATATACAATGAAAGACAAGAGAGCTATGCTCAAATATATGGACACATAGAGTCACATAATTTTGATGACGTCATAGCGAAAAAAAAAGTAATAGCCTTCTGGAAAATTTTTTTAGCTTTAACCACTGAAAATTTCAAAGCAATTGGTCCAGTATTCGAAGAGAAAAGCGATTTCTTCAAAACGTGTTGACGGAGACAAATAATAATAACAACAAAATTTTAAAACGATCGTTATGTCCACTACGTGTCCAATAATCGAACCTCGCACCTGTCCTGAACTACAACAAAGATATACAAACACTTGCTTGAGCAGTTTTATTTCATCTTTATAACCTACAAATGTCTCATTTGGGTTCTGGTTTACCTAAAAAGATGCAGACCACTGCCTATCATTAGATCTCATCGCATCATTGATTGAGCTCAAGTTCCGTAAGCTAAATTTTCTTGTACCAAGTTAATAAGCCATAAATGTTCAAAGCCAGTTGCATATGCGTGGTTAGGGCTCCGTGCACTCATCCCCCTATATTAACATATTTTCAATGGTTCCATTTTATTTGAACCCACGACGATTGCACCTGCACACTATTGCACCTATGAAAATTTTTGTTGTTTTACGGATATTTGAACCCATACTAACCCTAACCCATGGGTTTAGCACCCGCATATAGATTGACCTCACGAATATACACATGGGTTCAAATGTACGGTCACCATTTTCAATTTTAATCTTTAACAGCGATTTGATACTGATAACTTGACGTTGACTCACTGATAACTTGACGTTTTTTTGATTTACTTTTAACAAACCTTCCTCCCCATGAACCAACGTAGATAGATGAAAATGTTGGCTCATATAGATTTGATTACTTCGACAGCGAAGCGAGTCATTGGAAAAATTCTTAGAGATATTGCTAGATATCAGTGGCTGTCCTTATCTGGCCTTCTTTCTGGAGTAGAAGGCACGGGTAAGTGTCCTGTTAAGTCATACAAAAAAAATAACTTCACCCCCAAATTTCAGGATCGGCTACACTCTTGGATAGGAGTTTCGAAGGACCTCCTGAAGTATGCGCACCAAGATGGCGCACAACCTGTACTCAGGTTGTGTACCATGTTAGGATTCAGGTTATGCGACATCTTGCGTATACTTCAGGAGTACCGTTTCAAAGTTAACAGCTCCAATTTATCCTTTCCTATGAAACTATCTTCAGTTAAATCAACTCAAACTGGACATCATCAAGCATATTCAATGAATTTACGATTTATTAAATCAAAATTAAACACAGAACTAAATATCTGATTGCATAAAACAACACACATAATAGTATAAGGATGGGAAATGACAGTGAAAAACTAATTCCAAAAGCCTGAAAAGGTATTTGAATGAGAAATACAGTAGCACATTTATTTTCAATAACCAGTCCAGGATTAAAATTAGTAAAGCAACGCAAGGTGGGTACTGGAAGTAGGTTTGTATGCCCAAATTAAATGTAATCAATGAATGGATGTGATTGGTGAACGAGGCTTTAACCAGCCAAAGCCTGACAAAAGTTTCATAATATGGTTTCAAAAGTTATTTCCTGATCAGAAACAGTAAGTGCTGTAACATTTGAAGGGGACTCTTGATAATAAAATTAAAATAGATAAAATGCAAGAAAATATAGGCAGAATAAACGAGTAATATGTTGAAAAAAATTCACAGAAAAACAATTGTAGCAGTGCAAAGATGGGTAATCTCAATCAAAAAGCAAATTCAATAAGTACTGAAATTCATCAAATCTAATTCACTGCATAATGGCCTTAACATTGTCAGAGACAACTCCCTTACAAGTAGGGCCGGGCATTTAGAATTGGTTCAAATGGAAATTTCGAATCGCCGCCATCTTGTTTTTTGATATATGACTCTTTTCTTTCTTGTGTGTTATTGATGAAACATGTTTTCTGTTGTGTATGAATGCTCAGCAAACTGTCAGAGTGATGGATTCTATGTTTTCAGTAATTTATGTGCTTGAAGGACCCATCACAATGAAAAAGTCACATACATTTGAATATAACGGTATGAGGATATATAGAGCATCCTGGTTTACACCTTCTGATACATAGGACGGTGAAATATTCTTTAGAACAAGAATTCTAGATGAAAATGCATAAAATATAAGTAATGAAGATCTAACATTAAATCAAGAATCAATACTCTTGAAGTCATGTATGATTTGTACTGGTAGAGAAAATAAGCCTTGAAGCATAATTATGGATGTTTTCCTGAGTAACAATTTCCTTGTTTATTACTGTTACAATGACCAATCAGCGAAAGGTAATCAATGATGCAACAATGGCAATTTTTGCAGTCGCTCAGACAGATATTCAAGCATGTTTGTAAACATTGCCTCTTTTTCGTGGTTTTGAGTGTTATTTATCAGATTTCAGTTGCGTTTTCTAAAATTAGTTGTAAATGAAGTAGTTTAATTGTCACTTGTGCTAATCAAAAATGAGTCCCGGAAAAGCTGCGACAGATTATGCAAAAACTAGCTATCAGTAACCGTTATTAGAAGCACCTGGTTGTAAATTTTGATAAAAATGATGGTTTTGATCATGTAACCTAGTTATGTAAGTTCCAATTCTACAAAAAAAATCGCAAAATAGGCATCCAAAATTGTTCTATGGTAAAGTATAGGGAGAACTTCTATGAGGACAAGAGTCGGTGAAACATCCATTGAATACTCCAATTTAAAGAAGCATTTGTGATTATAAAAATGCGTAACAGATGGGGTATACAGATCCAGGGAATTTTCTTTCTTTAAAAATTTCACCCATTGCAAAATTTCCTACATTTAATATTCAACCCAGACTAAATTCAATCATAACCCCAATGAAAAGGCTTTCTGACATAGATTCTTTGTGTGTCATATTTTTAGACTTCCAGTCTGAAATCTTACAGATGTCGTAAACGCAACACAAATTCAGACATTCTCTTGGTTAATAGAACATATAGGAAATGAAATTAATAAATCCTTTATAATATAAAATAGTCATGATATAAATAAAACACAAAAATTACCAGAATTATGTGTAAATATGTACTAAAAGAAAATTTAAATAGGCAAAAATATACATTCGTCGTGGTTTATTACAGTAGTGTGTACTAACCACTGCTCAATACCATCTGTCGTTATGTTAATGAATCTGCCTCTCTGCCCGTCTGCATTTATGTTAGTGAGTTGATACCAGGGGCGTGCCATGAATTTTTAAAGTGGGGTTAGGCTGTAGTAGCTGGCGCATGGGTTCTCAACCTGGGGTTCGCGTTCGCCCAGGGGTTCATGAGAAGATTTCTAGGGGTACTTGGATGACAGTCGAGTTTTCGTGTGTTGCTTTTTTTCAATATCCTTCAATACTGGGGATTCACGTTGATTGTTTCGTGACTCGGGGGGTTCGTGTTGATTGTTTCGTGACTCGGGGGGTTCGCGTTGATTGTTTCGTGACTCGGGGGGTTCGCGTTGATTGTTTCGTGACTCTGGGGGTTCGCGTTGATTGTTTCGTGACTCCGGGGGTTCGCGTTGATTGTTTCGTGACTCGGGGGGTTCGCGTTGATTGTTTCGTGACTCGGGGGGTTCGCGTTGATTGTTTCGTGACTCTGGGGGTTCGCGTTGATTGTTTCGTGACTCCAGGGGTTCGCGTTGATTGTTTCGTGACTCGGGGGGGTTCGCGTTGATTGTTTCGTGACTCGGGGGTTCGCGTTGATTGTTTCGTGACTCGGGGGGTTCGCGTTGATTGTTTCGTGACTCGGAAGGGGGGGTACTTAACAGAGAAAAGATTGAGAATCTCTAAGATAGCGGGTCGATCCGGAAAACATCGGTTTTTAAGAGTCTTGAGACCTTGATCGTCTAAAAAGCATTTTGAGCTCCAAAAATTCCTATGTATGATCCAGAAAAATGATTTTTTCTTTACCATTTCAAAAGGGGGGGGGGGGGGTCATCTCAACCACTCGCCTGGCTATGCCCCTGAATGATATTATACCAAGAATCAGAACAGCTATATAGAGTTGTTAATGTTCAGGAAGAAAACAGTGGTGTTCAAAATCAAATTTTTACCAAAGAAGCTTGAAACTAGAGCTAGATTATCTCTAATCAGCAAAGAGTCAAAGCTCAAAGTTGCTTGGGAATAGAATTGAATTTTTTGTTATCAGTGGATTCGTGCACAAGCTTCGTTCGAAATGAAGAAGTGAAAATGCAAATGTACAACAGTTATGAAAGAGGTGTCTCGAGTCGAAAATACATAGTATTATTGCTTATTAGAACAAGCATGATTGGCAATGGAAAACAGTATGCATCTGTGAAACGAATAATATTTTCACATTTACCCAGGAGAGGGGAAAACTGATAAGACGGCTAAATTATATGGCAAACCACGGCCTCTCGTCCAGTTACCAGTCCATGTTGGGGTCAGGATTAGTGTGATCATGCTCATAGGAGAGAATATAATACATTTCACTGGCTGTATAATCAATGCTGGTCAACAGCGTTCTTTATAATATTTATTTGTTTTCACAGTATTTAGTCTACAGTTGAGTTTTCCATTATCACAGATCATAGTTCTAAGTTGAAAGGTCAATTTTTTAACGAGGAAGTAAGTAAAGTTCCTCGTTTCCCTGAAGAACGCTTCTTTGATGAATTATTTCGATGGCCAGGAAGCCCAAAACAACCTTTCTTCATTGCAATCTGAATATAAGAAGTGTAAGATTACCAAATTAGAGAAAAATGCTACATGGACATGAACGTCCCAATAACTATCGGGCAGTGATTCCAACCTTTTAGCACTTATGGCCCTTCAGTTTATCATTCCAGTGGTATTTATAGCGTTCTTTTGATTGGTAGATTCCAAATCCCATTATGTTCAAACAATTCATGCTCAACAAAGTGAAAACACCCTGTGAAACAACCTTGTCAAGCTACGAAACTAGGTAGAACAGGGTTTTCACTGAACTAGGAGCTCTCATGAAAAGTGGAAGATAAAATCAGTTTGCGCCTAGCATACCGCTCAGCGGACCCTTTGGAGAGCTCTGACCCCAAGTTGGGAACCACTGCTATACGATGTCATAGCTCGATCACCTCGGTGCAGTGTTCTCGAACTCTTTGATTAATGATTTTCTTGCAATTTACCATTTTGTTCCATTTTGCGAATTGGATAAGATAGATTAGATTAACATATTTATCCCGGAGAGAGGAAAGCCTATTTCACGGCTTAACCATATGGCGAACCACGGCCTCTCGTCCGGTTACCATGCTATGTCGGGTATGGGATTAGTTAGATATTTGTTTTTTTCCGATACATGGACTTGATGGTGGAGAAAGCGTAACTGCAGCGGCGAGGAGTCCAGCAATACTCTCGCACATAACCACCCCGCATGGGATTCGAACCTGCAAACCCACGCAGAGTAATTAGAGGTGCGGTGGCAAGCGTATTCCTAACGCTTAGCACGATGAGCCACACCGCCGCGCCGGATGTTTCATTTGAACCATGGTGCAGCGATCGCAGCAGTATTTCCCAACCTATGGGTCGTGACCCAAACTGGGTGGCATGAAAATTTTCTTGAGTTGCTTGTTAAGTTACTGCTTTTATTATCTACTAAATGGTATTGTTTATTTTATATTTTTGTTGAAGTGTCGTACAACAGTAATTGCATATGTGAGAGATATAGCAACATAAAACTTGGAATCTGCTGTTTTTAGACAGGTGCGCAACCTTTATCACAGGAGGGCCAGATACAAGTAACTAGGTGAAGCCTCTTTCCGCACTTTCTATTTAGGTTAGCCCTGTTAGTAGTGGTGCTATTGATCTTCCGGCATTGATAGGGGTCCTTAGAGAAATGGTGACTTAAAACGCATAAATTTCTAAAGAAAACCACTATTCAAATTTATAGTAACACCGACTTTAAACGAATTCGGTGAGAAACACGTTTTTATAACATTGAGTATTATACAAAATGTTTTTGCTAGCTAGTTTTTGCTAATATGACAGTGGCACTCAGGTACTGGGATGGGCTTTGCGACGCAAAGAGATTGGAATTGTTCTAAAAACTTATTTCACGGGCACACCATTCAAAATTGGCACTTCTCAGCGGACCGCACAACTTCTCCTTGCAGGCCGCATTTGGCTCGCGGGTCGCAGTTTGCACATCCCTGAGTTAAGGCATTAGGATAACATACCCCTCTATTCAAATTGCTTCAAAATCAACTTCTCACCTGAGCATTATACTTTGCCGGTTTCAAAGTTTGCTTTATCTCTCTGAGATGAACTGAGTATCCATCGGATAACCACTGGAATGAAATGAACAATATTGAGTTAGGATACTATATCATACAGCAGTGGTTCTCAATCTTTTACTCTGCCTGCGTACCACCGACAAAGCCTCCTTTTTCGGGGTGGAGAACAATGGAAACAAGCTATGGAAGTGTTTTATATTGTGACACGCCATCCTTTGGACCGTAACACACAAAACAGACGAGGGAGTTCTCTGAACACAAGGACTGGTAGCACTATAAACTCCTCTCAGCGAAAACAAAAAAGCGTTACCAACATATTTTATCCAACTTAAAAGGTAATTGTTGCAATAATTCAAAGCTGCTCGACCCTCAGGCGCCCTGGCTTCGCCTATGTATAGTTAGACATCAATGAATGCTTTGTTCGAAGAGAAAGGTTTTCCATATGGAAAAACGAAGGAAAAAGGAGAAATAACTTACTGTGCATTGTGTAATCTGTTTCTTAGACGCTTTGCCAATGATATAAATCTGTTCATTAGTCAGCCCAAGTTGTGAATACACTGTTATATCTTTGTTTGACCCATATCCACCTACATAGTTGAGTTTGCACTGAAAATAAGACAAATTTGGTTAAAAAATCTAATTTGGGTTTTGCTTCAATTTCGAAAGGCAAAAAGTCATAGATTTTTCATGTTTGGCTCCTTTGTATATTAAAAAACAGAAAATAAATGATTGCAGCGAGAAGGCTTTTAGGTTATTTGTTGGGGCATTCCCACCTCTTTCATTGAGCTGGGTAGAGCTGATCAACTGTACGGAGTGCTCACTTAACTATAGGAACAATTAACTCAAGTATGCAATTAAACGAGTAGGGCAGTGGTTTCCAACCTTGTATAGCTCGTTGCCTCCTTCAGGAGGCTTTTAGCACTCGTAGCCTCGTTTATCATTTCAGTTGTATTTATATTGCTACTTCGATTGGTAGATTTCAAATCCCATTATGTTCAAACAATTCATGATTAACAAAGTGAAAAAATTCTGTGAAATAACCTTATCAAGCAATGAAGCTAGAAAGAACGAGGTGATTTCTTGTGAAGAGTGAAATAAAATAAGATTTGCTTCTAGCATTTAGCTACAGAAATCGAGTTTGGAACCGCTTGAGTAGGGGATTTGGAATCGCTTGAGTAGGGGATGCTGTAAAGAAAATGCGTATCCTTTCAAAAATAATGAATTAGCTTCTACAGAGCCAAAGTGAAGACAGCATATGTTAGCAGCTTTTGAGATAATTCGAACAATTTTCTTATTTATTCGAAACAACAAATTCTTATTTCAGGTCGAATCTAACTGTAATTGGCAAGACAAAAAAATAATTTCTGTATCAAGAAATGAAACTGGAGAGAACGAGGGAGTTTTCTTGTCACGTGAAAAGTAAAATCAGTTTTGCATCTAGCATACAAATCCCATTTTATACCCATTATGCCCAAATAATTCATGCTCAACAAAGTGAAAACACCCTGTGAAATAACCTTATCAAGCAATAGAATTATGAAGAACCCGATTCATAACTGATATTATCCAGTTTAGGGATTTAAAGTTATTACACCACTCAGTGAGAAGATACACAGATGATAAAATTTCATAGAAACCATAAAAGAAAACTTTCAAACTAACCTCGGTTTGAAGGTGTTTCAATAAATTAGTTTTCTGTTTCATCGGATCATGCACCAGACCATCGGAAAACCAGACAGGACCATGAGGGAAGTTATGATGTGCCAACCACGTCACAACACGATGCTTCTGCATGTCTGGTCGAGCTGTTACATAGATGATCAAATAGCCGAGCTCCTGCCAATGCCTGAAAAATTTAAGTAATTTTAATTTTATGGTGTTATTTAGATTGGTAGATTTCAAAAACAATTATGTTTAAACAATTCATTCTCAACAAAGTGGAAATACCTTGTGAAATAACCTTAACAAGCAATAAAACTAGGAAGAGAGGGAGTTTCTTGGAAGCAAAAAGTAAAATCAGTATTGAGCCAAGCGTTGTGGCCCCTGGTTGAGACCACTAATCTAATCTATATAATCCATTTATTCATACCCAATAACATCCAGTTTGGGGTTACCAGATTATTACACCCAGCAGCGGGATTCAGGCAGTTCGCACTGGTCCTATAGAACCGTCTCACAAAATTTTATGAGATAAGTGAACCGGTTAGCTTCACATGACTTTTTGTAATAGAACCGCCTGAAAATATGACATTTGTATGATGGAACCGGCGGACAAAAAATTTGAATCCCACCACTGATTACACCCCTCAGTGAGACCAAACACGTAGAATAAAAATTTGTAGCAAACAGAAATGGAAGAGCAAATCACCGAGCAGAAGCTGCATTACTAAAAGATAGTACAAGACTCAATTACCTTACAATATCCACAGACCCAGGTCTTACTTTAGGATCGGATCCCATGATGGAAACACTCGCTGCAAACGAGCCATCAATACTGAAGATAACACAGTCAGTGTGCGGTGGAAGAACAGCTAGATAACTATCTGCAATGGTCAAGTCTCCCCTGAATGGAAAAATGTCATATTTTTAAAATTACTGTAGTGAAAGTGTGGTGACTGGGAAATTGTTAACAGAGTGATTATTTGATGTTACGTGTGGCTGGAGATTACTAGATAACTGTCTACAATGGTCAAGTCTCCCCTGAATGGAAAAAATGTCATAGAGTGATTATTTGAAAGTATGGTGTAACTTCTAGATAACTGTCTACAATAGTCAAGTTTGCCCTGAATGGAAGGATATAATACTGTAAAACAACATTATTTCTGACATTATTTTTTAAAGATGACAAAAGAGTGAGTGATAATAACTTTATCAGTTTTGGCAATATCTGAAAGTAACTAATCACGATTGAAGCTCTTTTCAAAAGGAACATAATATACCCAGAATGCCTATGGGCAATGGTTTCTGCCTATTATAGGAGTATTTCATTACCACCAAAAGTCTAGCTTGAAGGCTTCCAGAGCATGGATTTCCTTGTTTATTTCCATAACAATGATCAATCAGCTATAACATAATGGTGACACAACATATAGAGATTTTATCAGTTTCCAAAATTTTTTACTTGGGCAGATTTTCAGGGCATGATTGTAAACATTGACATGTTTTGAGTATTTGGAGTTGTATTTGAGTATTTGTTGTTTTAACTGACATTAGTTTTTAGTTTACAGGACTACTCAGTACTGACCTCACAACCATCTTTACTGGAAATATACCGAGAGGCAAACGTTTATCATTTGCAACTGAGCAGGTGATCTTTCCATGAGAATCTGTAACTTCTGTTGCAATCAGCGACCATTCTTGGGATGAATTCTGAAAAAGCAATTTACGTTATATAGATTGGGACAGTGCTTCTCAACCGGTGATTCGCGGCCCACTGATGGACTGCCAAGCATCCCATGATGGGCCGAGAACTTGTTGCCAAATTATTCATATTTTTCTATATTTTGTGTTAGAATTAGAAATATTTCGATGGGATAGTAATTCTTTTCTCATGAGGATCCCAATTGATTCATACCCAGACCTATTTAGGCCTCTGAAAAAAAAGTTAATAAAGGTTGTCCGCTAAGTAGAACTCTCTGTAAGAGTGGGCCGCAATATAAAAAAGGGGTGCTCCCGAAGTATGCGAACCAAGATGGCGTACATCGAAACGTAACATGGGTAACAGGTTAGGGTTAGGCGATAATTTTTTTCAAATTTTCCTTATTTTAGTCCTATTATCAGTTCGAAGACTAGTCAAAAGCCTCCCGTAGTATTTATACCTAAAATTATGGCCTAACCTAGTACACATATTACATTCCGATGTCCGCCATCTTGGTTCGCATACTTCGAGAGCCGCAAAAAAGGATTAGAAACACTGAATTAGCAGGGTTTTCACAAAGTCCAGTGTTAAATTAGGTAGAAGAAGTTCGATGTGTTTTGTGCAACCAATGGTGGACATACAAAGAGTGTGTAAAAACATAATAGACACTCATTAAACAAACCTGTTTAAGATATACTGGGAACTGACTTCATAACAAAATTGAAATTGTAAGGGAATTTCATGAACACCCCATGTATATTACATATGCTTTACTGGGAAAGAATTTATTTTTCAGACTTTTGATTCGAAACACAATCATTAAGTTGGTGCAAAACATAAACCTCACGATTTTGAGAGGAGAAGCACTCTTGCATAACAATGTTGACTTAACAGGGTCGCAGAAAAGAAAATAATAATATAATAACGAGAATATCAGTCAGAGACTGAAGACTTATCGATCGAAAGTTAGGGGATCCCCCAAAACAGCGCTCTTACTCCATAGTGACACCTTGTGTCCCATCACTAATTAATTAATAACTCTCTAATTATACGACATAATTCGCCCAAAATCAATAGACTTCTGGTCCGAGATAAGATGAATGCACATGCAAAATTTGGAGCAGATTCAATCTCGCTTTCGTGAGATATCTAACAGACATACAGACAGACAGACAAATACCTATCAACATACTTACCGATAAAAAATCGATAAGTAATAATTAACTATATTGGAAGGGGTTGAGAGCCTGAAAGTTTGGGAGGCCCTGCTTCATCATATTATGTGAAACTGCAGTATTTTGTTCCATTACCAGGCAAGGGCCATACGAGAATAGCCCTCCGGTCAGTTATAGTTTGTCTTAGCCTCCTGGGTTTAAGTAATTAGACTCATCCTGAGCTTTAACTCCAAGACCCCCCCCCCCCATCTCACACAGGGCTTAATAAACTAGGCCAGGGTGGTCCAAACCAAGGCCCATGGGTCACACATGGCCCTCCGCTTCATTATCTATGGCCCGTGTCACATTCGAAAAGGTAATCAAAAAATCACATATTGTGTTGTTTCGTAATAAAATTAATCAAAAAAATTTTTTGACATATTATTACATCACAAATGTCACTAAATTGACTAGTGTTATGGCTAGCCGAGGCAACTAGCGAATGGTGTGCTTGGCAGTCTAAATTGTTATCTGGCTTTCTATCTTTTTGGTCGGGAATATAATATTATGCTAACAATATAGGCATCATAGAAAACTAAAAATAGAATGCAGATTCTATTAGCCTGGGATGGCTATGTCTGATAACTATGCGTTTGTACAATGAAAGTGTTTGTTTTGTATTGCACTATTTACCTATACTTGGCACTATTGTGGCCCGCGAACAATGCAAAAATTATTTTGTGGCCCCCGGAGCCGGCAACTTTGGACCACCCTGAACTGGGTGGTTGGGCCTTCCAAATAATAGTAGTAGCTTTTTATATATAGGGCCTTGTACCTGTGGTCAGGATTTTCAATTTATCCCACATGCTGCAAAATAGTGAGAAATAACTTTGATCTTACCATAGAATTAATATAAATGTCGACTTTTTCTCCAGTAAGTGCTACGACATCTAATGGTCCATAGGTAAATCTTCCAGATAAAACTTGTTCTCCATTTTCTATCGCTACGCAATCTTTTGCTCTGTGGTTTGACGTCATGTTCTGGAAATTTAAGTTTTTTTTAGATTTAGATTTAGAGAAATTTTGTTGTTTTTTGGAGGAAATTTTACGCAGTTCTGACACATGACGCCTTCCATCTTTGTGAGTTATTGATGAAACATGTTTCTTATTATGTGGGAACACTTAGCAAACTTTCTGGATGATGGATTCTATGTTATCAGTAATTTATGTGTATGGAGGAGCCATCACAACAAAGAAGTCACTTACAATTACATATATTTCAAGTATTGAGAACAAAAATATTCCATTTGATTCTGAAATCATCAGGTAATAAAAATGCCATCCTAAGCGTTAGTTGGGATTCAAGTTGAATAAGCCAACAAAAAATAAAAAAGTCCATAATAATATGTAAAGGTATTCTTAAAACCACTTACTCTAATCTTGACGTGAGTTCTTCGTTTTGCCCATTTTTCTTTCGGTATTGAGGGAGTGAACGTTACAAGTTTAGTTTCACAGTCGAGACAAACTGAAACATTTTCTTGGTGGACAACCTGTATGACATAAAATTAATATTTCCTTTTCTGAAGTTGTGATTTGAGCAGAACCAGGTTCTATTTAAGATAAGATCCGCATATTTATCCCGGGGGGGGGATACTTATATGGCCAAACACAGTATCTCGTCCAGTTACTAGTCCAAGGTGGTATGGGATTAGTTAACCAGTTACTTGTTTTCAGGTGCATAACTATATTATGCGTCTTTTGCCCACAAAGTCTATTACAGAAACACATTTGTGTGAGTGTATAGCGAGACTATCACACAAGGTCAGCACATGCGATATTTAAACTTTGTAACACACACTGCATATTCTATGTGTTTCGAGAGTCTTGCCACACACTAACCAAATCAATATTCTGTGTGTTTCAAGAGTCACATACTGGATATTCTATGTGATTTAGGAGTCTTGCCACACACTAACCAACACACACTGCATATTCTATGTGATTCTATGTAATTGTCAGACTAACTAACACTCACTGCGCCCTGAATCACATGGAACAATTTTCAATTCTCCTCTCACAAAATGAAAGAATCAGTGCCTCGTGTAAAGTTTTGCTTGTAATATTTTCTTACAGAATGAAAGAATCAGTGAAAAATCCAAGGCAAAGAGAGCACATATTTTAAATTTTTTTTTACATTTTTGAAATTTTTCAAAAACCGAAGCAATGCTCGACCACTCTTACCTGTCTTATTATAAAAGCAGCTAGATCAGTCGACTCCCAGAAACTGGCATAGAAGACGTGCGGTAAAGATACACTTGGAAACGTCGAGAGAGAATCCGGACAGAACAAAGCGTAGTCGAGACGTTGATCCCCGAACCACCGAGAAGCAACTGTAAAAAGATTTCAATGCAATCATTATTGGTTTTCGACAGAAAAAGAATCTATGTGTTAACTGTATCTTTATTGTATTTCTGGCAACTAGCATTTTCTTAGATGACTGAACATGAACTGTGATGTCATCATTTGCTGGTGACTGATCATGAACAACCAGTCGTGAAGGTGAAGCGGCCATATTGTGCTATCAGCAGCAGTCTGGTGCATAGTGGAGTTAGTGTTGCTCGTAAGTTACTTTGGTTATTGTTCTGGAGATTTATTAAATATACATTTGAACTGAATTAACACTATTCACTATTCACATTGGTCTGAAGCCAAATTATAAATATCAGAGTGAAATGTGATTTGAAATTTGTAAACCTTCATCGAAAAGCAAATAGATTGTTGATGGAAGACACACAGTGAGATGAATACGCCAGAGAGATGACTATAAATAATGATGTACTGGGTAAAATCACAATTATCCTATAAAATGGACCACAGCTAAGGTCAGGCTTTGAGGAAAATTTTTTTTTGGGGGGGGGAAGGGGGGAGTAGGTTCGAAGTCAATAAAATGAATATAGGAGGACATTTTAAATGCTCATATCAGTCATCGATTAAATATTTTGCGCTACAGAAAATTTGTTATCTGCTTAAAGGAGTGGCTTATTTGCGGCACCCTTTTCAAAAGCAGCTACAAAAGAATTTCCAATTTTGAAGCCCCCACTTCGACAAATTTTGGCTGCGCTCCAGGGTGTCGCTACTTGACAACCAGCAAATGGCCCCAATCACATATAAGACCTCATAATAGTTTTTTACTGGTTGAAAAAAATAACTTCACTCCTTGCGATTACATATAAATCAATTAAATATGAACAATTAAAAAAATTCAACATGCCCATCAAAATATGAAAGAGATGGCAACAATGCAATCCTACCTCTGCTACAGACCTCATCTTCTTGTATATCACTGTCGTCGTGGAAACATTCCATGTTTGAGTGATCATGAGTTATGCTTGACTGATCACATGCTATGCCTGAATGATTACCATGCAGCATAACACAAAAATAATGAAAAGTGATAAAAAAATGAATTAAAACATGCTCCTTTGCCAAAAAATGACACTATGTGACATCATAAGAACTTAATAATGAGGAAATAACCTCTTGAACATCAAATGCATTATTGCATCACATATCTGTAACATGCATGTATGTATGAGATAATAATACAATATTTATGTGTTGACTTGGATATTTCATAGGTTTACAATCGTATAGTTTGGTATTCAAGCATAGGATAGAATTTACATATTAATCCCGAGAGAAATGAAAGTCGATAAGTAAGCTTAATCATATGGCGAACCACGACCTCTCGTCCGATTACAGTCAATATCGAGTATAGGATAAGTTGTTTGTTTTCAGATGCATGGACTTGATGGTGAAGAAAACCGTACCTGAACAGCAGTTACGTGAACCACCATACGGTGGTTCAGCAATCCTCTTGCACATAATTAACCCTGCATGGGATTCGAATATGTGAACCCATCCGAATTTTGATTAACTTTATTTTGCTGTGAAACCATGAATTAGACCAATTATTATTGCATTGAATTTTTATACAAACAGAAATTTTCAGGAATTAAATGTAAGGTTTTAAGTTGCATCCAATTGCTTTGGAAGTCACATAATTTGCCAGTGCAATAGCTATCAGAAGTTGCTCACACAAAATTATAATCAACATATCCGGATGCAAAACGCCTGGATAGATAAGCTCTTAAAAATAGCCTAATTTTTCGTGCAATTGTTTGATTATTTAGGGACAAAATGCTGATTTGAAAATAAAGAATTACTACAAACCTTGATTAGCATTGTTGATGCCTTCTCCATTGTAAGATGAAACGCTCCACTCGCTGCCTCTACGTTTTTCTTTCGATTCCGATTCGAGAAATAAATGGAGGTTTGTTGTCAGACTTTCACCTGTAGGAAATTGTATGAAAACAAAAAAATTTGTCAGCTTTAACAGATTTTTTCCCAAAAGATACAATGCATTACAAAGTCAATTTCATTAGGTTTTCGCTCTTGATAGGACGTTGGGACAAAAAGTCACTGACATACCAGGTAGGTTGGCATTGATTACCAAATTTGTATAATTGTACAGAGGACATTGAGAACCAGTTTGAAGGGACAAGAAAAACGGAAAATATAGGTGTCAAGAGTTTTGAGAAAAATGCCTTATTTTTATTTAATTAAAAGCTTTTTTATTTGAAGTTGCTGGGGATTTAGATCATGTTGATAGGTATTTGTCTGACTGTTTGTCTGTTAGATGCACGTGATATCTCACGAAGGCGTGGTTGAATGTGCTCCAAATTCTGCATTCATCATATCTCGGACCAGAAGCCTATTGATTTTGGATGAATTATGTCGTATAATTAGCGAGTTATTAATTAATTAGTGATGGGACATGTGGTGTCGCTATTGAGTCATGAATCGAAACCGCAGTTTCGATCAATAAGTCTTCGGTCTCCGACCGATATTCTCGTTAATGATTTATAGATAATCCTTTATAAGAAGCATGACAGGGCGAGAATATTATAAGACAGCTAACTGTGACTGAAGTTCTTATACCAAGCATTGGATTCTAACATTGGGAAAATCGACACTGAGAAAGTTCATCTAATACAGGGGTGGGCAATTATCTTCCTGAGTGGGCCATTTCCAGATAATAAACTTGTTTATCGGGCTGGAGGCTCAATATGAAACTATGAACAAAAATGGTTTATTCGCAAAAAAATAGCGAAACAGGTAATGTAAACAAACATCTATTGTAACTAGTGGCACAATATTTAATGAGACTGATAAAGCCTACTGCTTAGATTCAGGAGCTTATTTAAATCAGCTTGCGCTGATTTGAGCAGGCCCAAATGGGCCAATTGAACACCCTGCAGGCCGGATTCAGCCTGCAGGCCGTAATTTGCTCACCCCTGATGTAATAAATAATTTTACCTAATGACAGAGATCTCCCATCTCCCAGTGGAAACTTGTGATATCGCGCAACATCTACTACTGGTATTCGAGAAAACCTGGAATGAAAATTAATTGAGAGATATTTCAAACGATAATTCCACTGAAAAATGATATATGATTTTCGTGTTAGGATAGTCGATTAGATGTGTTAAAGCAGTGGCTCTCAAACTTTCATCCCCCCCCAATTTCAAAGTTTTGTGCCCCTTTTTTTCTATGAGAAAAAAAAAAGTTATAATCATCGATTATTTTAATTGCCACATACTAATTATTATAGTGGAAGTGTCTTTATTTTCGTAAAGACCTTTTTTGTTTTCTTGTAGTTTTTCTCTTGCATGAGCAAGTTAATAGAACACAGAATTTTTTGTGTCAGAAATACGGGCCATAAAAGAAAAAAGGTTGAGAACCAATTCACTATGCACTATATTCAATATAGAGACATCAAGATAGAATTTTTTCTACCTGGAATCAAGCAAAGGTTCCAGTCTACTGGAAGTAGGATCTGCCAAGTAGAAAGTATTGTGGATTCTTCCACACGCGGGCCGTAACGGGGGTTCTTGAATTCCACTGATGGAGTTGCGAAGTGCAAGTATGACACCTAGTGGACTACCTGAAAACAAAATATGCTGCTTACAAACAACTTTTCATTGTTGGATTGAATGTAATTTTTTAAAATGAAAGGGGAGAGAGGAAAGTTAATATGATGGCTTGGGCATGCAGTGAAACCTAGTCTCTAGTCTTGTTACCAGTTCATGTAGAATGTATGTATGTTTATTTGCCTCAAAAATGTGACATGCATAATAATAAAACAGTAAAACATAGACGAGATACAAGTTCAAGACCTTACAGGCCTAAGACAAGTATAACTGTAGTTTAGAGGTGCATTTCGCGCCACAGAATAGCGATGCCAATTAATTTCTACTGATGCGGAGAAATTACAGTGCAACGCAAAGTTAGTTTTCTCACTCAGTAAGTAAAGGGGACTCGTCTTTGATCACAGTTAAGACCGACCATTGTTTATATAGCATTTGGCACATCCGAGGTGGGTTGCAACTAGGGCTGGGCATTTTCGAATACCTGATGATTTCAGAATCGAATCGAATAATTTTTTCGAATCGAATCTCGAATACTTGGAAGGAAGGAAATTGTATGTAAATTTCTTAGTATTTTAGGTCCTCCAGACACATAAATTACTGAAAACATAGAATACATCACTGTCAATAAAAAGAACACGTTTTCATCAATACCTCAATACAGAAAAGAGTCATAAGTCAGAATTGTGTTGAAAAAATATGGCTTCAATGAAAAAAAAATTGAGAAATTTACCTCGACCATTGGCGGAAAGAGTAAAACAAGATGGCGGCGATTCGAAAATTTGCTCTAAATCGATTCGAATAATTTACTATTCGATTCGAAATGCCCAGCCCTAGTTGCAACTCTTCCATCAGTGCCTATCATAAAGTTATATGCCCAAGATTTTTGCTTCCAGTGAAACTTTCATATCGATACTCTTTTCACTTTAATCTAGAGCTCAGGACCCTCTTTTTTAATACCAAGGACAAAGTTGTAAAATAAATTTGATGAAAATAAATTTTACGAACCTAATATAAATACGTCAGCAACTTCAAAATCTAGTCTCGAATTGACATCGAGACTCATCCCAGATGACGATCGTCGAGATAATTGTGGATTTACGAGAGGATGTGGAGGTTTTATTGGTGTGTTGGCATTCTTCTGTAAAATTTTTAAGGCTTCGATTAAAATATATGAGGAATTCATGGTGCTCCCGCAGTATGTGCACCAAGATGGCACACCTGAACATAGTATGTGTACCAGATTGTGCGCCATCTTGCAGGGGTGCATCTTCGCAGGGTGTTTTCGCTCTCTTTTGTGCAAATTGTTTTAACATAATGGGATTTGAAATCTATCAATGAAAATAACCCTATTAATACCTCTGGAATATTAAAGTGGGGGCCATGAGTGCTAAAAGCCTCCGAAAGGGGGCCACGAGTCATAAAAGGTTGAGAACCACTGGTATATGGGATGAACAACAGAAGTCTAACTATATAAAGTCTTTGAATTATCACCTTTGGATAACCTATTCTTGATCTATTTTTGAGAGAAACAGGCGGAATATTTCAGTTTAACATGGCCTATCATTTTCCTACACCCAAGTTAGGCTGGTGAACATAGAGAATTCGGAGATCTTAGAGACAGACAACACCAATGTTAGCATTTTTCCTTGTATTAAACTCTATATATCATGAAGCCCATTTTATTTCTCGTTTCAGCGATTTTAGCAACTTCTCTGTGTAACACAGTATAAATAGTGATCATAGCTGGTTCAGGGCCTTGAAAGGACTAAAATCTAAAACTGTGAAACAACTCATTATAAACTTGATTGAAGATAACATGCAAAAATTTATCAATATTTTCAACCACCATGCATATACTTCCATATATCACCTATATGAGTTATGTATTTTACATTATCTAAGCTAGAACATAAAACAACAAGCAACATGCAAAATCTACTGAAAACAAATCACAAAAAATGTGCAGGATAGTACAAACAAATAGATGAATAAAGAGAATTCAGGTCAAGTATGCAAACAAAATTATGTCAACTATATGATAGATGAATTCAAAACATAACGGTGAAAATTTGTTGAAGAAGAAGATCTACAGTGAGTAATTAGGTGGCCCTAACATGGCCGCATCCACATGTTTAATTCACAATCGAAGGATAATTACGTGCATGTACAACAATCAAGTAAAACAACATAACATCCATGCGAAACATTTCAATTGCACTTGAGCAAAGAGGTCAGAGTTATGAATAAAAATAGGTATAAGTAGAAAATAAATGAATCAAGGTCATGTTCAGCCTTTCTGTGCAGGGTCGTAGCCAGAGAGGAGGGGGGTTGGGGGTAGAAAGCCCCCTTTATAAAGGGGGAAAAAAAGTATTTCCCGGTATCGCACATAGCAATTTTTCATAACTCAAAACGCTTTTTAGACCCACAAGGGACCTCCTGAAGTATGCGCACCAAGATGGCGCACAACCTGAACTCAGATTGTGTACCAGGTTAGGGTTCAGGTTGTGCGACATCTTGGTGCACATACTTCAGGAGTACCCTCTAAAGACTCTTGCAAATCCACATATTACCCGCAAGCTGGAGTCAAATTTGAAAATTAGAACTTTCAGAAACTCCTCTTTGAAAATTACTGGCTGCACCCCTGTTGCTGTGTGATGTGTGCATTTACAGGTTTAAAACTAGCAATAGAGTCCTGTTGCACACAAACACAAATGGATTTCAGTAAAATTTCGTCTGACCAAAATCAGACAAACAATGGTCATCATTGTTGTGAACTGCTTGTCTGAGGAAGTCTGATTTTAGACAGACGAAACATTGCAGAAATTCATTTGTGTTAGTTTGCAACAGGACTCTTGAATTGCATGGTCTGGTTTATTCCTCAGACAAGCAGTTTACAAAATACAGCTTTCCTCACAATCCAAGTGTTATCCCACACTATTACCTATTTTCACTTTAACACTTTTCAATTGTATGTGAAATAATATTGAAATCGTGAGTTCTACATGCAACGACTGGCTTTCTAATACGTATGATACGTTCACAAAACATCTCGAACACTAAATCGTGCAGAAGGGATTCAACAAGTGCTCATTTGGATGCATCATGCTCCCACCTGCACATCCAAGCAATAGTTAGCACTGTATCGTCGATATCTTGAGACCGGGACCTTTAGGGGGTCCAAATCGGTGGGGGTTGGGTCTGGGATTCCCCCCATGGGCTCAACCTCTTCGTGTGTGAATCGAAATTTTGGGGAGGATGGTAAACTGTTGCTCGATGCATGGCGATCTTCTTCCTGAGTTCGGAAAATTTAATATTCGGGGGGTTGTAACAAATTTCACAAAAATCATATAATAAATAAATTTGTTTCATGAATTCAGATACATTTTGATGTCAAACTGTCAATTTTTGTGAAAAATAAATCCTTTTTAATTCATAGCTGAACGAGAATAAATAAGATTGACATAATAGAATAAAAGAGTGAATGCACCAGATGGTGCTTCAGAATTTAAGAAGAAAGGGTTACACAAGAATATATAGAGGGTGTCCATAAAGTCCCTTTACAATTTCAATTTTGTTATGAAGTCAGTTAACCAGGTTTGTTGTTTTTTAATCAATAATTGTTCAAGTATTTTTACTTCATTTAACACATCTGTGAGGACCAAAACAACATATGGTATCTATAAATTTCCTTTGCAATTTTAAAAACTCCCAAGACTTTATGGACACCATATATTATATAAAAAGTAAAAATAAAATTAGTGAACTGGATATATTTGAAGTTTGCAAAAAAAAAAATTGTGAAGAAGATTTAGTAAATTCAGCTGAAATTTAGGAAATTTGAAGTGGTCAGTCTTCAAAAAAAATTATGTGGTATTAAAATTGGGGAGAGCTCAGAAATAAGTGTTCAAGTGAAAAAGTGTTTGACAAGGCTTAGTAAAGCGTGTGAAGGTAATAAGTTGTTTGGAAAAATTCCGAAGTACAATTAATGATGATTGATTCTCATAAAATATTCAAAACTTGGAAAAAAAATCATTCTTGAAAAAGCTCATAAATTGTAATATATATTTTCAGAAAAGCATCAAGCAATAAAAGTCATTTTTTAGAATTTTGAATAGTTGATATAATCACCACTTATTTCAAAAATATAAATAAACTCAAACGTCCATTATATTATTTCTCATAAAGAATAATACAGATATTCGGTGCTCCAAAAGTATGCGAACCAAGATGGCGGACATCGGAACGTAACATCGGGTAACAGGTTAGGGTTAGGCGATAATTTTCTTCCAATTTTCCTCATTTGAGTCCTATTATCAGTTCGAAGACTAGCCAAGAGCCTCCCGTAGTATTTATCTAATTATGGCCTAACCCTAACCTAGTACACATATTACATTACGATGTCCGCCATCTTGGTTCGCATACTTCGGGAGCCCCAGATATTCTATGGAAACCCAAAAAATGTGTTATTGCCGTCATCTAATAAAATCTCAATTATTTTTTATTCGAAATTCAAAATTAATCCACCACAAGATTAGGAAAAAAGCCTAGAACACCTTTTTCATGCATAGTCCCACCTGATAAATAAAATTGATGAAAACATATAAAACCTTTTTCAACAAGAGTTTTAAAAATTCAGATTACTTAATAAAAAGAACGTTACCTCATGAGGGGCTAGAGAGGTACCCCATTTATTCCCGACTGTCGAATTGCTGCGTCTGCCTTCTGGCGAACAAACTAACATATCATAGGCAATTAGGCCGCCAACACTGTCTGCTATAATGCAAACCTGAAGTTTGAGAACAAAAAAGTACTTAGGAATGAAGGAAAACCAGTAAATAATAGAGGTTGCGAAGGTTTTTTGAAGAAGAATTTAAATTATATGAAAAATTAAAGCGTATTTGTTGGGTCCAATGCCATAGTTTTAGCTGTCAAGTCCTCAGAAGTTTTAAAGTTGATATTTCATTATTTTGGAGCCAGAGTTACAAATTGTATAAGTAGGACACTCATTTTTGAAATGCTGTTTCGTGCAGAAAAATAGTGAGTGGTGGAAAGAGTAGCATAAGTAGTATGTACAATGAAGTATAAACGGTGCAAGTAGCGCACAGCATTTCAAAGATACCTCGCATCGTTGATGATAGGAGGCCTAAGATACAAAAATTATAAAATGTACATCAAGGTCTGTATAGTTTCAACTCTTTAGCTACGAATGGTACAAAAAGGACAAGTGCTGGAATTGGTACAAATGGGAGAATTTCTGCAAATGACACATATGGAGCGTGTGGTATGGGTAGCACAAGTAGTAAGTTTTCAAAAAGTGCCCAATAATTTTTAGATACTTCATAATGTATACAAGATACAGTACATAAGACACAGAACAAAATGTATAGGGTGTCCATAAAATCTTCAATTTTTTTTAAATTGCAAAGGGAATTCATCGATACCATATATTGTTTTGGCCCTCACAGATCTATTAAATGAAGTGAAATACTTAAACAATTACTGATTAAAAAACGACAAACCTGGTTAAGATATATTGAGAACTGACTTCATAACATAATTGAAATTGTAAAGGGACTTTATAGACACCCTGTATAATCAATCATAGAATAAATGGTGCTCCCGAAGTATGCGAACCAAGATGGCGGACATCGGAACGTAACATGGGTAACAGGTTAGGGTTAGGCGATAATTTTTTTCCAATTTTCCTTATTTTAGTCCTATTATCAGTTCGAAGACTAGCCAAGAGCCTCCCGTAGTATTTATACCTAAAATTATGGCCTAAACCTAACCTAGTACACATATTACATTCCGATGTCCGCCATCTTGGTTCGCATACTTCGGGAGCCCCGAATAAATTTTCTTCTCACCTGGCCATTGAATCCTTTTCCTTCTTCAGACAAAGTAAAAGAATTATAAACAGAGTTGCATGAAGCAAACGTCAGGTTGACGGCTTCTGAATATTGTGAACTGTACGTTGCGTATGCTGATACGAGGGCGCTAGAGAACGGATGAGATGATGAGCTATCGTAGCCAGTTGGGCTAAGACTGAAAACAAAGGAATTTAAATGCACAGAGGAAATGATGAACACATAATGTGCAGCGTTATCTAACTATATTGATAATATGTTTCATCAGAAATTTGGTCTGCTAACGACTAACAGTCAAAGAAGTCGTCATAAATCGGATAGCAGCAGCAAAATAAAAATATTTTAAAAGGAAAAGAAATGTTGCAAAATATTAAAATAGTTCCTGCACTCTCCGCGCCTTATCGATCCCTCATAAGTTAGCTGAGAGAAAAGTCTACTTTACTTCTGCATCAATTTGGCACAGCTCGCGACTTTGCTCTGAGCAAACTTTCTGATAAAAATATATTATATAACATACAATTGGATGAAAATAAAACCCTAAAACAGAAAATACAACATATTAAGAAATTGAAAAACTTACTTTTTCAAAGCATTACAAGCTTCCACGCAAACAGGAGGGCAGGAAACAAGTCTGAAAGCAAATCTTCCCATTGCTGTCTTATAATGTGAAGCAACTACTGAATCAAATGTAGAGGAGAGGGTGCCAACATCAGCCTGCATGAGAAAAGTGTGTAGAATAGAGCAATCGCCACAATGTTCCATGTAGTGGTAAAAACGATTCGTTATTTAAGAGCATATCCTGAACCCTAACCCTATAAACCTAACTTGTTTTTATCACAAATACTTGTTTGAAAGCAAAATGCTCTTGCTATTTTTCCAATGTGCCGAAATTTCCTAAGGTGAAATTTCCTACGGCAAATTTTCCGGGCACAATTAATAACACTGTAATCTTTCTGTTTACCCCTAGCTGGGAGGAAGCTGGTAGGACAACTTATCTCATTTGATGGAAATCTGGAACGTTTAGTTAGGAAATTTATGGATTCTGTTTATTTTGGTCACTCAGTACCATCTTCATACCTGTTTAGTAGAACTACTACCAGCACCATCAGGAGATGAGTCCACAGGATTCCCACCGTGCAATACAAGGAATAATGTGTTGATTTTACAGGTTTCTGGCAAGTGGAAAGATGAGGTCGACTGTGAAACAAATAGAGGACAGCTGAGTAAACAGGACAGAGGTGGGTGAGCGAACACGTACTACTTTTAAAAACACCTTCCAAGCTAAAATCGGCGCACCGGAATTATTCATACCAAGATGACGCACAACCTGAACAACCATAACCTGGTACACATACTATGTTCAGGTTGTGCGCCATCTTGGTACAAATATTTCAGGAGCATCCTTAAAAAGTTTTCAACCTTACTTAAGGTTTTGTTTGCTTTTCCAATTCTATAATCAGTTTTATTTATTTTGTTTTCATCAATTATCTTATCGTCTATTATGCTGATTATGGAGTCAAAATAAACTGGAGTCAAGCTCTAACCAAATACCTCGACAGAAAACTTACCTGTGCTAGCGAATCCTCTTCAACACTGATCTGATAAGTTATCGTAGATTCTAGGTTACCTGAAAAAAAAAAAATCCTTTAACTTTGCAAGGCACATGAATAACATTGAGGCTTTTGCTATTACGTAGTTCTCAAAGTTTTCAAGCCACGCCCCCTTTTTAGAACTTGTCAAGTCTCGCACCGTTTGAGAACCACTGTTTTTGCACAATATTCGAAGCAAACAGAAAAGCCTGCTATTCCAGATTCACAGTTAAATGAATATTTATATAATAAAAACCTGCCAGAAATGATTAATCTATTATCTAACTATGCCTAAATGCACATGTGCACATGTATTCATATATTCAGATTCAGATAATTTATTTCTATCATGCAAGAATCAACACAAAAATTAAAGCACGAAAAATTGACAAACGTGTATAATGACAATCGTAAAAAATTAAATATACACATCAGAATTCATACAAGTGAGAGAATCATGGAAATAGATAAGGAGTCGCGAAAGACTGTGACAGTCATCGAGTCAGCGACACCTGTGGGCTGAAGATTTAGAGGGAATGACAAAAAAAATTATACAAATTTAATCAATCATAATTAACAGAGAAACAAAATCACAAAATACCACCAGAGTTATAATACACGCGACAGCGCCCTCGTGGGGTTCAACTGTGCGTCCATGGACCGTAACAAGAAATGAATGAAGCTCGTTGCTAGCAGCGATCAAAAGCTGGTTCATATATTATTATTTGTAAATTTCCAAGGCCACAGGAAATTAAAACCATCTTCTGCCAAATTGAATTCAAGCATTCATTTCGGGCACCCCCCTTATCACCTAAAATTTCATTATCTTACCCCCATTATCATTGACAGGTACAATTTCCTCTTCTACCTCTCTCTTCAGTTCATTTTCCAAACTTTCAACCGAACCCCACCGATCTTTCTCCAAACTATTCAAACCACTGTTCGAACTGATCTCAAAATTCTCTAAAAAAAGAGAAATATTTATGTGAAGAGAATTGACGTAGCTGCAAGAATTGCAGAACTCCTCGCTAGGGATGCCACTTTTGGATTTACGAATCGGATCGATTCGAATCGCATCTTTTCCGGATCGATTCGAATCAGATTTACGCGATTCGGAAAAAGAGAGCGATTTAGCGAAAAAAAAAAACATTGAACGTTTGTTAAATCGTCGTTTTCGGCGGCTTTAAATCTGCCAGAGTGTGTTTATGCGGCACTCCAAATAACGCCAAATTACGGGACCGAAAAAAAAAACATTGAACGTGTGTTAATCGTTGTTTTCGGCGGTGTTAAAACTACCGAATGCGTTTATGCAGCACTCCAAATAACACCAAATTACGGGACCGAAAGAAAAACATTGAACATTTGTTAATCGGTTGTTTTCGGTGGCGTTAAAACTGCCGAATGCGTTTATGTGGCACTCCAAATAGCAACAAATTACGGGACGTAAATAAATGAAAATGAATTTTTCGTGATTGACTTTTTTACTTGTCTGCCGTCATTTGTTTCAAGTTCGACACAACACACTCTTTTACGCATCACTCGAGATGATGTGTGGCGTAATTACCAGCAAACTGCGAGTTCAGTTTTCCACTAAATAGCCGAAGTTTCCATTATGCGCGAATTCAAATGGATCGTATACCTGAAAATTCGTGACAATTTTGATGAAAATTTTCAACAGCACACCTGCGCTGCGACTAAGTTATTGTACGCCCTGGCATGATTGGATAAAGAATCGGCCACCGACGTCTAGATAATGTTTAATTTTGATTGAAATTTAATTTAAACTTTGTTCTGAGAGCAATATTTTGCGTACATTTGAAGAGAACTATTACTGAATGAGTTCATCGGCCGGCAATGTTAATTGACAATCATGTTTCTCATCCTAAAATATATATTTATTTTGTTTGCGTTTGTCAGGCTTCCACTCGAGTGGCGATAAACGAAATCAGAGGGACATAATGCAATAGTACATACACGTCTTTTTTCAGCTGTTACAAAAAAAAGTAGTATTTACTTTTAATTTTGTTAGCGCGATACAAGCGAATAAAACATTTCGGATTATTTCGAGCAAATGTCATAACGGACAGGTGGGAGTAAATAATACTTGAGGAATGGCAACTTGTGCACTGTTTTACATCAACACGTGGCAGATTTCATACCAGACCGAGCATACTGTGCGAATGTCGTCTTACTTTAGCCCCAGCGACCATGTCCGATCGAGATAAAGCTTCAACCAATTATCGCTCGTCAGCGCGGCGTCCATTATGCACATTTGGACTTTCTGAATTACGAAATTAAACGTAGTCCACATTAATAATGAAGCCCGAGTTAGCCAATAACGCTGTTAGCCACAAATAATACTTTCTCTAATATTTATGGAAATTTTTGTTCGCAATCGTAGTCGGATGAACGATTGTTTTTATCGAATTTAATTTAATCGTGGTTAATTTAATCGTCTTCAATCATATTCTTGTAAGCATTTCCCATTTATAGTAATTCAGATGCAATTAGAATGTTTTTGTCGTATTACTCTATGCTGCTAGCATAAATATAAAATATTGTACTAAGATTTTGAAGATAAAGAATCGGTAATAGGCCGGCCTTAATTCAATATAACAAGAAGGGAAATACCACGGTCACATATACTGGTGTGGGACAAGGAAAAGCAGTGCTGTTACTGTGTTTACGACATAACAGTACAACTGTTCCCTGCTTATTTTCTCATATGAATTCAATCAAATTGCCTCAGCCCTGATACAAGTATAACACAATAACTCAGTATTGTAAGACTCACAGATAAGTTGCAACAGCAAGTTTTTCATCAATGCATTTATTAGTGATATCTATGACCTACATCTTTTTTATCATGATGAAAATAAGTGTGGCTTATTCACTGAAAAACCCTTATCATCCTTGCTATATAGCCTATTCCATTTTCAAATTTTTTTTCTTCTAGATTTGAGCTTTTTTGTGACTTTGGGCAAACATACGCATGTAATAAAAAAAAAAAGCTTAATGGAATCAGATTCGGAAAGATTCGATTCGAAAAGTTTTGATTCGAGATTCGATTCGAAAAAAAATGTATCCAGAAGTGGCAACCCTACTCCTCGCAGCACAGCAAAATCAGGTATTAAATGTGGAAACGTACTAATAGTCCTAACTAGTGTTGATGATAGCAAGGCACCTTTTTTTGTCGCAATATTTATATTACATCCATAAAGTCCCTTCTCAATTTCAATTTTGTTATGAAGTCAGTTCTTAATATATCTTAACCAGGTTTGTGGTTTTTTAATTAATCAATATTTGTCCAAGTATTTTTACCTCATTTAATACATCTGAGGCCCAAAACAATATATGTTATCGATAAAATCATTTTTCTATTTTAAAAAAAGTTAAGAATTTATGGACACCCTATATTTAAATTTTTAGTCTGGAAATCATCTTATTAACGCTACATAATTTTTGGGGAAAATACTTGAAAACAGTTTTTGACCAGTTAGCACACTTAAATTCAGGAACTACTCTTAAAAATTAATCTCCATGAAGTTATTAATGCACCAGTTGCTTCTGAAAACAACACTTTTTGGATTAAAATTAATATTTCATATTCAAATTGTTATCCACGATGTGTTTAAAAATAGTTTTATTAGGCTTAGCCATGTATAAATATGGCATGAGTAAATACCAAGTGGTCGGCCGTTGGCAGACTTGTTCATGGCAAATACATGAATGAGAAAATAATACAGCGTAATCCCTAATGGCGTAAACAATATAAATATTCATCCGAAAACGAAAATCTATTTCTGGGTGGAAGAACGATTTATTGATTTGAGTCCAAAACAATCATCTTTAAGGATTAAATTGGACAAAAAATGGACATCAGACAGTTTATGGAAAATGCATGATTTATATGGCAGTGATAAATTTAGCAAACTTTAACTATTTGAGCACAACCTGTGTAAAATTTAAATAGATAGTTTTAATACAAACAACTACAAAGTAACCAAAGGGTTAAGCGTGACCTGAGATTTTCCTGAATTATTAATAAGCATTGATTTCTTCCCGTCAGGTGATTAAGATGTGTCGATAAAAATTAAACTTCGCCAATACAGTAGGGCGTTACGTTGGTGTGAGGGGATTATGTTGTTTATAAATGAACTGACTTGTTTATCTCTCAAAGTTTAATTTACTTTCAAAATTAAAAAGCTATTTAATCATTGAAAGTCTTGAAAAGGTAAATATACATTCTGTTTACCACAACGGAAATTCTAAAAAAAAACGCTCCCCGTAATATGTGAACCAAGATGGCGAACACCGGAATGTAGTATGTGTACCGGGTTAGGGTTAAGCTCCATATCACGATTTGTAAAATTCGTTCTCAATTTTAAGCGAATAATTTTATCATTACTGTCCCCGGGATGCAATTCGCATTTTTATTTTGTAATTTTCGTATTATAATGATGATTAAAAACTCCGCCAATTGGTCATCGCCTGAACACTCAGTGTTAAGTATTCGAGTAACTCAGCTTTGGGTTAAAACACTGATACTAAATACTTCAATGAATCGGCAATAATGGCATTTCTATGTGGTCAAAATAATAGTTTTTCCTAAAATCTCAGGAAATTTCCATAGAATACTTTTAGAATTATTTACTTGTCTTACTTATCTGTTTCGACAATTCTAAATTTAAAAAAAAAACGGTGTTAACGGACTTAATGGAAAATTAAAAATTCAAAAGGCGCAGAAAGAAAACAAAAAACAATAACCCAAGATTTCTCACATTTATTGTTTTATTCACACAAGTGAATATACCCCCTGACCATAGGTTTCAGTCCCTTTATTCAACTTGATGTAAAGTAGGCGAACAAAATTAGTTACCTCCATATCGGTACACATACTTCTGAAGCGCCCCCTGTAATGCCGGACTCGTCCCATCCCTAGTAAAAACACAATATAAGTAAAACCAACTAACCAATCGCATCAAAGAATTCATCCTCGTCAGAAGATTGATCCGAGTGTTGTTCTATGCTTTGCATTCTCCATTCTGCTATGGTGGGTGATAGAGTAGATTTACCTGAAAATATCGTAATTATTGATTTTTTTTTGTTGTCATTGGATCGGAAGATTAATTGGAGCTTTATACAATGTTGGGTCCTTGTTGGGTCCAATGTTGCACTAACTCCAAGGATACCATAGCAACAATCAAAAAGGTTATACTGAGTGAATATTGGGGTTGTGCACTTGTACCCTCTCTATTTTCTTTATGTTTGTGCACCTATATCAGGGCGGTCCAAGGTTGCAAAATTGGAGGGCCGCAAACACATCTGAGAAGGCATTGCGGGCCACAGTTGGGAAAACCAAAAAGTGATCAAAATACTGCAATAAAATGAGAGTTTACTGTCCTAATCAGCCTATTGTTATCTTGCATCGATGGTGTTTTTTATTACTTATGCGCCGGCATAATGAATCACCGGATTTGAATCACCCGGGCCCATATGCTCTGATTGCAAGGATCTTGTAGCACGAACAGAAATGTATATTGAGTGATTCAAAAGCCTTGCATCACACTTCCACAGATTCTGTGAAGATCTGTGACGGAATCCAAATCATTTGAAACGTATTGTATGCGTTCCGTTTTTTGGGTCACTCCGTACTTTCCAACTTACCACTGGCTTTACTATGATTTGACCACATAGAGCTTGATGACGTCTGGCGTGAAAGTTTCTTTTTACGAGTCGTTGTAACTGAAATAGAAATGAGAGGCTTAGTTTTGATGTTTTGCATCATTTTGAACTTAACATACTGCTCAAAAAGGGAGTGTCTACTCCAGAAATGATGGCTTCACATGATGAATATATAAAGGGGGCTACCCTGGGTTTCGGTCAGAACACCCCCCCCCCCCCCCTTCAAAATGAGAAAAAAAAAAAAATTAAATTTTTTATAGCTTGAAACTTGAAATGCTCTTTAGACCCACAAGTATCTTGAAAACCCGGACTCGCATGTTGTTGCGATATAACTTGTAAGTTAGAAATTTTTTAGAAAATTTCAGACACCCTCCATGGAAATTTCCTAGCTACCCCCTGAATATGTTAGAATCGCCCTTCCATCAACATCATCCAGGGTGTTTTTAATCTGATGTGGCCAAAAAATTTCCAGTCTTCCCAGTCCCAATCCAAAAAATATATCTCGGTAGTCGGTACACACGAGTCGTTTTTTGTTTTGGGACTTGCTCAGATTGGAGGTATAAAAATATGCCATAAGAAATATTTGCTCAAAGCTAGATTAAGAAACCAGTTTAGAAGTACATAGAATAAAGACAAGCTAAATGGAACAACTCACAAACAATTGTAATAGAAAACTTCAAATAGTTATTTAGGACAATGTACTCCAATTATATTGTGAAACAACATAAACCGGGATTAAACGAACCCTAAATATGAATTTGTTGAAATACTGCTATCTACTAACACTTTATTGCAAGAGTAAACCTATATACAGTAACTCAGCTTTCTATATTCAGTGGAAGTTCTAGTCAGTGGAGTAGCCAGGGGGGTAGTTTTGCGGGCCGAAACCCCCCCATTTTGAAATGTAAAAAAAATAAAATCCTTTTTCTGTATCATATAGTTATATAGCAATTTTCTGTAGCTTGAAATGCTTTTTAGACCCACGAGACGAATAAAAACATGCGTATTCCATCGTTCGATCGTTAGGAGTTTCGATCTAACTTGACAAAAAAAAAATTCAGAACCTCCCTTTCTATTTGAAAATTTCTTGCTGCGCCTTTTGAGCAAACTGGCTCGACGATGGGGCGCATGTGCTAAGTGTTAGGAATATGCTCGGATTGCTCGTCACTGCACTGATTACCCTGAGTAGGTTCCAAGGTCGCCGCTGTGATTAACGTTTGCTGGTCGGTTACGGCTCCACCATTAGCAAATAAATAACTGGCTAACCAATTCATACTAGACATAAACTGGTAACCAGACGAAAGATTGGGGTTTGCCATATAATTACGCTGCCTTATCGACTTTCCTCTCCCTGTGATTAATATGTAAATCTTATCCTGGCATTGCAAAATTAATAAATGAGTCGAATCCCAACCCAGCAGGTCATGCATAATATCCCTTTCTGAATGCTAATTACTATTCAAATTGGCAATCAGCTTATCAGTAAGCAGATTATTGGATAAGCAATCCCAGATGAACTGTATTGATTTAGATAATGACACTTAGGAGATATACCTCTAATAATAAATGATGTGGTTGGTCCCAGTTTCCTGTTATTCTCAATGTAATACCACAAAGATACCACACTCGCATTGCAGAATAAAATTTCTGCAACATTGTGGATTTGGAGATAAGGAGAATCAGAATTTGAAATTGATGCTATTCAAATTTTTTCTTATTTCTTTTCAGAATCTAATATTGCAAGCTTGTTATTAATAGGGTACTCCCGTTGTAGTGTGTGTACCAGTTTAGGCCATAATTTTATTACGATTTTCCTTATTTTAGTTTTATTACAAGTTCGGGGAATGTCTGTGTTAGCTAAATGAATATACCCTCTTGCCCATAGGTTTCTGTCCGTTTACACAACTTGATGTAAAGTAGGCGAACAAAATTAGTTATTTCCATATTGGTACACACACTTTTGGAGGGCCAAAATATGCATAAATGGGCATTACGAGTGTCAATATAGACTTACTTCTACAAGCCAATGAGTGATTTCAATTACAAAATTTCAATTTACATGGCAAAATAAACTGCGTAAAACAACGTTCCCCAACAGGGGAGAAAGGTGAAATTTAGAAGTTTTTTGGGAGGAGATCTCATACAATTCTTAAAAAATTTAGAAACACATAAAAGCAATAGCCTTCCAGGGACAACGACAATCCAGTGGTAGAAGAGAAAAGTGATTTTTCATGATAAGCAGAAAAATACTAACAATGAGAACAGCGCTCCAGAAGTGTGTATACCAATATGGAAGTAACTAATTTTGTTCGCCTACGTTACATGAAGTTGTGTAAAGAGACTGAAGCTTATGGGCAAGAGGGTATATTCACTTGGCTACCACAGACAGTCCCCGAACTCGTAATAGAACTAAAATAAGGAAAATCATTTTAAAATTATGTCCTAACCTGGTATACATACTACGGTAGTACCACAAGAACAACATAATAACAAAATGATCCAAAAGTCCAACAAGGCTATTTGCATAGTAATTACCACAATGTGGTTAAATGTCCTTAGATGATTCGAATCGCTTTATAGATGACATCACTCGTATTAGGCTTCCAATAACATTAGTGGTTTATACCAGTTTCCTGTTAATGTTAAAGCAATATCTGCATAACCACAAGCATTTTATTGACTAAGGGATATTTACTGGAATGTCCTTACGGTTTGGACGATCAAAGTGAATTTAATATTTGAATATTAATGATGCTGTTACAATTTCAATTTCGTTATGAAGTCAATTCTCAAAATATATTAACCGGGTTTATTTTAATCAGTGTTTATTTAAGTTTTTTGAGCTAGGCCTCATTGAAAATGTACACACCTTGTCCCTGCATATCTTCCATACTTTTCCTTTTCACCAATTCAGGTTGTTCATCATTTATTCCATTCTTAGCTACTTGTGAAAGGGGTACTTGTGTTGGTAACTAAATAAAGAAAACAACCGTTTTAGGATATGCAAACACATTCACTCTACGCTAGGCTTCTGTAAAGGATTATTTAAGCGATTTGAGATTGGGAAAATCGAAATATCCCGGTCATAACCAAGCTCAGAAAACGAGCAGTTGAGCGCTGGGATTGAGCAAAATGTTGAAATATACGGCAAAGTATGGGAAAGCGGCACAAGCTTTAAAAACCTGAACAATGATGGTAAAAAGCATCAAACATTATAGTACATTTGAATTGCCTATATGTGATTTAGTACTGTGGTTTTTTTTCAACCTTTTTCTCAAGCAACAAGCAACCCAAATTTAAAAAAAAATAAATAAATTCCCACAACCCAGTTCTCAAATATTAAACGTCATGCAGTGCTTTCATGGTCGCAAAATTGAATTACTAATACAGAAAAAATTACATGATATTTATTTTTATTATATATTTTATTATCGCTACATCATTATTTGTATGCCATCAGCAATTTTTTGAAATCATGGTGTGGCTTTACTTAAGTAAAACAGACTTCCCAAGTTTTGCTCTAATCGACCGTGCATCATCTGCCTTCACTATTCTTCTCGGTGTGAAATGAAACTACTCTACCCCTAAGTATATTCCTATAGAACTACATATACATAATACAATAGGACAAACTTAGCCCTAAGTCTAATAACTGGCATCCTGCTGAGTTAAATTCTTACACATGAAGAAACAATCAATAGAGAATCAAGTAAATGTCAGATAAACTCTACAAGTTTCATGAATAATGGATAATTTATGAGTTCGCCTTCCAACTTGGAAAATATTGTTAAAGATAAGTATGAAGGATAAGCTTAGAATTGCTAGAAATTAAGCCTGGCATTGTATAAGTGATTATGGGGTATTATCTATAACAGGGGTGACGAACCTTTTTCAATAATTGGGTCAAAACGACTTTAAAACACTCAAAACATACTGCACTAGGTCCAAGTGAACCATTGCTATATTAGAACAATCTCTGGATCTACTATAAAACCTACAACACCATGTTAAATTACTTTCAAAATGAGGATAATAGATTGCTTCTCGGTAAACAGTAACTGTTTGCTCACAGCCTATTCACATTTCTCCAAAGCAAACAAAAAGAATATTATCAGCCATAATGTGAAACTACTACACTGCTAGTCATTGACTTAAGCTTGGAGGTTAATTACAGAATAAGCTTTTCTAAATATTTTCTGACCCTCAAAAACGATAACTCAAACTATGTAACATTAACAAGTCAACTAAAATAGTTTTTCTATGTAGCCATAACTTTCAAACGAGAATATCGGTCAGAGACCGGAGACTAACTAGTTAATAACTCGCTAATTATACGACATAATTAACCCAAAATCTATAGGCTTCTGGTCCGAGGTAAGATGCATGCACATGCAAAATTTGGAGCAGATTCAACCACGCGTTCGCAAGATATCGCGTTCATCTAACAGACACACACACAGACAGACAGACAGACATACATACATATACCTATCAATAAACTTACCGATCTTAAGATCGATAAGTAACAATTACAATAAAACTAGGCAAAGCCCTGATGTCTGCCCTAATTAACAAGTGTTCTACAACTCAATAATAGATTATCCAGTTTCAATCAATATTTATTATTATTAATCAGAAAGCCACACATCAGCTCAATAACATTTCCTCTAAAGCAGTGGTTCTCAACCTTTTTTAGTGGCAAAGCCAAATTTCACACACTTGAAAGGTTGCCCCCAAATCGGCCTAACAACTACGATGACATAAGTTCAACTACTGCACTTCAGTCTTTCAATTTCAAGTCAATTATTAATTTAGAATGAAATATTTCAACTAAAAATGATTAATTTTTTAAAAATAATGAGAACTGTGGTTAAGACTTCTTAACACTAACCTAATCCAACAATGTCAAGGAGAGCTTTGTCCAATTCTTTGAAATACTATCGCAGTTGTTTTCAAATTTTTTAAGCCACGCTTCCTTTATAGAATTTGTCAATTCTCCCCCCCCTCCCCCTCAAATATAACTAACTAACAATAAGCTACAAATTACAGATATTAAGGTGAAAGTAATATAACAAATAATAAAAATAACAACAACCACAACAGCTCTCTGCAATCTCTGAAGAATAAAGAAATTAATTATCCAGAATAAGGCGGGCAAGATCAAATCTTACAATTTTTTTCTTTTTTAATTACTTCCACCCCCCCTCAAAAAATTGTCTACACCCCCCTTGTCGAGGGCACCAACTCAACAATTTTTCTTATGCAGCCACAACTTTCAAACTAATAAATAAAACTAAGCCCTGAGGTCCGTACAGCAAATTCCTAAATTCCATTTAAAAATCAATAAACATTATTCCTACCGCAATCTACAATATGCCAAAACTGTCATCGAAGTTAAAGATCATACAAGGTCAAGTCCGGGGATGAGAAAATTTAACTATAGCTATATGTGGCTAATTATACAGAGCCTTAGCCAGGTAAGAGCAAATGAGGTAATAAAATTTGTATATAAAAATTATAGATCCTACATAATATGAAAATAGGGGTAGAATTATTTCTTAAAGAATATATTAGAAGTAAAAAAACAATCTTCAACCAGTGAAAATTTCAAAGCAATTGGTCCATTAGTGAATGAGAAAAATGAATTTTTCATAACAACAAAAAAAAATACCAACAACATAATAGCAAAACGATCAACTTTGCGTTCAAAAAGTTTTTGTGGTCTAAATTTTTTTTCAATAAGAGCTGGAATAGAAATCTTCTTCAACGAGTTGGTGTCAAAATTGATCTCAGCCAGGAGTGAAAAGTGCAAATTTTCTCGCGATACACAGCTTGGTACTACTTATATATCAAATTAAACAGTCATGAATTTTTTGAAAAGTGCGAAGGGAATTTATCGATACCATATATTGTTTTGTACCTCACAGATATATTAAAGGAGGTAAAAATACTTGAACAATTACTGAATAAACACAACAAACCTGGTAAACATATATATTGAGAACTGACTTCATAACAAAATTGGGTGCTCCCGAAGTATGCGAACCAAGATGGCGGACATCGGAACGTAACATGAGTAACAGGTTAGGGTTAGGCGATAATTTTTTTCCAATTTTCCTTATTTTTGTCCTATTATCAGTTCGAAGACTAGCCAAGAGCCTCTCGTAGTATTTATACCTAAAATTATGGCCTAACCCTAACCTAGTACACATATTACATTCCGATGTCCGCCATCTTGGTTCGCATACTTCGGGAGCCCCCAAAATTGAAATTGTAAAGGGACTTTGTGGACACCTATGTTACAAAATTGTAAACCTACCTTTTCAGCCAAGCTATCACCTGCTCCATCATCACTATCAATAGATGAATCTCCTCCAAATTTCTTCTCTAATTCAGCTTGGGTCTCTTTCTCTAATCTTCGAATGTCGGCCATGTTTAGTCCAAACCATTCATCCTGCCAGCACCAGGCTTGACGATGCGCTCGACCCATGGTTTTCCGAAGAGCTGTAAAATTGTGAAACTTGGTGAGATGGCTTGGTTGTTTTAGATCAGGGTTCGCAACCTTATTCGATAAATTCCTTCTTTGCTTATTTTAAATCCTTATTCCTCACATACTATGCATAATAAGTCTGTAGCCATTATTTGTTCAATCTCTTAATAAATTCTTAGATTCTAATCTTGTGTTTTGGATATATTAAATTTTTGCAAATTAGGTGCGTTCCGGTTGTTACGATTTTTCCAGCTCATCACTGGACTAGGGTATAGGCTTTGCAACGCAAAGGGATTGAAATTACTCCCACTTTCCAGATTCACTAAATTAAAAAAACTTGTTTCATGGGGCGCGCACAATTCAAAATTGGCATTTCACTGCGGCCCTCACAATTTTTTTCTTGTGGGCCTCGATTGGTCTGCGGTTCATGGGTTGCACACCCCTGTCGTAGAAGTTCAGGCTTTTAAAAATGAAGTTTGCCATGCCAAGTAGTTATTTTCTTCTTTCACTCACCTACATCATGAATAAAACGTTCTATCTTTGATTGCATTCCCCAATATTTGAATTCAACCTAGAAAAAGGGTAAAAATTGTCATAGGATGAAAATTTCATATTTATTTTGGAAGGGAAAAGGGTCATTTTGGCATCGTAGGTTGAAACCTCAAATTGAAAAAAAAAGTAAAAGTGACATGGAATACAGATTTTATATTTTTTTTTGATCTTGGAAGGGAAAAAGTGACCATAGTTTGAAGATATCCAGTTGAAACCCAATGCTCATCACCTGTCCCGGGGTCGGGTATACAATTGGGCTGTCCCGGATATATTCCAGTCTCTCAAGCAATAATATCTTTTGAGTAGAAGAGATTGCTCCTATAACCTTGTTTTTAGTGAAGGTGTAAAATTACCACAAAACAGAATTACTGGCCCAAAATATCTTCAAATAACTTCGATGACCCATATGGAATCTTTATTGGAACAATTTAGAATCCTTTGTCTATCCATTATTCATTGTGTAATTATAGTAATATGGCAAGAATAAATAGGACTATACTTGAACAATCGGTGCTCTAGAAGTATGCACACCAAGATGTCGCACAACCTGAATCCTGACCGGTACACACATACTATGTCCAGGTTGTGCGCCATCTCGGTACGCATACTTCTGAAGGTCCGAATAAACTAATAGCCTGAATAGCATGGCAAAATGATGCACAAATTGAATGAATGAGTTTTTTTTCACTATCAGTGGCTGCTAGTTACTTATCGATCTTAAGATCGGTAAGTATGTTGATAGGTATTTGTCTGTTTGTCTATAAGACACTTTCATATGTTACTCGATATCTCACGAAAGCGAAGTTGAATCTCCTCCAAATTTTGCATGTGCTTTCATCATATCTCGGACCAAAAGCCTATTGATTTTGGATGAGTTATGTCGTATAATTAGCGAGTTATTAATTAATTAGTGACGGGACACACGGTGTCACTATGGAGTAAGAGCGCATGAATCGATCGATAAGTCTTCGACCGATATTCTCGTTTAGAGATTTGTTTGATTGAATGTGTGAAAAGGCTACGTAGATAAATCATATAAAATAAGTGAAACCCCTCAAGAAGTGCACTGACTCGAAACAGGTTCACAGCATCACAGGCGCATATTTTTGGGTATTTGTCAATATCAGAGACCAAAAGGCTTTCTCTCCCTATATTGGAGATTTTTAGAATTCTTTTTGTATTTTTATTTTTATTGTACAAATATTGTAATATGTTGAAAGTAAATATAACCAGTCTATACTTGAATAACATACAAATCAATAAAATCATAACACAAATGAGGCTTTTCAAACTATAATACTGCAACAAACCAACACAACATTCACAAGTATTGATTTCAATTTCAAGTCAAACTGGGTTTGCAAAATATATAATTGGCAATACAACAAGGTCGATGAACTTCATATGTTAAATAATCAATAGAATATTGTAACTTTTGAAAAGCTGTGAAGTAATTTATAAGAATGTACTTTGGCTTCCTTAGTCATCATTATGCATATTCTCATACCTGACCTGGAATGGTAACCGAACGAGAGGCCATGGTTTGCCACATCATTCAGCCATCTACCTCCTTCCAAAATAAACAAGAATGAATATACCATATGATTACACTGTCTTACAGCCTTTTATAGGAGACGAATCTCTTTCACTTCTGAGTTGGAGCACTACAATGATTAGATATGGATTCAAGAGCTATTGGTCGCTATTTAGTAGCCTGTAACTTTGCTTGGAGATCATTCTATTTTTCTAATATAATCGTCAAAACAGCTGTTTTGTTACTATAATTCAGTGAAGCGTCGCGGGCCGGATTATGTTACTCCGAGGGCCGGATCCGGCACGCAGGCCGTAGGTTGCCGACCCATGCCCTAGGGGTTCATGGAGGTTAATGAGACTTCATGCTTCAAAAATCTGCAGGATTAATTATCTAGTCACATAGAAATGTTTTCAAACTTCATTACAGTGATGTATCAGATGTTCTAAAGTCTGTACACAGGCCCTACGTATGATTAGGCTAGAAATAAAAGAACATATCAATTTTTTAGAGCAGTGGTTCCTAAAGTTGATTGATCGGAGGGGGCCCAAATTAGAAGCGGAAAGATATTCATGGGCCGAAAGAGGAGAGCGCTCGCAAGAGGCCAGTACAGTTCCATTACATTTGAACCCACGTACATTTGAACCCATGACAATTGCACCTGTATGCTATTGCACCTATGGAAATTTTTTTGTTTCACGGATAGTTAAACCCATACTCACCGTAACCCATGGGTTTTCGCACCCGCATATAGATTGAACCCGTGGATATACGCATGGGTTCAAATGTACATGGGTTCAAATGTACGGTCACCGGCCAGTACCATTACACAGTTTGGGAACCACTGCTTTAGGGGTTGCCATTATTTTAGTGTAATTTGATCATAGATTCTCATAGATTCTTATCCAGAAGTAAGAAGAAAAAGAAGTAAAAGAAATGTATCTATCTTTGAGGCAAAGTTATGTGTGACTATTAAAATGCCAAGTGAGCCAGTAAAATTCCTATATTTCTTAATGGGAACTAAATATTGACATAAAACATTCACAATTTCATCCCCAGATAATAGCCTAAAACCTCGAAAATTTTTTCTACTTTATTCACAATATTATATCTCGTTTATTAAGTAGTGAATAAAATGTATAAATAAAAAAAGTAAAATGCTCATGTCTCACCTTACACAATTTATAAGAACACATGACACTATGGCCATCCTTCCCTTTATTCATTTTAGCATTGGCAAGCCATTTCTCATTTAATGGCCCACGACCCGTTTTTGCAGATTTATACAATCTTGGATCCTCCTCCTTCAATATCTTGTCTACTGATTGGTCAGTCACAATGTCAATCAAATCTGAGAAAACAATATTAAAGTTAAAAACTTAAAATCACACAATAGCTTGCACAAAGATAATCTGCAAATGGCTCACAGCTTTTACTCCCCAGAATATACTGTATATGTAGATATTTTTATGGCTTTCTCATTCCCAGCAAGCCTCAAAGAACCAGCTGGGTCAAACAAAAATTCATTTTTTTCCAGAATTAAAAAACCCAATGCAAAGTGCAAATGCAATGCAAAAAACAACGCAAAGTTTTAGAAGTCAGCTGACTTCTAAATATGCTTTTTGTGAGATTAAAGGTGACAAGAGCAAAAATACAATATGTATTTATTACTTCTGTAACGTTTCATCTGACCAAAGTGACATTTTCTCGGACAGTTCACAAAATGTACTACCATATTTCTTTCAAATCAAACAAAAACATACCAACAGCAATATTTTTTGAAGAATTAGTTCCAAAAACGTTTTCCTGGTCACCAGGGTCGTCATAATATTTAGTTTCGATATCAATTGAAAATTTATCGATAAAAGGACAGGTATATCTGGTCCTCGTATGTGGATAGGCGTTCCATGCTTCTTCGTAAACAATAAGTGCATCTTTGGGAAGTATTGCAACAAACCAACCTATAAAAAAGGCAACTTTTTTAATACAGAAAACATGATGTAAAATTTTTGTCTCGGGAAGATCTTTTGCACTATCTTTTCAAAAAAATTCTATCTCTGAAATGTTTGAAAATATTGAGAATAAAATTGGAAATATTTGAGAGGTTGCTTCCTAACTAAAAACTATTGACTGTGTGGCCTTTGTTATTATCGTAATAAATTTTTTAAAAGATTGAATAAAAGTGACATCTCAATCATAACATGCCCTAAAAAACTGACCTTTCAATAAAATCAAAAAATTCATTCTTAAAGTTTCTCCTTGTGACACAATTCATACCACATTCTTACAAAACAAAGATTGAAATTAGGGCAAATACAGATCATGCAAAAGCTGTAAGGGCTGCCTGTAAAAATCAAGTAAACGCTCAGGAATTTTATGACCTCAGAGTAATACTTTACAGCCTTTATAGGTATATGTTCACAGCATCCTTACAAAACAGAGACAGTAAGGCACTACAAATGCTACAAAAATCAAATAAACACTAAAATTATAGATTTTCAATTTAAAGTTTACAAAAATATATCTTACTAGGTATATGTTTACTAATATGATATATTTTCCTTGTATACTGCCCACTTCCCCCGAGTCCATTCTCATAAGGTCGATTTTCAATGATTTCAACACCACTGCCTTCCCCTTGGCTTTCTTCGCGACTCTTTTTCTAAAAAAGAAGAAGAAAATTGTATTACAATTCGGTAGGGAATGCATAACGAAAAATTTCATTGCGTAGTGGAAATACCCAAAACTGAACTGAAATTACTGTACTGTGATGAGAACAGTTGCGCTTTGGAAATGTTGCATACCACAGCTAAAGGTTAGCAGAAGAATTTCGTCCCAATTAGAGTGTGTACGAAATCAGTCAAATAAGTAGGCCTACGTGTATGAAAAAGCGACCTTCAGCATGTGCATGTACAAGAGCGTACATGTGTTTAGTATGTGTGCAAAAGTGGAATCTTCAGTGATTAATGTGTATGCATGTGTTGGAGTGTGAATATAATCAATATGTATAAAAAAATGTGTGAATGTGAAAGTATGTGCTTGTGTGTGTAGATGTGGTTAACATGAGCACAAAGGTTGGGAAAGTGTGAATACGTTCGATGTATGTGCAAAGAATGTGACCTTGATGTTTCAAATGTATGTGGTTTTTAAGACTGTGCACATAATCGATGTATGTAAATTTACTGCGATGAAACAGTCAAGCTTTAAAAATTTCACATACAACAGCTGAGGGCTAGCAGAAGAATCTCATGCAAATTGACAAAATACCTGTATCATATACAATTGGGCAATCCTGTACTCTTCTACAGTCATTGGCATAGGGATACGATATTCTTTGATCAGCATTGTGGCAAGCTAGCAAAAGGCAAGAGGCATCAATCAACATAGGACAAATTCTATGTAAAAAATGTTGTGTCCAGAAAGTCCCTTTATAATTTCAATTTTGTAATGGAGTCAGTTTCCGGTATATCTTTCACCAGGTTTGTTGTTTTTTAATCAGTAATTGTTTAAGTATTCTTACTTCATGCAACTCATTTGTGAGGGCCAAAACAATATATGGTATCAATAAATTCCCTTTGCAATTTAAAAAAATTCAAGACTTCATGGACACCCTATATTTTTAGAACACAAGCATGGAATATTAGTTAAGTGATGGCATAATAGATTGAAGATCTTAAGTTAAATTCAACCCTCGTCAAAAGTACAACAAATTGTGTAGGCCATACTTGAATATGGAGAGGTTCCAATTATTTCAGAAATTGTATGTCCTTAAATGCCAGTGGAAGTTTGCCTAGAGCTATTAGGGTATGATAATTAAATAAAAGCTCATAAAAGAATAAGCTTACCTGCTACTAAAACTATAAAGATGATAAAATATTCAACACTTCGTTATTTTATTGCAGAAATCATTATTTTTGGTTACTTGTTCGAAGCATTAGTCGAATAAAATCTACATTATTTACAAATCTAGTCTAAAATCTGTTCAGAGAAAGAAAAAGAATATAAATAAAATAGAAAACGAAACTGTTAATATTAGGCTATATCTTGAATAATAAGTCTGGAAATGAAGAGAAAAATATCCTGACGACAAAACTAATTCAAAATTAATTGCAATTAGGTAATAAATATGCCACTACAGATTCACAAAGGATTCATGAATGAAATTAATGCGATCTAGAAAAAAATACAAATTATAATTATTACCAAAAGCAAAGTACATGTGTGAAATATTTCATTAAGAAAATGACATCGAATAAGATTTCACTCTAAAATAGATCCGTTAAGAACATTCAAGGGTAATAAAATATAAGAGTTCATTGCCAATGATGCTTCAAACTGAAATATAATCTCGCAAGATTTGCAACTTCTGTCACAAAGATTGTTTTATACAACTCATTCACATCTTTCGCTCAGAGCAAAAACCTTCACGAGCTTACAAGAGAGTAAGCGGTAACTATTTTAGAAAGGGCAGGAATCTTTCAGGTACGCAATGCCTACTTAATTTATTACGCCCCGATGAGTTGATCGGAGTTTTGAACTTGAGATCTGTAACCTGCAATGCTAACGTAGTTGAGTCTGAAACTTTAACCATTAGGCCACTGCATCCTTCAGAAAAGATATTCGAAATAAGTCAATTCATAAAATTTCAATTCTTCAGCAAATAAGCAACATCGTATGCTTTTGCAAAAGCACGTTAATACCAGTCTTCTTGAATATGAATGTGACACTTATATGGAAATAATTATCATAAATGATTGATGTATGCGCATCAATTTATCAATGCAGTACATTAACAAGGGCAAATAAATCAATGCAGCGCAATAGACTAATGCAGACGAGGCTCCGGTTAAAAATCTCATACTCACTCAATTCTGAACGGAGGAAGATTCCATAGAAACCAAATTGGTGAAATGATAGATTCCATAGCAACCAAATTAGTGAAATGATAGATTCCATAGCAACCAAATTGGTGAAATATGAAATCAAAGGGCAACGGAATTAGCAACAAAGATAAGAAATTCCCAACAGACTTCCACAAATAGCTTTTCCCATAAACGTATGACAGTGATGGATGTGATTTACATAACAGGGGGATTTAATCTTTCCATATTTTCAAATAGAATTGACATGACTAAATTAATAATTTCCAAGAACCATATTTTTGGAACGTAATGATTAATTTCAATGCTATTATTGGGATAGGTTGGATTCTATATAACTGTATAGGCCTATGGTTTATTATGATTTAAAATCATTTGTGCACAGTTATACATGTTATTTATGCTGCTGTATTGAAAACTAATACAAAATCAATCAATTTATGGGCTATTGTATAAATATGTGACCAAAAGATTACAGATTATATATGTAAAGATAGTAAATTTATGATTTGGAAAAAGATTTTAAATAATTTATTTAAAAATTTATCTTCAAAAACATTTGAGATCTGACAAAAATACACTTCATTCAACTCGCTGTAAAAATGGAAATCAATCAATGTGATGCCTATCTTCAGGGCGTAGCCGGGAAAATTCAACGAGGGGTTCTGACAATTCTAAGAGTCTAAAAATCCTTTCGAGCTATGAAAAATTGCTTTGTGTGTTACAGAAAATGTTTTTTTCATTTTAAAAAGGGAGGGAGGGTAAACGACTAGATAATCGAACAATTCGGTAGTCGACCAAAAAAGGCTGTGGCGGTACTCATTCGATAATCTAACACATATCCTGAATGAATTATGTTCGACTACCAAGGTATCACTACTGTACTTGATGTACCATATATTTAGAAAATATTACCGGTAGTTCAGATTGCGTAGTAAGTAAATATATAATAAGTGATAACTGATCTTTATCTAATACTTTGATTTAACTCTGCTACTTTATTTAATAGAGTTCACGAACTCATCACTTATTTCTCATTTATATAGAAAACTTTAGATGCTCCACAGGCTGCAATAAAACTAATACCAAAATAAAACACATGAAACTGATTCTTTTCACAAGCAAACAACATCACCAGAGACTTTTTAAAAACACCAACAAGAGATAGACATTTTCGATTCCATATAACATTGGCAAAAGATATAATAAGTAATAACTAGTATTAACGATCCTTTTCTGTCAACAACATTTCAAGGCAGTAATATCCTCTATTGAAGCCACTTCTCAGTAGAGGAAAATTCAGAAACTACCAAACTTACAGATGCCAAAAATAGCACAATTTTTCTATAAATACGATGAACTCTTTTCAAATGCCCTTATAATAGAAGTGCTAGGTGTTACTCATTGCATGACTACTGGTAAAACAGTAGCAGAGCAGAGGAGTTTCTCAATCAAGTAAAGAATAACTCAATTCACGTCAGAGGCCGTTAACATACGCCATAGAAACCAAAAAATAATGGTGACTGTTGAATATAAAAATGAATCATTTCGATTGGGGACATATTTATCAATTGAAAAATGGGGCATCTCATGAATCAGAAATATAATATTTCTTTATAAGGCAAAATTTTTGGTACTTCCATAGAGTGTGTACTAGATTAGGGTTAGGCAATAGTTTTATTCCAATTTCCCTTATTTTAGTTGAAGTAGAGGTTCGGGGACGGCCTGTGTTAGTGTTAGCCAAGTGAATATAACCCCTGCCCATAAGCTTACCTCCATATTGGTACACATACTTCTGGAGTACCTAAAAAGTGCTACGTGTTACTCATTGCATGGGGCTCCCGAAGTATGCGAACCAAGATGGCGGACATCGGAATGTAATATGTGTACTAGGTTAGGGTTAGGCCATAATTTTAGGTATAAATACTACGGGCGGCTCTTGGCTAGTCTTCGAACTGATAATAGGACTAAAATAAGGAAAATTGGAAAAAAATTATCGCCTAACCCTAACCTGTTACCCATGTTACGTTCCGATGTCCGCCATCTTGGTTCGCATACTTCGGGAGCACCCATTGCATGACTATTTGTGAGACAATGAAAGAGCAGGAGTTTCTCCATTCACGTCAGAGGCCATAGAAACCAAAAAATAATGGAAACTGTTAAAATAAATCAAAATAATAATAAAAATAAATCATTTTGATTGAGGACATTTAATTCATCAATTGAAAAATGGGTCATTTCATAAATCAAAAATAATTATAATAGAGCTTTATAAGACAAAATTTCCAATGTTTCTTGATTTGGGGATACATTGAATTTATCAATTGAAAATGTGCCTTTTCATAAATCAGAAACACAATACTTCTTTATAAGGAAAATAAATTTTATTTCATATGTTAGGTTCTTTATATTATAATATTTACAAAAAAACTTGGCATTTTGACATCTGGATGATCAAAACCCCATTAACCAGATAATAAAGACAAAATTTTCAATTTTACTGTTGAAAAAATGAATAAGGCCAGACTCTACTTTAAAGTGGTTTTGAAGTGTAATTCCTTCCTAATATTTTTTAATTTTAGGTGTTATTCCTTCCTTTTGCATTCAAAAAATCAAATTTTAATTTAATTCGATTTGCATAAATTGTGTATTTAGACAAAAATGATTGCCAAATTGCACTTCTTGAATCCTCATTTTATTTCTGACTTCTATAGAAAACCCTAGAACTTCCACATGCTGTTAGGGAACTGATACAGAAATAAAACACTTGAAACTGATACATGGCAATTTCAAAAGCATTCAAACATTGACATTAAGCAGAACTTTTTCTATTCTGTTCGACTAAACGGGCTACAATTATAAGACTTATTCAACCGAGCAAGACTAGAGATGTTCAACATCTAAACCAGTGGTTCTCAACCTTTTTTTCTTTATTGGCCCATTTTCGTGGCACAAAAATTCTGCGGCTCATAAACTTTTTCATGCAAGGGAAAAATACTAGAAAAACAAAAAAAAATTTCGAAAAAATTCACACCTCAGCTTTAAAATAATTAAAATGTAAATGAGAATACCGCACGCCCCATCACTAATTAATTAAAAACTTGCTAATTATACGACATAATTCATCCAAAATCAATAGGCTTCTGATCCGAGCTATGATGAATGCACATGCAAAATTTGGAACAGATTCAACCTCGCTTTCGTGAGATATCGCGGGCATCTAAGAGACAAACAAACAGACAAATACCTATCAACATACTTACCGATCTTAAGATAATGAGTTAAGTAATTATCACTCAGTAACAGAAAACAGTATCAATTATCTCCACTGCTGTCAAAATTAACAATAGTGACACAAATGAAACTAGCAATTATATTATGTCTGCGGCCCACCTCAAAATGTTTATGTGGCCCTGCAGTTGGCCATGGCCCACTGGTTGAGAATCAGTGATGTAGACAGTCATCTGATTTTTGAAATGATCTTACCGACACTTAATTTTATTAGCCGCGAAATCCTGCAGCTAAATCTGTCATAAAACTATTGTATCCTAAATTATGAATTTCAAAAGAAAGATAATTACACTCTAATTTAAAACAGAAAATGAGTAAAAGTCAAGAAAATCAGGATATATATTATACACTAATTTATACATAGCAAATATTCCAGGTAAAACATATAAATTTTATCATCGAAATTAATGCAAAATACTTTATCTGATATAATTCACTTTCTTATTTTAAACATCACATATTTCTAACTTCTATAAAGAGAACTCTAGATGTCCCACAAGCTGCTGAGAAACAGATACAGAAATAAAACACTTGAAACTGATATCGACCTTTTCACAGTCAACATCACTAGAGACTTCTAAAAACACCAACGAACAGACATTATGATTCCATCAAAAATTGACAAAGGACGACTACATTAAGACACTCATTTGACAAAAGTAGCCAATCTTATGAATGTTTCATAAAAGTCATCATCTACGTTGCAATTTATTTCAAATGATTTCTATTTATTCTGCTGCAAAATGTAGGAAAATTTGTTAATAAATTATCGAAAATTCTAAAATTTGTAACAAATGAAGAAAATTTCTATTGGTCTCATCCGCTGTATTTAAATTACAAAATAGATAATTGTTTAGCTTGCTCCAGAAAAACAGTGAGATCAGCAAGCTATACATAATTCAATTTTTTTGAAGCAAAATGTTACAGAAGCAACATTAAATCTGGGTACTAAGTGGTTTTCTAGCAAAACATCAAGTATAATTAGTCAATCGTGATACTCGTTTAAGTTTTTAATTTCTTAAAAGATTTATAAAGAAAGCCCTAGTTCTCCATAGAAGTTCCACATAAGGAAACAGATACAAGAATAAAAACTTGAAACTGATACGTCCTTTTCAATAGCATTCAACATCACCTGGACGATCTCAACTATAGAATTGACATTAAACAGAGACCTTTTTCTATTCCCGGAAGATATAAAAGTAGACATATCGAATCCAGCAATTTCATGGGCTGATATGCTGTAAAGTGATTTATAGACTTGTTTAAATAAACATTTCAAAGAAATTGATTTAATGGCATTAATAGTGTTTATATAGGAAATGGAATCATAAATTAATTTTTTTTAATGAGTTTTTTTCAATTCTCTCTCTGAAAAAGGCCACTGTATATGCCAGAGCTTTTCAAACTGGGGGGCCGCGCAAAAAATTTTAGGGGTCGCAGAGAATACACCAATTTCACACAAAGTAGCCTACTACTGCATATCTATGTACCTTTTTAGACTTTTGATCTGAAACTCAATTATTGAAACATAAAGTGCAAAACATAAATCTCATGATTTTGAGAGAATATATAGAATCAGAGAAGCATCTCGCTCGCATAACAATGCCGACAGGGATCGCGAAAAATTTTATTATATTGCAAGGGGTTGTGAGCTTAAAAGTTTGAAAAGCGCTGGTATATGCAACCGCTGGTACCTGAGGAGCTACTGTTGGAAGAAATCCAGTTAATCAAACCATGAGTGAGGTTGTGGGCATTGATCATCTCTAGGGCTGTCCACGCAAACCGAATATTCAAAATTGAATCAAAAAAGAATCAGATCGTTTTGCGTCTAATTTGCGAATCAGTGAAATAAAGTATATAATGCAAGTCCTGGAGTCCTCTATATCAGGGCTACTCAACTAGCGGACCGCGGTCCGAATCCGGACCTTTCGGGTATTCGATTCGGACCGCACCTAATTCTTTATTTTAGATCATTAGCCCCACTTTCGAAGTTCTTTTCATAAAATCACTTTTATAGATTTAAATATATATGAATAGAACTGTAATGCCATAATAAACAATCTTGATTAGCTAATAATCATTAGTCGGCCTAGGAAGTGCGTGTTTGAGGATGCCAAAATATAATTTCTGGAAAGACCAGACCCAAATATTTTTGAAGTTTTGTATGCGGATCTTCAGTAAAAATAGTTGAGTAGTCCTGATCTATATAACTATACTGCACTTTAATTACCAAGATTCCAATTACGCATAATAGTAGAACACTTACGGTAACTACTGAAACACAACAGTCTTGCTATTGTATATTGTACCACCATACTCTCACAGCTTTCCTTAATTAATAACATATGGGAACATGGGAACGATATATTCATTGCTGTCTTTTTTTATTGTGCGTAATATCATGTTTATTACAGGTGTTTCCTGTAATACTTATGACTCAAACAGATGACTGCATGTTACTTGAAACTATTTGAGCTCCTTTCTGTTAGTTTCATTACATTATGCTTAATAAACCTTTTTTATGATTTAATTTATATTTTTAAATCAACTGCAATTCCTATATGAGTAACTCTGATAACATAGTTAATTTAGTTATTAGCTAAACTCCTTGAATCAAATACCCACTTCTCTACCCACAAAGCAATTATTGAATTTCCAAATTTTTTCCCACGATGCAATTCTTTGAAGTCTAGATAATTGCTTCTTCTTATCATTCAACACAATCAATACGAATTCAATTTCGAAAGATGATTTAATTATGAGATATGTATCAGTAATAGGATATCAATAAAAAGAGATAGCATCTCAGACTGAAATAATTAGACAGGGATTAGACAGGGTAGGCTATCAAGCTGCTGAGACGGCATATTACTAACCCTTAGCACAATGCGCCATGATGAGTATCAATACAGTATAATCTAATCACCAAGTATTCTGTAACAACTATATATAAATTGGAATTCTTCTGGTAGAGGAACCCCATTAATATTATTATACACAGCGTCTGGATCAGTGGTTCCCAAATATTTACATCCTGTACACCCCTTTATGACCCGCGACCCTCTTCCGGAGGCTTTTGTCACCCATGGGCCCCTGTTTATCATTCCAGTGGTATTTAGAGTGCTCGACAAAAGGGAAACACCCTGTGAAATAACCCTACCAAGTAATGAAACTAGAAATAATGGGGAGTTTTCTTGTAAACAGAAAAATAAAATCAGTTTTGCACCTGGCATGGTGGCCCTACTGCAACTGCTTTGTGGCCCCCTTGGTGGGTCGCCGGCCCCTGATTGGGAACCGCTGGTCTAATTTGTAAACAGCAAACATTTAATTTATAATTCATTGTATAAACAGCGATTTGATAGAACAAATAAAAAATAATAAAAACTACATTTCATATAAAACACACAACATTTTACACTGATATTATTTCATAATATTACATAAAAATTGCCTGTCGCACGTGCTTCGATGTTCCCATAGTGAGTGTACCAGGTTAGGGTTAAGCAATAATCTTATTTCGATTTTCCTTAATTTAGTTCTATTACGAGTTCGAGGACTGCCTGTGCTTGTCAAGTGAATATACCCCCTGCCCATAGGTTTCAGTCCTATTACACAAGCGCCGAAAATTGCCTGCAGCACTAGCTTCACTCATATCTGACAGAATACTGTGAGCTGAAAAATCTGAGCGGTTCCCAAACTATGGGTCGCAAAAGAAATCTTAGTGAGTCGCGAAGTGATGTAGAAAGCTCATAAATGAAAAACTGGATTTTCAGCAATGGTTGAGATTAAAAGCAAATTTCGAAATAAACTGCAACTTTTGAATTCTCTACGTCTAAAACTATCTAAAATTGAAATAAATTCTCAAGCGCTATATAATTTTAACAAAAATAATTTGAAATATTCTCAAAATAAACCTACCGTACTGTATTTTCAAACACTATTTTGTTTTGACAAATAAAAGACAAAAAAATAAACTGTCCGTGAATTGTACAATTCTTGGCATTTCAAAAATCCCAAGAGATTCGGGGAATTAAATTTGGTTCAAGGCACGGCCAAGAAAATCAATTTGACGTTCCAGCAAACAAAGAGAGAGAGTTGCCGAGGAGATTATAATATAATCTATTCTGACCTCATAATCATATTTACTTTCAAAATGCCAATTTGCAAATTGAAAATGCATTTATATAAAGTAAAACAAAAGAAATTTTATCAATATAAATTTTATCAGCCACCAGGGATGACATTTTCATGAAGAAAATATTATTTGGGAATTAAGGCCTGGTTGTGGTTTTTATTTTGCGTCATCTTAGTATAGTCAACATTTGCTTCAAATTAGAATTTTGGAGTATAATAGACACATCACATTTATTAAGGTGAAATAATCATGGCACAAAATTTTATCACACTAGTGATCAATGTTGAGTAGAAGAGTGGGAATTGTCACCCGAGGGTGTGCAACATTTCTTTTCAGTGTATCATATAACCAACTTCAAACATCTGGCTGTGCCACACAAAAAAATCAGTTGCTCCATGTACACAACAAAATATAAAATTCTTTCGATGCAGAATTTGGTACTCCTGTAGTATGCAAACCAAGATGGCAGACACCACAACAAAGTATGTGTACCGGATTAGGGTTAGGCCATAATTTCAGGTACAAATACTACGGCAGTCACTTGGCTAGTCCCCAAACTCATAATAGAACTTAAATAAATAAAAAAAAAGTATAAAATCATAGCCTAACCCTAAAATGGTACACATACTACGTTTCGGTGTCCGCCATCTTGGTTCGCATACTACCAGAGTACCCAAAATTGTATGTAAGGTTCCAGTCCACTTTTGATTTCCAGCTTTGACAGCCTTGTAGTAATAAAGACACGGGCAAAACGGCAAAAGTTATAACACAGCAACAAGAACAAGAAAAAATATTATGTATCTCACCCATGTGAGTGCCTTGTTAAACATAAACTGTTGAGTCAGGATTTTATGCTTGATGGGGAAAAATCTGAGCATTGACGAGGGCCACACTAAACGTCCTGGCGGGTTGTGGCCTGTGTGCCACCTGTTTCACATCCATGATCTAAGCCCCGAGTAACAAGTCGACTAAGTAGAGTAACAGATCAGCAGAGTGTCGAGTTACCTAAGTCTCACTAGCTGTCAAAGATAACGAGTTTGATTCATTTAAAGAGCCTCCCAAACACTGTTTCCAATCACATTTTCTACAGACAAGATAGAATTTTACATATTCATCCCGAGAAAAGCTCATTAAGCGGCTTAATCATATGGCAAACCAGATGAACATAGACTATCTGAATTTCATTTGCGGCATTTTATTGCAGTACGGTACCGGTAGCAGGGTCTGAGGGTAGGAAATACCGGTACAGGGTACCATATAGTCAAGTTTAATTTTTCCCATTCAGTAAAAAATAACATACGAAATTAACAAAATACAAAACTGAAAACACATTTTCACTGGGGAACGGAAGTCGCCGGCAACCAGAAATGGTTATCCAGCAGCGACACCCGAAATACACCCATATTCTGATACCATCATTGTTATATCACTAAAGTTGCACTTGGCAAAAATTGTAACCAATACGTACATACCATACATCGATTCTCATGTTGGAATAAGTTTTCTTCCTGATATTTAAATCCCTTTTTGCGCAATTTAGCAGAACTCGCTAGCCGAGAAAACACACAGGAGCATCAATGACAGAGAATCACCGCAGTTGTTTTGATGCAGCACCGCCTCTAGTGTGTAAATATACTGATAGGATACCGGTAAAAGGAAATATGTGGAAACAGCTAAATAAGATAAGATTTTATTATCATTCGCAAAAACAAAATAAACATATATACACAAAAGATTAAAGCAAATAATCTGGAAAGTGAACAAAACCTAATAAAATAGGTTTAAAACGCATTAAACGCGTTCACTTACCAAAGAATAGAGAAAACAAGTCACAAACACAAACAAATAAACATGAATGTTGACCGCGGTCATTACTCAGGCGTTTCACTCGGTAATCAGATTGCGTGTAATTTTTCAAAAACAAAACAGTGAATTAAATATGCGCTGTGCGTGTGATGCGGCATGTAAACAAACAATCCGAAAAATCCTAGAATGAGGTGCGAATGCATATGTTTCCGTTCCATGCTCAAACATATATCTAATAAAATCTACTAAAACGTTAACACACCAATGTAAAAATCGATTGTGAATTTTCAAATATCAGTTCGTGCAGTATATCCGGTCACATATTTGAGCAGAACATAACTTCGTCCGAACTTATCTTCACAATATCTTTAAAAATCTTGCATTTTGCACTCATGTTGCACATTTCTAGTCCATCATTCAAAAATCTGCTATTTCTGTTATTACTTATCGATCTTAAGATCGGTAAGTATGATGATAGGTATTTGTCTGTCTGTATGTCTGTGTGTTAGACGCATGCGATATCTCATGGAAGCGAGGTTGAATCTGCTCCAAATTTTGCATGTGCATTCATCATAGCTCAGATCAGAAGCCTATGGACCTTTCCCCGACCTTTGACCCCCGAGTAATTCTTGCTATACTTTACCATTGCAAAATTTTCGGGGCTATTTTAAAAGTGCTTTTGCGAGTTGGCGCCTGTGAAATGGGGTATGTGTTTCAAACCATCATTACGATTCATCGCATGCAACAATCTGTTTTTTAACAGTACCGTTAAAGAATTTTAGCCTAGTCTATCACAGCTATTTCTAAACTAATTTTTATTACTACAATTAAATTAAAACTCCTAGGAAGACAGGGTGACCATTGAATTATCTGATTTACATTTAAGTTTCCAAAACACAACTGAAAACTAACGAATGGGGCTCAAAAATGCGAAAACGAGGTAATGTTTACGACCACGCTTGAAAATCTGTCTGAGTGAGAAAAGTGTCGGAGTGGATGCGAAAAGGGAGCATTGTTACGTCACTTTTTGCAATTTGCTGATTGGCCAATGTCACGAAGTAAACAAGGAAGTCGATGCTTGGGGAAAGGTCCATTGATTTTGGATGGAATATGTCTTATGATTAGTGACTTAATGGACACACGGTGTCACTATGGAGTAAGACCACTGTTTTGGGGGCTCCCCCTAACCTTCGATCGATAAGTCTTCGGTTTCTAACCGATATTCTAGTTTGTTCATTGATGAGGCGAACCTAATACAGAAAGAAATAAACTTGTATACTAGGCTTTTATTAGCTCAAACGTCGACTAAGAGTCTTAAAGCAGCACAAACCAAAGAATGACTTTCAAAATCAAAACACCATGCTACTGAAGGACGAACAGTATACGTCAGCAGGGTCAAATGTCGTGGCTGTTTTAGGCGTTGCTAGATTTCAATACAGAAATCACCACAATTGATGTCACTAAGTCTGAGATTCACTTCTCGAATGCATATCTTCGGCTCGAGATAGCCACGTCCGCACGCGACGGCGGTCGGTACTGAATCTTACGGTACGTTGTTCCGCGGCCTTCATATCAATCAATCATAAGGTTACCAGTCCATGGGTATGAGACGGTATGTTAGTCGTTGGTGTGAGATTAGTTACACAGCTATTTATTTCAGATGCATGCACTTGATAGGGAGTAATCTGTAATCGACCTGAAGTTGTATGAACCGTGCTGCGACTGCGTGGAGCGCAGCGATTCTCTCAAATTGAAGTTTTCATCCCGAAAGTACAATTACACAATGACTAACAAAAGACTAAAGGCCAAGTATTTGGAATGATCATTTCAGTGGTCGCAAACCTCTTCGGATATATTCCTCTCTTTACCAACCTTGGATCACCTTGTTTCCGCTCATGATGCATAAAACGCTATGGTATTTGTTCGATCTTTAATGGATTCTAGTCAGTGTTGCGTACAACACACACTCCAGCTTTTGTGCACGTTGAATAGATTATATTGTGTCCGTTAATATGTACTACAATAATACTGATAAAGCTACACAAAGTACAAAGTGATACTTCTGCATTGCCACCTCAAAAATTCCTCTCTAGTTGTATAAGTATAAGTATAAGTTTATTTCGACTCCATAATCAGCATAACAATACATTTGACAGATAAAAACAAATAAATAAAATCTGATTATGAAATCAGGGGAGCAAACAAAACCTTAGATAAGGTTTATAACGTACAAAATATAAGATGAAAGGTTTTGCCAAGAGGAAGTGGTACGTGTTTACTCACCTAAAATTATCAAGTTATTTCACACACGCTCACATGCACCCACCAGCCACACACACACACAACCACTGAGAAGTTATTTAAGTAAGAATGAAACGCGATAAATTTAGGGTATACTATACAGTAAACAAAAAAATAAATAAATAAATACTAGAAAAGAAAATTATCTGCCACACCATATTGATATTTTTGTAATGGTTGCCATTGCCAAATTGATCGATCTTCTAATCGTTAATTAGGTATATAAAAGGAAGATTCTATTGAAAACATATTGCCAAGCTGATTATAGTTGGAGTCAAATGCCAAGTTGCCCAACCAAAGTTGCCAGAATTGGGTGCATGAAGAGGTGGGCGAGACCATTTCATTCCCCAAATTAGAGCCTATTATTGCCAAATTATAGTCCAGATTGTAATAAGTAATTAAGTTACCGGTAACAGTAAAATTACTATAATTAAGTAAAGTAGGATGTGGAAATAAATTGGTTACAAAGGGTCTAAGTGAGGTTTTTCATTCTTGGGTATTGATTTCAGACAAGGATATGGGAATGAGGTTGTTATTTCACAGGATATCGGGAGTCTTTTTTTGTTTTTTTCCTTATGTGTTTTACTTCATTTAATCACTTTGAAGTAACCTGAAAAACAAAAAATAAAACTGCGAGTAGATGTTTCAATGATTGGGTGAAGGGGAACGCTCTGAACTATTTATTACAGGCAAAAAATAATTGTTTAATTAAATGGGATGTATTGTCATTATATAGCGATGGATAGATGATCTATGATGACATTCTGCTTGGGACAGAGAAAAATTTATCACACCATGCAAAAAACACACAAAATTTTACTATCTATACCTTGGCCAACAAGTCAACTCAAACACCATGCCTTAACATAAAACGCATGCATACATAAATGATATAAAAACCACATCCAATTACAATGACCCACAGCAAATTAAAATCTGAAGGGGAGAATCCAACATAGCTCTACTGCTCGCCTAGTTGCAATAATTAGTAACCTTGCAGGAACAATATTGTACTATCTACAACCCTTATACCACCACTCAAACATAAGACCAAGCGTGTATGATAGGGACATCACAGCTAGAAAAAGATAAAAACACGAGCGTGAAGTGATAGAATGTGTGCAGTTATTTAAAGAAAATATCATCCGAGTACGTTAGCTACCTATATATTTAAAAAAATATATATATACTCATGCATGTCACAATACCATTTCTTTGGTGCTGGACTAGTTCTGGCCAAGTCGTGGCAAGATATTATTATAGTCGTGGCACAATATTATTATAGCTGTTCAACATTTTCATTAAAACAATAATGTGCAAGTGTGGAGTGTCCCAAGTTTTTGTCATCGAATACCACCAGTAGTAATTTTTAATATTTGGAAACTAAATGAGACTTGACTTGTTTTTGAAAAGATTTTTTGGACTTTAACGTCTTCAAATTTAAGGGAAGAGAATTCCAAAGTTTGGGTCCAGTAAAAGACAAGGAATGCTGACTCACGGATTTACTCATGAAAGTACGAATAAATCAGAACTACTTCTTCGGTTGGAGGTATTTTTGACAAGTATGTCATTAAAGCAATTGGGCAGCGCATTATTATGGAAGTCGTGAGCTAGAGATAATATTTCAAATTTCATCATATCTTCAACCTTAAGTATATTTAGTGATTTGAAGTAAGAGTCTACACTTTCACGTTTTCTTTTACCAAAAACTATTCTTAAAAAATTATTACAAATACTCTGCAGTTTTGAGACAAGTGTTTTATTACCATGAAGCCAGACTGAACAACAATATCGAATATGGCTAAGTAGTAATGATTGAAACATTGCTAGTAGAGCTGATTGGTCAACACACTGGGATACTTTGGCAGTAACTGCTAGGTTTTTTTTTTGTTTTACCAACAACATGTGCTATTTGTGATTTCCAAGACAGGTTTTCATCAAAGATGACTCCTAGAAATTTTATTTCTTTCACTTTTTCAATTTCATTGCCATTGAGCAGTAGTTTTTTTGAACAACTCACACTTTTATGCTTGCTTGGATGGAATAATACAAATTTAGTTTTGTTAGCATTCAGAGATAATTTTATTAACTAACATCCAGCTATGAATGTTGGTTAGTTCTTGGTTTGCAACTGTGAATAGATCTTCAAGGTTTTCCCCATGAAGAATCAAGTTAGTGTCATCAGCAAACATGATCGACTCAGAGGATTTCAGACACCTGGACATGTCATTAATGTAAGCTAGAAAAAATAATGGGCCAAGTAAAGATCCTTGTGGAACTCCGTGCTTCATGACACAAATATTTGTAGAGAATGAGTTGTCATATTGCACAATTTGCTTCCTGTCTTGAAGGTAGCTCTTGATCCAATTGAATGGAACGCCTTTAATTCCATAGTGATAGAGCTTACTTAAGAGGATGGAATGGTCAATGGTGTCAAAAGCTTTTGAGATATCAAGAAATATTCCAATTGCATGTTGTTTGCATTCAAACGCATTGGTCAGTTTGTGTACCAAAACATTAGCAGCCATAGCAGTGGAGTGATGCTTGCGGAAACCAAATTGATGCGAGTGGAAAACATTGTTAATTTCAAAGTAGTTTGACATTCTACTATACATTATTTTTTCAAGAATCTTAGAAAACGATGGTAAAAGACTAATAGGTCTATAGTTTCCAAGATCTGAAACACTACCTTTTTTAAACAGAGGAAGAACTTTGGATGTCTTGAAGCTTTCAATGAATAATCCACTAGATAGTGAAAGATTAAATATATATGTCAGGATATCAATAATATGTTCTGGAACATATTTCAATATTTTAAATGGAATACCATCGATTCCAAAACTTGACTTGGGCTTCATATCGCGTATAATATTTTTTATTTCTAATGATGTAGCTGGCCTTAAGAACATGGATGAGGATTCTTGCTTCCCAAGATATGAAATGTAATTTTTGTCACAGCCAGCTGGTTGTGGCATACAGTCAAGCAGGCTTTGTGCCACTTGGGAAAAGTGTTCATTAAATTTATTTGCAGTTTGTGTATTACTGCAATCAAGTCCAATCAAAGGACAAGAATTTGTTTTATTTTTACCAATAAGCTCATTAATTGTTTTCCACACTGCCTTGATGTTGCCTTTGTGAGAAGCAAATTTAGATTTGTAATAATTCGATTTCTTTTTGTGGAGCAATCGAGTATAAAGGTTCCTGCATTCATTGAACTGTAATTTGTGCTTGTCATTTATGTTTTTATTGTTTATTAATTTCTTATAAAGTTTTTGTTTGACTTTGTTGAGTTTGCGTAACTCAGTATCATACCAAGGTTTGTTTGATCTGTTTGTCTGTTTTTTGTAAGGAAAAGATTGAGAGTAAGCAGTGGAGAATTTTTCAAAAAAATTTTCAAAGCAAGTGTTGGGATCCTGGATGCTGCTGAAGTCATCAATATCAATAGAATTCAGTTCATTCTTAAACGTATTCAAGTTGGACGAAGTAAACTGGCGATAAAGCGTTTCAATTCTGGTCTGAATTTGCTTTTCTAGAAGAGAGCATTGTACAATCGGCAGATGATCAGAAACACATTCTGCTAAAACAGCACTGTTAATTTTTTTATCATATACGTTTGTCCAGATATGGTCTATACAGGTAGCAGAACTTGAAGTTATCCTGGTGGGGCAGTTTATCAAAGAATAATAGGCCAGGTTGTGCATAATATCAACAAATAGGCTGGTATTCATATTGGACTCATCAATAAGATTATAGTTGAAGTCACCCATTATATAATTATAATTCAACCTGTTCATCTTTGAGAGAACTTGGGACAAGAGATTCCGAAAGTTAGCATTGTTCAATTCATCAGTTAGTGGTGATCTATAAATAGTACCGCAGGTTATTGTTTTATTTTCCAATGATATGTCAATGAATATAGATTCAAAAACCTTTTCGCACATTATAGTAATATCTTTGCGGACAATGTATTTCAAATCATTTCGAATGTAGAGACCAACACCACCACCTCGGTGATGAGATCTACTATTAGAGATAAAAACATAGCCATCCAGTGCATTGAAATGGCCATTTGTACCAGATACAATCCATGTTTCATTTACAGCAATTACATGAGGCTTACAATTCAGTGAATTAACTAGTGCTTCAAATTTTGTGAAGTTTTTGAAAGAGGCTAAAGATCTGATATTGATGGAGAGGGTCACGAAACCACTTAGTTTAAGGCTGTCGTTGAATTTAAGGGCATTGACATCACTGGAGCAGATATATTGATTTGAGCAATTGTACAAGAAAACACTATCAATGTTGTTGAATTCATCAGTATCAGTATTTGCTGAATCAAGAAACATTTTGTTGAGGTATTCAGGATCAAGAATTTTGGCAAGTGCCTGGGCTTCAGCTTTTTCTGTATGAAGGGGAACAAATAACTCAGATATTTCAGAATCAGAGAGACAAGAGAATGGCATACAGTCTATTTCACAAAGGAAACAGCACCAAGGTATTTCATCAGCTTCAGATTCAAGATTTTCATATTTTTGTCCAGAAATATTGGTACATTTTAAATGTATCCAAGAAGAACAAATGTCACAATAAAGAGCTTTTTGATTGATTCGAACTGATTTGTGGCAATTTCTACATGGGTATTTTAAATTAGTTTTCATGGCAGTGGCACAACAAAATAAAAGTAAAACATAAAAATGAAAAAAAAATAAGTTAAATATCTAGTCTGGCTATATAGGTTTCCAGATGTTTAAAAGATGGAGAACCATTGATTAGACAGCACTAGCCTATTCAAATAAGAAAAATGGAGATTATGAATGAGTTAATCGTTCCCCTCCGCTCATAGGCTACCGCTACGTCTTGAGGTTGGTCCCACTGAACGGGCAGCAGCCTTGGAGTAGAGGGGACGAGAGAGAGAGTAGTGATATCATTTGAGGAAGATATTACTCGCCTTTTATCTAGGTAAGCGTAGATAATCCCATTCATTGTGCTCACTTTTTGTTTTCCGAAGGCTTCCTTGGCAGCGCTGAGTAGCTTGAGCCTGCTACGGGTCAAGGACTCAGTGATGGACAATCCGCTGCCTTTGAGTTCTTTTTTTCTACCATACACCATATTCTTCGTTGATCTTCTGACGAATTTGATGATGATGGGGTTCTTCGGAGATCTTGATTTTAATTTGTGAGTAATATCAATGTCAGTGTTCACAATAGGATGGTTGGGTTTAAGGCTGTCGTTGAGAGTTTTCACTACAAAGTCTTCGAACTTATGGTATTCAGTTTCTGGCACAGAACTACAGCCATGGAGAATCACACAGTTTCTTCGGCTGTATTGTTCTAAATCGTCCTGTTGCTTTTCACAAGTCTCCAGCCTGCTAATAATCTCCTGGATCTTGGAGGAGATTTGAGCCACGTCATTCTGGAACTTAATGATGTCCTGGGACTGGTTGCCATGGTCTTTAGAGGCAGATAATAGAGTTGCATGTGACATTAGCTCCTCTTGCTTGGCCTGGAGAGATGAGATAGCTGCCAGAATCTGGGTTTGGACTTCCTTGTTCATCTTGAAGTAACGTTAGTGCAGTAGTGTGATTGATTGCAAGGTGAAATTAGGTAGGTATGCAGATAGTATATTCAGTAAGATCCACGTACAATAATAGTACAGAAGGTAGTAGGCTATCGTACTTTTAGTCTAATCAAAGATTACAATAACATCTGCAAACTTAATAACAGCAATAGTTGAAAACGCTGATACAGGTGCCAGTATCAAATTAACAAGATATTGTTATTTATATTTTAACACTATCATTATCACAAACAAGAGAGCTACGCACAAATATATGGACACGTTAGACCAGAGCGAATCAGTCTTTACCGGTACCTTTGACGCTACCGGTACCCTCAAAAAAGTTATGAATTTCCAGTAGCAAGAATTTTGTAGAATCAAAACGTACAGCCAGTCATGACACTGACTAAAATCCGTGTTCCCATGGATAAAAAATAATACAGCAAAATTTTAGACGAAATATCAAATTTCATGGAATTCACGCAAAATTTTGAAATAAATAAAAGTAATAGCCTTCTAGCGAAGAAATTAATCTTTAACCACTGAAAATTTCAAAGCAATTGGTCCAGTATTCGAAGAGAAAAGCAATTTTTTAAAAACGTGTCAAAGAACAAGAACAACATAATATTGAAACGATCGTTATGGCCACTAAACGTGTCCAATAATAAATGTAGCAAATGCATTATTTAAAAAAAATGATACAATAGATACACAAAGATGGGATTAAGATTCATTAGGGCGAAAAAATGTAAATATGCTCAGAATGCAACGAAAATGACTGAACATGGGAGAAATTAAAAAAATCACTAGTGCAAACTAATATGTAAATTTCTCGAAACAAACAAACAAATAACAGTGCAATCATAATAACCACATGAAACCAAAGCTGGCTGTCAAGCAGCATAACCCAAAATTTTTATTTCTTTTTACAATTTATGAGGTCATAATTGGAAAGTACAACTTTGGCAGTTAATAAACCAACATTGCCGACAATGGATAAGACCAGTGATTGACCTGAGGGGATGAAACATCCCCTAATTTAGAGATGTGACACTACACTTTTCAGGTTGTGCGACATCTTATAAACATATGGGAGATAGAGCAGGTTTTGATTTCCATAATAAGAGAATCAAATAGTATTTTTGTTCCTCATTGCCTCTGTAGAGAGATCAGGCAGGATTTTCTTATTTGAGCACTGATCAGTCAGTCGATCTCATCAATGAAATCTGCAAAGTAAAATTTAAAAATTAAAACTGGAATAAATCTACTGTGGGAGGAGGGACTCATCTCATAGCTAAGTTTCAGATGAATACTGAAATACCAAGATCTACTAAAACCAGATAAAATTACGATTGCGAATGAAGCACCAGGGAATGTAATAATATATTGGCTTTACGGCTGGTGAATCGTGGTAAGCATTTGGAAAATGCTTGCCATCATATCGCAGATCAAGGTTGCAGGTTTGAATTCTGGAAATAATTGTGTGGAGGAATTACTGGATATCTTGTTGGCGTAGGGTGGTGCGTGTAAGCACTGGTCTGTTGTGGCTTCCTCTACCAAGTCCATGCTTTGGAAATAAATACCTGACTAACTATTCTCACACGGACTGATGATCAGACAAGATGCAGTGATTTGGCATATAATTAATCCATCTTATCTCTTTCCCCTCTCCCAGATATAACCTACCTGGTGACCGTACATTTGAACCCATGCATATATCCACGGGTTCAATCTATATGCGGGTGCTAAAACCCATGGGTTAGGGTTAGTATGGGTTTAACTATCCGTGAAACGAAAAAATATCATAGGTGCAATAGCGTACAGGTGCAATTGTCATGGGTTCAAATGTACGTGGGTTCAAATGTAATGGAACCAACCTACCTAGTTCAGGCCATAACATGTTATAAGCCGAACGCTCAGTCTTCCCATTTTGATTCAATTCAAAGTGAACATCAAGAAATTCCTGCGGTTGCGGAAGAGGAGATACCTGGATGAACAAAGAAAAAGGGAGAGATAAAGCTGCCTTTGCAAAGAGGGCAATGTGGTACAAAAACCACTTTTATGCAAGATCATGTTCCTCAATCAAATAATTAGCAAACTGTTCCCTAATGCAACATTCGCTGTCAGACTTTCAGTCTGCCAACCCGATCATCAACGCAGCATCATAAGTTCCTCAGTGGGCACATCATGGTAAGCGTTGGGGAGATGCTTGCCATTGCACCTTTGGTCGCCTGGTTCTATCAGTTCTATTACGAGTTCGGAACTGTCTGTGTTTGCGCCAAGTGAATAATACCCCCTACCAATAGGTTTCAGTCCCTTTACACAACTTGATGTAAAATAGGTGAGCAAAATTAGTTACCTCCATATTGGTACACATACTTCCGGAGCACCACCATAGGACTATAGGCTTTGGTTTACCATGCTATTAAAGCCATCAGTCCCCTCACCCTTTACTTTATATCAATTGCTCTGAATGAGTGGAAAATAAAGTAAGTTCAATTTTGTCTTATTACATCCAGGAAAATGAAGAAAATTTATCCAACACTTGAACTTCTGTTTGTGTATGATTGTACCCTAATGTGTCTAGAACACTTTGCACAAAAGTTATGTTCACTCCAGAATATGTTACAAATGGCCCGGGTTCTATTTTTTTTTTCTACGGTCACAATAAATTTAAAATAATACCTGAAATTCAATGACTTTTCTATTTCCCTTCCAAAGATCTTCACTTATTGAAAATCCATTCTTATTTATCGGAGTGAAAGTGTAGTTTTGTGTTGTTTCATGTGACTCTGCACTGCAATAAGATTTGATAATTTTTTTTACAGTGTGCATTTTACATTTAGGGATGTCTGTATCCGAATACCAACTCCCCGCTGTCACAGTGTGGTTCACGTAACCATGCACAATATCTGAAAACTCAAGGATTTGTAACAGGGATTCACTGTATTCAAAAATCCCTGACATAAAAGCACTTTTGACATTTCTCCCTGATGCAAATTTGACCACTAAAATCACTATGTCAACCCTATTCTAGGATTCAATCGAAAAATATCAGTGTTTGAATGACATTACTTCCCACTATAGATGAGTGAAGGAAAAAAATGACATGATACAAAGTATGACATATTGAACTGATGTACATTGCTGTAAAACTGAGTTTACGAAGGGTCAGTGTTGAGCGTTAGCAAAATGCTCCGCACCTCTGATTAACCTAGTTCGCAGGTTCGAATCTTGTGGAGGACAATTGGGAGTGAGGCATGCAGGATTTCTTTCCTCTCTCCCGAGATAAATATACCGTATTTGCTCAGTTTGTAGCCCGGGCCCATATCTTTTTTCAACTAACTCACTAACCGGGTCCTTATTCAAACCGGCCCTTATTCAAGCACGGGCGCTTGTTATTTTTGATTGTTACAATAAATAATATATTGTTATTTCCAGTTCTCAGTATGATTTAAACGAGAATAACGAAAATTTTGACTTTTTCTACGCACCGCAGGTACAAATCCGCAAAAGGAGAAAAGTTTTGCGACGCCCTATCAATATTGAAACGACGCACTTGGGCATCGCGACGTCTAGTTTGAGAACCATGGTGTTACGTAATCAATGCTATCTGTTATGTACTTGGACGCCTAAGGCGTGAGTGTTATCTACCGGCGCTTAAAATTTAACAGCGTTGTGACAAAAGCGTTTCTTATCTCCTATTGTTCTCTACCACTAAAAAATCAGCTTTTACATCGGGCGGGTATTCAAGCACCGGCCCTTATTTATTTTTAAGTTCTGTTCACACGGGCGACTATTCAAACAGGCCCTTAATAAAAATCGAGCGGTAAAACGAGCATATACGGTAGATAAAATATTATCAACTACCTGATCTTAATAGAAATTTTGTTTCCACATTTCACTGTTAAGCGATCGAACCAAAGAGGAGTTGGGCTGTATTCTGCTCTGTTCATTTCTGGAAAAACTTCTTTCTTCGTTGTCTCCTCATCAAGTGAGAATATACATCTAAATTTACCTGTAAAATAAAAGTGGTAAAACTGTAAAAATAATACACAATAATCAAATAATGTAAGAGGTGCCACAGAATTAGTCATTGAACTGCAGATTCTCTCTCACCGTCTATTTCTTACTTAAGTTTCGTATGTAGCAGTTATATAAAAAATATGGGCGCTTCCGAAGTATGTGTACCAAGAAGGTGCACAAACTGGACCATAACCTGGTACACATACTATGTTCAGGTTGTGCGCCATCTTTGTGCACATACTTCGGCAGCTCTAAAATATGTGCATATTTTCATAAAAAATGTGGTTCAAGAGTCTTGCTGTTCTATAACATGAGAACATTTCTGTAACATTTGTCTGACCAAGGTTAGTGTAGTGCGCAGAATAACTCTTGAATCACTTAATAATAATAATCGCAAGAATAATCTTCACTCTTGCTACAGCAACCTTGCATTATATGCATACGATTCCACCGGCACAAATATATAACAGAAGGATAAGTGATCGCAGACGAGAATTAATGAAAACGACAACTGATATTCTTATGTTTTATTTTATGAATAATCGAAAGAAGTGTCTCAAAATGTTTCAAATTCATGTCATTTCATTTGAGTATGATCAGAGCTGTGTGCGTATAAGCCAAAATTTCAATCTGATCAGAGTTATGTACGTATAAGCCGAATTTTAAGTGCGATCAGAGTTATACCCTTAGTCTGACAACTTTTTTCAAGTTTCAAACTCGGTAGTCCCATAGAAACCCAATCAATGATTTTGTTGAAAATTCCCTCAAAATCTCACCTTTTTTGTTGAAGTAGAGTTCTGGCAGGACTTGGAACACAACCTTTTCAATGAAAAGTGTTTTCATGTAAACGAATAATTTTGAAAAATGCTGAGTTTCTAATTTCATAAATTGTCTAGATGTTTTTAGTTGTTTTTGTTCGAGTATTTTTATGTCTGAGTCCTCATCTTCCATGCAAGCGACGTACGCGATAATATTTTCTTGTTCTGTACGACACCAAGTTCTTAGTCTAATTTTCATAAGAAGATTGGATCGTATGGGCGTACTGAAAAAGAAAATTAAATTTAAAAAAATGGGGATATTTTGGTAAAAATATGGTGTAGAACTGAACCAGTATATCCCCGGCTTTTAAGGAGGGGGGGGGGGGACTGTTCCCAGATTTAGAGTGCAATAGATATTTATCTAATAGCGATAAAATCATCCATGACTTATAAAATGTGTCTGTATTCGACAAACCATCTACTCTGGTATTTAACCCACTTTCAGGGTATTCAAATTCAATTATGTTCATGTTAGGAATTAAAGTGTGATGTCAGAAGGGAAATGAAGGAACATGTTGTTAGTGAGTTCGATATAAGAGTAATCAGTAATTAGTAGTTTACTTTTTCACCATACATAAAATACACTAAATGAATACGGGTTGTAAAAAAAGAAAACAAAAACAACTAATTCAGATTGGAAGAAGTTGCAAAACTCATATTGGTTATCGAGCAGTGACACCCATGATAATTTCAACAGTAATTGAAAACATAATGAAAAAGTCAAACAATGATTGAAAAAAAAAAGAAGAAATAAAAGTTGAAACGATTTGAATGACAGATACACAGAGAAACAACAAAACGACTCCAAGCACCTATGTGCGAGTAACCATGGGAACGGCAGCAGTGCGGAGACAGAATACAGATATCATAGCGTTAGTGCATTATGAAACTGATAATTATTTAAACAAGATTTGAAATATAAAAAGAACCCTTCTTAATATTTCGAATCCCACCACTGCATAAATACCTACTACACAATACTGAAGTTATTCCGACATAATCTTCCGGGCAAAATTGTGTCGAATCTGTTTGAAGATTCAGTTTAATGAGCACGGGATGGTTCAAAGCTCCGGGAGGAATTGTAACAAGGCAATCTTTAAAATGAATGGAACCTCCTTCAGGGCCGATCTCAGCTTTTCCAATTTCTGTGAATAAAACTCATTAGGTGTTAGGATAGGATTTACATATTCATCCCGGAGGAGAGGAAAGTAGATAATACGGCTTAACCATAAAGCAAACCACGGCCTCTCGTACCGTTACCATTTCATGTCGGATGTGGGATTAGTCACTTATTTTTTCAAGAGCATGGACTTGATGGTGTAAGAAGCCGTAACCGGCCAGTTGTGCAATTTTTCTCTGAGACTTTGGACATTAACCGGAAATAGTTGTAAAAATACTGTAATAATTAAATTGTATTATTTTTTTCTTAATGGTGACGTTTTTTGAGGGCAGTTCTTTTTAGTTTAAAAGGGGCTTGTATTCACTATTTTAATTGATGTCTTTCAATTTGGGGGCTATTCTTGGAATTGGAGAACTGTGTCGTACTATTCATTACATGGTAAATAAAACCAGCAATGAAGGAATGTTTTTCTGTCAACCTGTATAAGATTTTGGACAAATAGTGACTGAAAAATATAGGAAAAACACTATTTTTGTAACCACTTTACATCAGTGGTTTTCAGCTAAGGTTCTGGAGCAACCTTGGGTTCCATAAGTACAGTCCAGAGGTTCTATGAGTCTACATTGAAATCTGTGAAGCTATTACTCAAATATAACTGTATCATCAAATAAGTATTAGTTGTCTACTATAATTTAACTTTTTTTAGATTTTAACTCGTCCTTACCATCAAATCCAATGGACTTTTGCATTTTCAAGTTTTCTTTTTACCTCAAGATAATATACTACCGGTACTAGTATCAATTCCAAATACTATCTACAGTGGTTTCCCATATAACTAAGTTGCCTCATCGCCTCTCCTCGGAATGAATACGACTGTCGCACGCTCTCATAAAGTTCCGCAAATTCAACTCGGCATCTAAAATAATTCTGTCACTACCGGATTGACACCGGATGTCATATTAGGAGCGAATGTCACAAAATGGCCGAATGGGATTTGGGCATCGACGTGCGATAAAAACCTCATACACCTAAAAAGATTTGGCTTTTATTCATTTTTTGTTTCCAATAAAATATGTTCTATATTATATTATATTCAACAGCAAAATCGGACACTTAGCAATGCTACGACAACTGAAGTGCAAACAGCTAATAATAATTCGTTGTTGAAAATTACCAACTCTCATGACCTGTGACCGATGCTGCCAGCAACATATTTTGAGGAGACGCTCGTCTAACCGCGCCATTACAAACTTCACGGGTTCGCTATACATACCTGCTCCGAAAAGCTTTCTGTGTGTAAATACTGCTTTGAGAGTCTCTTTAATATTATAAATTTGATACTGAATACCTTATGTTAAGTTGCATGTACAGTACCACGGTTTATTCGTCGGTTGGGTCGAGTACCGGTACGGTACCGGTACCTGATCTGACGTGACGGTATATCATGCCAAACTAGTCTATCGTGTACAACACTGACATATCACGAAAAACCTCATTCAGTACAGCATCTCTTGGCTCATCTACCGCCCATCCACATGCGAATACAAAGCAAAATCGCAGCGTCCCCTCAAAAAAGTGGTTCTGGCAGCAGCATCAGGCTCTGTTGAGTCGTATAAAAGTCCGTAATTTGATTGCAGTTGGGACGCCAATTGTTTTTGATATTATTTTTTCACTTCGGTGAAGCAAATTCAGTTATATAGTTTAAACGGGAAGCACTATACTGGATGCAAGGGCGTAAATTGATTGGTGCATTCTTGGGACAAATATCGGGTCTCATGTAGTTTCGTACCTAACATACTTCTAGTAGGCGTAGCATAACTGTTTTTTCACGTGTCAATCCTAACCCCCACCCGACCACACCATCCAAAAATTACGTCACAGTGACGTAATAGAGCCCTTTATGCGAACTGTCATCCAAGACGCGCAGACGGGAACCCGAAATCGAACAGCCATTTCTCTCGTTTTCTCGTCGCAACGATCCCGATAGGAGAGAGATCACTGACGTTAGTCAGTTCTTTATCGTTGGCGCCGATGCCATTTCGGGCGATCGTACGAGTATTTGGCAAGGTCTATGACGTGTTTGTGACGTCGTAGTGACGTAATTTTTGGATGGCGTAGTCAGGTGAGGGTTAGGATTGGCATGTCAAAAAAATTGTTATGCTACGCCTACTAGAAGTACGTTACAAAACTACACGAGACCCCAAATATCGACGAGCGTGTTGAAGTTTTGATAAAATTGGAGAAAGTTCTAGAGAACTTAATATTTACAGTTGTGAGTACAGTTGGGCGAAAAATCCAGATGTACTTTTGGGTCAATGCATTAATTTTTGTGCACAAGCCCGAATTCAATTTAGGCAACACGACTTTCAGTTCACCCCGTGGGAGAGGAAAGCTGATAAGACAGCTTTACCATATTGCGGAATTGGCTGTGTATGCATGTTTGTTAGGTTGTTTATGCATATGAAACTGGTTGTATATACACATGACATTGGCTGTTTAGGCATATGGAACTGGCTGTATAAGTATATTGCACTGGCTGTATATGCATATATATGCTGTTTATGTATATGAAATTGGCTGTATACCCAATATTTTTTTAGGTTGTTTATGCATATATGGTGGGCTCTATATGTATATGAATTGTATGTATATGAATATTGTCTTGACTGTATAGACAAATTTGGTTGGGTGTACCGTATTTTACCGAAATTACGTCTATATCGAGAATAGGCCTACTCCCTAAAAACGGCCTTAAAACAACGATTTTATAAAAAAAATCGCACATAAGCCGTCCTACGAATCGTTACACGCCGTATGCTTCAAGAAAAACATAATAGAGAACAAAATTACCCGTAACTCTTACTTGTTAATTTATGTTAATAAAGTCTATATTGCTTTCATTGTGTCGGGAGTTTAAAATAGAATTCCTGAATCAGCATAAAACAATTTCCTTTGATCGCCACAACGAGATTAATTTCGTTCCTTGTCCGTTTCAAGGAAAGAAATAACGCTGAATTAACACATTCTTATAAATCACTACGAATCTTAACACGCCAGACGCCTTAAGAAAGGCGCAGAAAGAAAACAAAATTGCTGTAACACAAATATTTCTAACGTTTATCATTTCTGTTTGTTAGCGACGGCCGTACATCCTTACTCGTAACTCTTACTTGTAAATTCATGTTAACAAAGTCTATATTGCTTTTCATGCGACGTGATTTGTATTAATGGAAGGGATTGTTGTCGGGAGTTTAAGAGAGTCCCTGAGTCAGCATAAAACAATTTCCTTTGATCGTTCACAACGCGGTTAATTTCGATAAGAGTCCTTATCACCACCCCTTATATCCATATTGTAAAGGTGATTAAAAGTTGTGCGCCGTTAATTGCCTCTACGGCGAAAGTACACCAAATGATAAAGTTTTCACCATGAAACAACTGGCCGTAAATCGACACTGTTGCTGTTATATAAAAGAAACACAAGCGAAAACAAACAATCACAGCCTGTACAAGCGTCACGTGTTAAACAACCAATCACAGACTGTACAAGCCATCAGCTGTATGATAAGACGATCCACTTTCACAAGCGAGTGTGTGTGTGCTGCGCGACGCTTTTTATCGAGAGAACTTGTATGGTTTGAAGCTTTTGGAATTACCGGCAAGTCAGCATAATATCATCTCGTTGCGTGATCAAATTCTGATACGTGAATGAGCCATTTTTTTGGTACAATCTGAGTCATGCGCGTATAAGACGGTCCCTTAGTTTGGCAACTTTTTTTTTTGAGTTGTAAACTCGGCCTATACGCGATCATATACGGGATATACATATATATACATGTATATTTATTTGGCTCGTTATGTATATGCAGATATGAGTTGTTTGTAAATGCATTTGGCATTGACTGTATGTACACATTGCATTGGTTGTTTATGCTTATGGGACTGGTTGTTTATGCATATGGAATTGACTGTATATGCATATGGCATTGGGTGTATATGCTCATGGCATTTTGTTTTTTATATGTGTGGCAGTGGCTGCATTTGACACTGGTCGATCATTCATATGGAATTTACTGTATATTCATATTTGTAAGATTGTTCATGCATATGGAACTGGTTGTATATACACATGCCATTGGTTGCTTATGCATGTTGCATTGGGTGTATGTGCACATGACATTTTTTGTTCATGTATATGGCACTGGTTGTATATGCATAGGACATTGGTCATTTGTTCAAATGGACATGGATGTATGAGCATATTTGTTAAGTTGCTTATGCATATATAGTGGGATCTATATGTATATGAGAATTGTCTGTATATGAATATTGTTTTGACTATATAGAAAAAATTTGTTGGGTTGATATACATATGCGTTTGCTGTATATGCATACATCACTGACTGTATATTCATATTTGATTCGCTCAAAATGCATATGATATTGGTTGTTTATGCATATTTGGTTGGCATTTTTTCTATATGAGTTATTTATGAATGCATATGATATTGAATGTATGTATACATGGCATTCGCTCTTCATGAATTTGGCATTGCATGTATGTGCATATTTTGATATTTTCTGTATATTCAATCGGCATTGGCTGTATATGTTTTTTAGTAGGCTCTATGTGTATATGAGTTGGATACATATGTATATGGCATTGAATGTAATGTATATGCCTATTTGATTGGCTCTATATTTCATAATAGTTAGCTGTATATGCATATGTCATTGGTTGTATAGTAACTGTCTTTGCAAATGGCATCGGCTGAAAATGCGCATGGACTTTCTGTATATGCATATGACATTGGCCGTTTTAAGGAATCGGCTGTATATTCATTTTTGTTAGGTTTTTTAATCATATATGGTGGGATCTATGTATATGTATATGAATTGTCTGTATATGAATATTGTCTTAAACTGTATAGACAAATTTTGTTGGGTTCATATGTATATGACTAGGCTGTATTGTATATGCATATGGCATTGACCGTATATGCATATGACCTCGAGTATATATAGATATTGCATTGAGTCTATAGACATGATGTATTGGCTGTATATTCATATATGATTCGCTCAAAATTCATACGACATTGGTTGTATATGCATATTTGGTTGGCTCTTTTTCTATATGAGGTATTTGTAAATGTATATGGCATTGACTGCATGTTTACATGGCATTGGCTGTTTATGCATTTGGCATTGCCTGCATGTGCACATGGCATTGGTTGTTTATACATATGGCATTGGCTGTATATGCATATTTTGATGACTCTACGTGCATATGTGCCATAGGCTGCTTACACATATTTGGTATACTCTGTATGTTAATGATGTGGCTATGCATATTTGGTTGACTATATATAGCATGCGTTTGACTGTATGTGCACATGGCATTGGTTGTTTATGCATATGGAATTGGTTGTATATGCATATGCCATTTGTTGTTCACGCATATGGCATTTGGTATATACGCATTTGACACTGGCCTTTCATTAATTGAAATTGGCTGTATATGCCTATTTGTTAGGTTGTTTAAGCATACATGTTGGGATCTGTGTGAATATGGAAAATCCCGAAGTATGTGAACCAAGATGGCGGTCATCGGGACGTAGTATGTGTGCCAGGTTAGGGTTAGGCCATGATTTCAGGTACAAATACTACGGTACACACTTGGCTAGTCCGTGAACTTGTATTATAATAAAAATATGGTAAATTGGAATAAAATTATGGCCTAACCCCCTACCCTGGTACAAATACAACATTTCCCTACCCTAGTACAAATACTACATTTCGGTGTCCGCCATCTTGGTTCACAAACATCAGGATTAGCTGTATAGGAATTGTTTATATATGAGTATTGTCTTGACTGTATAAAAAAATTTGGCTGTGTTGATATGCATATGCGTTGGATGTATATGCATATGACAATGGCAGTATATATGCATATCGCACTGACTGTATATTAATATTTGATTCACTCAAAATGCATATGATGTTTTGCTTATGGCACTTGCTGTATATGCATATGACACTGGTTGCTTATGCATATGGCATTGGGTGTATATGCACATGGCATTTGTTGTTTATGTATGTGGCACTGGCTGTATATGAACATGGTATTGGCCATTATCCATATGGAATTAGCTGTATATGCATATTTGTTAAGTTGCTTATGCATATATGGTGGGATCTATATGTATATAGTATTGTCTGTATATGAATATTGTCTTGAATAAATGGAATAAATTGAATTCGGTTGTTATGCCTATGCGTTGGCTTAAAATGCATATGACAATGGTTGGATATGCATATTGTATTGAGTGCATGTGTAGATGGCATTCGCCATATTTGGCTGGTTTCTGTACTCATGAGTTGGCTGATTATGCATATGGGCATTTTCTGTAGACTTAAATGCCATTGGCTTTAAATGATTTTAGTAGGCTCTATGTGTATATGAGTATATGGCATTGAATGTAAATGCATATTAGGTTCGTTAAATTTTTTATATTTGTTAGCTGTATATGCATATTGTGTTGGCTGTATTTGCACATGTCATTGATTGTTTAGCCATATGGAACTGGCTGTATATGCATATGTCATTGGTTGCTTATGCATATGGCATTGGGTGTATATGCATATGGCATTGATTGTTTATCCATATGGAACTGGCTGTATATGCATATGACATCGGTTGCTTTATGCATATGGCATTGGGTGTATATACACATGACATTTGTTGTTTATTCGTATGATATTGGTTGTTTATGCATATGTCACTGGGTGTATATGCATATGACGTTGATCATTATTCATATGGAATTGGCTGTATATACATATTTGTTAAGTTGTTTGTGCATATATGGTGGGATCTAAATGTATATACTATATAGTATTGTCTATCTATATATGAATAGTGTCTTGTCTATATAGAAAAAATTTTTTTGGGTTGATATGCATATGCGTTGGCTATATATGCATTGGCTGTATATGCATATAGCACCGACTGTATATTCATATATTATTCACTCAAAATGCATATGACATTGGTTGTATATTAATATTTGGTTGGCTCCTTTTTATGTGAGTTATTTGTAAATGCATATTGTATTGACTGCATGTGCAGATGGCATTTGTCATATTTGGCTGGTTCTCTACACACGTGAATTGGCTGTAAATGCATACTGGCATTTTCTGTATATTCCATTGACATTGGCTTTATATGTTTTTAGTAGGCTCTATGAGTATATGGCATTGAATGTACATGCATATTTGGTTGGCTCTACTTTTTATATCAGTTAGCTGTATATGAATATTGTATTGGTAGTATATGAACATGTCATTGATTGTTTATGCATATGGCATTGGGTGTTTATACGCATGGCATTTATTGTTTATGCGTATAGCACTGGCTGCATATGCATATGACATTGGCCGTTATTCATATGGAATTGGCAGTATATGCATATTTTTTAGGTTGTTCATGCATATATTGTGGGATCTAAATGTATATAGTATTGTCTGTTTATGAATATTTTCTTGGCTGTATAATAAAAAAATGTTTGGGTTGTTATGCATATGCATTGGCTGTATATGCATATGGCACTGACTGTATATTCATATTTGATTTACTCAAGATGCATATGACATTGGTTGTATAGGCATATTTGGTTGGCTCTTTTTCTATATGAGTAATTCGGAAATGCATATGGCATTGTCGGCATATTTGGTTTGCTCTTTTTCTATCTGAGTAAGTTGTAAATAGTTGGAATTACCTTTCCATGCATTTTGCATTGCCTGTTTGTGCATATTTGGCTGGTGCTCTATACATTTGAGTTGGCTGTATATGCATATCGGCATTCTAAATATATTCAAATGATAGGCTCTGTATGTAAATTATGTGGCTGTATATGCATATTTGGTTGATTATATGAGTTGGCTACATATATAGCATTGAATGTACATGCACATTGGCTTTATAGTTTATATTAGTTAGCTGTATATGCCTATTGTATTGGTTGTATATGCACATGGTTGGCAAACTTTTTGGCCCCTGGTTCTAGAATCTTGCCCACCTCTGCTCTATATGCATATATGCCACTGGCTGCTTACGCATATTTTTTGGACTCTGTATATTAATGATGTGGCTGTATTTGCATATTTATTTGGTGGACTATATATAATAGGAGTATGACTGTATGTGTACATGGCATTGGTTGTTTGTGCATATGGAATTAGCTGTATATGCATATGCCATTTGTTGTTTATGGCATTGGCTATATATACATTTGACTGAATATGCATTTGACACTGGCCGTTTATTCATATGGAATTGGCTGTATATACATATTTGTTAGGTTGTTTATGCATTTATGGTGGGATCTATATGTGTATGAATAGTCTGTATATGAATATTGTCTCGGCAATATAAAAAAATTGTTGTTGGGTTGATATGCATATGCGTTGATTGTATATGCATATAACATTGACTGTATATTCGTGTTTGATTCGCTTACAATGCACATGGCATTTGTTGTTTATACGTATGGCACTGGCTTTTTATGCATGTATAGGCATATACACCTTATGACACTGACTGTATGTGCACAGTGCATTGACTGTTCGAGTACATGACATTGTTTGTTTATGCCTATGGAATTGGCTGTATATACGTAAGCCATTTGTTGTTTACGCATATGGCATTGATTGTATATGCACATGACATTTGTTGTTTATGTATTGTTTGTATATGCACATGACATCTGTTGTGTATGCGTATGGCACTGGCTGTATATGCAAATGACATTTGTTGTTTATGTATTGTTTGTATATGCACATGACATTTGTTGTTTATGCGTATGGCACTGGCTGTGTATGCATTTGACACTGGCCGTTTATTCATTTGTTAGGTCGTTATGCATATATGGTGGTATCTATATGTATAGGAATTGTGTATATGTTGATTGTCTTCATTTTATAGACAAATTTGGGTGGGTGTATTTGCATGTTCATATTTTGTTGGCTCAAGTTGTATATGATTAAGTTGCAGATGTATATGAATTGTCCGTATATGAATATTGTGTTGACTGTATTGCGGTGCATAGGAGTATGACATTGGTTGTACATGACATTGAATGTGTATGAATATTGCATTGAATGTATAGACACTAGGCATCGGCTGTATATGTATATAGCTTTGCCTCTATATGCTAAATCAGTTTTTACGCCAAGTTTTGTTGATAATACATACTTTTAAATACATAAGTTTTGTTTTGTTGCTATTTTAATTTGCGTTTTTTTTGCGCCCTCTTACAACTTTAAAGTTTGAAGTGCGGCTCTGACACTGAAAAAAGGTTAAGAACCACTGGTTCACGGAAAGAGTGTTTTGGAGTGTTAGACATAACTGTGTTGTATCAGTGGTCGTTTGTACAGGGCTTTGTTCAAAGCGGTACTATAAAATCATATGCCCATCAATCTTATCATCTCCGAAATGTAGTGAGTCCAGGAAAGATTTGGTATTACAAATTAGTATTAGCTAATATTGAAGATGGCGGTAAATACTGAAACGATATGATGGGTTAGTTAAAGATATGTGATTCAAACCCTACACTGTATATGCATATAACATTGACTGTATATTCATATTTGATTCGCTTACAATGCATATGTCATTTGTTGTTTATGCATATGGAATTGGGTATATATGCACATGGCATTCGTTGTTTATACGTATGGCACTGGCTTTTTATGCATATGATATTGTATGTATATAAATATTGCATTTAATGTATAGGCATAAGGTATTGGCTGTATATGCATAAAGCATTGCCTTTATATAGATATGACATTGATTGTATGTGCACAGTGCATTGACTGTGTGAGTACATGACATTGTTTGTTTATGCATATGGAATTGGCTGTATATACATAAGCCGTTTGTTATTTACGCATATGGCATTGATTGTATAAGCACATGACATTTGTTGTTTTTGCATTGTTTGTATATGCACATGACATTTGTTGTTTGTGCGTATGGCACTGGCTGTATATGCACATGACATTTGTTGTTTATGCTTTGTTTGTATATGCACATGACATTTGTTGTTTATGTATTGTTTGTATATGCACATGACATTTGTTGTTTATGCGTATGGCATGGGCTGTATATGCACACGACACTTGTTGTTTATGCATTGTTTGTATATGCACATGACATTTGTCGTTTATGTATTGTTTGTATATGCACATGACATTTGTTGTTTATGTAATGGCTGTATATGCACATGACATTTGTTGTTTATGTATTGTTTGTATATGCACATGACATTTGTTGTTTATGTATTGGCTGTATATGCACATAATATTTGTTGTTTATGCGTATGGCACTGGCTGTATATGCATTTGACACTGGCTACTGTAATCATTTGTTATGTCGGTATGCATATATGGTGATATCTATATGTATCTATATGTAGGAATTGTGTATATGATGATTGTCTTCATTTTATACACAAATTTGGTTGGGTGTATTTGCATGTTCATATTTTGTTGGCTCAAGTTGTATATGATCAAGTTGCAGATGTATATGAATTGTCCGTATATGAATATTGTGTTGACTGTATTGCGCTGCATAGGAGTATGACATTGGTTGTATATGCATATGACATTGAATGTGTATGAATATTGCATTGAATGTATAGGCATCAGGCATCGGCTGTATATGTATATAGATTTGCCTCTATATGGTAAATCAGTTTTTACGCCGAGTTTTGTTGATGTTGTTATTTTCAAATACATACTTTTAAATACAAAAGTTTTGTTTTGTTGCTATTTTAATTTGCGTTTTTTTATGCTTTAAAGACTGAAGTGCGGCTCTGACACTGAAAAAGGTTAAGAACCACTGGTTTATGGAAAGAGTGTTTTGGAGTGTTAGACATAACTGTGTTGTATCAGTGGTTGCTTGTACAGGGCTTTGTTCAAGGCAAAAAGAATGCACAGCGGTCCTATAAAATCATATGCCCATCAATCTTATCATCTCCGAAATGTAGTAAATCCAGGGAAGATTTGATATTACAAATTAGTATTAGCTAATATTGAAGATGGCAGTAAATACTGAAACGATATGATGGGTTAGTTGAAGATTTGTGATTTAAACCACACACTCACTATCTCATCTAATATGTAATCAATTCTGAAGGCAATTCTGAACCGGAAAAATTCAGATTGTAAAAATAGTAGTTAGCCAGTCTAGAGCCTGGCTTATGCCGAAATGCTATAAAAATACTGGAATGAAATTTAGTTGAAACTAAATGATTTACTTTATTATATACAGTCAATTTTACCACAAGGCCATCGCGCACAGTGAATAATCGCCCTCATGTTCAATAAGGTGTCTCAAAATTCTATCCTAACCCAGGAGCCAGAATTTTGAGATATCCCACAATCATTCATTGCTTTGCGAGGATGCATAGTTAAAGGTTACCAACTACACCATTCACAAGCACAAATATTGTTGCACACCTGTGCCGTCTTCATATTCTTGTATTCTAAACCCATTTGCTCATCTAAGCTCTCAAATGTATATAGTGAAGTCTAAAAAGTATGGAATGTTTTGCCATGATATAATTTTTCTTTTTGTGTTAGCATAATAATAAAAAATGTCTTTTTTTCAAAAATACAGGGTGGTCGCTAGAAAAACAGAAATTTTATCAAACAGCTTTTTATTTTTACAAAGAATAACTTTTACAAAGTTTTCTGACGGCATATATTATATTACACTCATAGATGCTGAAAATGTCGTCCGTGCACTTCAAAGCAGTGTCTTAACCTAGAAGTCCAAGCTCGTGTAGCGTTTTAAAGGTTAACTTGTGATATCGGTCTTCTATACACCTTTATTCGGGATCTTATCTGACCTTTAAATTTTCTGTTTTTGCAGCGACCACCCTGTAGTAGGTCCTCGTTCAGAGCAAATGGCAATTGAGCACTGTATGAAAAAGTAATTAGTTGTATGAATGTAATAATAATTTGAATGCTAATATGTTTTTGAAGAAACTTAACAGCTTCCTTAATCCAATTTATTGTATTTCACCATCCCAACTTGTTGACCTCAGTGTGCCACTACTTTTATTACTGCAATTTATTTTGTTGAACGAGTCTAGGCAAGTTTGGCAAGTCAAACAATAATGTTTGAATCATAAATAAAAACCCTTTTACAAATAGCAGAAATAAGGCATTATATAAAGTTTACGATATTAAGGGCGTAGCCAAAATGTTTTATTATCCTAAGCAGACAAATATTTTCACCTAGTTCTCTTTTATCTGTGTTTAAACAAACATTCCATGTGTGATCTACATGCCAAGCTAGGTACATGCTCATTCTGAACTTTCAATGTTTAAAATCCTACAACAACACATTTATCAATTTTCAATTACAGTAGTCTTTTCTTTGACGTCATATTGTAAAACTAGATGTTCCTTTACCAGAGGCCAGATTTAAATTCAAAAATTGTTGTAAGCTTGTTGTTACGTCTTACGTTGTGCAGTTTTGAATTTCACCAATCTAAATAATTTGAAGTCTGAACAAGACTCCAACAAGCGGTCACTGATGAGTATCTGACTTAATTAATCACAGCCTGAATAAAAAGATGACTTGCAAAAAAAAATCAGGATTTTATTTCAAGCTAAGGATATTGTAAAACTAGAGGTTCTTTCGGGTTTCTTTGATATAGAGAAGCCAGGTTTAAAATTGAAAATTGTTGTAAGCTTGTTGTTACATCTTACCTTGTGCAACTTGAATTTCACCAATCTAAACAATTTGAACTCTGCACAAGACTGTAACAAGCATTCACTGATAAATAACTTACTCAATTAATTACAGCCTGATTAGAGAGGTTGACTGCATAGAAAAGACAGGTGATAGGATTTTATTGCAAGCAATGATAGAAAATCATGGCATGGTGGTCAAAATGTTAGGCAGGTTCAGAATATTAGCTACAAAAATTTGTAGAAAGTGGAGAGCGTATATAAATATGACAAAGAATAACCAATGATTGATCTCATTGTAATATCAATGGCCTGTTTTACATGACTGGTTGCAATTGTTCATTCATGTGCTTTAAACACTCCTATTTCTTTCATTGATTTTGTGCTTCTTTGTAGCCCAGATTTTGTCCGAAAAAACTTCTACTTTTTAATTGTTAAGTCTGGCGTTTAACGACTATCCACAGAGGCTGGCAAAGCTCAAGTTATTCGCTTAAAATAATGTATCCAAATACTTGAAGTGACTCAAGTCATTAAAATGCAATGAGTCGGACTCGCTAGCATTGAACACCAATGAGACTTAACACACATTGACTCGACTCAATACTTGGGTGACCTGTGACGCATTTCACACATGGTTTGGGATTTAGGGACCCACATCGATTGAAAGTGATTAAAAAAGCAAAATCAATCATTTATGTAGAATGATTGATGCCTGAGATTCTCCATATATATGTACATTATTTCTTAAAAATTACAGCATAGTGGAGAACAATTTGCTTTCATTCAATATAAGTCATGGAAGCTAAATCAATCGCCTTACTATCTATTATTTTTCAGCAGTTTGGCTCAAGGTTCAGATAGTATCGGAGAATGTCTGTTGAAAATGACTGGTTGGTAATTCTGAAATTTTCACTTCAAAAATTTCTTAAATTTACATGTTAAATGTTGAAGATAGTTTAAGAACCACTGTATTATGGTAAAATTTAAAACATCACGGTCGTGCCACAACTAAATAACTCTCAGGGAAGTAAAATATTTTGATTTATTTTTACAAGAGTTCATAATAGAAAGGCAGATTTTGATTAGATGCGAAAACCGTGACTAGATAAAATAAATTTTTGTGCAAACATGTACACCAGTTCAATATGCTCCAGACTTCATATCAGATCAAGCACAATACGTAAATCCAGTCATCATTAATGTGGAGCGAAAGGTGGCTCAACTATAATACCAGGTTATGATTAGAGATCAAACCAATACCAGCTTTTTACATATGGGTTCCTCTCTAGCCATAGACAATAATTCTATTCCCGTCATAGTAAACTTAGGTGCGTTTCGCCAAATACCTGCCAGTAGCTGAAAAATATTTTTCAAATATGTTGGATATTCAAAATTTTTGGTATTACACAATTTATTATTCGGTGTAAGATTGTGACAACCCCAACATATTAAGACACTAGCACTCTCTATATCGCATGAATGATGAAAGAGGCATATACTGGTAGTTATCCAAATATATCTTTTAAAGGTTGATCAGCATGGTAGCTAAGGAGTTTATTCAAAACCCTGATTTTAGAAACAGTGTTAAGCTTATTTAAAAAAAATAATTTTGAATTTCAAAAAAATGCAGTTCAAGAATGAGGGAATTTTAAAAGACTTTTTAAATTACTGGTAATATAATGCAGTATAGTAAATACTTTAGAGAAATAGTGTTGTCGTAACTGTGTTGTATCAGTGGCTCCAGTCCGGAAAAGATTTTTCATCTTACAAAGTAGTATTGGCTAATATGATGATAAATACTAAAACTATCCCATACATAAATATCTTCATAGTCTTGTATTCTAAACCAGTTTGGTCATCTGAAATCTCATATTTATATAGTGAAGTCCAAAAAGTATAGAATGTTTTGGGCATGATATAATGTTTCTTTTTGTGCTAGCAAAATAAAAAATACCTCTCATTCAAAAATACAAAAATTTATTTTTACAAATAATCACTTAGTTTTTTAAAAAGCATATGTTATATTACACTCACAGATGTTCAAAATGTAGCCGGGGAAATGAAAAAAAAAAAAAACTTAACAGCTTTCTCTATCCAATTCATAGTGTTTTAACCTGACCTAACACAATGATTGACTCGAATCCTCAACTCAATACTTGGATGACCCGTGACGCATTTCTCACATGTCTTGGGCTTTAAGGACCCACTCGATACAGAAAGCGATTGAAAAACCAAAAACTATCATTCATGTACAATGATTGTTGCCTGCAACTCTTCATATATATATTTTTTTCGTTTTCTGTTTTGAATCAGTAATGACAAATAATAATTGAAAAATCTAATAAACTTTCTCTGTGTTAACCACTTATTGAATTTTTCAGCATAGTGGAGAACAAATTTCTCTTTATCAATGCAAGTCATGGAAGCTGAATTGATTGTTAGAATCACAGCAACGGGAGAATTTAAATTAAATATCGGCAATTTGACTGCTGTACTTCACAACCTAAAATGTCAAGATTTAGCAATCGTTTCAATGGCTGGAGCATATCGAACAGGGAAATCATTTATGCTGAATTTTTTCATACGATATCTCCGCCGAAGAGGGGTAAGTTCGTTCAGTCAATTTGTTTTCTTGTCCTGAAAAAATTGTTTTCCCTCATGCTTGTCGAAGAGTTTGACATAATTCAAGTGAAACTCCGATCAAATCATTGAAAATGAAATGGTATGGGACTTTTTTTTATTTATACTGAAGAAAATGAAGCCAGATGGCCCAGGTTCAGTTCAGTAGGATAAGTTGTGGTGCATTAATTTCCAAGCAAATAAAGTACAAATATTGTATAGTTTCTTGTGTTAACTGGCTAGTTTGTAAGTTGTTAATAAGTGTCATGTATCTCTGAGTTGAATTTGAAATTGACATAAATTTGGAAAAAATTGACCAAGTTTGTTTTCTTTTATGAACATTTAGAACTGTGATGCATGAGGTTCAACCTACCTCCCACCGAATGTATTTAATATTTGCCATAGATTTGGTATTGAACAGCTTTAATATAAGATAGGATTCACATATTTATCCTGGGGGAGAGAAAAGTAATAAGAAGGTTCAACCATATGGCAAGCCCCGGCCTTTTGTCCGGTCAGTCCACGTTGGGTATGAGATTAGTCTGCAGTTATTTTGAGTGCATGGACCAATCATGGTTAAGGAAGCTGTAAACGACCAGTAGTTTCCATCCTGCCCACCATGCGGCAGCAAGAAGACCAACAATTCTCTCGCACATAATCAACCTTGCATGGGATTCGAACCTGTGAACCCACGCAGGGATAGGACCTATCAGAGATGCAGTGACAAGCATATTTCTGACACTCAGCACGAGGCACCACAAAGCGGAGCCATACATACTAATTTATATTTATAGTGGAACAACAAAAACTGGTTTGGACCTGATCATATGAAAATACAAGATGGTTTTGAATGGAGAGATGGATCGATACCTCATACTTTGGGAATTTATGTTTGGCCTGAGATATTTTATGTTGAAAGAGATGGGGAACAGGTACATTGTAAATTGCAAATATTGGTAGGTCTTTGTATTTGTACCAAATTTCGACTTATTGCTAGAGCTCGAACGATATATAGGCCAACCGATATATCGGGCCGATATTGTGTGTTTGCCGATATATCATATCGGCCGTATACCGCAGATATATATCGGCCATACTCGGCAAGCGCCGGGCTGCGTGCTGCAACGGCTCTCGCCCCTGCGCATATTTCTCTCGCTTCCCGGTGTCTTATGATTAGCCATTTCATGCATGGTCATAACTGAAAAGTTATTATCTGGAGTAACAATGACGTTTTATAAAGTGACGTTTTTTAGAGAGTACACAATGAGAAAAAGGCGAATTTAGTAACAGCATTAAACGGTGGTTCTATAAGTAGAATCGATTGGAAGCTGGTGAGTTAGTAATCATAGAAACATGGTACAGGTAGCTCAAAGCAATAATGTCAGTTCGGAATCTGTGACCTCTCAAAATTCAAATTTTGAATTTATGGGGTAACAGTTTTGTCTATATTGATGGTTGTTTATTATCATTTTGCTGAAAATTACAAAATAATAACTTAATCTATTATTATTGACTAAATAAGGTATTGAGAGTCTCTGGAAACAAAGTTATTAAAAATTTCACATGTAACTGCACATATGCTATCACAATTCACAATATCGAAGGATCATTATCACGATTCACTTTAAAATATATCAATTTATAATTTTTTAATACCCTTAACATATGTCCATAGTTATATTTAAAAACGTCTGATTTACAATTCTTTTTCCTGGAAATAGCAAGACTGATATTGAAGTAGCAGGAAAAGTTACAGAATAACATTTGTTTGAGCATTAACTGAAGTTAGATAAATAAAAGTCTTACTGCCATGATAACAAATATTAAAATGAAACTACAGACTCACAAGGTGTATCATAAAAGCGTTGTTCAAAATATGATTTATATTAATATCGGCATTGCGATATACCGGTAGGTTATCGGCCACCAATTGGCTGATATATCGATATCGGTATCGGCGTCAAAAAGTGATATCGGTCGAGCACTACATTGATTTCAAATCTGATGCACCACATTCAGACTGAAGGAACTCAAGGAATACAAACTGCTGCATGAGTCTGGCAACCCAATAAACATAATTTAATCAAAATCGCTCCAATTTTCATTAACATTTTGTGATAATACATGATTGCTTAGCAGTTAAAGCGGTAGACCAGGGGGGGCAAGGTTTTGGACCAGGGGCCGAAATTTTTGCCCAGCTAGATTGGTGGGCAATGGGAGTGTGACGTAAAAAGTTACATTTTATGAACAATATTTACAGTGTTACAAAAGCAAAAGTAAAAGAAACAATAAGCCTCGTGCCCAAACTAAAATTCATCGCAATCTCAACAGATTGCTAAAGCTATTTTTAGCTGGACATTACAATTTGGTTTTAGTTTGGTTGTGAAATTATCCAACAGTTATTGGCCCGCGGGGTCATATTTTGCGTATAAGCAAACAGAGACAGGACAGGACAGAGTTTATATGTCCATAAATTCATTATTCATGAATAGACACACATATGGGTCATTCCAAGCAAAAGTTGAATTCCATCAATTTTATTAAAAGTGTAGTGAAAGTAATTTTTTTGTATTTTTTATATCAAAAGACATTGGAATTTTATTGGACTACATTCAATTCGACGAAAAAATTTAAATTTCACCCAAGTTTTTGATGGTTTTTTAGAAAATGGCCTGAAATGTAGAAATTTTTTTGTAATTGACATATTTTGTGATGATTCGTAGCACGAAGTGTTTGATTGTGTGATACAGTTATTTCATATGAAATAGACGCACTGGATTTCAGTTAATAAAGTTTAAATGTTTGCAGTGCTGTAGGACATGTCTTCACCCATTTAATGATTTATTACCAGAATTTTAAGAGATGGTAGAGGCCGCTGTTTCAAAGTGGAAAAATATTTTGCAGTTTCACATCCTGTAGTGTCACATACGATGTGCATATTATTGGGATGGATTTACAGTGTTACATTAAGTAACTTGAGCAACACATAGAGGCGTTCTTCAGCTATTGCACCAGAAAATATTATGGGGTCCTGCTGTACCAAAAATTTACAGCACAACACAATGTAACCTTAATACAAGGTGGATTTGCCATCCTGTAGTGTCACGCTATATTTTACGTTATTTTTTATATCCACCAAATAAGTCTTGTGTATTACTTTTGTGCAATTTTTTCCATATTTAATAAAGCAGTTCATTGAACAATGGAACAAAACATGTAGCTGAAAATGTAAAAATATATTGCATCTAACAACATGGAAAATTTCTGGAATTGTCCGGTAGTGTCACTTGGAATAGCCCATATGTGGAATTACAAACCGCCTATAATACGTTGACTTCTTGACACATTACACAGTTCCAACCAGAATACATGTAATGTTTTATCATTTCTGTTCTATACAACGCTATATCAACGAATGTTATTTTCTGAAGTTGTGAATTTTCTAAATTATTTTTGATTTTTCAGATTGGAGTTCTGATTGTGGACACCCAAGGATTATTTGATGATAGAAGTTCACCTGACACAAATGCGAAAATTATGTCAATCAGCAGTCTTCTATCCTCACATCAAATTCTCAATTTTCAGAGAAATGTGCGTGGAACAGACTTGGAACATTTGCAAGTAAAATATTCTACCTCAAAAAGTATATTTTGGCTTTTTGTTCGTCTTCTGCACACTGAATCGCAATGTCCTGTAGTAGTCTCATTTAGGTATTTTATTTTAGGCATGCAGATCCTATAAACGACCTAAAATCTACTTAAAAAAAATTTAGGAGGAACTTTTTAAAAATAAAAAATAAATCTAATCAACCTGGTTAGAAAGCACTGTATTAATCTGTTTGTATAGATTTTAATGCCTGTGTTTGTGTTATGTTAATATCTTTTATATTTCTCTGTGTGCTGATTTCACAGACATTTGATTTAGGCAGTTTCCATTAGGTCTAATTATTGTCCAGCAATCCATCCACCCATGAGGCGTGAGAAAATATACTTTTCGCTATCTTATCGCTGAGAAAGGCTGGTTGCCGACTGCTTTCGAGTTGTGTTTGCTGTTTATGTGTAGCTAGAGCTGCGGTATTAATAAATAACCAATCAAGACTTTTTTTGTTTTCTTACCCAATTAATTTTGTTTTAATTACCCAATCAAATTGGCAATGAAAATGGAAAAATAAAAAGTCACAAAATACAATGAGTAAACTGTAAACAGCAAGTGTTAATAATAAATAGTGAAAATACTACTTTTTATGTTTATGTTTACATGAATATTATTTAATATTTTACCCTTTTTCAGCTTGCATTAGAATATGCACATGCTGCTACTCATAAATTCCAAAAGAAAGAGAAGTCATTTCAGGTATGTATTATTGATTTCTGAACAGGAAGAGCATCATTTATTTTCACAATAAAGCATATTATTTGCAATTATTCATTTCAGCTTTTCAAACCAAACAGTTAGTTAACATTTGTATCCGTCTAAAGCAGTAAGCTAACTCACTTAATTTTGGTGCTTATTTTATGACATGCGTATCTATTTTGATTCATAAAAGGTGTGTATTTAACAGAAACTTACTTTCTTGGTTCGAGATTGGCCAAATGCTCGTGAACATGAGTTTGGACATGGTGGAGATACTTATGTCAAACAAGTTTTAAGAACAACAGATTCAAATCAACCAGAAAGTGTTACACAAGTGAAAAAATCTATTCATAAGGGATTCGAGAATGTTAATGGATTCTTGATGTCAAGACCAAGCAGAAAAATTGATGGTGGTGGAAGATCCCAAGATATTCGAAATTCAGGTAAATATTCGATATGTGATATTAAATATGAGCGATGGTGTGGCTGAGCATTAGGAATTTGCTCGCCACAGCACCTCTGATTACTCTGCGTGGGTTCGCAGGTTCAAATCCTACTCTGGGATAGTAATGTGCAAGTGTATTGCTGGACTCTTTCCGTTGTACGGTGATTCATGTAACTGCTGGTCAGTTTTGGTTTCCACCATCATAAAGTCCATGCATCTGAAAAAAAAAATATCTAACTAATCCCACAGCCGACATGGAATGGTAACCGGCCGAGAGGCCGAGGTTCGTCATATGGTTAAGCCGTCTTATCGACTTTCTTCTCCCAGGGATAAATATGTAAATCCTACCCTATTCTTTATTTATGCAGTTGTAGATATTTTTCCACAGGATTTTCAAACTACAACTCCAATTACGACGCAAAAAGTTTAAACTTCTACCGCTTACCTTTTATCATCTGTAACATACTCCCACTTTTTTATCTATTGTTATTGTTTCAGACATTACAGGGAATTTTCGAGAACACATCATCATGCTTGTTGAATCAGTATTACATCCGAAAAATCTTGTTGTGAAGAAAATGTTCGGGCAGCCTATCTCAGCAAACGGCCTGACAAACCTCATAAGTGAATTCAGCAATTGGATTCAGTCAGGAAAGCAACCTAAAATTGAGACATGTCTAGAGGTAGGAGATTTTTAAAATAATTTTGATAACATCATCTGGAAGTTTAGATCTTGCTCAAGTTACAGGCCAGGGATGACAAACTAATAACTCTTCCACCTCCAAAGAATTTTGTGTTTTTTGTGTCTCCTGACTTCAACTGTTGAATCAGAACTTTGACACCACTCTAACAAAACTGTTACTCAATGTGGCTGATCGCCTGAAGTCTTACTGAGAGTAAAATGTCAAATTCATTAGAAATACTTATATCCTAAATTTATTCTTCTGTGGAATCTTCTGGAAAGATTACAATATTATATGATTTATCCACAATTTTAGCGTTATTCTTTATTAAGTTATATCCAGGAGCTGGACTATGGTTATAAAAACTTGATAGGATTACGTTTTGAGCAGTTTTCAAATAATAATAATGCAAACAATTTCACTTTTATCTAGGGCACCATTAAGGCAAACAATGCGACCGCTCTGCAGGAGTCTGTGTCAAAATATCGCTGGCATTTGAAAGAGGTAACTGTTTTGAAATTAATATTTAAAATGAAAAAACTTGTTTCATCATCAATCAATCATTTTCAATATTTTGGCAAGTAACTGAGATTAGTTTCTTAATGAATAGCTGGATAGTCATGTATGACTAAATTGTTCTTTTTATTTATATATAATAAAAGGCGCTTTTCTCTAGGGGTGAGCAATATAGAATATTGAATCTGGAGGATCCGATAAGGAAATTCGGTTTCCGCCTGCATGAATTATTATATTTTAGACTTGTAATTTATTAATCAATGCAGAGCGTATATCTGCGATGAAATTTCTCTTGCTTGATTATACTCGTGTTTTTTCGCAAAGAACCGCTAAAGCAGCAGATATCAAATGTCGCAATCCCAGCTTGCACATTTAGGGTGCGAATACGGCGTTACTGCACCATTTCTGTGTTTTACAATTCTACTATCTAGTTGGCTTATAATAATTATTATTGTTGGTGCCGACTGCCGACTTAATGGCAATTTTCCGATTACCAGTTTGCAACAATTTTAAATATTCAGAAAACGTGAAACATTCTATCTTTTAAAGGAAATGATTTTCCGTGGCATTCCAGTTCTCGGAAATGAAATGTGTACCAGTGTTAGATGTTAAAACATTATTTGCAATAAATTCGGATCAAATTTTATTTTTCATGTCACCCTGTTTCAGAAATTACAAAGTTATATCGCAAAACAGGGCGTTTCGTTAAATTTATTTTGCACTCACCAAAAATACATATTTTTCGGAATTTAAGGCGCCGATGAATCAATTCCTATCGTCGAAGCTCGAAGAGTTGGCGGTGGAATTTTAGTCGACGATAAAATTAAAAAAGTTGCCACGCGTGGTGAAGACAGTTCTCTCATCTGGTATTATTAACTATTGTTGGACAATATGCAAAGCGTATCGCCAAGTCAGGGTAGATATATGTAAACCGATAATACCTAAAAATTAAAATTTTGCAATAGAAATGAATTTGTCTATAGATGTCTATGGATTCGAGTCTTGCTTGTAGAAAATGAACACGCTGACATACTTGAATATAACTTATGGTTGTTAAACTTTTTTTTACGTGATTAATTAACAAAACCCCCATTTTCGGCGCTCTTACATTAATAATGATTTAATGTTTTTTTTTTACCTATTTTTTGTATTTTACAATTTAGTATTTAGCAGTATACTGCGGTATTTATTTTAACATAAGTATTTGAGGATCACATAAATTTTGAACAATTTAAGGCAAAATGTAATTTGTTAAAATTCTTATATTCAATTATCCTGTTTGGTAGCAAATAAAATTCAATGCTCAGGGTATTTTTAATCAAATACAAAGTTGTGGTTCATTCACAATTTTGCTTTTTAAAAATTGTAATTCTTCAATATACTGAATGAATTCCCACAATTGAATGAATATAAAAATAAAATAGGATTCGGTATTCTGGATCTGATTTAACTATTTTAGAATAGTAAATTATTTTATATTGCCCATCCCTACTTTTCCTAATATTACAATAAAGACATCAATACTTTTATTGGCCCATTGTTATAATTTCTCAGCCCCGGATATTATGTGTATCTGGAATGTAACTAAATTTTTTTAATCTATATTTAAAGCTTGTTGGTTCTTCATTTCCTTCTGATTGGGAACTCCAAAGACATCACGAAAAAACACTCGAAGAAGCAGAAGAATTGTTCCATAGCATGGCAACATTAGGATCTGGAAGGCAAACGCAGGATGTTTGGAATCGTGTGAAAGAAGAATGCAAAATGTATTACCGGGATGTGAAAGGGGAAATTAGATTAAGAAAGGTATTGTTCATTGGGTATCCATCTAAAACAGGGGTAGCCAATTACTTTCCTGAATGGGCCAGTTACATATGATAGACTTGGTTATTGGGACGAAGGCTCAAAACTCAATATGAGGAACTATGAACAAAAAACAGAATATTTACATCAGCTAGGCTAATGTTTATATAAAATGAAAAGCACAATGTAACAATCGGTGTCATTATGACATCATTTTCATCAATATTTTCAACGGAAGTTTATATTCATAAAGCTAAAAAAATCTGTGATTTTGAAACGATAAGCAGATTAAATATTCCTTTTTTACTACTGATACTGGAAATGAACGAATAATAAGCAATGGCTAATCATATGTTTAGGATGTTTTTAAAAATTCCACTCCTTTTTAATTTCCAGGCAGAAAAAATTGAGAAACTCAGGGCAAAAGCAGAAAAGACGGAAAAAGAGTATGAAGATAAAATGAACAAGTTGCCTACAGTATGTTTTGTAAATAACTAGCAACTACATGCAGCAGAAACAAATAACTCAGCAACTTTTTCCATACCTGAAATGAAGTGGTAACAGAATGAGGGCTTAATTCATTTTGTCACCTTTATTCTCATGAGTATAAATACGTAAATCCGAATCCTATCCGAATGATGATTATTAATAATTAATTGTGGTATAAATACACAAATATTTGCGAAGCCACACAGAGAAATTATATGACGAGCATGTTAAAAAAGACTATGTCGATACCTAAACCATTAAGCTGCTATTTGACTCTGTTGCAACTGAAGGCTAGGAATGAAGCAATTGCTTACGCTTAACAGCATATGAGTTCTTTTACTGTCAACTAATCAGAATATTTTCTTAACTGTGCTAAACCACTTCAAAGAAATACTTGGACAATTTCACCCAACAGTTGATTAAATCAGGATCTCTAGTCCTAAATTAAGAGTGAAATGGTAATAATAGAAATGGATACAGGCAACTTCTGATGTACCGAGAGCTCAGCTCCCTGCTCGGTCTTCATTCATTTTTACTTTTGAGTGAGTGAGCATGAAATTGCTTTGCACTAATTCTTAGAAAAAAATTAATTTCATACCGACTGTAAGATGACTACTGTTTGTCCAGGAATGTCCTACTTTTTTGTAAATTTTATGAAGCAAACTGTTTTGCAGGACATCTCGTTCGAAACACTTGAGGTGAGACACCTAGAATATTACAGCCAGGCGATTGATGAATATGAATGGGATGCTACCAGTCTCGAGGGCATTTTATCAAACGATGAAGATTATATAAAGAAGAAGTTGATGGCAAGAATGGAAGCATTTTTCGAAGGTTTGAAGCAACAACGGAAGACATTGGAAAACATAAAGCGTTTTGCAAAGGTAAGATTTGAAAGGAGAAGCAAGATTTAATGAAATGGCAAATAACATCCTTTTGTCTAGTGACCAAGTCCAGATATAGTATGGAAATAGCTAACCAACTAATAATTTCACAAATGCATGAATTCAAATTGTTGCAATCAGAAACCCAATCTCGAAGAGCAATAACAACAACAACATATTCTATTCTTTACATAAACTATGAATTATTGTGTTTATTTCAAGGAAGAGGAGAAATTAAAAATCCAAAAGGTTGCCCGAGATTGCTTTGATATTTTTCAGCTAGAGATGGCAAAGGTAAGATAATCATCAAATTTAAATATACAGGGTTTCTATGAATCCCTTTTAAAATTTAAATTTTGTTATGAAGTCAGTTATCAATATATTTTAACCAAGTTTGTTGCTTTCAATCAGTAATTGTTTAGTATTTTTAGTTCATTTAATACATTTGTGAAGGCCAAAACAGTGGATGGTATTGATATATTTCCTTTGCAATTTCAAAATCTTTCAAGACTTTTTGGACATATATATATCAGAAATAGTCTCTGATCCTTATTCCAACCAACTTTAAACCATGATATATCCTGATCTTGGTTGAATTTTGTTTTCCACTGTTTAGAACAAAGTAATAAAATAATTTCATTCTTCAATATGATATATATATATATATATATATATGTATATTTCTATATTAAAAAAATTCAGATGCATGAATAACTTTTTTGAACTAAAAAATTTTCATTGGTCATTACAAATTTATTCCATTTTTTAGATCTTAGGTGAATTTATACCTGGAATAGATGAAGTCTGCCGAAAAGAAAAGCGAAGTATTTTGCGAAAGTATGGCAGAGATTGTGAAAGCTTCACAGACAAGGATGAGGTATTTTGAAATTGCATTTTGCTAGACAACATTATAATGGGAATAACAATATATTTGTTAGGAATTTCATATATAAATGGTTTAATATTTTTTTATTAAATTTTTTTTGGCAGTATCAACTTGCAACTTAAGTGTTGCAACTTTCAAGGATAAGCTCATATATAGCATTTAGAGCACAGCTGGTTCCTTTCAACTTTTATGGATACACTTTCCTGTTGGTTGGTCTGTTGATCTTCATTTGTGATTACACTATCAAACTCATGCACTCATAATGGGAAAGTGATAAAAACGCTGACAAATTAAGCTGTAAACAAAGGTAAAAAGCTTGATGATGACTTTCTAAATTTTTACAGGTCGAGCAATGTGGATACAACCTTCAAGAGAAATTGGAAGATCATTGTAAAAAAGCTGTTAAAAAGAACAAACACAACATGGTAAACTGGCATATATTTTTTGATAATGTTGGTTCCTGGTCACCTACCTTTGTGAGAGATAAAAGATTATTATGGAAATAGGTCTAAGTGGTAAGACTACAAGTAAAACCAGCCCACTCCAGAACATGGTTTATTGGATTGATTTTTATGAGGCATTTTGACATAACTCCAAACAAGGCTCGACTCAGTCAATGATATTTATGGGGCTACTATTTTTAAAGTATCTTGAATTCAATATACTCTGGTTGAGATGCTAGAGTCTGAGATCTTCGACTTACAATAACGGCATAGCTACATCTATCGTAAGCACTTTTGTGCAGAACTAATATTTTATATATAACAGAGAATTTCTGTAGAATATGACTGGTTGGTAATTCTGACAACAAATCACTTTAAAAATTTCTTAAATTTACACATTATCAGGAAATGCTGAAGTCCAAATGTGCTGAACTTTCCCAAACTGCTGCACATGAATATGATGAAAAGATGAAAAATGTAAGTTTAGAATTCCTTTTTATGTAAGATTAGATTTTCGTTTCATGTATATCTCTGATTACCCTGCATGGGTTCGCAGGTTCGAATCCTGTGGTGGATTTTTATGTGCAAAAGCATTGCTGGACTTTTCTCCGCCCTATGTTGGTTTATGTAACCGCTGATCGGTAAAGGCTTCCTCCATCATCAAGTCCATGCATCTAAAAACAAATGTCTGGTTAACTAATTCCATGGCGGGCCATATGGTTAAGCTGTCCTTCTTTTTCCTCATCTTTTTTATTACCCGGGATAAATATGTGAATCCCATCCTATCCTAGGTAGCCAATTATTTGTCCCAGGGGCATGAATTCATAATGCTAGGAAGCCACGTAACACACAAATCCTGCTCAATAATGTGCTAATCTGTGGATAGTGAATTAGAGTTTGCATATGAGATCAGCATCCTGCTGTCTCGATATAGGTATAATCAAAGCTCTGGAAGCCAACCTGGCTGTTAATTACTGGTGGTAGGATGATCATTATAAAAAAGCAATGAACCCTGCATTCGAACAAGATTATTTAACCCTTTTGGTCAAAGTTAACTTTTTAGCCCTGACTCATTTTAAGTATTCCCTGGAAACATCTCATAAAAATACATTTTTGTTCAGCTGATGAGACAGAATCAGTCATATCAGGAAATGTTTTTTGATAGGAAACACTCGGAATTTAAAAAAACTGCAATGTGCAGGTTCGATGACTTGCTTCAGCGCATGTAAGTGAATCTTAATCAATATCTGACATGGGCAAACTACAGCCCGCGGGTCAAATCTGGCTCATAGAGTGATTTATTTTAATCCAGCCCGCCTGATGCGACCAAAGTAAAATCAAATTTTGACATTTTAGCTTAAAAAATATCTCAAGAATTTGTTTAGATTACAATTAAATTTAGTTCTGGCCCGAGGCTTATTGTTTTCCACTTTTCCAATTGTATAGCTGTAAATATTGTTCATAAAATGTAACTTTTAACGCTACGCATGGCCCGTCAGTCTAGGTGGGCAAAATGTTTCGCCCCAGGTTCAAAAACACACCCTCGGTCAATATTATATTTTCCAGTTTTACTATCAGCGCATCAAGAGTTAGATTTTGCGCTCTAGAAGTTAATATGTAATGTGTAGATTGTGATCTAATGTGAGACAGGATGCATTTTTTTGCTTTGAGACAGAGAAGAAACAAATTCAACCTTGTTTTCAAAAAGCAAAACAGGCTTTTTGGCTACTCAAAAAGAAGGCCATGTTGGTACTCCCCTAGTATGTGAACCCAGCAGGCAGACACCGGAGCGTAATATGTGTACCAGGTTTGGGTTAGGCCATAATTTCAGATATGAATACTACAGTACTACAGTCACTTGGCTAGACCCCGAACTCGTAATAGAACTAAAATAACGAAAATTGGAACAAAATTGTGGCCCAACCCTAACCTGGCACACATACTACACTCTGCTGTCCGCTATCTTGGTTCACATACCACATGAGTTTATGCATACATAAAGACTTTCCCAAACTTTTTAAAGTCGTGGATTTTGTACGAGGACTGCAACATCAGCGTGTTATTGCATTTGTTTTCTTTCAGCAAATACTCAATAGCTCATACACGAAACGGAGGTCCCGAAGTATGTGTACCAAAATGGCACACAACCTGAACATAGTATGTGTACCAGGTTAAAGTTCAGGTTGTGCGCGATCTTGTTACACATATTTTGGGAGTGCCCAAGGAACAATGCAGGATGGGCAAACCAACTACATCAGTGGTTCTCAGCCTGTGGTACGCAGAAGATGATCAGGTGATATAAAAATGAGGGTTTCAAACAGGTACACCAGCTTATAAGCACCAGCACATCAAAATACTCTCTAAATAAGCATAAAACATTTTGCAATAGTAAAGTATTGTCCACGAACGAATCGAGATGGGCATGTTTTCGTCCGTTCTTCGAATTAGGTCCCTAAGGATGTAGTGTCACATTATAAAAAACTCCAATAGCGGGGGTCTTGTGCCATTGTTCACCACACCAAATGGGTGCTTTTCGGTAGTACGCGGCCCGAGTAAAAATAGCGGTCAGTAAAAGGTTAAGAACCACTGAACTGCTGGGGTAATGGTTCACGATTAGTGTAGATGTTTGAAATATGATGCACCTTTTTTCAGCAATATGCGACAGTTCAACTTGACAGACTTTGTCTTATATCCCACCTATGGAGGGCAATATTATAATTCAGATACCTATTTTTCTATTGCAGGTCATGTTATCTCCCAGTAGCAGTTAAAGATAAATTCAAGATGAAGTTGGATTTGGCAATCAATGAAAAATATCAGGTTTATAAAACGACAAACGACAGAGGAAGAATGATACAAAAAATGGAGGAGGTATATCTGTGATATAAATAAAATAAAATATGATTTTTATATTCATCACAGAGAAAAAAATTTAATCATAGGACTTTGTTTGGATACCAGTTCAGGTTATTTGGGCATAGAATTAAATAGACAGCAAAATTTTCATGTTGTTTTTAATATTTATCCTGACAAACAATATGCTATTTGAATAACAGTCAAAAATAACAAGGCGCGGTGATGTGGCTCATTGTGCTAATGTTAGGAATACACTCGCCCCAGCTGATTACTCCGCGTTGGTTTCCGGTTTGAAAGTCATGCAGGGACGGTTATGTGCAAGAGGATTGCTGGACTCCTCGTCGCCGTAGGGTGGTTCACATAACCGCTTGTCGGTTACGGCTTCCTCCACCATCAAGTCCATGCTTCGGAAAACAAATAATTACCTAATTCCATACCCGACATTGAATGGTAACCGGACGAGAGGCCGAGGTTCGCCATATGGTTAAGCTGTCTTATCGACTTTCCTCTCCCCCGGGATAAATATGTAAATCCTATCCTATATGGGTATATTTACCTTCAAACCAATTAAGGCATTTGTAAAAATAATCATAATCATCAATACCTTCTGCACAGGATTCAAGGGAATGTGCTCACCATGCGAAGACTGCTCTTGGAGTTTATACTCACAACATGGAACAGGTACTTTAGGTTTGAATTGCTCTGATAAAATTTTCTATGGGATAATAGTGGTATGTTAACATCACTTGTTCACCGTGAAAAACAAAGTATTCCCGGCTTGGAATTTTGCCTTCAACAAACTTATATAAAAAGGAGTAAACCAAAGGAACTATTACACATTTGCCTCAATGCAAAGCATTTGTAAAACTAATTTTCATAGAGACTGTTGAGCTGAAATGTTATATATTTAGCTACTGCAAAATGGAAAGATTCATTCAGAACAAGAACTGCTACAGAAACACGAATTCTTTGAATTTAAAGCACTTCGTCAGTTTGGAGATTTGACTGCTCATGTGTAAGTGCATTTTTAGTTCTTAGTGAATCAGCGGATTTGATAGAGATATTTGGTACTCACACACCCACCAAATTCTTTCACCGTTTTCTCACCCCAAGCTATTTTAAGAGTTAAATATTTTAGAATCTAACTACGATATCTTATTGTAAAAATAACTACGTATGGATTATTGTAACAAGCGTATTTTTAAATTGCCAGCACAATATGCCAACTCTTGAACCATCATTATATAAATAGCATTGTAATAAAATTATTATGTGTATCATATTTTTAAACTATGTGACTATTTATGCACAGAACTTGCTCACAAGATAACTTCAGAAAAAATTTGATGAAAGAAATGAGAGAAAAATTATTCCAGTATAGACAAATAAATAGAAGAAATCCTGATGGCGAGGTATGATAATTATTTGTATTATGCTAGTTTGGTCTGCAGAGGAATGGATTATTTTTTTGGCCAGCTTGTGTTCTCGAAATAATTGTTTTTATCATTTTGTATTAGTGTTGTCTAATGGGCAGAGGTAGATATAATTTTTCTAAAGTTCTTTCCTAGATCAAGTCAACTTAATCGAATTAATATTTCATTAGCCATTCAGGCAAATAATCTTACATGTGAGTAGAAACAGGAATTCAACTTTTGCGCACAGTGAGCAAAATAATTATGATATGACTGTATGACTTAATTCATATTCTGTATCTGGGAAAACTGGTTAGAATTTCGGGTAACTTGGCTAGTTGAGTGATGCTTGCCACTCACGCTTGTAAAGTTACGAAGATTCTCCTCCTGTTAGCAGAGTAGCACCTGACTCAAGCATTGGGTATCCACTCACCACCGCATCTCTGATTACTCTGCATGGATTTGCAGGTTTGAATCCTGTGGAGTATAGTTTTATGCAAGAGGATTGCTGGACTCTTGTCTGTCGATTACAGCTTCCTCCATCACCAAATTGTTTGCAGATGACAACAAATCTCATTCCAGTCTCCAATTGACTGAAATTTCAAAAGTAGCAAATTGGATCAGGGCCAACAAATAAACAATAAACATTGATAAATCAAAACCACTTAATATCTCCATATAGAAGCAACTCACAAAATGATCTGTCCATCAGGATTGATGGTATGATACTTGAAAATGTCAACTCCTATAAATATCTTGGTATATATATGGATAACAAAATTAAGTAGGATATTCAAATAGCCAATCTAGCTGTCAAATTATCCAAGTCAGTTGGAATATTATATGAGCTTCCACATTTTACATCCCTAACCACTTTACGTATGACTTACTACAATTTATTTCATTCTCATATTGAATATGGCATAGTGGCATGGGGTTTACTGGATAAGACTCTATTGCATCGCATCAATTTTTTACAGAATCAAGCAATCCGCGCTATTTCAAATGTTGGTTAGCGCACTCATCTTAGTCCTATTTACCATAGCCTTCATATATTTAAAATAGTAGATGTATATAAAAACGAAAGGCTGAAATTAATGCACCAACACCACAACAAAAAACTCCCTCCCGCATTCACCAACTATTTCTCAAATCAGAGTGATCTGCACTCATATAGTACATGGTCCTCTGCCAGATGCTCTAATTATGTTACTTGATATTCCAACAACTTACCCAAAACTCAATCAAATTTGTTGGTGTCAAACTATGGAATTTGCTTCCTGACAGTGCTCAAACAATGAATTATAATTTGTACAAACATTCCTTGAAAACTCTATATATTGATTCCTACCAGTAGTCTGGAGAGACATTCATGCGACACGTCTGAAATTTCATTTTCCATACACTTTATCCATTTATGTTCTTCTATTATATTACTGCAGCCTCATTCAGAAAAGTTGTGCATCATTCACTTTGCTTTTATCTGTTTTATGCTTAGTCATGTTCTTTTTTGACTACTCATCATGTGACATTAGCTAAATGCATAAATGTTTCTTATTCCAAGTATTTCATTGAGTCAATAAGTTAATTGTCTGGTGACGGCTGTCGAGTAACGATCCTCTTTGCTGGGCAGCAGCGTCATTTCTTATGCCTAGTCATATTATTCAGCAATATGTTGCTGTGCTTGCACTCATCGAGGTATATTCTGTTCAATAGATGTCGCTAATGCGTCATCTATACAATATATATTACAATGGTTTTCTCACTATTCCGTTAAATTTTTCATCATTGTGTATTTGGGTTGAGTTAAAAAAAATGTTTCTTCCCTGTATTTGCTGCTTGAACTTAGGATGACTCACCGAGTCCTTCGCGACCCCTCATCAATTGCTGGATTCAATGTATCCTGTTTTTTTTTTGTTTGTTCAATTTTATGTGTGTTCATTGTTTTGCATTGTTTCTTGCACAATGAAAATAAATATCTGAATCAAGTCCATGCATCTGAAACAAATAGCTGGCTAAACAATCCCGCACTCAACATGGACAGGTAACCAGACAACATGCCTTATAGCAGGGGTGGGCAACATACGGCCCGCGACGAGATTTTGACCGACCCGCTGACTGGATCCAACCACACTCTGTAATGTGGTCCGACGCATCATTCCAGAAAGCTGCCGATCGCTCTTCTTCAGTGGTTCTCAACCTTTTACTGACCGCGTACCACTTCACTGTTTTGACCCTGGCCGTGTACCATCGAAAAAGCTCTTTTTTGGCGTGGGGTACAATGGCACAAGACAGGCGCTATGGGAGTGTTTTATATTGTGGCACTACATCCTTCGTGACCTAATTCACAAGATGGAGGGAAACATGCCCATATCGATTAGTGGAAAATAGCAGGCGAAGGCAATCTGTAAAGACTGGACTGGTTCATGGCACGTTTCTCCGACCCTTGACCCTAGAAAAATTCTTCCTATACTTTACTATTGCAATAATTTTATACTTACTTTGGGAGTGTTTTGTTGTGTTGGCGCTGATAAGCTGGTTTACGTGTTTGAAACCCTCATTTTTATTAAAATGAACCAATCACGTGCCGCTCATGGGCACTGATAGTTTAGACTAGTCTATTGCACATTTTCGAGACTCATTTTTGATTACACCACTAAATTAATGCTTCTTTGAAGACATAATGACAATTAGGATATTTAATTCACAACTATTTTTATGAAACACAACTGAAAACTGACAAATAACAGCCAAAACTACAAAAACGAGGCAATGTTTACTGATTATTGCTGAATACGGAAATAAACAAGGAAATTGATGTCTGGGCAAACATTCATAAAGGCCGTTCAGCGAATACATACAGTATGGAAGATAAAGCGTTGTCGGCATATTTTGGCCAACTCAAAAGTTAGTTGTTGCAAAATTCAAAGCTGCTCGCGTACCACTTGATCATTTTCCTTGTACCACAGGTTGGGAACCACTGCTCTCACCGCACTGTCAGTGCAAGCTGGTGGACTAAACATTCGCCTTAGGTAACAAACAATTGCGTCAGCGCACTTGTTGAACAAACAATATAAGGTCAAAGCAGATAGCGTTGTAAACATTCCCCACTATTGTTATCAGTTATATTTAAATACTAAATAGAAATAGATTTTGAAAATTGGATTTTATATTAATTTCATTAACCATGGAATATCCCAAGAAACGTAAAGTTGACAGAGAGTGTCGAGCATTTAACAAGGATCGGATACCGAAGTTTTGATACTCCTGAAGTATGCGCACCAAGATGTCGCATAACCTGAACCCTAACCTGGTACACAACCTGAGTTCAGGTTGTGCGCCATCTTGGTGCGCATACTTCAGGAGGTCCGAAGTTTTTTTTGTAATAATCCGGCCGCCGAGGACTTCATTTTCCCACATCTGGCCCGCCGACTAGAGAAGTTGCCCACCCCTGCCTTTTAGACAGAATCACCATCTGTCTAATTCCCAAATTAAGCACGGGTGTCAAAAAGATTTATTTTTGGGGGTACTTAACAACGCCAGGAATGCAGGTTAAAAATGAGAAAGAAATGTCTCGTCTCTTACGCACCCCCAATTTTTATCCACTTGATTTTTTTTTATTAGAGGTCGCTTCGAACAAGGTTGTATGCAGCCCGCAAATCGCAAAAGGCCATGGAAAGGCCCGGAGTCCCAGCCACACGCAAACTTTAAAGCAATGGTTTCGAATTGGGCGGTCGTGGCCCACCAGGGGGACCTCAGAGAAGTTGAGGGGGGCTATCATGCCAGGCGCAATACTGAATTTTTTTTCACTCACTTCACTAGAAAGCACTTCGTTCTTCCTAGTTTCATTGCTTTGCTTCATTCTTGTATTTACTTTGTTGCGCATGGATTGTTTGAACACAATGAAATTAGGGATTTGCCAATCGAAGCCACACTGCTATAAAGTCTTCATACTTGGATTTCCAGCAATGCTTTTTGCAAAATTCTTATGTTTTATGGTAGTATTGTGTGCACTAATTGTTGTAGTCTTCATAGCCTCTAGGTAGGTTGATATCGATGTCACAATAGCAATGGGCATAGCTCTTACCCTTTCGACTTTATTTGACATTAGCAAATTCCTTTTCATATTCGAAACAGAACTATTACTTACACTTACTCATTGTATAAATTATGGTTTGTCACTCCTGTTAACAGAAACAGTTTGGGCTGAGAGTGAGCGAGTCCGAGGCATGAGGGAACAGTGGAATGTGGATTATTATTATGTCACAATAATTACACAGTAAAGCGCGAATACGCGTTTCGTATAATGATAGCATCGTCATTCGTTTCCACAAAAGCTTCGTACACAAAACATGAATAAGTCATTCATGTTTACATGGCAAAATAAACATTCAACTCAAAAATAAACACTTTTCTTAGAAATAAGCACATCATTACTTTATAAGGCGGACTAGAAAATAAGCACAAATCTTAGAAACAAACACAATAGGGTAACCCTGCTTAAAGTTTTTCCTCTCATACAGCAACCCTATCTTGGGTGTTGTAGGCAGGAGTTTTTATATTGATATGAAGATGAGGGCACGTTTTGCTTTGAATAATCTTTTTTTTTTTTCAGAAACAAAGACACATCGAGTCATGGACAGATGAATATGAATATTCCATGATGGAAGTAAGTAGGACATAGAGCCTGGTAATGCTAGCTCAAAGTAAAAAAAATTGGAGTTTTAGTGTCTCAAAAATAAAAAATTTTGACTCCTATTTGGAGAAAACAATTTTCTGGATAAGCCTGCTTATAGTTTTTCCTCTCATACAACAACCCTATCTTAGGCGGTTGCAGGCAAGAGTTTTTATATTAATATGAAGATGCGGGCACGTTGCTTTGAATAATTTTTTTTTTTTTCAGAAACGAAGACACATCAAGTCTTTGACAGATGAATATGAATATACCATGATGGAAGTAAGTAGGACATAGAGCTTTTTTGGAACAAACAATTTCTTGGAAAAAAATTATTGTATAGATTTGAGAATTCATGCCAAAGTGGATAATTTTTGAAGTTGAAAAATAATTTTTAGAAAGTAGCTTCGTGTTTGTATTTACATGTCAAAGATTTCCAGTTTCATTAGTTTTAAATTTGTACTCCTCACAAGTGAAACTTGAGATTATAGTTGGTTTTATTTTCTCATATTTTGAAAAATTACATTTGACAACATAATTGAGTTTTCTGTTGTTCTGTAATGCAAATAGTTTGGGGCAAAATAACATTTTAAGCACTTTTTGCTGTTGTTTAACATTTGTTGTTTTACCAACTCCTATTTTATGCAGTGGACTGAACGCTACTGTCCTGAGGATGATGACATGGAAATGCAACATAGCATGATGTTAGCAGATGTACTAGAGAAGTTCTCAAGATTAATGAACTCAAAGTATGTAATATATATGGACAGTATAAGTGTTGATTAAATAACATGTTTGTTGTACCCGGTTATATGCAGGTTTGGTAGCTTTGACATATTGGTGCTGGCAAGGTGGTTAAGTAACTGCTGTTCAGATACAGCTTCCTAAATCTTCCAACTTTTTGTATCTGAATTGATAATCTAATTAACTATCCCACTTCACAATTTTTAGGCGATGATTTTGCCATAGGGTTGTGACAGCTCACTGGCTTTTTCTTCTCTGTAAAATATCTTTTAATATGCGGCAGCGCAATAATGTAGTACAGGGGTGCACAGTCTTTTTGCTATTGGCGGCCACATTGCATTTACCGGTACTTGTATCCAATACGGCCTCAAGGGGGTTGATGAGCGTGCCGGGGGCGAAATATTTTGCTTTTATGACGTCATAACCGCGTATTTGACCCATGCGAAGTGCAGTCTGCCCAATAATGAAGTATGTAGGACTACTTGGAAGTATAATATTCGCATTTTAAACAGATTTTTCTTTTCGGTGGATATATTCTTGAGCAGATATATTGCAGCAAGTTGCATAATGGTTGCACAATTTTGAAAAAAAATCAAAAGTCGGGGAGGAGGGGGGGAGGGGCGGTCGCCCCTATTTTCTTGTCCCCAAAAGTATAATAAAATGTCAAATATTTTAATGATTCACTATCAGGCTTGTCATACAAATCAGAGTCAGAATCAATTAGAAATGCTACAATTTCCTCGGCTGTAAGCTGCGGATGCCTTGCTAGGCTAGCTTGCTACGTTGCTAGGCTGCCAAAACGCGTGATCAATCTGAACCGTGAAGGGAAATCCCCAACAGCAAATACACCACCCTGATTGTGACGCATTGTGTCGCCTCACTTTTTTGCAGTCCTCCTGTTTTGCTTCAATATACGCCAGCATAGCCGCCAAATCTCATATTTTGAACTTTTTTTTTGTTTATAGGATTTCGTATGTGGACGGCCACATTATTTTTTTAAGGTGGCGGCATGAAGTCGTACGGCCGCAGGTTGTGCACCGTTGATGTAGTAGAATGATTGTTGTTTATCGGAACAATTTTTCATGATTTAGTCATATGTTGTTTATTGGCTTAATAAGAACATGAATTTTTTTGCTCAAGCAATATGAAATAATTTAATTCAACTGTTTGTTACCTATGTCCTAACAACCTATGTCAAAGTATATCAATTTCTTATACAAATCTTTCAGGTCAAGAAGTGTGCAGTCTTTCGTTTTTAATAAAAAACATTTCTTTACAATTTTTAGAAACACTGCAGAAGATGAGGAAGAATTGGAGGAGGAAATTAATGAGGTTTATTTGAAAATTGAAGCAGAGAATAAAAGAACCAGAGATGAAAGAGAGTTCTTAAAAAGACAAGAGGTTTCCGGACTTTTTATGTTCTGCTTTTTTTGTCCGATTTCTGCCCCTAACTTCATGTTAATATGTGGGCTATGGAAACAATATTAACCACATCCACAAATTTTGTTAAAGGAATAGTGTGAAGAGAATTCAAAAAATCTGTCTGATTAGGTCTTGTTATCAGTTGAAGCTGGTTTGTAGCTCACCTGTAGACCAATTCAGATTGTAAACTAAATCTCAACCGACAAGTGGTTTTGTGAAATTCAAATACTTAATATATTAACTTAGACCAGTGATTACTCAACTGTATACAGCTTTAGGCCCTTTATAGATGTCAGAGGTCTCCCCAATCCCCCCACATTTTTGGGAAAGGATCTGAATCCAAATTATACAATAAAACATATACCAGTGTTTCATAAAAACACAGTGTATTGTTGCAATGAGGAAATAAAGATGAACAAGCGAACACTCCAAAACCATGGGCATCTCATAATCACAAATTTTATCACTCATCCATCATCTATTATTATTACGACCCGTAAATCCTGTCAATGATTAAATGAAAATCAACTTTTTTTGTTTGAAATTAATCCTCTATTTATCTGATGCAATACAAGTACCAGTATACTGAATGATGAAAAATAATTTTTACTCAAGACAAGTTTCTTTCTGAAACATGGCTCAAAATACAGTTGGGAAACTACTTTTTTTGGATTTTTTACATCCCATGAATGAGATGGGTATTGATCTTAAGCCCGAGATTTTGCATAGCAACATAGTTTGTACAACAAGCTCACCTGTGGATCACTGTCAAAATTTGGCGTTTTCCTACATTGGAGTTGGAACTAAGCAAAATTTATTTATATCAGATAGTCCAGACCAAAAATTTGATTGAGGAGTCAGACTCTGAAAGTGATAAGTTAAAATTTGCAAAAAGGCTTCTAAAATTGTTCCCAATTCATAACCTTAAATGGTGACAGAAACTATGACCTAATTTAGGTTTTATGAACTGTCATACTTTATTATATAGGCCATGTGTGCTTATACATCGAAACACACAATGTGTATGAGTGTTGTATTACCTTTTCGATATTCTCCATGAAGAATGGAATTTTTTTTCTTATGCATTGTTTTTTACAGGGATTAAGCATAAGAAATCTGCAAGTCAATTCTGAAATCAGAACAATTGAATTTATTCGAAAGATTAAATCGGTATGATATGCTGACATGATCATCTATAGCAGGGGTGGCCAACTTGCTTTCAATTGTGTTCGACTAAAATCTTCAAAATAGCTCGTGATTGACTGATCGGTAAAAAGGTCATGCCCAAAAAACAAATTACGGTAGTACTTGATATGCAGATAACTACACACCCACATACAAAAAATTCCATCGCTGCCAAAAAGTTTCACTCTGTGGGTGCATTTTTGATAAAATCGCCACAAATGCTTGTCTTTTTTTGTTCCATTTGATTTGTTAATTTGATTATGTAATTGTACCCCAAGTTAATTTTCATCCTTTATTTAATTGAAGCTTGTCTCAAACCATAATTACAATTTCCTCCAAGTCCGAGGATTATTTGTCAGCCAAGACACACAATATTTGGCACTTTCATTTTTAAACCTTGAAAGCGGCGAAACTTTCATTTGTTACGTAATATTACGCTATATCAGACTTGCCCAGACTCAAATACTTTATATGCATATTGTATTTTGCACATGTACAGTAATTAGTCCTTCTTTGAAACACACAGGTGCTGCATGAAACTGGTTAAAGGCAATTTTTTGTGTATGTTATTAAATTCACTCAACATCAGACGCGATCGAATACCCGAGACGTGTTGGTCACCCCTGATCTATAGAAAAATGTGACTTTTTAAAACATATAAGATATTCATCAATACGAATAAAAAGTAATCAGATGGCTCAAATATATGAATAATGACAGTCTATTTCCTAGTTACCTGTTCAGTTCAGGTATAGTAGGCCTAATAGCCTATTAAATTTGTTCTCGTGTATGGACTTGGTCAAGGAAGAATGATGAAGAATCATCAATGGAACATGTTCCAATCACTTAGCATGGTTCCCTAACCATCAAGCCTGATCTCCATTAGGAGTTTGGTACCTGGTGTTTTCAGAAACTTTTACTTTTCTCATTTAAATTCCAGTATGAGAATAGATATGAGGAAAACTTCGAAATGATCTTCCACGACACCATGCTAGTAGTTTTAGAAGAATTTGATATAAAAACGGAATGTCTAGGAGATTGTTTTAATGACGAAATATGGGAGGCAAGAATCAATTTGGAGAAAAAAATGCATGAGGTACTGATTAGAGGAATTCAAAGAAACAATGAAAACAGAGTAAGTATTACACAGAGTAGAATTACTTCCACAAATCAGTGAAGAGAAAAGTAGTTTGTTAGACGTCCCAATTATCAGCCACAAAAGTATTGTTGCCCAAACAAATATTTCTGCTCGTTGTATACAAGGATTCTGTTTCAAATAGTGTGGAAGGCCTTCAAAATCCTTTAAATTTGACACAAAAATGAGTTTAGTTCCATTCCTTAAGAAAAACATATGCATACGTTCAAACACACAAACCTATTCTTTGATATGTATACAGCACGATCATCTATAACTCACTTTTCGAACTTTTAAAACACACATTAAACATGGTGGCCCCCATATCTTGTCAATGTTGACATGGTTGGGCTGTGTTTTTGTTTGTTTAGAGGTGAGCAAGGTTTTTAGACCAGGGGCCAAAAATTTTGCCATTAGCGGGCCATTTAAGTGTGACGTAAAAGTGACATTTTATGAACAAAGTTCATACAGTATTACAAATGCAAAGTTGAGAACAATAAGCCTTGTACAAAAACTAAATTTAAACGCAATCTTAACAAATTCCTTGATATATTATTTATAGCTAGAACATCAAAATTTGGTTTTAGTTTGGTTGTGGCAGAATCAAACGGGCCAGATTGAATTACCCAACGGACCGGATTTGGCCCTCTGGAGGTAGTTTGATCACTCCTGGTTCAGATAGTTAAGCCACCCAAGAGTAACTCATTTGAGCTAAATAGACATGTCTGGACTTTTCACTTGTGACTTCAACTAAGTAACAAACCTTTGGTGAAAAAACATCAACAGCATAAGATATTAACAATGAATAAAATCTGGAATATGCCAAATTCAATTTTTAGAATTTGATACAATCTATGTACTTTCTGTATAATGTAAAAAGGCAGGCAAAACAATCTCCAAAATACATTAAGCGCCTAGTACATGGAAAAAGTAAAAAATGCTTAAATTTGATTTTTTGCAGGAAAGAGTGAACGATGCAGTGGAAGCGTATGTTTTGGAGTATCGAGAGGTCTCAAGAGAGGTGAGCATCATTTTATATGTTTTCTCATTAGTGCAATACTCATTTTTTCAAAGACCTGGCGTGGCTTGTCGTGCTAAGCATTTGGAATTTGCTTGCAATCGCATCTCTGATTACTCTGCGTGGGTTCTCAGGTTCAAATCCCATGTGAAGATGGTTTTGTGCGAGAGGATTGCTGGACTCCTCGCCGTCATAGGCTGGTTCACAAAACCGCTGGTCGGTTATGGCTTCCTCCACCATCAAGTCCATGCTTCTGAAAACAAGTAACTAATCCCATACGCGACATGGCATGGTAACCGGACGAGAGGCCATGGTTCGCCCTATGGATAAGCCATCGTATCGATTTTCCTTATCCCTGAGATAAATATGCAGATCCTGTCCTATCCATCACTGTCTACACATTTCATTGCACCTTTTGCGTGGGACTTTGGCTATTCTAATACAATAAATACATTTTTAAGCTGATGCTGAAAGCTTACGTGAAAACCGGTGGTTTTGAACTGGTTGAGCAGCGGTACATTGAACAAGTTGACGCTCAAGAGGGGAATGAAGCAATTAAAGAATTAATAAAGGAAAAAATAAGAAAGGAAACCGAAGAGGCCGAATTACAGAATGAGGGGAATAGAGAATATAGGTCTGTCACAGCAGATAAAGCTACAGTTGGAAAGTATTTAGCGATGGGAGCGATAAACGTCACTCCTCCCGCCTGGACACCACTGGGTTTAGTGGGATTGGTGCTGGGTGGAGTTGTGGCTGGCGCAGTCAAGCTTAAGGATTTCATCAAGAAAAAGATGAAATCCAAAAAGTAGTTTTAAAAAAAGAGTAATTATCATGATTTGTATGATATTTTTTAGATTTGCCATTAATTGCTCATTACTGTAGTAATAATCGATTACTGATCGTCTCATAATGCTTCGCTGAGTAATTATTTTTAGGTGGGGTGTAGAAAAAACTGCAGCCTTGAAGACAATTTTATGCAGCTTGCGATAGCTGCGATGTTTTGTCGAAAATAAATAGAAAGGTTATTCATGAATAACATTCTGCTTATCTGGCCTTATGACATCCACACTTTACTTTCGCACTTTCCATTGTTTATAGTAGCATCTGAATTTCTAAAGGTATCAAAATACATCTTAAATTTAAAAAGTTTTCTAGCATAGGCAGATTTTTAATCTGATCTGCATGCAAAGTTTCTTTCATTTAAACGTGTTGATCAATCTTTTAAATGAATTTGATGAGCCCAATTTAAAAAATCTACTGAGGATACACTCAATTTTAATCCAAGGCCAACCGACTAGAAATATAATAATTGAAATTTTGTGCATACTTTTTAATTTCTCTTCCCACCCTTCTTGTAAGTTGAAAAACTCTTGTATATATATATTAATATACCGATTTACATAAAGAGTGTCCATAATGATAATATATCACAATAAGAGTTGTTTTTGTTTATCTGTATTTTTTAAATTTTTATTGACACATTTAATACATCTCTAAACATTCAATTAAAAATATCATTACTATATGTAACACGGGCATCATTAGTTGCATGAAGCACATCTAGATGGTACTCAATTTCATGCCATGTTCGTTGTAGTATAGCCACATCATTATTGGTTGCAAGAGCATTGGAAATTCTTTGTTTTAGGCCAGTCACGTCCCGTACTTTTGTTTGATTCACAATATCCTTCACATTATTAAAAAAAGAAGTACAGGGAATGATGTTTGATAAACGTGGTGGTCATATCTCTACAAATCCAAACAACCCTCATTACGATGTCTCGTCATTTCACTTTGTAATAATTTTTTCAAATTGTTAAGAGACTTTATGGACCTCCACCCTATTATTTGTTATTAATATGTGTGTGATTTATCTGTACATATTTGATCTCAATACATTCTAATTTACACGATAGGATTTTCATATCTGTCCTGGGGGAGGGAAACCGATAAGACACTGGTAAGAGATACTGACTGGCCCGGTTACCAGTCTATGTCAGGCATGGTTTTTAATGTTTGGTTTAATGTTTCATATCTGTCCCGGAGGAGGAAACCGGTAAGAGATACTGCCTGGCCCGGTTACCAGTCCATGTCCGGCATGGTTTTTAATGTTTGGTTTAATGTTTCATATCTGTCCCGGAGGAGGAAACCGGTAAGAGATACTGCCTGACCCGGTTACCAGTCCATGTCAGGCATGGTTTTTAATGTTTGGTTTAATATCTGTCCCGGAGGAGGGAAACCGGTAAGAGATACTGACTGGCCCGGTTACCAGTCCCTGTCAGGCATGGTTTTTAATGGTTTGCGCCGCAATTACTTCTTCCAAAGTCGTTTTCATGACCAGTGAGCCACTTGTAGAAGTGAAATTATAAAAAATATGCGACTGACTTCTGAAATTGGCAACAAATAGAGAGAATGGAGGTCATGAACCCTGGCCTAGTCTTGTTCATAGCCAGATGTAAAGCATAACTTTTCCTATGAATCCCCGAAGCAAAAACAGTGTCATCAGGCTTTGATTTATATTCCGGTTATTTTTTAATTATTAATAAAAGACGAAAAGCAGAAATTTTACACATTTTGAACGAAAAAATAATCACAAATCACCTAATTATACTGAACACACAAATTAAAAAACTAGATAGTAGCACATCATCTCATGCCGAAATAGACGTGTTTCAAAAGTGTCATGCCCTATACCTGTCTATTTTCAGCACTTCTGTTCCACTGTTTTGAGTTACAGTAGATATAGATGTGGTGGGATTAAGTAATCATATGAAGCGACGCTCTTGTGTCAGTATAGCTGTACATCCTTTGGCTGACGGTTTGGGAATTAATATGGAATGAGATTCACACAATTGGGATAACATTTTCGGGACAGCGCCGAAATTGCAAAATAATTTTAATTGCATTATATACAGAGATGCTATGAACACCAAAAACCCATCCATGCCTGGAGTCAAAGGCAAAAATCTATTTCTTCTTCAGTTAGTTTCTGATTCAAAAGGATACTTTATCATTATGAAATAACTAATGAAACCACATTGAAATTTGAAAAGCAAAAAATTTTGAGAGTCTGTGGTCCAAATCATGAAAGTTTGGGAAACACTGGTGTGAGAGAATAATTCTGATTTTTGAATTTAAAAATTAACATAACTCTTATTCAAAGAAGAAGTCAATAATATTTCAAGTCTATGAACATTGAACATAGTATGTGTACCAGGTTAGGATTCAGGTTGTGCGTCATCTTGTGCCGAATTTTTTATTCACGTCACAGGGAGAAGAAAGTAATTAGGAAATTATGGGGTCCAATATTTTTGAGTTATTTTCTATAATACAAGGACTAGGAAACGTGGAACTTTCTAGAAGCAAAGAAAATTGCACTAAAAACGCATCACAAATATTTACAAGAACCTGCTTCATAATAATATTGTAATGATACAGGGTGTCCATAAAGTCCCTTTACAATTTCAATTCTGTTATGAAGTCAGTTCTCAACATATGTTAACCAGGTTTGTTGTTTTTTAATCAGTAATTGTTCAAATATTTTCAATTAATACATCTGTAAAGGCCAACAAACGACATTGGTTAGCAATAAATACCTTTTGATTTTTTTTACTTTATGGAGACCCTGTATAACTGTAGTCATAAATTTTGTAACACAGAGCTAGCACTATGAAGTTTGAATCCGTGTTCCCAGCTTTTCATTTTAGGGAGAAGCGTTTCCAAATCTACAGAACTGGTATAATTTTACTGTTAGTGTTAAAACTATTTGTAAAACATAAAAATGCTATGTTGTATTTTCATGATCATCTACACGAGCATCTGAGCCACTTTCTGAATATTCAATTATATTTAAATTAGAAATTTAGATTGTGGTGTCAGACCTCAAAATTAAGGGGGATGTTCGAAATTTATAAGGGGGAAGGGGTGCCACCCCCTATAGAGGCGTGGAGGTAAATCACAGTCCGGCGTGTTCTCTCTGTGAAGCTAAAGTCCAATTTTCAAACTTCCCAAACTTGAACTTTCGTACTATCCGAAGCTGTATTTTGCTCTGAAGAGGAGGCATCATTTTCTGTCATGTCCTGGTTTTTTGATGACTCTTGCGTTGTCTCACCCTAAAAAAGACAATGTTTTACAATGACAATACTTTAGCAAGAGATAAATGCTTAAAACAAATAGACACGACGGTCCAAACAAAGTAGTATGAAATCTTTTACAGTACCGGTAATCTGATAACCAGCAGAACATTGAGATGTGATCACGTTATCGAGGCACAGGGCACAATTTTTGGCGCTCCGGAAGTATTGTACCAAGATGACACACAACCTGAATTCTAACCTAGTACATATACTATGTTCAGGTTGTGCGCCATCTTGGTACATATATTTCGGGAGTACACAATTTTCAATATGAATGACGTCATCACACAAAACTTTGAAGTGAGAAACGAATCGTACAGCCTTGTTCAGAGTGTTGAAGTAAATATACTCCAAAAACTATTTTTACCCACCAGTATTAAACACCTCTTGAAGACCAGCAGTTGCAAACCAGGGGGCCATAGAGCGATTGGGAGGGGCCACAATGCTAGACGCAAAATTGATTTTATATTTCACTTAACAAGAAAAACTCGTTCTTTCTTCTGGTTTCATTGCTTGATAAGGTTATTCAACAGGGCATTTTCACTTTTATTGTTGAAATTGTTTGAACATAATGGGATTTGGAATCTACCAATCAAAATAACACTATAAATACCACTGGAATGATAAACAGTGACCCCATAAGTGGGAAAAGCCACGAGGGATAAAATGTATAATCTGTTATGGTCTGTGACCACAGATTTAGGCACTCCCGTAGTATGTGAACAAAGATGCAGAACGTGGTAGAACGTAGTATGTGTACCAGGTTAGGGTTAGGTCATAATTTTATTCTAATTTTTCTTATTTTAGTTCTATTACGAGTTCAGGAACTAGCCAATTGACTCTCGTAGTATTTGTACCTGAAATTATGGCCTAAGCTCAACCTGGTACATATTCCACGTTCTAATGTCCGCCATCTTGGGAGTACATAGATTTACTTTATCTACCTGGGTGTTCTCCAACTCTTGCACCTGAGTGTCCTCCAAACCTTCAGGGCATTTCATTTTCGTCAATAAAGCTTGAAGTTGTGTCACATGCCTCTGCAATGCTGTATAATTATGAGCGATATTTCTGCGGCCATGTCTTTCATTTGCTTGTTGTTTAAGATCAGCTAACCACTGATCACATTGAGCGAGGATTTCTGTTCGTTTGAGCCAGAAGTGGTGTTCAATAACCTGGAATGAGATAAGATGGCTTCATCATACAGCCAACCACAGCCTCTTACCTATGACCTGTCCATATCTGGTATGAGATTAGTTTAGCCAGCTTTGTGTTTCAGCTGCATGGACAAGCTGTAACCGACAAACGATTACATCAACCACTATATGGCGACGAAGAGTCTAATAATCCTCTCGCACATGATTAATAAATAACTCTATTGCAGTGATTCCCAACCTGTAGTACACGAGGATCTTCCAGGTGGTATGTGAGTACATTCTGTTTATTCTCAAGAGAGAGTTCTCAACTAATTGGACTATCGAGTCATCTATATTTACTTATACACCTATATGCTGAATTACAGAAGCAGATATAGAAAAAGAATTGGGCTTTCAAAATACTAAACTAAACTACATAGAAACAACAATGATAGAGTATAAATAAAATACGGAAATGTGAAAAGCCATAAAGATTTATAGGATACTGGTTGATTCGCGCAATGCCATTACATCAATTACACAAGAACAATATAATACTTAAAGCAGACAAATAGAATAAATGTAATGGTCAAGCCTAAGTGCTTGATATATATCCAAACAAACCTCTTTGAAACAGGGTGAAGGGTTCTTTAGCTGTTCCAGCATTCCCCATTTCACAGTAGCTTGTTGAATATTGGAATCATATTCCTGGCTGCTCTGTTTCCCAGCAGGCGTTCCTCGAGACCTCTCGTAACCGGGTTCGTTGAAGTAAGGCTCCGATACGAGAATAAGAGACTGAATTGAGACTAGGATCTAGGAGAAATAAAGTTTATTCATATAAAATTTAATAAGAGAGTAATTATTTTAAATGAGTGCGCATGTGTTTTTATTTAAGAAACTGTGCTCAAAGCGAGATTATCTCTCACACTCACTCAGAGGGAGCTAACTCATTTCTGTGAAAAGTTACCGGTGACCTCTGAAATGCCAAAAAATACTGAAAAAATTTGCTCAAAGCAAGGTTATGTGTACTCACTCAGAAGTAAAGAAGATTGATCACCGAGTCAAGTTATGTGCAACCTTTGAAATGCCAATAGCTACTACCGTATATGCTCGTTTTACTGCCCGATCTTGATTAAGGGCCCTTTTGAATAGCCGCCCGTGTGAACAGAACATAATAATAAATAAGGGCCGGTGCTTGAATATCCGCCCGATGTAAAAGCTGATTTTTCAGTGGTAGAGAACAATAGGAAATAAGAAGCGCTTTTGTCATAACGAATTAATGCCGTCAAATATTTGTCTTCAAAGATACTGTAATTTTTGTGTATAATTTTACTTAAAAAATAACAAGCGCCCGTGCTTGAATAAGGGTCGGTTAGTGAGTATGGTTAAAAAAATATGGGCCCGGGCTACAAAACGAGCAAATCTGGTATATAGAATAGAGACTATATAGAACTATGGTTGTGCATTGCCTGCACTCAAATTTAAAAAATAATGAATACTCATCTCTGTGTAAAGCTATGTGCACCACTGAATTGCTAAGAGCCATCGAAACCATATAGGATTATGGTACTGCATTATGCAGACTCACTCACAAGTAATAGAAACTCTCATCTAAGTTATGAGCGACCACGGACATGTCGTAGATATATGGTGATGCAGTATGCAATAGTAAATATGGATTGGCACGACACTAGGATGAGTACATACAGTCAACTGCAACATATAGTATGTCTGTCAGTTAGGGCACAGAAAGTAGGGAACTCCCCCTAGTGTATGTACCAGGTTAGGGTTAGGCCATAATTTTATTCCGATTTTCCTTATTTTAGTTATATTACGAGTTCGGGACTGTCTGTGTTAGCCAAGCAAATATACCCCCTGCCCATAGGTTTCAGTCCCTTCACACAACTTGATGTAAAGTAGGCTAACAAAATTAGTTATCTCCATATTGGTACACACACTTCTGGAGTAGTAATTCATTAACTTTAGATGCCTTACAAGGGTCACGTAGCGTTTTTAAAAATTTACTGGGCAAAAGAAGAATATCTTACCTGTAAGAAACTAGATGTCTGTGGATTCCACTTTTCTTCCGGCCTTCCATGCCAAGTGTTCAGTATACTGAGGCAAACCTGAATAAAAAAAATCTTGAATTGAAATAGTCAAAAAGAAATCACTGGACTTGAAGTGAGGAATTCTGGAATCAAATTAACCGCAACATTTTTTGGTGCAAAATGGGTAATGGATGTGGTATACTGTGTAAAAAGACCATTGATTTTGATCTACGCCATGGTACAAAAAGTGGTGCTCCCAAAGTATTCGTACCAAGATGGCGCACAACCTGAACATAGTACATGTACCAGGTTAGGGTTGTTCAGGTTGTGCGTCATCTTGGTATGAATACTTCCGGAGCGCCTAAAAAGACTTACAAACACACCGGATGGAATTTCAGAGAAGTTGTCATGCAAGAAATTATATCGAAGCTTGCACCAGGGATGGAAAATAGAATAAATTACCGGAATGAAATAATATTTTTGAAAAATGAAGTATAGGCATATGGCAAGTGAAACACAAACCTTTCCATCATTATAGAGATTTGGGTTAAATCTAACACTGTGGTTTCCAGTAGTTTGTAAGTTAACAAGCGGAGGAGAATTGTTGTAATCTGAAGGGAAGAAAACATCAAACTCGAAACATCCATTGGCGTACGGAGTCTCAGATGGTCCGGTTATCAGCACTTTCATAACATCCAGTCTTTCTTCATCACATCTGAAATAAAGGAAATATTATTAACAGGGTGACCCAGAAACAGAACCCATGATTTTCATAATTACTTTTAGGGAAATTTATTTTAACGTTCGAACAGCTGTTCGTCTGATTGAAAAATACAATGTTTACAGTAATTTATGTGTCTGGAGGAGCCATGACAATAATAAAAACAAATAAAATCACATATCTTTTATGTATCCGAGATTCTGAAATTATCAGATATTCGAAAATGCCCAGTTCTAGTATTGAATCTCAAAACTTTTCAATCATTACGCCAAATTATCAGAAAAAAATACTTACAGTGCACTCACACACAAAAATAATGTCTTTAAAAAACTCAATTTAGAGATTGTTGAAGTGTACTTTATGCCTTTCAAAGTTTGTAATCATGGTTTGTTTTAATAAATAAAGGCTTTCTTTCTGATCTCTGCCTGATTTTCCTTTGAAATACTAGAAAAAAACACTCGCGTTCGCTAAACTCTGTTCAGAAGGTAAATTTTTGGAATCAGCTGCCCTATACATTCACACAGATAGTTATGATACAAATTCTCTCACCTCACAAATACTGTGGAACTGTGTGACAAGGGCAATGAGTTTGATAACGTCACAGTTTCTTGTGCGAGTCTTCTTGCCCTTGATGCGTCTGCAACATTTGCTGCATCCTTGATGTGGGATGCGTAGTGATGTCCAGACGGAAAGCGCAGTTTTCCTGAAATAATGAAAGTGAGTGTCAATTAGAGGAAAGCCTAGAAAATGCAGGGTGACCCCAAAAAATGGAACCCACTGTTTGTTGGTGTAAATTAATTTTTTATTGAATACAAGCAACACTCAACCAAAACAGAAAATAATTGCCACCACAAATAACAGAAAATATAAAGTCAGACATAAGACACATGTTGCCTCTCTTCTATACTAAAGTACTAAATGACCTCTGAAGACCAGCATGACAGTATTTACACCCTGGGAGCATGCTTTAGTGGTTTTTCCCACAATGTCATAACATCATGCTGTGCTGTCATTGGTCAGTTAAAGAGTGGGAAATGGGATTAGAGCATGTTATTCCAAGATGACAACCAACCAGACAAAATGTGAATGAGAACACAAGTTAACACCCAGTCCATTCAAAACATATCTGACAGGTTCCGTTTTTTGGGGTCAGGATGTTAACTAATGAATATACATTTTCAAAATTGAAAAGTTTTCAGCCTGGCATTGCAAGTTACATAACTTAGGTCAAATTTCATGTCTACCACCTTGCCAGTGTGTAACAAGTTGTATAGGCAGGGGCGGTGGTGTGGAACATTTTTTGTCATTTGGGCTGTATAGCAAACTTCAGATATCCAGCCGAGCCACAAAAAAACATTCAATCTCCATGTACACAACAAATTAAAAAATTACCAAACTGCAAGACTTTACACGACAACTAGAGTAAAAAAACGCTATGTATTTTCTATACATCTGGGCATCTTTTTAAACATAACCTGTCGTATTGGAATTGCGCATAACACAAGCTAAGAATCTATTAAATATTAAATGAGAATATCGGTCAGAGACCGAAGACTTATCGATCGAAAGTTAGGGGATCCCCCAAAACAACGCTCTTACTCCATAGTGACACCTTGTGTCCCATCACTAATTAATTAATAACTCGCTAATTATACGACATAATTCGCGCAAAATCAATAGGCTTCTGGGCCGAGATAAGATGAATGCACATGAGAAATCTGGAGCAGATTCAATCTCGCTTTCGTGAGATATCGCGTGCATCTAACAGACATACAGACAGACAAATACCTATCAACATACTTACCGATTAAAATCGATAAGTAATGAATAAAACAATTTTTATGCATGAGGGAGAAATAAAGAATTTTAAAACAGACAAAAAATGAGTACAGTACTCCCATAGTGTGTGTACCAGGTTAGGGTTACGCCACAATTTTATTCCGATTTTCCTCATTTTAGTTCTCGTGAATAAACCCCCTGCCCATAGATTGCGTCTTTTACACAACTTCATGTAAAATAGGCGAACAAAATTTGTTTCCTCCATATTGGTACACATACTTCTGGGAACGCTAACAAAAGAACCTAATGAAAAAAGATTCGGAATTGATGTACTAACCATTGTCTTCTTCTACCACTAATTCCGAAGTATCAAATTGCAATTGTTTCATGTCATCAATGTATCTTCTTTCTAACGAATCAGACGAGAGAGAAAGTTTAATCACACCGGAGGGCGATGCACGTCCAGAGTCTGTGCTGCTTGTTGAGTTTGAGTTCCGTGCTCGCTGGGAATCTGAGAAACATAAGAAATGCTTTTACCAGATCAGATGAATGAATTATAGATGTATTATTTTGAAACCATGGTAAAAAAAAGAGCACAACACACAGCGCAAACACAAGAATTCCAGGAATTTGCCAACACTTTGAATGCCTAAAACATGCAATCTAGAAGCCCTACACAGGCAAACATTCAATGATAAGTAGCAAGATGAGATACTCAAAGATGAGGCTTTGAGCTTGAGCTAAAACAAATTCAAGCGCAAAAATTATGATTCAGTTCCTTCCAATTGAGCTTTAATAAGCTTGTGAGCCCTGCGTAAAGGGGTGTAAGCTGATAAGTTCATATTCCAGACCCACCATCTTACCCAGGATGTATGCAATAAATTTGGCAGGGGCGTCAAACAGAAAAAATTCCATTTTACAAAAATAGCAACTCCTTACACCAGGTTAAATATAAGTAGTTTCTAGTATAGGGCTTTGAATGAAATGCGTAAAAAGCGTCAGATATAACAAAAAAATTGATGAGAACGCTTTTAAAATACTGCAAGAAAATTAACCTTTCAATTTGAGTTCTTTAGCAATCTTCGTTAACATTGATTCTGTTTTTTGCACGTTCAACACAAATGATGTCAAACCTTCTTCTCCTTGGCTTTCTAATGTTGTATTAATGGCTCTGGAATAGAAAAACAAACGATATCCTTCAATGAAACTATTAAGCATATTTATTTATATATAATGAGTTAGTAATAATAATTTGTGTAGCACGTACCACAAATTACGCATGCATCACTTGGCGCCGCACAAACAAAAAGTTTGGCAATCGCTGCTTTAGGATATTTCTAGATATAAGGGGCAGCTTTCATCTGACTTTGTTCGGAGAAAAAGGAATGAGTAAGTTTTGTATTGCGGCATTATACAATTTGCATTCTCCCAACAATTCGGAGGTCAAGTGTAGTTTAGGTATTCCTAACCCCCATCTGATTGTGTAATCCATGAGTAGTCAGCTAGGAGTTCGGAATAATCTATGAAAAAATGGTTATGACAACCGCACTAGGATAGGATATACATATGTATCCCGGGGGAGAGGAAAGCCGATAAGACGGCTTATCCATATGGCGAACCACGGCCTCTCATCCGGTTACCATTCCAAGTCGGGTATGGGATTAGTTATATTGTTGGTTTTCGGAAGCATGGACTTGTTGGTGGAGGAAGCCGTAACCGACCAGCGGTTACGTGAACCACCCAACGACGGCGAGGAGTCCAGCAATCCTCTCGCACATAACCATCCCTGCATGAGATTCGAACCTGCGAACCCACGCAGAGTAATTAGAGGTGCGGTGGCGAGCGTATTCCTAACGCTTAGCCCGTTGAGCCACACCGCTGCGCCGAAGAAATACTTGTAGCACTAAACTACACAAGATCCAATTAGGGTTGGCTACGATCATGGCAGTGACTGAGACTACTACATTAAAAAACAATACAATAAAGATCTTAGCTAAGTTCACTTACTTTAACCTGCTTGCATATGTATCTATACATTTCCTCATTTTTGACAAAAGTGAGAGAATTGAATCTGAACTTGATGATTTCTCTTTGCTGCCATCTGGAGATTGCTTGCTTGTCATCTTTGAATCCATCAGGAGGCGACATAGGACGGGACAAACAGCAAATGATCGAATAACACTCAACAGAGAACAGTATAAAGGAACATGGTGAGCCATGTCAAGTACTGAAACAAATAAAATTGTAGAAAATAACAAGATGGCCTCCAAGATGTCATTTGCAGGTTGGTATTTATGAAAAGAATCTGATGCTTCAAAGTTTACCCTGATTGTTTATCGAGAAGACCATACTTATCATAGCCCAGAGGCCAGAATATGAATCATCAAATCAAATCTTAATAACTGTGCTTACAAATAGCTGGAAGCGAAAAGTTTTCAAGCAAAATAACTGCCACCGATAAGTGCAAAGGACAGCTGAGATACCAGTCACCGTTTATCTACAAAACAATGCCTTTTTCAACTTTAAGGCTGTAATACATTCAAAAAGATACTAAAATACTATTTTAAACTACAATGTAATAATTATCAATTGCCAATTGTTTGGAGCAGTGGTTCTCAAACTTTGCACCCTCTTTTTAGAATTTGTCAAGTCTCGCGCCCACCTCAAAAATAACTAGCTAACAATAAGCTACAAATAACAGATAGTGAGGCAAAAGTATGTTTTATTCAAAAAACATGTTGAAAACACATGGATGTAACGTAAATATCTAAAATGTAGAAATGTGAATACTAAAATAAGGCGAGGGAAGATCAAATCTGACTAATATTTTTATTTCTAATTATGCTCCCTCAAAAGGAGGTCAATGTTCCCCATGTGGGGCGCCCTCCAACGTTTGAGAACCACTAGTTTGGAGCCTTTTTCAGAGTGAAGGTTTGTCATAAAAAAAACTCACCAGAATCATTTCTTAGATAAGAGGCGATAGCTGGTATCAAACCAGATGCAGAAAGTAGTTCAGTTATTGAAGTTGCAAATTTGTCTTCAATTGGAATTGGTTGTTTGCCCTCTGAACTTTCACCTTCGACCTTTGGTTCTGGGCACACAAAGTTGGCCAGGACCTGAGAATGGGATGGAAGTTTTTGTAAAAAATGAGGTTTGAAATGAAATTATTTGTAAAAAAAATTGGTAAATATTGGTGAACTGATATTCAATGTGTTTATACAGGTCCCCCAGTGAACGCTGAACTATGTCAGATATTATTATAAATAAACTTAGTAGGCTTATCATAAAATATACCGGCCCTTACAAAATTAGGAGCTCCCTACAAGAATTGTGGATGTTGCACTAACCATGAAAAATTCACAGGTTAAAAAAATCTGAGTGCAAACAACATGCATGCAACCCCATTCAGTGAGTTATCAAATGGACAATGCATATTTAGAAAAGAATGCAGCCACGATGTCTCAGTGGTAAGAACTTTATATTTAATTTCATTGTAGTTGCAGATTAAAAGACCTTGGGTGCACACACCGTGCCCATCTCGAGCAGGGTTTTATAAACTAAGAAATGCAGATTTATGAAAAGAACTAAGCAAAAACAGATAAACAGAATAACTTTTTAAATCTAAACTTTGACCCTGCCCCTGTAATCAACATAATCTTGTATATTCTGGGGGTAAAGCCCAATAGCAACAATAATGTAGAAAAGACTGACAGTAACTTTAATGAATAAAAACAGATGAATACAATACTGCCTACCTCCAGGAGAACAGTGATATATCCTTCATCTTTTTTCTGTTTCTTTACTGCATTACCAACATCCCAGTCACTGGTTGTTGAGCCAGTTCCAAACCTAAGAAAGGTAAATTGGCAAGAATGAACGGAACAGAATAGTATAAATCAGCGGTTCCCAACCGGGGACCTATGACCCCCAAGGGAACAATGCCAAGTCGCAAAACTCATTTTACTTTCTCTTTACAAAAAACTCCCCATTTTTCCTAGTTTCATTGCTTGATAAGGTTATTTCACAGGATGTTTTCATTTTGTTGAGCATGAATTGTTCAACATAATGCAATTTGGAATCTACCAACAAAGTAGCAATATAAATACCACTGGAATGATAAACAGGGGCCATGAGTGCTAAAAGTCTCCTGGAGAGGGTCACAAACCATAAAAACTTGGGAATCATGTATAAAAAAGTACTTTACTCATTCATTAACTTGATCATGTGGTTGTAGGCAAAGTTTTTAGAAACTTAACTAAACATACATTTTCTCATGAAGTGACCTTAAATTACGTTCTTCTATCAGGATTTTTAGAAGTATAGGGTGTCCATACCGTCTCAATATTATGTTGTTATTGTTATTATTTGTCTCCATCATTTTTAAAAAATCTCTTTTCTCTTCGAAAAACCAATTGCTTTGAAATTTCAGTGTTTGAAGATAAATTTTTTTTCCAGAAGGCTATTACTTTTTTTTCGCTATGACGTCATCAAAATTATTGCCATTGGGTGGCGCTACGTGTCCATATATTTGAGCATAGCTTAATATATTAGCATATATAGTTTCGGCCCTCACAGATGTATTAAATGAAGTAAAAATACAATTACTGATTAAAAAACAACAAACCTAGCTAAAATATGTTGAGAAAAATATCCATATAACTTACCCTGTTCCTTTAGCCCAGTAGTTTTTCTCAGTTTGCTTTAAGCCTTCACTGACCATTGGTTTCTTAGGGGTTCCTTGTGGTTTGATTGGTCCTTTATAAGAAGGCGGGGCAACATTGATGGGCGCGGTTTCTTGCTCTGGGAGTAGCTGGAATGTTCAAAAATACTTTGAAGATAAATAAATAAAAAATCATAAAGATTTAAAACAGTTGTATAAAGATGTTTTATTGATGTTAATGTCTGAATAATTCAGTGACGTAAAAATGAACTTCTGGCATTTTTTATCGAGTGTCATCATTGAAAACCATTTCTGATTTGTAAATGCATGCTCAGCCTCAACTGACAATTTGCTACAATTTACAAAATGCACAGTGAAAACCGTTTTAGTATCGTTTAAAAGCCAAATATCCTGTGATCCCAAGATTGAGATTTACCAGGGTCGCAGCACTACAAGCTACACAGGATAAGGATCTACTATTTATATATGCACTTACAGAAGCTAGAAGCCTTCCAGCAGGCGTATCCTCATTAGGTTCAATATGAGTGAATCTTGATAAGCAGGCTAGTACGAGATGAATAGAAGTTGTTTGATAAGTCATTGCTTCACGAACAGACATCCCTGACGCCGAGTCGGGTCCGTGCTTCGATAATAGAGAACATATCGCAGTGAATGGCAACATAGGTAATGATTGCGCAAGATCCAGTTTCAAAATTTGTTCTGAAGTAAAAGATATCATGTTGATGAAATGAATTGACTGGAGCAGTGGTTCTCAAACTCAGGTCGTGTGGTAAATTTCTTCAGACTTCACAGCCCTGAGAAGTCTTGTGTAGAGTGAAAGCATGGTAGTGTGGCTCATCATGCTAAGAGTTAGAAATACACTCGCAGGGTCGAATCCCATGCAGGGATAATTAAGTACGAAAGTATTGCTGGACTTCTCATCGTCGTAGGGTGGTTCACATAACCGCTTCTTACACCATCAAGTCCATGTGTCTGAATGAACTAGTAACCGGCTAAGAGGCCTTAGTTTGTCATATGATTAATTAAGCAGTCTTAACAGCTTTCCTTTTCCCGGGATAAATATTTAATCCCCAATCCAACGTCCTTAAAATGCTTCATATAAAGATAACATACTCACCTCCCTGTCCATCATCTTGTACTCCGAGCATCAAACGTAGCAAACAGCGGGCTTGTTTCTGTTCTGATAAAAACTCATCTGCAAAGTGGGGGACACGTAAAAACAAACACAATGCTGACATCGTGTGTGCTGGTACACAGGGATGCGACGTTGTGCTTACAATCGCCGAAGTTGGCGGCTTTTTCGTGCCTGGTTTCGGATGGATTTTCACCACTGGTCCTAATTCTTCTGGCAGTTCTGCTTCCAACTCATTGTCAAACTGCAACAATAATTTGAATCAGTGATTGGCAAATAAACAAATAAATTGCAAGCATGTCAGTGGTCGTTTGTAACTGCTTTTCTTGTACTTTTGGATTGGACGCTTCAATGTTTATATGCTCTGTGGGACAAAGATCGGAATTGCGATTTATTTCGTCGCCAGGGAGATCTCCGTCGTCAATTTGCCTTCCAACAGCCAAAAAAGTTTGAGAAACACTGGCCTATCACAAATATTACTCTTTTTTATCACTCAAACACTATTAAACATTCTTGTGGAAGTTGCCGCCTACGAATCCTAAATAAGTAGCATAATATGGAGCCCTCATTATAACATAGGAAAGCTCCATAGTTCAGGGCGACCTTCCTTTCCACCCTAAAAAAAGAATCTCGTACACTTGTTAGTCACTCCTATCTACAAAAGTGATGCGGGAACATAAATACGCTTGAATGAAAAGCTTATAAAATGACTCAATCATATGACCAACCACGGCCTCTCGTCTGGTTACCGGTCCATGTTAGATATGGGAATGATTAACAGATTAGAATCTTTGTTATAAACATCAAAACCTCATTCTCACCCCAAACCAATCCTCATCTTCCATCCATCCAGGTACAGTGCTGCCATAATGGCCAAAATGTTCTGCGATGCTTTGATGCTGTATGTGAGACATTATTGGTGGTTGCATTGGTGACGGTTTCGCATCATCGGTGCTCGATGATTCGTGACCAATGTCAAGGGTCATGGTTGGTAATCTTTGTGCAACAAGGGCAAGTCCTCCTAGACTGGCAAAAACCTAAAAAATGAATTTAAAGTGGTATTATAAAAATTTCATTTTTTTTTGACTGTCACTGTTTTATTCACAACAAAACAGAAATTAGGTAGAAATGACATGAAGCCAGCCCCATGGAGTGAGATGGATGTAACATCAACCAAAATTTGAAAAAATTTGAGCAAGTAATAAAATTTGGTTTATGGTTCCCCCCCCCCCAAACAAAAGAAAAGAGGATGAAAAAACAGCGACGACAATACCACTGGTCCTTAAATGGTAAGGAAAAATGATATTGGCCCCATTTTTCTCCCTTGTTCACACTTTTTGAACAACTTGCCACACTTGTACGATATGTATAAAGGACGGATGTGAAATACCTAAAAATCTCATTTAATTGTATCTCATGTCTGTTGAACCTTTATTGCGACAACATGTTCAGCATAGTATGTATAACCGCACCACTTGTCACACTCACACCATACGCACCTTTTGTGAAGTGTTTATGCGCAAAAATACCTCAACTGTATTTCCTTCCAACTAGATTCAGTCATCATAAGTTGAAACTTTTGTTTCTGCACCATTTACACCACTTGTACATTTTATATAGTGCACAGATGTGAAAATGCACCAATTGTGAAAATCTTACCTCTAACATTGTCTTCATACAATCTTTTTTCAATGAAAATGTATCTTTGGTTGCAGAAGTGGAAGGAGTCGATAATTCAGTTTCATCTGGTTTTAAATTTGATGTTGATGGTTGTGGATCGTCCACTTCATCCTGCGAAAACGAAACCACATTAGGTCTAACAGAATAGGCGCTGAAGGTTATTGGTTTATGGCAGCAGTTTCCAAACTTTTTGTTCGTGTGGTACCAAATTAATCAGAAAAAAAACTCGACAACGCACTTACACAAAAAAAAAGAAATTACGAAACAAAAAGTAAACAACATAGAAAAGCCAAATGAATTTAGCATTAAATATAACAAAAATTGAACATTTATAGTAAATACAATATGTTAAACATTCAATCATATAAAAGCACTCACATTCAACATTTCTTCATCTTTACTCTCTGGCGCTCCTGTTTCCATGGCAACATTCGAGCCTTCTCCGCCAACTTTTACTCCTATTAGTATCGGAGATTTGAGATCTTTGTGGAGATGGAACTCAAAATCCATGACTGATATGAATGGCTGATTTTCTTCGGCCTGTGACAGATTTAATAGTATTTGTGATTAAACTTGAGAATAGAAAAGAGTAGCCAACTGGCACACGGACTAATAAAACCAACAAAAACTTATCTTTAAGAATAATAATATTAAACAGTTGGTCTCGTAGAATCATATTAGGCAATCGAGTATGTTCTGTTTGTGGACATCCATGCAATGATACTTTTGTGAGATATGAGGAATATTTTATGACAGACCTTTTGCCAAGATATAACTTGCAACAATGTGACATCATCATCCAATTTTTCAAGGTCAAGTGAAGGACATTTCAATCTGACATATGGAATTCCAAACTTAGTAGGTTCTGGTGTTGAAGCCTGTTCCTCTTTATTAGATTGGCCAGTCTAAAAACGAAGAGGATGTAAGTTTAATTAAAACAATTGGACCTCCAGAAGTATGTGCACCAAGATGGCGCACAACCCGAACACAGTATGTGTGTACTGGTAAAGATTCAGGTTGTGCGACATCTTGGTGTGCATACTTCTGGAGCACCAAATGATTATTGCACAATGAATGGACCTATAAATCATAGGACGGCCAGTCTAGAACATGATGGGGTGGGCAGAGTTGAATTATCCCTAATGGACCTATGGGTCATTTTAAAAAAAAAATATTTTTGTTGTCTTTCGTCATCTCATAACTAATGAACTAACTGATTTGTTTTGAGGAGTTTGTTTGTTAATGGTAAAGAAAGTTATCTCATTTATTTTATTAACATTTTGTGTTCACTAGATTTGAAATTATTATTGTGCACGTAGAACCATATCTTACCTTAGGTTTTCTTTTCTTTTGAGCATTTTGTCCGCTGATTAAGACATCAATGAAGTCTTTGGCATTGTTCAGTTCTTTAGCAATCTTGGTTGCCGGGGTTTGAGGTTTCAACACACTGGCATAGGATGACATGGCCATTCCTGGGTGTTGTGTGAACGTTGCAACAGGCTAAAAGAGGCAGAAATAATTCTAATCATTTGAGTTTTTCTACGCAGACTACTGTATTATCTGGATCATAAGACTTACTTACTTTCAATAAAATGTCTAGATTCTCATTCATACATAAGGCACGTTGGTCTATAACAGGGGTGGGCAACCATTTTCGGCTCGCATGCCAAAATCGGCTAAATTTAAGGACAAAATTCTTCCGCATGCCGACCAAAACTCAAAACAATGCTTTGCCACTTTCAAAGCAAAAATACACAATAGTAAATCTTTTAAACATGTACAGACAGAGAAAATATCAGTCCGCAAATAGACTTGATTACTTTTCTTATTCTATATCGAGGAGATTTCTGCTGCTGCCTTACCACTTATAGAGATTTTACATTAATTTTATATTTTATAACTCCCAGAGAATACTACTGGTTTCATCTTTCAGGCTACTCCTATTGCGAGACTCAATGAAGTTCATAACTTAGAACCAAGATTCACAAGCATATGTAGAAGAAAACATGGAGAGTAATGCAGTTGCAAAGTTTTTAAGACACAAAAATTTTTGGGGAATGGCATCCCAATCATGCAATAATTCGTTTTCTGCACTCCTCTCTTGTATTCCCTTCCCTAATTGCTTATATTTCATTTAAAATCAATTTATAACAGTAAGTTAGCAAGTAACTCTAGCCAACATCAGCTTTACAACTTCAAAAATCAAGCAGAAATGAAGAAAAAGGGTGGCACAGACGAATTATATTATGTAAGAATGTAGCAAAATGAATGCGGCGCTCTTCTCAAAAGCCCACTCATTCGTTTCGTCATGATATATTTCTTTGTAGCCATACGTCATAAAAGGACAAAAAGAGTTGAAAAAAGTAATGGATTGTTGAAAAAACGATAATGAATAAGCGAACACCCAGTTTCATCAGATAATTCAGAGTCTTGAAACACTTTAACTGAAGGAGAATGATCTCGTTTCCGAGGCCTCGCTCGCGTGCCAAATAAATGAGCGTGCCAGGGGTTGCCCACTCCTGGTCTATAAGACGCAACAGATTTTGAAGCAGTACCGTTATTGCTTTTGATTGTAGGCGATAAAGTATGAAGCATTATAGCTGATCTTTACATTAGTCGCACTGGCTTTTACGATACTCGATTTATTTTTGAGAAAAAAAAAATTAAAGTGCGCCTTACGGTCAGTGAAATACGATAATCGTTCATTTTTGAGATGCTGATAAACGGCCGAAAAAGGACAAAGATAAGGAATTTCATATTTATCTTGGGGGAAGTAAAATCACAATAGGATGTAACAAATAGCTGCACATGGATTCGATATGAACACACTAATAAGCTGAAAGAGACGAGAATCAGTTATGAAGCTGGAGCCATGTTTTACCATAATAAATGGAAATGGAACTGGCGCTACCAAAAATTTAGGTGGTTTCAGCTCCTAACCATCAAACCATTTTCTAGGTGCTCCCGAAGTATGTGCACCTGAACAGGTTGTGCGCCATCTTGGTGCACATACTTCCGGAGCGCCTTTTTCTAATATGTAATACAAATAATAAAATCTATTCTAGGGTCGGAGCCAGTGTGATTTCAAACCAGCTTCCATCTTGAAAGAAATTATAACTCAAAGCTCATCATCATTATAATCAACAAATAAGTCGAACAAAGGGTGCTCCCGAAGTATGTGTACCAAGATGTCGCACAACCTGAACATAGTATGTGTACCAGGATAGGGTTCAGGTTGGGCGCCATCTTGGTGCACATACTTCCGGAGCGCCAAACGAAGAATAACTTATGGAACACCACCTTTTTATTGTCAGTTGTTCCCAAATTACTTTGCTTTCTATCTGATGTCAGTTTATTTTGGATTCTGTCAATCACCAATGGAGCATCTGAACATGAATTAAAAATAATTATTTCTTTCAAGTGCAAGAGAATGTGATGTTAATAATATACAGCAAATGAGGGAAGATTTCATTTTCAATTACATAAGAAATTGGTTTAACCAAAAACTGTACGGTTTTCACATGAAGTTGTGTCAAATCGTCTCTGAACAAGCTTTGTGCAAGCATTACTGATATACAACGTGGTGCTACTGTTTTTCTAATGATCAAAATCTTTCAGTTCGACATTGGCTATCCTGAGTTAGACGAGTCCGAATTATTCCATTATTTAGACCAGTGCTTCCAAATCTTTTTCAGTTTGCGACCCACTTGTATTGCCATTTTTTCTGTGAGACCCACAATGAGACAATGTACCAAGCTTGACGGTGTGGCGCATCGTGCTAAGCATTAGGAATACGCTCGCCACTGCATCTCTGATTACTCTTCGTGGGATCCCAGGTTCGAATCCCATGCGGGAATGATCATGTGCGAGAGGATTGCTGGACTCCTCGAAAACAAATGCTTGGTTAACTAATCCCATACCTGACCTGGACTGGTAACCGGACGAGAGACCCTGGTTCGCCATATGGTTAAGCTGTCTCATCGGCTTTCCTCTCCCCCGAGATAAATATGTAAATCCCATCCTATGTATCCCAATGTAATTTACGCTGATTAGAAACCACTGACTCAAATGCCTACCTGAAGCCATGGACCATATATCCTTCATTGTACTGCTTACCCCAACTTCAAATGTTCTAGTCATGTGTCCTGTTGCAAACATTGGATGATGCAGAGTAGAACTTCCACTAGAGGTGAGAAGAGAGTAAAGTTGAAAAAAAATGATAAAACTTAGTCCATATCGTGATATTAGGATGGGATTTTTATATTCATTCTGATGAGCGGAAAGTCAATAAGACGATTTAATCATATGGCAAAAACCGCCATATGATAAAATTTGTAACTGTCCAAAAGAATTAATAACAAATTGACAACATTAGCAGCAAAATGTCGCAACAACGCAGTTGTTCAAATATGCCATTATCAAAGCTCAAATAGTTAATTTTTATAAACATATTGTGAATAATAGCCATCTCTTCATAGGTTCCATAACACCAAAAGTTTAAGAACACCAGGCTTAACCAACAATAAAATCTATATCTATTATGCACTCACCTTGTTAGGCTGTTACTTTGTCCTCTTTGTGGTTTCTGTCCCGTTCCTGATATCAAGTTAACGATGTATTGTTCATCTTCAAGTACCACACGAAGTAGCAGAGAGCGTACGAAGCCGGTCAATTGACCAAGATTTTCAGTGTTGTCAGAGTTGAGACTGAAGAATGATTTGAGAAATAGTTAAGATTGAACTCAAAGGTATTTATTCTGATAATAAAAATATAACTGCTGATAGCGAGGTTTTTTACTAATTGCTGGTAGTTTGAGCAATAGGTACTATCGATTAGGTCTACGCTAGCCTAACTACCTACAAATACTCTTTGGATTTCCACTGATACATTGATTCCAGTAGTTGATTGGTCGCGGGCCAAAATTAGAAGCTGTGGGATCTTTGCGGGCAGGGGGGGAGCGCCGACATGAGGGCGATACTTGTATGGATGCGAATAATTAGGATAATTAAAATTTCAAAACAAATTGTTACGAATATACACATACCTAAACTGTGATAATTATGTAACAATTGGCGATATCTAGAAGACAACAAGAAAAAAATATCATAACATCGATAAGATCTAACCCAGCAGTTCTCAACTACAAGACCACAGAGTAGTTGGAGGAGACCATAATGCTAGGCAAACATCGATTTTACTTTTTTCCTCCCAAGAAAACTCTTTCTTCCTACTAGTTTCATAGCTTGACAAGTTTATTTCACAGGGTGATTTTACTTTGAGTATGAATTGTTTGAACATAATGGAATTTGGAATCTACCAATCGAAACAACACTATAAATACCACCGGAATGATAGAGGACCATGACAGTGCTAAATGACTTAGGAAGGAGGCCACAAGCCATAAAAGGTTGGAGCCAACGATACAGACAAGGGGTGTGCAACCTGCGGCCCGCGGGCCAAATGTGGCCCACAAAGAAAAATTGTGCGACCCGCGAAGAATTGCCAATTTTGAATGGCGTGCGGCCCGTGAAACAAGTTTTTAAATTAGTTTAGTCTGGTACGTGTTCCAATCTCTCACAATGCGCTAACAGCTAGCTTGTGCAAAACGAACAATGCATATCATAAGATCAATAACCAAAATTTTTGTGCTTGCAACTACTAGAAAGCCTATGTTAAATGAAGGTGTGGCCCGCGGTTTCGCCCAGTTATATGTATCTGGCCCTACCATATTTAAGGTTGCACACCCCTGACCTAGACAATCTATACAAACAGGTGACAATACCTGACAATATCACATAATGTTTTAGTGAAAAGTTGTTGATTTCGAGCGTTGCATTTTGTGACTTGCTTCAGTAAACATATAGTTGATTCTTGCAATTCCAAAAGGAGATAGCGAGGCAATCTTGATGAAGGAGTACCTGAATAAAGAAAACTTACAGATTACCGTATTTGCTCAGTTTGTAGCCTGGGCCCATATTTTTTTCAACCAACTCACTAACCGACCCTTATTCAAGCAGGGGCGCTTGTTATTTTTGATCGTTACAATAATTAATATATTGTTATTTCTAGTTCGTAAGTATGATTTAAACGAGAATAACAAAAATTTTGAATTTTTCTACGCACTGCATGTACAAATCCGCAAAAGAAGAAAAGTTTTGCGGCGTTCTATCAATATTTGAGTTTGATCAATATCAATATCAGTTTGAGAAGCACGGTGTTACGTAATCAATGCTATCTGTTATGTACTTGGACGCCTAAGGCGTAAGTGTTATCTACCGGCGCCCAAAATTCAACAGCGTTGTGACAAAATGGATACTTATTTCCTATTGTTCTCTACCACTGAAAAATCAGCTTTTACATCGGGCGGGTATTCAAGCACCGGCCCTTATTTATTTTTTTGTTCTGTTCACACGGGCGGCTATTCAAACGGGCCCTTAATCACGATCGGCGGTAAAACGAGCATATACGGTATACAGAAATTCACATGCACATTTACATTTATAGTTTTAATTATAAGATGACCTAGTTAGAGGTTATAGTCTTTGGCTTAACTATACAGGCATCGCCGGTCATAGTTCTAGAATTGAAATCCTAGGTCTGCAACCTTTCACCCCAGATGTGATAAATAGGGTAGGCAAAATAGAATCCAAAAATTTTAAATCTTTTGGAAAAATATCTCCTTATATGACAATGGCTGACATGGAGGGGCAGTCTTAATGGGAGTGTGCCTAAATAAAAAAAAATTTACAATAATTTGCATGCGCAACATATTAAATTTGCAACGAGAATATCAGTCAGAGACCAAAGACTTATCGATCGAAAGTTGGGGAATCCCCCAAAATCACGCTCTTACTCTATAGTGACACCTTGTGTCTCATCAGTAATTAATTAATAACTCGCTAATTATACGACATAATTAAACCAAAATCAATAGGCTTCTGGTCCGACATATGATGAATGCATATGCAAAATCTGGAGCAGATTCAATCTCGTTTTCGTGAGATATCGCGTGCGTCTAACAGACAGACAGACAAACACCTATCAACATACTTACCGATTAAAATCGATAAGTAATGACCTAGAGTTAAAACAGAGTTTCTCCCACTTCTGGGCCACACTATATATTTGGGTAGGCCACAAACCTATTAAAAATTGCTAAAGACCAAGATTGCTAATTGATCAATTAGTTAAACTTTCACTGTAGTATCAGCAAATGACATGCTGTTTTTTCTACTGATTGGTAATTATCTTTCTAATTATTAAAGTGTCCATCTTTGTGTAAATAAATTCATTCTGCTATGGTCGCCTGTATTTTCAATATTAAAGTGAATGAAAAATAATATAAAACTGTAACATACCCAAAAGATTTTGTCTGTTTGAAACCAACATAACTTGATGCAGTGTTGTCAGTAATGTCTGCCATGTTTTCATGCCTTGATCTGATCCGAGAAAGTCTTGTATAATGTGGAGATTGCAGAGGTCACTGGAAAATAGAGTAATTGTCAGTGGATAAAATTTACATATTTATCCAGGGAGAGAGGAAAGCTGATAAAACGGCTCAATTATATGGTGAACCACAGCCTCTCGTCCGGTTACCATTCCATGTCAAGTATGGGATTAGTTATCTAGTTGTTTGTTGCACATAATTAACCTCGCGTGGGATTCGAACCTGCGAACCAACGCAGGGTAATCAGAGGTGCGGTGGCAAGCGTACTCCTAACATTAAGCACGATGCACAAGGTTTACGTGGTTTTCACGGATTTTGCACAACAGTGCTGAAAAAGTATCGAAGTCCAACCTAAAAACAGGATAAATTATCTTAAAAAATACCTGAAGAAGTTGACGACTGCAATCACGTTATGTACATTCACTTCCAGTATGAGGTCAGAGGCCAGGTCAAAGGTCATCTCAATTGAAGCTGTGTTTATTTGATACACTTCCAACACTCGTTGACAGAATTTTTGAAGTCCGTTCGATAATGCTTGCACAATTAATTGGTTCCCCAGTATCTGAAACAGTGACTAGTCGATAACAGAGGTTTCCAAAGGGCTCCATACTGACCTCCGTGACCTATTCCTCTATTTATTAAAATACTGAATATTTTTTAAATGCAAAGCAGCGAATACAACCGAGTCATTAAATAAAGTAATTTTAGATAACTCAGGGACATTAATTGGTTGATACCAATGTGTTTTTTGTTTTATTTCTGATAAATTGATTGCGGGGCTCCATGAATAATAGTCAACTTTCACAAGCTCTGTAACACCAAAAGTTTGAGGGTGCTCCCGAAGTATGCGAACCAAGATGGCGGACATCGGAACGTAACATGGGTAACAGGTTAGGGTTAGGCGATAATTTTTTTCCAATTTTCCTTATTTTAGTCCTATTATCAGTTCGAAGACTAGCCAAGAGCCTCCTGTAGTATTTATACCTAAAATTATGGCCTAACCCTAACCTAGTACACATATTACATTCCGATGTCCGCCATCTTGGTTCGCATACTTCGGGAGCCCCAGTTTGAGAGCCCCTGATCTAGATCAGAGTTTCACAAACAAGGAAAAATTCCTCCCATTGAAGAACTTCTACTTTGCAGTTAGTAAAACTAACTTTTTTGTAATTTAGTATTAATATAATATATATTTATGCACACATTATAAAGTATTCGAACTATGCAGAATCCAGAGTAGGAGTTGCGTGTATCACTCGATCAACGTTTCTCAAACTGTGTTATGCCGAACACTCGTGTTCTGCAGGCTGTGAGAGTGTAGATACATTTCACAATTTTTTTATTATTAATTTTATCTTCTAATTTCTTGGTATTCCGCAGGGCGTGATAAAAAGGTTAGGTGTTCCGAGACAAAAAAAGTTTGAGAAACGCTGCTCTAGATAATTAGTGGGGAAAAAATGAATTCCTAAACAATTCTGAAAACGGGCAAAAATGTGTTAAAAAGGTTAGGGAACATTGTTTCGAAAGTTGCAGAAAGTCAACCTATCACTAAGCTAAGCAAAAAAGTTTGAATTATTTTAATGGCTATTGCAATAAAATTATGAAATAGGTATATTGGTAATACATGACTTGAAATAAAACTGAAATTTTTTACCGTACCCCATAAGACTGAGAAAATATTGCATTGTTTTTACCTTTATACATTCTGGAGTCTGTGATACAATAGTCAATGTCTTGATCTGTCCTGAAGACAATGGGATACGCGTTGTATCCATATTGTTTAAACCTGGGAAAGGGGAAATATAATAATTTTTTTTCATTACATTTATCAAACAATATTATATATCATACGAAGTGTCCAAAAAGTTCCGCCCGATTTTTTAGGACTAACAATTAAAAATTTCTTTGCCTTTGTTTACTAATATTTCCCATTGTGCTTTTAGGTCTCATTTATCATTTTGACACCCTGTATATATTTATATTGACAATGAGGTGAATCGTATATTTTTCATGATAAGAAATTATCATCAGCTGAAATAGTTAACTCTTAAGGAGTGTTCTATAGCAATTGTTTTGAAATTCTATACAAAAATTTTTTGAGTCACAGTATGCGATTTTTAACGCCCAGACCCCCCCTCTTTTGTACAATTTGGTTGCTCCCCAACGACCTTGGCATATGACCCACTCCGAGTTCAGACACCCCTAGATGTAACAATATCAGAAATACTATCCGATTGGAAAAATCAGGCTCCTTTTGAGTGTACGAATATTTTGATTATGGTAATATCGGTATTTACAAACCATTCTTAATTTCAACAGAATAATTTTGACTTCATACTGTCATATGTTTGAAATTTAGCTCAAATTTTAAAACCCCAATGCTCAACTAAAATTGCCAATTCTAACAAAATCTATGGATACAAACAACGATATTTCCCTAGTGTGTGTACCAGGCTGGTGTTAGTCCATAATTTTATTCTGATTTTCCTCATTTTAGTTCCATTACGAGTTCGGGAACTGTCTGTGTTAGCCAAGTGAATATACCCCCTGCCCATAGGTTTCCATCCCTTTACACAACTTGATGTAAAGTAGGCAAACAAAATTAGTTACCTCCATATTGGTACACATACTTCTGGAGTGCCCAAGTAACAATATCAACAATACTAACCCATTTCTTTCAATACGGCTTCATAATTTTCCATGTTGACATGACATAAACAACAGAGCAACCAATCCAATGAGTTTTTCAATGAAGATGAATTCGAAAATCCAGTTGAGAGAGAAGAGGACTGGCTTGACTGTAGAGACTGGAATATACAGAACATCAAAATTCTTGTGATAGATACTTTTTTTACAAGGCTTATACTGGCTTACACGTAAGGACAAGCAACACTTCTGATCAAAATTGACTATGCTCCTCACGGAGAGCTCTGTGAGAAACACCTAGAGAATCCACGAGCTATAAGGTTACTTATTAAAATTCTGAATATATTTTAAATACAAAGCAGCAAAAACATCAAAGTCATTAAATGAAGTTATTTAAGGATACGTCCCTGAACTCCCTATTGAAATAAATGTAATGATTGTAGGTTATTTGATTTTACTTGCATAATTTTTTATGAGTAACCATATAAAAAAAAATAAAAATATTATTTTATTTTACCTGGGCCCACTGATATACAGTTCTTGTTAGTTCCAAATTTGCACAATTCTTGGCGTCAGCTGTACCTGCACATGACCATAAGCCACAAGCTATAGCATGTATGTGTTGGAAATTGGCAGTGGGGGGATTCAAACTCATGACCTCTGGGTTGGAAAGCAGAAAACAGTCCGAAACCCATTTCAACATTTCTGATAATCTGAAAATATAGATTAAACAAGAAATGATCACTATTATTGATGTCTCTATAGATGAGGCTTGCCATGGAATAGCTGCGACAAACATGATTTGATTTCTTAGTTGATGCAGTGCAAGGAGTTAAAGAATAGGATAAGAGCAAATTCATGTTAATCTTAGAGGAGTAAAAATACGAAAAGTTCCACGCACGATCGCCAGTCCAGCAACCCTCTCACACATAAATATCTACAACAGGATTCAACCTTGTCAACCCACACAGCATAATCAGGGATGTGTTGGCAAACGTCGTCCTGACGCTTAACACAATGCGCCAGCGCCAAACACCAGGGCAAAAATAAAGTATATTATCTGGCCATCGGGCGTATTTATTTGATTTGGCAAAATAAAAATATTCTACATTATTCTTGAAAAATGAGAGGTTGAGTATTACACTTAAAATATGAAATATAAAAATTGAAATACACAAATATTTGATTCACAACTACTTTTATTGAAGATCCGCATGCAAAACTTCAAAAATATTTGGGTCCGGTCCTTCTAGAAATTATATTTTGGCATCCTTGAACACGCACTTCCCAGGTGACTAATAATTAGGGCTGGGCATTTTCGAATACCTTGTGATTTCAGAATCGAATCGAATAATTTTTTCGAATCGAATCGAATACTTGAAAATATATAATTGTAAGCGACTTTATTATAGTAATTGGTCCATTCAACAAATGAATTACTGAAAACATAGAATAAATCACTCAGATAGATTACTGAGCGTTCACACAAAATAACAAACACGTTTTATCAATAACTCACTACAGAAAATAGTCATATGTTAGAATTTCGTTGAAAAAATATGACTTCAATGAAAAAAAAATTGGGGAATTCACCTAGATCATTGGCGGAAAGACAAAAAAAACAAGATGGCGGCGATTCGAAATTTAGCTCTGAACCGATTCGAATAATTTACTATTCGATTCGAAATGCCCAGCCCTACTAATGATTAATCAAGATTGTTTATTATGGCGTTATAGTTCTTTTCATATATATTTAAATCTATGAAAGTGATTTTATAAACATAAACTTCAAATGTGGGGCTAATGATCCACTTACCTCAACTCAATATCTCCTGTTCGATTTTTACACAAAGAATAAATCAGGTTGATAGAAGACTCTGTTGCTTCATTAGACAAACCTCCAAGAAAATGGCTGAAAATAAAAAAAAATGCTATTAACAATTTTTATATTTTACAAAATTAGTTTGACACAAAAACCACAGAAATATGAAATACCAATGGAGCACGATGGTAGTGCTTTTAAGGCCATTAGCGGAAAGCTGCATTATCAAAAAATTAAAAAAAACAAATCTATCGAACTCTTTTAAAACTGTGAAGATATTTTCCGTAACAATATAAACATTTTTCCGTATGCATGCCGATCCATTTTTCGCACATTTATTTTATAAAGTCAAATACCAGTTACCTCAGTCCTGCGTGTTCTAAGCTCAAAACTACACAATACCACCAAGGACTTATGTGAAAATATGCAACAAGTTTTTCATTGATGCTTCAATTGAAAATCTATGATGATCTCTTCTCCATAATAAAAATATAATTTTTGACTTTTGCATTAAAAATGGTTCTTAATCTCTGGCCTAGGATCTGGTTGCCACTTCGTAAAAGAAACAAAGATACAACACACCAAATATACAGGGTGTCCATAAAGTTCCTTTATTTTGTTATGAAGTCAGTTCTCAATGTATCTTAAATAGGTTTGTTGTTTTTAATCAGTAATTGTTTGTGTATTTTACTTCATTTAATATATTCTGTATTCCTGTAGTATGTGAACCAAGATGGCAGACACCGGAACGTAGTATGTGTACCAGGTTAGGGTTAGGCCATAATTTTAGGTACAAATACTACTGGAGTCACTAGGCTAGTCTCTGAAATCGTAATAGAACTAAAATAAGGAAAATTGGGATAAAATCATGGCCTAACCCTAACCTGGTACACATGCTACTTTCCGGTGTCCGCAATCTTGGATCAGATATTACTGAAATACATCTGTGAGGGCCAAAACAATATATGGTATCGATAAATTCCCTTTGCAATTCAAAACAATTATTAGGTCCTTATGAAAACCCTATAGATTAACTAATATTAATCACCTTGTGCCAGAAGATCCTCTCAAGATACAATTAATCAATTCCGAGATTTTTTCTGAAGTTCCAGACTGAAGCAAAACCATTTCCACAGCTGTTTGGTGCATTGGTATGATGGGCTGGTGTAGAATGGCACACAGGGTGGGAATCAAACCTGGGACCTCAAGAATGACATTGTTGAGCTGTGAAATAAAAAGAATATTAATCTACTCATTGAGAATAAAGTAACAAGGTCTGTGCAACATATTTACTACTTACAACAGTTTGCTGTTGCGTGTGGCGTTTTTTGTTGTTGTTGAAACGCACGACTGCTAGGCATACCAGAACGCCTTGTCGTATTTATTGTCTTTTCCAAATAACATAAATAGTTCGACTTTTTATTACTATTTTCTTGTTACTTTCTTGTTGGTTTATATTAGTTTCCCACTGCTATCCTCACCAATAAATAATGCCTTTTTTATAATTTTTTGTCAACGGTTTGTGAGCGGTAGAATGCGGCACACATGATTGGAAGTATTTCGAATAGCAAATGCATTGATTTGGTTCCTAGGGTCTCAGGTGTTTTTCATCTGTTATTATAGAAATTTGCCTAAAATGTCCAATAAATGAGCAGAATATAAGGTTGTGGAACCCCTGCACCAATCCAAATAGATTGAAAAAAAAAATATAAACAATTAAATATCTCTACCTTAGGTGTAATTGCAACATCAATGGTCAAGCAATGATGCAGAAGTCTCAACCAATTCATGGTAGATCGTCGATCAAAAGTTTGATTCAAAGGCCCGAGAGCGTCGTTGATGAGTTTGTTGCCGGAATTTCCAGAAGATGAAGAATAGTTCATGAAGTTTGGAACGCCGTTGACAATTATTCTGGTCAGACCTAGAAGATGAGATTCGTTAATTTTTATGAAAAATTTCTCAGTTTGTTTTCGAATTAAAGGAGATTTATCATTGAGCAAAGTCACATGCCCACTCAGTTCCAAAAAAAAACCACTTTTGATTGATTTTTGATGATATACTCAAACTTTTGAGAGCAAAATTTAAACCAAACTAATATTGCTTACCAATAGAAGATGAGTCCACTGGTCTTTTCATGTGAATCTTCAGAGAAGCCACAACGAGATCAGATGGAGGGCTGATAATGATTTGACTGAGTCCGTTTGTAGCAAGAGGAACAGATATCGGTATGTATGGAGTAGTTTCTGAGCCTGTACGATTTGTCTCTAACATCACTGCAGATGGCGTAGCTAAGTAAGAAAGAGCGAAGTGTAAAAATCCTCAAGTTCTTGGATTTGAATTTCAGTCACATTGAAAATTGAGCAAGTCTGACATAGCTTCTCTTAGTCGAGAATTTCTACGGATAGAATTTGAAAATTTCTGGCAAGGCTGAGAAGACACCTCTTATGAGGGGTTGAAGACTATCCTATACACACCACTTCAGCATTCTGCATTCTGCAGCATATTTTTAAAGTAAACTTCTAAACTTATGAAAACAGGTTGGCCGGGAACTTTCGGTAAAGGAGTTTAAAGTATATAGAAAGTTCTGTGATGGGGTTAATAAAAAGAAGATATATTGAATATGATTGTTTTCTAACATTACTGCAGATGGAGTGGCTGAAAGAATAAATCTCTGTTCTATATTTTTGGGACTAAGGAAATTGTTTGGGCTAGGGTGGGCGGATGATGATTGTATTTTCATTGCTCCTGCGTGGATGACGTCGGCATGTATTATCACAATGGCAAATTAAACTGGTATAAATTAACACATGTAAAATTTGAGAAAAATATCGGGCCCCATAGAATTTCAAGACAAATAAAACTTTCCGAACAATTCCTGAAAATTTGAATTTGATTAGCTCATCAGCTGCACAAAAAAGCGACAACAAAACAACTTAGAAATTATTTCAGCGTACAATTCAGGTTAAAAAAATATACTCACTCGATAGTGACATTGTCATAGGTATAAGTTTCACACTTTTCAAAATGAAGGCAGTCGGAAAATTAAGCTGTAGTGACACCCAATGGCTCTTTGTAGGAAAATGATAAGACCATGACGGAGATCGGGAACGCCTGTGAAGAGCTTTTGGTTTCAGGAGTGAATCAGCAGGCTGGGAGGCAGTATCAGAGCAGTTTATTGTTGCTGTAATAAAGAGAAGTTCATTTTGAAAAACTTTAAAACAGGAAAGCTCGAATATAGGGGAGCAGCAAGTAGAGGGGGAAGGTGGTTTAGAGTCGAAATCCCCCCCTTTTGAAATGTAAAAAAAACAAAATTATGTAACATACATAGCAATTTTGTGAGTTTAAAAAACTTTTTTAGAACCCCTCTTGAAAACCTACATTTTCAGCGTTAATAGAAATATCAGGCTCTGTAGTATTTGAAAATAAATTAAAAATTTGTTAATCGAGATACGCTGAAATATGAATATTATGTCAGAATATTACAGAGTAAGTCTGTTTGAATGCTGAAAAGAAAAACCTACCAACAGCTGCAAAATCAAACTCTTTATTTTCTTTCCAAGGACTTGTCAGTACTTTAACACCAGGGTTGCCAGATGGTATCACAGGGGCATAATTGAATCCTTGACTGCCAGTTGTGATTTTTTGAACAGTTTTCCCCGCTGAACCTGGCAACCCAGGCCACACAGAATCATTATGTAGAACAACAGGAGCACGGGGAGCAAAAGCTGTTGCTCTATCTGATGCCGCTGTCAAATAACGAAGAACCTGAAAAAGGATTTGAGGAGTTTTTATGAATAGGATTCATATTTATCCACAGCTGTTGAACCAGAATAATTTCTGCTTTTATTGATATTGAAGCTGTAGTCGTATTTACACGTTGGAGTCGTAGAAGATAAAATTGGCCAAGTTGACCCAACAGAGGATTGGAAAAGGCATGCATACGCCAAATTTTTCACTATCAATGTAATAGACCAGGGGTGTGCAACCTTTTTTGTCGGTGGACCATATAACCAACTTCAGACATTTACCTGGGCCTCACGAATATACAATACGGCTATCGCTCAACCTCACTGTAATAAAAGTCACCGGGCATAACAACGAAAAATTTAACACAGCGACAAGAGCAAAAAAACATTGTGTATTTTTACCCATGCGAGCGCCCTTTTAAACATAAACTGCCAGATTATGATTTTAGGCTTGATAGTGTCGACAGGGGCCACACCAAAGGCCGACTGTTGCAAACCCCTGGTAATATATGTTATGTAAATTACTACAGTAATCCCAGATATGCAGCTGATGGCAGCAATACTTTTCAACGTTTACAAAACAAAACGGTTGACTTCTATCTTAGCAGCAGCAGAATGCCATCTATTTACAGTAACTCTTTCTGTCTAGGACACCACATTAGCAAAACTAGAAAGGTTTTTGATGGTTTTTGGCAGTTTTCAAACGTTTTAGCGAGTTTTCTGATAGTTTTTGATGGTTTTCACATGTTTTAACAATTTTTTTGATGGTTTCCACACGTTTCAGCAATTTTTTTGATTGTTTTTACATGTTTTAGCGATTTTTTGATTGTTTTTGGCCGTTTCTACACACTTTCACAAGTTTTTTGAAATGAAATACTTGCCTCTGAAGTCTGCCCATGTGTTTGGTCAATCGTCTCTTTAGCAGAGGCTACAAGTGAATCAGCGATTAGTCTAGCTCCACCTAGTGCACAGAACTTGCTCACATTTTCTGAAGTATCGAGTACGGAAAGGAGAAACCATAACAGTGGCATTGATAACTGACAAGTTGGAGAAATAGAGTCCTGAAATAAAGACAAAAAATAAGTTGGGACCTACACCTGAACCTTGTATGATACCGTTAAATGGGCTATTGCTGCTTAGGATCACACAAATATTACAAAATTGAATTAAATGATACGAAAGACAGTAATATCATACACAGCGAACATGCCATGATATATAGAAGCTAACGACACACCAGTCAGTCAAAAATAATAGGGATGAAAGGAAAGAAACGTGTATTGTTGCCTGTTATCAAATTGAAAAATCACAATATGAACAGAGCAAAATCTAAAAAAATCGCTGTCAACTTGAGTGGGTAAAAGGCAGGGAAGATTCAAGCCCTAGTTCAATACCTCAACTATAGTCTTGTCCAGATTGGAGGGGCATAGAAGCCTCATAAAAAAAGTAACTGCCAGTTTATTAAGCTGAAATTCTCGAATTTTTAAAAATAAAAAATTGTTTCTCTCCCAAACCTCTGCAGAGACATATTTTCCATCCACCAATTCTCCATTGCTCATGTATCTCAATATAGCTTTCAAAGGTGTTGAAGAGTCAGTGGCCGCATCCACAAGTCCGCTCAAGAACACATACACCCCATCACCAGTAGATGAAGCTGCTTTCTCTATGACAACACCGGGTGTGATGTCTCGACCACTGAATAATGAGTACATTGAAGATCTGAAAGAAAAAAAAATAGTCATTAAAGATAGCCTGGAATTTGGTTTAACTTAGTCAGTGGTTCGAAAACTTTCATGATCTCTTTCAAAGACTTGTGGCTCCCCTGCTATTCATTCTATAAAAATACTTTAAGTTTTAAGAGTTATTTTATGCACCACGTTTAACAATTATAAAAAAACAAAAGCAAAATACATTTGGAATAAATGCTATTCCGATAAGGTGCGAATCCAAGTACCAAAATAACTTTTTATCTTTATCTTCATCTTATTCAGTCTAAATATATGAGGCAGCTAAATTATTACAATTTGTCCGTTACTGATTACTAACAACTATATAAGTTAATTCTTGTGTCTGTGGGGTGTCTTTGAATAAAATGAAATCAAGCTAAAAAATATGGCTGACAAGCGTCAAGAAACAAGGTAAGTCAAAATCTAAGAAATCTTTACACAGAGCAAAAAGTTTAAAGAAAACATAGCCCAGAAGGAATGGAAAAACTAACCAACTTTCAAGATACAAATCCAATCCTTACCCTGAGCACATAACCAAACTAGACAGCAGCGTTCCCATCATGTCATGGTTTTCTAAGATATGATCTGCAACCGTGCGGAATGGACGAGGCTTCTTCACCACTTTCACTGGTTCAGTAGGTTTCTCGTCGTCTACGTCCATTTTCTGAAAAATTTTAGTTATATTAGAAAAATGGGATTTTTTATACTCATAGTGGGATATCTGGAGGATTAGAAGAGCTGCTTCAAACACTAAGAATTTAATTTAATTCACAGAAAGGGTGAATCAAAATGGTAATGGCAGAGATTGAATCTTGGGGTAGTTCATGTTCTGCAACCTACTTTCCCGACAATTTTTAATGCTACATATACTATACACTTGTGACGTCATATTCATATACGCCACGATGATGTCACACGATTAGGCATACGAAATTATTAAACATATATACACTGTATAATAAAGGCTCTGATACTAAAATCCTAGGGTAAAGATTCTAGGAATGTAACCTACATAAATTTCAGAAATTTTAACATTAACATTATGTATGAGTCACAAGCGATCAATGCTCTACATATCATTTATTGTTGGTGATGTTAGTAGAAATCGGCTAACACAGGTTATAAGTCAATAATTTCAGAAAAAAGATGAGCAGAAAAAAGTTCAAGTAAGCAAGGTTCTTCCAATTCAGTATAGCATCGCCTACCCAATTCATTACAACCGAATAAGGTTACAAACATGAGAAAAAGCGTCCAAACTTTACATGAATTAATCAATTTAATTATCATAAATACAAAAAATAAATATAAATATACTTACTTGCTGTTCGCTATCTACGTCCATCGACTCTTCCTTATTTTGTTCATCAATCATTTCAACACTTTCTGGGGAGCTCGGATCCACGTACATTTGGAAGACAGCAGTTCGATGTACATTTGCAGTAGGATGAAGAGGCGCCACAAACTAAAAAAAATGAAGCATTAGAATGGTCGCCAAGAATTTTGAAGAGTTGATTCTAAAATTTCTAATTGCCAAGTTAGGCCGTACCAGCTGGCCAGTCCAGTCGGAAAACAGAAAACGTGGGTCCTAAAAGAGTCTTGATGAATCTAAAATGTGTGTCAAGCTACGAAAAATTGCTATGTATGATAAAATGAAAATGCTTTTTTTTACATTTCGAAAGGAGGAGGGGTTCTGACCCTCAACCTTCCCCTCCCTACTCCCTTGCGCAACATCTCATCCAGTACCAGGTCGTGTCTATGAAATATAGTTATTTGTTCCAGATGAATGTTATTAAAAGTTGAGGAAGACGTAAACGGTTATCTGTTACACAAATCACCCTACAACAACGAGGAGTCCAGCAATCCTTATGCAAAAAATTATCCCCCTCAGGATTCACGTTGAAAAAGTACACAAACAATTTACCCAAGCCAGTTCAGAGCAGAGTTTCAGCAACTTTAACATTAAAGAATCCCTTGGAGATTCAATCTTGGATGGAAAACTGCTGGATGTTGGGTTGTTTAATATGCTTGATAAAGCTCCAGACATACATGAACGTGGGTCGACCTAAAACGAAAAGTATTTATGATTTATGATGGAATTGTTGGTTCGTGTCAAGTAGGTGATGTCATTGCTCAACACAGCAGTTCATGTAGGTTTGCCATAGGCTGCTGGAATTGAATTTCTTAGAAATTTTTTATGAGAAAAAATATAGGAGTTTTAAGTAAACACTGATATATTGAAAGCTTCTATACCAAACTACAGCGCGCGAGCAAAATCCGTCCCGTTTTGCAATTCAATCAGGCCCACCCAATGCTGCAACAACCAAACTAAAACCAAATTTTGATGTTTTGGCTAAAAAATAGCCCAATAAATTTGTTGAGATTGCGATTGAATTTAGTTTTGGAACGAGGTTTATTGTTTTCCACTTTTGCTTTTGTAACATTGCAAATATTGTTCATAAAATATAACATTTTTTAAACTTACATGGCAAGCCATGGGGGGCAAAATTTCGGCCCCTGGTCCAAGAACATTGCCAAATGTCCCCCCCCTTCCTGTTCTGTACGTATATAAAGCTTGAAACAAGTGGACTCTACACTGTCCGGAAAAAAGCCCTTTACTTACCCCTTGATCAGAATCCCCTTGTACAGCAATCTCAGACCATTGAAGGTACTTGTAAGAATTTTCTGTGACATTTTTGATGACCATTAAAAGGATTTCAACGTCTTTTTCCCATAATCTGAAAGCATACAGGGTGTAACTTTGAAAAAGGCTAGAGTAGTTTGTTCAAACTGGATGCTAAAGGGGGTCTGTGGGGGTCATAAAGCAGATCTCCGGGGGCCATGAATGAGATATGTGGGGGTCACATCTCTGCGGGTCATGGAGCAGATCTCTTGGGGTCATGAGTAAAGACTTTCACCAAATGAAATTCGCCCATGTATGCATTAGGTTAACGTAAAATGACTGCCAATTTGTTTTATTCTTTGACCATGATGCATTTCATTCATTTGGTTCGTTAGTTGGTTTTTCAATATTAAACATGACACATAAAATAACTGCTAGAAACTCGTTTAATACAAAACAATGTATTCTGATAAAAGAGTAGGGAGACACAGGGGTTAAGAAAGTCTTTCGAAGGGTCAGCATCATCCTTTGATGCATCATGCATTAATAAGCAGTGCCAGTGGTGTAGCTCGGGAGACGGAAGTTGATGGTTAAACATTACAATAAAATATAAATAAATATTGAAAAGCTTACTTTAATTCCCAGGCCCATTTTTCATTTGTGATAATTTCAAGCACTGCATCCACAAGAACAATTTGTGCATCAGACGGAGTTACTGACGTAAATCCCATCGCATCAACACGACAAAGTTCAGATAATGTCAGCAATAACATGTCTTTATACTCAACTATAAGCTGTGGAATTTGTCTGCAAATGAAATTGCAAAAGTTTTGATTTAAAAAAAATATATAGGGTGTCCATAGAGTCTTTAAAAATTTTTTGAAATTGAAAATGGAATTTATCGATACCGTATAACCCTAACCTGGTACACATACTAATTCTTTTAGCGTATGATTGATTGATTTATGGAAGTTTAATATTCTAGGACGCTTTAAACAAAAGTTATGTTCTCTATAGCAGTGTTCTTCAACCTCTTTATCGTAGTATACCTTTTACAACTTTTCAAGAACTTTGTATACCTTACAAACACCAATGTTCATTCAATTCCTAAGTGGACATTAAATTTTAAGCACAGATTGTATTGCAATATCATCATGCAATCTAATAGGCTAGTTATAAACGTTGTGATTTGACTGCCTTTCCTTAGCGTGAACGGGAATAATGCTCAATGTATATCATGGCAGCCAAAATCACCAGCCCAGACACGTGCCCACATCATCTATATAATTTGTGACGTAACAATGTGCTTCAGTCTGTTATTTGCGTGAATACCATTTTATATTTCATGTGCGCCTCGTTTGCATTGTTGTCTCCGCTTGAATATTTTATAATTCATTATGATACAGTTCAGAATCCCTGACTCAGGCTGTATACCCTTTATCAGTTGTATACCTAACTTATGGTCCGGCGGTGTGGCTCAACGGGCTAAGCGTTAGGAATACGCTCGCCACCGCACCTCCAACTACTCTGCGTGGGTTCGCAGGTTCGAATCTCATGCAGGGATGGTTATGTGCGAGAGGATTGCTGGACTCCTCGCCGTCGTTGCGTGGTTTACGTAACCGCTGGTCGGTTACGGCTTCCTCCACCACCAAGTCCATGCTTCCGAAAACAAACAATACAGTAAAACTAATCCCATACCCGACTTGAAATGGTAACCGGACGAGAGGCCGTGGTTCGCCATATGGATAAGCCGTCTTAACGGCTTTCCTCTCCCCCGGGATAAATATGTAAATCCTATCCTATCCGGTATACACTTGGGTATACAGTATACCCTGTTGAAGGGCACTGCTCTATAGAATTTGTCCCGAATCTTAGTTTATTTTTTGTGGGGGTGGGGGGTAGGGGGATTAACATGTATTTATATGAGTGGAATCTCTACAAAACGAACATATAAAAACAGCTTTACAGAGTGTAATCTTTTACCAGGAGTTCCTCCCAACTTTACCGTATAGAAATGGAAAAACTTGCTGTTACCTTGTATGAGATTTATCAATATCTTTGCAAGCTATAACAATGTTGTGGAAAGTTGAAAGCAATTTTGTGAAACTTTCACAAGTCGATGTTCCCAGCAAAGATATCGACTGATTGAAACTACGACTGCTGGAATTCGATGCTGCCATCTGTAGAGAGATAACAAAAGGAAGTTAATTATTCATAAGTTTTTTCATAAATTTCCCACAATAGTATTCTGATTGAGGTTCTAACCAGACAGGCATTGTATATTTTCGAGACCGGAAACTTTTGAGATATACTCCGCACACGGATGATCTGAGTAATTGTCCAGTAATCAGTAATTGTTTTTCCATCTGATACTAATGATATTGCAATCTTTCATGTGACTGTCGTAAGTCACCATTGATTGATTTCAGGCAAAACTGCATGTTGCTTTCTGGTATGGCTGCTATGTGTGGTAATATATCTGATATAATTAAATGATATTTGTGCATCACAAGTGACAAAGGCCAATATAACAGACATATGTAGGAAGCTACTAACTGACTCCAGTATAAGTAAAAAAAGGTTTGCAGATGTGAAAGTTTTTGTGATCAAAATTTGCTTTTCTAAGAGTTGAAATTTCCTCCAAGTCCAAATTTTTTTCAACTAACGTAAGGGGAGTTTTATAAATGGCTTGGCATTTGTAATTGGGAGTTTCCATGACTACTCAGCTATTGTTTACCAACCCATTTACCTGCAAAATTTATCACTTACCTTGGATGAAAGCATATTGAAAAAGAATGGCACAAGGTCAATTTCAGGTTGCAAGAGTTCACGAAGAATCAATGGTTTGCTGTATATTCGCTAAAAATGGAATATTAAAGATTAAAAATCAAATATGGAATATACACTAAATTGTACAGCTCCCTTTCTCACACTAAAATTTCCATGATCATGCTTTCCAAGTCGCCTTGACGTACCTTATGTTTCTTATTTTTTTTCTTTAATTTTATTTATTAAATAACATATTTAGTTTGACCTTATTTTATCACGACATCCCCTAGAGCAGGGCTACTCAACTGGTGGACCGCAGTCCGAATCCGGACCTTTCGAGTATTGGATTTGGACCGCACCTAATTATTTATTTTGGATCATTAGCCCCACTTTTTGAATTTCCTATTATAAAATGACTTTCATAGTTTTGAATGTATACGAAAAGAACTATACCACCATAATAAACACTTTTAATTTGCTACTAATCATTAGTTGGTCGAGGAAGTGCTCGTTTAAGGATGCCGAAATATCATTTCTGAAAAGACCGGACCCAAATAATTTTGAAGTTTTGTTTGCGGACCTTCGATAAAAATAGTTGAGTAGCCCTGCCCTAGAGTGCCGTCGCCCAATAACCAGTATGGGTTTTCGGACTTCCCCTTCCACCTTGAAATGCAGGCTTTTCAAAATATTCAAAAAAGGAATTTATTGAAAAAAGGGTTGAGAACAATTTACTTACGTTATGGCCTTCTAGAAGTGGTCCAATGAGGTTCAATACCAAGCTCCAAATTTGTGGGTTGCTATGGAAATTGTGTCCATAGTTACTGTTGACTGACAATAACAATGCTCTAGTGCCCTTTAGTGACAGCAAATGCATGAGCTCTGAATCAGTTGATTCACTTGAAAGTTTAACGTCTCTGTAGCAGTTCTGTAAGGTAGTGGGAATAAAAATATTACTATTGATATTATAGGCCAGTGTTTCCCAACATAGGGTCGCAACCCAAAACTGAGTCGCCTGAAAATATTTTTGGGTTGCTTTAAAATAACCAAAAGGTAATTTCATTGTATTCGTGGAAAGTACAGTAAAAACATTTATTTTGTTTTGCTTAAGTAATAACTGCACCATAATTTCAAAACCTCGCTGACGGCAAACTAGCATGTCTTTCTCACTTTGTTTTATATTAGTCATTCAATTTTGCGGCCATAAAAGTACTACATGCCATTTAGTGTTTAAGAATATGCTTGGGACACGAGATTTGACAAAATTTATTTGTTAGAAAATTTGGGTCGCTTGGAAAAAAGGGAAGGTTAGCGAGAAAGCTGACAAAATGGCTTTATCATATGACGAACCACATATGTCTGTCTCCGATTACAATAAAACATAAAATAAAATAAATGTAAAATTTTCATTTCTAATACATTCGAATATTAAAACTGAATGGCCATCCATCCATTAAAAAAAATATACCTGTAACAGCATGATCAGTTCCAGTAATGAAGGCAAATGAACGGAGTGAGACTCTGAATCATCTAATATAGACAGAAAGCATTGCTGGAGCATCTTAAACGTTTTCAGAGGATACGGCGGTACAGGTTGTGGTTCTGAAACAAAAAAAAAATTTAAAATGTATTTATCGTATTTCCTAGTAATTACGGTAAGTCGCTTTTCTGGAATCAATTTTTCGGCCTGATTTTATGTCTTCAATGGGTGGCTATGCTAATTTTATTATTTCTGGGCAGGGATGGCCATTTCCGAATACTAAACAATTCCGAATACATTCTAAAATAATGTTTTCGAATCTGGAATTCCGAATACATTCTAAAATCGAAAATAACACATTTTTGTTTTAGTTCATTAAAACCCAGTAAATTAGGAAATAAGCTTCAATAGAAATATCAGAATGAAGCCACAAACCAACAGTATATGTACACAAAGTAATTGATAGTTTATAGCTATCAATAAAAAATAATAGCAACTTGTGACACAGTCAGTTTATTAAAATTATTCACTTTGTACAAATGACCATATGAAAAGATAGCCAAGGAGTTGGGGTGACGCTTTCTATTATTGGTACCATGATATTACGATAATAGTCAAGTCTATTGACAAAAATACTACTTGTATTCAAATAATTGTGTATATTTTCTGGGAGTTATAAATTTATTGGCAATACAGGCAACTGAAACAAGCCACAACAATCGAAAATCCATTATGCCTTTAAAAATTCTAATATTTAAGCTTAGAGTATTCTACCACCTACCAGTATATTTGTATATTAATTTATGTTAACCATATTGTTAATATGTGTAACATATTGTTGTGTTTGAAATTAGAAATAAATTAACAGAGAATAGATGACCACCACTGCCAGCCGCGCAGCCAGGATTTTCGAAATCAAAAATTCCCATTGCCGCCTGTAATACCCACCGCGATTCCGCGCTCGTCAAAAGAGCCGTCTTTTCAGCGTATAATGATCATCCTGTTACATAAAATATTTAATCCATGACAACTACGATATTCTAAAATATCTTTATATATTAATTTAATGTGTTCAACGTAACTCGCGGTTGCTTTTTCTTACGTCAAAAAAAAACATTATTATTCGGTCCACAGCGATCTGTGACCTAAAAGTACGAGATAAACCGCCTGATGTATTTAATTTTAATACGTATTTTTGCAAACTTGCCAACTCGGTATCGCCGTTAGAAAAATCTCAAATAATGATATAAAATCCTGTTAAGTGTAGTGTATAATTCATTTCATACAATGAATATACATACAAAGTTGAGCAGTAAATTAAAAATACATATTTATTGCCGCGATTATGCCACCTGTTAAAGGAGTCGACTTTTACAACAAATAATATAACAACGAATATATATTTTTCTGTTGTGCAAAGTGATGAATTCGTGACCGATACGGGCCTATTTAAAATGTCTTGCTTTATTAATTTAATTGTCTCCAATTTAACCTTCGGTTGCGTCGACAAAATAAAATCCTCACCACTCTTATATACCATTGCAATCCGCGATCATAAGAATAAAAACGTGTGGTAAACTGCCCGATTAAATAATGTTCAGATCCGTATTTTGCGAATTCGGCAAATATTTAGATGTAGGCCTACTTGTTAACAGTGACTCCACTCCGCTCAATCGAAATGCTGACACTCTGATTATTTTTAGATAAAACCGTTCGAAAAATCCATAAATCTGCTGTAACATCTCAGAGTAAAATTTATTTCATCACAATAAAATTGATTGAATATACTTTAGATTAATTATATTAAATACATCCTCACAACCCGGGAAAAAGTCGCGTTTCAAGTATTCGACGGCAATTCAAAGTAATGAATAATCAGGCAAATCCCGCCCTCAATTCGTGACGATATGTTTCTAAACGCCCGACCAAACATAATGTGTACGGTAGGCCCACAGAATTTTGCGATTTTCACTGCCTAGAAAAGCGTTTTATAAATTTTCACGGGTTTCAATAAAACTTATATTGTTTGCGGTTTTATATTCAGTATTTTAAATTGCCGCTTTTCAATCAAAAAGTTGCGTTGTCTTTAGAAACTCGCCGCCGATGATTGTATTTACCAGATTCACAATTCTGTGCGCGTACGTTATCGTGGAACAAATTTGTGGAAAATTTTCGTTTTAGAGAAAATAACACAAACGTAAAAGCGTTTACGGCCCAAATAACACGTTACGCTGATGAGTGATGAAAACAATCACGCGCAAGTTTCTATCGAGAATGTTTTCATTCAACGGAAACGTCTTGGAAGCGGCGTCGAAAATGTGTGACGTCACACAAATATTCGATATTCTTATGAACGCTAATTCCGATATTCGAATGACGAGATATTCGAATACATTCGAATACTTTATTCGAATTGGCCATCCCTGTTTCTGGGGTCGGTTTATTTTTCGCATGAGTCTTCTTAATCATGATTTGTGTAAACTTTATATCTGGATCAATACTTTATAATGTATTCGACGGCAAAGTGTCTCTGCCATAGGGAAAAACCCTCTTTTTGATGCTAAAAATAGACTTCGTCTTATTTGCCGGGTAGAGTAATTAGCCGGAAAGTGTGGTATATGTTTACTTTTTATAATATAACAAAATGGTTCATAATTTTTTTCAATTCAAATCTAATCTTGAATACTTAGCAGGGATGGCCATAACCGAATACATTCTAAAAAAATATTTTCCCACTCGAGCTCATGTGGGCTAAAATGTTCGAGCATCGTTTAATAATAGAACAGGGGGAGGAAGGACCAGCTCAGCATGCTCAGTATATACTGGTATACATATTTTCTTTTATATGCTTGTCTTCTCCAAACACCATAGTGGGTGGGCAAGTGGAAGATTTGGATACCAAATTGGGGGGGGGGGGGGGGGATAAGGGGGCCTGTGCCAAGCATCATGCGCTTATCAGTACCCATATTCTCTCCTATTTATCAACCATCATCTAGGTGAGTTGGTGATAGATTGATCTCAAGTCGGCAAGGTCAATGTTTTGATCAGGAGGGTGGGGCTGCGGGCTAGGGGTGATGAAGGGGACCTGCTTGGAATGTTATGAACTTACCATATTCTCTTCTATATGCTTGTTATCTTCAACTACCATAATAAGAGGGTTAGATTGATCTCAAGTTGGCAAGTTTGTTGCTTTGATCAGGAGGGTGGGATTGGGAGCATAAGGGGCAGGATGGGTGGCACCATAATAGGAGGGTTGGTGTTAGATTTTAATATAGAGTTCATGTTTAGATCATAAGGGCGGGGTTGAGAGCTGGGGGTGGGGCTAGAGAGGGTGAGTAGGGGGCCTTCTCAGCATGATCAGTACTTACTAGTATCCATATTCTCTTCTATATGTTTGTCATCTTCAAGTACCATAGTGGGAGGGTTAGTGATAGATTTTGATATCAGTTTCAAGTATCCCATTGTACATAACTTCTGGTTTAATTCACATTGCCTCGATATACCATGAATCTTTCTGGAATCGTAAATCTGAAATGAATGAAAAATTTGACACAAAAATTAGGCCTCAAGACAGGAATATACTGAAACAGTAACTCTCTAACTTTTTAACCCCTTTTTAGTATTTGTCAAGTCTCGCGCCCCTCCTCAAAAATAACTAGCTAACAATAAGCTACAAATAACAGATAGTAAGGTGAAAGTATGTTTCATTCAAAAACATGTCGAAAATACGTGGACGGAACGTAAATATCAGAAATGTAGAAATGTAAATATCCAAAACAAGATTGAATCTAACAATTTTATTAGCTCCACCCACCCTTAAAAAAATGCCTATGCCCTTCTTGTAGGGCGCACTTCACCGTACTAGATTATAGTATGTTTTATAGGCCTTTCAATTATAACAAGTCTTGGTACAAGTGGCAACTCTTAGATAGTGAGGTATTGTATTTAGTACGAACCAGAATATTTCTGGTTCGGCATTGCGTAACCAATTTTTTTTAAAACACTCACATGAGAACAGAGTAACTGTCTGTTTGCTCCAGTTGAGTTCATTTGTCCTTTTTTCCCAGTTTTAACATCGGTCAATCGTATTTCTTTTAAAAATGATGACATCGGATTCGTTGAGGAATTATTGACAAAAACCACTGAGGAGGCCTGAGGAGATTTTTTCACTTTCATTTTTACGTCAATTCCATCCATCTCAGCACGAAGGATTGATATGTATCGCATTTGCTTGTAAACCTGGCCTTTTGGTGAAGGCGATGAATCAGTTTTCTTCAGCTTGGGAGATGGAGCAGAATCTGAAATAAAAGAATATCTATGATGTTAATCAACTTTTTATTGATACTTTGAGTTATAGCAAAACAACGCAACATCTTTTTCGAGACACTATCCACACACCTGCACCCCATGCAAAGCTTTGTACAAGCAGCCAAAATATACAAGCACCTATTTTTAAAAGATTTTAAATTTTTCAGCATTGCCCAACCAACATATCGTGGTAATTTAAGTAATTTGTTTTGCATATTTTGGTATTCTTAACTTCATCTGTTTACTGGCAACAGTAATTTATTTGCCGAGTCATACTTGGCTTGGTTTTATCTGAGTCTTGGTGCTTTATCATTTCATTGTGTACTGCTTTAAGGTGCTGCTAACGTTTAAGTGAATTAAAGCCTAGTATTTGTGAAAACAATAAACTGAACTTGGGTTATGACACTAATTATACCTTGGTGAAATGGTGGGCATAAGCTTAGAGTCAGGATTTTGTAATGAGCATAAAAACTTACCAGAACTTTTCACCCCTCCCCCTCCACTTCCAATATCTGGGTCCTCCCCATGTTGTACCATGATTCTTTTAATATCGTTAATAAACTCTTCAGCTGATGATATGTAGGTGTCAACGAGAGTCAAGCGTTTAGCGTGTTCGTCATTTTTGTCTTCAATCATTTCGCTTTCTTCAATTAAATCAGAGGGTTCGGATGATTTTTCTGTGTTTTTGATATTTTCTGCCATTTCTTCCGGTTTTGCAGAAGTTTGAGAAGTATTTGCCTGAATATAAATCATGTCTTATGGTCATTGCCAATAGCTCAGCCAGGGGGGTCGAGATTGAAACCGTAGTCATAGCAACTGCGAGCTACGCTGAACACCGAAATTTAATGTAAAAGATATTTTGAATTCTGATATCAGCCATGAATTAAATATTTTGCCCAACAGGAAGATTTTTTGGTGCACCCGAAGTATGCGAACCAAGATGGTGGACATCGGAACCTAACATGGGTAACAGGTTAGGGTTAGGCGATAATATTTTTCCAATTTTCCTTATTTTAGTCCTATTATCAGTTCGAAGACTAGCCAAGAGCCTCCCGTAGTATTTATACCTAAAATTATGGCCTAACCCTAACCTAGTATACATATTACATTCCGATGTTCGCCATCTTGGTTCGCATACTTCGGGAGCCCCGAATTTTTTTCTGTTGAAAAATTGACACTTTTACGAGTTGCATATTTGCGGATTCATTCTTTGATACAAAAGTGGTTGCCAAATGTATCTTATCAAGATAAAAAATCGAGATAACCAAATAGGTTACAGAGTTCTCTCATCATGATATAAAAATGATGCAAAAATGATCTTATCAAAATAAAAAAATCAGATACAAAAATTATCTTCTCAACCTAAAAATAGTCTCATCGAGGTAAAAAATAAGTTACAAAAATCCTCTTATCGAAATAAAAAATCAGATGCAAAATTAATCTCACCGAGATAAAAAGAAGGGAAGAAAAGTTTATCTTTGTCTTATAAGGATAAAAACAATTTACAAAATTCATCTATCAAGATAAAAAAAATTATCTGATCAAGATAAAATATAGGTAGGAAAATTATATTATCAAAATAAAAAAAATAATTTATCTCATCAAGATAACAGATAAACGAGAATATCGGTCGGAGACCGAAGACTTATCGATCTTAGATCGGTAATTAGTTAATAACTCGCTAATTATTCGACATAATTCACCCAAAATCTATAGGCTTCTGGTCCGAGGTAAGATGCATGCACATGCAAAATTTGGAGCAGATTCAACCACGCGTTCAAGAGATATCGCGTTCATCTAACAGACACACACACAGACAGACAGAAAAATACCTATCAATATACTTAGCGATCTTAAGATCGATAAGTAATAAAAAATTATTTTATCACCACACAAAATTATTTACCTCAGAAGTACTTGCAGACATCTGCTCCAAAGCCTCATTCATCATTCTTTTTCTTAAATTTTGCAACTTCAACCAATGGATGGGGTACAGCTGCATTTCACAAGCCACGATCGCCAAATTCTCCGACTCGATTGCGTCTTGTAGAAAACTTAGAATCGCGTGATTCGGCCAAGGTCCTGGTGAGATAGTGGAACCAGCATGGGAATTCCCCTTCGAATTTGCATATTGAGTACCCCCAGTTGATAAAAAAATTAATTTTCTCATTTCGTCAGGTGATACAAGTCCTGCAACGAATAGCGGAAGGGGTATAACTCTAGCGCCCTCTGACTGCGACTTTTCACGCGCATTGTAGACACATTGAGAGCTGCTCCAACGACACAATTGACTTGAAAGCTAAAATTTAAAGAAAAAATTGATTATTAAAACTAGAAACAAATCAAGCAATTAAGGTGATAAAGATAGGCTATATATTGCAGTACTACCTTAGTATGCGAACCAAGATGGGGGAGACCGAATTATAGTATGTGCACCAGGTTAGGGTTAGACTATAATTTATTCCAATTCTTCCTATTTCATTTCCCTGGACTAGCCAAGTGACCCCCATAATCTTTGTACCTGAAATACGTTACTACGTTTGGGTGTCCACCATCTTGGTTCGCATACTACGGGAGTACCTATATCGCAACAGTAAAAACAAAGGACCTTATGTCAAATTTTGAGGGTTTAGAGAAAATCACATTTAAGTATCATCTTTGAAAATCAGCTTTGAAATCTATAACGACAGAAGATGTCCATTTCATGTAAACGTTAAATAGGCTACTTCCGTTTTACTGCGCCGATAGTGTATCAGAATATATTCATAACATACAGGAGGACTCCAAAAACAGAACCCAAAATTTTTTATTAACTTAATTTCCTAAATTAGTAAATTTATTCAACACTTTGGACTTTTTTGTGTTTGTACCCAAAAGTTTGAGTAAACCAGGAAACTTTGAACAAAAGTCTCGTTCGGTGCTCCCGAAGTATGCGAACCAAGATGGCGGACATCGTAACGTAACATGGGTAACAGGTTAGGGTTAGGCGATAATTTTTTTCCAATTTTCCTTATTTTAGTCCTATTATCAGTTCGAAGACTAGCCAAGAGTCTCCCGTAGTATTTATACCTAAAATTATGGCCTAACCCTAACCTAGTACACATAGTACATTCCGATGTCCGCCATCTTGGTTCGCATACTTCGGGAGGCCCCCTCGTCCTCTCTAGACCAGGGGTGTCAAACTCGTGGGTTCTCGTGGGCCGCATTTCATTTTTGGAATTGTTCAAAGGGCCGCAAACATTTTCTGGTAAATATTTAATAATGTATACTTGGAGTATATTTTTATACAGGTGTAGTTTGTGACATATATTGTGATGCAATTAAACAGCCAAATAAAGTTTTGTTATTTTTTTGAATTTTAAACGCCATTTACATATTAATTTTTCCATTTCACTATTACTTCAATTTACTGTATTTATTACATAAAATCATAAATTTTTATGTACAACTATCCAAATCATTTTTGAACAAAGTTTTGATAAAGAAAGAATAATACCTACACTAAAAATGACTTAATCTAAATATATAAACTTAAAATTAACAAAAATATGTCCCGACGTTTGGCATCTCTTGTGTGCCAGCAGCTTACTAATATCAGGCTGAGATGATTTTACAGTAGCAACTCTAATTAACGAGGTCACATGATTATCGGTTATACTGGATCGTTGAGAATGTTTGATTAATTTCAGTAAAGCAAAAATATTACGTTTGTCATTTCATGTATAGATCAGTAAACAAGCAAATGACTGACTTTTCAGACCAGACATTTCCTACCATTACGTGGCATCAATTTCACTTTGAAAAATTTAATATATATATATATATATATTTAGATGAAAAAATTTTATAAAAATATTACAATTATTGTTAATCGTTGGAGGGCCGCATTGGAAGTTCTCCGGGGCCGCATGCGGCCCGCGGGCCGCGAGTTTGACACCCCTGCTCTAAACAGTGTTTCTCAAACAGTGGGGCTCGCCCCTAAAAGAAGGGGGGTGTAGACAATTATGTGAGGGGGCGTGAAGCTAAAAAAAAGGAAAATACTTGTAAGATTTGTGATCTTGTCCGCCTTATTTTAGATATTTAAGTTCCTTCGACGTTTTTTCAAAATGTTTTACTTTACTATCTGGTATTTGTAGCTTATCGTTGGCTAGTTATTTCAGAGGTGGGGCGCAAAATTTGTCAAATTCTGAAAAGGGGGCGTGGCCTTAAAAAGTCATGTTTCAAATGACCTGGGTATTTTTTTTGTCACCTTCAAACAAATCATTCTATAATGTATTATACAAATTTGAAAATATTTTTTAAAAATGATACAGAATCGAAATTTATTCATTCCCCACACAGTTAAAAGCAGTGCTCACCTTGCAAGCTAGAACTACAAAATCAGAAGGAACATTAAAATCCATTTTCAGCAGCAAACCAAGCACATTACGTACAACAATGCGACAAGAATCCACAGACACATTCACGAATTCTGTCAGACATGGTAAGTTCTCTGCGCCTGGTATAAAAAACAATGATTATGTATATTTTAATTTTCGAAACACTGACATGGGCAAGCTATGGCCCGTTGGATAGTTAAATATGACCCGCCTGATGCTGCCTCAACCAAACTAAAACCAAATTTTGATGTTTTAGCTAAGGAATTTGTTGAGGTTGCGATTAAATTTAGTTTTGGCATGAGACCTATTGTTTTCCGCCTTTGCTTTCGTAACACTGTGAATATTGTGCATAAAATGTATATTTTTATGTCACACTTACAAGGCCCGCCTAATCTGAAATTTGATAGCAAGCGTATTCCTTAAGCTTAGCATGATGCGCCAACCGCCAATGCTATGGATGTTTCCCCGGACATCGATTTCCTTGTTTATTTCCGTACCAAAAACCAATCAGCATAAAGGAAGCAATGACATAACAATTGCAAATTTTGCGATCATTCAGACACTTAGTTCTCTCAGAAAAATATTCAAGCAGGGTTGTAAACATTGTCTCGTTTTTGCGTGTTATTTGTCAGTTTTCAGTTGTGTCTCCAAAAATAATTGTAAATAAAGTAATTACCTAAATGTTTTTGCCCATCACTTGGTTTCACTTTAAACAATTGATGTAGCACAGTCTTTCTATCAAGGGCTCTTCTGAAACCAACAATCCCTCGTAAATGTTCATTCGCTTTGGAAGTTAACTTTTCGATTCCTGCTTGTATGTGTTCATCAGGTTTGCCTGAAAAGTAGTAAATGAAAGTTCAAGATTATTATTTAGGATGAAATTTTTGAATATCTGAGAATTTGAGAATCTAAATACTTCAAAGATATTCGAATTCAATAATCAAATGACATAATTGTATGTGGATTTGTAATTGCAATAGGCCCTTCAATTAGTGAAACATATGATTCAGTTCATAACTCAGTCAGTTCATTGAGTTGTAATGCAATTAGAAACATGTTTTCTCAATGAAGAAAAAAGTCAATGAAAAAAGGTTGGGATATTGGAAATTAAATTTATTCATGGATTATACACAAATAAATATGTTACATATGGTACTGCGAGTGTTGTGTTGGAGAATTGCCACTATATGTTGATCAAGAGGTATGACGTCATTGTCAAGCACGTTGTGTAGCGGACATCCTTGAAGGACGTTCGAATAGTGAAGCAGGTCGCACTAACTTGTCTCACGCTGGATTTATACTGATAGACTTTTCAGTTAACTTGTATAATTTGCGTGCTTGCTTTATTACTTATCGATCTTGATCGGTAAGTATGTTGATATTTGTAAGTATGAGGTATTTGTCTGTCTGTTAGATGCACGCGATATCTCACGAAAGCAAAGTTGAATCCGTTCCAAATTTTGCATGTGCATTCATCATATCTCGGACCAGAAGCCTATTGATTTTGGATGAATTATGTCGTATAATTAGCGAGTTATTAATTAATTAGTGATGGGACATGCTGTGTCACTATAGAGTCATGAATCGAAACCGCAATTTCAATCGATAAGTCTTCGGTCTCCGACCGACATTCTCGTTTATGCATTATAAATAAACACTACTGCAAGCACCCACCAGCCTGTTTCATAGTTTTCGACCTTATGATCAATGCAGTCTTATCTTCGAAAAGCCGGACAAGTTCGGCCCGATGATATTTCAAACGATTGAGGACAGCTTGCATTGAAGTAAGAACCTGGAAAAAAAAATTAAATGTGATAAATCAAGGATAAAAGGTTACTTTTTGTCTTGAGGTTGCAGCAAATCTTTTTGACTTCTAAATTTTGCTGCGACGACTATGAACTATAAAGTTGACGTACTAACTAACTTGGGAGTGGACGGTACTAAAACACTTTTCGATTTCATGTCCTTGTATGATATTTAATATCAGCTCGAATATTTTATATCCGACAACAGCTATTATTACTGAGAGCACGGGCATAGCCTGGAATTTTCGAGGGAGTTCTGGAAATCGCAAAGTCAAGCCGTTCCCGCACGTCCCTGATTGAGATCACACAGTTTCATTTAAAGTCACATTTGAAAAGGGCGTCTTTCACCCTCCTAATTAAGATCAGTTCAGTGATAAATAAGACTCGGAACACTGATTACCCACGACTAGGGCTAAGCATTTTTGAATACCTGATGATTTCGGAATCGAATCGAATATTTTCATCGAATCGAATCTCAAATACTTGGGAGATATAAAATTGTATGTAACTTTCTTATTGTATTATGCCCTCCAGACACATAAATTACTGAAAACATAGAATACATCACTTAGGCAGATTGCTGAGCGTTCACACTTCACACACAATTAAAAACCCGCTTTCACAAATAACTCACTACAGAAAAGAGTCATATGTCAGAGTTGTGTTGGAAAAATATGGCTTCAATAAAAAGACATTGAGAAAAATACCTCGACCATTGGTGGAAAGAACAAAAACAAGATGGCGGCGATTTGAAATTTTCCTCTGAACCGATTCGAATAAGTTACTATTCGATTCGATATGCACAGCCCTACCCACGACCCAACTAGGCTCCAAGTTAGGAGAGTCCTACACAACACAGCTCCCGTAATTTCTTTTTCCCAAGACAAAAATAAAAAATATTTTTTTAAAAATGCAGTCAGTCATACCTTCAAATAGCCAGAGCTAGCGGACAATTTCCTATTTCCTTCGTCGCCTGATACTGTGATAAACTTCCATCTATTCTTCGATTTTGATTCTTTAGATGTGCTCGTTGGTGGTTTGGGTGGCATGACTTTTGGTGGTGGCATGACTTTTGGTGGTGCCAAAGAACTGGTTGAAGGTGCCTCGGATGGCATTATGATGCCACCAGTCATTGCATCCGGGCCCATTAAATTTAAGATAGGATTTGGTGCCAATCCTGGTACAGTTGTAGTTTTTGAAGTGCTTATAAAAGCTTTTGAGATTCCAGCTTCATTGGTTCCCATGGGCGGTGTCATGGTTGTGACATTTGTTGCTTCGGTCGTGGCTTTTTCTTGAGATTTTGAGGCATTTGTTCCAGACTGTGACTCGGAAGTGCTGTCAGACATAAAACATTCATTTTGAACTGCAATTGTTTCAATCATGTGCGACGCATACAGCAAAATCCAAGTTAATAATCCCATATCAAGATTCTGTGGCGAAGAAACATTTCCAGCCTTAATGAAAAGATTTTCCAGCAGTTTCAATAAACTTTTAATCAAATTTTCAGCTTTCTGAGACGTTGCAAGCGAGCGCTGGCCGAGTACAAGCAAAATAGAGAACATATGATCTTTCGAAGAATGTTTTGCATCTGATGTTCGTGTCGCCAAAGTTTTTACCAAAGTTTCAGCGATAAAATCGCCCCACCACGGAAATGGTGATGAGTATGACAGAAGAAGGCAATTGGCTTGCACCTTGAGTCTAGGATTTCCAGTACAGATTAAATTTTGAAAAAATGTTGCACATAATGAAGGGCTTATGAGAGCAGAATGTCCGTTTTCTAATTCTTGTTCCAAATTTGGTTTGAAATAGACACCGTGGGATACAGAAAGCATCGTGTTCAGCATCAACTCACAAAAAGTTTGTAATTGAGTAAAACTGGGTGGCCTTGCGGTTGGTAGATCAAAGTGGGGTACGTTCAGGCCCATATTTGGCTCTTCAGCGCCCCCTAGTAAAGATTCCATGTAGCGTATTGCATGAGAGACTCTGTTCATTTGGACTTGTAGACGACTGCACTTTTTGTACGCTGTTGTGAGTTTTTTCATTTGTCCTCCTTTGCCGAATTTTGATTGGGTATTAAAAGGGAAGTTTTCCATGAAAAGATCTGAAAATTTTGATGAGTCAGCACTTTTTCCAGAATGTGTAGCAGATAAGAATGTTCGCAACTGGTTACATGCGAGACTATATCTGCACTCAATGTCATCTTGATATGACCTCAAATAACCTATTGACCTTTGAACTGCGGACTTTCCTGCGATCGAATCACTGACATCCAATAAATCAAGTAGAATAGGATGCTCGTCTTGTTGAGTGGAAGTCTCTTCCGCAGAATCTTTCATGCTCTTTTTGGGGGGTGAGGGAACAGCAGTCTGAGGGTCAAAGTTCAAATGATTTTTCCGGTATCCGACGCAAGCGGGGCGGCCATAGAAACGACCTAGACTCACACAAGTCTGTGCGTTTGTGGTTCCATATCTTCCAATCACGGTTATTCTCACGTAACGACACAACACTGGAGGTGCTAGATTGCTCAAGACGAAATCGTGGTCACAAATATCTAACGTAACCCCAACGTGAGTGAAAACAGCTTTGTTCAGCGTCGCGTCTTTCGTACCCTCAAGAACCAGAGAGGATATATCCGGACATGATGGTATATGAACGTCTGTTAGTTCTACAATTTGACCAAAATCCAACACGACGCTTCGGCGAGCACCTGAGTGCATTCGAGACACCGTCAATACACTAGTTGGCGGTAAACTGAAACTCATATTGGGGATGACGATATTCATCGACACTTTTTGTTCCGCTGATGTACTCTTCAACTCAGCATTGATTGGTAAATTTTCTGAAAAAAACAAATAACTTGAAGTTATTTCAATCTGGAACTTTAAGGGCAGTCGCAATAAACCAGTCGCAATAAACCAGGCCATGGCCCACAGCTGGGCCACTGATGAATTATTCAAATTTGATTGTGGTAGCAATTAATGATGATTCTGTTTTTTGCTACTAAATAATAATTATTATTTATTGAAGTGGAAGTTCCTATTTGTACTTTGTACGAGAAGAAGTTTTTATTTTTTCTTGTACCTGGTTAGTTTCTACTGGTTAGTCAATAGCAAACAGAAAAGAGATCATCCCGGTACTAGATAGCAGTACTGGTCTCTACGGGATCTTTCTCAAGGTGAAAAAAGTCATATAAACCAGGGGCGTGCAACCTGCGAGCCAAATGCGGGCCACAGATAGCTAGCTTGTGCGAAGCATAACGAAAGATCAAAAACCAAAATTTTTGTGTCTGCAACTACTAGAAACCCTGGACCTCCAGGATGGCGCACAACCTGAACATGGTATGTGTACCAGGTTAGGGTTCAGGTTGTGCGCCATCTTGGTGCACATACTCCAGGAGCGCTGAAAGTCTTTGTTATATGAAGACGTAGCCAGCGGTTTTACCCAGTTATTTGTATCTTGCCCTCCTGTGTTAAAGGTTGCACACCCCTGATATAAACAATTCAATCTTACCTGACGCTTCCATGAATATGGGTAAACTTCTTTTCGGTGCAGAATCTTGTTGCATTTTTTTCACATAAGTTTTGGGAAGTTCGCAATAACCTTTTTCTGCCAACAGTTTCAGCTTTTCAGTTCTTTGTTCCGGTGAGGAATACCAATGCAGGATGTCATTTATGGCATCTGTATATAAATTGGGATGTTGGTTGGGGCCCAAGGCAGGGCTTGCGCTGGACGCAACAATATCATTTGCAACTGTAATATTCGGAACAGAACTTTCCAGGTCGTTTTCAGTGTCAAATCCGACAGAACACCCTTCGCTTGACTCGACACACGTAAAATGCAGCGGCTGGCAATCCAAGAGTCCAAATCGAGATAAAGATAGTCCGTCAATCAGGTCTCCGATTGCGAGTCCACGTCGAATGCCGAGACTTCGTGGCGTAACTAGGTCTTGCATGTTCAACTCCTCGCTGCTAAAATATTTCTCCCATGATTGTTGTTTCGTTGCGTGTTCTGTCACAGCCATTGGAGTGGAACCACTAGGTGGTGTAAGATTCCTGTGTGAACCGCCTACGAATTCAACAGTAAAACGTTCAGGGTCAAAGGGCGTTCCATATAACCCATGCGACGCTCGCAGCAAAACATGCAAAGGGTGGATGCTCTCTCTCATTAAAGTTGAAGACTTCGCAAGCACGGAAACACATTTTTCCAACAATTCTATAAGCAATGAACTCTGACCTTTGCCCTTTTGAACCTCAGTTGCTATGACAACGCTCAAAATTTGAAACAAGCAATATAGTCCATGAGCAGATTCAACTTTTCGTTCCAATGCCATTTCTAAGCATTCTAAGACAGCTTTACTTAGAATTTCAACTCCGGAAATAATTTCAGACTTTGAGAGAGAATTTGGACCGCTAACATCAACGCATAATACTGTATTGAAGATAAGACGCAGAGCCCGTACAGAAACATCTCTTCCGGAATATAAGAAACACGATATCAGGAATTTTTTCAGCGTGTAGACACCGTCGACAATTTTCGTTGATTTTTCATTTTTTTCATCAACTTTTTTCGGGTTGTCCTCCCCAAGGGTAGCATCCAAAGTTTTACTATGTCTCGAAGATTTCTTGATTTTGCCGTCAAAAAAGCATAAAAGCCATGCCAAAGTTTCTGAGGGCGCTAGAGATCTTGTATTCGCGACAACTCTTGAAGAGTTGTCTGAGCCACTACTGTTTTTCTTTCGTTCATTTGGATTTGCCGTTTCCAATGCTCCAACCCAATTCAAAATGTCGAGTGCGACGACTTTTTGTGGCAAAGATTCCGCAACGAATATTTCGCCACTTGGGGCGCTGTTAGTTTCCTGTTCGCAGAGGCCGTTCAAAAGTTTTTTATGAAGTGATCGGGAACACATAAGACTGAATCTTTGAGTCCTAAAAACAAGAGAGATGTTAAAATATAATAGGGTTATGTAGGTCAAACAAATGTCCTTCCGTATGTCATAAAAAGTGTTCCCATAATATGAAAGTGTTCCTCGTGTTATGAAGTGTTCTCATTTTAGGAAAGTATTCTTATGTTATAACAAGTCTTTGCTATTAAATGCTATTAAAAGTGTTCCTATGGATTTAAATAACACAGCATAGTTATGGGTGAAATATTGGGTGATTGGGTAAGGACCATAGGCAAGTACTTATAGTCTCGCATATAAGCCGACCCTGCAAATCGTAACCTGCCTTACACACATCACAGCAAATGGTTGCAGAAGAGAATTAATGTAAATGATAACCATTATTGTTATGTTTTACTTCAATTAATAACGGTAAAAAGGGTCACAAAATGCTTCAAAGTCATACTGACTGACCAATCACAGACTGTTATTGGTGTCATAGCGCAACTTTTTTTCAGTTTTGAACCGGGCTTACATGCGAGGATATAAAGTAAAAGCCTTCTAGTAGCTTCATCCATGTTTTAAGTACGGAAAAATTAAAATCGTTGGTCCAAACCATAGGATGTCTAAGAAATTTCGCTCAATTTTATAGTAATTACAATTGTAAGTTTAGATGAATTTTATTGTATGATAAATGAGAACTACAAGAACAATGGATAGGATAGAATTTAAATATTTATCCCGGGGGAGAGGAAAGCCGATAAGATGGCTCATCCATATGGCGAACCACGGCCTCTCGTACGGTTATCATTTCAAGTCGGGTATGGGATTAGTTATATTGTTTGTTTTCGGAAGTATGGACTTGGTGGTGGAGAAAGCCGTAACCGACCAGCGCTTAGGTGAACCACCCAACAGCGGTGAGGAGTCCAGCAATCCTCTCCCACAGAACCATCCCTGCATGGGATTCGAACCTGCGAACCCACGCAGAGCAATTAGAGGTGCAATGGCGAGCGTATTCCTAACGCTTAGCCCGTTGAGCCACACCGCCGAGACTTTTAATATACAAAAATAAAGAAATTTTCAATCATTACTACTATAAAATTGGGCGAAATATCTTGGACAGTTCGTATTTTATCCTAACCCTGCTACAAGAAACTTCACAAACCTTTCATGAGCAATATTCGTTCTCTGAGACTTATTTACAGTGATAGAAATCTCCTGCAAACGATTGCAACCTCTTTTTCTCCATTCATCAGAGAGAGAACCTGAAATGAAATAGTAATAGGAAGATGGAAAACTCTCCAAGTTATGTGAGCCCTGTTATATTGTTTGTGTCCGTCCGTGAGAGACACACGTCGCAAACATTATTTTAATCTTCATTTTTTCAAGATTTGCAGACATTCAAATTTTATCAAGGTATTTGATCAAGGTTTTGAAACAAATGTCAAAAACAGCATGAAACTTCAAATCAATTACAAAAACATTAAATAGGTAAAAAATATTAATAATAGTACAAGAAATAGAAGTAAAATTTCCTCCCACAAAGCATCTGGTTAGGAAACGATGCTCTAAATATAGTCTTTTGGGTGCTCCCGAAGTATGCGAGCCAAGATGGCGGACATCGGAACGTAACAGGGGTAACAGGTTAGGGTTAGGCGATAATTTTTTTCCAATTTTCCTTATTTTAGTCCTATTATCAGTTCGAAGACTAGCCAAGAGCCTTCCGTAGTATTTATACCTAAAATTATGGCCTAACCCTAACCTAGTACACATTACATTCCGATGTCCGCCATCTTGGTTCGCATACTTCGGGAGCCCCGTCTTTTGTTATAGAACAAGCTGCTATGAGATTCAGTAACTTACCTATTTTCACTAGCTTTGCACTGCTTGCATCCTGAAAAAAATATATATATGATAAGTGAATCTGCTAAATACGGCCTGCTTGTGTAGTTTCACCAATAAATCTATATTGTTACATACAGTAATAGCAATTCAAAATATGGTATGATTCAAATTCATTCAGGAGAGGAAAGGGTACAAGACGTTTTATCATATGGTATCATACGACAAACAACAGCCCCTTGTCTGCTTACAAGTTAGGTAATCTTTCCCAAAAGAAGGGTTTGTATCAATCAATAGGATAGGATAGGATTTACATATTTATGCCGGGGGAGAGGAAAGCCGATAAGACAGCTTATCCATATGGCGAACCACGGCCTCTCGTCCGGTTACCATTCCAAGTCGGGTATGGGATTAGTTATATTGTTTGTTTTCGGAAGCATGGACTTGGTGGTGGAGGAAGCCGTAACCGACCAGCGGTTACGTGAACCACCCAACGACGGCGAGGAGTCCAGCAATCCTCTCGCACATAACCATCCCTACATGGGATTCGAACCTGCGAACCCACGCAGAGTAATTAGAGGTGCGGTGGCGAGCGTATTCCTAACGCTTAGCCCGTTGAGCCACACCGCCGCGCCAATTCATGGCCAACTAGTCTAAAAAGAGTCAAACTTAGCTATGTTGCCATCGCACATTAAAAATTTCACAGTTTCACAAGTACCATGACTGCCACCTCATCCAGATTGTAATAAAGTGGGTAGGCAATGCTGAGCCGGTAAGAATCTAATCCTTTCAATTCATGGCAGCTTCTAATATGTCAGTTATTACTTGCGTGGAGCCTTGTTCTGAGTGGAGACATGAAAACTTTTAAGAAATAAAATATATGTGTATAGAGTGTCCAAAAAATTTCACCCAATTCTATAGTAATACCAATTAAAAATTTCTTTGCCTTTGTTTATTAATAGTTCTTATTGTGCTTGTAGTTATCATTTATCATACAATAAAATTTATTTGAACTTACACTTGTTATTATCGGCACTATAAAATCGTGAGCAATTTTTTGGACACCCTAAACAATAGGAAAAATTCCAACATCAACCAGCCACTCCAAAATATAATAGCTTCCTAAATATCAGTGGCTGCTTCAGAGCCTTGCTCAGAGCAAACATCATTAATTACCCTCCCTAGATGAAACTATAAAATCAAAGCTCACACCTGGATTTGCACTAAAACAGCTCTATGCCTCGGTTCTTTAATAATGAAACGACTTGCAATCGTAACCACGCCACCAATGCCGCTCGCATCTGTGTAGTCTGATAGGTTGACTGGTCCAAAGAGGACGGAAGAACTGTAAAATTAAAAATTGAAAGTATATTCAGTCGAAAATATGAAATATTGTCTATTGGGAATAAATAATCAAGGACAGTGTTTCTTAAACTGCGTTCCGCTAGCTTATTCGAAGCCTTCCGTGGAACTGGGATCAAAATTGCAACTAAATTGATCGCCATGACGATCTCTGTCGGACTTGGACAACTCTGGGCAGGAAATTTGTCATCCAACTGGCGACGAACAGGCGAACAAGCCTCGATATCAAGTTCGAAGTCAGACAAGAAGAATTTTAGTATCTACCTCTAAAGACATAATGCCTCTATAGAAATCAGTAGATGATTGGCAAAGACTGGTTTTAAATAAAATTAGTCCTTTTAAACCATGTTAGAATATTAAAAGATAGGATGGCATGATGTTACAACGAGAATATCGGTTGGAAACCGAAGACTTATCGATCGATAGTCAGGGGATCCCCCAAAACAGAAACTGCAGTTTCGATTTATCCGCTCTTGTAACTTGCGCACTGCGCATCGCACACACACACTCGGCGGATTTCAAAATTCTCTCGCTTTACAAAAATCTAGATCACTATATCAATAATTGATTGATAACTCGCTAATTATACGACATAATTCTCCCAAAATCAATAGGCTTCTGGTCCGAGATAAGATGAATGCACATGCAAAATCTGGAGCAGATTCAATCTCGCTTTCGTGAGATATCGCGTGCATCTAACAGACAGACACACAGACAGACATACATACAGACAAATACCTATCAATATACTTACCGATCTTAAGATCGATAAGTAACAACTAAGACAGTAGTAAGTGGATAAGATAAGTTTCACATATTTATCCCATGGGAGAGGAAAGTCGATAAGACGGCTTAATCATATGGCGTCAGACGGCCTCTTGTCCTGTTACCAATCCATTTCGTGTATGGGATTTGTTAGCCAATTATTTGCTACAGTTTTATGGACCCACGTTATGGAAGAAGCGGTAAGCGACCAGTGGTAACGTGAACCACCCTACGCCACGAGGATTCCAGTAACCCTCTCGCAAATAATATGCCCCACGCCCCACGATTCAAACCTGTGACCCCACGAAGGGTAATCAGGATGACTGCTAATGCTGATAATACAAATAGTATAAATTACGAACCCATCTTGGTTCATGCTCTCATCATGTTCTTCAGTTCCTGACATGTCAATCAAAGAAGGCGGGGACTCATTCATTGAAGCATGACTGTTATCTTCTATGACATCATCATCTTGATCAGGGTCTTCTGCAGAAGGCTAAAAAGCAATCAATGTACCTAATTTGAGATATATATGAGGCCTATTCTGCGGAGACTTTCAAACCAGATCATCTCATCCTTAGGTGGGAAATGTGAGAAGACGGGTTGAAGCAGAATTGCCATTCTTACAGTTGGAATTTGCTATATTTGATATACACAATTCACAGATAGTACAATGAATAGTTGATGAATTATGTTGTTTGCGGAAGACACTTCTGCCACCTCTTACCCTCCCCCTACTTTAAAGGAAAAAAAGCCATGCATGGGAATTTCCGATTTTGAAACCCCTCATTTAAAATTCCTGGCTGCGCCCTGATTTCAAGACATCGATTCGATAGATTTCAAGTCATAATTCGACGCACTGTTTAAACTGCACTGTCCCGTCCCAACCATTGCAAAATGGTTATTTGTTGAGTTACTTGTTGCAGCATGGTTCGCATTACTACTGATTTTATTTCAACATTCAATTTCTTCCAAATAGAAAAAATAATCGCGATTCCTGTGAGTGATCTGGATTAGTAAACTGACTGAAGGCCGCCGTACATTACTGCGTTTTAGCTTTTTTTATTGATATTAAGAATAAATATGATAATCTTGAACCTGAAAGGCTATAAGCTGCAATAGCAAAAAATATCAAGTTTATTGAATTAACTGTACTCCCGAAGTATGTGAACCAAGATGACAGACATCGGAACGTAGTAAGTATACCAGGTTAAGAGTCAGGCAGTAATTTTATTCCATTTTTCCCTATTTTAGTTCTATTGCGAGTTCGAGGACTAGCTAAGTGACCCCTGTAGTATTTGTACTTGAAATTATGGCCTAACCCTAATCGAATACACATACTACGTTCCGGTGTCCGCCATCTTGGTTCACATACTTCGGGAGTACCAGTTAAACAATTATATATCTCATTTCATGGGAAAAAACAAAGACGTTACCTCTTCAATGCCCTTTTCTTCGGACTGCCCTGTGGCGCCATCACTTGGTGGATCATTGTCAGTGTCGTTGCTGATTGGTTCCTCACCACTGGTTGTTCTGGACCAGTAAACATCTTCTTCTAAAGACTTGAGTTCATCAGCCGACACTAAAGATAAGTTGTGATAAGCATCTATAGTTCTATACCAGGGGTGGGCCAAGTTTTTGCACCAGGGGCCAAAAATTTAGCCCACCTACACTGACAGGCTGGCCATGTAAGTGTGACGTCAAAAGTTACATTCTATGAATAATATTTACAGTGTTGCAAAAGCAAAAGCGGTAAACAATAAGTGCCAACTAAATTTAATCGTAATCTCAACAAATTCTTCAAGCTATTTTTCAGTTAAAACATCAAAATTTGGTTATAGTGTGTTTGTGGCAGCATCAGGCGGGCCGGATTTGGCTCGCAGGTCATAGTTTACCAGTGTCAGTTCAATACGGTATCAGTAGCTCCCCTGTATCTCAGTGGTAACCTTGCTCAAAGATCACTCTCCTTAATTCCGACTCGAGTGTGTGAGTGTGCATAATCTTGCTTTAAATAAACGCTCTTGAAAAAATAACATACATTGTTTAGTTCAAGAATTCTTCAACAGACCCTCTCTTTCTTAGAACCCAAATCATTTTGGTCCAACCATACATACCCAGACTAAGAGGGGGAAAATTTAATTTATAACAATTCAGTTGAATTCAAAAACACTCACATGAAGAAATCTCCTCTTCTGTGCATATTTTTAAGGCACCGACAATAATTCTCACACTGCTCGTCCCAACACAAACTCTCATGTAACCATTGACAACGACCAAATCCCCCACCTTTATGCCTGTGAAACATTTTTTGCACATGGCAATGATCTGTGAAAGAAAAATTAAATTGTCAGATTTTGTGAGCTTCTGCGTTGCTAACTTGAAGCAATACCTTTAATAAAAAAGACGATCACTAACAAAATCTATCTATCAAAATAGAAGACGTTTCCCATGAACTTGGCTGTGTGGCACATCGTGCCAAGCGTTAGGAATACGCTCGCCACTGCACTTCTGATTACCCTGTGTAGTTCAAAAGTTCAAATCATGTGGGGATAATCATATGCCAGAGGATAGCTGGACTCACCGATGCTGGTCAAACGGCTTCTGCCACCATCAACAACCCATGCATCTGAAACAAATAACTGGCTAACTAATCCTATGCCCGACATGGACTGGTAACCAGACTTGGCTCCTCTCCACTGGGATAAGTATGTCACATTAAATGAATATAACAAAGTAATCTGCTAATTTCATTATTCAATAAATGAGCACCGTTAAGTACGATGTATTGGGGGTACATCTAATAACCACTTTTGCTACAAGGGTAAAAATTTTAGAAGTGAAGTACTGTGTTAACTTAGTATAAATGTACATTTATTGAATCTCCATAACAATAACCAAAGTAACTTCTAAGACACACCAATAGCAATGAGGCCTCAGTACAGAGAGCACATGACCACTTGACCTTTACAGCTGGTTGGTCATGATCAGTCATCTGTGACTGATGACATCATAGGTCAGGCTCAGCCATCTGGTAAAATACCAGTTGCCAGAAAAAAAAGTTACAGTTAACACAATGTGCTTGAATCACATAAAAAATCAACTTACTGTCTTTCTGCTCCCATCCATCATGACCCATTCTTTTGCCATAGATTCCGATGTTTTTCGCTCAAAAACCACAAGTAAAATTGGGTTTTCAATGTCTGATTCCATTAAATTGTCAACAAAATTCATTGTGAGCTGTGAAAATAGAGTTGAAGTTGGGAATTTGAAGCATTGGTTCTCAAACTGTGCGTAGAACCACATCAGTTATGTGCCAACAGATATTTTTTGTGTGTAAACCTATTTCTTAAAAGGTACTTATTTGCCTGCGTAAAATTGGACACAATATGATCAAATCTAAAGCCAATCTCCCAAAGCTTAGAGGGTGTAATACACTGAGTACACTCAAGATAAGTCAAACTTGAACTCTTAAAGCTCTTATTAAGTCTTCTCTATTTGAAAATGTGACACAAAGGAAACATGCCAAACTCTGCAGTGTTCTATCAGTTTCATCTTGCCCAAAGCCTTATTCTAAGCAAAAGTTTTGATGATTTATTTATAAATTTTTTATCTTCCACATACCAAACCAAACAAAACAGAATTTTATGTATAGTGAGGGAAGAATAAAAAGTTTTTTTTTTTGGGGGGGGGGAGGAGCCAATTGAAAAAACAACATATTTGCTAGATTTGATCCTGCCCACCTTATTTTAGATATTTACATTTCAAACTCATTTATTTCATTCATTACTTTGAGGCGGGGCACGAGACTTGACAAATCCTAGAAAGGGGCGTGGCTTATAAAGTTTGTTAAATACTGATATATAACATGCCGTCTTCCACATACCAGATGCATAACTTTAGGAAATCTTTCATCAGCAATAGCAGCAAATCTCGACTTTCCATCTTTCTTGGACCCCGGGGCCGAGACTTTTGAATGATGGCGCCATTTTCTCCGCTGTTCGTTTCGTAGAATCTCATTCTTACTGGTGGTAAGTCCAGGGTGCTTCAGAAGTGTTATCTGAAATAAAGTGAAAAATATTATGTAATACTGGCTGCTGGGGAGGACTGTAATCATTAGAATAATAAAAGCATGGGAAGAATATCAAGTTACATTTAATCAGAACAAGGCTGTGAAAATAGGAGCCATCGCTTGGCATGTTTTCATCAGTGATGTGAAATTTATCTAAAAACTGAAGCAGATAGTAGACATAGTAAAAGTACTGACATATCAATGGATTCAAGTGAGTCAAAAAGACAATTGTGTAGATTTTCAAACTACCTACAGTCAAGACTCAATTTTCTGAATTTCCCTCAATCGTGAATCATAATTACAGACTTAAAACTGATAAAAGAAGTTAAAATATACTACAGAAACCCAAAAAGCATAAAATTCACTAAGCGTTCTTAACAGTTTCTCAAAGAAGACTTGCTGCCCCCAAAGGGTATAATAAATTGGACATGCTGCCATATTGCATCACATTGTTCCAAACAGGAAAGATTCCAGTTTTCAAACCCTGAAGCAATAAAGCTCCTAAATATTAGCATCTATTTTGTCTAGAGCAGGGGTTCCCAAACTTTATTGGCCGCGGGCCAAAATTAGAATCGGAAAGATGTTCGCGGGCCGGAGGAATGTAGTGCCCAAAAGTGGATTCACTTTCATTTGACATTTTTTTGAAACATGTTTGTTTGACTCATAATGGCGCTTAATGTTGCATTCCTTCACAACTGGAATATTTCGTTGGCAAAGAAGACAAATCTCTAAAGTAGTTTGATACTTTTCAATGGAGAAATACGAACACTGCCATTTATCCAAGAAACGTTAGTTTTCTGAATCTAGTTTTCGTTTGGTCTCTGTCCTTTCCTATATGGCTGATAACTATATTACTGCCCTATGTAATCCTAACACCGGTAGCTATAATTGATATACTGGTAGAATTGAATTGTTACGATAAACACGTGCTTGAACTCTGATAATGACATAAATTATCGGTATCTAGATCGCAAAAAGGTAGAAATAAAATCTGTTGAACAATATTTCATGTAAGCTCGGCGGGCCACTTTAAATTTACGCGGGCCGTATTTGGCCCGCGGGCCGCGGTTTGGAAACCCCTGGTCCAGAGCCTTGTTTTAAAACAACCTAGTAATGGCCCTGTGCATCAGCTCGTGGCTTGAATTTCTTTGAAAAAACAATGGAAGTTAGCAATGAAAAAAGAGATGGAGGCTGATCCATATTTTTAAACTAGTGACTGTGATAAATTAAAGTGAATCTGCTCATAGTAGTGAGAAGTCCACAATATATAATAGACAATCATATCAATAAACAAACCTGTATGTCAGATCCTGGCTTTAATTTTCTTGAGAGAACAAACTTAAGATCAATATGGCTGATGTTGGTTGGCCTTGGGAACACTAGTTCGAATAGATGTTCACTCCAACTGAGGCTAAAATGCGACGAAAATATTGGAAATTAAATACTGAAACATTGATCAAATAACAAAATTGGTGGGAATGATGCTAATGCTGACATGGCAAACTACGACCCGCGGGCCAAATCCGGCCTGTTGGGTATATCAATCTGGCTTGCCTGACGCTGCCACAACCAAATTAAAACAAAATTTTGATGTTTCAGCTAAAAAAATAGCTCAACAAATTTGTTGAGATTGCGATTGAATTTGATTTTGGCATGAGGCTATTGTTTTCCACTTTCATGCTTTTGCAACACTTCATATTCCTAAAATGTGACTTATTACGTCACACTCACATGGCCCGCCAGTCTATACGAGCAAAATTGTTGGCCCCGGTTCAAAAACCGTGCCCGTCCCCCTACTAAAGGTTCTAAAACAGAGCCCTCACTAGGTTTTTTTACTGAAGAGATTGGGATCACAATGTCATGAAAGTTTGGGAACCATTGGTCAGACTATGTCAGACATACAAATTTCAACTCCTATGTCTGAGGAGGCCTGACTTTGATCAGAGGAATTGTTCCAGCAATAATCATATTTGTGTTCTTGGGCTGTAAGACTCTTAAATCACATAGGATGGTCATTTCCTCTATTTCAGTCTATGCATGCAAAAATTTTGGCCCCTGATTCAGAAAATGTTGCATGCGTTAACCTGAGCATCGTGGATTTGTAACAGCTATTAGGTAAGTACCAGTTAATATTATCATATAAAACTTACCAATCAGGTTGAAGTCTCCAAGCCCTTGTATATGATACAGCATCAGGAGGGTAATGCTCATTAGCATGTCGTAAATGTCTTCTATAAGGCTGTTGTTGAGCAGTTGACATTTGGGCCACGCCTTGCCTTCTGTACCCCGCCTTCTCAGGTTGTGGGACTGTGTAGTATGGTCCAGTCTGACTGACAGCCCCAGAACCCAGGTTGGGGCTGAATGGAACCTCTGTCCAACAAACTGGGGCATTCGCTGTGAATCTGGGGCGCATTGGTTCAAACCTATAAAAAAAGAGATTTGAATTAAAATTTGTAATGTTATGATGACAGCTATATTACTGTATTTCTCCATGTAGGATCTATTTCATTATCAAAATTGGGGTGTGTTGGCCATTGGTAAATGAAAAATCAAAAAACACCTTTTTTCATGCTTAATAACTGGCTAGCCCTCTCCATGTATTTTTCCTAGTGGGCCGCATTTGGCGCCCGGGCTGCAGGTTGCACACCCCTGTGCTAGGGCGTTCATTCAGACTTAAACTTGGAAACGAGAGCTGATATTAAATTGTTTGATATTGAAGTTGTGTTCAGGCCAAACAATATTCAATATTGTGCAAGATGATTGCTCAAGGTGGCTCATTCGGCTGTTAATCATTTGTTGTTGGGTTGTTACTTATCGATCTTAAGATCGGTAAGTATATTGATAGGTATTTGTCTGTATGTATGTCTGTATGTATGTCTGTCTGTTAGATGCACGCGATATCTCACGAAGGCGTGGTTGAATCTGCTCCAAATTTTGCATGTGCATTCATCATATCTCGGACCAGAAGCCTATTGATTTTGGATGAATTATGTCGTATAATTAGCGAGTTATTAATTAATTAGTGATGAAGAGATCTGGATTTTCACAAATCGAGAGATTTTCGAGACGCGCTGAATGTGTGTGTGCGTATCAGATGCGCAAGTTTTCACGCTAGTGAGTCAGAGCGAAGGATACACGCCGCGAGATCGTATCTCTTTACTTATAATTACTCCTTAAAGTTTAAGCAATGTCCATATCCCTAAATCAGGTTCGGGGTTGCAGAATTCCTCACCAAAATATCGCTAGGCTGTGTTTGAATAGCCGTCGCAACCTGGGTTAGCGCCGTTGTATTTAACACAAACTATAGGATTGGTAAATACAGAAATAGGCTATTGGCTGGAAACTAATCGAAACAATCCAGTTCGGATTTGCAGAATTCTTCATAAAAGTATTTCCTCGAGTAGTATTTCGACGACATGGGGAGTTGGCTATTGTTTCCTACATTTCTGATATTGGCTGAAAACTAATCAAAACAATCCAGTTCGGGTTTGCAGAATTTTTCGAATCGAAACCGCAGTTTCTGTTTTGGGGGATCCCCTAACTTTCGATCGATAAGTCTTCGGTCTCTGACCGATATTCTCGTTGCTAATGTTGATGAACAGTGTTGCCAGAGTTTGAAAATCATTTAAAGCAGGGGTGTGCAATATTTTTCGTCGGTGGGCCATATACCTAACTATACACATCTAGCTGCGCCACACAAACATGCAACTATCGCTTAGCCTTATAGAAATAAAGACACCAGGCAAAACGGCAAAAGCAGCAGGTTGTGGTCAGAGGACAGTCTGTTGCACACCCCTAATTTAAGTCACACACATACAATATTTTCAAGGAATAACTCACTTTGTAAGATGAACGAGATTCTTCAGGTTCTCTGTAGTCAGAGGGTGATTGACAATCAACATGGCTGGAGTGAGTTTAGTTTTTTTGGTCTCAGTAGTGGACGGCCCGTCTACTTGGTCAGAGGCCTGGGCAGTTGAAGTTCCAGGTGCAGTTGAAGGCTGAGATGAACCTTCAATTGCTGGCTTAGTGATGCTGGGAGAATGCTTCCCAATCTGAATAGTAAAATTGTTGATGAGAATTCGCTCAAATTAAGGTCATGTGAATACGCTATTTGAAATAAAGCTTTTTTTGAGCAAAGCTACTGGTAAACACTGAAATGCTGCATGAACCATGAAATGGACGCGTCTCCCTATTGCAGGGGTGGGCAACCCCTGGCACGCGTGCCAAACTTGGCTCGGGAGCCCATTTATTCGGCACGCGAGCGAGGCCTCGGAAACGAGTGTCAGCTATCAGCGTTAATGCAGCAGCAAAGGTCTCACTGATATAGAATAAAAAAAGTAATCAAGTTTATTTGCGGACTGATATTTTCTCTGTCTGTACATGTTTAAAAGGTTTATTATTGTGTATGTTTGCTTTGAAAGAAGCAAAGGTATGTTTTTAATTTGGGCCGGCACGCGGAAGAATTTTGTCGGTAAATTTATCCGATTTTGGCACGCGACCCGAAAAAGTGCCCACCCCTGCTTTATTGCAAAGGTTCTCTGAGGGGGTAGCCACGATTTGCTAAGTGCGCCCAGAAAATTACCAGAACTGTGTTGAACATGACTAATATATGATTGAACATTTGAAAATACGTGTTCAGAGCAGCAGCCGCGCACTTCTCATTCAATAAAAAAGTGTGAATGTTATGACAATATGTTGTTTTGTTGACATTGGCTTTATTCGTACAAATTAACGATCTAAGACTAGGTCTTATTTTCGGAGAAATACTGTATCAAAACAAAAATCTACTTTTACCTTCAAAAACACAAGCTTCCCAGTGTCAGTAGAAGCACAAAGTCTTTCGGTACCAGAGCAATAAGTAATAGCAGTGAATTTCTCTGGATCAGATAAAATTGTTGAAGTTTTCGAGCTCTGCTTTTCTGGTTCCACATCAGTAGTCGATATAACTTCTTGCACTGTTTCAGGAGAGTTGATTGGAGTCACTGAGTAAGAAAATAAATTTTGCTTTGATTTCTGATTTCAAAATGAAAGCACATTATGCACCCCCATATTTTTGAGTAGTCTCAGTAGTTTTTGGAATTTTAATGGCTGTTCGTAACTTTTCTTAGAGATAAGTCTCCTTTACTTCTAATAGAGCGCCATAATTTATATAGTTTCAGTAACTCTTGACACATTTAAGTCATTGCAGTAACTTTATTCTGAGATGAATCATGTTTACTTCTGAGTAAGAACTATTCTAAGTGCTCCAAGAGTCATGCAGAAGCGCTGAGAAATTCTCAAGTAAAATTTATGCAAAAAAAAATATTTACTTGCGAATATCTCTGTTGGATTAGTTTTGAAAACAACTTCCAGGGTTGCCAGATTCATAACATTAATTTCACCATCTCTTGTCAATCCCAGGATAAACAATGATCCAGGTGGAGTAGGACTGCAAAAGAATAATTATCAGTTTTGTTTTCTGGCATCCTATATGGCAGGGGTGGGCACACCGCGGCTCGCTTAAAAGTTGAAAGGAAGTTTTCGTCAATGATTAATTTAAAACAAATTATGTTTTAGTATGAAAATCGATGTAGCGTTGAATTTTGAATTTAAGTCAGTCAAGTCAGCAAATCTTTCGTCACAATGGTCAATGTTTATTGATGCGTCGGCGGTATTGCAGCTTGATTGCGGTCAGTTAGTAACTGTGCAATATGTCATCAATTAAGAAACGAAAATACGAAGATAAAAACAGAGTTGTCAAGTCAGAATGGTAAGAAGAATATGCATTTACCAGTCAGAAGAATAAACCTTTGTGTTTAATCTGACCTAATCTTCCTACTAAGTCAGAATAAAGTCAGCAATGTTCAACGGCACCATGAAACGAATCATGAAAACTTCTTACGAGACTACTCTCGTAAATCAGCTATAAAGAAACACAAATTAAATGAGCTCAAATTGTGCATATATTTGAGTATAGCTGCCTTGTTTATCTATTTATTGTTATTGGACTCTTGTGTGAATTTCTTTCCTGTTCATGGTATTTCAATAATAAAAAATTTACAAATTCTGCGGCTATTTTAAAGTTCTGACTTGCAGCATTCGGCTCCTATACTAATAAATTGTGCCCACCCCTGCGATATGGCATAGATCGAACAGTTGGCTGTGATTTTTTTTGTTCAGTATTTCCATAACTTCACTCCAAACTAGGCCATAGACAAGCAGCTTATTTTTATAATTTCGCTTAGAACTGTTGAATTGGTTAGAGCGGGGGTGCGCGACCTTTGATACCAGAGGGCCAGATACAAATAACTGGGTCAAACTGCTGCTCGCACCTTTATTTAACATAGTCATAGGTATTCTAGTAGTTGCTAACACAAAAATTTTGGCTATTGACCTCATGACATGCGTTGTTCGCTTTGCACAAGATAACTGTTGGGGGATTGTAACGTCATAGATATTGATAATAAATGGGACTCATGTATAGGCTAAGCAACAAAAAGAGATTGGAATTACTCGTATCTTCCAGATTAAACTGAATTGAAAACTCGTTTCGCGGGCTACACATCATTCAAAATAGGCACTTTTAATTTCCACCGTATTCTATCTCATTTTACCTCAAACTCTCATCACTTTTTCCCACTTCTTGCTCCTCCTTATTCTCTTTCATTGATTGCTCATCCTCTTCTCCTTCCATGCTATCCACATCCTCATCCTCGTAGGAGGATTGATTAAAGTCAGACGGTAGAATCAAGAGTTGGTCGTAGATCAGAGAGTAGATCCATGATTTATCTAGAGAAAATTCAAATTGATGGTTCAATAATATGGAATTGCTTAGAGCAGGGCTCCTCAACTATTTTTACCAAAAGATCTGTAAAAATAACTAAAATTACTGGGGTCTGGTCATTCCAGAAATTATAATCCACCATAGACTGGTAACCAAACAAGACAGGAGGCTGTGGTTCACCATATGATTAAGCCTTTTTCGCATATCTCTCCCTGAGAAAAGCTATAAAATCATAATACCACTATTTTATGAAGAGAAATATTCTAGCATTTGAAGTCGGTTTTAATGAAAGTTCTAACAGAAACAAAAAGAAATTAGGCTCCGAAAGATAGGCAATTTATAAAAAACAAACCCTGAACACATCTCGTAACAAAACTGCAACCAACCTTTATCGACAGAAGAAATCTCTTTCGGTGAAACACAACTCACATTGCTTGAAGGTTCAATCTTAAAAACGAACAATTTCCCTCGACTATTACAAGATATATCTTCAATTCCGACAGTTTCCATTTTTGCATCTTCTTGAATTTTCATTGGCTGATCCACATTGGGCGTGGAAAAAGCTTGGGCAATGATTGGTTGATCAGCTTTAGGTGTGGTCATGATTTGAACTCCAATTGTATGATTCTGAGGTGTGGTTGGGGCGTCGTCCATTTTTAAAATTTCCTCTGCATTAATTGATTGAGAGTTATCCAAATCCTCCTCATCGGTTTTGATTAGTTGTTGAATTGTGGGTGTGGCTTCATCCTGCATTTCGATTGGTTGATCAAGGCCAGGCATATTTTCTGAACCAACATCATCAACTTTGATTGGTTGGTTCTCTTGAGGCGTGCCAATGTCACTCTTGAGACAATCTTCTGGGCAAGTCCCAACAACCATCTTGCACCCATCTTCTGTAGTGAGTATATTGTTGATAACTTGAATTTGCTTTTTTGAATCAGATTTCTCAGGTTTTGCACAATGGTCAATCAGGACTAGCTGTAGTATAGTCGCTGGCAGGCATTTTTCTGAAAAAACAGGAAAAAGAGTTGATTATATCATTTGTAAAAAGACTTATAATGCAAAATCTCGCTCACAGCTTGATCCAACTATATGCCTAGAATCTATATCTATACTTTTAATACATCATTAAAATGCATAGCAAATGGTATTCAACATAATTGTAAACTTTCGCTATTTTAAAGACTCGCTCAAAATTTACAGTCTCTCTGAGTCACTTAGAGTCTTTGAAAAGGGGATTAGATTACAGGCGAGTTGAGTTACCGACTTGTCTCGTGTCTCCCCAAGAGAGCTATATCCCAGACTCATGGTTCATACACAATATCCTGATTCCTTCTAATAAACTTCATTTTAATTTGGTAAAGATAAAATGATTATATAGATTTAGAGATGGAAATTACAGAATTCATTTTGTGGAAAAATGAATTGAGATAGTTTGTATAATTAACTAATCGACTTACTTTTTATGCCACTAGAGGCAGCATCTTCTTCTTCATCGGGGAGTGTAATATTGGCATTCTCATCAACCATCAATCCACCGTGTGGATTATTGAGTTCGTTCTCCATTTCAGCCATTTCATCGGGGAAAATCTCAGTGAGAACGTCTTGGGCATATTCTTCAAATTCTTCGGCCGTCTGAGGAAGGTATGGAGGCATGTTCTGGAATTATAAAACAATTTATGAATATTGGTGCTCCCGAAGTATGCGAACCAAGATGGCGGACATCGGAACGTAACATGGGTAACAGGTTAGGGTTAGGCGATAATTTTTTTCCAATTTTCCTTATTTTAATCCTATTATCAGTTCGAAGACTAGCCAAGAGCCTCCCGTAGTATTTATATCTAAAATTATGGCCTAACCCTAACCTAGTACACATAGTACATTCCGATGTCCGCCATCTTGGTTCGCATACTTCGGGAGCCCCTGAATATTTTTATAAAGTTTACTTGTAATGGTCTTAAACCTTCAACTAAAGTAAACCATCTATTGAGGAGTATCATTCAACTAAATAACTGGGAGAAGCCGCGGGCCGCACCTTTATGTAGCAAGGCTTTCCAGTAGTTGCAGCAACAAAAATTTGGTTATTGATCTTACGGCATATGCATTGTTCGCCTCACACAAGCTAGCTGTTAGGGCATTGTGACGTCATAGGTAATAAATTAGACCGAGGTATTGGCTTTACAATGCAAAGGGATAGGAATTGCTAGCACATACCAGATTGAGGTGATTAGAAACTCGTTTCGCGGGCATAACACCATTCAAAATTGGCACTTCTATGGGCCCCACACAAATTTTCCTTGTAGGCCGCAGTATGCACACCCCTAGTTTAAGGGACAAGCACTGATCTCACTATCTGATAGATACACGAGCTATGCTACTTTAAAATCAAGCTTGCTCAATACAAACCTGTAAATTCATCTGGACTGGAGGAACCGAGATATCAGACGCCTGTTGTTGTTGCATTGCAAGTTCCATCAGGGGCATCATTTGTTTGTTCGCCTGAAGAAAAATATGGAAAAAAATATTAAAAATTATTACCAGTAAGCCAATTACATTTGTTCATTATTCCAGAGCGAGAGGCCCATACGAAGAACAAAAAGAATAGTAAAAACAATGAGGTACCAAAAAGAGAGGAAGCAATGGGAACTGACAAAAGCATCACAAAAAAATATCAGGGAAGCAAATTGGCCTATACAATTGTGACTGAATGTATTAGTAACTAGTAAGCACAACACAATTATGGGGGCAAGTATGCAAACCAAGATGGCGGACATCGGAATGTAATATGTGTACTAGGTTAGGGTTAGGCCATAATTTTAGGTATAAATACTACGGGAGGCTCTTGGCTAGTCTTCGAACTGATAATGGGACTAAAATAAGAAAAATTGGAGAAAAAATTATCGCCTAACCCTAACCTGTTACACATGTTACGTTCCGATGTCCGCCATCTTGGTTCGCATACTTCGAGAGCACCCAATTATGTATGTGTTTTTACTCTAAAATTAGGCATATCTAACAGCATCAATGCAAAAATGTCAAATTTCACAAAACAAAAAATTTAAATTTTTTTATAAATGTTAAATTTGAATGCTTAAAAAATGCTTTTTGGACTTCTAGCTCTGGAAAGATTGCGATCAAAGACCGACTTATCGATCTAGCGGTGTGTATCCTTCGCTCTCTTCGACTCAATAGCGACAGCGCCTGTCCCATCACTAATTAACTAATAACTAGCTAATTATACGACTTAATTCATTCAAAATCAATAGGCTTCTGGTCCGAGATATGATGAATGCACATGAAAAATGGAGCAGATTCAACCTCGCTTTCGTGTGATATCGCATAACATACGAAAGTGTTTAACAGACAGACAAACAAACAGACAAATACCTATCAACATACTTACTGATCAAGATCGATAACTAATAAGACTCCAGCTTATACTCTAATGAAAACATGCAAAAATTTAGCTCAGACTTCTCAGCACGAGAAATAGAAAATTCGACTCACCATTTGAAAACTCTGTGGGATAGAGACAGACCCCACACCATTGGTCATCGGAGCATCAGGAGGCGGATATATTTCCACTCCTTCCATTGGCTGGGGTTGGAAAAGCGTGGTCTTGGACATTGATAGTTGCTGCTTCTGAGATTTGGACCCCAAGGTGCTGAAACAGTAAAAGATAGAAATATTACTTATCGATTTTAATCGGTATATAAGGTATTTGTCTGTCTGTTAGATGACCGTCTCACGAAAGCGAGATTGAATCTGCTCCAGATTTTGCATGTGCATTCGATCATATGTCGTACCAGAAGCCTATTGATTTTGAATGAATTATGTCGTATATTTAGCGAGATATTAATTAGTGATGGGATGGGAATTAGTGATGGGTGTCACTATGGAGTAAGAGCGCTGTTTTGGGGGATCCCCTAACTTTTGATCGATACGTCTTCGGTCTCTGACTGATATTCTCGTTTATATATTTACGATGAACAAGGTTTTTTACGGGGGGCATAGCCAAGAAATTTAATAGAGGGGGTTCTGAAAGAGTCCAGGTTTCCAAGAGTCTTGAAGCCAGGGGCTAAAAAGCGTTTTCGAGCTACGAAAAATTACCATTTATCATACAGAAAAATGGGTACTCCCGAAGTATGTGAACCAAGATGGGGGACACCGAAGCGTAGTATGTGTAACAGGTTGGTGTTAGGCCATAATTTCAGGTCCAAACACTACGGGAGTGACTTGGCTAGTCCCCGCACTCGTAGTAGAACTAAAATAAGGAAAAATGAAATACAATTATGGCCTAACTCTAACCTGGTACACATACTACGTTCCGGTGTCCGCCATCTTGGTTAACATACTTCGGGAGTACCGAAAAATGTGTTATTTTATATTTCAAAAGAAGGGGTTCAGAGTCCAAATCCATTACAATTATTTTCATATCCGATTTCAGTTTGTTACTGAGTACTTTGGGCGGCCCTAGGTCAATCTTCTTCCCACTTCAGTTTCAACCACCTTATTTTTACCACCCTTACTTTTTACTGTTATTTCACCAGTAATTGTTCCCTAATTTATAGAAACTAATCCAAATTTACCTTTTTAGATCTTTATTGTCTTCAGTCCTCAGAAAAAGCAGGAGAGAGAATTTATGAGATTCCAAAGCAGGAGGGGGTTCTTTTCTGGGACTTCCCCTTCCACAAGAAGATATATAACTCTGCTCCTCTGAACAATCGTCAGATTTCTCTGCAAGTGGGGGGACCTCAGATTTTTTATCAGCATCTATGCTCTGGGTTGGCAATTCCAGTATTACTGGATTACCAAGATTTTCGATAGGACCAGTTGAAGTCAGTTCTAGGACATCCATGGCATTTGAGAAATTTTCTGTGGCACCTGGGGGCACATTCATGACATTATTATTATTTATGACTTCGGAAGAAGTGTTTGTGGCATTAGATGATTCATCTGTGGCATTGCTGGGATTATTTGTCATTGGGGTTGGGTGTTCTACGCTAGGTGTGATGTTTGTATCGATGTTAGGGGATTTCCTCTCCTCAGTAGATATTTTGGGAGCTTTACTAGGGTTCTTTGTCCTACTCCCAATTTTAGTTTTACTCAAGTTATGAACGCTACTCCCCCTAAAGGGTCGCGGGGTCAACTCAATCGTTACCCCCACTACGATAGAGGGGGTTTTCACAATTATGGGTGAAATTGCGCTTGACGTCACTTTCATTTCTGATTTTTCGTAACTTTTTTTAAACTCCTCATTTTCCTCCGTTGCCGTGGTGATTAGATATTGTTCGGGGTCACACGCTTCAAATTCTGGTTCTGGGGCTAACTTGTCGAGTATATGAAGACTTGTAACCTTGAGGTTGGACATGGAATAGTTTGCTGAGAAAAATAAAAGTATGGGAGTCAGTGACAGAAACCAATATGTGTTTGTGAGTGCAATAGCCAAGCGCAGGGATGGTGACGCCCTGACCCACAGGTTGCAGTGTGCCGTGATATGTTTGTTGGTGTCTTGTCAAAAACACAAAACACCCAACACAAATTGTACTTGCTAATTTGACAGGTAGTTATGAATGTTTGACCTTTGACCCCATAAGAAGTGTAGAGAAAAATGCAACACCAAGCTTCTTCTTGGTTTACACAATAATTATTGCAAATACATAAACATTGAATTTGGAATACAAAAAGTAAAATAAATGTTGTTATCAGATTTTTTATTTTGTACAGTTTAGAATTAAATAAAACCAATTTTGGTACTCCCGTAGTGTGTGTACCAGGTTAGGGTTAGGCCATAATTTTTCATCCCAATTTTCCTTATTTTAATTCTATTACAAGTACGGGGACTGTTTGTGTTAGTCAAGTGAATATACCCCCTGCCCATATGTTTCCATCCCTTTACACAACTTGATGTAAAGTAAGCGAACAAAATTAGTTACCTCCATATTGGTACACATACTTGGACTGCCCCAATTTGTTACAACCAGATGGCAAAATTACTATTTTAATTTGAAATATTCTACAGCTAAAACACATAATTACTCATACGAACAGAATTTATTACAAATTTACCATGATTATACCTGAAACAAAGCTTTCAGCATTTGGAAAGTTCTCGTGCTTGAGTCGTCGTCGTAGAGAGAAAAAGACGCTTGATTTGCAAATTGATGAGATGCTTTGAAGCTGAAATGCAACAAGAAAAAGTATTTTCATCCTTGTTATGAAAGTTATTAGGTAAGGGCTAAAGATATACTGTTTGACGTAAGTAATACTAATCTAATGACAACTTTTGCTTGACTCCATCTGTTGAAATCCAACAATCTTGTTGCATGTGAATTAAAAATAAAATACATAGTAATTCGAAGTGTGACGGAGGTGTTTGACGGTTGCCATATTCTTAACTATATGCTAGCCATTTCACTTCTGAACATTCTGGGTACATGACCTGGCTAGAGGCTGTGAATTGCAATATGATCAGACCATCTTATTGGTTTGCTTCTATCCCCAGACAAATATAAAAACCCTATCCATCGCACTCGTAAATTATGTGTAAGTGGACTGGTGGGTGGACTCCATAGAGTGATGCACGTAACTGCTAAACGGTTACGGCTTCTTCACCATAACAAGTTCATGCATCGGAAACAAACAACATCGCATACCCTGGCATGGACCGTAATCAAATGACATGCTGTGGTTCACAACATAATTAAGCTGCCGGCTCTCCACTCCTTAGAATAGATCTTAAAAAACTTACCTGGGGCATCATATCACTGACATCCCATGTTGCCAGATATCCATCTCGTGAAGCAGCTGCAATGATATTTGAGTTCTCACCAGCAGTGATAAAATCCAGTGTGGGAATAACCTTTGACCGGCTCTCTGACCCTGCTATGTTGACCTCTGACCCCTCCAGGTTTGTGAAAGGGTTTGGCAATGCAGGTTGTGTAGCATAACTTACAGAGATCGGGACGTTAACTGTTGGTTCACAACACACAAACGGACAGGATGGTGAATGGCGTTCATGTTCAGACCTGTAAAATCCAAATAATACAAATTAATTGAATCTACCTGAATTGATATTCAAATAGTGGGAGACTAGTAAATAGGGAGACATACTGATACTGGGGAATATAAAACCAATGCCTAAATGTTCTAAACAAGAAGTAACCAAACTTTTCAAATTCATTATACATTTACTTTCTATAATGCAAATCATGGTACAAGTATACCGCTCAGAAAAAAATCTGCTTCATTAAAACCGGATTATGACAAGGAAAAGATTTTGAACATACACAATTAGGCAATGAATCGCATCATTTTTGTTCGCATAAATAGGATAGGAGGAGGATAGGATTTACATATTTATCCAGGGGGAGAGGAAAGCCGATAAGACGGCTTATCCATATGGCGAACCACGGCCTCTCGTCCGGTTACCATTCCAAGTCGGGTATGGGATTTGTTATATAGTTTGTTTTGGAAGCATGGACTTGGTGGTGGAGGAAGCCGTAACCGACCAGCGGTTACGTGAACCACCCAACGACGGCGAGGAGTCCAGCAATCCTCTCGCACATAACCATCCCTGCATGGGATTCGAACCTGCGAACCCACGCAGAGTAATTAGAGGTGCGGTGGCGAGCGTATTCCTAACGCTTAGCCCGTTGAGCCACACCGCCGCGCCATGTCCGATATCGCTAGCCATGCTGCTCCCTCAACATTGATTTTAACAGATTTGATCATTTTATGTCAAATTTTAGACACTGGCAGATTTGTACCTTGATATGTCAGTTAACAGTTAAAGTAAAACCGTTAACCATCTAAAATTGGTTAACCAAGTAACCAGTTGACCATTCACTGCCCTAATTCTAACCATAACACATGTGCAAGATACTAACAAGGTTCAAGCATTGTTTTATGCAAATATGAATAATAAATGATCAAAATTCTTACCATGGTTCATCAGATGGTTCCCAACAGACAAGACAAACATTGCAAGCAAAGCACATCGCTCTGTCGTCTCCTGCCGCTGCTGGTTGGTGATAGAAGCCTGCCTCTGCCATCGCATGTGGAAGAGCATATCTGAAAATAATGAAGATTATATAAGAGAATTGAACAATAGGAATAAAGAGTCAATATTTTGCCAGTATTGTGTAGAACTATTTTATTAAAGAATCTTGCTGCACACTAACACGAATTTCGGGTCGGGCTCGGGCTTCAGATCTTCGCTCTACCCTACAACAACAGGAAGTCCAGAAATCCTCTCCCACCTAATTATCCCCAAGAGGATTCAACCTTTGAACCCACGCAAGGTGATCAGAAGTTCAATGACAATCGAATTCCTAACGCTTAGCGAGATCCAAGCATTTCTACCACCTAGCTTCCGTTAATTATCAAACTCCAATTATTTTTTGCATTCATAATATTTTTCCTACATTTTTTTACCGCTAATTTCCATGGTTATGAAACAATATTTATTGATTGGTACAGCAGAACATTTAACAAGGTGATGGTAATGCTACTCCTTCGATTTGGAGAAACGGAAGCCACTATTTCAATAATACCCTATGGCATGGGCAGTACAGCCCAGGGGCTCTACAAGTTTACATCCATATCCGAGAGTTTATACAGGGTGTTAAAAAGTAATGCAAAATTAACAGAAATTAAAATGAAATCCTACTCAAAACAATTAACGACTGACACCTTTTAGCAGTATTGAATTACGGTGAAATGCCATTTAAACATTTCACGACCGACTATTTTCAACATTACCATGACGTAAAATTTTAGTTTATTTTGCGTAGCTTTTTCAACACCCTGTATTAATATACAGATAGTGTTTAAATATAATCAAATATCTATTAGTTGTGCCAATATTATCAAATTTGCTACACTTTAATAAAGATCAATTCACTTAGTCAGTATTAAGTTGACATCGTTAAATCATAAGATTAAATTAGGCACGCACCACACACAACGCTCTCTCTAACAGCCAGAGACATCAATATTGAATAGTGTCATCTTTGTGTTGTGGTGTTTCGGTTTATTTTTACCTCATGTCTCGAACTCCAATTATTTTTTGCTTTCCTGATAATCACTCTCCATGGTTATAAAACAATATTTATTGGAACAGCAGAACATTTAACGAGTTCGTATTCCTAATGCTTAGTATGATGTTCCAACATCCGAGCATTTCTAATTAAATATCGCCTACCGTAGCTTCCGTTGATTTTCAAACTCTAATTATTTTTTACATTCATAATATTTTTACCACCTAGGCTACCTTCCATGGTTATAAAACAATATAAATTGGAACAGCAGAACATTTAATGATGTTCGTACTCCTTCAATTTTGGAGAAACGGAAACCGCTATTTCAATAATAAATAAAATAATATGAATTCAAATTTTTGATCGGGTCATGTTCTCATTTACAGACTGAATTTATAGAAATTGCGTCTAGTAATAAAGACTATGAAGAGGTACTAGGATGTTGTGTATTGAATTACAAGACCTTTCTCCTTACTTCCCAGTGGTTCTCAACCTTTTGGAGGCTTTTAGCACTCACGCTTTTAGCCCCCGTTTATCATTCCAATAGTATTTATAGTGTTATTTTGAATGGTAGATTCCAAAACCCATTATGTTCAAACAATTCATGTTTAACAAAGTAATAACACCCTGTGAAATAACCTTATCAAGCAATGAAAGTGTAAAGAATGGCATGTGTTCTTGTAAAGTGAAAGTAAAATCAGATTTGCACCTGTGTTGTGCAATGTGGCCCACTAGATGGGCCAAGGGCGCCCAGTTGGGATCCACTGCTTTATCCCATTTAAGACCTGGACTCGTTTCATGATTTGTTCAATTGAACTCTTATCTCATTGCTCTCCACAGGAAAAAACACATAAATTATATCCCTAATCGAACACCTGTACAAGACCACCCAAGATTAATTGAAGACATTGAACAAATTCCTAGGGTCGCTGGCGTTGTCCATATTAAGCATATAACAGAGAAAAGGCCAAAATTAAAAGAGGTCCCCAACATTAAAAAAGTAGAAAGAGACACATATTCAAAAGACGGGGCTCCCGAAGTATGCGAACAAAGATGACGGACATCGGAATGTAATATGTGTACTAGGTTAGGGTTAGGCCATAATTTTAGGTATAAATACTACGGGAGGCTCTTGGCTAGTCTTCGAACTGATAATAGGACTAAAATAAGGAAAATTGGAAAAAAATTATCGCCTAACCCCAACCTGTTACCCATGTTACGTTCCGATGTCCGCCATCTTGGTTCGCATACTTCGGGAGCACCCAAAAGACTTTCTAAGAAGATTTTTTCACATATTTTTCACATAGTTTTTGAATGAAACATACTTTCGCCATACTATCTGATATTTGTAGCTTATAGCTAGCTAGTTATTTCTGAGGTGGGGCGCGAGAAATGACGAATTTTAAAAAGGGGGCGCGACTTAAATAGTTTGAGAATCTCTGCTTTGAATCATTTATTCAGCCCCAGATGAGATGGGGTACAAGTCTGAGAACTTTTATCACCCAGCGAAGCTGACATTGTTTAAGTCTACCAGGACTGTCCACAAAATTATCATTTAATTAGGAAATAAGCAAAATGCATACTTGTATTTTGAATGTGGCCATTCTGTGAACGTAGCTCTTCTTGTTAATTCTGCATACATCAGCTCACGAGATGGCATCCTAATGACAGGTCCATGGCATCCTTGATGAAAGAAAAATCATATTAATCTGTCGGACTAGCTTGCCGATAGTCGTGGTTAGTCGTCTAGCACAGAATCCAAGCAAAGTATGTGCTAATACCTCATGTGATGCCATGGAATTTGAAAAAAATGAATGCACTAGAGAAAATGGACTGTGACTGAAAACACTGGACTGTGATTAATGAAGCATTGTCCACAAAAGCGAGAAAGCCCCCTTCAAACCGGGGGTAGGTGACATTTTTTGGTGGTGGGCCATATAACCAACTTCAGATACACACAAATAAATTTAGTTTTTCCATGCAGGAAACGCAAGGAAAGAGAATGCGGATACTGCTCAGCCGTACAGTAAAGAAACTGGACATAACGACAAAAGATTTAACAGTGACAAGAGCAAAAAACATTATCTGGGATTTTAAACATGTGAGCGACTTTTTCAATATGAACTGTCGGATTCGAATTTTATGCTTCATGGGGAAGAGTATGAGTGTTGACAAAGGCCACACTAAATGGCTCGAATGGCCGGGTTGTGGCCGCCTGTTACTAACCTCTTGCTTTGAAGCTAAGCAACAGACACTATCACCATGACTGGTGATAAAGCTTAGTATTTCTAACACAATATGCTGTTACCTGGGTTATCTGATGGGTTGAGCAGAACCAGTTGATGCAGCATAGAAGATACGATCGGTAATCCGTAAGAAGAATGAGATGATTCATGATATCCTGGGACCATGGATCGTTTCTCTATCGATTGCACCCGTCTGAAACGAAGAAAAATGAGATCATTTGTCAAAAATTGAATAATATATTCCGAATAACTATTAGGCTAATGCAGTAGTTCCCATGAAGCAAGGGCCAAAATGCTAGATGCAAAATTGAATTTACTTTTCCATTTACAGGAAAACAACCCGTTCTCCCTAGTTTCCTTTCTTGATAAGAATATTTCACAGAGTGTCTTCACTTTATTAAGCATAAATGGTTTGAACCTAATGGAATTCGGAATCTACTAATAAAAATAACACGATAAATACTGCTGTAATAAAAAAGGGAGGCCATGACTGCTAAAAGCCTCTGAGAGGGGTTACAAGCCATAAAAAGTTATAAACCACTGTGCTAATGTATCCCTGATATGTAAGAGTTACTACTATTTGAAAGACTAAAAAATTTCAGTTCAGCATGAATCAGGTCCATTACACCCTAGGTCAGGGTTCCCAAGCTTTTTTCAGGTCGACCCCAAAGACAACTTTCAAGTGTCCAGTGCCACCCCAGGTCAATATATATATATTTTCATGAAACTTTAGAGCTTCTTTCACTGGACTTTTGAGTTTGGTCATGTGGTGGTATTAAGTAAAATAAGCTAAAACCACCAACAGTTATGTCATAATAAGCACCTACATTTTCTGTTTATAAGCATAGAGCGATGGATATATATGACCGTTTTACAGTAAGCCATGGTACAAACTGCTAAATTTAACATGGTTTGTCAAAATTTAGATGTTTTGTACATCCACCCTCTACCATACTTCAGCGACCCCACTGACCACATGACTTGTTTGCGACCATACCTACTTATCACTCCGACCCAATTTGGGGTCGCAACCTCTATTTGGGAACCCCTGCCCTAGGTGAACGATGGCGGGCATTTAACTTGCGACAATAACAAGAAAACTCTCTAACCAATAGACCAGTGATTCAAACCTGTTTCGACACATAACCTTTCACTTGCTATTCAATCTTGAATAACGGATCATAAGCTAGTGCGTACATATAGCAGACTTTTGGGTATTCCGTTGTATGTGAACCAGGATGTCGGACACCGGAACATATTACGAGTTCGAGACTAGCCAAGTGATTTCCGTAGTATTTGTACCTGAAATTATGACCCAACCTGGTAAACAAACTACGTTCCGGTGTCCGCCATCTTGGTTCACATACTACGGGAGTACCGACTTTTGGACACATTAAACAGTATATAAAATGTGCATGTATTACAATAACACTAAATTACTCAAAATTATGAGTAATACAACATAAAAATACAAGTGAAATTCCCTCTTAAAAACAATGAAACCTATTCATGGCTGGGGAAACACTGGTGTAGGCCATCACATTCGCCAGTTGCCAGATATTTGATGATAATCAAAATACATAAATATTGCTCATTCGAACAAAATTAACCTGAGACATAAAACTGACTACTGAGTGAAAAAAAGTTTTCTTTACCTCTGGTGTGGAATAAACAGTGTTTGGCAAGCTGATTTGAGAGTAGAGTAGGGAAGAGATATCTTCACTGTTGTCCATTTGCCAGAAAGCTGAAACACAAAAAATAATTGTTTGATTATGGGACTAAATCAGGGGTGAGCAACAGGCGGCCAGCGTGCGAATTTCAGTTCTAAAATGAAGCTACCGGTAATCGAAAAAGTATCTCTTCTAACTAATCATTCTCAATAGATAATTAAAAAATGCTTGCATGCGATGCGTCAATGTGCTAAAAATTTCCTTTTATTTGGAATCAGTAGCAGAAGTCGTAAGTCAAAGTTTTTGTCAACCTGATGTTTTTAAATGTCTAGGAGTTGAGTGCAAATTTTTGCGCACTTGATAGCTCTGGTTTGTTGTGAGCAAACTATATAAACAAGCAACTATGCAGCAGATATAACACAGATGCCAGAAATGAGATTTGAATCTACAACAACTCACAGTCATCTTATCTCTCTCATCTGTATTACTGATTTCTTTAACCAAAATACTGAGCAATTCCTCCACTGCGTCAACATCTGATCCTTCAATCTTGGGTTTCTGATTGCCACCATCTTGTGCCGAGGATGTAAAATCACTATCTTGAATGAAATTGGTCAGCAGCCGAGCCTGAATAATAAAAATATTAATATTGCCTCAACGAAAGTCAGCCATAAACAATTAATTTAACATTTCAAACTTCTGCTTTTTTATGTTTGTACCCAAAAGTTTCAGTAATCTGGGACGTTCTGACCAAAGTTATGTTATCTTAAAATAAGTTTAAACTAATCTAAGTTCAGTTTTTTATGGGGGTCGTCCTGTATATTGACTACAATATGTTATTTGTTGAATCTAGACCTATTTGGGATAGTTACATCCTTGCATATAAGCTTATCTCGCATATAAGTTGAGTGACTAAAACGGCCCTTAAACAGTGAATTTACAAAAATTCGCATATAAGCCAACCCTACAAACCGTAACTACCGTACGGTTGTAGATGTTGGAATTAAGTTAGCATAATGGCATTTCATGATCAGGGTTATGTGTGAAAAGCTGAATTTTTAGTGTGATCAGACTTATGTGCATAATATAAGCCGACCTCTTAGTTTGGCAACCTTTTATAATAAGTTTTAAACTTTGCTAAAATGCCAGAATATACAGTAATCGAAATTCCATATATTCTGAATATTCTGAATATTTCAGATCGTATTTTGACATCACTGATCAGAAGGATCTATTTTGATCAGCCAAAGGTAGAGAATACCACAAAAAAGAATACTTACATCAGAAATTGGTAGTTCAAGAATCACTGCATCTGTATTTGCAGAAACAGGAGTTTGAAGAGCGGTGTTGATGAGAAGAATTCCGTTATTATCAAACCGGTATCCAACCGATTGACTGTCAGTTATTGCAACGCTTCGTTTTGATTTATGGTAGCAACATTTCAATCTCTTTTTCGGTTTTGTACCTGTGATTATTTTAATACAAATTTAACATTATTTTATTAATGGGTGCTACTGGTATATTGTTTTGCCTGAATAAGTCAAACTATTATCTAACGCAGTGGTTCCCAATCTTTTATGACTCGTGGCCCCCTTCCAGAGGTTTTCAGCACTCATGCCAACTCCCCCCCCTCCCCCCTCTGTTTATCATCCCAGTGGTATTTTTTAAAGTGTTATTTTGATTGGTAGATTCCAAATCCAATTATGTTTAAACAATTCATGCTCACCCTGTCAAATAACCTTATCGAGCATTGAAAATAGGAAGAATGGGGAGTGTTTTTGTAAAGTGAAAAGTAAAATCAGTTTTGCGACGAGCCTTGCGGCCCCCCTTCAACTGCTCTGTGGCCCACTTAGGCGCCAAGGGCCCCCAGTTAGAAGCCATTGAATTAACGAAAGCTAACAAATATAGATATTATTTTGAAGTAAGTGATTATGTTATTCTTATGTATCACTTCAATACTATCTCATACAAGCAGCCTTGTGGTAATGGCCACATACAGATCCAAAGTAAGAAGTAAACAAGGAAAAAGGGACTGCTCTACAATACACGATATTAATTTTCATAGTTCATAGTCATAGTTCATAGTCACAGACTAGTTGGGGGCACAAAACTGATATTACATTTACATGGACTTGATAAATATCACTGGAATGATAAACATGGGGCCCATGAGTGCTAAAAGTCCCTGGAAGGGGGCCAGGGGCAATAAAAGATTGGGAACCACTGGCCTTCACCCACTGCAGTTCAATACACAATAGGGATTTTCCTAGTGATATTGCCAAAATCAACTTACCATGAATTACTTGTTGTAGAGTAACACCAGAATTTTCATCGAAAATTTTTATCGTATTTTCTTTTGTAATTCCCAGTACTGCATTCAATGAGGCATGATATTCCAATTGCTCCATAGCACCAGCATGTGGCACGCTTTCATCGCAGAAGGAAAACCAAGTTTCCTCATCCATATTTTAAGTTCGATTGTTAGGTAATATCTATTTCCTATATAAAGTTGGAAAACATATGAGAAAGAGATGCCTAGTATAATCAATCTCGAAGTTATCGGTACTCACTACAGTACGGCCCCCAGATTAAAAGACATAAAGTATAACAGTGAGTGCAAAACCCTCTTTTACAAGAGGGTCTGGAACTCCATATCAGCACAACACGTCAAATCGGCACTGCGCAACAAACTAAAAGATAGCACAACCTAAAAATGTCACTATTGGATTCTTATGAAAAAAATAATTCTATTTACTGAAAATAAAAACCTTCCGTAGCAGTCAAGAGACAATTCATTTAAATTAATATCAAGACAAGCATGGTGCGATCTGACCCAACTGCCGTCATGCCCGACGTCCTCTTTTAAGAGACAAATAGAATGTTCGCCCTACTAAACTAACACTACTTACTTCGCTGTATTTCTTTATGGAAGTGGTCGGCAGTAACTTTGATAGACTCCGATTATGAGTTGAAAAAAAATTTGTCTCATATGGCAAATCTCAGACTCTCATTTGGTAACCAAGCCATTCGAAGTCAATTCAATCCATACAGTACGGCACACTATACAAATCGGGAAATAGTTGTCCTGTTTCAGAGAAACCCATTTTACAGATGATCAGACACCCCTCCTTCGGGAGACGTCTGGACATCGTTGTCCATCAATATCGGTAATAATACAGTATAATGAAGTTGCGCAAAATACTACAAAAAAGCGCAATCTGGTAACGTCATCATTGGATTCCTTGGGGAAAAATAATCCGATTTACAAAGGGAAAATGCATTGGAGAGCCTTTAGCAGAAAACGGCAATTTTGGTCATGTGACAGCCGCGATTAATTTAGATTATTATTGAGCATGGCGCGATATGAAGCATCTGAGGTGGTCCCAGACGTCCCTCGTTTGCGCTTTTTTGTAGTATTTTGCGCAACTTCATTATACTGTAATATTACCGATATTGAGGAACAACAATGTCCAGGCGTCTCCCGAAGGAGGGGTGTCTGATCATTTGTAAAATGGGTTTCTCTGAAACGGGACAATGTCACCCGATTTGTATAGTGTGCCGTACTGTAGTCAGTTCTTTATCGTCGGCACCGATGCCATTTCGGGCGATCGTACGTGTATCTGGCAAGCTCTATGACGTGATTGTGACGTCGTAGTGACGTAATTTTTGGATGGCGTAGTCGGGTGGGGGTTAGGCTTGACATGTCAAAAAATTGTTATGCTACGCCCACTAGAAGTACATTAGGTACGAAACTACACGAGACCCTATTGCTGGACCTTTTGTCGTCATAGTAGGATGGTTCACATAACCACTGATCGATAACGGCTCACTCCGCCATTCATCCATCTGTCCATGGTTTCGAAAACACCAATCTCATAGCCTATACCCGTGATCAGGATCAGGACATGGACTGCTGGACTGGTAACGGTACCGGTACCGTACGGTAATGCTGTAAAGCATGAATCTGAAAAACGGATGAAATACCGCTGTACCGTGGTCCGTGTCCGACATGACCCTTCATCTGCCCCGGGATAAATACCGGTACAGAAATGTGTGAACCCTGTCTGCCTGTCCTAATTCAGTAATTACAGAATTATAAAAATTTAATTTGTCAGCTACGGAGTTGAAATTAAAAACGTACCTAATGGACAGTTTTGGATTAGGCCTAACTGTACAATATGTGATCTCACCCTATAACAATAACTAACTAAAACTTTCACATCTTAATATCTGAAGGATAGATTGGTGGCGAACTGCGGCTGCTCTTACAGCCTTAGCGTATGACCTTGTTACCGTTTTCCGTAAGTAGCCAGGCTTGACGTTTACTCATGTACTCCTTAACTGAGTGTATAAGAAAACATGAAGTATAGAGACCCATTTCATTAAAAAAAATTTAAAAAAAAAGTAGAATTTAATAACTTTTATTCACGGAACTTGCCAGAAAGAGCAAAGAGGAAAAAACGCCAGGTCATGCGTGACCAGGTCCATTTCCTCGACCCTTCCAAAGTTATCAAAACCAAAGCATCTGTGGAATATTTGATCATGGAATCAATTCTTTAAATGTTTATAACTGTTACTTTTTCAAATTTTAATTAATTAATTTTTAGCAAAATATTGGCTACAATATTATCTGGCATCTTAATATGAACGTATTTCGCAATTACGACCACCAGTCGGTTAAGAGAATTTACTCAATCAAAGTCACGCGCCCTCACTCAGTAGAAGTACAGGGGACTCATGTATGAGTGAGGTTTTAGTCGACCATTGAGACTATGTATATTTTTATGGTAGCGCTTTACGGGCCGGCAAATGTCAGCCGACCCGAGATTTGAAGCAATTCGTCTAAGATCAAGAAAAACGAATTTGAGGTACCGATACTGACAATAGTGAAGATAGCCTATTAGTAGGGTGGATCACCTAACCGCTTGGTCGGTTGCGGTTCCTCCACCATCAAGTCAATGCATCTGAAACTAATAACTGGCTAAATAATCCTAAACCCGACATGGACTGGTAACCACACGAGAGGCCGTGGTTTGCCGTATGATACTATGATTGATCTGTCTTATCGACCTTCCTCTCTCCCGGAATAAATATGTAAATCCAATCCTATTGATGAATTACTCGAGGACGACTGAGGCATTACTAATTTGTAGATGGCGGGCTGCAATCAATATGGGTTCAAATCCAACACAATATTTCAATAGATAAAAAGTGCAGTAAATGAAACAACCTAAATTAGATGTCCCGCGAGTCCACGTACTTGAAATCTCACATTGCACCGGAAGAACGGTCAATGACGCTCAGAGTCTATCGCAGTGGTTTTCAACCGCCGGTCCGCGACCATCTTGCTGCCGGTACGCCGAATATATTGCAATATTAATTTATTACAAGGAAAGTATTGGCGACATGTCCATTAATTTAGTGATTCTTTAACTCCTATTGATTCGTAGTACGCGATATTCGTCTAACAACCAAAATTAGTGAGAGGTCCTCTGCCCATTTCAGGCCCTGAACGGCTGGATGTTCGTTAAGTCTATGACCGGTTAATTAGGTCATAACGGTGGCTAATGTCATAATGGAGCAGTTTGAAAGTACGGTACCTGATTGGGAACTTCGCAGTTCGCACATTCCGTAATTTGACAGTAGGCCTATAATTTAGCGAGGATTGATAGTAAAATGGAGGTACAAATATGCCCAGTCTGCGCCAAAATTCCTTCAAACGACGCAATGAAACCCGCAAAGCTGACGAAATCGTTGGATTTTCTTCTTTTGCACCGCCCACTTTTGTCTTAATTGCATTCTTTTGATAATGTTTTGTGTTTATGACATTTTTGGTTAATTTTAAAGGTCCGCCGGTCCGCAAAATTTGTTTTGAAATTTCACCGGTCCGTGAACTGAAAAAGATTTAGAACAGCGGTTCTCAACCTGTGGTACGCGTATCACTAGTGGTACACGGGAGCTTCCCAAGTGGTAAGTGATGATTAAAGCGATGATAAAAGCTATTCAGCTCTGACGGTGAATTCTCTCGTGATTTTGCACGCAATTAATACGTTGTTACTGCATATAATAAATACTTTGAACTATGCACGAAGGTTTAAAAATAGATGTAGTGCCACATAATATGCTACCGTATCGCGTTTCTTGTGCCATTGTTCCCCCCACAATTTTTTTTTTTTTCGGTTTAGAACAACTGTTTTATCGCGAATCCTATCCTGATTATTATCATTATATATATATGAATCACGGGTGTCGCTTCTTGACAACCAGATTGGTTTCTCGCGACTCCTTTCACCCCGAAATACCAGTTTTGATTTTGATGTAAACGTGGTAATCGCTCAAATAGCGCATGATTGCCACCAGGCATAATTATGTTGAGGATGAATAAAGCACAGTCGGTGTTAACAAAACGATTTAATTTGCCGACGTTTCGAATTTATATACGGGAAAACTTCATTCGGGAAAAATATGGAAAGGGAAGCACAGTAGGCTATCGTATATATGTAGAGCGGAGGAAAGGAAATATTATCACGGCAAATTACATCGATTTGTTAACACTGATTGGGCCTCATTTATCTTCCGCGTGGGAATTGCTTAATCTAAAGATAATACACTTGCACTGATGCCACTAAAAAAGAATGCCTGTTTGTTTATCATCCATGACGATGAGAAAGTGTGTTCTTGTCGGTGATTAGAAATTAATAAAGCAATGCCCAAATATATGGAAGCGCGGTTACGCTCAACTAAAATTGGAAAGTGCTCTGATGGATCAGTCTCTCAAAAACGTTGTGTCCCGATTGTGTGAATCTCACCTCGGCCCTCTGCCAAAGTATTATATCTATTCCGACTCAGAACATACTATACGAGTCCAACCTTATATGCTTACTCTAACTATTATATCTATAGATAGATATATATCAGCAATATATATCTACCCCAGCATAGAACAAGTGTGATAAATAGAGAACAAATGCCGGGTACAAGACTTGAAACACTGGCTTAGAACAGCTTCAAGCGACAACGGCTGTATACAAAGATTTATCCCATGATATGAATGTCGCTGCAAGAAAAATTACCCATAACTGCAGTATTTGCATATATATATAAATTATTTTTAATATTTAATATATATATCAAAAGCAAAAAGTCGTGATGTGCAAAAACAATTTAAAACAATAGCCTACTCTTGACACTTTTATGAAATGGTAAAACTCATTTGCCGGCGCTCCAGACGTGTGTGTACCAATGGGGATGTAACTAGTTTTGTTCGGGACGGAAGCCTATGGACAGGGGGTATTTTCACTTGGCTAATACAGACATTCCCCGAACTCATAGAACTAAAATATAGAAAATCGGAATAATTGGTCTACCCTGGTACACACACTACGGGAGTACCCACTTGCCAATATCAAATAAGTAAATAGAAAAATGGCGTCACAAAACCTCTTAAATTCGCAAGGAATAGGATACAAATGCCTCCCAAAACACAATATTGCAAATTTATAATTTACAGAAATAGGTAAGCAGGTAATTCAGTCTGTTCATCCACTCAAGATGAAATGGCGAAGCCAGTGGTTCTCAAACTAAACGTGGAATATCAATCCATTTTCCTCCAAACATTACTTTTTGTTTGCCAGTGTTCGGTATGTTCTCAGCTTTTTATTTAGAAGGGTGTTTTCAAATGTTGGAGTGCTGCGTATTTTGTTATCAATGATAAAACTATTTGTAGCTTATTAAAAGGTGTTACTTTTTTAGCTGTCCGTTTGCACCGGTATATAAACCACATTCCGGATATTTAAATACAATTTTATTCTCGTTTGGAATTGCAGTGCGGTGTCACCCCTTTCAGAATAGGGGGTGCCTGAAATTTGGAAGATGGATGTAGGACAATCACTGCCAGTGTTTAAACCATGACATAAAATGATTATAGTTGATAAAATTGACTTTGAGAGAGATTGGTACGATTGATTATATCGGACATTCAGCCACGTTACGTTTTGATAATTTAATGATGAAAAATAAAGCCCCCCCCCCCTCATTGCGACGTGAATGATAGAAAGTAAAGGGCATCATTGGTTTGGGAAGTTAGCTTGCTTTGGGCTGATCTAAATGGTAAAAATTCCAAGAAATCTTACTGTACCGAAAGCAATAGGTAAAATTATGGAAATAGGAAACAATATAAAATAACCAAGGCGTTTTCAACAGTCGCAAGCTACCAGATTTGAAAATTGTGATCGAGTCCGCGATGACAATATAGTCTGGCAAACGAGCAAAAATATTGACATTGACCAATGCAAAAAAACGGCATTCCTCTTGTGTCTAGAGCACCGGTTCTCAATCAGTGGACCATGGCTCACTTCTGGACCACAGAAATATTATTAGGTGGGCCGCAAACAGATAAAAAATTGCTAGAGTTATTGATAAATTTGTTAAACTTTGATTGAATGATGATGCTGTAAGTGGAAGTCTCTATATTTCTACGAAAAAGATTTTTTTGTTTGCAGATTTTATCTTGCGTGAGAGAGTTTCGTGCAACAAGTTGGCCACAAAGGATTGAGAACTACTGGTCTAGAGGTGAAAATGGTATCGGGCATGATATCAAGAAATCTACATATCTTTAAGACATGGCTCACTAAATAGGCTATGCAACTTTTCCATAAAATGCACATATAAATAATAAACGTTATAATAAATATTATTTGTAAAAAAGAAAAACGATATATATTTCGACAAAAAATAAATGAATTTAAAAAAAATCAGTAAGTCTCTCACAATAAAACTCTCACAATTTAGTGTGGGCTTTTTCATGTTATGTATAATTGTTTAAACACAATTTATTTCATGGACACGAATCACAGACATAGAAAAGTATTTGGAAATTGGGAACATAGGCTTTATGTAAAGTCCAAATTATGATGCCATGAAATGACCTCTATTTTTCGAACATACTGTTTTAAATAAAAACGTATCTAAGGTGGTCGAATTTGAACGTTGTGAAAATTGCAATAAGAGAGCGATGCTCAAATATATGGACACTGAGACCAAAAGAGAGTACTTTTCGTACCGTACCTGCCAGTATCAATTAATTCCCTAGTTTCGCTTAGCGGTGAGTCAAATCGGAAACAGTCGTCCCGCTTGGCGGATTAAAAACTGTGTTCCCATGGGGAAAATAAAAATATAGTCAAATTCAATATGAAATATCTCATAGGATTCATAGAAAATTTAGAAATGAATAAAAGTAAAAGCCTTCTAGCGAAAAATACAATCTCTAACCACTGGAAATTTCGAAGTAATTGATCCTTTAGTGAATGAGGAAAGCAATTTTCGCATAGCAACAAGAAGAAGAATAAGACCAGCAACAGAATAATAGCAAAACGATCCATAGGTTGATTTCGTGTCCAATAAAGTTCCATTATTCTGTGCGAAACTCTCTCTAATTATCGTGTCAGACTATAGACGTGTTGAAGGCCTCATAAAATCACATACCCATTTGATTTTGCATTATTGATAGTGGAAATACGTCATTAGTCTCATCCCAGTTCTCTGACTTTCTCTTGGTTTGGACATTTCGAAAATCGCTCGCGTACATTGATCTGGAGACCCGATAATAAGTGCCTTCTTGTAAACGCGAGTCATAGCCTACTCGCTCGGGGGCGCTAGTGGATCGTCTTAAACCCGCTCGCAAAACTGGAGAAGCAAAATCGCCGTAAGGGCGTATTGGGGTGAAAATTGAATTGTTCAAACGAACGGATCGATTTTTTCTAACGCTTTTCTTTCGTTTGGTACTTTTACGAGATTTTCCAGTAAAATGCCGCCTCGCTGCGCCCCAGCGAGAATTTTTGTTCGCTACTGAAAAATTAGTAGATGAATGAGCATTATTTGAATTTGTCTCTCGCAGTGTCGACTTATTCGAATAAGATTTGCTGATTTTTTGTCGCGAATTCGTTACTCTCAGAGTTGTTTTTAAAGCCCCCCACATTCTTCTGCCATTTCCGGGTTTCTCATCTTCGCTGTCGGAATCGGCACGTTTGTCTTCCACAGAGTTTACTTCGTCACTGATCCTAAATGAGACATTTGTCGAGGTTGGAGGCTCAACTTCAGTTGTGACGTCATGACCTCCTACGTTATTTATACTCTCGCCATAATAATCATTTCGTATTGAACTCGCTAATATTCCACTGTACACGTGTCCAACATGTTTTAAATTGTCTTTTACGTAAACGATTACGTCTTTATGGTTACGTCCATTCGATAGTCTGATATCACACATATCTTTGTCGTCACCAGAAACGTCAGAATCGTCATCATCTGACGTCATACTCGAGCACTTTCGCTTTAAAGAATTAATCAAATAGTCGACGAACTGCTTGATAAATAACGAAATCATGTTGAATAGGGAATACACGCAACAGCATCCGATCACCAATAGTAACCCGTCTATGATGTGATAAAGATATCGATTTATGTTTTGGTATGAATGTTCCTGAAAGAAAATAAATTTTAAAAAATGAAATCTTCGATACAAAATACTTAAATATAAATTAAATAGTATAAATTAGAGAGGAATCAAAGTTTAAATTGCTGAAAATCCAAGAAACCAGGACGAAATGTCACGTTTCTGAATTATGACGCCTTATTTTGTATTCAAGACGGCAAATTTTGTATTGCGCCATGAACATAAATCTTGGCGCCATATTTAGAAAAATTAATTCATTCCATTCCCCTTCGTCTGCAGATGGTGCATCGTGATAAGCGTTGGAAATACGCTTGCTATCGCAACCCTGTGTGGGTTCAAAAGTGATATCTTATTCTTATCAATATACTTTACCTGGCCACTAGTGAGATCGCCAAATCCGATTGTGCTGTACGCCGTTATGGTGTAATAAAAGGATGTTAAATATGACCAATCAGATTCCATCACGTGATACATTAATGACGTCATAAATACAATGAAAAGTGTGATTGATGACAGTGCTAGAAGAACGTGGAATGGCGACGCTTTGTATGATTCTCTCTTTTTTCTTTGGCCGAATCTATCTGTAACAAAATACGAATACTTGGAATTTTCACCAATAACTTTAGTTATGTGAGATGGACTACTACTTCACAAGTGTTTTCCTGACCGTCTTGACCTGAAATGCTTCAAGTTATGGGTAAGTACCACCATAAATTCATTTACCTACTGTAACTCTTGTCATTTCAGTATTGTTCCATAGTTTGGTTAGAGATTAGAATACTCCCGAAGTATGTGAATCAAGATGGCGGGCACCGAAACGTGATATGTATACCAGGTTAGGGTTAGGCCAATATTTCATTCCAATTTTCCTTATTTTAGTTCCATCACGATTTCGGGGACTAGCCAAGTGACTTCCATAGTATTTGTACCTGAAATTATGGCCTAACCTGGTATACATGCTACGTTCCGGTTCCGCCATATTGGTTCACATATTTCGGGAGAACCGAGATTAGTTGGGCAGCCCAGCCGTGTCTGCTATACGCTAAATACGTCATTGAATACGAGCACTTACTTCTAACTATCTTTGGCTTTGATTTCCTCTTTGACTTGACCCATGATATGAACTTAGTGAAATATGTGATGAATCTTGACAACCAAGTATTGAAAAAGAGAAAAACTGCGGGACATCCGAGGAGACAGTAGATTATGAAAACGATTCGCCCAGCTGTCGTCTTGGGTGTTGCAACACCGAAACCTGGAAAAGAAATTCAATTTGAACGCTGTGGCCCTGAGGTTAGAACGCTGATTACAGGTTTGACATCTCGAGGTAAAATACAATGTATGCCGCATCCTCTATTAATCTTAATGGGTGATAGGGTTATACAGACTAGGGTAGGATATCTCAAACTGGGACCTAGGGGGTGACATAGCGATACACTGGGGGCCAGGAGCAAGGACCTTCTTCGCTAGGTAACCCCGCCAGTACAAAATTTTCTTGAAGTAAATTGTCTAGTTTTTTGACCATGGTTCATTTTTGCATGGTGAAGTGTGTGTATCAATATGGAGGTAACTAATTTTGTTCGCCTACTTTACATCAAGTTGTGTAAAGGGACTGAAACCTATGGGCAGGGGGATATTCACTTGGCTAACACAGACAGTCCCCGAACTCGCAATAGAACTAAAATAAGGAAAATCGGAATAAAATTATGGCCTAACCCTAACCTGGCACACATACTACGGGGGTATCCTTTTTACTTTCGTTTACTGGGTTTTTATTTTAAACGCGGTGAATATAGAATAACTGATAGAAACTCAATAAACACGAAAAATGGCTTGTCATTGCTGATTGATGCAGATGGAAGAAAACTCGTTGAGAAAATTTAGTTCCGAGTGTAGTTGTGAAAATCACAGAAGAATAAACATAGATAGATAGAAACAGAAATTACTTCTAAGAGAGTTTGCGTGTCCTCGCTTTGAGCAAATTTTTGTGAAGAAAGAAAAAAAAATACCACAAATCAACGCTCATCACCTATAGTTGTAACCACGGTTCCACAGAATGTAAACGCGCCAATGAAGCTCCATTTATTAGTGTGCGATTCTTCATAATATAAATCACTCGCTGTATATCCGTTTAAGACCAATAAATCATATTGAAGAAAAAGACTTGTCAGTTTTTCCAAAGAAACGTTCAATTCTAAAGACATATTCCGAATTTCTTCCTTCATAATTTTTCTCAGTTCAATCTCGTTCGGTGCTTCTATTAAGGAGAATATAATCGCTCCCAGCATCAGATAAATTACAATAAATACTCCGAGTAGAGGAAGAAATAACCGACTCGGCTCCTTTACATTCTCTGATGACGTCATTGTTGACGTCACCTAACCATTGGTGCTATATATAAATAGTTTTTGAGTTTATAGCTAAATGCTTTTGAACTATACTTGACTTATAGCATATTGAATATTAATCTGAAAATATTTAATATTTGTTAAAATCGCCCGTCGACTATTTTTTTTTTGATGTGGGGAGGTGGCCGCCTCTCGCTTGCATTGATTCAAAAACTAAAATCCTTTGTCAAAAGTGGATGAGACTTGACTCAAACTTGAGAAACATTTGTGAGATTCCGTTATCGAATCGAAAGTTTCAATTTTAATTAGCATTTGTAGAATTCCCTACCGTAAATGTAACCTCGATGACGCAGTTCAACTTGATAACAAAAACAGAAAATTTAGATAATACAACAGCGGTTATCAGGGGAATTAGCCTTTTCTTAGATCCATCATTACTGAATCTACCATTTCGTAAAAGCTATCGGTCTATTCGACAAAAAACACAATTTTTGTACCTCAGACGATAGAAAATTGCAAAAACATTATGGGACTTTGAAAGAATTTATTTAACGTTATCTAAAAGATTTTTTAATGCTATTAATACAATTTTTACAAACATTTTTTTATGTTTGTCTAACAAACCCTTGATACATAAACCCCCATAATATCTTTGAGAGGCAAACTTTCAGTGTTGTTCGGAACGCGATTTTGTGGCATTTGCAGTGAGACACACATTGTACATTTTTCTCCATATGTGATCGATTCACAGATTACCCGACGTTTTCTGTCTTACTATCGTTGCTTCTCTACAAACGATTCATCCGATGTAGAAGAAAATATGATAGAACTGCAGTGTAAAGACCAATCGCCTGACAAATTCACATTTCGACAGAGTATTTCGAATTCCCACGAAGTTAGTGGGAAGTTACCTGCTACCTTCTATGAAGAGTTACTGAGAATATAAATAATTATAGCGAAAGACTAGAGCGGCATTGTACAAGCATAATCTATCAACAAATGCCTATCTTTCAATTCCACTTCAGCTTGCACCCACGCGAATTGCCTTTTGTTGACCTCGCATAGCTATGTGCGACCAGGCGTCAAAATAATTGAGATAAACAGGCGTTTTATGTGAAAAAAAAATTGTTTTTCCTAAGAATCGTATCGTGTATAGTATTGTTTAACTTCTGTCCTCGTAAACTAAACGTGTTTATTGTTTTTAAAAAAAGGGGAGGGAGCCTGTCCTGTGGTAGCGTTCTAGAATCTGGAACATGTCATTTTTTATGATGTTTTCCACCCTTGGCAATGTTTTGAGCAAGTGGTCACAGATATACAGAAAGCTACTATTGTTTTCAAATAACCGAAATCTTCCATGTTCGGCACAATCTACCAAATGTTATCCCTCCTAAGTTAGATGGTGGGCATCGTAACTCCGCGTCACAAACATAATTATGTTCCTCTTTCGTAATACTAGGCCGCTTCTTCTAGTTGGTTCACTAGTGTTTTGTTTACTGAAAAATGCTATTGGGCGGACTCTTATCAAATTGTGTCATACCAAAGTATAACTGACAAAACTGATAAATAAAAACTTCTAAATATTTGTTATAATGCTTATATTACATCCCAAAAGCGAAATCACCAGAACCATTTAAAATTTAAGGTGGATGTCAATATATATTAATGAATCAATGCACTGATTTCCCTAGCCCCCCTCCTCGCTGAAATTTTAAATTCCCCTCTAAGATGGTAAGTCAAATACATAACACATTTTTATAAGCTACAAATAGTTTCGTCGTTGATACCAAAATATCTACCACCCCTCAAATTTGGAACCCCTTTCCCTAAATTGAAAAGTTGGGAAGCATACTGCTTCAATGTTACACAAGCAATACCATCAAAGATACTTATAAAATCCAAATAATTTTACTGATATTTCTAACAGTCAAAGAAAAAGAAACCGATGGCCTATTTCCTATAATTATACGCTTCCTTGCACCAGAGACGTCAATTTTTGAGTCATTTTTAATATTAAATTGCGATAATATTTTATTAATCGTCCTCGCAATTTGCAAGCGAAGTTTTTGTCTGATCGCTATGGCTATAAACAAGCACCACATAAAGATACACAAACTGATGTTTTTATATTTTACTATATGATCAGTAATTCATTTTTTTACCATATGGAAAATACGAACGATACATACACAAAATAAAGAAATATAGGAAAAAAACGCACTTCAGAGTGAAGGTACATCAACTGAATACCGGCTAGTAGCGAATACAATATCGAATTTTGACTGGGGAAATGAAACAAAATAAAAGTACCTAAATTGGAGTTTTTGAGGATCTTTTATAAACACTCCCACCAAGGCTCAAAATAAGAAAATTAGTAATTATCCAGTTTGGGTTAGGAGTGCAGATTGCGCTGACAATCATTCATAACCCTAATACTAACCCCAACTAGATAACTACTAATTAGTTATTACTTATCGATCTTTCGATTGGTAAGTATGTTGATAGGTATTTGTTTGTTTCTCTGTTAGATGCACGTGATATATCACGAAGGCGTGGTTGAATCTCCTCCAAATTGCATGAGCATTCATCATATCTCGGACTAGAAGCCTATTGATTTTGGATGAATTATGTCGTATAATTAGCGAGTTATCAATTAATTAGTGATGGGACACGCGGTGTCACTATAGAGTCATGAATCGGAACCGCAGTTTCGATCGATAAGTCTTCGGTCTCCGACCGATATTCTGGTTTGAAGACGTGACGGGGTGTTTTCCTCAAATCTCACATTTTTGCATTAGTGGCAAGGGCTTTGTGCGAAAGATCCGCTTTTGGCCTTGTCTATCAGGCTTCTGTCCGAAATTGTGGATTATTAGAAAGTTTACAAGCAAGTCCGAATTCGGACTAAATAAAAGTTGACTGATTTGAAAATTTCTTCATTTCGACTCTTTGCTGACAAGAAAAGGGAAAATTTTCCACTGAGCAAATGTTTGCTTTACAAAGCATGAGTCCTAAAAGATTTACAAACTTTGTGAAATATTACAATAGTATAATATATTACCAGAATTCTGACAAATTACACATTTATTATCCTAGCTAGGCGTTGGAAAATATGACGAACCACGCTTTGAAAACGTAATGTTCGAACTGCGCGAGAATGAAATTTTACAGCGCAATTGGTTTGGTGGTACTGCGCAATGGCGAAGTTGCACTAGAGAAGCGTTTTTGAGAGGGCGTTAAGCTAATTAATGATAAAAATATTAGATAGATTTGATATTTTCCGCCTTATTTCAAATATTCAAATTTACACTTATTTCATTATTTACGTCCCATCCACGTATTTTTTTTAATAAAACATATTTCGCCTTATTAACTTATATTTGTAGCTCATTGTTAGTTAGTTATCTTCGAGGTGGGGCGCGAGACTTTGCCGGGCGCGGCTCAAAAGTTTGAAAACCACTTGTCTAGAGCAGTGGTTCCCAAACTTTCTAGAGTTGAGACCCACTATTTGTTACCACAGCTTACGGAGACCTATTTAACTTTAATAAATTAATAAAACATTGATGGAGGAAACAAATTTATTTTCTCAAATTGAATTTTCAGTGAAGCTAGTGAGAAAGATGAGCTTGTTTCTTGCTATTTTCCATAATAGACTTGACATTTATTTCAATTTCAGATAGTTTTAGACGTAAAAAATTGAAAAAGTTGCGTTTTATTCCCAAATTTGCTTTTAAATTTGCTTTGCCACCGATCCTAATAACCAGTATAATTAATCAAAGCTTTCTACATCTTTTCACGATCCACTGAGATTCCTCTTGCGACCCAACAGTGGGTCGCGACCCATAGTTAGATTTTGGAGTCGTTGTAAAAAATGTCGGCTTCCTGCGTCTGACTCTCTGTTGACTGTCTAAGAACCTCAACTGAATTGGCAAAAAATACGAATTCATGCGTAAATCTATCGATTTTACGCCTATGATGATATATTAATACATGTATTACTTTGTATATAACGTTCCAACAATATGACATTGAAAAGTTTAAAGCGGTTTGAGTTATGAGGCTGAGACCGCCTAATTAATTTACATATATATTAATATTTTGAAAAAAAAACATTATTGTGGCGCGACTTGGAATTAAAGATATATAGTGTATTAAGTATACCCATCCTTGAATTTAAGGTCAGTACCGATAACAAGGGCTGGGCATTGTCGAATACCTGATGATTTCAGAATCGAATATTTTTTCGAATCAAATCTCGAATACTAGGACGATTTGTAATTGTATGTAACTTTTTATTGTAATGGGTTCTTCAGACACATAAGAACGTAGGTGTTCCGCAGTCCTATAACATAAACTTCATGAGACCATCGAAATAAATGCGCTGGCTTAGCTGTCAGCAAAATGAACTCCTTTCCTCGCCTGTTACATGGCCATGTCTTATCCAAGCTATGTTTTAGCTATTAGCCCACCAGTATTAACTTGAATTATTTCCAAAATCATTTCTATCTTAGCGATTAAGCGGATATAAAACTCTTAATTTAAACAAGAGAGCTGTGCTCAAATATATGGACACGTCACAAGGTGTCGCTATTTTTTATTCTGACACATAAAAAACGAATCTCTTGAAGTCCACAGTAATTCTCAAAATAAGTAAAAGTAATAGCCTTCTGGCAAAAAATTCAATCTTTAACCACTGAAAATTTCAAAGCAATTGGTCCAGTATTCGAAGAGAAAAGCGATTTCATCATGACGAATGAGAAGAATAATAACAAGAACAACAACATAATATTGAAACGATCGTTATGTACACTGACGTGTCCAATAATTATTTCACTCAAATCACCATTTTCTCGCGCCTCCACATTTTAAACGCCAGACCATCTAACTAACCAACATACATATAAAGCTACATATCTATCGCGATGGGAAACCTATATAGTTCTCAACATTGTCAGTGGAATGCTTCGTCTAGCTGTTTTTCGTACAATACTGTATTAACTTAAATTGTTTTCGATATTATTTTAATCGTATCACTAATATCTCACTCAGCTGCAATAAAAGTCGTATACATAGCTCTTAACATGTCACTCGCTGCTTGTAACGCCCCTGTAAAAAGTCTTCCTACTCTTAGTAGAGCTTTGCACCTAGACTTCAGTAAATTTTCATTATAAGAACATGTTAGTAATTGTACTGACATCTTTATTGCAATGAAAACCGGGTACTCCTGAAGTATGCGCACCAAGATGTCGCATAACCTGAATCCTAACCTTGTTCACAACCTGAGTTCAGGTTGTGCGCCATCTTGGTGCGCATACTTCAGGAGGTCCGAAAAACGTATATGGGCTATTCCAAGTGACACTACAGGACAATTCCAGATATTTTGCAAGTTGTTGGATGCAATATATTTTTACATTTTCAGCTACATGTTTTGTTTCATTGTCCAATCACTTGCTTTATTGAATATGTAAAAAATTGCACAAAAGTTACACCCAAGTCTTACTTAGTAGATAAAAAAAATATAGTAAAATATATATAGTAAATATATATATTCTGGTGCAGTAGCTGAACTACTCCTCTATGTGTTGCTCAAGTTACTTAATGTAACACTGTAAATCCATGCCAATAATGTGCATATTGTATGTGATACTATAGGACAGGACACTACAGGACATTTTCCACGGCCTCTATCATCTCTTGAAATTCTGGTAATAAATCGTTAAATAGGTGAAGAAATGTCCTACAGCACTGCAAACATTTAAACTTTTTTAACTTAAATCCAGTGCGTCAATTCCATATGAAATAACTGTACCACACAATCAAACCCTTTGTGTCAGGAATCATCACAAAATATGTCAATTATACCAAAATTTCTACATTTCAGGCCATTTTTTATAAACCATCAAAAACCTGGGTGAAATTTTAAATTGTTCGATGAAATGAATGCAGTCCAATAAAATTCCAATGTCTTTTGATATCAGAAATAAAAAAACTTTCACTACACTTTTCAAAAAATTGATGGAATTCAACTTTTGCTTGGAATGGCCCATATATGGTATATATAGCTCCGTGGTCATGTGTAACTAATCCACCAGAATTATTTCTACCCTAAGTTGAAAGCTTTAAATCTAGACTAGCAAAATTTGATCAAAAATTGCCTAATTTCCGCTTCGACTACATTTCAGATGCTGCTCGTATTACCTGCTACAGGTTTACTTAACTTGATTGAATCACAGCGCGCGCTTCAAACAGTGCAAAGGAAACGTTGGCGATGACGAATATTTTGTTACGTCATAATCTGTAAACAGATGATTCGTCTGCGGTGAGCTAAAAGGAAATATTGCTTTGATTGATGATTTTTATATTTATATTGTCTTCAAAATTTATTTCAATTATTATATTTTTTTTTCAATTTTCGCTCTGAACATGACGTTTCGACCAGCTGTCACTGACACAAGAAGTTTTAGGACGTAATTTTCGAGTCTCAACTAGGGCTGGCATTTCGAATCGAATAGTGAATTATTCAAATTAATTCAGACAAAGATTTCGAATTGCCTTAATCTTGTTCTTTTGTCCGCCATAGGCCGAGGTGAAAATTCCTTCCCTTTTTATTGGAGGGATTTTTAAAATGCAATCCTGTCTTTTCGTCTTTGTGAGTTATTTACTCGCAGTCACTGATAAATAAATATTTTATGAGGTCCTTTCTGCGTCTTAAATCCGAGCAAATCGTTGGGCCACTGCAGCAGCATTGCATGTCATGTTTATTACACCATAGGGGAGGTGGCGGGCATGTGGTTTAATCCCGGAATCTTGAACATAAAGAGCAACGGATTTCAGACCACTTCTGGACCACAGAAACATTTCGAGATGGGCCACAAAGCGATTAAAAATTGATAGAGCTTAGTTAAACTTTGATTGTAGTAGCAATGAATGATGATGCTGTCTATCTTTGCAAATTTTTTTTTTGTAGTTTGCTCCTTGCTTTCTCCTTGCTCTTATCAGGTTAGGGTTAGGCCATAATTTTATTCCAATTTTACGTATTTTAGTTCTATTACGAGTTCGGGGACTAGTCAAGTGACTCCCGTAGTATTTGTACCTGGAATTATGACCTAACCTGGTACACATACTATGTTCCGGTGTCCGCCATCTTGGTTCACATACTTCGGGAGTACCACATTTTTTGTGCAACAAAAGTGGACAACGAAAGAAATAGTTGAGAACCACTGTACTAGACAGAACATTGTGCAAAATGGTTCTTTTACACTCTATTACGCAAATTAATTACATCTCAGTATAATTAATCACTTGAGCCTAGACACCGTAACGTTTGTCAATACAATCGACTTTGCCAAATAATTATGCCAAATAAAAATGATGTATGGTCTCTTATTGATCGATATATCTAATAAAGCCATAATTATCATTTACATAAGCGATTGCCGCAGCTGGTGTAAACGCTTATCTAAGTCCATTTTTGATTATTTTTAGAAAAGAGGGGGTTCAAAATATATGACGTCATATCTGATTACGTCACTGGGCCATCATAAAATGTGCCTATTCATATATTCAACCTAAATTACCCCGTTTTGCAGTGTAATAAAGCTGTCTTTTTAGCTTTAAAAGTAATAAAGTAACGTAATAAATTTAATCAAAGAGCTATAACGACAACAGACTACAGACAAATAATATTGAATTTCAACGTGGCTGTGCGTGCTCGTCATTTGTCTTTCTCAACCTCAAATCATTTATCGATCATAAATTTTTAGCCGAGTATTTGAATGTAATATTTTAGTCGGCAAGAATTATCTACTATTGAGACTTTTAACACCTAGTTTTCTTTTCAATTAAAACACTAGTCCTCTTAGTGTAATCCTAACCCAGAACATGTCGAGAATACGACTGTAATTCGGTACTTTGCCATCTGCTATAAATCATATTCTAACTATATCGCCTGAAGTTTTATATTGATACCCTAATACTGAATATACCATGAATCGGCTACTATTGCTTAACCCAATAGTTTTGGATCTCTCCATTCTCGCTATGCATAAAGGTGTGTTTCCTTTGTATGTTCACTTTATGAAAGGTCATTTTTTCCTGGACTCGATGTCTATTTTAAATCTTAACAGGCCATGCATGAGTCATCCCACTTTATATTCTAACTCTAACCATTTGCCTCACGTTTTATATCTACCCTAACCCATAATATACCATGAATTCAACTTCATATGCTTACTTTAACCCTTTTTCCTAAAGTTTGTGTATCTATCCCAACCAAGAACATTCCACGAATCACAATCCATATGCTTACTTTAATGTTCCGACAAAGTTTTATATGTATCCTAAACAAGAACATGCCATGAATTCCACTTTAAATGCTTAGCAGTATGCACTGTATACCAACGCACTATGTACAAAGGTTGCTATGAATTGACTAATCCGAAATCTTTAAAGCGAATTAAAACGTCAAAACAAGACGTATATCATAAGACAAACGCTTACATCGACTGACCGATGTTTTATCCCGATAAATGTTATTACAATTGAAATCAATCTAATATGTTAAATGAATTGGATCTCAAATATTTTGAATTAGTATTTCATCTGGAACCACCAGCTAAGGCTTTAAACAAAATTTTCTCAAGCTGGGCCCTCGGCCCGAAAGGGGCCACGGAACGGTTCTCTGTGGTCAAGATTTTATTTCAAGCTGGACACTCGGCCCCCAAAGGGGCCACGAAATAGATTTTTTCAAGATGTGCCATAGAACCTCAAAAGGACCGAGGTACGGTTCTCTGTGGGTCAATATTTTTTTCAAGCTGGGCCCAGGGCCCCAAAGGGGCCACGGAACGGTTATCTTTGAGTGAAGATATTTTCAAGCTTGGTCCAGGGCCACAAAGGGGCCACGGAACGGTTATCTGTGGGTAAAGATATTTTCAAGCTCGGCCCATGGCCCCAAAGGGGCCGCGGAACGATTATCTGTGGGTAAAGATATTTTCAATCTGGGCCAAGGGCCCCAAAGGGGCGCCGAAACCGTTTTCTGTGGGTCACGATTTTTTTCTGGGTCCGTATTGTTGTAAACTGCTTGCCTGAATCAGTCTGAAATGATACGGAAATACGTTTGTGTTAGTGTTCAGCAGGACACTAAATTGCATAGTATGCATGGGTATTCCTGCTACAGCATCCTTGCATTATCCGCATACGGATCCAATAGCACAGAGGCATTGAGGAAGGATTGGGAGTTGGTCTCGCGTAACCTCTACTGATAGTTATCTATTGTCGGCTTTTCACTTATAATCTATTCTTGTGTTTCATGAAATTAAACAAATAGGTAACTTCAATACAGAACGCAAAACTTCCGAAATCTATAATTCATAATTTAATTAAGCGGAAACTTCGTTAACAAGCGCTCACAAAATATTTAATGAATTCACTCACGGTAACGCGATCCGGGTTTATAACGGTCGGGAATATTTACTGTGGTTTCGTACGAAACTTGCTTGATCTAGTTTCATTTTACCAAACGTTGGTAATTGTTAGACGTATGGACTTCGCCTTTAACCCGAAGCCACAACAAGACAAAAAGGTAGTTCGCAAAATTTAACGATAACGAATGTTTAGCGGTTTCAGATTTATTAGCCTACTGTTTGGCCACAGCTAGGGTTGCCAACCGTCCTTTATTTCGAACGACAATCCTTTAATTGAGCTTTTCGGTCCTTGTTTTTTTTTTGGCATTTAGATAAGATGCTAATTGTCCTTTATTCCTTCCAACGTCGTTTTGCCCGATATTTATATTACTTTGTTTGATATTGTTCCGTTCTTGAAAAATCGCCTCCGTTTATGTATTTGCAAGCTTTTAGTTATTCTTTTTAGTTTCGCTTTGGTCCGGCTGAAATAGCCAAAGAAATAACAATTTCATTAACATTGTTTGGGTCAATGTTAAATAAACATTAAATGGCAAACACATAAAGATTGTTTTAATATATCTTTTTAGCTTGTATATAATTTTTATTTCACTGTTTTATATTGTTCTTTCCCGCAAATTACAAAATAAATGATGACGGTAATATATGTCCTTTTTGAAACTTTTCATAGTTGGCAACCCTAGCTACAGCACAACTTAGCATTATTTGTGCAAAACTTGCTTGATCTAGTTTCATTTTGCCGAACGGTGGTACCTGTTAGACTTATAAGCTTTGTCTTTAAATCCGAAGTTAAAACACGGAAAACAAGTAGTTAACACTACAACACAAGTGGTTTTACATTATATATGAGTATTATACTGTTGGGCCGCAACAGAAAATAGCATTTTTCATACTTATTGGACACGAAATAGACCTGTGGGTCGTTTTGTTATTATGTTGTTATTTTTCTTCTTGGTATTTTCCTTCATGTCGTTATGAAAAAATCGCTCTTCTCTTTAACTACTGGACCAATTGTTTTGAAATTTTCAGTGTTTAAAATTGTAGTTTTCGCCAGAAGGCTATTTATTAGTTTTACATGTCCATAGCATAGACCGTGTTTCCCGGGAAATAGGACAGGTCTTATTTCAATTTTTGGTTTCGAAAAATAACACAAGGGCTTATTTTGGGGAGGGGGTGTCACTTATTTTCGTCATTCAGTCGTTTATTCTCTCACACGTTTAAGATGAATTCATCATTTAAAATCATTTTTAAAATTCAAGCTAGGTTTTATTTTCGGGGATACACGGTATTTGAGCATAGATCTCTTGTTTTATATGACGCTTACTTATGTCTTTTGCATTGATCAAGGCGCTGTAGAACCAGCCACTATTAGTAATATCATTATGAAATAAATGTTGGTTTCGTGCGAACCTTGCTTGATCTAGTTCGGTAATACCAAACGGCGGCGGTAGTTGTTAGACGCCAACTAATAGTCTTAAAGCAGCACAAACCAAAGAATGACTTTCAAATCACAAAACACCACGCTATTATAGGACGAACAGTATACGTCAGCAGGGTCAAATGACGTGACTGTTTAATTCATTTCTAGAATTTAGGACACAAATCACCACAAGTATCTCACACAAAAAAGTCTCACAAAAATTAAACACAAAAGCTTAGCGGTTTTAAATTATAAACATACCGATACTAAATGACGAACAGTATACGTCAGCAAGGTCAAATGGCGTGACTGTTTAATTCATTTCTAGATTTTAGGACACAAATCACCACAAGTATCTCACACGAAAAGTCTTACAAGAATTAACAACAACAAAAGCTTATCGGTTTTAAATTATAAACATGCCGATGGGCCACACCACAAAATACATACGAACCACGCAGAAAGCTTGACCTCCCGTGCTTACTCTAAAGCAGTGGTTCTCAAACTTTTTAAGCCGCGTCCCCTTTTTAGAATTTGTTAAATATCACGCCCCTCCTCAAAAATAACTAGCTAACAATGAGCTACAAATAACAGATAGTAAGGCGAAAGTCTGTTTCATTAAAAAAAAAAATACGTGGATGAAACGTAAATATCCGAAATAAAGAAATGTAATATCCAAAATAAGGCGGACAAGATCAAATCCAACAAATGTTTTTATGTTAAATTAGCTTACCGCCCCTCAAAAAATTAACTGCGCCCCCCGTTTGAGAACCACTGCTCCAAACATTTCCCGGGAGTCTCACGTTATTTCAACCCAGAACATACGAAAAATCTCATTCCTGGACATCTGTGTCTGAAATCAGCTATTGATATAATATGTATTTTCTGCGACGCTTATTCACGTCGTTCGCTCTGAACTACGCCCTGTACAACCAGCCACAAGCATCTCACGCTATGTAAGAAACTATTATTGTTTGGAAGGATTCCAGCCGATGTAAATATGAAAGACATTGTCGCCATGACTATTATAACTATATGCCTGAATAACGCGACCAACAAGCTGAAAATTGCAGCACGAAAAGTCATACTGGCAAGAGAGTTATACAAATAATTTTAACAATGGTTGAATCATGAGCTTGACTGAAATATGACCGGCTTACTGCTTACCAGCTAAAACTACCTCTTCATAGACTTGTTCTGAGGCAAAGCGATGGGAAACTCACAAAGAAAACACTTGCTTACTGCATAATACAAACTCCTCTGCAATTAACTATAAAAAATCGACCTAAAATTCCACCTTTTCTTTGATTAGTTAGCTATTCTGTACATTCCTACAGAAATTTGTTTTAAGTCAGTGGTTCTCAGAAGGTGGGGCGAACTCCCCCCGATTTTCGTGGAAAATTTTGTGTGGGCGCGAAAAAATGAAAAATATTTGTTAGATTTGATCTGGCCCGCCATATTTTGGATATTTACATTTCTTTATTGTTTAGATTTAGAGATTACGATTCCATCTACGTATTTTCAACGTGTTTTTGAAAAAAAAAACATACTTTCGCTATACTATGTGTTATTTATAGCTTATTGTTAGCTAATTATTTATAAAATGGAGCGCGAAACTTGGGCCCGGCTTGAAAAGTTTGAGAACCACTGTTTAAGCAAAAGTACCTTACATCCCATAATGCGAACTTCTAAATTTACTGAAAATTAATATATCTCCTCTCAAATTTTCACTCATTTCTGATTAGCTATGCAATCTACATGTACATTGACTTGCTTTGAGCAAAACTGACTGAAAAACAACATGGTTGCCTGCTGTACATTTGTACCTAAAAACCAGCAGTTTCATATAAAACCTTTGTTTGAATTTATAACAATAGTACGGACGCCTGGGGGCATCGTCACGAATATACCAAATAAGCTATTGTCAGAATTTCTAAAAATATTCCGATACGCAGAAAATCTTAAAATACAAGGGGGAAATATTTTGGTCATAAATTTTGCCAACTGTCAAATCTTGTCATGTGTGATAAATCAACCTAGCTTCTATATGTTTGATTCTAATCGCTCAATTCTTGAACGCGATGGTCAAGCGGTTAAACATGAATTCCGGCAACTGTCAAATCTATGTGATAAATCAACATGTGTGCAAATATGTTCAATTCCTGGGATTAGTGGTTACGGCGTTAGGCCTGACTAACTTTACCTGACTAACGGGTACTCATATTGGATTTAAATCCCCCCTCTAATTAAGCCCCCACCTTATCAAGGGTGTTATAAATTGGATAGCACATATCGGGTTTAAATGACTTCATGGACATCCTGTATTCACTCTTTTATTCATTCGATTGCCGTCTAACCATATGCGTGCCATCAAATGATTGACGTACACTTGGTAAAAAACTGTAAATTTAATACAGATTGGATGATAATAAATCTTATCATACCAGCTCGTCCAAAAATATATCGCACAACCGACCAATTGACCAGACACTTTTTCGATGCAAAGGTGAAGGAAAAACGTACGAAAAACACTATTTTCATAGCTTGCTACGTACTTTCAACTGATACTCGCAATCTATCTAGTCTGTGAAATGGGACCTCCTGAAGTATGCGCATCATGATGGCGCACAACCTGAACTCAGGTTATGTACCGTGTTAGGGTTCGGGTTATGCGACATCTTGGTGCGCATACTTCAGGATCACCGTGAAATGACATGTTAGTTAGCTATACGACAATAAAGGGGCTTTTCCCCAATTTTAATCCGTCTATTTGGCTTCGTTACTCGTACGATCCACACAGTGTTTTTAAATACAATCTTTTTTTTGTTTATTACGATTTTTACAAAGTATGAACTTACAGCCTTCGTTACACAAAGGCACGTCTAAAGTAATTACCAACATTTTACGATTATTGTTCCGATTTATACTCCGTACTACAATTCTGGAAAAAAAAAGGATGAATATACAGGGTGTCCATAAAGTCCCTTTACAATTTCAATTTTGTTATAAAGTCAGTACTCAATATATCTTAACTAGATTTGTTGTTTTCCAATCAGTAATTGTCTAAGTGTTTTTACTTCATTTCATCCATGTGTGAGGGCACAGGAGTGATGTAGGAGCTAACAAACAATATATGTATCGATAAATTAACTATGCAATTTTAAATTTTTCCGGGACTTTGTGGACCCTTTTTATATTATATATCTTCGATGAATAACGGGTAAACCTAATATTTCGAAACTTAAAATAAAATGAAAAACACTCTGAATTTCGCACCACCAGCAAATCTCGCCTCTCAGGAACCATTTCTGTTTCTATTCTCAGAAAACGCGAAATAGCTAGCAAGCTCATATACAAATAGCAGTCTAACCGTAAATTGTCAAAAATTTCAATTGAACAACCATTATAGCGGAAACGATGTGGCTTTACAACGCTATGTCTGTTGTCAACGTAATTGATCATCGAGTGAGACAGAGCACGTTGCTAAGCGTTAATGCTCTAATATTCTGATAAATTTAACGAAGGCTATTAGTGCTAACACGAAATCTGTTTGTCAGTAATCAGTAATTTATTTTTTCACCATTCTAAAGCACACAATGTGAATACACAATACAAGAAATAGGAAATATGGTACTTTAGGGTGAAGGGAGGCGGTGAACTTTAGGAGGCGGTGAACTTACTTTAGGGTGAAGGGAGGCTGCTGTCTGTGGGATTGCTGATGTCATAACACGCACTCTTATATTGGCGGTGGGAATTTACCATGAGTTTGTGTCAGTATGTTCCCCAGCATTTTATTTTAGGTGGGGGAATTTCCAAATTTAGAGGGAGGCAGATATTTTGATATCAGTGATAAAACTATTTGCAACTTAAAAAAATGTCTTATATATTTGACTTGATCATCTTCGCCGACATATGAGCCACTTTCTGAATATTCAAACACATTAAAGCCATGGTGTCACACCTGCAAAATAGGAGACATTTTTAGGGGTGTAGGGGAATCAATGGCTTGTGTGTTGCAACTAAAGCGATTTTACGTGGATCTTAAACAAATAAGCGCAATAAATTATTAAAATAAAGGAAATAACAAATAAATGAATGAAATAACAAATAAATGAAAATGACAAATAAACATCTAACGCAACACCATAAATCTATATAGTTTTAGTATCTCTCCAGTGGTCACTCGTATCTTTGCTCGGAAATGAGTTTACTTCTGAGCTCTCAGTACTTTTGAAAGAGGAGGATATTTTGGATCGAGACGGTGTTCATAACACATGTAATCTAGATTGTAAGCTCCAAATCAAAAAAAAAAAAAACATACTCAAAATATGCATGAAAAAGGTTGCAATGGTATAGTAATGGGGAATTTTATTATTGGTTTCAAGGGTCGGGGAAAAAAAAACTTATCTGCACAAATATGACTGAAACAACCCTATCTGCTGAAATAGTACGTCGTCGTGCGGATGAATATTTGTATTGTTCATTAAAACAGACAGTTCCCACACGTCTAAAAGGGTAACGTCTTTTTCATTCTGAAATTCATGTTTTAAAATTTGTTCCATGCGGTAAAATAGCCATCGGGTCGAAACACCTCCAATTGTGTGAATACCTTTCATAAAAACTCTAGATTTCGGGGATCTAGCAAGCAATCGCCGTATTGCTTTTTTAATAACAAGTATTCGTTCTAAAAATATGTCGGCACTTGTGGAAAAATAATGTGCTCCGAGAGAAATAATGACCACAGATTTCTCTTTTTCCGATATCGCATCTAAAGAGTCAGAAATGTAAGGTCTTGCAGTTGGCGGTCCATCGCTGTGAAGTGGAGGTCCGTGACTCCTGTAATAAGAGATGTGATTCGGCGTTAGATTAATAACTTGCGTAACGATAAAATAAATCACAAATATATTACCGCCGCCAGTATTGGCCCCTGGTTCAAAAGCCTTTCCCACCCCTGCTCTACACTACTTACCTATAATGCAGTGAAACGTTGAAATGCTCTGATATCGCATCTCTTGATATAGACCAACTATTCTTAATTCCAAGATACTCTTTAAACTGATGTTTTTTGAAGCAAATATACCATTTACGTATGACTGAATCTCCAAAGAAATAAACATCGCATCCTTCCAGACATTTGAACAAGGCCTCTAGTTCAATGGGCATGTTTTCACACCGCATTGAATGCCAGTTTTTATTTTGTAACCATCCAGAAATAAGTGGATCGACTTGTTTCATAGTGTTCTTGAATGTATCGTAACAATTTTCTTTTGATAAAAAATTAATTTTCTTTTTCTTAATTTTTTTCAAAACTTTGAATTTTATTCCTGATAGAGATATTTCAGCTCCATATTGATTGGTTTCTTTATAATATTTTTTCATGAAATTCAATGGAATTTCTCCTTTTTTCATGTCTGTTCCCTTCAAATGAATCTTTTGCTGAGATGATATAGGATTGCATTCTCTTGATGGTGGCTTGATACAAAACCATGGCTCTCCGTTGGTGGGGTTTGTGTAATTGCATAGTTCGTTGTCCCTGTAATATAAAACAAGAGAGCTATGCTCAAATATATGGACACGTAGCGCCACCCAATGGTAATAGTTTTAATGAAGTCATAACGAAAAAAAAAGTAATAGCCTCCTGGGGAAAAATTTTATCTTGAACCACTGAAAATTTCAAAGCAATTGGTCCAGTATTCGAAGAAAAAGGTTTTTTTTTCAAAAATGACGGAGATAAATAACAATAACAACATAATATTGAAACGATCGCTATGTCCACTACGTGTCCAACAAGTTTCATAGTTTAGTTTTGCGTCATTTGTGGCAAAATGGAGAGAGAGAAAGATTTATTTCCACAAAACAATGTTAAAAAAGAACAATAGTTCAGATTTTTATAGAAATACAGTGCAGTGAATATTTAAACATTGAATCGTGTTGGTCAGTATGCAAGACGTTTGCAGGTCACCGAGGACAATAAATATATTTCTTTCGTCAACCAATCATTGGCATGAATATATGGCAACAGTCATTCTTTGAATAGCCTTGTCGATAGAGAGCTCATTGGGCTGCCAGTTGGTAAGGATTGTCGCAATCGCTCAAGTTCTTCGATTCAGAATAGTAAGGATTAAGGAAGCCTCTTGTCGTAGTTCAATGCAGTGTTTTTCAACCTTTTTCGAGCCAAGGCACACTTTTTTCACTGAGAAAATCCCGCGGCACACCCCCAGCTTAAAATGTGGGGAAAAGACCTAATATTCACAATTTATTTTAGTGTTATATTGTTAATATAAGCTTTTTTAACTTTGAAGAAAGATGTTGGATTGGACATCTTGAATAGTAATCAAATAAAACAAGGAAAAAAAGGCAAATCGCCACCTACTGCTGCCACATTCTGCGCTACACCGCATAGACACACAATTTGGAGAATTTCCCACGGCACCCCTAACATTATTTTACGGCACACCGGTGTGCCGCGGCAACCCGGTTGAAAAACACGAGTCTAATGGTACCGAAATAGGATTTAGCTAATTTTGAATCTTTAGTATCCTATCTTGATAAAAAAAAAACTAATTTTGCTGTTTTATCAAAAAATATCGCATGAAATTTGTTGGGATTGCGATCAAGCTGAGTTTTACATCTACATTCTACATGAATGGCCCGTCAGTCTAGATGGGCAAAATTTTTGGCCCCCAGTCCGGAAACCTTGGCCACCTCTGGTTTAAAGTTTAGACCCATTGATTAATATTGGTGGGGAAGTCGGGACAGTACCGGCATAAAAACAGGGTCTAGCAAAATTAAATTAGTACGCCGACACTGAGGCAATTGGGTGTGTTACCGTATATGTCGCTGTGGCTATTTCCCGCTTTCTAATATCTCGAGTTAGGTTGCAGGCCGATAGTGGGATATCGATACAGTACCGGTACGGACAATTATATCACAAAAAGGCGGAATTTGATAATAATTTTGTTTACGAAAAAAGGGAAATCATATATTTTCAACTTTTTATCTCCAGTAATCTCATTATATCTCGAGCGAGCTGAAAGTGATTCGCGGGAAGTCGGTACCGGTACAAAAGTAGGCTATTGCTGACTTCAGTTAGCCAACGGTGCGAATCGTTAATAAATGACAGGTCAGAACAATCTCATTCCAAATACCGATGCTATTATTCCTTGTTTCTCTAGTTGTGGACTTATTACCGATAACAGCATGGAGTAACTTTAGTACGCCGTTGATGCGAAGCATTGAGATATGATTGGGCCGCATATTTCTAATGACATGTGCCGCTTTTGGCATTTCTCTATTTTCGAGTTAGGCCGAGGCTGATTACCGTTGGCTGATGCTGAACCGTTATTATAAAGATGATTACCGTTTGGCCTATATGTGGTCTGTGATTGACATCGTTCCGAGCACTTGTAGTAATAAGCTTGTCGTCGTACGTCGATAATTATGTGCGAGCGGATTCTGGGCTCCTCCATCATCAAGTCCATGCATATGAAACTGTTATAAACTCTTATTCATATGCCTGGCATGAACTAACAATGGACGAGAGGCCGTAGTTCACCATCTGATTGAATTGTGTTTTCTTCGCCCGAGAAAAATTCTCATCCTATCTTGTAGTCCAGATTTAAATATAATAAAGAGTACTCACACAGGCTCATCAAATCCTACCGCGCATCTTGAATGCTCGGCTGGGGAGCTTGAATTCATATATTCGCTGGTCACGTATATATTAACTCCCATTTTAGTTTGATGATTTAACATAAATAAATATAAAAGTTCGCTAGAAAACCTCAGTTTTGCTTTCAGTTCGAAGTCACCTTCACTGACAAGTGGGCATGTTACGTCATAAAGTCCATTATGATTGTCTGTTATTTTGCAGGGAATTAGGATATCATCAGCTGGCTTGCGATAAAGAATAACTTGAAAGAGATCACCTCCGTACTGTTTTGTTTGATTCCAATAATTCTTTGACGTAATTACGGCTTCTAAGAGGTCACCGACGAAGTACGGCATCTTTTGTATCGTAATAAAAGAATTATTGGGTGATGTTGTCTCGTTCACGGAAGGGAAATATGGAATCTTGTCAATGGCTATCACGGCGGTTTGAAAATCTGGTAAGTAATTTAACCATTTTCCATAAGTATGATTCCATTTCTTTCTTGATTTTTCAATGCTATTTAAAGTTATTTTCCTGCTGCTAAAGTGTTGTATTTTCGGTACCGCGGCGGTGAAACTTGTCGTGTAAATATACAAAAAATATCCAAGTATCACAAGATTTAAAACCGAGACAACGACAAACTTTGAAGGATTCTGTTGTATCGTATCTTTTGCTAATCGCATCGTTTGTTTCACTGATTGTTCCATGCTGACCAGACTAGAATAATCCATAACTATTGAATTGATCTATATACTGGCTGGTTATGTGAAGTTTAATTCGTAGCGGACACACACTCGAATTTTCAAGGTTATTGCCTGGTACACATGCCATTACCTCGTTCATTCACCACACCCTTGAAGTTATAGATGAGCGTATCCTATTACTGTATTTTAACTGTAATAGTATTTATAAAACCTTGGATGAGAGTAAGCGTATGAACTAGGATTTATAGTATGTTCTGGGTTAGAATATACATAAAACGGTGCGGACATCGGAACGTAACATGGGTAACAGGTTAGGGTTAGGCGATAATTATTTTCCAATTTTCCTTATTTTAGTCCTATTATCAGTTCGAAGACTAGCCAAGAGCCTCCCGTAGTATTTATACCTAAAATTATGGCCTAACCCTAACCTAGTACACATATTACATTCTGATGTCCGCCATCTTGGTTCGCATACTTCGGGAGTCCCCATAAAACTTTAGGAAAGAAGATTAAAGTAAGCACATGAAGTAGGATTCATAGTAGCCTATTTTCTGGGTGTAAAACGTTAGACTAGTGGTTAGATTAGGAAAGGTTGAAAAGCATATCAAGTTGGATTCATAGTATATAGTATAATAGTACATAGTATCTTGGTTAGAATAGATATAAAACTTGTTCATAGTATGCATATGCAATGAGATTCATAGTCGGGGTTAGAGTAGATTTAAAACTTGAGACAAATGGTCATCGTAGGCATATAAAGTAGGATTTAAAATTATGTATGTTCTAGGATAATATATATATAAAACTTTAGGCAAATGGTTAAACTAAGCATATGAAGTGGGATTCATAGTCGGTTCTGGGTTAAGGTAGATTTAAAACTTAGGACCAATGTTCAGAATAAGCATATGAAATGGAATTCATGGTATGTTCTGGGTTATATAAAACTGAGTGAGCATATGAAGTGATTGGTATTCGTAGTATACTTCAGGTTAGGATATATTCAATACTTGAGGCAGATGGTTAGCGAAAACTTATGAAATAGTAGTCGTAGCATGTTCTTGGTTAGAATATATATAAAATTTTAGCAAATGGTTAAACTAATCATATGAACTATGTTCAGGATATATAAAAGGAAAATATAAAGTGGTATTCATGGTATGTTCTGAGTTAGGATAGATATAAAACTTTGGGCAAATGGTTAGAGTGAGCATATGAAGTGGGATTCATGGTATGTTCTGGGTTAGGATAGATACAAAAACTTGGGGCAATTAGTGAGAGTAAGCATAGGAAGTAGGATTCATAGTATGTTCTGTGTGAGGATAGTTATAAATCTTTAGGCAAATGGTTAGAGTAAGCATATGAAGTGGGATTCATGGTATGTTCTAGGTTAAGATAGATATGAGTGTTGAGTCGAATGTTTAGACCAAGTTAGAAGTTTTCAACCTTCTTGTTGATGCAGAAGCCCAATGAGACATTTTGTAGGCTCAAGGAAACCTGTGCAATATTTTAATCGCCCTAAACTTGTCTGAATTGTATTAACTATAAATATATATTAAAGCAAACGCAATATTGGCGAAACAAAATTTACTTTAAAGTGTAGCAAGTTTAATAATACTGGCCAACCTAATAAGTATTTGGGTATATCAAAACACTATATACATATCGATATAAACTCTTATATTATTTGAATGGAACTCCACATAGCACCGGAGTGTACTGCCGAAACCTTACGGTGCTGCGGAATCCCGGTTGCAAACAACGGGACTAGGCATATGAGCAAGGTCGTCCTTAGACCAGGGCTACTCAACTGGCGGACCGCGGTCCGAATCCGGACATTTCGGGTATTCGATTCGGACCGCGCATAATTCTTTATTTTGGATCATTAGCCCAACTTTTGGAGTTTCCTTTTATAATATCACTTTTATAGATTTAAAATATATATGAAAAGAACTATAACGCCATAACAAACAATCTTGATTAGCTAATAATCCTTAGTCGGCCGAGGAATTGCGTGTTTGAGGATGCCAAAATGTAATGTCTGGAGAGTCCGGACCCAAATATTTTTGAAGTTTTGTATGCGGACCTTCGGTAAAAATAGTTAAGTAGCCCTGCCTTAGATCACTGCAACGTATGCGACAGCAGCTGGACCAGACTTCGATAGGCCGGGCACTGATTGTAGTTATATGGATGGCTTGAGTAAGCAATTCAGATAAAACTGACAGATCGTGCAAATAAATTTCTTAAAGCTGACATCAATCTGGAAGCTATGACTTGTCACAAATACACTTCCTTCTGTCTTAGAAACAATATTTATCTTGCTGAAATTGTTCTCAAAACTCGACACGTTTAGCTTCTATGGTTTCTAACCGATCACGTACTAAGCATTGAAGTATGAATTGCCTTGGGTGTATTACTATGTCCTGGGGCATTTAGTCGTTCATCTTCGACATATAGTTGATCGCAGATAAAAAAAATTATCATTGCTATATTTGTTAGACTTAGTATTTGGTTAAATTTCGGTTAGTATTTCTACCGAGACTGGGCGTCGAGCAATCTGCCACACATATCGCTGTGCTATAGTCAAGGCCGGTCATTTCATTATTGGGTCATATTACGTATTGCCTGGAGAAGAGTGGATGCTTTCATGTGCGTCTGTAAATCGGCTACTTGCAGGTCGGTTGGCTAACGGCTTGATGATTGGAGCCTTGTGGCATCTTGTACTACGGTGATCATTCTTTCAGTGAGTGACTAAACAAGGTGTTCGAGCGTTGTATGTTGTGTTGCGTACTTTATACCAGGGCTACTCAATTATTTTTACCGAAGATCCGCATTCAAAACTTCACAATTATTTGGGTCCGGTGTTTCCAGAAATTATATTTCGGCATCCTTAAACACGCACTTCCCCGACCGGCTAATGATTATATCAGCTAATCGAAATTGTATATTATGGTGTTATAGTTTTTTTGATATATATTCAAAACAATAAAAGTTATTTTATAAAATGAAACTTTAACTGTGAGGCTAATGATTCAAAATGAAGAATTAGGTGCGATCCGAATCAAATACTCGAAAGATCCGGATTCGGACCGCGGTCCGCCAGTTTAGTAGCCCTGCTTTATACTATCTATTGAGTCGTAAGACATTCCACACTTGCCACACGATTTATTCGCCATTTTATGCTCCGGTACATAATTATCTTCCCTACGGGATCCGAACCAGCTTACTAATTCTGTTGATCAGCAAAATATGTTGCTGCGCTCGCCACCGCATCTCTGATTACCCTTCGTGGAATCGCAGGTTCGAATCCCATGCGGGGATGATCATGTGCGAGAGGATTGCTGAACTCGTCGCCGCCGTAGGTTGGTTCACGTAACCGCTGGTCGGTTACGGCTTCCTCCACCACCAAGTCCATGCTTCTGAAAACAAATAACTGGCTAACTAATCCCATACCCTACCTGGACTGGTAACCGGACGAGAGGCCGTGGTTCGCCATATGATTTAGCCGTCTCATCGGCTTTCCTCTCCCCTGGGGTAAATATGTAAATCGTATCCTATCCTTATTTCTATGTGGCCAATGTCCGCATTCGTTCATGCACCTTCTTGCTTGCAAAATTATCCTACGATGCAGGTCAAAGACTGAAATTCGCCAATAACGCGTTTTCTCGGGGCTGATTGTTTTTGTCATCATGTATTATAATGTAATAACGAAACAAAATAAATATCATCTAGACTAGAATCTAGATCAGATTCACGTTGCATTAAACAAACTTGTTTGCGTAAAATTGCAATTTCACCGCTTGGTGTCGTAGTTAAACCAAAAAATTAACACAATTTTGGTGCCGCCAACTTTGAAATTTGAAAGACATTTTTTTATATTAAAAACATTAGTATATTCTGCCATTTAAAACTCAATGATTTAAAATAGATGGAGCCCTTGAAAGGTCCTTCATAATCGATGGCAGGAACTGCTCTGAGTCATCTCAGTCCACCATGCCTATCTTTTTCGAAATCATCACTTTTGAGAACTACGCGAAAACAGCTGATTTGAAGGACAACGCACATAGGTAGTTGGAATTGAATGATATGCTCTGTGTTGGTTCGACTCATGGCCAAATTTGCTGATTTGTGAATGAGGTTTTCTCACTAAAGCTACAAAAAGTCCGCGTCTTCTCCGGGGATTTCAAATAAAAAAACTCATCTTATTCGGAGGTAATATTAAATCTCGTTTGTTTCTCAAATCAAGTTTTATCAACGTTCCTGAATTTCCGCCCTGTGTGTTGTCTTGCGTATGGACCTTTCCCCGACCTTTGATCCCCGAAAAATTCTTCCCATACTTTACCATTGCATTCCTAACTCCTAAAAATACAGAGTGATCATTGAATTATCTGATTTATATTCAAATTTCCGAAACACAACTGAAAACTAACGCGAAAACGAGGTAATGTTTACGACCACGCCTGGAAATCTGTCTGAGTGAAAAAAGGGTCTGAGCGGATGCGAAAAGGGAGCATTGTTACTTCACTTTTTGCATCTTGCTGATTGGCCAATGTCACGAAGTAAACCAGGAAGTCGATGCTCGGGGAAGGGTCTATTGTAACTTGTTAATACCATGAGTCCATGACGAAATTCAAACAAAATATCCACCTATTTTCAATTACACTAATTTGCCAGTAAAATTTCCGATTTTTCACTGACCTTAAGTAATCAATAATGGTTTCCGGGTGGGAAATAAAAACATTTAATCGTGACCTTCTATGACAATCAATGATTCTAGCCTGCCCATCAAATTTTGACCGCAAAAAGGACAATTATCGCCTTTAAGTGAGATTATCAACGCCATGTCTAGACTTAGGCTCACATCTGAAAATTGTCTCAGTCCAATATCTGACCAAATGTAGTGAATCGTACATATTGCTAAAATAAACTGTGACAAGATTTATATTATACATTTCATAAATATTAATCAAACCTTTCTGGGTGGTGGAATTCCGCACGATATGACGCGCTAAGTTTTGATTATAAGTTAAGTTTTTTTGCTTGGCATCTTTTGACTGTATACTTCACATAATTAAAAACCGAAACGGGCTTTTCGGCCCGATTTGTGCATGAGTTACGAATACAGACCCCGGTTCCAGTTGGACAAATTAAATATTCCAACATTGGGAAAAAATTAAAATGCTCAATTAAATATATATGTTGGTATTTAAATCATCAATGATACAAGTCCCGTAAAATTTAGCACGATATGACACACATTTTAATTATGAATCAAGACGCCCTTTTCGATGTATTTTGCTTGATTTCGACTATACATATAAAAAAAAATATATGGACATCGGTTTGAATTGGAAAAATTAAATATTCCAGCATTGGGAAAAAGTTAAAAATGCCTAATTAATTATTTATGTTATTATAACATCAATGACGCCTCGTTATGATTTAGATTCATTATAAAAACCTGGAAAAACGCTCGGTGAAGTTTTGTTGTTCCTCATAAGCCAGATGTCGATTGGATCTCTACTTACTTGTGAGTTTCCTTCACTTCTAAATTGGGATATTTTGGCCGACTTCAAAATTATTTTCATAAGTATGCAAAAAAAGCAAAGTCCTCAACTATTCATATCGCCTTTACGAAAGATTATCTACGCCATGTCTAGACTTCTATTTTGGAGAATTTATCAAAGTTCAATATCTGACCAAATGGTAAATCGAAATTATAAATTTTAGTTGAGCTGTGTGACATAGGGATAAGATTTACATTTTATAAACAAACTATTATAAGCCTTTATGGGTGGTAAAATTTAGCACGGTATGACACACCTTTTATTATTAAACCAAAACACGCTTTTTGATCGGTTTTGTGCACGGTTTACATCGACAATGAAATGGAAACTTCACTTTGAGTTGGGTAAATGAATGTTTACTAAAAATGTCAGATTTAGATAAATATTTCCCTTTATCAAATTGATTCAAAGAGTATATAAAACAGAATGATAAACCTCTCGTAAGATTTGTTGATGCCAGAGTCACACTCCTAAATTCAAATGTATAATAGACTTACGGGCTGCAGCTGAAATGTCAGGATATATATATACATATTACCCAGTGGTAAGCTTCGGAGGAATTTGAGGGCCGAGGGCCGTCCCCCCCCCCCAATTTTTTGAAATGAAAAAATAAAATCTTTTTCTGTATCATAAATAGCAATTTTTCGTAGCTTGAAACGCCTTTTAGGCCCTTGGGACGTGAAAACCCTCCGACCGGACGCGCCAGCTGATACGGTTTAATACTTGGCAATCAGAACCCCCCACCCTTCGTTTGAAAATTTGTGACCCTGTCTGTGACCCTGACTGTGATGATAAGCGAATCTTTGTTCTTGTTTTATTTCGTTTCGGACGTTTGAATACCGCAGTAAATGAATAACGTGTATGGCAGCTGACGATTGCCCTTATATTTTGTGTTTCGAACGTTGTTGATTCGATTTGTATAAAATTTGTTATGTTAGAGTAGCCTACGGAGTTACATACATACATTTCCCGAACTGAGTAAGTTCTATACAAAAGAGAACCCGTTCCTAAAACGTTGAATCTCATCACTGATATTAACTTTACGTGGTGTCCATATATAATTTATCTCTTTATAATTTCGGTTTTGTTATGAAGTCAGTTCTCAATATATCTCAACCAGGTTTGTTGTTTTTATTCAGTAATTGTATTTTGACTTCATTTAATACATCTGTGAGGGCCAAAACAATATATGGTATCGATAAATTCCCTTTGCAATTTCAAAAAAATTTAAGACTTCATGGACACCCTATATAATTACAAAAGACTACAGATTTTGAATTTCGATCACAGTTCCTGAAAGCTATTCGATTGGTGGGATTTTGTTTACTACAAATAATGTTTCGTCATGCTCTCTTGATACTGTAAACATATTAAGCTTTGGTGTGAAAGTCTAATACATCGATGTTAAAGCGCGAGTAATGGCGGACTTGGCGGTTGAACGAATCTCAAGACGAATAGATTTTGAATGGTTTTACAAAATGGATTGTTATGGTGGAATCAGTTTTCTTGTGTGTTGCGAGTTTTCATGCGGGACAACGGTCTAAACTTTTAAACAACAATCGAGTGCATTTGTACGTGACCAATGAGCGCTGGAATCTATGTATATGTTGTTTTGGCGGCAGAGATGTCAGCACGCAGAGGTTTACGTGAGAATTGAAAAATCCAAACGCTACAGCGGTGGTTCTTAAACTGTGGGTCGTCTGAAGATTTTCCGGGGTCGCCTAATTTCTTTCAAACTTGTGCACACAATTGACTATAATTTGAAAGTTGGAAAGTAAAATTTCCGATTTTCAGCAATAACTCGACCATTTATTGTCCAAACGTCGCCAAAATTGCTCCGTAAAACTTTCATGCGGTACCTTCCCAGCTGGTCGGAAGGTACTGTTATTAGTAAATGTGATTGATTCACAGTGGTACGAGCGCCAATAATATTTCCCTTTTTATAACTTTTTTGATCGTGTTACATCCGAATGAGTAGTTGATAGGATTTTTTGCCAGGCTGCGAAAAATTATGTTGGTTTGTTAATTGGTACCAGTGTAGACGCTTGGTTATCGAATATACAAAGTAAATTTGCTTTATTTGGCGATTGGCTTTTAATCAGGTGTTTTATAAATATGGTATTGATTGCCAGGCGGTGTCTTGGTAGACTAATCACACTTTAGGTATTGATCAGTTGCGAAAGCGCTTTGTTAATTCGCGCAGGTGTCTAAAATCTACGAGCAGTCTACGTGTTTTGTCCACATCGCCTCGTCATAAAAGTAAACATTTTGGTATTGCAATATTACGTATTTGTACATTTCATATATAATTTCAAAGCTTCCGAGCAGTCAAACACAAAACCCACAACAAGTTCTAGCTTAATAAAAATCACTTGAAAGATGGGATTCCGTACACGTTTTTTTTTCTTTTTTACTTCCATGCTCTGTTTTAATGATTAATAATAATAATGAAGCAATCTGGAATATGTCAATATTGAACTGCAAATAATAAAGACACTGTTAGAATATACTAAATAGGATTTTGAATTTATGTATATTAAGAGGCAATCTTACTATTTCCGAAGTATCGTACGCGTCCTTACAATATACCACATTTTATGAAGTCCCTGTGTTTCGTCAAAGAACCGTTATAATTTTGTTCTAAGAGATTTTTGCACCGTAGTTTTCATACGATGCCATATGTTATCAAATCTTAGGTTTCCCTGTTTTCCTGGCGCATTGCCGGACTCGTTCATAAAATTTTTGGGCCAATGTTCACCGTCAACTTGCAGTCGATATACAGGTACATTGTAATTAAACTGTAGGCTTTGATTTTATGAAAATTAGGGTCGCGAAAAAAAAATTTGGGAACCACTGCTCAACAGGAATAAATTGTGATTTGTTGGTAATAAAGTCAAGTTATTTCAATGCGTCGTGATTTACATCGGAGAAAGTGAGTGTGACACCAGCTCGAAAAGTTTAGGTAGCTCTACATTTTATTGGTAATAAAGTCAAGTTGTTTTCAATGCGTCGTGATTTACATTGGAGAAAGTAAATGTGACACCAGCTCGAAAAGTTTAAGAAGCTCTGCCCACCCTATCAGATCCCGGCAAAGTCTCATAAAAATACGGAGCGACTGCTAAACCTAGAAAACTTGATTTAGTCGGAAAGTAAATAGTTTAGGAAAAAACAAATACGCAATTGCAAACTAAAAATCTCACGAATCGTACAAACGGAAACCATTATCGCATTAAACAGAAAGTTGGATACAGTTACTAATAAGAATTGGCTGAATAAATTTCACCGAACCAGCATGATTTGTGTTTAAATCATAGATAAAAGCATAGATTATCTTTGGCACACGTATGATAAATCGTCAATTGAAAACCTTTGAATTGTAAGGGTGTATCATGTCGTAACCTTTGAACTTTAACCCCGCAGTTTACAGGTTGGTTGAGCACCAGGAATGTGCAATTGAAATGTAAAAAGGAAAAGCATAGCCTTCGAACTTCAATTCCACTGTCTACTGGTTGCTTATGTACATTGAAACATAGCTGAAATGTTGTTCTAACTGTTAAATCCCATCCATTTTCAGCGTCAAAAGAAATCTTTAGCAAAATTTGGAGTAATATAAAATATATATATTTTTTAATGTAAATCAAGAGTTTCAATGACTAAACTAATCTTCGTGTCTATTTATGAGCTTGTCAAGTTGGTCCCAAATCCATGTTCAATTTAAACCGTACAATATTTTTTACTATAGCGGCCACCCCTAGGAACACTGTTGTAAACGATCATACAGCACTTGAACTGCAAGTGTTTTGACCACCAACATCACTTCAGCTAATTTTACTGATTTCTGTGTACATAACTTAAGTGACTTTTACTCGATACTTTGTCAAAGATTCGCTGCGGCAAAAATAATCCAGTGAAAACCAATTATTGACGGAGAAGAGAGGGAGACTAGGGAGTAGGGTGTGTTCCGTCTGTGCAATATCGTATTCGTATTCTAAGTTTTTGTTTGAATATTTACCGATGTTGGTTGCAAGTCTCTAAACCCCGAGTCGGCTGTCAATTTCAAGTCCGAGATGGACCCTTATGTATATTTTTCAGTATGTCAAGTTGAACTTTCAATCATTGGTTCAACTCCACCCACACATTTTCTCTGAGAGCTACTCAGTGATGGGATGCGCGGAGTTCTCAAGAGTCCATGCGAACCCGTTTTTTAAATACCAGGATATTAGCGACCGTTCCTGTTTTTACTCCAGTCGGATGTTGAACGGCCGCAGATGAATAAAAAAGCATTATATTATTTGACATTTTGAAAGTTTCGCATTAGATTAGATTTTATGTAAAGCGTGTCGCAAATTAGTGTAGCTGATATACATATATATTTATACTTTCTGAAATGAGGGAACTGTTCTTAAAGTTTTGAATTCTGCCACTGCTTGTAACTCTTAAATTCCTCATGACCCTTGACCCCTGCTAAATGATCATGCAACATTTAAACTGCAAGTGTTTTGACCACCAACAAACACCACTTCGGTTAATTTTACTGATTTCTGTGCACATAACTTTTACTCGATACTTAGTCGAATAACTGCTTAGGCGAAAATAATTCATTAGCAAACAAGAAACAGCGGAAAGAGAAGATGATATCTGCGTTTCGTCCGTGTTTTTAATTTAAAAACCGACACCTTCCTTTCAAACGAACTCTGGCTTTCACCCCAACAACAGACTATATCTAATTTGTGTCGGCGTTGTTTGCAAAATGAAACTCAAATGTTGAAATGAATCCGACACTTTAATAAATGTTTTATAGCTATGCAAACCCAGGGCATGTCACAAAATCCGATTTACCTGCGGGAAGAGTCTGGAGCAAGGGTGCAAGCATCTAGACTGGCGGGCAATGTAAGTGTGACGCCTGAGTTACATTTTATGAACAACATTTACAGTGCAAATGCAATTTACAGTTGCAGTTACAAGCAAAAGTGGAAAACAAAGAGCCTCGTGACGAAACTAAATTAAATTGCAATTGAATTTCAACAAATTATGTTTAACTAAAACATCAAAATTTGGCTTTAGTCCCATCTGACCGGATTTGGCCCGCGGGTCCATGGCAGGTCTAGTCAAAGCGTTAAAAAAAAATTTTCCGTCGTTCGCAGTGATTATCACAACCGTCTATTCACCATTTTTCACTTTCATCGACTCGTGCGTTTAAGTGCTACTTCCGACATTATGTTGGTAATGTTGACACAGTGCGGTGGGCTGATGCACCCCATTACATATGTAATTACTGAAGATAAATGGTGAGGTGTCCCCATACTTAGTCAAAACTTGAAAAAGATTTTTTGCCAGACGTTTTTATATAGAAAAACAAGATTCTGTAGACACTGGTAAACCACTATTTTTGATAGCATAGAAATATTTTTCGTTTGACACTCGGTGGTTGAAGTTTTTGAATTTACAAAGTATTTCAGAAAGAGCGGAATCGCCTCATTGTTCACAAAGGTGGGCTGGTTCGCCTCATTTACTTCTGAAGTTTGTGTAAAGATTTCAATGCTATTATAGTTCAACTAATTACCTGAAATAATTTTCTCAAGCATTAACCAACAGATTAACTAATTATCTATTCTTATACTCGACTGGTATCTTGATGAGAGACTGTGATATACATGCAGTGGTCGGCAACTATTTGTCGCTCGCGGGCCAAAATTAAGGGTTGACAATCTTGGTGGGCCGCACATATTTTTAGAAAGTTGAAAACCGAACAGATGGCCGATGAATCACATTTTTTTCGTATATAGATCAGATGTCGAAATTTGGAAGACTGCGACAACTCAACTTCAGTCGTCTTACTAAAAGAATTTGGCTCGCGGGCCGTAGGTTGCCGACCCTTGACATAACGGGTGACCACCGAAAACGGAACTTATAGAATAAGTTCCAAATGACATGGGTTCCGTTTTTTATGGGTCGCCTTGCATGATCAAATCGTCCTATCGACTTTCATTTCCCCCGAGTCTAATATGAATATCTTATTCTATCATTCAATAATACGTAGGTCAAACAAGGCAGATCAGACATCTTTCTTCACGGCAGAATATTCGTCTCAAACGGAAAACTATAAAGCAACGGGAGACCGCCGACTTATCGATCTTGCCGTTCCGATTCCTTCGCTCTGAATCAATAGCGACACCGCGGGTCTCATCACTAATTTTCTAATACCTCGCTAATTATACGACATAATTCATTCAAAATCAATAGGCTTCTGGTCCGAGATATGATGACTGCCTATGCAAAATTAACATACGAAGTTAATACGCGTAACATACGAAGGTCAAACAAACAGACAAATACCTATCAACATACTTACCGATCGAGATCGATAAGTAATTATCATTTTTTGTTGGTTTACCGAATCGTGGTCGTTTCCTATTGCAATCGACCTTCCCCCATGCGTCACTTATATCATGAATTTGATCAAAGTATTTTCCTAGTTTCAATTTCGTATTTTTAGGAAATTGTGGGGCGGAGATTCAAATATTACGTCATTGCGACGTCATATAACAAGCCACATCGAGCAAGCATCGCATTCCTGGTTTTACCTAATGTGTTTTTCCACACACATATATAGATCATTCGATAACGATATAAGTGTTCGGAAGTTTATTTCTCTGTCTGGATTTCCTGTGAATTACCACAGTATTTCCAAACCAAAAATGTTAATTTTTATTGATCGCGCGTATATTCGTTGAATCTTATTATTACCCTGTTGCAAATTACTTCCTAAAGGGATTGTGGCATGAGTTGTTATTTTATGCTTAAGATAACATTTTTTGATTTTTAAAGTAGACCTCACACAGAAAAACCGCTTGTCAACGAAAAACGTATAGCGAAGTTCTATCTAAATTAATTATACACGATAGTACCAAGTTATAAACAAAATTCTAACCCATGGGTTTTGAATCATTGGGGCACAAAAACATTTCCAGCTGAGCCGCAAACATAAAGAAATTAACTGGAGTTATTGGGAAATTTAGCCAATTTGCGCCACTAAAGTTGAATTTTGATTGTAGAATAGCAATGAATGACGATCTTTTTGCTACTGAGTGGTAATTTTTATTCTAATTCCCAAAGTGCAAGTGTCTATTTATTAGAAGGTTTCTTGTAGTTTTTCCCTGGAATGAAAAATGTTAATGGGCCACCACATTTTTTCTGCAAAGAAAATGGGCCGCGAAAGAAAAAAGATTGAGAACCGCTGCTCTAGTCTCACATGAACAAAGTTTCAATCTGAAAATTTTTCTTGTACGGTGCTTTCGTTTTTAAAAAAGTCCTGTAGAATCAGCTACTGATATCTCGCGATATCTAATAGTTACTGTATTTGGAAAGACCGGACCAACAAGTTTATTAATTATCGATTTTAATCGGTAAGTATGTTGATAGGTATTTGTCTGTCTGTTTGTCTGTTAGATGCACGCGATATCACACGAAAGCGAGATTAAATCTGCTCCAGATTTTGCATGTACATTCATCATATGTCGTACCAAAAGCCTATTGATTTTGGATGGATTATGTCGTATAATTAGCGAGTTATTAATTAATTAGTGATGGGACACAAGGTGTCACTATGGAGTAAGAGCGCTGTCCCTAACTTTCGATCGATAATTCTTCGGTCTCTGACCGATATTCTAGTTGCACCCTTGTACAAAAAGTGGGAATGTAATTTGTATAGGGTTCTGCTATGCGGAAACGAGTCATCAGAACTTCTTAATTAGCTTCCTAGTCTTTATAGTTGTCCTAAATATTTTTTTCATATTGAATTACAATTATGCGCACATTTTATCGATAATTTTCCAGAAGTGGAACCGATGGAGGTTTAAAATTATCAATTTTTTCCGTACAGCGTGTCAGCTGGACAGTTGGTCGTATTTCGATAATTCTCATTCCAACGATCCACTCCTTCATTAATATACTCACCTTTATTTGAATTCTTCGTTTTTAATTTGGCATTCACTGCTATGAGCAATCAAAACAAACTAATTTGACAGAGTTATTTAGATTCAAATCTCTGGAGTTGTATAATAATAAGGCTGTCAAAAGTTTAGCTTTTCCGTAGAAGTGTGAAATTTGTGCGTTGACGATTATGGCCCTAAAATATTTCAAGTATAAATGTTGGTAATCTATGGTAAGCTTTCCATAAATAACTTGGCCAGTTGGAATCCCATCAAACACGCAAATTTAGTTTCAATCACAAAAGGTACAGGCAATATAACGTTTTGGTATTATATTTGTATATTATTATTCGGAGGCCGATTTTAAAATTCTTTTCATTTTAATTAGGCATTTACCGCAATTGGGCAATCAAAACAAACCAATTCAACAAAAAATTTTAGATTAGGTGCTCTGAAGTTGTTTGGGGCTATCAAAAAATTTCACTTTCCCAAATAAGTTTTTGAAGTATGTGGCCCCAAGATAAATCAAGTATAAATGTTGATCCTCACACTCGGACTATGCTAAGCTTTCCATAAATAGCAGTTGGATAACCATCAAATACGCAAATTTAGTTTCAATCGCAAAACGGGCATCAGGCGAGTGCCTTCTTGAGGGGTGGAACGTAAGTGTGTCTAGAGATTATAGTCATTTGGTGTGAATATTTTCAGCTCACAATATTCTGTCAGATATAAGAGAAGCAAGGGCAGAAGTATGTGTATCAATATGGAGGTAACTAATTTTGTTCGCCTATTTTACATCAAGTTGTGTAAAGGGACTGAAACCTATGGGCAGGGAGTATATTTACTTGGCTAACACAGATAAATGTTGATATTCTATGCTAAGCTTTCCATAAATAAGTTTGCCATTTGGAATCCCATCAAATACGCAAATTTAGTTTCAATCACAAAAGGGACAGGCGATAGATATAACGTTCTCCTAATATATTCGTATATTATAGATTGAGGAAGTTAAAACGGTACAAAAGAGGACCACCAAGCATAAGTGTTGATAACCATAATAGGACCATGCTGAACAATGAATAATTAAGGTCGCTGATTGAAACACCATCTAAACACGCAGTAAAGAATCAAAACCAAATAATTTACCGAACCCTCCAGATTCAAATCGCCAAAGTTGTTTCCCAATTAGGCCACACAGTACTGGTGCTCGAACATTTACACATATATTTAGAAATTGTGTTTCGCTTCGAATCGGTCAGGAGCAGAAATGCTCACAATCGGACATGTCCTTGAATCAATATCTAACAAAACACGCAAATTTAGTTTTGATCGCAATACAGTTTCGACAATAACCAGCCTAGGTGGAAATACAGGATGGCCGCTAGAAAAACAGTAAAGTTATCAAACATTTTGTCAGTCCTCAAGTCGGACTTTCACTTTTAAAAAGATATTCGCTCTCCTTTCAAAGTCTGAAAGCTGTTTCCTGCCTTCTCCCATGACATGGGTGTCAAAATAGAACCTAAAAGGTATCAGCCCAAAACGACCAAGAACTTAAAAGAAATAAAAACGTAACGAAAAAAAATGAATAAGCACTCATTTTATTCGTGATCTCATCCAACCATCAAATTTTCTAGCGACCACCATGCAGTGATGGGCCACTAGTGTCAACCATAATTCGTGTTTTAGTGACGTTACTCTCCACTGGACTATGCCAATCCGTGAATAAAAGAGATTACCAATTGCAAATGCCCATATAGTATGCGATATTATTGTTTTCACATAAGAAGGCCGTTAATAAATTTGTTGAAGCATCGAAACAGCGCTGAAGATAATAATCTTTTAACCTGAAACGTCACGGCCTTGAAAACTCAGGCCATGCCATACCAGTGATAAACTATTGTCGACATCAGTTCTGAAACTTACGCAAATCGCTATTCCCAAATAAGTGAGCAATCAGTGTTTCCACAAATACGTTAATTGCTTTTGTACGTTTCCTTTTTTGCCTCGACTGCGTAATTAGTCTCGGATTACTGACTTAATTTGTTGACCTCAAGATTCCAAAATTGAATATCCTTTTATGTTTCAAATTTTTCACTATTCTCCTTATACTATACTAATGCAAAATTTTCAACGCCTATTTAAGAGTATTTTGGAGTGTTGGCACTTACAAACTGGCTCACATGGCACTTACAAACTGGCTCACATGTTCAAAACTATATTTTTCATTCGCAACATTAAACCACGTGCTGATTACAGGTATTAATAGATAATATCAGGCTAGTCTATCGCAGCGTTTGCAGTATCAATTTTTAATTATTGAAACCAAACTTAAGATCCTCAGAAGACATTATGGCAATTAGGTTATTTGATTCACAACTATTTTATCGAAACACAACGGAAAACTGATAAAAAAAAACACGCAAAACCACGAAAACGAGGCAATGTTCACAACCGTGCTTGAATATATGTCTGATCGACCGCACTGATTGTAATTGTTATGTTGTTGTTGACTTATTGCTGATCATTTTCATAGAAATAAACAATAAAATCGATTCTCGTGGAAACATCCATTGATACGTGCTTCAGTTCAGACAAGCTGCGGCTGAAATATCAGGATTATTGCGATTAATCTCGTCCTCGCGATCGTTGACTGCCCCGAACAAGGCTTACGACAAGATGCCACTGAGACCAAAGTTCGTTGTAAATAGTCACGATTGAATTGGTCGTCTTGCCAATCGTCTTCAAGCCGTTTCAATTCTCCGTCTGCGGCCAAGTATGGATCAAAATGTAACTCATGCTCAACAACTGATTTTGGTCAGTATCACATCCTTATGAGTTCAAAGACCAAAGGTCATAAAATCTGACAACTACAAAATAATTTACTTGTGCTACACCAGCAGCACTAGCATGACGTATGGGTGATTAGAATTATAGTGTGCGTCTGTACGAAGATGACTGTATTACGTTTTTTAACTTGTTCCAATTGGTTTTCAAGCTGATTTGCTGCTCGCTTGTACGGACCGGAGAGTGCGAATTCGAGTTAAGGCAAGAGCGAAGCCAGCCCCAAATATTTTCTTTGTATAATTACTTAATACGCCGATCAATCGTGCCTATTGCTCGGAACAAAGCCAGATAAAATTGCCACTGATATCTGACAATTTCTTGAAGAATCGCTCTACAGCGTACTTCGATGCCGAAGTTATATCCAAGGCATATTAGCGCGCATTTTCATCTACAGGTATCTCGTTTGGTTCATTTGGTGAAAGGAAATATTGATAGCAAGCCAAAGAATAGAGCAAAATGGTGTTGGAGAAGGCGTACGAATTTATGTCTTAATGCGAATTCCGCAAGCTCCCGCCCGTGCCTACGCCTATGATTTAAGTGGGTCTGTACATACTGCAAATAACTTATGCGTGAAATACGAATAGAAATATAATGACCAATTTCAATATTAATAGTACGTTGGAGATTGGGGGTTGCTTCTCGGATCGTTCGATAAGTTTAGAGAAGGAAATTGTCAGATTATGCGAGTGTCAATCTATCTTCATTTAGTGAGAGAGAGTGACAGAGCCCGCTACAAGTTACAAAATCCCAAAGTCTTTGCAATAGCAAATGGCCTTGACAAAAGTGGAAGTAGTAGCGCTGGAAATGGTTAACCGATTTCAGGTAATTGAAGTGCAGATAAAACGTTTCGTTCTTTCAGCATGTAAAGGTAAATCTGGTAATTGGGTGCGTTATTGTTTGTAATGCGAATCTTCGCTGTAATTAAGTACGAAATGTGGCTCTTGGTCTCTGACTGGTTGGCCACCCCTGTAGTAGAGCAACCATGGAACTATCTCGATACGTGAATAATTTGGAACATTCGGGACGTAAGAAACTTAAAATTGTGACTTATTACGCCAAACGTCACACTACGGTTTAGCGGTTAATTTCGCCCGGTTAACGGTTAAAGTGTTTTCCCTTAAATTCCCGGCCCTAGAAAATAGCTGATTTGGACAACAGAGCTCTTTACTTTATAAAAAAGTAAAATCTTGACAAAAGAACTCAATTATAACTATTACCACATTAAAGTGTAACTAAGCCCATTGAGAGAGTTTCTTTAATATTTACATTTTTCCGATTTTATTTGATATTTCATGAATATAATTCTAACTCAAATAATATGAATTTGTATAACTGATAATATCTAGACGTACAGCGTTTCATTATTGATAACACTTTCTTAATACGCGATTCACACATGGCCGACACACACATTCGATACTTCCATACTTTGGACAAAAAACTTTGTATTTAATCATTTTCGAATTAGTTTTTGGTTACATATCCAATTCCTAATATTTACTATGTGGGCTGAACTGGCACTGGCAATATCGATATTTAGGTTCTGGAATTTCTAATTGCCAAGTTTGACCGGATAGCGTGTCCGCTATCCGGTCCGTCTTGACTCTTGAGAGGGTCTGAAAAGCGTTCCAAGCAACGAAAAAATGCTCGGTATAATACAGAAAAAGGTGCTCCCGAAGTATGCGAACCAAGATGGCGGACATCGGAACGTAACATGGGTAACAGGTTAGGATTAGGCGGTAATTTTTTTTCCAATTTTCCTTATTTTAGTCCTAATATCAGTTCGAAGACTAGCCAAGAGTCTCCCGTAGTATTTATACCTAAAATTATGGCCTAACCCTAACCTAGTACACATATTACATTCCGATGTCCGCCATCTTGGTTCGCATACTTCGAGAGCCCCCAGAAAAATCGTCCGAATCGTAACCATAGCAAAGGTTACGGTTCGGACAATCGCCCCCCCCCCCTCCCCCCTCTTTGAATTGTAAAAAAAAATTGATAGGGGATTTTACCAAAAAAGATTGGGAACCACTGTGTTAACCTATTTACATAGATCGGGAAGATCAAATTTTTCATGTCTCTGAGGTAGGCCGGATAATAACCGCTTGAAATCACTAAGATTTTGTTACTCCTCTAATTCCTTTTCTTGAAATAGCCTTTCCTCGTTTGACTTTTCGTTTTTTACGTTATATAAGGCAATTTATGTTAAAAGATTATCAAAACTATTCTTAGACATTCCTACTGTCTGTTTCGGCACCTTAATCTTTACCCAAAGGAAATGTTTTTTACCACCTCTTCTTTTGTGACGTTACATCAATGCCGTCATAGGTGTCACCCACAAAACCAAAAAGATTAGGTAATATATGATTAGAGTTTATTACACTTTTGTACCTTAGCAAAAACAAACATATACTGAAATTGGCCATCTAAATGCTATGAGTAATAATGACGGTATTACCCCGCCCTAAACCCAATGCCAACACTAGCTCGTTTCTAATCCTGTCCGCATCGCTTTCGGTAGCGCATTGATAGGGTAATAATATGTTCGCTCTGTAAATGAAAAACTATTGTTTGTTACAGCTGAAAGCCATCCGTAACCGCGGGTCATCAAGTCTCGAGTTCACTAAATCAGTGTTTCCCAACCTTTGAGTCGCCCGAAAATTTTTCCGGGTCCCCTGCTTTTTCAACAAAAACCTAAATGTTGTATAAGTATACCTGAGTCACTAGTTTTATCTAATGTGGAAAGTATTACAGGATAAAACGCATCTTTCTTACTTCGAGTTAATTCCTATAGGTAAATACATGTTATACAAAAATGATTGTTTCATATTAGTCATTCAATTACCACAAGCATATCTATAGTCGAATTTTTACAAACCTAATTTCTTAAGAGAAATTTGGGTCTCTTGAAAAAAGGTTGTGAGCCACTGCACTAAATCACCGAATCTAAGTCACGCGTGAGGTTAGTTGATGACGACTCAAAATTGAAAATAATCGAGAGTGTGGAGGAAATTTGAGTTTCTAAAAAACGGTAACTGGAGTACGTCGAACCTTTTCAAGTTACCCCCTCCCTGACTAATATGTGAACACTCTCTAATAAAAGTATTTAGTTCAGGCCCAGGTATAACCTGTGTAGAGGTCCCTCTTGTCAATCCCCACAACCCACAATTGTTTCAGGTTTATAACTCAGTTACTGGGGTAGTTGGGGAGGAGGGGGGATTACTTAAAAAGGTCTCTCGAGCATTCCCGAAACTTGTTATTGTTGTTTGCATGTATCGTTAGATTTATGTAAAGCGTGTCATGTTAATATAACTTACGTACATTTCCTAAAAGTAGAGAATACTCTCGATACAAAAGAGAACTAGTTTCACACATTTCGAATCCCAGCACCGCTCCCTACCCTTTATATAGTAGAGAAGTGGTCACCAAACTACACTCGCTGGCCTGATCCGGCCCTTGGCGACCTTTCATTTGGCCCGCAATAACACGAAAAAATGGATAAATTTTTAATATCTGTTTTGCTATGATGTTCTTGATCTATATTCTGCGACATTGAATTCAATATTCAAGTCTCCAGAAATGTAGAATTTATATTGTTGAATAAATTGAATGGATTTCCCAACTTTTGTGAATTTATTGCATTGCATCGACAAAAAAACTTGTCCGGCCCGTATTCAACACAGTTTGAGTCATACGTGGCCCGCGGTCAAAAAGTTTGGTAACCCCTGTGTAGCGAAACCGCACAAGAGGAATGCGCATATGTGGCGCGTAAATTCCTGAGACTAGATTGATTGCCCGTTCCTAATTTGTCCTTGAGACTACCAGACGGATGAATTATAGGCTTTGGACAAAAATAGCGCAAAAGGGTACTATAAGAAATAAAAGTAACATCACCTATATTTACGTGTTATTGACTTTAAATTGTGGTATAAAAGTAACGGTCTGTTCTCATATAGCTCTTAAATCGTCGATTATAAAGCGTGTGTATTAACACTGGAATTATTAGAAGTTTTTCTGTGGATTTTTTATAGTGTTAGTCAATGGCAAAATATCCATTTTGAGAGAAAAAAAATGACGCTGATCGGGATAAGTCTTTAAATGGAAACGATTCATCGTATAAAAGCGGAGAAATGGCAGTTAATAAAGCAGTAATGAAATGGCTAGGAATATGGATGGATATATGGTCCCAATTGTAACTTGAATGACCTTATCTGTAGAGCGTTATATTGGGTTGGTATATAGATGGCAGATTTGTTCATCATTCGAAACATTCTCCATCAGAAGTTTTAAAATGTTTTAGATTCATAAATCATTTTAGCCAATGGTTGAGTACTTAGTGTATTCATGATGTATGGTTTAAGATTCCAGACAGAAGGAATTCTATTGTTTGGTGAGGTCGGGCAAACGTTAGTAGCGACGCGGGGATAGCGGATAAATATTCAGGCAATAATCGAAAACTTTTCCGGCGTTAGTCTAAAAAGTTGACGAGTGTATGTAATGGTAACGAGGAATGGTTTAAAACGAGCGTCGCTGCGTTGAATCTTTTGCCGTTTTTCCCGATGCTTTTATTACTGTAACTGCTTTTATTACAAGGTGGGCTATCATAAGCTTTACATATTTGCATACAATTTGATAAAAAACACAATAACAAAGTTGTCCTCGTGAACTATATTTCTACGAACATCAGAACATAGGGAGTATGTTATTCGAGTCAAACATTTATTGCTTTGTCTGATTTGACCGCAAATATACTTCGGTTTGTTGTTTTGATTGTAATCGATGTTTGGTTTGCAATGTAACGGATACCGCTATCGTTCAGCTGTAGATATCATGTGAGCTTATAGATTAGAACAGTTAAATAGATTTTGCAAGGCGGGCCACATTACGTAGGGGACTCATTAGTCGTCTAACCCAAACTAGGGGTCACGAGTCCGCTGGGTGTCACGAACAGAACTTTAGGGGTTGCAAAGTGTATACCAATTTTACATAAAGTAGTATATCTATTTTACTCTTAATTTGAAGACCAATTATTGAAATTAGTGCAAAGCATAAATCTCACGATCTCGAGAAAATACATAGGATCAGAAAAGCGGTGCGATTGCACAACAACGCCGACGTAACAGGGGTCGCAGAAAATATTTAAATATTGGGAGCGGTCGCAAGCTTAGAAGTTTTGAAAGACCTGGTCTAACACGCCATGTCAGTTTATGAATATGAATGTTCATCTATTGTCGACACACATTGCAGAACACTCGACATAACAGGACGGGTGACCATAAGCTTTATATATTTGCATATAATTCATTAACGACAAACACAATAAGAAAGTTGTCCTAGTGAACTATTTTTCCACGAACGTAGGGAGTACGTTATTCGAGTTAAATATTTATTGCTTTGTCTACTTTGACCACAAATATACTTCAGTTTGTTGTTTTGATTGTAATCGATGTTTGGTTGCTGTGTAGCGGATGTCGCTGTCGTTCAAGTGTACATAGCATGTGATCTTATTGGTTAGATCGGTTAAAAAGGTTTTGCGAGTCGGGCCGCATCAAATAGGCCAGAGGTGTGCAACCTGCGGCCAGCGGGTCACATGCAGCCCACAAGGAAACTTACGCACAATAAATATTCACTGTGTTTTTCACTGTATCCTAACTTTAGCCATAAACTCTAGCACTGAATGTTGGAGAAATACAAAGTACTCGGTGAAATGGATTTATTCTCATGGATACTTTGGATTACAATAACTGGACTGAAGACTTCATTAGCGCAAATGTGTAAGTAGATTACAAATTGATGGTCATATATTGCTTTTTACCGTGTATAAGCAAACAGAAAAGTCACTGTGAGTAGAGCAGGGTGGCCACGTTTTTTGGACCAGGGGTCATAAATTTTGGGCCACGTGAGTATGACCAAAAGAGTTACATTTTGAGAACAATATTTACACTTTTAGAAAAACAAAAGTGGAAACAATGAGTCTGGCGTAAAATCTAAATTTGGTTGTGGACTTGTGGCAGCATCAGGCGGGCCAGATTGAACTACGCAACGGGTCGTAGTTGGCCCGCGGGCCATAGTTTGCTCATGTCAGTTATAGAGACATCAGAGGTGGGGCCGCAAAGTATTTCCGAACCTAAACGGTGTATCCATGCACCCCGACCACACTAATTTCGCTGCCAAATCTGAAGAAAGTCGACCGGGATCTTCTACACAAAGTCCACGCTTTTAAACAACAAATCAGTAATTTTTCAATTAGGGTTAAGAATGCATTGAATTTCCAGTGCAATCTGCATTCCAAACCCTAATTTAATAATTTTCCTATTTTGATCGTTGGCGTTTTTTTTTGGCTGGAACTTTATACAAAAGATACGCCGATTCAACTACAGAATTTAATATTTCAGTTTCACCTAATCCGTACATGGAGTTTACAAATTATAAATCAATACACAGTGTGTTATTTGTGATCCCAGTAAGCTTCGTGAGCAAACATAATGTCTTACGAGGAATCGTGAAAACTTTTAGGCGCCGTATGCTATGTTGACTTCATATTTGAATACATGGTATAATCAGTATTATTAAGTATTGTTTACCTTTCGCCGACGCGGGAATGACCATACACGGCTAGTTGTCATTTAATAATTGAACTTTCAAATTATTTTCGATTTCAAATAAACTTAGACTTTTTTCTGATGTATTTCACTTGTGCAACAAGACCTCACGCTAGTGGTTCCCAACCAGGGGCTCATGGGCCCCCAAGAGGGCCACTGAGCAGTTGGAGGGGGACACAATGCTAGGCACAAAACAGATTTTTCTTTTTCTTTTACACGAAAACCCCCGTTCACATTCCTTGATAAGGTTATTTCACAGGGTGTTTTCACTTTCTTGAGCATAAATTGTTTGAACATAATAGGATTTGAAATCTACCAAACAATATAACGCTATAAATAATACTGTTATGATAAACAGGGCAAAATGAGTGCTAAACGCCCCCGGACGGGAGCCACGAGCCATATAAGGTTAGGGACCATTGCCTGACGCAAACGACCAAGCCAATGATTCTCAACTCTTCTTCCGTCGCCTATTTTAGTTACACAAAAAAAAATATGTCTCTCATTAACTTTTTTCATGCAAGCGAAAAACTATTTTTCCTGAAATATAGACACTTCCGCGTTAATATTTGGAATACATACCTTGGAAATACATAATTCAAATACGTTCATTTAAAGTTTGCGCTTGTGTGGTCGTCGATTCCAACTTCACCCGTTCGCATTCCATGGACCATATTTGATTGATGGTGGTATATTTAGTATTCTTACATATAGTCCGTACTGAAGCATATGTAAATACAAAGTAACCTTTTAACTTGAACCAATGTGATTATGTTTCATTATCGGAGAATTTATTTGCTCAATACATATTCGACTTCTCAATGCACTTAGGAATATGAGTTGTTGAACTTTTGGAACCGACTGATTTGAGGTATATTTCTCATGAGTAAATAACGTTCAATGGTGCGCTAGTGGTTATGACGAATGGTTAGAGTAGGCAAAAAGGAAACGTCAATAATTATCTACAACAGTGGTTCCCAAACTTTTTAGAGTTGCGACTCACTATTTATTACCACAGCTTATGGCGACCCACTTAACTTTTTATGACACAACACAGATCACAGCAATGGCTAATCATCGCAAAAGTACCGTGTTTCCTCGGAAATAAGACCTAATTTGAATTTTAAAAATGATTTCAATTAAACCCTACTCTAAATAAATTTAAAATATGTGGGAGAGGAAAGGTTCAATGACCTGAGGTGAGGTGAAGATCACTCCACTATCCAACATTGTGTGATGTCACAATCACAATTATGATATTTGTCACTTGATTTTTGTATAGAAAATACAAATAAAAACAATGGATGTCGGTTTTTATATAATAACTTTTAAAAAATATCGTGATTTTCTACAATGTAATTTTATTTTTGATAAATGAACCCAAAAGACTTTTTCCAAAAAATAGAACCATAGTGTTATTCTTCAAAAGAAAATAAATCTAAATCCTGTCTAAATTTCGGGGAAACACGGCAAGAAGTGCACAAAACTGCTATGCGTAAAAAAGCCACATGGTCATTCTTTGTGCAAATTTTTGTTCCTTTGAGAAGATCCTAAAAAGGAAACTTTCATAGATTAGAATTTAATTTCTTTAGTTTTTTGAAAATTTACGTATTCGAGTCGCCAGTATAATTAATCAAAGCTTTCTGCATCTTTTCACGACCCACCAAAATTTTTTTTGCGACCCACCAGTGGGTCGCGACCCATAGTTTGGGAACTGCTGCAGTCTACAATATGTTTTCACGAAAATGGTCTCATCGCATTAGTTACTACATTTCCTCGTCTATTCGCCAGTTCAGATGCAAGAATAGTTTACCAGTTTATTGTCTGTGTCTATGTACCTTTCCCCGACCCTTGATCTCTGAAAGATTTTCAACGATGAATTTGAAAGTGTTTTGGGAAGTTGGCGCTGAAAAACTGGCTCACATGTTAAAATCTTGTTAAGTCATTGTTAACTTATTGCTGATTTGTAATTGTTACGAAAATAAACAAGGAAATCGATGCTCAGAGAAACATCCATGGAACTTGACGGTGCGGGTAACTATAATGTGAATCATCTTGAGATGCCAGAAAGTTAAATTCTCTCACACAACATTAACCACACGGCCTAATCAGCCACACGGTGGCAAGCGTGTTTCTGACACTCAGTGCGATGTGCTAACATGAGTACCGCTGTACGTACGTCGTACACAAATGTGGCATATGATTAGTTTATTTGATTGGAGGCGGTGCCGTGGAAACCGACCAAAGGTTACATTATTCACCCTGAGAAGGCGAGAGGTCTAGTACAATTTCGCGAATAATTATCCACCACACGATTTTAACCACCCAGGCTAATCAGCGATGCGACGCAAGCGTGTTTCTGTCGTTTTGTTTGCGCCTTCGATCTCTCAAATGTATATTGCCAGCGATAGTGGAATCTCTCGCTCTTCAAGTACAAGCCGCAGAGCCTTTGGTACAGTTAAAGTTAGAAATAAACAAATATGGCCCCACTGCTATTTGAATGGCCTCCGCTGCAGCAGCGTATGGCAGCTTATTGTGAAAGGTTAGTAGTATTTTATCATCCTGTTATACTGTATTTGTGTTCTATTTGTTTAAAGTATTGGCGACTTTGGCGCCGTGATATTGTTTGAAGATATTTTTATTAGTTACCCGTCTATTTCCGATAAGCACGCATTCTTTGAACGGTAATTCCGAATAAGTAAACTATCGTAACAGTACTGTGAATGCGTGTTTCTTGTCCTTAAAGAAACCAGCGGTTATTTTCAAAAAGGTAGACTACTACCGTACCGGTACTATGTCGTAATATTACAACAATCAGCCGTTATTTCCGAATAATTATATTTGCCGTACCGGTACTATGTGTGTATATGTCTTTTCCTAATGGCTATTAACAGACTTCCTCCACAATCAAGTTCATGACATCTGAAACAAACGAATGACAAGTCAATCCCATAGCCGACATGGGAGGTAACCGGCTGAAACGCCACCGTGCGCCAAACTGCAGTACCAGCATGCAATCCATTTTTTGTCAGTTTAGCCGAGGATTGAGGTGTGAGCTACTGCCATACAGGTATGCGCCCTTAGACGAAGTGATCGTAACTCTGCTTAGTACTGCCGTGAGTGAAAATGCAAAATACCAAGACGAACGCACCCCGGATGGGACTCGAACCCACAATCCCTGGCTTAGGAGGCCAATGCCTTATCCATTAGGCCACCGGGGCCGGCGCTTAGCCCCTTACTGTAACCACTGAAAAACTAATTATGTCCAGTTATGGAAATAATAGCCTTATACTTAATCTGATGTACCTCTTGTGATGTCGAAATGTAGTCCAGTTTGGGAACCCCTGATTTATAAGATAATTTATTTTGAACTCCGTCGTGGTGTTTGTGTGCCGATTTGCACATCTTAACTCTACTCGAAGTTTTGTCACTTTCTGAATTCCCCTTTTGTTTGTAATGTCTTTATGGGAAATCGAAATAAACTTAATTACTAAACTTATACTTAAGCAACAGTCTAAATTAATTCTCCCAAGAGCGGAAACCGCTATGAATCAAATTCTGTCGTCTGCTTTAACACATCTCATTGTTTGCTCATAATTCGTCTATAATGCAATTTCAACATCGTTGGTATTTGCACTTTATGGCGTTTATAATGAGCGATAGTGCGCGATGGATAGATAAGCTTACGAGATCGCAGTTGTAAACTCTGTGTTAAATATGAATTATTTGTGGTCGCTGGATAGGGGTTTCGGGTTCAAATTGTTGGCACATCAGGCTTAGTGTTCAAAACTCTTTGGCCGTCGCACTTATGCGGTTCCGTAAAGCTTTTCGAACAAAGCAAATTCTGTAAAATCTCGCCACCCAAGGACATGCTGAAATACCAAACGGCCTTTTGCTTAATGGCGAATTAAAATAATCATTTTTACATAATATTCACTTCCTGTACATATAAAATACAAAAAAAAATTATTTGAAAATAAAATTAGTAATTTTTAGGTTTTTGTTGAAAAAGCAAGCGACCCAAGAAAATTTTTGGGCTACGCAGTTTTGGGTCAGTTGGGTTGGGGAACACTGCCGTAAAAGATAATACGGTAGATGCGAGAGGGTTGCTAGACTCGTCGCCGAGCTAGGGTGTAGTTCGTACTACTACCAGTCGGCCAAGGCTTTCTCCACTGTCAAAAACATTGTTTAATTCAAATAACTAATTGATTATGAATAACTAATCGACGGGCAAGGTGGATGAACGGTCGTGATTCGCTATATGATGAGGGCATTAGGCTACCTTACCTAACCCAGAACACACTATGAGGCACAATTTATATACTTACTCACTCTAACCATTAGCATCAAGTTTGATATCTAACCCAGTCGAGAACATACATCACTTCACCACCGATACGGTACAAAACACCTGGTCGTCTTCAAATTTCGTTCATTTCATCACAAAAATGTTTATGGTATAAATGCTTCTTACCAGCGGATATGGCCGAGGTTGCAACACCTGGCTACAAGGATTGGTGTAGAACACGCATCAAGTTAATACACATCTGCTGGATTAACCAAACAGAAAAAAAAAAAACTTTAGGGATTTGTGGTTTCGGATCGCTCAAACTGAAAAATGGTCTTGGGGTAAATATATATTCATGTAAATTTGTTTAAAGTAAGGCCAGTATAACTCATTTAAAACTGAAAATTTTTGTTCAGCTTTATGGTATTTGAACCAATAAATATTGACACGAATGTGTTGAATAACTTTCAAACTTGACTAATCGAAAAACGCGCACTAACCACCAGAAAACGTGCAGAAACAGTGAAAACCCGTCAAAAACCACTTAAAACCTTGCAAAATCAGCGAAAAACCGTGAAAACCCATCTAAAACCTCGTGCCCAGCATATCACTAAGATATAATATAGTAATAAATATATGCGAACCGGAATGATTCTGAATTTTCCAAAAAGTAGCTTCTTGGGCTTCATTGGTTGCTTGTTCGGAGTAAACGTATAAAAAAAACTTAAAAATATTTCTTTCATTTGTGAGCGTTACGACAAGATTAACTATGACGACTGCTAAATATTCAGTGTTACTAAAATTATTGGTATCATTGAGTGTTTTCCTGGGTGAGTGTTTCTCGTATTAAATCCTATTTCAGAGGAATGAACCACTTTTTCTGACATTTCCATTGTCAGAAAATAAACCTTTATATATAAACATGCCAGTATGCGTTTTGGTAACTATCAGTTGTTGTTACGAAATATTAACTACCTTTCATTGCCCAATGCCTTGATGGAAGTAGATCCTTATGCGTGTGACGCAACAATGCTGTGGCAGGAATAAAGATGCCTATACTATTTGATTCAAGAGTCTTGCTGCTCACTAACACAAATGTATTTTTGTAACGTTTTATCTGAGGAAGTATGACCCCGGTCAGATGAAACGTTACAGAAATACATTTGTGTTAGTGTGCAGGAAGACACTTGAACCAAATAGTATGCATTTGAAGATTGGCACTTGAAATTCTTCTGTCGATACTTTTCTCCAATTTATGTCGAAATCCCGGGCTTCGAGCAAACTTGTATGCAGAAAACGGCAAAACCGCCACAAATCGCAACATTCCACTGAACCACGTAATTCGGGCGGCACACGACCATAAATAGCAGATGACTGAAATGAATACTTTTTTGTTTTGTAAATAATGCTTCAAAAACCGCCTTTTATGATGCAATAATCGTCTATAAATCATAATTATTTACTCACTAAATATTCGCGCTTATCCCTTTATTAGCACATATTATGCTTGTGAATGATCGTTTCTACCAAACGGGAGAACAGGTTTTTGATTGATGGCATGTGCCGATATGAGTGCTACCGCCGAACGTTACTCGGCGAAGATTTTTTCATATGTAAGCGTATTTATAATCTCGACTATCGTGTAGCAATTAATGAAAAAAAATAGGCAAATAAAATGGCACGTCTCAGTGACAAAAGTTTTTGCGGAGTAAAGAAGGCACTTGTCTTTTAATATGAGATTTGTTGGGGTTTCATTGTATTAAAAATTTGGACCTTCAAAAGTATGCGCACCAAGATGGCGCACAACCTGAACCTAGTAGTGTGTACCGGTTAGGATTCAGGCTGTGCGACATCTTGGTGCGCATACTTCTGCAGCACCAAAAATTTTGCTTTGTGAAAAAATTATTTTGTAATTATTGGCTCAATGTGTAATGTGACAAATACAAATCAGAAAGATTCAGTCATTTCATGTTTTGGGTTAAGGCGCGAAAAACCTATTACACAAACCATTACCAAAAGCAGATTTTATTTGCTATACCTTAATTATAAAGAACCTTATAACTTCAATCAATATGATTATAAAACATTAGGGCCAGAAGTGCAGAATCGGAAAGACCTGTCTTTTCAAAACACAGTTACAGTTGTCTTAGCTTCCTATAGTAGTAGTTGCCGCTTTTCAGAATCTTGTTCACAGGTGAACATATGAAAAACGCCGTATACAAAAACAGTTTTACGCCGACCAGCAAATGCTAAAAATATTTAATGAAACAACATTGTTGGCGCCTTGCTGTCCTTGACCATTTTGAACTGTTGCCCAACAGACAACTGACTAATTCAGGATGTTTTTCGCTCGAGTATTTTCATCATCGATTGGTTTCTAGTGTTTAGGAATGATACCATCTTTGGACACGTGGTTTGCAAAAATAGGAAAAAGCTTTTCTGTAAATAACTATTATAGAAATTATCGTTCCATTCGTTATGTGGTGTTTCCACACATTTACCGACTCAAGTATGATGTAGTAATACACCTGACATTGGCGAACTAGGGCCCACGGGTGGTCAAATCCGGGCCACTGGATGATTCAATCTGCCCCCCCCCCCCTGATCAGGGGCGTAGCCAAAAATTTTCAAAGGGGGGGGGGAGTTGAGGATCTGAATTTTTTTGCCAAGTTAGATCGAAACTGCTAGCAGGTCCGATCGAACGCTGGAATACGCGTGTTTTTATTAGTCTTGGGGTCTAAAAAGCATTTTAAGCTACGGAAAATTGCTATCTATGATACAGATAAATGATTTTATATATTTTACATTTCAAAGGGGGGGGGGGGGGGGGCGACCCGCAAAACCACCCCCCTGACTACGCCACTGCCCCTGATGCTGCACGTGTTCTTGTAAATAAAACAATATTCGTCACTACTCACCACTATGACACAAATCATTTACGTAACACTTACATGGCCCGCCAGTCTGAATGGGCAAAATTTGGACCCTACTCCGAAAATCTTGTCCATAATTTTATACACGTTACGAAGATAAATTGACAATAAAATTCATATGTGAGACGTTTATTTAAGTTAGAATAGCTATTTTATCAACTCGAATTCACAGATTTCGTTTCCGGTGATGCGAGCTTCTAGAGCAGTGCTCTTCAACAGGGGTTCCGCGGAACCCTAGGGTTCCGCAACACATGCAGTGGGGTTCCGTAAGTCTATAGGGTTCCTTAGGGGTTCCGCGTAAAGGAAGAATTGACTGCTGAGCCAGTAAAGTTGCAAAAAATGATTATTCTTTGTTTCCGTTTTTGGATAAATTTCTAAGTGCGCAACAGCAAGAAGGACTCTTAGATATCTGCAATGATATTAATTCGGAGAAAACCTTCGAAAAACATGGAAAGGAATATTTTTTGGGTACAACCATTGCAAAAGAAGCATTAAAACTTCTGTGTCAATCCCCATTACCTATTTGTGTAAATTAGCATTTTCTGCTTTAACAACTATTAAAAACAAAAAAAGAAGTTTTAAAAGAGTGTAGACATGAGTATGAGAATTGCTTTGAGCGCCGTGGAGCCACGATTCAAGAAGATTGCAAAGGAAATGCAAGAACAACCTTGTCATTGGATTTCACGCTTGTTACCTTTTTTCTGTTTCGTTGTTGAAGTAGAAATATTTGAATTACAAATATTTCGTGTTACGAGTATTTCGTGTTAATTTTTGTTATTTGGGGCTCCATAGAAAATGATATCAGGGGTTCCGCGATAACAAAAGGGTTGAAGAGCACTGTTCTAGAGCCAACTCTTGAATACCCGCGTTTTCCGACCCGCTGGCTGTTCCGATGGCAATTAGATATTCCTTGCTACGTACCTATTTATGGGTATTACCAAAAGTGTTTTTTCGGTCCCAATACTGTTCTTTCGGACGACAATCCAATCACAGGGTCCGCACATTGTTAATTTCCCCGCGTCTGTGAAGAGACGTCTGATCGGAGTAATAATTATAAGAACACAAAAGAGAAATCAGACTTGAGTCAGCTCTAATTATTTCCTGCTTTTCATTTTCACACGATTCGTGATTTGAATGTGTCAACATTGGGGAATGGCAGTTGAAGTCAAAATTTACAATCAGTACTTCTAATTCCTGTTGAATCCAACCGATTGTGGTGAATATTTGTTTACCCATTTAGTGTGTGTGGGGGGTCTGATTTTGGGGACATCATTGCGTTGCTGTCAACCCCCCCCCCCCCCCCCTCCTCGATAACTTTCTGAGTAATTTTCTTCAAATTTGTTCTGATTCAATTAGTGTATCGTAAATCACAACCTAACTTATAATTAACGAACACAAATGAGAAAATTCTGTCGTAGCGGTGAAATCAAAAACGTTTATGCGTCAACATAATATATTTAGGGTGCAAAGTTCAAGTTGAATACGTAATTCTTAAAAATGTTTCCAAGGTCACAGTAACCGCTTACTTGTAATTATTATGGAACAATTCAGGTTGTTAAGCGAGTGGTTTTAGATTGTGGGCGTCATAAAACGCAATTTGGACGTAGACTATCTGTTCGTTGATCGATTGCACTCGTACTTTTGCGGCGTTTCGATTTTGGCGTAGTGCGTTGCGGCAGACCGCTTTCGAGACAGATTTTGTCCATTTCAAACGTGGACTGTGATTAAATATGCTCTTAGCGGGATAATCTTGCTTGGCTGTGTTGTTCAAAGTCTAGGCAAAGAGTTCACCGGTCGCGTGCGTGATTTTGTTGTTTTTCAAATTCTGATTTCTATCTATGAACTGTTATGTCATAGACTTGTTGTCATTCGCGTGATTGTTCACTGTATATTAGTCATTGTTTACAACAGTCGTCTGCCAACTACTGTCTGTGACGTGATACTGCTACATTTTCTCATGCCAATTGTGATGAGTCAATAACAAAAGCCATTCATCTGTTCTATGGTTTCCCGAGGTAGAATTGAACAAATTATTGTTCCAATATCAGGAGTAGTATAAACCAGGGTTGTGCAACCTTTTTCGCAGGCGGGCCAGATCTCCATAGGTTCTCAAAGTGCCCTATATGGTCCAGGTCCGAGCGGGTCCGATCAATCGATAGAATACACGTGTTCTCATTAGTCTTTGCTATCTATGATACAGAAAAATAATTTCCTTTTTTTTTACATTTAAAAAGGGGAAAGGGGGAGGCTCGACCCGCAACCCCCCCCCCAACCCCCCCCCCCCCCCCCCCCCCCCCCCCTGGCTACGCCACTGCCCCTGGGCTCCATCAGGGAAACCTAGGGGGTCCGCGAGCTATTCGTTTACTTGACAAAATACTGATTATTTTTTAATACAAAACAGCTAATACATCAGAGTCATTGAAAAAAGGGACCTCCTGAAGTATGCGCACCAATATGGCGCACAACCTGAACTCAGGTTGTGTACCAGGTTAGGGTTCAGGTTATGCGACATCTTAGTGCGCATACTTCAGGAGTACCGAATAAAGTAATTTTAGATTATTCAGTGACATTAATCGGTAAATAACGATGTGTTATTTGTTCTTATTTTTGTAAATTGATTTGCGGGGCTCCGTGGATAATAGTCAATCTCTTCACGGGCTCCAAAACACCAAAAGTTTGAGAAACTCTTGTTATTAACCACAGCACAACACGCCCAATTGGAAAACAGAAAACGAGGATTTTTTTTTAAGATTTTCAATGACTTCAAGACACATTGTATCAAGAAAATGGAAATGTTGTAAAACAAAAGTCATAATGAGTTGGGTTGCGCGAGACTAACTCCCCATCCTTTCCTTATGCCTTTATGGTTGTGGATCCGTATGCGTATAATGTAGCAGGAATAAATATGACCATACTACGCGTGTTCAGCTGCCCACTAACGCAAACGTATTTCTGTGTTTTACAGAATTGAGTAGTGAAAACAAAAGTCGTTTGCTTTTAACTAAGTCACTGTCGTTTATCACGCCTTACTAAAAAATAGCGGCCAAAGTCCGGGACGTATACTTTTCTTCTGTCGGCGTTTTTATTTCTTTTGTAGCGTTTTGACGCGGAAAGCTATCGTGGCTAGTATTTTAGGATGAATAGAAAAATATAAATAAATATCGATGACGACGCCTTACTTTAAGACAATAGAATGCGCGACTAATACTTTTATTTTGTAGGCGCCCAGCCAGACTTTTTAAGCGGAGATTAAATTTTTCGGGATAATTGTGGTGCCGATTTATCATCACTTTATCTAAAATGCCAGAAATATGGAACCCATTTAGTTTTTAATATGATAAACGACACTATAACAGGCATTCTCATAGATAACACTTTCTGATATGAGACTTCTTTGAACCCAGACATAGCGACCTGCTTATTTGTATCGGCTATACAACGACAGGGCCGTAGTCAGTAATTTTCAAAAAATATATATGCACATCAAGATGTCGCACAACCTGCTATCCCTAACCTGGTACACATACATACTATGTTCAGGTTGTGCGACATCTTGGTGTGCATACTTCAGGACGTCTAAAAAGTGTGTGTGTGTCTGGGGGGTTCTAAAATTTGTTATCGCCAAGATAGACCGCAACAGCTAGCGAGTCCGTCCGGAAAACTTGACTTTTCGAGGAGTCTTTAGGGTTTAAAAAGCGTTTCAAGCCACAGACAGATTTAAAAAAAATAAGGGAGGGGGGGGGGGTGATCGTATTTTGATTAATGATTTATATTGCTTACGGCGAATTCTGGTCTGGACTTAAGTTGTCATCAAGAGAGTGCCGATTAATCAACGAATATTGTACTTTTCGTTTACTTTAAAGGTTGCCGCATACAATGTCATACATCATGATGGCTGACGATACAACACAGTATAATCATGCCCTAAATATCTCACAGCTTTTTTCCATGTACGTGTACTATGTACGTATGACTATCAAGGAAAAACACGCTTGCTATCCTTTCTCCAAATGAACCAACCGAGATAGATGAAAATGCGCGCTTGTATACCTTGGATAACTTCAACAGCGAAGTGAGTGTCTGGCTGTATTTATCTAGCATTCTTCAGTGCAAAAGGCACGAATGAGCGTCGTATTACGTCATTATGCAAAAAAAATGATTTCCCCACCCCACAATTTTAGGATGGCTACCTCTTTTACTTTGTTCTGGATATAATAAGTACCGTATATGTCTTGGTTTGGAGATACATTTCGTAAAATGAAAATGGTCTGAAAGATTCAAATACCAGCAAACATGAAAACCCGAATTATAGACTATAGAGAAAAAGCCGAAAAGACTAAACATAATTGAATTCGCATTACACCATGAAAAGGCGTCATAATGACAGGAAATTGTGTCCGTTAATGCGTTTAATATACAATTTTTATCCGTTATCACTGATCAAAACGCTGATTACATTCCAAGATAATTTTGTAAAAGATAATTTCTGTTATCAGACATCAAAGTGTAAGAACATCTGTTGTATTGTAGCTGTTTTTTGATCCTTCACGTATTTTCTAAAAAGTCCGACGTAATGCGTGAAACCGCCACCTTCTGGTCACTTTCGGCGTTGCCAGATAATAATAAGGCAAAATCAGTATTTTTTAGTGGAATTTTTATGGCTGGGCTACTCAAGCGGCGGTCCGAATCCGGACCTTACGAGTATTTGATTCGGACCGCATTCTTTATTTCGGATCATTTGCCCTACTTTGGATATGTGAAGGTTCCCTTTTATATTTTGTATGACTCCATTATTTTTAAAGGTTATTCTATAATTTTCTTATATTTGCACCTGACAACATATGAAAAGATCTGTAATGCTGAGGAAATGCGCGTTTAAAAATGTCAAAATATTATATCTGTAATGGCCGGACCCTAGTAATTTTTAAGTTTGTTTACGGATCTTTGGAAAAAATAGTTGATATTCTATGTTTTATGGGATCAAATCTCTATAATATCTACGCTGCTGTTTTTATTATATTTAAGGTATTTTCCGGCGTAATGCGTGAAACCGCCACCTTCTGGTCATTTTCATGGTTGCCAGATAATAATAAGGAAAAATCAGTAAGTTTAGTGAAATTTTATGGGATCAAAATTCTATAATATCTACGCTGTTTTTCGATCTTTTGCGTATTTTCAAAAAATTCCGACGTAATGCGTGTAACCGCCAACTTCTGGTCACTTTCAGCGTTTCCAGATGATTAGAAAAAAATCGTTATTTTTTAAAGCGTTTATGAGAACACAAACTCTCGTATGCCTCAATGAAACTGCCCTGATGAAGTTTGTTTATATAAAACAATAAAACCATTACACGATTTATTATTATTATCAATTTTATCTTCTAATTTCTTAGTATTCCGCGAGGCGAGATAAAAAGCGTAAGTATTCCGGGGGAAAAAAAAAACTTGAGAAACTCTGGTATAGATAAAACATGGTTTATAAAACTTGGAGCGAACCTTCACGTCGCGACGACATTATCTGAAGTAAATTGACAAGGGTTCGTTTAATTCTTTGGCTTTAATTCATTTATAATTCACTTTCGTATTTGAAAAGCCTCCTTCAGAGTGAAGTCTGGGACAATAATTAATAACTCGTCCCAAGTTAATATAATACTAATAACTTTACCAATTCAAGAAAATCATTCATAATCAAATGACCTCTGACCCTTCTGAAACGGAAATAACTCACGAAACCCGGAATTCACTAAACATATCCCAAGTACAAGGATTAATAGCACGGCCCATGTCAATATAATATCTTCCCCAATTCAAGAAAATCATTGCAATCAAATGACCTTTGACCCTTTGAACGGAAATAACTCTCGAAACCGGAATTTGATAAACAAATCCCAAAACAATCCGAAATATTCCACTTGTTCGTCTGGACAAATATTATCCCGTCTATCATGAAACATATTTTATATCATAACAAGCTCATACTCCATTGAACAAACAACATTGGACAAGAACTTTTACCAGGTATCATCCGTCACGACCACATGATCTAAAGTAAATTGACAGTGGTTTGTTCAATTCTTTGGCTGTAATGCATTTATACTTTACCTTCGTTTTTTTACTTTTAATATTAAATGTGGCGAACAAAATAACTGAGTGAAGAGCGTTGGTAACCAATCTAGGCCACGCGCGTGGGGAGGGGAATCGGACCGTTATTATTTTACTCAGGATTTGGACGAATGGATGAATTTATATACTTTCGATTCACTATACAATTTAGTAATTCATATATAGGGGCAAGTGTCATGATTTGCAGCAATTACTCGTTCAGAGCCTTCTTCTGAGTAAAGTCTAGGACAAACACGGAATTTGCTAAACATATCCGAAGTACAAGAATTAACAACACGGCCCAGTTCAGTATAATATTTTCACCAGTTCAAGAAAATCATTAAAATCGAATGACCTCTGACCCTTTTAAACGGAAGTAACTCTCGAAACCCGGAATTCGTTAAACATATCCCAAGTACAAGGATTAATAGCACGGCCCAGGTCAATAGAATACTGATAACTTTACGCCAATTCAAGAAAATCATTTATGATCAATTGACCTTTGACCCGTTTGAACGGAAACAACTCTCGAAACCGGAATTTGATAAACATATCCCAAAACAATTCAAAATATTCCTTTGTTCGCCTGGACAAATATTATCCCGTCTGTCATGGAACATATTTTATATCATAACGGGCCTATACTACATCGATTACATATGGCCCGTGCCTCTTCGATATTGTCTACGCATGGTCCAATTTTCTTACATTGAAAAAGACATTTCGCCTTAAGTGCTTGACTGAATATGCTTTTAATAAGCCTTGATAAATATTGACGAACACGGGCGTGTCACAGGTTGTCTGGTAGAATCGTAATGAGCGGGAATATACTGATAAAATGTTTGATTAGCTGTCATTAGAATGTAGTGCTAACGTGACTTTGGTCTCGTTGGAATCTGAGCTCGATTTGTGATTAATGCGTTAATATATGCCACGGGTCGGCAACCTTTAGCTTTGAAAGAGCCATTTGCATTCTTTCTGTCAAACTCAGGATGCAGTATTCTAGTTATTACTAAGAAAGAGCCTAATAAATTACGAATATAAAAAAAAAAGTTCGTTTTGACAGATCTGAATCGCCTTAATGCGACCTATTTTCACCGCTCCCGACTTATACCGGCTGGGATGTGTAATTAGTGAGTAGTAAACGACTTTATGCTCCCGACTTTCATTGAATCCCCACTGCTTTAAACGAAAGGCGCTCCCTAAGTATTTGTACCAAGATGGTGCACAACCTGAACATAGTATGTGTACCAAGTTAGAGTTGTTCAGGATGTGCGTCATGTCGCATGCGGCTCCGCATGTAGTTTTGAGCTTAACTGCGTTTGCATCCCGAATTAAAAGTGTCGAAAACAAATCCCATCCCCAATGTCTCACTTAAGACGGCATGTAGCATTTCCGGATCAGAAAGAACCTGTTTTAGGTCTCATCGCGTACTCAATTTTGATCATTATTATTTTTCTTTCTAGGCGACTACCAATTAGGTGATGTTGACTTATCTCAGTCAGATAATTCTTGCTCTTTGTTAGATATTGATCTACACCGTGAGCTCACTAACTCAAGGTTTTAGAACCTTCCATGTAAATTTCAAATATGGCATGTTAAAATCTTTAAATTATGCTCAATTTTGAACATTTCTCGATTACAGAACAATTTCAGATATTATGCTAAATTTCATTCATTTTCACTTTCTTTTCAGACGACGACCGATTTGCTGATGACATATCTGAATGTAGAACTGACAGTCATGAAGTCTTGCACGACCCAGCCAGACGCGTCCTGGAGACTGTACCACTCGGAGGACATACGGGAACTCTATGTGATTCGACCTTGACACCAGGATGGTACAGGTTTTCCCTCGATGGAAGAGCAGCCGATATGGCGGGCGAATGCATGCTGGTAGGTCAAATGATACAGGGTGTCAATAAAATCCCTTTACAATTTCAATTTTGTTATGAAGTCAGTTCTCAATATACCTTAACCAGATTTGTTCTTTTTTAATCAGTAAGTATTCAAGTATTTTCACTTCATTTAAGACATCTATGAGGCCCAAAACAATATATGGTATCGATAAATTCCCTTTGCAATTTGAAACATTTTAGGACCTCATGGGCACCCTATATATCTTTATATAAATGTGACTGGTTGTACAGCTCCTTTTGAAGTTAAAAGGCACGAAAAGATAGTGTGAAAAGTAAATAATTTGCTGCGTTAGCTTTTGAGATTTCAATTTTCAATATGCTTCTTTTACTCGACATTCAAAGGTCTTCTTTGTAGTAAACAGTGTTTCGGCGTGTTAACGGTACAATATCACATAGGCAGGCGTGGGCAATTACGTTTCTGAGTGGGCCAGTTACAGATAATAGACTTAGTTACTGGGCCAAAAACTCAATATGAAAAACTATAAATCAAAAATAGTTTATTTACAACAGCTAGGTCTAGGCTAGGAAGCACAATGTAACAATCGGGGTCATTATGACGTTGTTTTCATCGATATTTTCTACCGGATATTAACGATTTTAGTTTAATTTTATTCTACGTTCACGTTATGAAAGTATAACTAGAACGTTCTATGACAAAGTTCGATGTTATAAATCTTTGATTTTCGGGAAACTTTCAGCCTAACCAATGTGGGACATCGACCCCAATCTGGCTTCGCGCCAAAAAGAACGAATCAATCGAGACATATGACGACAGACCTGTGTTGCCAGAGAAACACCAATCAAAATCCATCATGGCTTGTGTATCTGTCCAATCAGATTGCTGCGCTCATCTTGTGCCAGTTCAAGTCCGGAACTGCGGGGAATACTTTGTTTATTTCCTGTGGATAACAAAACCTGTGAAGGAAGCTGTAGCTTGCCCTTCCTTCTGTGCGGAGAGCAAGGCTGCAACAACAAGAAAAGGTAAATTGTATCTTTTATATCTGACATGGGTACAGTACGGTCCGCGGCTCAATTCTGCATGCATCACATATAGCAATCGTTATGTTATTGAAATCTGTATGGAGCAATAGGCTTGTTAGATTGTGATTGCGGTCTGTGTAAGTTGGATTTTAGGTCGCCACAGTTACACACTTAAATCGCCCGCCATCCTATGTAGGCAAAATTTTTTGGCCTTGCCCACCCCTGAAAATATTTTTGTTTGTATTTTGCTCCCAATATGCCGTGATAATCTAATTAATCACAAATGATTTTAAATGCACCAGTACAATCAGAAATTAGGGTTAGAAGATGAATGCCAATCGCTGTTTCAATGGCGATTCTGAATTGAACATACGTCATCGTTCTGACGTCATCAGACTTCGATTTGAAAAAGAATGTTGTATTTCGTATGTGAGTTATTCCATATGTCCAATATTAAACAGTTATATTCCTCAAGTACTTCAAACTAATAGAATAAATATTTACATGTCTGTCGTATCAAAATATGCATACGTCATCACTCTGGCGTCATCTCTCTAAGTTTTCATAAAGAGATGTATTTCATATGTTTTCAAATGATATATCGACATCTTTGTATTATCGCCGACATCGAGTAATTTGTGATTAAACCTTGCAACGCAGCTGGCGAGAAACACCTGGTGTTGTCGAGCTAAGGCTACCTTATTGTTGATAACAAACTTTGAAGCTATTCGAGTTTTTCTCATAATGCGATTTCTCAGTATTATTTCCACTTATGGGCGTTGGAAGATATTATACATTTCGTGTGTCCAAGCTTGTCCGGATATCTGCCGGATTTATCGAATAATCCTAATTACGCTCCAACCACAATCGCATTATCACGATGAACTTTAGAGAAATTGTGTAAAATTTCGCTCCCATTGTTGTCTGATCTCGACCGCCACTTGTAAACAAATAAGTTTTCATGTCTGTGGTTTGATAGCTGTTCCAGGAGATCGGCATTTTTATGGTTAAATGCTTCTTACGTTACCGATGGAAGATGTACAAAGACTTGTACATATGTCCATACAAAATAGGGTTTTATTATCATTATTTAGTTTTCGTGGTTTCTTTGGTATACTATTATAAAATGACTTTTCGTGTTAAAGGGGTGACACGTGAATTTAAAGGAGTTACCTGCGGATTAGAGGAGGTGACTCGTGCTTTTTTTTCGCGTTCTGGAAGATCGGCGCTTTTGCGGTAAAACGCTTCTCATGCGAACGATGGTCGATGTACGAAGACTTGCACAAATAATATGGTCTTGAACACTCTCCATGATCTCTTTGTCTGGCACACAAATTGGGAAATGACTTTTAATGTTAAAGGAGACGACACGTGGGTTAAAGGGAGTTACATGGCGACCCCCTGACTACGCCTATGGCTCAAGTGTACACAATTTTTATACCGCTGACTGCGAACTTTGTATATACGAATGGCCGCGTGTCTAGAAGCTTTTCTCGGAACAAATCCATTCAGGTCATTTGTACATATAAAAACCTTGAGGTACATTATTTATATTCTTATCTGAAAAAACAAAGCAAAAGACCCTTTTTTTTATTTCACGCGTCGCCCCCTTTAATTAACAAGTCACTTCCTTTAATTCACGAGTCGCCCCCTTTAATTAACGAGTCACTTCCTCTAATTCACGAGTCACCCCCTTTAATTAACACGTCACCCCCTTTAATTCGCGTGTCTCCCTCTTTATCAATACCAACAATCTCTAATTAGTGTACCAGACAGAAAGTGGAAAGTGTATATTTCGTGTTCAGACACCCAAACAGGCACGAAATAATGTTTTGTTGTTCCTATAGCTTGTTATTCATCAATGCACATAGTACGACGTACGAAACCTTGTACGAATGTTGAGGATAAATATTTTGAATTCGTGTTTTCCGATTATATGGGTATAAGGGTGGCACGTTTGCCGTGGTCTGGACAATTACAATAGTAAGATAGATAGATTCGAAAACTCCATAACAAAAATAAATTAAAAATGGAGAATTCTGGAGGGCAGAAGTATCTCATGTTCCCGCCTTTGACAAATAAAACAAAAAACACGATAGTATTACACGATACGCGATAAGTGGTGCTCCCGAAGTATGCGAACCAAGATGGCGGACATCGGAACATAACATGGGTAACAGGTTAGGGTTAGGCGATAATTTCTTTCCAATTTTCCTTGTTTTAGTCCTATTATCAGTTCAAAGACTAGCCAAGAGCCTCCCGTAGTATTTATACCTAAAATTATGGCCTAACCCTAACCTAGTACACATATTACATTCCGATGTCCGCCATCTTGGTTCGCATACTTCGGGAGCCCCCGATAAGTATTAAACTTTCGGGCTGTTGTACTCTCTTTCAACAATTACGTTGATAATGACCAATACAACCTCATGCAAAGATAATGTGGGGAGTGGAATGTAATAAATTTGCGACGATAGTCATACTCGTGAAGCCATGGAAGATTCAAGAAAAACCAAGCCATGAAAAACTACACTGATTGCTTGATTTGGCATTGCGGAAAAGGTGATAAGTGGTTTAATATACAAACAAACGCAAAACCATGGAGGCAAATTCGGTGTGCGCACACTCATAAAAGCAATTATCAGGAAAAACACTAATCACACGTGAGCAGGTCTGTAGCCTAATTGATACATTGACGTGGCCAACACTGCGTGAGTTTGAATCCCATTGGGAAATATTTATCCGTGAGGGTTACTGCATTCCCTTACCGTGGTGAACAATATCAATTCCCTTCATACTCCAGCCATTTCTGTGAAATAAATACGAGAATCCAATAAAATGGAATTCATGTTAAATTTAATGAGTCGCTTTCCCCGCAAAATGAAATTAACTTTTTGAAAACCAGAATTTCATCCCATCGACCTGAGTCAAGTGGGGTGAACAACATAATTTTAAAGACAAAATCGTAATCCTAAAAACCTTGAGGTACATTGTTCATTGTCTTTTCTGAAAAACAAAAACAAAGCACGATTGCCCACGCGTCACCCCCTTTAATTTGTGTGTCTCCCCCTTTAAGAATACCAGCCACTCTCTAATTAGTATACTATACACCTCATGCGAAGTGTTTATTGCCCGCTCAGACACCCAGCAGAGACGAAATAATGTTTTTGCTTTGTTGTACTCATAGCTTGTTATTCATTAGGGATTATATCGGCAACTATAGACAATGACTTATGATTAAACAATAGAATACGTTGTAATAATAAAGTCGATGGCGGTTGAATAAAGCAGGCTTGTGCAACCTTGTTTCCACGGGTCAAATTTTGCCCACAAGGAAAATTTGTGCGACCCGCGAGGAAGGGCCATTTTTTATTGGTGTGCGGCTCGCGAAATTGAATTTAGTTAAGTATGGTATCTTCGAGTAATTCCAATCTCTTTGCGTTGCAAAGCCTATATCAGAGCCCAATTTATTAGCTATGCATATGACTTTACAATACTTATTTGTGCCTGCAACTACTAAAAAGATTATGCCAAATAAAGGTGCAGCCCGCGGTTTCACCCGTCATTTATATCTGGCCCTTCTTTATCAAAGGTTGCACACTGGAGCGTTAGACGTAACTGCGTTGTCTCGTGTAACTCCCAACGGTTAGTTAGGCTGAATTTCTATAGAAAAAAAAAACAGTTTGCATGGATTTTTGGGAAACTTTGTTTCGTTTTATTCAGTATATTCATACTTACACTACACAAAATATTTCCTCAAATTAGAACATAGAGATTGCAGCAATCAAGACAATATCGCCCTGTAGATAGCTGGATGAAAAAAGGTTTCCACAGACATAAATTTTAGAACGAGGATATTTTCCCAAAAATAGTTCAAATTTCGGTTGAAAAACAATTATTTCACTCATCATAGCGAATCGGAAATGTTGTCTAATCTAAAAGACGACACGATACTCAAGTTTTCCTATCAATAGGAAATTTCCAACCAAAAATTACTTTCTCATTTTAGCCACGTGTTCCGCTGAAATATTTTCCCCAAAATAGTTCGAATTTCGGTTTAAAACAATTATTTCACTCAGCATAACGAATCGGAAATACTTTCTGAAACTTTATACGCCAACTTAAACACTTAATCCTTTTTGATGTGGAACGCTCTCAACAAAAACTGTTATCTAAGAGTTGTTTTGCTTACTGAAATAACAATCCTAATTGGGTCTAATCTTGTGGTTCTCTAACGATGCTTCGCGCTCCACAAGACGGACGTGGACAATCTTTGAGGGAAAACTAATGAAATTGTGACGTAGTTTGCCTCCATGGTAACCACTTGTATCTGTACAAAAGGAACCCTAATGCGGTGCATAATTTTGCAATCACATTTGTGCTGTTTATTTGATGATAAGTGTACTAACTTATATTTATGTAAAGTGTGAATATTACTTGCTCTGCATGAAATGCATTCATTGCGAAGTGCTTATGATATATAACAATAAAAAAAATAAAAATAAAAACATTTGTTGAATTCGATATTTTTCCGCCTTATTTTGGACATTTATATTTCTTTATTGTTTAAAGATTGCGATTTCATCCGCATATTTTCAACGTGTTTTTTGAGTAAAACATACTTTCGCCTTACTGTCTGTTATTTATAACTTATTGTTTGCTAATTTTCACTAATCCAAGTGATACCCCTAACTAAGAGTGATCATAAATTCCTCATTAACTAGTTTTCGTTACACCAGAAATAAGGTAAAAGCCGCTAGAAGTCAATTACTTTTATGTTTTATTTCAAATTTTCCTCGGGTCAAGTGGAAACCGTTATACCACTCAAATATCATTGTTTTATTTCAATCCATCGGAATTTTTATATGTAATTGGAGAACACTTCATTCTCTTACGTTTGTCCGCCGATGTTTTGTTTTTGATTCAGACCCTTGCCACAAATAATGAATATATACGAATAAATGATAGTATCTACATGTTTATCTCGGTGAAAAGTAAAGCCAATAAGGCGGCTTAACCATGTGGCGAACCACGGCCTCTTGTCTGGTTACCAGTTCATGTCGGTATGGGATTAGAAAACCAGTTATTTGTTTTCAGATGGATCGACATAAAAAAGGGCACAGTAAATTTAAATATAAAGTATAGCAAATTCATCTCAGCTGCTAGCATACCGGTACAGATTCGTGGCCTACGTGTCCATATTTTAAAGATTGCTTTGTCTTTCAATTTATGTTTTCATTCTTAGGACGGAATGTTGGCCCCAGAAGCTTGCACGGATCATCACCTCGGGTGTCTTCAACAGATCAGCGGGTTCAAGGAGGGTTTCGACTCCGCTGTACGTACGATAAACCATCGAGGCCAGAAATCGCAAACCAAGCGTTGTATAGAATTACTTGGACGGTCACGCAACATGGGACAAAGGTGACAATATTTATAAAAGGCTTTTAAGCCACATTCGTCTTGAATTTAAAATGAAGTATCAAAAATATTATTCCAAACATACTAAATCATTATCTAAGGCTAGTGTTATAAAAAGTGTGCTTATACGATAAAAAGCATTACTTTTACGCTTTTTACTTTATTTTAAGTTATGCTCGCCTCCCAGGTATCTCTGCATTTTGTTTTTCTGTTTACTTTTTGTGTTTTGTATGTCAGAGAACCAAAATAATATGATTGGTGGGATTTGGGGCGTTTGCAAGGGCTACCCTGGCCGACTATGGTCTCAGCTTATCACAACCTATGGAGGATTTGCCACCAGGGAGGCTTGTACGGAATAATACTATTTATATGGTGTAGTTTTACTAATCTCGATTTGTATTATTGTAAAACATATTTATACTCGCAATATTATTGAACTATTCAAACTGCGAAAAAGTAACTTGCGCGACTTGCGTTAGTTGAGAGATCTCTTGAAGATTGAACAAATAACTGAAACACAGTTTCATGCATCTGTAAGGGCGGAGATCCAAAACAGACAACTAGAGGAATTTATCGAAACGGCAAAACACCGGTCTATGTGAACAAGCAACCCGGCGTTAGGTCGCGGTTCGTCACGTAATCAAGCCGTCTTATCGACTTTCCAAGGATAAACGATAAAACTTTATTTCCCTTATATTTTATTTATAGGAATTATTCCACACTGACGAAACGACTGAGACTTTTTCTGAAGCAACTGTCGTCAGAATTGACGTCACGGTCACGTGTTCAGTGAGAATTGTCGACAGGAGAACCCCAACGTCTGAGCTGCAAGGCGTGGAAGGAAGCCCCGGATACTATATTGGATTAAAGGTAGGGTGAATTAGGAATAAAGATAAATAAATTGTCATAATCGCTACTTAATTCCCATCCCGTTCAAGGTACTTATCCCCCGCGGGTTGGAATTATAGATGAATAAATGGCCTGTCAGATAGAAGAGTGGAGCGGAGGTTGAGCACGAAGATCGCATATCGGTAACGATATGGTCTCGGAAAGCCGAGTTTGCTTGCTGACAAGGCGGGCAAGTTTGGCGGAGGCGGTTAAGCGCGACAGATTGAAAAAAATGTTTCTATTTATTCAGAATAATATTGCAAAATTTTGAATAAATTGTAGAGTCCTACAGACGGGGAAAATTTGAATAAGAAAGAAAACGAGAATATCGGTCGAAGACCGAAGACTTATCGATCGAAACTGCGGTTTTGATTCATGACTCTATAGCGACACCACGTGTCCCATCACTAATTAATTAATAACTCGTTAATTGTATGACATAATACATCCAAAATCAATAGGCTTCTGGTCCGAGATATGATGAATGCATATGCAAAAATTGGGAGCCGATTCAACTATGCTTTCGTGAGATATCGCGTTCATCTAACAGACATACAGACAGACCCACAAATACCTATCAACCACAAATACCTCACCAACATACTTAAGATCGATAAGTAATAATTAACTTCCAGCCATTTTCTTATTTCATTTTTCAGATGCAACCACAGGTCATAAGTATACGAGAAGGTGAAACACAAACTGTGACGGTGACATCCTCAGTACCGTTTCCATGCCAACTGGATGATCGAGGCAACTGTGTTATGAGGGTTTTCTTGGCTGCGAGAAACTTAGGTAAGAAAATGCGTCGGATTATACCTTAATTATGAAGTATTCATAGGATTCTGCAAGTCCGCAAATCGAATTTCTCGGGTCTGTGTCGCCATGATGAAAATGCAAAAAAACATGTTCCTGACTATATTGCTTCAACCGTTGAACTATTTCTATATTCTTTTAATATTTCTGATTAGACATTGCCTATCCATTTCATTACTTATCGATCTTGAATGGTAAGTATGTTGTTGATAGGTATTTGCCTGTTTGTTACTTATCGATCTCGATAAGTATGTTGATAGGTATTTGTCTGTATTTTTGTTTGTCTGTTAGACACTTTCGTATCTGACGCGATATCTCACGAAAGCGAGGTTGAGTCTGCTCCAAATTTTATTTATCCTATCTCGGGCCAAGCCCGATTTTGGATAAATTATGTCGTACAACTAGCGAGTTATTAATTAATTAGTGTTGGGACACGGTGTCGCTATTGAGCCGGACCGAAGGAATCGAAACGCAGTTTCTGTTTTAGGGGATCCCTTATCTTTCGCCGCTACGAACGATGGATAAGTCGGTGATCTCTGATTGCTATCTAGTTATACCCTTATTTGATGTGAGGGCATGGAATTTGAAGCCAAGATTGTAATCTGAGATTCTAACATAGTTAAGTCTAATGTTCCAACAACTAAGCACAAAATCGAACCTAACTGAAGCTTTTCATCTCACCCCTTTCAGATTCTAAGGACAATCTACCTCCAAATGTAATGATTAGTGGATGCTCTGTTGCCATCTCGCGGATAAGCTGTCAGGAAGGAGTTTGTGGAAAAGGGAAATTTGAGGTGAGAGGATACGGATCCATTACTGTCAATGTAAAAAAACAGTGGCTGCTAATTTAATTGGGGCCACGGACCATTCTGATGGTTTGCTGTGATGTTGTGAACAATAATTTCAATATTGTTCAATATTTCAATTATGTATAAGTGGTACAAACAAAAACTTTGTCAAAAGTCTCTTTGATTTCTAAACGACTAGAACAATTCCTTCAAAAACAAATCTTTTGATTATGTGATTAAGATCTTCTGTTAAGCTGTCACGGATGGCCACAGACTCATCTTTCTCTTTAATTTTTAGCTTGAAGATCCCATAAACCCCTAAAATCCATCCGTATGTTTTAAGTTTCAAATAAACATGAGAAGTACGTTGATATAAGTAAGAGAGCTCTAGACCAGGGGAGCACAACACGGGGCACGCGTGCCAAATTTGGCACGTCATATGCTCAAACGTGGCACGCGAACGGTTTTGTAAAAAAAAAATTGTATTCATGATATACATTAAAATATCACGTTTATATCAAAATCAGCAGTTTTTCAGGACATTAAACTGTTCCAATCAATAGATATTCGATATTAATATTAAAATTTGTCTGATGTGTGTTTTACGGGGGTTAATTTACAATACCAACGATTAGTGTGGCACGCAACAAGATTATTTAGAAAAATTTTGCACAAGTCCTCATTTGAGTTGCACCCCTGCTCTAGACCACGCCAGCATAGCTGTTTCCGACATTCTAACTTCTCAGGCATTGCAACACTCCTCACCCCCCCCCCCAAAAAAAAAAAAGTTTTTAATAAATTAAATATTATTTTAATCTTAATCATATCATTAAAAGATTTGCGGTTACTCATTCTGTATCCAACATTTTAATATATATATCTTGTTTTCCATACAGATTTCCGGAGTCCAGGACTTTGCAAATGACGGGACACGAAAAACTCTGGTTGAAACTATCCCGATACTGGCCCACGATGCTGCTTGGGCTGGCTATGATGCCCCAGACGTCGAGGTATGTTCTGAAGATCTTCATTAAATAGAAGTGTTGGGAAGCAGTGGTTCCGAACTTTTTTTTCAAGCGATCCAAATTTCTTAAAAAACAAATTTTGTAAAATCTCGCAACCCAACAATATGTTCGAATACTAGGCGATATGCAATGCTTATGCCTTCAATGGTCACAAAATTAACAGAGCGACCAATACCGGTAGGGGCCAAGTTTTTGGGCTGTGATACTTCCTCACTTTTATACAAATATGAACAATAAAATTAATAATACCAAAAAATATTAGAAATGCAGTCATTTTGAGGTTTTTGTCTACAAAACGAGCGACCCAATAAAATTGTCAGACGACCCAATTTTGTGTCGCGACTCGCGACCCATAGGTTGGAAAACACTGTTGAAAAGGATACCAGGGTACTGATTCTAGGTCTATCAAGCCTATGAACACTATCAGTGGCGTAGCCAGGTCGATGGCTTCGCGAGTCGAAAATTTTGGCTACGCCACTGAACACTATTATCTCGTCAACAACTTAACAAACTGTAATCCGTCAGTCAGTAGTTTATTTTTTGCATGTCGAAAGTACACATTGTACGAACTTAATTTAGAAAGAAAACAAAACAAAAACTGCATTTCACCGATTATTATCGAGCAAATAACCTATAAGGGAGTCTAACATTAAATCATACTATAAGGAAAAAAGTCGAATAATTAACGCAGCGACAATAGCAAAACGAGAATATCGGTCAGAGACCGAAGACTTATCGATCGAAAGTTAGGGGATCCCAAAACAGCGCTCTTACTCCATAGTAACACCTTATGTCCCATCACTAATCAATTAATAACTTGCTAATTATACGACATAATTCATCCAAAATCAATAGGCTTCTGGTCCGAGATATGATAAATGCACATGCAAAATCTGCAGCAGATTCATCTCGCTTTCGTGAGATATCGCGTGCATCTAACAGACAGACAGACATACAGACAGACAAATACCTATCAACATACTTACCGATTAAAATCGATAAGTAATAACATTATTTATTTTTATCTATGTGAACGCTTTTTTGCACATAAACTGTCGGATTATGATTTTTTAGGGAAAAATCTGAGTGTTGACAAAAGGTCACATTGAATAGATTGACGGGTCGGGTTGTGACCCGCGGGCAGCCTGTTGCACACCCCTGCTCTGATGCAGTGGTTCCCAAACTTTTCAGAGTTGGGACCCACTATTTATTACCACAGCTTATGTCGACTCATCTCGTGATTTTTTACAATGTAATTTTAGTTTTGATAAATGAACTTAAAAGACCTCTTCAGAAATAAACCATAGTGTTATTCTTCGAAAGAAATTAAATCTAAATCCTGTCTAAATTACGGGGAAACACTGTAAGAAGTGCTGTACAGTGTACAAAACTGCCATGCGTAAAAAAGCCACATAGTCATTCTTTGTGTAGCAAATTTTTGTTCCTTTGAGAAGATCGTAAAAAGGAAACTTTTATAGATTAGAATTTAAATTCAATTTAATTTATTTCGTTTTTTTTGAAGATTTACGTATTCGAGGCCCCACCGATCCTAATAACCAGTATAATCAATCAAAGCTTTCTACATCTTTTCACGACCCACTGAGATTCCTTTTGCGACCCACCAGTGGGTCGCGACCCATAGTTTGGGAACCGCTGCTCTAACGCATTTATTTCTTTGCTTCTGTTTATTGACTTTTTTATAATTGAAGTTCCAAAATGAGCACCAATAATTTTGCAGTTGCCACGAAATGTCGATAATGAACATAAAGCAATCTTTATCTATTCTATTCGTTTTGTTTAATTTAGGTCACAATCACGGATGTAGATACGTCACAATGTTATTCATATACTGACCCGCATATTGTGACACTAGATGGAGCACTATACGACTTACACACGACAGGAACGTTTGTGATGTATGAGTCAACGGAACGAGACTTTAAGGTGATTACAAATATCTCTCTGAAAAGAGATTTTATTGTTTTTGGGGGAGATTTTTGCTTTTTGTTTCCATGTAGTATTACTATTAATATTTTATTTATTTAGTATTATTGGCAGACATCGGAACGTAGTATGTGTACCAGGTTAGGGTTAGGCCATAATTTCAGGTATAAATACTATGGGAGTCACTTGGCTAGTCTCCGAACTCGTAATAGAACAGAAATATTTTTTCACTTTTAAGAATATTAAAATAAGCTTTATGATATCGCTATGCGTTTACTCAAAACTGCGTCTTTCAGTTTGACATTCATGTTGTGCGACATTAAATGCCATTTCGGCGCTCAGAAGTGTGTTTACCAATATGGAGGTAACTACTTTTGTTCGTCTACTTTACATCAAGTTCTGTAAAGGAACGGAAGCCTATGGGCAGGGGATATTTACACTTGGCTAACACAAATAGTCCCCGAACTCGTAATAGAACTGAAACATGAGAGCTATGCTCAAATATATGGACACGTAGGAAATTTCGCCAATTACCGAAAATCATACAACAGTCCAGTGTTCGGCATAAAAACTTCCCACTTTCGCTAAGCACTAGATCCATCGGCAAACGCCGAGCACGGAATCAGCTGATGTGCGTCCGCAGAACGTTCGGTGACCTCATAGCAAACAAAAAACGAATCTCACAAAGCCAACAGAAATATTTGAAATAAATAAAAATGATAGCCTTCTAGAAAAAAATTCCATCTTTTACTACTCAAAATTCTGAAGAAATTGGACCAGTAATCAAAGAGAAAAGCGACTTTTTAAGTTTATCGCAAAAATAATGCAGAACGATCGTTATGTCCACTAACGCAGTGTTTCCCAACCCGAGTCCGCGTCTTAAATGAGTCCGCGGAGCGTTTGAATGAGTCCGCAACGAGCCATAAATTCACTGCGGGCCGCAAACGTTTTTGAGAAACTTAACCATCAGCCACGATTTACGTTAGAATTTACATAAAACATAAAAAGCAAGTTTATTCATATAACATCAATGGAGTCAATAATTTTGAAGAAATTGGTCCAGTAATCAAAAAGAAAAGCGACTTTTCAAGTTATCCACTAGGTGTTTAAAAATAATGCAAAACGATCGTTATGTCCACTAACGTGTCCAATAAAATTAGTTACCTCCATATTGGTACACATACTTCTGAAGCGCCGTCATTTCCTTGTATAATTCAACACTCTTACTTTTCACTGCAGGTGCACTCTAGGGTCTGGGACAAGTGTGACATCACTAACAGGACTACGTCATCTCACAATTCTTGGTGTCACTGCGGAGTAGCAGCTAGTCAAGGAGGTGACGTCATCGTTATCGACGGATGTGGGCAAGATGTGACGTCATCAAATGACGTCACTGAACCTCTAATTGAAATCGTCAGTGAGTTACCAATGGACCCAGCTACTCGCATATTAACATCGAGAGAAGGGGAGAAAATAACGGTACGTCTAAAGACTAGACTTTTTTTCTTTCTTATATTTCTTATATTCACGCGGGTTTGCAATCTGTCATGAAGTCTCGCTATTCATAACATTTTATTCTCTTATACAAGATACTCTTCCCTTCGGAAGCGAACTATGGTGTCTCGGGATACTAACGAGAATCTCTGATATAAATTTTTCATTTAAACTTTGTCAAAAATACACTGCGGGAAAACGGGGAGTTTTCTTGTAAAGTGAAAAGTGGAATCAGTTTTTCGACTAGCATTGTGGCCCCCTCCAACTGCTCTGCGACTCTCTTGAGGGGCCGAGGGCCGGAGCCGCTGATTTAGAGCCTGATTCATAGCCAAAGTCAGTAAACCCTCATAAAAATCTATTTTTTCGTCAGATCTTCTTCCCGTCTGGGGCATTTGTTCGAGTTGACGTGGAACCATGGGGTCTCGGAATAACAGTGCAGGCACCCTTTGTTGATCATGGGAAGACTAAGGGGCTATGTGGACATTTTGATGGAAATTCTATCAACGATGCAAGGAGACAAAACATTGAAAATTTTAGGTACGCGAGGAGTTGATTTCTCTGTGGACGACATTTTTCGTTAGCTTTTGTATTGTAACTTTTATAGGAAGCAAATTCAACGAATGATAACCATTATTTACGCACATGCTATCGCTTTTCTTGCCATAGTTGGAAAAAGGCTTGTATGAAAGATGACTAGTTTCCGATTGGGGCGTCCATAATGCAGTTTTATCGATAAATCATCTTTGCGATTTGAATTGTTTTATTACTTTTTGGACACATGGTATACACATGCTAGGTCGACTTAAACTGCTGTGATAAATAGATTGTGTGGGGCCCATTCTGGCTGGAGATGAGAATGATAAATGTATGGAAAAGAAAATCGTCATTACATTATATATTTCGTATAATTTATATAAAATCAAATACTTAATTTCAATGACTCTCACTAGTGCAAGTACCACGGTGGTTGTAAAGATTGCAATGGCCTAAGGCCGGCTCTGCAGCTATATAGAATAGTTATTATGCTATTAATAAATTCAATTGAATTATCATAAAGTTGTGAATCCACTTTTAGCCCAACCCGTATAAATCTCAAACGTGTTAAGTGTCGTTTGCAACTCTTTTTCTATCACTTCTCTACATTTTGTTAGGCCTCGGAATCTTGATTTTTCAATTCATTTATTATTCCAGGCATTTAGGTCCATATGAAAAACAAAGTATTGAAATCACTAACAGATAAAAACAGTAAAGTTAACTCAGGATGTAGCTGTAAGACAACATTTCTGCTGAATCAGGGGCCCATCGAATTGTTTGATCCGCTCCATTTATGTTTGCTGGAATAACGACTTTAGTTTTTATGGGTATAAATTTCCGTTGAAAATATCGATGAAAATACTGAATCGTTGGGTACTTCAGTCCCATTAATCATTGTCCACTTGATACACTGGCTATTTGTTGTACATCAGTTGTTACGTAAGTTATTTGTAAGTAAACTTTTTTTGGTGCTCCCGAAGTATGCGAACCAAGATGGCGGACATCGGAACGTAACATGGGTAACAGGTTAGGGTTAGGCGAAAATTTTTTTCCAATTTTCCTTATTTTAGTCCTATTATCAGTTCGAAGACTAGCCAAGAGCCTCCCGTAGTATTTATACCTAAAATTATGGCCTAACCCTAACCTAGTACACATATTACATTCCGATGTCCGCCTTCTTGGTTCGCATACCTCGGGAGCCCCCATTTCTAGAGGTATTTTAAATTTCACCCGTTCGAAGTATGCGAACCAAGATGGCGGACATCGGAACGTAACATGGGTAACAGGTTAGGGTTAGGCGATAAATTTTTATTATTCATATGGAGTTTGAGCCCCGGAGTCTATTCTCCGTAACTGACTCAGGGAAGTAATTGCCCATTCCTGTGCTAAATTATATAAAAATCCCATTTCAGACTCCCAGCCGGTTTCAGCTTGTTTGAACGAGTTCCTGTCAAAAAGTCAAACTCCACAGTTTCCCCAAACTACTGTTTATGTGGCAAGTACGGCGAGAAATGTCAATACCAAAACCCGATACATCGACCAAATCTATTTGAGGGGAATGACATCACTGAGAAATATGTCGCACTTGCAGAGTCTAAGATGATCCAACGCCAGGTTCGTATTAAATTGTAGTTTATTTATCACAATTATCCTCAATCCTCAAAAATATGAAAATGAAAGTCGCTCATCGTTAGCGTTACAGACATGTCTGCTAATCTAATTACTTCAATTGACATCGCAACATTACAGTAATTTTACGATTTAGCTATAAACACATTACATTTCCGAATTCTAATTAATTTTGGGGAAAAAAAATTGAATGTATAAATGGTTGTTTCATATTGTTCAGTTGATTTTGTGACCATATAAAAAGCATCATTACATACCGCCTGGTATATCCTTGGGTCGCCCGATTTTAGGAAATTTATTTTTTAGAAAATTTAGTTGCTTGAAAAAAGTTGCGAACCCCTGTAGCTAAAATAAACCTAGCAAGTTGATAATAATTTTTTTTGTTATTAAACATATGATTTAATAAATCTGGTTCCCGTACATTTGAAACCCACGACAATTGCACCTGCATACTATTACACCTATGGAATTTTTTTGTTCTGCCAATATTTGAACCCCTACTAACCCTAACCCATGGGTTTTAGCACCCGCATATAGATTGAACCCACGGATATACACATGGGTTCAAATGTACGTGGGTTCAAATGTACGATCACCAATAAATCTATGATTTTTATTTCTTTGCAACATTCCTTGCAGCCGAATAAAATATTCCCTCGAGTTTGGGATGCGTCTTCTTCTCATCAAGAGATGAGAGGACAAGACTATTCAATCTGGCAACCCTCGTCTGGGAGGTATCGTAGTAGAAGCAAGAGATCTATAAAGAAAGGTACGACGCTACATTTTTTTTTTTAATTTTGCTAGAAATCAGGAAATCATTTATTCGCAAGTACAAAAAATGTAATTGCGAGTTGTGAGGAACCTCGAGACCTAAGCGGTACTCCGGTAGTGTGTGTACCAGGTTAGGGTTAGACCATGATTTTATTCCGATTTTCCTTATTTTAGTTCTATTATAAGTTCGGGGACTGTCTGTGATAGCCAAGTGAATATACCCCCTGCTCATAGGTTACAGTCCTTTCACACAACTTGTAAAGTAGGTGAACAAAATTAGTTACCTCTGGAGCGTCTTTTAGCCACCTTGTGGGCACCTTGAGAGCATTTTATGCGGGACGGAACTCAAAATTTGCAAAATACCATATTATTATTCTGCACGATGAACCCAAACTTATTTCGCCTCTAAAATTTGCACATATTTTAGATTCACAGAATGGTGGAAAGCAGAAGCGATCGGTACAAGAAAGGAGATCTCATAGAAAACGCGGGAGGCGAAACAAACGACAATCTGTGGCTGAAATCCCAGGCCAAAATGACTATGGATATCACCAAGGAGTTGGGTCATATCACGGCTATCAAACCATGCATGATGACCCTCGAACTTATGGCGGAAGTTATCAGGAAGGGAATACCATGTACGGAAATCAACGGTCACAAGGTGGCGTTGGAAACATTCCCGCCAACGAACAAGAAAATTGGCAAAGAGGTGCCTATTCCAACCAGCAAACTCAAAATGCATATAATCCGAGCGGGTCACATCTAGGAGCATATTCTGGACAAAACCCCAATTATCGAGATTCAGGACAAAATGTCCTGATCGGGGGGTCGAACAATTATTACAATCCATATGAGAATTATGGTCAATACCAGTACAATCCAAATAACTATTTTCAGTCACAAGTGTCGGGAAATGGCTTCCAGAATCCACAGTTTACAAACCCTAGTTATGGATATGTACCGGATTATAGCTCCCAACAAAAAGTTCCTGGTACCGGATATGTAAATCCGGTGCACCAATCCGGATATCATTCAAACGTCGGATCCGACGTTCAGTCTGATAGTGCACAAACTGAATATGCAACCGATCAGAATGTTAAAGGTCAACAGCTTCCAAATACGGAGTCAATATCCGGAAATTCGGGTAATCCGGTAACGGGAAATACATACTCTAGTTACGGATATGTCCCAAAACCGGTAGGGGATTACGGAAATACACAACAGAATCAAAAACCAGAGCAGAGTCCGGAGTCAAGATCTGCCTATTCGGATACTACCGGATCCAACTTCGGATACTATCCGGATTATTATTCACAACAGAGAAATTTTATTCAGCAACCTAGATTTGGGGCCCAGTTTGGCAATATGGGTCAAGGGGTCCCCAACCATGCAAGCTATGGGTATGTCCCAGAATATAACCCATATCAAAACACCCATTCTGGTAATCCACGACATGCTCCGGATTCGATCCCCGGATATGGGACAGAATCCGGAGCTGGGGACTCCCAGTATAATATCCCTGGCGCCGGCAACAATTTTCGCAGCGGCCATGTTGGTAATTCGCAAAGTATGAGTACACAAAATGCTCCGGATACTATCCCCGGATTTGGAGCAAAACCCGGAGTTGGGGACTCCCGGTATAATATCCCCGGCGCAACAAATAGTTTTCATGGCAACTTCGGGGCTGGTTATAATTCTCAATATTCAAACTACCAATCATCGCAAGCTGGTGGTGCCGGATATGGAGTCGGAGTTCCACAAGCCGATTCTGGTAGTGCCGGATATGGATCCGAAGAAATTCGGCGATCGCAAACTCCGGTTACAAGAAGCGATTATATTTCTGGTATATCGTCGCGGAAGATTTCAAAACATAAACGAAGGGGTGTCGATACTGCTGCAAGTACCGGTCCGCGTACTGTGGAAACTGGAACAGGTATGTCAGTGGTTCCCAGCTTTGTTTCCGTATAAATAGCGCATGGAGTAGATTTGGACCTTCTGAAGTATGCGCACCAAGATGGCGCACAACCTGAACTCAGGTTGTGTACCAGGTCAGGGTTCAGGTTGTGCGACATCTTGGTGTGCATACTTCAGGAGTACCGTAGATTTCATGCCGTGATAACTTTTTCTTTTTTCTCTATATATTTACGGTAGTGTGCTTTCCATATCATGCCCTGACGAAGTTTTTCTGAATAGAAATTCGAAACGTCGGCAAAGTAAACAGTGGCGTAGCCAGCCCAAAATTTTGGGGGGGCCAAATTTGAAAATTTTAGAAATTATATTGGGTTTAGACACCCCTTCTTCAAGCGCGAAACAACAACAGTTTATCAATAAGCAAACTGATTCAACAACTCAGCTGTTTTTTTGTGAATATAAAATCCACCTCCATCAGAGAGTTGGGTGCAAACTAACCAACTGCAAAATCTGTCATCGTCAAACCATTTTTTGAGAAATTTACGACGACTTTGTCCTACGGTATCCAGAATCGTCGCGTTTTTCCGACCATTCGAAGTTAGAAGCCTGTATCTCTCCGCATCGATATGTTTCTTAAGAATAAATCCAAAATCGTTTGTACTCCCGAAGTATTGGAATTAGAATGGCGGATAGAATACGTTCCGGTGTCCGCCATCTTTGTTCACATACTTCGAGACTCGGGAGTACTCTTTATTTATTTAATCTTCAATGGATCGTTAGCTAATGTTATGCGCAAGTCTCCTTCCCGCTTTTTTAAGAGTTTAGGTTAGTGGTTGCTAAATTTGATGGAACGGGGGCCAAAATTAAAAGCGGGAGAATATACGCGGGCCAGGAGATGGGTACACCCGCAAGGGGGCGAAACCAGCCGGTATAATTAAGATACCGAACTGAATTGAATATACACGTGCGTTAACTGTGATAATGACGCAACAATTGTCGGTATCCAAAGTGAAAACACCTTGTGAAATAAAATTATCAAGCAAGTTTTCTTGTAAAGGAAAAAGTAAAATCAGTTTCGCACCCAGCGTTTTGGTCCTCTCCTCTCTGGCTCTATCTAACTGTAGACCCCTTAGTGCCACCGGCCACCGGTTGAGAACCGTTGGTCTAGTACAGCCATTCAAATCGATCTTTTTCAGGTCGTCGTCAGTTCGGGGCTCGTATTTCTGTCGGTGAAGTTCCTCCATCGCATCAGATTTTGCAACCACAAACCCCAGATATGATTTCAATATATGGAGACCAGACGCCAGACCAGGGCAGGAACGAGGTACGTTATCTAAAGATTGAACCAGTACTGAAACCGATTTTCGAAAATATGGAACTTCTCCCAAGGGCGTAGCCACAAATTTTCAAAGAGGGTGGTTCAGAAATTTGTATTTGCCAAGTTTGATCGAAACAGCTAGCGGATCAGGCCAAACGCCGGATAACGTGTGTTTTCATGAGTCATGGGGGTCTAACAGACATTTCAAGCTACGGAAAAATACTATCTATGATACAGAAAGATGATTTTATTTATTTACATTTCAAAAGGGGGGGTTTCGACTCCCAAAACCACCCCCTTGCTACCTTCCTGACTTCTCCGTACATTTGCATTCCTCTAGTGATTTATGCCTCATGTCTAACATTTTAAGGGCACGAAATACAGAAATCGGGCGACCTACGTTTTCTTGGACGATCGTTTTCCGAAAACTAGCCTCAAAACAGACATGAGATGGCCAAATAGCAAAGGATGGTCGAAAAATTATGTGATTGCAAAATGTGGCTCAATCATACGGTAGGTGTAAAATGATAGTACTATTATCGTATTAGCAATGACAATAACTCTATGTCAAATAGGTCCGTGAAATAACTCTATATATCATGTATTTGTCCTTATTCCTAATTCCCGCTCTGTTGTGTATATCAAGCTCAATGAAGGCCATTCAAATGTCGATTACGGCCCTAAAACTGTCCCTATTTCTAGGCTTACCATACGTCCAGCTTTAGGCGGGACAGTCCCGCTTTTCAGCTTTTTTTCTCGCAGTCCCGACATGTCAGCCAAAAGTCCCGCTTTTGCGTTCAGCCATAGAGCATAACACACGAACATGTTCTCGTTACTGCTGTTTCTGTATAGCAGCGCTAGCCTACTTACTGAAGGTGAATGCGTTAGTTTCCCGCTGATTTCCGTTGATGGCAGACGTATCGCATGTAAACCCAATACTAATTAGTCTAAATTCGAATTATTTGTACCTGTATCGTTAACGTAAATTCTTTTCGAACTGAAACCGATATTTGGACAGAGAATATGCGCATGGAATTTCGATAACAATATGGTCAATAAAGACAGCCGGGACAGCATCTTAATGAAGGCCTATGTAGTAAAATCGGAAAATGTGAAGATACAAAATCACAGCTAAGGGGTCGCTGTCATTTGAGGCGTCCCGATTTGAAGTCACAAAAATATGGTAACCCTACCTATTCCTAAACTGCATTCTTTGAGGCACCCAATAGGAGGGTGCTATTATAATAGTGATTGAGGACATATATCGATCCCAATTCTAAGCTGACGTCTATATGTTAGCCCGATAGTACTTTGCGAAACAGGTACTAGTCCAATAGTACTTTGTGAAGATCCAGAAATGGCGAAGATGCAAAGACTGCTGAGAGTGCCGGCATATTCCACGCCCACAAGTATTAAGTCCCAAATTGTGCGGTCGATTTGCCATCGTGTCATCAAATCACCGCAAATTCTATTTTAATTTATTTTTCTAGGAAACTGAGCATCGTTACAGCTTGTGGGACGATCTTAGGTGAAGATGCCATCCAGGTACGTATATTTGGTCATATTATACCTTCCAAATGCGAGAAATGGAGTGAGAGAAAGTGAGATATCTGATTGTTTATTCAACTCAAAAACGTACCAAACGTAGCGCAAAAATACATTATGACTTTTTGTATCCGCTCCAAATTTATTACAAAAGTCCAAAGTAATTTAAAAAGAAATGTTACACTTAATTCTTCTAGCGTCTCTTTGAACAAAGCTTAGGGCAAGGCATGTGGGAAATTTTATACACGTTTGAATTAATTCAAAAACATGGCTTCATGGATGTTTCGCCGAGCATAGATTTCCTGGTTTATTTCCATAAGAATAAAGAGTTAATATAAAACAAAGTGAATTCATTAGCGCTGAAGGAATATATATATATATATATATATAATAGGACTTACCTGTTAGTGGCAACCTATATAGATATATCACTTAAAACTGTCTGAATATGATTATTTCTATTTGGATTATAATTTCACCGTAATGTATCATAATTTGTGCCACAAACAAAAAGCCCCTAGTGAGATTCGAACTCACGACCCCTGGTTTACGAGACCAGTGCTCTAACCACTGAGCTATAGAGGCTACGTCGCGTATTCGTGTCGGCGTTCATATATAAAGACGTTCTCTCGAATTGACTCGCGAATTGGTCATACGCATTCCTTACCAAGCGTTGATCAAACACGACTTACTCCTTCCTCGCGGCTTTAGCATTGAAATATAATATACCAGCTATTGTAACTGTCTCGAAGTTAACAACACGGTGTGGCAGATAATCCTTTTTATGTATATTTTTTTGGTTTTCTTTTGTTCACTAAGTAATTTATCTCAAATTACTCACGTTTTTTTCTGTATATCTCTGTGGTTGTTTATGTATGTGCGTCTGTGTGTGTATTAATTTAATACTTTTAGGTGACTGAACACATGCCACATCTTTTGGCAAGACACTGTTATTATAATTATGACACATAAGTAAAACAAATAGACGGGGCGGAAATTTAGGGAAGATGTTAAAACTAGAAATGTGGTTGTTCAAACACTATACATAAAAGGGTGCTCCCGAAGTATGCGAACCAAGATGGCGGACATCGGAACGTAACATGGGTAACAGGTTAGGGTTAGGCGATAATTTTTTTCCAAGTTTCCTTATTTTAGTCCTATTATCAGTTCGAAGACTAGCCAAGAGCCTCCCGTAGTATTTATACCTAAAATTATAGCCTAACCCTAACCTAGTACACATATTACATTCCGATGTCCGCCATCTTGGTTCGCATACTTCGGGAGCCCCCATAAAAGTACTACTGCGAAAATTGCTATTGTGATAGGCTTGACATTATGCGTCCGCTGCCGACACACTAATTTTTGAACCGAATTGTTTGATTCTATTTATCTCAGGAAGGTTAATATAACTTGATTTGATTATAACTATGTTGATTATAAGTATGTTGATAGGTATTTGTCTGTCTGTTTGTCTGTTAAACACTTTCGTATGTTACGCGATATCTCACGAAAGCTGCTCCAAATTTTGCATGTGAATTCATCATATCTCGGACCAGAAGCATATTGATTTGGATGATTATGCCGTATAATTAGCGAGTTATTAAATAATAATTTTTTTTGCCCGTTTTTTTTTTTATATAATTAGCGAGTTATTAATAAATTAATTAGTTTTTTTTTGCAGTCGGTCGATAAGGAATCGGTCTCCTACCGATTTTCTCGTTTCAAGCCTTTGTCTGTTTGACTACCAACAATAATCTGCTAAGACAGAGGGAACGACGGGACAATAGTCTAACATAAATTTACTTATCTTAGCCCCGATTTTTTAAAATGTACCTTCAGCCCGGTGGCCCCCAGAGTGGCACCGTCGAAGGCTTCCAGAATTACAGATTTAATTCTTTGAATGAAATGTATTTAAATAAATTACTTTCGTTTGTTTTATTATTATAATTAAACGCGGCGTTTAAATAGCTGAATAAACCCCTGAAAACAAAGCTCGTTTTATTTTATTGAAAAGAAGAGACCGCGAGTAGTCTTTGAAAAGGAAACATGACGTATGACAGTTTAAGAACTAATGTGCTATTCTAACATTTAGTTGTGTTACAATAGGTTATTACCGTTCATAAACTTATTTTACAGATAGCCATCGATATATGCGTCCGAGATGTCCACAATAAAGGCGACTGGATTTGGGCTGAGAGATCGTACTCCATGATTGAAAATATGTGTGAGGGAAGACTAATAAAGAATACAAACGTATGGAGAAAAGAAAGGTGAAAATTTCATAAAATTCGTTTATTTATAAAGGTGACAAAACTCGGGTTAGTTGGAACCTCTTCTAGAAAGCTCATAACTTTTGTGCGAAGCGTCCTAGATTTTGAATTTTTGGGTACAATTATACAGAAACGGAAAAAAAATTTTATTTTTTTTCGTTTACATTAAAGTAATTAGGAATTTTTATGAGTTCTGTCTTTAAAAGCGTTACAAGCTACGAAAATTGCTATGTAATATACAAAAAATGATATTTTTCAATCAAAAAGGGGTAGTTACGATCCTCAGATCACCCCATCACCCGCAGGCTACACCCCTGTCTTGTACTCAGGGGCGCAACCAGAAACATTTCGAAGGGGGGGGGGTCGACCCCCAAAACCAGGAGGTCGACCCCAACCTTTCGCTCCGAACCAGGCTCTGCACAAGCGTTTGCTGCTAGGTAAAATGCTACTATCCGGTTCTGCATTGTCTACCCACTTTATTACACCCGAGATAATAGTGATACTCAATTTTAAAAAATAATTTATTTGAAAATAAAAAGTGAGTAAGTAAAATAGCTTCGAAACAGTTAAAAACCCGGGATGCCCGGACGGAGCAAAATTTCTCTTTAAGAACGACGGGCTAGTTCGGGCAACTATATTTTAAACATTTAATTTTGGAACCTGGGATTACCCAGGCGAGAAAAATTTTTGAAGACTCATTGAATGCTCCTCTCCACGGAAATCTTTAGTAAAAGGCGAAAGATTTATGCGTGTAATGAAGAAAAACCAGAGTGTTGACTTCCCGGTCCTAAAAATAAAACCTCATACGATTCAAATAACCTAACGTTTGTGGTTAAAAGAGATTATAAAAAAACTTCTAAAATTCTTCTCTCGTTTGCTTTTTTCTTTTTTTCACGCGAGGCCGTTTGCGTATTCGCCGCAATGAGTTCTCGACTTGCAGCTTCGTATAATTATATCGCTCGCCAAATACAGGAATACCACAGCTGTGCTAATGGATGTTTTCCCGAATTGATGATTGTTATATTAGTCATTTTGCGGCCATAAATCTCTACATACCATGCTGTTTTTGAGCATTTTTTAAGGTCCGCGAGATTTTACCAATTTTGTTATTTTGGAAATTAGGGTCGCTTGAAAGGTTGGGAATCACTGCCTCGGCATGAAGAAAAAGCGCAAGGAAGGGCGGTCAGTTTCGCGTAAACCAAGGCCTAACTTATACTTACTTTCCGTAAGTAGAAAGTAATCAAAGAGAAAGGACCTGCAGTTCAATACACAATATCCAAGTTTGCCTAACTTATAGTTACTGATACTGTGCGTTTATATTATCGTCACAACATCGCCGATCTATTTTGCGCGAGTGGTAGAAATTGCAAGCGCGGTAGTGATATAGGATACTCGGACTGGTGACCGTACATTTGAACCCATGCGTATATCCACGGGTTCAATCTATATGCGGGTGCTAAAACCCATGGGTTAGGGTTAGTATGGGTTTAACTATCCGTGAAACAAAAAAAATTCCATAGGTGCAATAGCATACAGGTGCAATTGTCATGGGTTCAAATGTACGTGGGTTCAAATGTAATGGAACCACTCGGACTATCTCGCTTAGTTTTTCTTATTCATGTTGGGGACCCGGGAATACCCAGGCAAGAAAAATTGTTGAAGACTCATTGAATGCTCCTCTCCACGGAAATCTTTAGTAAAAGGCGAAAGATTTATGCGTGTAATGAAGAGAAACCAGAGTATTGACGAGAGGCGTTTAACAAAATGCCATGAGTGATTTCAATAACCTAACGCATGTGGTAGAAATAGATAATAATAAAACAATTGAAGCCCGTCTCGCGTTTGCTTTTTTCTTTATGTTGTTGTCTCACTCGTTGCTCAACGCACAAAAAGTGAGAGAAAGATTGAGAATATAAAAGAGAGACGAAATATTGCGCCGCGCAAAGTTCTCTCGAATGATAAAACCGCTTTTCTCTCATTTCCTCAAGCGATGTTATTTTGCGTCGCGTTATAATTCTACTGCCGTGTGGATAAATTAGGGATTTCCATTTCGGTTCTATCAAGCGCAGGGGGGGGGGGGGGGGCAAGGTTTTTGGACCGGGGGTCAAAACCTAGCCTGGCGGGCCATGTAAGTGTGACGTAAAAAGTTACATTTTATGAACAATATTTACAGTGTTGCAAAAGCGGTAAAGAATAAGCCTCGTGCCAAAACTAAATTTAATCGCAATCTCAACAAATTGAACTATTTTTTGTTAGCTAAATTATCAAAATTTGGTTTTAGTTTGGTTGTGGCGGCATCAGGCGGGCCAGATTAAATCACTAAACCGGCCGTAGTTTGCGATGTCTGAATTCTAGTTGTAAAAGGGTTTTAGTTAATATTTTCCAGATCTTTTGTAGAAAGCCCCGCCCAAAAAACACCCCCGATTAGTATTTATTCAGTTAGCTGGAAATTCATATTTTTACATCATTCCTAGTCGAAACTGAATATTTACTAATTTTTTTATTTGAAAACGTGACGGAGTTGTTTTTTCAAATCTCATATTTTTGCACTAATGGAGTGGCCTTTATACAAAAGCTTTGATCTTCCACCTAGAACTAAAATCTATCAACTTCGTGTCCAATAACTTTTTCCATCGCTTTGAATTGTCATTGTGGCACCATTTTCGGCACTCCCGTAGTATATGTACCAGGTTAGGGTTAGGCCATAACTTTTTCCCGATTTTCTTCATTTTAGTTCTATTACGAGTTCGGGGACTGTCTGTGTTATCCAAGTGAATATACCCCCTGCCCATAGGTTTCAGTCCCTTTACACAACTTGATGTAAAGTAGGCGAACAAATTTAGTTACCTCCATGTTGGTACACATACTTCTGGAGCGCCCAATTTCAAATATTTCTCAACTTAATCAAACACTTTTTCCTCGCAGGGACGGAAGTCTATCTCCACCAGACTTGGTGTTATCGTCTCTAAGATGCCCGCGTAATTGCAACAATCATGGAGAATGCTCTTCTCATGGATGCGTCTGTCATGAAGGTTATTTCGGAGTGGATTGTGGGGACATGCATTCACGAGGTGAGCTGGCAATAAATCAATGTTTTCAGCTTTTTTAAAGGTAGTGTAATTTCTTTGCCGCCCCAGTATAAAGAGGGTTTGGGTCGATAATCGGACAGGAACTGCGAAAAAGGGCATTGATTGCTCAAGTTTCTATGAGTATTTATATATACAGGGTGTCCATATAAAGTCCCTTTACAATTTCAATTTTGTATGAAGTCAGTTCTCAATATATCTTATACAGGTTGGCTGTTTTTTAATCAGTAATTGTTCAAGCATTTTTACTTTATTTCATACATCTGTGAGGGCCAAAACAATATATGGTATCGATAAATACTCTTTGCAATTCTAAAAAAATTTGAGATTTATGGACACACTATATAGTAGATATATATGCAACAGTCACTTGCATATTTCTATTTTCTGTCTATCTTTTTATTTTTGCAAATGAATAGAACTAAAATCTATCTATCTGAACCGGTTTAATAGATATATGCTATGCTAAGTGGACCATTCAAATGCCAATAAATATCTTTGCAGGACGAGCTAAAGAGAATGTCGGCATCTGGCGTTCATCGAAAATTTCTCATTACCCCCCAACAAATACTATAAATGTGCACGAAATAGATTTTTTTCTGAATATATAGGTGTCTTAAAATATTTTTGAAAATTTATCGATACCATACATTGTTTTGGCCGTCACAGATGTATTAAATGAGGTAAAATACTTAAATAATTACTGATTAAATAACAACAAACCTGGTTAAAATATATAATATTGAGAACTAATTTCCTAACAAAATTAAAACTGCAAAGGGACTTTATGGACACCCTTTGTTAGAGCTTGTCAAAAAGCATTTTATCTTAATCCGCAGTAATTCCGCAATATTTGGAATAGACGACTCTAAAATCGGCGCAGATTACTGGCAGTAATTAATTGAAAAATTGAAAAATACATCTTTTTGTATCCATATCGGTGGCGATAACCCTAACATTATATCTGTTTGTTTATTTCTACAGCAGAAGATGACTCATCACCGATATCCAAATCATTTACAATGACTTCAACAACAAGCATAATCTTTGAACCCGTGACGTCATCTTCAACAACAAGATCATCTACTTCAACAACAACCCCAATACCTCCAACAACTACATCAACACCAATTACAACATCCACACACCGTTTTACTACAACCTCATCAACTTCAAAACCTACTGTAGATGACGTCACAACTCCGATGACGTCACCAACTTCGAATATAATCGAAGAAACATCCCCCCATATTTCGTCTAATAATAAAATTCCAATTCCAACAAGAACTAATATTGATCATAATATGACGTCACAGTCAGGAATCAGTGGACCAGTACATTTGGCGGGAAATACCAAATATATTCGTGTAAATAGGCAACCTCCTTCCACAACTCAGACGACAACAACGATAGAAATTCCCTCTCTTGTGTTAACTGGAGTAGCAAATAGCGGAGAATGCCATGCAATGATAGGCGATTGTGATCGAATAGAGATATTTGGAAACGGCTTCGTTTCGAGTAATCACATGTCAAGTGACTCCGTTGCCGAACAATCTTCTCTAAACTGCATTGTTACAAAACAAGATGTAAGTTTCAATTTTTTTGCAGTTGTTTGTTAAGAACTTTCTGACATAACAGTGACTGCTTATACATCCCCGTATTAGGATATTAGGCCGGTTAAAAAGCGTCTTCTAAGAAGGTTTATTATGATCTGAACTCAAACACTATTACATTTTCTTGTTATAATACCTTTTACGCGACCAAGTCATTTAAACAAGGGGTGTGCAACCTGCTGTCCGCGGGTCAAATGCGGCCCACAAGGGAAAATTATGGGGCCTGCGGTGACGTGGCAATTTGAAGTCTTTAATTTAGTTCAATCTGGCGCGTGCAAGTAACCCCAATACCTTGTAATGCCCTGACAGCTAGCTTGTGCGAAGCAAACAACGCATGTCAAAACTCAAAAGATCAATGACTAAAATTTTTGTGCCTGCGACTACTTCGGAGCCTATGTTAAAAAAGGTATAGCCCGCGGTTTCTTCCAGTTATTTGTGGCCCTCCCGTATCAAAGGTTACACACCCATGATTTAAAGAATCGATTCATCAACGTCTATGTTAAAATGCCCGATATCTACTGGCTCTTTCACATAAATGAATCTGTACAAACAAAAAGAGCAATGCTCAATATCGCGCTTCCGTGCCGGCGTGACAGGACTTCAGTCGTGTATAGCCGAGCGCATGAGATATTGCAAAATATTCGCCCTCATAGCACTCATAAAAATATATATTTCTTAAAATATTCGGAGCTCCAGAAATATGTGCACCAAGATGGCGCACAACCTGAACATAGTATGTGTACCAGGTTAGGTTTCAGGTTGTGCACCATCTTGGTGCACATACTCCGGGAGTGCCGAATATTCCAGCGACTTGCAGCTGCGGTACAAATTTCGCCACTTGCCAAATTCTATCAGCACTGCACTTTTAGCAACTTTGTACAAACTGTGTCAGTCAGTTGTTTCTAATGAACTAACAAATCGTTGCAGGGTCCGTTTCCTAACGCCGTTTCGTTTCCCGCCATTTTTAATCCCGAAGAAGAGAATCATATGTTCTGTCCTCTTCCAGAGATCCAAACACTTCTTGTGACGTCACAACCGCAAGTTAATTACAAAATTAAGGTGAGTGAGACCATAATCGTTTTAAATATATTCATCTCCGTGAATTTACTCTGGGGCAAATTTTTTTTCATTTTTAAAGTGTGATTATTTTCGCTTATGACTCCCGTAGATGCAAGATTGGGCCCAAATATTCCAGCCCGGCCCGACCCGGGCCCGCGGGTATTAAATCCGACCCGAGACCGACTGATTAATTGGATTTGCAGGCTCGAGCCCGAAGCAAACCTGAAATTTCATATTTTATTCAGGAGTTCTTTGAATTCCACACATAGTTTTAGTATATATTTTTAATAAACATATGTTTATTTGGGGCTCCCGAAGTATGCGAACCAAGATGGCAGACTAGGATAGGGTTAGGCCATAATTTTAGGTATAAATACTACGGGAGGCTCTTGGCTAGTCTTCGAACTGATAATAGGACTAAAATAAGGAAAATTGGAAAAAAATTATCGCCTAACCCTAACCTGTTACCCATGTTACGTTCCGATGTCCGCCATCTTGGTTCGCATACTTCGGGAGCACCATTTATTTTTAAAAAAAGTCAGCGATAGAGAAGCCCGACCCGACCCGAACGTAATGATTGACATTTCAGGCCCGAATTTTGGGTCGGTCTCGGGCTTGAGATCTTAGCTCTACCTCTGATGCAATATCGAAGCCTAATAATTCTTCTTGTCTTAGGTCACCGATGGCACCAGGGAATCAAATGAAGTTGACGTCACAATACATCTCGGATATGGATCATTGAATCCGTGCGCACGTGAGTGGTTAGGTTATCTTCAAGTAAATGTGATAAGCATTACGCTTGATTGGTAGTGCACATCAGATGTAGCTACCAAAAAGAATCGGCGCTCCCGAAGTATGTGCACCAAGATGGCGCACAACCTTAACCTGGTACGCATACTATGTTCAGGTTCCACTATCTATATTACAGCCTGATTTATAACCTGATGCATGGCAGCCCTCTTAATGGAAAATGATACTCAAATGATGATTGGAACGATATATCCCTAAACGTAACCTAATTATTGTGGCAGCACAATGAACCCTCCCCAACGGAGGCCATTTCAATATCCGTGCTCGGACCATATATCCAACCCTGCTGTCTAGTGGCAGCCCAACAGCACCCTATAAAGAGGGCCATTTAAATGTCGATTGGGGCCATCTCTAGCAACCCAATAGCCCTCTGCGGATTATGCCATTCAAATAACAATTGGAGCCATATATACCTATTTTTATTACTAACAACTATAGCGAAATGACCATAACGTATATGGTCCATGAAAACATTTTCAAAAATACAAAAAGACAAGTATGTGATATAACTATTGAAATCATAACGAAATTTATAATGTATTTACTTATAGTAGCAGGCTAGCTGTTGTATTATTGCATTGTAGTAACCTTCAAAAGAGAAACCAAAGTCGCGTGTATCATTAAAATAGGGCTCGTCCGGGAGTTGAACCCGGGACCTCTCGCACCCGAAGCGAGAATCATACCCCTAGACCAACGAGCCGCGCCAAGTTGCTCCAAATATCCCGAATCTAATGCTTTCAAGTACTAATCACCGTCCTGTTAATTAGTGCGATTATGATTATGTTTATCAGTTCCAGTTGCAATACAATTACACCCGCGGGTTAGCACAAGCTCGTTCTAGTTGGCGACTGATTGGGCTGGGTCTGATGGCAATGCTTTTGTGCGAAAATTTTCTGCGCCAATGTCGCGTGTAAAATACTGCTATTTAAGTGATTCAAGAGTCTTGCTGCACACAAATGTATTTCTGCTGAAAGTCTGACTTTGAACAGCCGGAACGTTGAATAAATACATTTGTGTTGTATGCAGCAAGGCCCTTGAATCACTTAGGATAGTTAAATTCGCCTATGCTTACAGCATCATTGCATTATATACATACGGATCCACTGACGCAAAGAATAGAAGAAGGATAAGTAGTTAGTTTCGCAGAAACTAAATGAAATACTGCTAAAATATAAAAATTGGGTTTGGTTGTATGTCTTGGTCTGGGTGATATAAAACTTTAGATAAATAGTCAGAGTAGGCTCCGAGGGCCAAAATTTACTCCCACCTTACATTGGCTACTTTTGGCAGCATCCTTCTTATTTCTCAATTACATCCCGGCAAAATATGGGCTCGTCCGGGATTTGAACCCGGGACCTCTCGCACCCAAAGCGAGAATCATACCCCTAGACCAACGAGCCGGACGAACACTCATTATATTCATTTGTAATTATACCTTTAGATAATTAATGTAATGAACTCATTCGATCATACTTTCCACTTGTGCGCAAATCAATAACAATGAAGGCACGAAAGGGAATGTTCGACGGAAAGTATAAGTTTAATTCGACTCCATAATCAGAATAACAGACAATAAACTAGTTGATAAGAATAAATAGATAAAAAACTAATAACAGAATCACGAGAGCAAACAAAATCTTAATTGAGGTTTATAGCGTGAAGAATTTAACTCGGAAGGTTTTGCCAGAAGAAGTGGTACGTGTTCACTCACCTAAAAAGTATTAAATTAATTCACACTCACACAACAACAGATATATGAGTGAGTAAGAAAAACGCGAGAAATGTGAGATAAATAACATAGTAAGTCAATAAACAAAATAAATACAAAAAGTTGAAAAAGTAGGGAAAATTTGTTTGCCAGTCCATAATAATAATTAATTTATACAACAATCGCCAATTGAGATTTTGTAAAAATGAGTGAACCAGAGATAAAATATTAATTGAAAACGATATTGCCAAGCTGCTTATAGTTGGAGTGAAATGCCGAATCGCCCAAGCAAAGTTGTCAAATGTATTAAAATTCATACAATGACAGATTTTTTAATATAAGTCGCTCATTCTGGCTTCAGGGGTGGTGACTCCTCTACGACCCATGAGCCAGAGCCACGGCCCATCTGATTGGGCCACATGGACCATGCCCCATCAAGCTATGGGCCGCGGTCCCATCAGGAAAAATACAATTATCTTATCAAAATTTTCAATTTTTACAAAATTGTCAATATTCGAATAAAAAAAAATCGCCGTATGCCACCATTTTTTTTACGATAAGCATTTATATAAAATAAAAAAAATACCAAGCTACAGAAAAGGATACTCCTGTAGTATGTGTACCAGGTTAGGGTTAGGACAAAATTTTGTTCAGATTTTTCACATTATAGTTCTAATATGAGTTTGGGGACTGTCTGCGTTAGCCAAGTGAATTGTCCCTTTGCACAACTTGTTGGGCCGCGACCCATAGCCTGATGGGTCGTGGCCCCGGCCCATGGGCCGTAGACGAGTCACCACTTCCACTCCATTCTGGCGGTGTCGTCGGCTCGTTTGTGAAATCAAAACACTTGTCAAAAATCTGAGATGCAACTCGAACGAATGGTGATCTATTCTATTAGACGTAGGACAGACAATTCACGAAGACACTTTCATATGATATTTCGCGAACTATCTTTTTCTAGATTTTGCTGACATTGCGGTGGCTATTTTAGCCGTTTATTACACGATATTCGGGCAAATTAAATGATAATATAAACGAAAACAGGGCTCGTCCGGGATTTGAACCCGGGACCTCTCGCACCCTAAGCGAGAATCATACCCCTAGACCAACGAGCCACGGGCCCTTTGGGGACTTATATGCAAACTATAATTTCCAAACTACGCACACAAAGACACGCACCACGACTTTTTTGTGACGCCTTTGTTATTTTGTTTGCTTTAGCTATGTGCGTAACGCCTCAGGCCTTTCCCGCAGACATCGACCGTTCAATTCGAGAGTCCTCGAATATAGTATGTATTCGCGCTTCCGAGTGTCGACTGGCTCGTTGGTCTAGGGGTATGATTCTCGCTTTGGGTGCGAGAGGTCCCGGGTTCAAATCCCGGACGAGCCCGCTTTTTCTCTCACCAATTTTGTACAATAGAAGTACCATACGTGTGCTTATACATCATAAATTTCTTTAATGACCTCATTTTTCAAGTTGGTATCGTTCAGGTCGTTACCCGTTGACGTGAAGAATGGCTAGTCTAGTCGTAATAACTTTGTCCTATGCAACGAATTTTAATATTGTTATAGTTCAGAATATGGGTGGGTGTATGATTATTAGGATAGGAAGAATTGCTACAAATAATTTTTATTAATGTTGAAGAGGTCATCACAAAAAAATTCGAAGTGAAATACGAATCACACAGAACCCACAGAAAGTTTTGGAATAAATTAAAAAAATATCCTACCAGTGAAAAATACAATCTGAATATGTTAAAGCAATTAGTCCAGTAGTAAGAAAAGCGGGATATAAATAATACCTTGGTTTTGTTCTTCACCAATTAGGATCTCGTAATGCCTCGACACAAAGTTTAAACTAAAATATTCAGCTGGCGACGCGATAACCAGTCCCAAAAATAGCTGTGTACCCCAAATTGTTTACTAATCATCGGTGCTCCAGAAGTGTGTACTGTGTACCAATATGGAAGTAACTAATTTTGTTCGCCTACTTTACATCATGTTGTGTAAAGGGATTGAAGCCTATGGACAGGGGGTATAATCACTTGTCTAACACAGAAAGTCCCCCAACTCGTAATAGAACTAAAAAGGGGCTCCCGAAGTATGCGAACCAAGATGGCGGACATCGGAACGTAACATGGGTAACAAGGTTAGGGTTAGGCGATATTTTTTTTCCAATTTTTGTTATTTTAGCCCTATTATCAGTTCGAAGACTAGCCAAGAGCCTCCCGTAGTATTTATACCTAAAATTATGGTCTAACCCTAACCTAGTACACATATTACATTCCGATGTCCGCCATCTTGGTTCGCATACTTCGGGAGCCTCACTAAAAAAAATAAGGAAAAACTGAATAAAACTATGGCCTACCCCTAACCTAGTAAACACACCACGGGAGTACCCATTATTCAACGACTGTTCCAGTTCAGTGAATTATGATGTCTGTTTACTTCTATGCACGGTCCAGTTTTACTATGGTTGTGAAATCTGATTACTTATAGCCGTTTTTCGCTGAATGAGGTTTTCTTAGGATAAATCGTTTAAATTCACTGTCGTACGTTTTTGTGTAACAGTTTTTAGTCTAGTTAATATAAGAAATCAGAAATCAGAAAATCATTTGTACAAAGCCTCGCCATTAATGTAAAAATGTGAGATTTGAGAAAAACGCCCCTGGTATGTTTTAAAATAACAAATTAGTAATTATCCAGCTGGGGTTCGGGTAGGGTCAGGAATGGTTTGAGTTTTCAACGCCATCTGCGGGGGCTTTGCACGGAAGATCCCAGAGAACTATTGTTCCACTAATTTTCTGACTTATTTTCTTTGTATCTGATTATCTTAATTAAGTTAGGTAGAGGAAGAACTTAACTAAATTAAGTTATCCTAACCTAGCCTATAAAAATCCGGAAATTATATTCGGTCGATGACAGAATAGTACCAACTATATCCGGGTTCAAATATTATGTTAACACCTATTTCTTCCGTTATAATGTTTATGTAATAATAAAAAGCATTTAAATTTTACAGTTTTCTCAGAAGTATTTTTAATATATATTATTCAATTTATTGACAGAAAACCGGCCACCAGTTTTGAACGAAGAAAAAGATAAACTCAAGGCATTCGAAGGAGAAATATTCATCTATCAATTGAATGCAACTGATCCAGGAGGTTAGTATGGGCTAGATCAGGCCCGCGGGTCACAACTCCGGCCTGTCAAGACATACAGCGTGTGACCTTGTCAACACTCCGTTTTTCCCCATCAAGCAATCAATCCGAATTCGACAGTTTATGTTTATTAAGTCGCTCACGTTGGTAAAAAATACATAATGTTTTCTCCTCTTGTAGCTGCATTAAATCTCTCACCGTTTTGCCCGATGCCTTTATTACTTCAAGGAGAAGCAATAGCCACATTCTCTACTTCCGTATTGAAAAGCGGTGTTGAAATTCGGTGTTTGTAGCCCGACTAGATGTCTGTTTGAGGTTTGTTTTATGGCCCACCGATTAAAAAAATGTTGCACATCTCTGGACATGAGTCATTACAAATTTACTTAATATGAAGTTTTTGATGGTATTTGAATTATGGGCGAGAGGGCAGCCGAGCTATTTGCTGTTGGAGAATATTTCACGTAACCGCCGGCCAGTTATGGCTTCCTCCAGCACCAAAGACCTTGCATGTGGAGAAATTAACTGGACAACTCCATACACGACCCCATATATTTGTTAAATGCTAAAATGCCGTGGTTCGTCATATGCTCGATTATTGGCCCTGCTTCACCTCGATATATATATATATAGGGAAATATTATCCTAAATGTTTACAATCACAACTACTGCATACTAAATAGCTGTAACATGTGCAGTTTCATTAAATTAACAACACTTTACAACACTTAAAAACACTTTACATTAAATTGTTTCAACTTCAGACCCGTTCATATACTTCGACATCGACAAATCAAAAACGACGGACATGTACGTGTCAGTGAATGGACTACTTGAATGGACGGTGCCTCTTGAATCCTCAGCCAAGACCAAGAATGTTACTATTATCATAAAGGACCAGTGTGGACTGAATACAACAGAGACTATCCAGGTATTAGATTAGATAAACTGGTACAAATGATAAGATAAAATGGTGACTTCACCATGGTAAAAATCACGGTACTTCCGTAGTATGTGAACCAAGACGGCGGACACCGGAACGTAGTATGTGTACCAGGTTAGGGTAAAGTCATAATTTTATTCCAATTTTCCTTATTTTGGTTCTATTACGAGTTCGGGGCTTAGTCAAGTGAGTCAGTAGTATTTGTACCTGAAATTATTGACCTAACCCTGCCTACTGGTACTCATACTACGTTCCGGTGTCCGCTATTTTGGTTCACATACTACGGGAGTACCAAAAGCACAATTACGAACGCGCGGGACGGAAATTATAGAAAGTTGCCAGAACCATATATGACGTTCAAATAACGAGACAAAGAAGTTCTACATGGACGTTCTCATTTCGTATCATAAAATATAAGTGAAAACACAATTACACGGTATGTTCCCCAGGTTTTCCCCTTGTAATTTCTAGTAGTTTTGTGTAACCTTCCATGTTGTCAAGTTTTACAACTTGCTCTGTGGCATTTTACTCTGTAGCTACAGCGTTTTTCTCCACAACAAATGTAATGATGTAGCGCTTACATATTTGAGCATTGCTCTCTTGTCCTTGCTACACTTCGTTCTGTATTTCCCAATTGTGGGGATGCGTGTTTGTTTGTTGGTAACGTTCGGATGAATTGATTATGATTGTATGTGCCATGTGGGGTTGTTTGGTTTGAGTGTAAAGGATTTTGGAACGGCAAAGGTTGGGAGATGGGTACAATGAAGCGAGTTGAAAACAACGGAAAAGAGCGCAGAATACAGGGTGAGTTTATTTGTATTGGGTATGCTTAAAATATTTCCTTTTTCTTCATAATATGCAAAATATTTTTTATCTTTTCGAAAATGTCTCCTTTACTTCTAAGTGAGTGCGTATAACTTTTCCTAGAAATGAATATTCTGAGTGACCTAGCATTGCGTATATTCTTTATAAATGCGTGCTTTTCTTACTCAGTAATTTTCGTTGTTCCTAATGGCCAGTACATGATAGGGGAATGTTTATACTATATTCCACCAAATGTATGTTGAAGGCATGTACAATATTTCTAGTAGACTGCAGAGTTTTCCGAAACGGTAAGTACCAAACACCCGTCTTGGTTGAAGATGACGTGTACTGGGCTTCTGATTAAACAGCAATAAATTTGAAAGGCGCCTTACGTTTCATGCATGTGTTCGTCACTATTTCCCAAAGTTGGCCATTATGGGTTTTCAACTTATCCAAATACGTCAAATCCCCACGCTCTTATTTGCGTAGTAAAACTAGACTGACGTGCGCAACCTGGCGTATTTGCCGATTGCAACACGGTCATAAACATTTTCCCACCGCTCAACTGCCAATAAACGTATGCCCGAGAGAGAGAGAGAGAAAACGAGAGATTAAAATCATCGTTTATTTCGTCATTATGATCTTTGTTACGCAATAATATGAGATGTCGTTCATGCAATATATAAAGAAGATTTGGAGTCGAATTTCCGTCAAAAGTACATTTTTTAAGCATGATAATACATTTACGGTTAGAAATAATTGAATCAAATTATACTGATCGTATTATCCAACCAATATTTTGGAAAAACAATTATTTTTTCACTATATTTGCCGAAAATCGCGACCTTTTTGTGGAGGCAAAAAGAGAGAGACATCTGGCTTTCAACGTGGGAATTTGTAGGTATCACGTAGAAGGGTTTCTTGATTTGAGAGATTTCCAATAAAGTTGCGTTGATTTTCAATCACGTTTACGTCGGTAGTACTGTTAGTTTAATGATTTTTATTACATTTCAAATGGGGGGGGGGGGGGGTCATTTGGGGGGGCATATACACAAATATTCTTCAGAATGAGGTAGGTATAAACCACGTGACTTTGTGCTATCCTATTACCCCAGCTTTTCTGGACTTTGGTTAGGTTTGGATAATAACTAATAAGGTGCTGCAATAATCTAACTTGGTTAGTTGGCTAGGATAAACAGATTTAAAAATACAGATCGTATTCATCCGCATCATGTGCTATTTTCTCACTCCAGTGTAACTTTCTTGCATTCGCTGCTGGTGGATACATGCGGAACACGTCTATGTTGTCATCATTCGTAAACGTGATGTCAAATGTGGCTGTTCTGTCGTCAGTTATTGTCTCGAAAAATGGATTCGGGTTGAGCCGTTGGCCTGGAAGTAAAAGTATTTAGGTATAAAATGAGGAAGGACAGGATTTGCATTAATACGGGAAGCGGGAGAAAGCCGACAGCGTGGCTAAATTATACAGCAAACGAAATCATAGAATCTCCCGGTCACAAGTCCATGTTGGGTACGAGATTAGTTAACCAGTTATTAGTTTCAGATGCATGGACTTTAGTGCTGGAAAAATTCCGGGTGCTCCCGAAGTATGTGAACCAAGATGGCGGACACCGGAACGTAGTATGTGCACCAGGTTAGGGTTGGGACATAATTTTATTCTAATTTTCCTTATTCTAGCACATAACGAGTTCGGGGACTAGCCAAGAGACTCCCGTAGTATTTTTAGCGGAAATTATGGCCTATCCCTAACCTGGTACACATACTCCGTTCCGGTGTCCACCATCTTGGATCACATACTTCAGGAGTACCTAAATATGTACTACAATAATACAAATACTAAACAATAATTGCAAGAACTAGATCACATGCAAATAATATTTCCGCTAAAAAACGATACAAATTCTTTAACGTGAAGGAATACCTCCTACCCACACTATATACTCCCACAGGGTGGCCCAAACCCAGGCCCGCGGGTCACATGCGGCCCGCCGCTTCATTATCTGTGGCCCGCGTCACATTTGGAGAGTAATCAAAAAATCGCATTTCGTGTTGTTTCGTAATCCAATTAATCAGAAAAATCTTTTGGCATATTGCTGCATCACTAATATCACTGAATTTACTAATGTTGTGGCTAGCTGAGGCATATAGCGATGTTGAAGGATGTGCTTGGAAGTCTAAAATATTATCTGGCTTTCTATCTTTTTGGTCGGGAATATATGCTAACAATATAGGCATCATAGATAACTAAAAATCGAATGCGGATTCTATTAGCCTGGAATGGCTATGTCTGATAACTATGCGTTTGTACAATGAAAGCGTTTGTTTTGTATTACACTGTTTACCTATTCCTGGCACTATTGTGGCCCGCGAATAATGCAGAAATAATTTTGTGGCCCGCGGAGCCAACAACCTTGGACCCTCCTGTCTAACATATAACCGTGGAAATCGTGACGTTTTATCATTTGATATTCATCATTTACAAAATCTAATACATAAAAGTGAAACAATAAAATATTTACCTCTCTGAAGAGTCGTCGATCTACGTTTTCTTTGATTGAATCTTGTGCCGACGTGAAAACGAATTTCCGCCTAATTTTTTGGTATAATTTCCCGCAAAAATGCTTTCTTATTTCCGACGGGATTTGCAATGTTCGCCGATGCACTCCATGTATATATTACCAACAATAACAGTAGAATCCTTGTTTGTGACGTCATTATAACTGTGACGTTAAAGTAAAGTAACAATTATAATTATTGAACAATTAATTATTTTATTGTTATTATATAAGAAGTATTGTTGAAAACAAATGCCTTGTGTGGAATGTTTTCCATCAGTTATCAATTTTATTTCTCTTATACAGGGTTAGTATATCTCAACCTGGTTTTATTCAGTAATTGTATTTTTACTTCATTTAATACATCTGTGAGGACCAAAACAATATATGGTATCGATGAATTCCCTCTGTAATTTTTAAAAAAATTCAAGAATTTATGGACACTCTGTATTTCAATGTAGCAGTTTGGTACTCCCGAAGTATAGTATATGAACCAAGATGGCGGACACCGGTAGTATGTGTACCAGGTTAGGGTTAGGACATAATTTTATTCTAATTTTTCTTATTTCCGTACTATTACGAGTTAGGGGACTAGCCAAGTGACTCCCGTAGTATTTGTACCTGAAATTAGGGCCTAACCCTAACCTGGTACACATACTACGTTCCAATGTCCGCCATTTTGTTTCACATACTTCTGGAGTACCCAATAATTTAATATTGTTTCAGTAGTTCATACTATTTCATTGGTTACTTGTAACTTTGCTCAGATGAGTCTCCTTTTTCCTTGAACGAGTGCGCGTGGTCCCGCTTTGAGTTCATTATCATAGAAATTAAACAAATTGTATTATCAGGTAGAATGAGGTTTTTTAACTGAGAGTTTTGCGAACTTTTTGGGTCGCGGACCCCTGTTGTGAGTCTTAGTTTTGACGGACTCCCATCCTATGTCGTATCAATTTCTGTGCCTAGCCAACGAGTAAAGGTTGTGTTTCATTTACAACACAAACGACATTAATGGGATGGATGAGGTTGCTTTTCCCTGCACAATTTATCAATTCTAGGAGCAATTTGTGACAAGCAAACTCATAGATCGGACTCTACTGCAAGTCTCGACCTGTATTTTGTCATCATATTGATAAGAGGTGAAAATACTGCCTCACGCATGTAGGTCGTTGCAAAAGGCAATATAATTTTAATTGCCTTTTCTGACAGCAATGGATATTTGTCCGCAACGTTCAACCAAAAATATGCAACGGATTTTTTTTGATTGAAATCAATTATTAAATATTGATCAGACTTTTTTTTCATATTTTTACTGACCCCTGTGCAGTCATCACGGCCCCCCGCAACCCCAGTTTGGGAAACCCTGCTTTAACTCATAAGTAATTCCTTTCAATGCCTGAGTTGCCAATGTTTTTAGCATTTTTAATTTTTAGTTTAAATCAATTATTTTATCTTTTACAAATAAGGATTGTTGCGTCTGAACATCCGTCAACTCAAATATCTCACGGAATCTTTAGATCGAGGGGATATGACGGCAACCTTTCATGCATATCTCTTAATCTGTCTTTGCATAACGGTCTTGACGTTCAAATGCGGGAAACAACGGCTCTCCAGAAGTGTATGTATCAATATGGAGTTAACTAATTTTGTTCGCCTACTTTACATCAAGTTGTGTAAAAGGACTGAAACCTATGGGCAGGGGGTATGTTCACTTGGCTAACATAGACATAGGCTTCTGTCCCTTTACACAACTTGATGCAAAGTATGCAAACAAAATCAGTTACCTCCATGTTGGTACACATACTTCTGAAGCGCCGAATCCTTAACACAAGCCCTCAGTTTTCCACTTTTTATCAACTATTTGTGCAAACGACTCCTCTCCTCTGTTTATATACCAAACACCCTCAGACAATAGGTTGCAGGTAGACATTAGGGAGGAAACAACCCGTCACCCCTAATAAGGTATTTCACATGCGTACTGCGCTTGGAAATACCCAGTTATATTCAAATATTTAATTTTACCGACCGACCATGTCAAAAATTGAATTTCGGGCATTGAATTTTTTGACTTTTTTCCGTTACGCAGTATTGCAAGTTCACATCGTTAAAATCAGAGTTTCTCATTTCTAATATTCATATTGAAGACAGTGACGTATATGTCTAAGAATGGCTGTTTTTTAAGTGTGATGTTGCTATACTAAGAAAATAATGGGAATCTCTTTTCGTCTGAGCAATTGTAGTTATGAAATTGGGGAAATGGGATTTGCCTCCTAGTTACTGCGTGAACAACACGCTTCTTGTTCGTCCGTATTCGCCTTACGCATCACGCCTAATCTTACTTAACCGACCTCGTCACATCCACGGACCATTTTTAGTTAGAGGTTAATTGTTACTGAATGAATTGGGCTGCAGTGTTTTAAATCAGCGTAAAATTTTCGAGTAAACTTGACATTAAATTTTCAAACTTTTTTGGTTACGCAATATGGTATCCGGTTGACATCGTTAAAATCAGAGTTTCTCATTTCTAATATTCATATTGAAGACAGTGACTTTTATGTCTGAGAATGGCTGTTCTGGAAGAGGGTACTCCCGAAGTATGTGAACAAAGATGGCAGATACCGGAACGTAGTATGTGTACCATGTTAGGGTTAGGCCATAATTTTATTTCAATTTTTCTTATTTTAGTTCTATTACGATTTCGGGGACTAGCCAAGTGACCCCCGTAGTGTTTATGCCTGAAATTATGGCCTAACCCTAACCTGGTAGACATACTAAGTTCCGGTGTCGGCCATCTTGGTTCACATACCTCGTGATTACCCGGCTATTTGCCGTCACGCCTAAATATACTTAAATGTACCATTTCTAGCTAGGAGTTAACTATTACTGATGAAATTGGGCTACAATTTTTTGAACCAGCGTAGTTTCTCCGAGTAAACTTGACATTGAATTTGTAATTTTTTTTGTTACGCAATATTGTATAAAGTTCACATAATGTGAAGAATTTCTCGTTTCTGGCGCCTACATAACGAAACTGGGACGTATTGGATTTTATTGGGGTGTGTTTTGAAGGTTATGTTACCATATTTGGAAAATTAATTTGAATCATTTTCTACGAATCCTAAAAGAGTCCCTCAGCAAATTATTTCGTTAAAATGTTGTTGAGAAATTGAGAAAAATGGGTTTTGTATAATTTTTACTATAGGTGAACAACACGATTCTTGTATGTCCATACTTTGCATTTCGCGGACTGTTGTTAAAGAATTGAGAAAAATTGGACTCGTACCTTTTTGAATGCGTGGACAATGTGGTGTGGCCCACTTTTGTTAGGGGGTAGTTTTTTTATAATATAATATAATGCTATACTGGGAAAATAATGGAAATAATTTCCTCCAATTCTAAGAAGTCATCTTCGGGAGTACCGTAAGATGTGCAATAGAGAATAAATACATTCCTAAAGTCTTTTTGTCAAAATGTCAAAAATCACGAATGTGCGGTCATTTTTAAGTACTCATGTAGTATGTGAACCAAGATGGCGGACACCGGAACGTGGTATGTGTACCAGGTTAGGCCATAATTTCTGGTACAATCACTACGGGAGTCACTTGGCTTGTCCCCGAACTCTACATAGAACTAAAAGAAGGAAACTTGGAATAAAATTATGGCCTGACCCTAACCTGGTACACATACTACACTCCGGTGTCCGCCATCTTGGTTCACATACTTCGGGAGTACCGGAACAAGTTATTTTATCGCTAGGATGTACAATGGAGACTATCTACATTCCTAAAGTCTTTTTGTCAAAATATTATAAATGTCAAAAATCACGAACGTGGGTTCACATGTTCGAATTTCATGCAGGGATGGTTATGTGCGAGAGGATTGTTGGACTCCTCGTTGCCGTAGGGGGGTTCACGTAATCGCTGGTCGTTTACGACTTTCTCCACCATCAAGTCCATGCTTCCGAAAAAACAAATAACTAACTAACCCCATATCAATACCATATGGTTAAGCCGTCTTATCGGCTTTCCTCTCCCATCCTATCCTTTCGCAGTGTTCTTGATGTAAACGCATTCTTCCACTGCGCCACTCTATTGGAAATCTCTCAATTCTCGACAATCTTCTACGCATATTCCCACGTCGAAAGCCGAGAAAGTTTCTCTCACATCACCGTATTTCTAGATCAGTGGTTTTCAAATTTTTCAAGTTGCTTTTTTCCTTTTTGAAGGTCAGTTTGACCTTGAGAATTGGAAATGAACCTGCTGAAACTTCTTTCGACTCTAAAGCAGTGATTCTCAAACTTGTTAAGCCATTCCCCCTTTTTAGAATTTGTCAAGTCTCGCGCCCCATCTCAAAAATAACTAGCTAACAATAAGCTATGATGGTAAACATGCATGAAGTTGAACTCTTGAACATGGTCCACGCTAAGGATAAAAAAGATACAAGCACAACAGCTCTCTGCGATCTGTAAACAATAAAGAAATGTGAAATATCCTTAATACGGCGCACAAGATCAAATCTAACGTTCGTTATTCGAATATTTTTAATTTTAAATTAGCGTCACGCCCCCTCAAAAAATTGCCTACGCCATATAAAAAACGCAATATTTAAAAATAACTAAAATTGAGATAGTATAACAGTAGGGCTGGGCATTTTGAATCGAATGGTAAATTATTCGAATCGGTTCAGAGCAAAATTTCGAATCGCCGCCATCTTGTTTTTTTTCTTTCCGCCAATGGTCGAGGTGAATTCTTCAATTTGTTTTTATCGAAGCCATATTTTTTCAACGCAATTCTGACATATGACTCTTTTCTGTAGTGAGTTATTTCAAAAACGTGTTTTTTATTGTGTGTGAACGCAACGCAATCTGTCTGAGTGATTTATTCTATGTTTTTAGTAATTTATGTGTCTGGAGGACCTAATACAATAAGGAAGTTACATTCAATTTTATATCTCTCAAGTATTGGAGATTCGATTCGAACCAAATATTCGATTTGATTCTGAAATCATCAGGTATTCGAAAATGCCCTACAACAGTCTAATGAACATTGTTTGTATATGGTCAGTACGCAGGATCGATGTATTAACACGCTTTAAAAGTAAACCTTGATGGAAATTCGACTTTAATTCTTCTTTATATGTTGCATGAACGGTATCTTTCATTATCACGTAACAATGATCACAATGACGAAATAAACAATGAATTTACTCTCTCGTTTTCTCTCTCTCTCTTATGATATTTCGTGTATACGTAAATTGGCAGTTGCACCCGATTCCAGCCCCGGATAGCGAAGTTGGGCAATGGGAAAATGTTTGTGCAGTATTGTAATCGGCGAATGCGTCACGTTTTGCACGTAAATCTAGTTTTACGACGCAGATAAGAGCGTGAGGATTTGACGTAACAGAAAAGATTTTCAAAATTCATTGCGGAGTTTCCTTGAATAATTACTCTGATTTATATATTTGTGAGCCAAATCACAGTAATAAATAACCCCCTAACAAAAGTTGGTTATGGACATGGCGCCGTCGGTCACGTGTAAGTAGATATTGTTACGAATCCGGCCATAGTCGGTGTAATGCAAAGTATGGACATACAAGAATCGTGTTGTTCACCCAATAAAAATTATACAAATCCCATTTTTCTCAATTTTTCAACAAAATTTCAACGAATTAATTTGCTGTGGGACTTCTTAGGAATCGTAGAAAACGATTTCCAATAATTATCTCAATATGGCAACATAACCTTCAAAATACACCCCAGTAAAACACGTCATAGTTTCGATATGTCTGCGCTAGAAACGGGAAAATCAAGTTCTCACAATGTGAACTTGGCAATATCACAAAACCAAAAAAGTGTAAAAATCCAATGCCAAAAACTATTCAAAACATTGTAGCCCAATTTCATCAGTTACCCCCAGCTGGAAATGGGCCATGGATATGGCGTCGTCTGTCATGTGTGAGTAGATATCTAATTTCAAACTTGGGATTGTAAATTTTTTGAGAATGAAATTGTTACGAATCCGGCCATAGTCTGCTTGATGTGAGGGGGCAAGTGCGGTAAGAGGATAACAGTCGTGTTGTCCACACATTAAAAATGGAGCAAGTCACATTTTTCTCAATTTCTTAACAACATTTCAATCAAGTAATTTGCTGAGGGACCCTTCTGAGAATCTAAGAAGACGATTTCAATTTATTTTCCCAATATGACAACATCACCCATTTAATTCAATACGTCACAGTGTTTCGATATGCATGCATTAGTAACGAGAAAATCTGATTTTAACGATGTGAACTTGATACCATATTACGTAATGATAAAAATTTGAAAATCAAATGTCAAGTTTCCCCGAAAAAATTACGCTGATTCCTCCCTAACTAGAAATGGGGCGGTCATATATATTTTCAAAAAGAGGATTGTAAATGAATTGTGAAAGGAGTTGTTACGGGTTTGCCCATATTCTGAGTGATGCAAAGAGGCGAGTACGGACGAACATGCGGCGCGTTGTTCAACCAGTAAAAATTATACAAATCTCATTTTTTTTTTTCAATTTTTCAACAACATTTCGACGAATTAATTTGCTGAGAGACCTCTTTAGGAATCGTAGAAAACGATTTCCAATAATTAAATATCCCAATATGGCAACATAACCTTCAAAATACACCCATGCAAAATCAAATACGTCACAGTTTCGAAATGTTTGCGCTAGAAATGAGAAAATATTGTTCTTACAATGTGAACTTAATATCATATTACGTAATGATAATAAGTTGAACAATCCAATGTCAGGTTTCCCCGAAAATTTTACGCTGAATCAAAACAATGTAGAATAGCCTAATTCAAACGGAAATAATTAACCCCTTGCTTGAAATGGGCCATGGATATTGCATGTTGCGGCAATATTTAATTTTAAACTTGGATTGGTAAACACAATACGCATGTGAACTATCGTAGGTATGTTGAATTGTTTCCTATTGGAACATACTGTCTGGGGCGTATCGCGAAACACGGGTATGTATATAAATAAAGGAGAAGTCGTTTTCACAAATAGTTGGTCGAAAATGGAAACAAAGCTTGTGTTTAGGCAGTGTCTAACCTGGGTTTGATCGAACCCCTGGGTTTCGGTGGATTTGCCCCACGGGTTCGACGAAAGTCCTCTGAAACATTTGTGTATCATAAAGTTTCAAGGTGGTTGCTAATTTTCCCGAAAGACTCCGTGCAAATGCATTCCAAGTAGATTTTTGAGAAATTTATTAAGCAAAAAAGCCTTTTAGTTGGGTGACTATGTGAACTTAATAGTTCGCTTGTTGCAATTTATGTTTTCCTTTGTGAAGATTCGGCTGCGACCCTGGTTTTAACTGTTCAAAACGCCGTCGGGGTTTGACGGAAGCTTGCAGAATAACGTAGGGGTTCGACACGTTTGCAAAAGTTAATGTGCGTTGTAAGTTAATAAGATAATCTAGTTCTGACGATGTGAATTTGGCAATATCACGAAACCTAATGAGTTCAAAAATTCATTGCCAAGTTTTCCTGACAAACTTACAAAAATACGCCGACTCGAACCTTTTAGCCCAATTCAATCAGCAATAATTATGTGAACATCCTAGAATGGACCATGGGTATCCCATAATCGTCCATGCTTAACTAGGGATTGGAGAAACAATACGCATGTGAACTACCTTAGGGGTGTCAAATTGTTTCCTAATAAAACAGATTATCTGTGGGTATCGCAAAATACGGTGTGTGTATTTATAAAAAAAAAGTGTGTGTTCGTTTCAGTATTAGTTGGTTGAATTTTGAGAAGACGTGGTGAGTTTGTGTCATGGATACATATATCGGTTGATTGAGTGTTGCAAGTTAATTAGATAAAACACCAATCTTGGGATCGTATAATACCGCGTTTATATAGTTTGTAGCAGTGTTAAATGGAAAGCTAAATTTGCACAGGTGGACAGGTTATGTTTTGGTTTCTTAGTATTTTATTGCGTGTTGTGAGTTGATTAGAAAAAAAATTATTTGTGTAATCGTAGAAGTGCGCGTACGGGTGCTCCCGTAGTATTCGTACCCAGATGTCGCACAACCTGAACATAGTATGTGTACCAGGTTAGGGTTAGCAGGTTGTGCGCCATCTTGGTACGAATATCATGGGAGCGCCTGCGTACGTAATCAGTAATTTACTTTTGCACATACCAAAAATACGAAAGTATACAAACAAGGTAAAACATAAAATAATTTTTTTCGGAATGAGACGCAATAAACCAGTATATAAACGTATATAAGAGTAGTGGTGTTATAAAATAGAAAGTTGAATTTGCATGATGATGAAGATGGACAGATTATGTTATAAATTCTTAGGCTGATAAGTTCTTAGGTTGAGCGTGTGTGTTGTAAGTTAGTCAGAATGACATTAACTGGTTAAATTGAACTTATTTTAGGAGCCATTTTTGCAATTTAACCCCGAAAAAGTTTTTGTACATGTGTATACTATTTTATAAAAACTTAATATCTTTTTGTTTATTAAATTGAGCTTATGAAGAGGTGTCCGTGGTAACATCAATGTAATTGTGTTGAAGAACTTTTAGTCGAATCAAACAATTTAAAAATAGATTTTGTAGATCACTATGTGTGTTAGAAAAGGGTTCAACAGCAAAATTTACAGCCCAGTATTCAAAAATTCGGAAAAATTAAAAATTCGCGGTAAATATAGAATGCATAAACTTCAGGTTGGGTTTTATTCGCCAGTATTATCACAATTCTGTATTCTTTCAATCACAAATCCGTAAATTTCCGCATATATCCTCACAAATAATTGGAATACTTTTCACTGACTCTTAAAACGTACCATAGATATGTCGGTTAATTAAACTATATTGACATAACTTCATAAATTGTTTTGACGGGACTAACAACTACTCCCTACGACCTCCCAAGTTCGTCTAAAAGATTACTGGCCTGCTTCCTCTCAAATTCGTTGAAAAAATGATCGATGTCCCGATTAAGTTTTAGAACAGTTCTTCCAAACTGATAAATTCTGGGCGCAAGTTTTACATAGAATGTACTTAGTTCCACAATGGAATTTGGGCGCTCCCGTAGTAGGTGAACCAAGATGGCGGACACCGGAACGTAGTATGTTTACCGGGTTGAGGTTAGGCCATAATTTTATTCCAATTTTCCTTATTTTAGTTATATTACGAGTTCAAGGACAAGCCTAGTGACTCCAGTAGTATTTGTACCTGAAATTATGACCTAACCCTAACCTGGTACACATACTACGTTCCGACGTCCGCCATCTTGGTTCACATACTACGGGAGTACCGATATTTGTACAAAACTCGCGTTATTTTAATAAACCCGTCGACCTTTTACTATTGTTTCAAAACTTTTAGCCCCATATGTGCATACAGAGTTGTTAGACCATTATTTTAAGGCGTAGAACGGTTCCTTGTTAACTACAGATTTTTTATAATTCCTTCATATCGAAATGGAGATGGTGGAGAATAGTCAGTTTCTCTACAGGTAGGGATTTGTAAAGTATACCTAGTCTCGGCGTTGTGGCACATGGACTGGTAACCGGACGAGAGGCCGTGGTTTGCAATATGATTGAGTCATCTTATCGGCAATTCTCTCCCCCGGAATATATATATAAATTCAATCCTAAATATGTAAATCCTATCCCACCTCGATTTGGACACAGGGAGAAGGTCCCTTCTATCAAAAGATCAATTGTAGCTGCTTTCGCGATCGAGATACATTTATTCCTTTCATTCATTGCTAAGACCATGATATCTATGATACAAAGGATATCTTTAGTGCAGGCAGTGGCTTAACTCAACAACATAAACACTTGAATATGCCAGTTTTATCAAGCCCAGGCTGAGTGTCCGTGTTTATCATTTGCACACTTTGAAGATTAATTAGCGGATGCAAAAGATAATGCTAAGTAATGACTCGAAGTATAGAGCATTCGATCAGCAAGACCATTATGCAAAGACAGATAGGCAGAAAAGAAGGCCGTCATGTTCCCTCGATCGGAAGATTATATTTTTTTGAGAGTCTGGCTCAGTTAGATAAGCTTACTATTCCTATATATTGACGTGTTATATTTTTTATTGTTCAATTCAAATTTATTAAGGTTAAAATCGTATTGTATTTATTTTATAAATATCGTTTTTGCTCCCATGCGCGGGGGAGGCCAGGGTTACTGGCGAATGTACCATTGATAATTAAAATGCAAGTATATAAAAGCAAAGATTCCGTAAGGGAGTTAAGTTGACTGAGGTTCAGTTGCAACAATCCTTATACGTGAAGGATATTGTATTAGAATTGTACATGATTATAACCCAATTTGTTGTCGTGATAATGTTTTCAAAGCGGGACCACGCGCACTCGTTCAAAGAAAAACGGCACTCATCTCTGAGCAAAGTTAAAACTGAAACACCGAAAACTACTTAGACTATATATTTTTATTTTGCTACATTATATGCCAAGAAATGTAGTTTGGCGCGAGATTTGAGGCGTATTAAGATAGATAAATCAATAAAAATGAAAACAAAAGGGTGCTCCCGAAGTATGCGAACCAAGATGGCGGACACCGGAACGTAACATGGGTAACAGGTTAGGGTTAGGCGATAATTTTTTTCCAATTTTTCTTATTTTAGTCCTATTATCAGTTCGAAGACTAGCCAAGAGCCTCCCGTAGTATTTATACCTAAAATTATGGCCTAACCCTAACCTAGTACACATATTTCATTCCGATGTCCGCCATCTTGGTTCGCATACTTTGAGAGCCCCAACAAAAGATCTAAATATTTGTCGAAGCTGCTATCTAATATTGACTGGGGCGAGTCTTGAAGAAGGTTACGTCAATCAGACCGGGTAGACATATCGCTGGTTGAGAATTGTTTTTCGGAAATTGTTTTTGAATGAGTGGAAAATGAAACAAGTAATATATAGGGTGTACGTGAAGTTTGGAATTGCAAAGGGAATTTACCGATACCATATATTGGTTTGGCCCTCACAGATGTATTGAATGAAATAAAAATACTTGAACAATTACTTATTAAAAAACAACGAAACCTGGTTTAGATATATGAAGAGCTGACTTCATAACAAAATTGAAATTGTAAAGGGACTTTATGGACACCTTGTATGTGAGAAATAAAATCGATTACTAGAGGAAAACATTCCACAGACTGCATTTGTTCCTTAAAACACTCATTATACAATTTCAATATACTAATGTTCAGTAATTATAATTGTTACTTTACTTTGGCGTCACAGTTATAATGACGTCACAAACAAAGATTCTGCTGTTATTGTTGGTAATATATACATGGAGTGCATCGGCGAACATTGCAAATTACGTCGGAAATAAGAAAGCATTTTTGCGGGAAATTATACCAGAAAATTCGGCGGAAATTCGTTTTCACGTCGGCACAAGATTTAATCAAAGGAAACGTAGATCGACGACTCTTCTTCAGAGAGGTAAATATTTTATTGCTTTACTTTTTTGTATTATATTTTGCAAATTGACAAATATTAAATATAAAACTTCTCGATTACTATAAAACTCTCTGTTACTCTGTTAGGCCTACATATTTACAAACTTTAGGAGGCGTAAAGTACACATTAACGATCACAAAGTATTATTTGAAGAATTTTTTTTCGTGTCAAGTGCGCTCTGTGTTAGTAGGAGGTATTTCTTCACGTTAGGAATGTTATTTTGTTTTTATTGGGGGGAAATATGACTTGCATGTGGTCTAGTTTTGCTATTATTGTTTAGTTTTTCATATTATTGTAATACACATTTATCAGCATGTAATAAACTATTTGAACTGTACAAACCCAGAGTGCGAGTCGCGCATAATACAACCTAAAGCAGGGTGGTCCAAACCCAGGCCCGCGGGCCACGTGTGGCCCGCCGCTTCATTATCTGTGGCCCGCGTTACATTCGGAGTGTAATCAAAAAATCGCATTTCGTGTGGTTTCGTCATAAAATTAATCAGAAAAATCTTTTGACATATTGTCGTCACTAATGTCACTGAATTGACTAGTGTTATGGCTAGCTGAGGCAACTAGCGAAGTTAGATAATGTGCTTGTCAGTCTAAATTGTTATCTGGTTTTCTAACTTTTTGGTCGTGAATATTTGCTAACAATATAGGCATCAGAGAAAACTAAAAATCGAATGCGGCTTCTATTAGCCTAGAATGGCTATGCCTGATAACTATGTGTTTGCACAAAAAAAAGTGTTTGTTTGTATTGCACTGTTTACCTATTCTTGGCACTATTGTGGCCCGCGAACACTGCAAAAATAATTTTGTGGCCCGCGGAGCCGACGATCTTGGACCCCCCTGACCTAAAGAGTAACTCAAATATATAACGTGACTCAAATATTCTGAATAAAATTACTCTAAGTCAGGTGTAGGCAAGTTACAGCCCGCGGGCCGGATCTGTCCCGCTAAAGTATTTCATCCGGCCCACTTATGCCGGCGCTCCAGAAGTATGTGCACCAAGATGGCGCACAACCTGAAACGTAATCTGGTACACATACTATGTTCAGGCTGTGCGCCATCTTGGTGCACATACTTTTGGAGGTCCATTATGCCTGCTGAAATTACGACGATGGTTTTTATGGATATAAAACTTATGTTGACGATATCGAGGATATCTATGTCTGTAAACAAATCGATTTGTTTTATACATCGTTTCATATTGAGCCTCCGGTCCATTAACTCAGTCTATTTTCTGTAACTGGCTCAATCAGAAAAGTAATTGCCCATCCCCACTCTAACTCGTCATCAACTCGCGAGTGATACTTAGCTCAGTGCTTAAACTCGACTTCGGATGACCTTTGACCCGCGACTCGGGTTTTAGGGATTTCTACCCCATACATTTATGTATACAAAAATCTGAATGGTATTACCCTTTTAATTAACATATTTCACAGGTAGAGCGGGTCTCAAACCACGACACGAAGTGCCAGTACTGACGTCAGAAGAGATTGACGTCATCGTCCGTACACACAATGTTTTGAGGAAGCATGTCGTACCACCTGCATCGAATATGAGACGAATGCACTGGAACTCTCGACTTGCCCATACTGCGCAATTGTACGCATCGAAATGTATTTATGAACATAGTCCTTCTGCGAAAATTGGAAATAAAGAATTCGGAACTCAACTTGGAGAAAACATCTATATCATTTCTGGAGGTATCTTGAGTTTTCTCATACTACGGGAGTCACTTGGCTAGTCCCTAAAACTAAAATAAAGAAAATTGGAATAAAATTATAGCCTAACACTAAACTGGTACACATACTACGCTCTGGTGTCCGCCATCTTGGTTTACATACTACGGGAGCTACTAAATATATTTATTTATACAGGCGAAATGAATCTGATGCACGCCATAAGACAATGGTACAACGAGGTGAAGGATTACGACTACAATACAAGGAATTGCAGGACGATGTGTGGACATTACACACAAGTCGTCTGGGCAAATACGGACCAAGTTGGGTGCGCATATGTTAACTGCCATGGAGAAGTTCAGGTTCGTATAACGAGCGCCAATTATCAAATTAGTCAAATTAATTTGATCTTGTTCGAGAACAAAATCGAACAGTAAATGAACAATCAAAAATTCGCACAGCGAGTTTTATATTTATTGGATGAGGGAGCGTAGCCAGAGGGTGGTTTTGGAATTTGGAATCCCCCCCCCCCCTTCCAAAATCTAAAAAAAAAAATCTTTCTGTATCACAGATAGCATTTTTTGTAGGTTGAGGCGATATTAGACCCTCAGGACTCATGAAAACACATGTTTTCCGCGTTCGGCCGGACTAGCTGTTTCGATCTAACTTTCGAAATTTCGCCATCTTGCTTCACATACTTCGGGAGTACCCAAAATTTGACTTCCATAATTCGGGGATCGAAAATCTTTGACAGAAACTAAATACCGCACGCAAACACAATATTTTTTTCCATCAAGGTACCCTGTACTGGTAGAGAAACCGAATAGGTTTTCGTTTACTGATAATGTTTAGCGTAAAAAACAGAGGATTCCAAACTCTAAACCTAATAACTCGATAACCAGCTTTATTTCCCAGTGACTTCCCTTCCCCAGTAAAACTGTGGCTAATTATCATTTTCTCGTAATTTGTGTTTGATTGTTGTGGATTCTACTGGTTGGAAAAAAAACTCGACTTGACTTGACATAAATTTTGTTTTCCCGCCTTGCAGTCGCCTTTTTCTAATACCTCTAGTCATGCGCACATTCTTCTTTAAGCCATACCGATAGAAACCACGCCTGATAAAACTTTTTTATGTTTCAGGTTCGTGATTCGTATTGGACTAATCCCAACATGCTGGTATGCAACTACCTTACGCCTGGAAACGTCAAGCGAAGATACCGTGGCAGAGTAGATTTCCCGTATCAGACTGGCAAAGCTTGCTCACGGTGCCAAAGTAAAGATGACGTTTGCTTTGATGGATTATGCGACGTGGGTTCGAATCCCGACCCAACCGCGAATAAAACTTCAAACTCCCACCAGCATATCTCTGATGCTAATACATTGAATATGCCTTTGGTTACAACTGGTGAACCTAAGAAAATTCCGTCTCAATTTATCATACCTGATCAGAATGTCGCGGGTTCGAATCCCGTTCAAATTGTCAATAGAGGTCCGTACGATTCCATAGCGAGCCGCTCATCGAATAGAAAACTGAAACCGGATGGCCATATTGTTGAAGAAGATGGACCATTTCAGGTTGAGAGGATTACATTTCCCAAACCAGAGGGACGGGGGTTAATTCCTGCTGGTGCCGTAGAGCCAAGTTCGGTTTTTACAATACAAAATACCCCAGAGTCGGATGGGTCAATACCAATTGAAATCATGCGAGAAATACAAAGATTAGATGACCGAGGTTCGAATCCCAGTTCAATCGTTGTAGAAAATTCTAGAATATTTAACGATTTGCCTTTTCAAAGTTTATTTTCCGACATTGGCGACCAATCTTATGAATGGATTGAGCTGGGCAACCCACGGGTACCCAAGGACCCGGGTTCGAATCCCGTTCAATCCACCGACCAAAACTTCCAGAATTTCAATAATGAACTTATAGTTTCACATAACACTCATCAAGTCGTCATTGAAGTTAGACAACAGACTCAGGGTTTGAATCCCAGTGGTTCCATCGGAACTGAAAGTTTTCCGCTGGATAGTGATTCTTTCGTAAAAGTCGTCTCGTTACCAGAAAACGAGAGAATGAACGAAAAGACACTTCTGGATAAAATTTTGCCCCAACTTTTTGGAGATTTCAGAAAATTTCAAAATAACTACTATGATATTGGCGCGTCTCGACTCCAACCAGAATCAAAGGCAGAAATCTCGCCACATCGATCATTTGTTGACGAAGATTTTCGAATATACCCAGTCGATTCGGATCGATCTAGAAACATTTCGACACCACAGAACATCTCGTTCAATGACCGAGATGGTTCGTACCAAATAGAAGATGATTCGTCTCAGACATTCCTGACCGATACCGAAAATGTGCCGAATGTTATTAGAGATGAACACGGTGAAATTGAAACACACATCATACGGGATGTACCGGCACGGCAAATGATTCGAGGTATGTAATTTTATATTAATATGATAATGTATTATCGTGAAGCGTACGCTTCAGTTTTTTGTTTAATATTTCATACAAGATTTTCAACCCAACTCCGAATCAACGTCGCAATTCTAATTTTCTTGAAGTCGGAATTTCAGACCTCAATGTCGATAAATTCAAAAATTTCAATAGAAACTCAAACCTACCAAGATCTCACTACAACATGAAAAACCTACTCATACCGTTAAGCAGCAGCATGTTTGCTAAGCGCTTTTTAGCGGTCTGTTTACTAAGAAGGCTTGCATACGGCGTTTTTGTTATCATAATCAAAATCGGATTTTCTTGGAGTTATGAGCTAGAGACGAATATTTTACAACCTCCAATTTGGAGTAAATAGTTTTGTTTCCCGATCCTGCAGCTCCGGTAGGGTGGTTCACGTAACTGATGAGGTACGGAGTTTTTCCAGCACTAAAGTCCATGCATCTGAAACAAATAACTGGTTAACTAATCCCGTGCCCAACATGGACTGGTGACCGGGAGATTCTGTGATTTGGTTTGCTGTATAATTTAGCCACGTTGTCGGCTTTCTCCCGCCTTCCGTATTAATGCAAATCCTATCCTTTCTCCATTTTATACCTAAATACTTTCACTTCCAGGCCAACAACTCAACGCGAATCCATTTTTCGAGAGAATAACTGACGAGAAAACAACCACATTTGACGTCACATTGACGAATGATGACGTCATAGAAATCGTCACAATGCATGACGCATTTCGCATGAGTTTGTATCCACCAGCTGCGAATGCAAGAAAGTTACACTGGAGTGAGAAAATAGCGCATGATGCGGATGAATACATTCAACAGTGTATTAATTCTGGATTTGACGATCTGACGGACAACGTAAAGATCACAGAAAGTGAGGCTTTGACTTGTAAAAAATATTGTTTCTGTGTATTGTAATCTGCTTGCCTGGGTAAGTCTGACTTTGGTGTGCAGCAGGATTACATAGTATAGTCTTATTTATTCTTGCTACACCTTGCATTCATTATACACACACGAATCCACTACCATGAAGACACAGGAAGGATTGGAAGTTAGTCTCGCGCGATCCAGTTCATGTTTATTTCTGGGATTGGTCTTTTCCTTTGGCCTTATATAACGAGAGTGCAATGCTGTAATACAGTGTCAACATCTATTAAAGTAAAGCCACACCATTATTTCAATAACTCGCTGATGAAAAACAAGTTCTCTCTCTCACCCGTAAGCGCACAACAAGCGTACTTTGACGTAATTACTCATAGAATGAATATTATGTAAAAATTGTTTTGTTTATGGTAGTTTAATTTGACTCCCTAAAAGCACTACATGACGTTTAATATTTGAGAATATCATTGTTTCGCGAGTTTTTACAAACTTTATTTGGTGAAAAATTTGGGTCGCTTAAAAAAAAAGGGATTTGACGATCTAACGGACAGAGTTAGAATTACAAAGAGTAAGACTTTCAAATACTATTTCTGCAATTTCTCTATGCTTACCGCCTTATATAACGAGATAGCAATGCTCTGATACAGTGTTTCCCAACCTATGGGTCGCGATCCAAAACTGGGTCGTATGAAAATCTTCCTGCGTCGCTCGATTTTTCGGCGCTCCAGAAGTGTATGTACCAATATGGAGGTAACTAATTTTGTTTGCCTATTTTACATTAAGTGGTGTAAAGGGACTGAAATCTATGGGTAGGGGGTATATTCACTTGGCTAACACAGAAAGTCCCCGAACTCGTAATAGAACTAAAATAAGGAAAATCGGAATAAAATTATGGCCTAACCTCAACCTGGTACACATATTACAGGAGTACTAATTTTTCGGTGCTCCCGAAGTATGTGTACCAAGATGGCGCACAACCAGAACACAGTATGTGTACCCGTGTGTACCCGGTTAAGATTATCAGGTTGTGCGCCATCTTGATACTTATATTTCTAGAGCGCCGAATTTTCAACATGAACTTAAAGTTACTGATTTTATTTTCTAGTATTGCATATTTCATATTTGGTATTGCGTATATGTCGGAAGTAATACAGCATAAATACCTGGCAGCTTCTATTTTGCAAGTTTTTAGAGATTTTAAAAACTCGCTGACGTCAAACAATCGAAGCTATCGCACTTTAGGTAATTTATGGGGAAACATGTTATCTGAAAATAATTATTGTTAAAGGTGTCCATGAAGTCTTGAATTTTTTTAAATTGCAAAGGGAATTTATCGATGCCATATATTGTTTTGGCCCTCACAAATGAGTTGCATGAAGTAAGAATACTTAAACAATTACTGATTAAAAAACAACAAACCTGGTAATATATATTGAGAACGGACTTCATAACAAAATTGAAATTTTAAGGGACTTTAAGGACACCCGTATATTATTAGTTTAATTTCGCGGTCATAAAAGCACTACATGCCGTTTGGGACGCGAGATTTTACGAATTTTTTATTTTTTTTTATTTTGGTTGCTTGAAAAAAAGGTCGAGAACCACTGCCTTACTATAGGGACACAAAGTCCAAATAATGGTCATCACAATGTCGATTTCACAACCATAGTTTGAAAAGAATTTAGTGAATGGTAGATGAATTTATAGAAGTGAATTTAGGAAAAAAAGCAAAACTTGAACTCCCAAAGAAATTTGATGCAAATAAAAATAATGGCTTTCTTCTTTCATCTTAGCACTATTGAGTCCTGTAAATCAGAAATATTCTGGGTATTATACGGGTGTCCATAAAGTCCATTTACAATTTCAATTCAGTTATGAAGTCAGTTCCTTAGATATCTTAACCAGGTTTGTTGTTTTTTAATCAATAATTGTTCAGTAAGTATTTTTATCTCATTTAATACATCTGTGATGGCCAAACAATATAAGATGCTCCCGAAGTATGCGAACCAAGATGGTGGACATCGGAACGTAACATGGGTAACAGGTTATGGATTAGGCGATAATTTTTTCCAATTTTCCTTATTTTAGTCCTATTATCAGTTCGAAGACTAGCCAAGAGCCTCCCGTAGTATTTATACCTAAAATTATGGCCTTATGGTTAGGGACCTAGTACACATATTACATTCTGATGTCCGCCATCTTGGTTCGCATACTTCGGGAGCCCCCATATAAAGTATCAATAAATCTCCTCTGCAATTTTAAAATATGTTATGACTTTGTGGACACTCTATCTTACATCTATTAAGTTGCGAATAAAAGCAAACTTTTTTTACTTCAACAAAAAGAAAATTGACAACCTATTACTTTACATGTTATAATATGCATATAATCAGCTATTACGTGGGTCGCCAAAATATTTTGCTCAATATTGACAAATGAATATGAAATACTTTTTTGTTTCAGATGACGTCAGTAGCAGTGACGTCATCACTGAATGGTCTGATGAGCAATACAATTATGACTGGGACTTGGGAAAATGTATGTTCGGGATTTGCGATCATTATTTAAAACTGGCAACACAGGATTTTGATGAAGTTGGATGCTCAAAGACTAGATGCAGCGGCAGATTGGAGGTGAGGATATACAGAAATATATGGGACTTCCCTTAAAGAAGTCTTCCCCGGTGCTGCCGAAGTATGTGCACCAAGATGGCGCACAACCTGAACAAAGTATGTGTACCAAGTTAGAATTATCAGGTTGTGCTTCTTGGTGCACATACTTCTGGAGCGACCAGAAATTTTATTTGCAAATGTATTTGGAAATTTTCGTCTTCCTTAAACGTCTCAAATTTTAATATTAAATATCTCAAATATTAATTGAAGGTAGGGTTTTAAACCATTCTCCTTCAGATAAATGGAGCTATCCCATGGCGATGACGCCCATTTACTGTATAATTATGTGTCATTACGAGGCTAATTTGTATGTCTATTACATAGCAGCGAATCGTATTTCTAGCGCTCTTTGGTACACATTTAAAGGAAGGTCACGCGCGCACGTAAAGGCAAAATGTTATGATTGCTAGCAACCATATAGACTTCTGTTCCATAATACAGGTCGCTAGAAAAACAGAAAAACATCTATTTAATTTTACAAAGAATAACTTACATAAAGTTTCTAAAGGCATGTGTTATATTACACTCGTAGATACTCAAAATGTCGTCCGTGCACTTCAAAGCAGTGTCTTAACTTAGAGTCCAAGCTCGTGTAGTGTTTTGAAAGTTACCTTGTGGGATATCGTTTCAATTCAACCTATACCTACGCGCATTTTATTCGTGATCTCATCTGATTTTCAAATTTTCTACTCTTCTAAGGCACAATCCTGTATATATTCGAAAATTATCCAGTTTTCTAACCGCCTTGGCAATTTTTATTTAAAGTAGCGCACGTTTCTCAATATTTCATTATATCATTATCTTTCAGATAAACGGAGATATACTACACCGTCCATATATATTCATGTGTCGTTATGGAAGTTACGTCCCTAACCCAAGCAGCAATAAACCTTCAATAACGACTTCTTTAACTAGTCAGAGACAGAGACTTTTGTCATAGTTGTATTTACCAATTTCAAGAGACTTTTTCGCAACGGATTTGGTTTTAGGACATCGATCTTGTTAAATATATTGCCCGACTTCTTTATATTCAACCTGTATCAAATTTAGACTCTTATCACAGGTGTCGCTGCTCGATAACCAACATATTTTTTTTCGCTTCACCCTTCACCGTGAAATGCCATTTCCTGTTATCTTCCTAGTATTTGTTTGCATCGAGTGTATTTCCATTTTGGCGAAGAATAAACTACTGACTGACTTGTAAACGAAAATTATCTCATTTTGAAATGCTTAGAAATTTTATATAATACCTTATTTTGTTCTTGCTAGGTGTTAATTCTAATCGCTTCTTATCTCTTTTAGATAAACGGAGATATACTACACCGTCCATATATATTCATGTGCCGTTATGGAAGTTACCTCCCTAATCAAAGCAGCAATAAACCTTCAATATCGCCATTCTCCAATAGTCGGAGACCATATATTGCTGGAATCCCTTGCAGCGAATGTAGACATGGTGACGTATGCGTTAATGGAATGTGCGATTTTCCTCGACCAGTTGACGGACTTAGTGACATAAACACTACGATGACGTCATATATTGATGACGTCACAAATGTACCACCTCGTGATGTAGCAGAAACCAGCGTAAGTGCATTATTATTTATTTGAATTTATTGTGGAAAATAGAAAAGTGCGATTTTTGTAATTATTTTATTTAAATATTATATTGCTTTTGTTTTTCAGGTTGTCACAGAAAATCTAGGAGTGTGTGATAGATATGTGTGCTTTTGTATGTGGTTTCTTCAGTGTGGCGTGGCATGTTTGGTATTGCGTGGCGTGTATTTTGTGTAAATTTATACTTGTATGTTGATAATTCCCAAAATACGAATTTGATCTATCTCTAAATTAGCAGGTGATCGAACGTCGATCCATGGATGCGGGTGATGGTCCCAATCCATCCGTCACCTCTTCCTTGGATATAAGGCCACCCTGGTTATATGGTCACCCTGGTTATACGGAGCTCCCTTCTCTAATTACTCTCAAAAGTATGTGTCGCCTGCGCTTTTTCGCTGATTTTTCATTTCATGTTCCCGAACTCACTCCACTTCATACTTGTTGTTTACCAATCTTTTCCACTTTCTTCGCCAGGTTATATAGGGGTGACGAAGATCACTTCTTTATTTGCTCGCAGTCTTTTGTATCGCCTGTGCTTTTTGTCGATTTTTTGTTCCATTTTACTCAACTTACTCAACTTATAAAATGATAAAAATAAAATAAATAAAACCGATTATGAAATCATGAGAGCAAATAAAACCCTAAGTAAGGTTTTAAACGTACAAATTTTGAATTGAAAGGTGTTGTTAGTTGAAGGAAGTTTTAAATTAATTAAAGCACACACGCAATTACTCAGTAAAAAGGCAAAATATACAAATACTTTGCTTCATACTTGTTGTTCACCAATCCTGCCCGCTTCCATTGCGTCACTCGGTCCATTACTTTAACTTAGAGACTAACATGATTCTTATTAACATCGATTCGTGATTATTTCCAGATCACCATACTTCCATGCTTGTGTGAGAATGGCGGACGCTGCATTCCAGATATTTCCAAAGAAGTTGGACTCGGGGCTTATGAGTGTCAGGTATATTCGATTTTGAGAACTTCAATATTCTTGTTCAAGATTTTGTGTTTTTTCTCAACTCCACGCACATAAAATATCTGCTTTTTTGGGCCAGCTAAATATTAATCTTCCCATCTCGGCTAAATTAAGTAAAATTTTCAAAGATCATTTCGTGTATCTAAATAGTTTAGAGCAGTGGTTCTCAAACGTTTTATGCCGCGCCCCGTTTTCAGAATTCGTCACGTCTCGCGCCCAACCTCAAAAATAAATAGCTAACAATAAGCTACAAATAACAGACAGTAAGACCAAAGGGTACTCCCGAAGTATGCGAACCAAGATGGCGGACATCGGAACGTAACATGGGTAACAGGTTAGGGTTAGGCGATAATTTTTTTCCAATTTTCCTTATTTTAGTCCTATTATCAGTTCGAAGACTAGCCAAAAGCCTACCGTAGTCTTTATATCTAAAATTATGGCCTAACCCTAACCTAGTACACATATTACACTCCGATGTCCGCCATCTTGGTTCGCATACTTCGGGAGCCCCGACCAAAGTGTGTCTTATTAAAAAAAACACGTTGGAACTACGTGAATGGGACGTAAATAATTAAATAAATGAAAAGTTTTCAAATGTAAATATCCAAAATAAGGCGGGAAAGATCGAATCTAACTAACAATCGTATTTTTAATTAATTAACGCCTCCTCAAAAAATTATCTACGCCTCCATTGTGGGCCCACCGTTTAAGAACCACTGGTTTAGAGAGAATCTTACTATTTAATCGTAAGTTATCTAATCAGTGTTTTTCGCCCGGGCATCAGTTAGTCAGCATTACTTATCAACATTTTTCCTATGACCTAGCATACTGGTGTCGCAATAATGCTATTACCTCCCATGAATTGTGTAGTAAACTTGATACACAGTGCGGAACCGGACTTAATACAGTCCAATTTAAAATAATAGATCCGTGTAGCGTGCTTCACCGGCTCGTTATATCGTGCATTTCAACCATCATGCATCTGGAACAAACAACAGGCTAATCCAGTGTTTCCCAACCCGAGTCCGCGGTCTCAAATGAGTCCGCGGAGTGTTTGAATGAGTCCGCAACGAGCCAGAAATTCACTGCGGGCCGCAAACGTTTTTGCGAAACTTAGCCGTCAACCAAGTTACGATTTACGTTAGAATTCACATAAAACATAAAAAGCAAGTTTATTCACATAACATTAATTGAGTCAATAATTACTGGATACTGAGTAGGGCTGGGCATCTATTCGAATATTCAACTATTAGAATAGCAATTGACTATTTGAAAATTTGGTAACAGGTGAAGCGACAGGTCACTTGCGCGTCGCTTAATCAAACGATTGAATTTCACAACTCACTTGGATTTCCGACGAAAACACGAGTCGGCACACGCGTGGATAATTACCTAACTGGTGTTTCTCGCGAGATCCAACAACGAGACATAATTTTATTTCTGGTAGGTGTCAATGGTGGCAACCTAAATTTTCTGAATTGAAAAGCGACAATACAAAATACTAAAAATAAAACGGAGAACACCATAAATTTTGTTTTAGGATGGTCCGCGACCGATTAAAAAAGCTTTTTTAGACATTGCAAATCGCAAAATTTCGGGTGCTACTGTAGTATACGTATCAAGACATTTCCCCTTAGGATTTTTTGCTTTACTGCCTCCACATCGGTATACGTACAGTACTGGAGCGCCGTAAATGTTGTACTAACAGCCCAGATTTGTCGAGTTCACAAAAATAGGAATCAGAACAAAATATAATCGGGCTCTTTACCACGCATTTTTGTGTCCGCGGATTATCATGATATTTTCTGAGTAGTATTGCTTTTATTTCGTCAAGACTTATCGATCGAAAGTTAGGGGATCCCCCAAAACAGAAACTGCGGTTCCGATCCATCCGCTCTTACTCCACAGCGACACCGTGTGTCCAGTCACTAATTAATTAGAAAAGGCCATTTATACACTAAAAAGGTGGGCTCTTTTAACCAACGCGTAATTGCGGCGAATTTTCGATTATGAAGTTCGTTAAAATTCTGTTGTGTTTGATTTTATTACATCTTCACACAGAGTACGGTTGCAATAAACGCACGTTGAGTCCGCAAAGGTTTTCGCAGGTGAGAAAATAGTCCGCGACCAAAAAAGTTGGGAAACGCTGGGGTAATCAATCCCATACTCGACATAAATTGGTAACCGGACGTGGTTCGCCATATGATTAGGCTGTCTTAAGATCTTTTCTCTCACCGGGATAAATATGTAAATCTTATCTTATTTGACTACAGCTATGTTTTTTTATTATAATTGTGTATCGGTATCGTCTCGTATGGGTTCCATTACATTTGAACCCACGTACATTTGAACCCATGGCAATTGCACCTGTATGCTATTGCACCTATGGAATTTTTTTTTTTTTTCGGATAGTTGAACCCACACTAACCCTAACCCATGGGTTTTAGCACCCGCATATAGATTGAACCCGTGGATATACACATGGGTTCAAATGTACGGTCACCTCTCGTATGCACTCACTGTAGCAAGGTTTTCGTGAATATCAAATGTCTTCTATCTGTTTCAGTGTCTAGTTGGCTTCGGTGGAAGATTTTGTAACGAGACGTGGAATGAATGTCCTTTGGGATTTACAGGTACTATTTTTGGGAGCTCGAAAGGTGTGTGCCCAAGATGTCACACAACCTGAACATAGCATATGTACCCGGTTAGGGTGTAGGCTGTGTGCCATCTTGGTGCACATACTTCGGGAGCGCCGATTTTTGTGCCACGATTTCTACTCTGAGTATCAGCGTGGCCTACCTAATTTATTATTTTTCAGAGATGGGATTTGAACCTTAGATTTTTGACATGTTAGTGACGATGTTGCACGGTTTCTACTTGTACTATAAGGAGAGAAATGAAAAAAGAGAATGATATGAAAGCCCGACATGAGTAAAGTATTGAAAGAATAAAAAAATGTCAGGGGGCGCTCGTGACCGAAAAGATTAGGTCCTTTCAAAAATATCATGTCTCTAGTATCACAAAGTGCTTTGTTTGGAGTCACGTTGTGAAGACGCTCTAAGAATTTTATTCATAAAATAAAAATAAAAATATTGTTTTCCAGGAGCGAACTGCATGACAGACATTGATGAGTGCCTTGTAAATCCGACACCGTGCTTCGAAGGAGTGGAATGCTTCAACTACATGGGTTCATATTATTGTGGGCAATGTCCGGATGGATATCTGGGAAATGGCTTAACTTGTATAAAAGGTATGTGCGATGAATATATTTACGAAGTCTAATGAGGAGGATACTAGTCTTTGTACAGTCGCTATTTTTTTTAATTGTGAAAAATCGTTTCATTCTACAATTGCTAAATTGAGCGTAGCGTAGATTCAATAAAAAATATAATTACTATTATTGAGGCGTTTAGGCTTTCACTCTGAATAGGTCTCTGTCTGAGCAGCCGCTCATGTGTAAAAGGTTATCTAAATTTAGCTGAAGTATAAATAATTTTCAGTAACAATTGGTCTCATAATATATATGAAAATATACAAAGTTGTCTAAAGTTTTTTTCTGAGGAAACAACGCTTGAACAGACTTTTTAAATTTTTAGTTGATTATTCGTTATCCGATGACACGATCGCTGTTGAAAACGAGACATCAGTGCTGTGGGATGATGATGATTCACTCATTGTTCCTGATATTCGTGATTTGGCTCACGAAGTTCACAAATCCCGTGAATTGATTCGTGAATTAGCTAATGAAGATGATTCACCAATTCACGACTATGATGATATCATTGGCTCGCTTGGTGATTTTGGAAATTTAGAAACTGCTCAATCAAATGAGTTAACTACTGATAATGAAATGGTTCGTGAGATGGTGAACACTGATGAATCTGAATCACGAATTTATGAGCTACAATTGGTTCAAGGTACCCGCCCGTCTTCGGAAGTACAAGTTTTCACTACAATACCTAGTGTTGCCGAAGGAGAATCTACTAAACAGCGGGAAGACGAAATACATGCTACTAGAGCAGTTTTTATCCCAGATATAGTTAGTGTGCGTCCAATCGAGTCCAAAACAACAACCAAACCAGCGACCACAACCATTGAAAGCCATCAAGATGAAATTATTACGGAAAAAGTGTTTGAAAAAACGACGGAACCCCTCCTTTCACCTACGGAAGCTACTACTAATGCTATGAATGAAACAACGAGCGGTATCCAGCAGTTATACACAGAAAAAATCAATATAACTCAATTGTCTTCAACAGAATCACAGGGCGAACATAGAACCGTGTCGTCTAATGTCCCTCAAATGGAGTCGAATGTAAAATCCACAGTACCTTCATTTACTGTTCACAAAGAAGCAGAAACAACAAAAGCAAGATTGAGTAAACTTGGTACCGATTCAGATGAGCCATCGACTATCAGCAACAGTATTTTTAAAACGCTTCTTTTTTCCTCCAGTAGCACGTTTGCCACGAATACTGCTGCAGTGGAGAAACAAAGTGAGTCGCTAACTAATCAGAATACAGAGACTGCCACAACAACTTCAACATCGACTGAAGATGCATCCACGGTCACCCAAAAGGGTATCAATGAAGGCACACAAGAGAAGAAAATTTTAAGCCAAACTGATACCACTACAGCCTCTTCTACTACCAAATTATATGTTGATAGTTCGGATGAAAGCGGAGTCATAATGCCTTCGTTAAGAGATGTTATTCACGACACTATTCCTCGCAGCAAGTCGAACTTGTCTGCGATATTGGAACAATTTCATAAACACTTTGGTGATCGTCTTCTCGTAATTCAGAAAAAGACCATTGAATCAACGACAACCAGTCAGCCAACAACAACGACCAGTCAGCCGACAACAACGACGACCAGTCAGCCAACAACGACGACCAGTCAGCCAACAACGACGACTAGTCAGCCAACAACGACGACTAGTCGGACAACAACGACGACCAGTAAACCAATGATGACGACCAGTGAGACAACAACAACTAGTCAGCCAACAACAACGACCAGTCAGCCAATAACGACGACCAGTCAGTCAACTACAACGGCCAGTCAGCCAACTACAACGACCAGTCAGCCAACTACAACGACCAGTCAGCCTACAACAACGACCAGTCTGGTGGCAACCAAAGCCAGTCAGCGACCAACGAGGGCCAGTCATTCAACAACAACGACCAGTCAGGCAACAACAACGACCAGTCAGCCAACAATGACGACCAGTCAAGCAACAACAATGACCACCACGCCAACAACGACAATGACAAGTTTGCCAACTGCAACGACCAGTCAGCCTACAACAACGACCAGTCAGCCAACAACAACGACCAGTCAGCCAACAACAACGACTAGTCAGCCAACAACTAAGACCAGACAGACGACCAGTCAGCCAAATACAACAAACAGTCATCCAATGACGACGATCAGTCAGCCAACAACAATGACCAGCCAGTCAATAACGACGACCAGTCAGTCAACTACAACGACCAGTCAGATAACTACAACGACCAGTCGGGTGACAACAAAAGCCAGTCAGCCAACAACGAGGGCCAGTCAGTCTACAACAACGACCAGTCAAGCAACAATGTCGACCAGTCATCCTACAACAACGACCAGTCAAGCAACAACAACGACCAGTCAGCCAACAACAACGACTAGTCAGCCAACAACTAAGACCAGACAGACGACCAGTCAGCCAAATACAACAAACAGTCATCCAATGACGACGATCAGTCAGCCAACAACAATGACCAGCCAGTCAATAACGACGACCAGTCAGTCAACTACAACGACCAGTCAGATAACTACAACGACCAGTCGGGTGACAACAAAAGCCAGTCAGCCAACAACGAGGGCCAGTCAGTCTACAACAACGACCAGTCAAGCAACAATGTCGACCAGTCATCCTACAACAACGACCAGTCAAGCAACAACAACGACCAGTCAGCCAACAACAACGACTAGTCAGCCAACAACTAAGACCAGACAGACGACCAGTCAGCCAAATACAACAACCAGTCATCCAACGACGACGACCAGTCAGGCAACAACAACGACCACCCAACCAACAACGACCACCCAACCAACAACGACGACCAGTCAGCCAACAACAACGACCAGTCAGCCAACAACAACGACTAGTCAGCCAACAACTAAGACCAGACAGACGACCAGTCAGCCAAATACAACAACCAGTCATCCAACGACGACGACCAGTCAGGCAGCAACAACGACTACCCAACCAACAACGACGACCAGTCAGGCAACAACGACGACCACCCAGCCAACAACGACGACCAGTCAGCCAACAAATAAGACCAGACAGACGACCACTCAGCCAAATACAACAACCAGTCAGTCAAAAATAACGACCAGACAGACGACCACTCAGCCAAATACAACAACCAGTCAGTCAAAAATAACGACCAGACAGATGACCACTCAGCCAAATACAACAACCAGTCAGTCAAAAATAACGACCAGTCAGCCAAATACAACAACAAGTCAGCCGACAACGACTACCAGTCAGACAACATCAACGACTATTCAGTCAACTGCGACGACCAGTCAGGCACCAACAAATACAACCAGTCGGGCTTCAACAACGACCAGTCAGCCAATAACAACGACTAGTCAGACGACCAGACAGCCATCGAAGACTACCAGTCAGTCAACAACGACGACCAGTCGGTCAACAACGACGACCAGTCAGTCAACGACGATGACCAGTCAACCGACAACGGCGACCAGTCAACCGACAACGTCGACCAGTCAACCGACAACGACGACCATTCAGCCAAACACAACAACTAGTCAGCCAACGATGACGACCAGCCAGCCAACAACTAGGACCAGACAGACGACCAGTCAGCCAACGACAACGACCAGTCCGCCAGATACAACAACCATTCAGCCAACAACTACTAGTCAGGCGACCAGCCAGTCATCAACGTCGACCAGTCAGCCAACAATGACGACCAGTCAGCCAACAACAACGACCACTGCAAATTTAACGCCAAGACGCTCTTTCATATCAGTAAGTACATCAGACTCAATTTTTAATCATTTGTTATTTTTATAAAGGTGACTGTAAACGGGTTTTTCCAAGTTCCAAGCCAAACTTGACCAGTAAAATTTAATTCGAATTGTAATGGTGTAGTGTAGACGTAGATGTTATGTTCAAATTTATCATTATAAAAATGACCAGTAATGTCTCACATATTGTTTACAAGTCTGTTTAACTGGTGAACTATTCCCATACTTGACATGTACTGGTAACGAGTCGAAAGGCCGCAGTTTGAAATATCACTGAGCCGCCGTATCGGCTTCTCTCTCTCCGGGATAATTATGCAAATCCTATCCTATGTGCTCATTTGTTATAGGGAATGCGTAAAGTAGTAAAATGCCGAAAGACAAAGTCAGGAAGAAAAGTCTGCATTCCAGTTCTTAGAAGAATGAAATGGAGAAAAAATAAAGAACAAATAACCATAGGAGGAAGACCAATGAAATATTACGTTTCGAGAAAACTTTCAAGAACGAAATTTTCACAAAAAGGTTTTTTCATTTTCAATGTGGTTATTTTGGCGCTTCCGAAGTATGTGTACCGAGATGGCGCACAACCTGAACCTTAAGCTGGTACACATGCTATGTTCAGGTTGTGCGCCATCTTGGTACACAGGTTCACATACATCAGGTTCTCCGTTATTTTAAGCGATCTGCACAACAAAAATACTTTCTCCTTACCTATCAGGGGATGCCATGCAGAGCCTTGTTCAGAGCAACAGGGTAGAATGTATCCCTGACATGGGCAAACTACTGCCCGCAGGCCCGAATCCGACTCGTCGGGTAATTCAATATGGTCCGCATGATGCTGCCACAATCAAACCAATTTTTAGCTAAGAATAGCTCAAGGAATTTGTTGAGATTCCGTTTAAATTTAGTTTGGGTAGCAGGCTTATTGTTTTCCACTTTTGATTTTTGTAACACTGTAAATATTGTTCATTAAATGTAACTTTTTACGTCACAATTACCCCAGTCTAAATGCGCAAAATTGTTGCCCCCTGTTCAGAAAACCTTGCGCACGCCTGATTTATATACTATATTCAAATCAGACTGGTTTCTGATTGAGGGGTGGATCTTGCCAAAATGAACATGAAATTCTACCGTACTCACAGGTCTATACCACAATAGAACAAATTTTGGTTGGGACAGTTTATTTACTTCGAGTCATATATTCAATTTCCGTTCATTTTCAGAATGTCAGAAACGATGCGGATTACGAGGAAAATGTACAACTTACGGAATGTGCAAATGTGAACCTGAATACGCGGGTGAGTAATCTAATCATTGAAACGTCTTGAAACGTTTTTCTAACTTACTGTTGTTAATAGTTGAATGAGATTACCTAAGAATAACAATTGTTTTGAGAATCGCCTTATAAATGAGCGCACACGTTTCATATTACTCCTTGAAATCGCCTCTCTCTTTTTTATCTTAAAACCATTCGTTTTTATGGAGCGGGATTTTGCTCCGGCTCAATTATTGCGAAACAATTCACATGATCAAAATCAATGTAAAACAAAATAAATCATGTATATATTGCTAATAATCACATGCAAATTATGCAATTTAGTTACGGCTGATAGTGAACGACAATAATCGAATGTTATCGAATTGCCAATATCTATGACGTCAAAAACTTTTTTAATTATTGATGTCAAGGACTCAAAATTATTGATTAATTAGTTACAGTCCATGCTAGTTATAAATACCAGACGCGGCGAATTTGTAGCACTGCTTTACCGATAATCGTTATAGGTGCTTATTGAGAAGTTACCTGATCCAGTGGTTCCCAGCGGTTTGCGTTGAATTGTGGTAATTTAATTTGTTTCTCGGACCATTATTGTAAAAAATGACCAATCAGTAACAAATTAACAGTGACATCACAGTTGCAATTTAACCATCCACCAAGGCGGACATAGACTAGTATTCGTTATTGTTTGTTTTTTCCAAATTTAGTCATCAATCAAATCATGTTTTCAGAAGTGACCCAAAAATCTTTTCACCTAACCTACAGCTATTGTCATTGACGCCTTGATTTTAAAATTTCGTGCTATTATTGCAGGACAATTTTGTGAACGATCATCTTGTGACGTCATGTGTAAGAACAATGGTGTCTGTACTTCAAGAAACACCTGCAAATGTGTTAATGGATATTTTGGGCCAACATGTGGCGAATGTGAGTAATGAATTATAATTGGTTGGGTTATGTTGGATTCGTTTACCTGATGTCTGTTTCCTAATAGTAATAACTTGAATTACTTCAGCATTCATTGGCGCGTAATGCACATATTTCTTATGGTTTTGGTATCTTTTCAGTGCTGCCTATAGCTTTGTACAGAGATGAATATCTTTAACTTCAGAATGAGTGTAACAATAGGACAATTGTTTTTTTATTTGAATTCGGAATAAATAAACACTGGCACGAAGATGAGCATTTTCAGCGTAACTTCAAACGACTGCAGGCCGTGCAGGGTGACTCATTGCATATTTTTATATATATCCCGAGAGTGGAAAGGCAATAGGATATCTTAATCATATGACGATTTACTGCCTCTCACTCGTCTGGTGTGATTAACTAGTCAGTTTGGCAAACCAGTAATGAGTTTTTCCACATAGGCGCTGGTTAGTTACGGCTTCCTCCACCATCAATTCCATGCATCTGAGACAAATAACTGGTTAACTAATCCGATTCCCGACATGGCCTGGTAACCAGAAGAGAGGCCGTGGTTCACCGTATGATGATGTCGTCTTTCGGCTTCCCTCTCGCAGGGGATATGTTATGTATGAAAATCCTATCCTATTCCAGATATATGGACTTCGACAAGGAAGCAGAAACTGCTTTTTATGATCTTATAAACTCTCCATTTTCCTTAATTAACTTCAACTGAATTTTATTTCCACACAGTCAGATGTGAAGACCCATGCCAAAATGGAGGCACATGTATACGACCCAACACCTGCAACTGTGCAAAAGGATTTGAAGGCAATCTGTGTGAAAATCCGGTTTGCGATCCTGGCTGTGTGAACGGAGGAAAATGTGAATCTGGCAACGTGTGTTTGTGTCCCCAAGGTTACGAGGGAGACAGATGCCAGAAAGGTGAGCGTAGTGTGTTCGTCGGAATTGTATCACGAATCATGATGTGTCGCCAACTAACATAAGTATATAAGTATATAAGACTCGATGAAGAATCTGGCAATGTATGTTTGTGACCTTGTGAATACGAGGGAGACAGATGCCAGGTTGATTTACGCAGTTCAAATCTTATAAAATCGTGAAAAGTATCATTTGGAATATTTTTTTACTGATTTTTTATCGCAAATTAAAGTACAAAGTTCAAATTCTTCACTTATAAAAAAAAAAAAAAAAACGGGGCCTGAAGCGGGTGACGTTGCCAAACTATGCTCTGTGACGGAATTTTAAAATTGGTGCGGTAGATCTCGTCCATTGGGAAGTCGGTGAGCCAGTACAAAAGTTCTCGAAAGAACTGGAATATTGTTATTCACTTTAAAATATCAGGCACAATGGGAGATTTTTTTCTTGAGATTTTGCTTATCGCATTCAATCCCTTACAACTTGAATATCTTGATAATATTTTTATAAAATCAAGCGTAAATAGTCGCGAGAAATTAAACATTGCGCTGATTTATCAATTGTATTTCTCTTTCAGCCGTCTGCAATCCTGAGTGTCAAAATGGCGGCCATTGCATCAGGAAGAATGTGTGCACCTGCGCGAGATTGTTCCTGGGTGACAGATGCCAGATAAGTAAGCGGCTTCCATAATTTCAAGCAGAGTAGCCATAGTTATGTTACAAATGTAATAAAATGTAAAATAACCAAAAGTGCGCAGTAAAAAGTAAGAAGTCCAACAAAACATATAATGTAGTTTAAAACGAGTTTGATAAAATTCCTAAATATAGATACAAGGGAGGCGACATACGTTTATCCAACTCCAACTATTGACGCATTGGCTAAAACTTATTTAAACACGGAATCTTAGGAATTATTCACACACGGCGAATTTAAAAGCTGACATTATGAGCCCAAACTGACTTGAACCTCAAAATTAATTCCATCCAAATGCTCACCTACTCAGCTAGGCGCGATCTACAAGCTTTGATGAAAGCTGCCTAACAAGCCATTTATCTGGAGTTTTATACTTTAATATATTTAATATGTATAAATATGTTGATTTTATTTACTGTCAGGCAGTAGACTTAAAATACCAGTACGAGCCCTCTTTTCACTAAGATGACTAGTTTTCTCTCTCTCTCAACCAGGTGTCTGTTCCCCAGGATGTGGTCACGGCGGTCGTTGTATGAAAAATAATAAATGTCTTTGTAAGACCGGGTGGACTGGGAACCATTGCAATACACGTAAGTATTTCGTAAATTTAAATGGTTCTATACGATTTCCTAAACAATCTAAAGTTTAGAGAAACACATAAAAAAGGAACTAAAACTCGTTTTCTCCTTTTTGATGTTTTCACTCAGCTTAAGGAAGGTTCCTTGCTCTGTTAACTTTTTTTGGTTGAACAATAAAATTTTATTATTGTAATACCTTTATTCTTCGTTTAGAATCTTGTATAATAAATATATTGCAATACAACAAAAATCAGTTTTTGCATCAAAATGTCATTTTGTAAATGTTCAAATAGAATTTGTCGCAGATACAAATTTTGTATTTGTAATGTATGTATGTATGGATTCGCACTTCATTCCAAATGAGTCATTTAATTGGCTGAACATTTTCCCACGCCTCCAGTCCGAGCGAAATTCTGTAAGTATATCCATTGTTGCCATGGCCTCTTTACCAGTTCATGTCGGATATTGGCTCAGTTAGCCGGTTATTTATTTCGTGCCCATGGACTTGATAGTGGAGGATGACGTAAACGACAGCAGTTACGTGAACCATCCTATAACAACAACCAGTCCAGCAATTCATCTTGAGATCTCTTACTGCGTCGCCAACTTGGTCTAGTTTAATGCTAAATTGGTAATAATATTCTGAAATATCACGTCCTTCTCAAACTCTATTTTCTGTTACAGCAATATGTATTGACAAATGTGCAAACGGTGGTGTCTGTGTTTCTCCTAACAAATGTAAATGCAAGGCAGGATGGTCTGGATCTTCATGCAGGACAGGTAAAACACTTTTATCATCTTCATCATTTTGCTGACTTCTAAGAATCATCAAACGATATGATATAAATTTGGCGCTAAAATCATTCGGAAAACCTGTATATCATTTGATTCCTACTGTCTATATAATATATTTCATTTTCAAAACTTATTGGACACGTAGTGGACATAACGATCGTTTCAATATTATGTTGTTGTTGTTGTTGTTCTTGTTCTTTGACACGTTTTTAAAAAGTCGCTTTTCTCTTCGAATACTGGACCAATTATGTGACTCTACGTGTCCATATATTTGAGCATAGCTCTCTTGTTTTACTACAGGTCATTGCAGAAGATGTCGGTTCGGTTCGCGCTGCGTACGACCAAATACTTGTCGATGTCCGTACGGTCCACGAGGAAAGAGCTGTAGGCTGGTAAGACGTCTTTTCATATAATTACGCTCACCCGAGCATGGCCTAAAGAATTTATATTGGGTTTTTCATTGTAACATTTCATCTCACTGCACGATAAAATTTGCTTTCGTTTGAGATGTCCCTCAATTCGCTACCTATAACTTTTAAACAGTCATAAACGTTCGAATTAACCAATATTTTGAATTTTTTATTGTCCTACTGATGCGGCGCCGCGAACCTTTAGGGTGAAAGAGTAACTTCGCCCAGAGACGTCATACGGTTCGAAGAGTTAATTACGCTCACCTGAGCATGGCGTCGGGACGCTACACTGAGTTTTTCAATCACTTCTCTTCCGATTGACTCGCGCTCAAGTTAATTTGTATTTTAAAAATTTTAATCAATCAGCACGTCATGTTAAAAAATGTAATCTTGTCGTTTGTTTGACGTCAATTGCTTCTCAACTCGGCAAACACACATCGTGTCTGTGACACGTTGACTTGATAGTCCCCCTTGTCAATGTCTGTTTGACTCAATTAATTTTTTGAAATTACATTGAAGAATAAAAGGCGACTGGCTATATCGGACATTTGTCACGCTATGGTCGTTTGGCTTTACTGTATGCATAGCATTCGTTAAATTAAATTTCAATGTCACACTTTGTCAAGTCTCGCGTGCCCCATCTTAAAAATCAATAGCAAACAATAAGGTACAAATAACAGATAGTAAGGTGGAAGTAGGTTTTATTCAAAAACTACGTTGAAGTTACATGGATGGAACGTAAATATTCAAATAAAGAAATGTAAATATCCAAAACAGGGCGCGCAAGATCTTTATTTGTAATTAGCTTCACGAAAAAAATTGTATACGTCCCACTTGTGGGATGCGCCTTGCCGTTGAAGAACCACTGTTATAAAACATTTTCTCCGTGGTAAATAAATGTTAATAACTTTGAAATTTATTTCCAACGCGTCGTGGGGGCTCCTGAAGTATGCGAACCAAGATGGCGGACATCAGAATGTAATATGTGTACTAGGTTAGGGTTAGGCCATAATTTTAGGTATAAATACTACGGGAGGCACTTGGCTAGTCTTCGAACTCACAGTAGGTATAAAATAAGGAAAATTGGAATAAAATTATGGCCCAACCCTAACCTGTTACCCATGCTACGTTTCGATGTCCGCCATCTTGGTTCGCATACTTCAGGAGCACCGCGTCGTGAGTATGACAAGTTTGGTAATCTCCGATTTACAGCGTTTTATAAATGAACAAAATTGGGACCTCCTGAAGTATGCGCACCAAGATGGCGCACAACCTGAACATAGTATGTGTGTACCGGTTAGGATTCAGGTTGTGCGATATCTTGGTGCGCATACTTCTGGAGCACCCAAAATTGAGTCAGCTTTACATTTTTTGAAAACCTTTCTAATTGTGCGCCATCATGATTGTACCTAGCTTCAGCAGCTCTTGGCTATTTATTAGTTGCCGGTAACGTTTCTCAGATCAGTAATTAGTTTTCTTGACTTGTGAGTGCGCGTGACTTTTTTTTGAGAAAATGTTTCCTAAAAATATTGCCTTTTTTCAGAGGTTACTTCTCAGCAGAAGATCTTCAATACGGCGATTTTGAAACTGGATCTACCTTTCTAATCAGAATCTCCATTGACCGAACAAAGGGACGTCGATTCAGAAGTAGAGAACGAGCACAAACTCTCGTTCGTCATAAACTTCATCCGCTATAGTCAAGGTTCTAAAATGTACCTATGTCATCATAGTGTTTTGAACTATGCTTGTGTGTCGTCAGAATGCTAAATCTACTTTTTACTTATGACGTAATACGCCGTTTGAATACTATTTATTGAGCTATTTATTGTATTAACTTCGCTTTTTTAAAAACTGAACAATGATAAAAATGATTGCAGTGCTTCTGGCATTGTAAAAAAGTATTTGTTCTCGCGCTATTTGAGTAGATCTCTGCCGTTTTACCTGAAAATGAGGTCCTTTCGAATAAAACCAGGTTATGTACATGTGATTACTGCCAGAAGCAATGCATTAAACCAGGGATGTGCAACCTGCGGCACACAAGGAAAATTTGTGCGGCCTGCAGAGAAGTGCCAATTTTGAATCATGTGCGGCTTGCGAGTTTTTAATTAATTTAGTTTTATCTGATAATTCCAATCCCCTCGCGTTGCAATCCTATACATTACCAATCAAATTTATTATCTATGCCTATGACGTTATAATGCCCTAACAGCGAAAAACACATGTCATAAAATTAATAACCAAAACTAAAAGGCCTATGTTTAATGAAGGTGCGGCCGCAGGTTCACTCATTTTTTTGTATATCTGGCCCACTGGTATTAAAGGTCGCACACCCTTAATTCAAAATACGCACAGAAACTGCTTAAAATTGAATTCTAAAAGATGTAGGCATACTCTGCCTGAATCTATTTCCACGTTGAGTCGACGAATTGAAATGAAAACTGCGGCACCTGAGTTGTTTATGATTTCAAAACTTTGCGGAATTTATCATGCAGATCTGGCTGGCCTCCTGGCAGTAGACTTTCAAATCCTGTGCCAACTGGTATCACTAACTTTCCTGATGAATCCTAAACTCTCGGATCGTGTTAGTTTACAACTTTACTATCAGTGTTCTTTCTATTTTTGATTGACGGATTGAAATCTTGCATTGAGCAAAAAGATTTTCCATTTATTAGTTCTAAGGCAGCATAGTGGATTAGGAAAATAAGTATGACTCTTTGTATCTTGTATTTTACCCCATTCTTACTAGTTCTATGTCTTTAACCAATAACACAATGGCGCATGCTGCTGGTCTTCTTGGTATTTATGAAATTTCTGATGAGTTCCATTTCAAATAAATTTGATCAAATACATGTTTATGGGTGTTTTAGATGGAACAATCTATAGTCATGTATGAATATTTTAGCAAAAATAATTTTCGGTCCTCCCGAAGTATGTGAACCAAGATGGCGGACACCGGAATGCAGGTAGGAAGGAAGGATTTACATATTTATCCCGGGGGAGAGCGAAGCCGGTAAGACGGCTTAATCCTATGGCGAACCACGGCCTCTCGTCCGGTTACCGGTCGAGTATGGGATTAGTTAGCCAGTTATTTGTTTTCGGAAGCATGGACTTGAAGGTGGAGGAAGCCGTAACCGACCAGCGGTTACGTGAACCACCCTACAGCGTCGAGGAGTCCAGCAATCCTCTCGCACATGATCATCCCCGCATAGGATTCGAGCCTGCGAACCCACGAAGGGTAATCAGAGATGCGGTGGCGAGCGTATTCCTAACGCTCAGCACGATGCGGCACACCGCCAAGCCAGGCCATATTTTTAGGTACAAATACTACGGGAGTCACTTGGCTAGTCCTCGTATTAGAACTAAAATGAGCAAAATTGGAATACAATTATGGCCTAAACCTAACCTGGTACACATACTATGTTCCGATGTCCGCCATCTTGGTTCACATAGTTCAGGAATACCGAATTTTTAGCGCAGAAAAAGTGTAGTAATTTCAAGTTCTAGACATGAATGCTAAATGCCCAGTTATTGTCATGCCGAAGCCATATAGTTTTCAACCAAATAGACCCAATTTAATATAGTTGATAGTACTGTTAGCAACATCACCTCACGAAAATACATTGATCTCCCACTTGACAAAAAAAATATCAACAATAAAACATAGATTTTATTTATTCGGATCAAAAAATTATAACGAAATATTCTTAATATTTAAGATTCGGTTTTGAACCAAGTTCACGACACAAAATCAAAATGCAGGGCTTAGACATTACTCGAGATAGAGATGGCCAGTCCACTTTGTGTTGTGCTAACTTGACTTGATTCACAAGTACCAAACGCTGTAATTAATCTTTTATTCTTTCATAGAATAACATATAGGCAGGACAATTCATCACCTCCTCTTGAGTGGCTTTTCTTACCAGGGTGTCCGAAGCGCACACCCATCTGAAATAGATTATAATTGTTAAAAGTGATATGGCAGGTTACTTGAGAAGTCTAATTTTAATTACCAAGTGAACCACACCTGCTAGTCCAGGGGTGGGCAACATACGGCCCGCGACAAGATTTTGACTGGCCCGCTGACTGTACATCAGTACATTATGATATCACATTATTACACTTTTAGTACATCATGATAAATTCATTATGTGTTTTTGATCTCTATTTTTGTAAAGTTTAAACTTTACTTTACTTACTTTAAACGCGATTTATAAGTAACTTTCTTTCTTGCATTAGCAAATGAATATGTGATTACTTATCGATCTTAAGATCGGTAAGTATATTGATAGGTATTTGTCTGTATGTATGTCTGTCTGTTAGATGCACGCGATATCTCACGAAAGCGAGATTGAATCTGCTCCAGATTTTGCATGTGCATTCATCTTATCTCGGACCAGAAGCCTATTGATTTTGGGCGAATTATGTCGTATAATTAGCGAGTTATCAATCAATTATTGATATAGTGATCTAGATTTTTGTAAAGCGAGAGAATTTTGAAACCCGCCGAGTGTGTGTGTGCGATGCGCAGTGCGCAAGTTACAAGAGCGGATGAATCGAAACTGCAGTTTCTGTTTTGGGGGATCCCCTAACTATCGATCGATAAGTCTTCGGTTTCCAACCGATATTCTCGTTAAGATATTGAATACTATTCATGTTATAACCCGGCCCACCGAGGACTTCATTTTCCCACATCGGGTCCGCTGACTAGAGATGTTGCCCACCCCTGTGCTAGTTCAATGGTTTATTTAGACAGGGACAACATTTTTTGTCTGTGTCAAAAACACGTAATTGTTACCCAACTTTTTAAACAGACTGTCAAATTTTATGCATGATGGAAAAAATCAGAGCATTTGACGAGAGCTACACTAAATGCCCTGGTGGGCTGGAATGTTGCGCGCAGGCCGCCTGTTGAATACCCCTGGTTTAAGATCATACGTACGTTGGCATCGCACGTTCATCATATTATTAAGTTGTCTTATACACATTTCCTCTTCCGGGAAATTAAAATACGAAAATCCCCATCTTCTAACCTTATTTGAAATATACTTACTCATTATCTTTATCTGGTGATCTTCGATATGTAAAAAAATGGCCGCAGAAGCTTGAGTCCCCAATATGAACAATCGCAGATGTCAAACGATATAGAGCCTTGTGAGACCTAGGAAAAAAAATGTCACTATTTAGCTGACTGGACTCATACTGGCCTCTCCAAATGTGGTAACTTCATGCGTGAATGGAGGGACAAAAGTTGGGTAGCAGTTATTAATAGTATATACAGGGATATCTAGGTAGTTAAAGGACTTGACATTAGGACAATTCAGCAGTTGACCAAAAAATGTCACAAATGCTGCGATACTCGTGGCTTCTGGCATTTCAGTGATCACCCATAACTTCCCTCCAAGATCAATCCCCTTGATTTCTGGGCGAGCATGTGTAATCCAGCTTTGAGCAACTTTAATCACAATAAATAAAATTAACAATAGGTCTAATTACCTAATAGTAGTAAAGGAATAAACTGATTAATGTGATAGTAGTTTCTGACATATTGTTAAACATCAATGGAAGCATGTACCAAGCCTTTTTCATAGCAAAAATCATGAATAAGCAAGCATTATATAAAATCAGTCGGACCTCCTGAAGTATGCGCACCAAGATGGCGCACAACCTGAACTCAGGTTGTGTACCAGGTTAGGGTTGTGCGACATCTTGGTGCGCATACTTCAGGAGTACCAACAAGTCTAATTACCCAAATGTAGTAGAAGCAGCGGATCTGTGTGAACCACCTTGAAGACCCATTGGTAGAGATTCCAATCTCTGTTGCCTCTTTCTAAGCAATGCATCCAGCATTTCAGACGGTTTCAACTGTCCGGCTTGCTTTTCGACCGATTCCGGATTTTGACGCTTCTTTAGGGGCGTAATACGAGATAATTCTGTAAACTGTCCCATGTCAAGAATTTCAGGAAATTTCACGAAGTTCATTTTCTTGGTTGGCATTCCACCGATCCACACGAGGCGCTGAAGATGCATGCATAAACAGTCTGGTAGTTTACCAATACACATGCGACGAATAAAATTACGTTTCGTTGGAATATATTCATTTTCTCCATCAAATTTATACCCTCGGGAGCGTCTTTGATAATACCTCTCAAATTTCTTTCTTTGACTTTCCAAAATTAACTTTTGGAAAAGGATTTTGAATGATTTTGCTATATTTCTGATAGAATCATTGTGAACCCCTTTTCTAAAATTTCCAACGTTTTTGATGACAATACTAGACGGATCAGGGACGCAAAATAGGTTATCAGCCATCAGACTTCCATTTTGATTCTGAACAGTACTGTTTTCTTTTGCAGTGCTCATGATATTTTTATCGTTACCAACACCACCATTTTGAGTAGTTGGAGAAATATCTATGGTAGATTGCTTATTACAGTCATAGATTGGTGGCATGGTCTCTGGTACAGTTTGTATGGTCTTATCTGGTAGGCCAGTCTTATTGGTATGTGTTGGTGACAGTGACAGACTGGTGTTGGGATTGTCAGATTCCACATTCTCTTGGTTTTGGGGTTTTATGTTATTGTCTGCACTGGTAATGGTCTCATCTGGTAGGCCATTACCAGTTAAACTGGTAGGGCTTGGTGCCTGATTGGTAGTAAAATAACCAGTCTTAGTTATAAATTGTTCATTGTCTGTTATAGATGAATTTTCACTGTCATTATTTAGTTTCGATACATTCTCATTTCTCAGAGATTGGATATTTTGTGAATTTTCACACGTTTCTATGGACGATATACCATCGTTTCTTGGTGGCTCAACTTTATTATCTGGATTAGTACCAGTCAACATGGTTTCACCATTGGTATATGACGGAGTCTGAATTTGAGTGTTTAAAGAACTTTTAGTACTTCCTTTCTCAATCTCAGTTAGTGATATTTTATTCTGTTCGTGTAGTTCAGAGTCACTGCCCTGATTTGTACTGTTTAATATGCTTCTACCTTGGGGGAATAACTCAGCATGGATTGGGGTATTTGACACAATTTTAGTACTTCCTTTTGAAGTTACAGGATCTTTGTCATTCCAAAGAGTTCCAGATTCCATTTTGCTTTGAATACTGCCCTTTGTGTTTATTTCTACAGCACCTTCATTGGAAGATTTCAAGATAGTCTCAGCTGGTGTAATTTCCAAATTTGAACTATTTTGTGTATCATCTGTCACTAAAATATCAGTGCTTTTTGACATGCTGTCTTTTTTGTCGAGCTTCTTTGGATGAGCATTTATGATTTTATCTTTTATTTCTTTTGTGTTGTTGTTATATGAACCAGCAGTCGGTGGAATGCCTGCAAAGTTAGATATGTTGGGATAAGAAGTAGGTAGATGTAGAAATAATCAAGTAACCTTGTGATAGGGCTGCCCAAATATGAATATTCGGTGCTCCAGAAGTATGTGCACCAAGATGTCGTACAACCTGAATCCTAACCGGTACACACACATATCATTTTCAGGTTGTGCGCCATCTTGGTGCGCATACTTCTGGAGGTCCGAATATTCTTTAGGGAGTCATATATTGCAGAGGCAAAGCCAAATCAGAAATATTATGATCCTTCCAAATATAGTTCTAAGCTCATCACATATTAGTGGCAGCTTGTGCGAAGCCTTGGTTGAAGTAAAAACTCCTCGAGATATTATATACAAGTGGTTCCCGGACAGCGATAACAATTTAATATGAACCGCTGAATTTGAGTGAAATAGATTAAAACTCGATGATTTTACTTTTTTGCATCCTAATTACCGTCAATTGTTATGTCATTATCGCAGTTCAAGCACGTATATTCGTAACAATTAAATTATTTCGGTATCCTAATTATCTGTACCGGTGATAGGATTACATACGGGCGCTCCCTCGGCCCGTGAATATCCTTCCGCTTCTCGGCCAATCAACTTTGGGAAGCACTGCTATATACCAACTGTATATTTCTTTGAACAAAATTTTAGAAATCAATGCAACTATCTCATAAAATTATACAAAGTATTCAATTCAATGGTAATAAGATACAGCACACATTTCGTTACAGATTTGTGCCTAGGCCCCTAACAAATAAATTCCTCAAAAACAACGAGTCACCTTTCCCTTGACGCATTGAACAGTTCTGGCATTCAACATTCTTAATAACTTCTGGTGCCGTAAAGTTTTTCAGACAATCCAGCAAACTGGTTTGCATTGACCATGAAGGACCAGACGGCAGTGGCAGGCTAAGACTGTCAAAACCATCGTACCTAAAGTTTAAATTGCTTTTATCATTCCGAAGAAGATGAAACAAAAGTAATAAACTAAACTTGTTCGGAAGTTTACATCTTTATATTGTCCTCAGGGGTTCTAATAAGTCGGGAGTGGGTAAATTACTGCCCGGTGGCCGGATCCGGCCCACCGAAGTGTTTCATCCAATCAACTTGTGCCTAGTTTTATGAATGTAAATTTTTGTTAAAAATATTGATGAAAATCACGCCATAATGAAGAAGACGAATTTACCATGCTTGTGTCAAATTTCATAGTAATTTGAAGAAATAAAAATTGAATACCTCCATGGGAATTTTGGTACTCCCGTAGTATGTGTACCAAGCCATAATTTTATACCCATTTTCCTTATTTTAGTTATATTATAAGTTCAGGGACTGTCTCTGTGAGCAAAGTGGATATCCCCCTGCCCATAGGTTTCAGCCCCTTTACACAACTTGATGTAAAGTAGGCGAGCAAAATTAGTTACCTCCATAATGGTACACACACTTCTGGAGCGCCAAAATTTCTAATACCTGATAGGGTTCTGGAATCCACAAGTTTGACATTGAAGCACACAAGCTAATGTTCCTCTGAATGGAGGGTCTGATGTCTTAGCTGGACAAGGAGATGATGATGGCTGTGTATAACAGTCTTTAACTGGAAATCTGGCAACCCTGGTTATGCCTGAACTTGGGCTGGATTTTGAGAGAAGCTCTGGGACGAAAAAATAAATATAGTTGTAGTCTGTTTATAATATAACTCAAATTGAAAAAGGTGTAACCAAGACGGAGAAGTGAGAGTTGATTTAAAATTCAAAATATTTAGAAAGACTTTGAAAAAGGGAAAGGATTTCACATAAAATGAATATGTTGTTTTCAGTTAAGGGTCAACATAGTTATATAAAAAAGTGAGTAGACCACAGACCCAGTATATTTGGGAAAAGCAAGCATAAGCAGAATGTGCCTCGAACATGTCTCCATTTAGCCCTATTTGAGTATTTACCTTAAGTACCTTAGTCTAATATCATTCAATCTTCCAATCCAGGGGTGTGCAACCTTTCACTGGCGGGCCAAATACAAGTAACTGGGTGAAGCTGCGGGCCGCACCTTTATTTAATATAACCTTTCTTGTAATTATCGGTACAAAAATTGTTTATTTTTGCTAGTTATCTTACGGCATTATTAGGGTTTCTTGCAAAAATAGTGAGTTGAAGGCAAACTTCTTTCTGAAGAAACGGCTATTTATGATTGAATCGCCACACAGATTTTAATCCAATTTAGTGAGAAACACGTTTTTGTAATATATACCGTGTATTTTGCAACAGAATTTTGCTAGCCAGTTTTGCTAATATTACATGGCACTCAGGTACTGGTATAGGCTTTGTGGCGCAAAAGGCTTAGAATTGCTCACACGCACCAGATTACCTAAACTAAATACTCGTTCCGCGGGCACACCATTCGAAATTGTTATTTCTCCACGGGCCGCACAAATTTTTCTTGCGGGCCGCAGTTTGCCCACCCCTGTTCTAATCAATAAGTAACAAAAGAACAGAGCTTGAATATATGGGCAGAAATGCTATACTTTGGTAATTTTTCTAACCAGACACACACTACTGACTTTAAGTTTACAAAAAATTTTGATAGTACAGAATTACAATCACCTTTGACTTCAAATATCTGTAATGGTCTCGTATCTCTGGCCATTTGGTGGTGATATTCTTCAAGCAGAGTTGTCATGAGTGCATGGAAAAATTCATGCGTGTCCTGCTCTTGTGATGAGATCTGCCAACCTCGGCCACTCATGTCTTGTAAGAGCTCTGATGGACTGTAATATAAACAGATCTAGCATAGATATTTTTATTGCTTTTGTGCTAAAGCTAGAGATGTACCGATACCACTTTTATCGCCGATACCGATCTGATACCAACTAAAATTGGCAATACCGATGCCAATGCCAATATTATGTAATTATTACCTCAAGTGTGCAGGGCAGACGGGTGAAACAATAGTCTTTGAGCATTATTCATAGTGATACCAAAAATGGCCGATATTGCCGATACCGATACATCTCTAGCTGAAGCATGACATGTCATTCATTATTAATCGAGAAGCATTGATCGCTTTGCTCAAATTGGCAAAATCGAATCCTGCGGGAAAAATTATGTGAGAGCGGAATGGCGGTTCACGTACCGCTGGTTAGTTACTGGTTCCTCCACCACCAAGTCCACATGCATGAAACAGCTAACTATTCTAATACTTGACATAAACTGGTAACAAAAGCCCTGGTTCTCCATACAATTAAATCCATCCTATTGATTTTTCTTCACCTTGGAATAAATACAAAAATTTTGGGTCTCCTGAAGTACGAACCCACCCAAGTGCTACTAGTTGGCCTGGCTCAACAATTTTTGCACATGTCATTCCCACCTGATTACGTTATCCGAAAAATTATGTCACTGCACTGCATCGTAACAATACCAATATAAGAGAGAACGCTGGCTTTACTGAGCTCATTATAGTCGGCACACATGCCATTTTGGGCGATCGTAGGTATACTTTGCCAAGCTCTATGCCGTGATTGTGACATCGGAGAAAAATTATATGCAAAAATCATTATGCTACGCCTACTAGAAGTACTTGTGGCCGCGTACTTCACAAACCAAAATTTGTATCCTTTAAACAAGCAAGACTTACTCAAAATAATAGTCCTGCAGTTCTGTATCTCCAGTTAAAATTTCGATAATTTTCAGTAAGACATCTGCCATATAAACATGGTCTGTATCAATCCTTGCTCGTTCAACAAAGTTCTTCAGCCATTCAACAAATGCAGGACATGTTGCAAAACACTGAAAATGTAGGAAACTTTAAGCATTACTCACTATACAACTAATTACAGTTCAGGACAGCAGGAACAATTTGAAGAGTACATCATGCGCTTAAAAATAGTTCTAAAGGTCAGAAACGCTCACTCAACAGGCAATTTAAAAAGTTGAATATTATCTTATAGTTTTATAATTCAACTGGGCTTTATTTTGAACTCTGCTATGACTGCATGGTGAGACAGTTCCAATACATGCTGGCTCACACCATTTACATTCAAACAGGATAGGATTTACATATTTAACCTGGGGGAAAGAAAAGGTAATAAGATGGCCCAATCATATGGCGAACTACGGCCTCCTGTCCGGTTACCATTCCACGTCGGGTATGGAATTAGATACCTGTTATTTGTTTTCGAATGCATGGACTTGATGGTGGAGAAATCTGAGACAAGTACATCATGCGCTGGAAATTAGTTATCTAGCGATTAGAAACGCTCACTCAACAGCTAATTCAACAAATATGGTAGATATTATGATATCTTTAAGTTTTATAATTCAACTAGGCTTTATTTTGAACTCTGCCTTGGTAATAAAGTTTCAATAAATGTTGGCTTACTCCATATAAATTCAAAAAGGATTTCATCAAAGGCAATCATCTCACACATAACTATGCCTGCATGGGATGCGAAACCATGCAGGGTAATCAGAGGTGCAGTGGCGAGCTTATTCCTAATGCATAGCATGATGCGCCACACCGCAGAGCCAAAAAAATAAATCTAAATAAAGTGAAATAACTGACCTGGAGCAGAGCATTCATAAAACAGCTATTTCCAACATTAAGGAGGCCAGGAACAGTTTTCTTATCTTCGGCCTAAGATTTCGGTTTTCCTTCCTCCCCTCCACCCCCAAGCCCATTTGCCACAAAGCATAGCCAACAGACGCCCCTGCTAAATGCTAGCATAATTGTAAACTTCACAGAGCGATTAATTGGGTGAAAGTTATCATGGACGCCTTTCATGCGCCATTTTTTGCAAATTTACAATACAACAATTCCGTAATTGCCAACAGAATGCTGGCAGTGGGACAAAAACCACTGCTGATGTAAATATAACTCATGCTAGCAATCACCGATTTATTTTCAGTATAATATAATGGACGTCATCGGGTTTACAAGGTCAATACGTGGTTTACATGAACGGATTTCGAAAATATATCGTATATAAATAAGAACAAATGCAATTATCGTAAATATTCAATATGAAGGAATTTTCATGATTAACTCGAGGGCATAGAGAAGCCGATAAACGGTTCGGTTCAAACCAATGACATTAAACAACATGATGCGCAACTCCGGCATTTTTGGCCGAAGATCGTATTCGATAGCACGCTCCAATGCACATACTTGACGAGACGAAAACGAGCGGATGTGTGTTGCTTTCAAGGCATAGCACGAATGGTGTTCGAGCCTGCTTCGACAGTTGTTGTGGTTTTTAATGATATTTGGAAAATTGAAGGTAAAAAGAAATCAAGAAAAAAGTAGGTAAAATACTATTGTTGTATATCACACCCGGGCATCGCACTGTTAAGTAGATGCGGGAAAGCCAGCTTTTGTCAAATCTACGAAGTTTATAATTCAGTACGGTACATAGTTGGCCAACTGCCGAAATTGCATATTACTTTCCCCTTATGGTTTCAAATAGTTCATGCACCTCCATTTAGATGTTTTTAATCCAGTGAGGATATATACCTTATTGCCGAACATACTATTGCTCATTCACTTTTATTTGCTTATTGAATCAAAGGGTTAACAAGTTCACCTAAAATTTCACTCATACCGGTCTATATTGTATAGTCTGATCTCTCAAGTATTTGGAGCCACGAATGCTTATAATTTTCTGACTAAACCCCTTCATTAGTTGGTTTATATACCAAATTCAGTAAAATATTTTTTACAAAAAACATAAGATATTGGATTTATTAGCTTTTCCATTCTGAATCATATAGACTGCTTTATTTATTCTTAACGAAAGTTAATACATCTCCTCTCCTACAGATGTGAAAGTTGTGGACAGACCTGTCCAAGCATTGTGAGACTCCTGCAGCACAAGAGGCAATAGCAATAATAGTAAGTATATCAATCAAGAAATAAAACAAAACTTTCAACTATTCGTCTAACCTGAATTTCCTATTATTTATTCACAGGACAACTGTAGCAGAAGGGGAGATATCAGAAGTCTGGCGACATATCAGTGACAGTTTGATTCCAAGAAATATGATTAGAATACTCAATTGTTTGCAATAGAAGAACAACCTATGGAGGAATGCAAAGACATTTGACCCTCCGGTAAAGTTGCGTATGGCCCTTACATCCTGCAGGGCTTGAGGGAAATAACTAAAATATCTAAAGCGTAAGATTGCATAAGCGGTCTTCTTTGCAAAAAGGCACAAAACATGCCAGACATACTTAAAACAGCTTTGAAAAATGAGGATTGCGGGCCACTGACTACACCTGTGTTATATTTTGTTCATTAAATTTTGGTAGTACTATAGAAAAAATTCAGGAAAGGGTATAATCATGATTCATGATAAAATAATGTTATATATTTTGGACAACTTCAATCTAGACCAGGGATGTCAAACTTGCGGCCCCAGAGAACTTCCAGTGCGGCCCTCGAACGCTTAACAATAATTGTAATAGTATTTTTGAATTTTTTTTATTTAAATGTAAAAAGATTTTCAAACCTTTTAAAGTGAAATTGCAATATTCACACAGAAACAATTTACTGAAAGTAGTTTTAGAAAGTTAATTTTTTTTGTTCACATTTTGACTCAATTAAAAATACACATCAAGCTAGCAAAGAATACTAAATAAAACACTTGAGTGATTAAATTAAAGTACATGAAGAAGGTGGCATTTTCGGAAGAAAATGGGAGTTGCAAATATTTCTGCATTTCACAAAATTCTGAAAGCCACATTGTTAATTTGTCATATTTCCATCAGTACAATGAAAAAAACACAATAAGCTCAGCAGTCAATATGACAAATTCGAAGACCAACTCCGAACAGAAAATTTCCAATGTGTTTGTATATTAATATAAATATACAACGACTTAGTTACTAACATCAATATCAATAATAATTCAAGCATCCTATGCCATGCAATGTAGCCCGAAATGTCTTGTCGAAAAAATCTGCCATTTGTTTTTTTACTGATCCATACATGAAATGATAAAAGTAACTTTTTGCATTACTGGAATTAATTAAACTTTTGCAAAGATACAGATTAACCCATGATCATGTGACCTCGTTAGTTAGAGTTGGTACTATAAAATCATTTCAGCCTGGCCTTAGTATGCTGGTGACACAAAGAAGATGCCAAACGTCAGGACAAATGTAATTAAAAAAAACATTGAGTTTATACTGTAGTATTCTTTGTTAATTTTAAGGTGCATATATTTAGATTAAGTCATTTTTTAGTGTATGTATTATTCTTTTTTAACCAAGCTCGTTCAAAAATGATTTGATGGTTGTACATGTAATTTATGATTTTTTGTAATAATACAGTAACTTGCAATAATAGTGGAATGCAAATATTAATATGTTATTGCATTGAAATTAAAGAAAATAATAAACTTAATCCAACTGATTAGTTGCATCACAATATATGTCACAAACTAAAACTATCTAAAAATATCTTTCAAGTATACATTATCAAAAACTGTTTGCTGCCCTTTTTTACAATTTCTAACATGCAAGCGGCTCCGAACCCACGAGTTTGACACCACTGATCTATCTAGACGATTCAAGCATTGCTTTGGGAAATAATATCACTTCAATTAAATTGAAAAAAAATCTTGCTATATTAAATACAAAACCGTTGCTATCATAAAGGTAACCAATTCAGCCATTCGAATATATTGGCCTTCACAAAGCAATGGAGGCAGAATTGAGAGTTCATGAGCTATGAACTTTTGTTCTTTTCTTTGTCTTGAACTTTCATACTTCACAGCTTCTATTAATTTTTTTTAATTTTAATTACCATGTGATGGTCATACATACTGTATCTTTGTATTTTCTGTCATGATGTATTATCTCAATGTGTCAAACTTTTAATTAGTGTGTATATTTTGCTTCCAGATGACATAATGTATTGTCTTGCTTATTACCTCAGCTTGGAGTATTGACAAGAAAAAAGTGCCCGTAATTACGTAAAAAATGTTTAACTCTTTGTTTAATCAGAATTCACATTAATAGGAATTATAAACAGCCAACAATCAATGAGAATTATATTGCCAAAATCCTCAATAAATTTGTCTTCTAAAATCGGAGGAAGGCAAAACATATAGGTAGTTTCCATTCACACAAGTCTTTCAAGAAGACTTGCTCGAGACAAACTAAATGAGCATCGTCAGGTGATCGGTAAGGCTGCAAGTTGAATCAGCCCTGCAATCTCCTGCATAGAAGATAATATTAATTAGCGGGCTATGAGCTAAATTCCTAAATTTAGACACAAACCTATCTACGAGGCATTATGTACCAGCAATGTTACCTACGATTAACTGAATATGTAATATGTCTAATAAATTCACCTACTAAAGCAAGTTCGATAGGTGCAAACTTTGTGTTATGGAATTGTATCACAGCACCTTTAAGAGAAGTAAAAACAGTTTTGCTGTTTTGTATGACACCCTCTTTAAATGAAATTTCAATGTTTAAGCGCAAACATTAAAATTACTAACTTTGAACTTTGTCATTATCTGCAAAATGTTTCACACAAATCTTTACGCTATCGCGTTTGTAATATTCTCTGATAAAAAAAACGTCTATGATGTTCAGAATTACTCTTTACAGCTTATCTGCCATTCTTGCTTTCCCAATGAGCAAAACTTCTCAGATATAGAGATTATTTTCTTTCGTTACAGGCGCAAAAAGGCAGGTACTACACGTAAAGAAGACGCCGAGTAGCAAAAGCAAGCGTAAAACCGTCGCGAAAGGCGACGAGAAATATGTGCATTAGAGCGTATCATGAAATACAATCTTTCGCATGTAGTCTTATGGAGTGACGTCAGAGTTGCCTATCATGTTGTTTAATGTCATTGGTTCAAACATAGGGCGTACCGCGGTCTCTCGTCCGATTGTCACTCCAGGTACGCGAATACTTGACCAGTTATCTGTTTGAGGTGCACGGGCTTGAATAACAATACATAGTTCAAAATGAGTCTAATCTTTAATAGTTCCATTAATTTATTTTAATTCATTAAAACCTCTTTAGCCTGAAACTTGCAACTAATAAATTTTGAAATGTCTGATACCATATACCACTAGGTGTCAATCTTGGGTGGCTAATTTACAAAAATATTCGGCGCTCAGCATGAATCTCATGTCCATTTGGTAACTGAACCAGTTTCGTTGTTTTCAACCTAAGGTCACCGGATATCCGGAGTTGTTGGAGCTTCGGGGGACGCTTTATTTGTCGAAGAATCGTAAGAACATGTTTTTATATTTATTCAAATGTTTTGATACCGGTAATGTTTAAAGATAATCATATTAATATGTGCACCGCTTAGTTAGACTTAGACCTACATCAGTACATTGTATTCTAATTTGGTTATGACTGAGGAAAATTTTGTGAGAACTTGATAGACCGCGCTAATATGTTACGGTGTTTATCACTTTATTGTTTGTATTTTCTCTGACAAACTGTATTATTGACTGTCAGATGGTGTATTTTCATTCAAAATCTTGGTCACAAAACAGCCAAATGATATGGCTAGTACTTTCATGCTTGGCGTCCTAATCCTCATATAAAGTTTTGGAAATTTTCCCGTGTGTTTGTCTTGCAGATTGCAGTTATTTGCGAGTGAAGTCCGATGACTGATGTTTTGCAATGTGATGCTGCATAATGCGATGCTACTTAATGGGCATACCAGTACGGCACAGATTCCAAATTCCAAGAATGTCTTCGAATGTCCCGTCATTTGGTTCAATAAAACAAACACTCCATGTGTCTCACAAACGGGGGGATGCTGGGTGGAACGACGGCAGACGCGTCATATCGTATCATGCTTGTCTCAGTAATAATCTAACTTAATCGCGGCCGTCACGTGAACCAAATTGCCATTTTTGCTGAAAACTCTCGAATGTCACGGTCTAAATTGCACTTTTTGTTGTTTATGGTGAACTACATTTTACTGTATTATTACCGATATTGAGGGACAACAATGTCCTGTTTCTGTGCATTGGCACAATGAAATTTGCTGAAACGAGACAATGTCGCTCAATCTGTGAAGTGCAGTACGGCATACGATATGGAAATAATTTTCCAATACTTCAGCATGTATGACCAGATGATACCAGTAACCCTGAAATCAGGTTTTTTTCATTCTGTATTACCCATACAAGTAATTTATCTTTGTTTTTAGTTTGGTATTGTCGTACATACTCAGCGGCTGATTAATTAAATAGCCTATTATTTGTGTGATTGTCTTTATTAAGATGTTGAAGGAGCTTATTCTGTAGAATATTTGATGCTTTTCTAGTTTTATATTTACTCGAGGGTAAAGGATAGATCTGAAGATAACATCTATAGATGGTGAACTAAGGCATCCCACTGGGCTAGCAATTAAAAACGTGTCGTGCGAGTTTGCAAATTTGGGTCCAAAGGTTTTATTAATATGCAAGTGACTTCTCATTGTCAAAAGCTGCTGCACGAACGGCTAGTCGACAAAAAATGTTGCACACCCAGGTGATAAAGTGTCTAATCGGATTTCTCGGTTTGTGTATAAATATCATATTCTTTTTTATTCATCCCGGAAAAGAGCGAGGTTACAAGCTTTATTTATATGGTGAAGCTCCGATGTTTTTTATTAGGCCTGCTATGACATTTTACGCACAAAATACGACCATTTCTAACAATAGAAATCTAATTTCGTATGAATATGCTGTGTGAATTTGTGCATATATGGAAGATAACATTGACCAGGGGTGTTCAGCATACCAAGCCATTTAGGTGGCCCTTGTCAACATTCAGATTTTTCTGAATGGTAAGCGATAGCCACATTCTCTTTTTTTGCCCTCCCGTGGCGCTCTGGTAGTCGATAATTTTTTGATTCGTTGTGCACATGAAAAAACAGATTTTTTCGCGTTGTCCAACTAGATGTCTGAAGTTGATTATATGGCACATTGACAAAAAAAATGTTGCACACCCCTAACATAGACCCTCAAGACACTCTTACACAAGCAATGGATAAGCTTATCTTAAGATCCTCATATCATAGATCAGTGGTCGGCAACCACTGGGCCGCGGCCCATCGCCGGTCCGCGGAAAGATTACTGCCGGTCCGCAGAAAGGTGACATGAAAACGTACAATGCCATTGTAATCTTTATGTGAGGTTGGGTTTATAAAATGGCAATTTACAAAAAGGAAAGATCGAAGTGGGTTTAACGTAAGAAATACGTTACGTGAATAGCTTCAATTTTGTCTTTTTTTTGTGCAACGAAAATGGGCCACAAAAGAAAAAAGATTGGGAACCACTGTGACATAGATGCTAGTAGAATATGAGCTGACTCCACTCCAGGCTAGAGAGCTGGAACCTGGAGCCATAGAATTGTGATTTCAAACCAGCTACCTAGCCCGGAGTGACTCTGGCTCTAACTCAGGGGTGGGCAACTTCTCTAGTTGGCGGGCCAGATGTGGAAAAATGAAGTCCTCGGCGGGCTGGATTATTACAAAAAATACTTAGGGAACCAATCTTTGTTTAATGCTCGACACTGTCTGTCAACTTTACGTTTCTTGGGATATTCCATGATTAATAAAACTTACTATGAAATTTGAAACTATGAAACTACTTATATTTGGAATCTAAATATAACTGATAACTGTAGTGGGGGAATGTTTACAATGCTGCCTGCTTTGACCTTATATTGTTTGTTTAACAATTGTGCTAACGCAATTGTTTGTTCACCAAAGCAATTGCTTATTTTACCAACTCGCACTGACAGTGCTTTGAGAGTAGAGCGATCGGTAACTTTCAATAATGATGCGCCGGACCACATTACAGAGTATGGTTGGATACAGTCAGCGGGCCGGTCAAAATCTCGTTGCGGGTCGGACCCGGCTCGCGGGCCATTTGTTGCCAATCCCTGCTCTAACTCCATCTAACATTGTATGCTCGGCTACAGCTCCACCAAAATGTCACAGCTGTATGGCTGCAAGCCTGGATTCCAGCACTGGTTCCCCAATCCTGAGTAAAGTAGATATTGGTTGGCATAAGACCAGACACAATGTCATGTCAACACTGTAAGAAAAAAGCATAGCATAGAAATTTCATTGATGTTAATATTTTATTGCACTTTTTCTATCAAATTGTCAGTTTACTGCCCATTACAAGATTAACTTCTGTACAAAATAGTTGAAAATATCATAAGGTAAATAACCATATTATATTAGATCATATATCATTCATGGTAAAAAATAATCAAAAGGCGATGAGCATTAGAAAACATGTTCAAAAAATAGAAAAAACTAGAAATCATAATCCATTGTGTGGAGGTCGTTTTTAGCTATATTTCTAGCTGTTTTGAATCTAATTATCTATAATATATTTTTTAAACAACCCATTCATTCAATGAGTTGTGTCTTCCTAATTCTAGTTTGTCTTACACAAAATGAAGACTTATATCATTGATAAATATGCAGGGTGACACCAAAAAACATGTCCCAGGTAGATTTGGAACTTAATAAAGAGAACAAAACCTGGATTACGGAAACTTTTGTGTACAATCATGCACAAACAGAAGTTTGAGTGTTGATTAGTTTTTCTTGATTTTTGTAGAAGTTAAAAAGTTTATGGATTATGTTTTTTTGCAGTCACCTGCACCAAAGGGGTTCTTTTAAGATTCTTAGAACTAAATTCAAAAATAATCTGGAAAAACCAGCTCAAATTTTCTACTTTTACTAGATTTTCTAGTTTTGTCAAATAGAAAAATAAAATAGAAATACCAAATCCATCTAAACTAATCTGAATATTCAGTATATTTCATTTTGCATCGATTTAAATGTTACTTTACTATTGTGCGTTCTACATGAGCAGAATTCACATCTAACTTCAAGTTATGACTAGGTCAGCACTTCAAACATAACTCACGGTCCACTCCCATGATGAAACATCTGGTGAAAGTTATTTTCATAATATTTAACATAGTTAGGCTCCATTGAGCTGTTGCAGCTAATTTGTTTCATTTTATTTACAAAAAGATTTTCGTACTTAATACTATTACTAGGTGTGAGGGAAGCTGAAATGACAGCTTAACACAATGGCGGCCACAGCTTCTCGTTCAGTTACATTTTTGACCATGTCGAGTATAGGATTTGTTAGCCGCCTATTTCTCGATAGTTCATATGATGCTGTTATCTATGAATTCTACGTTTCTTCATTTTGAAGCTTCCAAAATCAAATTGCATTTAATGTTTGTCACTTCTGCATGGGGATCTGTAAATTTCAAAATTCTTGAGATATCCTGGCGGAATTTTCACATAAGATTTAAGGCCATGAGATGCTGGCTGATGCACTTGCAGAAATACTAATGCTTGTTATATCATCGCCGCTTGTATCACTGTCGTCTTGTTCATCAACATACATATAAGAATACAATTCTCCATCTGTACTTTCTTTATTAGGGTGTAGCACGCTGAACCCTTTTATCTTTTTATTATTTTGATTTGCCGCTTGAAAACTTTCGTTTCGACATGCAATGTGCTTGGTAGATCTTTCGCTTTTTTGTTACGAAGGAACTTTGAAACCCAAATATTTGCGTATGAATCTGTCACATTGAGGTGGGAAAGCAATTTTCGCTCGATTTCCTTGTTCTCTGATTTTTATTGAGCGAAAATCGTTAATTACGATGAAATTTTCTGGATCGGATCGCAACGTTTTATAATCTGGATTCTCAAAGTCACATCCTAACGTCGTAAAATGCCTAATATCGCTTCCGTTTATGAGTTTTATGAAGTCGTTCGCGTTCAATAATTCGCTTGAGAGAGTAAAATATCTACAGCACATTGTTAAGTAGTCTTCCAGTGGTGCTCGGAGTCCTTCTGTTTCTTCTCTTTGTACGCAATCGTAGCATTCTGAAAGGATGTCTAAATAAGACAGACACCCATGAAATACTCGATCACATCGACACTCGTTAAATTCTTTATAGTCTTCCCACAAGTAATCCAGTCTAACATAGCGTGATGGTTTTTGCTGTGCAGCACTGGTCGCAATAACTATCATGATTAGGAAATAAATAGCCGACATTTTGGAGTTTAACTGTCAAGTTTGGAGAATTTAAAATTTTTTGTTAAACTGAAAAAATTCTATTCAAAAGGCAATTTTTTTATATGGCACCTTCACTCTCAAAAGGACTCTGTATAAGCAGCAAAATGACTACCGGTATAGAATAAGTGCTACACACAAATTTTTACCCCTTATTTAAAATACCAATGAATAATTATTTCCAAATCTATCCAAATATTCTTTCGATGAAACGCAGTAACATATATTGATTTTTTTTGAGTCTTCCCAGTAATAACCCAGTATAACATAGCAGGATGGTTCTTGCTGTGCAACACCGGTCGTTTTAACTATCATGATTAGGCAGTTGAAAGCCAACATTTTGGAGGTCAACTGTGTTTAGAAAATATTTTAATTACTTTTAAGATTACTAAAATTGCATATGAAGTATAAAACTTTTTTTCTTTTTGCTATAAATCAGTTTTATGCCATATTAAGATGGGTGCAAAAGTTAGGTAGTGTTTTTTTTTATATATTCTTGCACCTTCACTTTGAAATATCTGGTAATACCATATATATTATAAGACTACTAAAATTGCGTATAAAGATGGGTATAAAGCTTTTTTCTTTTCGCTATAAAGCATTTTTATGCCATACTTAAGATGGCGCAAAACTTAAGGTTGTGTTTTTTTTGACATATTCTTGCACCTTCACTTTGAAATATCTGGTAATACCAGATTTATTATAAGACTACTAAAATTGTGTATAAAGATGGGTATAAAACTTTTTTTCTTTCTGCTATAAAGCATTTTTATGCCATACTAATGTGGGTGCAAAAGTTAAGGTAGTGTTGTGTTTACATCTTGCACCTTCACTTTGAAATATCTGGTAATATCTGCTAGCTGTTATGGTCTACCCCCCTTTGAAAATTCCTGGCTACGCCTATGGCTCTGACTTTGCTTGTTTGTTACAGTTTGAGTAGTAGTCTATAATATGTATACGAGATAGCAATCAGAGACCGCCGACTTATCGATCTAGCGTCGTGTATCCTTCGCTTTGTGACACCTTGTGCCACATCACTAACTAATTTATAACTCGCTAATTATACGACATAATTCATCCGAAATCAATAGGCTTCTGGTCCGAGATATGATGAATGCACAATGCACATGCAAAATTTGGAGCAGATTCAACCTCGCTCTCTGATAAAAGTGTCTAACAGACAAACAAACAAACAGACAAATACCTATCAACATACCGTACTTACCGATCAAGATCGATAAGTAATTAATAGGTATTACATTAATACTAAGAAGTATAAGTAATACTTTCTGAATACAACATAAAATTACCTCTTCCAAAACAGTAAACTTCCTGACATTGGTATTTGACATTGCTAGCCTGTGATACCACCATAGTTTATCTATCACTCAAGCTACTAAGACACTTATTATGTGTTATTTATAACCCAAATGCTTTCAAATTGAATCTGTTTTCCACCTGTAACTTTGTTTCATTTTTTCCATCAATGCGTGATCTTGTCTAAATAGTTTTCAACACGGTTTGATGGTTTTATAACAAAGACGCTTCATATTTCATGGATCATAAAACTTGAATATGATTTGAACTCTACGTTCCAAGTATTGTCACGAACAGTCTTTTTCTTCTAAATGATTTGGTATACATAATTTTAAACCATTAATTTTGATTTTAATACCATAGAAAATACCGTAGTCAATTTGTTAGGAAAACTGTTGTTTCAATTTTCTAAACTCTAAAAAACACTTTTTGTACTAAAATACTAATCTATTCAAATTTAGACAACCCTAGCTTTCATTTGGGCTTTCAGACGTTATTCAGCTGTCAGGGTGGATATGAAACCACGGCATACACTTGCACAAGGGCATTAGACATAAAGAGGTAATCATTCTTGTAATTCCGACTGATATCACCCGACTTTACACTAAAATAATAATCTAATCAAATATGTTTAATACGCTTTCTGACCTTCTTCTGCTGTCAGTATGGATATAAAACCACGAGATACACTTGCGCAGGGGCATACGGCAAGAAAATTTAGTCAGTCTCGTGTATCGCCGACTGATAATTACTTTATTCTAGAATACTAATCTAATAAAATTTGGACAACCCTAGCTTAATACCAATTCTACAACTTTCATTTACGCGTTCTGAAGCTATTCAGCTGTCAGTTTGGATATAAAACTAGATAACCGCCCAACCACAAAGCCATCTTTTCTATCTCATCGAAAGAAACTGAAAACCTATATTTGCTTTCCATGTTGACATTGTTACTATTATCTGTCTTAGAGGTCTTTTGGTCCTCTTGGGGTGTAAAATTTTTTTAGCGTAGTGGGCGATATCCTTTGTTGATATAAGGTGAAATTGCAAGATTCTGTGGCTTTTTATGTATGTCAAAATGTGTTTTTATTTCAAGTATGTATTTTGCTTGAATCTAAGATAATTTGCAGTTTATAGCTTTGCTTGTTATCAGCCTGTATTTAAACTAAAAATATAACTTTCTGTTATAAACGTGTGTATTTATTTTTAAGTATTCATTTTGCTCAAATCAAAAGATAATTTGAACTTTATAGATCTGCTCATCTTTGGCCAATAGTTAAACTAAAAATATAACTTTTCTGTATTCATTTTAGGTATGTATCATGATTGAATCAGAGATAATTTATGGCGCATTGCCTTGTTTTCCTACCACACATATTTGAACCAAAAATAACGCTTTCGTAACGAAATAAATTCGATCATAAATGTGTGTTTTGATGAATTTGACAACTTGAATTTCGATCTATTTTTTTGATCATGATTGATGAACAATTTGTTTTCTCAAAGTTTTGGCGACCACTTGTGAAAATACTTCTGGTTTATTAACCAATTACTGACAAGCTATTCATGATGTAATAATTCTATTTTGACTTGTTGTCTTATGATGTTCAAAGAATTACTTTTAAATATATAATGGTTCAACATCATGATATGACAGGGTTTTGAGATGCATCAGCTTGAAAATTCTAAATAGAAAAGGATTGCTGAAAAACGTAGGCGTAACATAAATATAAATATATTGAATATGGGTTTCTGTGCTTCTAGCTTTCTAATCCTTGTGTATACAAATCGGATTCGCATATGCACGATGTGAGAAGGCTTAAATGCACTTGCATGCCAATTCGAATGTATTTCTGTAACATTTTTTAGACTTAAAATAGGATTCAGACTCACATAACCCAAGGCGAGACGGTGTGGCTCGTCGTGCTAAGCGTTAGGAATATGCTCGCCACCGCACTTCTAATTACTCTGCGTGGGTTCGCAGGTTCGAATCCCATACGGGATGGTTATGTGCGAGAGAATTGCTGGACTCCTCGCTGCCGTAGGGTGGTTCACATAACCACAGGTCGGTTACGGTCTCATCCACCAATAAGCCCATGCTTCCGAAAAACAAGTAACTAACTAATCCCATACCCGACAGAGAATGGTAACCGGACGAGAGGCCGTGGTTCGCCATACAGATAAGCCGTCTTATTGACTTTCCTCTCCCGGGATGAATATGTAAATCCTATCCTGAATGTCTTGAAAAAGTTTGACTTTAATAAGATGTAGATCTAAGATTTGAAGCCTGAAATGACAATCATTACGTTTGGGTCGGCCGGGCTTCTCTATTGCTGACTTTTTTTATAGATGAGGCGTTTTGGCGAAGAGAGACCTTGGTCTGCAAAAAAACAAAAGTTGCCTCATCAACATGACACATACTGTACTCTTGCAATGACAATTCAAAGAACTCCCAAATAAAATATGAAATTTCGGGTCCGCTTCTGGCTCAGGACTGCAAATTCAGTTAAATAGTCGGGATTGGGTCAGGATAATTACCCACAGGTCTGGGTTGGGTCGAGCTGGAATTTTTGGGCCCGATCTTACCTTTATGATAACACATACAATGATATTTACGTTTTTTTAATTTCCAACTTGGCAGGGCATTCTTCAGAGTGAACGCAAAAGTTGAAAAATTGCATAAATAGGATTTATTTTGCATTCGTTATATCTTTATAATACAATGATTCTGGGTTGCAGTAGGACTTCTAGATGTTTCATGATATCCAGCAATGGCTATGCTTTTTATACTATTATTATTATACAGTGGGAATTATTAGGGGTTCAAACAATGTAGCTTTCTATTGTAACAATTCAAACATTGTTTATCTTTGTGATACACGGTCTAGTAATTTGATACGATGTGTCTTGTTTTTACAGAATCTTGTACATAAAGAACATAATGTAATTAAAATTTGAATCGTAGTTCAAAACAGGATGAAATTTCATATCCAACTAGGAGAGGAATGTCGATAAGGCGAAATATATTCATCTATTTGGAGAAACGTGAATTTGTATCTTTTTGATCAGAGATGGGTGTTGCCTAGTATATGGTCTATGCATTTGAAATAAGTATCTGTTAAAACAAAGATGCACGGTAGGTGCTTTTTAAGCGCTCCAGAAGTGTGTGTACCAATATGGAGGTAACTAATTCTGTTCGCCACTTTACATCAAGTTGTGTGAAGGGACTGAAACCTGTGGGCAGGTGGGATATTCATTTGGCTAACATAGACAGTCCCCGAACTTGTTATAGAACTAAAATGAGGAAAGTCGGAATAAAATGTGACCTAACAACCTGGTACACACACTACGGGAGTACTTCTTTTTTATCTGGTATATTATCATAGTCGGAGACTATTTTATAGCAATGTGTTTCAATAAGGAGTTACAGGAGATTGGAAATCAAAAATTTATATTTTTTGCTCATCTCCGAAGAAATTGTATTTCAAAGTATAACACTTTTATGTTGAAGCCCTCAATTTGCCTTCAAAGGCCATTCTTTTCTTTTCCCTTCCCCCAGATGTTTTATTTTATGCTTTGTCACAACAGACATATTGATTACAATATTAATTAGCTGCAATTTAATAACAATGAAATGTCGCTCAAGCGTGAATAATCAGGTTTGTCTTTCATCTCTCTTGAGGGGATGTTTGTTAAAGTAACAGTTGTTAAATGAGTTTACTTGAGTGAAAAATCAATTCCAAATTTGAAGCTGAACTGTTCAATGCAAGAATTTTAAGCTTTGAGGGATTTGCTTAGGTCTTATTGGACTAGATTCAGGAAGCACTTTTTAGTTCTGAGCACAGAGTTTTGAACTGTTAGTTTGTTGCTGTTCAAGGTATGTTTCATTAGTGGTGCATGCTTGACTTTTGTATACTGCTGACATGGCGATCTAAAGAGTATCAAGAATTAGCGAATGTGTGTGGTCTTTAAGAGTATAAGAGTGCGGGAGGTATGAATAACATCTTGCGAAAGTCTAAACATTTTAAACTTTAAAGAATTTTTACTCATTTTCTGGCAATATTTTAAATGGCTTTTTTAAGAATGTTTGTTAGAATAACAGTTGTTAAACGAGTTTACCGTATTATATGGAAAAAAATCACATTTCAATGGTAATTAAAACTTTGAAGAATTGTGAAGGACTTGCAAAGTATCTTTATTACTTATCGATCTTTAGATCGGTAAGTATGTTAATAGGTATTTGTCTGTTAGATGCACGCGATATCTCACGAAGGCAAGGTTGAATCTGCTCTAAATTTTGCATGTGCATTCATCATATCTCAGACCGGAAGCCTATCGATTTTGGATGAATTATGTCGTATAATTAGCGAGTTAATAATTAATCAGTGATGGGACACACGGTGTCACTATAGATTCATGAATCGAGACCGCAGTTTGGATCGATAGGTCTTCGACCGATATTCTCGTTTTTTTTCTTGTCGAAATCTGAATTTATTTCTCTGGCATGTCAGTTAAAGTAACAGTTGTTAAATGGGTTTATACTAGTACAGGGGTTCTCAAAGGGTGGGCCCTGACCCACAAGGGGGGCAAAGACTATTTTTTTGAGGGGGCTTGAAGCTAATTAAAAATGGAAATATTCGTTAGATTTTATCTTACCCGCCTTATTTTAGATATTTACATTTCAAAATTTGGGGCTCCCGAAGTATGCGAACCAAGATGGCGGACATCGGAATGTAATATGTGTACTAGGTTAGGGTTAGGCCATAATTTTAGGTATAAATACTACAGGAGGCTCTTGGAGTCTTCGAACTGATAATAGGACTAAAATAAGGAAAATTGGAAAAAAATTATCGCTTAACCCTAACCTGTTACCCATGTTACGTTCTGATGTCCGCCATCTTGGTTCGCATACTTCGGGAACACCCAAAATTTGTTATATATTTTGGTATTTACGTCCCATCTATGTATTTTCAACGTGTTTTTGAATAAAACATGCTTTCGCCGTACTGTCTGTTACTTATAGCTTATTGTTAGCTAGTTATTTTCGATATGGGCTTCGAAAATTGACAAATTCTAAAAACAGCTTAAAAAGTTTAACAATCACTGTAATAGTACTTAGAGAAAAGGTCGGTGCTCCCGAAGTATGCGAACCAAGATGGCGAACATCGGAACGTAACATGGGTAACAGGTTAGGATTAGGCGATAATTTTTTTCCAATTTTCCTTATTTTAGTCCTATTATCAGTACGAAGACTAGCCAAGAGCCTCCTGTAGTATTTATACCTAAAATTATGGCCTAACCCTAACCTAGTACACATATTACATTCCGATGTCCGTCATCTTGGTTCGCATATTTCGGGAGCCCCAAAAGGTCAATTTTAAACTTGATTCTGAACTGTTCAACTCAATTGTGAGAGATTTGTATGTAAAGAATCTTCGATTTTTAGTTTAGGCAAAATTTTAAGACGGTTTGTTATTAATTTATTTTCTAATAATTTCATTTATAGAGTAAGATAGAATATCGGTGAGATTGGGGAAAACTTTTCCAAAGTTCAAGTCATTTTTATATAGCATTTTCATAACATGGCGTAGTCTTTTTATACCTTATGTGTTGACTGACTGGAACATGCTTCATCTCTGATATTTGCATATCCTTAAGATGGTGCTAAAGAGTCAATATTTATCTGACCTCACTAAAGGTGAAACCTCTTGAGACTACTGAATCTTCTTATGTCAATAATAAACCAAGGTCACCGCAATAAAGCACACACTTCTGAGAATAAGTAAATAAAATATAGTTTCTTAATATCACATTAATAAATAGGTAAAATTCCTTGAATGAACAAAGTAAAATTTTAAAGAATTTCTAGAAAATTTCAATACGGTTGTGGTTATATGAGACTAACTATTCTTCCTCTATGCTAGTGTGTATAATGCAAGAATTTTGAAATAAGGGAGAAAAGAAACAATGTGCAATTTACTATTAACTCTTTTGTTCCGTATGACATATATATTCGTACTACCATCCTTGGTCATAATAGTTATTTTCGGACTATTTTACGTTTATGTTCATGTTTTGTGAAGTATTCCGCACTAACTAAATCATTTTGAGCATCCAACTATGATCCGTGCTTGATCTGTCAACATTTTGTTTTTTGTAAGTTTTTTATTTTACTACTAAGTGAATTTTATTTGTATAGGTATTTCAAAGCTTAGAGATACACGAAAGTATTTGTCATTACTTCAACAATAAGTCATTTGAACGAGCGGGAAACAATTTCGCGCACATAATAAACAAACAAAAATTCCAGACAACTATCGTGGACATGCTCTCACATATCATTGATTATTTCGCGTTTCGCTTCGCTTGCGAAGCTGAGTCTGGTTTTTCTGCAAAGGTTACGTAACTCTCTTTCAGAAGAGCGCTTGGAATTTCGTTTCTTTGTAACACGTGTTCATCGAAGCGATAAGAGTGTGAAACGTTCTTCTCAAAATTTTTTGAAATTTCTCTCTTCTTACCGGCGTAGGGTCGAACGGTTTTGCCTACGTCATTTGGGCGCGTTTTAGTAGGAAGACGCGAAAATAAGCTTTTTAAAGAGATATTGGGGGTGTTCCTTGTACATTTGGTTAACTGGTCATTACATATTATAAAATGGTACATAAAGTCGATTGTATACAGCGGAAAAAAAGGGTTAATGCAAAACTTCATCTTGCATATTGGATAATATCAGATCAAGACTGATATCGACGCATAATTCTAATTGTTACATCGTTTCATAATTGTTGATGATAAAGCCAAAATTTCCCGATCTAATCAAAAACTGTATGTACATTTAGATATTCTTCGCGGCCCACCTTGAATAGCTTTGCAACCCACTGGTTGGGAAGCACTGTCTTAGTGTGTTATATTCTGGGATGAAAAAGACATCTGGTTTTGTTGTCTTTCCGTCATATTACCTTGTTTTTATAACTGGGCATCTATAACTTGCAATTTTATGAATCCATTTTCATTTTTCTCTGTGTATTGTACTTTCATGTATCAGTATAAGCTACAGTAACCATGTCTCCTGTTCCATCGTTTTTAACAAATGAAAACGCTTTAACAACTTCAGTTTTTTGCGTTTTAAAAACGTCCGTCTCGATATTGAATTCCGATTTTCCGAGCGTTGCTCCGTCGAAGGAAAGACTTTTCACCCAATCTTCAGTATTTTGGTCGTTCACGCGTAACAAGTCAGAAGGATCCAGCTGCGTTTTATCGTTCATATTTTTTATCCTCATCCTTTTGAATTTTGTAAGAGTTATAAATTGTTTTTCGCCAGTTGTAAAATCGCAACCGATTGTGTTTAGGACCTCAATTTCTTTCCCGTTGAGATATTCCGAAAATGCTGATGCGTTTGTGTATACTGTTGTGCTGTCATAATGAGGGTTGCAGCAGATTGTGACACGAGGGTCTTCAATTGTTGGGGAACCTAAAAAAAATCTTGAATGAGTTGTATTTCAGTATTGTTACAGAAATATATTTGTGTTAATGTGCAGCAAGACTCGTGAATCACTTAGGAAAGTTATTTTTCGTCTTGCTACAGCATCCTTACATTAGGTGCATACAGATACATCAGCCAAATACATGTATGAAGAATAAGTAGTTAGTCATTAGTTAACCTAACTGAAATATTGAAGTAAGGTGTGTGAGCAAGGCATATAAAAGAATCTAGTTTAATAAAAACAATTAGATTAGTGCAATTTGGAAAAGCAGTTATTTGAGTCATGTTTTGTTTATTTTCCAATGTGGTAATTTCTTAGAAAATTGATCAAGGAAATTGAATATTAAAGTAATTTTTATAAGATTGACCCATTTCACAACAAAAGAAGTTCAATCCAGTTTTTTCTATTTTAATTGTATAAATGGACCATTACTGCAGGGGCATAGCCAGAGAGATGGGGTTTTGAGGGTCAGAACCACCGTTTTTAAAATGCAAAAAATAAGAGCTTAAAGTCCTGACTTTGTATGTCGTTATTATCTTGCTCTGGCCTGCCCCTAGTGTATATAGGCTACCAAACGACTTCCGGGACAAATTAATTTTGTAAATAGAGTTTCTACTGTATTACATTTACAAACCTGTTATTTCTGTTTGGTAGCCGCCTTCTCCAGCACAGAAACCAGGACCACCATGTGCAGACTGGCAACCAGTGTATGACTCTCCAAAAATTTCTGGGCAGATATTATAAGTTCCATCATTTGCAAAATTTTTGTCTATTTCAATGTACGTCATTCCGTTTGCAGCTAATGCAAGATGGCTACGCAGGATTAAGATGATGTAGATTGTAGATATTACATACAATGTTCTGGTTGTAGTTATCTCCATTCTAATATTTTTCAAGTTGTATTGGCTATTGATTAGTTACTTTATTTAAGAATATCTGGTATTCAGCAAAATGGATGACACTTTTTTCTTTTTCATTCAATAAAAAATAGCATTTTTATCGATTTTTAACAAACTAAAAAAATTAAACAGAGGGCTTACAGGTCTATAATTTGCTCAAATTTCAGGTTTGCTCAAAGCAAGGTCTCAAAAAGTGGAAAGAGTACTAATGTACAATAGGAGTTGACTGATAAGCTGATAGCTATATGTAGACTTATATTGAAAAAGATATTTGTTTCGAAATTTTTGAGACTAAGGCGTTTCTGCGCAAATCAGCATTTAATGGCAACAAACCTGTTACCCATGTTACGTTCCGATGTCCGCCATCTTGATTCGCATACTTCGGGAGCACCTGTTTTTGTTTTTTATAAATTTATTGTAGGGCTCCTTTAATAATAGTTAAACCCTACACATGCTCCATAACACCAAAAGTTTGAGAACCCTATAATACACCATAATTCTATATAGCAGCGGTTCTCAACCGGGGGCCCTCGGCCCCCAAGGGGGCCACAGAGGAGTTGGAGGGGGGCCACAAGGATGAGCTGAAATCTGAATTCACTTTTCACTTTAAAAGAAATCTCACAGTTTTTCCTAGTTTGCTGCTCAACAAGGTTATTTCGCAGGGTGTTTTCGCTCTCTTTTGTGCAAATTGTTTTAACATAATGGGATTTGGAATCTATCAATGAAAATAACCCTATTAATACCTCTGGAATATTAAAGTGAGGGCCATGAGTGCTAAAAGCCTCCGGAAGGGGGCCACAAGTCATAAAAGGTTGAGAACCACTGCTATATAGTTTCAGTAGCGCTCAGAATTTCCGTGGCTGCCTGCACAATATTGAACTGAACAGAACTGCTCCACTCGATCGATTTAAATTTCACATTACTTTAACTAGTATACCTCAATCAATTTACACACTTTAGTGTCTGTCAATCGGGGAATCCCCATAAGTTATCTCGTGAGTTCGATCAGAGATGTTGCCATGTATAATTTATGGCAATTAATTTTCATGTCTTTTGGATTTTATATGTGGTTCAGCTGCCAAAGCCATTCTCATTCATATTAAAAATGTTCTAAAAAAGTAATTTCTTAAAAAAAAATGAAGTTAGATATTGAACCTCGGGTGTCGCTGCTCGAACACCATTCCTGGTTCCCCGCGACTTACCTTCCCTAGTAAAAAGCTGTTTTCAGTTTCGTATTTTGTTAATTTTGTATGTTATTTTTGACTGAATGAAGAAAAATAAATTTGACTATGACAATAGCTCAGAGGTCAGTCCCTTTCACTTATTAGTGAGTGTGCATGACCTTACTTTGAGCAAATTCTCTTGAAAAAAAGCAAATTGGTTGGCTGTAACTTTACTTATAAATAATCCTCTTTAGCTTATGAGTGAGTGTTCTAATCCTTAATTAGAACCGCTTACCATTATCTACATACGTTTTCACTGTGAGGAGTTCAAACCTTCATTTCATTTCCAACTACCGGTAACTGTAATAGGTAGCCTTATAATATCAATATGTCTACCCAAGTTATGGTTCTCTAGAAGTGTGTTTACCAATATGAAGGTAACTAGTTTTGTTTGCCTATTTTTACATCGCATGGCTAAAACAGACAGTCCCCGAACTTGGAATAGAACTAAAATAGGAATGAAGTTATGCCCTAACCCTAACCTGGTAAACACACTACAGGAGTACCCAACTGACTGTAATAGGTAGCCTCATCATACCAATATTTAGACACAGTGAAGCATCTCTAAGTACTTATGTCGAGCGGCAATCATCTCTTCGATTTCTATGTTTCCTATTGATAGTAACGTATCCCAATTGACAGAAGTGCTACTTATGTTATGAGCGTACCTATATCAAGTGATTAACTTCAATTTTCATTTTTTAAGAACTACTTGTCTATTTTATTAGCAATATTTGTTATTTTTTTATTAGAAAAAAAACGTAAATCGAAAGCTAATTGTTGCTATACTTTATTCTTGTCTCAGGCCATTAACATCCTTCAAAATTTGACGTAAAGCTCCATGTTACTTTGTATGTTTATGGAGTGTTTCACTTTCTCACACTTGCCATAAACTAGGCATTGAACAAGCAGTCTCCTATATACATACCGGTACATAGATATCGTGTTTTCAAAAATGAATTTCTTCCCAAAATTTTTTTCAATAATTTATGCTTCATAGAATACCCCTCTCATCTAGTCTTTCCATTGATTTGACTTGATTTATTTTAAATATATTGTCAAGAATTAACCAGTATATAAATAACATTGGTCAAAGCAATAAAAATGGATTAGAAATATAAAAATAGTTTAGACTGTATTTAAAATAGTAGATTGTCCGATTTTGACCATCCCTGGTCATTTTTCAATGCTTAATTAAGCCTGTCTGTTAAATAATCTTATTCTCAGACATTCACAAGTAAATTTTATGTCAATTATGTTTCAAGAATTTATGTTTTGTGTAGTTCCTATCCATCTAACATCTATGTCCAAGATGCTCCCTTTACCGTCTTAACTGTAATGATTTCAAGTTAACAGTTTTACTAGCATGACTTACTCAATTTTCTTATCTCCCCCTGTTTTGTTTCTGGTTAAAATCCTGCTGACAATGCAATTTTTCTTGAAGCTAAAAAACTAACTTTCACTGGACTTTTTCATCAAACATGAAAAAATAAGAGAAAATAAAATTCTACAAGTATGCAGTGGAAAATAGCAATCACTAGAAACTCATTTATCTGTACAAAATTTCCATCATTAGTTGAAAAAACCACTTTGTCTTTCCTTCAAGCAAAAATATTTTTAGTCTTTTGTTTTTGCTTCCGTGCTGGAATTATTTTTATTGCGTTCTTCTTTTTCTCATTTTCAATGGGGTGAATCTGACCATGGCAGCCATCGTTTGAATTAGTGAAGTGTTTGTGACGGTTGTTTACTTCTTGCTAATGATTTTTCATTCATACCAAGCCAATATGGATGAATATAATTGAATGAAAACGCGAAAAAATGGATTAGGAAAATAAACATCCCGGATGCTTTGGAATATACTTTTCAGATTAAATTCTGAATTTATTTTTAAATCGCTAAATTCATTATATTGAATATAACAATTTAAATTTTACTCTGAACAACATCTGAAAAGAAGTAAATCTAAAATAAATTCTTAAAGATTTTTGTAATATAAAATTCACTACATAAAATGTAGATAATTATATTTAATTTATTTTGTAGGTCCATAGTTTAAAAAGGATTGGTTCAAATTTCGCACCCCCTGCATCAAGGGTGTAAGAAATTGGGTAAGAAATGATAAACCAGAAAGATGACGGGGTCCTTCCAGATAATAGTAACTCTTTACATATCGTTAGATATTTGTATAAAACCTTGTTTGGAGCAAAACATGTGATTGAGTGCCGCGTAAAAAAATAGGGGCTCCTGAAGTATGCGAACCAAGATGGCGGACATCGGAATGTAATATGTGTACTAGGTTAGGGTTAGGCCATAATTTTAGGTATAAATACTACGGGAGGCTCTTGGCTAGTCTTCGAACTGATAATAGGACTAAAATAAGGATAATTGGAAAAAAATTATCGCCTAACCCTAACCTGTTACCCATGTTACGATCCGATGTCCGCCATCTTGGTTCGCATACTTCGGGAGCACCAAAAAATATATATTGCAATGCATGCTTCTGTAAACAAATAACTGGCTAAGTAATCTCATGACCGACATGCACTGGTAACCGGATGAGAGGCCTCGGTTTGCCATATGATTAAGTCTTCTTATCGGCTTTCTATTCCCAGGATAAATATGTAAATCCTATCTTAATCATTAACTCATTGCCACATACCGGTAACTAGATTTTATGATAAAATTCCAGCCATTTTTTCTGTCGTTATACACAAACCCAGGCGACCTATCTAAACAAACCTAACACCTGTTCTCATAACCAATCACCAATATCACAAGATAAGCACAATTTATTGCTCGTATGACATTGTTAAGAAGGCAATTCACCTTTTGTGTTTTATTTTGAGCTCTTTTTACTATTTTTTTAATATTCGCCGGAAATAATGATCAATATTTTTGACCGTAAAATGACAGTGGGTGTATCAAAAATGATCACCAGTATATCGGGGTTTTTCTCTATATTTCAAGATTCATGCTCTACTCTGGCACAAATGTATTAACAATAATGATGTATAAAGTTGCAGTTTGGTTTTATAGTTGGAACTCTGAAATACTGACCCATTTTATTATTTTTCTTGATTATCACTCGTAATAAAACTTTCATCAATACCCCTAAAATACAAGATGTACTGATATCTACAAAAAAGACACATCCTAATCTAAATTATTATAAAACTCCGCTAGCATTGTAGTTGTATCAAAAACTTAGAACTTGGGGATGCCGAGTAAAACTATTACAATGATCTAATCATTATTTTCAATTCCGAGTTATATTGTTCTTACTTTTTTTTAAGTAATAAAACTTCCATCAATACACTTTGAAGACAAGATGCCTCATTCAACAATACTTAAACTACACTTGTACTCTGTGTATTGCTTCCCTTATTCCTTGAGCACCTCTTAAAAATCATTGGATTATAGTAAAGTAGAAATTGCGGTGTAGCCAGGTTTTTGCTTTGATTTTACTGTCTTTTAATCATTTTTTTACTCTTCCATTCTTAGCCAGAATTTGACAACCTTCCCTTCCAGCATTTTTTGTATCCTAAAACGCTTTTTAGACTTTCGAAACTTTTGGGAAATTCATGTTTTCCGCTGGCTGTTACGGTCTGACTTGGCAATTAGAAATTTCAGAAACCCCTGGATTCTGTTTTCTTCCCAGATTTTTTTCTATTCTCTGCGTTTCATTTCTGCGAATGAATTGAAATAAACCTATTAACCTCTCAGTTTCCTGATGGTACTGTAACCCAGCTAGGACGTATCGTACCCATGGTGGCTACAAGATGTTGTGAGTCAGAAAATTTTTTAAATAAAAAAAAAACGTTTTCCTGTATCATAATTTTGTAATTTGAAATGCTTATTAGGTCCCTAAGATTTTTAAAAACTATGGACCTTCTAGCTGTTACTGTTTAACTTGGTAATCCAGAATTTCAGAAGTTCCCCCCTCCTTCAAAATTTCTGTCTGCGCACCCAGGAAGTCTCAGTAACCCTGGAAGAGCAATTCCAAATCAAACCTTTTTCAGAACCTCACATCTAAACTGAATAATGGCTATTGACAGACCCTTATTTAAATAATACTGTAACCACGAATAAATAAGATTTGAGCAATGAATAATAATAATTTCCGAATTCAGAAGGGAATCTGAATGATAGCTCATTATTAAACACTTTAATTTTAGTCTTTGAATACAAATATGGGCCATTCCTGAGATAGGTATCTTTATGCATAAGTTATCTATATCTTAACCATGGCCAAAGTTAACCTCACACATTATTGTTCAAAGGATTAAAGGAGGAGCGCTTTAAAAACTTGGGTTTGGCATTTCAATACTTGCTAAGTCAATATTACTTTTTCTATTGTAATCACATTGATCCTATTATTGCAGGACGCTCCCTTTAATCAAAATAAAAATTTGGGCTTCTACTTGTCAAGAATTGCCCAGTGATAATCTAGTGATTATATTGTACATATCTTTGGCCAGGCATAATAAAGTAAATTTTGTGAATGTCTTCTATTGTGCTTTTGTTTTATTTATCTATATATCAAACATGGCCCGGGCACTATGTTCTTCCAAAAGTTTTCAGTAGATAAAATTTTTTATATAAGCGGCCTTGTCACATCATAAAGCCCTTTATTAGCTCATAGAAGATTAATATTATTCAAAATTCTTTAGAAATACTTGACATTGTGTTATCTTTAGTGCACAGAGCACGCTGTTCCTGAGTAGAACGGAACAAAAGAAGTTTTTTGTAATGTTTGGCGCACGTCTGTCACACTTAATTTGTGTTTTTTTTCTCTCTAATGTTGTCTTGTTCATCTTTCTCTTCTTATGTCTTTGTTCAAATATATTTAAAACCACTGTATTTTTATTATTATATGTGCTTCAGCGGTGTGTTTTCCAAAACTTATGTACATACTTATAAAAAAAATTTTACCTTTGAAACCGCAATGTCTAAAGACTATTTTACTGTATTTTTTTTCAATGTACATACTTATCAAAAAATTTTTTGTAGTAGAACACACTATTATGGCTATACACAGAAGCATTAGCAGCTCTTAAGTTATTACTTATCGATCTTGATCGGTAAGTATGTTGATAGATATTTGTTTGCTTTTCTGTTAGATGCACGCGATATCTCACGAAAGCGAGGTTGAATCTGCTCCAAATGTTGCATGTGCATTCATCATATCTCGGACCAGAAGCCTATTGATTTTGGATGAATTATGTCGTATAATTAACGAGTTATTAATTAATTAGTGATGGAACACGCGGTGTCACTATAGAATCATGAATCGAAACTGCAGTTTCGATCGATAAGTCTTCGGTCTCCAACCAATATTCTCGTTTTAAACGCTCTGCATTATATACCAGAGCCCCAGATAGCTTCTGTTTTTCTATATCAATATGTCAGTAGCGGTAAATGCCAGCAGCCCGCTGCTTACAATATCTAAAAAGGGTGCTCCAGAAGTATCAGCACCAAGATGTCGCACAACCTGAATCCTAACCGGTACACACATTCTATGTTCAGGTTGTGCGCCATCGTGGTGCGCATACTTCTGGAGGTCCCTAAAAAGTTTATTCTCAAATAATCTATCGTAACTACCATATACACCGAATAACGGGCTAAAATATTTTTTCTAGATCATTAAATTTCATCTTTGCCTGCAAAGTCGGACAAATTTGTTCCAAGTACACCATTATAGTTTGAACTAAATGACCTTAAAATGTTTTTCCTTCATAATGTATGTATATAGTGGGGTGCTCCTGAAGTGGGCATCCCAGGATGTCCGACACCGGAATGTAGTATGTGTACCAGGTTAGGATTAGGCCATAATTTTATTCCAATTTTTCTTATTTTAGTTCTGTTACGTGTTCGGGGACTAGAACCCTAACCTGGTACACATACTACATTCCTGTCTGCGTCATCTTGGTGCACATACTTCAGGAGTACCCTTAGTGAAATGAAAATTGATATACCGGTAGCTAATAGCTATGGTCTGAATTAGATGACCTTAAAATGTCTTTCCTTCACAATGTATTTACCAGTACTTACTTAGTTGACCGATAAATGATATTTTTTTCACCCCTTGTAATGGATAGGATAGGATTTACATATTTATCCCGGGGGAGAGGAAAGCCGATAATACGGCTTATCCATATCGACACCTCAAAACCAAACAGTGCTAAGTCCACTTTTCCAAAAAATGACATTTTTCAATTGCTGATTTTCCTGGACTTAGCTCTACATTTTGGTCTATTTGCCTTTTCTCTAGGTGCTCTAGATCTCAAGACAGCTATGGACATAAACCTGCTTTTTTTAGGGCATTTGAGAACTAAACAGAGCTGTGTCTACTATAGTGGACTTAGCTCTGGATAACTGCATTGTAAGTTGGGGCTAAGTCCGTTTTTTGGACATAGCTCCTCTCAAAAAATATAATACAAAGCGCTAAGTCCGTTTTTTGGACATAGCTCCTCTCAAAAAATATAATACAAAGCGCTAAGTCCATACCAGCCTCTATAATAACATAATGAAGGGGCCCTAAGTCCAATAAAATTGTTTCTGGTCCAGAAAATTGAGAGCCAAAAAGGGTTAAGTCCAAAAAAAACCCCCCCAAAAAAAATTGGGGCGGAGCACAAGTTTTTTTATACCATCTAAATATGGCCTTCATTGTAACTTTGGTGGACCATAAAAACTAGACATCTTCGATGTAAGGTATTAGAGCAATAAAAAAAAGAAACAAAAAAAAAACGTTTTTTGCGTTTTTCTCAAAACTAGAAAAATGGACTTAGCCCAATTTGGATTTCATGCGTCGATATGGTGAACCACGGCCTCTCGTCCGGTTACCATTCCAAGTCGGGTATGGGATTAGATTTACTGTATTGTTTGTTTTCGGAAGCATGGACTTGGTGGTGGAGGAAGCCGTAACCGACCAGCGGTTACGTGAACCACCCAACGACGGCGAGGAGTCCAGCAATCCTCTCGCACATAACCATCCCTGCATGGGATTCGAACCTGCGAACCCACGCAGAGTAGTTAGAGGTGCGGTGGCGAGCGTATTCCTAACGCTTGGCCCGTTGAGCCACACTGCCGCGCCGATGTCCTCAAACATTTTCAACACACCATTGTATCTAAATGGCTTTTGTATTTTTGAAGCAAAAAATGAAACAAAAGTATGAAAATGAAAATATATTGCAACACTGAGGTGTTTTGTCAAGTTTAAATTATAAAAATAAAATGCATAAAAACATTGGCAAGATCTGGGATTAGAAACAGAAATTTAAACTACCGGTAAGTTTTAGAAGAACCTGAGTGTACATGAAGCATTTTCGAATATACTATTTCAGAATGCGTTTTGAATAGTAATTTATATGGCTTCCGTTCAATTTTTCATTGGTATAATATGATATGATAAAATTTGCTCGAAATTGGGATAGGAAAATCATATTAATACTTAGTATAAAAAATATGTATTACAGCTTACAGGTATATCAAATTTCGACCAATTGCCGAGTAAAATTTTGGTTTTTAAACCATTACTAGTCCCAAATACATCTTTTCATATTTTGTTTTCTATGAATTGCTGAAGCCAGAAATGTGTTATTTTAGAAAAAACTTTTTTATTCATAAAAACGCGTTCAGATCGAAAATGCGCTGTATTAAAAATCATACAAATATCAATATTATTTCAAACCAAGACTGTTGCCAAGTAAAGTTCTAGGGAACTAGGAATATACATTCCTAGTTCCATTTACATATCTTGGTTCTTTTTTCCATAAATTGCTGAAGCCAGAAAAGTGTTGTCTCCTTTTGAGGTAACACTAGATGGTGCTCTTTGAAGGGCTGCGGTCATTTCTGCTGGTAGATTTGTCGAGGTGTGGTCATAAATTACACTCAAACCTCGGACGCCGTTGGATCCATCGAAAAGGTTTTGGTAGAGAAGAACGATATGGTAGTTCCTGGAAATTAGATATATATTTAAATTTTAATGGTTCAGGTCTTTGAGAAAGACTATAGTCTATATACCCAAATAACTTATATCCCCGCATATATAAGCTGAGTTTAAAACTCAAAAAAAGTTGCCAAATTAAGGAGTCGGATTTTAATATGCGCATAACTCTAATCACGCTAAAAATTTTGCTCATACGCGCATAACTCAAGCGCATTAACAGTCATTTGCTGTGATAGGTGCATACAGCGTGTTATGATTTGTGGGGTCGACTAATATGTAGGGTCAACTAATATGTATTTTTTACTTATCGATCTTGATCGGTAAGTATATTGATAGGTATTTGTCTGTTAGACACTTTCGTATGTTACGCGATATCTCACGAAATTTGGCATTTGCATTCATCATATCTCGGGCCAGACCAGTATAATTAGCGAGTTATTAATTATTTAGTGATGGGACACACAGTGTCGCTGTGGAGTAAGCGGATGAATCGAAACCGCAGTTTCTGTTTTAGGGATCCCCTAACTTTCGATTGATAAGTCTTCGATCTCTGACCGTTATTCCCGTTTATGTTTTAAAAGGTTTTCGACCTTCAAATCACCCTCCCTCTTTTTCCTCTGCTCTATAGTGCCTTCTTAAGCAACGTTAGATATCAATGGCTTCTTGTTTAAGGCTTTGTTCAAAGCAAACAACACTTATAAGAGTAGTATAAAAAAAATACAAGTTTTTGTCCGAGCTTGTTAAAAACTTGGTTCTTGGGATGTATTGTGTGGAATGAGACTCCTTTGTTGGTACTCACGTAGTATGTGTACCAGGGCAAATACCCTTGTATATTTTATTGAGTTGTAAGATTATTTTACGTCATGTCATGAGTGAGGTTTAGTCCATGAGTCATTAGTATCAGCAATCTGATATTACCCTTATCTTACATTCCCTTCCCTTAGTTTAGTAATTTCAACATTTCCCCTGGACAGTTCTTTACATAATGTAACATATTGGCACATACACGTCTGGAGCGCTTTTGTTAGAAAATTTAAATTTGAGAAATTATTATTTACTGGTAATTTGTGGTCGTATCTCCTTCATCTGTTTGAGTCAGGTCCAGTCTGTTTCTTGGGTAATCAGTTGAGGTTGATGAAATGATGGTCACTTTCTGAAGTCCGTAGATGACGACAAAATCTGCCATGGACGGTGAGAAATCTTGTGTGCATTTGTCCATGGTGATTTCATTGATGATAGAATATCGGAGAACATCTGTGTGATGTTATAAATAAAGTATTTTTATTATGTTTAATATTTTAATCATGGAAGCACAGTTGATGTTTTTATATTTATAAAGTTGAATAATCTGGAATTTATATTTTGTTTTTGTTTGGCTTTTCACAATTACTCAAACTTATATAAACTGAATGAATGAAAGAGCATTTTTTTTATACATACCAAAATTGGGGATTTTATATGTTTATAAAGTTGAATGTTTTGCATTTCTGATCCATTTAATGTTTTCAATACCTACGTATATATAGAAGGTTTCGAAAATTTAAATGGATTCATTTTTTCCAATTATTTGCTGCAGACTGCCTCAACCTCCTTAAATATTTTCTACACCCTGAAAGCGTCGCTTTCAATTTCAAAATGATATTTTGTCCAAAACAATCATTTGAAAATATTAGAAAATAATATTAATTTAATTTTGGGAGTATGCGAATATTTGACTATATGCAGTTTAGTTGTTTTCGACGATAGATTCTTATTATCTTATACTTCTATTTTTAAACAACGTGCACTTTTTTAATGCTTTGAAAATTAATAGAATCGAACCGGGTTTGTTCAAACCTCACTGGCCCGTTTTTTTGTTTCATATAATATAATGGTAAGCCTACTCATACCCAATAGTAGATTAGAAGCCGAAGTGCCATCGCAACATACGATCAGTTGATCAAAATTGTAAGGCTGTGTGTTTGAACTTTCTGCGTTCGCTATGACCTCACTAAGTTGGGCTGTTGTGAGTTGCTCAGTCACAGGACAAATCCCAGGCACGAAAGCTTCAAATGCGAGTAACTGGCAAGTCTGAATGAAATTTTATAGTGTTTATTGGGTGCTCCCAAAGTATGCGAACCAAGATGGCGGACATCGGAACGTAACATGGGTAACAGGTTAGGGTTAGGCGATAATTTTTTTCCAATTTTTCTTATTTTAGTCCTATTATCAGTTCGAAGACTAGCCAAGAGCCTCCCGTAGTATTTATACCTGAAATTATGGCCTAACCCTAACCTAGTATACATATACATTCCGATGTCCGCCATCTTGGTTCGCATACTTTGGGAGCCCCGTTTATTGCATAGTCAGGTAACAGTGACGGGATTTTCATATTCATCTCAGTCGAGAGGAAATGCGATAAGACGACTTGATCATATTTCATCCCCCCGTCCGGTTACCAGTCTATGTCGGGTATGGGTTTAGTTAGTCATTTATTTGTTTCTGATGCATGGACTTCATGGTGGAGTAATTCGTAATCGACAGACGGTTACATGAATCACTCTGCGGCGGCCTTACAAAACATTTTCACAAGGATTCCTTTAACTACTAAAATTTTCATAACGACTCGACCAAAAGGATTAAAAACCACTGATAAGGAAGTTGCCAAAGTCCCACTTTTTTTTATCTCACTAGAGTGGTTCTTAAACTTTTTAAGCCACGTCCTCTTTTTAGAATTTGTCAAGTCTCGCGCCCCCACCTCACCTAGCTAACAATCAGCTACAAATAACAGATAGTAAGGTGAAGGTATCCAGTATGTTTTATTCAAGCAACATGTAGATGGAACGTGAATATCCGAAATAAAGAAATATAAATATCTAAAATAGGGCAGGAATGTCAAATCCAACAAATATGGGGGCTCCCGAAGTATGCGAACCAAGATGGCGGACATCGGAATGTAATATGTGTACTAGGTTAGGGTTAGGCCATAATTTTAGGTATAAATACTACAGGAGGCTCTTGGCTAGTCTTCGAACTGATAATAGGACTAAAATAAGGAAAATTGGAAAAAAATTATCGCCTAACCCTAACCTGTTACGTTCCGATGTCCGCCATCTTGGTTCGCATACTTCGGGAGCCCCCAAATATTTTTATTTTTAGTTAGCTTTACGGCCCCTCAAAAATATGTCTACCCCCCCTTGTGAGGCACGCCCACCATTTGAGAACCACCGTAATAGTTTGATATTTTCACTATGAAGATCATTTATTACTTACATTACATCCAGCGAATTTAATTCCATCTGCTTCTATTGCAAGAATGATCTGATCCCCGGTCACAAGGACGAGTCCACTGAGTGAGAGAAGTAGGAAACATAAATTCATAACTATGTTATTGATTAAATTCTAAATATGATGTTTATTGATTCAGATTCTGCAGGACTAACTACTTCAATCCTTTTTCTATGCTCTTGTGTTGATGGATCCGTATGCATATAATGCAAGGATGCTGTAGCAAGAGTAAAGATAACTATCTTAAGTGATTTAAGAGTCTTGCTATACACTAACACGAATATATCTCTGTAACGTTTTGTCTGAACTATACATTGAACTATGTATGTCTGAGGAAGTTTGACCTTGGTCTAACGAAACGTTACAGAAATATTTTGTGTTAGTGTGCAGCAAGACACTCTGGAATCATGTAGGTATGATATTTATTATGTATAATACATACCCCAAGTTGTGCATCATGTTATTTAAATTAATAAAGTTTAATATTTCCCTCTATTCATTATTGACTTATTACCAATTAAAATGATTTCCTCTATTTTTCAAATTATAAATTTCAAATTGTAACTATATATAAACTTATTTTTCATTGTATTTTCATAATTCTGCCGAAGTAATTTACATTGGTTTCTCAGATTTTTATACAGAATGTCTTATACCAGGGTTTCCCATACTTTTCTGGGCTATGAACCACTGTTTGTGAGTCTTAATTTTGACGGACTTTCATATGCCTAACCAAAGAGACTATATGAAACACTGAAAGTCGGACTCAATACATACTAAAGTTGAATACTTACAGGCTAACGGCAATTCGATAAGATTATGATCTATTTGTATCTGTTTCGGACTCTTTTCATATCGTTAAGGACCCTTTGCAATCATCACGGATCTAATAAAACTCACGAAAGTCGGACTCATGACATACTAACGTTGAATACTTACAGGCTAACGGCAATTCGATAAGATTATGATCTATTTCGGACTCTTTTCATATCGTTAAGGACCCTCAGTGCAGTCATCACAGATCTAATAAAACTCACGAAAGTCGGACTCATGACATACTGTTGTTGAATACTTAGAGGCTAACGGCAATTCGATAAGATTATGATCTATTTCGGACTCTTTTCATATCGTTAAGGACCCTTTGCAGTCATCACGGATCTAATAAAACTCACGAAAGTCGGACTCATGACATACTAACGTTGAATACTTACAGGCTAACGGCAATTCGATAAGATTATGATCTATTTCGGACTCTTTTCATATCGTTAAGGACCCTCAGTGCAGTCATCACTGACTCCATTGGGTCCACGGATTCCAGTTTTGGAAACCCTGCCTTACAACAACGCCTACAAAATATCCTTCAAATGCACTCGCACTATTCATAAAAATTATATTCCTGTACCATGCTGCGACGCTTATTTCTAAATAGTGTGTTACTGCCTGATAAAAATTTCTCTCAACCTGTGTTTACCTATAAACTAATTATCTTGTCCCACGTCAGAAACGCTCATCATTTTCCCCCAAGAATTTTGAGTATTATATGAATTTTGAAAATTATTTTTTCCTTGTTCAGTTTTTTTTGTCTCGCATCTTGTTTATAATTTTTTATTCTCACTTTTGATATTCAACCATTGCGGGAGGTTTATCCACAATATTCAAAAATCAATTTAGGAATTTAGGTTTTTTATATCAAAGTTGTTTAATATTGAACTATTGCCTAAATCAGCATATTGCAAAGCTGCTCGTCTAGATCAGGGTTTCCCAAACTTTTATTGTTGTGACTTCTTCCAATAAATCAAAATTGTCGGTGACCCTGTCCACATTCAAACCCGCAGTTTGGGGAAGCTCTGGTCTCAATCATTTTACAATGTCCATATTAGAATACTTTCATCAAAATTCAAATTTAAATTCATAAAATTTGACAGAAACCAAATGAAACATAAAAATTTTAATATCAAAGCAATAATTTTGATATCGCAAAGTCTTATTAAAAATGTAAAATGTTATCTTTGTAATCTCGCTTATATAGAACTATGTATCCTGTCTACATGAACCCAAGCGAGCAAAAATCCCAAACACTTCAGTTTCAACCCCAATATATAACAGTAATTGTGATATCGCGAACTCTTATTAATAACATAGAACCTTATCTTTAAATTTTGCTGAATTCCAAAATCTTTGTTCTTCCATAAAGCCATGTATCCTTTATACGTGGACCCGAGCCACCAATAATCCAAAACACTTTTGTATCATTACCCACATTATACCATCATCACAAATTAATATCAGAGCGGTAATTTTGATATCACAAGCTCTCATTAAAAACGTAAACTGTTATCTTTAAATTATGCCAAATTCCAGAATCTATTTTCTTCCAAGGAGCAATGTGTTCCGTCCACACAAACGCGAGCGAATAAAAATCCAATACATTAATGTATCATCACCCATTCTATACCTATTCGGAGACATCAATCATTTTCACACCTTCTTTCAAAGATCATTTTAAAACAATCAGATCGTTTTATCCTGTTACACGTTATTTCACACCTTTTCATTGTTGTCATGATGTAGGGAGTAATTCGATACTTATCTGAAGACTTATTTTTAAAGTGTTTGTCATGTAACAATTGTTGATTGTGAGGTAATAATATAAAATGAAACTGTTTTTCATCGATTCATCTTAAGTTCTTGATCGGCCCGTCTAAACTAACACCATGCTGTGGTGTTCAGTAAACATTTCAAAAAAATTATTTCTTTACATCTTAACATTTTGTTGATCGCCCATAATGTTAATCAGAGATTGAGTCGTTTACTTATCAAAAATTAACTTATCACTTATTTTAAATATACTACACGTTTACTCATTTTAAATACAAGTCAACAAATACATCCGAGTCATTAAATAAAGTAATTTTAATTTACTCAGCAACATTAATCAGCAAATAACAATATGTTTATTTTTATAAATTTATTGTGGGGCTCCATAAATAATAGTCAACCTCTTCAATGGTTCCATAAAACCAAGAGTTTGAGAACCCCCTGATATAGAGGGTTAATTATTTTTAATTTGTGTTCTGTTTTTATCCTAATTGTTTTATAAGCTCAGTGCTTATGGTCATTGATAGAATTTTTGTATGCACTTCTGAATGTCTGAAAAGGGTAAACTTTTTATGGTCATGTAACATGTCTATATAACGGCGCGGCGGTGTGGCTCAATGGGCTAAGCGTTAGGAATACGCTCGCCACCGCACCTCTAATTACTCTGCGTGGGTTCGCAGGTTCGAATCCCATACAGGGATGGTTATGTGCGAGAGGATTGCTGGACTCCTCGCCGTCGTTGGGTGGTTCACGTAACCGCTGGTCGGTTACGGCTTCCTCCACCACCAAGTCCATGCTTCCGAAAACAAACAATATAAGTAATCCCATACCCGACTTGGAATGGTAACCGGACGAGAGGCCGTGGTTCGCCATATGGATAAGCCGTCTTATCGGCTTTCCTCTCCCCCGGGATAAATATGTAAATCCTATCCTATCCTAACGACCCTTGTGCTAGAATTCCTTTCTATAAATTGCTGATAGTCTGAGGGTTAATTTTATTTCTACTGGTAATAATGGGTTAATTTTTTAACACATTATTTATTTATGAGATCATGTAGAAAGCTGAATACCCTTTTTATATTTAAACTTCAATTATAAACCTAATATTGACTTTAATCTGAACGTGACAGAGTACATGTGACCAGGTATGTATTATGAGATTAGTTCCTATGTCTATTGATGAATGAACCAGCAGTTGGGACTGTCTTTATAAGCAAGCAAGTTTAGCTTGGTGTATATATATACAGGGTGTCCATAAAGTCCCTTAACAATTTTAATTTTGTTATGAAGCCAGTTCTCAATATATCTTAACCGGTTTGTTGTTTTTTAATCAGTAATTGTTACTTCATTTAATACATCTGTGTATATGGTATCGTTAACTTCCGTTTGCAATTTAAAAAATTTTAAGACTTCATGGACACCCTAGATATAGATGGGTCTTACATAGGTTATTTGGAAAAACTCTTTCTATACACAGTTTAATGTGCTTTTTACTTCAAACAACACTCTAGCAGCAGTCACTTTATGTAGGGGTTGCTATATTTTTGGTTCATCATTGCCTGTGCAATTTATTACAACCTGATTGAGGTAGCATGCTAGGATTTTCAAGTTTCTTGCAGTAGATATCTCCTGACAAGTTTAGAGACACAGGACATGTGCTCAGGTATACGTTATGGGATTAGTTTCTATGTCGATTGATGAATGAACCAGCAGTTCTGATCGACTCTCAAAGCAAATTTGTTTGTTATATAGGCATATAGATTTGTGTGATATAGGCTATTTGAAGATGATTTTCTATACACCGTTTAATGTGCTTTTTACTTCGAACAACACTATGTTCTTTTAGCAGCAGCCACTTTGGATAGGGGTTACTATTTTATTGGAGGTAACAGGATCTTCCCCAATTTACTACACGCTGTGTGAGATGGAGCGCATTATTTTTAGCCTGCTACGATTCTTAAGTTTCTTGCATTAGATTCCTATAGACAAGTTTAGAGACACATGACATGGGGCCAGGTATGTATTATGGGTACAGTTCTACTTTACATAACCTAATTTATTACATGCTTTGCAAGGTGGTAGGCATGGAATTTGGTACTCTCGAAGTATGTGTACCAGGGTTAGGGTTAGGCCATAATTTTATTCTGATTATCCTTATTTTAGATCTATTACGAGTTCGGGGAATGTCTGTGTTAGCCAAGTGAATATACCCCTGCCAATAGTAATCAGTCCCTTTACACAACTTGATGTAAAGTAGGCAAACAAAATTAGTTACCTCCATATTGGTACACACACTTCTGGAGCGCCTGAAATTTCACTGTTAAATGTTTTATAGCAAGTTTAGCTTGTTTTGTATCGATATAGATAGGTCTTACATAGGCTTTGTGGAGATTATTTGAATACTATTTTTCATATGCCGGTTTTATCACTTTACTGGAAATAAACATACAAAAAGTTCTTTATGAGAGTACATCATTAATCTGTTCAATCTACTTTGGTTGAAAATGGCTTCTGTAAACGTCTCTTTCATTCAATTATCAAACTAACATATTTTTATTTTATACAGGTGTTTAACTTAAATGTAGGAGTATCATTTATTAGCATAATTCAATGTTAATGTAGTGAATACATCAGAGTTGTTACTGTGGTGCTTGGAGTAACTCAACACATCAACCTGGAAAGATGTCAACCAAGTTCACAAAGGTTGGTAAACAGACTTGTAGTGTTTATTTATTATTCATAAATAAAGCAACCACACAAATTATACAAGTTGAAAAGTATATCACTGTAAATCCAGCAAGAGACATGTTAGCGCGACCAGCTTTATTCGAATGTTCTTCAAGGATGTCCCCAACGTGCTTGACAATGATATCATAGCTCTTGATCAACATAGACCGGCAGTTCACCAACATAATAAGACCTACTGCGTAAAATTTGCGTAACCCTTTCATTTTTTAAAATAACAAATTTTATCAAAAAAAAAAAAAATTTCAAAAAAAAGGATAATCAACCATATTCAATTATGGTGAATCCGTTTATAACTTTGCTTTGTTTCAATTTCCCAGGGAACTCTTGTGTGGGTGAAGCACCCAGTGGAAGCATGGAAACCAGCAACTGTTGGGGAGGTTTTATCGAAAGGAAAAATCAAAATTTTTTATTCAGATGGGAGTGAAGAGATTATTAAGTCATCGGTCAGTAGTTCTATATCATTAGGACATTTACCAAGGCTTTGTTATTAGTTTTATGTGTCTGTGATATCGAGATGACATAAATTGGAATCCCGCTATTCTGAATATGGCTCGTTATCGCGCAACCCTGCTAATAATTTAAAAATACTAACTTCCTATCTACTTATTCAGTATTTCAGATTCCGATTTTAAAAACCCTGGCTGCCCCCTCCATGTGTAGTCGAAGAGAAAGTAAATTTTTTCAGGTTCGAGTTCTGAAGGTTTAAGATTTAGAAGCGATTTGATTTTACTTTTGTCTTTGTCATCTTTCTGCAACGTTTTGTCATCAGAGCATTTCTTATTACATTTATTCGAATCTAAAATAAATAGAAAAAGGATAAGTAGTAGGTCTGGTAAAAACCCAATCAATATCTCAATTGTTTCACACTTTTTTTCACAGTCTGGCAACCCCTTGCTTCGAATGATTCACTGTGAAGGAGACATAGAAGTGCAGAGAGTGGGAGAGAATGAAGATGAAGATTATCTATTCTCTGATGATTTGACAAAGATGTCACAACTTATTACACCAGCAGGTGAGAACGATATTCATGGAACCAAACTGAATATGGCGGTGATGGCCCAGCATAGCGGTTCTCGAACTTTTTGTTCAGCGGCGCACTTACACAAAAAATCCTGCTTTTGAATATAACTCAATTTTGTAATGGTCAATGTGTACTTTATGCCTTAAAGTTTGTAAACAGGAGGGCATATAGAAATAAAGGCAAAGTGTCAACTCTTCCTACTCATCTCTGCCTGATTTTTTTTTGAAATACTAAAAAATTACTTATGTTTGATAAACTCGGTTCAGCACATGAATGAACTGCAGCTCGTGAAATTGCAGCAAGACGTGTCTATCTCTGTTGTTACATAACAATAGAGGCAGATTCTTTGGGAACCGTTGGCCTAGCAGTTAAAAATCGACTGCGCTTGTCGTCTATGTTTAAATTTCATTTGAACCACCTTACCAAGGGTGTAATAAATTGTGTAGGCAGTACCAAACTGGAAAGATAAAATTTTTCAAAAATATTTACATGTCAGCGGCCTTTTTATACAGGACACATTTACACTATATATGTCCTATAGTGTGAACATAATTGGTCATAAAAGTTCTCATACACCTCCTGCACGAGTTTTGAGACAAAAGGCTGCAGTTTGCTAATGGATTAAACCAACATGCTGTCTTTTCTCTCATGATGTTCCTGAATTTAACTGAATATGTTTTTTACATGTAGTGAACAATTAAAGTTTAAGAAGTGAATTCTGCATAACTAATGTTCTTAGAAAAAACTTTTTGCATCAGTGTTCACTATATGTGCACTTATAATTTCCTTAGAGTGAACACTGTTTGGATCAAATTTGCTTTTAATAACAATGCTGATTTTTCACAGTTCTCCATTCTCTACACAAATCATACAAAGGAGGCAGATATTACAGCAAACTTGGATCTGGAACTGTTCTTGCACTTAATCCTTTCAAAGATGTTCCAGGACTTTTTACTTTGAAGGTAAAATATAATTCAATAAATGATGTTACTGTTGTATGCTTTGACAAAGTTGTAGAGAGAGGTATCATGGTTGTGGAAGAAAAGGTTTGAGCGCCATTGATTGGATGTGTCTCGCAGTGTTTGGGTATATGCCTGTCATTGCACCTCTTAATAATGCCCTTGTTTGAATCATTAATTGTATGCCTCAACCGTGGTTGTGGCGAGAAATGTCATTGGCTCGATGGTTGGTGCATTGTGTTAAACGTTAGAAATACACTTGCTGGATTTCTCGCATTTTCAATGTGGTTCATGTAACCACCATAATTAATAATTGATATTAATAAGTTTTTTGGACATCTTCGATCTCAATACCCTTTCAATCTTCTTCAGACAATCCAATCCTACCATTCTGTATCATTATCCGAACTCCAACAATTACCAGCCCATGTCTATGCAGCAGCACAAAGTGCCCTTGTCTCTCTCCGAGCTTCCGTAGGAAAAGTCAACCAATCGATTATTGTGAGTGGAGAGAGTGGCGCAGGAAAGGTGAGATTATCTAAGGTTCTCAGACTAAATTCATGATGCTATTACTTTTTATTATTTAATACCTAGGAGTAACTCATATTCAAACCAGTGGTTCTCAAATAATCATGATCTGCGGCCTTCTAAAGACGGCCGGCTGGAAAACTGCACTGTGTTGCTGCTCGATATTCAGTACTGGTTTCCAGCATCTCCATCCACTCTGTAAATACTATCCCTATCTTATTCTGCTCGTATTTGTATGTTGTGTATTTTCAGTATTGGTGGAAAAATAAATTACTGATTACTGTGTCCCTTAAAGATGGCCGAGTGTCCAATTCAAGACACCCTTCTTAATCATCAGTTATTTAAGCTCCATGTTTAAAATTGAAAAGTCAATAAACCGAAGTGAAATAATAAATACATTACAGTCAAATAATTGAACGAATCATAGTTACCGTAATTTACTTTAAATTATTGAAAGCGGCCACCCCCATGGATGATGGTCCGATTTGAGAAACCCAATTTAAACTAAAAACCAAAATTATGGAATTAGAACACTCTAAAAAACAATTTTCCCAATTGGTGTAACATTTTGCTAATATTGTTCTCAATTTTGATACTAAAATCTTAACATGAAAATTCTGTTTAAATGTATTTGGCAAAAAAATACAAAGAATACCTAGTTTTTTTGTTTCTTTTCCAGACTTGGACAGTTAGATGCTTAATGAGATATCTTGCCGAAGTTGGTATCGAATATAAGCGTCGATTATCGAGCACCGACATGAGTTCGACACCTTTGAAAGGATTTCACGTCACCCCAATCCGAGCTTCGATGAAAACCACTATTTACGAAGTCAGCCATGGCCACGGAAAACATTCAGTGACTCATAGCTCCCCTAGTGGCGATCCAAAACTACCAAACGGTTATTTGAATGATAAAGAAGAGGAGAAGGTTATCATGACAACTAATAACGATTCTATAGCGACCGATAGCATTTCCATGACAACAGATGATAACATTTCTACGGTAACTGATAGGAAACTATCATCTTCTTATGAAGAAATATTTGAAGATAACTTAAATTTGAACGTGAATAATAACAACGAAATAAAAGATCAAAATATTGATCCACAAGGTGGCGCTGGGGATAGTTTTGCGGCCCCGAAACAGTCCAAATTTGATGAAAATAAGAATTTAGGAAAAGTTCTCGACTTTGGAACGGAAGACGAAGAGTTGTTGAAAGACGAGGATGATGATATCTTAGAAGATATGGATGAAACTGTGGAAGGTGACAATTTTTATTTTGTCGGAATCAAAGATTTATTATTGACGAATAAAAAGAGATATTGCCCATATGAAATCGATTAATCTGATTTGGGGGACACTTATTTAGGAAAGGGTGTACCCAGGAATTTTCAAAAGGGTTGGGGGGTGACGTTCTGAAATTTCTAATCGCCAGGTTAGGCCATGCCAGCGGGTCCGGCCGGAGGCAGAAAAACATGAAATTTCAAGTCTTAAGGGTCTAAAAAGTTATCAAGCTACGCAAAATAGAAAATGCTGAAAAAAATTTAAAAAAATGCTTTTTTCACTTTCCAAAAGAAGGTTCTGACTTGTAAACTCTTCCTCTGGGTTCCTTTATTAGAGCATTGCTATCTTTTTTCAGAATGTATTCAATTCCGACTTTCTCTGATAATAACCATTTGTTTTCTTGTTGCAGACTTGAACACCAGTATCCAGATAGTTGATCGGATAGAACGAAGGATTTTACATTCAAATCCGATCCTGGAAGCATTCGGAAACGCTCATACATTGAGAAATGAAAACAGCAGCAGATTTGGGAAGTATATCCAATTGCAGTATGATAGGTGAGTTTCATTTGTTTCAATTGGTGACCGTACATTTGAACCCACGTACATTTGAACCCATGTGTATATCCACGGGTTCAATCTATATGCGGGTGCTAAAACCCATGGGTTAGGGTTAGTATGGGTTCAACTATCCGTAAAACAAACAAAAAATTCATAGGTACAATAGCATACAGGTGCAATTGTCATGGGTTCAAATGTAATGGAACCGTTTCAATTCATTGTCTTTTATGAACAAAAGCTGAGAAGTTTGGGTCGTACCTGGAATTTTAAATTCCCCAGTGATGAGTTAAAAATATTGCAAGCATCAATTTACTAAGCGTTTCTTACCATGTTGCCGACTCGGCAGTTTTCCAAAAATTTTCTATATATTCCAGATCAGGTACAATAGTTGGCGCTCAACTTCGAACTTATTTGCTTGAAAAAACTCGCGCCGTTCGCCACGATCCTGGTGAAAGAAGTTATCATATATTCTATCAAATGTTTCATGGAGCCACTGATGAAGAAAGAGATGAATGGAAATTACTTAAGTGCCCTTTCCCAGAAGGTAAATGATCTTCTTGTGTTGATAAGGGGGTACTCCCAAGGTATATGTACCAGTTTAGAATTGGGCAATAATTTTATTCCGATTTTCCTTAATTTAGTTCTATTACAAATTCGGGCACTGTCTGTGTTAGCTAAGTGAATACCCCCTGCCCATATGTTTCAGTCCCTTTACACAACTCGATGTAAAGTAAGCGAACAAAATTAGTTACCTCCATATTGGAACACACACGTATGATACAGAAAAATCTTTTACATTTCAAAGGAGGTTCTGACCCTCAAGGGTCTTCAAGATTGTGTATAATCATGTGATCGTTTTTGTGGTGACCGTACATTTGAACCACGTAAACCACGGCCTCTCTGCAGTTACCAGTCGAGCATGGATAAAGTTAACCAGTTACTCTCATCTGATTACTGTCACTCGCCGCCAAGTTATTTTTTTGAGAATTTGTGTCATGAAAAATTCCCTACTTTACTGATAAGTTGCGAACAATGTCAAGTCCATGCTTCTGAAAACGAATACCTCTCTAACCAATCTCATACCCTGGTGACCGTACATTTGAACCCACGTACATTTGAACCCATGTGTATATCCGCGGGTCCAATCTATATGCGGGTGCTAAAACCCATGGGGTTAGGGTTAGTATGGGTTCAAATACCCGCAAAACAAAAAAAAATTCTATAGGTGCAATAGTATGCGGTTGCAATTGTCGTGGGTTCAAATGTAATGGAACCCCTTTTTGTTACCACCCTATTCTGTGGATCTGAATAAATAGTTTTTTCTTGAAAACAAGTAGTAAGCTGGGGAAGTTAGTTATAAGCCATCAAAATCCCCAATTGGCCACAATGACAGAAACTTTTGATTTACATAATTTCAATATCGTTTTTCATTTATGTATTCAGATGGCAGGCCAAATCATGCCGAACCATCAAGCGCAGAGTTTGAAATGAAACAGAAATCAAATTTTCTTGAGACAAGATCATCAATGTTGAGGATAGGAATACCTACTCAAACACAAGAACTTATTTTTAAACTTTTGTCAGCTGTTTTGCACTTGAGACAGGTGAGAGCTCTTAATATCCTTGTCAGTACTGTCCCGTTACTACTCCTCCCAACGCTATTGAGGGGTTAAGGGAGTTTTACCCAGCATTGACTGGCTAACTAGAGACTAAACTGGCCACCTAAAAGTAATTGCCCGCCCCTGCTATACTGCGTGCCGTCTTGATGACTTTCAGTACTACATGTTTTTGCCCCACCCCTATGTTTAATGTTTCAACTTATTTAAATGTTTAGAATTTAATTTTTAATCACACTAGATATGTACTTGTATACGACTGCTCAAAACTTTAATAGAAATAAGTACTGAGTACAAATAAGACACTTCTGTTGTTTTCCCCACAAACTCTTGCTATCTCCAAATTTACTCATGAAGCTTGAATGTGCTCATCTGTTTAGTTGACCTTCGAAGGCTCAGATGACCTTCAGAACCCATGTACATTGGAGGAAGAGAATGAATTAAACAAATCAAGTCTTCAAACTGCAGCTGAGTTGTTGGGGGTTCATGAAGAGACTATAATGCAGGTATGAAATATTAATGTTCAGTCGTTCAGAGTATGTATTTAGTAATTATCTCCTTTTCTATATAGCACACTTATCCATGCCTCTCGCTCAGAGAAAGGCTACGATGGTGTGTACGCGCGGCGGTGCGATCTTTAGATCGGTAAGTATGTTGATAAGTATTTGTCTGTCTGTTAGATGCACGCGATATCTCACGAGGACCTGGTTGAATCTGCTCCAAATTTTGCATGTGCATTCATCATATCTCGGACCAGAAGCCTATTGATTTTGGATGAATTATGTCGTATAATTAGAGAGTTATTAATTAATTAGTGATGGGACGCGCGGCGTCACTATAGAGTAATGAATCGAAAGCGCAGTTTCGATCGATAAGTCTTCGGTCTCTGACCGATATTCTCGTTTAACCTTCGATGTCAAGTCTGGCGGTTAATTTTCTCCGTTGAATATTCCACCCTGACAAAATTTAACCATTGCCCAAGCTTTCAACAAAAGACTTTTGGTGGATTTTAGCACTCTTATTCTTGTTGAGTGCGGGCACTACTTACTTGTTAGATGTGTATTGTTCTTTTTGTTGGATGCGTGTACTCTTTTGCCTGCTGGGGGCTGGCACTCTTCTTATTGTTAAGAGCGGATACTCTTTTTTTTTGCACTACTAAAATAACCTTTACAATTTTTCATTACAGGTGATCACATTTAGAGAGATAACAGCACATAGCAATCGACGTAAAAGTGTTTTTCATCGGCCATCTACAGTCGAAGAATGTAACAGTCGTCGAGATTCATTAGTCAAACTCATCTATGAGATTTTATTTCACTGGATTGTTGAGAGAGTGGGTGACAGCGTATGTGCCCCGGATAATAAATGGTGCAACTTTATAGGTAAGTTTTTGTCTATTCATAAAAAGTATGTTCAAAATCGTTATTTGGATGGCCTGCCGTCTTGGTAGATTGGTTTGCCATTTAGACAGTAGATTGGAAATAGGATGATTATATGGTCTCGATCGAGATTTGAATGCTTCTTGCTTAAAAGACTATGGGCTGCTATATATGACAACAAGTTACAGATGGATATATGATCTAATTCAGGGTGGTCCGAGATTGGCAGCTCCGCGGGCCACAAAAGTGCCAAGAACTTCGCTCGTCCAACTTCGCTAGTTGCCTCAGCAAGCCATAACACTGGTCAATTCAGTGACATTAGTGAGGCAACAATATGTCAAAAGATTTTTTGGTTAATTTAATGACGAAACAACACGAAACGCACTTTTTTGATTCCTCTTCGAATGCGACGCGGGGCACATATAATGGAGTTGTGGGCCACATGTGGCCTGGGTTTGAACCACCCTGATCTAATTAGTTATCATTCGGAAGACATTCTCACTGCGTATTGGGTTATTGGGCTGCCGTACAGACGCAAATTGGGTTCGGGATAAATATATGGTCGCAAGGGCAGTATGAGTGGCTTACTCAATATAGGGCTCTTTGGGCTGCCATAAATACATCGATTTGGGAATAAGGATGGATATAAGGTCTCAATCGTCATTCGATGTCTTCAAATGTCTCCAGCCTAAATGGCGATAAATTTGCCAAGATGTGTGTTAAACTTTGATGCTCATAGCATAAGAGGAATAGAAACGCCGTTTTTGTTATGATTTTGTTAAAGGTTTATGTGATATACGTTCAACTCATTTTTTCAGCTTTTGAGATTATGCCCCTTTGAGTTATAGCCCTCCTATTATGATGTCACGTTTTTAAATTGGGTTCCCAGACGACAACATCTTAGGAATGTCACTGCTGGTACTGATAGCACTGTTCACTTGCCACATTCTTTTTGACCAGCCCACTTTATTATAATGTTCACAGGACTTTATCCCTGGGTACCGTAAATTATTGGCCTATATTAATCAAGGATTATATTTTTCAGGTCTTCTTGATGTTTATGGCTTCGAAAGTTTTGAAAACAACAGTCTGGAACAATTATGCATTAATTATGCAAATGAGAAATTGCAACAACATTTTGTTTCAAGTTTCTTGAGAGAGCAGCAGGTAAAAGCTTTTGTTTATTTATACTCTGTTCTGGGATGTCCAAAATGCATTGATTCGCCATTAATTACATTTAATATTATTCCTGATATCGAGAATAATTTAGATTAGTTTCATTTGAAAAATTATTTACATTTGAAAGTCTAACAGTCTAACACAGTAGTTTCCAAACCGCGGCCTGTGGGCAAATTCGGTCCGCATGACGCCGAATTCCATTGAAATAGTTTAACACTTTATGTTTTCCTCTTTCTGCGTTCTAGATACCATTAAATGTTACGTCATTATCACAATTTAAGCTTGTGTGTATTCGTGACAATTCAATTATACCGGTATCTTACTTATACAGGGTGTCCAAAAAGTTCCGCTCGATTTAATAGCATTACCAATTGCAAATTTGAATAAATTTTGTTGTGTGATAAATGGGGACTACAACATTCAACTTCTATAACATCCAATTAGAAACAGGTTGACTATAAATCTTTTATGAAATTGAAACAAAAATGACATTTGATAATAAAGACTTTACAATCGGGCGAAACTTTTTGGACACACTATACCGGTATGGTTATCGGCCCCTTGCCGGGAATCGCTCTCGTCTTGCGAATATCTTTCCGGTCAATCACCTTTGGTAACCACTAGTCTGAAATACAAAAATAACAGAAAGTATGACTCTATAATTCAGTGTTAAAATAATTTTATTATAACTCATTTGTTACTCAAGAGTCAGAACTGAGTTTCGTTCACTTCTGAGGAGGCAAACATTTGTGTCTCTGCTCTGGTAAACTCTCCTTAAGAATAGCAAAAGTAAATAAGTATTAATAAATAGTTTTGCCTTGCATAATTTGCTCATCAGTTAGTTTTATTTTATTCACTTATAGTATAGCAAAATGTTTATATTTGGGTATTTCCGAATAATATTACTGCAACCAAAACCGTAATTTCATTTTATAATTCCTAAGCACTCTCAAACAGTCTTGTTCTTAATATACTTTACAGGAAGAATACACAGCAGAAGGTGTTGCATGGACTCCTTGTGATTTGACTGACAACGTGGATTGCTTACTTGCATTGGAGTCACCAAGAAATAGTTTGTTCTCTTTGTTAAATGAGGTAAGTAATGAGTAGAGATAGACAATTTTGTTGACTGAAATTTCAAGTTATTGTGACTAGTGAAGGTATATATTGATAGTATAAAATAAACATCAAAATTATAAAAGTCATTTAATAAAAGGAGACCTTCACATGTCCAAAATGGGGCCAATGATCCAAAATGAATAATTAATTAGGAGTGTTCCGAATCAAAAAAATCAAAAGGTCCGCTTTTGGATCGCGGTCCGCCAATTGAGTAGCCCTGCTCTAGACAACAGTCATGGATGCAACAGATCCCATGTTTTCAGAAAAACCAGAATCTTAATATTACTTTTCTTTACATTACTTTTTCCTAAAACAAGGGTCTGCCCACCTATCTTTTTTTGGATTTTTCTCAAAGCAAGATGACATGCACTGACTCGAAAGCAGAGACTCTCAATCATCTCAGGGCAAAGCTGTGGAAGAATACTGAAATTATATAGAACTATGGTGGCATAGATATTCATGGTGGTGCATCATACACCTAGGAGACTTATCTCTGAGCAAAGCTTGGGGCGACTACTAAATGCCCAAAACTACCGAAATTATATAGGACCATAGGGGTGACCGTACATTTGAACCCATGCGTATATCCACGGGTTCAATCTATATGCGGGTGCTAAAACCCATGGGTTAGGGTTAGTATGGTTTTAAATATCCGTGGAACAAAAAAAATTCCATAGGTGCAATAGCATACAGGTGCAATTGTCATGGGTTCAAATGTACGTGGGTTCAAATGTAATGGAACCGATCATAGGTAGTGCAAGAACACACTGATATGTGCGGAGCTAATATTTTATTGAAAGGACTTATAAAGTTTTCTTTAATCATCACATAATGAAAAATTATTATTTTATTCCCCAGGAATGCAGATTAAACAGAGCCAGAGCTGGTGGGCAATTGAAGAGTCGTGTTGAGTCGATGTTTCATAAAAACAAATACATCATTCAACCAAGAATTTCTACGCAAGCTCCAAGCTTCTCTGTTGTTCATTATGCTGGGCAAGTTTCATATAAGACTGAAGACCTAATTGAGAAGAATAAGGTAATTTGGACATTTTTCAGTTAACATCCCTCACTAATAAAAACTTGAATAGAATAGTTGAATTTTTTTTTGCCTGGTCTTTGCTGGTGGCGTCAAAAAGAGCTAATTTAAAAAGCACTTTACTACACAAAACTCAGAGATTGCATTAAAATAAACACGATTCACAGAAACTGGAAGGAAACAAGCAGATATGGCACACGGTGAGCTGGTTTCAGCAACTTTAAAAATATGCCGTAGGACAAATGATTTGTGAATTTCCCTATCTAAACAAATATTTTTTCATCTCATACAGGGTGCTATTAAATTCATTTTTTCCCCAACAGGATGAAATTCCAAATGAGATTACGCAACTTCTTGCTTCCAGTGGAAACAAATTTGTCTTCGACCTTTTCAACCAAGGTCAAACAAGATTCGAAGATTCTGAACAGACAGATCAAGAATCTTCTAAGCAAGGAAAACATAGGCCAACTGTGTTGACTAGGTTTAAGGTAAGTTTTTGTATGATGCTTATTCATGTGTTTTTTTCTGAACAGGGACCTGTGTAGGCATGCACTGCTATCTAACTCTAGTATAAGAGCTGTTACTTTTTAAAGCAGCGCTTCCCAACAACCTTTTTCAGTTTGCCGCCCATTTCTATTGCTATTATTTTTTTGCGACTCCAAATGATATGTTAATATATGAGAAAAGAAACAATGCATCCCCATGCAATTTACCATCAATGCAAAACTAGATCTTGCATGTTGGATATAATCAAATCAAATGTAGGCTTAATAGGAGACAAGCTCACACGCAATCTAGCAGGGGGTTTTCATGTGCGTACTGAAACGTATAATGCGACACAACGCATAATTCTAATTTTTACATTGTTTCATAATTGTTGCATAATGATGATTCCACAATTTCCTGATGTAATCATAGACCTTACGTAACATTTCTTCAGTATCATGGGGTTTTAAAACAAGTTATGTAGCTAGTGATCAGTGGTGGGATTCAGCCGGTTCGCACCGGTTCTATAGAACCGTCTCACGGAATTTCACGAGATTAGCGAACCGGTTATCATTACTGGTTACTCGCAATGACTTTTTGTAACAGAACCGGCCGAAAAATATGACTTTTGTGATGGAACCGGCTGACAAAAATTTGAATCCCACCAATGCCTGTGATGTCAGCATACTTTAATGTAAAGCTTTAAATACCAGGCTAATGTGCCCGAAATAGTAAATAGTGTTAACCTTCTATAATTTGTAAATGCCCATAGCAGTAATGTTTTTGGGTACTCCGGTGGTGTGTGTACCAGGTTAGGATTAAGCCAGAATTTTAATCCCATTTTTTTTATTTAAGTTCTATTACGAGTTCGGGGACTGTCTGTGTTAGCCAATTGAATATATCCCGCCCATAATAATCAGTCCCTTTACACAACTTGATGCAAAGTGGGCCTCCATATTGGTACACACTTTTGGAGAGACACCAAAGTTGCTCTAATAACCCACCAACATCTGATTAACCAAATCAAGAGCGCACATGGCCACTTCACAATTTCATATAACCCTTACCTAGCAAAATTCACCACTTTTTCTTTTTTTAGAAATCTCTTGACGATTTGCTTGACACTCTCGGATCAACGGATTGTCATTACATCAGATGTATCAAACCAAATAAGCAATCTGTCCCTGATGTGTTCGATGCAAAATTTGTGAGTATTAAATTGTATATTCACAACCATTTTTTATGTTAACAACCCCTAAGTCTTAAAACACTCAACTTTAATGACTAACTCTATGGTAGACTGAACCCTCCATCCCCTGGGGAGTGTTAAGTAGTTTTCAAGGAGGGGGGAAGGGGGCAACATATCAAAAAGCTTGAAAAATGCAAGGCTTGGTATTCTCAGCCTAACACCACTAAGATAATGGAATGTAATAAAATTTAATTACTGTATTTGCTCGTTTTGTAGCCCGGGCCCATATTTTTTTAACCATGAACTCACTAACCGGGCCCTTATTCAAACCAACCCTTATTCAATTCACATATAGATAAGATCGATCGTTACAATAATTAATATATTGTCATTTCCAGTTCTCAAGTATGATTTAAACGAAAATAACGAAAATTTTGACTTTTCCTACGCACCGCAGGTACAAATCAGCGAAAGAAGAAAAGTTTTGTGCCATGTCGCGTGACGCCCAGTTTGAGAACCACGGTGTTACGTAATCTATGCTATCTCTTATGTGCTTGGACGCCTAAGGTGTGAGTGTTATCTACCAGCGCTTAAAATTCAACAGCGTTGTGACAAAAGCGCTTCTTATTTCCTATTGTTTTCTACCACTGAAAAATCAGCTTTTACATCGGGCGGGTATTCAAGCACCGGCCCTTATTTATTTTAATGTTCTGTCCACACGGGCGTTCATTCAAACGGGCCCTCAATCAAGTTCGGGCGGTAAAACGAGCATATACGGTATTTTTGGACTTTTGCCATTGCCTCAAAACCAGTGGATTAACTATATATCTGCATAGTTTCAGGCGCTTTCTCAGCAGTCGCTCAGGGATGTTCTGTTTACTTCTGATTAAGCCTTCCAGCAAATCTTACAAAAAAAAAATACCTCCAACTTTATTCATTGTTCATGCCAATTTCCAATTTTATTAGGTCCTCAGTCAGCTAGAAGCATGTGGTGTTGTTGAAACAATAAGAGTCTGCGCTCCTGCTCATCCCAATAAATTATCCTACAATGAATTCCTGGGAAGATATGGATTTTTACTACGAAGAAATGACATGAATGCAGAGAATGGTACTGAGATTGTAAAAGGTAAATATAGTGTCTCGCCTTTGGGTTATCTTACTAAGGTTTGCCGTAAGCAACACAATGGTATTTGCAATATATTAATAAGGGCTTCAACTCAGTAAACCGAAACTTGAAAAAGCTGTTTTGGGGATATGAGAAATAGGTTTATTTTTGATTTTCAAACTCTTGTCACTTTTCATTGACATACTTTGGTTGATATTGCTTCAACCTATGATTAGAAAATCACAGACTGGGTTATTATTATTGATGTTGACATTTCATAACAAGGAGCCAAATTTAATGAATAAAAAAAACTGATTCAAATATTTAGCTATCCACATCACTATAAATTTCCTTTATTACTTATCAATTTTAATCGGTAAGTAGTTTGATAGGTATTTGTCTGTCTTTATGTCTGTTAGATGCACGCGATATCTCACGAAAGCGAGATTGAATCTGCTCCAGATTTTGCATGTGCATTCATCTTATCTCGTACCAGAAGCCTATTAATTTTGGGCGAATTATGTCGTATAATTAGCGAGTAATTAATTATTTAGTGATGGGACACAAGGTGTCACTATGGAGTAAGAGCGCTGTTTTGGGGGATCCCCTAACTTTCGATCGATAAGTCTTCGGTCTCTGACCGATATTCTCGTTCAGTCATTTGTACAGTATTTTGCAATACTTTCTACTCTTTAATATACACATATAAAGAATCCAGTTATTTTGGAACATATTCTAGAGCAAACTGCAACCCGCAAAAAAAAAAATTGTGCAGCCCCTGAAGAAGTGCCAATTTTAAATGGTGTGCCTGCGAAACGAGTTTTTAGCTTAGTTAATCTGATTCTTGCGAACTATTTTCGATCTTTTGCGTCGCGAAGCCTATACCAGTACCTGAGTGCCACTGTCATATTAGCATAACTAGTTAGCAAAATTCTGTTGGAAAATACACAATGTCATAAGAGCATGTTTCTAACTGGATTCGTTCAAAGTCGGTGCGGCTCGCGACTTTACGCTGTTGGAAAATACACAATGTCATAAAAGCATGTTTCGCACTGGATTCGTTCAAAGTCGGTGCGGCTCGCGACTTTACGCTGTTGGAAAATACACAATGTCATAAAAGCATGTTTCTCACTGGATTCGTTCAAAGTCGGTGCGGCTCGTGACTTTACGCTGTTGGAAAATACACAATGTCATAAAAGCATGTTTCTCACTGGATTCGTTCAAAGTCGGTGCGGCCCGCGACTTTACGCTGTTGGAAAATACACAATGTCATAAAAGCATGTTTCTCACTGGATTCCTTCAAAGTCGGTGCGGCCCGCGACTTTACGCTGTTGGAAAATACACAATGTCATCAAAGCATGTTTCTCACTGGATTCGTTCAAAGTCGGTGCGGCTCGTTACTTTACGCTGTTGGAAAATACACAATGTCATAAAAACATGTTTCTCACTGGATTCGTTCAAAGTCGGTGCTGCCTGCGACTTTACGCAGTTGGAAAATACACAATGTCATAAAAGCAAGTTTCTCACTGGATTCGTTCAAAGTCTGTGCGGCTCGTGACTTTACGCTGTTGGAAAATACACAATGTCATTAAAGCATGTTTCTCACTGGATTCGTTCAAAATCGGTGCTGCCCGCGACTTTACCCAGTTACTTGTATCTGGTCCTCCTGTAATACTGGTTGCATACCCCTGTTCTCGAGTAAACATAGCTTTTGTGCAGAGCGTCTTAGATTACGGATACTTTTGGGTACAATCATACACAAACAGAAGTTCAAGTGTTAAATTGGTTTTTTCATTTCCATATAATTAAGACATTTATGGGCTGTTTTCACCCTGTATATCGCATTGTGGGTACTCCCGTAGTATGTGTACCAGGTTAAGGATAGGCCATAATTTCATTCCGATTTTCCTTATTTTAGTTCTATTACGAGTTCGGGGACTGTTTGTGTGTTAGCCAGGTGAATATCCCTTGCTCACAGGCTTCCGTCCTTTTACGCAACTTGCTGTAAAGCAGGCGAACAAAATTAGTTACCGCCCTATTGGTACACATACTTCTCGAGTGCCTGATTTTGCACAGTTTTAATTACTAAGCTATATAATATAACATACATTTGTAAGTTGTAACATTTGTGTAAATCTTCAAATTTTAGAACCATCTCATAAGAAACGTCGACGAAGTATGACTAACATAGATTTACGTCGGGATGCTTGTGATCGAATATTAAAACAAATCAACAAAAATGAGAATGAAATTGAGAATGAGAAACCATTGCAGTATGGAAAAACGATGATATTTTTGTCATCAAAGTTGGTAAGTGGCCTAGTGAAGAGTTTTCCAACTGGGGGGTTCGTGACAACTGAACAGGGGGTCCACAACGATATGAAAAGAGTCTGGTTGATATTTAATGATTGATTTCAATAAAAAAATCTGTTGCATATTTTCGTTGAGCGATGCAGACGAATATCCATTGCTGTTAGAAAAGGCAATTAAAATTTGCTTGCCTTTTGCAACGACCTACATGCGTGAGGAACTCTGGTCTACTTGGTAGATTGTGGGACTTGACTATTTTGGCATTGATAATCTTGACTTTAAACACCCAAGATATAATGCAGTGATGTGCGACTTGCGACCTGCAGGCTAAACGAAGCACATGAGGGAAAATTGTGCAGTCCGTGGAGAAGTACCAATTTTGAATTATGTGCGGCCGCGAATGAGTTTTAATATACTTTAATTGGTGCTCCCGAAGTATGCGAACCAAGATGGCGGACATCGGAACGTAACAGGTTAGGGTTAGGCGATAATTTCTTTCGAATTTTCCTTATTTTAGTCCTATTATCAGTTTGAAGACTAGCCAAGAGCCTCCCGTAGTATTTATACCTAAAATTATGGCCTAACCCTAACCTAGTACACATATTACATTTCGATGTCTGCCATCTTGGTTCGCATACTTCGGGAGCCCCCTTTAGTCTGGGTTGTGCGAATAATTCCAACCCCTTGGCGTTGCAAAGCCTGCACATGAGTCCAATTTGTTATCTATGACGTTATAATGCCATAACAGCTAGCTTGTGCGGAGCGAATAACGCATGTCATAAGATCAATAACCAAAATTTTTGTGCTTGCAACTACTAGAAAGCCATGTTAAATGAAGGTGGGGCCCACGGTTTCGCCCAGTTATATGTATCTGGCCCACCTGTTTCAAAGGTTTCCTACCACTGGTGTGATACATTGGTTGGGGCAAAACAGAAACATTAGCAAGATGGACCTAATAATTCGAATATTTTTGATATATAAATTATATTTGCTTACTACTTTCTCTATAAGGGTAAGGGAAATCCTGACATTTTTTCGGTTACCGTACATTTGAACCCATGTGTCTATCCGCGGGTTAAATCTACATGCGGGTGCTAAAACCCATGGGTTAGGGTTAGTATGGGTTCAAATATCCGTAAAACAAAATAAATTTCCATAGGTGCAATAGTATGCAGGTGCAATTGTCGTGGGTTCGAATGTACATGGATTCAAATATAACGGAACCATTTTTTTTCCTCTAGCTATTCTGGTTTTTAGCATGTTTTTCCCTTCACTTTCAGTTTGAATCTCTGGAGTCTTCACGTTCAGAAGAAATAGTCACATGTACTGTCACAGTTCAACGAGCTTGGCGTGGATATGTACATCGAATGAAATGCAGAGCTGAACGAAAAGCTTTGATTGCGAAGCGAGAGAATGCTGCAACTGTTTTACAAAGGAATTGGACATATACAGTGAATTTGAGGTATTTTGACTCATTTTTTTTATATTTATTGTGGTTCGGCAGGACTATTTACTCATACTATGCTTTTGTGCAGTTAGGTCCATATGTTGGTGACCGTACATTTGAACCCATGTGTATATTCGCGGGTTCAATCTATATGCGGGTGCTAAACCCGGTTAGTATGGGTTCAAATATTCGTAAAACAACAAAATTGTTCATGGGTGCAATCGTCGTGGGTTCAAATGTACGTGGGTTCAAATGTAATGGAACCCCATATGTTTAATGAGTTGTTTTTACACCTTCATTCTGACTTACGAGGTCACACTGCGCAGGTGGAAAACTGATTTTTCTTTTCCTTCACTTCTTTGCCCTTGAGAAAACTCCCATTTTTCCCAGTTTCTATCCCCGGTCAAGAGACATTTCAAAATTTGTAATGCATATAATTCCAAATAAAAATATTATAAAGTAGTCCACTTTGCTACAAAGTCCCTTCATACCCATCTGCAAATGTAGACGATTTTATGAAATTTAATTTCTGAAAATGGGTATTCTTGTAAAAACACATTCTTCAAAAGTAACAATTTCAAATTTATTCTCTTGACTTCTTTTAGTTCCCCACCGTATACATGATTATTCTCACAATAGTTTATTGATATTTAATCCAATGATTTCAGTTGTATTGATTAAATCATAATCAATAAATCATTATTTATCGTTGAGAATATTTCATATATAGTATAGTATAATACTTCCCTATATTATTAAGACAGAGTTAGTGTTATAGTGTAGTAGTTTAGAGCAGGGGTGTGCAAACTGGGGCCCGCGGGCCAAATGCGGCCCGCAAGGTAATATTGTGCGGCCCGCGGAGTGCCAATTTTGAATGGTGCGCCCGCGAAACGAGTTTTTAGTTCGGTTATTCTGGCACGTGCGAGCAATTCCAATCACTTTGCGTGGCACAGCCTGTACCAGTACCCGAGTGCCACAGTCGTATTAGCAAAACTAGCTGGCAAAAACAGTTTTTGTGCCTGAAACTACTATAAATTATATCTTAAATAAAAGTGCCGCTCATGGCTTCACCCAATTACTCGAATCTGTCCCTCCTGTAATAAAGGTTGCACACCCCTGGTTTACATCAGTGCTCTTCAACCTTTTTGTTATTGTGGAACCCCTGATATAATTTTTCGATTTTTATGGAGCCCCAATTAACAAAATTAAAAAACACGAAATACTCGCAACACAAAATATTTATAATTCAAATATTTCTACTCCAATAATGAAACGGAAAGCGTGAAATTCAATGACTAGGTTGTTCTTGCATTTCCTTTGCAATCTCCTTGAATTCTCATGCTCATGTCTACGCTCTTTAAACAACTTCGCAATGACGCATCAACATGCTGAAGCAAGAAATGATTTCCCCTGGAAAAAAAAAAATGCAAAACCCCTAAGGAACCCCATAAACTCACGGAAACCCCACTGCATGTATTGCGGAACCCCTGTTGAAGAGCACTGGTTTAGAGTAATCAAAGTTATATGTTTTTTTTGAATCTTCGCTCTAGGAAACCCTTATTCTCAGTCGTTATGTATGTTTTTCTGTGTTCAATATTTATTGTGGAGAATCTTTCTTAGATTGTCATATGTGATTATTTATATCGCATATTTTGTGTAATTTGTATTGCATATTTTGTGTAATTTATATCGCATATTTTGTGTAATTTGTATTGCATATTTTAGCATTCTTAACTATATTGTGTCTGTTTATTAGCAACAGTAATTTATCTGTCGAGTCATACTTGGCTTACTTTTACGTGAGTCATGTTTTGTTGGTGCTTTGTGAAGTAATTGAGTAAACTTAGGTCATGATACTAGGATCTGTTTAGCCTACTTTGAAATTATAGGTACATTGGTAAATATATTGAGGAATCTGTGTTTTCTCTTAATTACTGCAAACAAGACTTTAAACAAGCAGACATAAAGGTACTCCTGAAGTATGTGCACCAAGATGTTGCATAACCTGAACCCTAACCTGGTACAAAACCTGAGTTCAGGTTGTGCGCCATCTTGGTGCGCATATTTCAGGAGGTCCGACATAAAGTGCTAGGAATTTGGAAGACCGAAATTTTCATAGTTCAGGATTACCTATCTATTATACAAGGGGTGTGAACAAAAAATGTCGCACATCCCTATCTTACATAGGGTGCAGGGGTGGAATTAAATCTTAGATGTCTAACTATTGAAGCCGGCTTGGTTAAGTGCAAAGTTAAGCCACTCTAATTTTTTCTTAGGAAATGCAGAGAGGAACGTAAAAAACTTATCATAAAAAGATTTAACTCTGCTGCCTTGTTGCAACGATGTTGGTTGACATATAGAAGAAAAACTGAAGCAAAGAAATGGAGGAAAATTGAAATCGGGAAGAGAGAGAATGCTACAATTGTTATTCAAAAAGGTAAGAGGCGAAATCTTCTCAAAAAATCAATGTTTCAAGTCAACTGTGCTAAAATCATAGTCGCATATGCTTTCACATGGAAGCTATTGCATGCATATGAAGAATTGAAAACATACACTGATATACTGAAATCTACACATTTACTGAAATAGAGAAATATCAGTGTCTAGTGAAAAATTCAATACAATATATTCCAACTAGTCTTGGTTTTGTTTTTCGGTGTCACCCTATTTATATATTGATTCTGAAGAGCGCATTTTGAATAAATTTTTTGATTAATGATATTTGATGAAGTACTGTTTTTAAATTACATCCATTGAAGTTACTGTTTTTAAGTTATTCAAATATCTATATAGCAAATATAGTGTTGGGGAATAAATACCCAGTTTCGATACATTTTATGACTTTTATTTTCTGTTAATTGTCTGTGTAGTCATTCGAAACATCGAAATAACATCATTTGCGTTTTATCTGTTTCTCATGTTTTACTCTAAATCAGTGGTCGGCAACCACTGGGCCGCGGCCCATCGCCGGTCCGCGAAAAGGTTACTACCGGCCCACAGAAACGTGGCACAAAAGACGACCAATGTCCCAATAACATGTTTAGTTGATTAACAACTCAAACAATAATTAGTTGAAAAGAGTCTTTGCGATTTATATGGTACTTCGGCAGTCTTTTGGGCAATACTTCTTACTGAATACCCCTGCATTGCAAAAAAGCCTTACAGGCATTCTTGCATCTATGTGAAGTCGGGTTTTTAAAATTGACAACTACAAAATCGCAGTGGGCTGAACGTAAAAAACACATTACTTGAATAACATCACCTTTATTCTCTGAATTTAATATCAACCTATTTATCCTATAACACATATAATTTATTACATAAGCTTATTATGTCTGTACAAGGTGGTCCGCCAAAATTTTGATCAGGCTTCACCGGCCCGTCACCGAAAAAAGGTTGCCGACCACTGCTCTAAATGAACTTAGAAGCTTGTAAGAATGACATATTGATATCAAATATTAGAGGGCGAAAACTTCAGTGTTATTTAACATTCTTGGATTGAAGAATTCTTTGAGTCTAGTGTCAAGATGTGCCTTAGATTCCTGAGCGAGTGTAGTATTTTAGTATTTACAGAATGATATTTAAGGCAGATAGCAGTCAGAAATTACTGCCTATAGCAAGGGTTCTCAACCTGGGTGTTATTGGATTGCAGTCGAGTTTTTGTGTTTTTTTTTTAATATCCTTTAACAAAAGAAAACTAAGTAACTACCAGATGAAAATGAATGCCAATTGAAACTCAGCGTAAATTTTGTGATCAAGCGTTGTTGCGATTGTAACGCAACAATGTGATACGCACAGCTTTTCAGTCAAACTGGGAAATCTCAAAGACAATGTGCTGCGAGCATTGCAGAAAGTGATGTGCTCATCGAAAATTGAGAAAGATTTCAAGAATCCATTGGCTGGGTGGATGACAAGTTTAATAGCATCAACACGAATATTCAATTTAGTTACAGCAGTTGGTCAATGAATTGTCGTTGCGGCAAATTGTCAGTCAATATATCACAACTTTGTTTGGTGTCTGATTATGGGGGTTCGCGTTGATTGTTTTGTGACCCGGGTGGGGGTACTTAACAGAAAAAAGAATGAGAACCCCTGGCCTATAGTCCCATATAATTAGTTGTTGTCTCTGAGAAAGGGCCTGTGTGTTTTGCGAGAAAAAGCTCATGTGTGCGTGCCATTAATACAAACTTAATCATATGTTGAATTATGGGTTTACATCCGTCTTGCTGGTCCAGTCTAGATATGGGAGCCATTTATGTAGAACAGTGTAGGAAGCTGGGAGAAATCATTTTTGCTGAACATAGTGAAAGCCAAGGTATATTCTTGAGCTTGAGGTATGCCCCAGAATTTTGAGAGAAAATATAGATGATATAAAATGAGACGAAAAACTTTCAGATCATATTCATTTAATAATATTTTATGGCAGGTAGAACAGCAGAGAAAAAAGTGACATTTGAGGAAGGTAGCCCATCAGGTGAGAATATAGAATAGCAAGAGTGTGTCAGGTTAGGAAACAGTGTGATTGAATCGATTTAGCCTTTCCTTATAGATGAGTAAACAGACTGGGTTATTCTAGTTTAGATCAGGTTAGCATCTAAGGACAGCTTACTGAGTGAGGTCAGGAGATCATAATCTCCCTGTGGTTTGATTCCCGTTTTGACGCTTGACAAGGCTTTATGTGTTTACGATGTCTTGATGGTAAAAACATTTGTGGGACTCTTCTGGTGTTCGTTCGTTTTGGTAAATTTCAACCAGAAGTAATAGACTCGAGTAATCAAAATAAAATACTCCGACTTGCACTCAACTCACCGTCAGTGAAACTTAGCCCAGTGATTGACTTAACTCGGATTCCTTGTGACCCAAACTTGACTATCAACTTGTACCGCTGCTCGTTAACCAGTATTGGTTTCTGCGGCTCCCTTCACTCTGAAATGCGATTTTTTTATATTGTAATTTGTATGTTGTGAGTGCTTTTTCAGCATGGTGAAAAGATAAACTACTGATTACTTGAGGCTGATGGGCATCTATCCAACGCTGATCCCAGCTATGCTCAACTTGATAAGGCTTTCAAAAAATGTAAATGCTATATTTTTCATTTAGTTTTCAGAGGCTGGAGAATCCGTTGCAAATACAAAGACCTTCTAGATGCCTGGAGACAACTCAAACTCTTACCAGAACAAGATTATCGGCGAATGGTTGAAAAACGTTTGAGGATTCTTCTCGGACCTGAGCCCTCGCTGACCCCTTCGCCAACTTACGAAGCGATTCGAGCGAGTTTTGAAATGCCTGTTGTTCCCCTTCAAAATTCGAGCACACGTACACCATCTAGTGACAGCGGGTATTCTCAAGCGAGTTGCACAAACGGTAACGAGAGTATGAATGAGAAATTAACTGTTTATTATGACGAAACAACGTCTAAAAATGTTATTGTTAAAGAAAATGTCATTGACGATGACCTTGAACCCTATGAGCATGACCTTCACTTTCATTTGCACCCTGCAGTGGTCAAATCGAAGTCACCAATGCGTGACTGTAATCATTTGAGCGGAACAAGCTCCCCCAAGCGTGACCATAATCGTTTAAGCGTTACAAGCTCACCCATGCACGGTCAAATCCTACCTGGTACCTCGTATTCACCAATTGGTATTCCGAATTTATCTCTACATAATGATAGCATGACAAGTTCACCAATGCATAACAGTCACATGACAAACTCATCCATGCATGACTCTGTTCACATGACTACATGGAAATCAGATATGGATTTACCTTTGGAAAGACTATTGCATTCAGGCGGTGGAATTAGCCATGCGAAGTTGGTCCGCAGTTGCACAAGTTTGGACAAGGTCGCAGAGGTCAAAGGTGAACCTCGCAGGTCAACATCAATGCCAAAAATACCGAGAGGTCCTGGTGTTATATACGCGTGGCACAACCGAGCTGTTATCTCCATGATGACCTCTAAACGACCTATGTCCTTGTCATCTGACCCCATGACCTTGATCGAAATGCAGTATAACGAAAGTTCATCAGTTTTGACAACACCATTTTCTAGTCTCAGAATCCCGAAACGCAGCCAGGGGCATCATCGTAGGGTGAAGCATCGCCATAGTGATAGACATGCTCGATTGAGTCCACCACAATATACTTCGTACTCTTGGTCACCAACTCGGTTTAAAAGGATTCCTAAGAGTGGAAGTAACTGTATTTTAAAATACGCTGATGTCCCTCCAAAGACACCAACGAAAAATTAAAGACTTTTCATAAAATTCACACATACTACTTTGACACGACTCTGAGATTTTTCGTACTGTGTTTTACGCCTCCACATCTAATAATGCCATGTACAATCAGCCGAACTAAAAAGCTGATATTTTTGTATTGCATTCTTTGGTTTAAACACAATCCAAAAACCACGTGTTTGATACAATCTTCAAATTGTATATGTGTATATTTTTTTCAGTGTATTCATGCCTTCACATCTGATAAAGCTATAAAAGCAGCAAGTGACACCAAAAGCTAATATTTTTTGAAAAAACCATAATCTTTTTCGGTCCGCCATATATACAGTGACTTGGTGGGCTTAAAAGTTCTTAGATCGCCTCTATTTAAATTGAAATTGTTCAAATGTATAAACTGAGCTCTTGATTTTTTTTTTTCATACAATATACAGTTATCAATCATTAGTTCTCATGCGAGACATTCAATTGTTTCCCTCTATGTTGATGAACTAAGGCAGTGGTTCTCAACCTTTTATGACTCCTGGCCCCCTTTCGGAGGCTTTTAGCACTCATGGCCCCCACTTTAATATTCCAGAGGTATTAATAGGGTTATTTTCATTGATAGATTCCAAATCCCATTATGTTAAAACAATTTGCACAAAAGAGAGCGAAAATACCCTGCGAAATAACCTTGTTGAGCAGCAAACTAGGAAAAACTGTGAGATTTCTTTTAAAGTGAAAAGTAAATTCAGATTTCAGCCCATCTTTGTGGCCCCCCTCCAACTCCTCTGTGGCCCCATTAGGGGGCCCAGCTGAACTAAGGCATATGTACTATACTCACTCCTTGTATACAATTTTGTTTGTATTTCAACTTATAACTTATACTTTTTAGGCATTTACATGACTTTAGTTGATTTTGCATAGCTTTGCACTTTATTTAGATTAATTGCAGTATATAGCGTATTAATTTGTATTTTTTGATGTACAGGCCCTCTGGAGTAGGGAGGGGACTTTCCCAGTAGAAATTTTTCAGTGTGTATTCACTTTTATTCGCTAAAATAGAGATTTAAAGTAAGAAGGGGATTTTCCCAGAGAGGAAAAAAACTGTATAATGTATATTTGCTGGAACACAGACTTAAAGTAGGGAGGGGACTTACCCCATAAAGTGTATATCTGCATGTATTTGCTGGAATACAGAAACTCAAAATAGGGAGGGGTCTTTCCCCAGTAGAGAAAAATTGTAAAATTTGCATGAACTATGAATTTGTCATGTGGAAAATCTAAACTTTTCAAAGATAAGATAAAGCTCGAATTCCAGAACCAGACCATAGACTATAGTCTTCACAACTCTGGTACTTACTTTAATGGACTTTGCCTCTGTTGTGTTATATGTATGTCTGTATTTGTTCACTGCCATTGCATAGTCCTTTTTCATTCAGAAGCGACATTCTTTTACCATTACTTGTTATACTTCTCTTCTTTGCTTGTACCTTTGCCACAAAAACAATTTTGCATGCATTATATGTCCGATTGTAATTTCTTTTTCACTCATCTCATTTTTTAGACCTATATTTCTGGGGTAAAATTTTTTGAGCCCCATTGAATCTGGTGCTGTTATTAATCATATTTTTATACATATGGCTTGCTGGTGCTGTATTAGTTCCTAATCCTTTTGAGTTACCCAGACTTTTTTGAATGAATTTCTACTTTTGATGTTTTGGTCCTACTCAAGGGAGATTGATGAACAAATTTTTTTTTAATTATACTTTCAATTCTGAAATGAAAGACTATGTTTACTCTAATCATTTGCCTAAAGTTTGAAATCTAACCTAACCCAGAACATACAACGATTCCCCAAAAGATATTATGAATCCCACTTCATAGGACAGTACTAACCATTTCATTTTGTTTACCAGTCTTTTTTATCTATTCCAAACCAAAACATATCATTAAAGCCTATTTAAAACTCAGAACAGTCCTTAATCAGCTTATTTATGTAATGTCATATTTCAATTCAAGACTGGTGGTGCTTAAGAAAAATTTAGGTACTCCTGAAGTATGCGCACCAAGATGTCGCACAACCTGAACCCTAACCTGGTACACAGCCTGAGTTCGGGTTGTGCGCCATCTTGGTGCGCATACTTCAGGAGGTCCAAAATTTATTATTTTAATGTTAATGACAGGTGAGTGAACATTGCAAAATCTTATCTGTTGGTGCACTTTGTCAGCACTGTGATGGGTTTTTCATTATTGTAGAAAATTTCACTAATAAATTTGTTTGCGAGTTTATGGATGTTTTTTATTTCTTTGTTGTGTGTTTTTAAGATCTGGGAAGAGAAAGGGTAATTTATTTTCCAAAAGTTCAAGGAATGGCTTTTTGAGATATGTTATTCCTAAATGCACTGATGATCTATGCATATCTTGATCTATCTCATGACTGGGGAAAATGGAACAGACAAATCAATCTGATGAGGGTAGTATTTCTAGGCGGAATGGAAAGCGATGAGTTGGTAAACTCTTTGCACAGAGTATGAGCAGACGAAAAGCTGATTTTTATTTTTTTCAAGCATAATAGCAATTTAACCGCTTCGTATGAGGGATATAGTACAGAATAACCACAATCATGGCAAACTCTTTGCTTATTAACAGCGGATAAGACTCGACATGGTCGGGTTAAGGAAAAGATCAGTATGTATTTTTTCACCATAAAGAAAATACACGCGAACAATAGAATGAAGAAACTTGAATATGGCATTTTAGGGTGAAAGGTGGCGCGAGCATCAGATATTTATTTCCGTCATGCAAGAAATATTGTACAAATAAACAGTAAAAATAAATCGAGAGAAGAAATAACAGACGTACAATAATTCGACTGCAATAGACGAGGAGTCGCGAATAAACTATAAAGTTAACGTGTCAGCGACACCTAAATAGCTGTAAACAGCAGCAGATGAAGTTAAATAAACAGGATTTAAACATATATATTTTTTGAATGAACACAATTTGGAAAATGTAAGTCGAATTGGGGAAGTCAGTTAGGAGAACATAGTTAAATCGAAGATAATCATGAGAAACGAGAGAAAAACAAGAGCGCGTCAGGAGGGGAAAAAATGCTCAAATTGTCAGCGTCATGCTCGGGTCGGCACCGTCACAGCTGTCGGGCTTCTGATTGACATGACGCTGCCTTGCGGAGATAAATTACGGGGAATTCCCAGCAAACCACAAAAGGGAATTAGTTTTGGAGGTATAAATACATAATGAAGTTTGGGCAACAGAATCACAATACGAGAGGTTAAGTACACGGCGAAGAGATTTGGGGTAACGTAGCTTGTGGAAGAATAGTGAAAATATTCAATAACACTGGAAATGAATGATATGAACAAATAAGAAAAACATCACATTCAGCAAAATTGTCATCAAATACAGGATTGATGACCAGTGAATTAGACTACTGGATGTTATAAGCATTGAGGTAGTGATTTTTTAATTCTTTTTTAAATGTATTATAGTTCTTAGAGTGTATGGTAACTGGAAGCATATTCCAAAGTTTTATACCAATGAACTTAATGGAATTTTGTGTGCGGCTAGATGAATAGCGAGTCATATAATATGAGCTATTGGCAGAAGACCGAGTTGCATGAGAGTGAATGACGCTTTGCTTAACAAAATAGCCGGAGAATGCAGCCGGCAGTTTTTTATTATGATGTTGGTGCATAATTTTCAGCACTTCAGTTTTATAAATATCTGCATTTTTAAGTATTTTCATCTTATAATAGTAGGATTCTAAATTGCACCGAGGTCCGGCGTGTGTAAGAGCACGGATTGCCCTGTTTTGCATGACTTCAATACGATGCAGTAACATTTTGCTTGCTGAACCCCAGGCCGCAATGCCATAATGGATATGGGACTGGAACAGAGCATAATAAACCATACGTAAAGTTGACACTGAGGTGTATGATCGAAGTTTATACAACATTCCTACCGCCTTAGATAATTTAACGGTAATGTTGGATATGTGAATATCCCAGTTCAATTTATTGTCAATATCGATACCAAGATATTTATACGATTCCACATTTTCCAGAATAGTCCCCCCAATTTGGATTTTTAAACCATCAATGCGTTTTGGTTTTTTAGGAGTTATCAACATAGTTTTTGATTTATCCACATTTAATGTTAGTTTGTTAAGTTCCATCCAATGAGCAACCTTTTGTATTTCAGTATTCACCCTGGATTGAAGCACAACATGAGACTTATCACTATCGAGAAGGTTCGTATCGTCAGCGAATAATTTGGAAAATAGAGTGGAGCTACGTGCAAGATCATTAATATAAATTAAGAACAGAGCCGGACCCAAGGACGAACCCTGGGGAACCCCATGGGTCACAGGTAAGACAGAGGAGCAATATGTACCTATTTGAACATATTGAGTTCTACTTGTCAAATAACTAGTAAGGAGTTGATTTGCTACCCCCCTAATACCGTAATGCCACAACTTATACATTAAAATTTTGTGGTTGACAGTATCAAAAGCTTTTTTAAGGTCGAGAAATGTTGCACTGACATATTCTTTCCTCTCTAATTTATCATATATATGAGAAATAGTATCTAAGATGGCATGTGACGTGGAGTGATTGCTTTGAAAACCGAACTGTGATTTATTTATAACATCGTGCTTTGTAAAGAAGTCCATTAGCCTCCTGTAAATTAGACGTTCAAAAACCTTATCAACAGCAGATAATATGGATATAGGTCTGTAATTTGAAATTTGTTTTGTATTACCAGATTTAAAGATTGGAATTACTCTGGCAATTTTCAGTGAAGATGGAAATATCCCCAATCGAAGTGAATTATTAAAAAACTCAGTTATACAAGGTGCTATGATGTCTGCCGTGATCTAACAGTAATTAATACATTATCAGTGTAGCAATATTGTGTTAATTACTTTAGATCAGTTTGTTTTCATCAATGATTACTTTGTCTACACCTATAATTACTGAAAAGAGTCTAGCATATATCATGAAAAAAGTTTACAGCAGAACAAACGACGTAGTGTGTTGAAGAAAAGATTTTAATTAACATATGCATAAATGTGAAAAATATAAAATTGTATGCATTGATTGTTGAAATTTTTGTAGAATAAGTAGGCCTATACAAATAATGCCACACAAATACTGGTGTTCTTCCCGTTTTGTAATTTTTACTTTCGCCGTGTATAATTAAATTGGGTATCATATACCCGTACAGATTATTAAGTAATCTACTTTAGACAAAACAAGATTCAAAAAAAGACGTTTTAGATTGGATTGAAATATCAATCATGTGATGATACGCTGGTCATCGGACATATCTAGTTCAGTTCGACCAATCTAATTATTTTTGTCCGAAATTTCGGCGACCTGGCCCCTCTTTATTGGGCAGACATGTAAAAAATGATTTAATTTTTAGGGAATGTACATAAGATATGTATTGCCAAATATAGGCAATGTTCATACTAACCGTTGCGTAATAAAATTGATAATCTCCATGCTTATCAGCTCATGTATGAATTGATGGACCTTTCCCCGACCTTTGACCCCTGAAAAATTCTTCCTATAGAGGACTTGCACGGGTCACGTGACCTTGTTACTGGACGGCAATAAAACAAAAACGTCCATTTGGCTCCTGTCAGTTGCAAGTCGGATTATACGTTTCCGTTTTGTTTGCCTGTTGAAAATGGTTATTTCGTATTGTTCCGCTGGCTGTACGTATAGTATAGACAACGAAATGGATCTTCAGCTATATTCCACTGTTTTCAAAAGATCCGGAACGTCGCGCAATGTGGATATCATCTATTGGCAGGACTGCTTGGTGTCAAGTGCAGAAGCCATCTTACTCCTGTTTCACTGTTTGCGGACAGCACTTCGTTGATGGTGAGTCATGATGTGCCGTTATCAATTTTTTTAAATATTCATAAGCTCCCTCATTTCAATGGAAAGCAGATGACAAACTACTGTTATTGGTAGGCTTAGGCCTACTTGCAGACTTGACTCGTGTAAGGTATTAATCAATAATTGCCATAAGGTATTGTTTCCCTATTTAGCAGGTAATCTATTAGTAAGTGTGAAAATTTGAATAGATAACTAAAGTTTAAGGCCAGTGCTAATGCAAAAAATAACCAGAATTTAATTGAATTCTCTATCTGAGAATACGCTCGCCACCGCATCTCTGATACCCATGGGAGTTTCACAGGTTCCAATCCCATGCGGGGATAGTTATGTGCGAGGGAACGAGGAGATTGCAGCTCTCCTCCCACTAAGGGTGGTTCACACGACCGCTGGTCGATTACGACATCCCCCACCATCAAGTCCATGCTTCTAAAACAAATAACTGGCTAACTAATCCCGACATAGAATGGTAATCGTACAATGTTGCACATTGCAATCTGTCCCCAACCACAGATAAATTCTATCCTAAAAACTACCCACATTGGTAGGCATAGTTGCGTTTTAAATTGAAAGAAATCTTCATTAATGGTCAGAAGGTGTTGTCTGATTATTTTGGTAGTCAGCAGGTAATTTATTACTGATCTAATACACAAACTTGGCACTGTCAAATGATGATTAGTGTTTAATTTATTTTCAGGAAAAAGGGAAGATAACCCATTATCAGCTGCTTACATGTCCCATCGATATTTGAATTTTCGCCATCCCCAGAGAATAGTTAGAAAAAGGAGGATTTTGAAGAAAGGAAGAAGGCAGGACCATTTCAACAAATTCTGTTAACTTGTATGCGTTGCAATATTAATTCGCAGTTGTTAGCATAAACATTTAATGTGTCTTTCGACTAGACCTACCACACTTTAAAAAAAAGCCGCCTACACCCCTTTTCACTAGGACCATAATACTGTAAAATATTTGATAGAAATTACCCCCCCGAGGCATCATATCTTTCATTTGAAAGGGCTGTGGAGGCAGATACATTTTTTACTCTAAATTATGGAGTGTTACTTCCAGGTTATCTTATCCCTTCTTATAGATATCTTGAGGTTAGTGACTCCAACTGACCCAAGTATGCCACACTGAAAATTCTCTTGTGTACCCATAAAATAAGGCTGTTGGAGCCTTCAGACCTTGAAAACAGTCGAATCTGAGCACGATGGATTCATGTGAAACACATAATACACGTAATATGCATTTAGAGGCAAAAATATCCCATCCTGAGCAGCACCGATCCACAACATCCTGCCTATGGAATCAAAACATTAGACAAATTGGTGTACTGTGCGCATTCACAAATTTTTGCGAATCAAGTGTGCCTTTTGACTAAAGAAAATTTAGCATTGAAATGGTCAATCTCAATATCAACCTAGTATCTGCAGATAAAACCAATTGTTTTTTAAAAATACATTTTTGATGTGCTTTATTTTTCAAATATAATTTATAATTACGGTAAAGTGTGTGATACATTTGGTACCATGAATACTATTTGCAAATTAGCTTGGATTACACCCCTCTCAAATAAAAGTTTAGACTCTTAAGTCGTATCTCATAATATTCTTTAAACAAAAGGTTGCGGCTAGCTGGCTACCCATCAGAATTTCCTTTCAGATCACAAAGTCGCAATATTACGCCTCGCTTAAGTTTCATTGGCAACTGTATCTGGTTGTAGTATCGGTGTCCAACGTTAGACTGAAACCTTCACGACCAGACCCACCGAAACAATTTTTTTTTCTTGATAGGGTCGTCTTGAAGTTGATTTCGTTAAAGCACAATGGACACTTTATCTCCACCAATCCACAGTAATGACAAGTTACTTTGTCATTACGATAAGCATCAATAAATGGATACTGAGGATGTATTATCAAGTCACGCAAGCTGAGGTCTTGTGCCACTGTGGTCTTGTTGCAACTTATACTTTGCCATGCATCTATTCCATGGTCGCACCCATATCTGTAAGATAATGGATACAGATAAGAGTTTTCATAAAATCTAACGATCAAGGAGTGTGAAATTTAGGGCTGGGCATTTTCGAATACCTTGTGATTTCAGAATCGAATCGAATAATTTTTTCGAATCGAATCTCGAATACTTGAAAATATAAAATTGTAAGCGACTTTATCATAGTAATTGGTCCTCTCAACAAATGAATCACTGAAGACATAGAATAAATCACTCAGATAGATTACTGAGCGTTCACACAGAATAACAAACACGTTTTATCAATAACTCACTACAGAAAATAGTCATATGTTAGAATTTCGTTGAAAAAATATGACTTCAATGAAAAAAACATTGGGGAATTCACCTCGACCATTAGCGGAAAGATAAAAACAAGATGGCGGCAATTCGAAATTCCAGTCTGAACCGATTCGAATAATTTACTATTCGATTCGAATATTCGATTGGAAATGCCCAGCCCGGGTAAAATTTATGTCCATATCCCACCACAGCCACTAGTCGTAAATGAATTTGATTCCGGGTAGCATATCTTTTTCAGGGTGATCAGAGATGCGGTGGCGAGCGTATTCCTAGATGGCGAATTAAATTGAATTCTGGTTATTTTTTGCATGACCAGTGGTGTTAAACTTTAGTTATCTATTCTATTCAACCTTTCACACTTAGTAATAGATTACCTGCTAATCAGGAAACAATACCTTACAGCAATAATTCCTTACTGTCTTACACAAGTCAAGTCTGCAACTGCAAGTAGGCCCACGCCTAGGCATACTAATAACAGTAGTTGTTTATTAGATTAATTCCTTACTGTCTTACACAAGTCAAGTCTGCAACTAGGCCTAGGCCTACTAATAACAGTACCGGTAGTTGATTATTAGATTATTGATTATTAATTCCTTACTGTCTTACACAAGTCAAGTCTGCAACTGCAAGTAGGCCCACACCTAGGCCTACTGATAACAGTAGTTTGTCATCTGCTTTCCATTGAAATGAGGGAGCTTGTGAATATTTAAAGAAATTGATAACGGCACACTATCACTACATTATCACTCACCATCAACGAAGTGCTGTCCGCAAACAGTGAAACACAAGTAAGATGGCTTCTGGACTTGACACCAAGCAGTTCTGCCAATAGGCAATAGATGATATCCACATTGCGCGACGTTCAGTGGAATCTTACTGAAGATCCATTTCGTCCATGTCTATACTATACGTACAGCCAACAGAACAACGAAATAACTATTTTCAACAACCAAACAAACCGCAAACGTATAATCCGACTTGCAACTGACAGGAGCCAAATGGACGTTTTTGTTTTATTGCCGTCCAGTAACAATGTCACGTGACCCGTGCAAGTCCTCTATACTTTACCATTGCAAAATTTTCGGGGCTATTTTAAGAATGCTTTTGCGAGTTGGCGCCTGTAAGATGGAGTATGTGTTTCAAACCATCATTATAATTCATCGCATACAACAATCTGTTTTAATATGTACCGGTAAAGAATTTTAGCCTAGTCTATCACAGCGGTGTGGCTCAACGGGCTAAGCGTTAGGAATACGCTCGCCACCGCACCTCTAATTACTCTGCATGGGTTCGCAGGTTCGAATCCCATGCAGGGATGGTTATGTGCGAGAGGATTGCTGGACTCCTCGCCGTCGTTGGGTGGTTCACGTAACCGCTGGTCGGTTACGGCTTCCTCCACCACCAAGTCCATGCTTCCGAAAACAAACTATATGACTAATCCCATACCCGACTTGGAATGGTAACCGGACGAGAGGTCGTGGTTCGCCATATGGATAAGCCGTCTTATCGGCTTTCCTCTCCCCCGGGATAAATATGTAAATCCTATCCTACACTAATTTTTATTACTGCAATTAAATTAAAACTCCTAGGAAGACAGGGTGACCATTGAATTATCTGATTTACATTTAAGTTTCCAAAACACAACTGAAAACTAACGAATAGAGTTCAAAAATGCGAAAACCAGGTAATGTTGACGACCACGCTTGAAAATCTGTCTGAGTGAGAAAGGTGTCTGAGCGGATGCGAAAAGGGAGCATTGTTACGTCACTTTTTGCAATTTGCTGATCGGCCAATGTCACGAAGTAAACAAGGAAGTCGATGCTCGGGGAAAGGTCCATTGATTGATATATCTTGGTTTATGTGCTAGGGAAAGTCTGTAACGCATTGTTGAAATATATTATCCTTGGACTTCTTTACAAGCGTTAAGAAAACGGAAACCACTGGTAAGACTTTCACGTATATACCTAATAATAATTAAAAGAAGAATGTGACACGTGTTTGCTCACCAAAACACATCCTATTTTGAACCTAATGTTCCAAAAGCTTCCTACTAGTTTAATTAAAGACGTAGTAGGTAGTACGGTGCTTAGACTACAATAATTATTTTAAAATTTTCTCATATAATGATTAACAGCCAGCCTTCTTGTCAAATTTGAGCGTAAAAATTTTCTTTATTTGTCGACATATGTGTGGCGGTACCGTACTTACCACAAACGCTAGGTAGATTTCCAATCATGTATATATTTACGATGAAACTAATCGTCAGTGCGGCCGAATTTTACTTTATCGTGTTGGCATTTTTGTTGGAAATATTTTGAAATTCATGTTAGGTCGATGCTGGATGTCAATGCTTCACTCAATTAAGCAAAAAGAAATGGTCATGGGACTACACGCAGTTCTGAGTCATACTAGTACTTTTATATACGTTACCCGGTACCGGTACCGTACTGATACAATATTCAGATATTGGTGTAATTACTAATTAGCATTTACCCGGTACAGATTTATGTTACCGTACGGTACCGGTACCGGTACCTGCAGATCGGTACCGGTACCGTACTTTCAGACTTCGGTACCATACCAGTCAGCCAGTGTACGGTACGGTACCGGTACTTCATCAGGTACGGTACCGGTATGGTTCAATTCAAGATATTTCAGCAGCTATAAGTAAAAATTTATTGATTTTTATGTTCATCAATATTTCAACATTTATTGGATGATATAAAAATGTTGTTTGATTTTTTTCATGCAACTTCCATACAGTACAGCAATATGGTACCGGTACCGGTACTCATACAACAATAGCCTACCCTACTACAGTACTAGTATGCTTTATGTTAGAGTTTAGTGCTCAATCCTCATGTGGCAATGTTCTATGATCTTATTGATAAGGGTTCAAGCAGGAAAGATCATTTTTTAATCCACTCTATGGCTTTGAATAATTTAGATTTAAACCCTAATCCCCTTTTTATATGAATTGATCCCAGAGGTTCCTGAGACTACGGCTTATCTCTTCAGAAATGAATTGCATTTTGGCTGTCTTTCATTTTGTGATAGAATGTGGATTTTATTGAAATAGTTGAGTATTCTTGTAGGGTTAACGGGTCTGGTATAGTTTAGTACCACATGCACCTCTAGTTAGCCTGGCTCAATAATTTTTGCATATGTCATTTCTAACCCTCACCTGACTATGTCACCAAAAAATTACGTCACTACGACGCCACAGGGGCGTAATAAATATCTACAAATGGTACGGATGGTCGTCCAAAACGCGCAGATGATCACCCGAAATCTAGCAAGCTATTTTTCTCGTCGCAACGGTGCCGATATGAGAGAGACCGCTGGCGTTAGTGAGTTCGGTATTGTCGATGCAGATGCCATTTCGGACGATAGTAGCTATACTTGACAAGCTCTGTGACGTGATTGTGACGTAATTTTTGGATGATATAGTCAGGTGAGGGTTAGGAATAACATATCCAAAATTATGCTATGCTAACCGGAAGTCTTGTGGTACTAAACTATACTAGACCCAGGTTAACAGCCTTTGCAGACCATGATAGGGCATGGGACAATTTGATTTAGAAGCTTGAGTGAATGTTATAGCTAGATTACCTTTGAGGTTTTTAGTGACTCCCTTCAGCCGCGAATAACAATATTTTGTTTCTGTTTGTAAATGTGTCTTTGATTTATCAAATGTTGATGAATAGATATTACTTACTACTTGACTTGAAGACTGATGTTCTCAGTGAATATCAATCTTGTAACACAAATGCTTATGCCACCTTGGGTTTGAAAGGCCTGTAAACAGACTAAGGTTCTATAGTCAGACAGTTCTAAATTTATATGATATACATGCTATTCGCTCCAATTCTTTTAGATTTCAAATTCAGCTCTATACTTTAAGAAAATATATTTGCCCTGTTCTTATATTTGGTTACTATCGTTATGTGTTTTCTTATTTTAAATTATGTTAAAAGTATTGCCCGATCCTGTACATTTTTCAACTTTTTTTCAAGTTATGCTCGCTTCCCAGGTAAATCTGCATTTCGATTGTTTACTTTTTGTGTTGTTTAGATCAGAGAACCGAACCAAAATGTTTGATTGACTGACTTTAGTATGATTTAGTCAATTTCTAACCAGTTGAGTCCGATGTTTTAGAATTTATATTGCCTGCTATTCAGAATAATGTTGTTGTACTGTGTTTTGATATCTTGTTTATTAGGGGTGAGCCAGGCTTTTGGGCCAAAAATTTTGCCCACCTAGGCTGGCCGTCCATGTAATTTTGACGTGAAAAGTTACATTTTATGAACAATATTCACAGTGTTACAAAGCAAAAGTGGAAAACAATAAGCTTCCTGCCCAAACTAAATTTAACCGCAATCTCAACAAATTACTTGAGGTATTTTAGCTGAAACATCAAAATTCGATTTCAGTTTGATTGTGGCAGCATTAGGCGGGCCAGATTGAATTACTCATCGTGCTGTACTTTGCTCATGTCTGGTATAGATTCTGCTAATTTTTTAAAGCAAATGAACAAATATAAATTTCTAGGAATTTATGTTCATTCCCAATTCCTTGTACTTCTACTGCCTGTACATTCGTATAAAACCTTATTAAGAGTTGTTTAGGAGAAATCCTCGTAAATTCCATTTAAAATTGACCTTTATCAATTATTGATGCTTTCTTATTGGAACCTGTAGATTTCACTTTGATTTGTTGTTTGCGTAAGTTTGGTGTCTAGTGAAGTAAACGCCTAAACTGCTCAAATAACGTCAACCAAAATGTGATAAGAAATTTTAATGTAATTTAAAAAGACTGGAAGAAATTCTTTGAAATACGCGTTTAGTTTAAATCAAAACTACTTTTTCGACTACATAGGTATTTATCAAACGGAGTGCATGCCGGTTTTTGTGTTTATGTCGGTATGGTCTTGATATCGCATCTCCAATATTAATAATTGTCAACATGTTTATATTGCTTACCATTACGAGACGGATAAACATACATACATACATAAGGCCTACATAATTCTTCTCATTTGATTTTCCAGATATTTCTTCTCATGATTATATGGTTGTTTGTGATTGTCACTTGCAGATGGATCAATAAGTAATATTCTTTATGTTTATTGATTATCAAGGAAATGTACATGACAGTTGGGATTTAAAAAAGGTTCTAGGAGCTGCAGTATTTTGCAGAGGATAAGGTTTTTCGTATGTGATTGTGTTTGAATGTGTGGTTTTCAGTGTGTTACTGTGTGGTTTCCTGTGTGTGAATGTGTGGTTTTCTATATGCGAATGTGTGGTTATCTTTGTGAATGTGTGGTTTCCTGTATGTCCCGTATCGACCTATAGTTTACTATTTGAAATACATTCTAAATAATATTTTCAAATAATCGGTATCATTTATATTTTAAAGGGGGGAGCTACAAGCTGTGCAGATAGCCTGTTATTAACAGCATAATGCACAGCTATATATCTGTACCGTCTCAATAGCTCTGGGCACTTCAATAGTTGTACCTAACTTCGCTCAAGGATCATTTATTTCTGAGTGAATGTGGCTTAGCTCGGGGCAAATTATCTTAAAAAGAAAAATTTCCTTATTTGCTTTTTTTTTATCTAACATTTATACAAGGGAAATAAGCCTCTAATTTTCATTGTAACAACTGTTTTCAGAAAGAGTAATAAAAAATTTGTTTTATATTTGGTATTATATATGTTTTTACTCCGCTCGAAGATCATTTATTTGTGGGTGAACTTTGCTTGAAGCTAATTCCCCTAAACAAAAAAAACTTATTTGCCTTTTTCCTATGACACTTAGACAGGGGGAATAAGCCTGTAATTTTCATCCATAGCAACTGTCTTTGGAACTTTCTAGAACTCTTCACACATCATTAATTTGCATGGTATAAATAGAACGGTTTCTCGTGCTCGGATTAGTATAATAGCATAGTAGTTGTGCTTGTACCAAAAGCAGTGTGTCAGAAGTGGAAATGTCCTAAGGCTTGAGAAATTTGTTTTTCAACTTTTATAATTATCACTAGGGTTAAGCAAGACCTTCACTTATATTTCTTGATAATTAGGAAATGCTTGTCTAAAGAAGTTACAGAAATACAGTTGTGTTAGAAGTTGAGACCTCACGAGTCTTGAGAAGTTGAGCGTTTCCAAGTGTTTGAACTTGTTGGGGTTATGCAAGAGATGTAACAGGAGTGGCGACCTCACATGGCTTGCGAAGTTAGAAGGTTCCCAAGTTTTTGAACTAGTTACTATCAGTTGGGATAATGCAAGACTAACAGTAACTACCTTTCTGACCTCGATCAGACAGAACATTGAAGAAATATATTTGTGTTAGTGTGCAGCAAGCAGTGTTCTCTCTAAAGTGTGCGCGTGTGCGCGCGCACACAGCTTTCAGAGGCTGCGCACATGCATAGATTTACTGCGCACAGACCTATTTTGATGTAATGTAACAATGTTCTCGGTTGGCAGTTTGTTGTTGGCCCACCCATTACCCGGTTAGATGCAAAAATTTCTTCATTGGTTTTTGCACAAATATTAGTCCTTTCCAAAAAAGTGCGCACACATACTACAAAAAATTAGAGGGAACATTGGCAGCAAGATTCTTGAATCAAATAGAATCTTAAATTTGTTGTGTTAAGTAATACAAGAGTGACAAACACTAACTCTATTCCTTATTACTTGGAATAAGCTTGTCTAATGATGTCTGACCTCGAAGTGTACAGAAATACATGTGTATTAGTGTGCAGCACTCTTGAATCAAATAGAATTTTAAACTTGTTTTGTTAAATTAATATAAATTGTGAGAGGTTCTAACTTCTAAGCAAGAAATATCTTCAATTTTTATAATAACATAGGCGTGTTTAGGTTTTCAAAAAAATTAGGTTGTTTGTCATACCAGGAGAATAGCTAGGATTCAAACTCGGGACTTCAAAATGCGATACCACTATATTTAAACTTTATGTGTTAAACGCCACATAGTCATTGCTGTTCTCAATTATAGTATTGATCATTAGATTTAAGGAGAAATGACGCGGTAATAATCTTCAATATGTCGTTTTAGGCCGGTTAGAAAATTGCTTTTAGCTTACAATTCTCTGTATTTTGTATTAAGTATTTATGATATGTGTACGCACCAGTGTTCACTATTAGCGCACTTTTTTGCGAAAATTGCGAAGCACTTTCGCAACTTTTTTTAGGGACTGCGAAATAGCACTTTTTTCCGATTTTGAAGAGAAATAGCACTTTTTTCTGATTTCGAATGGAATAAAAATTCAAAGTTAACAAATATTTTCGAGTATTAAGTTGACAAATAAGTAACATACTAGTACTTTTGTAACTCAATTCTGCATATCATAACGATATTTACCGGAATTCTAACCTATGAGATGCAGACATAGGAGATAAAGTTTTGCATTAACGGCAAAATTCTTGTTTATAATATGATTATTATACAAGCACACCGATTCCGCTTCTCCCGCAAAAAACGCTCCCGGTGATGGAAACCAGATGTTGGAATAATACCAGTGCGTTTCTTTGAACGAGAGTGGTCATGTGACTATCAATGATATCGATGAATTCAAAATGACTATAAAAGTGTTACGTGTTATAGTCACTTTGGATGAATTGTGACCAAACTGCACGATTTTCAAATCAGACGAAACTTTTAGCAGCATGTCACAGATTTGCAAAATCACCAAATTCACAAAATACCTTTAAGTGCCATTTTATTGTAATCACAATGTTGAAAGGACGTGGCATTTTCCGGAATTTTGCGATATTTACACAACTATTTTTCATTGATATGCGAGGTTGGGTGGGCAAAATTCAATATTTTTTTGAATCGAATATTTTTAAGGAGTACCGAACAAACGTGGTGGAAACATTAAAAAATCGGCAACAAAGCCTTTTTACTGGTTAATTCCGTTGTAATCGCTAATTGTTCTTGTCACCGATCGTTTTGGCGGCGATATCCAGGTTTTGGGTAATCTATATTCCCGCCCTCTCTTTTTTACAATATGAATTCTTGTGGGTCGGCGGACATCGAAGTTTGATATTTCGGGTTTACCCGTTCGTTCACATCGGCAACAGCTGTTGAAGACATTGAGGACTCAAATTAACATTTGTGTTGGCTTTAATATTACCTATCAAGATTTGTAGATTTACCGTCCTAATTTTATGCGAATGGTAATATTATTGTCCATACCGTGATGCAGATATTTATTAAGACGATAATTAACTTTCTCATGTATTTCTATGGTGATAAACTTCGCAAGTCTGAAATTGTGCCAATCCTGAATGTTGATTTAAAATAGTGATTGAATAATTCGGCAATAAAGGCATTTCTGCGTGGTCATAAGACGAGATGACGTCAATGAACAGCACTTCTTTTACAGGATATTTTACATATGCGACTTAATGCTAAAAAGATTGGGCTCGAGTGCTTTTGTGCCTAATAGAGGTCAGACGCTAATTGTAACTAATTCCCTCAAGTTTCAACGTTTTTTCAACAAAACAATACCCCGGCGATAATTATAGCTGAAATGTTACCGAGCAATTCACAATTTTATTTATGGAATTTGCAAATTCACCAGTTTCTTGACGATTTTGATATTGTCACGCCCTAATTATTAGTGCAAAAAATACTCCCCTTCTTCCGCGGCGGTTTGACGGGTTCTTTGTTCCATTCTTCAGAAAGTTCTGACACGGAGATATAGAATACTGAATCCGGAGGGTTGAATCCCTGTCCACTTACTGGTGATTTTCCGTTTTGAAATGCGTGAAACATTCTCTATTTTAAATTAAATGACGTTTCGCGGGCTAGAGTTCTCCCCGAAAATGATGTGTTCCAGACGTTAGTTAGACGATAGATTAATAATTTTCGAGACGCTCCGTTTTCGAAAATACAAAGTTATATCGCAAAAAATGTGTTATGATACATTTGGAATGAAACATTATTTACGGTTAATTCAGATCATATTTTACTCTTCATGACACCCGGTATCCGAAATACAGTTGTATCTCGAAAAATGTGTTTGTTACATTTAAAATAAAAACCTTTTTTGCAATTAATTAAGATCAAATTTTACCTTTCACGGCAACCCGTTTCCGAAAATACAAAGTTATATCACAAAAAAATGCGTTTTGTTACATTTATTTTGCATTCCCAATAAAATACATATTTTCCTTAATTAAGGTCGTCGATGAATCTGTTCCTGTCGTTCAAGCTCGGCACACGTTTGGACGAGTGTGGGGCGGTTTTTTGGTCGACGATAAAGTAAAAAGTTGCCACACGTTATTTGTATAAAGATAATAACTGAAAATTAAGATTTTATAATAGAAGTGAATTTGTCTCAAGATGGTATTTTACGATTCCTGCCCACAGAAAATAAACACGCTGACAGGCTTGGTTATAATTAATATTCGTTTAATTTATTTTACACTATTAATAAACGCGCCACACCAATTGCGACCATATAAATTGCAGTCGCATCGGTATGGACTGTATGTTTTTGGCGCTCTCACATTAATAATAATTTTCAACAAAACAATATCCCGACGGTCATTAAAGCTGAATTCGTTACCGAATAATTCACAATTTTATTTACGGAATTTGCAATTTCAAGATCTCACTTGACGATTTTGATGATGTCATGCCCTAACTATTACTGCTTAAATGCCTCAAAATACAAAAATGTAATCATTTTCGACGATAACAGGCGCAACAATTCGTAAACGAGCCGTTATAACGAAACTCGCGATTGATTTTACCTCTCTCTTGTTTACAATTTTAACATCCCGCCGGCCATGTATGGTCGAATAAAATGTTCACATATTCAAAACATGACTTGGCCAAGGATGGAAGGGATCACTAAAGAGCTAATAGAAAGTACATACGCGAGGGTATGATATTAATATCGAGAATATTTGTGAGCATATCACAGGACGGAAATATTTTGCACCCGGCTGTTTGTTGGCAGAACAACGATACCCTAAAGTTAATGGATCCAATACAGGGAAGTATTTATTTATCATCTCACTTGCGAACATCGAGGTTTTGGCGGAATTGTACGATCATGTTGTCTTTCTTAAATAATAACTTTTTCAATAAATGTTCATTTTTCTTTTGCGTCTTTATTTATATGCCGGGTTTTCATTTATTTTAAATTCGAAATTGTCCGAAATACTCCAACAGGTGTATAAGTACAATAATAATAGGACTTACCAGGGAAGTTTAATACACACGATGTGTAAAGGGCGTCGTAACTCCCGTTTATTAGTTATAAATTTTTTTACATTCTGCTTAAAAAACAACGCATGTAACTCTCGCGACCAACTCTTTTTGTTTTGTATGGCATCATCTTGGCGACGAATTTATTGCCGACTGAATTTTAATTGTGTTTTAGGATGAGTTATTTTCTGTTTGTTGGTTTCTAAACTTCACAAACTTGGGTAGCAATTACTATTAATGTGAAATTTGTGCATATAAACGATTGAATATCGCGACTGGATGTCCGATATCTGATAATGCGTAATTCTCTTTCAACATTAATTTTCAGGATATCAGCGGTCATGTGGTCGAATAAAAATTATTTATCAAATGGATTGGTATTTCGAGACACTCTCAAAATTATTTGGGACCACTATCATTTCATTCGTTTATTTTTTATATTCATGTTTTTCTCAAGAATCACCCTCGTTATATTTAGTGTACCTTCGCAAAAGAAAACTCTTTGGTGTCATCGTTCCTATTAGTGTAATTGAAATATATGGAAACCTCGCAAGTGGCGTTGTGATGCGAATATTTGATACTAGGTCAGCAGCATTACAAAGAGTGCTATTTATGAAAGCTGAAAGTACATGGCATTACTAAACATTTTGCCAATATATGATGTTTTCTGCCCGATTTAAACTAACTCTCACGCAAACCAAGGCATGTCGACATTTAAAAATTACTTGTCTTTGGGTGAGCTCTGAAATAGTATAATATAAATGTAAATGAGAAATTAGGTCACGCTAGCTCACGAAACAGGAGGATTTTCAAAGTGATCTTGTGTAATATTTCGGAGAAAAAAGTTTGAAAGGAAAGTAGGTCAACCTATCTCCTAAAACAGGGGAGTATCTTGCGATAATATTTCGGAGGGAACGTAGGTTAACCTATCTTTTAAAACAGTGGGTGGCGACTTTCAAAGTGGTTCAAAATCAAAAATTAATAATTATTAGATTAGGTTTAGGGGTAAATCGAAAAGTTGAATTTCCAGCGCACCTAACCCTAATTAGTTAATTGCTATTTATATTTGGAGGGGGGGGGGGGATTATTTTGCACGGGATTTGTACAAACGATCTACCCTGTAACTAATATGGTTTCCAGCCTGCCTCGTGTCTGTTAGATGGAAGGAGTAACAAATGTGAAGTCTTTGCTGTTTACGCGAGTAAGCAACTGACACCGTGATACATTGCATGAAAATGTTTTGTCGGGGCAGGTGTTAGCAGATGTTATTTCGTTGCCGATGAATTCGCTTGTTTTAATTAAACATGAATTCGCTTGAAGGGAACTCGGAAAAGGCTTCTCTTTAATTCATAATATTAACCGGAGGAGCGCTTTTTCGAGTATCTATGCCGTTTTAAATGGGTCATATGAAAGGCTAGGGCACCTAACTTGTTAAAATCGGCAAAAGCACTTTCGCACTTTTTTTCCCGACTGCGAAGCACTTTCGCACTCATAATTTGCTTAGAGTTAACACTGGTACGCACTAATGTTTTCTAGAGGTTATTATATGTTGAGTGGATTATTTATGCTGTCATAAAAGAATGCTAGCTTTCCTGTCACATCACAATGTTGAATTATTAATGTTGTCCTTTTGTTTGTGTCAATATATAGAAATTGAATTGAAAATATTATCTTTTTGTGTTTTATACCTATGCGAGCTACGTTATATGTAGCGAAATTTAAAGAGCTAGGTATGTTGTTAGATATTTGATTTATGTTTTTTGGCATATTTGAGCCATAGTTAAGGCTAGGCCATAATTTTATTCCGATTTTCTTTATTTTAGTTCTATTACGAGTTTGGCGACTGTCTGTGTTAGCCAAGTGAATATACCCCCTGCCCATAGGTTTCAGTCCTTTTATACAACTTGATGTAAAGTAGGCGAACAAAATTAGTTACCCCCATATCTGTACATACATTTCTGTAGCGCCTAAATTTGTGTACTTTAGATAGTGTCACTTGACAGGAGATAACATTGTTTACTTTATACTTCTACAAATGTTTTCTCATGCAATTGCTGTTCACTGCAAAGGATAATCATCTACTACATACAGTATTTTTGTAAAGAACAGAAAATGGGCAGTACTTAGACCAGGGTGGTCCAAACCCAGGCCCACGGGCCACACGTGGCCAGCCGCTTCATTATATGTGGCCCGCGTCAGATTCGGAGTTTAATTAAAAAATCGCATTTGATGTGATTTTGTCATAAAATAACCAGAAAAATCTTTTGACATACTGTTACATCACTAACGTCACTGAATTGACCGGTGTTATGGCATTTTTTCCGCTATGAAAAGTTTGAAATCTTACACTTTATTTAGATATAGGAAGACTTTTGCAGGTTTTAGTAAGTTTTTTGGTGATTATTGCATGTTTTAGATTGATAAATGACAAATACCGATAAATGTGTTTGCACAATAGAAGTTTTTTTTTTGTATTGTACTGTTTACCTATTCTTGGCACTATTGTGGCCCGCAAACAATTCAAAAATAATTTTGCGTCCCCCAAAGCCGTCAACCTTGGACCACCCTGACTTAGACCTTAGGACTCGGCATTTGACCTACTAAATATGTGCATTTAGTATTATGATTTTGCGACCTGAAGTTGTTGAGTCTGATTTGGGGGAAGTGCTTTAGTGAAGAGTCCTTGATTGTCCAAATAGTTCAAGTATGGCTAATGAGACAATTTTGAATACTTCAGTGTTTTTAAAGAGAAAACTGGGATAAAAGAGGACAAAACGATTTACCTTAGAAAGTAGAATTTCAACAAGGGTGAGATTTCTCGGAAAGGGTGGCAAGTCCAAAAAGACAATTCTAAATACTTTCAGTTTCTTTAAAAAGAAAACTGGAAATAGAGAGAACCAAAAGATTCAGTTTAGATAGTGATATTTAAAACAAGTGTTCTCAGAAAGGATGGCTAACTATGAAAAAATTCACTATTTCATTGATTCTCAAACTTATTCGTGCAGCGCCAAATTATCAAGGGAAAATTATCTGAAATAGAATCCCATTGAAAGTGTATCAATCGTAGTATCAAAGTGCATCAAAATTTTGAATTGACATGAAAAGTCTGAAACTTTGATTCCAGGCTCCAGAGAATTCAAAATTTTAACCATGACTCTTATAAAAACATCTCAAACTTGAACTTTACAGCCTTGACTACTATTACTTTAAACGGCACTTTTATCAGTTTCCCACATTTAACCTTGCTTATTTAATCCTAGCAGTTCCATGAAAATAATTAAGTGATAATAATTTTCATCCAATAATATGAATGTGGTTTGTTTTTACAAGATTTTATCAAATAATAACTGAGTAAGGTAACAGTTGAAATTATTGTGCTATTTATTTATCAAGAAAGGTAGGTGTCAGTGCTTCCAACTTTTATGGGATTCTATTAGAGCTGTGGTTCAAACGGTGGGGCATAGAGAATTTTTGGTGCTCCCGAAGTATGCGAACCAAGATGGCGGACATCGGAACGTAACATGGGTAACAGGTTAAGGTTAGGCGATAATTTTTTTCCAATTTTCCTTATTTTAGTCCTATTATCAGTTCGAAGACTAGCCAAGAGCCTCCCGTAGTATTTATACCTAAAATTATGGCCTAACCCTAACCTAGCTAAATTTATACATTATTTCAATTATGGGAATACTTGATGATCATATTTGAATGATCATATAAAAAAAAAACTATCATTTGATCCAAATGAAGTCTCGTGGTGACTTCAACTTTTCTTGCATTTTGAAACTCAAATCATTTACATTGCCTTTTATCTTTATGTGTTCTTTAAACTGTGAATATATTTCAAATTCATTTTCACAATAGAGCTCATTCAATTTTTCTTGCAAATTAGTAAAAAAGATTTAGATGCGAAATGTTGCAGACTTGGCCGTTTGACCGATTATATTATAACTTTTTTTTTATTACAAGTATATTAGTATTTCAAATAACACCCTAATTCACATTAATTTTTTGGGGAAAAAATGCATTCATTTGAATATCCATAATAAATAATTTAATATCTTAGTAAAAGCAAATTTTCGGAAAATAGATTTAAATAGATTTTTTAAATATTTTCTGAATATATATTATTTCTGCTTTTTCAATTTTCAAATGATTAGTGTTTTTTAACACTCAAATTCAGTTTAATTTTTTCCGGGAAAAATACGCATTTTGTTTGTCACGTTTGTCTGGTTAGCATTCACTGATCATCATTAAGTTAGCAAAAACATGAAATGTGACAGAGAATATTGATTGATACAAATAATGATGCATTTATGCTTGGTGACGTTGGTTAACATAGTAGGACACTGTATGATGAATAAAATTGTCTTATTCAATCAAAACTGCAGTTTGCGTTTGTAAATGTTCTTGATTTAAGGTATAAGCTGTTCTACAGCAAAGTATAAACTCTAAATGTAGATGAACTAAGCTTATTGAAATGTCAGATAAAACAGGACACTCTAAATAGCTGAAAAAAATATTAATTAGTTAGGGTGTTGTCTTATTTATCGAAGTCACTATGACAGATTATTGATTGGTATAGATAATGATGCTGTTTAGATTGGTGACTTGAAGAAAGTGTAACAAGATTTAGATTACTGATATATGTGATATCAAAATGTTGAGGTTGAAGATAGTTGAGGTATCAAAAAAATCATAAAAAAAATAGTATTTTTGCAGCAAAGTCATATTATAGACATGTTTTTTTTTATCTGTATTCAGAAAGTTTTAAAATGTCAGATAAAACATGACAAGGTCGATTACAGTGAATAGCTGTATTAATTAGGTTATGAGAGAATGTTGATTTTGATTGATACAAATAATGGCTGCATTTAGGTTTGTGACTTCACCGAATGATGAATAAAATTGTCGTATTCATTCATTGTCTTATGAATTGTCTTATGCCTGGTGATTAGCATAGTAGAACTTCACTTAATTAGGCTAATTAATGATTAACTGTCTGTTTCAGTCAGGTCTTTTGCAACATTTTGTAGCAAAAGAACTAAGCTTATTTTTGGAAAGTCATATTAACATGGTACATGTTACAGAAGTATAGGGTAACCATAAAGTTTGTATGACTAATGTCTGCATTGAAGAATTTTCTGAAGTCCAAGGCTGTTATACAAATATGGCTAATAGTTGAAGTATCAGAATTTGTGCACTTTTGTCATATTGTGGAGAACACAAGGAATATAAATTGACAATCCCACAGGTGGAGGATGTCATGGTCGAGCTTACAAAGTACCTATGTGTTGGGAAACTGTTATTTGAGAGTATTGAATCAAAATGCACTTTTCGTTTTTTCACTCCAGCCAAGCTGAAGTACTAATTTTCGAAAAGCCCAAATATTCACTATTATCAGTAGAGTCAGAAAATTTACCAATTTCAAAAAAGCCAGAGAATTTACCAATTTCAAAAGAGCCAGAGAATTTACCAATTTCAAAAGAGCCAGAGAATTTACCAATTTCAAAAGAGCCAGAGAATTTACCAATTTCAAAAGAGCCAGAGAATTTACCAATTTCAAAAGAGCCAGAGAATTTACCAATTTCAAAAGAGCCAGAGAATTTACCAATTTCAAAAGAGCCAGAGAATTTACCAATTTCAAAAGAGCCAGAGAATTTACCAATTTCAAAGAAGCCAGAGAATTTACCAATTCAAAATCAAAAGAGCCAGAGAATTACCATTCAAAGAGCCAGAGATTTACCAATTTCAAAAGAGCCAGAGAATTTACCAATTTCAAAAGAGCCAGAGAATTTACCAATTTCAAAAGAGCCAGAGAATTTACCAATTTCAAAGAAGCCAGAGAATTTAACCAATTTCAAAAGAGCCAGAGAATTACCAATTTCAACAGAGCCAGAGAATTTACCAATTTCAAAAGAGCCAGAGAATTTACCAATTTCAAAAGAGCCAGAGAATTTACCAATTTCAAAAGAGCCAGAGAATTTACCAATTTCAAAGAAGCCAGAGAATTTACCAATTTCAAAAGAGCCAGAGAATTTACCAATTTCAACAGAGCCAGAGAATTTACCAATTTCAAAAAAGCCAGAGAATTTACCAATTTCAAAAAAGCCAGACAAATTTACCAATTTCAAAAGAGCCAGAGAATTTACCAATTTCAGTAAAGCCAAAACATTTATTAATTTTAGAAGAGCCATAAAATTTGTTAATTGTAGGAAAGCCCGAAAATTTACTAAATATAGAAGAGAATTTTAGAATTTATTAGGATAATATGAAAATACATGTATTAATGAAATGTGACGACTGACTGAGACTGTAGTGACGTATTTCCAACTGTGACATATTGTCTTTGAGAGATTTATGTCCCTACGGAACATGATTTTGGTTTTAGTTTTGACTAGTACGGATCAATTTAAATTGGATAATGTGGTCATGACGTTGTTGCTGTCTCGTCCCAATTCGTCTCAGACGTACATCAGTAAGTGGGTGTGATGACTTAGTGGTTAAAGTGTTAGACCAGGGGTGGGCTGTTACAGATAATAGACTTGTTTACGGCCCAAAACTCAATATGAAACTATGAATAAAAAAGCAGTCCATTTACAACAGCTAGCCCAGCAGGGTATATATTAGGCAGCAAAATGGAACAATCAAGGCCATTACTTATCGATTTTAATCGGTAAGTATGTTGATAGGTATTTGTCTGTCTGTTTGTTTGTCTGTCTGTCTGTTAGATGCACGCGATATCTCACAAAATCTGCTCCAGATTTTGCATGTGCATTCATCATATGTCGTACCAGAAGCCTATTGATTTTGGATGAATTATGTAGTATAATTAGCGAGTTATTAAGTAATTAGTGATGGGACACAGAGTGTCACTATGGAGCAAGAGCGCTGTTTTGGGATCCCCTAACTTTCGATCGATAAGTCTTCGGTCTCTGACCAATATTCTCGTTTTGATATTATTTGATAAATACAAATCACCCACAAGGTTGTATGGTACCAAGAAAGTAGATGAAACGCCTTTTCTGCCTTGAAAGCAATAGGTATTTGCTGCAGCGAGACAGTGAATACCATTGAAAAATGAGTCAGTGACATGAATTTAGACAAAATAACTGGATTTAAATATCCATAAAAACTGAAGTCGTAATTTTGTTGAGTTACTTGGGTAGTCCCCGAACTCGGAATAGAACTGAAATAAGAAAAATTGGAATAATATTATGGCCTAACCCTAGCCTGGTGCACATACTATGTTCAGGTGTCCGCCATCTTGTTGCACATACTACGGGAGCTAATATAAATCACTCAGATCAAAATGACAATTTTTAAATTGAGATATTCCTAATAATTATTTTCAAAAATTTTGCAGTATTTGAGTATTAATCAATTTCAACTTTTTTGTGTATTCAGCCCGTTTCAGACGCCTTTAATTTATGGTTATTTGACAAGGGCGACTCTGATTCCACATAATGCCTTTGCTTTTCCTCAGCGTTTGTGACCTTTTAATTCAAGTAAAATTTTTATCAATGAGTTACATTACAAGCACATTCAATAAAAAAGTATGTCAGGAAAATGAGGTAATGTTGTAAAATTGGCAATGTCCCGCAATTAATTTAGTTATTTTATTGACCCTCATCAATTAATATCAAATCTTGTCTTATTAATTAGACTAATTAATGATAAACTGTCCGTTTCAGTCACGACTTTAGCAATATTTTGTATGAGAACTACGCTTGTTTTAGGAAAGTCAGATTAACATGGCACATGTTACAGAAGTATATTTAAGTTGCAACGAGGGTACCAAAACAGCGCAAAGGTTCTCAATGTGAATAATAATAATATTAAGCTTATTAATGATTAACTGTCTGTTTCGGTCATGACTTAAGTAACTTTTTGTAGTAGAATTACGCTTGTTTTAGGAAAGTCAGATTAACATGACGCATGTTACAGAAGTATAGTTCATAAATTTTTAAAATTGCGAAGGGAATTTATCGATATCATATATTGTTTTGACCCTCTCAGATGTATCAAATTAAGTTAAAATACTTGAAGAATTACTGATTAAAAAACAACAAACCTGGTTAAGATATATTGAGAACTGATTTCATAACAAAATTGAAATTGACTTATGGACACCCTATATATTCAAGTTTGCAATGAGGGTACCAAGATACAGTGTATGAAACTGCAGGAACTTTCACCCGGCTTGTAGACATTTCGGCCCATGCATTTAAATTACAGCTCCTTTTGGAAAGATCAATCTTGTCCTACTAATTAGGCTAATAATAATTAACTGTCTGTTTCGGTCATGACTTTATCAATATTTTGGGGTAGAACTACGCTTGTTTTAGGAAAGTCAGATTAACATGGCACATGTTAAAGTAGTATATTCAAGTTTACAATGGGGGAGATATTGTATTTATTGGCAAGGTAAAAGATTGTTTTATTAGGGCAGTTATAAATTGAATTAAATTGATAACTTATCAGCACTACTTTCTGCCTGTTTACATTATATCCACATTTTTAGGTAAGAAAATGACATTGACTACTTTTTGTTACGCTTGATTGCCTATCCAGATCGATTTTAATTCCGTTCAACAGATAGTAAATAAGCTCTAAATACACAACCAGTATTGTAAGGATCTTTCTTGTCGCTGAGAATGTTAAGATAAAAAATCAATATCGACAAAAACCAGCGTTCCCATTGTAGCTATTATTTTTGTAATTGAATTAATGGAAAATTGTGATTTTACTGCTTTGCTTCTGTTTGTACTGTGGTAATAATATTTTATGGATGGCTTCATTTATCTTAAGAGCAACTGGTCAATGGCAATGAATTAGTTTAAAGCAATAAAATTGATTTGCAAGCATATAAGGGCTAGGGTAGCAATAAAAGGTAAGTTAAGAATGCTAGTACTTATTCAAGCCAAGGCTGCCCAAATCAAAATCCGGATAATTTATTCTGAAAAAATATCTTAATATTTTAAAATATTATAGATTGGATTTTGAATTGAGTGGTTTTTAACGAAAAACAATAGGCTCTGAGATGTAAGTTAATACTTTCTTTGAGAGGGCTGGAATATTTCAACCTTTTGGATAAAAATTTTTTTAAATGAAGAGCATTTTTCATACACTGCAATTTTTTATAGCTTGAAACGCTTTTTAGACTTTCAAGACTAGAAAACCCACATTTTATGGACCGGCTAGCTGTTAGGGCCTAACTGTGCAATTAGTAGTTTCCGCCCCCCCCCCCCTCCTTTGACAATTCCCCTGATTAGGCCGCAACGTTTAAAACATGAGGTCAAGGTTTCTTGGATGATTGGATGTATAACCATTTAAAACTTCTCTAAAGCCTAAACAAATAACAGAGAGACGAGAATATCGGTTGGAAACCGAAGACTTATCGATCGATAGTTAGGGGATCCCCCAAAACAGAAACTGCAGTTTCGATTCATCCGCTCTTGTAACTTGCGCACTGCGCATCGCACACACACACTCGGCGGGTTTCAAAATTATCTCGCTTTACAAAAATCTAGATCACTATATCAATAATTGATTGATAACTCGCTAATTATACGACATAATCTATTCAAAATCAATAGGCTTCTGATCCGAGCTAAGATGAATGCACATGCGAAATTTGGATCAGATTGAACCTTGCTTTCGTGAGATATCACGTGCATCTAACACACAGACATACAGACAGACAAATACCCATCAACATACTTACCGATCAAGATCGATAAGTAACTAGGTCAGGAAGTACTGCACTATAGGCCCCTTTTTTTTACCTACCGTAATAACATATGTGATTCTGATACAAATAAGGTGTGAAACATAAGATTAGTTTGAATCGTCAATCGGTCTTCTCTAATCCAATTTTTGGAAACATACTTTTCCGTAAGAAAATCAATGTAATATGTATTGATTTTTTTTATTAGCCATAAAATTAGCTCTAATCCCTGGAAAGTAATTGCCTTGTTTTGAAGGGGTCTCTGATTTCTCAAGAGAGCTCATTCACGGAAAAGATAATTGGACTTCTTGAATTGTAACTTTCCTGGCACTCCAGAAGTGTGTGTGCCAATATGGAGGTAACTAACTTTGTTCGCCTAGTTTACATCAAGTTGTGTAAAGGGACTGAAGCCAATGTGCAGGGGGTATATTCACTTGGCTAACACAGACAAACCCCAAACTGAAATAGAACTAAAATTGGAATACAATTATGGCCTAATCCTAACCTGGTACACACACTACGGGAGTACCACTTTGTCAGCTATGTCTGTTTTGCATTGAAGGCTTAGTTTTCTCAGTCAGTGAATTGTTAGTATGCGTAGACATAGAGCCACGTTTCCCACCAACCGGGGGGGAATTTAGACATTCTTGGGGGGAGGGGTGGGTGGTGGTAACCACTGACATATAAATTCTAGCATACTATTGTTTTGTGCTATTGACTGGATTTCTGTTGAGCAAATTACTTATCCTTCTTCTATACTTTTGCTAATACAAGGATGCTATAGCAAGAGTGCAGATAACTATCGTAATTGATTTGACAGTCTTGCTGCGGATTATTACAAATTTGCAATATGCATGTCTGAGGAAAAAGTTAAATGAAACGTTGCAGAAACGTATTTGTGTTAGCGTGCAGCAAAAATCTTGAATCATTTAGAATATTTACTTGTTGTGAATGTAGCATTTCTTTTATCGTTACTGTTGCTGAAATGTTTAGTAGGGGGTATCAAGTCAGCAAGTATAAAGGTAATAAAATAGGTAGTAAAATAGTTATGTTTTTCGATTTAAGAAAGCAGTGTGACAATTACCTGAATAGGCTACCCTTTGTTTGATAAGGTGTCTAGTCCTGATGAAATCGGAAAATAATTTTTAGAAAGTTCCACTAGCAGGATTCGTTTACAATCACCTGCCACCACCTACCAGGCATTTTAATAGTATATTGATATCAGCTATTCCGATTTATCGTGTTCTTTGGCTGGTCCATTGTATTTCTTAATTGCGTGCACTTGTATTGTAACCCTCAATATCCAGGTTCAGATATACACACGTATTTTATTTTTACCATTTACTCCAAGTTGCTTTTATATAGACAATAACAAATATTTTTAAATTTACAGATTTGATTAATATTAGTAATAGAAGTACAATAGAAACTTTAGACTCGCCGTTTAGACTCCGCGAATTTGTAGTATGAAAACGCTTTCATATACAGGGATAATCAGCTACTTATTATAGACAATGTGAGTGAATTCCTTAAGCTTACACAACTGAACGAGAGTTGTGAAATTTTTTGGAAGCAAAAATGGAATTTTACGACGCTGAAGAGTTTGATGGAGAATCATTTGATCTAGAAAGCCCGCTAGATGAAGTAGTTTTACCTTATCAAGAAGAGGATTGGGAACTTTCAAATGAGTCGCAACAACAAGTCCCATATGCTGATGGAAACATCCAGTGGGAAGACTTAGTCCCGTACACGCAGGAACAGTTAGCTTCGTTTTATCGCAACGGTTTATTAGAACGAAGCAGCATCTATACAGACCAATTTTTGGAAAACTCAAAAGACCATAACTCTGATTTGAAACAATTATTAATAACGCTTAAAAAAGCGACCGAAGTCGTTTGCCAGTTACAAGATGAATGCAAGGAGCGTAATATCAACATTCAAGGCTTATGTCAGCGTGTTTTCGACAACGAAGTAGGACAAGTGAAAGCCGAAGGATACTGCCAAGATAAACGTAAAGTTCATACAATCCATCCGTATACTACATGTAAATTCAACGAAGCAGTCGCGTCAGAATTAGGTGTTGCTATTCTAGATTGTCAGCATTTAGCGGTGGAAGACACGATGCTTGCTATGTACACCAGGACTCTAACAAGACTACAGTGTGAGCAATATCTTTTTAATGCTGCCACAAATGTCCGATATCACACTAAAAATTATAATGAAAACACTGATTCAATTAAATCCTCGATACTTGTGAAACTCGCTGAAGAATCAATAGACGTTGTACGCCAGTGCATAAATACGTTGTTCTATTTTCTTCGTAAAGAAGAGGAAGTAGACACTTCTTTTGGCGTAATTATTCAAGGCTGGATTTGCCAACTTGTTTGTTTGTTGTTTGAAATTACTAAAGGTGATTATCAAAATTTAGTTAATGAAGAACTATTTATTACTAATCATATCATTCGTTGTCCACCAAAGTCACAATCTTGGGCAGAAAATATTGTTCAAATTTCGTCCCCCAGCATTGAGTCTGATTACTGGAGCCAAAAACTGTTTCTAGACCATGTAATACATATGTTGTTTTTAATTTTACGTGCGCCGAAGGGTCGCGGAGAATTTTTGTCTGGATCGAAGTCAATAATGTCTTTGCAGAACCAGACTTCTTCGGAAGATAATTGGACTTTTCTAGATGAAAACGGGGATGATTTAAAAGGTGTTGGAAGCCAGTGGCATATTCTACCTAAAGAAAGCGATATGGTGTCTTTATATAGACAAATTCCTTTCGAAAAAGTATTATCGCAAATTTTTTGTCTTTGCAAAAATGAAAACGGCGCATATCTGTATAAAAATGAGCCCATCACGAGTGAAAAGTTTCTGGAAGCTATTGCATGCTGTGATATTATGTGCGACGTTTTGGGCGAGGGTCTGGCAACACTTGGCGCTCCGAGATACAAGCAGTTGGTGCGTCGTATCGCACAAACGCTGAGAAATATTGTTCTCCTAATGTCTGAAGAATGGAATTTTTTTAAAGAAAGCACAGAAGATAAGCCGCAGATTCATTCAATAGAAAGACTTCAAACTGAATTTGATGAATTCGTAAAGCGCTGCGTAGAACGATTACTTTGCGTAGCACGGCTTGGTGTGTATCAGTTTTTAGCGGATTTACCATTTAAATCGGTGTCCCAAAGAGCTGCGGAAACGTTGTACGTTTTAATGAACGTTCCAGCTGGCTCTCGGGCTGAGGTGGATCAACTCGCAATGACAAAATATACTCGACAAGAGTGGTTAGATTTTGTTCAAGATACTGACACAAAATTAGCGTTCGAAGATCGTCTATCAGAAATGCCGGAAAATGAAATTGTCTATCTTTTGACCACTTTCTGCAACTTAGCGCACGCCCGACCAGCTACAGAAGACCATTTGATTAATATCATTGCGATGGATGTCTACATGGTCTCATTCGTTTATTCATCGACAAGAGACATTTGCAGCAAAATGGGACGAGAACTCTTATGCACAGTTGCATCAATGCATCCTTTTATAATATCAACAATTTTACAGTATCTTCATACCAATTCAGAGAAAATTTCGAGCACTGCTTTTTACGCTGTTTCCGATTTACCTTTTAACCAATGGATTCCTACAAAACAAGATATTGAGTTGTTAAGAAACTGGATTCTGGATCATGCTATCACATCAGTACCAGTACGTCTTGTGCAATGCATTTTGAGAGGAATGAACTGGGGTACTGGAGAGGATGGATGTCTGTTTTTACCGCACTCTTTGCACTGTGAAATCGCACTTTTACTCGTCGAGGTTTGTCATTTTTATGAAATGGAGAGAAAGCAGTCTGGTCTCTTACTAAAAAGCATTGATCATGTTTCAAAAGTAGCGTCTGCTATGCGTTCTTCTCTCTCCGTTGAAGAAGCGTTTGAAACTTGGGTGTGGAATATACTTCTTCGACTTAAACTCCACAGAGCGCAACTGAACTGCACAGAAAGCTTAGAAAATCGAGACAAACCATCACCATTAATGGACGCAAATGAAGGAACGTTACTTCCGCGTTCGAACATGGAAAAATTGCCGCATTCTAGTTACGTTACGATCATGATGACGAGCGTTGGGCACAGTTTAAACGTCTTTTTACAACAAGGACTTACGCTGCTGAAAAATTTAATCGAAAGTGGCCAAAAGATCCCTGCAGTACAATGCTTGGCTTTCGTTATCCCCATGTTCATACAAGGTGGAATTGACTTGTCAATTAATAACACTTTTGTGCGTATTTTACGAAGTTGTATTGTACCGGACGCTTGGGTGCTCTCTAGCATCACAAGTAAGCTTGTAGAACAAAAACCTGACGTACCACTGTTTTTGGAACTGTTAATGGGATCGATCAGTGATCTTTTGACAATAAACGATGCAACGACGGTGCTAACCTATTGGATTAAAATGGTGCTGGCTACTCCAGGATGGTGGGAAGATTGCAATTCTAAAATATTGCTCGATTTTTTGTTCAAATGTGCGTTTCATGACAGTCCTGAATGTAGTTTCGAATGCGGCTCGATTTTATACGAACATCATTACGAGTTAATGACACATAATCAAAATAACTCGACGTCTCCTAAACACCAAAATCGTTCTGTTCTGTCTTCAATAATCAATGCTGTAAGTGGTGGAAACTCATCTGGTGCTCCTTCATTTGCTCGTGAAATTCAAGCGCATTTTACTTATCTTTTTTACTACCTTATTTCTGCCGAGTCAAGGTTTGAAGATGATAGTAAATTATGGACAACAATGCTGCCAATGATGAAATCAAATACTGCTGAATCATCACTTAAAAAAGCATCGTCACAGTTGAAATTACAACACCATCCTGCTTTACACCAACTTGCGTTGTATCGCTGGGCACAGTTAGTAATTTTAACCCTTCCAGAGCACCCCCTAGTGTCCGCGATTTGTCAAAATTTCTTTCTGCGATACATCCATACAGACCCGTATGTAGGAGCAAGTATGGGACCTAAATTTTTCAAAGGATCAGCTGAAGATCTGATTTTTAAGAAGCTAGACACGAAAATTAATTCAATGTGCAATGGACAGACAGTTGAAGGTGAATTTGAAATGAAACTACAAAAACTTTATCGAACATTCGGAGTCTGGTTGGAGGAAGAAAAATTACACGATGACCATTTATACCTACCTTCGTTGCCGTCTCATTATGAACCTGACCTTTTAGCGACAATCCGAACTCAAAATAAAACCATCTGGACACAATATATCAACTTTTCTGAAATTTCAGACGAAATAAAACAAGTTAATAAAAAGTGGAACAATTTTCATACGCATAATTTCAAACCTTTTCCGTCTCATTCATCAAGTCTTTCAATTCATGCTACCAGTTGTCAGCGAATCACGCAGCTCCTGCGTCAATTTGAGTCACCTTTGAACCTCGACCCTTCACTTGCAAGTGCAATCGATTTTCCAATTCTTGTTGACCAGTTGATTTCATCGACACCAGAAACACTAGTTGGGGATATTGAGCAAGATGTAAAAAGCGTGCTCACTCATGCGCAAACATTCGCAGATTCAAAAACGAAACTCGAAAATTTTAATCGCAACTATTTGGAACTATTACCTGATCTTTACACCAATGAAGAACAGCGTAAATTGGTGAAAGTAGAGTGCCAATCAGCATTCTCGCCAACACACAGATGCGCAGGGCCAGCTCAATTTCCACTAAGCTTTCTTGAGAAATCGATGAACGACATAGCCTCAGAAAATTTGAAAAAGAATCGAGCATCGTACCGGGAAATTATCAGCGTTTTAACAAATCCAGACACATCTCAAGATTTCAGCTACTCTGCTGTTCACTTGATAACGGTAGTTCAAGCATTACTGAAAAAAGCACAGTCATCAGATAATGACAAAGCGCTTTTTGAAAATGGAGCAAAGCTTTTCTATAACCTTGCAGATCTGAATTCTGATGAAAGATGGAAGTGTCCCCCGACAAGGCATTTACTAATAACCTGTATTGATATGTTAGGGCAAGTCTTCATCTATGGACAACCAGATCAAGCTGTTACCCTTTTAGAACAGATGCTGAAACGCCCGGAGACAGCTGCATTACTTTCAGCGCATTTTTCGCCAGCGAAATCATGTTCTAGAGTTAAAAATGAGGGCGGTTCACACACTGAATTTGATACTAAAGTGTTTGTCGACATGTATAAACGTGTAGTAAATGCTGCATCAACTGGTAACTCATCTGACATTCTTTTTGTACTTATCACAAAATTTGATTTGGAAAATTGGTGTGACGCGTATATGCCGCCGAAATCAGAGAAAGTCACTTTGTTAGATGCCATAATAAACGGTCTAGTGTCGCACACTACGTTTTTGTGGCCTCCTGAAGATTCTACTGAAGAAACTACGCTCACAAGGTCCCAGTCTACGCAGTTATCGAACTCCGCAGTTCAAGAAGTGTTTATGACTCATTTAAGCATTTTAGTTCAGCATTCACAGGACCAAGTCTTCTTTGAGGCTATCAATTCGCTTTTAGAGGCCAGTTATAAAGGCAGTGTGGATCCAATTGCTTGGGAAGTTTTAACTGATGCGGCATTCAATCCTCAGCAATCAAATGTGCAAAATTCTGCCAGAAGTGAATCAAAATGTGGACTTTCATTTGAAATTGTTGATACAGCAATAAAACAGTTAGCTGTGTATTTTTCAGAGAAAAGAAAAACAACAAAATCAGGATTGTACTCTACATGGAAACCCTATGTTCATCCGCTATCAAAATTATTCCACAAATTAATCAATTTCGAAATTAATTACAACGAATCAAAACAGGGTATAAACGGCACTACCTATTTCAGCCACCATGCCTGCTTAGTGGACCGAATTTTGCCGCTCTTTTCCGCATGGCTAGATCCGCTGAAAATGGAAGAAAAAATGCAATGGCCATGGAAACCTGACGACCAAGAAACTGTGTCGTCTATCCTAACAGTATTCGCGACTCTTATCAATTCGATCTGTAGTGAAAAAACAATGGATGTGTCTCAAAGTGTGTCTTCATTATGGGAATTCTATCTTAACAATTCTCTTTTAGCTCATGAGAAGACATCACCAAGTTACATATGCGGTTCTTATCAAACCACGCTCAGCGCTTTACCTTGGAATAAATTTATTCCAAATTTAACAGACTTAGACAAAATGGTCCAACTTTGTAACACTAGAATTGATTGTTCTCTTCATTTCCTATGCCATGTTGTACCACAAATTGACTGGTCAGCTATCATGAAAATGTGTTTTATTTCGAGCCCTGAAAATTCTACACATCAGTGGTCAGAACACACATCTGAAGTATTATGCTACTTGTTACATGTCTTGTATGTTCTGAGCTCAAATGAAGCAAGATTACACTCTTACCCCAAATTGCAACATTTATTGACTTCTATCGATGTTTTTCCTTGGCATTTGATTGGCTATGACCAGTTTGATTTTATTGCCAATATAATTGCGGACCAATTTCACGCATTCTGTACAATTTTCGACTGTGAAGACCAGAAATTACAATCACCACGATATGCTGCTTTGAGACTACTACAAATCGCTTCAGGGTTGCCGGTTTTGGAAAAAGATTTTGACTGGAAAAAGGTAATGGAAAACTGCAATTCAAAAGAGACTGTTGATATTACGTGGATGAAAAGACAATCCTTTATTCGGTGTGTAGGGACACTAGTTCGAAACTCAGCCAAGACACAAGATAAGCGTGAAATTCAAACTCTAGAAGCTGTGACATCAAATTTAGTTATGAAACTAATGAGAAGTATTTTGCTTGTCGTACAATTTGACTCTGGCATTGACGAAACTAGACTTTCCTCTCTTTATTCCGAAATTTGGAGAAGCATGAATACATTTACTCCGAAGTTACAGGAAATCACAAGATCACAGATTTTAAGTTTCCTTAATGAAGTTGTTTTATCGACGCTTGATTTGTCAATGGACACACAATCTCTACAAACTGTCGACTTGGTTTTGACAAGCATTCTATCTTCGGCAGCAAACACAATTTCAAGTCCTCTGCATTTAGCTGTAGTGGCTGAATACGGGCTTGATTCATGTTTGAAATTGATTTCTAAGTATCACCCAGAAGTGAACGACGAAGTGGATAAAACCACATCCGACGATACGCTCCCAAAAGTTTTGAACTTGTGGCAGAATCTTTGCCACACCCTAAGTCAAGTTTGTAAAGTCTCCCAGAGTGAGCTTATAGAAGCATGTCTATCAAATGGGTGCATTAATACTATACTTGCATTATCGCAAAATATAGTCGATGAAGCGAAACGTTGCGGCAACGGAAATGACTCTAATGGCCCAATGTATAGTGCTTTTTTCTCTATTGTACAATGGATCTCGTCTTTGATTCCGAAAAGCGATAATGAAGCCAAATTGTTACTTTTAATTGGATATGCATTGAAAGTTTGTGACACGTTGGAACAGGACGCTAAACTCTCCCCAGAATCTGAAGTTAATCTTAGCTCAGTTTCCGAGAGTTTTCATTCACTTCTTCCCATGTTAGAGCACTGGAGTACTGACCGTGTTAAGACAGGCATACTCGGAACTTTTGGAATCGGACGTGCTACTTCATTATCAATTGGATTTCGAGTTTCTATTCGTTGCATCTCAGTTCATATTCAACAGATAACAGCACGACTACGGCCCGAAGGAGAGGATACTCTTACAAAAGCTCAAATAGCCATTGATAGTCTACGGAAAATGCCTCTTGAAAATCGGACGTACACTCAAGAAATTGACAGAATCCATGAACTGTTAGACCTAATACAACAGATTAGTGATAAGCCTACATGTGCTGCCCATTTGTCTTTGATGAAAAATATTTTTGCTTTTCATTATCAAAAAGAGGCTGATTGGTTGCATGTTCTATAATTGTAATTTCAAAAATGTTTTTTCATATCTAAAAATGTTGGTATTCATGTATCCTATTCACAAATTTAGTTATATCTGAGCTGGGGAGCCTGGGAAAATTAATGCCCAACAAGATCTCGACCTATTAGGTTCCTATCAGAAATTTAGACTTTATACACTGCCATTAGAAGTTTGAAGCTAGGAGTCCACACAGTGTTCAAAAATGGAACATCTGAATAAAATTTATTACCATTAAAAAGCACTCAGACTCTGCAGACTCGTTTCTAGTATTCTAAATAACTTGTTCATCAACCTTCAGTTTTTTAGGCCTGAACCGTAACCAGGCGAAGTTTTATTTCAAAGTTCTTTCATAATATTATTATAATTAAACTACCTATTCTGTTTGTATTATCGTAACCACAAATCACAGCCAACTTTTGGGGCCAATTTGGGGTGTAAGGTTGAATATTTCTCCTTGTTTATTTTGCAATATTTGTCTGTAAATTTGTCATTATACTATGCTCTAATTATATGTGTATTTTAAATTTTGAGATCCTATTTCTGTCAACATAGTTCCAAAAGAATCCCCATTGAATTGTACGGTACTGCAATAATTTGTTCTGTATTGTAATTCATTCATATTATTGTTGTGAATTTGCATCTCTGAAACTTGTGCGCAGATATGAAATGCCCAAATTTGTGATTTTTTAATTTAGTCAGCATTGCAGCCAATTCTTATATTCTTAAGTAAAATGGTAGTCCTAATACATCTCAGGCTACTAACCTACGACTTAATATTCTTATAATTAGGATAAGAATTTTAACAGCTAATAAAGTGCTTTAGTTGATCATATGACAAGCAAAGGTCTCTTACAAGTTATGGTAACATTAACAGTCTTTTGTCTTATATGCATGAACTTGGCTGTTACCTATAACAGGCCCACTCAGAAAAGTAATTGCCCACTCATGAGTTAATTGGTTCAGCTGCATGGACTTGAGATGTCCAAATACCTTGGTACAATTTGCACAGTTCAAGCAAGTACCTAAAATAAGCTGATGCCAAAATTACCAAAAACACTGTATTGCTTACCGTATTTCAAACTTCATTAGTTGATCTCCTAACCGAATCTTCTTAATAGATTTAACATTAATAAATCCTATTTTTGCTGAATTTGACATCCAAAATGTCTTTTTGAAATCCGATTTTAAAAAGTGTTCATTGTAGCTTTTCGTACTTCCTTTTATTATTATTTTTGTCAATAAGTATTCTATATTTTGTTGCTGATGTATTATTCTCACTTCTCAGAGTATTATTGATGGATGGTGGAGTGAATTTTCGACCAATTCCTATTTTATTATTTGTTATATATGAGCCATGAATGTCCATAGAACTAAGGGATGCTTTGATAAGGATCTTTGCCCCAAAACCCAAGCGCTTTGTAAACACAATTCAAACATGCTGTCAATTTCCTTTTCTACCCAAATTCTGTATTGCACAAAGGAATCCAATTTTTTGAAGTGAACCCACTTCTAATTGGTAACTCCTTGCGAGGGCATATTCGGAAATTGAAAATTTGATAAGGAGGGGATTCTAAAATTTCTAATTGCGAAGTTAGGGCCATAACAGCTAGCAAGTCTAGCCTGAAAACGTAGTTTTTTAGGGGTTTTGAGGGTCTAAAAAGCGTTTCAAGTTACGAAACATTAATGTGGGAGGGGTTGGTCCCGATCTTTGACCCCCCTGGCTCCTAGCGTATCTGTGAATGCTTGCTCATTTCCTTATTCAGGGTGAAGACGTTGTACAGTTGAGCCTAACTGTAGTTGTGAATTAATGAGTTCAGTGAATTGTACCTGCCCTCCAAAAATTTACTACCACCGATTTCCCTATTAGTGTTAACAGATATCTTTCATCACAGGAATCGATATTTTTATTATAAATCCTTCTGTTATTATCCATCTCATTGTGTTTAGTTATTTGGGTACTTTTTTACATTTCAAAAAGAGGGGCGCCCTGGGTCATTTTCCACATCAGGTGATATCACATTGCTTATTATTTTGTATTGTTACATAGAAATGGTCTGTTCTTATTATTTGTTTATTTTATTGACAATCTGCATGCATGCTGTTCATTTTATTGCTTAAATATTCTGTATGATTTTGGTGATGATCACAGCATTTAGGGGACATGATAGGTGCTTGTTCGTCTTTTAAAATACTGGTATACTATTATCTTTTGACTTTCTCTTTTTATTTGTGCTCAATGTTAAATTTATTATCAGCTCAAAAGTGAATTCTCTCAGCAGTAACAAACCAGTTATATAAAAGTAATGCTCTACCGGCTTGCATCTCTTAATGTCGAAAATTTGAAATTCATTGGTTCATAAGTTGCTGAAAAAAACATTTTAATTTAGCTAAACAATTCATATTAGTGTTATGGTCCCTGTGTCATGGTCTTACTCTTGCAAAATTTATCATTTCTTGTTCGTAACTTCGCTTAAAAATTGATCTTCTTCATTTTTGAGAGAGTATGGTATGTGCTTCTCATTTCCTCAACCATTATTATTTTTGCATAATGTTGATAGCAAATAATAAATAGTCCAAATATTGCCAGTATTAATGAATAAATGGCTTCTTAACTATATGCTATAGTCTAACTTAGGGTGTGAAACCTTTAGTGCATGAGGGCCAGATGCAAATAACTGGATGAAACTGCGGGCAGCACATTAATTTAACATAGGCTTTCTAGTAGTTGCATACGCATAAATTTTGATTATTGATTTTGTGACATGTGCTGTCCACTTAGGCTAGCTGTTAAGGCATTGCAACCCCATGGGCAGATTGAGCTAAATTAAACACTCGTTTCGTGGGCCGCACAATTTTTCATTGAGGGCCGCCGCTTGCACACCCCTCGTCTCTAACTGGCTTAATTAGCTGCATTAAAACATGTTTTCTTTTTTTTTGTCACCTGTTATTTTGGTAATGAAGACCGTGCTTATTGGGTATTTATGATTTTTTGGAAGCAAATATTATATTTTTGTTTGTGCTTTTTATCTATGCTTGTTTCAACACTGCAATATTGAAATTGTAAAATGAATATTATTAATTTTATTGTAAAGTTATATATTCTTTATGTTGTTTTATTAATGTGATCTTGTCTTTTTAATTTAGAAAAATAATCAAAATGACTGCCATGCAGTATAAGTTAGAAGGTAATCGTATGTTTGCACAAAAGAAATATGAAGAAGCGATAAAATGCTACACGAAGGCGATAAATAAGACTTCTAATAATGCTGTTTTCTTCACAAATCGGGCTCTGTGCAACATAAAGCTACAAAAATGGGAAGCCGTCGTAGACGACTGCAAAACTGCCCTTGATTATGACCCCCAATCCGTCAAGGGTCACTTCTTTCTTGGACATGCTATTGCAGAGCTTGAAAATTTTGATGAATCTATCTCAGAGTTACAAAAAGCACATACACTCGCGAAACAACAAAAATTAAATTTTGGTGATGATATTGCAGCGATGCTACGTAACGCGAAGAAAAAACGCTGGGATAAATTAGAAAAGGAACGTATTTCACAGGAAATTGAACTACAAACTTATCTCACTAATTTAATGGTTGAAGACGAAAAACGTGAGATAACCAAATTGGACGAAAACGACTCCACAAGCGATACAGACCGAAAAAATGTAGAAAAAAAATTCGAGGAGCGTCGAACTGAACTAAATAACTTATTTGCACAAGTAGATGATCGTAGGAAAACACGTGAAGTTCCAGATTTCCTATGCGGAAAAATTAGTTTCGAAATTATGAAGGACCCTGTTATTACGCCGAGTGGAATAACTTATGACCGCAAAGATCTTGAAGAACATCTGCAAAGGGTCGGACATTTTGATCCCGTTACCAGACAAAAACTAACTGCTAGTGAATTGATTCCTAATCTGGCTATACACGAAGTGATCGAGAAATTTATTGGAGAGAATGGTTGGGCTGAAGATTACTAAGATGTGATTTTAATTTAAACGCTTTCTTGTAAAATCATATAAGAGGGTTGAAACTTTTTCTCTAAACCAGTGGTGTGTGGCCCGCGGCCCACAAGGAGAAATTATATGGCCCGCTGAGAAGTGCCAATTTTGAATGATGTTCGGCCCGCGAAAAGAGTTTTTTGATTAAGTTTAAAATGGTACGCGCAAGTTATTTCTATCCATTTGCGTTGCAAAGCCTGGACCCAAATCCTATACCTGAGCTTTTGCAATGCGAGCAACGCATGTCATAAGATTGATAACCAAAATGTTTGTGCCCTCAAATACTATAAAGCCTATGTTAAATGTGACTCACGGTTTCACCAGTTATTTGTATCTGGCCCTTCTGTTTCAAAGGTTGCCTACGTCTGCTCTAAACAAAGCCATGGACAAGCAGGTTACTGATAGGTAAGGGTATGCTATGATTTTGAAAAGACAGATTTGACAATGTCGGCGTGATGCGGTGGACAGGGGGTTTTAACCTGGTATCTTCGATCTTTGACTGGTCCAATGTGCCTACCATTGCATTGCTTGACCATGCAGCTCGAACACGAATCTGATGTGCCAACCATCATATGCGAGATGGGCATTTTTTTAGGGATTCGTTTCCAGAAAGTCTTCCTAGCCTGTTTGCTGAGCACTTCGTTGTTGTGGTTGGGTTTAGAGAACCTGGCTTCTTGCTATCAAATATGGAGCCTATACGCTTTTCCTATGCTTATTTCCTTTTTAATGGGGATTGGGGCCATATATCTATTCCTAACCTGCTGTCTTTATGAAAGCCTAACTGCACCTTTCATCCAAAAGAGTGTATTATGATGTCACTTTCACTTCTTTTGCCCCTCTCTTTATCAAAACTCTGAATAGGCTTGTGATCTTAGCACTTCAATACTTAAATTTTTTTCAAGTGTATTTTTGTACATATAGATTTTTTCTTACAGTATTCTTTCCTTTTGTGTAAAACATTCATTTTTTTGTGTGGGTGACATAATTTTGTTCTTTTATCTTCATCTAGGACAGGGGTTCCCTAGCTTTTGTCAGGACAGCCCCAAAAACAACTTTCAAGTGTCCAGTGCGACCCCAGGTCAATATATATAAACTTCTTTCACTGGACTTTTGAGTTTGGTCATGTGATGGTACTACTATTAAGTAAAAAAATAAGGTAAAACCAAACAGTGATGTCACAATAAGCACCTTACATTTTCTATAGCACAAGCAGAGAGCGATGCTTATGGGCCTGTTTACAGTAAGCCATGGTACAAACTGCTACATTTAACATGGTTTGTCAAATCTTAGTCGATCTGTACATCCATCCTCTACCATACCTAAGCGACCCCATGACCTGTTTGCGACCTTGCCTACTTATCACTCTGACCCACTTTGGGGTCGCGACCCCTGGTTTGGGAATCCCTGATCTAGGACCTAGATTTTTTCATTTCTCGCCCCCTTTGCCTCCGAGTATGGGCGAATTACCTACCGGTTGCTTGGAGCAAATAGAAAAAATGTAACATGAAGTTAAGAAGTTGCTTGGTGTTGCTTTCTGGAGAATCATTTTTATGTACCAGTATATCATTTTTATAAATTTGTTGTCGGCTCCGTAAATAATAGTCCATTTCTTCACAAACTCCATAACATAAAAGGTTGGGGAACCCCCGCTCTAGATCAATGCTTCATCCACCCTGTATTTCAATAAACGGAGCACTGGTTGCTCGTGACATGTTTTTTTTATTTCAAACTCTCTTTTTTTTGCCACACGGTTCACTATATTTAAGTCATTTTTCATTGCCTTGTATTTGTTAAGCTGTTTTATTATTTTGGTAGTTGCTAAAAAGCAGTGGTTCCCAAACCTAGGCCTGCCAGCCAACGGTTTGACATGGCCCACCGAATGTAAGTAAAATAGTTCACAACACTATGTTTTTTTCTTTTTGCGCTTCAGATACCGCCCCTTGCGGGCGCTCACCTGGCCCACGAATATCCTTCCGCTTCTGATTTTGGCCTCCTGTCAATCAACTTCGGAAATCACTGCTGTAAAGGGACATAAGCCCAGTTTATGAGATAAGTGGACCAGAGAGTAAGTTTGTCACCAAGTCTTAGGTGGGACCTGCTCCTCATAACACGTATGGGACCTAGAATCTACCAACCAAGTTAACACTATAAATACCACTGGAATGATGAACCATGAGTGCTGAAAGCCATAAAAAGGTTGGGAAACACTGCTCTACAGTAATTGCCTTCCAAATTCGTAGTAGCCTGGAACATTACCTTTAGTGGATTTCACTTTTTTGTTACCACTCCTGAAATGATTTGGATAGTGGTTTTTGACATTGCATTTTTTGTGATTTTGCACTTTATTAAATACTCATGTCAACCTTTTTGCATGTGTTGCTTTCTGCTTACTTCTGAAATTCCTAGTCTTCCATGTGTACAAATACAGGATGTTCATAAAAAATTCTCAAATTGCAAAAAGAATTTACCGATACCATTTATTGTTATGGCCCTTACAGATGTATTAAATGAAGTTAAAATACTTGAACAATATTAAAAAACAACAAATCTGGTTAAGCTATATTGAGAATTGACTTCATAACAAAATTAAAATTGTGAATGGACTTTATGGACACCCTGTATATCAGAATAAAATGAGCAATGTAACAATACTATCACAATGATTTGCATTTTGATTGTCTTTTATTAAGTTGTTCCAAGTTCAATCTTTTAGGACTTCTATATTAAGTCCAAATTTGAGGAAATATCCATGCCGCTGCGTTACCTCCAATTTCTTTTGTGTACATTTACAAGTGCTTCAACCAGGATTTCATTTTTGTATGTATTTTAAATATTGTTTCTTTATTTGCTAGAATATAAAATATCTGAGTGATGTGTGTTTTTTATGTTTGTTTAAGTTACCCTTGCTATCTCAAATATTGATGGTAAATGATACAAACCATATTCTTTTAGTTTTATCAAATTTTATCAGAAGTAAAGAAACTGAGATAAGATGTTATCAAATAGGATGTGCCTGTCGTCATTGACATTTTTGAAACAAAACAAATTAAAACTGAACACAAGACTGATATCAGACTTTGTGAAAATAGTGGAAGTTGGACCACGAGATGGTCTTCAAAATGAACCAAATATTGTTCCTACAGAGACGAAAATAAAGCTTATTAACGAGCTCTCAGAAACAGGACTTTCGGTTGTCGAAGCAACAAGTTTTGTTTCGCCAAAATGGGTCCCACAAATGGCTGACCACAATGAAGTCATGAGGGGTATCACGAAAAAGAATGGAGTGAATTACCCAGTTCTGACCCCTAATTTGAAGGGGTCTCAATCAGCAATATCCGCGGGAGCTAAAGAGGTCGCAATTTTTGGTGCAGCGTCGGAAGCGTTCAGTCTAAAGAATATCAACTGCTCTATCGAAGAAAGTCTGGGAAGATTCAAATCTGTATTGGAAGCAGCGAAAAATCAAAATGTGCCAGTGAGAGGATATGTGTCTTGTGTATTAGGCTGCCCTTACCAAGGGAAAGTACCCACTGGGGAGGTGGTAAAAGTGGCCCTAAAAATGATCGAAATGGGATGCTATGAAATATCTCTTGGTGATACAATCGGTGTTGGTACAGCAATAAAAATGAAAGAGCTTCTAAAACATGTTCTATCTGAAATAGCTTCTGAAAAAATTGCTGTGCATTGCCATGATACATATGGACAGGCACTTGGTAACATTGTGGCGGCTTTAGACCAAGATATAAGAATTGTAGACTCCTCTGTAGCTGGCTTGGGAGGTTGCCCTTATGCGAAAGGGGCATCTGGCAATGTTGCCAGCGAGGAAGTCGTTTATATGTTGCATGGGTCTGGCATAGATACTGGGATTGATTTGGATAAATTAGTTGATGTTGGCTCCTTCATAAGTAATGCACTTGGAAGAAAAAACTCTTCTAAAGCAGGAGTTGCTATTCTAATGAATCGAGATAAAAAGTGATATATTTTTTCATTTAGAATAATTTCTTATATATTGCACTTTTAATTGAAATAAATATCGAATTATGAATTTAGAGAATTTAAATTTTATGCTTTGGTGAAGGAACCTATGTAATACCAAAAGTCACAAGTGTTGAGCGGGACAGTCCGGGTCATCCTTCGGTTTTTTTCATACCACAGAAAAATCGTTGCCTGATGAAAAAGTCAGCTACTTAATCGATTGCCTGATCACCTTGCCGAACAGGAGGCTCCCGAAGTATGCGGACATCGGAATGTAGTATGTGTACTAGGTTAGGGTTAGGCCATAATTTTAGCTATAAATACTACGGGAGGCTCTTGGCTAGTCTTCGAACTGATAATAGGACCAAAATAAGAAAAAAAATTATCGCCTAACCCGTTACCCATGTTACGTTCCGATGACCGCCATCTTGGTTCGCATACTTCAGGAGCACCGGAAATTCTGATATTGAACCCCTCAAAATTCCCATTGAATTCCCTGCAAGATTGGTTTTAGACATTTCAGTGTGGGGTAACTGACTATTGTTCCAGAGGGGGAGACGTGGTGTAGCCAGTTGTTATCAATTCTGGTCACATATTTGAGTGAAAATAAAATTTGTGCTTATGGAATGGTTAGAAAACATTTTTTCTTGGAGCTGTATTAATGTGCTTTGATTAGAACCTCTCGACGATTTGGTTAAGTCATATCTGATACCGTAGGTAATTATTAAAGTAGTCGGTCGTACACCAAAAAAGTTCTCATGTTTTCTGAGGCTGCTTCCTGTGTGTTTACTATTACAGTCTCACTTATAGAGAGCAATGACTATTTAGCATTGGAAAATTGCATACCACATAAATTATAGACATTTTTACCGTTCGTGGGCATAAATTATTTAAATTGACATCATATATTATAGCGAGCATGAAACGACGCATACTTAATGTTAAACTCAGAATAAACTTATACAGACAGTAACATCATGCCAGATTCGAAGTAACAATTTCTGGTACTTTTTTATTATTTATTTGACGTTTCGTTGCGGGTGATTTCTTTGCCATCGTTGAATTTGATTTATGCTTAACTTTGGGAGACAAGTAATCGGTAATTTATTTTTTCACCAAACAGAAAAAAACACTTCATCTATCCAAAGTTCTAAGCTCAACACCACCGCAGCGTGGTATTTTCAATATGGGGAAGCACCTCCATGTTGAAATGAATTTCTGTGCAGAAAGTACACTCATTGCAGCCTTGAAATCTCGATAAAAATGACAGATAAAATAAGCAATCAAGACTTATGCAATGAAGTGGAGAAAGCTCATCATCGAATAAAGAGTTATATCAGACGGACACCTTTAGAATATTCTGCATATCTATCGGAAAGGACCTGCGCAAAGGTTTATTTAAAACTTGGTATGTGCCGGTGCCTGTGTTGCAGCATTTTGCTTTATTTGAAATATGGGCGTGTCTGAATTACGTGGGTGTGTCTGCGATGAGTGACGTGTTGTTTACAAACAAACTTTCATCCGGATGGGTTCCCTGGCCGCCAAATTGATTTTACTCCTTCCATTCTTCTGAGATTATCAGGTTTATATGACTGCTGGTCGCCTCCCAGGAAGGTCAAAAGGTGGTTTGGGTCTAATTTAGTGTAAGCTAGTGCTGAAAAATATTCTTATAAGCCTGGGCCGATAAAATCACAAATAGCCCAAAAGCTCTACATGCGATAAATCAAGTCATATTTTTTATAAATGCCAATAAAAAATAAATATGGTTAGCTTTAAGAACAAACTTGCCATTCATTGCGTTGCCGATTAAGGTTAAATTTGTTGTAGTTTCAATTATGTGCCAGATAATTGGGGTCTGGTATAGTTTAGTACCACATGCACTTCCAGTTGGCCTGGCTCAACAATTTTTGCATATGTCAATCCCGACCCTCATCTGACTACGTCGCCAAAAACTTCATTTGAACGTCACAGTGGTGTAATAAGGCTCACCAAAGTATGCGGATGATCGTCTCAAACGCGCAGACGATCGCCCAAAATCGAGCAAGCTATTTCTCTCGTTTTCTCGTCACAACGATCGCCATAGGAGAGAGATCGCCGGCGTAAGTGAGTTCGTTATCGGCGGCGCAGATGCCATTTTGGACGATCATAATTATACTTTTGCAAGCCCTATGGCGTGATGGCGACGTAATTTTTGGATGGCATTGTCAGGTGGGGGTTAAGAATAACATATGCAAAATTCGTTATGCTACGCCCACAGTAGGTAGGCTATTTGTGGTACTAAACTATACTAGACCCGATAATTGCTTGTTACTGTAGGATGGATTGTGTAACCACTGGTATCATGTTCAGTCATTTGATTGCTTGTACCAGACATTATTTCCACTTCAACATACTTTACTCAGACTTCCTTTAAAGTCACAAATTTTTGTTTATTAGTCTTCCTCATTCAATATGAAATGGTGAAACACTGAACTTTAATTGTATCACTAACATGATGATGATTTTTGGCCTCCCGTCAATTGCGAACAAAAATTTATCAGTTTGGGGTTACAAGAGACTAATTCCCTATTCACCCTCAATGTTCTTGCGCTCGCGGATCCTCATGCGTATAACGCAAGGATGCAGCAACAGGGGGATGCAGGCCCAACGACCCCCCCCTCTCTTCTTTGAAATGTGAAAAAATCATACAAAGCAATTTATCTTGCTTGAAGTGTTTTTTATACCCTCAAGACTCTTGAAACCTCCCCCCCCCAAAAAAAAATCCCCCTTGGCTTGGCGGTGTGGCGCATCGTGCTAAGCGTTAGGGATACGCTCGCCACCGCATCTCTGATTACACTTCGTGGTTTCGCAGGTTCGAATCCCATGCGGGGACAGTCATGTGCGAGAGGATAGCTGGACTCCTCGCTGCCGTAGGGTGGTTCACGTAACCGCTGGTCGGTTATGGCTTCCTCCACCATCAAGTTCATGCTTCTGAAACCAAATAGCTGACTAACTAATCTCATACCCGACCTGGACTGGTAACCGGACAAGAGGCCGTGGTTCGCCATACGTTTAAGTCGTCTTATCGACTTTCCTCTCCCCCAGGATAAATATGTAAATCCTATCCTATCCCCTTCCTTGAAAATACCCAGCTACAACAATATGCAGCAAAATTCTTGAATTACATGAAATAAAAATATTCTATGTCTGTTTTTTATTCAATTTATTTATTTAAGATGTCAATGTACAAGGAATATAATTGCCTGAATCTCATCATCTTCTTTGCAGAATCTGAGCAAATCACAGGTGCATTCAAAGCAAGAGGAGCCTTCAATAAAATCTTGAAATTTTCGGAAAATGACAGCAAACAAACAGAAGGAAAGAAATTTTTCACTGCTTCATCTGGCAACCATGGAATGGCAATGGTGTGTTTTAGTAATGATACGATTCAAAACCCCATATCTTAAGCTTTGGAATTTATGGTATTTTAACTCCTCCAGGTAAAATAAACTTATACTCAGGGGCAGTGGTGGGATTCAAATTTTTTGTCAGCTGGTTTCATCACAAAAGTCATGTTTTTTCAGCCAGTTCTGTTACAAAAAGTCATTGACAGTGACCGGTAATGCTAACCGGTTCGCTGATCTCAAAAAATTCTGTGAGGCGGTTCTATAGAACCGGTGCGAACCGGCTGAATCCCACCATTGCTTAGGGGTGTGGAATCTCAATTTTATACGACAATAATTCATTCTTTTTGCTGCAAACGAAATACAAGCCCAATACAAGCAACTATTTTTGGAAGGTTTGGAATCGTTCTGCTCCAGCATTTTCTGTCCAATGAATGACATGAGATTTCAGACAGTGCTATTACGATGCCAATACAGTTACGACTAATGCTCTAAGTCAGGGGTCAGCAACCTTCGGTAATATAATCCGGCCAACGACGCTCCACTGAATTATAGTAACAAAACGGCTGCTTTGATGATTACCTATATTCTTTACGTAATAAAATTTATTTTAAGACACGTGTAACAAGTATATAATTCACAAGTACTCGTTTAATGAGCCTCTAATTTAGTTATAATGAAACAAATGGCAACAAAACGCAGAGCCAAGTTGATGCTAGGTGCAAAGGGTTCAATGACACAGAAAATATTCAAATGGATTTTTTTGAGATGCAATGCAATGACGAAATCAATCTATGTTCTATCCAAGATATGTATCACTGCTGATTTTTATTATAAAAAGAATCTTCTTCATGGAAAACTCATTCAAATTTGACAAACATGCGATAAAATTCACATCGATGTTTTGGAGTACATATGTATGCGAACAATTATTTTCGGAAATGAACTTTTGAAAGAACAAGCTGAGAACTCGGATTAGAAAATGTTTTAATTAATTTTGGTTTCATCCACTGTCCCATTTAGAGAATGTTTCTTCAAGTGATGTTGAATACGTATCAACCTTAAAATTTAATTTCTGATCTGCGTAAAAAATTCGATTCATCACCCATCCGTTCGGCGACCCGCTAAGACTTGCAACCCATAATTTTGGCCCGCGAGCGACAAAAGGTTGCCGACCCCTGATTAAAGTGCTAAGATATTGCGCTCAATGCCCATTTCACCTTGACCTTCAAACTTCAAAACTTATCGGTATCCATTTTTCCATTTCCACTCTTTTTAATATCGATTTTCATTTTATTTTGCATTTCCAGACAATGGCTCTCCAGGCGTCGGGTAAGAAAGGAACCATCTACGTTCCAAACAATGTTGCAAAATCAAAGTTTGAAAATCTTGTTCTACACAAGGCCGATGTTCGGAAGTTTGGTGATGATTGCATGGTCACAGAAAGAGAAGCCATGAGAGCTGCAAAGGTTCAAATTTTTAAAGGTTTTTTTCAAAGGGTTGTCCAAATAGAATTTAAAATTAGTAATATTTAACATCTAAATTCTTAATTTCAGTAATAATTTGAATAGTTTCATTTACAAAATTATCATTTAAGCCTAACAGTATACCCATACAAGCCTTCATTTAATTTCTGAAACTAATAAACCAATCAAATCTCAGATTCCTTGCATTTCGAACTCATTGATTGCTGGATTCCTCGCTGCCGCAGGGTGGTCCATGTGACCGCTGGTCAGTTACGGCTTCCTCCACCATCAAGTCCATGCATCTGAAAATATGGACTGGTAACAGGATGAGAGGCCATGGTTCACTATATAGTTAGGCTGTTTTATAGGCTTCCCTTTCCCCTGGATAAATATGTAAATCCTATCCTATATGCTAGACTGGAAAATTGAACATTCTATTCTGTTCAGGAAGAAGGTGGTATCTATGTCTCACCATACAATGATCCGGATATAATTGCTGGACAAGGAACCATTGGGTTTGTCTTCATTTTTATTTTTTGACAGAAGTATGCCCATGGATCGTTTTGCTAAATTATAGTTCTGTTGTGAAAAAATCTGCAGGTAATAGATCAATCGATTTCAAATTACCAGTATTCTAAGATAGAAGAAAACATGAAAAGACTATTTCTCTCATTTATATTCGATCATCACTTAGTAAGATTTGATCCTGTGATCCTCATGCTTATATTTAACAGTGAGCTGGGGAGGCACATAGCTCAGTTTGCAATATTTCAAGTGCAGACATCTGAAACTAATAATCGGTTATTTGTTTCCGTACACGAAATAACTCAATAAAAAGGATGTTTTTCACCATATGATTAAGTCGTCTTATCAGCCATCTTCTCTTTGGAATCATAAAAAAAAATTACAATTTTGCAACTTTGCAGGCTCGAAATTCTACAAGATCTCAAAGATGTTGATGCTGTTTTTGTAACTGTTGGGGGAGGAGGACTGATAAGTGGAATCTCATGTTATTTGAAGCAAATGAAGCCGAACATCAAGGTAAACCAATCCAGCCTCTACGCAGTGACTGGATAATTTTGGGTACTCCTGAAGTATGTGGACCAAGATGGCGGACACAGGAACGTAGTATGTGTACTTGGTTAGGGTTAGACCATAATTTCAGATACAACTACAATGGGAGTCACTTAGCTAGACCCCAAACAAACTAAAATAAGAAAAATGGGCGCTCCTGAAGTATGCGAACCAAGATGGCGGACATCGGAATGTAATATTTGTACTAGGTAGGGTTTGGCCATAATATTAGGTATAAATACTACGGGAGGCTCTTGGCTAGTCTTCGAACTGATAATAGGACTAAAATAAGGAAAATTGGAAAAAAATTATGGCCTAACCCGAACCTGTTACCCATGCTACGTTCCGATGTCCGCCATCTTGGTTCGCATACTTCAAGAGCACCGAAAAATGAAATAAAATTATGGCCTGACCTTAACCTGGTACACATACTACGTTCGGATGTCCGCCATCTTGGCTTACATACTTCGGGAGTACCTAATTTAGAATATTCTGAATTTAAAATCAACTGGAAAATGCTCTAATACCAACTCAGTGCCTTACAACAACCTGCGAGCCATATGTGGCCCTCAAATAAAATTTTGTGGCCTGCGGAGAAGTGCAATTTTGAATAATGTACTACCGTGAAACAAGTTTTTACTTTGATTTGGTATGTGTGAGTAATTCCAATTCCTTTGCGTTGCGAAGCCTAGAGGCGCAGTTCTTACCACTTCATGGCAGCTCCTTCCACGAACGAACTGCGGCAGCTCCTGCCATATAGCGCTATTCAGTAATCAGTATTAACGGTATATTCACAAATTAATTTTTAGATTTTAATTGATCATGCGGAATTATATCTACTTAAACCCTAACCCCAAATTCATCAAAACTGTATCCATGAGAAAAACGTTCCAACTTACCCAATATTTGTCACCATGAGGGACAGCCCTGTCTTTACGGCCCACCTGCCGTGGTTACGGCAGCAAAATTTTACTTGCCATTGGATTTCAATTTGCTGGCCCTCCCTGCCAAACGGGATGCATTGCCTTTATGACTGTCTGAGGAAAATATCACTTTTTATTTGACGTGTTTGTACACCATTCGCTCCTAACAAGGCTCTTCATTAGCTATTACAGTTTTTGTCTGTTTTGCAGATAGTTGGTTGCAGTCCTGCCAACTCAAATGTGATGGAACAATCTGCTGAAGCCGGTAAACAAATCGAAATCGTAAATCTCGAAACATTATCTGATGGATCTGCAGGTTACTAACGTTTTCATTAATGCATAATGATTTCCATAATTTTAAAATTTCACTGCAATGGATTTCCTGGTGACAATAAAAAATGTAATTTTGTTGAACATAAATTGTTTTACCATAAGGGGATCTGAAATCAACTAGTCAAAGTAACACTATAAATATCACTGGAATAATAATCTAATAGTGCTAAAAGCTTCCGGGAAAGAGCCACAAGCCATAAAAGGTTGGGAACCACTGCTCTAGCATAAGATACCGTAGTCATTTCAGGTCTGCAGATGTAATTTTCATGCTTGTAAATTTTGTAAGACAGCCATATGTAGGCTTCATCATATGGCTTAAAATGACTCTTGACTCTTTTTGCAGTCAAATAGCCATATGGCTAAACAAGTTGTTCGAGAAGGAGAATGGTTTTAACCATCGGAATTTGCATGAACTACCCTGTGCTGGCAAATACAAACAACTCACACATATCTTTCTTCATAGAATGTGAACTTTTATGCTTTCACAGGGCGATTAGTGGTGCAATGCTCAGGTTACAGATAACACCTCCAGGTTGCGCATCCACCCCCCCTTTTGAAATGTAAAAAAAATAAAATCATTTTTCTGTATCATAGATAGCAATTTTCCGTAGCTTGAAATGCTTAAAATGCTCTCTCAAGACTACTAAAAACACGCGTATTCCAGCGTTCGATTCGACCCGCAGGCTGTTTCAATCTAACTTAGCAAATAAAAATTTCAGAACCCCCCCCCCTCCCCCTTTGAAAAATTCTGTCTACGCCCCTGCATCCTCTGACGAGTTGATAACATTTTAACATTCATCTACTTTATTATTTGTAAACTTATCTAGCAATTGACTATATGTCTTTCAGGTAACATTGACATTCCCAGCATAACGTTCCCAATATGTCAACGTAACGTGGATCGCTGGGTGAACGTTACTGAGGACGAGATTGCTGATGCCATGTATTTGATGTTGGATGTACACCATAAGGTAGGAAAGCAATACGCACATATTTCTAATTCTTATCTTACCTTTGGTAAAGATTGATCCTCATGCTTTTTGATGAATCTGTTCGGGATTGTTGAACTTTATAATAAGCTTGTATGTCAATGTCATGCATTATAGCATATATGTGTGAATTGGGCTCTCAAGATTTCTAAACATAGTTTCATTATGACCTAGACCAAGGCTACTCAACTATTTTTACCGAAGATCCGCATACAAAACTTTAGAAATATTTGGGTCCAGTCTTTCCCGAAATTATATTTCGGCATCCTCGAACATGCGTTTCCTCGGCCGGCTAATGATTATCATCTAATCAAGATTGTTTATTATGGCGTTATAGTTCTTTCCCTATATATTTAAATCTATAAAAAGTAATTTTATAAAATGAAACTTCAAATGGTCTAATGGGGCTAATGATCCAAAATAAAGAATAAGACGTTGTCCGAATCGAATAACCAAAAGGTCCGGATTCGGACCGCGGTCCGCCAGTTGAGTGGCCTCGACCTAGACTTTAATGGTCATGTGCTTATTGATCACTAGTTGAAGCTGGAACCCCATGGCCGACTTATCATCCGGAAGAAGATGAAAAATTCTAATCTGGGCAGGTAAAATGGTTAACTCATCCCATACCTGAGCTGGAATGGTATTTCAAATACTAAAAAACAAGAGATCATCCATCTCCCTTGAGTAGAGCTGCGTAGCGGATGGAAATTTACATCCAGAGCTTTTTAAAAGCCAACTTCTGGCGAGAAATTTGGCTTCGATAAAAACAAATTTTGATAGTCTTCTAGAATTGCCAGTTGAAAATGCTTAGTCACAGTAATATTTTTCTGTTTCTATCTGAAATTCAAACTACTTCAAAATTTTAACTCCTACATAGACGAGTTTAAAAATACGTCTCAATAATAAATAAACGAGAATATCGGTCAGAGACCAAAGACTTATCGATCGAAAGTTAGGGGATCCCCCAAAACAGAAACTGTAATTCGAAAAATTCTGCAAACCCAAACTGGATTGTTTTGATTAGTTTTCAGTCAATATCAAAAATGTAGAAAACAATAGCCAACTTCCCACGTCGTCATCGAAATACTACTCGAGGAAATACTTTTATGAAGAATTCTACAAATCCGAACTGGATTGTTTCGATTAGTATCCAGCCAATAGCCTATTTACCAATACTATATTTTGTGTCAAATACAACGGCACTAACCCGGGTTGCGACGGGACGGCTATCCAAACACTGCGATATTTTGGTGAGGAATTCTGCAACCCTGAACCTGATAGAGGGATATGGACATTGCTTAAAGAGTAATTATAAGTAACGAGATACGATCTCGCGGTGTGTATCCTTCGCTCTGACTCACTAGCGTGAAAACTTGCGCACACACACACACACATTTAGCGCGTCTCAAACATCTCTCGCTTTGTAAAAATCGTTCTCTCGATTTGCAAAATCCAGATCTCTTCATCACTAATTAGTTAATAACTCGATAATAATAAGACATAATTTATCCAAAATCAATAGGCTTCTGGTCTGAGATATGATGAATGCACATGCAAAATTTGGAGCAAATTCAACCACGCCTCCATGATATCGCGTGCATCTAACAGACAGACAGACAAATACTTATCAACATACTTACCGATCTAATGATTGATAAGTAAAATCACTCCAAATTCATACTCCACAACTCTAATCCCAAGATAAATATCGAAAATTCAAGATCCTAGTTATCTATTTTAACAAAATCATTGTCTTTACTTGGCGCTCCAGAAGTATGTGTATCAATATATAGAGTAGTGGATATATATATATGTAACTAATTTTTTCGCCTACTTTACATCAAGTTGTGTAAAGGGACGGAAACCTGTGGGCAGATGGTATTGTATATTCACTTATCTAACACAAACAGTCCGCGAACTCGTAATAGAACTAAAATAAGGAAAATCGGAATAAAATGATGGACTAACCCTAACCTGGTACACACAGTGCAGGAGTACCAACATTGTCAAACTCAGATACCACAACACTATTCCTAAGATAAATACGAAAAATCCAGGATCTAACTAAATTACTGTTTTTACTTCGCTGAATTAAGCTATATCAAACCTATATATATTTTTACTCCCCTTCAGGTAATTGAAGGAGCAGCAGGTGTCGCCCTTGCATCATTCTTGAAGGTCAAAGCTGATTTTCAAGGTCAAAATGTAGCTGTTGTTATATGCGGTAGCGGAGTTGGCATAGCAACCATAAAGAAAATCATCGACACACATTGGAAAGAATAAAATGCAGGATATTGGGGGTTTTAACACATTTGTGTTTTAGGCCAGTATGGTGCTAGTGTGTAATCCAATATTAGTAATAATAATTGTTAGCTTCTATTATATTTTTAGCTATATATTTTACCATCACGGGACTAAAAAAAATATACAAGGTGTCCAATAAAATTTCGACCGATTTTACAGTAATAGCAATTAAATTTTTTTTTTATTCATCAATAGTTCTTATTGTGCTTGTAGTTCTCATTTATCATACAATAAAATTTATTGGGTACTCCTGAAGTATGCGAACCAAGATGGCGGATATCGGAACGTAGTATGTGTACCAGGATAGGGTTAGGCCATAATGAACTGTAATAGAACTAAAATTGGAATAAAATTATGGCCTAACCCAAACCTGGTATACATACTACATTCCAATGTCCGCCATCTTGGTTCACATACTTCGGGAGTACCTTGAATTGGTATTACTATAAAATTGTGCGAAATTTTTTGACAACCATGTAGATAAATATTTGAATATGTTCGAAATTATTTCAATTTGTAATATCAGTAATATTATTATTTTGGAAACGTGATTTTAAGCAATAATTTTAATTTGTAAATTTAAAAAAAAAATAATTTCTGTATTCAGAAGATCTCTTATGCCTCTATGAATGTGCTATCAGATTTTAATGCCTCTAGAATAATTTTTAAAAACCTCATTTTAATTGTTTACAATCTTGTTCATTCAATAATGACAATTCTGTATCGAATTAATTTTTGTGTGACTGTTATGTGGCTTGACTACCATGCAGTTTTAGTATCTTGTCATCAAGTAATTGCTTCTAAAGGAGTATTCTCTTTGTTTTCAATTTGAAGATCGCTAGAGGAGTCTGTAATTCTTTAATAATGTGTTCAAAAGGTCTAATATACCTCCTAAATGTGCTACAGCAATTATATTCAAAATAATTAATTCCATAATAATTTAATGATTACAATTCTGTATCAAAATAATCTCTGTGGAGCTGTAATATCTGTTTGACTCTCGGCTACCACCAGGTGGTTTTTGTATCCACTGTTATAATCCTGATATTTTGCTTTGCTAAAGCTTATTTAATTTGTTTTAATTAATGAAGTTCAAGTAAAATTTTCTGTTATAATATGCAATAAATGGTACTGGTATAATCGTGAAAATAAATTTTTCGAGGATAAAACTTTGGGGGTTTTTGGCCATTTTATTCATAAGTATAATAAGTATAAGTTTATTTCGACTCTATAATCAGCAATAGACGATAAAAAAATAGATAAAAACAAAAGTAAAAGTAACTGATTATAGAATCGGGAAAGCGAACAAAACCTAGAGTAAGGTTTGAAACGTACAGATTTTAGATGGAAAGGTATTGATAAAAGAAGTAGTACGTGTTCGCTCACCCCATGGTCATCATGTTGCGTTTGCATAGAAAGATGGCCAACTGACTTATTCAATGGCAGCAACACAGAGTATTTATTAGCACTGTCGTTCCTAACCTTAAATTATCGATGAATAGTTTTTATTTTATAATTTAGACTTATTTAGGGTTTTTGCAAAAATATTCGGTTTGGATCAAAAAAATACTTGATTTTGGACAGCTCTATCATATGCTGTATCGTACTTGGCGTGGCTTTATTGGACACGTTTAGTGGCCATAACGATCGTTTCAAAATTTTGTTGTTATTGTTATTTGTCTCCGTCTCCATTTTTGAAAAAATCGCTTTTCTCTTCGAATACTGGACCAATTGCTTTGATATTTTCAGTGGTTGAAGATAAAAAAAAATTCGCTATGACGTCATCAAAATTATTGCCACTGGGTGGCGCTACGTGTCCATATATTTGAGCATAGCTCTCTTGTTTGTTTATATAAGGTGCATGCGGTCGCTGTGTAAAGTTTTTTTCGTTAAGATAGCGTCACGATTTGAGCCGCTCGAAAACGGGGTGTCAATTTCAACGGCGCGATTGAATATGATAACAGATTTAGATATATAAGGACTCGCTATAGAAAGCATAATATGACGCAATTTAGTCGAGACATAAACGATTAAAAATCTCATCCGGAGTTGCAAGGCATACGAAGTTACCCGGTTTTACTTTTACGGTACACGGCAAGCACACTGATCAAAATGACACGGCGGAAACCCAAACCACCTTCTGAAAATGATCCGACAGATCCACTGAAAATCCTAATCTTTAAAATAGAAAGTACAAAAAACGCATGGTAATATAATCAAACATAGAAAAATTCCCACTTCCTAACGTGTTGATAGCTATTGGTATTTTATACATATACGGTTGTAATCTTGTTCGACTTTTTCTTCATGTTCTGTTAGACTATTTTGGGTACCACTGCTCAGTGCTCGATAACCATTTTTTTGGTTTCCCGTGTGTCCCCCTTCACCCTGGAATGCTATTTTTTCATACATAATTTATTATAATTTGTGAGTGTGCACTTTCGGCATGGTGAAAAAATAAATTACTGATTATTGCCTCTTCAAAGAATCCTTCATGTATGCTTGTCGATGACTTTCTTCAAAATATTTGGACTAACGTTACTTCCGCATATGACAATAGCAACATTTTGACCTTTGAAATCGTTTTTGACCTTGAGAAAGGATGCCAGAACACACCCCGCTGCTCCCTCGACAGCCTAGATAAAAGTAGATTTTAATAATTTTATGAATACTTATATTCACTATGGAGTTTGATAATTAGATATCATTCTACGATCTCACGAATAAAAAAAAACGGAACACAGAAACAATTGTACCGAGATATCAGCATAGTAACGGAAATTATATGTGCGTATTGCTTTTCTACCTTATGGTGTACATCCAACATCAAATACATGGCATCAGCAATCTCATCCTCAGTAACGTTCACCCAGCGATCAACGTTACGTTGACAAATTGGAAAAGTTACGCTGTCAAGACCGATGTTACCTGCACGTGCAGAAATGATTGTTTTGAATTACATGGTTAAGGGAAAAACATAAATTCCATAATTATTCCCGCAAAAATGAAGGAAATTCATTGAACACTTAAACTTGTGTATGATTGTAGGCATAGGATAGGATTTACATATTTATCCCGGAGAAGAGGAAACCTTAACCATATGGCACCACGGCCTCCCGTCCGGTTACCAGTCCATGTCTTCATGTCGGGTATGGGATTAATTAGTTATTTGTTTCGAAAGCATGGACTTTTGTAGGAAAAGCACTGTTGTGTTACACATAAACGTCTCCCATTTCAATTTAAAAGGTAGAAGTGTATTGCATTCAATTATTTACTTCAATTTGCTGTTTTTGGTAAATTGCTTTCAAAGTACTGCCCGATTGTAAATCGCGTTTTCTGTCTTTGTTTTATTCCTTTTTGGTGGGCGGGCAGGTACATTGTACGCTTTTTTTTTTAACTTTTTCTAAGTTACGTTCGTCTCCCAGGTATCTCTGCATTTTGTTTTGTCTGTTTACTTTTTGTGTTGTTTATGTCAGAGAACCAAAATAAATGATTGATTGATTGTACCCAAAAATTTCAGTAATATAGGATGCTTTACACCCCAATATTATGTTCTAGAACAGTGGTCAGCAGACTTTATGTACTACTGGACCAAATAAGAACATTGACGGTGGCGTGCGATACACATTAGTTTCCGCCTATATAAACAGGCATATACTTCCACATATGCTAATTAGTACAAAACTATAAATGACCTGGGTCTTGTTTTTGTGGCCAAGGTAATTTTACCTGTTATTGAAAGCGACGGCTTGATTTCGATGTCAATTGGTTTTCCAGCCTTGATTGATTCTTCCATTCCATTTGAATGTTTTGGGCCGCATCCCACAATCTGAAAACGGAGAAAAAAGACCAGCTAAAGATCTCGATCACCCTGCTCTAAGGAAGAACCTAAATAGAAGGGACATTCGATAGTCTCGCATCTTGAGCGATTAAGTCAGTCGATATCTCATTTTATTTTGGTATTTTTGGCATATATATATCAAAATAAATTACCAATAAAAAACGATTGGTCAGTTACCTGGAGGGCGATCATAACCTAGGTAACGTAACATAGGATAAAGTTTAAAATTGTACAAGTGCGGCTATCCACCAAAACAGTGAAAATTACCAAAAATAAACTAATAAATCCTCGGAAATAACATGCAAAGAAATTTGAGATGGGGAATACTGAACAAATTAAGAACAGTGGAACACTTTACACATATGTTTAGCCGTCAGCTACATAAACTGGTATTCGTATGGGTGACCGCAAGGTCGTGTGATCAAGTCCATGCTCCCGAAAATAAATAACTGGCTTACTAATCCCACACCCGACATGGACTGGTCGACAGGCCGTGGTTTGCCATATGATTAAACCGTCTTATCGGCCGTCCTCTCCCCTGTCCTGATAAATCTGTCCTTCTGGACCTCGTGATAAATATAAAAAATGATGTACCGTATTTTGAAATAAATTGATTTATTACTCAAGAGCAATCGGGAATTTTACCTGAATTTTCGAATGAACGTGTTTCGCGTAAGAAGATATTCCGCTGATCATTCCACCACCTCCGACGTACACGAATATGGCATCAACGTTCGGTAGATCTCGGAAAATTTCGTACCTGAATGTTTGAATAATTCGGGAAAGTGATGCAAATCACCCTTAAACTATTGACGGTTGGAATATGGCAGGGCTACTCATCTGGCGGACCGCGGTCCGAATCCGGACCTTTCGATCATTCAATATGGACCTCGTCTGCAGCATAATCATCTTTTTATAGTTTTTAATGATTTTGATACTATGAACATACACGGCTATACATATAGCCGTGCTGGTACCGGTGTGCGACATTTGTGTCGTATTTGTGAGCCATTCATTGGTCTGGTATTTAATTTATTAATGCATTAGTTTATTTAATAAAATAAATTGAAATCTGCGGACCCAAGTAATTTTGAAGTTTTGTAAACGAACCTTTAGTCAAAATAGTTGAGTAGCCCTGGCGTTTGGTACAAAACGTTTGAAAGTTGCTTGAAGGGCTAAGGAGGCGAAGCTAGTTCTGACATTGCAGTTAGAATAATAGCCTTTTAGACTCACGGGAGTCGAGGCCGAGGTAGAAATTTATATTCGGGAAATTATACATCACTGTTTCTTGAATCTATATATCTGTATACTGTGTCGCAAACCTTGTTACCGATAGTTTGATGGACCGTCCAACGTGTTTTTACACAAATAAAAAAAGGAAAACATGTTCTGTAACTGTGCGCACCATTCCGAAAGACCATTTCACATAAGACACAAATATTTGCCCACACTTTCAAAGGCTGTAGTAAAAAAATGTCAATATAAATTCAAATTTATAGGAATAACACTCACGCGATTGTGCCTTGTCCGGCAATCACATCCGGGTTTTTACAGGGGGAGACATATATGCAACCTTCTTTCTAAATATAAGTTGTTCAGTGTGATAAAAACATGTGGCGTCCATGAAAATTGTTCATATAGATAGGTGGCCATTTTCAAACGGTGCAATCACGCTGACTTTTACTATTTTTTCTGGCTATAAAAATCTTTAGTTTTAACTGTTCGTCAACAACTACAATCGAAAAACGTTTATGGACACGAAATATATGTATGTTTTTTTTTTTTGGCGCTCCCGAAGCTGGTGCTCAACCTGTGAACCCTAACCTGGTACACATACTATACTCAGGTTGTGCGCCATCTTGGTGCACATAGTTCTGTAGCTCCGTTTTTCTTTATACGTCGAGCCTTTTGCTCAACAAGGTCTTGGACAAGCATATACTGTTCGCTTGTGTGTGACTACCAACTCGGGCTGGGTCATCGAATAGTAATTATTTGGTTCAGGCGAAAATTTCGAATCGTCGTCATGTTTTTTATTTGTCCACCTAAAGGTCGAGGTGAATTCCTTAATTTTTATTTTTATTGAAGGCACAATTTTACAATACAATTCTGACCTATGACTCTTTTCTTGCTAAAAAAAAAGTCAAATACAGTTACATATCTTCCGAGTATTCGAGATTCGATTCGAAAAAATAATCGATTCGATTCTGAAATTATCAGGTATATATTTTAAAATGCCAAGACCTGCTTTTAACCGTTCGTCATTTAATTCTTGACGTTTTGTAACTAACTATTCCAGGGTTGTCGTTTCCGGTGGCCACAAAATTATTTTTGCAATGTTCGCGGGCCACAATAGTGTCAAGAATAGGTAAGCAGTACAATACAAAACGAACACTTTTATTGTGCAAACACATTGGTCAGTATTTGCCATTTATCAAGCCAACCTAAGCTAACAGAATCCGCATTCGATTTTTAGTTTTATAGGATGCCGAATTGTTAGCATATATTCCCGACCAAAAAGATAGAAAGCCAGATAATAATTTAAACTGCCAAGCACCTTATTCAACTTCGCTAGTTGCCTCGGCTAGCCATAACACTAGTATAGTCAATTCGGTGGCATTAGTGATGTAACAATATATATGTCAAAACAATTTTCTGGTTAATTTTATGACGAAACAACACCAAATGCGATTTCTTGATTACTCTTCGAATGCGACGCGGGCCACAGGTAATGTAGCTGCGGGCCACATGGCCTGGGTTCGGACCACCCTGATCTATTCCATAAAAATACAAATTTTCAGCCGACTCCGGAAATGAATATACCTGCAATGGTACTCCTGAAGTATGCGCATCAAGATGTCGCATAATCTGAACCCTAACCTGGTACACAACCTGAGTTCAGGTTGTGCGCCATCTTGGTGCGCATACTTCAGGAGGTCCCCTGCAATATATACTGACTAACCTTTGCCGCCTGTTCCGCTAATTCCATCGTTACTGTCATGTCGCTCCCTTTCATCTTAATTTCAGCGCCAAGTCGTTGCAGGTGATCAAGCTTCACCTGTGCTGTGCTAGTTGGGACGTAAACGACGCACTTATCTTGACTAGATTTGAGAGCGTACAGCTGTGAAAAAATATTTGTGGATCAAGAGTTGTGAATTTTTTAACCATCTTTTTATTTATTTATACTAATAATTAGGAAATCAAAAATACCCGGACAACATAACCTATCTTTGTCTTTGGGTTGGCAAAACTTTAACAGTGGCACCAGCATGTGACTCACGAATTTTTTAGAACAAACAACCCTTTCCTAATCGTCTTCTTACAATATTCATATCATGATAATAGAAATTACCAAAGCTATTCCATGATTTCCAGTAGAGGCAGCAACGAATTTTTTTGGGCATATATCTTTTTTCTCTTCCCCGTTGCTTTCGGACATCTTGAGCACAGTATTGAAAGCTCCCCTCGCTTTTATTGTGCCGCTGACTTGATCGGACTCTGAACAAAAGAGCACTTTGAAACATCAGACGAGTGTAAAATTTTGACTTGTTGTTTTAAAATATGACTCCGACATCGCCAAGCCAACCCTTGACGACAGAGTCCGGTCATGTAATTACTAACCGAGCCGACGTTGCTTGACTTCCGAGATGATAAGTAATTAACGTGATTTGGTTCGCCATATTCTTTACTATTGCAAAATTTTTGTGCTCATTTTGAGAATGTTTTAACGAGTTGGTGCTTACAAACTGATTTACCTGTTCCGAACCATCATTTTTAATAAAAGTATTTTACCACGTGCCGCTTACAGGTATTAATAGCTAATTTTGGACTAGTCTTTCGCAGCGTTCGCGAGTCTAAATTTTGATTATTGCAACTAAATTGAACTTTTTGAAAGACATAATGACAATTAAATTATTTGACTTAAAACAAAGTTTTTGAAAACACCACTGAAAACTGACAAATACCACACAAAATCACGAAAACGAGGCGTTGCTTATAATCATGCCAATAAAAATTTGCATCAAACGTTGCCTGTGTACCGTATTTCAAATACACATTCACTCCTGTTTCTTTTGATAAATAATCAGAAAATTCCAGAGGGGTTCTCCAGACGTGTCCTTTTATCCTTTCACGCGCTTTTAGTACTTCTTTATATATACTTTCATTGCTCGAAAAATCCATCTTAAACAGAATTATGTTTTTGTAGTAATATATATTTTTATAATCAAATGATCTGAATCAATTCAACAGATTAGTAGGCCTACCTCGTGAATCGGTTAGTTTTTGGGATTACAACTTCGTATCGTTAATAAATAGTGATTTCTCGGAAAATCTGTTACGTGAATTTATACTGCAGTTGAAGGTAAATTTGATAACCCGACAGACGATTTTTATATAAAACATAAATAACCCGGTAGCGTGATTAAACATATGTTTGGGTCGGCTCTCTTCCAACCCTCTCTCTCTCTCTCTCTCTCTCTCTCTCTCTCTGGATAGATATAAAATCAAATCCTTATATTTTAAGTTTTCATTGACTCTGCCGGCCCCAAATATATCTATCATTGTTATACTTCACAATGATAATTATTATGAATGACAATTGAGCGCCAATAACATTATCTGTTTAGAATGGATTTTCCGAGCAGTGAAAGTATATATAGAGCAGTGCTTAAAGTTCGTGAATGGATAAACAGGTTACGTCTATAGACATGACCTTAATCGATGAATTGTTGTCGGTGGTTTTTGTGACAATTAATATTCGTAGAATTACTTGCAGTACGTGAGAAGTAATCATGACGGTTCAAGTACACAATCCAATTAGTACGATATACCGTGTTTCCCCCAAAATAAGACAGGTATTATTTCAATTTTCTTTCCGAAAATAACACTAGAGCTTATTTTGGGGGGGTGTATTTTATTTTTATTTATCAAAAATGAAATTACAAAGTAGAGAATTACGAGATATTCGAATAGACAAAATATGAAAACCGATATCAATTTACTAATAAATAACACGTTTTTATTCAAAACAACTGCTAAACATAGATTACTAATCACATAATCAACGCGTGGGAGAGATTTCTGGCTATTGGCTAGGACTCAGGGTTCCGCAACTACTTTTCAGCGCGACCAAAAAAAAAATTTTCTAATTTTTTGCGACCCAAGCATTTGGTAAGCTTAAGTAAGTAAAAGTATCTGAGCGCTTCCAAAACTTTTATTATTACCGGTACGTCAAATTTTGCACTTATACTGATTGACCAATGTTTCTGCAGTAAATAAGGAAGTGTATACTCGGGGAAACATCCATAATTATAATCAGAAATTTATGAAGTTTTTATATATAATACGCTACACAGACGCGATGCTCATATTTATGACAAATTTAAATTGTTTTGCAACCCAGAGTGGAGTGCTTCGCGACTCAAATTTGGGTCGCGACCCCGTAGTTGCGGACCCCTGGGCTAGGTCTTATTTTAAGAGGAGGGTTCTATTAAAATCATTTTTTAAATTCGGGGTAGGTCTTATTTTCGGGGAAACACAGTCCATATAATAGCTATTCTACGTGACAATTTTAATTAAATTAAGTCACGTGATCCGAATCGAGAACGAATGATAAGTACTCTTTCGACATCAGGTCATCAAAACGTAGACTACCTAATATTTATAATGACAATTTTGAGCACATTAATATTTGTGTGTTTCCTCTGCTTTTTATGACTTCATTATTTTTAGCAATTATGGAACTTTGGAGGAAATATCTTTCTCCTTCAAGAAGACCGGCTTCACGGCCAAAAAAATCACGCGATTTCCTTTCCAAATCGAGTTTTGTTTCAACTATTTATAGCAAGGCTTGTCTGCGTCGCAGTTACATCAAAATACATTGTCGAGAAAAGCTCAGCATTCATTTTGCTACACTCTTACGTAATATAGATCGTCTGTGCCACCCTTTTTCGTCTTTTCTGCTTGATTTAAAAGTTGTACAGCTCATGTTGGTTATATTGACTTGCTAACTTACTGTTATAAATTGATTTCGAAAGAAATATAAGCGATTAGGAAAGGTAACAAGAGAGAAGAGTACAAAATGAACTATTGCTTGCGTGATTGGGATGCCATTCCCCAAAAATTTTTGTGTCCTAAAAACTTTGCGACTGCATTTCTCTACAATTTTACATATTTTCATCTACACATGCTTTCGAATCTTTGTTCGCAGTTATGAACTTCATTAAGTCTCGTAATAGGAGTAACCTGTAAGATGAAGCCAGTACCGGTAGTCCGTGTATTTATTTGAAAGTCAGAAAATATAAACCCAATATAAGATATCTATCAGCGGTAATGCAGCAGTGTAGAAGTTTCACTGATATAGAATGAAAAAAAAATTAATCAAGTCTATTTGTTGGACTGATATTTTCCCGAATAGTGAATCTGTCTGTACAGGTTTAAAAGGTTTATTATTGTGCATTTTTGCTTTGAAAGTAGCAAAGGTATGTTTTGAATTTTGGTCGGCACGCGGAAGAATTTTGTCGTTAAATTTATCCGATTTTGGCACGCGAGTCGAAAAAGGTTGCCCACCTCTGTCCTTCATGAATTATTACAATATTTGACTATTTTACTTCTGCATAACTTGTGTGATATTTTCATTGCAAAATAATCTGAATATCTGAACAAACTCAAAAACTGGCTTAGACAAAAAAATCATTCCTGCTAAGAATAAGCCTGCGTAAATTGTTTTGTATAGATTAAAAGTGGCCTTTTGGTAAAATTCCCTATTTATCGAGCATTATCCCAGTGCGTATAAGGGTGCCGAGCTTACTGGCACGCTGGGCCCGGGTATATGACGTAATGAGGCCCTTTTTCCTAATTTATTCCCGATGCTATTCATGGTCGGTGCTTTTTGTTGATTTTTCGTCAACTTTAGACTGTTTTCAGCGTGACCCGAACTCACTTCGTTTCAAGGTTGTTGATTACCAATGTACAAATATAACTTCCGCATGTTTATCTAATCGTGAAACCGTACTGCACAATGTTGTAGCTGATAATTTATGCAATTTATGAGGTTTGTTTCCAAACACGCATCCCGCTGAGCGTTAGAAATATGCTTCTGCTCAAGTTTGCATGTTCGAATCCTGTGAGATGTACGAGAGGATTTCTGGACTCCCCGTCGCTGTAGGGTCGTTGACTTCCTCCACCATCAAGTCCATGCATCGAAAAAGAAACGAGAATATCGGTTGGAAACCGAAGACTTATCGATCGATAGTTAGGGGATCCCCCAGAACAGAAACTGCAGTTTCGATTCATCCGCTCTTGTAACTTGCGCACTGCGCATCGCACACACACACTCGGCGGGTCTCAAAATTCTCTCGCTTTACAAAAATCTAGATCACTATATCAATAATTGATTGATAACTCGCTAATTATACGACATAATTCGCCCAAAATCAATACGCTTCTGGTCCGAGATAAGATGAATGCACATGCAAAATCTGGAGCAGATTCAATCTCGCTTTCGTGAGATATCGCGTGCATCTAACAAACATACAGACAAATACCTATCAACATACTTACCGATTAAAATCGATAAGTAATAACTGACTAACCAATCTCATATCAGACATGGACTTGAAACCGGGCGAGAGGCTGTGGTTCACCATATGATTGAGTGATCTTATCGGCGTTCCTGGCTCAGAGAATAAACATGTAAATCCTATCCTATCGTGGTCTCAATGTATTATCTATAAGAGTAATTACTTATCGATCTTAAGATCGGTAAGTATGTTGATAGGTATTTGTCTGTTTGTTTGTCTGTCTGTTAGATGCACGCGATATCTCACGAAAGCGAGGTTGAATCTGCTCCAGATTTTGCATGTGCATTCATCATAGCTCGGACCAGAAGCCTATTGATTTTCAATGAATTATGTCGTATAATTAGCGAGCTTTTAATTAATTACTGATGGGACACACGGTGTCACTATGGAGTAAGAGCGCTGTTTTGGGGATCACCTAACCTCCGATCGATAAGTCTTCGGTCTCCGTTTAGTTATATAGGGTAAGCCTGGCGTTCTAACCTTACGACACGGAGTGCTCCTCACCTCAGGAAAGGTTGTACCTGTCTCTTTCAAACGTTTCAAAGCTTTATATACGCCAGATCTGCTAACTCTACCCTTCAAAAGCTTGCCAATTTGACTTGGGAACTGTCCCGATTTAAACAGTCCATGAATCGCTGCCCCTACAGATGTCATAGTAAACTAAATTATTACAAATAGTCTGTTCTGGTTCAAACACTGTTTTTTTCACGGAACACTGTCGTCCTTCCTATCTTTATTTTCGATTGGAAAAAAACAATTCATTGTTCAGGAAACGTTTACGGGTAAAATACATGCAGTAAGTATAGGCTGAGAGGGCTACGGCCATTAAAGTTCCGGCCGGATCCGGCCCGCGGAGTAATATAATCGGGCACGCGACGCTTCACTGAATTATAGTAACAAATCTGTTTTGACGATTATATTCGTTACGTAACAGAATTATAGTGACACACGTGTAGTCTAAATTATATTATAATCTAACAAGTATAAAATCACTCGTTTAATGAGCCTATAATTTAATTATAATTAAACAAATGGCAACAAAACGCAGAAAAGTTGATGCTAAGCGCAAAGGGTGCAATAGCACCGAAAATATTCAAATGGAATTTTTTGGGATGCAATGCAATGCGGAAATAAATCTATATTCTATTCGAGAGATGTATCACTGCTTGATTTTTATTATAAAAGGTATCATCCATTCGGTCTTCAAATTTCTAAAAATATGTGCGGCCCGCCAATGACTTGCAACCCTTAATTTTGGCCCGCGAGAGACAAAAAGTTGCCGACTCCTGACATAGAGAGTGCTATCAGTAACCGCTGTTTCTCAGTTCAGCTTGTATTCCCAAGTATTTAGCTATGTGTCTATCGCTTGGAATTGAATTAAACCACCGATATCATTTTGTCATCTTGCATAATATTTGATGATTCTCGCCTTCTCACTTTATTGTCATCCGAATCCTTTATAAGTTCCTGTCGATAATCTTCTTCAAAATGTCGGGACTAACGTTACTTCCGCATATGACGATTGCGACATTTTGACCTTTGAAATCACCCTTGACCTTCAAGAATGACGCCAGAGCGCATCCCGCCGCTCCTTCAACAACCTTGACGAAAAGAGAATATTTTTAGTAGAATTCGTTCTAAAACAGGTGACTCACTGAGAAGTAAACGAGACTCATCTCTGAGTAAAGTCATCGCCCACTACTAATCGGAAAAGTAGGTAATTTGGAATTTACCATAACCCAAGTTCTTGAAAAAAAACTTGGCCGCTGAGGCAGCTGACAGTAAACGGATGAGAGTAACTGATAAACACTATCAGTGCTCAACATGAGCTGGTAACCGCAGAGAGGCCGTGGTATGCCACGTTATTAAACATATTTGGGTGCTCCCGAAGTATGCGAACCAAGATGGTGGACATCGGAACGTAACATGGGTAACAGGCAGTGTTCCCTCTAAGGTGTGCGCGTGTGCGCGCGCACACAGCTTTCAGAGGCTGCGCACACGCATAGATTTACTGCGCACAGACGTATTTCGATGTAATGTAACAATGTGCTCGGTTGGCAGGTTGAGAAAGTTTGTTGTTGGCCCCCCTATTACCCGGTTAGAACGCCAAAATTTCTTCATTGGTTTTTGCACAAATATTAGTCATTTCTAAAAAAGTGCGCACACACCAAAATTTCTGCGCACACATACTACAAACAATTAGAGGGAACATTGGTAACAGGTTAGGGTTAGGCGATAATTTTTTTCCAATTTTCCTTATTTTAGTCCTATTATCAGTTCGAAGACTAGCCAAGAGCCTCCCGTAGTATTTATACCTAAAATTATGCCCTAACCCTAACCTAGTACACATATTACATTCCGATGTCCGCCATCTTGGTTCGCATACTTCGGGAGCCCCCATATTTTAATTCAATATACAATTCAAATTTGGTTTTTGGACTTTAATATGCTTAATTTATATGTTGTTCGTCTTATTTCAATTTCTTTTTTACGTATTTATTTATTTATTTTTTGGTCACAATATAATTTATTTGAAGCTCCTCTTTTTTTTTTTATAATTTCATAAATGCCCTATAGCTGAGTGTATGTGTATGAATTGATTCAATAGTTTTAGATGTGTGAATACGTACCACTTCTTTCTGTCAATACCTTCCATCTTATATTCTGCACGTTTTAAACCTTATCTAAAGTTTTGTTTACTCTCCTGATTTCATAATCGAGTCGAAATAAACTTATCTTATTTATATTAAACCTGTATCAAAGTTAGACTTTTATCAGAGGTGTCGCTGCTCGATAACCAACATTGGTTTTTCGCGTCACCTTTCATCATGAAATGTCATTTTCAATTTTTGTTTGCATCAAGTGCATTTTCATTTTGGTGAAAAATAAAGTACTGACTGACTGATTAAACCGTTTCGTAGACCGTCCCTGAGATAAATAGAATAGGATATGCATATTTATCCTTGGGGAAGACGGATTAAACAAATGGCAAACCACAGCCTATCGTCCGGTTACCAGTTAATTTTGGGTTTCGGATTAGTTAGCCAGTTATTAGTTTCAGATGCATGGTGAAGGAAGCTGTAACCTGCGAACCCACGGTAATTAGAGGTGCGGTGACGAGCGTACTCCCAACGCTTGGCATGATAGGCACAGCGCCGAGCCTATGAAAATCCTATCCTATTTGACGGGACCCTACCCCACCTTATGATGTATATCCAACATCAAATACATGGCATCAGCAATCTCGTCCTCAGTAACGTTCACCCAGCGATCCACATTACGTTGACAAATTGGAAAAGTTATGCTGTCGAGACCGATGTTACCTGTGTAGAGAGAGATAGAAGGATTGTCAAACCAAGAAAACACATAAATTTACATAAATAAATGATAAACAAACACATGCTTTCGGTATATGACTGGATGTGGCAACGATGCGACCGTTTGGGGTCATCAGAGCCAGTTGCTAGTCGTAGGATGAATAAGCCGGGCTGTGGCTGTGCGATTTTGTTGGAGATAGAGACATATTTTCGAAATCCCATGGGTCGGTGTCGTAATTTTGAATTCGACTACAGCAAACACAAATCAAAATTTACCTAACCAGCCGCATAGGACCAAAGCGCATCCATAGGCTCCGTGGTTATTCTATTTCTAAGTTGATAAATTCAACCATTATAAATTATAATACTTAGTCGAAAGATGAAAGGTTTAGTTTTTGTTTAGTATTCTTATCTCGACCCTGACTGGGAGTCTAGGGCTGGGCATTTCGAATCGAATATTCGAATCGAATAGTAAATTATTCGAATCGATTCAGACTGGAATTTCGAATCGCCGCCATCTTGTTTTTAACTTTCCGCCAATGGTCGAGGTGAATTCCCCAATTTTTTTTTCATTGAAGTCATATTTTTTTAACGAAATTCTAACATATGACTATTTTCTGTAGTGAGTTATTGATAAAACGTGTTGTTATTCTGTGTGAACGCTTAGTAATCTATCTGAGTGATTTATTCTATGTCTTCAGTAATTCATTTGTTGAGAGGACTAATTACTATGATAAAGTCGCTTACAATTTTATATTTTCAAGAGATTCGATTCGATTCGAAAAAATTATTCGATTCGATTCTGAAATCACAAGGTATTCGAAAATGCCCAGGCCTGACTGGGACCCGCGATTCGTTTCGCAAAAAGCTCCGCAATTGTAAGAGCCGATCCTGTTGCTTATCCTACCTGGAGCTGAAAGCGAATGTTTGATCTCAATATTGATGGGTTTTCCTGCTTTTATTGATTCTTCCATTCCGTTTGAATTTATCGGAGCACAGCCGATTATCTAGAAATCGAGAAAGCAATGCTAAAATATGTATATATGATCACTTACAGCGAAATGTCGGCAAAAGTCTTCTCAAGTGCTGAACGAACTGTACCGAATTTCATATTATGGTATTTCCGCGAATTGGGAAACAGGCACAAGAAAGCATAATTTTTGGTAAAATATTGGGTACTCCTAAAGTATGTAAACCAAGATGGCGGACACCGGAACGCCAGTCTGGATTTCATGGCCTTTTTGAACGAGAAATCGGGCGTGCAATCAGAAATTCCCGCGTGCAAATAAGAATTCCTGGCGTGCAATTATAGCTCACGACGTGCAAAACAACTGCACTCGCGTGCAACTGACTTTGACATCAGATACCTCTCAATACATCCGCGTAAAATTACCGGTATCGGATAAAAAATACGTTGAATCAGAGAAAAAATGGACGTTTGACCTTTGACCCCAAACATTATTTCTACAGTTTGTCGCTAATTTTGAGAGTGTTTGTGCGACTTTGGATACCGGTACTGTTCAGTACATCCGCGTAAAATTATTGGATAAAAAATACGTTGAATCAGAGCAAAATGGACATACTTTGTCATTAATTTTGGTAGTGTTTTTACGTAGAATCAATGGATAAAAAATACGTCAAATTAGAGCAAAATGGACGTTTGACCTTTGACCCCAAACATTATTTTCATACTTTGTCACTAATTTTGGGAGTGTTTGAGCAACTTTAGATACCGGTACTGTTCAGTACATTCGTGTAAAATTATTGTATAAAAAATACGCTGAATCAGAGCCGTACTTGGCCATTGGTGCGGAGGCGATCTTTTCGTCCATAACTATTGGCGCGGCGGTGTGGCTCAACGGGCTAAGCGTTAGGAATACGCTCGCCACCGCACCTCTAATTACTCTGCGTGGGTTCGCAGGTTCGAATCCCATGCGGGGATGGTTATGTGCGAGAGGATTGCTGGACTCCTCGCCGTCGTTGGGTGGTTCACGTAACCGCTGGTCGGTTACGGCTTCCTCCACCACCAAGTCCATGCTTCCGAAATCAAACAATACAGTAAAAAACTAATCCCATACCCGACTAGGAATGGTGACCGGACGAGAGGCCGTGGTTTGCCATATGGATAAGCCGTCTTATCGGCTTTCCTCTCCCCCGGGATAAATATGTAAATCCTATCCTATCCTATTCTCACGGGATTCCTATTTCCTATCATTCAACACGATATGGACCTTTCCCCGAGCATCGACTTCCTTGTTTACTTCGTGACATTGGCCAATCAGCAAGATGCAAAAAAGGACGTAACAATGAGAGGAATTTTTCGCGGGTCAAAGGTTGGGGAAAGGTCCATGGTCTTTTTGCTTCGCAATATTTCGATCAGACCAAATCTTGCAAGCTGGTATTTGTCGACAATTGTGGAGGTATAATATTTTGGCATCTTTATGTTACTGGATTATTGATTTTAAAACCATTTAAACCGATTTACATTGGTGAGCGATTGCAAATTTTCGGCGTGCAAAATTGATTTCGCTCGCGTGCATTTTTGCGGAGCGCTAGCGCCCTCGGGCGTGCACCTGCCATGGAATCCAGTCTGGCCGGAACGTAGTATGTGTACCAGATTAGGGCTAGATCATGAATTTATTCTAATTTTCCTTATTTCAGTTCTATTACAAGTTCGGGGACTAGCCAAGTGACTCCCTTAGTATTTGTATCTGAAATTATTGCCCAACCCTAACCTGGTACACATACTACGTTCCGATGTCCGCCATCTTGGTTCACATACTTCGGGAGTAACAAATATTGAGCCTAAACTAATAGTGACTACTCCTATCTTTGAGCAAAACCCTCGTCATGGTTTAAACACTGTTTAAAATACTCCGATACTTACTTGAATTTTCGGGTTAATGTGTTTTGCATATGAAGATACTCCACTGATCATTCCACCTCCACCGACTTGTACAAATATGGCATCGACGTTTGGTAGATCTTGAAGAATCTCAAATCTGAATTAGAAAACAAGAAAGCTATGCTCAAATATATGGGCACGCTGCGCCACATAGTGGCAAATTTTGATGACGCCCAGCACACAAAAAATGAATGCCATGCAGCTCACCGGAATATTTAAAAAAAATAAAAGTAAAAAGCTTCTAGGGAAAAATTTAATCTTTAATCACTGAAAATTTCAAAGCAATGGGTCCAGTAATCGAAGAGAATTTTTTTTTCATAACGATACAAAGGAGAATACAAATAAAAACAAGAAGAAGAAAAGTGCCAGCATAAAATGCAAAATGATCGTTATGTCCACTAACGTGTCCAATAAAAAGTTGTTACCGCTTACGTAACCATAACTCGTAATAGGTCAGGAGTAAGTTTACATACAAATCATTAACAAACGGTTATTTATTTTATTTTTTATGCAAAGTCAAGTAAAGTTTTATTTTTTCCAACTAGTAAATAAAATAACAATAGAACACAGAAAATACGAAAAAATGAAAATTACACAGTTTTACTGGGGAATGGAAGTCGCTGGTTATCGAGCAGCGACACCCAATGTTCAAATATTTAATTAAAAAAATGAAATTTAGAGTTAGGAAATTACTGTTTTTGAGGCGCTCACGAAGTATGTGCCTCAAGATGGCGCACAACCAACTACTATGTTCGGCTGTGCGCCATATTGGTGCACATACTTCTGGAGGTCCGTTTTTGACGGTGAGCACCGTAAGAATCATTAATCTAACATTGCTTAATAGAGATAGTTAATTTCTCGACATAGCATTAAAAGAGTCGGGAAACCAACTGCTGGACGGGAAATTTCCTAATTCAGTTAAATTAATTGTGCCAATGGCTGTTCCGTATTAATGCCTTCTTTTGCGATTTTTTGGGAGATTTTTTTCGACAATGGTTCTGATTGAAACCACGTATGAAACTTATAACTATATGCATGGTCATCTCAGTATAGGGCTGCCTTATAGTTATAAAAAAGGATATCCGCCCCAACTGCCATATGGATAGTTCGTAGGGCGTAGATAGTGCGCTGATCTGAGCTTTGTTTGTAGTTTTATTAAATATATAGAAAGTATGTCAATGACGGGTGATTAGAACTAGGCGATGCAATGTTTCATTGGTCCAATTTTTTGCCTAATATATAATATAGTAATAAATGCAACGAGAAAGATATAATCGCTGCAGGAATTACCAGGCTCCTTATGACAATAGTGCTAAAATGACAACACTATAAAACTTTAAATTTTTGAAAATTTTAAATTAACATAAAAATTCACGTAAAACATAAAGTTTTTGGCATGTAGGCTATCTTTTATTTCTGGACTCCCCTCCAGGGCTAAGCAATGTCGCGCATACTCGTACAGCACAAAACTATTTAACGAATTACTCACGCGACTGTGCCTTGACCAGCAATCACATCTTGGTCTCCACACGGAGAAACAAAGATGCCGCCTTCCCCCTAGAATAGAAGAATATTCTATTTAGTCGTAATTTTTGTGTGACATGCACGTGTCACCGGGCCCGTGGTTCATCAAATGAATCAAGTTTTATTCGGTTTTCGTTACCGCGGGATAAATATAGGAATACCAAGATCTTGCTGATTCATAGTGCAAACGTATGAATCAAAAATTCTACCCTTTCCAACTTGGCGGCCTCTTTTGCCAAAGTCATTGTTACCGCCATATCGTCTCCTTCCTTATGGACCTCAGCACCATGCACTAGTAGTCGATCAATTCTGTCTTGAGGTGTGGTTGTTGGGACATAAACTGCACATTCTTCCGAACGAGATTTCAGAGCGTACATCTGTTGAATAGAAGGTTTAGATAGAAATATCATATTTACGGTAAATATACTCTTGCATACTTCAAACTAACCAGTGGTATTATCCCGGGCAACGTCAATTGCATCAAGTAATTAAAAACAATAGGATAGGATTTACATATTTATCCCAGGGGAATAAGAATGCCGATAAGACGGCTCAACCATATGGCGAACCATGGCCTCTCGTCCAGTTACCATTCCATGTCGGGTATGAAATTAATTAGTTATTTTTAATTTTTTTCGGAAGCATGGACTTGATGGTGGAGGAAGCCGTAAGCCGCCGTATGATCATTCGTGTCCATATACTTATGCATTGCTTCCTTACATTGCGCTGATCAATAACAAAACACTCTCGGATGAATACATTATTACAATTTAACTCAATAGCTAGTGAAACGCCGCTAAACCAGGACTTTTAGACAGTTTGAATAATTTATAATAGGTTCATAAATAGGCAGGCTTGTCCATGGGAATGCGGTTCCCATGAGAAACGTCCTATGGAATGGGATGGGACAGCACACATTTGTATTTCCCATGGGACACGAAAACCGTATGAATTTCGGGGAAATTTTGGTAAAACATTTCGTTATAAACGTCATGTCTATATATTTGAACCTTTCTGTCTTGTTAGTTATAAAGAACAAAATATATTCAGCATTAACCATATACTTCGTGAAGAGGCACATGTATAATAGTTATGAATATATAATTAACAATATGTCTTATATGTTTTATATGTCTCTTCGTACATGTATTCCTATTTAGTAAACGCTAAACCTAAATTTAACAATTTTATTAAATTACGGTATATTCCAATGGGAATCCCATGGGATGGGAAGGGACAGGTATAATTGCTATGAGATGGGAATGGGACAGAAAAATATGTCCCATGGACAAGCCTGTAAATAGGCATTATAATAATACAAAATTATAAAAAGGGAATTTCTCTACAAAATAATTAATTACTTTTTCTGCATACATTGTTGCAGATTGGCCTCACCATTGCCATTCCATGATTACCAGAGGAGGCAGCAAAGAATTTTTTCTCTCCTTGTTTTTCGCTCTCTTCTGACACCTTGAGAACTTTATTAAACGCTCCTCTTGCCTTCATAGTTCCGCTGATTTGCTCTGATTCTGGAAATCAAGAATAAATATGGCAAAATGCGCAAGATTTTAGAGGCAGCGCACTCTAAATCGAATCGAATACTTGTTTACTCGCATCGGCACAGACCCATTTTCAAATTTCTAGAGTGGTTCGCGTAAGCGCTTTCTTTATCATCGAGCTCATACCTTCGAAATTAATTGACTAATCCCATACCCGACATGGACTAGTAATAGGACGAAAGGCCGTATCATATGATCAGGTCGTCTGATTGTTATCTGCCCCCTCCAGGGTGAATAAGAAAATCTAAGTCATCCTGTTTCTGTCAGTCGACCTAAATTCGGTCATCGCTAAAAGAGGGGCGTGGCCAAGAAATTTTCAAACTGAGGGTGGGGTCTGAAATTTATAATTGCACCGTAACATATAGCGGGTCCGACCGGGAAGCGTGAATTTTTATGAGTCTTGGGGGCCTAAGCGTTTCAAGCTACAGAAAAAATGCTATACATGATACAGAAATTTTGTTTATATTTCAAAGGAGGTGAATCTCCACACACACAACGTGGGTACGCCCCAAACAAATACACAGATAAACCCCACGTGTATACAATTTTATCGAAAAAAACTTTTACGTTGAGTTTTCCTATAATAGCGCAAGTGGTTTTGGGGTTACGGCAATAGCCCAAAACAACGATTGCTTTTCACCTGGCGAGTCTAGTACGTAATAACGGTAGGAATAGATGGTGACCGTACATTTGAACCCATGTGTATATCCGCGGGTTCAATCTATATGCGGGTGCTAAAGCCCATGGGGTTAGGGTTAGTATTGGTTCAAATATCCGTAAAACAAAAAAACTTCCATAGGTGCAATATATGCAGGTGCAATTGTCGTGGGTTCAAATGTAATGGTACCGAACAGATAAGAGGGGTTAGAATTAACACAATAACTACATTTACTTACGCACCGTATTTCAAATACACATTCACTCCTGTTTCTCTCGATAAATAACCAGAAAATTCCAAAGGAGTTCTCCATACATGGTCTTGTATTCTTTCACGTGCTTTCAGCACAAAGTTATATATACTTTCGTTATTAGATACGTCCATTTCGACCAGTGTGAGTTCACTTTGCTAATCGTATCTCTCCCTTCGGCCTATACCAAGAAACTTTTTCTTAACAGATTAAAAATTGGGAGTGCAGTAACAAACTGTTACCAAGGTTTTTGGAACCTCCAGAAATATGTGCAGAAAATTAGTAGTGAGGAATAAACGAGAATATCGGTCAGAGACCGAAGACTTATCGATCGAAAGTTAGGGGATCCCCTAACAGCGCTCTTACTCCTTATTGACACCTTGTGTCCCATCACTAATTAATTAATAACTCGATAATTATACTACATAATTTATTCAAAATTAATAGGCTTCTGGTACGACATATGATAAATGCACATGCAAAATCGTGAGATATCACGTGCATCTAACAGACAAACAGACAGACAAACAGCCAAATTCCTATCAACATACTTACCGAACAAAATCGATAAGTAACAAGGAGTACCAAGTTTGCATTAGGGATGTACCGATGTATCGGTATCGGTACACAATGCATCTAACTCAATTAACGCATCAGAATCCCAAACATCAATTTCTTATGATGTATTATATTCCTTTTTCAGTCTGAAATAATATGTAGTATGAATAATGCTCAAAGACTATTGTTTTAACCCGTCTTCCCTCAACACTTGAGGTAATATTTATATAGTATCGAAATATCGGTATCAGAATATCGGCAATATCGGCCTTTTTTCTTGATATCTTTGCATTATATTCTGGGACTAAACTTGTTTTGGTTCGCTGTTTTTTGGGCCGTACTCGCTGCTACCGATAATTTGAATTACTGGTCAAAAAAACATGGCCGCCTGCGGTGAATTGGTCGATCGTTCTCTTGGTGCTGAATTACTACAAAAAATAGTAAGTTCAGTAGAATTTTTGTGTAACTCGAATCTCAACAATTGCTCTACTACACTGTGAGAAAAAAATTTACAAACTAGACGTAGCAATACTTTCAGCTTTTATCAAAGAAGCAAAAAATTTGTACAAAAATTTGTGCTCCCGAAGTATTACCTGAACATAGTATGAATATCAGGTTGGGTTCAAGTTGTGCGTCATCTTGGTACACATACTTCTGGAGCTCAGTAAAACCTGACCCAACATAAACAAAATCAAAGTAAATGACTATATCAGTGTGTGGTAACAAAAAGCGATAAGACGGTTAATTATACGACTTGCATGAGTATAGCTTAGGAACTTGAAATACGCGCCCATGGCAAAGATGAAAAATGCGCTCCCTTGATAGTTGGTTAACGATTTATAAAGACTGTTATTGAAACGCCCTACCTGTACGTTATTATTCAAGTGAAAATGCGTGTTTCAGTTGTCTCCAATTTGAAATTATTTTATTGAAACATATTACGATTAAAACTTTTCGACGTTTATGCGCCCCAGTTTGAACAGCTCCCATTTACGAGCCATGGCTGCCACACCCTAGATACGCCACTGCTTAGGAATATAGTTTCCATTCTTTCACGCCTGCGAAATTTTACTCGGTCAAATTTCAGTCCTAGATATTTGCTAATTCACTAAAAACAACGCCTTTCACAAACTCACAAGAATGGTCCTATTGAAAAGAACCTATCGTATGAAAATATTGATGAGCGTGCATCACGATCGCAAGCAACTCATTTCTACTGGACTCTGGTCTATTTGGTACCTATTACACTTTATGGGCGCTCCAGAAGTGTGTGTGCCTATATGGAGGTAACCAATTTTGTGCGCCCACGTTACATCAAGTTGAGTAAAGGGACTGAAACCTATGGGCAGGGGGATATTCACTTGGCTAACACAGACATTCCCCGAACTCGTAATAGAACTAAAATAGGGAAATCGGAATAAAATTATGGCCTAACCCTAACCTGGTACACACACTAGTAGCTTTGCTAACGAGCATGTCAAGAGTGATTGTCTGCAACGATTAAAAACAAAGCAGGATCGATATAGTTGTGGAGTTGGTAACCGGAAGTAATCACTTCCTCAAATGCAATAAGGTCAATTGATCTGGTACAGAAATAGGTATTTGTCTTAATGTGCGACTCCAACAGTATAAAATAGCCGTCTTCATGCTGTTTATATAGATCTACAAGTGCAAAGGGAAGGAATAACAGCGGTTTCAGGTACCGAAACAGATTGGCCCGATAGTTGCGGAAAAAAGCGGGTGATTCTCCGCAACAACAATCCCCAAAACAAATACAATCTGCAACAATATAGGGTATTCGAAGTATGCGAACCAAGATGGCGGGCATCGGAACGTAACATGGGTAACAAACTAACAGGCTAGGGTTAGACGATAATTTTATTCCAATTTTCCTTATTTTAGTCCTATTATCAGTTCGAAGACTAGCCAAGAGTCTCCCGTAGTATTTATACCTAAAATTATGGCCTAACCCGAACCTAGTACACATGTTACATTACGATGTCCGCCAACTTGGTTCGCATACTTCGGGAGCCCCGGGTATTCATTATACCTTGAAAAATTTTAAAACTGAAAAGGGAATTCATGAATACATATATATATTGTTTTGAGCCTCACAGATGTTGTAGTTGGTTTCTCCATTTTATAAAGGTTCTGAATCCTTTGGAACAGGATACATTCGACTTGAGCCCAATATCGACCTTGTCAATTCCGCACGGGTACGAGCAGTGTTTTACGCGCGATCTCTCCGTTAGGCTGGGCATCGGCCGCTTTCTGGTCATTTTTTCTGCTTCTTATGTCATATTTTGGTTAAAAATCAATCATTTAATTTTTGTTCCCTGACATAAAGCAAAACAACACTAAAAGACATTTTCTCAAATAAGCCCTAGTGTTATTTTCTAAAGAAAATTGAAATAAGACACTGTCTTATTTTCGGGGAAACACGGTAAGAATAAAACAACATATATATGCTAAAGTTTTCGGTAGATGACTAAGTCAGTTATATACATTTACTTGTCAGTGTCAATAAAAATAGCTTTTCCCCTTCTGCATTTTCAAGTTACTGTTTTCAGTAAATAACCAATTCGGAATCTTGATTTTTTTGATCTAACAACCACAGTGAAGAGATCAAACAGCATCAATGGCGAGCACGCAAAGATTAGGTCGACAGTTTTAAAAAAAATATTGGGTTTCCAAATTGTAACAACATTCCAAACCTTCTAAATTCGATCAATTGATTTTGCGACACTTGCTTGGAAAACGAAACTGTCGAACATTTGGTGCGGCGGTGTGGCTCATCGTGCTAAGCATTAGGAATACGCTCGCCACCGCATCTTTGATTACCCTGCGCGGGTTCGCAGGTTCGAATCCCATGCGGGGCAGTTATGTGCGAGAGAATTGCTGGACTCCCCGCCTCGCAAGTCCATGCTTCCCAAAAACAAATAACTAAAACTAATCTAATACCCGACATGGACTGGTAAACGGACGAGAGGCCGTGGTTCGCCATATGGATAAGCTGTATTATCAGCTTTCTTCTCCCCCGGGATAAATATGTAAATCTTATCCAGTCCTATTTAATTTTATATTGTTCCCGCTATGACGTATTAAGAGCATTTTAACTGATCATTGCACAAAACTACGCTAATTTCAGCACCATTAAAAAATATTGATAAACTCCACCGCTGCAATGCTCTATTTTTGGACCATAAACAGCCATATAAATTGTTCTCTAAATTATTGTTGTTGTTGGGGCGATCTTTTGTGGTGAAAAATAAATTGCTTAATTTTAATGGAGCAATTTATTTAAGTTTTTCCATTCTTGAAAAGAGAAGTTGTCGCCAATAGGCTAGGTATTTATTAGGTACTTAGGTATTTATTTACTAGGTATCTAGTGTGACTGTCGTTGCTCGACTCGTCAAAATATAATAAAGTATGAAAAACGCATTGCAATATAATTGGTCAGCAGTATCTAGATGCATTTCCACTCCCTCGGCGCGGACAGCTTCTGTCCTTTCAATTCATCGTTTCGATGAACAATTCACTCATAAGTTCTTGTCGATAATCTTCTTTAAAATATCGGGGCTAACGTTACTTCCGCATATGACAATTGCAATATTTTGACCTTTGAAATCATCTTTGACCTTCAGGAACGATGCCAGAGCGCACCCCGCCGCTCCTTCAACAACCTTTGCAAAAATAAAAAAAATTTAAAAGATTTTGCTCAAAAAAGGTTACTCACTGAGAAGTAAACAAAACTCATCTCTAAGTAAAATCATCGAGTACCAGTGATAAGTAGTTATGATGTTAGGAATTTTCCATAACCGAAGTTCCCAAGTTCTTGAAAAAAAAAAGGGTGAACTGGCAGTAAACTGGTTAACTTTATCCATGCTCGTCATGGACTAGTAACCACAGAGAGGTGAAATGCGTGCTCCACCGCATGATTAAACCGACTCCTACCGGGTTCGCCGAAATTAAGACCTACCCCGAAGATAATATTTATAAATGAATAAATAACGGTTTTCATATTTTGTACAATTGAAAATCTCGTTATCCTTTTCTTTGTAACTTTGTTTTTGATAAATGAAAATAAAAGACATCCCCCCAAAATAAGCCCTAGTGTTATTTTTTGAACAAAAATTAAAATAAGACCCAGTCTTATTTTTCGGGGAAGCATGGCAGGCCTTTCCTGAGACCAACATGAAAATTCTATTGGATTTGACGGGACCCCACCCCACCTTATAATGGACATCCACCATCAAATACATGGCATCAGCAATCTCGTCTTCAGTAACGTTCACCCATCGATCTACGTTACGCTGACATATTGGAAACGTTATGCTGTCAAGACCGATGTTACCTGCGTAAGAAAAATTAGCGTTAGTTTTCTTGCTCAATCAGCTGACTTAAAGTCACAATAAACTTGCTTTCGTTTTACATTGAGATTTACATCTGAGATTTTCAATATTAGGGTTGAGTTATTGGACACGTAGTGGACATAACGATCGTTTCAATATTATGTTGTTCTTGTTCTTGTTGTTTGACACAGAATAACACACCTAGCGGAAATATTAAAAAACCGCATTTCTCTTCGAATACTGGACCAATTGCTTTGAAATTTTCAGTCGTTGAAGATAAAATTTTTCCCCAGAAGGCTATTACTTTTATTCATTTTAAATATTTCTGTTAGCTCTGTGAGATTTGTTTTTGTTTGCTATGATGTCATTAGACGTTCTGCGGCCATCGGACGCCATTTTGTGTCCTGCTATACTGCTTCGCTTGGTGTTAATATATTTGTAGACTGTGATCTGACGGTACGGTAAACCGTACTGTACTGCGTACAGACGTGTCCATATATTTGGGCGTAGCTCTCTTGTTGTTTAGTATTCTTATCTCGACCCTGACTGAGACCCGCAATCCGTTTCGCAAAATGCTTCGCAATTGTAAGGGCCGGTCCTGTTGCTTATCCTACCTGGAGCTGAAAGCGAATGCTTGATCTCAATATTGATTGGTTTTCCTGCTTTTATTGATTCTTCCATTCCGTTTGAATTTATCGGAGCACAGCCGATTATCTAGAAAACGAGAAAGCAATGCTAAAATATGTATATATGATCACTTACAGCGAAATGTCGGCAAAAGTCCTTCCAAGTGCTAAGCAAATTGTACCGAATTTGATATTATGGTATTTCCGCGAATTAGGAAACAGGCACAAGAAAGCATGATTTTTGGTAAAATATTGGGTACTTCCGAAGTATGCGCACCAAGATGTCGCATAACCTGAACCCTAACTTGGCACACAACCTGAGTTCAGGTTGTGCGCCATCTTGGTGCGCATACTTCAGGAGGTCCAAATATTGGGTACTCACAAAGTATGTAAACCAAGATGGCGGACACCGGAACGTAGTATGTGTACCAGGTTAGGGTTAGGACATAATTTCAGGTACAAATACTACGGGACTCACTTGGCTCGAAATAGAACTAAAATAAGGAAAATTGGAATAAAATTATGGCCTAACCCTAACCTGGTACACATGTTACGTTCCGGTGTCCGCCATCTTGGTTCACATACTTCGGGAGTAACAAATATTGAGCCCTGCAAGGCTCCCAATCGAAACAAAAAGAAATGAAACTAATAGTCCTTCACTGACTACCTCTATTTTTGTGCAAAACCCTCGTCATGGTTTAAACACTGTTTAAAATACTCCGATACTTACTTGAATTTTCGGGTTAACGTGTTTTGCATATGAAGATATTCCACTGATCATTCCACCTCCACCGACTTGTACAAATATGGCATCAACGTTTGGTAGATCCTGAAGAATCTCAAATCTAAAAAAATAAACAGATGACTCTTAATAGTATTAAAAACTTTATATTACTACATCATTCTAACATCCATGTGGCAACTGACACAGATCCGAGATCGAAAGTAAACAAGGAGAAATGACCTGCAGTTCAGTACACAATACTCTGGTACACCCGACTCTTGAAAGCTCATGTAACCATAGCTAAGAATAGGGATGGATGCTTTGAATTACCCGAGGTCACATTCCTTTTCTTACCCCACTGTCTATATTACTTACTGATGGTCATGTACGGTGAAAGCTATTCAAACGATTTATCCCTAACCTGCTGTATATATGGTTCCATTACATTTGAACCACGTACATCTGAACCCACGACAATTGCACCTGCATGCCATTGCACCTATGAAAATTTTCTTTGTTTTACGGATATTCGAACCCATACTAACCCTAACCCATGGGTTTAGCACCCGCATATAGATTGAACCCGCGGATATACACATGGGTTCAAATGTACGCTCACCGTATATATAACAGCTCAATAGTCCTCTCTACGGAGAAACCATTCAATTTGCGACTAGTGCCATTTATCCATCCATATTCCTAAGGGAGGCCATTCAAACAGCATTTGGGAATAATCAGTGGCGTAGCAAGACTCTTGGACATAAGCGAAAACAACGCTTTTTTTATTTCGTCAAAAAGCATAACATGTCGCTATTAAAAGGCAAAATTTGCCGTTTATCTTGGTTACTTCAATTTTTTTCATACGTGCTTCCCCTTCTGCCTTTTTTCTGCGTTTCTGTGCGCCACTGAGAGGTTTTGCTTTCGACATCAATTCTGACAGCCTTCGTAATTTTGCCGGTGCGATCAAACCACAAGACGCCGAAAATCGACGACTCCCTGGCATTGTTACGTAACAAAACGATTTGAGCAGAACTAACATCAACGTTATAAGATGTGCATTACTTGTTTTGCATTGCAGCTTTTGGTTTGCGGCTTAAATTTCTAAATTCTAACCGCTTGGGCCCCTTTGCGCTGTTGGCCCTCCTGCGACCGCGGGGGTGGATGCTACGCCACTGTTTGGGATCATATATCAATCCATATTCCTAATCTGCTATCTGTATGCCAGCCCGATAGTCCTTTGCAGAGACGGTCATTCGATTTTCGATATCCAACGAAATAGGGCATGCGCTCATACGCTTGAGGCTATATATACTTCACTATTTCTAACCTGTTGTCTATATGGCAAGTATTCAAAGCCTATCTTATATAAATTACTGCCGATTTGAAAACAAATGTCTTCTGCCAATACTCACGCGATTGTGCCTTGTCCAGCAATCACGTCTGGGTCTCCGCAAGGAGAAACGAAGATGCCACTTTCTCTCTAAAAAAGGGGTAAATGTCGATTTATAACGTAGATTAATGTGATTGCCGATTTAAAGAATTTCGCAAGATAAGATTCGTCGCCTTGCTTCAAGTCAATAACGCCTGCATTTCTTTACTTTATTGTGGGTTCTTTTGTAATTTGGAGTATTTAAGATTATATACCGTAAAGGCAGTAGTGGGATTCAGCCGGTTCGCACCGGTTCTATGGAACCGTCCCACGGAATTTTACGAGATCAGCGAACCGGTTAGCATTACTAAAAAAAAACATGTAACAGAACCGGCCGAAAAATATGACGTTTGTGATGGAACCGGCTGACAAAAAAGTTGAATCCCACCACTTCGTTAAGGGGATTGATTCTACATTCTATGCGGTTCAAAAGTTCTGTTTATCCAGAAAGGTCGTCGACAACGACATTCAGAACAAAATTTGAATTTTTATAAAAAAAAATAGGTAAAGTCATATTTTTTCATATATATATATCGGATTTTTACCACCCCGAACAAATCTTTGAGGAATTATTTTTAGCATCGAAATATTTCTGGATCGTCTTTACCCAATTTATTACGCTCTTTATAAGACGAAAAGCATGCGGTTCGAATCCATGATCTAAACCTGCAATGGTACCGTATTTTGATAGTTGTAGAATTAAAATCGCGCGTTATAGTAACTAGGACGACGCTTGAGATAAATATACGCATTGTCCTACCCTATCTACCCACCTCTGCGGCTTGTTTAGCCAGGGTCATCGTTACCGCCATATCGTCTCCTTCCTTATGAATCTCAGCACCGTGCAACAGGAGCCGATCAATTCTGTCTTGAGGTGTGGTTGTTGGGACGTAAACTGCACATTTTTCTGGCCGTGATTTCAGAGCGTACATCTGTAATCAAAAACTTTGAAACTAAACATCCTGAACTGAAAGATAAAAGGGGTCGCCAGAAAGCTATGCTTTCAATCTTTCTCCGAGTTTTACGGGGCCCAATATTCCACACCAAACTTTAATGGATTATACTTCGCGGACTCGTGACGTTCGAGAAAACAATTTTCAATTTTCTTATCATATTCGGGTGGTAATTTATAGTCATTTGACCCCTCGTGTCCATTTTAAGCACCGCTCTCCCATTTGTTGGTTGATTGCGTCAACAAAACATTATTTTGAATTTTCGTAATTCGCAATCTAACGTTTAAACAGTTTGAGTAGTTTATAATATGTACACAAATAGACAATATAATAATACTAGGGCTGGGAATGGTTAAGCGATTTTAGATGGTTACCGGTTACAATATATTCTGACCGTTCATTGACATCCATGGTAATAATCATTTTTATAATGTACAATTTCTTGTAAAATGATAAGTTCACCACAAATTTATCTGCCCTGGCGTTTAATTCAAGAGAATATCACTATATAAAATGGTAAGAAATAATTAAAGAACCAGTATTGCTGATTATGAAAATTTGATTATGGCTAGTTCAAGATCAGTTTCCGGTCAGAATATAATTTTTACGATTTTAATGCAAGACCAACAAGTGCGCATTCTGGCGCAGGAATATTAGCACATATCGACATTTTCGGAAACAACCCTGCTTTAAATGCACACAATTAATACAGTTTGACCTCACCATTGCCATTCCATGATTTCCAGCGGAGGCAGCAAAGAATTTTTTCATGCAACCCTCTTGGTTTCTCCTCCCTTCTGACGCCTTGAGAACTTTATTAAACGCACCTCTTGCCTTCATGGTCCCGCTGATTTGCTCTGATTCTAGAAATTACGAACAAATATATACGGTAGCTTGATATCGCACCGTCAAATTCATAAGATTTTATGGAACTGGGCACTCCGTAAATCAAATCGAATATTAATACTTGATTACCTGAATGAGCTCAGACCCATTTCAAATGTAAGTCTCGTCCAAGACTGGTTTACGTAAACGCTGATCGGATTTCCCTACCATTAAGTCGGTGCATTTAAAACAAATTGACTAATCCCATACTCCACGTGGGCTGGTAATAGGGCGAGAGTCCGTGTCACATGATAAAAACCGTCTTATTGTAAGTTGTCAACTAGCGGGCCCCTCCCCACACACACCCTGGGTGTGCGCCTGGCTAAAAACGAATACACAAACGGTGAAACCATTTTGTCGAAAAAAACTTTTACATAGGATTTTTCTATACTAACGCAGGCGGTTTGGGGGTGACGGCCAAAGCTAAAAGCAGCGATTGCTTTTCACCGGGCGAGTTCCGTAATGATATAAACGAGAATATCGGTCAGAGACCGAAGACTTATCGATCGAAAGTTAGGGGATCCCCAAAACAGCGCTCATACTCCATAGTGACACCTTGTGTTCAATCACTAATTAATTAATAACTCGCTAATTATACTACATAATTCATCCAAAATCAATAGGCTTCTGGTACGACATATGATGAATGCACATGCAAAATTTGGAGAAGATTCAATCTTGTTTTCGTGAGATATCGCGTGCATCTAACAGACAGACAGGAAAACAAACAGACAGACAAATACCTATCAACATACTTACCGATTAAAATTGCTAAGTAATAATAGGGGCAGTTAGAATTAACACAATATCCATCAGTATATATATACATTTACTTACGCACCGTATTTCAAATACACATTCGCTCCAGTTTCTCTCGCTAAAGAATCAGAAAATTCCAAAGGAGTCGTCCATACATGGCCGTTTATTCGTTCACGTGCTTTCAGTACAAAGTTATATATACTTTCGTTATTAGACAAATCCATTTTGGTCAGTGAGAGTTGACTATATGACAATATGACTTCCACTAATCCAGTTGCTCTCAATCTTTTCCTTTGAATTCTTCCCTTTGCCTATTCAGGAGAGCCAGATACAAATAACTGGGTAGAACCACGCACCGCCCTTTACTTAACATAGGCTTTTATATTAGTTACGAGCACAAAACATTTGGGTATTGATCTTATGACAAGCGTTGTTCACTTCCCACAAGCTAGCAGGGCAGTGTAACATCATAAACATGATTAATAAATTGGATTCAGATATATGCGGGGATGGGTATGTGCGAGTGGATTGCTGGACTCCTCGCCGCCGTAGGGTGTTTCACGTAACCGCTGGTTATTGGTCTGCTATCTCTTATACATTTATATTACTATGATGACTACGTGTTTTTCTCAAATCTTGGATTAGTAACGGGGGTTTTGTACAAAAGATCCACTGACTGTACTGACTTGGTTTGGTTCGCGTGTAAGCAAAATTTAGTGCAAGCTAATTAGTCGCGCGAAGCATCAACAAGCTGGCACATGAGTGTATAAATTAATCTGCTGACTAACCAAACTGACTCGTCTTGTATCGCTTGTAAACTATACTGTACCTAGTACCACGAATAAAATTGAGCGAATTAACTTAAGAACAAGAATTGAAAAAACTGGTCAAAAAATTAGTAGCGATGTATCAACAAGATTGCACTGTACATAGGTTTTCACTGAAGTTCTAAGCTGCCTTGTTTTGGATCGCGTATAAGCGGAATAAGCGGAAATTACTGCGAGTGAATTATCTTGTGATGAACAAAATCAAAGCTAGTACCTGCGACTAAACTTGTCACTTGTGATATATGCTCATTGCTACCATGAATTTAATCACCAGTCGAACAAGACAGCCTGCGGGAAATTCAAGTATTCGACATGCTATTCTCACGGGTGATAGATTACTGCGAAAAAAGTAGTAACTTGTACTAAAATTTTCGAGTTATTTAAATTCGATATTATTGTTACGAAGTCAGTTCTCAATATATCCTTGTTTGTTGTTTTTTAATCAGTAACTGTTTATGTTTTTTACCTCATTTAATAATTCTATGATGGCCCAAACAAAACATGGTATCGATAAATTCCCTCTGCAATTTCAAATCATTTTAAGACTTTATGGACTCCATATATCTGTATATTGGATGATACAAATGGCGGATACCATGTTGTTATAGCCCAGCACGAGTTTTCTGGCATGCTGCCTTTAATTCTGTTCATCGCATGTCAGGTTTGAATAAATTGGAAGGCGGGGCAAATAAAATTTATCTTAACCTCACCTAAGATGAAGAGCATCAACGAATTCAAATCAGGTACTTAGTGCTGACTTAGAAAATAACAATATCTAAAGTTGATAACACGGCTTCATAGTATCATTAACTGTTCGACCAGTTAATGGTCAAAGTCATGAACGAGAACAGTAAATAATAATTCGAAATGCATGGACTTGGATAAAATGGTACTCCCGTAGTATATGTAGGTTAGTCAGGCCATAATTTTATTCCAGTTTTTCTTATTTTAGTTCCATTACGAGTTCGGGGACTGGCCAAGTGACTCCCGTAGTATTTGTACATGAAGCTATGGCCTAACCGCAACCTGGTACACATACTACGTTTCGGTGTCCATCATCTTGGTTCACATACTACGGGAGTACCAATAAATTAGTATTCGCCTTTATAGTGCTGTGGCATATACAGGGTTAGGGTTAGGAGTATTTGAACAGGCGGATCTCTAGTTTACGAAGACAGAATTTCGTAAATCAGTAACCGCAGCATTTCATAGAATTGTTAAACGTATGTTAAGTAACTTTAATTCAATACTGGAGCAAATGAGATAAACCGCACTTTTCGAAATCGGGATTGTTTTAACTCATATTACCACAATAAAAGACAAAGAGTGCAAAAATTGCTGTCCTCCATTTACAAGTTTACTACCAATGGCTGTCACAAACTGATAATATTCCTCATAAGCACCTAAATATTAACTGCCGCAACACTGCATTTAACGATAGCTTCGCTGACGAGCATGTCAAGAGTGCTTGTCTGTAACGAATGAAAACAAAGCGGGATCGATATTAGTTGTAGAGTAAACAACAGGAAGTAATCACTTCCTCAAATGCAATAAGGTCAGACGATCAGTCACAGAAATATATTTATGTTGGTGCATCACATAAAATAGTTCAATTTATACGAAGTACTTCAAGTACCGAGATTGGTCCGATAGTACCACAGAAAGCGTTTAATTTGTAATAAATTACGCGCAGGACTTGGAACAGTACTAGTCGAAACTATTAGAATACCTGCTTGTTAACAGCAAAAGAAATGCGCGCATGAATTTTAAGTTTATTGAGTATCGAACATGTTGAGAATAATATATATATTATTCAAATTGAATAATCCTGATAAAAGTATCGTTAACTCATTTCCATTTTCAAGACAGATACATTGGTAAGATTAAATGGCGTTGATTTCAGACACCAAAATGATATATAAAAATGAAATTTCTGATATTTATCCCAGGAGTAATAAAAACCAATTTCGTAATATGGGTGCCTTCGGCTTCTTGTCCAGTTGCCAAGAGCATACCGGGCAAGGGAATAATAGTTAACCAGATTTTTGTATGAACTGTCTGAGAGATCGTTTTAGAACTGGAGGCTTCTTACACTAAACATCCCCAAGACGTCATTCAATGTCGTCACTGTATCGAAATAGTCTTTTAAAGACACTTAGATATCCTCAGGACTATCAACCCTTCACAATGCGTTTATCTGCAGGCTTTCATGACAGAAAATGACTTGAGGACATTTCCAACAAGATTGTGCTTGTATTTGTTACATCATAATGAAATTCCCATCACCGTTGTGATTTAATAAAAAGAATAAAACAAGAAGATGACATTTGAAAATGTGAAAAATTTCCGCAATAAAACTAAAAAAAAACAAATGGACTCATTAATTAAACTAATTTGAACAATAGATTCGTCTTATTGAAGAAAAAAATAATGTCTTTCTAAAATTGTGTCATAGAATGCAATTTTGAAAACTTTCCTTGGAAAAGTGCAGTTTCGAAAAAATTGAATATCGAAATTTAGAACAAAAACAAGAAATGAAGTTTTTGATATTTGGAATAATTTCCCAGAATTTGAACTTGTTTTATAGGCGAGTCATCTAAGGTTGTGTTACGCTGTGCCAGTTACATGCGGAAGATCAATAATGGTGCTTCCTTTGCCCATACCTGAATCTCAACTTATCAAAAACATATTTGGGGATAAAACTAATGTTTTAGTGTGAATACATTTCTTTTTAATAATATATTATACATCCCTTTTTGCCAATTTTTGTAAGATAACCGCAACGTGCTATTTTAATTTTAAAATTATAATTAGTCTTTAATATTATCTTTCACACTATGTAAAACTTATCCTACTATAATTTATTAAGGTTCATGAGATACTGACATAATTTATTGTGGACTTTTAATTTTTTTAAATAAATCTTTAATAATTTAAAAAAAAAAATTACTGGAAGTTTGGAGGCGTAGGAGCATTGGATCTAAACTACAGAGGCACATTAAGTAAAGATCTTATATTTCAATTTCATGATTATCCACTAAAACACTGTGAATCCCAATTTTTATTAAATTACGTCCGAGGCACCTTCTTACACTCTAATTCTAAATGAATCTCACTACAAGTTGCCACTAATATTAGAAATTCAAAAAGGCCGAGAAGCACTGTTAGGCTATTGCGCCCAGTAAATTCCTACACAAGAATGACAGCTTGTAACGAGCCATGTTCAGGGCAAAACAACTCATGAATACTCAACATAAAAAAGCAAAAATACAAACAGTTTCCAAGTACAAGAAGTGCTTATATAAACATGCCAATAAAACAAAGTATATACAAAATGATAAAACATCAAAAATAAGCTTTAGAATAAAGTAATATCTACTAGTACACCCAAAAATAAACGAAAAAATATTTTTTATCAATTTTTAACAATAAAGATAACATATTGTACAATAAAACTCACACGAAAAAAATATAAGAAAAAAATAGGGCTGTGTAATAGCGCTTCATGAGAAAGATATAATACGAACACCAAAAAAGCTAAAATGAATGTCTACAAAGTGAAAGATATATCGATGAAATCATGGAAAAAATGGATGGTTAATAGGACAAAGTCAATGTATTATGTACAAGTGAAATTTATGAGAATGAAGTGGAGATAATGTGCCAGAATAGGATGCTTTTTATAGGCGATGGATATGATTGTATGAATGAAAATAGATTACTATGGGCATTGGGCAGGCTTATCATAGGAATACATTTGCGTTAGTGCACAGCAAGAATCTCGTAGAATAGTTAAAATTATTCCTGCCACAGAAGTGGTTGGAATACATTTGCATTAGTGCACAGCAAGAATCTCGTAGAAGAGTCAAATTCATTCCTGCTACAGCAGTGGATCTCAAACGGTGGAGCACGCCCAACAAGTTGACGGGCGTGAAACTAATTGAAAATAAAAATATTTGGTATGTTGGATCCACACTGATTTTTATGTTTTTTCGTTGTTGAATAATGCATACTTTCACCTTACTATCTGTTATTTTTAGCTTATTGTTAGCTAGTTCTTTTTTGAGGTGGGGCGCGAGACTTGACAAATTCTAAAAAGGAGGAATGGCTTAAAAAGTTTGTGAACCACTGTGCTAAAGCAACCTTGCATTAAATGAAACGAATCCTCCAAACCAAAGGCATAAAGGAAGAGTAAAGGAAGTCAAAAGGAAAGACAATTCTCGTTGCCAAATTTGAATACCTCATTATGATGATGATATTAAATGTCCAAAATTACTCATAAAAAGAGTTCGAAAATACAGATACAATTTTTGATAAATTGAATGCAGGAGAGTCCATCTCTGGTTACGATAGTTTTATGGAAATTTTATATCAGACCAACAGAACACCAGCGTTAGTATTTAAGATATAAAGAACAACAAACAATACCAATAGTGATGATGAAATGACAAATGAAGAATTATTACAGAACAATAGACAGTGTGTGCCTGAGTAATAGAATATGATTTTCTTTAATAAATGGAACTTAAAAGACGGCCAAATCATTTATTTTTTACGGTTTTGATTTTTGGTGAATTTTGACACAAAAAATCTTTGATGATATAATAATGTTTTTGATTATTTGTGACAACGATGGAACATGCAATGGAAAATTTGTCAAAAATTGATACGTGGTCATATGAGACTATAAAATATAATACCGAATATCGCCGACCCCTAAAAACGTCTTAAAACAGTAAATTTATAAAAATTAGCATAAGCTGATCCTACAAATCACAACATGTCCTGCGCACCTATCACAGCAAATGGTTGCAATCAATGCAATCAGAGTTGACATTCAATTTAGTAAGAAAGAATTGTTGAGATACAAAATGTTTTGAATGATTTTCAATTTTTTCAAGAGTCAAAAGTTAAATGAAGTCCATTTTTAGGTGACATCAGATTTCAAATACTATTGTGTTCCCCCAAAAATAAGGCCTAGTCAAAATTTAAAAAATGATTTTAATCTGAGCCCTGCTCTTAAAATAAGGTCGAATCGATAGCTAAAATCCTTCCTACACGTTTTAATCGATTTATAATAATCTATATATTTGAAAAACTCGTAATTATCTACTTTGTTGTAATTATGTTTTTGGTAAATGAAAATAGAAGACATCCAATAAAATTAAAATAAGATCCTGTATTATTTTCGGGGAAACACAGTGAAAAGACAATGCCCCTTCTATGTAAGGAACCTTGGGGCCATATATAAACCATAGGTATGATATTAGGGCAGCTACACTAGATGTGTACTTTAAAATAAATGCAAATGTATGTTAAGGATTTTAGTCTCAAGTGAATTGGACAACATTCAGACATAATTTCCATGTTCTCAAATTACTCAGATATCAATTTGTGACAAAATTTACAGTAATGACATCAGACAGACTTTACAGACAATTCCTATGTCTGTGCTTAATACTGATTGGTAAGAGATTTCATATGCAAATGATATATAGTTACATAACAAAACTGGTTATAAGAGTGAAATAGTAAGTTACATACCAAAGGTTCGAGACCCGGTGGTGTCAGCATTTTTATGTACAAATGATATATAGTTACACAACAGGACAGAAATGGTTATAAGGGTGAAAATAATAGGTGAGAAATAGCAAGTTGGATACCGAGGGTGCCAGAGGGTAATTCTAACCCAGCTGTGACAGCATTTTTATGTATAACAAAACAAAAAATGTTTCAATGGAAAATAATAGGATAATAGGCGACGAATGGAGACAACATCTGAGAAGCTGTGTTAAAGCATTTTTATACACGAATGACATATACTTGAACAATAAAACATAAATGGTTACAGGGTGAAATAATAGGAGATGATAGTGAGCTAGATACCCATGGGGTTCGAGACCCATTGGTGCACAACAATTGAAAACTGCCTTAAAATTTGAGAAGTCAATAATCGAGCGGGGCTGCTATCTCTACAACTAATAAACTTCATCACATTGACAATGCAAGGTTGTAGAGATAGCTAGCCAAACTTCTCGAACAGTTCGAAGCATATGCTTGGCGTAGAATCTTGAAACATGAGTTTTGATAAACTTTTAAATCACCAAATAAAGGTCAAAAAGTTACTGATGCAAGACCTTAGACATAATTTTAAATCTAAAATGTGAATGAAAATATATAAGTTATATCACTTTGAATACTGTCAAAAATACACATTTTTTTCACTAATTTTGCTGTTTTTTTTCTTTCAGTTACTTCTTATCTGCAATGGTTTATGCCAGGCACCATTTTTCATCTGAAATGTGAAAAAAATCAGATTTTAGATGTTTCAAAATAATTTAGGTTATTTTGCGGAACTACCATAGTATGTGTATCAGGTTAGGGTTAGGCCATAATTTTATTCACATTTCCCTTATTTTAGTTCTATTTGCAAGTTAGAGGACTGTCTGTGTTAGCCAAGTGAATATACCCCCTGCCCATAGGTTTCAGTCCCTTTACACAACTTGATGTAAAATAGGCAAGCAAAATTAGTTACCTCCATATACTTCTGGAGTGTCGATTTTCCATATATTATTACTGAGATGAAGATTGGCAATATTTTTTATGAAGTATTCTCATACTTTCCTCCCAAATAGGGTGCTACAATCAAGAATCGCCATGCAAATTTGTGATGTCCAAAATGAACCATGCATCCAATTACATTCCAAATAATTATATTTCAATTAGGATTTCTTGCACACAAGATATTATTATAAAATAACAGAAAATTAGTGAGTGTGATGGTTTAGGACAGTGGTTCCAAGTGAGGGTCCGTGCCCCCAAGGGTGCCACAATGTTAGACGCAAAATTGATTTTGCTTTTCAATTTATAAACAAAAACCTCCTTGCTCTTCCTAATTTAATTGCTTGATGAGGTTATTTCACAGAGTGTTTTCATCTTGCTGGATTGTTTGAACATAATGAGATTTGAAATCTAACAATCAAAATAACACACTAAATACAACTGGAATGATAAACAGGGGGCCATGAGTGCTAAAAGCCTCCGGAAGGGGGCCACAAGCAATACCATTTTGAATACCACAGACCTAGGATGTAATAAATTGGATACTCGATGCCAAGGAATCTTCCCAAAAATAACGGCTGATGCATAGGGCCATGTAAGTCGTGAACAAGCTTATAAAAAAGTGCAACCTTGATTGGAAATCATAACCGTCATCATATTCTCTTGATTTTTGTCTGCTTTTCATTCGTTTCAGAAACCAATCACCTAATTAGAATTAAGAGAGTAAAAAACATAACAAACATGCATTGGAAGATGTAATTGAATGAAGCAGACTGCACCTAACTTCTGACTTCCCTTTGACTTGGTGCTAATAGATTTGTATGTGTTGACGAGTGATAGGTATAAGACATGCAAAGGGTGAACAACACAAATAGCGACATAGAAGAAAACATATGAAGTCCCCAAGAACAGGGAAATAATTATTTAAAGGAATTTTACACAATCAAACATAAATCATAAATGAGCATGCATAAAAGTTAAATACCCACAACCTCGACCAGAGTGGAAAATAATTTGGGGCAAAATAACAAAATTGCATGCAAATGGTGAAGGGGCATCCATTTACCACACACAAATAAATGCTGCGGTACTCTTGTAGTGTGTGTACAAGATTAGGCTTGGGCCAGAATTCTATGCCGATTTTCCTTATTTTAGTTCTATTACGAGTTCGGGATCATATACCACCTGCCCATAGGTTTCAGTCCCTTTACACAACTTAGAACAAACAAAACACAACAAAAAAATAGTAAACAACACTTTTAATTAACACTACCTACCATTTTGTTCATCTCTGGTTACTTTTCTTTCTTGTTGTTTGCGAAGTTTTTCTCTAGCTTTTGACATTTTCTCGTACCAATTGATGAACTCTGACCCCTCATAAACGACCTCTGACCTTGCTTTGTTGCGAGCTTCTGCCATTTTAAGATACCAGTTCTTTTCGTCTTCCTTATTTTCGAAACGAAGTCGGGCACGAGCTTCGAACATTTTTAAAAACCAGTCAAGCTCGTTGTCGTTTCTATGGTTACTCGGATACTTTTCTCCAGATTTGCGAAGTTCCTCCCTGCCTTCGAACATGCGTAAAAACCAGTCAAACTCCTCCTCAGAAAGTGGGGAATCCCCCCAATCTTTTCTCAAATTTTCTCTGGCTTTGAACATATGTGTAAACCATTGTGGGTCTTCCAATGTGATTTGTTCATCATCTGAGAAAAAAATTTAAAAACTCTGTTATTATGGTATTTAGATGTAAAGAGGAAATGAATTAGGATTTTACCATTTATCCTGAGGGAGAGGAAATCATATGGCAAAACACGTCCTCTCATTCGGATACCATTCCATGTCGGGTATGAGAATAGTTAACCAGCTGCCTTAGTTGCATGGACTTGTTGGTGGAGGGAGCCATAATCGAAAACGGGTTATGCGAACCACCCTACGATGGCGAGGAATCCAGCAATCCTCTCGCATATAATTATTCTCTACAATATTCGAATCAAAGGGTAATCAAAAGAGATGGCAAGCATATCCTTAACACTGAACAACGGAATAGCACAAAGTTTTCTCCTTGTACATTAGCATAGGGTTACCCAAACTTTCCCAAGATGCATACGAACAGACGACTCCAACACTATCTTGTACCAATTTCTGTGGCTAGCCAACAAAAAAGGCTAGTGTTTCATTTACAACACAAACGACATTAATGTGATGGATGAGGTTGCTTTTCACTGCACAATTTATCGATTTTTGGAGCTATTTGTGATAAGCAATCTCGTAGATCCGACCCTGCAGCAAGTCTCACCCTGTATTTTGTCATTATATCCACGGACCATGGCTTTAGAGCTGAAAGAAGTTTCAGCAGGTTCGTTTTCAATTCTCAAGTGCAAACTGACCTTCAAAAAGCAAATCCTCATCATCGTCAAAAGTATCATCATCATCATCATCATCATCATCACTTTCTTGAATTAATTCTTCTTCAGAAGTTTCCCAAGATGGGAATTCAATCTTTTCTGGAAGCTGGATTACGGGAGCCATCAGGTCAGTGAAGTTGTTATCTGAGAGAAAAATGAAATATTATAATCCAGCCGAGGGTTAGAGATTTTTAGGAAAAACGTGCTACTTATTAATGAGTACTCTTTATACTTCACTCTTTTAGTTGAGGGATCAGGACCTTTGAACAAACTTGTCTATAGAACTTTTAACCAGCCCCTAACATGGAACACTTCAGCAAATAATTTTAAATGAGACACTTGGAGGAATTTAATAATACAGGGTTTTCGCTAGTAAAACAGAAAGTTCGAGGGTCAGATGAAAATATGAATAAAATGTGTATAGGTTGAGGTTAAATTGGAACGATATCTCTGAAGTTAACCTTCAAAACGCTACACAAGCTTGGACTCTATGTTAAGACACTGCTTCGAAGTGCACAGACGACATTTTGAGCATCTATGAATGTAATATAACATATAGGATAGGATTTACATATTTATCCCGGGGGAGAAGAAAGCCGATAATACGGCTTATTCATATGGCAAACCACGGCCTCTCGTCCGGTTACCAGCCCATGTCGGGTATGTGATTAGTTAGCCAGTTATTTGTTTTTCGGAAGCATGGACTTGATGGTGGAGGAAGCCGTAACCGACCAGAGGTTACGTGAACCACCCTACGGCGGCGAGGAGTCCAGCAATCCTCTCGCACATAATCATCCCTGCATGGGATTCGAACCTGCGAACCCACGCAGAGTAATCAGAGGTGCAGTGGCGAGCGTATTCCTAACGCTTAGCACGATGAGCCACACCGCCGCGCTTTTAAAAAATTTTATGAAGGTTAAATAGCTGTTCATCAAATTTTCTGTTTTTCTAGCGGCCACCCTGTATAAGAAGAAGATGCATAACTTACATATTTCCCATCCCCAATTCACAGTTGATTTCTTCCGTTCACCATGTTCAGAAACTGGTCCATACATGACATTTCTCATACTTTCTTCATTGCCAAGAGATTCCCAAATTTCAGTGAATGATTTTGGTAAAATTTTCTTCTCAATATCACAATACACTTTCTGCCATTTATCGTAAATCGGCATAAGTGATGTGGCGACTTTTTTTCCAGGTTCTTTTGCTAGGTTGACATGTTTCCCAATCATTTCACGAAATTGTTGAGTACGCCTCCCCCATTTTTGTTGGTGACGCCTTTTCTTATGATTTTCCTTCGGTTGAAACTTGTCATTACTTTTCTTATGTCCCCCTTTTTTGCCTTCTTCAACATTTCCACGGTCCGAATTGGCGTACTTTTCCCGCGTTTTCATCATTTTTTCGTTGCTTTTTCTCGAACCTTCGGTTAAAAAACAATTTTTGATCTTCACCATTATCATCATCATTTTCTTTTTTAAACTTCAGGATAAATTGGTCTCTGTGGTCCAAAAATTTTTCACTGTTTTCATTTTGCGTTTCTTGTGAGTTCTGGTCCTGCTACTTTGTGATTTTTGTCTTTGTTAGATTCACTATGAATTGAATGTTTCCATTTTCCATGATTTGGTTTGTGAGACTTCTGAATTCACGGTGATTTTTGAATTCATCATAGTCCTCATCATCATCAAATTCATGCTTTTTGCTCCAAGATTTAGATTTCTCATGCCCATGTTTAAATTTTCCATGGAAATTCCCACTTTTCCTTGTGTATTGATGATGATGATGATGATTTCTAAATTCACGGTGATTCTCATGAGCAGATTCTTCCTCATCAGATTCACCAAACTTGTTCACAAAAGTTTCAGTTTATCCCAAGCTTCATCTGTTGCTTTTTTCACTTTTTGGGCCATTTTTGTGGCCCTTTTGTAAGCTTTAGTGTCATTAACTTTATTTAAAAGTTGATCAGTATCCAATGCAGACTGCAAACATTGTTTCATGGTGGGCTTCTGTAAAATGCAAAGAAAAAAAAACAGATTAGTCTTACTATTTTTTTATTAGGTGTTCTCAAGGCCTTAGACAAGAAGGGTCTGGGGTCTAGTGATTACTATTCTTATAATCCAAATTTAGGTAAAAATTGATATCCTAGTGTAGAATTTCTTAACCTGGTGGAGCAATTCTCAGAGGACCAGAAGCAAAAGCCTTCTGCAGGCGCTATTCACGTTGGTTGCATAAATTTAGAGTAGATCAATGTTTTTGCAAGGTTTTGGTGGTTTTTCAATGTTATTGCACGCTTATGCAAGATTTTTGATGTTTTTCCTTGGTTTTTGCACATTTTGTAAGGTTTTATTTTTATGGTTTCTGCAAGGTTTTTGGTGGTTTTTGACGGTCACTGTGATTTTGTTTACCAATGACTTGCAATTTGGGTTTAAAGATTGTTAGCCAACCCTGTGTGAATGACTGAGAGACCAGCAATATTCTAATACAAAATTATTCCTATGTTTGCTTGTACAAGACCTTGTTCAGAGTTAAAAACATGAATAAATACCTGTCATAATAAATATGGCTCTCCAGAAGTATGTGTACCAATATGGAGGTAACTAATTTTGTTCGCCTACTTTACATCAAGTTGTGTAAAGGGACTGAAACTTATGGGCAGCGGGGATATTCACTTGGCTAACACAGACAGTCCCCGAACTCGTGATAGAACTAAAATAAGGAAAATCGGAATAAAATTATGGCCTAAACCTAACCTGGTACACATACTACGAGAGTACGATAATCCTATGTCATACACACACTGCTTTCAATGATATAGGGAGTATAGACTTAAATATACCTTTTTCAGTTCACTTGTGACGTTCTTCAATTTCTGGTTCAAATCTTTTTTCTCCTTGCGTAGTCGTTTCAATTCACGATTCGCAACCACCAGTCGATTTTCCGCATTTTCTGTCTCTTTCTACTGACATCTAGTGACTGATTATTAACAGAAATGGTTCTTAGCAGCGACAAGAACTCTGCTTTGTGATTTGAGATTTCCCGTCGTGCTCGGACATTTTTAGTGACCACATGGGCGTACAAGTGCGCAGGAACAAATTTGGGGCCAAAGACTGAAGTTGTATTGGTGTCCAAGTCAAATCAAGGTCATGAGGATTATTGTCACAAGATGGGGCTAAAGTTATAGGCTTCTCAATAAAAACAGAAGAGTTGAAATAAATAGCCGGTGTCGTACGGTCGCTCAAAATTTGTAATTTGTAGCTTGTTGTGTCTTTGAATCCTTTAACAGTGACATTCAGTGAAGAAAAATCAACAGCTAGAGTTCCATTTACGTGATAAGAGCATTGTGGGTAGTTCTTAGGTGATGAGGAAAAACTAGAAGCAGACTTGGGTTCACTAGAAGTGGACCTGTAAAATAAATAAACAAGAATGATAAGAATTGAGCATGTTGAATTCATCACTACTTCAGGGGTGTACAACTGGGGCCCGCGGGCCTCAAGAAAAAATTGTGTTTTGAATGATGTGCGGCCCGCAAAATGAGATTTTAATTTAATTTGGTACGTGCAAATAATTCCAATCCCTCTGCGAAGCAACGTCGAGTATGGGAATAATTAACCTGTTATTTATGTCAGATGCATGGACTGACAAGTGTGTATGTGAACTAATTTACAATGGCGAGTTATACTGCAATCCTCTCTCACATAATCATCCCCCCACAGCACTGAAGCTGCAAACATGTGAATACATTGAAATCAATGGCCCAACTGTTATTACTTATCGATCTTGATCGGTATGTACGTTGATAGGTATTTGTCTGTCTGTCTGTATGTCTGTGTGTTAGATGCACGCGATATCTCACGAAAGTGGGATTGGATCTGCTGCAGATTTGGCATGTGCATTCATCATAGCTCGGATCAGAAGCCTATTGATTTTGGATGAATTATGTCATATAATTAGCGAGGTATTAATTAATTAGTGATGGAACACACGGTGTCACTATGGAGTAAGACCACTGTTTTGGGGGATCCCCTAACCTTCGATCGATAAGTCTTCGGTTTCCAACCGAATTCTAGTTTAATATTTTGTTAAAGGAACTTCTTTCTTAATACAAACCTGCAATATTCTACGGGATCCTTTGCTCTCTCATTGAGAGGCATTTTCAATTGTTGACCAAGACACATAGCATAGTTGCTCAAATCTCCCATTGTATTGTACAGTTTCTCCAAAGCAATTGACTTCAAATGTGTTTCTTGTTCCAACTTCCACATTTTTGACCTTTGTCGCCTGAGTCTAAGTTGCAACAATTTGACCTGTGATCTGAACTTTGAACTCGAAGGGCAAGTTTTCTGACGTCTGGCTGCAAATGCTAGCATAAGAGGAGACAAGGTCTTGGTTGGTTCAGATTGTGATGGTGTGGAAGGTTGTTGATGGCGAGATTCTATAAATAAAATAAAAGGGAAAAGTTAGAGCAGGGGGTCTCATACTTTTGGCGCTCCAGGAGTGTGTGTACCAATATGGAGGTAACTAATTTTGTTCGCCTATTTTACATCGAGATGTGTAAACGGACAGAAACCAATGGGCCGGGAATATATTCACTTGGCTAACACAGACAGTCTCCAAACTCGTAATAGAACTAAAATAAGGAAAATCAGAATGAAATTATGCCCTAACCATAACCTGGTTCACACACCTAGGAAGAACCCCTATAACTTGGCCGTTACACGCCCGTGAAGAGGTTGACTATTACTTACGAAGCCCCACAAAAAATTTATAAATAAAACAAAAATACATGGTTATCTACCAATCAATGTCCCTGAGTAAACTAAAATTATTTTATTCAACGAATCGGATGTATTTGCTGCTTTGTATTTAAAAATATTCAGTATTTTTTATAAGTAAACGAAAAAGAGGAGCACTTTGAGAAACAATTTTTTTGACACATTCCTCCGTTTGCAAATTTGGAAAATGCTGATTCATTCCTCATTAAGCATAAAAGCATTTACATTATTAATGGTTCATTAGCAAGTGATACAAGCAACTAGCCCTCTGGTTTTTATTCATTTAAATTTAATATGCGCCCATAAATAGGTATTAAAATAATATTAATAATTAAGGAGGTCCCCCCCCCCCTTCGTAGCTTGAAACCCTTTTAAGACTCTTGAAAACCCTGAACCTGCTAGCTGTTACAGTCTAACTTGGCAAATCAAAAATTTCAAAACCATCTTTGAAAATTCCTGGCTGCGCTTCTGCAGGGTAGGATGCCCATAACATCTCCTGACTTTTTAGGCTTCAAAAACAATTAGTGTTGCAATTTGTAATACATAGGCTTACCGTAAGATTGGATAATTGATTTCAATTGCAAGTTATGGATCTTGAGTTTATTTGATTGTTGGATAAGATTTCTACTTTCAGTTCTGTATCGATGAAGTCGGTGTTTCAGAGATTGTTGACGTTCAAGAAGACTGGCTTTTTCTTCAGAGTGAGCCCTGAGTGATTTCCTAGAGATATAATGTTATATGTCGTTTATTGAGGTTATATGTAGCAGCGATGGTTCGGAACGAATACCCTAAAATTATAAATACATTCTAGAGTAATATTCAAAAATAAGCAATATCGTATATACATGAAATTGTGCAACTGAGATAATTTTTTTCATAAGTCACTAATTCATGTCTTTCGTAAAAGACAAAAAAAGACGAAATATAAAAGAAAATAAAAAAATTTATCAAATGGAACAAACATACTCATGAAGAGAGGTCAATTCAGAGTGTTGAGCTTGAAGTCGTTTATACAAATCCATATTAGTTGTCATGAAAGTATTTTCATCTTCTGCCACTTGCAATTCGGTCTAGAATAAAAAAATTAACATTTTCAAACAGGGTGTAGTTCGTAAAACAAGGTCACTTGCATTCACTCATAATTTTAGATTGATCTCTGAGCGAGGCGTGTCCACAGAGAGACCATGGGGGCAGTCACCCTGGGCAGCATATTATAGGGGTGAGTTTGTTGCTTACACAAATAAGCATCATATACAACAATGTTCTTCAAATTTTTTTGGATCACGACCACGACCAAGTTTTTTCCCTGCTCCCTTCTTGCACAAAATATCAGATCTTGGCTGCATTTCTGTGCAAGCGGGTATCAGTACTGGTTCCAAATCTTCCACCTTATTCGATATTTTTGTTTTAACATAAGTTATTGTCGATAAAGATTCACATAGATAAGTGTAGGTAAAGAGTAAGTATGGCTTGTTCTGACTATAATGGGTACTGCCACCCCATTGAGCCTTCCCGCTGGGGAAGTTTGGGCCCCAGTTTGAAGAGACCTGGTATAGAATATGAAAAATTGATTACCTGAAGTTTCATTATTTCTTTGTCTCTTTTTTCAAATTCTATTTTGTTCAATTCCTGGCTTTTTTTAAGCGATTTTTGCAGCAAAGCTAGAGCGATGGATGACCTTTCTGCATTAGTGGTTTTATCGGATTGTTTTGTCATAAACTTGTTTTCTTCTTTTAATTTTCTAATGTTTGAACGAAGTCCACGATTCTTGTTACGAAGTCTTGAATTTTCCATCTAATTAAGAATTAAATATTTAATAAGCCAATCTCAACTGATTAAAATATTAAATTCTCATTAAAATAATTAAACTTAATCTTTCCAAATGTAGTGGTACAGAATACCTCAAAATTCTTATTGGTAAGGAAAATTGTCCTAGTGATTGTAGCATCAGACACACTGATTGTTTAAATATGTATGTAACTGCTTTTCTTGTTAGAGTTGAACTATGGGTGCTCCCGAAGTATGCGAACCAAGATGGCGGACATCGGAACGTAACATGGGTAACAGGTTAGGGTTAGGCGATGATTTTTTTCCAATTTTCCTCATTTTAGTCCTATTATCAGTTCGAAGACTAGCCAAGAGCCTCCCGTAGTATTTATACCTAAAATTATGGCCTAACCCTAACCTAGTACACATATTACATTTCGATGTCCGCCATCTTGGTTCGCATACTTCGGGAGCCCCGAACTATGTATGTCTTAAGAAGTCTGACCTTGGTCAGACGAAACGTTACAGAAATATATTTGTGTTAGTATGCAGCAAGAATGTTGAATCACTTAGGATAGTTATCTTGCTACACCATCCTTGCAATATATGCATACAGATCCACCGGCACAAAAGCATAGAAGAAGGATAAGTAGTCTCGCAGAAACCAAATAATCAAGACACAAATATGTCGGTGCTACAGTGTAAATGTCTCAGATTCAAACTGAATTCCCATAACCTATCACGCATGGTATACTATGGCTTCGTGTAATGTACCGCCATAATTCTATACAGTTTTAATATTGCTTGGCATTGTTGCCTGTTACTTTACTCAGAGATGAGTCTCCTTTACTTTACTGAGTGTGAAAATGTGACCTTGCCTGAAGCAAATTCCCTTCAAAAACAAAAACCTCCCACAAAACAGTTTAAAAATTTGAGAAGCAGGTTGAAAATGATTATTAAATTCTTTGAAAAAATCTTTCACAAAATTAGAGACAAACAATTACTTACGAAGAGTTTATATTTCATGAAGTCATTCCTCTCAATTCCTCCCTTGGTCAGCGGATTTTCTGACTCCTTGTAGATGTCTCGGAGAGAGAAAGGAGGTATCTGGAATAGAGAGTGATTCATTATTAATATTAATTATAGAGGATGGGGATAGGATAAAATTTACCAATTTATTCTGGGGAAAAAGAAAGGTAATGAGAGGGCACAATCATATGGCAAACCACGGCCTCTTGTCCGATTACCAGTCCATGTCGGATATAAGATTGGTTGGCCAGTTATTTGTTTTCAAGAGCATAGACTTGATGGTGGAGGAAGCTGCCGCCAGGTGGGAAAGGACTAACTATAAAATTCCAATTCTGAAAGTCCATGTTAAATTAAACAATTATATTTCAGTATTTATTCAAAGTTCATTATTCATTAAATCCTCTTCTAAGTGAACACTCAAGTAGAATGTCATATTTTGTTTATTCTGTTTCCTAATTCAAGCTTCCTATATGCATATGGTAATAGACTATTTCATATCCCCGGGTATTTGAAGTGAACACTCGAGAAGAATGTCACACCTAATTTATCCTGTCTGCCAGGTGGCCAATTCCAGCCTTATATATATATATAGGTGAAAAACTATTTTTTAACTTCTTCGAGTATCTTAAGTGAACACTCAAGAACGATGTCATATTTTGTTTATCCTGTCTGGCAGATGGCAAATTTTAGTCACATACATGTTGTTATACATTGTATTACTTATACCCTATAAGAACAATACAGTGAATAAACAATTCCCTGAAACCAGCTGGATATCGTACTTAATAATTGAATACATAACATGATATCTGTGTCAAGTGATACTTATAATCATTAAATATATAATAATAATAAATTTGTTGGGTGTTTGAAACCTGTGGTGTATTTAGAACTGACATAGAGAAACTACAACCTGCAGGCCGAATCCGGCCCATTGGGTGATTCAATCTGGCCCGCCTAATGCTATCACAACCAAACTAAAACCAAATTTAGATGTTTCAGCTGAAATAGCTCAAGGAATTTGTTGAGATTGAGGTTAAATTTAGATTTGGCACGAGGCTCATTGCTTTCCACTTTCGCTTTTGTAACATTTTGAATATTGTTCATGAAATGTAATTTTTTCCGTCACACTTACATAGTCAGTCTCAGTGGGCCTCTGGTCTAAAAAACCTTGCCCAGCCCTGATTTACGATTTTGTTGAGGGGGGGGGGGTGATAATTGCTTTACTGTAGTATATGATTATGATTAAATGACTGTATAGGACATAGCTTCTCAAAATAGGCATCCCACCCATCTCGGCCACAGCAAAAGCCTTCAATAGGCACCTTTCGGTATGCTTACACTAATTTAAAATAAATTAACTGTGATTTGTTTCATTCTTTGCCTGTATTGTGATTATATTATTTTTATTCCTTTTGTTGGTTTTTATTATTAAAGGTGCCGCATGAAATAACTGATCGAAACCTGTAATAAACAAGTTTTACATCTGTGATTCTCAAACTTTTTAGGCCGCTCCCCCTTTTTAGAATTAGTCAAGTCTCGTGCCCCACTTTAAAAAGTAACCAGCTAAAAATAAGCTACAAACATTTCAATTTTTGATTCACTTCAAGCCCCCTAATAAAATTGTCTATGCCCCCTTGTGGGGCATGCCCCACTGTTCTATACTATTGTCTCAGAGTCCTTCCCAATTACCAAAAACGAAAAATGCAAACAAAACCTCACCTCTTTCTCTTCTAAAGCAACTATTTCCTCAGGATATTGCCACACTGTTGATTGTGACATTGGTACAGTTGCTCCTGGGAAGAAAATATTAATTATTAGATAATAGATCTTGGATTATTACTTCAGAATAGATAAACAGGGTGTCCATAAAGTCTCTTTACAATTTAAATTTTGTTACGAAGTCGGTTCCCAATATATCTTAACCAGGTTTGTTGTTTTTTAATCAGTAATTTTTCAAGTATTTTCACTTCATTCAATACATCTGTGAGTCTCTCCGGTCCCATTTATATCCTTCATGTTCAAGAACTTAAAAAACAAGAACATTTACCTAGCAGAAATCCCATGCCAAAACTGAGGGCGATAAACGAAATCAGAAGCCTCTGATTGGGTGGTCCAGCTTGTTCCGTAACCATGCCAACAGTCTTCTGATTGGCCATGTCTGGTTCTGTTGCCATGTCAACCAGGTTATGTTTAGCCAATGCAGCTTCCGTAACCATGCCAACGCTTCTCTGATTGGTTGAATCATCACCAAAAATGACACTAGTTGCAATCTTATGAGATATGATCTCAGTGGGTGGAGGGGCACTGATGACTGCAAATGTGATTGAACCTAAAATGTAAGATTTAGGGAGTTTTGAATCTAAAGTTTATTTTACTTTACAAAATGCATGAACAACAAAAACATTAAAGCATTTGATCTTGTTAATGTGGTGATGCAGCCTTGTGCTAATATTTAAAAACTACTTTTGGAAAGACATTAGGAGGGTTGGCAATGCATACCCAATCTATTGCTTCAGGGACGAGATGGTGGGCATGAACCCAAGAATTCATACTTGCAATAAACTGGGATATTAGGTCACACACCCAAACCATTAGGGGAAGGGGTGTGCAACCTGCGGCCCACTGGCCAAATGGGACCCACAAGGAAAAATTGTACGGCCCGCGGGACGAGATTTTAATTTAGTTCAATCTGGTATGTGCTAGTGCTAGAATTGATCAAACCTGAGATTCCAAACCAGGCCCTAGTCTACTGGGAAGCCACGAGCAAAGACCTCTGCACAGTACTTTTCACAATGACTATGTTACTCTTAAGCAATTTGTTCAATTCTTTTATTCTTCTGTCCTCCCTTGTTGGGTCTTTATTATTGAACATGGCAAAAAAAGCTGATTGAAATATGTTTAAAGGCGAAATAGGTATATTTGTACAAGAGCAGTGGGCTACAAAAGTTGCAGAAAACAGCCATAGATCATGAATTATCAGTTCCATTTCGATATATTAGAATTCGAATTTATATTATTATCTCAGAAGAGGGAAAGACAAAAAGACGACTTAATCATATGGCGATGTCCGGTTACTAGACCATGTTGGGTATAGGATTAGTTAGCCAGTTATTTGTTTGCATATGCATGAACTTGATAACCCCAATCTTTAAATTTCGAATTAGAACAAAACTTTAAACCAAGTTTTACTGTTCAACCAAAGTTCTTTGTTCTGCACTAGTTTATGTCAAAAGAATGATTCATCAATACAAACATTACTAAAGGTTTATTGAAGCACAGACGACAACACTGCAACTGTCATTGTAAAAACATTAAACCATTGCGAGAGAGGAAACTTCCTCTTCAGGTAGTAAATGGCTACTAAGCTTATCTATAGCAAACCAAGCCCAAGTAAAAAAATGGCATAGTTTGGCCAACTGTTTTGAATGTCATTAACACAATCTATCAAACTTCATCGGGGGAGGGGATTCAGAACTATCTATCTAAAACCATATATCTTCGCATATAGGTCGAGTTTAAAACTGAAAAAAAAGTTGCCACACTAAAGGGTCGGATTATACACGCATAACTCAGATCACACTAAATATCCGGCTTATATGCGCATTACTCTCTTTAGGGAGTTTGACAGAGATAGTGATGATGAATTTGAAGGATTTTGAGACACTTCTCACTATTATTAATAAAAGTAACATTTTCATAGAAAAAAAATGTCAAAGATAACACGCATCACAGCAGGGTAAACTGAAATTAAGTTAACCAAGATAGATGATAAAAAAATAATCTAAAATAATCTATATAGCTTTCTTCACATCTAGTCAAAAATTTGTTTCTAAATATTAAATTCATGGAAAATGAACAGCCAATCAGCTTTTATTTGTATAGTACTTTCTTCAGCTGAAGTAATTTTTCGAGGAGTACTAAACAGAAGAGCATATAGCATTCACTCCATTAAATCACACCATAGTGTGAATATTCCTAGCTTTCCTTACAAATGCTCGGAACTCTATACGAAAAATTTACAAAAATAATAAGGACGGAAAGTACCGAAATGGGAATGTTTCCAGTCCTTCCACAACTATCAACTATATATTGGAGCAAATAGATCTGGCTTTTCTTTATTGCTCCCTTAATAACTTAATTTAGATGTAAAAACACACATTACCTTCATCACTATCCTGATCCTCCCAAATCTCATTATGTTCAAACAATTCATCAACAAAGTGAAATCACCCTGTAAATCCTTTACTAACCTTACCCTGGTGAGCCACGAGCCCGCGGTTGGGAACCTCTGCTCCAACAAATTTAATGTAAAAAAGTTCTGACAATATTAAACCTCATTACCTTCATCACTATCCTGATCCTCCCCGGTTGAGAAACTTTCAATCTCAATTGAAGGGACTTCCCCCTCCTCAGGTTTCAAATCCAAGCTTTGTATAACATCAGGTTCAAAGTTCAGGTCAGAGTTCGTAGTGACGGAAGTCAAATCAGAAGTTGAATCGATTCTTTCAAAATCGGATGATTCTGAAGAAGCTGAAGATATGGGAGGCAATTGAAGACTCTCTAGCACAGCTGGTGTTTGCTCTGCAATTAAAAATCGATAATTCAGTATTCTAGAATATTATTACGATTTGTGATCATTTATGTGCAAAAAATATGTAACTCATATATACTATAGAGTTCAAGAGTACAGTATTTCTGCTACGCTTCGTCTGACCAAAATCAGACTTCCTCAGACGAGCATTTACAACAATGACAAGAAAAGAACAATCATGCGGTATAAATAGGACAATAAATAAATTTGTTTGAAATAAAATTCTCAGATTGATTGTGCTTTTCTTGCCATTGTTGTAAATGCCCGTCTGAGGAGGTCTGATTTTGGTCAGACGAAACGTTACAGAAATACATTTGTGTTAGTGTGCAGCAGGACTATTGAATTGCATAGTATGGCCATGTTTATTCCTGCTACAGCATCCTTGCATCATACTCATACGGATCTACCAGCGCAAAGGCATTGAGGAAGAATTGGGAGTTAGTTATAACTCATGTACACTTTAATAACCAAAAGTGTATGTGTTACGAAAATTTCATTGAAATTTACTTCCCAATGCGAATTTGTATTACAAAAAAAAATATAATAATTGTGCATTGATTTTGAAAAGTTAAGGAACCTTTAGATTAGATGGATCACAAGAGAATGGATTAACAAATCAATAATTGCCAGTTGAAATAATCGTGATTTGCAATAGATCAATGAACTATATGAAATCAATTATAACAACACCTGTCTAATTAAATCATGAATTTTATTCATGACTTTTATTATTACCATAATTATTAGGGTATTCTATTTTTATTAAACAATCTATAATTTGATAAAGCAATGGCTTTAATGATTGGAAGTGTTTGGGGAATTTCAAATAATTTGATTTATCTGACAGATTATTGTTGGTTTTTGATTTTATACCAATTTAAAACATAAATTAATTAGGTTACAATACCACTGGCTCAAAGAAAAGAGTGTCCTCAACTGACATCTGTGGCACACAAACCAAAACAATTGCCCTAAATACAAAACCCCTAGTCCATGAATCTGAAACAAATAACTGGCAAACTTATCCCATACCCGACATGGACTGGTAACAGGACAAGAGGCCGTGGTTTGCCTTATTATTAAGCCGTCTCCATTCTTAAGGGCTTTTCTCTACCCAATAATAAATATGAATCTTATCCTAAAAGTGGAAAAGGATTATAATACATGAATGAAAACGTATTGCTCCATTTATTGGTTTTGAAAAAACTTTGGGAAAGTTATTATCTGCGGCCAAACTGAAACCACACATAGGTGAAAGTCTTAAAGATAGTTATTATCCACGGCCTAACTAAAACCAATGAACCATACATAAGAAAAAGTCATTATATTCATAATATTACATCATAATTCAAAACAAACCTGAGTCAATGAGTGGTACAGTGATGTCATCAACTAATGATGCGTCTTTAATTGTTATTTCCTGTGATGTCACTTCCTCTGTGGGATGATCAGCATCTTCGGGACTAGTGTTGTCATTCTGCATGCAAAACAATATCGAATTGGAGATTTATTGGGCATGCTTCCTTGTATGCGCTTCGAAGTTGTTTTGTCATGAATACTTGGAGCAGTGGACCCAATATTTATTTTATGGCTTATGGCCCCCTTCCGTAGACTTTCAGCAATTATGCCCCCACCCCCCTCCCTGTTCATCATTCCAGTGGTATTCATAGTGTTATTTTGATTCAAAATCCCATTCATATTCACAGTATAGGCTCGACAAAGTGTAAACCTTCTGTGAAATACTCCGATCTAGCAATGAAACTAGGAAGAACAGGAGTTTTCTCGCAAATTCTCCCGGAATTCAAGGGGTCGATTTAATGACGTGCGATTACCATTTCCGAGCAAAGCGAAATAGGTCCCGCGGTATCAAATATTTGAATAGTAAAATGACATTCTAAAATATTAAGAGAATGACAAAATCGAAAGTTATTGTGACATAAAAATGTATCAACACGCCACAGTGTTTCTTGATTGACGATCAAAGTTTATGACCCCAAAATTATGGAAAGTGTCTGCCTCGGAATAGAATTATACAGAATGTCATATGAAAGTACACCCATGAATTATAAAACCAAAAAATACTTTGGGTGAAAGGATTTTAAAGCATATTCAATTATTCGGTACCATGAAATAAATAGTCTATTAGCGAGAAAAACAATTTATTTCTCAAACTAGGAATTGGATCACAACGCCCAAATGACTGACAGAAAGCCATTACTTTTATTCAGGGAAAAATTGAATAAAATATCATGTTTAATTTGGCCTGAACCACACATAAAAATGGTAATAGCGAATAATTGATGAAGCTCAATTTCCAAACGAGAATGATTTCCTTTAATGACTAAGAGAGTATAATAACAATTCGACGTTTAATGATATGTGAGGTCTTAAAAAACATGAATACAATACCGGAATAAAATTCCATAATGGAATATTTGCAAATTAAAATTTGTTGTTTGAAATGTTAGAAGTATTTTTGAATATTTTGGTTTATTTTGCATGATTTAATCTGGCAACAGACATCTAGTACTTGAATTTTAATAACTATGTAAAACCAATTAAAGCGTTCAATATTATAATTACCATTCATCCTCGCATATAAGCCAAGTTTAAAACTCAAAAAAAAGAAAGGGGCCTGCATATATGCGCATAACTCTGATCACACTAAAGGGTCAGCTTATTCGCCCATAACTATAAATGCACAAAAGCAGGGGTCGGCAACCTACGGCCATCCGGCCCGCGGAGTAATACAATCCGGCTCGCGATACTTCACTGAATTATAGTAACAAAACAGCTGTTTTGACGATTATATTCTTTACGTAACAGAATTTATTGCGAGACACGTTTAGATTAAATTATATCATAATCTAACAAGGATAAAATTTACAATTACTCGTTTACTTAGCCTATAATTTAATTATAATTAGACAAATGGCAACAAAACACAGAAAAGTTGATGCTAAGTGCAAAGGTTCAATGGTGCTGAAAATATTCAAATGAAAATTTTTAAGATGCAATGTCACTGCTTGATTTTTATTATTAAAAGTATCATCCTTTCGGTTTTCAACTTTCTAAAAATATGTGCGGCCCACAAATGACTTGCAACCTTTATTTTGGCCCGTGAGCGACAAAAAGTTGCCGACCCCTGCACTAAAGGGTTTGACATTATAGTGAGGACTGATTTAAAGGATTATTTTTTATAAGCGATAATATTTGGTATAAGACACTTGTTCTCATGCCTTTATCTTCAGACATGGCCCTATACAAACAGTCAATAATGTCTCACGATATGTAAGGAGCGCCTATTATTTGAAAAAAAAATAATTATAAGCACAAGAGGTCGAAATGTATTAATAATTTCAATTTCAAAGCTCCGAAAGTTAAATGTGCACATAACTTAAAAACAGACTCGGAAAAGCTTTCATGAGTTAACTGAAGGTGTGTAGTTTAAACAAGCACAATGTGTTATTCATAGCAACCTATGATGAGTAAATTTCATGATTCATAAAGGTAATAAAAACAATAACGGCTGTGATGAGTGAATGGAAAGTTACAAGAGGTAAAACTTAGTGAACTAATCAGAAAATACATGAATTTGAATGGTTATATTTATTAATTCAAATTTAAGGGCTTAAATATATTTTTTCTAAACAATGCTCATTTCCAGTAGCTACGTCATCCATTGATAAGTCATCCATTGGAAATTTTGATGTTTGAACTGAACAAAACCACAATTACCATTTTGAGAATGTTTAATGCAATCGATCAATCCACCCGGTCACACCCAGAGAAATAAAGACTATACCTGCTGACAGTCAGTTTTGGATATGGCAGATGTATTTATATCATCGCAGGTTTCAGCTACCATTTGTGGTGGATTTTCATTTTCCATTGCTGTCACTGATTTTGTGATTGTACTTGATGAAGATTGTGAACCTGAAGAAACATATTTTTCAGACTGAGATCTCATTTTATCCCAAGGGAGAGGGTAATCGATATGACAGATTGAACAAATGGCGAACCACAACCTGTCGCCCGGTTACCAGTCCTTGTCGGGTATGGGATTAGTTAGCCAGTTATTTGTTTCAGATGCATGGACTTGATGGTGGATGACGACGTAACCGACCAGCGGTTACGTGAACCACCCTACGGCTGTGAGAAGTATAGTGATCTCTTACAAATGAGTATTCCCCGCATGATTCAAACCCGCCCATCCTGCGAGTCCTGCGAGCCCTCAAGGGTGATCAGAGGTCATGGCAAGTACCACCCGCCAAAATATATATACATATTTAATATTAATTAATTTTGGATCAATATCTTGGTAGCAATTGATTCTTTCCAAATTATTCATAGCTATTAAGCAGTCGGTTATAAATATACACTTCACAAATATAAATGAAAGGGTCAATAACTATTTATATATATATATGCAATGCGATGAGATATATTTATTATTATTTATCTACAAAATCCCTGGAGAATGTGTCTGTTTGTATAAACATTCAATACTTTGACAAAACATACATCATTTGCTTTTAATCAGCAGTGCAATTACTTTTTAAATATTGCATCAATTAATCTCCACCACCTTACCCAAGGCGTAATATATTAGATAGGCAATTCCAAAAAGAAAAGATTCAATCCCTTCCAAAAATACTAGATCCTTGTATATCAACGACTGTTTGTATGTAGCAATGTTCGGAGTTAAAGGACACATACACATAAAATGTTCCTGTGTGATTGCAATTACTTTCTAAATATTGGGTGGTTTGTTGATAATACTGCACCTTCTCACCAAGCCTGTGATAATTATTAGGTAGGTGATGCCAAACTAGAAAAGATTTTAGTCCTTCCAAAATAATAGTAGCTCGTTAGGTATCAATGTTTGTTGGGGAAAGCAATGTCTAGAGTAAAGAGAAAAGGACACATAAAGTGTTCCTGTGTGTGAGTGCAATTACTTTATAAATGCTGGGAAGTTGGTTGATGGAACTTCGCCGCCTCATCAAGGCTGCATATTTTGGCAGGCATGCAGAACCAAAAAGATCCAAACCCTTCCAAAAAGACTAGGTGTAAATCAACGACTGTTTGTATGTAGCAATGTTCGGAGTTATTAAAGGACACATACACATAAAATGTTTCTGTGTGGGAGTGCGATTACTTTCTAAATATTGGGTAGTTCATTGATAATAACTCAGGCTGTAATATATTAGGTACGCAATGCCAAACCAGAAAAAAAATCAGCTTGAATTTAGGCTTCTTGTGCAACGCCTTGTTCAGTGTGAAGGCCATGAAAACAACATATAAATAAAAAAGTCAAGGCGTTTTAATTGTTGCTATATTTAACTATAAAATGCATCTTATTCATTTTTAAATGAATTTTTAACACCTTGATTAAAGAAAATTATTTTAAAAGTCACTCTTAGATCAATGACAATGAAATTACAAAAGGAATCGAACTTGAACTGAACGCTGTTTAATAATTCATTTGATATTCCTTGAAAATTGCAATTTTGATGGCAGTTCCTACTTTTATGCCCAACTGTCTCTTTGATGTACCGTATATAGAAATAGAACTCTAGTCAAACTGCCCTCATATGGGTATAATTTTAGTAATATTAGAGGTCACTATTTCGATATGATATGTACAACTACATCATCACAGTTCACATTATAGTTGGCTTTGTATTATGAAATATGAAGCAAAATATGCTAGACAGACAGTCTGTCTGCAATCAGAACATAATAACATCTGTCAAAACCTGCTTACGACCCTATTTGGTCATACTTTCTTTCTTGCAAAATTCATTTCCCATAATGGGCAAATTTTCTCCCGAGGAGTGGATAAAATTGCAAAAAAATTGAACCATAGTGGTTATTGCAATATGCCAGATATTTAAAAAATTTTATTTCGCATGCCTCTATGAGCATGTACAAATACTTCTATATGTTTAGCTTATATGTGAGTGGTTCCCAACCAAATATGGCTCGCGGCCCCCTTCCGCAAGCTTTTGGCATTTATGGCCCACTTGTTTATCATTCCAATGGTATTTATGGTGTTATTTTGATTGGTGTAAGTAACCTTATCAAGCACGAAGAGGAAGAACGAAGAATTTTCTTTAGAGATGAAAAAAAAAATCAGTTTTACATCCAGCATTATGGCCCCCCTCCAACTGCTCTGTGGCCCTCTTGGCTAGCCCCGGGCCCCAGCTGGGAACCACTGTTATCCTATCCCAGATTTGAATAAAAAATTTAACCTTCAAAATCGACTCACCATGTTCACCAGAACTTTGCATCTCAGGTGTCGAGTCATCTTTATCAATCTGTGGTGATGAAGGCAGGGTATCCTGAGAAACAATTCAACCAGTTTTTATCAAATTACCTAATTTTTATTTAGGCCAATGTAACTTGCAAATAACAAAGCCCATATATTATGCAAATACTGAACAATATTAAATTTTCATTATCATGGGTGACAAGATACCGAAAAAAAATTCTACTAAATTTTGGCAAATATATCCATTTATATGCCTTGGCAGCAGGGTATAGCCAGGAATTTTCAAAGAAGGGGGGGGGGCTTGGAGATTCTGAAATTTCTAATCGCTAAGTCAGACTGTAACAACTAGCGGAACCGACCAGAAGCCAAAAATGTGGTTTTCAAGAGTTTTGAGAGTCTAAAAAGCATTTCAAGCTACTAAAATTGCTATTTTTAAAACAAAAAAATGCTTTTTTACACATTTCAAGAGAGAAAGTTTTCCGACTGCGCCCCCCATGGCTATCTCCCACCCCCTTGCTGATCTCTCATGATATTACCCCCCCCCCAAAAAAAAAAAAAAATTTTACACAGGAGATTCAAGGCAACTGAGCTCATTCCTAACTTTTACCTGCTTCAGTGTGATATCTCCATCCCCATCATCCGACTCGGGAGGTTCTTCAGCACAAGCTGAAAAATATATGAAAATTCTCAGTAGGATAGGATTTACATATTTATCCCGGGGGAGAGGAAAGCCGATAAGACGGCTTATCCATATGGCGAACCACGGCCTCTCGTCCGGTTACCATTCCAAGTCGGGTATGGGATTAGTTATATTGTTTGTTTTCGGAAGCATGGACTTGGTGGTGGAGGAAGCCGTAACCGACCAGCGGTTACGTGAACCACCCAACGACGGCGAAGAGTCCAGCAATCCTCTCGCACATAACTATTCCTGCATGGGATTCGAACCTGCGAACCCACGCAGAGTAATTAGAGGTGCGGTGGCGAGCGTATTCCTAACGCTTAGCCCGTTGAGCCACACCGCCGTGCCGCGCCAGTATACTCAGAAAAGGATACATTCCATAATTCGTAAATTTCAAGACAAAATACCAAAGGTCAAAATATAGATCAAAACATAAACAAAGTGCAAATCAAACATAAACTTTGAATCAAATTAAAGTCCTTTTACCTTCTATATCACTATCCGTTATAAAGTCATCATGATTATTCCAAGCACTTCCGACTGATTCCTCATTTTGTGAAGGCAGGGTTGCCAGGTTTTCCTCTGGTAATCCAGTATCATAGGGTGATGCTACTGATGATGCGTCAGAGTCAGAATCCTAGAGATAAAGTCAAAAAAAGTTACGATTTCACTACTTTACTATTTATACTTTTAAATTATTTTTATAAAAATGTTTTTTTTTTCACATTTCGACTCTGAACAACACTCTGTTCATGCTCTCACTGAGCTATTTTTGAATGGGCTGAAGCAGTGGTTTTTGAACTTTTAAGCCGCGCCCCCTTTTTAGAATTTGTCTCACGCCACCTATAAAATAACTAGCTAAAATAATATGAATGTACTATAAATAATAACGAAATGCTCGTTGACATTGTGTGTAGGGTACTAGAATCTGTGAAAACAGCAAATTGAGTTCTCTTAATAAACATGCTCCATGCTAAGGAGGCACTGAGGCAGGCAAGATCAAATCTTTAAAAAAGCTAGAGGAAGTATTTTCAGTGGAAAAACAGTGTGTGTCTTCAGCTAATATGGTAAGACATTTCAAAATATTCGCTAGGACTTACCTAATAAATAAGACACTTATATACTGTGCTTGTGCGTGAATGTTTTAAGATATATATACATACATGCAAATACTTGCGAAAAAATTTCGTTCAACTTTTTTTAAAAATGAACGAAATTATTGTAAAATGTACCTTATGATCCACAAACTCCCATGATCCATCCGAATCATTCGGATCCATTATTTGTTTTCACTCTTAAACCATAAAAAATTCTGAAATATAGAAAATATCGACCATTTATAATTTGAGTATCTAACAAGCATTTCTCTATACTGTGTTTTCCCGAAAATAAGACCTAGCCTTTAGCCCTCCCCTTAAAATAAGACCTAGTCAGTTTCTTTTTAAAAAAAAAATGTGTTATTTATAAGTAAATAAATATCGGCTTTCACATTTTGTATATTTTAAAATCTTGTAATTCAATACTTTGCAATTTTGTTTTTGATAAATGAAAATAAAAGACATTCCCCAAAAATTGGACCAAGTGTTATTTTTCGAAAAAAATTGAAACAAGATTCTGTCTTGTTTTCGGGAAAACATGGTAAAGCTCTTAAATGGGCATCACTATAGGTAGGGGTTGCTCACACAATCACTGGTCACATACAATTTCCTCCCCTAAGAAAAATATTGGAACTATAAACCTGTAATCTGATAATAGAAATAAATCATTATACTACTGTACTCTGGTACTGTTTGCAGATTGTACTTTGCTGTATAAATTTTTATCTAGGACATAAAAATTATGTTTCAGATGAATCCATATTCTAGAATAATGTCATGCTTAGAAAAGGAAGTTTCTGTCATTCAGACTGTAAAATACATGAAAAAAAGTAAAACTGAAAAAGCATAAGTTAACACTTTCTGACTTTATAGCTTCCCTAAAATTATCACTAGCTGTTTCAACTGTACAGCAGACTGTGACAAAAAAGCCTGAAGCAAATACAGCAAGCACCTTCTTATTGTTCCTAAAAATATTAAAATGGAAATTTACTGGAGTACTGAATGTCATTTTTTTAGCATTTCAACTGTTGGGTTCTATAGCTATATGAACCAATTTCCTATGGCTTTCTGATGTCATGTCAAACATCTCTACGCTACCTGGCTATAGTGCAAAGCTGCAGTGCTTTCAGAATCGAAATTGGTGTGGTGAATCTCAAAAAAAATCTCAACAAGTCCTGAATAAAATCAGAAAATAGCAGAATGATACCAAAACGTCCTATTTCTTTGTTCACCCAATGAAATAATGTGGTGAATGATATAGGCGTTGCTGCAATATGGCGCAATCTCATCTTTCCCCAGTTCAAAACCAGTAAATATTCTAATCTAAAATAAAACGATGCATAACCAACCAGCGTTCTCGTCGTGTGTTTGCTCTCCCGAATCTCTTTATGCTCAGTAGACGATCTTGCAAAAAGTAAACAGAGGAGTGCACTAAGTGTTCACCCTCGGTATTTGATTCTTTAAAAAATAAAGCCTAAAAGTTGACTTACTTGCCTAAGATATACCTAACTGTTAATATAAGTTATAGTAATATATTTATATTAGTATACCACAAGGAAAACTCTTTAATTATTAAAAAAAATGGAAGTATTCAAAAGGGATATATACAATAAGGGAGCATTCAGATCAGCTGCCCAAATGTTTGTTGTGGTCTGACGTCAGATCACGTGGGATACCTTTCTGGTTGTTTCAATATGACATCACATTGCACGAAATCTTGTTGATCGGCTGTGCCTGATTAAACCCGGAAACGCCTCCAAAATGACTCATTCGTCGTTTACTGGGTGGGCGAGTAAACCGCAATGAGTGTTTTTATAACGCCCTTCACAGATTTCAAATAAGTTTACTACCTAACACACGTTCTGAATAGTTACCAATAATTGTAATGTGGCATAATGATATTTGTTCTTGTTTCGTTGCAATCTACATGGATATTATAAGATAATTTGTTTCGAATTTTACAAAAACACAAAACGAAAGTTCCGGATTGTCAAATTCCGTTGCCAAAATTTCAAATGAGGTTTTGTTTAAAACATGAGACACAGAAGTACATATGCAATTTCACCTTGTGACATACAACGTAACAAAAAAAAAATTGTTTAAATTTTTAAAAGTTATCCTGATGAACTTCGATGAAACATTGCTATTATCACTGGTAGTTTACGTACAAATTGCATTACGATATGTATTGCAGCTGTCAACAAAATCTGGTAACTAGTTTCATTTGCGACGAAATGGTTGATGTTTGAAGTTTTTTAATTATGACTAATATATTGATACCTCATCAACTTGTTAGTTCAATTTATTTAATTTTCAAAAATAAAGCTAAAATTGATCAAAAATGTGCTACCATCTGTCAAAATCAGTCGAAAACCCGCACACCATGTGGCGCTAAAGTGCGGTAAATGGTTTCCATAGTAATGATAGTCATCTTTCCCCACCTCTTTGCTGTCGCTCTTGTTTTCTGCGCTTTATTTTATCTCAAATTATGGAAGGACAAACGGAAAATAATCCCACAAATGCAGAACCAGGGGTTTTGAATCCTCCTGGATTCCCAACTAGTGCACAAGAAGCTTTAGGTGAGTTTTTTTATTGGCTTTCTAACTAATTCCATTCAAGGACAGGATTTACAAATTTATTTTGGGGATAAGAAAGCCGTTACGACGGCCTAATCATATGAAGAACCACAGCCTCTCGTCCGATTACCAGTTCATGTCGGGTATGGGATTAGTGAGTCAATTATTTGAGCCAGTAATTTCAGATGCATGGACTCCATCACACTTTTGTGTTCAAGTTAGAAACAAGTCGTTGTTTAGAGTATAAATCATTGGTTATGGTCAGCATAATGTTTTTTCAAGTTTCCGGAAAGATTTGCAAAAGTTGTTACAATTAAAATTTGGAGTATTCGAAGTCAGAATCCGTTTTAGTTTAATTATGAGAGCTCAGTTTTTCTCATCTATTTAAATTTTTTTTGTCCGAAATACGAATCTCACCTATATCGTTTTATATAGTGCTCATAGCTCTTGGCTTCCTATTGAGGAGTCACTTTGCCCTGGGACCAGTGTTCCCTCTAAGGTGTGCGCGCGCACACAGCTTTCAGAGGCCGCGCACTCGCATAGATTTACTGCGCACAGACGTATTTCGATGTAATGTAACAATGTGCTCGGTTGGCAGGTTAAGAAAGTTTATTGTTGGCCCACTTATTACCCGGTTAGAACGCCAACATTTCTTCATTGGTTTTTGCACAAATATTAGTCATTTCCAAAAAAGTACGCACACATAGGCTACTACAAAAAATTAGAGGGAACATTGCCCGGGACCTGTCTTTTTGTTAATTAGTGAGTGCACATGACATTGTTTTGAGCAAAGTTATGGCTTAGCATTTGCTAAAATTATATACTCATAGTTTATTACAAATATTATGCCAAAGTACTGATAATTATTTTTATTTATCAACATCAAATATTGATGATGCATTTTAATTGCTACAGAATCTGTCAAATCAGTACCATGCAGCAATACTGGCAACCCTGTTTTTTCCTGCATGTCTCGAGTGGAAGTAGAAAGAGATGAAATGGCTTGGGATGGAAGTTATCAACCACAACATCCTTTGTACAAAACCTCTTCAAGTATTTACGGAATTCTCCCCGCAACACATGAATCAGCACCAACAACTTTTCACGGAAAATCACAAAGATTTTCCCAACATTTAGGAGTCTGTGGAATGTACAGGAATCATTCTTTAAACACATGGACTGATAAAAGTAAAGTGTATGACTCCCCCAGGATGTGAACGTTTAATTATTTTAGTAATTTTTCATTTTTTACATTTGTATATTATTATCTCTGTTAGAGCCCACGCATTCCTAAATTCCCATAGAGCCATACTATTTCAAAATGTTACGTTTTTGAAGGGGATTAAGATATTTTATTTCTTATTACTCACCAAATTCCAAAAATACAATTATCTTTTCAACTATGTTTTGCAATGTGCTGCAAGTGAAATATGAAAACATGTGATTGTGCACTTTCTTGCTTGAAAAATTAATTAATTAATTAAAGTACCCAAGGGGGAAATTATGTGTCATTTTGAGAATCGGATATTATACCCATCTATCATTCGCTGTTGATAGATATCTTTGAGAAGCCCGATATTATGTTTGGACATTCTTGCAAAATAGAAACACAAAAAGTGTTTTCCCATAGTTAACTTAGAACCCCTGATTTTACAGTCTTCCTAAAACAATAGCATATGGGTACCCAAGGTATTCACCCTTTAAGTTCGACAACCTTGCATTATCGCATGCTGAAACAATCTAAAATTTTCTGTCCGATATTGGTTCGTATTAGGAGACTTCATATTCACTATTGCAAGTGAAACGCTTGTAAGGAGAAAATACAAAAAAAATTTTTTTTCCTGCAATAAACTCAGAACCCCTGCTTTCTAAAATAATTGCTTAGTATCTTGGTAATACAAGTTTAGTTTCTATTCCATCGCCCTTGACACTTAATTTTACTATAGCACGATTTTAAAATTTTTCAGCAACTTACAAATGAAAAGACATTTTATATTCCAATAAATATTTATTTGCATTTTATTAATCAATAAATGCTGTGAACATGCATGATTTAAAGGAAAAAGTGAAATCAGGTGACATAAATTCGACCAACTCATCAAAGAACTTCAGTATAATGTATAGGCAGCTACTAAATGAAGGAGTATGATAGTTCAATAAGCATGAATAACTTGGGATAAAGTGAGCAAGCTGAATCAGTGATGTCCAAAACAGATTGAATATTTGAATACATTCCAAAAATATTTTATATTCTAGAAAAGTAGTTCCCAAAGTTGATTGATATTCGTAGACCAGGAGAGTGGAGCGATTGAATTGTTACCAATATACACATGCTTAAATTGTGATAATGACGTAATAGTTGGTGGTATCTAGAACGCAAAAAGGTAAAAACATAAAGTGTTATACTTTTTCACTCAAGTTCGGTGGCCCATATTAAATTGTTACGCTGTGATTGGCCCGCGATTTGGGAACCACTGTTCTAGGGTATTTTGTAGAAAGCCACTAATGAAAAAATGTCATATTTGAGAAAAAAAACACCCGCCATATTTTAAGTACTGCAGATTGCGATTGCCACATTAGCGGTGGCTCTTTTAAAAAAAAAACACGTTAAAAATAATTAGTACTTAATTTAGATTTTGTTCTAAATATAGTCATTTGGGCCAATAGTAATCTTCATTCAACATGCTATGTAAAGATAGAAAAACAATCAAACTGATGGGCGCTCCACAAGTATGTGTACCAATATTGAGGTAAATAATTTTGTTCGTCTAAACCAAAACCTATGGGCAGGGGGTATATTAACTTGGTTACCACAGACAGTCCCCGAACTCATAATAAAACTGAAATAAGAAAAATCGGAATAAAATTATGCCCCAATCCTAACATGCTACACACACTATGGGAGTACGAAATGATGTTTATCTCAACTTTTATACATTATCAAATTGACAATATATACAATGGTTGAAGCATGTTCTCTGTTAAAATTGACCCATTTTAAATATATTTGACATTCCTCGTAAAAAAGTAATATTTCAGAATGTATTCAGAAGTGTAAATTAATCAGTTTGGGCCATCCCAGATCAGAAGCCTTCCAGGATGAAGTTTAAGTAGAAATGAAGCGTCTCAATTAGCATATATTGAAATCTAGTGAACCATAGTTATTCAAACTACTTTAAAATGTCGGCCTTTGATAAGCATGGTTAAATCTCTATCTGTTAAATAGAATGTAAAGAATAATATATCAAGCCTCACTAAGAGCTGATATGGACGCTGTTTTTATTTTAACACAATATCAAAAAAATTACAAAAAGTAAATTCCAGTTTTCTCTTGACAGTACCATAGCTAAGAGGAGAGATAATTGCTTCCGTGTGGAGGCATCTAAATATACAGGGTGTCCAAAAAAATTTGTCCGGTTTCATAGTAATAACAATTGTAAGTTAAACTAAATTTCATTGTATGATAAATGAAAACTACAAGCACATTAAGAACTATTAATAAACAGAGAAGAAATGTTTTGGACACTCTGTATATTCAAAAATTATGTCAATCAAGTCGTGTTAACCCAATCCCCCAATCTGTATCATACCTATTGTAGGGTCACCATATTTGAAAAAGCAAAATTCCGGACAGTTCATGACCTTATCCTGACCTCGTAGTAAAAAATATGCGCACGGTACGAAATAACAATGTTCTTTACTAGCAGTGTGCACAGTACGATTGCAGATGCAGTAAAATTCCGGATTCCGGACATTTAAGCATTTTTTAAATTCTTCTCGGACGCAAAATTTAACCCTAAATTTCGGACATGTTCGGAATTTTCCGGACAGTATGGCAACCCTAACCTATTGTACTCTTATCGTAACAGCCCAGACCTTCAGTTCATAGCGAGGCCTGGTAAAGAAAAACTGGTGCTGCGTTAGCATGAGGTCTACCACCTTACCACTCAGGTATAGTCCTGAGCATGGGCACAGCAGGTAGGGGGTGAGATTTGGTACCCCACCCCCCCTTTGAAATGTAAAAAAGCAATTTCCTGAACCATATAAGAATTTTTTGGTACTCCTGAAGTATGCGCACCAAGATGTCGCATAGCCTGAACCCTAACCTTGTACACGACCTGAGTTCAAGTTGTGCGTCATCTTGGTGCGCATACTTCAGGAGGTCCAACTTTTTTTTGTATCTTGAAAGGTTTTTCAGACCCTAAAGACTTAAAACCCACAATTTCTCACAAACCACTAACATGCTAGCTGTTACATTCTAACTTGCAAATTTCAGATTCCATTCCCCCCCACATTCTTTAAAAATTCCTGGCCTGAAATAAAAGTATCCTGAGTCTGAGGAATAACTCTGGGACGAGTACAAATCATGAGATTATTGTTTAATTAAATCTATTAGGGTTGGAAAATGCAAAGGTAGATCTCACGCTAAAGTAGCACTGAACAATCTATCAACGGCCATGGATAAAGCATTTTAGTGAGAGAAGCATATTAATAAGGCAGGGTATAAATAAACATAACATAAAAATGGAGAAATGTTTTACACTTAAGACTATGGAGAGGCCTTATATCCCAGTTATTGCGAATCAAATTAATTGTATGTAATCAAAAATATTTGGAGAATCGATTGATTATTTTAAATAGGCAGAATCACAATTAATGATTCCATAGGTAAATTGATGAATTTGAATTATTTTGGAACTTTTTCTTGCAAATATGAGCATAATCAAAGGAACTAGACATCAAAATAATCAGTTCTATTTAATTTATGTTGTGCTGATAAAAAGTATTAGGCTAGGTCTGCCATATTTATCCTTGACGGTGGTCAATAGGATGACTCAATCATATGACAAACCTCTCATCCAGTTACCATACCATGTCGCGTATTGAAATAGTAACCCAGTTTCAAATACATATTCAAACAAAATAGACATTTTTACCTAAAACAAATTCACAATTAATGTCTCAAATGCTATTGACAACATAAAACATGCATTTTATGTGAAGATTGCAAAATAGGAAATGGAATTGCACAAAAAAAAATCAAACAACAAAATTACATTCATTTGTAACTGCCAACATAATCATTGAACGTCTCATCAACAATATGTGTTTTTACCAAAAACTGAAAGAAAGTGGGTTAAGTATTGCCAAAAAAAATTAAAATGTTTTAAGGAAAATTATTGGGCAAAGAAAAGTTCAGTGAAAAACTTAAGATGCAGTGTACAGATCAGATAATATAGAATTTTGAACAGGCAATAATTATATTTGAATTTTTTTTTAGCATAGGTCATAGGTCAAATACTTCTACAGACAAAGTAGCGAGTGTCCGAGCACCCTGCATGAATTGTCTGTAATTTGACCGCAATCTTTAAAAGCAAAAGTAAGATTTTTTCAAAATAGCAGAGGCCACAACAGCTGAGAGTATTTGGAGGCAGGCCTCCAGTAGCTATTATTCTAGAAGAGTAGCGGGTGATAAGGAATGAGAAGGGCAGGGGGAGATAAGCTTTAGAGCAGAGGTCGGCAACCTTTCGTCACTCGCGGGCCAAATGTAAGGGTTGCAAGTTATTGGCTGGCCGTACATATTTTTAGAAAGTTGAAAACCGAACGTATGATACTTTTTATAATAACAATAAAGCAGTGATACATCTCTCGAATAGAATATAGATTTATTTGCTCACTGCATCTCAAAAAATTTGAATATTTTCAACGCCATCGAACCCTTTGCATTTTGTCTAATTATAATTAAATTATAGTGTCTAATTATAATTAAATTATAGGCCCAATAAACGAGTAATTGTGAATTTTAAATTCTGATTACAATATAATTCAGTCCACACGTGTCTCACAATGTAGTCTGTTGCGTAAAGAATATACCGGTAATCGTCAAAACATCTTCTTCGTTACTATGATTCAGTGAAGCGTCACGGGCCGGATTATATTACTCCGCGGGCCGGATTCGGCCCACGAGCCGTAGGTTGCCGACCCCTGCTTTAGAGGGTTTATAAGAGGACCAGGGATCATGAAAGTTTGATAATTGCTGTTTTGGAGTATACAGTCAAGATTGGGGGATAATTACTTGTCCCCAAATTACAATAATGATAAGTATTTCATTATGCTATTTACAATTGGAAAAAAAGTAACAAAAATATGAATTTATAAGTTATCATCTGATTCTCTTCAAACTTATAAAAAAAGTGAAAAATCAAGTGAAATATACTGTATAGGATAAACATGCAATGATCATAGCAAGCAAATATAATAAAAAAAAATTAATTTCGCCCAGTCAGAAACAAATGTCCTTTCTAAGCATGGATTATATATGGACCGAAGACAGGCTGTAGATTCACTTTTAAATAGATCATCGTTTCAAATACTTGGAAATTTGACATATTATATTTGGGGAACAGTTTATACTCGTCGTCAACTTTTAAGACCTTACGTTCTATTCAGCAAGATAACGCTAAAAATTTATTCCCAAAATAGGTTTCCATGCATGCTACCTTATGACTCTAAACTTTTTATTTGCAGTTTTGCGAATTTGAGTCTGATAGAGGGTTAAATATTTTGTTTCTGTTAAAGAAGTTAAAATTTCTTAAGCAATGCCTCAATTTTCCCTTGGGAAAAGGCTGTAAACAAATTGCTAATATGCGAAGACATAGACACAAAGCATCAATTATTTCTCTGTGACATGTGCCAATGACCTTCAATGTTCTGCCTTTATTTTAGACGGAGGAATTATCAAATAAAATAGTCTGGCTTTAAATAAGAATACAGTATTCTTCTTTGAAATTGTGGCGTGGATTTACTAAGCAAAAAAAGGTCTGTCAAAATTTCATTGTGATACTTCCTACACATACAATTACTGGACCTCCTGAAGTATGCGCACCAAGATGACGCACAACCTGAACTCAGGTTGTGTACAAGGTTAGGGTTCAGGTTGTGCGACATCTTGGTGTGCAAACTTCAGCCTGTACACAACCTGAACTTAGGTTGTGTACAAGGTTAGGGTTCAGGTTATGCGACATCTTGGTGCGCATACTTCAGGAGTACCCAATTACTATTGAACAACACTTCTATACCAAATACAAAATAAACAATAAAATTTATTGAAGAATAAAATGATTAACTTTAAAGTTTTTGTTGAAAAAACAAGCGACCCAAGAAAATCTACAGGCGCTGCAGTTTTGAGTCGCGACCCATAGGTTGGGAAATAGTGAACTATCCCTAAGTCCACTATAACTGCAAACTGGGTTTAAATTTCACCAAATTTTGTGAAGCATATTTTAACATCCAGTTATACCGTACTTCGGAAAAACGAAAACCTTTTTGAGACATTCCTTGGGCCTATTGCATATATAAAGCCTTGTAGCATTGTCCATATACATGACCATGTAGAAAGAACAGATTTTCTGACTGGGTATGTACTTTTTAATAATAAAGAAATGTATTACTGCTGACAAAAAGAATCATGTGGAAAATCATTGATACAAAGACTGGCACGGTGAAAACACAAATGCAATTTCTTAAATATGATTTTTTCATCGAAAGAGGCATTTTATCACATTAGTTTGGTTCGCAAGTTTGAGGAACAATTGAGAAGTCGAAAGCGAGAACATAACACAGGATTTTTTTAAGATTTTTCTCAAAGAAAAGTCTCGTGCCTCCAAGCATAGCAAATATAAAGACTTATGGTGGTACATTAAAATCCAGTAAATTTCAGCTAACAAGAGACTTTTAGCAGTTCAGAGTGAGTGTGAGTATCTTTTCTTTTGAGTAAATCCTCATCATAGAAATTGTTATACATCCTTCGGTGAATATTTTACTTTTCATAACTAGTAGTAATATTTAGTGTGACTTTGTTCAAATCATTTTCCCAGATAGCACAGTAAAAATGTGAACTCTCATATTGAAAGCTTTTTCCAAGGTCAAAAAGTGCCACACTGACCCCATCTGACATTTTATCAAGTAATCATGATTTTAAATGAAGGAGACTGATTTTAAATTGATTAATAAAGGCTACAAAAAATCATGTAAAATTAACATAATATTTTGAAGTGATTGAATTAGATTCCATTCTGTCATGTAGTTTTCTATTCATTGGAATAAAAGTAAAAAAAATAAAAAGAAAGTTTGATGAAAGCCAGTTATCAAAATAGTTATGGGGTGTGTTATCTATAATGCCCAAATAATTATTTAGAGGGTTATCAATGCTTATCACAATTAGATAAACCACTGATACATTATTATGTTCTGAAAAACCAATATACTCAAATATAGCCTTATCTGAGTTCTTATCTGTCAGTTACATACTTATCAATTAATTATATTTAAGATATAAATGTAAAATATTTCCTGTTATGCTTAGTTTTTTGTGCCATTTCAAACTTGTTTCCCACAATATTAAATCATGATGGTTATCTAACACTGTTATCAACTGTATACTTATCAGCAGATTAAAGATAAGGCATAGATAAACACCCACTGATAATATTTGATTAGTAAATCTATTTTCAATTTTTTTAAAGTGTGGAGTATATACACTGCAAATATTCTCCATACTTAAGACAAATAAGCAGTAATAGGGGTAAATAATTAGTCAATAATGATAGGTTCTAATAAATTTGATTGTACAAATGATTGGCGTGGTTTTAAGAAAAAGTATTGGATATAACAGAAATCTGCGATTATCTGACATAGTTTTCATAGTTACCATAGTTACAAGAGCAGTTTGTAAGCAGCAAATATGGCAGAATGTTTAGTCTTATGAGAGGTAATTCTAATATTTAAATTTGGCATTTTAGAAAGAGCCAAAAAAATATTATTTTCTGTGTTTAGCTTTTGTTGTGGGCCCGTTTTTCGTTGCCGTATGGTTGTCGTTCAGCATGGTTGATTTCTTGTCATGGTTGATAGAATTCTGTTCATGGTTGGGTGTATCCTCGTCTGTTGACACTTCCTCAACGTCACTACGATCATCCTTTTCAACCTTAAATTATGTTGTAAAAAAATATTTTAGAACATTTTTTTCATGTGTGTCTTAATTAGTAATTGATTATTAAATTATTTGGTGCTATTAATTACTACCTTCATAGCAGTTATAATTATGGAATAAAAATTTCAGTTAGCGAATTGCACCAGTTATCAGAACAAATGCAGTAATTATGAGGTCTAGAAATTCGGGATAAAAAAATACAATTTGATTGAAACAAAATGAGCTCTTCTCTTAATTTGTTTTTTCAAACTTAATTAACAAACTGATGGTATTTCTTTTTATCCTAATTCTCATTTTAATTTCATAATCTAACAACCAATACCCTACTAATAACAAAGAGATGGGAGAATAGTAAAACAATCTTTTTAAATCTCAGATGTGAGATATAAGTTACTACATTAAAGTCAATAAAGACTAATTCCAAAAAAAGATACAAAATTTGGGCCAACATCTGGTCAATTTCTAACACTACGACTCCGAACTCTATCGCTTTTTAACCAGCTAATGATATCCATGTAGCCAGCACAAAGCAGTCACAGCCATGTTAATTTAAAAATGCAAAATCAGATCACAAATTAAAGATGTCACAAGTCCCGAGTACTCTTCATTTTTTTCTATAAATACAGAGTCTTGTTTCCTTGTGACACCTTTAATATTAATAATAACATCGGATGCAAATCTGAGGCACACACAATTGAACAAGCAAACTCACAAATCGGCACACAATATATTGAGGATATATACAGCACAATGTGTGTTAGCAAAACGATGCAACTTGCAAAAATTAGAATTTTTATTCAGAAAACTTCATCAGTGCATGATATGGTAAAGTCACAAACATGTACATAGGTGTATAATTAAGGCGTAATGCCGAATCTTGATAAGCAAATAGTATGATATAGGTGACAATCATGTGCTATATATACAGCGTGACCCCAAAAAAACGGAACCCAGTACATTTGAAACCCATTGTATGGATTCCGTTTTTTTGGGGCAACCTGTAATATATTAATTGGATGATTTAAATTGATTTGACAAACCATTGAATCACAAAGTGCATGCCACACACACACACTGCAAATGAATGCTCGTGAAGTAAAACAAATACAAGCAGATGTAGGTGAAATAATCATATGATAAAATGAATCAATCTCTGGACAAACAGTGTTTCCCAACCGTTTTTGACCGCAGGCTATTTCAGAAACAAAAATAATGGCGCGGACTCACGACACCTGAATTAAGTAAATGTTGCTTTTCTTGAAATTTGTTTACTCAGGGCAACTATAAAAACACTATTTATCGCTTTACATTTGTGCTTTCGCTCCCAATTTTTCAAGAAACAGAAAAAGCTCTGCGTTACAACTTTACAAGTAAGTTATTGTTTTTTTTTCATAAGTTGCTCGATGTAGCCAATGCGCCTGTGGACTTAACAGGTGCCTCTGCTGTCTCATTTGAGTTCGCGGCCTCTAGCTGAGATACACTGTTCTATTAAATTGTTCGAATTCAAATTAAAAATTTATTTTTTAATTGTGAAAATAAAGGCACTTTAAATCCTATTTTTTTTCTCAAAAATCGATTGCGCGAATGTATGGATGAATTAAGTAGTGTATGTATGGCGATTTTTATATTTATCATAATTTAATGGCCACCACTGAGTCCATTTTGAGTTTTTATAAATGATGTGCTATTTTCATGGTTCAAAACAGGTATTTTATCTAATATTGAATGAAAAATTAAAATAGTCACTGATTTCTTGCATTTCATGATCATAATAAATATTAACTTTAAGCAATAACATAGAGAAATTGGTTATTTACATGTTTTCCCAGAAAATAAGTTTTCTCATAAATGGTACCAGCACAGTGTTAATGGTCAGTAGAACAAAAATAGCTAATTAGATTTTGGGAGAAAAATTGAAAATATTTGAGTTAGTTTGATAAATTAGTGCATGTTTTAGTTTTTCTGAGATCATACGAAACTAAGATTTTGAAAAATGCTTCCTACATGTACTTACCGCTACCTTTATTGTTTTCAAAGGTTTATATATGAAAGAAAAAGAATTGAAGAATTAATTATTGTTGATGGTTAGGTTTGGATAGTATTTTATATTTAAACCTAAAAATAAAATTCGACCTAAATACTGGCTAAGATGTGACAGGATCACTTGTAAATTGTACAAGAAAATAATGATATGCATCAACATAAAAAATGTAAAGCTTTCCTTTGAAAAAGTTGGACCAGTTGTAGCACTTTGTGGCACCTACTCACCTAATGAGTGATAAAGTGATAATTGAGAGTTGTACAAGGCTAAAATCTTCAATTGAAACTTTGTCACCTACTCATCTAATGAGTGATAAAGGGCGTATATATAACCAGAATACTATCTTATATGCTATAAGATGGCTTAATTACAGCTTTACCAATACTTACGCTTCACAAAATAGGGAAATATATATGAATTTGCTTTGCAAAATAAGAATTTGCCATACGATAAATAAGTTCTAAATACTCAAAATGTGACAAATTGTTGCTCTAGAACAGTGGTATGCGGCCCAAACGTGGGACGCCAAGCATTTTCGTGTGTGTCCCCAATAAAATTATGGCCCCAAAAATTAATATTATAAAATTATGATACACAAAAAAGATCTGTAAGTCCAACATTACAGCTAAATTTTTTGCCAAATGGTTTTAGTTCATATATCAAACGATCATACATTACGTTCAGGTTTATTTTAACTAAACAAATTAAATGCATCTTATCAACAATTTCATTATGTGGTTAAATTTGAAATTTTCTAAGAAATTGTTGAGCCTTGAAACCTTTTCCCTTTAACTGTTTGGGCCTCGCTTAAAAAACTTTGCCGACAACTGCTCTAGAAAGGCTGAAGATGGAATATTGAGAAAATATGTATAAAGCTTGGAGTAAAAAATTCTAAAAATTTCACGATTTATGCTTTTTATGAAGAAAAACGGTGACAATGGTGGACAATATACAGATATAATTGAAAGATGGGTGTATTCAAATTTTTGCTTTTTGTAGAAAAAATATGCACAATGAAAAAATAAAAGATGAACTCAATTAGAGAAAAATCGAATCAAATATACCGACACGATTAAAAGCTATATATAAATTTCAGGCAATGTCTGCTTTTTGTAAAAAAAATAGGCACGCTAAAAAATAAATAAACGGCGATTTGAACGTTTGATTCGTCAGGCACTGAACACAAAACCGATCACGAGGGCATGCAAACATTTTTTGATCGAAAAATACCGAATCATGCTTTCGAAAATGATTATTATCAGAGAAAGTGCCGACTCACCCCTTAGTAGTATACTTACACCACCAAATTGTACATATGTAATGTGGAATTAAACGTTTCAGTGTGCGCACGCAGAGTGGTAGTAGTAGTGCTATTAATTTCTCAAGCAAAAATCCAGTGTAGAAAAAAGGCTGCTCACCCTTACCTTTCCAGCAGTCACCATAAAAAATGCCATACGTAATATTAAGTAGGACCAGAAAATATGAAGGACTTGCAACACCATCAACAAAGCGTTGAAGAAATAATATCCTGGGTACGGGTCGAATAACCACATGCTCTTTATGTATGTGGTATGAATAATCCTGTGAAAAAAAGAAGATTTCAGTTGATTGTAAAATGTGTTTTCGCAAGTTGATTTGGGACAAGGCTTTGAAGCCTAAACCAGGGGTGTGCAACAAGTGGCTCGCAGCTCACAACCAAATTGTAAAATGATGTTGATTGTAAAATGTGTTTTCGCAAGTTTATTTGGGACAAGGCTTTGAAGCCTAAACCAGGGGTGTGCAACAGGTGGTCCGCAGGTCACAGCCCAATCGTAAAATGATGTTAATTGTAAAATGTGTTTTTGCAAGTTTATTTGGGACAAGGCTTTGAAGTCTAAACCAGGGGTGTGCAACAGGTGACAAGGCTTTGAAGCCTAAACCAGGGGTGTGCAACAAGTGGCTCGCAGCTCACAACCAAATTGTAAAATGATGTTGATTGTAAAATGTATTTTCGCAAGTTTATTTGGGACAAGGCTTTGAAGCCTAAACCAGGGGTGTGCAACAGGTGGTCCGCAGGTCACAGCCCAATCGTAAAATGATGTTAATTGTAAAATGTGTTTTTGCAAGTTTATTTGGGACAAGGCTTTGAAGCCTAAACCAGGGGTGTGCAACAGGTGACAAGGCTTTGAAGCCTAAACCAGGGGTGTGCAACAGGTGGTCCGCAGGTCACAACCTGATTGTAAAATGATGTTTATTGTAAAATGTGTTCTCGCGAATTGATTTGAAACAAGGTTCTATCGCTGACATGGGCAAACTGCAGTCAGTGGGCCAAATCCCGCTGTCGGATAATTCAATCTGGCCCGCCTGATGCTGCCGCAACCAAACTAAAACCAAATTTAGATGTTTTAGCTAAAAAATGGCTAAGAAATTTGTTGAGATTGCGATTGAATTAGTTTGAGCACGAGGCTCATTGTACCTTTGGTTTTGTAGCACTGTGAATTTTGTTCATTGAACATAACTTTTTATGCCACACTTACATGGCCCGACAATCTAGTTGAGTAAAATTTTTTGCCCTTGGTCTAAATATCTTGCCCACCCCCGCTTTAAAAAGTAAACCAGGGGTGTACCCGCAATCCACAACCCAGCCCACCAGGTCATTTAGTGTGGCCCTTGTCAACCCACAGATTCACGCATCAAGCATAAAATTCTAATCCGTCAGGTTCATTTTCGAAATGGCGCTCACATGGGTAAAACTAGATGTTATTTTTTGCTCTTGTCAATATGGTAATTCTTTCACCGTTTTGCCCGATGCATTCATTACTGTAAGGCTAAGCCATAGCGCATTCTCTTTTTCTTCCGCTAAGCTTTGTGTGTGGCTCAGCTGGATGTCTAAAGTTGGTTATATTGCCCAATGTTGCACACCCCTGGACTAAACAAACAATCGCAGGTACTATTTTGAAAGAATCAAAATCTGAATGGCTTCGCAAATTTAAAATAAAATTTTTAGGAAGTTGTTGATGAGTTTTTATGAATGGGTTTTCCACTTTCACTATAAACAAGACATACATATAAATGTCCATGGCCAGATCTTGAATTGAGAAAGTAATCAACAAAGATGGCCTTCATGGCCTTTGTAAAAAATGGATAAAATGAAATACTTTTATTTGTAATTTATTCGAATTTGTTCACTGATAGTCAAATGATTATCGCTCAATTTGGTGGCAAGTCTGGGGGCCACTAACAAAGTGTCGGAGAGTCCTCGGGAAAGTGCAACGGACCGCGAAAGTTTGTGAAAAACAAAAAAACAACTCACCAAAAAGGAAAAATAACCAGTCTTGATATAAGAAAAGAAAGTGCAAAAAAGATGAACAAAGTGTCTGCAAAATTATTCCATTTAATATAAATAAAGCACTTTGCCCCTTCTAGGAAAATGTCTGAAATATCATGGACGGCCATGACAAGCGTTCCGGCTCTCACGAAGTTTGCGGCATATGAAAACCCAATCAGAAATAATGTCGCGACATGATGGATCAGTTGAACTTTGAAGTCCTGAAAAATACCAATGTTTCATGTAAGTGAAGTACGATGATACTCACACGATTAAATAAAAAAAAAAATGAGTGATCAATGTAATCCAGTGGCTCTCAAACTGAAAAGGGTCCGCGAGGGAATATCAGGGGGGCTGTAAGAGCATTTAGTTTTTTGCGTTATAAGCTAATGTTGTCATTCCGCATTTTCTTGTTGTGACTAAATCGCTTTACTGTTACCTACAGGTTCAAAATATTTGAAATTTCCAGTGGTCAAAGATTGTTGTTGTCGCGGGAGTGCTATAATTTTCATTTAACCAAAAAAAAATTCTGTGTGCTCTGTCGAATTTGATTTTCACTTTAAATTTATTGGGGCAGGTTTTTTAGAATTCTCTTGAGTTGAAAATCTGAATTTCAGTCATTTGATGGTGGAAATCAAGTCAACAGTGGCAATAAGTAATCAACATTTCAGACTAAAACTATGAACTATGAAAGCTAAACTTACAATTGCTTGCATACATCAACATTTTCATGGTCGAAATTTATGTTTTTTTCTAAGTTAGGACCCGAACTTTTCTCCAACACAAAGTAGGAATCATGGAGGAGTTGAATGGGCTGGTACGGGAGTCGTAACCCCCTGTTCAAATAAATTTTTGATGCAAAATTTCTACCTCTTACAAAAAAGCAACCTCGTCGTACTTTATGTACAAATCCTTTTATCTAAACAACCACTTAAACAGAAACAATTTAAAAAAAATCAAATCCTTTTACCTTTCTTTTGACATCTTGCATAACTGTAAACAGCAAAGAAACATAAAAACTTGCTTCCAGCATATAATATATATAAGTTGATTGTTCGACAGATTGACGGGGGTAGTCAACCCAGCATTGCAAATTATCCCAAAACCATGGAGTCTGGAACAAAAAGGTTTTTTATTTTAATAATATTCACTGCTATTCTCTACATGGTGATTATGAGGAACATAGAATACTAACGAAAACCGAACTTTTGAGATATGTTTAACCCTTTCCATGCGATTTTTATTTTTTATTAAATAATCGTATTTGCTACGCTGATTTCATGCATTTGTACCCCTACAACTGATCGATCGACTAACGAAAAACTAATGATCATCTGCTGCCCACTGACAGCTCGTTGGAAAGCTTATTTAAAGAGCTTGCAATTGGCAATTAAAAAAAAAAGTTTTTTCAAAAGTGGTGGTCTGAGTCACAAACCGGATAGAAAAAGGGCATTTTTTTTTCTAGGGAGTTGAAACTTCAAACCGTGATAAAAAATATAAATATTCGCTAAATCATTTACTGTTACCGCTTCGTGGTTGTGGAACAATAGCATAATATTTCTGTAGCAATTTCGTGATCTAACTCAAAATACTTTGGTAGATGAAAGGGATAATATGTCTTTTTATTACCACCCAAAAAACACCGAAATTTGCATAAATTTCGAAAACACTCCCTCGTTCCGCCGCAAATAAAATTCTCGTCGTAAGGAAAGCGAGATTTACCGTCGCTTATGTTAATCTCGAAGAAGACTTCTTATCAATAAACTAAAACACGATAAAACTAGACCAACAGTTTGCGACCGATTGCAAAATAAAACAGTGGAGTACATCAACGTACCCGCCGCAATCTAGCGACTTTTGTCGTTGGTACGTATACGTGCCCACCGCACGGAAAGGGTTAAGACTTGTAAGTCTAAGATACGTTTTATCCCAATGTCACTTGTTACAATGGAAGCGAGGCGACATGCGAGGTAACCATGGAAACCGCAGTTCATTGAATAACAAACAGAAGGGTAGTTGTTCCCCCATAGCCCCATTTATAGGGGGCTATAAGGGTGTCATAGTGGCAGCAGGTTAGAAATCAGGACGGATATAATTATGGCCCCAATCGCCATTTGAATCGCTTTCTCTGTGGAAGGCTATTGGGCTGATATATAATCAGTAGGTTAGGAATAGTGGTGGATATATGGGCGCAATCGTCATTTAAATGGCCTCCTTATTATTAGAGGGTGAATGAACAGTACGTTCAGTTATTGAGATGTGTACTGTGAATTACATGAGATGCATACTGTCAATGAAAATTCTGAAAACACAAACTGAGTCGCGGTGATAGTCTTAGAAACATAAGCGCAACAGCAACCAGAAGTGAGATATAAAAATGGCAAGACAGATAAATAGGATAGAATTTACATATTTATGCTTGGGGAGAGAAAAGCCGGCTTTTATCATATGGGGAACCACGACCCCACTTTCAGTTACTAGTCCACTGTCGGTTATGGGATTAGTTTGCCAATTATTTGTTTCATATGCTATTTGATGGTGGAGGAAACTTAACCTACGGAAGCGAGAAGACAAGCAATCCTCTCGCACCTAATTATCTCCCACAGGATTTGAACCTATGCAGAGTAATCAGAGGTGCGGTGGCGAGCATATTCCTAATGCTTAGCATGACGCGGCGCATCGCTGAGCCCACGACAGAGACAGAATAAAAGTGTACCAGACATTGCTGCAAAATCACGTAAATGATGAATAATAAGTAAAGAAAACCCACCTGCCATAGTGTTCCCATTCCAAAAGTAAAAACCAAAGTGTAGAACATACATCGCCAACTGGAAAAAAGGAAAACAAGTGTAATTCCAAAGTCAAGGTAAGAATAATCTCAATTTTTATTAACTATATAACCTAGCCAAATTGGCAAGCAAACACTCATATGGAAGGTAATAAACATAAAGGAGGTAGAGGTTGGAGTTGATATTCTTGGGAAACAAATATTACTTTGTATTTGTTGTAGTTTCACAAATTCGTTTGGTTACTCAGTATTATTGAAATAACTATTTAATGATTTATTATAAAATGTTCAAACTGTACGAAATTCGGAGCTGCTAGTTGCGCATAGCATTAGCTTAAAGCTTCAAATAACCAAACATAGTTATTATGCCTCATGGTAAAAAGTTTGAGTCACGAACACAAGAAATTGTTAAATATTTGATTAGCCCAACAACCGAAAAGAATCAGATTAGTGCAAGGCAGTTTGCTATGTGTTTATGTCTGAACGATGCATGTGGCCTTGATTTTCTCAGTCTTCCTTAGAATATGTGGACACACAATGTTTTTGTGGATAAAGAATAGAGGCAGCGTTCCCCTATTGGAGAGGAACTTTATTGTTTTTAGGGAGAAAAAATTACCTTGTATTTACATGTAGTATTACTTATATTTTTTATATAATTAGTGTCATGGTAATCCATGTTTATACACACATTATAAACAAATTAAATTGTACAAAAACCAAAGTGCTATTTGTACATATCATTAGCTAATGAATTGGTAGGGGGGGAAGAGTTTGAAGCCTTTGAGCCCTTGCATTACAGGATATTGAAGTACAATTTGGCACAAGGCAAAAGATTAATTCCTACAACTTCCTTATTAAATAACTTCCTGATGTCAAAAAGGGGTCAATATTTCCATATTGATTACTGTAATGATTGATAAGTCAGCTAATGTCAGAACATGAAACATGTTGTCATAAAGCGTGAGAAAGCGGTTTGCTACATATATTAGTTAATTGACTGATCAATGACTAGATAACTTGATTTCAAATCGTGATTGAATTTCAAAATAGCCATTTAAAAAATAATTGAACAATCTAAATTTAAATTTACAGAGCAGCATTTTATTTCACATAATTTAAGTTTCACTGAACATTCACAAAAGTATATTTGGACTTTCTCAATGCCTTCGACACTTAATTAAATCTATATGTGACCAATCAGTAACAAAAGCGCAGAACCATATTCCAGATAATATAAATTATACAGGCTTTCCCTAGTTTAGCGTCATAAGGTACAGCGCTCTATTAAACATCTTTATTATAATTGTCATACATGGAGTTTCCGAACATATTGACTTAAATTGCTAAAGGTCTCGTATTAATCGCTAGTTTTAGGGCATGAAGCACCAGCATATATATTGTTCCAGTAACCAAGACAAGTCATAGCCAAGCTTTGCCAGATATATTGATTTACCAGAGAAGAGTGTTATATATAAACATACACTAATTATCAATTCATTGATAAATTCAAATTCCATATTAATTCCCCACATTGAAAATTTATTTTTAATTAAATATTATTACAATATAATTCATATTAATGTTTCTCAGTGTGGACAGTACCACTCCAATAATTTTGCATGTCTATAATAAGGAATCGAATACTCCGATTGATTCAAAGTTTACAATATTCAATTTTTAAAATTCTTGGTTTCAGGAATAATTTGAAATAGCATTACATGTGAAAAACTATCATTTTGAACAAAAGAGGTCACACACAATCACGGCATGAATAAAAAGAAAGATTTGACGCAGCGACAAAAGCAAAAAAATTTGTATTTTTATCAATGTGAGAACCTTTTCAAACAAACTGTCGGATTAGGATTTTATGCTTGATGGGAAAAAATCTCAGTGTTCAAAAGGGCCACACTAAATAGCTTGGCGGGCCGGGTTGTGGCCCACAGGTCGTCTGTTGCATACTCTTGCCCTACGACCTACACAATCTATTAAATCCCGGATGAGCAATACTAATTGCTTAATAAAGTCAGTTTGTTTATGACAATAAATTTCAAAGCTCAGAAAATGAGAAACTGCTATAAATATTGCAAGCCTAATTATTGGAATAATTATCCTAGACTGATGGAAAGGAAATAGTCAAATGAATAAATGAATGAGTCATTATTACAATTCCTTTCAATTATAAGACTCATCAGAGAAGAAAACAAATCATTTTGAAATCCTAAGTGAAAGCATTATTGATTAATTGCGTATGTGTCTAATTTGTTTGCTAGACATCACATTGCAACCTGATTACCTGTGTTTTTAACAATTTCTACACAAGAATTGAAATAGATTTCTGATTTTTTTTAAACATCCCTAATTCCAATACCATTTCAATGATTCAAAATGTTTGTAACAATTTCAATGTGCCGTGATGCAGTTAAAAAGTTAAGTGTGTTAGTATCGCAGATTACACATCACAGGTTCAAATCTCATGGCCATCAGCTCACTCGAAGTAGCCTATAATGAATTATGTAGGGCCAGGGATGGGCAACCTTCAATACAGGAGGGCCAGATACAAATAACTGGGTGAAAATGTGGGCCGCACCTTTATTTAAACATAGGTTTTTTAGTAATTGCTGACACAAAAGTTTGGTTATTGATTTTATGACATGCGTTGTTCATTTCGCAAAAGCTAGCTGTTAGGGCGTTGTAACGTCATATGAATAGATGATGAATTGGCTCAGGTGTAGGCTTTGCAGCGCAAAGGGATTGGAATTACTCGATTAAACTAAATTAAAAACTCGCTTTGCGGGTCGGGTCGCACAATTTCTCCTTATGTGCTTTATTCGGCCCGCGTGCCGCAGTTTGCACACACGTGGTGTAGGCAATGCTGAAACAGAAAGATTTCAGTTTTTCCGAACTAGTTGCTCTCTACAAATCATTTCACATCAGTGGCTGCTTTAGAACACCCTTTTTTAAGCAAGCGAGAAGATTTGTGAGCGTTGTGTAAAAAACAGAATTGTCATCTCTCACCTCGCTTCGCAAAACTTCGTTTGTAGACTCGGTCGACTTAAATTTCTTTTCCTTCTGAACCATCGTTTGATTACGAGCGTTGACCAATCCAATTGTTTTGAAAGGCCGTCAATTTCTGCCTGAGAAACAGAAGATAAAATGTTATTACAATTGATCAGTGACCAAAGTGCTATTACCTAGGGCAGATGTTCAAAAACTTTTCGTTTCGCCAAATTATCAGGGACAAAAAACTCACAGCGCACTTACACACATTAAATAATACTCAAATTTCTGATCAATTTGTTTTGATAAAACTCAGTTTTGTGATCATTAATGTTTACTTTATGTCTTTTAAAGTTTAGTTAAGGGCAAAAAGTCAATCCATATACACAGCATTTAAAATAAGAAACAATAAAACATTTATAATAAATACAATATGTAAAATATTAAATCATACTCGTATAATAGTTATGTTTGACATATTTATGTTAATTTTCGCGGCGCATTCAGCAACACACCACAGCGCACCCATTGGGAACCGCCGAATATTCTTATCTTCAATTAGCTTCACGCCCCCTCAAAAGTACACACCCCCGTTTGAAAACCACTGCTCTAAATAAATCAACAGTTACATTTTTTTGAAGCATTACACAACTTTGCAAACGAGGCACTGGGCATGTATCCATTACGTAGCTACTATAATTTTGGGCGCTCCCGAAGTATGTGAAACAAGATGGCGGACACCAAAATGTAGTATGTGCACCAGGTTAGGGTTAGGCCAAATTCCAATTTTCCTTATTTTAGTTCTATTATGAGTTCGGGGACTAGCCAAGTGACCGTAGTATTTTTAAGTAGTAAAATTATGGCCTAACCCTAACCCGGTACGCATACTACGTTCCGGTGTCCATCATCTTGGTTCACATTCTACGGGAGTACCTAATTTAGTAAGGACTAAGATCCTTCTGATTCGAACAATTTTTAATTGATATGGTGAACATAGACATATTTTACAATATTCACAAAGATTTCTTTAGTTAGGGCAACAGTTGGTCAGTTTTTCTAGGTACACACAAGGTACTAGACAAGTTTCCACTGATACATATGAAGCTATTATGACATTGGAAAGACTTTCCAGTTTAAGAACTATTTTTTATCCTACATGAGCCATTTTTGTTCAATCAATAATAAAAGACTTATAACATAAAATAAACTAATGTTCTAAAATCAACAAAAAATGTTGTCCTACCAGATTTATTACACAAAAGTTCAAGTGAAGGGTATAGAAAACGTAACCCTGATAAAATTCCTGAATCTCATGATAAGTAAATAGCCTCAAGGAATGCCAAATGTGACACCAATGTGACATTTAACACGATAGCAAGGCATACAATTATTAATCAGTGATCAGTAGTTTATTTTCTCACCATATTGAAAACACACTTGATATACAAATTGCAATAAATAATTTAAAAAAATGAGGGGAGCCGCAAGAAACCAAATTTGATTAGCGAGCAACGGCATGCATTCAGCTTTAAGGACTTGTGGGTGCGTTCGTCTAGTGCAGGGGTGGGCAACTTCTCTAGTCAGCGGACCGGATGTGGGAGAATGAAGTCCTCGGTGGGCCAAATTATAACATGAATAGTATTCAATATCTTAATCACATGTTTATTCGACAATGCAAGAAAGAAAGTTATGAATCGCGTTTAATAAAGTAAAGTTTAAACTTTACTAAAAATAGAGACCAAAAAACACATGATGAATTTATCATACTGTACTGAAAGTGTAATAATGTAATATCATAATGTACTGATGTACATTCAGCGGGCCGGTCAAAATCTCGTCGCGGGCCGGACCCGGAGCGCGGGCCGTATGTTGCCCACCCCTGGTCTAGTGCAGCAGGTCCCTAACCTTCTTGATGTATATTCCTGCCTTTGCCTAATTCGAATCCTTTTATTCCGACCTCAATTTAAAAATCGTAGAAATCAAATTTCGTCATGCACAACAATTGGAATAAACATTGCCTTAATACTCTCATAGTACTCTCTATTTTGTTTTGTCAGTGGTTAATAATTTTTTCTCTATCATAAAATAATAAAAGCTAAAAATACATTTTCTAATAAAAATACTCTAAATTAATCTTAAATGAAGAATTTACTGAATCATATATAATCGATGTATTTAAATATTTGACTAGTCTGAGATAGTTAGAGTTACCTCAGTTACATCTAGTTAAAGGCAAGAATAAAGATAGCACTGAAACTCAGGTTGCTCTAAAAAAGAGTAGTACCACAAATATATTTGAGTAACTTCTTATCTAAAGCTTTGTTCAAGGAGAAAGATTTCATATTAAAGCATAGTAATAAGAAAACTGTTTAGATTACAGTTCAACCTATACCCTTCGTGCCCTCGATTTTAGCTAGTTAGAAGCAAGAATAAAGTTAGCAATAAATTTCATGTTCGCCCACAAATATAGTACGCATATTATAGTATGTATATCCTCGCACATTTAAGATGAGTTTAAAACTATAAAACTAAAAAAAAGTGTGGCTTATCGATCCCTTTGAGTTTGCGAGTTTCAAGCAGGGGGTGTCAGACTGGCTTGTGGCAGTTATTTTTGCATTGTTCGCGGGCCACAATAGTACCAAGAATAGGTAACCAGTGCAATACAAAACAAACACTTTTATTGTGCAAACACATTGGTCAGTACTTGCCACTTATCAAGCCAACCTAGGCTAACAAAATCCGCATTTGATTTTTAGTTTAATATGATGCCAAAATTGTTAGCATATATTCCCGACCAAAAAAAAAAAGAAAGCCAGTTAACAATTTAAACTAGCCAAGCGCATCATTAAACTTCGCTAGTTGCCTCAGCCAGCCAACTTGCTCAACTCTGATCGCACTCAAACGAAATGGCATTATGCCATTCCAACAGCTACAACTCGTACGACATGTTATGATTTGTAGAGTCAGCTTGTATGCGAATTTTTATAAATCTTGTTTAAAGCATTGTTCAGAAAGAAAGGCTTTGCAAGCAAAGCATGCTAAGTATGCAAGCAAAGCGTTTGTAACAGGGGTGTATAACAGGTCCGCCAAGTCATTCAGTGCAGCCCAACACTAAGATTTTCCCCATAGGGCATAAAAACCTAATCCGACAGCTTATGTTCAAAAGGGCGTTCACATGAGTAAGAAAAAATAATATCTTTTGCTCCTGTTACTATGTTAAATCTTCTGACGTCTCTGACGATGTCTTTATTACTGCAAGGCTAAGCAATTCCTCATTCTCCCATCTTTCCCATCCCTCATGGAATAAATAAATTTGGTCTTAGATTAAAATTGTTGCATATCCTTAGTTCAGAATGTTTTAGTTTGAGTTTCATTCTAGAGTTTATTCAGTTAAAACGTATTTCGGGCCAGGCCATAGCTTTGAATTAATTAAAATGTTTAATTTATTGGGAAATTCCTGGCCTAAGTTGAGAATAGTAAGATTGTCAGCAATATTAACAAAACAAACAGGTCATATCAAATTGGATGCTGTCAGCAAAAAGTCCCAAAAACCCAGCGTGATTTTTCTATTGATAACAATAAAAACATATTGATGAAATTAATCATGCAGACAAAGACAGCAACAGGCTTCCTTGATAGAAAGTACAAAGTCCTGTTGTGCAAGAACTAGTCTATTGCACAATAGAAAGCATTAAGTAAATATGTTAGGTGTGTATTCTATAAATTTTGCAAGCATCACACAATCAGCATTGATTACACATAACTAAAGAATGTATAGAATTCCGCTCATATGAATTCGATAATGCAACTTTTGAAAAATCTTTCGAAAATTGATTAGAAAAACGTACATTTTTAAATTTTAAACTAGCATAAATTTTTATTGATAAGCATCGATTACTTAAAAACTTGACTACACTAATTAAAAACCTTTAGAGTTTGGCTCGTAATGTAATTCAATAAGGGGGTAAAAATTTGAAGTAAAAATATTATAACGCCCTTTTATCATAAGTTTTTGAATAATTTTGATATTAAATTGTGTCTGTTTAATAAGTGGTTGTTTTGATGAAAGGATTTGTAGGATTTGTGCAACGAGGTTGCTTTTTTGTAGAAGGTAGAAATTTTGCGCCAAAATTTTTTTTAAACTGGGGGTCACGACCCCCGTATAATTACTGATGCTTCACAATCTGTTATTTTTGAAAGAATCTTTCTCATGATTAAGTCTCCGACAACCATATATATAATCAGTTAATAGCTCTAGCCTGCATCAGGCTATCATCACACCAACTTTGCATGTCTATATCTGGGCAGAATATTTAAACAACAGAACATAGCAAAGAGCAAAACCCAAAAAATCTGTTTTAAGGATGTGATAAAAACATATATTTTGTGATTATTAAACTCTCATGACTTTTTATGAAAAGCTTTGATTACACATACGGTAACTAATGAATGTAAAGAATTTTGATCATATGTAATTCAACAAGATGAAACAATTCGAAGTAAAAATATCATAACCGCCTTAGCAGTAAATAAGAAAGCACGAATTTTTTTTTTCTTTCTCGATAGCAAAAAATATTGTAATTCTCTACTATTGTAATTTTGTTTTTGATAAATGAAAATAAAAGTCATCCCCGAAAAATAAAACTCAGTGTTGTTTTCCGAAAAAAATTGAAATAAGACCCTGTCTTATTTTCGGGGGAACACAGTTTGTTATAACATTGTGGAAATAATAAACTATGATTTTATCATCACTGAGTAGAATTTATTATATAGTGAACGTGGTTAAAGCGAACAATGATTGGTATTTACTGGAAAATGTATCTTGAATCAAACAGAATGAGCATCTTTATACTTGCTATAGCACATGTTCCAAAATAAATATATAAACAATAACGCAACCAATATCAGCATTCATAGCAGGATTATTATGACAATTGATGAGTACCGTATTTTTTTCACTGATCCAAAAACCTTCCATACCAAATGAAATTAAGTGTCATTATCTTATGAGAATAGAAAGCAGACTCCATAATCACAACCTACGAAACACAAACATCAGATAAAAAGAGATGTGTACCACGTTTGTGTATCACATGATTGGATGTTATTGTATTGGGAAAATGTCAAGTTGAAGTACGGCATGTTCCAGTTTCACTTTCTGAAGACCCAATAAAAAATATCATTTTGTTGAGATATATAGCAAGGATAACCAAAACTGAATATTCTCCTATAGTGGATCTCAACCTTTTTTTTTCGCAGCCCATTTTCATTGCACAAAAACTCTGTGTCCTATTGACTTTCTTGTGAAAGAAAAAAATAATGTGAATAAAAAAATTTCTCTCTGCAAATATGGACACTACCACTCTAACAACTAAAATTGTGAGAACTATTTATTGATGGCCATATTTAAATATGTATGTATGTATGTATGTATTGATGAAAATTAAATGAACCTGGTTTATATATTGAAAACTAACTACATGACAAAATTTTGGAATCGAATTTATGAACACCCTATGTTATGTCAAAGACTTAATGTACAGATAATATTACGAGTACTCCCGAAGTATGTGAAACTCCCAAAGTATGTGAACCGAGGTATTATGTGTACCAGGTTAGGGTTAGGCCATAATTTTATTCCAATTTTCCTTATTTTAGTTCTATTAGGAGTCCAGACTAGACAAGTGTCTCTCGTAGTATTTGTATCTGAAATTATGGCCTAACCCTAATCTGGTACACATACTCGACGCTCCGGTGTCCGCCATCTTGGATCACATACTTCGGGAGTACCAAAGACTCAATGTACAGATAGTTTTACTGGCATAAATAATTCAACACAGAGAAATATGTCACAGCAGGGACTCGGAAGATGAACTTTGAACTTCCTGGTTATCAAACAAAGAAATGCCAAAGCAATTAATTATTAATATTTTAATTTATGAAAGTGAGAAACAAACGTTGGACAAACATAAGTTATAGAAAAGTTTAAAAGGATTTGAACTTCGGGGCTGATTTGTCAAGGGGAGATCTGAAACAGACTCAAAAAATAGAGCAAAACAAATATTTATTCAAAATTTTAACCTGACTCCAGCTCTAAACTTCAGACAGTAATTTAATTTTGTAAACAAAAATCTTGTCATTCGCAAGCTTTTGTTATAATAATGTTGAACCAATTAGTGAAGTTGGTAATTTGTAAAACAAAAATTTTGTCTAAATTATAGGCTCTTAAAGTGCCCATAAGAGGCTTCACGAGCTATTCGTTTACATGGCTGATTTGGAACTTTACAAAGAAGTAATAACAACATTAATAAAATTTGAAAACGATAAATACATCAGAATCAATAAATAAATTTATTTTAATTTACTCAGAAACATGAATCGATGAGTAGAAACCATTGTAGGCTCCGTATATACTAGTCAACCTCTTCAGGGGCTGTGAAACACTAAAAGTTTGAGAACCCCTGGTCTAACTCATTTAGTTTAGATAGGTAAATGTGAAAATGAATACTATTCATATAAAAATGGGTGCTCCCGAAGTATGCGAACCAAGATGGCGGACATCGGAACGTAACATGGGTAACAGGTTAGGGATAGGCGATAATTTTTTTCCAATTTTCCTTATTTTAGTCCTATTATCAGTTCGAAGACTAGCCAAGAGCCTCCCGTAGTATTTATACCTAAAAGTATGGCCTAACCCTAACCTAGTACACATATTACATTCCGATGTCCGCCATCTTGGTTCGCATACTTCGGGAGCCCCTAAAAATGTTTTTGAGCTCTTATCAAACACTTAACACTAGAGTGATAAACTAATTGATAATACTATGTTAAAACATTGTTTCTTACATAAATGTATATTACCGGTATTTATGGCTTAGTAATTAAAACTGTGCCATATTTGGCACTTTAAAACGTGTGTAATAACTAATAATACAGAAGTACATGATTTTGTTCGCCTACTTTACATCAAATTGTGTAAAGGGACTGAAGCCTATGGACAGATTGTGTAAAGGGACTGAAGCCTATGGACAGGGGGTATGGTATATTCACTTGGCTAAAACAGACAGTCCCCGAATTCATGATAGAACTAAAATAGGGGAAATCAGAATAAAATTATGCCCTAACCTTAACCTGGTACACACACTACGGGAGTACCAACCATATTTTCAGCCAATGGAACCCTTATGAATATAAACAGACATAAAATAAATCCACCTTAACCAAAGCTGACATCCCTACTAAAGAATATTATTAATCAACAAAGGCTGACCTCAGAATAGGAATTCACTAAGCTGCAGACGGCTAATTTTATGTTGGGAAAAAATGGAAATTGAATATCAATGATACAAAATCAAATTTTCAGTTGAATAACATCATATAGGAAATATTCAATGAAAAAATGGATTTGTATCAACATTTTATCACCATGATTAAAGTAAGTTTATGGGTCTTGCCGCCTATACAATGATTATAATTGATGATGATTAAATCTATATCTCACACCTAGAATAAAAAAGGGGCCTATGGCAGTACGGTACAGTTCTCAGATACCGAGAATAGCCCAACATTGAGAGACATAAATTGCAAAAGTGAGTGCAAACCCTCCCTTTACAAGACACTCTGGGCCTTCATATGGGCAAAAATTGACAAACAGGCACTTGGCAACAAACTATAAGGAAAAGTGTTTTAAAAACGTCACCATAGGATTCCTCTAAAAAATAATCTGATTTAGCAAACAAACAAAAAAATTACTTTAGCATTCAATTGAAATTATTATTGGGGCAAGCATGGCGTGATCTGGCGCATCTGCCATCATGCCAAACCACCTCGTTTCAGAGAGAAATATTGAACCAAATGTCAGAACATTTGGAATCGGAGAACTGTGCCCAACTGCATAGAAGTGCGGACGTCCAGTGCTGCAGCAAAGGCATAAGGTCGGCAGTGAGAATATGTGTTTACCTCAGTTGGATGTTTTGATTTAAAGTTGAAATATTCTTCTAATTGTTTATTAGGTTGCGCTGGTTTTCTTTCCTTCCCATCTGAAACCCCAAATCTCTTTGCTAATGGCAGTGCAATAAACCTGAAAACAAAATTGAACTTTCAATTTCACATTCTATAAACTTAAAACATCAGCACAAGGGCTTCTATTATATTAGAGCGAAGCCTGAAAAATTACACTGCATAGATGGTCGAATTTAAAAATGAAAAGAGCCAAATAAATTAGAATATTTGAATACTAGAAATTTCAGTGGCTTCATCTCTTAACCATCTTATTATTTTTTCACATTTATAATTTTGTATTACGCTATATAAATAATAAAATTAGGTCCATTCTTCCAAAAACAAATAACTATCTAATCCCATACCCGACAAGGACTGGTAACTGGACGAGAGGCCGTGGTTCGCAACATGATTAAGCTGTCCTATTGTCTTTCTCAATTTATAATATTAATTTGAAAGTTTCAAATTCAATTTAAATATTTGAACTTTTTATTTTGAAAATTGAAACCCTCTATCATAGTTTTGCAAGTATTTTGTGGCGTCTAGAGCTGCTGCAAAACCATGGCCGCTATGACCAAACCCACGCGACTGACTTTTTAGCTGCAACAAACCAACAGCGAAACAAAATACCAACAGATACCAATCGAATACCACCAATTTTGCTGCCATAATCACAAAATGTCTGTTGTAAAAGCAGGGTTGCCCATGATGGTGATAAATATTGGGTAAGTTGGAACGCTTTGCTTATGAATACAGTTTTGATGTATCTGGGGTTAGGTTTGGGTTTAAGTGTATATAATTCTGCATAATAAACTAAAATATTGTACATGACTTTGTGAATATACAGATAATAGCGCGATAAAACTATGGCAAGAAATGCTGCGATACGTTTGTGGCAGAAGCTACCAGGAAGTGGTAAAAACTGCGCCTCTAGTTTCAAGTGCAGTTTTAAGTATTCTATGGCGTCTGCAGCTGCTGCAAAACCACGGCGGTATTTCCATACCATGGCCGCTACGGCCAAACCTATCGCGACTGACTTTTTAGCTGCCACAAACCAAAACCAAACCAAACCACAAACCAAAAACCAATGGCAGGTGAAATTTTGCTGCCGTAACCGCGGCAGGTGGGCCGTAAGGACATGGCTGTCTCTTATGGTGACAAATATTGGGTAAGTTGGAACGTTTTTCTTATGGATACAGTCTTGATGGATTTGGGGTTAGGGTTAGGGTTTAAGTAGATATAATTCCGCATGATCAATTAGAATTTGGTACATTAGTTTGTGAATATACCGTTAATACTGATTACTGAATACAGAATAGCGCTATAAAACCATGGCAAGAGCTGCCGCGGTTCGTTCGTGGCAGGAGCTGCCATGAAGTGGTAAGAACTGCGCCTCTCTAGTTTTGAGTCCAGCTTCCATGAAACGGAATTAGGACAGATACTTCATATTTAAAAACCTCAATTGGTATGGAGGCCTGAGCCTAGTTCTGAAGTGAAAAAATGAAGCTCCTGATCCACAGCCACAGTTTGAATATACTGTGACTGTTGCCAGAACAACTGTGGCCGGCACAAGGCTTTGCTAAAAGATAAAGGTGTCATATTAGAACAGAAAATGCCATATTTCAGTATTTATTATTTTCTATTACCTTTCATATATAATTCTAATAAAATAAATTCCAAGTCCGACAACTGGAACGTAAAATAAATCCCTTGGTTTGGCATAAACGAATCCTGGACGATCTTTCAAATCTCTGAAGGACACTCCTTGAGGTAACCAAAAATAATCTTGCCAAAACCAATTTGAAAACGCTTCCATCTTGAAGCTTATGTCTAACTTCTCTATTTAAATTACTAAAGTGAAAAAAGGAATTGTGGCACTGCAGTGATATAGTATTTCTGTAATGGTGTATCCTTCTTGGAGTTCTGAAGGTAGGCCTATAAGAAACATGCTTGAAATAACACACATAGCATCATTCATTCATTTCGGTACTCTGACATAAAAACAAAACAGCACAAAACTGCAAAAAGTAGACAGACAAAAAAATGCAGAGATACCTGGAGGAGCATACGGTACCGTAGTTCAGTAGGCATGGTATCGGTACCTAGTTGATGATTCCTAATGTATTTTGAAAAAATAAATTGGGAATGTATGCTGACTCAGGTGAGCTGTAATTCAAATGTTTTATTTTATCTTGAGCCCTGTAATACGGTCTTCTAATTAATTACATAATCAAGACCAGCGAACATCAGCCAGCACTAACCATAAAACCGAACGCGAGAGGCGAAACGAGTGTAATTACTAATTACACTTTCCTCTGTCAGTCTGTGGTTGACACCACCACATCATGCTCGCTTTACAAACAATACATTCATGTAAAAAATTCGATCATATGCCTATTTATGGCTAGTGCGGTACGGTACCACTATGGTTATCCTTACCAAACTGACGGATTACCGGTAAATATTCAGTGATTATGATACCACAAAAAATACACAAATTACGGAGTTGAAAACTCGAAATGAACACCCACGCAAGAGTCAGAGGACGATAGAGATACCAACTTTCAACCCGCCTCAATAGCGCCACCCATCTATAAATTATTCTTGTCAAATTACAAGGGATCAGTATTCTCATATCTGAAACGCTCGGAATCGGAGCCTTTTGGGATTTGATTGTTGTCTTTCAGCCTTTTGATGTGGTACTGATGTGCTGAGGCATAGAAACAACTGAAGGTTAGTTAGTATTTATTATGCATATTAAGTTTATTTCGACACCATAATAGACCATAAAATAATTGGTAAAACAAATAAATAAAACTGATTACAGAAAACTTGATCAGTCAGTAGATCTGCAGATAGAGACAACCTGTCATGCATGGGATTTTTCATATTTATTAAAAATAGGAGAAAAGTTAGGTAAAGCACTAAAACAATGGCCTCTATTTGCCATGTACCATTTCTCCCTGAAAATAAGACCTAGACTGAATTTTAAAAACAATTTCAATATAAGCTCTCCCCTTTAAATAGACCTAGCAGATAGCACGAATGAAACTAGTGACTTGCAAGAAATTCTAGAGGATGATGATATGGTAATTTTTGAATAAATTGAATGTTTTTCTTTCATAAAAGCGTGTTAAAAAAAAGTAAATGGATATCAGTTTCCATATTTTGTATATTTAAAAATCTCCTTATTCTCTACTTTGTAATTTTGTTTTTGATAAACCCAAAGAGAAGACATCTTCCCAAAATATTCTTAGTTATATTTTCATAGCTCATAGGTGATGATGATGTGTCACTTATGATGTATCAGCCATCAACTGTGTTATTATTTCCTATTATTTGTTATAAAACATGAAATGGTATTGCACCTTTTTAACAATCTTTTTTATATATTTAGTTCAGAAACACCGCCATGCCGAAAAAATTTAGAGGCGAAAACAGCAAATCATCTGAGGCCCGAGCTCGCAAGGCCGCAGTTGCTAATGAAGCGAAGACACAAAAACTAAAAGCAGTAGAAGATGCATATTGGGCTGATGATAATAAAAGCCTTCAAAAGAAACAACAAAGAAAAGCTGAAAAAGAGATGAAAAGAACTGAAAATTTGAACCGAAAAAAAGAAAAGGAGGAATTATATAATGCTGAAATGGACAGCCTTAAATCTAAGAAAACCGAAGTAAAAAAGAATGAAAAATTAACGAGAGCCCAAATAGCCGCTAACGCCGAAATTGAACGCTTGGAAAAAGAAAGACAAATAAACTCTCAGAAGAAAGAAAACGATTCAGAAAAAGTTGAAGGAAATGTTAATAGACTGGTTGGAGACTTGGTTGCCCAGGGTGAAGTCATTGAAGCACGAAGTGTAGAAGATGCTATTTCTGTTTTATCCGTTGCAACAGAATTAGAGCGTCACCCCGAAAGACGTATGAAAGCAGCGTATACTAAATTTGAAGAAGAAAATATGCCTCGTTTGAAAAAAGAGAACCCAAATTTAAGACTGTCGCAATTAAAGCAAATGTTAAAGAAAGACTGGCAAAAATGTCCAGATAACCCCATGAATGCGAGATTTGTTTCTTATAATACAAAGTTATCTTGAGCTTTGTACAATATTAGGTACTCTCGTAGTGTGTGTACCAGTTTTGTTCATAATCTTTTCCGATTTTAGTGCTATTATGAGTTCAGAACTGTCTCACTAATTTGGTGTTACACGTAAATTGGAATCAGGAAAATAATCCGATTCCGGTTGAAAAGATTTTAGGTTAGATTCAACTGGGTTGGAAAGAATCCTACCACAGCACGGAACTTGAATCAAATTCTATAACGAAAACCTTCGAGTACGCAAAACCTCTAAAATCCAGCACCCATCTTGTAATGGTTCGTCACGCATGGGCATGGTACTGTTTAGTGATATTTGACTTTGTCACTTATGATATGTTCCTTGTATTGTTAGTTATATTGTATCACTTCCCCAAGCGAGGTGCTGCAACTCGCTCATCTTTAATGCCTACATGTTTACAAAGTTTGAAAAGCATATAGATTAACAATCATTTAAATTATTTTTTTTTTCATTTCGGACAATTATTCAGATGGCCATAGTGGTGTTCCGTCCGTTTCATGCTTCAACACTGATGCATTGAAAATTGTTTTCAAAATATATTGATTTACGTTTGACTCTCCTACAAAGCGATTTTTTAGGCTATTGTCTTTAGCACAGTAAAGCTGACTGAGTTACACCACAAGTAGGGATCAAATTATCTTGTGAACTGTCAGTTTGAGTTTTCACTTTGAACAAGGCTCAAGGCAAGCAGCCATGAGCTAGCATTCTTGGTAGTATCGAAATATTTCTGCTCGACATCTTCAAACTGAGATTCCATCATAGTCTAGTTCAGGGCTAAGCAATGGCCATGCTAAACAACCCTATCCTTATGTCAGTTATGTCTCTTTATTAGCACTGTTCAGGCATTTACACCTTTCCCCAAAGAAATATGTCCTACTATTGTTCAGCCGTCTCTCCCCCTTGGCATAAATGAGGCAATACTTCCATTAGAACTAGGTGGTATTCTGTGGTCATTCAAGCACGTGTTTTATAACAAGTTCCCCTCTGTCGCTGGAATTTGTCTAGTCACTGAATATTTTCAAACCTCGATTTTTTATACAAGGTTTGGTGAAACTCTTTCTCAGTTGGTTAATGCGCTTAAGCAATAATGATGGTCAAAACAGGTTTCAACCTCAATCTTATTTTAGTTATGTCTCTTTATTAGCACTCTTTTTAAACTGGGTACAACTTATTCCAGAGATCAGAAATATGTCCCTCTCATCTATACCTCCCCCCTGGCATGAGTAGACAATACCTGCAATTGCAGCACAAGTTTTATGGCGCGGTTACCTTTCTCTCTTACCCAAAAATTTGTGTCACTAATGCGCTTCAGAATTTGCTTTTTATTGTGGGCTAGGCTGGTAACTCCTTTCTCATTTGGATGGATTACTTATGTGTGCAGTGGCCATGATCACCCCTTGCCTGGTAAGAGTTTTGCTGCTAAGTTTGGGGAAATGCTCTTTCAAATATAGCACAAGAGAAAGCCTATTTTGAATATCAATCTTACAGGCATCTTTAAATATCTAACCCTTAATATTTCGACAAAGATCTCATAAGTAAGTTTTATTAAGAAATTTACAAAAACTATGATGTTTCAAGATGGCAGTTTTTGAACACAAAAAAAAAAGTTCACTGTTTGAATATTAATGGCAACAGGACTTCAGAGTATAAGATTGTTAAGATGGGAACAATGTTCAAGATATATGCACCAAAACGTGTGAAATTTTTTTCTTAGATGAGCAATTTTATTTATTCTTAAATGAGGAAAATATATGTACTAGATGGCAAGCAGAAATAATAAAAAAATAATAATTATTTCACAAAACATTTAGCAAAATTAATCAATTTTAATATCCAGAGTGGTCAGAATTTATACTAGAAGATTTCAATAAACTATAACAGGGGTGGCCAACACAGTGATAGACCGTCGCGTCTTGGGTAGTCGATCGCGTCCGATGTTATGTGAAGTCAAATTTACTCTGGGTACTATACATATACTATAAAATTAAACGAAACATAAAAAATACAATTCTTTTATATCGTAGAAAGCGCCCACAGAACCCTGCTTATTGGCAGCAGTGGAATTGTATGAGCGTGTGTAGATATCTGCATATTCATTCATGTGTATAACCTAATCACCGATCGCGAGCTATTTTGAAAACTTTAGTTGATCGCGCCGAAAAAAAGTTGGCCACCCCTGAACTGTGACAGTGCACCCTCAGTTTATTAACTGGTTCATCATCACAACAATAGGCGAGGCCATTCCATTCACAATTCCCATCTCATTATACAAACTTTATATGACACGTGATTCCTTTTTGTAGGCTTTTAGCACCCCCATAGCCCCCCTGTTTATCATTCAAGTGGCATTCAGTGTTGTTTCGATTAGTTGATTCCAAACAATTCATGCTCAACAAAGTGAAAACACCCTGTGAAATACCCTTATTAGACAAAGAAACCATGGAGAACAGGAAGTTTTTTGTAAAAAAAAAGTAAAATTAGTTTTGTGCCTGGCATTGTGGCCCCTCCCCAACTACTCTGGGACCCCCTTGGGGGCTCCTGGTTGGGAACCTCTGATATAAATGATGTGACACCAAAATGTAAGATCTACCGCCATATATTTTTATGGTTACTAATGGAAATAAGTGATATCTAACAGGGATGGAAAATGCAGGGGCAGACCTCACTTTATAGTGCTAGCTTAGATCTCATGCCATAATAGCACCAACCAAAAAAATTTGTTTTGATTAGAGGTTTGTGTGTGAATGCTTGTTCAAATGTAAGAAGCAAAAACATGACATAATGAAACTTGTGGAAAATAGAACAGAGTTGAAAACTGCTCACAAGACTGTAAAAAAAAAGGTAAAAGAAAACAGGACAATTACCCAATATGATGTTAGGATAGGATTTTCAATTTATCCTGGGGGGAGGAAAGTCATCGAACCACGACCTCTTGGTTACCAGTCCATGTCAAATATAGGTTCAGTTATTTCACGTTCAACAAAAACTGTGGTTTCGAAGGTTTCGGAATAAAAGTCATGTCCGTATTTAAAAAATTCTTCAATTAATGGAGTCAAAATACAATGTAATTAGAAATGTTTGAGAATAATGTTGCCAAATTACAACATTCTACACTAACCATGTTTATGTATATAGTTAACTGAATATCTCAGTCGTTTATTCTTATACTTGAACCAGGTGAGATATGCCATGATTCTCAGGTTATACTAATTTTGATTAAATGAAATATCTATACCTAGGCAATTGCTATGGCAATTGTTTTTACATGTCCCCAAAAATAAAGAACACAAGTATTTTTAAATGCTTAAGCTGCCAATTGAGGTTATTATGTCCTCAAATTGAATCTTCCTAAAATAATAAAAGCAGATATTTTGCTTCCAGTATCACTAGTTCAAAGCAGGTTCATGACATGGACAATCGCTCAAATGAAAGGAGATACATCTCTAAGCAGAATTACAGAGCACCACTGAAACTCCAAGATCCACTTGAATCATGTAGAATTAGGGTGGTACGTAATGTCCAAGTACATACCGATTGACACAAGTTATTACATTCCCAGCTTATAGCTAAGCCTTGGTTAAGTGAGTTACAAAGCAACATTGTTCATTTCGGGCATATTACCCTGACAGATAGATCTGAACAATGACACATTATTATTGTTACTTTCAAGCTCTGCTGCTTTGTGTCGCGCTAGAGTGATCACGGATTCTGGAACATCAGCCAATCGTGCTGCATGGAAGCCATAACTTTTCGGACATGGTCCATCGGTCAATTTATACAGAAAAGTTAAAGTTTCTTTAGACGGGTCTTCGTTGTCGGCGTCCTCATTTTCTACCATGCAAGCCATGTGGCCTTGTTTCACATCTGCGTTGGCTTTTAAATCGTCAACAACAGTGTGATAATGAGTTGAAAAAATAGTCCTGCTTTTTATATTTGCAGCAATCTCTCGAACGACGGCTAAAGCAATCGCAGTGCCATCGTAAGTCGCTGTGCCACGGCCCAACTCATCTAATAGCACGAGAGAATGTTTGGTTGCGTGTTTCAAAATCGCTGAAGTTTCACTCAATTCGACGTAAAATGTGCTTTCGCCAGACATGATACGGTCTGATGCCCCTAGTCTTGTAAAGACACGGTCGACTGGTGACAGCCTACAGTGTTCAGCAGGAACATAGCACCCTAAATGTGCCAGCACGACTATGAGTCCCACTTGTCTCATTAGAGTAGATTTTCCTCCCATATTAGGGCCAGTGAGGACCAAACAATTTGGATTGTTTGTGACATCATTATCATCACCTTGGCAACCGAGAAGAGTATCGTTAGGGATGAAATCATCTCCAAAAAATGTACGAGTCACGCATGGATGCCTTCCTGTTGAAATATCCAAAAATGGGGAGGTATTGGCACCTTTCCAAGACAGTATAGGCCGACACATTTGAATTTCACTATTCTTGCAATACTCTGTTAGGCTGAGCAATACGTCTAATATAGATAAACACTGAACAGCGCTGTTCCACATCGCAAAATCCTGATCAAATTCACGAAATATAATCGCCATGGTTTCACTTTGTGCAGAATCTCGTCGCGCTTCAGCGGCTTCCATTTCTTTCAAAAACTCTTCCGTTTCAGCAGTTCGAAAACTCTTAAAACCTTTCCTTTGACCTGATATTGTATAACCGGATAAATTTTTCCGATCCGCCACGTCTATTGGCATTTCCAATTGGTAACGTTTATTTCCAGTTCCTTTATAAACGATGCTCGAGCACCCAATATGTTTTTTTTGTTCTTTCAAATAGCTATTCAGTTTCGCTTGTATATCAGCAATTTCATCTAATGCTGAGTCATATTCTGGATTGGCACCATGATTAGGCGTTATTTTACCTGTTTCAACAGCCTTTGTGTGATTAAAAGCTGTTTTCCAGCGCTTTAAAGTGTCAGACATATTCGGAAAATTTCCATTTCCGCTGGACAAACCCAATATTTTTTGTAGCAAAGAGGATCTGAAACTTTTCACTAAATCTTGGTGCCTTACTAGTAATTTATGAACACATTCATAATTTTGTAAAATTGTTAAAAAATCTTCGATTTTCTTTTTACTGTATTTGTCTTCCTCGTAAAGAACAGCCCTATTGTCAGGGTGGTCAGGTTTTTTCGAATCTTTCGAAAGAGAATGAATTTTCATCAACATTCTTTCTAAATCAGGCACCTTCTTTAGGACCTCGTTGGTTTCTGATATAAACTCTTGGCATCCCATTAAATCCTCAACAGCGTCTAATCTATCTGAGGAAACTTCGGGATTACAGGGGGGTGCACAGAGCCATTGGCGGAGCAAACGCTTACCGAAAGCAGTATGACAGTGGTCTAATCGCTCAATTAAAGTCCCTTCAGTACCTCCATTGGTGTTTTCCAAAATTTCCAGGTTTGCTAAAGTAACACTATCAAGAATCATTTTATTATCGCCTTTTGCAAAATTCGCAACAGCATCTTCAAGCTCTTGAGCAACATCTTGTGGATCTCCACTTTTCGGGGGCCTGTACTCAACAAACTGTTTCATTGAGATGACTTCATAATCAATCAAGCATTTTTTAAGATAAAACACACAAGCGCCAAACGCGCTAATCGCTAGCTCATAATTCTTTGCTGCTGAAAAGCTGACGGCTTCAGCGTCTTGCATCATACTTTTTAAAGCAGTGGGCCATTCGTCCTCCCCGTTTTTCTCAAAATACCCCTCCGTTTTGAGAAATTTTATTGTCTTTGTTGCGTCCCAAAATTGAGTTCCTGGTAGTAATGGCTCTTGAAGAATCGAGGAAAGTCCTGAGCGAAGAATTTTCTGCAATGAAGCTGATAGGTGACCACGTTCAAATAAAATCTGGCAAGGGGTGTAGTGAGAGAGCATAGTACACAAAGCAGAGCAGTGGCGATCATCCATAAATTGACCGATGTGAAACAAACCAACAGAAGTGTCGATAAAACAGATTCCAAATTCACGACACACGTTAGAATTCACTCCTTCTTGGAAGTTATTTCCTCCTGAAGATTTTTCAGTGACAGCTAAAAGAAAATTATTCCCGCTATGCATATTGCCACTACCTGGCCAGGATCCCAAACTTTGCGTTCCTTTTGTTACAATTCGACAAATTTCTCTTCTTAATGTTTTCTCTTGTTTTGACGGCATTTCCTTTTTGATTCGAATTGCATTTTGTTCCGGCGTTTCCGTTTGTTCCACACGAGCAACTTTATAACCTTTTTGTACGAGCGATTCGGAATAACGACCGAATGCTACTTCTGGAAATCCAGAATGTGCAAAAGACCCTTTCATATAAATGAGTCCCAATTCATTGACTCCTACCACGGCATCCATGTGGTATAACTCATAAAACTTGCCAACTTTAAAACAAAATATTACATCAAAATGATCTACTTTTAATTTCCACCATTGGAACATAGCAGGCGTACATTTTTTTAAAAACTCTTGCGGAATTTTCAATGATGTTGAATCATAATCAGGGTCGCCCGTCTTTCTACCATGTTTATCTCGTAAATTCTCTGGAAAAAGAAACTCCAATGTCTCATGTAAATACTTTGTAGTCTCTAAGTCATCTCCCATAGATCCTTCTGTCTCTGATGCTTGGAATAATGATAATCGTGACTTTGTTTGCTGGCACACAAGCGGAGTTCGAGAGGTCGTACTGGTAGTTGGATTAAAAGCAGCAAGTTTCGGATTACTAGGTGTATTTGATATTTTTGAAGCGGGAAGCGAACCTTTTCTTTTTCGTTTTCGAGAATCTTTAATTGGTGAATCGTCAGGTTCGGATTCAGTAGCTAAATCGGAAGATTCTTCTCCAACATCTCCATCACTTTCATCACTCTCGGATTCTTTATTCGGATCAAAATCTTCCTCTGAAACACAATCATCCTCATCTGAGTGAGTTTCAATTCTGCGTCGTTTACTAGCTGCTTTTTTTACCGCCTTTCGTTTCGGTCTTTTTCCCTCTTCAATCTCCATGGAAACTTCATTGTTGCTACTAGCAACAGAATTGTCACACGCATCAGCTAACACGTCATCTAAATCATCAGCAAAATCGTCAAAACTGTCCTCAAATTTAACAAGCAATTTTTCACGGCCTTCCACCCCCTTTTTTAAGGCCTCATCCCCCTTTTTTGTGGCCTCAATGACATCTAGATCTGAACTATAGAATTTTCCACCAATTTGAAAATCAAGAGATTGAGAACCGTTATATAATTCAACATTTTTTGCCTCTACATAGGCATGAGTTACTGGATTGTCGAAAAACTGAACATGAATAAATTTCTTTTTTCTTTCCATTTTTTCATGAACGCCGTCCGTGGGGTCATTGCAAACTATGCTAGGCCACCATGGGTAACCATCTAATTTAGCCCAAACAATATCACAGACATTGCATTCAATCGTTTTTGCTGGAACCATAGGAGAAAAAAATGGTGATTTCTTTGAAGGAATCTTTCCTTCAGATTTGGGGGTTAGAAAGGTTTTCTTTGATAGAATTTTTCCTTCAGATTTTGGGGTTAAAAACGTGTTTTTTGGTTTCAATGGAGTCCCAGAGTTTGATTTTGGTGAGCTCGTGCCATTTTCTTCTTTTTTGACCGACTTTGGGGAGAAAAAATGAAGCAATGTTTTCGGCATTTTATGGCCTATATTTTTACATTTATAAACCTGCTAAACAAATGAATGGCTAAATCACAGCAATTACCAAGTTTGGGTGATGAAAACTTTCATATATTTTCCATTGTATGTGAAATAAAAACAGAGTCCTGTGGAGGTTTACTAAAAAGTTATTGTTGATAAGGCAATAAAAATTTTAATTATTTAAATCCTGATATTTCACAGCACCAAAAATGTGATAGAAAAATGGATTACCTCAAGGCTTTAATGGCATTGCTAATTCTGTAATTGCAATTTTGAAATTAGAAAAATGTTAATTACGTCACTGCTTATGTCTGTATGTTACCGTTTTAAGATGTTACCTGACACTTATGCACTGTACTGCTTCAAAATCGAATGCCCGGACAACTGAGAACTAACAAATATAGGACTCCGAAATTATGTGAATATTTAATCTGAAATCGCTTACTAAACTGACGTAGCATTTATAATTATTATTACACAGAGTGACTGATAAACATAAAGCGATAAAACATAAGCAAAGCCCCCATAGTGCATAGCGTTGCTTCTAAGTTCTAGCCAGATACCGGTAATATCGGTTTAGAACCCGTACAGTGGTATGTAGGGTCACTCAACGACTAAAAGTACAGATGTATGACAGTATGAGCTCAACTCACGTGCTGACTTTTTCGCATAAATTTGTTGGATTCAAAAAATCAATAAAACAATATTTACATATGAGCTTATTCATCAGTCTATCCGCCGGGAGCACCATAGCCGTGAAAAATTATCGGTACGGCAGTAAAAGCAGATGCAAACGCATTGCCATATTCCCTGGTACACCTGCTGCAAGATTCCCGCCAGTGGTGCCGATTTCACGGAGTCCAAACCGATTGGCGCGCTTGTCTAGTTGTCGATAACGGCATCCGTGACATACCTTGCGACGGTATCATTGTTTGTTGGTAAAATAAACTATTTGTATGATTACCACAACTATGTTTGTGGTGTGTCTTGTTTAAGTGATGTAACTACCCTAAAATATAAATGGATAATGAGTATTGGAATATAACCAGTTTTGCTTGCCACCACAAATCTTGCTAGGGACTAACTGCTTTTCCTTTAGTTTATTTTAAACTCAGTAAAGTCTTTATTTTGCACATGCTAACTTACTAAAGACCAAATAGCGAATTACCAAGCATTTAACCTTAAACGTCAATATTGTCCAGAATACGTTCATACAATTTATCCACTCTCTCCTATCCCTAATGAAAACAATTTATTGGAAGACCTTTTCAATCGGGTGAAACAAAGTATCACGAGACAAGACATATGAATTAGAGTTTATTCTAGTTTGATACATCAAAAATAGGACAGGAAATAACATCCATCACACATGAGGGACAATTTACAAGACGGGCACAAGAATATTTGTCCTTTGCTAAAGCAGGTAGTCTGAAGTAGAACACAACATTTGTCATAAGTTTTTTGGTTTGGATCGAAATTGTAAAATAATTTTGTAATCTTCTTATCAATCATAATATGTTCAATATATACAACAATTGCATTTCTTTTGATCTGGGACTCTAGAATGATTTAGTTGAAAAATCATGGAGATTCAGATTACCATGAAAAAGTAAAGGCTATCAACAAGTTAACATTTAACAGACTGAGCAAGAAAATTGGAAGCTCCCGAAGTATGTGCACCAAGATGGCGCACAACCTGAACATAGTATATGTACCAGGTTAGGGTTCAGGTTGTGCACCACCTTTGTGCACATACTTCGGGAGCACCGAAAATTCGAAAAAAAACTGACTGAAGAAAATTTGAACTATGTAGACCAGGGTGGTCCAAATCCAGGCCCGCGGGCCACCGCTTCATTATCAGTGTCCCGTGTCACATTTGAAGTGGAATTAAAATATCGCATTTAGTGTTGTTTCGTCATAAAATTACCCAAAAAATCTTCTGACATATTGTTGCATCACTAATGTCACTGAATTGACTAGTGTTATGGCATGCTGAGGCAACTAGCGAAGTTAAACGAGCAAAGTTCTTGACACTATCATGGCCCGTGAACAATGCAAGAGTAATTTTGTGGCCCGCGGAGCTGCCAATCTTGGACCACCCTGATGTAGACAACACCATTAGCAATCAAGCTGCGGTAAGTATGAGTATGAAGCAAATTCTTGGGTGCTCAGGAAGTATTCGTACCAAGATGACGCACAACCTGAACAACCGTAACCTGGTACCCATACTATGTTCAGGCTGTGCGCCATCCTGGTACGAATACTTCAGGAGCACCAATTCTTGAGCACTACATTACACTGACAACAACAAAACAAAAAAGGAAAGAAGATCAATAGGAAACATGTAACAGTATATATGAATAATAAAGTGAGCACACAGTTCACCCATGAGTACTTCTCATAAGTGAAATTGCTAATAGCTATCACCACAACACAAATACATAAAATTTTGTTTTTTGTTTTAGGAAATTTGTTCAACTCAGAAGCAAGGCAGGTTAATTCATCGAGCATGCTAATATAAAAATTTGCGGAAATAAGAAACGATAATGAGAGATGACCTCCCGGTGGTGGGCAGTTTTAATATTTCTTCACGAATAAAAGGATATACAAAAGTTCCTAAGTATGGACTTAGTTGTGTTTTGCCAACCTAGAATAATGGGGGTTACAGTTGTTATGAAACTCTTTTGAAACGATCTCTCCAAACTGGACTTCTCCACTGAAATTTGGGGTTGTCTCCTTCACAAAGAAGCCTTAAGACCAAACTGACACATTTCGCCTCGAATCACTTATTCGAAGCTTACTCTGACTAGGATGCGGCGTTCAAAGTAACGTCAAGAACACTCACTCAGAAGCTAAGCAGATTGACTTAACAAACATGCTTATGATAAAAATTCGCGGAAATTAGAATCAATAATGAGAGATGACCTTAGTGTGGTGTGACCAGTTCTTATCGTTTGTTCTGAATTGCTTTTTACAAGTATCTTTGAGCAAACAGATTGTACAACAACAAAGAGCATGCTCTATTGACTATATAAGAAAAAAAAAAATAGAACAATGGAAAGCAAGAAGATAAATATAGCATGCTGTTACGACTTTATATCCTATTAAAAAAGCTTGATATGTAATAGTTACTGTTATTAAAATTTGATACTTTGTAATTCATACCTGGGTCCGAACCGAAATTTTCTACAATCAGTAATTGGAGTTTATTGTGAATTTGTTGAGACGCCACAATTTTGGTTGACACGTTAGGATACTTTGGGAAGTCTTAATAAAAGCATAGCATTGTTTGAAAATATTATTCTGCTAACAATGTGGGCATATGTAATTTAGAGCTTAACTTTTTGCAATCATAATTCACTTTTAAAAAACAATTCAGCCATAAAAAACATTTCTAAGAAAAGTTTCTTAAAAAAAGGTCATGCTAAGAAATTAATGGTCTCCGAGCCAAGTTCTAGGTGACAACGAAAGTGCCAAGAGTTGCAGAAACTATAAGAAAATATAATGTAGAATTGTGCGTCAGTAAATACCAGACTTAGAAATTAAGAAGTCTGATATCTAAGCGCATTTACCAGCAACCATGTGAATGAGGAGAGATAATGAGACTATAAAGAAGTGGTTCCCTTAATCTTAAATGGCTCGTGGCATCCTTCTGTAGGCTTTTATCACTCATTACCCCCCTGTTTATCAATCCAGTGGTATATAGTGTTATTTTGATTGTTAGAACTCTAGTCCCATTATGTTTCAACAATTCATGCTCAACAGAATGAAAATACGCTGTGGAGAAACCTTATCAAGCAATGAAACTTGGAAGAACAGGGAGTTTTCTTGTAGTAAAAAATTAAATCAGTTTTGCGCTTATGTGACCCCCGGTTGGGAACATCCACTATGAGGAATTATAACATAGAATTATGTGACAGTAAATACTAGTTGGTGTTCATGTCAATAAGAATTGCAAATTGCAGACAACTAGGAATTTTATTCAGTTTGGGAATCTGCAGATGGTTCATCAACTATAGGTGATTGGAAATATACCGGGTTATATTTTGTGGAGTTCTCGAGTCCAGATAACGGGGTTCTTGGAATGATATCGGGGTTATTTTCCTTATCACCGCCTTCAAGTTTCGGGAAAAGAAATGTAGGAGTTGAAGACTTTTCGGCCTCTACGTCAAAGGTTACATTTGCGGCATCTAAAAAAAAGTTTTGAAAATTGTTCAATTTAAAAAAAGTCTGATCAAGCCAGGAAATTTCAAGAGATGGGGGAATCTGAAATTTTCTTATTGCTAAATTGGACAGTCAGAGGTCGGAAAATGTAGGTTTTTAAGAATGTTAAGGGTGTAAAATGGTTCCAAGCTAAAAAAATTGGGTGCTCCCGAAGTATGCGAACCAAGATGGCGGACATCGGAACGTAACATGGGTAACAGGTTAGGGTTAGGCGATAATTTTTTCCCAATTTTCCTTATTTTAGTCCTATTATCAGTTCAAAGACTAGCCAAGAGCCTCCCGTAGTATTTATACCTAAAATTATGGCCTAACCCTAACCTAGTACACATATTACATTCCGATGTCCGCCATCTTGGTTCGCATACTTCGGGAGCCCCAAAATCTGCTATGTATGAAACAGAAAAATCCCCCTCACCCGTGTCTGATTGAAACTTTTTGAAATCTAGAGATTTGTTTATGATTGGACTACGCCAAAAAATGGAGTCTTTACTATAAATACAGTTTTTGTATTCACAAATCACAAATTGAACCTATTCAAGAGCCAAGTACCGGACTGCGATAAAATTTATTATATTCGATATAGTAAATTTTTGAATTTTAGAATAATTTGGAACAAACTAGGGACTATAAGAATAAATTAGGAATTTGGAGACATCAGACAAGAGGATCTAATCGTAGGAAATCTGAAATGGTAACAAACAACAAAGAGAAAACAGTCACCCTTTTAAATATGTGTATTACATGAAGATAAAGGGATTTATATAATTTTCCATATGAATCTGCCTCCAATTTGAATATATTTGATAAAATATTTTTTCAGAATACATTCGGAATAGTGAAATATTCGGTTTCGACCATCCCAGGCCGTGCACCAAATGGATGGGAAGCAAAAATAATATTAAATGTACTAACCATTTATCATTCCTTCTCCTTGATTATAGCACGCTGATCCGACATCTGAACAACTGCAATTCTTTCCGCATTTGCTGTTCCGTTTAACACACCCACACAAAGAATCTGAAATGAAATTATAGATGTATTATTCGCCACGATGTGACAAAACAAGGATTTGACCTGATTTAATAAGTCTACCCTGCAAAATTGACGGTACACCAAAGGAGAGAAAAGTCAATAAGGTTCAATCATGTTGCAAACAACAGCCAACTCCTGAACTCCCTCCCTACTTTACTATGTGAAGTGAAAACAAATCTTTGATACACCTAACCATTCATACACAAAAAGGTACTCCCGTAGTATGGTGACCGTACATTTGAACCCATGTGTATATCCACGGGTTCAATCTATATGCGGGTGCTAAAACCCATGGGTTAGGGTTAGTATGAGTTCAACTATCCGAAAAACAAAAAAAATCCCATAGGTGCAATAGCATACAGGTGCAATTATCATGGGTTCAAATGTACGTGGGTTCAAATGTAATGGAACCCCGTAGTATATGTACCAAGTTAGGGTTAGGTCATGATTGTTAGGTCATGATTTTATTCTTATTTTCCTTTAGTTTATTAGAAGTTCGGGGACTGTCTGTGTTAGCCAAGTGAATATCCCTGCCCATAGGCTTCCGTCCCTTTACACAACTTGATGTAAAGTAGGCGAATAAAATTAGTTACATCTATATTGGTACACACACTTCTTTTGGGCACTCATAAAAATAGTAAATCGTTACTCGTACAAATATGATTTACTTCATGGGATAGCCTAATCACTCTCCCAAAGGAAAACACAAATCATTGATACTACGAAGAACGAACCATACAACCACAAAAACAGCAGATCACTTACTTTTACAACGAAACTTGGATTTGGAGCATTTACATCCAGAAACAACACCGGTTCTTCTCCTTTTTTTCTTGGGAGTTGGTGCGTATTCTGAATCTGTGTCCTCCTCATCCAGTTCAAAGGTTTCATCTTGTTCTTCAAAAATATCTTCAACAGACTTGTCAATAAGCTTGATCGGCATAAAAAATGATTGGTTTTTCCCTGGCGAAGGAGCGGAAGTTGACGAAGCACGTTTCTCCAATAACTTTTTATGTAATATGTTCCGTTCTTGCTTGAGAAGTTTATTTTCTTTTTGATATTTTGAAATTTCAGTTTGGCTGTTATCGGGAGTTTCGCGGAAACTATTTGACTTCGAAAATGTGCATTCTGCGAGCAAATCTGAGACCTGAACCGCATGGCTTTGTTGCAATAAAGTTTTATCCATCTCATGTCTGTTGATAGTTTGTCGTAGTTGATTTTGAAGATCTCTCACTATTTCTTCTGCGGCCTCACGTTCCCGTTTCATATTTGCGGCCTCGTCTTTCTGTAGAGAGTTCTCAATTTTGGCATCCACTGCTAACTTCATTAAATATTTGATAGCATATTTAGCATCAACAAGAGTTCCAATATTTGCCCATTTTGTGTTCGAGTTTAAATGCTCTTTCGCTTCTGATAATTTATTCTGTAAACTCTGAATATGAGCACTTTTTAATTCTATTTCTTGCCGAATCTCGAGCTTTCTGTTTGAGCCTCGTATATCAGTTTCAGCATCGAATGTTCGTCTCCGCTTCTTCGGCGAATCTGTACACTCTTTCAACTCTTTTGCCAATGCAGTACGATCGTTAATAAGCACTTTTTCATGATGTTCAACCTCTCTTATGCTGGTACGAACTTCAATTTCCTCATCCAACCACACTCTTATTTTTGGTCCTATGGTTTCCATGGTCCGCTTTTCTGAAGCTTTACGTTTTGAGGCAGCAGCCTCCCTTCTGCTCAAAGCTTCTTTAAGGCGTTTGTTGGCCGCGGCTGCTTCTTCCGTTTTTCTTCTTAAGATTGCCTTCTGTTTATCGTACGTTCTTTCCAGTTTCACGTATTCGAAATTACGCTTCCTGTTCTTTTCTTGGAGTTGTTTGACTTCCTTTGTTTTCTCTTTTTTCCACGCGTTAAATTTTTCATTCTCAGCTTTAATTTGTTTCATCAAATTGACTCTGTTACGTTTCATATCTCGAATTTCGGTGTGTAGTCTTTCGATTGAGCGATCACTTTCGTTTTTCATTCGTACCAATTTTTCTTTTTCCCTTTTCTCTTTTTTAAGGGTCTGAATTTCAGCTGTTAACTCATTCAAACGTTGTCTTCGTTTTTCACTCAGCTTACGGCTTTCATTTGTTTTTTGCGCTTGTTGTAGCGCAAGTTCCAAACTTGCTTTTTCCTTCGCTAAAGATTGAAGCTTCGCTTCAAATTCTCCCTTCATTGCACTGATTTGAGCATCGTTTGACGTCAAACGCTTCGCGAGCTCTTCTTTAATCGAAAGTGCTTTTGACAACTCTTGTAACTGCTTTCCTAAATCAGCCTTTTTCATGGCATGTTCGCTTGTCATAGCATGCGTCATATTTTGAGGATCTACACTTGTGGTGGCTTCCAACACAGTGTCACCTTGGATGGAACCGTCCTCATTCGGAGCCAGAGTTTCGTCATTTCCATGTAAAGCAGTCTCCATTAATTCTTCTGCCCCCATAGGATGAGTCTTCAGAATCATTTTATGTAGAGATAAAAGTTTCTGGTAACGCTCCTTCATAGATTCATTCTCTTCATTTATCACATACATGTCAGGAAACTCATCAAGTAATCCGCGTGCAGATTTAGTAATTTCCGAAAATTGCTCTCTCATTTTATCATAACACATCTCGGTCACGATGGCTTTCTCACACATTTCACTGTAATTTTCTACGCTCTGTTGTAATTGTTCAGTAAGTTTGTCATTGTCATTCGACAACTTCTTTATTTTTTGTTGCAAGGCACTGGTACTTTCTGAAGGCGCAATCGACTCTGCTCCTAAAGGTTGATACTCTAATCCACGTTCCAAAAGCTGTAATTTTAGGTTTTGTATCTGCTTTTTCAACGACGCAATTAAAGCAGCCTGTGGATCCCGATTCACAACAGGACGATTTTTAATTTTACGAACACGATCTGCATATCGCAAAGTATTTATCGTCTCTTCATGATTTGAATCTGCAGGGCTCACACAAGCGATCATTAGAGTATGACTGTTGCCTCCCAACGAACCTTGTAGAATCCTAGTCAATTTTGAGTCTCTATATTTTATATGCCCAGAACGTAGGTTTTCATCCGCCAAAGCACTGATGACGTTTCCTAACGCAAGTAGACCTTCGTTAATTCTGATGCCTTCTTGTAAGCGTTCTCCTTCTGCTTTTGTTCTTTTCGCTCGCTCGGATCCAGCGAGATCAACGAGATGGAACTTACAGGACACTTTATCATTTTCATCCTCTCTATTGACACTTTCAAGAAGAATGGTAAAAATTGCATGCGAACGAGATGACACTAAATTCATTGCAGTCGCGGCTGTCGTACGATGCGAATTCCCGCAATCCATTGCAGCAAATGTCTCTTTTACGTTCGCCACAACGAGTTCAGTGAGTCCGCTAATGTGTGTACCGCCATCATCTGCGTCGCGAATTACAATTTGTTGCCGATCTGTCCGAGAACATAGCAAATCGTTCAAACTTTTCATGTATAGTTCAAGATAGGAAACTTTTACAGTGAAATTATGATTTGGACGATCATTAATTCCGTCAAAAATGTCATTAATAACTCTAGGTATAATTCCTGTAGTTACATCATCAATTGAAGCAGTTGCGGAATGTGCAGATCCCATAGAATATGTTTTTCCACTGCCTGTTTGTCCATATGCTAAAACAGTTGCATGAAATCCTTTGAAAAATCCTTCTGTAAGGGGCTTTACAGCGATATCATAAACATCAGCTTGGCTCACGTCCGCCGAAAATACATTATCAAAGGTAAAGGATTTGCTACCGTTTACCATCACACGATTTTCTTCCATGAAGAAGTCCAAGCAAGTTTGGCAACCCTCATCAACTTCCTTTGGGATCAAAGGTCGTCCCCGAACGACTGCCCGTACCGGGATAACATCTGGAGGTGGCTCTGACATTATATTTTCCAATCAGTTCAAACTAAGGAATATAAACTAAAGAATATAAACTAAGCATGAAATATATAAGATTGATTATTCATTAATATGATAAGAGGCGAAGAAAAAGCAATCATCAGCATGAAAACAAAACAAGAAGACCTAAGGTTGCATCAACATCTACTGTACCTCACGACAACAGGATTTATCAAATTTAAACAAATGATCCTGTGAAAGAAATTAATATCAAAGAATGGAAAAAACTCTTAATTACACCCTTGGTAACCAATAAATTCCTATACTCTATTGTCCTAATTTACTTCAATTATACTAACTTACTGTTACAGTACCGGTGAGCGGTAACTCCAGGTACTTATTACAACAACTGTACAATCTGGACTATAAATTGGCAATAATTGGATCTAATTTGGAGAATGAAGTGGTCTGGCCCACCTCATGCAGTCATGCACCCAAATCTGTTAACCTTGGTATGGTACCGGTACTGTGGTAATGGCAATTTGATATTAAACCCAAATATAATCAGCTTGGCAATATATTATGATAGGAGTCTGGAAGATTTTCTTCCAGTCTTTACTGTTCACTCATGATTAGAAAATTGATCAATTTGGCAACCATTACGAAATTATTAATACTGTAATATGGTGTGTAATTTTTTATTAGCTTTCCTGATTTTCTAATCACTTTTTATCAATCATTTTATTGCCGTATTGCCTGGTATGCTGATTATGGATTTAAAATGAACTTAAACCTAGTTATCCTATATTTGTGATTTTGAAGCGGGACGTCTCATTGAGAACCTACATTTTAGTACGGCACACTATACATATCGAGAGACTTTGTCCCGTTTCAGAGAATCCTATTTTAAATAGGAATCGGAGAAGCCCCTCCTTCGAGAGACGTCTGGCAGCTGATGTCCCTCAATATCAGTAAAAAAACTAAAAAACGAAGTTGCGCATTAAACTAAAAATAAGCGCAAGCTAAGACCATCACCATTGGATTCCTCAAGAAAAAATATTCAAATCCACCGAAGGAAATAAAATTTACCGAAGCGTTTGAGAGAAATAGCAAAAAAACGATCTGCGGCATGTGACGTCACTGAATTTCAATCGACAAACGCAGGCACGCATCGGCCATTCCTCGATGCAAACCTTGGCTTGGCGTATTTCTCTCATTTTCAATGTACATGGGATGGCGTGTTAACGATATTAAATGGGTCAGAGATAATAAAAATTACATTTTGATATTTATGCTCTTTCGTACACCTGCAATCGATAAACAGTAAAATTAATAATGCCACGATGCAGCATTAAATGAATTAGTTTATAAAGCAGTAATTGAATCTAATGCCACAATGAGACATTCATATGCCGCGAAATGTGCAACTTGCGTAATTTATACAAGAATAGGCCGGCAAACACAAGAATAAAATTAGCAAAATAATTTGATATCATGCCGCATCGATGTATTCATATGCTGCAAATGTTCAATTTGCGAAATTTATATTAGTATAAAAACAAAAAACAAGATTCAAATTAATTATTATAATATCGCATCGATACATTCATATGCCGCAAATATTTAACTTCTAAATTTATGGTATACAAGAATAATCTAATTCAATGGCACATTGAGGCAATCATATGAAACAAATGATAATTTGCATACAGATCTGTGAAAAACAAGAATCAAATTAATATAATGCCGCATCGATGCATTCGCATGCCGCAAATGATTAACTTGCGTAATCGGTGAAAAACAAGAATTAAATTGACAAAATAATTTAATCCAACGACGCATCGAGGCTTTTATTTTACTATGGATTGTTGGCACTCAAATTTAAATAAATTCTCGAAGGTAAATGATATCGTAATCCATTGTGCATTCTGGAAGTTTCAGTTCTAAATAACCGAAGATGCTATGTTAAACTGTTGTAATTACAGGTATAGACGAACATACAAAGTTTCATTATCGATATTAATTTAACTATTGAAAAAAAACTTCAATATCGTGCATCGTTCTGACTACGTTATACGACAATTCAAAAGATGTCAGGGATTCACAAAAACTTGAAAGAAAAAAATCAGTTCGACTCATATTAATCGAAACGCATAATTCTGTAATCCTTTGATCTTATTTAAAAGTATTTATTTTATTTACAGACTTTTGCATTTACGCGCCATTATTTTAATAATGATCACTACCAACATTGAACTGAATAAAATGGTTCTGAAATACATCGTATATGTAATCATATAGGGCAGAATACATCGGTGAAAAACGAAAATCAAATAGGCAAAATTTGAGAGCCGTGCAGATTTGTGCGTGACTTTCTGTGACGTATACCCAGCCAGACATCTGACGTTTTCATGCATATGAGCTTCACTTCGACTCGACGGCCCTCATTTCAGAGATGCGCATGTATCTTTGTGTTCCAGAATACAGCCACAAATCCCTGAATCCGTGATCGGGATAGTGTGCCGTACTGCATTTAAAACCACCCCGGCTGTCTTCAAGGATAATATAGTCATTGATAGTTCATGCGCTGTCTGTCTGATATCAGTTTCAGTTCGAAAAATATAAAGGACTTTAGATTAACTTCAATCACTCTTTTGGCGTGAACAGCTTACACTTAACAAATTGTAGAAATTATTCGCTAATAAGATTCCGCAACAGAAAACAACGAAACAAAAAAATCACGCATTCCCCTTCAGTTAGTAGTGTACCGATACTCAACACAGCAACAACAGTACCGTAACGAGTACCTATTATACCGGTACTGGCTGAACGCCAAAGCGGGACATTTGGCCACCATGACATGACTAGATGTTGAAAAGTGGGACTGTCCCGCCTAAAACGGGACAAATGGTAAGCCTAGCCTTAACTTATATTGAACAAGGTGACCAAGAACTCGCGCGCTACAGTCCAGCAGTCAGACAGTGAAACTCACAATCCGTTACGGTATTGCGTTATGACTGTCAAGACTGTACCGGTACGATGCAAATGTCTGCATATCCAGGTATCACAGGTACCGGTACCGATATCAGCTTATCCTGCTATGATTAATGTCAGAATGTACACGGCCCATAATTTACGGTAATAGCCTATAGATAGATAAAAATAATCCTCCTCTTGGAGGAAATTAGGTATGAACTCCACAGCCAAACTAATCAGAAAAGCGATATCTTGATAAGCAAACGCAATCCAAAACAAGCAACAAGAAATAGCAGCAGCCCGCGCTGGTTTTGAACGTGTTCAGCCATGCGTAACTCGGGATAAATTGAAGGCGTCGATCGAATGGGTAAATTTATATCTTTTGGCTAAAATAAATGGAATTTGGCGAGATAGTGTTATTCAAAAAAAAAAATTAAAAAAAAAATGTTTTGTTAGAACAAATTTTTCTCGAATGAACTTTCGCGTATGAGTATTTCCACGGCAGTGGCTGAACTACTTTTGTGTTGTCGTAAAATCAAATATAGTTTACTCAATTTGTCAGGTTAGAAAACATAATATTCGTATTTTTTTTAAATATAAATACATGTAATAACAATGATAAAAAACCGTTTTGAGGAATTACTATGCGAAACAAGGCAACCTTTTATGAACATGAAAGTCATATACCAACCAATGGAACGATAACGATCGTGTAACAGAACGTGAAGCTCGGGCCGACTATTGTTCATCAGAATAATTTCACCCTTATCTTCATTATAAAATAAAACTTTTTCGTAGATTTCATGACATTTTGATTTTTTTAATACCTCATTTTCTTTCTCACAAATTATTATTAATAATAAATTTGTTTGATACCATAACATAGCGTCGAATTAACAACAAATTATAGTGTTAAACTATTTAAAAATGTGCACAAGTTAAAATGTCATTTTTTTTATATTTTTCATAGATTTATCTGCCAGAAATTTTTTTCCCAAATCAGTACTATGTGTCAGATTTAGGCACACACGTTTATTGTAAAACGGTGACTGTAAATAAAATGAAACAATCAATAAACAATCACAAAATGAGGACGGAATGAAATGCATAACCAGAAAGTTAACAAAAAATAAACTGACACATGATAACGCTCCAAAAGCCTAAATCGACAAGAAACTGACAGGAAACGTGTACGCTTACGTTATCGGAATAAAAATAGTAAGTATCTAAATTCAGAAAGCAGTTAATAAGAATGGAATATAAAAAATACATGAACAATTAAAGCAATAAATGACGACGATGGTCATATGGGCCCCCCGTAACGATACCCTCACCACAGTTCTACCTAACGATACCAAATGCCACCAACACGCAAAATCAGTAAAGCAGATAATGCGAAACCACACCACTAACACCATAACAAGAACGACTTACGACGCGTAAAGTCGAGATGCAAGAGCCACACGTGACAGGTGCAGTAAAGCCCGCGAAATTCACGTCAAAACAAAAAAGCAATTATGGATAACAATTAGCGAATGTTCATAACATCGAACACGGCTAATAAAGTACTTTGCAGCTCTAGTTGGGGAACGGACATAGATTTCATCGGAGAAACAATTGATTTGGCCATCAAAAAACTATAATTCACACACTGACATTTCTTGGAACGCAAGTGAGCCACTGCAACGTAAGCTTGTTCAGATGCGTCGCGAAAATGCATCTCATAAATAGCGTCGGTTTTCGAGATTCCTACATATTGTCTAGTCTAGGCACATGGAAATTAGTCAATCGTTTTAATGATTCGGTCTATTCTACCCAACACTTTAGAAATGAGCAAACAATCTAAATCAAAGTCAGGATTACGACGATCCTCCGTGTTAAATTTCGACAATACTGTTTTGGAATTTGAAAGCCATTTTATCAATCGAAAACCCCTGCTTGCTAATATATATAGGATAGGATAAGATTTACATATTTATCCCGGGGGAGAGGAAAGCCGATAAGACGGCTTATCCATATGGCGAACCACGGCCTCTCGTCCGGTTACCATTCCAAGTCGGGTATGGGATTAGTTTTACTGTATTATTTGTTTTCGGAAGCATGGACTTGGTGGTAGAGGAAGCCGTAACCGACCAGCGGTTACGTGAACCACCCAACGACGGCGAGGAGTCCAGCAATCCTCTCTCACATAACCATCCCTGCATGGGATTCGAACCTGCGAACTCACGCAGAATAATTAGAGGTGCGGTGGCGAGCGTATTCCTAACGCTTAGCCCGTTGAGCCACACCGCATATATTAGAAAATTCTTGAGCGTCAGAAAAAGCGGAGTCATCATTACATTTTGATGAAAGCAAATCGGCTGCGTGACAATTCTTGAAAACAATTTCTACTGCTTCCATTGAAAATTCCCCGGTGTTTTCAAGCGCGGTTTTTGCAACGTGTGGCGAGTCGACCGCACCAAATATTCTCACGAGAAATTGATACACATCAGCGCAGGGTTGTCCAAAACGAATCGAATATCAAAGTATTCGTATACCTTTTCGGCTGATTTTCGAATCATTCCGAATAGTAGCCACTTTTCGCCGTAAACACGGTGTTTCGTTTTACCGGAATCTTCATACGACTTTTTACGCTTTCTCACGTATTGTAATGACGATGAAATAGAATCGGCACCTTGATTGTTTATATTCTGCGCGACCGTGCGTCGCATAGTGTTGCAACACATTTGCGTGAGTGAACATTGCCGACATTCGTTTACGAGGCTTTTACTTTACAGATTCATTTCTATTACGTCGAAATATTGACAAATACTTATAGCCGTAATTGTTACGATATCCAATGAATAGTTGGAAGTCGAAAAAACAAGTCGATTTATTAGGAAAATTACTTTTACCCGCTTTGTGGCAAATAATTTTGATAGCGATAGTTAAAAGTATCCATCCTTTAATCAAGATGATTTTTTGTTGCGCAAAATAATCCAATCCATGGCCGATACCGGCATTTAAAATGTCATGCCGTATTAATTTAATTCTGTTCAACGTAACTCGTGGTTGTATCGACAATCTGTGGACATAAAATAGGTGGTAAACTGACCGATATTATTAATTATTGATTCCTATTTTCATATTTAAAAAAAATAATGAAAGTATTAATACCAAATACCACGGGCATTTGTGGACATAAAATGTGTGGGGAACTGCCCAATTATAATTGATTTTGGATTCGTATTTACAAAATAATAAAACTATTATAACTCTACCGATATTATTAATTATTGATTCCTATTTTCATATTTAACCGCTTGAACCCGGCAAGCCGGTTTACCGGCTTGTTTGAGTACGCTCTGTGCCCCGGCAAGCCGGTTTACCGGCTTGTTTTTCGTGTCGGAAGGAATCAACTTTATGATCTCGTATCTCAAGAACCACAATGAGTATTTGAATAAATTTTAGATTGCATGAAAGCTTGTTATTGGGACTAATTATATTGTAAATATCGGTGCTCTAATATACGATGTTTCAGTAAAATTGGCAATTTGAAAGTGCGTATGAAATTATTGTATGATAACAAATATTTAATATAAAGAATTTCGACTTCTTGCCTAAATAGCCACATATTCAATCGGCAATATATGTGGAGAATTTGAATAGCTTTTTATATACGTATCCAAAACGATTTTACGATGAGCCATTCAAATTTTATGGCCAAATATATTAGATTATCTGTAGATTTAACAGCGACGCTGCGTCAAAATGGTGTTCTCATTGAAGAGAGGCTACGTCTCGTCACGCACAACTTTACGTATATTACGCAAATGCAACTAAACGTGACGATATCCGCAATGACGTTACGTCGAGATGTTATTATTTAAATGTCCGCAGGAAGTAATTAATTAACCCGATGCTACGCATTCAAAATTCGCACTACGCTTTGACTTTGACTGCCCGCTCAAGCCCCATTAAGTTGTGGTTACGTATACGCCATGAAGACCATGAAAAATGTATGTACATAAAAGACTGCTTGCTAAAAAATTTAAATTGAATATTGCACTTTGTTGTGCCCGGAACAATGAAGAACATGAAAATATTATGCAGATAAAAGACACATTCTAAATCCAATATTGCACTTTGTTGTGCCAGGTATACCCATGGTTGTTAATTTCGTTACCTATACATAGGTACTCATTACAGTATTTGTACTTATATACTGTCTCGCATCGTTTCAGCAACGCTTTGTCTTTAGCAGCTGGATTGGTTTTTTGGCAATAATGTGAATTTTGCTGCATACGACGCATCTATTATTAGAACTGGCGTTTTGCGGTAGGGTATCTAGTTCTGGCGACGCATATGATCTTGTTGGAATAAGAGTTGCTCTTTCTGCATTATTAGTTCTCTCAGATATTGATCCATCCACTTGCTTCGCCTAACATTCGTACAATCAGATATTTTGATCTGCAGAGCAGGCAAGTACTTATTTTGGTTGATATCTGAACAAATACTGATAGGCGAATAAAACATTTTCCACGTGAAATTTTTTATGACGATATTAACTTCCCTTCACTTCGCTATTACTGCACGCATTACTCGACGTCGGTACTTCAATCCATACAGGGTTAATATCATATCGAAACTCGGCGATCGATGTCCCGCTGAGAACGTCGTCGTGAAAGTTATCTTGCGCATTTTGCCACGCAATACGTTTCGAACGTACTTATCAACATCTTCATGACGGTAGTCACGTGATCGGCTTTTGCGTAGCTGCGTAATCAGTGCGTCATGGCCGCTTATCGAAGTTGTTCACCCGACACAATGATACACAATTAAATATTTAAATATAAAATTGGTTATATGGCAGCCACAATAGTAATTCGAATATCAACAAAACGCTTATAAAAAACTCTTTATGAACATCAAATATTGGCAGTATATTTTGTACCAAAGTAACAAAATTTCAAGCCAAAACTCACATACATGCAGAAAAATCACTGTTAGATTAGGGTCAATTTTATTAATTTTGACAAAATGTATTTCGAAATGGAAAATACATTCTGAATGCACGATAAAATTTCCTTTCGATTGAAATGTCACACAACGTGCTACCTATAATTGGTAAAAAATTATAAGCGTGCCAAATAGCCCGTATTTATACTTATTTTATTGTTCTACCAATACGGCGCCGCGAACCTTCAGGGTGAGCGAGTAACTTCGCTCTGAGCCGTCAGAGTTCAAAGAGTTAAAAAAATAATGAAAGTATTAATACCAAATACCACGGGCATTTGTGGACATAAAATGTGTGGGGAACTGCCCAATTATAATTGATTTCGGATTCGTATTTACAAAATAATAAAACTATTATAACTCTAAAATACAAAGGCGGTTTGTGGACTTAGAATGTGTGGTAAACTGCCCGATTTACCAACATTCGAGTTAAATTAATAGAATTAAATGAACACGGTAAATAGTGGTATCGGTCATGGTTTCGAATATTTTGCGCAGCACAACATCATCCTAGTAAAAAGTCTATAACTTTTAAATACAAACCAATGGCAATCATTATCCAAATTATTTCCCAAAAAGCGGGATAAAGTATCAATTATTCTTCCGACTTGTGACATTATCTGTGAGTCCAAAAATAAGAAGCAAAAACTAATTATATTTCGGCACAATATCACGGCAATCTGTGAACAGAGATTATGTGGTAAACTACCCGATTATAATTAGTTTTTGATTCCTATTTTCGTATTTATAAAAGTATCATTACTCAAACATACAACGGCGATCTGCGGACTTAAAATGTGTGGTAAAGTTACCGAATATAATCAATTTTTGATTCGTATTTTTGTACTCACGAAAAAATTTTCACAAGTCGGAAAAATAACTCATACTTTATCCCGCTTTTTGGCAAATAATTTGGATAATTGTTGGTATTTGAACATGTGGGCGTTTTACTAAGACGATTTTGCAATAATCTTCAAACATGAAATGCCTGGTAATATATATAGCTAGGTTGTAGATAGCAGTTATTCCATTGTTTATTATATGGAAACTCCTTCATGCACTCCTGGATAGGCTTCTATTACTTGATTTTATTTTCGAAGTATTCGAAATTTCATATTCGAAAATAATAATTTCGAATGTATTCAAAATAGTGAACTATTCGGTATTGACCATCCCTGTCATCAGGCGATTTTCTTGCAAGACTGATCTAACTGAATCCGTGTCCGACTGTGGTAGACGCACCATGCGATACATGGCTTCAATATCAGCATTCAATCGGTCTTTTTCTGAAGCGCAATAAAACTCCAATCAAATTCTTAATGAGATCAGGTGCGGAATATATCTGATTATCCAGCGTTTCCCAACCTTTTTTGGTCGCGGACTATTTTCTCACCAGCGAAAACCTTTGCGGACTCAAGGTGCGTTTAGTGCAACCGTACTCTGTGTGAAGAAGCAATAAAGCCGACTTGTTTAGCGAATAATGGCCTTTTCTGTCGCACAATATCCAATCCATGACAACGGCGAGAATTTAAAATGTCTTTCTATTTTGATTTAATTGTGTTCATGGTAACTTGCGGTTGCGTCGACTTACAATATGAAAGCATTACTTTTTTAAAATGCCACGGCAATTTGCGAACATACTAATGTGAGAATATATTGATCGATTTTTTTTAGTTTTGATACATAATTTTTGCGATCTTGCGAATTTGTTACGTTAAAAAAATCCTACTTACTATCTGCTATAAATTTTCAGAAAGTACAACTTGATTTAGTACTTATTAAATATATATTTAGAGTATATTTGTAAACCAAAAATACATATTTATCGCCTTGTTTTATTATTAATTTAATTGTGATCATTTTAATCTGCGGTTGTGTTGACGAAATAAAAGCAATACTACTCAGAAAATATCATGATAATCCGCGGACACAAAAATGCGTGGTAAAGAGCCCGATTATATTTTGTTTGGTTCCTATTTTTGTGAATTCGACAAATCTGAGCTATTTGTACAACACTTACGACGCTCCAGTACTGTACATACCAAAAATATCAAGAAAAAATGCCCTGGTACGTATATAACAGTAGCACCCGAAATTTTGCGATTTGCAATGTCTAAAAAATCATAAAACAAATGTTATGTTGTTCTCCATTCTATTTTTAGTATTTTGTATTGCGGCTCTTCAATTTAGAAAATTTGGGTTGCCACCATTGGAACCTACCAGACAAAAAAAAATATTTCTCGCTGTTCTAACTCACGAGAAACACCACTCAAGCATCTATCGAAGCGTCTGCAGAGTCTTGTGTTATTGTCGGAAATTCGCAAGTGGGTTGTAAAATCCAATCACACATCCAATTGTTTGATTGAGCGACGCGCAAGTGACCTGTCGCGTCACCTGTTACCAAATTTTCGAATATTAAATTGATATTCTAATAGTTGAATATTCGAATATATGCCCAGCCCCACTCAGTAATCAGTAAATATTGACCCGATTATTGTTATGTGAATAAACTTGCTTTTTATGTTTTATGTAAATTCGAACGTAAATCGTCGCTAGTGAATTTCTGGCTCGTCGCGGACTCATTCAAACGCTCCGCGGACTCATTAGATACCGCGGACTCGGGTTGGGAAATTGATTCCATAATATGTATCCGCGGCGTCAAAAACTATTCGTATCTCGCTAGGTTTATGACATTTTTATTTACCAAGTTAGATCGAAACTGCTTGCGGGTCCGATCGAACGCTGGAATACGCGTGTTTTGGGGGTCTAAAATCATTTCAAGCTACGGAAAATTGCCATCTATGATACAGAAGAATGATTTTATTTTTTACATCTTTAAGGGGGGGGTCGAGCTAACGAAGTCCATCAATGTGGCGTTCTTATGACAATCGGCTCATTATCTCCCCCTACACGTCTTTCAAGTGGGCAAATGGATGGCCCGCACCTATGAGCAACATAACTTCGTTTTCTCGAATGTCAGGAAGTAATATTCCGCGCAACTGATGAAAGGATTTCAAAATCTTTATCACGTCTTTCAGGGTGGGGAATTTTTGGTGCCACATACGAAACGGGATTCAATTTGTCAGGTACAACAAGTTCGACGGCATCTGAGTCATGCGAGACCCCAGTTCTCCCGAGGGTCGTTAACATGAGTTTTTTACGACACCCACGCAAATCCAATTTAGTTTTAAGTTTGGGATGAATGAGAGAGACCTGACTTTCCGAATCAAGCAAAGCAACTGTATAATCGGCGCGTCCATTGGCTCCTATAATCAGTACGGGCAGCATCTGAAATTGAACCCAAGTGGTTACCGACACGGCGACACCGCATTGTTTATACCCTGTCGGTTTGTTGGTCTTGGGTCACTTTCAAACATGCGAATTTCATGAATACATTTATGATGTTTCCCACTGCATATACTACATTTGACATCACATCTACACATAAATGCACGATGGCCCGGTTCAAGACATTTAAAGCAAAGTCTGTAATCTACAACAAAGTTACGTTTTACATAACCGGTCGCACCAAAAAACGACTCGCAGCTTCCTCAAGAATGGCGAGCATTGCAGAATTGACAACGTGATGCGTCCCTATATGACGTATTATCGGATTCCAAGTTTGATAACGTTGAAAATGGAGTGTGAAACCAGCGACGAGCGCTTTTGGGTATCTCATGGTCAGTCGGATCAATTCTATTGATCACATTGCAAGTAACATCTGGAGAAAAAGGATTGGCGATTTCCTCAGTTCTTTCCACAACCATTGCTAAAAGTCAATTAATGTCGGATTCGAGTTTTTGTGAATAAAACCTACAACAAATTTATCCCAACTCGAATTCAGTCCTTGAGTAATCCGGCTTGAAACTCTTCTTACATTCTCGACGCCACTGATGTCAGCCAAATAACACATCTTTTTTAGATTCACCACACAGTCACGCACGTCTGAGTGAAAAATTTAGTAATCTATCGGCCGAGAGAGGCGAAATACGTTTTCCGTTTACAACACGGTCAAGCACCGCCCGTGCGACCAATACCAGCTGCCCGTAGCGGCGTTTTAATTCCCCTAAAACCAGTATGTAATGACTACCGGCGGTACCTAATTTTTCAACACGACGTTTCGCCGAACCCGATAAACACGTGGACAATCTCACCATGCGTTGACCATCATCGTCTAACCGTAAATGTACATTTTCATAAAACAATTCAAAAAAATTAGGCCAATTATCAAACAAACTTATTTAGACCGGCGGCAAATGATGCTGCTCAGCCCACATTTTAGAATTTAACTCAAAGATAAACAAGTTTGCTCAGCTAAAGAAATGTTATCATTTACCGTTCTAGATCCTTCTCGATTTGGTTGGAGATTATCGATCCAGGAGTCCACCGATTGGTCTGGCAACGACATCTGGTTTGCTGGTGAAGGATTTTGGTAATGTCTTGGAGTGTAAGAAATTGTATATTCACGACGTATATTTGAGTGGTAAAAGTCTCTGGTTCGAAGCGGGCACTTTTATTTCGAGTTGATTTTAACACGTCGTGTTCGACAAAGTTATTGAACCTTGGGCTCATAAAGTGAATCTTTGAAAGAAATGGTGTCTCCCGGCGATCGGCGTGTTCTCGTCCACTATATCAGGGCTACTCAACTATTTTCACCAAAGGTCCGTTCAGCAAACCTTAAAATTACTGGGGTCCGGACATTACAGAAAATTTATTTCAATAAATAAACGAAACGTCAAATGATGGCTCTCAAATATAGACACAAATGTCACATATTGGTACCAGTAGGACAAAATGTATGGATGTGTATTTAAATTGTATCAAAATCATCTAAAACTACCAAACGATGCTTATGCTGCCAAAATAAACAAGCAGACGCGGTCCAAATTAAATGGTCGAAAGGTCCGGATTAGTCAGTTGCCGCCCCATTTCACCATCGGGCTGTTTGGCGCCCGCTGGCTGGAGATTATTATTGCTGTCTCTTCCATACTTCCACCTAAATATGAGAGTTCTCTTCGTCAGGCGCCACGCACGGTATTTCATGATCACGGTCGATGCACCAATTTCATCGTTCATTCCACACCTTCAACTTCAGATATCACATTTCGAACGCATTTTTTAACGCAGCTTTTGACTCTGCGTTACGAATTTGAGGTAATGTGTTCGATATAATTCGATTATAAGCAGCCAGTTTAAGCAGCGGTTTGGCTCAACAGGCTAAGCGTTAGGAATACGCTCGCCACCCCACCTCTCATTACTCTGCGTGGTTTCGCAGGTTCGAATCCCATGCAGGGATGGTTATGTGCGAGAGGATTGCTGGACTCCTCGCCGTCGTTGGGTGGTTCACGTAACCGCTGGTCTGTTACGGCTTCCTCCACCACCAAGTCCATGCTTCCGAAAACAAACAATATAACTAATCCCATACCCGACTTGGAATGGTAACCGAACGAGAGGCCGTGGTTCGCCATATGGATAAGCCGTCTTATCGGTTTTTCTCTCACCCGGGATAAATATGTAAAATCCTATCCACAGGATAGCTGCAGGAGCAGCTGCAGGAGCAATAGCAATATTGTAGCTGTTTAATATTTTCATGAAAATAAGTATGTGCAAGTGAAGAGTGTCCCAACTTTCTATCATGAATGACCATAATAGAAAGTTGGGACACTCTTCACTTGCACATACTTATTTTCATGAAAATATTAAACAGCTACAATATTGCTATTGCTCCTGCAGCTGCTGATTGTTGTTGAGCCGGCAGTTAATCTCTCTCCACCTGTTCTACATCTATTGTTGGTGTGTCGGGTTCTGTAGCATGCACAGCAAATTATTTTATTTATTTATTTTTCAAATGGCTGTTTACACTCTGACATCTGCATGCGCATGTTCCCTTTTTGCTTAACGTTGGATTTTTGACATTACACATGCATGATCTTTGTTTCTATATGGGTGGTGTGATACCTTATGAGGGTTGTAGACCGTATAGTTTAGCTCCTGTACCTATTATTGTAATTAGGCGACCAGTGGAGATATATTGGATTCTCCCCTTCATTTTAATTTGTTGTGGTATTCTATGATTTGTTTTGTGTGTATACAAAATTTTATCCTAGGTTGAGGTTCTGCTGTGAAGTTGATGTGAAGGCCAACATACGAATGGTCAGTGTGGTTTGAGAGTTTCTGCATGGTTTGCGAGGAATTCACCCTGTGTCCCAACCATATTTCAACTCTGGTCTTTGAACTAGCGTTTTATATATAGATAACTAATAATCAATATCTACTCGAAATATTAATTAATTCTAAACAAAAGTGTAGGGTAGTGCTGTTTTCAAATATGTAACCCTTGAATATCCTACTCGCAGATTTGTTTTCTGTTTTTCAGGTCGTTCTGTGATGATCAATACAATGGCTAGTTTATTGAATATAAATGGTGTCTACAACAACAAAATTCGCAGGCTGATGTCTCATCCACGATAAACTTGAACCTATTACGCCATAATAATTAAATGAAGAAATGATCCTGTGAAATAACAATACTAATTCCTTTATTCCTAATTCCTTTATCCTTGCAGAAGTCAATATCTAATAATGAAAAAAAAAACCTTATAACCTTAGCAACCAACATATTCCTATACCCTGTCTTTCTACCTTAATTAATTATAATTACTCATACTTATAAAGTTACTGATAGATTTAAATACTTATTGCAATCTGGACTACAATTTGGCAATAATAGGCTCTAGTTTGGGCAATGAAGTGGTCTAGCCCACCTCTTCATGCACCCAATTCTGGCAACTTTGGTTGGGCATTTTGGCATTTGACTCCATCTATAATCAGCTTGACAATATATTTTTTTTATAAAAGTTTATCTTTACTGTTCACTCCCATTTATAAAATTGATCAATTTGGCAGTGGCAATCATGATAAATTTATTAATATGGTGTGGCAAGTAATTTTTATTTTTTATTAACTACCAGTATGTAATTTTTCATGTTCCCTTTACTTAATAACTTCTATATGGTTGTGTGTGTGGGTGCGTGTGAGCGTGTGTGAAATATTTCAATTATTTTAGGTGAGTGAACACGTACCACATCTTCTTGGCAAAACCTTCCATCTTATATACATTCTGTACGTTTTAAACCTTATCTAAGGTTTTGTTCGCTCTCCTGATTTCATAATCAGTTTTTATTTATTTATTTTTAGCATTCATTTTATTGTTTTGCTGATTATGGAGTCGAAATAAACTTATACTTATTATACTTATCCTATCTTCGAGCCGTTTCGATTATCAAATTCCGACTATTGGTCAAACTCAGTCTCTATGTTGACACGCTCATGCCTAATCGTGGTTAAGGATGGCAAGCCCTCAAATATTTCGTCAGCTGCAGAGTTGCCTTCTTCCGCAAACGTCGACGATGAAGCCACAATTATCGATAAAAATTAGTCGGTCAGAACCGGTATGTTAGTCGTTGGTCAGAACACAAAAAACAACAGCGTTCAAAATATAATCAACTGAAAAGAAACTTCTGTCGCCGACACTATGTTACCCAAGTTTCTAAATTTCGGCCATCGCAGATCCTTAATACAATATTTCAAAGTTTTTATCACAAATATTATTTATTTTTTTCGCTCAAAAGTTGATTTTCCGTGAATGTTTGACTAATTTTTTTGGGCTACGTGGTCATTAGAGGAGTCTTGGTTGCGATTTCGCTTCAGCGATTTCACGTAGCACGTTGCGTTGCGTCACCAAGTGTGTGCTGTTTTGCTGCATATACCGGTACTGCAACAAGAAGTGAAACCGGTACCTACCGTATTTGTCGGGCATATTCAGATTCATTTTCAGCAAATATTTCAATGTATAAGTCTAATTTGACTTTATAATCAGCATAATAGACGATAAACTTATTGCTTTAAGGCAAAATATGATTGGAAAGACGTCCTCTGCGTTTTGTTTGTCCGTTTATTGTTGTTTTATGTCAAAGTGACCAAAGTAAAATTGATTGAATCGTAGATCTGTAGATGGTACCGGTAATGTTTCGGTCTGTTAGTTGTTTCTAAGCAGATGCAAATAACACCATTCTGTCTGTTTGTAATTACTATTCAATTCCTGAATTTCCAGATACTTTTGAAATGACTCTTGACAATCTGATGAGCTATTTCAAGTTTTGTAACTTCTGCCTAATGCCAGAATGCAGTAGCCTAATGCTCTTAACTTTTTTTTGTGTCTATTTTTATTTTCACATGGACCTTTTGGCTGGAGTAATTGAAGATAACGATTAAAAGGTTTCAGAATTAGAAAAATGAGCGGTAACTTCTGAAATTAGAGGCGCAGTTCTTACCACTTCATGGCAGCTCCTGCCACGAACGAACCGCGGCAGCTCTTGCCATGGTTTTATAGCGCTATTCAGTTATCAGTATTAACGGTATATTCACAAATTAATGTACCAGATTTCAATTGATCATGCGGAATTATATCTACTTAAACCCTAACTCTAACCCCAAATATATCAAAACTGTTTCCATAAGAAAAAGTTCCAACTTACCCAATATTTGTCACCATAAGAGACAGCCCTGTCTTATTGCTGCTTTGAAAATGTCAAAATCATTGCCCAAGCATGGAATCGAAACATTTGAGACGATTGAAAAAAGATGGCAATGAAAATTAATTGATGGAATAAATAAACTTTATCTTACCTGCCCCATCATCAAAATTGCCGGCTAAATCAATTTTATTTAAACAAACAAGTTGGTATTTTCTGAAACAACTGGTCACTTTACCTGACTTGATGTTTCAGGCAAAAACTTTTGTTCGATATTGTCAACCAATTATATTTATTTTGTTTTCAAATATTTTTTTACAACTTCAATTTTTAAAATTCTTTAGTCCCTAACCTGTTACTGTGCTTACACTTTGCAAAAAGAATGAGCGTGTGTGGCTATTATTATATTTCTTTTGTTTTTACATATTGACTAATAAATACTATAATTTTATTTTCCAATCTTTTTGCCGCACTTGTGCTCTACCAGAGGCTGAAAGCCTGCGGCTGTGTGCAACTACTGAAAAAACAAGATATAAGGACAATATAAATATCATTTTAAATACACAGCAATGGCAAATTTTTCGAAGCAAATATGCGTTTTCTTGTCCTTGTTCTTGGCATTTTCTTTGGCATTGGACCATAACGAGCCTGGATTTTTAAAAAGGCAACACAGTCTCATCAAACCATATACTGGAAGTAGCGCAAGTATACCTAATTGGGATTATCGGGATGCCACTATGATTACAAATAGTTTCGTCAGATTAACGCCAGATCATCAAGGGAAACGAGGAAGTCTTTGGAATAGAATACCGGTGTATTTACGAGACTGGGAGCTTATCATGTCGTTCAAAATTCACGGGGGAGGCAGAACACTGGCTGCTGATGGATTTGCTATTTGGTATACTAAACAACGAATGGAACCTGGTCCTGTGTTTGGGAGTCGCGACCAGTTCAGTGGGCTTGGTGTTTTTCTTGATACTTATAAGAATGGTCCACAAGCTGTGACGTTTCCGTTTATAACTGCTATGGTGAACAATGGAAGTATGAATTATGACCATGCAGGTGACGGTCGTCAAAATTCAATCGGTAGCTGTTTGGCTTCATTTAGGAATAAAGATTTTGAAACCAGCATTTCTATCAGATATGTCAAAAGCAGATTAACAGTTTCTCTTAATGTCGACGATGGTATGGATTGGAGGGAGTGCTTCGATGTAGGGGGAGTTACGTTACCTGTCGGTTATTTTTTTGGTGTCTCTGCTGCCACTGGTGACCTGGCTGATAACCATGACATTGTTGGTGTAAAATTATACGAAATTGATGCCCACAGACCACAAGGCGAAGATGATGGTTGGGGGACTGCGGTACCAAGCGTCAGCTTTTTCAAACCACCGTTAGATAACACTGATGAGTCCGCGGCAGGCGGATTCAGAAACACAGCGATGTCTGGGTTTAAGATATTTTTGATTTTCATCTGTGCATTACTAGGTCTCGGTGTGTGCGTCGTTGTAGGTTTCGTCGTTTTTCAAAAGAGACAAGAACAAAGCAGGAAGAGATTTTATTGATTCTACAAAACAAAGAAGTAAATAAAATAACAAAGACCTATTCCTTTTAAATTTCAGCTATATATACTCTTTGGTCAGGTCTACTTTAGTATTATTTCACCTTTAATCTAATTTATAAACCAGGGGTGTGCAACCTGCAGTCCACAATGAAAAATCGTGCGTCTGGCGGAGAAGTGCCAATTTTGAGTGATGTGTGGCTCGTGAAACGAGTTTAATCTGTTATGTGTGAGTAATTCCAATCTCTTGCGTTGCGAAGCCACCAATTCATTATCTATGCCTATGATGTTACAATGCCCTTACATCTAGCTTGTGCGAAGCAAACAACGCATATTTCAAGATCAATAACTAAAATCTTTGAATCAACTAGAAAGCCTATGTTTACTAAAGATTCTGCCGTAGTTTCAACCAGTTATTTGTATCTAGTTCTCCATCATTTAAAGTTGCACACCCCTGGTATAAATCAGAAAGTAACAGCATCGGCCAAATGCCTAGTAGGATGAGATTATTTCTGATCACTCAAATTTCAATGATAGTGGTGTTGGAATAGTTCTGAAGTAGACCACGCTCAAACTTTTTCACCGCTTAATCATTTGGTGCTTCAGGTCAGCATATTTGGCTCTGAGCTGTTGAATAGCAGGAATGAACAAATGTAATTCAAATTGAATGCTTTAGAAATATCTACATTAAAAATTGCAATAATTTGTATTTATTTCAATCTAAAATTTGTCGTTTTTGCAATAAAGTTAATAAATTGTCTCATATCATAATTGAAAATTTGAATTGAACATAAATTAAATTGAAGTTTTTGCACAACGGATTTCAAAGTTGGTACATATTCAAATTAAATGCTTTAGAAAAATCAAGAATTGTATTAATTTAAATTACTGGTTTTATGTTATCTTTGCACTGAAGTTGATACTGAAATTGGCCATATCATAATTTTGATTCAAAATCCGAAATATACGTATTCAACCATATTTATTCCAATGATTTAAACTACTGTTATGTTAATAAATGTAAAAATTTGCACCAAAATGTATTAAAATTTGGCACATATAAAAGTTTTCAATATTGAATTTAACTGCAAGAGTATTCCAACATACCAAAGTATTTGAATATAAACATCTATAGCAGTGGGTCCTACCCTTTTTTGACTTATGGCCCATTTCCGGACGCTTTTAGCACCTATGGCCCCTCTGTTTATAATTCCAAAGGTTTATAGTGTTGTTTTCGATTGGTGGATTACAAATTTCATTATGTTGAAACAATTCATGCTCAACAAAGGGAAGAATCCCTTTCAAGCAATGAAACTAGGAAGAACGGAAGTTTTCTTGTCAAGGGAAGGTGAAATCAGTTTTGCAGCTAGCAAAAGTATTTTAGGTATAGACTGTTGATGGGCGGTAGATGCTTCCACTCACTTCTTTTCGTTTTTTTTTTATTGGCCTTTGCTACTGCCTTGGTTTCTCACACACTAGGCCCCCTCCAACTGGTCCCTGGTTGTGAACCACTGATCTAAGCATCTGCTGAATAATAGCAAAGTATCAATATTTTGAACACTGTCGTTTCAAATAAATATGATGTAAAGTCCGTAGAATATATTTTGAACGAAATTAACGATTAAAAACTATTGAACGAATATGTCAAGAGATGTTGAACAATTTCATGTATATTTATAAGTGGAATAATCGCAATAAAATTTACACAGATTAAAATTCGACATGAATCATAATTCTGTCGAAAGTAAATCTTCATAAATTAGTTAAATCAAAATTACTGTAATAGGAGAATTTAGTTAGAATGGAAATCCCAATTTAAATCATTGAAAAGGATTTATAAGTCAGATATTTGAATTTTTTCTTATAAAATTTGGTAATTTTTTGTCAATGGAATTATTACACTTAAAAACCTACGTCATAATTCTGATCAAAAATTAATCCATCTAGATTATTTAAAATGAATGAAATAAGAAAATCTACATTACCAAACTGTTCGATAATGAGCAACATGGATTTATGAACACATAGTTTTTGTCTAATTTTTCGAGTTCCCAATCATTATACGACCTGACTTTCGCTGCACCTTAATTTAAAACCTAATTCAGAAATTGTTACACATTTTGGGATGAAGCAATTTTGATTTATTTTTCACTTTTATAAATGCTTCCAATTACATTTTGCAATATCAATATTACTATAATGCCTAATATACTATAATTTATGAATTCTCCTGTAGTATGTGTGCCAGATTAGGCCATAATTTTATTGCGATTTCCCTTTTTTCAGTTCTATCACAAGTTCTGAACTGTCTGTGTTAGCCAAGTGAATATACCCTACCCTAACCTGGTACACATACTACAGGAGCACTTACCCCTATGCCAGACCAGAAATTTGAATGGTTGATAGGTTATGGTTGGGCTATATTGTCGGCTTTCCTTTCTCTGACATATATGCGATATATAACAACACAAACAGCATTACTAGTAGATTCTTCATATTTATTAAAGTAGTTTGCACCATTACCGTGTTTCCCTGAAAATGAGACTTAGCCTGAATTTTTAGGAATAATTTTAGTATAAGCCGCTAAAATAAGACCTAGTTGATAGCGCAAATTTTTTTTGACATTGACATGAATCTAGCAAGATATTCCAGAAGATGATGATAATTTTGAATAATCAATGTTTGGCACTTTTTTTTAAATAAAAATGTGTTATCTATTCTAAATCTAGATAATTGGATATCGGTTTTCAAGATATCTCCCCAAAATGAGCCCTAGTGTTATTTTTCGAAATAAAATTGGAATATGACCACAATTTTTTTTCATCGTATGGAAACATCGTATGTTACAATATTAACATCTCTATTTTCAATTTTATCTGATAACATTATCACGAGATTGGTAGATTAGTTTTATTTTTCATTTATTTTTTCCCAAAGTTGCTTTACGATATTACTTGAGTAGAACATGTTCCATCAATGAGCACAAAGCAACTCAAGTTCAACAATTTGTTGTGATTGATTGATATTATTTCAAGCGATTAAAAAGCTGTGAGAGATTGTTTTTTCTTTCTTTTTGAAGCGATGGATAATTTGATTATTATTTATACCATATACATTATGAGCAAATGTTATATTGTATTACAAATTACTTTAAGTCTACCTGACATGGAATGGCATCTGCTCAATAGACCATGTTACAAATAAATGTTGCAAATAAATCATTATCTTTTCTCTCTTTTGAGCCGGGAAAATGAATCCCCCCCCCCCCCCTGGACTTGTTGATAAAAATTGTTTGGCATCTCTCCATCTTTTTGACTCCGGCATCTGGATCAAGATGAAGAAAATTTTTACCTTTTGAATCCAATTTTCAACTCAACACCCAATTTTGACCATGAAAAATGTGGCCTATGCTCACCTTCATTATTTGTCTGATTAGTTAGACAATCCGCCACACAAAGCTTTTTAGTTACCTTTAGCATATTTGATTCCAATTACCACCAACTCTAAAATATATCTAATTCGTTTCGAGACTTCTGGGAGCTTGAAAACACAACTCATGCTCTCCAATACTAATAAAAAATTGCATTATTTTCTTGAGATGGAAATTCAATTTGTATTCAATTGCCTTCATATCTTGTAAGAATTATATCCATTTGCAGTTCAGAATTCATATTTTTCTCTCTGTTTCGCAGTGTGGCCAAGTTCTCCAAATAAATAGTGTTTATGCTGAAACTGAGTGTGTTGTGAAAATTTGTCAAAGTGCAATTCAGTCTCTCACAGAAGGTGCTAAGAAGAGAATACCAAGGAGCAGAGGGGGGGAGGGGGAGTCGATAATACGGCCTAATCATATGGCGAGCCACGTCGTCTCGTCCGGTGACCAGTCCATGTCGCATATGGGAGTAGTTAGGTTTGACCAGGCAAAGTTAAAGAGAGTATGGCTGATAAAGCAGTACAAGACGATATTTGTTTAGAGTTGAAACCTGGCCGATTAAAGGTACTGTATATGTCGCCAATGTGGTGGATATGCTCTATAGATAAATCCGCATGTTTTCGTGTATCATTGTGATGAAATTAAATTAGCGCCACCTAATGTGGCCAACGTGGCACCATCGCCGAGCACTATGAAATGTTAATGGTCGCGTGGCAAAGCTTGGGATTTATTTGGTTAGCGCGCGTCAAGGTTGCTACATCTTGTAACTTGTTCTTTTTCTTGTTTTAGTATAGTAGTGATCTTTAGGTTAATAAAAGCCTAGAAAACAGTCTAAATGAGTTTTCCTCGAATGGTTTCACTACAATCATTATTTTCAAGCGACTCCCAATGTCAGAAGATGACTCAACACGTCTGATGCCACGTCAGTAAGTCCGTGGTCGGTAAACCTTTTACAAGTGTGCCTCAAAGTTAGATTGTGCCTGGGTATGGAAACTGAAGAAGATAGTTGTGTGTGCAATAACTGTAAGACAAATATTAGACAAAAAATAGCCAAAGTGGGTGTTTTGGCATTTTTCATCTGCCTATCTATTCTATGTATGAATATTTAATATAAATAATGCATAAATTCGGACATTTAAATCCTTTCATATAATAATCTTCAAAACTGGTGTTGCATTGAAAATGTAACATCATGATTGATATATGTGTTAGTAGATCATCTCTAGGGAAAGTATATCCAAATTGATGGGCAATCAGGTTGAATTTAGGGGCAAAGGATGCGCAAAAGGTTTCTTCGCGAAGTTACCAACCGATGAAAACGGCAACTTGGTGGCGCTAGCTTCGCGTGGCAACGGGATTTCAAAGTGGAATTCTTGTCCGTCGATTTTGCAATCACAGTGAAATAGTTTTACCGTATCGTTGGTATACATTTAAAAAAAAAACTATATTATTTTATTTATTCTTTAATTATTGATTAATCCACATTGTGGAAACGTTAAATAAAAATAAAAACTTTACTAACGACGGCGATTATTCTCATACCAGAATCGTTGCGACGCGAAAACGGGAGAAATAGCTTGCTCGGCTACGGTTGATAGTCTGCGCGTTTTGGACGACTATCCGTATATTTCGGCGGATTTTATTACGTCAATGTGACGTCGTAGTAATTTAATTTCTGGATGACGTAGTCAGGTTGGGGTTAGGAATGACATATAAAAATAATGTTGTGCCACGCCCACTAGAAGTTATTGCGGTACGAAAGTACACGAGACCTAAAAGTAGAAACTTTTCTTGCTCATTACGGGAAAACACCGGCGTCCTGACAAGTTGTCAGTTTAGGAAGGAAGTATTTACATATTTATCCCGGGGGAGAGAAAATCCGATAAGACGGCTTAATCATATGGTGAACCACGGCCTCTCGTCTGGTTACCAGTCCAGATCAGGTATGGGGTTAGTTAGCCAGGTATTTGTTTTTGTGAGCATGGACTTGATTTGATGGTGGTGGAAGCCGTATCCAACCGGCGGTTCAGTGAATCACCCTACGGTGGCGAGGTGTCCAGCAATCCTCTTGCACATGATCATTCCCGCATGTGATTCAAACCTGCGAACCCACGAAGGGTAATCAGAGATGCGGTGGCGAGCGTATTCCTGAGGCTTAGCATAATGCGCGACACCGCCGAGCCGTCTGAAGGGCACCGTACGATATTGAAGTCAAAATGAGAGAATTGAGCAAATATTATTATGCAATGTTTTATACTCTTTACACCCCGAACAAGGCTCTATATAGGCATCCACTGCTAGGTAGAGAGCAGTAACACAGTTCAGAAGGAATTTTTCTGGTTCGCACTGCCTACTCTATTCATAACACCCTGGTTAGCGGAGTGAACATGGGGTAGTAAGCGGAGAATTTTAACTTGCTATGCCAAAAGACTCGTGTTCAACCCCTGATCCATTGTGTTAAACTGTGCACCATTGTGCCCAATATAATTAACATAGAGCTATTGCGAGATATCTGAATTGTAATTGCCTGCTGATACATTATCTGACATGCAAAATCTATTATCCTATATCTTGTACACTTCAATTGAATTGTGAAAATCTGGCAGCAACTTTTTGAGACAAAAAACTAAAAAATGCGACTGGTAGTTATAGCACTCCAAGTATTGGTCCAAGAATTGAGCCCTGAGGAGTCGAAAAAATAATATTTGTTTGGGAATCATGAATCACTACTAAAATAATATTGTTTTGACTTCTTTATAGCAAGCTCGGTGGTGTGGCGCATCATGCTATATGTTTGGGTTCCACTACCAAGTCCATGCTTCCTAAAACAAATAACTGGCTAATCCCATACCCGACATGAATTGCTAACCGGACGAGAGGCCGTGGTTCGCCATATGATTAAGCCATCTCAACGGCTTTCCGCTCCGCAGGATAAATATGCTTGTTTTTGTGAGGACGGTATTTATGCCACACAAAAGCTCTGGCGGGCCTATCATAGACTAAACAATTGTGCCCTATTTACAGCATTAAATTCACAATAAAATCTTGTTCGCTATCGTTATTCTCATGCTATTCAGATTTCTGTTAAAATAATTCTTGATTTATTTCAAACTGTGTAAAATGGAAAGAGTTGGATTATTTGATCTCGAATGGGATTTAGAAGAAGAAATAACTGAAGTAAAAGTCGAGTTTACTCCAACAATTATTGAAGAAAATGTATCAGAAATATTGGGTAACAAGAATTCTTGTTATGATGGGAAAAATTATGAAATTGCAAATATTGGAAGCCCCGCACTTGTAAGTTCCTCTCTTAAATCTGTTCCAAGGCCAAAGAGAAAGTACATGAGGATTCCCTGCGAATGTGAAGTTTGTGGATTAATTTTATCTTCAAAACCAAGTTACTGTTCCCATCTGAATACACATTTAGTTGATAAAGCCTACAAATGCCAGTTTTGTCCAAAATCTTTTGCACAAAAGGAAGGTTTGACTATTCATACATTTGTACATACTGGTGTATATGCTTATAAATGTGATTTTTGTGATAAGCAGTTCAGAAGCAACTGGGGGAAAGTGCTACACATTCGAAGCCACACTGGATACAAGCCACACATTTGCCAAATTTGTGGTAGAGCTTACTCTGGATCTGGTGATTTAGGAAAACATCTACGATCACATGCAAATATAAGACCATATAAGTGTGAACAATGCAGCAAAGCATTCTCAAATTCCTCTAAATTAAAAATTCACATGGCTGTGCATTCAAATGAAAAGCCATATAAATGTAAAGATTGTGGAAAATGTTATAAGACCAAGAATAACTTGTATGTACATGGGAAGACTCACACAAGCTCTAAAATATACTCATGCCCAATCTGTCAGAAAACATTTACGAAGCATTTGAACTTCGTAGCACATTTTAAGGTACATTCTGATGAAAGACCATTTCCCTGTGGAATTTGTGCAAAGTCTTTCAAATGTTCAGGAGATCGTCAGAAACATGTGAAGGAAGTACATACTAATAAGCGACCACATAAATGCAAACTTTGTGAAAAATCCTACAAAAGATCTTCGCATTTGAAAGGCCATATTACAAAGCAACATGTAGGAATCAAAAATTTTGAATGTGAGATCTGTCAAAAGAAGTTTTTTGAAAAATACTCGCTCAGTCTGCACATGAGAGCTCATTTAAATGAGAAGCCATATTCATGTCTAAACTGTAATAAATCTTTTGTAGATAAACCACAATTAATGATTCATCAAAGAATTCACACAGGTGAAAAACCATATGAATGCAAAGAATGTGGGAAGAGATTCAGACAAAGTAATCAGTTGAAATCCCATCAAAACAGGCACAAGTTGGAGAAGACAGGCGAAAAGCCATTTATCTGTACAATATGTGGGAAAGCATTCGCTCTAAAACAATATTTAGAATTGCATTTAAAGATCCATACAGATGATAAACCATATTCATGTGAATTATGTGGGAAATTGTTTCGAGATAAAAGTAATTTGAAAACTCATATGAGAGTTCACACTGGAGAAAAACCGTATCAATGTCAAAACTGTGGGAAAAGTTTTTCACAGCAATCGAATATCAAAATACATATTAATAGACGAGTATGCTTCAGGAAAAGAAGAAGAATAGCATAATGCTTGGTAGTTCTCATTTTCTCGCCTTCAGTAGAGTTGATACATTGTTGAAAATTGACTTCATAGCATTGTTCATTACTTAAATTTTAAGTCTGTGCATTTTTCATATTTGGCATGGCATGATAAATTCACAGAAGACTGGGAATAATAATATACTTTAGGCTGAACTCAAAGATGTTCAAATCGTATAATCCACCATTCTGAATACAATCAAAAATGTAATATTGGAAATAATCTAAATTGAATTGGGTTTGACAGAGTGATTTGCAAAAAATAATAAAAAATTTATAGCAATTAAATTTTGGAATGTGAAATTGTTCAAATAAAGGATATTCGATTGATTTTGTTTCTCGGTGTCAGAACTAAAAGAAAATCGTTTCTGTGTCTAAGCTAATTATTTCAAATGCTGAAATAATACTCAAATGAAAATATTGCTAATTCTCGAAATCCATCCCAATCCCTTGGCGTTGTGAATTTTTCACTTGATTATGTTATATTTTGTTAGGTTCGTAATTAACTTAATTAAAAATCTAAAAACAATATGGAGAGAGTTGGAATATTTGATCTTGACTGGAGTTTTGAAGCAGGAATTACTGATGTCAAAGTCGAGTTTACACCAATAATTGTTGAAGAAAATGCTTCAGAAAATATGAATACCATGAGTGCTTGTCTAGATGAAGCTGATTTTGGAATCGGATTTGATGTCAACTCATCCATTTTCAAGGATGTAGAAAGTTTCTCAAAAGCTATCCAGAGGCCAAAAGAAAAGCGTAAAAGAAATCAAAGAGAATGTGATGTTTGTGGGTTTGTTTCAGCTACAAAATCATGCTACTGGTCCCATAAACAAACTCATTTAATTGATAAAGCCTACAAATGCAAGTATTGCACAAAATCATTTGCGAAAAAAGAAAGTCTTATTATGCATACGTTCATACATACTGGAAAATATGCTTATAAATGCGATTTCTGCAATAAACAATTTAGAAGCAACTGGGGTAGAAATCTTCACATTCGAACCCACACTGGATACAAGCCACATGTTTGCCAAATTTGTGGTAGAGCTTACTCGGGATCTGGTGATTTAGGAAAACATTTACGAGCACATGCAAATATAAAACCATATAAATGTGAACATTGCAGCAAAGCATTCTCAAGTAATTACAAATTAAAACTCCACATGACTGTACATTCAAATGAAAGGCCACATGAATGTGAAGAATGTGGGAAAAAGTTTAAGACTAAAGAAAGCTTGCGTGCACATGTGAAGACTCACACAAGTTCAAACATATACTCATGCCCAATCTGTCAAAAATCATTTACGAAGCATTTTAACTTTGTATCTCATTTTAAGGTGCATTCTGATGAGAGACCATTTTCATGTGAGATTTGTGCGAAGTCCTTCAAATGCTCAGGAGATCTCCAGAGACATCTGAAGGTAGTACATACTAATGAGCGACCTTATAAATGCAAACTTTGTGAAAAATCTTACAAAAGAAATACACATCTGAAAAGCCATTTTATGAAAAAACACGTTGGTATTAGAAATTTTGAATGTGAGGTTTGCAAAAAAAAGTTTTTTGAAAATTCCTCGCTGCGTTTGCACATGAGAACTCATTTGAATGAGAAACCATTCTCATGTCTTATCTGTAATAAATCCTTTGTAGATAAGTCACAATTAATGATTCATCAAAGAATTCACACAGGAGAAAAACCATATGAATGCAAAGAATGTGGGAAAAGATTCAGACAAAGTAATCAGTTGAAAGCCCATCAAAACAGGCACAAGTTGGAGAAGACTGGCGAAAAGCCATTTATGTGTGTAATATGTGGGAAATCGTTCGCTTTAAAATATTACTTAGAATTGCATTTGAAGATCCATACAGACGATAGACCATATTCATGTGAATTATGTGGGAAATTATTTCGAGAAAAAAGTAATTTGAAAACTCATATGAGAGTTCACACTGGAGAAAAACCGTATCAATGTAGAAATTGTGGAAAAAGTTTTTCACAGCAATCACATCTCGGAATACATGTTAATAAAGAAGTATGCTATCGCAAAAATGAAGAGTTGAATAATGCTTAGTAGTAGAGCTCGACCGATATATCGGCCAACCGATATATCGGGCCGATATCGCGTGTTTGCCGATATATCATATCGGCCCAATCGGCCGATATATCTGGCCGATATATATCAGCGTTAGTCGCTTTTCCACGTTTTAAAAAATGAGTATTTTTCCCCGGGAAATATCTGCGGCCAAGCATTTTCCTTTTTTACGCTTCTCTCATTTTGCCTTTCAATGAACAGAGAGTTCTCTTCTATATTTCTCTCTTCGTGCGGCACAAAATCCTCGCCTTCGAATATCTTGCGTCCCCACTAGGCTTGCACGTAATCGACAAAAATCAATTCCGTAATTACGGAAAAATTGATTACGTAATGACCCCGTAATTGCGATATTTTTTCACACGTTTAAACCTATCATAAAAACCATTCGAATCCACTTCTTTTCCGAATGGGACATCGAAGTTTGGTTTTCATATTACCGACAGTACTACACGCCAGCGACAGATGTTAAAGACAAATACCAAGGAGTGAATTCAAATTAAATTTATTCTGATTTTTATCTTGTTTAATTGTGTTGGCTTTGATTTTCCTTTATCACGTTCGCAAATTAACCGTCCCAATTTTATGCGATCAATTTTATCATTACCGATAATGGTATACGGATATTTATGAAACGATAGTTGCCTTTTTTAAAATCGAATTTCGTATTGAATAAAAATTTCGGGTTTCTAAGTTATTAATCAACGACAAGCGTATTTTCTCGTTTGATTATACCTGCGCTTGCCTCGCGACGAAGATTTGTAATTGCTCCGTTTTTTTACATTATCCGACTTTGCTACCTAGTTAGCATTTTATAATAATTATTGATGCTGAATTATTGACGATATTCCGATTACCAAGCTCCATTTTATATCAAATCATAACATTATTTGCGATAAATTTAAATCAAATAATAATTATTTAGCCGGCGATAAATTCTTACCCGTAACTTGTTGTAAATTAATGCTAATAAATTCTATTTTGTTTTTTAATGCGCTGTGATTTGTATTAATAAAAGTGATTGAGTCGGGAAAAGAAAGTAGCCTAGCCTCCTCTCCTTTTGAGCGCTTATAGCGGCGGTAAAATTTGTTTCATGTCTGTTTCACGGAGAGAAAGAAAAATACGCCTTCTGGAATTACAATCAACTATCACACATTCTTATTTATCATTATCAGCGCCGAATAAAAAAGATACCTAATCGTGAAGACAAAAAAGTCTGTCGGTGCTAATTGCATTACGGTGATAACGCTTATAATAATATCGTTTTGACCGTGAAACCAACTGCTCAAACGGGGTGGCAACGCGTCATGCCGGCTCAAAACGGCTGTGAATACCGGAACTCTAACTTCTTCTACTTGTTAAACTTTGATTTTTTACAATCGACGGAATTGACTGCTTGGAAGGAGCACGTTTCAAACGCGAAAGCGCTCGACCAATAATTACGACGTAATTTGTAACTTCCCTTCCGTAACTCCAAACAATTCCGTAAATTACGTGCAAGCCTACTCCCACCTACTACTGTATGGATCAAAATGGACTTCTATAAGCTTTTTACTGACTGCCTTTTTTCTCTTGTGCATTAATGTGTGTTCTTATTATTTGCTGCGAAACTTTTATTAATGATGCAAGCACTGTGTAGGACTGCTTTATTTTTCAACATAAACTTTTGATTGACTGAAACTGAATGTTTCTTTCTATTTGTATTTACTGCAGGTTCGAGTTGTAGATATCGGTATGTCAATATCGGTTATCGGTCACTAGTTGGCCGATATATCGTTATCGGTATCGGTGCCAAAAAGTGATATCGGTCGAGCTCTACTTAGTAGGCTTCTCATGTTGCGGACCTACTAATCAGACCTGCTAATTGAATACAGCGAGTACAACCCCTTCCAGGATTAGTTAACTAACTTCTGACGCAAAAAATAGAGAATTTAGAACAATGTTTATCTCTATTATTTTGCATTCCCAAGTTTTATTTCCCTTGTGGAAGAGACCCATTTCAGAATATATATTCGATATTTCATATTCAAATAGAATGTTCCATGCTGAGGAAACCAATTAAACTTAAAATTGCTTTTCTGTAAATGCCAGAATGTCGAATTTAATATTATTTTGTTGTACATCTTGATTGCAGCGCGCACTCAATCACTCTATCTGTTATTAGACAAATGAATTCATGGATCATTTTTACAAATTGCTATTTCTTTTGACTAAAAAGTAGTTTTATTCAACCAATTCCTTCCGAATATTCAATGGGTAAATGCATTTGTTTTTTTATGTGTTTCTAATTTTGGTGATGTTTCAACACCACAAGGATTCTTTAGTGATTTAATTCAACAACAGAGTACACAGTGAAGTCAAACTACCGACAACAGTATCTTTTTTTCGAACTTACCGTGCATGGTCATCTTGTTTGTATGTAATTTTTCAATTATTTATGTTATATTTTATTAGGTTTGTAATAATCTTAAAGACCTAGGATCAATATGGAAAGAGTTGGAATATTTGATCTTGACTGGGATATTGAAGCAGCAATAACTGATGTTAAAGTCGAGTTTACACCAATAATTGTTGAAGAAATTGCTCCAGAAAATATGAATAACACGAGTGTTTGTCCAAATGAAGCCGATTTTAGAATTGGATATGACGGTGACCCCTCCATTTTCAAGGATGTCGAAAGTTGCTCGGAATCTATCCAAGGACCAAAGCAAAAATTTGGAAGAATCTCTACAGAATGTGAAGTTTGTGGATTTGTTTCAGCTACAAAATCATGCTACTGGTCCCATAAACAAACTCATTTAGTTGATAAAGCGTACAAATGCAAGTATTGCACAAAATCGTTTGCAAAAAAGGAAAGTCTTGTCGTGCATACATATATACATACTGGAGAATATGCTTATAAATGCGATTTCTGCAATAAACAATTTAGGAGCAACTGGGGTAGAAAACTTCACATTTGAAGTCACACTGGATACAAGCCACATGTTTGCCAAATTTGTGGTAGAGCTTTCTCTGCATCTAGTGATTTGGGAAAACATTTACGTTTACATGCGAATATAAAGCGATATAAATGTGAAGTATGTAATAAATCATTTTCGAATTTTTATAAAGTCAAACTTCACATGTCTGTGCATTCCAATGAAAGGCCATATGAATGTAAAGAATGTGGAAAACATTATAAAAATAAAGAAAACTTGTTAACTCATTCAAAGGCTCACACAGATTCAAAAATATTCTCATGCACAATCTGTCAGAAGTCGTTCGTAAGGAAAAATCAACTGGTTGCGCACCTAAAAGTACATTCAAATGAAAAACCATTTTCATGTGAAATATGTGGAAAGGATTTTAAACGATCAGGAGATCTTAGGAAACATGTAAATACGCATTTGAATGAGCGACCTCAAAAATGTGATTTATGTGACAAAACGTACAAAAAAACGTCCCATCTGAAAGCACATATTGAAATGTATCATATGGGAATAAGAGATTTTGAATGCAAAGTCTGTGAAAAGAAGTTCTTCACAAGTACTCTACTACGTATACATATGAGAAGTCATTCAAAGGAGAAGCCGTTTTTGTGTCTTGTGTGTAATAAATCATTTACAAGTAAACATAATTTAGAAATCCACCATAGAATTCACACAGGTGAAAAACCATATGAATGTAAAGAATGTGGGAACAAATTTCGTCAGAAAAGCCAATTAAACACTCATATAAACAACCACAAACTGGAGAAGACCGGCGAAAGACCTTTTATTTGTACATGGTGTGGAAATTCATATAAAACAAAGAGCTATCTGAACACGCATTCAAAAATCCATACAGATGAAAAACCATATTCATGTGAAATTTGTGGGAATACCTTTCGTCTTAAAAGTAATTTGGAAATTCATTTAGGAGTTCACACTGGAGAAAAGCCATATAAATGCACAAACTGTGAAAAATGCTTCTCACATTCGAAAACTATGAAAAATCATGTGATAAATCAAGTTTGCATTGAAAAATAGTGTTTTATAGCATCATGTTAGGTTAGGTTTTCTATAAACCATGACCACTCACTCGCACTATTTTTTCATATCACGGCTTTTTGAGTTTTGGGGATTGAATGTTTTGTGCATGAATTTATGAATGCTAGTAATTATAATCATATATGTCAGAAGAGTGTGTTTTTATATGGAAAAGCTTGTTATTTGTTCAAGGTAGGAGGATAGAAAGCTGACAAGACACTGTAACGTCAAACTTTAGGCTCTGGTGTGGCCAGTGGTGGGATTAGGAGTCTCACGGAATTTTATGAGATCAGCGAACCAGTTAGCTCTACTGGTTACTGTTAATGTTCTGTTTGTAACAACCGGTTGAAAAATATGACTTTCGTGATGAAACCGGCTGAAAAAAAATTGAATTCCACCACTGGGTGTGGCTTAACGTTTTAAGCGTTAGGAATATCACCGCACCACTGATTACTCTGTGTAGGTTCGCAGGCTCGAATACAGGGCTGATTATGAGTTCAGTGGTTGGATTCAGCCGGTTCTATTGAACCATCCCACGGAATTTTATGAGATCAGCGAATCAGAATATTTTTCCCCAATTTCATGGCAATATTACCCGATATTATTTCTCGAAGCACCGCGCATTTTGCTAAATAAAATCAAAAGCTATTGGGACCTCCAGAAGTATGTGCACCAAGATGGCGCACAACCTGAACATAGTATGTGTACCAGGTTAGGGCTCAGGTAGTGCACCATCTTGATGCACATACTTCGGGAGCGCCAGCTATTGTGCGATCATTGGTCGAGGAAAATTACATGAATAAATTTCCAACCCAAATTAAATTCATTAGGATTATTATTTTTTGTGTAGGCTTCGATAATAATCTATCATAAAACAAAAAGTGTGCCATACAATATCTTTGCTACTGAATTTTTTGCTTAAAACTTATGGAATTTAGTCAATGCGTACAATTGTGTTCAGATATTCGCTATAGATTTTTGCAATCCGAGCGTTTGATCCTGCGAGACGCAAATTCTAACGTAAATCAGAACTGGTATATATATTTATATTTGCCACCCGCAATGAATTTCCACATGTCAGAGTCGCCCGCGAACTAAAAAAGATGAACATGCCTGGTCTAGTATATGAATATCAAAACCAAAAAAAGAAGAAATTGAAAATATAAAATACACGTTATAAATTGGGCGACCATCGCATCAGTGATCAGCGCTGCAAAACATTGGAATTCCAGAAAAACCCCAATTTTCATACTGCTTCATGCGCCTCGGTGAAGTCATTTATAGAAAGTAAAGTAGTAAAATGGAACCCGCGTTTACTTCATTTACGCGTGAAAGGCTCTGTATTTCGGCGAAACCTCCGTATATTTCGATAGTTTGAATTGTATTGGTTCCAATTTCTCTGTTGACAAAAGTAGCGAAATAAAAAATCGACCGTTTGTCACAACTTTGTTTGTAGTGTGTAGACAGAGTAATAAAATTTCCACGCAAGCTCGAGTACGTGGATACCCTTTATTAGTTTTTTACGTTCTTGTTCCTTGTTATTCGTCCGTACGTTTAGTTTGAGATCGAGAGGCTGTGGCGTTCGAGGAATGCTAGTATGCGCGACGTAGTATCATAATAGAATTTCACTCCTTTTATTCTAAATATAACGTTCAGGTATAAATATCAAGGTTCCATTACATTTGAACCCACGTACATTTGAACCCATGACAATTGCACCTGTATGCTATTGCACCCATGGTTTTTTTTTCGTTTCACGGATAGTTAAACCCATACTAACCCTAACCCATGGGTTTTAGCATCCGCATATAGATTGAACCCGTGGATATGCGCATGGGTTCAAATGCACATGGGTTCAAATGTACGGTCACCAAATATCAATGGAGCTTCGGCTCCTATATGGTATCGTTGATAAACTTATATCCGCGCTCGAGCCTGAGTGGACCGAAATATCTAAATCGGATTTGTCCGCTTAAATTTAGTAATTGAAGTATAATTTAGATTAACTCGCATTTATTTCATTGCTTATCCACGAACCTTTAAGCATTTCCAAAGTGCACAATAAAATCGATATACAACATTTGCCGTAAAATCGTAAGTTATGGTCAGAGAGCTACTGAGACTAATAAAAATCGCAGTGCAGATTTGAGCATAACTATCAGTTGGGGTTACGTGAAGCTAACTACTTTTCCTTACTCTATGCGAGGGATCGGCAACCTACGGCCCGCGGGCCCCATTCGGCCCACGGAGTCATTTAATCCGGCCCGCGACGCTTCACTAGATTATAGTAACAAAACAACTTTTTTGACGATTGTATTCTTTACGTAACAGAATTTATTGTGAGACACATGTGGAATAAATTATATTATAACTTAACGAGTATATAATTCACAATTACTCGTTTAATGAGCCGATAATTTAATTATAATTAGACAAATGGCAACAAAACGACGAAAATGATTCTGAGTGCAAAGGTTTCAATGACGCCGGAAATATTCAAATTTTTTGAGGTGCAATGCAATGAAGAAATAAATTTATATTTTATTCGAGAATTTTATCATAAAAAGTATCATCCGTTCGGTTTTCAACTTCCTAAAAATATGTGCGGGCCGTCAATGACTTGCAACCCTTAATTTTGGCCTTGCCGACCCCTGGTCTAAGTCTTTGTGCAAGTGGATACGTATAACGCAAGATGCTGTAGCAAGAGTAAAGATGACTATTCTATGTAATTCAAGAGACTTGCGACACACTAACACAAATGTATTTCTGTAACGTTTCGTCTGACAGAGGTCCAATTCCACAAAAGCATAGAGCAAGGAAAGGTAGTTAGTTTCGCGCAAACCCTAACTGATAGTTATTGAATCTAAATTGCCGTAAAGCGCAAGTTATGGTCAGAGAACTTCTGAGACTGAAAAATCATGCAGATTTAAGCGTTAGTAAATACTGATCGACGCGAAATCCGTTTATATCGATACAGGCAGGAAATTACCTATAAAGTAGTATGTTCCAAATAATTAAAGCTCTAGGAAAAAATGCTTGAGACACGAATTTTGTATGTGGTAGGTATTACTTTTACGGTATTAGCAATGATATATATTGTGTATAATAGTACTAAAATTATCAATGTTGGCTCCATTGTTGATTACTGGCAGCAGCGAATGAGGCCGACTCTCAGAGGTTCTAGTGCTGCGACTTTTTATTAATATAAGCATGACTCTCATATTTGCTTCGCACAAAAAACACTGAATACACGTTCTCATCTCGAACAAAATTACAATGAAGCGTTCTGTCTATTTCATAACAAAAGTGTGAGAGACTTATTATTAGTTTTTTAACCGGTTGCAGTGCAGATTTGAGCGTTATCAAATATTGATCGACGCGAAACTAAAATTAGTTTATGTCGTCTATGAAGAAGTATATTCCACATAGTGAAAATTCTTGGTAAAAATAGTTGGGACACAAAATTTTTGTGAGATATGTATTACTTTTAAGGTATATATAATGTGTGTAATTGTACTGAATAGTATAACTATATGTATAAGTTTATTTCGACTACATAATCAGCCGTCGCTGTTGGTCATATTCGTCACAATGACGCAAACATTTATAACATAACAATGCATCATCGTAATTGATGCATGGTGACATTGGAATCCCCCTTTTTTACTGGGCGACAACGTAGGGTTTTCATTTTCATCCCGGAAGAGAGGAAAGTCGATGAGACGACCTAATCATATGGCGAACCGCGGCCTCTCGTCCGTCAGTTCATGTCGGGTGAGTGAGAGATTGTTTAGCAAGTTGTTTTTGTTCAGGGTGCGTGGACTTGATGTTGGAGGAAGCTGTAACCAACCAGCGGTTATGTGACAACCCTACGACGGCAAGGAGGCCGGCAATCCTCTCGCACAATATCTCCATGCGGGAGTCGAGCCAGAAAATCCACGCAGAATAACTTGGGGCGAGATGGCAAGCGGATTCCTAACGCTCAGCTCGATGCGCCATACCGTCGAGTGAAAAACGTAATTCCTCGTATTCAGCGATTTTATTGTTTTGATAACTAGCGGTATGCGGGTTCCGCAAATAAACGACATACAAGCAGGGGCGTGCTAAACTTTTCTGCTGCCCGAGGTGAGAGTCTGAAAATGAAGCACCTTATACCTAACGTCAAAAATAATTTGGGAAATAAACAAATTATAGGTGTTATAATATTAAATTAAAGGTAAAGAAAAAGAGAAATGTTTGTATTATTTTTATTAAAATCACCAAACCAGGCAAAAAACTCGCTTCTATACCGTGCTGCCCGGGGCGGCTGCCCCTTTGGCTCCTCTCTGGACACGTCACTGCATACAAGTTTCTTGATTACGCTAATTACTACAAAATAATTGCCATATACCCGCGCGCAGATAATAATAGTTTGTGTGCAATTTTTGTTTTAATGCATCAAAAGTGAAGTACCTCGAAAGCCACAAAATATTTCTAAATTGACTAATCCCAGTTCATTGGCATTTGACTCGAGTTACTTATAATCTTTGAGGGTGGCGCATTTTGGTAAGCGTTCGGAGTACCTCCGATTACCCTGCGTGGGTTCGCAGGTTCAAATCCCGTACGGGGTTAATTATATGCGAGAGGATCTCTTCGCCTCCGTGGGGTGCTTCCCCCACCATCAAGTACATGCATCTGAAAACAAATAACTAATCCCATGCCCAGTATGGAATAGTATCCGGACGAGAGGCTTGGTTCGCCATATGATTAGGACGTCGTGTTATCTTATTTATCAAATGATGTGTAAGAAAGGAATTTTAGATAACGTTTTAGCAACATTATTATCAAGTCCACGCATCTGAAACAAATAACCGGCTAATTGATCCCATATCCCATGCAGAGGATGTTAAAGTATAGATCGCGCCAAGGTCGCCAATGCAAGGGCGATCTAAGAGTAGCGGCCGAATCTTTCAGCTAGTACAATGTCTCAATTTACTTTTTTAACTTGGTATTCAAAAACAACGAAATATAATATGTCATCCACGCAAAGAACTGTTTTGAGCGCACTGTTGCATCGCAACAATGTTGTGACGACAACCATGCACATCGCTTTGCGTTTTGTTGACCGCGCGGAATGTCATCATACTGAAGCAAAATCACCAAAAATAGATGCCTTCTTTGGTAATGTGAATCTTAGTTGCAAAGACAATAAAGTTGTCAACATTGACTGATTCGAGATCTAGAGAGAATGTGGCTTCTTTTCTGCTATCATTGGCGACCGCGAGCAAAGATTTTCGGCACTAACGGTTGTTAAAACTAAGGCTCGCTATCGCCTCGATTGTAGTGACGACTTGCGGATTGCGCTCAGTAAAATAGAGCCGTGTATTGAAAATAAAATGGAAGATAAATTTCCGTTTCACCAATCACACTGAGATAATGAAGTGTTTTCAACAAATCTTTGTCTGTATCTGAGTCAAAGAGTACTAACAATAAAAATATATTTTTGCGATGTTTAGGATTGGGTCGCGAGTATTCATAAATAGATTGGTATCCGGACGAGAAGTCGTGGTTTGCCGTATGATAAAGGGTCGAGAGTCTTCCCGATTTAGCACTGTTTACCCAATTTATTACACTCTGGATGAGGTTCAAGGCATGGAGTCGGAACCCAAGACATATAACCTGCAATGTCAACATCGCATTCAGCTGTATTAGAATCTCAAAAAGATGGATCTTTTTGCACATCCCCCTCCAACGCTCAAAATAGGAAAATTAGTCATTATCCAGTTAAGGTTAGGGTAAGGAATGCAAATTGCGCTGAAAAGTGGATAGTTTGTTATTTAAAAATGTGGTATAGGTGTTTTCGTCAAATCTCACATTTTTGCATTAGTGGCGGAGGCATTGTACAAATGATACAAATAGTTTTTTCACCATTTTTTATTCGGCTTATTTTATCGTTTGTAATGCTGTCGAAAAAAACTACAACTTATTGTCGTCCCGGATTATTTTTCCGGGACGACATTTTTTTATGGCGATTTTACTTGTTTGAAACCTTTGTGTTAAATCAGGCTGTTAACTCAATATAAATTGATGTGATTACACCATATTATCGGCTTTCCTCTCCCCGAGATAAATATGTAAAATTCTATCCTCTGTTATAGATCAGATAATAACGATAATATAGTTTACATATCACAAATATATCTTTGGCGTAACTGGCACTGGAATCGATTTAGTATTTTGATTATAAGGGATGGTTCTTGAGACCCTATTTTACAGTTTTATTTTTAAATAAACGTGTCATAAACCAGACCATCCGTAATATGGGAATCTAGTCCTAGAAGGTAAAACATATTGTTTCTTGTGGAAACCACCGATATTCCTTCTGCTTGTCTTGAATTAGCTTCTTTGTGTTTGGCGAAGGCGAAACCTTCGTATCGGTTACGTATACATTGTATATTCATTGTTTGGTTTGCACTAGATTCGCTCTCTTTCGTCACTTCGCGTCTGTATTATAAATAGTATCGCCAAACAGAATTTAGCAGACGTCAATCTGCGGTTCTCGGTATACAATATACTCGGTATACCGTTGAATCGAGCTGTATTTAAATAAATATTTACTCTAGTCTATGATATCAATTCACAGAACACAGCAAAACTGGTGATGGTAGAAAATGTACTCAGCTTACTGCTGCGAATTTACTTGGTTCCAAATTAGAATTTGGCTACAATGAATGTAATGCAATGTTTCTATTTATAATTCTTTAATGGGAAGAGTCTGTGAATAGGGATTGCAACAATTGGTTTTAAGATTTGTTATAAAAATGGGCTTGGATATCCTTAATATCAGGTAATGATTGATGTAGCGCGAGGCTAACTTACATTCCTTGCTTCATGTGTGTGATCGGTGTGCATATAATGCAAAGGTTCTGTAGCAAGAATAAAGATGATCATTATATTTGATTCAAAAGTCTTGCGGCAAACCAACGCAAATGCATTTTGTAACGTTCCGTCTGGCTGAGATCAGACTTCTACAAACCCACATAGTTTTTCACTATCGTGTTTCGCCTGAATAGTTCAGAGCAATTTTAAGTGTAATAAAGAGTAACTGGCATTCTATTGCTAGACCACGCTCTTTATTCTGTCAAAGGAACGATTTAACAACGAAACACAGTATGAACGTAACGGCCGTTGAATCTGAATTGCCGTAAAAACGCAAGTCGGTTAAACCTCAAATTGCTATTTCAGAATGATCATTCAAGTATATTTTGAGACACGGTAAATGACACGTATATTCGAGCATTGTAAATATAGGAATCGAAATAATAGGAATCGCCGATATAAAATTCCCTGCGTTTGCAGACAAAACTAAAAGTGACATTTTGCAACTTTGAGTTCATTGCCACTTGCCAGAGAGAAATTTATCAGAATTGCCATTGCGATTAATATAAAGTGCTTATATATTTTAATAGCTTTAAATTACTAATTGACAAGGATATAATGGTGAAGTGTGTGAACCGTGAACAGCATCAGCCTTGCTTTGCCGTCTCAACGTGTTTAATAGTGCTAGGAATATCAATGTGGGCTTCGCTCTTGATTACTGACAGAAATAGCAATGAAGACAAAGTTCATACCTTGGAAAAACTAAAGATGCAACTTCAATGTGTGACATGTGATTTGTGCCACAGGAATGGGGGTTCGGATTGCTCACGTAGTAATGATTGGTAAGAGTGTTTTGTATATATATTGCAGAGGAGTCGCCCCCCCCCTCGTTTTGAAATTAAAAAAAATCAATTTTCACATATCATACATAGTGATTTTTTGTAGCTCAAACGCTAATGTGACTTGAACCCAAAATCCAAAACCCGTGTATGAATGCAATTGCTAACTAAACAGATTTGCAATATGTGTGAACAAAGAGCGACGACACGTATTTATGCGAGTGTTTGTTTATTACCTTATGTTCTGCAAAGTTATTACAACAAAAAATATACAAATCATATTTACAGATGAAAAGCGGTCCCAAAGGGCATATTTGCACCTATTGTGCAAATTTACACAAGCTCGAGTAAAAAGTTTGAAAAGTCCATGAGATCACGATTTTCGTTTATTTTTATCGAATCGGAGGAAAGGTTAAAGTTAATAAAATGTAGGACGCAGGTCCATTTTTACGTTCATTCATTGGTTCAGCAGCATATTTACTGCATGATAGAATGACGTTATAAAGTGGAAGTTGAATGGTTCTGCTTTTGGGTTTGCTTATAAAGCTTGAACAAACTTCATCTGGGTGCCTTACAAAAGATTTACGCGGCCTATTATTTGTTTGTGTGGGTATTTCCTAGTTACTAGTGTGTTCATTTGTTCTATAAATAAGTCGTGGATCTGCAACAAAGGGTGAAATTTGACCTGAGAGACAATGAAGTTCCGCATGTTACATCAACGGTATTTCATCAAAAACATCAAAATCTGGTTTTAGTTTGGTTGCGGCAACATCATGTGGGCCAGATTAAATAACCCAACGGGCCGTAGAATGACCTTTTAAATTGGAACTAAAACAGTTCTGCTTGGCTCTATTCGCGATGCTTTCATCATGGTCTTTAAGCAAGTTTATACAAGCTTCGTTCAAACGAAGCGATAGTGCAGTTTCAGCGATATTTACGAGTCAAAACCGCGTATTTTCTGTTCTGCATGTGGTAGTTTCGAAACAAAAAAATGAACGAGTTCCAGATTACGCCACGCTATTTTGCACTTATTAAGAAAAAAAGGGTTTAACGTTCGAATATTCATATATATATATATGTTTTATGCATGCATCATGCATACACTATGTATGCGTTTACAATTTCTGGTATTTTCACTTGAAATAAAAAGCTTTTTATTAGGGTTTAGGGTTTTTTACAAGAAATGTTCCGCATAAAATTTTGCATACTAAATGAGTGATGTCAAGTATGGGGAACCGTGATACAAAGAGGATACTTTATTTTTATAATATTTACTTGATAGATTGTGGGGTGATGTGGTTCAGCTATTACAGTTCCTCATTTAAACAATGATTTATTCGTCAAGCAAAAAATGTTTTTATTTGAAATTCTAAAGCGAGGAGGAACTCCCAACAACAATTCGAGATGATATAAAAACACGATGGCATGTTTTTATAAAGAAAATCGATACGTCGGCAAATTACGTCGTTTTGTTTACACTGGTATTGGATTATGTTTAAAATGGGATTGCAGAATTTCTCGTCGTCGCAGGGTGATTTCCGAACGAACAACTATATAGGAATGCATATTGCCATGGAAATTCAAATTTTCAAATCATTTCCAACCCGAGGCCTATCTGGATAATTAATAATTTGTTATAATGACCCATTACCATTCTCGACCTCGACTGGTATTTGAAAAGGCAACCCGTGCTTGAGTTATCATCTGTATAAACACTAATTATATTTAACAAAGATACAATGGCGCACAAAGGGAGCGAAAAAAATTGTTACGTTTTCATTTTATGATGTGCATAATACATGAAGTAAAAATTTCTGTTTGTAATGAAATCGGTTCTCAATATATACAAACAAGGTTCGTTTTATTTCAATCATTTTTTTTTTAGTTTTTTTATTTCACATAATACGCCTTTATAAGCCCCTTCATCAGTTACACGGAGCACATCGACATTCTTTTGTTTAATTTAATACAGGACGTTCGTTATAAAAAGGGGATAGGAAGGTTTTTGGACAAGGGGCCAACAACTTTGCCCACCTCAACTGGCGGGCCATGTAAGTGTAACGTGAAAAGTTACATTTTATGGACAATATTTACAGTGTCACAAAAGCAAAAGTGGAAAACAATAACCCCATGCCAAAACCACATTTAATCGCAATCTCGACAAATTCCTTGAGCTATTTTTTATATATACATGGCTCTCATGACACAAAAAACTAGAGCTGAATTGTTGGAGTGAGCATATGAAATTGTATTTAACGATAAGCTTGATATTTCGCAGAGCATGCTTCCTCAGGAACCGACCGACAACCATATGTGATCGAGGGAGTTGCACGATAAAGCTCTTATCTCGCATGTTTGTTGATGATATTTCCCAGATGGTATTTTCCGTCGGTTGACGTAATTGTATACGATTAGCTTATCTATCAATTTATTATTGAAAGAAGTGAACCAAACGATATGCTTGATTTATATATATATAAATATTTGGTACATACTGGTGCATAAAACCCCACTATAAATCCGTATAGTTTCAATAGCTTTTGGCATTTAATGGAATTCATAATTTATCATAAAAAATGCACCCTCGATTAATAGTTATTTGACAATTTATAACGTCTATTAGTGAAATGAGTTACTTGTACGTTATTATTTGAGTGAAAGTTATATCCAATTTGATTGGCTGCCACACCCTAGATACGCCACTGCACACGAATTAGCGTCTATCTAAAACAAACAAAAAAGGCAAACAAATTACCAGCTACGGAAAATTATAGGACCTTAAAATAGACGATGTACACATCGTTAAGCAAATATTATTCGTCTCTCTGCAGCCGTTATCGCTCGCTGCGAACTGTTTGAGGGTTGCTATTGACTGATGCGATAAATACAACTTAAAACTTGCCAAAAATTTGTAACTTATTGAGTTTTCTTCAAATTAAAACGCAAACTCGCAAATATTTTCCATCAATATTTCTACAATAACTTCTTTCAATTTTTTACAGCAAAAAACTACGAAGAAAGTGTGCAAATCATGGTTGGCGAATTTCAAAGCTGTTTAAAAAGTCAATTCTACCCGAAAAATGTCAAAATACTCATGAATCAAGAGAGTACGTGGAAAAGGTTTGTTCTATTAAAGTTTTATATTACCGTATTTAAAGGGGCGCTCCAGAAGTGTATGAACCAATATGGAGGCAACTAATTTTGTCTGCCTACTTTACATCATGTTGTGAGAGGGACTGAAGTCTATGGACAGGGAGTATATTCACTTGGCTAACAAAGACAGTCCCCGAACTCGTAATAGAACTAAAATAGGAATGAAATTATGGCCTAACCCTAACCTGGTACACACACTACGGGAGTACTTTTAAAGGACCATACGACGTCTCTGACTATAAGGCGCACTGTTGATGAATTACTTACATTGAGTTTTTATCTATAATGTTCATTGAGGTATATCGTAATCGCTTGATGGCGCCATATAAATCCTTATGGCTTTTTATATTTACGTACTTTATTTTTAATATATCGTTGTTGTTGTTTCTATGTTATTTAGTATTGTATGTTTAAACCCAGTTATTCCTCTTTATTTGCTGCTGTAAATCAGCATATAGGTGTCGCTGACACGATGACTTCATAGTCTTTCGCGACTCCTCGTCTATTGCGGAACATTGTGTGTCTTTGTTTTTGTTTCTTTTTCATTAATTTATTATTATTATTGTTATTTGATGATAATGTTTCATGCATGACAAAATAAAATATCTGAATCTGAATCTATAAGACGCAGCGGTTTTTAAGAAAGTCGGCGGTTTGTTTATGAAATTATAGTAACAGGTACTACGGTAGGCAATAGAGCTATTATTCTCAAACTTTTTAAGGTCCACCCCTCCGTCCGAGTTTGTCAAGTCTCGCGTCGCACCTCCGTCCGAGTTTGTCAAGTCTTGCGCCGCACCTCAAAAATAACTAGCTAACAATATGCTACAAATCACAGATAAAAGTATGTTTTATTCAAAAAACACATTGAAAATTAGTGGATAAAACGTAAAAAAAATGACGCACTACCTGAATAATACTAGGCGCATCGGCTTATAATGTGCACGGTCGATTTTCGAGAACAAATAGGATTTAAAGTGCGTCTTATGGTCATTAAATTTTTTTTTTATCGCTGGTTACTTTCCACAGTGATAGTCTGGGTCTCGATACGCCAGAAAGTGCATAATATTTAGCAGTCAAAGTTCTAGCAAATCTCTGAAATTTGAAGCACGTTATAAGTAGGCAATAATACATTTGCAAGGTGTTGTTAAAAATGTGTTTTCTGAAAAAACTTTCGTGCTAGAATATATTCGTGCTAGATATTTACTGACTATTTTCGGTCGATTAAAAATGGTAAAAAAAAAAATTAATCTTTTATATTTAAATTTTGAATACAAAAAATATGCCAATATTAAAGAAAATTGTAAAAATAAATTTTCTCTTAAACAACAGAATTGCATTTTTGACTTCATTCGTTTATTTTTTAAGGTCGTTTATATTTTCAGAAAATAGACGATGGCATGAAAAGAGAAATGGAAATGCTAAATAATGGTAATTTTATTTAAATTTGTTTGTCCAATATTGGAAGAAATCATAAATTTGCAAAAATTAGTTCCGTATGTTAGCTGAAAAGCTTACAAAGAAGCTTAGCAAGAGCGGCCAGTACTATGCAAAATATATCGCGACTTTACATTTATTTAATATGATATGAATTATAATGTGGGTAACACTTATTTTTAAATTTCTATTCCAATGTCTCCCTCCTCATGAGATAGTTTATGTGTCTGGCTTGCCACATAGCCTTTTAATGTCGAAGAGGAATCTTGAATTTTAGTAAGAACGATCATTTCGGAGCCATTAAAGTATATCACGGAGCCATATGTTCATTCTTACACTAAGAGTAACGTTTGTTGAAAACACGTTATTGGACACGTTTATTGGACACGTTTAGTGGCCATAACGATCGTTTCAAAATTTTATTGTTATTTGTCTCCGTCTCCATTTTTAAAAAATCGCTTTTCTCTTCGAATACTGGACCAATTGCTTTGATATTTTCAGTGGTTAAAGATAAAATTTTTCTCCAGAAGGCTATTACTTTTTTCCCCCCCGCTATGACGTCATCAAAATTATTGCCACTGGGTGGCGCTACGTGTCCATATATTTGAGCATAGCTCTCTTATTCTATTTACAATTTTTTCATAATTTTCCACAGAAATGACAGACGATCAGGCAGAATATTTAGAGAAGTTCTCGGAACAAACAAACATGATGGTTTTACATTGGTTCCCATTGGTCGAAGAAAATCAATGTAAGTTGACTCACTACTTATACACGATACGGTGTTGAATTTTATGGGTCTTTTTTTCTCTTCCCGAAAAGAGCTATTTATAGGAGGGTCGACAATTTTCGGTTGGACATCGTTCACCAAGTTGACATGCAAAATCGTAGCCAGCCCACAATTTTCTATTTCGGCATTGTCTGTCCGATTTAATAACCCCCTAAGTGAAATGGTGGACTGATGCTCTGAGGCACATATTGAACAAGTAAATTTGACTCGGTGGACTTGAAACTACTCATGGGTAGGCGAAATTTGAGAGTAATACTCACCTACGGTAGAGCACTTAAAATTGCCTGTTTCGAAAAGTACTATTCAAGTGTATATTTTCCATCCAATAAAAAATGACATACAAAATTAAAAATAAATTGAGTACACATTTTTAATTTGAGAATATAAGCTGTATGCTGGGACCGAGGCTGGTATCGGGCAGCGAGATTCATAGGATTGGGGAATATGTTTTTCTAGATTATTGTGTTCAAATATAGTTCTTTTCCAGCAAACGCAACCCATTGGACTAGAATAACCAACTACGAACGACATAGATCGACTTTCTCGGTGTCAACGGGACCCAGCGGGTCATATGAGGACGGATTTGCAGTTTTGCAGGAATCTGGTCTTTACCATGTCTACGCAAAAATTACTTTTGTGTGTACGGAGGGAGACAAGAAAGGAAAAAGGTATGTTACTTCGAATATTATTTATTTGACCCGTCTGTTGGCGCATCAAGCTAGGCGTTAGAAAAACCGATAAGTCGGCATACCACTGCCTCTCGTCCTGCCACCAATCCATGTCCGGTATGGGATTAAGTAGTCAGTTGTTTGTATCAAATGCATGTACTCGATGGTAGGGAAGCCGTTAGGGCTCACGTGAACAAGGAGTTCAGCAATCCTTTTGCACATAAATATTCCAAAACGGGATTCGATCCTGCAAATTGGCACAGGGCAATCAAAGATGCTTAGCATGATTTCTCGAACGAGGAGAACGTGCCACGCCACAATAAAAAAGTAATTGGTGTATTTCAGCTCGATTTTTAAACTTGTCGACATTCGTGGTCAATACACAATACATGTCTTGACGCGACAAAATTTGCTATTTTTGCAGGATTTGATTTTTTTTATAAAAAAATGACGCGCTTCGTAAGTATGTGTACCAATATGGAGGTAACTAATTTTGTTCGTCTACTTTACATCAAGTTATGTAAAGAGAGATAAGCCTATGGGCAGGGGGTATATTCACCTGGCTAACACAGACTGTCCATGAACTCGTAATAAAACTAAAATAAAGAAAATCGAAAAAAATGATGTCCTCACCACAACCTGGTACACATACTACAGGAGTACCAAAAATTGATGTAAAATCATAGTATCTTGGAGACCAAACTAGGGAAAGGTTGAATAAATTGATAATTATGTACGATGAACAGTGGGGAATTAAAACGATTTTTATCCCATTGAGTAATGTCATAATAAGTTACCCGTTTTCAAGAGATGGTTTTTTTTTGCAGGGTGCATATGGAAGTAGGAGTCCAAAACTACAAGGACGATTCCAAGTATTACAGTATACTAAGCGAGAACCAGCATCTGAATTGTGCACTAGAGGGCGGGCTAGTCACTTTATACCAGGAAGGTTTATTCCGGCTTGCAAAGTCAAATAGAGTATTTTTGCGATACAAAGTACCAGAAAACGTAGAGCTAGCCTCACACAACGCTTATAGCAAGTCCTATTTTGGGATGCACCGCACTGGAGCAGCGTGACCATTTCGATTTCACGTATGAGGTAAACCATTAAATGGTTTTGCCAGATGTTAGTATTTTTGTTTTAATTTGTCTTTTTAGGGCCTACATATATACGCTGATTTGATCACCATTTTCATATAATGATGTTTTGTATTCCTTAAATGGAACTAACTAATGTCACATGATTGTATGCAATTATTCTTTTAATTACTTAAATATATATTCATATAACCTAGAATAATACCATAATTGATCGAGAACTTAATTTGTCTCAAATTTAATTTACCTTCACGGCTTATGAATGATTGCGTATCGCTTACGTGTAACTAAATTATTTTTCTCATGAAAATTTACTAATTTTGTTGTTTTTGAACACCGCTTTTTTCAAGTTTATGAATATTTGGGTGGTAATTGACTTCGATCGATCGCATCGTTGATAAGAACTTTTTGCTGTGAATTGTATTTTGTTATGTTAATGTTTTCTGGTGAACTAAACAAAACAAACCTTTCCTCTAAAGGGTTTTAATTTTACTTTGTTTCAAATTTACTCTCGAGTTTTATCGAAAACTTTATTTGGTGTTTTTAATTTATATGAGGGAAACACTTTTCCTATCCGCCAGCCTTAACTGTACACGATAAAATTGTATTGTATTATATATATACAATTGTAATCTTTTTTTTAGCAGATTCGGTGCTTCTACCATATTTTGTACACTTTTTTTATCATATTTATAGCCCATTTGGTTTGTGTGTGTGTGAGGGGTTCTGTTTTGTTTTGACCATGCATCTAATGCAATTAATAAACAAAATCAGGTAGAATTTGAGTTGAAATCCGGATAAATAAAGTTCCATGTAGGGGGGGTGGGGGGGTGGGGGGTGGGGGGGGGGGGCTGGGTCGAGTCCCAAAGGGTTCATTAAGAGGATTAGGTTTTCGCCTGTTTGGCGCCAGGTGTTAATTTTTGTATTTCGGGTTTCCAATTTATTTATCAAAGTCGAGCGATTTCTCTCGTGTCAAAATATCTCTTGTTTGATTACACTTGCTCTCAAAGAAAAAGCGGCAAACGTCAAAGATGGTAATCTCACTCGATATATCCAAAATCAGAAGACGGCGATCAGCACCAAACGGCGATGACTCGTTATTGCACAATTTTTTAATTTTCCATCTTTACTAACTAGTTAATATATAATAATTATTGGTGCCGATTTACTGGCAATATTTCGATTACCATGCTCCATTTTACATCAATCAAAATATTTTTTGCCCACGATTTCAGCAAAAATAATGATGTATACCAAAAGCATTGCGTTGAAAGTTAAAAAAATATTTGTGATAAATTTAGATCAAATATTATTTGCCTATAAATTGAAAACTTCTCTAAAACGATTACTCCAGAAACACAAAGTTATATCGCAAAACAAGGTATTTTGTCACATTTATTTTGCACTCCCAAGATATTACATATATTTGGGGTTTCTCACGTTCGTTGACGATAATCAAAAAAAGATTCTAAATTTGGTTAAGACAGTTACCTGCCTGGTACATTTGTGTTCACGTTCAGAATCATGGATAGCGCTAGTTGCCAGAAACCCGATTAACCAAGACCTCCTCCCATTACAAGTCCTGGCTCACTGTGGGGGAATCGAACAGTTAATTACGGTATGTTATCGAATCAAGTGCATCATCTTGGACAACTTGTTTACATTCCCATCCATATCATGTAAGAAATACCACATGGATTTGTCTAAATTCTGAAGCTCCAGAACCCATTATCAGTGAAAAGCTCAGTGGCAAATACACCTTCGAAATTTATTGCCACTGGCCACCATGAACAAAACATTGCAAATCAATCAGTGATTTACTACATAGGATCATATCCAATACCCCCCCCCCTCCCCCCCCCAAAAAAACAGAATTTTGAACCCATTTGGCTCACTTCATTGTTATTGGAGTTGAAGACATATTGTCAAAAGCCCCGGAGTCGAAATTTAAAAATTTTCTCATTGTCATTGCTAAAATTAAACATAACTAAATCAATCAGTAGCAGAATGTAGTAGCTGAGATAGAGAGTGTAGCCAGAAAATTGTTAGAGGTGGGGCTTCATAAATTAGTGATCGCCAAGTTAGACCCTAACAGCTAACGAGTCTGGTCGAAGCCCGGTTTTCAATAGCCTTGAATATTTAATTGTTTCTAGCTATGAAGAATTGCCATGTATGATACACAAACTGCCCCTTTTTACAATTTAGACTCCCAGGAGCGAAGGTCAAAATTTCTGTTAACCGGAAATTCAGGGATGGCCAATTCGAATATCTCCTTATTCGAATATCGGAATTAGCGTTCATAAGAATATCGGACATTTGTGTGACGTCACACATTTTCAACGTCGCTTTCAAGACATTTCCGTTGAATGAAAACATTCTCGATAGAAATTTGCGCGTGATTGTTTTCATCACTTATCAGTGTAACATGTTATTTAAGCCGTAAACGCCTTTACGTTTGGTGTTATTTTCTTTAAAACGAAAATTTTTCACAAATTTGTTCCACGATAACAAATATTTTATTTTTGTACTCGCACGAAATTGTGAATCCGGTGAATACGTTCATCGGCGGCGAGTTTCTAAAAACAACGCAACATTTTGATTGAAAAGCGGCAATTTAAAATACTGAAAATAAAACGTAAATAATATAAGTTTTGCTGGGGCCCGCGAAAATTGAAAAAACGCTTTCTAGGCAGTGAAAATCGTAACATTTCGTGTGCCTTTGGCACACATTATGTTTGGTCGGCGTTTAGGAACATATCGTCACAAATTGATGGCGGGATTTTCCTGATTATCCATTACTTTAAATTGCTGTCGAATATTTTCGCGTTAACATTATACAAGGTTTAAAACGCGACTTTTTCCCTGGTTGTGAGGATGTATATAATTAATCTAACTAAAGTATATTCAATCAATTTTATTGTGATGAAATAAATTTTACTCTGAGATGTTACAGCAGATTTATGGATTTTTCGAACGGTTTTATCTGAAAATAATCAGAATGGCAGCATTTCGATTGAGCGGAGTCACTGTTAACAAGTACATCTAAATATTTGCCAAATTCGCAAAATACGGATCAAAACAATAGTTAATCGGGCAGTTTACCACACGTACTTATTTTTATGACCACGGATTGCAATGGTATATTAAAGTGGTGAGGATTTTATTTTGTCGACGCAACCGCAGGTTAAATTGAAGACAATTAAATTAATAAAGCAGGATATTTTAAATATGCCCGTATAGGTCACGAATTCATCACTTTGCACAACAGAAAAATATATATTCGTTGGTATATTATTTGTTGTAAAAGTCGACTCTTTTAACAGGTGGCATAATCGCGGCGATGAATATGTATTTTTAATTTACTGCTAAACTTTATATGTACCGGTATATTCATTGTATGAAATGAATCATACTCTACACTTAGCAGAATTTTCATTATCTGAGATTTTTCTAAGGGCGATAACGAGTTGGCAAGATTGCAAAAATATGTATTAAAATTAAATACATCAGGCAGTTTATCTCGTACGTTTAGGTCACAGATCGCCGTGGACCGAATAGTAATGTTTTTTTTGGCGTAAGAAGAAGAAACCGCGAGTTACGTTGGACACATTAAATTATTATATAAAGATATTTTAGAATCTCGTAGCTGTCATGGATTGAATATTTTACGTAACAGGATGATCATTATACGCTGAAAATACGGCTCTTTCAACGAGCGCGGAATCGCGGTGGGTGTTACAGGCGGCAATGGGAATTTCCGATTTTGAAAATCCTGGCTGCGCGGCTGGCAGTGGTGGTCATCTATCCTCCACTTATTTATTTCTAATTTCAGACACAACAATATGCTACACCTGATAATAATATCTGGTTCACATAAATTATTATACAAATATACTGGTAAGTAGTAGAATATTCTAGGCCTAAATAAATAAATATCTGAATACAAGTAGTATTTTTGTCAATAGACTTGACTATTATCGTAATATCATGGTACCAATGATAGAAAGCGTCAGACAACTCCTTGGCTATTATTTCATATGGTCATTTGTACAAAGTGAATAATTTTAATAAACTGCCAGTGTCACAAGTTGCTATTATTTTTTATTGATAGCTGTAAACTATTAATTACTTTGTGTACATATACTGTTGGTTTGTGGCTTTATTCTGATATTTCTATTGAAGCTTATTTCCTAATTTACTGGGTTTTAATAAACTAAAACAAAAATGTGTTATTTTCGATTTTAGAATGTATTCGGAATTCCACATTCGAAAACATTATTTTAGAATGTACTCGGAATAGTTTAGTATTCGGAAATGGCCATCCCTGAGTCCGGAATACAGAATCGTTTTCTAATGGCTTCATGTACGCTACAAACTTTTCTGACTCTACAGCATTACTCACTTCATTTTATCAATTGGGAACATATTAAGAGAAAGAATGAGAAAACACCATTGAAAGAACCAAACTGAACATATCAAAGAAAATTATATAAATAAGAGATCAATGCTCAAATATTTGGACACGATGTGATAACGAAACCACAGCACAGTGCGAATTTTTCAATTTTGACAATGTCATCTCAACAAAAATTTAAAATCGAGAAAAATTCCACAAATGCCCAAAAATTTTTTGAAATAATAGCCGTAATAAATAATAATTTTTGTAATAGCCTTCCAGCCAGTGGTGGGGTTCAGCCGGGTCGTAACCGGTTCTATAGAACCGTCTCTTTGAATTTTATGAGATCAGCGAACCGGTTAGCATTACTGGTTACTGTCAATGTTTTGTTTGAAACAGAACCGGCTGAAAAATATGACTTTGGTGAAGGAACAGGCTGACGAAAAATTTGAATCCCATCACTGCTTCTAGCCATAACGATCCATCAGTCCACTTTGTGTTAAAAAAATTTATTGAAAGACTTAAATTTTGCTTACACATGCACATCTTTTGCACACACATTTTCTTTGACATGATGTTTCCAAGAGCTGTGCTGAGAAAAGGACTTCCTGCATGCTTCACATTTGTACGGTTTTTCTCCTGTGTGAACTCTAAGATGAATTTCCAAGTTAGTCTTGAAATGAAACAATTTTCCACAAAAATCACATGAAAAGGGTTTTTCATTAGAGTGAATCACAGAATGATGATTTAGATAGTCTTTAGTTAAAAATGACCTATCACATTTTTTGCATGAAAAAGATTTTAAGCCTGTATTTTTCAATATATGTCTTTCTTCATGACGTGCCCTATTCGGCATTTGCGTGAAACGTTGTCCACAAATTCTACATTCGAATGGTTTTTCTCCAGTGTGCACTCGTTCATGTGTTATTAAATTATGTTTCACTAGGAAACGTTTGTTGCATACTTCGCATGAAAATCGCTTTTTGCCAATATGTATCTTAATATGATTTTTAAGCGATGCAGTATCGAAAAATTTCTTTTTGCATTGCACGCATTCAATGTCCCTGGTACCGGTGTGTGCTCGATTGACATGAACACTCAAATGTTTAGCAGCTTTGTAGGTTTTATCGCAGAATTTACACTGATATGGTCTTTTATTAGAATGAGTTGCCATATGCTTTTTAACATCTCCTGCACGTTTGAATTGCTTGCCACAGACCTCACAGAAAAAAGACTTCTCGCTCGAGTGTACTTTGAAATGCGCTTCCAAATTATGTTTAATTGAACAAGTAAATTGACAGATTGGGCATGAAAAGCTTCTCAAGGCAAGATGATGCTTTTCATGTCGTAACATATCCGCTCTAGTTTTGAAAGATTTATCACACTTGTCACATTTATGGAGCCTCTCATTTGAGTGAACTCTATTAAAGTGTATTTTGAGCTCTTTCGAAGAAACAAATTTCTTCCCACAATCTTTACATTTATACGACTTTACAGCAAAATGACGCTTCAAGTGTTTCCCCATATCTCCAGTATTAGAAAATCTCATCCCACATACGTGACAACCATGTGGCTTATACCCAGTATGGGTTCGAATATGTAGAGTCAGCCCCCAGCGACTTCGGAACTGTTTACCGCACTTGGAGCATTTATAAGCATATTGTCCAGTATGTTCAAACCGATGCACAATTAAACTTTCCTTGCCACTGAATGTTCTCGGACAAAACTCACATTTATAAGCTTTATCTGATAAATGAACCTGCTTGTGCTTCCAGTATGTACTTCTATCTGTCAAAATCTTGCCACAAACTTCACATTTACGGGGTATCTTTCGACGTTTTTTATTTCTTTTATTCCCCAACAAAAGCTCTTCGATATAGTTATTTTCCAAACAAATTCTTTGTTCATCAAATAAATCTCTATTTTCGGATATAAAAGAGTCGTCAGCCTCCAGATTACAAAGAGAATTGATTTTCTCAAAAATATTGGTAACTTCAGTTTGATTTTCATTGAAAAATGACAGACCGTCTTCAATAATTTCTTCTTTAATTTCTGGCATGAATGCCGGTTTTGCAAATTCATCATCAAATGCGAGATCAAAAAAATTAATTCGATCCATTTCCAGTGAATAAATAATTGGCCTGTAATTTAATCTAGAAAATATTATCATTATCCATCAACCAGAAAACTACATTACAAATACTAAGCGAGTTGCTATCACATTGACTTGACTGACCTTCTAAGCAAGACTTTGTAGTCGAGAAAAATTTATGATCGAATCAATGGGGTGAATATAGTTTGAAAACGTCACTTTGTTTCAGACTCCAATATCGATGACCTAATAGCCATGATATAACCAATCAATCAATTTTATTTTGGTCACATACGGTATAATTCTTGAACATTGAAAAGAAAGTTGGCCCAAGAACATAACCTTGTGCGACTAGCAATACAGGAGTAAACTGAACCGATATTGACGGACTGAAATAACCTCGGTTCTGTAAAAGCTTGGACCATGACGATGACTGCTCAACGGGAATTGCAATTTTTGAGAATGTGGCAAAAAGAGTCAAAGAACACCCCAAAAAAAGACATACACAACAGTAATACAAAATCGGGCAATACCTTTTAAATATAAAAACCTCATGAGTCGGCTACCTGATATTACACACAACATGTCAATTTTAATGAATCCTTGCTCCGGGGCTGCCCTACAGTACAGCACACTATCCAAATTCCATAAATATCCCTCCATTTGGCTCAATGAAACAAACACTCCATGTGTCTCACAAATGAGGGGCGTCTGGGACCATGTCAGATGCTTCATATCGCGCCATGCTTGTCTCCATAATAATCCAAATTGATCGTGGGCGTCACATGACCAAAATTGCCGTTTTTTGCTAAAAACTCTCGAATGCTACGGTAAATTTTTTTTTCCTTCGGTAAATCGGATTATTTTTTCACAGGGACTTCAATGATGACGTTACTAGATTGCGCTTTTTTGTAGTATTTTGCGCAACTTCATTATACTGTATTATTACCGATATTGAGGGACAACAACGTCCAGACGTCTCCCAAAGGGGGTGTCTGATCATCTGTAAAATGGGTTTCTCTGAAACGAGACAATGTCACCCGATTTGTATAGTGTGCCGTACTGTCCTACTGTACCATCAATGACTGGAACTTATTACGAAACCGGTACTGTATTAATTACAATCTGACAATGGTGGTACACAGAACCGGTACCGTACTTTAGTTTCGAAACGCTAGAACCACTAGGCCTTCTGGGTAGAGCTCGACCGCTATCACTTTTTGACGCCGATATTAATATAAATCATATTTTGTGCCACAAAATGGGCTTTTATTATGTACCTCGTGAGTCTGTAGTTTCATTTTGATATTTATCATCATTGCAGTAAGACTTTTATTTAACTAGCTACTGTTAATGCTTGAACAAATGTTATTCTGTAACTTTTCCTGCGACTTCAATATCAGTCTAGCCTTTTCCAGGAAAAAGAATTGTTAATCTGACGATTTTAAATATAACTGTGGCCGTGGGCATGTGTTAAGGGTATTGAAAAGTTATAAATTGATATATTCTAAAGTGAATCGTGATAATGATAAAAGACTTCGATATTGTAATAGCATATGTGCAGTTACATGTGAAATTTTTAATAACTATCTTTCTAGAGACGCTCAATACCTTATTATAATGGATTAAGGTTTTTTTGTGTAATTCTCATGAAAATGATAAACAACTATCCATATTGATAAAACTGTTAACCCCAGAAATTCAAAATTTAATTTGGGAAGGTCACAAATTCGGGAGCTACTTTGATGACATTATTGCTTTGAGCTACCTGTACCATGTTTCTGTGATTACTAACCCACCAGCTTCAAATCGATTCTATTTATAGAACCACCGTTTTCTATTGATACTAAATTTGCCTTTTTCTTATTGTGCTTTCTCTCTCGAAATTGTTACTCCGGATGATAACTGCTCAGTTATGACCATGCATGAAATGGCTAATCATGTACCGGTACCAACGGGAATTGGGAGAGACATCTTTTTAATGCAAAATGGATAGAAATTTTGGTAAACCAGCAGTTATGCAGAGGCGAGAGCCGTTGAAGCACGCATCCCGGCGCTTGCCGAGTATGGCCGATATATATCGACGGTATGATATATCGGCAAACACGCAATATCCGCCCGATATATCGGTCGAGCTCTGGGCCTAACGTCAAGCACCGCATTAACATTATTCTTGCAGTTTCGAAGATAGGAACTTTGTCTAAACTGAAATAATTACTAAAAAAGAACGATACACTACCGGTACCGGTGTCGACACTTACTGACAATGCAGAAACTGATAATGAACCTAACAACATGACGGCGTGTGTTGCGCTGCGAAAGTTTAATTTTAACATACCGTTAGATGTCATTCTTGAGCTGATTTTTGTGAAGGTGTTTTTGCATTATTGCAACAACTCGTGATCGGCTCTTGCACAATTTTGCGGCAAAGGGGTAGGATTGGGGCAGAAATAAAGACTAAAAGATTTTATTTCACAGAATGCGTTAAAAATTTAAAAATACCTGAATATATACATTATTGAATATGAAAGCCACTGTTCAGATAATATTGTTTCATGTGGGTCAGTCTGTAAGACGGGCCCTACTAAAAAGGTAGGTATCATAGGTATCACAGGTATCATAGGTATCACTCACTAAAAAGGTAGGTATCAGTAGTAAATGACTAAAAAGGTAGGTATCAGTAGTAAATAACTAAAAAGGTAGGTATCAGTAGTAAATGACTATAAAGGTACCGTAGGTATCAGTAGTAAATGACTTAAAAGGTAGGTATCAGTAGTAAATGATTAAAAAGGTAGGTATCAGTAACAGGTTAGGGTTAGGCGATAATTTTTTTCCAATTTTCCTTATTTTAGTCCTATTATCAGTTCGAAGACTAGCCAAGGGCCTCCCGTAGTATTTATACCTAAAATTATGGCCTAACCCTAACCTAGTACACATATTACATTCCGATGTCCGCCATCTTGGTTCGCATACTTCGGGAGCCCCCTTTTTAGTCATCTACTACTGATACCTACCTTTTTGTGAAATAATCCTAACTTTTCGATTTCTGAAAGCTAGGATGAATTTCTCTTCGGTCTGAAAGCGCTGACTTGAAGCCAAGTTTTATGTAGTCAGATTTAATATTTAGGGTGTCCATAAAGTCTGGACAATTTTGTCTATCTATGTAGGCTACAAAATGTTAAAACAATTTTTATTTCACCCAGGGCATTTATGCATTAATAATAATTGAAAATGACTAATATAAATGTCTCCGATCCATTCATCAATAACTCAGAGTCCCAACCATTTTTACCTCCAAAAATTGAGGAACCTGAAAAGTCGAAGAAAACAATCTTTGGACAAGAAGTTGAATTTGAATGTACAACGAGCAAATGCCTAGACATCACAAAATCTTACTTTCCGATTTTGAGTTGGCTCCCAAAGTACAAATTAAACTGGTTGCAATGTGATATCATCGCTGGATTAACTGTTGGATTGACTGTGATACCACAGGGACTTGCTTATGCTCAAATAGCTGGTTTACCTGTCCAATATGGTCTCTATAGTGCTTTCATGGGTGGATTTGTGTATTGTATATTTGGCACGAGCAAAGATATAACGCTTGGACCAACAGCAATCATGTCATTGCTAGTGCACACTTATGGTGATGGAGATCCTGTTCAGGCTGTTTTGCTGACCTTTCTAGCAGGCGTAGTTCAATTTGCAATGGGGATATTACGTCTAGGATTCATTATGCGTTTCATTTCTACCCCTGTAATCAGTGGATTCACTTCAGCGGCCGCAATAACAATTGCTCTTGGCCAGTTCAAGCATATATTTGGAGTGAAAACAACTTCTAGTAGCTTTGTTCCTCAACTTATCGAAATGCTGAAAGCCCTTGGGGATACTAATGTATGGGATGTTGTAATGGGTCTCAGCTGTATTGCATGCCTGGTGTTACTGCGTTATATAAAAGATTGGATTGAGCCAGACTCCCCAGATGATACTATTTGTCAAAAAATATCAAAAAAATTCGTTTGGGTTATAAGCACAGCAAGAAATGCTGTTGTGGTCATATCAGCTGCATTTGTAGCTTATGCAATCCACTCTCAAGATATCACATCATGTAAAGTTGAAGACTGTGTTACCCTCACTGGAAAAATTGATGAAGGGTTGCCAGATTTTAAGCCACCGGAATTCAATGAAGTCAATGGAAACACTACAGTAACGACAAAGGAGCTTGTAAGCAGAATAGGTGACGGCATGTTCGTGATTCCGTTAATGGGACTCCTTGAAAGTATCGCTATTGGGAAAGCTTTTGCGAGAAAAAACAACTATATACTGGAGACTAATCAAGAAATGATAGCTATCGGTGCTTCTAACATCCTCAGCTCATTTGTATCATCATATTGTGTTACTGGAAGTTTTTCTCGAACGGCTATCAATGCTCAAAGTAATGTTAAAACCCCTGCTGGTGGGATCTTCACCGGAGCGCTTGTGATTTTAAGCCTTGCGGTCCTGACGCCTTCATTCTACTATATCCCCAAAGCTGCACTCGCTGCCGTAATTATCTCCGCTGTTATTTATATGGTTGATTATGCTACTGTAGTTACTTTATGGAAAGTCAAAAAGATTGACCTGTTACCATTAATTGCAACTTTTCTTGTGTGTTTCTGGCAAATTCCTTACGGAATCCTCGCTGGAGTTGCAGTCTCGCTTCTAATCATGTTATATCCAAATGCTTTCCCGGGAATCCCATACAAAACCATCACAAATCGTGATTCTGGAACTAATGTCATTGTAACCCCTGAAGCGGGTCTACACTACCCAGCTGCGGAATATGTAACTGATAAGATAAGGCATCTTATCTTCAAAAAGATAAGCGATCAAGATATATCAACGATTACTATAGATGCATCAAATCTATCTCATCTAGATTACACTGCAATTCAGAGCTTTATAGAACTTGCTGAAGAGTTTAACAAACACGATATTAAAATGACATTCATTAATCTCAGTACAGATATGATGGATTCACTACAAAAAGCTGACCCAACTTCGATCATTATATTTGACAGTGATATTGATGATTCAAGCAGTTAAAAATGTTCATGTGTGGTAACTTGTTATCAACAGCTGCTTTAAAAATGTCTCACACTTATCCTGATTGTATGGCATTCTAAGCTTCTGCGAAAGCACAACATTTATCCCCAGAATGTCCTAGCGTGAATCTCACTTCATATGCTCACGTTAAACATTTTCCCAACAATATACTCGGACACAACACTGATTGACTAGCAATAATGGTAAGTCTATACAGCAAGAAAAAACCTTAAAAATTTTTGTATATATTGTTCATAATGGAAGACCTTCTGAATATAGACATGTGCTTGTTGTATATTCTCTGTACTGGCAAGTGTACTGGCATACTCATGAATCACAGCATTTTTTATTACTTTACGCAACCTCTTAGTACCTTTTAATACTGACCAACACTCCACCTGGTAAAGTATCTTAGCCCTGAACAAAGTTTTAGACAGACATCTGCTTATGTGATAGATATTCTATTTCTGGAGGAATTAGAATCTGTATGGTTCATCACAAATATCTGGATAACTAATCACATACCTGACATTGACTGGTAACCAGACCAGATTGGTTCACCATATCTCTAGAATAATATGCAAATCTCATCCTACTGTACTGTACCTACTGGTTCATATTAATTTTAGTACATAGTAGACAAGTTGATTGGCACGAGGTTTGCACCCAAAACCTTTATTCATTGATACCGCATGACGACCACACTAATCATAGGATTTGTCCATATCTGCATAAATTTCAATATACGGTCATAGTCATTTATCATTGTGTACCAAGAGTCATTTCTGTATTGGTAAGCTTTTTTCGGTAAATTTCATTGATAATCTGTATCAAGTATTTACTGTGTATGTTCTATTTAATCTGTATTATTCTTTCAACATTATATTGGTATTCATTTATTTATTATTAGCATATTACATTATTTTTGATTTTCAATACTCTTTATATTACATTAGTACTTGACTATGCTTGACAAATGCCATCAAATAATTGTGATAGTTCAGTTTAATTTATGCTGTAGCAAGTGATGAGATTCATAATTTTATGAACAGGTCTATAGGGTGTTCATAAAGTCTTGAAGTTTTCAAAATTGCGAAGGGAATTCATCGATACGGATACCATATATTGTTTTGGCCTTCGCAGATGTAATAAATGAATTAAAAATACTTAAACAATTCCTGAAAAAAAAACAACGAACCTGGTTAAGATATATTGAGAACTGTCTTCATAACAAAATATAAATTGTAAATGGACTTTATGGACACCCTCTTTTTTGTATCGAACTCACTAACAACAGGTTTCCTCGTTTCAGAAAATATATGTTTGTCACTATTTATTATATATTTAATCTTTATTTATATGACACATTTTAAATAAATCTAATACATAACTTTCAAAATGTTAAATATAATGCTATTCGTCAGCTTCGGCCCTCTAACATGGCTGTACACTGTAACCAATTTTGTAACTCTTAAATTCTTTGTTCGGCACTCCAGAAGTGTGTGTGCCAATATGAAGGTAACTAATTTTGTTCTGAAGCCTATGGGCAGGGGGTAAAATCACTTGGCTAACACAGACAGTCCCTGAACTCTTAATAGAACTAAAATGAGGAAAATCGCCCTAACCTGGTACACACTATGAGAGTACCCTTTGTTCAGTTCAATTACTCCTGATTTGTATGAACAAGTATATGATAATACATTTTCACTTCCTCATTCATCTGTATTGCCAATTCTGTGCCTGATGTTGAAATTTTCTATTTTCTTCACATTAGTCGTTCCCAAACTGTGTGATAATTTTGAATTAGCAGTGAAATGTTAATCCATTTTATATGAAATCTCTGGTCTTTTCTTGTTACCCCCCTCCCCCACTAATATTACCCCGCCTAAAATTATATTGGCATTGTCAGACTCGAGAAAACTGAAGTTTGATAACAGAAATGTCGGCATATGAAAACCTTTTTTGTTCGTCTGTTGGGAATGCTTAGCCATTTTGGTGCTTTTTCAATTATCACCAACAAAAGCCTGAAAGTGGGTCGGTCTATAAGATTTTCACTCTTAGTTTGTATAAATATGTATTAGACATGCCAAACTTCAACCTCACAGCCTTAAATTAATATTTCATCTTGACCTAAATACTTTGTCACTGCTATTTCTGCTTTTCTCGATTATACTATCAAAGTGCAATATTTTGTTAATTTTTGATTTTCATAAAGCAGATAGTTAAAATTAAAAATGTTCTAATAAAGATCATTGTGATAAAATGCTTCGGCGAGGTCTACAGGCGATTTCGAAATCACTACGATTGGAACCGGATAAAATATACAAAGGAAGAGACTTTATAGGGAATATTTATTACGAGACACCGCCACAAAAATATTATTTTGGACTCAAAGAAGTATTTAAAACACGACGATCAGTCGATACTCCGGTGAAAGACCCACATCAACGAGATATAATTGAATCGGGCCGAGATATTCCTACAGAATGGTTATCTTGGCTTCAAGGGAGAAGGAAACTTCCTCCGACAGAGCTGGAAGTTGAAAACAATTTACTTAGAATGCGAAAAATGAAAGAAAGAGTGAAATTTTTAGATGAACAGCAAAAAAAAGAAAGGGATATACCAAAAACTGAAGTTCCTAAACCTAAGAAAAAGGACCCAGATCAAGCTGAAGTAGAAGCCTGGGATCCCAAATGATATTAATTCACCTTAACTTCTTAGTGGGAGCAGAGCACATGAATATGCTTGAACAAATTCCTCAGAAAATAAAATGGAAGTAAATATCCCTTGTTGCCTCATAGTGTTGTGCATTTCTCAATTCTGAATTTAATGATCTGTCTGAAAATTCATTGGGCTGTACAAGTGTGATGTTTTTTTAGAGTCTCGAAGTGCTCATAATTTTTATGGTCCCCTCATTCAGAGTGCTTGTGATGGACAGGCAAAGTACATTTCTGACTAAAAATTTAATAATCTGTCTGAAAATTCACTATGTCACAAGAGTGTGATGTTTCTTAGGAGTCATGAAGTGATAATAATTAATAATATTAGAATCCTGAGATATGAAATGATATTAACTCCTGAGTGAAAGTGCATGACCTTGCTATCTGAGTATCTATCTCTTGCTACCTCATAGTGTTGTACTTTGGCGCGGCGGTGTGGCTCAACGGGCTAAGCGTTAGGAATACGCTCGCCACCGCACCTCTAATTACTCTGCGTGGGTTCGCAGGTTCGAATCCCATGCAGGGATGATTATGTGCGAGAGGATTGCTGGACTCCTCGCCGTCGTTGGGTGGTTCACGTAACCGCTGGTCGGATACGGCTTCCGAAAACAAAACAATATAACTAATCCCATACCCGACTTGGAATAGTAACCGGACGAGAGGCCGTGGTTCGCCACATGGATAAGCCGTCTTATCGACTTTCCTCTCCCCCGGGATAAATATGTAAATCCTATTCTATATTCCTGACTAAAAATTCAATGATCTGTCTGAAAATTCACTGGGCTATAGAAGTGTAATGTTTTTTAGAGCCACGAAGTGATAATAATTTTTATGGTCCTCAGAATACTTGTCCTACATCACTTGGTGTCACCATGAGTTTAATGATACTAAATGCACCTTGGTCTGCAAGTGTGGGTACTCCCGAAGGTAGCATGTGTACTAGGTTAGGCCATAATCTTATTCTAATTTACCTTATTTTAGTTCTATTACGAGTTCGGGGACTATCCAAGTGACACCCCTAGTATTTGTACCCGAAATTATGGCCTAACCCAAACCTGGTTCACATACTTCGGGAGTACCCAAGTGTGAATCATGGTTTAGTGATTAAGAGAGCCCATGTTGTAACTGTTATAATGACTAAATTTTACTTTACCAGTTTTTGTAGATTGTGGCAACCCTCTTGCACATGATGTGGCAAAATGATTATAAGTACTCAGGGAATCATTCATTTACAGCTGTCATGATTTATGAATCATACACTGACATTTACTGTGTGCCAACAGCTGAAATTACTGTGTCACTTTCAACAGGAATTTAAAATACAATCTCATATGTTCGTATTACAAACCAAACGAAGTTTCACTAATTTTCAGTTCCAATTCTATTTCATGACCTATTCAAACTTGACTTTTTTTCAAAAAAAGGAAAAAATATCAGTTTGTGTGTTTCTCTGAACGAATAGGTGAACTACGAAGTGATGTAGTTCCTTTTAACACGAGCAGTCTCACTTGCACAATATCTTTAGGTCCACAGCTAGGAAGTGAAAGCCACAATTGGTTACATAAACCAAATCCATGCTCCACCCTTTTTTTCACACTAAAGAGATCTGGAACCCATATAAAAAATTGCACATATTTCAACAGCTGCGCAGTGCAAATGTAAATTCTGGCAATATGTCGGAGAATAAATTACAACAGTTCATATAGTATAAAGGTTTATTGGGAAATTTTTTAAGTTCTAAGTAAGTCAAAAAGCAGCAAAATATATCCATTGCCAGTGAGATGGAGACACCACCATTGGCAATAGCATGAAAGGTTTTACTGCACAATTGAACAAACAGCAGCAGCGATCGAATTTGCACTCCACATGATAAAAACTAAACTAGGACTTTAAAATAGGATTTAAAAAATTAAGAAGCAGCTTTCAATAATTTTGAATTTGGTTATTTGCCTTTTTCTATTAAGGTAATACAGACAGAAATAATAAAACTTGTTGCAGCATCGTTATTAAAATTATGAATAATGAGAAATTAAAGTATGTTTGCACATGTAGACTACACCTTAAAATCTGTTTTCAGGTTAAAAATATTTTTGATGATTGGAAAGCTAATTGCAACTTATAATTCCAGAGTTCCAGTTTATAAAACTGTAAATTTAACAGCGATGGTCTTGTTGAATATTTTTAATAAATGTTACGTGCGAAACTTATTGCAGCATTTTTAATTTCTGAATGAAGTGAAGACTTCAGAATAGGATATAAAAATTGTTGAAAATCAGCTTTCAATATTTTTGAAGTTGGTTATTGGACTTTTTCTGTTCAGCTAATACAGTAATAACAAAAACAGTTGTAGCATCATCATCAAAATTATAAATAAAAGAAATTAAAGTCTGTTTGCACTTCAGGTAAACTAAACCTTAAAAATTTTGATGATTGGAAAGGTAACTGCAATTTATAATTCCAGGGTTTCAGTTCATAAAACTGTAAATTTAGCAGTGATGGTTTCGCTGAATTTTTTTAATAAATGGTACGAACAAAATTTATTGCAGCATCATTACCAGGATTCAAAAATTACATGGAACCGCAGCTTAAATTCCGTTTAAGTTTAAAATAAAATTGATGTTCAGAAAGTTCTTTAATCCGTTGTTTCAGTCCATAAAACTAGCTGCCAATAGACGAACTATGCAGCCATGGATTCCGGCTCCTGGACCTGCTGAATGACAGTGATATTGTCTCCCTTTAACATGATTCTGCCAAGAGTTTTTCTGGTGCTCCTCTTCAGGTGAACTTCCTCTGATTCATCCAATACTAAATTCATGTATTCATCGAATCCGACAATATGTCCTTCCACTCTGATGTTAACTTGGTCATACAACCAAATTGAAACTCTCGATCGGTTTTGCAAGTATCGGAAAATTAGATTAATAGGCTGGACCATAACCTTCTGTACTTTGGTTCCTTTGTACGCCATTTTTCTCCGTAATTTCGGCTTTTGAACCAGAAATTTCAAAAATTCGCAAGCAAAACCTGCGAGCCTAAGCAAGAATAACTGAATAGTGAACACGCTGAGTGCAATCGTCGCGGGAACATACGCTATCAAGTGGACAGAAGGGGCTCGACAAATGTTGGTGTATGATTATCTCTTTTGCACATTTTAGGCTGATTTATATAATAATTTGGGTTAAAATAAAGATCAAAACTTTAATTCATTTTTTATTATACTTTTTCTCTGTCTCGATTATTGAGAATTTAAGTAAAATCATTGCACACATCAGTGGATTTCCATGGTCACGTGACATTAGTTGTCAGTACACAAACAGAAAACTTTGTTTGGATGCCTTTGAAATAAAATTGATACAATTAGCGCCGTGTTTCGAGTTTGTTCAGATTTGCTCGTTGAAGGTGGGAGCGTGTGTTTTATTGGGAAGTTTAAAAAAAAAGGGTAGTGAAGATAGGTTACAGATTATATAGTTTTTTAACATATAAGCTGAAGTTAAGGAGAGTGCCGGTATGATATTGCGGTATTGCAATGGTTTCTACTTGCTGGGCAGTCTGTATTGCTGTATGTTGAGCCTTGTTCTGAGTTGAATATTATTAAACAATTATTGTAGTATCTGTTTGGGTTGTATTGGTATATTCTAGTCCAGTGTTCTTCAACCTTTTTTATCGAAGTATACCTTTTACAGTTTTTCAAGAACTTTGTATACCTTACAAATACCAATGTTTATTTAAGGCTCAAATAAACAATAAATTTCAAGCACATATTGTACTGCAATATCATCATGCAATGTAATAGGCTAGTGACCGCAAGTTATAAATTTGACTGACTGCCTTGGCGTCGACGGGAATTATGTTCGACATAAATGAAACAAAGTGCATGGCGGCCGAAATCACCAACCCAGACACATGACCGTATTATCTATATAATTTGTGATGTATCAACGTGCTCACATCGGTTCTTAGCGTTAATAACATTTTATATTTCATGTGCATTTTCATTGTTGTCTCCAATTGAATATTTTATTATATACTGTATATATATCAGAGTTTAGATTTCCTGATTTAGGCTGTACACCTTTCGTATACCCTTTATCAGTTGTAGACTCAACGGTCTATCCTATACCCTATGGTCTGGTATACACTTGGGTATATCGTATATCCGGTTGAAGAGCACTGTTCTAGTCTATATCAAAATATTTGTGGTACTATCTATTATTACATGTATACATATATTCTGGTTTAAAAATTGAACTCTCTCTCTTAATACATTTGGGACCTCGAAGTATGCGCACCAAGATGGCGCACAACCTGAACTCAGGTTGTGTACCAGGTTAGGGTTCAGCTTATGCGACATCTTGGTGCGCATAATTCAGGAGTACCTACATTTGAGCCATTTCCGAATTTATAAATTTTACAGTTTCACTGTATTATTATAATGACTGAGGAAGATAGTAAGGATATATTTAAAGAAAAATTGGACGAAATGTTGGGTGATCCACTGCTCTATGACATCAAAGATGACATCACAATAGAAGAAATAAACTCTTTAATAGACCTCGAATATGGACGAGCCATGACTATCACAGTGAATAGAGCTGATGGGGATTGCTATACAGTTATTGTCAATCAAAATGGAACAGTGAAAGATATAAAATCTGCAATAAATCGACACTTTATGCTTAAAATGCAACGAGAAAATGGGCCTAAGCATATCAGTTGGAAATATGTATGGCGGACATATTGGTTATATTTCGATGGACAAAAACTTAGAAATGATAAAGATAAATTAAAAACTTACGGGATTAGAAATAATGATACTGTTTGTTTTATAAAACGACTGAGAGAAAAATGAATCAATGAATTGTTATCCTCTGTTTGAGTATGGATTTTTTTCATAAATGCCTACAAGGAATTTATAAGGTCAGAAGGTATTTGTTGGATTGGTAAATTTTGGATTTCAAGAATATTTCAGACTCCAATATGATAGCTTTTGTATTCCCTTCCTGCTTGGAGTTATTGGAATATAATTTTATTTGATTCGCCAGAATCAATGATTTCATATTCTGAATCAGTTTTGTTGTTCTCTTTACAATTGACAAACATAGATCAAATTCACCTCATCGGATCACACCCTGTGTTGATAATTCGGTTTGGGCCTTCCGACAAAATATAAAGCTGAGTGGAATGAGTTTAATGAGTGTTACAGATTTATGAACAGCTGGAGAGGAAATGGATCTGATTCCCGAAGATGCTCAAAAAAAAAAATTATTGGTAGTCTAAACTGAATGTGCTGAATGTAATGGCAAAGGCAACCAAGATGATACTCTTACCAGAACAGCCTGCACCTTGACCCATAGTCCTGAATAACCCAGTGAATTCATCACCCAGTCTACTCTGGATGGCATTGAATAAGTGTAATAATGTAAAAAATCATTTTTCATTTTCTCAAATCCTTTTTTACCCAGGAAATAATATGATTTTAATATAATTTTAATTTTCTTTGATTGCCTATCGTGAGAGCAAGATGGCCGATGATTCTGTAAATGTCTGTGTTGCTGTCCGTGTGAGGCCTCTTCTACCAAGTGAAAGACTTCATAGCCACCAGGTGATAAATTGAAAGATATTTACAACTTTGAAATGATTTTTTTAACCTTCATATATGTCTAATAGGCAACAATATTTGAAACTGTCTCCAAATTACTGGGGGAACCAGGAATTTCTGAAGGGGGGTTCTAAAATGTCTAATTTCCATGTTAGATCATAACAATTAGCGGGGCGACGTGGGTTAGATCATCGGCGTGGGTTTCAGAGGCCCTCAAGCTACAAAAATTGCTATGTATGATAAAGCCATTTCAAAAGATAGGGGGGGAGGTATGACAAATTATCTTAATTATACTGTTTAGGCACGATATATATTCAGTGTAAATCTAACCATATATGATCATACCAAGGCAGACTGCAGATAATAGGTTGTTTGACATTTTTCAGTGCATTAGTCTAGCAAGGCGGTGTGCAAAATTTTTTGTCGGTAGGCCAAAACACTAACTTCAGACATCTAATCTGGCTAACCCACAAATATTTAGTTTTTTTACCCAAAGAATTAAAAGATTATCGACAAACCGAGCGACACAAGAGCAAAAATCATTATGTATTTTCCCCTTTGTGAGCGGCTTTTTGAACATAAACTGTTGGATTTGGATTTTATGCCTGATTGGGAAAATCTGAGTGTTGACCAGGGCTTGGCTGGCTGGGCTCTCTGGTTTAGCATATGGAAAATATGGCATAGCATATCATATAACTATTTTCCCCTAATTTTACACTTCATATTTCTCAAATGCAACCGTTGGGTGAGGGTAATTTGACATCAGTGTTTTTATCTATTTAGGTTTGTGTGAAGAAAGTTCCAAACTCCAAGAATCAACTTCTTGTTGGAAAAGACAGATCTTTCACTTTTGATCATTTGCATTGGTGGAACACAAAACAACAGGTTCAAATTTATTTTGGTTGAAAAACTTGAATTCACTTTATTTGCATGTTTGATGAGTATTCTTTTGAATATCTCTAGTTTCTGGGCCTGTTTACACTTACTCTTGCTGGATTTCTCTTGAGAGAGGGGAAAGTCTATATTTGGTCAATCATGTGATGAACCACGTCCTCTTGTCTGGTTACAAGTTCATGTTGGGTATGGGAGTAGTCACCAGGTATTTGTTTCAAGTGAATAGACCTATTCGTGGACCAGTGGTTATGTGAACTGCCCTGTGACAGTTAGAAGACGAGCAATCCTCTCGCACATAATTTTTTTTCCATCTGAGAAGAAAATGCCAAACAGTGCAGGGTACTCAAAGGTGTGTGTGTGATATCAAGCGTTTTCCCAATTCCTAGGTTGATGCCTGAACCATTGTGTTATGTTGCGAGTAGGGGTGGGCAAAATCGAATATTTTTTTCCGAATCGAATAGTCGGTCGGAGGTCGATACTCCCTTCGAAAATTAGAAGAAACTTTGAAAAATCGGCAACAAAGCGTTTTTTATTTACTGGTTAAATTCATCAAAATCACTAATTGTTTTTGTCGCCGCGATCCTAAAGTTCGTAATCTGTATTCCCGCCCGATTCATTTTTTTGAAAGTATTAATTCTTGCGGGTCGGCAGACATCGAAGTTTTATATATTAGGTATACCTGTGCGTTGCCGTTGAAATTTTTTTAAAATTGTAAAAGTCGCCAATAACGCGTGCGATAGCATTTTGCTATAATCGCCGATTGTTATTATCAGCGTGACGTGGTATTTAGGTCGTAAACAACTTTATGTTGGTTTTATCCTCTCTAAATCAAAAATTTTCCACAACGTTGTGCGACGTTAACGATGATAATTATTTTATTTTTGTACACACACGGAATTGCGAATCCGGCAATAGTTTAATTAATATACGTTCATCGGCGGCGAGTTTTTGAGGACAACGCAAATTTTTTGATTGAAAAGCGGCAATATAAAATACTGAAAATAAAACTTTAAACAATATGAGTTTTATTGAGGCCTGCGACAGTTTAAAACGCCTTTTTGACATTGAAAATCGCAAAATTTTGTGTGCCTCTCGCACACATTATGTTTGGCCGGCGTTTAGAAAACATATCATCACTAATATCGAAGCACTGTTAATTGTGGGCGGGATTGGCCATATTATCCATTACTTTAAATTGCCGTCGAAAATTTTCTTTTCAACATTATACAAGGTTTGAAACGGACAACTTTCCCCGGGTTGTGATGATATATATAAAATAATCAATCTAATGTATATTCAATCAATGTTTATTGTGCTAAAATAAATTTTAACCTGAGATATTACAGCAGATTTATGGATTTTTTGATGTTACAAGTCCTGAAAATAGGGAAATCAAAGCTTTATATATTCGAGCAGTTTACCACACTTTATGTCCGCAGATTGCCGTCGTATTTTAAAATTGTGAAGATTTTATTTTGTCGACTCAACCGCTGGTTAAACTGAAGACAAAAATGAAGCAAGACATTTTAAATATGCCCTTATCGGTCACAAATTGATTACTTTGCACAACAGAAAACTCATTATTCATTGCAAAAGTCGGCTCTTTTAACAAGTGGCCTAATCGCGGCGATGAATATGTATTTTTGATTAAACGATATACTTTATATGTATTTTCATTGTACGAAATGAAATTGTACTCTACGGGATTTTATATCAGTTATTGAGATTTTTCTAACGGCGATAACGAGTTTGCAAGATTCCAAAAATACATCTTAAAATTATATACACCCAGCAGTTTATCTCATACTTTTATGTCCACAGATCGCCGTGGCATTTCAGAGAAGTAATGTTTTAATTTTGACTTAAGAAGAAGCAACCGCGAGTTACGTTTGACATAATTAAATTAATATATAAAGACATTTTTGGAATCCCGTAGTTGTCATGGATTGATCATTTTACGCATCAGAAAAATCAGTATACGCTGAAAAAACGTCTCTTCGACGAGCGCGTAATCGCGATGACTGTTACAGACGGCAATGAGAATTTCCAATTTTTCAAATACATAAGGAAATGAAACGATACGTTAGGCGTGAAAAGAAAACAAATAACATCATAACGCAAAGAAAATTTGTCGCTTTTGTATGTTAGCGAGCGCCGTTTGTGAATTCTCGCGCAATTCACGATTCCGAATTCCGTGTTGAAGCAAAGCGGCGCAGGTCACGTGGTACCGGGTACTCGAATAGTAAAATGCCATTCGAATATTTTGATATTCGATTCGATATTCGTTATTCGAATATTTTGCCCAGCCCTAGTTGCGAGTGACCAAAGATTTTCATTAAATATTTGCTATCTTTCTATTTCTTACCACAATGACTCATTTCAGCCCTTAACTTATCTTAGAAAAGACAAGTTAGCTTTATGAATTTCAATCATAATTTTTTTTTAGGATATCTATAAAACCACTGTGAAGCCGCTAGTTGAAGGGTGTTTTCAAGGTTACAATGCGACAGTATTCGCGTATGGTCAAACTGGTTCAGGGAAGACATACACTATTGGTGGAAGCAACCCTGCAAACATAACGAGGGATGAACAAGGAATTATACCAAGAGCTATTAATGAGATGTTTTCTGAGATTAAATCACCAGGAAGAAAACATATTGACCATGCAATTAAGGTTAGGATAAGGATAAGATTTACATATTTATCCCGGGGGAGAGGAAAGCCGGTTTGACCATGTCAGGTATGGGATTAGTTAGGTATTTGTTTTTCCGAAGCATGGACTTGATGGTGGAGGAAGCCGTGACCGACCAGGGGTTACATGAACAACCCAACGGCGGCGAGGAGTCCAGCAATCCTCTCGCACATAACCATCCCGCATGGGATTCGAACCTGCGAACCCACGCAGAGTAATTAGAGATGCGGTGGCGAGCGTATTACTAACGCTTAGCACGATGAGCCACGCCGCCGGGGTTGTTTTGTTATTTTGAGTTTTAGTTGTCACTGATGTTGTTTCAGGCTATGAACAGTGAACACAGTCTTTCTTGGAATATTCTAGCAGATTTTTGAGGGGTCACCCATACCTTTACTCATCGGGGAGTCTCTCACATTTCAGTGAGTGTGTGTAGGTCACCCAAACTTTACCCGAAGAGGAGTCTCTTACTTCTTTGTGAGTGTGTGTAGCACACCCATAACTTTACTTGAAGAGTCTCTTACTTATTAGTGAGGGTGTTTAACCTTATTTTAAGCAAATTTCCTATTATGCCTCCCCCTGCATGTTCATCTATGTAAAAGGTGGTAATTATTCTCATTACCATACCAAACCTAGACAGGTCATTGTGACTGGACAATAGTTAGCTATATGCCTACCCTGGTACTCCCGTAGTATGTGTACAAGGTTAGTCCATAATTTTATTCCGATTTTCCTTGTTTAGTTTTATTACGAGTCGGAGACTGTCTGCTGTATTAGCCAAGTGGATATACCCCCTGCCCATAGGTTTAAGTCCCTTTACACAACTTGATGTAAAGTCGACGAAAAAAATTAGTTACCTCCATATTGGTACACACACTTCTGGAGCGCTCCTAACCCAAGCCGTTTATCTCATTGCCTTACTTCTTTTTGGAATACCTAGGAAATTCTACTTAACTATTGGTGCATGGCTATGATATTTTGTTTTTTGATGTTTCCACTCAGAAGGGCATCTATTAATATGTAAAGGAATTAGGAAATATAAATTCGGACACCATAGTTGAGTTCGGAGAAGTCCCTCATGCTCACAATTTTATATTTCTAATATTAGTTTTTCACCACCCAGGTTTCTTATGTTGAAATCTATAAAGAAGAAGTCCGAGATTTATTGGAAGTTGATCTTCAAAAATGTAAAGACGTTTCATATCAGAGAAGATCAGAATGGGAAACTGGTAAAAATTGCTTGAGTCAAGGGGGGAGTTATTTTTTATACGGCTTTTTCACACTCTCACTTTCGGCCGAGGTTTCTGTAGGGATGAGCAATGTAGAATAATTTACTAGTCTAGAATATATTTCATGCGAGAAAAAATGCCTCGGGTTAAACAAAATTGTGTCATAACGAGTTTCGCCATGAGGGTGTACTTCGCCGACTTCTTGTCTAGAATACGCAATTGAGATTACATTACAGTGTTTGATGTTAAACCGATTTTTAAGGTTCTTGAGAGCAGGACGCAAGTTCAAAGTAAACGGAGAGAGATCTCCTGCGGAGAAAAAACAGCGCGTCTTCAATTATAAAATTAGAAACCCGAAATACAATTGATGCATCGCACCGGAGAGGCGGAAACCCGAATCCTGTTATCGGTCTTGTTGGATTCGAATATTTTTGGTATTTAAACCCTCCGGATTCGGTATTCTTTATTGCCCCATCCCTAGTTCTCTGTCCATGAGCAAAATCTTTGCAACTAATAAGGAAGATCTCTATTTCATTAGATATCTTTCTACATTGCCCTATACAGCTTTGCAGATTGCATATACAATTTTTTTGACAAATTGAGGTAGTGGGTATAGCCAATAAATCATCTCCATAATCAATGTTTTTAATGTTTTTAGAACCAGAGGGGGTATAGTCTTTCGAATTGCTGACTGAATATGTTATATGTTTGCTCTTTGCTTTATTATCTTTTTTCTCTTATTAATGGAGTTTGGTTGTCCCTATCCCTTCCCTCAATGCATTTATACTAGTATTCTGTATGTGTATAATGCAAGATGCTGTAGCAAGAATAAACATGGCCATACAATGCAATACTAGAATCCTGCTGCACACTATCATAAATGTATTTCTGCAACATTTTGTCTGATCAAAGTCGGAGATTGTCTGAGGAAGTCTGACCTCTGTCAGATGAAACGTTACAGAGATTCATTTGTGTTAATGTGCATCAAGACCCTTGAACTGCGTAATATTTTTCTCTTGTTGCTATTTCATCTTCAATATATATTTCAGTGATAATCGGCGCAAGAGAGGAGAATTGCTCCACAGCTGACGAAGTCATGAGCTTACTTCAGAAGGGCAGCGCAGTTCGTCACACGGGAGCGACACAGATGAATGAGTTATCAAGCAGATCTCATGCAATATTTACTATTCATATGATACAGGTAGGTTCAGTATGGTTCACTATATTTTTAACAATGCATTTGCTTACCCAATTTTACCTATTTTTCTACATTTCTCTATAAACCATTACACCCAACGAGCAAAATGAAATTTGCATTCACCCTAACATGCATATTTCATGCGCATTCAAAATACCGTTATGAACAATAATAAATAATTTAACATCTGTAGCTAATATTTTCCTTTTTGTACTCTTGTTCGCCCACTGCCTGCTTTTATGGCTGCCATGGTTCAAATAGCCTTGGGTTATGTAGGTAGAATGAATGTTTTTATTACAAAGCAAGAGATTGGAAGGAAAGTTATTATCATTGTAGTTTAGTGTACATGGGTTTTCTGGAATTTTAAATTGTGGGCTGCTCTGCGTCTTGTGTAACAGTTAATTAATATTGGAGTTGAAAGAGATAGATTTTATAAGCAGCTGGAATCGCTAAAATTTCTGGTACCTACAGTTTCAGGCTTTCAGCTCCATCTATTTTGGTGAGATTGGCTTCAGCTCTGGATCCCCAGCCCTCTTGAGGAGGTGACTCTTGAACTCCCCCACACAGGTCACATGGGGGTTCGGCGTTTTAAAAAATATGAGGCCAATAACTGATAGTTCATCACATGTCCCCTGTTATTGTAACCGCTGGTCGTTTACAGCAGTGGTCGGCAACCACCGGGCTGCGGCCCACTACCGGTCCGCGGAAAAGTCACTACTGGTCCGCAGAAAGGTGACACAAAAACGAAAGATCGAAGTAGGCCAAACATAAGAAATACGTTACGTGAATAGTATCTTTGTTTTTGAATGTATTGTCAACATAAATTTTCTAACGCAGCTACTAATCTAATGTAATAAATTATATGCGTTAGAAAATTTATGTTGACAATACATTCAAAAACAAAGGTAATTAGTTCGTTTGTATAAAAGTGGTCCGCCAAAATTTTGGTCATGCTTCACCGGTCCGTCACTGAAAAAAGGTTGCCAACCACTGGTTTACAGCTTCCTCCACCATCAAGTCCATGCCTCGGAAAACATATAACTGGCTAACTAATCATACTCGACATGGACTGGTGACCGGACCAGAGGCCGTGGTTCACTATATGATTGAGCCGTTTTATCGGCTTTCCTATCTCTCGAGATAAATATGTAAATCCAATCCCACCCTACCACTTTTCTGATTCAAGATTTATGCATTTCTTTACATCATTTCCAGACATGGCCATGCACACCGAGGCCTAAAAATTTGAACACAAACAACAGTAATAATAGCATGAATGGATTGATGGATTCGGATGATCTTGATGATGAGAAAATACAGAATGTAATGTCAGCTAAGTTTCATTTCGTCGACCTCGCTGGCTCAGAAAGAGCTAATCGAACTGGGAATACTGGAGAGAGGTTTGTTATAGTGTTAATATTTTTTCGTTTGGCGCTTTTTGCTTTGAACAAGAATCTTTACAAGACCTGGATCTTTCTGGTGCGACATTGCCTAACGAATTTATTACGCGCTTTGCATTAGGTGGGGTTTATCAAAAATGTTTTAATATCTAATATTTTAAGGCAGTTTCATAACAGGAAAATAGATAATTTTGCAAAAATTGAAATAAAATTGTAGTTTTAATTCTCAAAACAGTTCACAAAGGAGACCTTAAGTGAATTAGTTTTTATACATTTCTTGCTTCAGTATCATGTGATACTAGCAATTCTATATATAAATCATCTATATATATCATCTATACAGATTTACTACTGATATATCTAGAATTTACGCTTTAAATGAATTATATGTATACTGTATGTTTTAACTTTATTAGTATTTAAAGAGCGTTTTCAATGTTAAACATCTTATCCAACTCCAAATTTTCATCCTTATTTATGTATCTATCACATTTGTTGTTTCATAGGTTCAAAGAGTCAGTTCAAATCAACACTGGGCTTCTTGCTTTGGGAAATGTTATCAGTGCTTTGAGTGATCCGAAGAAAAAGAAAATTGGACACGTGCCTTACAGGGACTCAAAGATTACAAGGTAAATTAAAATTCTACCATATTTCTATCATGGAAGTCAAATGTCTTCTACAGCTGGTGGATTTTAGCATTTTTGGAGGTAATCAAATTCGAGTTTTTAAACTTATACACATGAATTTGGATGCCGTAGGAAGCCATAACCAAGATACTTTTGTATTTTCTTTGTATTTCTTGTGGCGCAGTAATAAAGAATTTTCAGTTCTGTGAATGGGCATAAGATTTGAGTTGATCTCGATTTGTAATTCATGTCCATTTATTTCCAGAGTCCTTAAAGTGGTATGTGAAGAGCTACAATTTGGGAAGGACGAGAATTTTTAATGTTTGAAATAATGAAAAACTTGTTTTGCCACCCAAATCAGTTTCAACCCTTTGTATTTCCAGAGTCCTGAAAGACTCACTTGGAGGGAACGCTCGCACAGTCATGATCACCTGCATAAGTCCGTCTTCAACAAGTTTTGATGAAACATTGAACGCTTTGAAATATGCGAATCGTGCCAAGAATATCACCAATAAACCAGTGGTAAACAGAGATCCTCAACAGGTGGGTGTTCACAGTGAAGTGTGAAGAGCGGATTTCTGTGGGCAGTGGTTTCTAGGGCAGGGCTACTCAACTGGCGGACCTTTCCACCATTCAATTTGGACCGCGTCTGCTTGTTTATTTTGGCAGCACAAGCATCATGTTATAGTTTTAGATGATTTTGATTGAATTTAAATACACAGCTACAGATGTGCGACATTTGTGTCCATAATTGCGAGCCATTCATATTGCATTTGAAGCTCGTTTATTTAATGAAATAAATTTTCTGTAATGTCCGACCCCAGTAATTTTGAAGTTTTCTAAACGGACTTTTGGTGAAAATAGTTGCGCAGCCCTGGCCTAGGGCAGTTCATTTCAATTTTTTGGTGGAGTGAAACCCAATAAAAAATCCAGAGGCCCGAGGCCCATGTGTGATAGTTTTGGTGGGTGCCGGCAGGGAAGTCCGCAAAGCGTTTTTCTTTATGTTGTGATGGGCAAGTGCAGCAGTTCTCGAAGTTACATTTTTCACGGCCCCCTTTCAAAGACTTTCAACACTCTGTGGCCGCCTGTTTTTCTATACCAAAAACCTAGTTTTGTTTCAACAGGTTTTTGTCAGTTAGTTTATTCGCAGTAATTAATGGTAAAAAGTCAACAAAAAAAGCAATATACCGTATTTGCTTGTTTTGTAGCCCGGGCCCATATTTTTTTAACCAAACTCACTAACTGGGCCCTTATTCAAACCGGCCCTTATTCAAGCACGGCGCTTGTTTTTTTAAAGTAAAATTATACACAAAAATTACGATATCTTTGAAAAAAATATTTGATATTGTCATTTCCAGTTCTCAAGTATGCTTTAAATGAGAATAACGAAAATGTTGACTTTTTCTACGCACCGCAGGTACAAATCTGCAAATAAAGAAAAGTTTTGCGACACCCTATCAATATTGAAACAACGCACTTGGGCGTCGCGACACCCAGTTTGAGAACCACGGTGTTACGTAATCAATGCTATCTGTTATGTAATTGGACGGCTCAAGGCGTGAGTGTTATCTACCAGCGCTTAAAATTCAACAGCGTTGTGACAAGAGCGCTTCTTATTTCTATTGTTCTCTACCACTGAAAATCAGCTTTTACATCGGGCGGGTATTCAAGCACCGGCCCTTATTTATTTTTATGTCCTGTTCACACGGGCGGCTATTCAAACAGGCCCTTAATCAAGATTGGGCGGTAAAAAGAGCATATTCGATAACTATCAGTAGAGGTTACGCCTTCAAGAGAGTCCTGCTGCTCACTAACATACAGCAGGACTCTTGAATTGCATTAAGGCTATAGCTAAGCACAGGGTTTAGCGAAAAGATGGCAGACTATCCTGACTGAATGCCAGGGGGTGTCAAAATATGTGCAAAAAGATTATTATTTGTTGCAATTAAAGATAACTTCATATTTATCCTAGTGAAAATTTGGAATATATTGATAAATTGTCTGTAAAAAAGATGGGCGCTTCAGAAGTATGTGCACCAAGATGGCGCACAACCTGATAACCCTAACCTGGTTCACCTACTATGTTCAGGTTGTGTGGCATCTTGGTGCACATATTTTCTGTAACTCCAAAAAATTTAGCAAATCGATACATATAAGATTTCCGTGTCCAATTATTTTCACTATATATTTATATTTACTTTTTATAGATTTTGATTGAAGACCTTCAAAGATGAAATTGAAGAATTAAACAACAGTTACAGAGCAGACCAACAACAAGAGAGATTGCAATGCAAAAACAAAAGGTAGAATATTCAGCTTTCCAGAAATCATAGAAATTCAATTCTAATATGATTACAGTGGAAACTGTCTTGGGATTTGGCATAGCATATCCAATTTATTGAAAAAGAAATTTTTTCTCCATCCAGCTATTTTGATGATATAGTACTACATTGTCAGTATTGGTCAGATTATGGGGTGGTTGTGTGGGTCGGAAAAAGCATTTTTCTGTATCATACGTAGCAATTTCTTGTTACTTGAAACGCTTTCAAGGGGGCTCCCGAAGTATGCGAACCAAGATGGCGGACATCGGAATGTAATATGTGTACTAGGTTAGGGTTTAGGCCCATAATTTTAGGTATAATACTACGGGAGGCTCTTGCTAGTCTTCGAACTGATAATAGGACTAAAATAAGGAAAATTGGAAAAAAATAATCGCCTAACCTAACCTGTTACCCATGTTACGTTCCGATGTCCGCCATCTTGGTTCGCATACTTCGGGAGCACCCTTTCAAGACCTGAAAACCCACATTTCGCCGCTACCTACCTGCTAGCTCAGTGGTTCCCAAACTTTTTTTAAAAAATTCTATGACGGACCTCTTGCAATTTTTGTAATGATTCGCGGCCTTCGGTGCACTAAAATAAAACATTTAAAGATCAAAACAAAAAAATAAATGCGCCGTACGGTATAGTGAAAAACCAACAAGTGTGCAGAAAGGCACCGTCAGCTACATCTCTGCAGTCATCAACTTGTAATGGCATCAATTGAACTCTCTCTGTGATATCACAGGCTCACAGCTCTGTGACATCATAATTGGGCAGCGTGATCGAAAATGTTTATTTGCAAATTTAAGCGCTTGATTTTTGCATTATCAAACTATGAGCCATATAACAGATTTTTTTTGCGGACCCTCCGAAAGTGCTTCACAGATCCCAAAAGGTCCGCGAACCCTAGTTTGGGAACCCCTGCCCTAGCTGTTATGGTCTAACTTGGCAATTGGAAATTTGTGAAGCCTTCCTGAACTCCTGGATACACCCCTGGTACATATGTTGCTTACAAACTTATGCAAATGTTTTTGCTCCAATCTTGTATTTAATCCAGATTAACAAGATAAGTTGAGATAAGTTAATTTTGCCATAAATAGCAACATTACTGCAAAGTACTCTAATCGCATACTTCAAATTTGAAATATTGATTACGGCAAGAGTTCTGAAGTTTTTGCGGAACACCGCAATGATATATGATGCAGAAAATTACTTTTATTCATTTCAAAAGGGGGGTTTGGGACAGTATCCTGGGTACGGCCCTGCCCCGCTGTCTGGTCTGCTAGAAATACCCCAAGTTTTCTGCTGAATGTTATTTTTCATCAAAATATCAACAATTCTATTTCAGATGCTTGAACTAGAAGTCGAAGAGTTGCAAACCCACTGTAGATTATACAAGAAACACATAGAAGAAGCAGCGAAGCACTTCAAATTAGTTTGTGCTGGAAAACAAGTCAATAAAACACACAGTAGTAATATTAAGAAGTGGTTGGAGTCTGTCTCAAAGAATGGCCTGGGTAAGTCTTGATTACTGTTTTTTTGATATCCCCCTCAAAATGAACTCTCGGGGCCCCTTAGGGAGCTGGTTCTCTGGGTCTCATGAGCAAAGGGATCTGGTTCTCTGGGTCTCATGAGCAAAGGGAGCTGGTTCTCTGGGTCTCATGAGCAAAGGGAGCTGGTTCTCTGGGTCTCATGAGCAAATGGAGCTGGTTCTCTGGGTCTCATGAGCAAAGGGAGCTGGTTCTCGAGGTCTCATGAGCAAAGAGATCTGGTTATCTGGGTCTCATGAGCAAAGGGAGCTGGTTCTCTGGGTCTCATGAGCAAAGGGAGCTGGTTCTAGAGGTCTCACGAGCAAAGAGATCTGGTTATCTGGGTCTCATGAGCAAAGGGAGCTGGTTCTCTAGGTCTCATGAGCAAAGAGAGCTGGTTATCTAGGTCTCATGATCAAAGAGAGCTGGTTATCTGGGTCTCATGAGCAAAGAGAGCTGGTTATCTGGGTCTCATGAGCAAAGGGAGCTGGTTCTCTAGGTCTCATGAGCAAAGAGAGCTGGTTATCTGGGTCTCATGAGCAAAGGGAGCTGGTTCTCTAGGTCTCATGAGCAAAGAGAGCTGGTTATCTGGGTCTCATGAGCAAAGAGCTGGTTCTCTGGGTCTCATGATCAAAGAGAGCTGGTTATCTGGGTCTCATGAGCAAAGGGAGCTGGTTCTCTAGGTCTCATGAGCAAAGAGAGCTGGTTCTCTGGGTCTCATGAGCAAAAGAGCTGGTTCTCTGGGTCTCATGAGCAAAGAGAGCTGGTTATCTGGGTCTCATGAGCAAAGGGAGCTGGTTCTCTAGGTCTCACGAGCAAAGGGAGCTCTTTCTCTGGGTCTCATGAGCAAAGGGAGCTGGTTCTCTGGGTCTCATGAGCAAAGGAAGCTGGTTCTCTGGGTCTCATGAGCAAAGAGAGCTGGTTCTCTGGGTCTCATGAGCAAAGGGAGCTGGTTCTCTGGGTCTCATGAGCAAAGGGAGCTGGTTCTCTGGGTCTCATGAGCAAAGAGAGCTGTTTCTCTGGGTCTCATGAGCAAATGGAGCTGGTTCTCTGGGTCTCATGAGCAAAGGGAGCTGGTTCTCTGGGTCTCATGAGCAAAGAGAGCTGGTTCTCTGGGTCTCATGAGCAAAGGGAGCTGGTTCTCTGGGTCTCATGAGCAAAGGGAGCTGGGTCTCTGGGTCTCATGAGCAAAGAGAGCTGTTTCTCTGGGTCTCATGAGCAAATGGAGCTGGTTCTCTGGGTCTCATGAGCAAAGAGAGCTGGTTCTCTGGGTCTCATGAGCAAAGGGAGCTGGTTCTCTGGGTCTCATGAGCAAAGGGAGCTGGGTCTCTGGGTCTCATGAGCAAAGAGAGCTGTTTCTCTGGGTCTCATGAGCAAATGGAGCTGGTTCTCTGGGTCTCATGAGCAAAGGGAGTTGGTTCTCTGGGTCTCATGAGCAAAGAGAGCTGGTTCTCTGGGTCTCATGAGCAAAGGGAGCTGGTTCTCTGGGTCTCATGAGCAAATGGAGCTGGTTCTCTGGGTCTCATGAGCAAAGGGAGCTGGTTCTCTGGGTCTCATGAGCAAAGAGAGCTGGTTCTCTGGGTCTCATGAGCAAAGGGAGCTGGTTCTCTGGGTCTCATGAGCAAAGGGAGCTGGGTCTCTGGGTCTCATGAGCAAAGAGAGCTGTTTCTCTGAGTCTTAATACTGCTTTTTTCTTCCTAGTTCAGGGTTCCTCAAACTGAACCCTCGACCCCTCATGAAGCTGGCTATTATATTTGAGCAATTGCCAGATGTGAGAGGATTGCTAGATTTTTCCAATATCTTTGACGGAATTTATCTCTGGAATGCTGACTTAAGTCTTCCTTTTTGTAACTGTTTTACCCTGACTTCAGTTCCTGTACCTTTGCTTTCGATTTTATAGCGCGTTATTTTAATCGTAACATTTTAATATTGGAAAAGCCAACAAGAAAACTCCACCATGGCCATGGACTGAGCCTGATAAACCCTGCCCAGGGCCATCATGCCCATTTGTTTATTAGTTCAGTTACCTCATTATTATCTCATTTCAACTCCCAGCTTTCTCCAAACAAAATCTCAACGCAAGTTTCTCTGCTTCTATGTCTCGAGATGAGCGGATACAACAGGAACTAGAAGAGTATAGAAGAACTCTGGAATCTGATGATAAGGTTTTTGCAGCTAAAGACGCCCAGGTGGGTTTAACAAGCATTTCCACTGTGAATGAGATCTAACTATTTGTGTTTGATTGTATCGAAAAGTTTCAATAATCAAGGACGCTTTACACAAAACTCGTGCTAGCTTCAAATGACCTGGGTTTTGTTTTTTGGCCACTCTGCAAGGGGCATAGCCAGGGCGAGTTTCAGGGTTGAAACCCCCCTTCTTGAATTTAAAAAAATATCATTTTCTGTATCATAGATAGCAATTTTTCAAAGCTTCAAGCGCTTTTTAAACCCTCATGACTCTTGAAAACCATTTTACCCTATGAACCTGCTAGCTGTTACAGTCGACTAGAAATTTTGAAAATTCCCCCACCTTGAAAATTCATGACAATTACCCTCAACCCTGTATGTCTTTATATGCTATTTAACACAGATTTGTTGCGATCATTACCTGCATTACATACAGATCTAATTTCACAAATCCCACACCCTTTGAAAGTAGAAAAAAAAACAGTGTTGTTTGAAATGGGTTATTAGTTATGATAAGTAATGACTTGATGTTAAAATGGCTGGCAAAATGTCATCAGTTGCAAAGAGTAAAGAAAGGTGCTTCTCTCTTAAAAGAACTCATGCATGGCAATATTTTCTCTCTCTTTTTTTTATTTGCACTACCTCATTCTCTCACTTTTTCTATTATGAGCAAAGAGTGAGAGAACAAAAAGAAAAAAGCAAATCTGGGATGTTCTTTATTTATTTTATTATTATCTACTTACACCACAAACGTTTAGGTTATTTAAATTGGGTATATAATTTTGTATGTTTTCAATCATTAATACTCTGGTTTCTCTTCATTACACGCATAAATCTTTCGCCTTTTACTAAGATTTCCGTGGAGAGGAGCATTCAATGAGTCTTCAACAATTTTTCTTGCCCAGGAAATCCTGGGTTCCTAACCTTAGTGAATTCTAAATGACTCATTTCTTTCTAAAAACAAGAGAACTCATTTCTGGGATGGAATTTATTGAGAATGCTGACTCTTTCGTTTTGTAAATTTTTTTTACCTTGACTTCTGTTCTATAAAAATCTGAATTAGGATAAGCGTTTGGAATACCGCATATCTGATTACCCTGCGTGGTTCGAATCCCATGCTGGGATAATTTTGTGCCAGAGAACTACTGGACTCCTCGCCGCCATGGGGTCGGTTACGACTTTCGCTACTCTCAAGTCCATGCATCTGAAAACAAATAACTGGCTAACTAATCCCATACCCGACAACATGAACTGGAAACAGCACAAGACACCGCGATTTGCCATATGATTTATCGGCTTTCCTCTACCCCGGGATAAATATGTAAATCCTATCCCAATTCCAGTTTGATCTTATCCTCTTTTGATAATATGTGTATCTATGTTCAGTCACTTTGGTCTTATCAGCTTTTCATAAAATGGTTATCTGTACTTGGGCTTATCTTCTTTGTTTGATATTGTCTCTGTTGAATAAGATGTTTATCTTTGTTTGATTGTATCTTCTTCTGATAAGATAATTACCTTTTTTTTCACAGATTGAGCAACTTGGTAAAGCATTATCTCATCTGATAAGATGATTGTATTCATTTAACTTTATCTTCTTTTTATGATGTTTTCATTCTTGTTTTATCTTATCCTCATTTTAACAGATTGATCAACTTGGTAAAGCATTATCTGAAGTCCAAGATGAAATCAGAGATAGAGAGGAAACTCTTCAAATGGCTGAAGAGATAAGAGAACAGCAGGTTTGATGAACAATTTATATTCAATGGTTTAAAATGCCCTGGAGTCTGCAATGGCCCATCACCTGGCCCGACAAGCCTTTTAGTGTGGCCCTTGTCATCACTCAGAATTTTCCCATCAAGCATAAAATTTGAATTCGGCAGTTAATGTTTAAAAAGGCGCTCACATGGATAAAAATAGGTGATATTTTTTGCTCTTTTCTCTGCGATAAAGTTTTTGTCTTTTTTTGCCCGGTGCATACATTACTGTAAGGCTAAAATATAGCCACGTTCTCTTCTGTCACGTTTTCCGCTAAATTTTTTGTGTGGTCCAGCTAGATGCCCGAAGTCTGTTATGTGGCCCTTCGACAAAAAATTTTGCACTCTCCTGCCTTAACAACCAGTGATTCTCAAACTTTCGTGATACGTTGCCCCTTTTTGAAGACTCCAAAATTTGTATTTCTCTGCTTCCCAATGAAAAACCTAGTTACTTATCGATTTAATCGGTAAGTATGTTGATAGGTATTTGTCTGTATCTGTTAGATGCACACGATATCTCACGAAAACTCCAGATTTTGCATGTGCATTCATCATATCTTGGACCAGAAGCCTATTGATTTTGGGCGAATTATGTCGTATATTTAGCGAGTTATTAATTAATTAGTGATGGGACACAAGGTGTCACTATGGAGTAAGAGCGTTGTTTTGGGGGATCCCCTAACTTTCGATCGATAAGTCTTTGGTCTCTGAGCGATATTCTCGTTTGGTTTTTAACTGGACCCTTTAGTTAAGCTCAGCGCCGGCGAGTTTTCGTAAAGCGAAACTGCAAAATGCTGTTTTAGCGCTTTGTTTTTTTTGTGCTATGTTTGGAGTATTTTATTTTGCAAGCTACATAACAAACATTTTATTCACAGGGGGCGAAATTAATCGAACAGAAAGTCATCATTGAGGAATTGCAAGAGGAGATTCTCTACATGAGAGAAGAGTTCCAACATCTTCAGAATCCTTCTCCATCTGGACATCATCATCATGTTGGGTTGTTGGGAAGAGCTCAGTCTGTTCCTCATCCAGCAAGAGGAGCTGCATTCTCCACTGATTCAAAATTGCTATCAGAGGAAGCGAAAAGAGTGAGTTATTTTTTGTTTTTGTAGGCATGAGTTTTCTTTACAGCTCAAGTATTGTGGATGGACTAGGGTTGGCCGCTGAAAGAATTGGAAAGTTTGAGGATTTCGTTTTCCTGGAGTGTAGAAACTTGGTGTCACTTTATCCATATGACTCTTTTTCTTATAAATGGACATTAGAATGGTAAAACAGGTGGTATTGGAATGGGATTTATTGAGTTGCCTTTTTCCTCTTTTCATTTGGCGTCTTACGAAATTGTGCGTTTCTAATGCACTCCAGGCAGATAGCTTCAAAAGCTTAATTAATATACCGATGGACTCTTTATTTTAAATCATATTTTTAATGTCAGTTAAATTGAACTTTTCATTAGACTGTCCATGACCCAGCATAACAATTAATACTCATTATTCTGTCATGAAAATCTTTATTGTCTTTGACAAAAAGTCTTTGAGAAAAATAATTGAAAAATAATGAACTGCAGTAATAAATTTAAATAGGAACAAAAAAATAAAGAAAAAGCGAAACTTTTTGAGAATAACGAGATAAAAATATAACACGATCAATATTTAAAAACATAATAAAATGAAGAGGAATTCGGGAGTTACATGAGAAAATGGGACTTTTTACAGTTATAACCAACCCCTGTCCCCACCACTAATAATGAGAAGACTCATTTTTTTAGCAAATCGTATATATTAGCCAAAAAGGGTTTGGTTATGAATGTCCTGATAAAGATGAATAGGCCCCCCGAACAAAATCCTTTTTTTTTTATCAGTAAGTGTGAGTATTCATATATTGACGAGGGAGGGAGGGGGGGGGGGGGGGGATAACTGGAAAAGGTTTAGAAAATGAATTGGTTCAGGCATGTCAGGTCAAATTTCGATTACCTTATATGGTTCACTTAACTTCATCAATATTGGCAAACATATCAGACCCAATTGCTTTTTGTATTGTAAACGTGAAAGCAAGTAAAGTCAGCATTTTGAGATCAGTTTGTTTTGCAAACCGGTTATAGGCAAGTGGGACTGAGGGACGGGTGATGTACTACTACTAATTGCTGATGCTTCTGGATTTGTATATAGCGATGGTTCCAAAGGGACTTGTGGCACACTGCGGAGGCCACAATGCCAGGCGCGAAACTGATTTTACTTTTCACTTACAAGAAAACCTCCCTTTCTTCCTAATTTTCTTGCTGAATAAGGTTATGTCACAGGGGGTTTCAACCCACTGGAATGATAAACTGGGGGGCCATAAGTGCTGAAAGTCTCCGGAAAAGGGCCACGTGCCATAAAAGGCCGGGAATCACTGGTTTATGGGAATCAATGATGTACAATGATGCTCAAGTGTTTCAGAATGTGTCATAACTAGAAAAAAGGTGATATTTTGCACAATATGTGGTCCAAAATAAATCATTTATTTTTTTAATTGAGGTTATTATACATTTTCTGAGGTGTATAAAAAATTTGTTTAAAGTTGTGGAAAAACATTTCAACTATATGATCATTGAATTTTAATATAAATTATTTGAGTAGTACAAAAAATATTTGTTACAATTTATTTCGACCCAAATTATTCTATTTAACACATTTGCTTTTAAGATACCACATATCCTTGCATATATCCTTGATCTCACATACAAGTCGACCCCCTGAAACAGTGAAATTTATAAAAATTATGATCCGAATTTTTAGTGTGACCCTTTAGTTCCGCCCCTTTTTTATTGAGTTTCAGATTCGACTTATATGCGAGGATGGTATCTTAAAAGCAAATGTGTTATAAAAATACCTAAATGCATGAACACCACTGTATTTTTTTGGAGATGCCTTGATCTAGTGATACAGTTAATACAAAGTCTTCCTGAGAAGGCTTATATAAAAATAAAATGCCGGTAACGTTGGAGAGCATAATTAGCTATGCGTATAATGTGCAGAAACTGTTAATTTTCATGGGAATTGTTTGCCAAAATGCACATGTGTATTATTAGAAACAAGGTACATCAGAAAAAGTGACCTAGTTGATTATAAAACTATATATTAAACATAAAACATGTTAGAAAAGCAACAAAACAATTTCTTCGATGTAATTCAAATTCCGCCATAAATTGATTAATCAACCAATATCAGTGAACTGTGTGACAAGGTCATAAGTCATACTGTATAAAATCGGCGCTTCAGAAGTGTGTGTACCAATATGGAGGAAACTAACTTTGTTCGCCCACTTTACATCAAGTTGTGTAAAGGCACTGAAGCCTATGGGCAGGAGGTATATACACTTGGCTAACACATACAGTCCCCGAACTTGTAATAAAACTAGAATAAGGAAAATCGGAATAAAATTTGGGCCTAACCCTAGCCTAGTTTGATAGACCTCCCGCTATGGTGGCGCCAAATTATTTTTGTCTCGTTGGTACCGACAGTGAACTTGTGAGAACTCACTATGAACATAAAATAAGGCGCTCCAGAAGTGTATGACCAATATAGAGGTAACTGTTTTTGTATGTCTATTTTACATCATGTTGTGTAAAGGGACTGAAATCTATAGTCAGGGGGTATGTTCACTTGGCGAACACAAACAGTCCCTGAACTCATAATAGAACTAAAATAAGGAAAATCAAAATCAAATTAGGGCCTAACCCTACCCTTAACACATACTTCGGGAGTACTCCAAATTTTCGACTGGTTGGTACACTGACAGTAGATTGGCTCACTCACTTTGAAAATAAAAAATAACTTTTGTCAATTTTAATTTCAAAAAATGATATTATTACTTAAAACAGTAATAAACACAGTGGTTAAAAAAAATAATAAAACAATATGTTGAACAAATATGGAGGTTTTTGGTCACCAATGACCAAGATTGAAACTTCTTCGAGATTTTGCACAAAATATAAGTATCGGTAACCATTACTTAATCAGACCCCTTTCTCTAGATTGGAAGCCTTTGTTTGTTGAGTTTTGGGTAATAAACCGTGTTAATTGAGAGAAATAACTTGGCATGTTGGGTCTGCAAACTATGTCTGTTAGAGAGAATTTTATTAAAAAGAATTATAAAAATCTCATCTGCCTAGTAATGTCATCTCATATAATTTGTTGGTTCATCTTTTTCAAATGCCTAGCTCAGTAGTTCTTACTCTCATTGGACTTCACCCCCCTTGAGGTCCTCCGTCCCAGATGTTGCATATCTCAGCCGCTCATCTTTTTGAATTTATGCTGTACTTTAGATCTGATACACAGAGCTAACAGTGTGTTACTTTTTTCCTTTTTTGCTTTCCTTCATCAAGAGTAAGACATGTTCCTTGGTTTCGGGGCTGGCTCCTTCACAGGACTTGTAGCAGTTGGCATTTGTCGCATTCTGCTTTTTAAAGTTCCAGAAACGCGGGACAAATCTTTTCCTGAGTCCACGATAATGCAGCGTATTGTGTCGCACTGACTTAATAGTTTTGGAAATGTTATTCCAGGGTTTCCAGTCACTGTTAGTTCTTCCAAGTCCGTTAGTTGTACAATTTCTTGATTGATTTGGCTAAAAATGGAGAACATTTATAAAAACCGAGTCATTAAATATATAGGGTGTCCATGAAGTCTTGAAATTTTTCAAAAATGCAAAGGGAATTCATCAATATATTGTTTCGGCCTTCACAGGTGAATTAAATGAGTAAAAATACTTGAACAATTACTGATTGAAAAACAACAAACCTGGTTAGGATATATTGAAAACTAGCTTCATAACAAAAATAAAATTGTAAAGAGACTTCATGGACACCCTGTATTACTTGTGAATTGTGTTCTAATTGATCACAAATAGGTAATTTAAAACATATTTTTAATTAAAAATGGGCAGACAATTGACATAAGATTTTGAAACTGACTAATGGCGACCTGAGAGATATATAAGTGTTTATTTTTTCCATGGTCATGTCAGCAGGTATCTTTGCTCAGAGATTAGTCTCTTTCACCTTTGAGCGAGTGGACTTTGCGAGTGGAGCGAGTGGAGTTTTTGGCAAATACTTCTAGAAACTATCTTGACACAGGGTGAAGAACCCAGCTATATGCCAAGCTGTATTGATTTCAAATATTTTAAAAACATAATAGCTGAATGGCTAGAGCAGTGGAACTCAAAATTTTTAAGCGGCGCCCCCTTTTTAGTATTTGTCAAGTCTCGCACCCACCCTAAAAAATAACTAGCAAACAAACAATAAGCTACAAATAACAGATTGTGAGGTGAAGGTATGTTATTTCCAACAAACCTGTTGGAAATATGTGAATGGAACGTAAATAATGAAATAAATGTAAATATTCGAAGTAAGGCAGGCAAGAATGTATCTAACGAATATTCATAATATTCATAATATAATAATTCATGAGAATAGGACTCACCAAATGTAATTATTATCCAAATGAAGATGAGTCAGCTTAATCAAACTGAATACAGACTTTGGTATTTCTTCAAGCTCACAATCATTGAGCCCTAGTTTCTTTAAATCCCATAAACTGCAGATTTCGTCACCGATTTCAATTCCTGGATTTCCACCGAGGGCTAGGACTCTGAAAATAAAATATTTAGATTGCATATTTAATATGTGTTTGCATAGTTTTATTCTAGTCCATCGGGTTTCAACCTGTGGGCCATGCCCCACTTCTGTGCCACAGAAACATTTTCGGGTGGGCCGCAAAACCTATTAAAAATTGCTAGAGTTATTGATTGATAAATTATTTAATTTTGATCGCAGTAGATGATGCTATTTTCTGCTACTAAGTGGATGATTCCCTTGCATAAAAAAGTTAGTGGGCCACGGAATTTCTGTGCAACGAAAGTGGGCCATAAAAAAAACTGTTTGAGAACTATTGTTCTAGTCAAGTGGGTGATTCTGAAACAGGATAATTTTTTAAGATACAGTTATTAAGACACAGACAAAATAAGGCGTTCCAGAAGTGTGTGTACCAATATGAAGATAACTACAGTAATTTTGTTCACCTACTTTACATCAAGTTGTGTAAAGGAACTGAAACCGTTGGAAAGAGGCTAAGACAGCGAACTTGCAATAGAATTAAAATAAGGAAAATCGGAATAAAATCATGGCCTAATCCTAACCTTGTACACACACTACAGGGGTTACCCAACATAGATCGCCCTTTCCACACTAAAGTCTATGATAGTAAAACGAGAATATCGGTCAGAGACCGAAGAAAGTTAGGGGTTCCCCCAAAACAGCACTCATACTCCATAGTGACACCTTATGTCCCATCACTAATTAATTAATAACTCGCTAATTATATGACATAATTCGCCCAAAAGCAATAGGCTTCTGGTCCGAGATAAGATGAATGCACATGCAAAATCTGGAGCAGATTCAATCTCGCTTTTGTGAGATATCGCGTGCATCTAACAGACAAACAGACATACAGACAAATACCTATCAACATACTTACCGATTAAAATCGATAAGTAATAATATCCCTTACTATATAACCTGCTCCTACATTGGGCTTTACACTGCATTACTTTAAAATTGAGACTTACTTTAATTTCATCATATTCAACACAACATCAGGAATCTTCTTTAAATTGCATCCACCCAGATCCAACCAAATAATATTTGTTAAATGCTTCAAAGGACCAAAGCTCGATAATTCTTTGTTGTTTCCAAGACCCAGCATCTGAAATAGACAAGAATAATTTTACAGCAAAGTTATTTTGATATTATATTTAAAATTTGGGGTTTCGCAGCATTTTTATGTTTTTGCCCTCATTTTGTAAATTATGACATGTTAGAATGAGCTTTTCTGCATATTTCCTTATATATAACTTGGGATCTTAAACATGTTCATGGTAGACAGGTGAAATTTTCGATAAAAACACAATATATTATGGTAAAAAGCTGTTTAACAATTTGAGGTTTTTCAGTGTTTTCCTAATATTTATTTAATTCTGGGTGTCGCTGTGTCATGATTTATTATATGGTCAGTTAGCTCAGTTGGTTAGATCATTCACTGATGACCAGAATGTCGAGTGTGAGTTCTACTGACATGACCTGCAGGAACTGATTAAAAAGTGGTTTGTTACCACTACGTCATCTCTCCTACTTAATAAAATATAGATAAAAATTACCTGTAGCTTTGATAGTCTTGACCATGTTTGTGGGATTGCTTTCAAATTGCATCCCCACATGTTGATTATCCGAAGATCAGCAAGTTTGCCAAGCACATCTGCATTCTCTATCTTGCTGTTGTGGTTTAAACTCACAGCTTCAACATCTGTAGAAGGAAGGGCTTGGTTTAGTATTAGATCTTTGAAGAATAGCATAAATATAACTCCATGGAATACGAATACTATATTATATTCTAATATATTTAAAATATGATATTATAATTTTAAATTAATTTAGTATGATTTCTGTTGAATTTGACTGGCGACTTAATAAAATATGGAAGACCACGGGTCAAAATGATATTGCGTGATATAAAATAATGTACTTGATCGACGTTACACGTTCATGAATAGCACTTGTGTAGCTGTCTTAAAAACAGAACTTTTTTTTTGTCAACCCATCAGACATCTACTGCGGAGGAAGGGCAAGGGCATTCCAATAAGCGATTGGGGCCATATTTTTATCCCTATCCCCAACCTGCTGTCTATATGTCAGCCAAACAGCTTTCCAAGGAAGAGGCAATTTGAATGACAATTGGGGGTGCTCCCGAAGTATGCGAACCAAGATGGCGGACATCGGAATGTAATATGTGTACTAGGTTAGGCCATTATTTCAGGTATAAATACTACGGGAGGCTCTTGGCTAGTCTTCGAACTGATAATAGGACTAAAATAAGGAAAATTGGAAAAAAATTATCGCCCAACCCTAACCTGTTACCCATGTTACGTTCCGATGTCCGCCATCTTGGTTTGCATTCGGGAGCACCCAATTGGGACTATATGTCCATCGCTATTCTCAACTTACTGTATGGCGGCCTAATAGCCTTATACTGAGAAGGTCATTCAAATGGATTCTGGGGCCATATATACATGCCTATACCTAACCTTCTAAATGCTGACTGGAACAATATATCAAACCTATCTAGAGATTAGAAACTATTTTTAAAAATGAAAACTAACCCATCACTCACCTCTGAATGCGTAATACTCAATCTCTGTCACAGCGGCCGGTACACAGTCCAGGTTACAATTATCTAAATCTAATGTTTGTCGTTTCATGTTTTCCGCCGGACTTAACTCCCATTCCACGCTTTCGAAGCGACGTAGTAATGCGTACATATCCCACTTGCCGTTATCTATTAAAAAGAAAAAATGTTATTTAGTTTTTCTTTCTTACCGGTATGTCAAAAGTTGGAATTACATATATGATAGACCAATACTATTATTGACATATCAAAATTGCTTGCTACATTAATACTCCCTCTACATGCTCATTGGTCAATCTTTATTATATATTTTGAATTTATTTTTACACCCAGGTAAATCAATTTTAAACTGAATCCCCAATAAAATTTAATTTAATTCCCTTAATTTTTTAGATGTAGCCAAAGTTTGTTGCTTTTCCAATTCTTTTCAAAAAGGAAAACGTGTTTTCCTCAAAACTAACTTTGACAACTTATAGCCAAGTCCATAAATCTTGTTAATCAGTTTCTAATTCTAAGTCCCTGAACTTTGGTCACTTAATATACCGCCGTTAATAAGTCCATAACATTTATTACGTTGAGAGGAATCAGGACCAGTAAACCGCAGAAACTTTATTATCCGTTTTGATTTATTAATCGTCTCTAACCATCAATAAAATATGACGTAGTTCAAGGTGCCTGTTTGGCAAAACGTTGACCAGTATCGTAAGGGAAGCGAACAAACTAATTGTCATTGTTTGCGCACAAGTCCGATTTAAGGGATGCCTTATTACATTAGGCAATAAATTCAAATCTTTTATTGTATTGGTTATTTTTACAAGAAAACCTATACGTATTCCAGCTCTTACTAAAACTTTTCTCCTAAACAAGAGCCCCCTGATTCATGTCAGCAAATGTAAAGTACAAATACAATGCTGGAGTATTATTTCCTAATGCTTGGTAAGCAGGTTTCAAGAACAATTTGTACTGCTTGACAAAATTATCATAACGCAACAGAACAAAGCGACAAATACTAGGATAAATGTACTAGGATACTGCGCAGAATTCTATCTGTTTCTTGATAATATTCACTTAAAATGTCAAGTTTTGTGTTATGAATAATTGAACATTTGGTCAAATTTTTGATTAACAGGAATCCAAATATTTCAGTTAGTTGAAAGAAATTTTGACAGATAAAATCATTTCTTTTCTGTAAGCGACTGGTAGGCTAAGGGACAAAACCTTTACTACTTGAACTTAGACATCTTTATCAGTTTGGGCCATCTCTGTGCCAAATTCTAGTGGTATCTTTCTTCTGTAATCTTCAACGAAAAATGTTTTTTTTTTCAAGGGAACTTATATAGGTATAAGTATTTTTATTCTTGAATTTTCAGTGATATGAAACTAACTCAATATTCCTTGATAATTACTGCTTTTGTGTGTAATACACTAATTTTCCTCAACAGACCTTTTTAAATCTAAATATATATATTTATAGGGTGTCTATAAAATCTTGAAATCCTTCAAAATTGCAAAGGGAATTTATCGATACCATGTATCGTTTTGAGGCTCACAGATGTATTAAATGAAGTAAAAATACTTGAACAATTACTGATTAAAAATAACAAACCTTATTAATATATATTGAGAACTGACTTCATAACAAATTTGAAATTGTAAAGGAACTTTATGGACACCCTGTACTATATAAACAGCTTTGTTCCTTTAGTTTTCAGAAATACGAATCTTAGCTGTTCAGCACAATACTATTGCAGTTTTATTTCAACAGGCTCACAGGCAACAATTTTTTTAAACTGAGAAATCCTATCGATGTACACCTGTATAAACCCTGAGTTTCGTAATTATTAGACTGGCATTTAGTTTCATCGAAAATATCTATTCTATAATAAATACAATTACCCAAATATCTCGATCAATGAGGTATTTTCCAAAATCATGCACAATGTGCGATAATTACTAGTCAATATGTCATGTTTTGTTTCGAAATGTTTCTCAATGTAACAATAACGTTAATTTTGTTGCGTATCGGTGTATATTCTAATTTTGGAATGCAGACGTATTAGTCTGTCATGTGTAATGTTTCAAATAGAAATTATTTCGTGGAATAAACCGGTCAAAACTGGTCTTAACTCGTATTAGGTATGGTCTATATCTGAGTAGCATGGTGTACCAATGGCCGATTTCTGAGAGAATGGTAAATATAGGAGTTTCCTTTTTCTATTCCTGATGGAAATTTCCTATTTCCCAGTATATGCTGTTCATATAGTTTAGTAAGTCGAGCTTACAAGAAATTTTTATTTTAAATTCTAAATTTTTTATTTTGCAGATAATACCTTGAAATTCACAAATTTTAACGAGTCATGAAATTATTACCTCATCAAATTTTGGTCATCAGTTCACAAAATAATTTTTTTTTATTGCAATATGACAATTATGATCTCAAAATTCACTGTAATTCTTCAACAATAAGTTACTTAATAGCATCATGATGTCATTATTAATCACAAAATTTAAAACCATTCATCAACATATCATGATTTATAGGATAATATGACGTAAAAGTTTTTGCAGATTATTTAACTTTTTCGTAATCTCATAAATTATCCTTCTATGTAAAATTCCTTTTTAAATTTAGTTTAAACTTGATTCCCTCAACTAAATAAATGTTAGTTATTTCTAACTTCATTCTGCTGTATGGGAACACTGTATTAGTTTGAAATGGGAATTAAAAAATATTGTAAATCTCAGAATTTACAGTATTCTTATGCCATTGCGCTTTTTATGACATCATTATTAATTATCAAATTTGAAATGATTCATCATCAACAAATCATGATTTTTAAGATAGTAGGCCAGAAACGTTTTTGAAAATTTTTGACTTTTTACCTTTTTTAAAATATATCTTTCTTGCTAAATATTACATTTCAAATTTAAGTTTTCTGAGTTAATTAAATTTTCCAAGTTTCTAGATACTTTTTTGTAATATGGAAATACTATTTCAAATAGTAAACACTGCATGAAAACGTATTAAAGTAATAGGTCATTCTAAAGCAGTGGGGGGCAAGGTTTTTAAACTAGGGGCCCAAAATTTTGCCCACCTATCCTGGCGGGCCATGTATGTGTGACATAAATAGTTACATTTTATGAACAATATTTACAGTGTCACAAGGCAAAGGTGGGAAACAATATGCCTCGTGCCAAAACTAAATTTAACAACAATCTGAACAAATTTTTGGGCTATTTTTAGCTAAAACATCAAAATTTGATTTCAGGTTGGTTGTGGCAGCATCAGGCAGGCCAGATTGAATTCCCCAACAGGACGGATTTGGCCCCTGGCCATACTTTGCCCATGTCTGTTCCAAAGCTATAGTTAGTTTGTTGCTATAATAATAAGCCCTAAACGGGGCTCCCGAAGTATGCGAACCAAGATGGCGGACATCGGAATGTAATATGTGTACTAGGTTAGGATTATGCCATAATTTTAGGTATAAATACTACGGGAGGCTCTTGGCTAGTCTTCGAACTGATAATAGGACTAAAATAAGGAAAATTGGGAAAAAATTATCGCCTAACCCTAACCTGTTACTCATGTTACGTTCCGATGTCCGCCATCTTGGTTCGCATACTTCGGGAGCACCCCCTAAACAATATAAGCCCTTCTTACTACCAAATTTAACTGTGTTAATTTTACATAAAGACCTCTCATCCCAAGATAATCTTCAGTCCTATTGCTGCACACAAACTTTTTGCAGCACAGTTACACATTTGCAACAATACTATCGCGCTTCCTTTCTAAAATGAATGAATTTGTCACATTTGGAAACTACCGCACGAAATCTAGCACCGCTTCCATGAATACAGTATTGACCCTCTGTATGTGTCCAAATTATGTTTATGTATTATATGATTGATAGATATTGTGGAATACGTGCTGTTTCGACAATTGGCTTGACGTCAGTTTTTAATATCTTGTACTGTATTTGTAATAATAATAATTAGAATTTTTCTGCGCGGCAAAAAACTTTGCAACGAAACCGAAAATTTTGTATTGTTATGAGTTGCAATAGTTTCAAAATTATTGCGATACATTTTTGGATAGGAATAACGCCAACTGAAACTGGATAAAAATGTGTATGTGTGTGTCTGTGTGAAACTATTATAATATGGTGAAAAAACGTTTTTTTTGTTATATGGGAAAAAGGAATTCTATTTTGCAATGCATATCAAACATTTCCAATGTGATCTTAATTTTAGGTGAAATGAAATTTGTTTTTTTTGTAAGTTTTTCCTTACCTGGTACACAACCCGAGTTCAGGTTGTGCGCCATCTTGGTGCGCATACTTCAGGAGGTCTTTTTTTTACTATGCATGAGAAAGTTAATGAGCCACAAAATTTGTGCAAAGTGGCCCACGAGAGAAAAAAGGTCTGGATGCTCGTTACTATTTTGTGCTGATTAGTTTTAATTCTTCTATTGACGTAACATGGAAGTGAACAATAAAACTTCCAGGAAACCAACGAGTTAATCAATAGAATTGATATTCGTGCCCTATACCGAAACGTGACTTAATTCCTGTGTTTAAATTTTACCAACGTGATTATATCGTGTCGAGGTGCGTTTCTGCAAAACTATTTATTATTACGTGATTGTGCATTGATCTTGTATGACAATTCCTTGAAAATATCGTATTCTTACTGCCATCTAGGGGTTGAAATTCGGAATGTTGTTATGGTTACAAATAAAAACAGAATGCCATTTACTTTATTTGGGGGGGGGGGAGAAGGGGGTTAATAATAATTTGTATAAAACAAAACATATAAAGATTGGACATGTTTGTACTGGTATGGCAATTTGTCCGACCAGAAACTTTTAGTGTCTGGGAAATTTTTTTGTTTGAATTTTCCCAAAATTCTGAAACAATCTACAAAAATATGACGTTATGTCAAAAATTCAAATAAAAAATACGCCTCTTATTTATTACAAATTCCTAACTTATCGAATACAGAGCGATTTTCAAGAGTGCCGAAGCTTTAAAACCAGTATCGGTTTTCGACGATTCCTTCCATCTTTAAAAGAGATTTTTTCATATTTCTTTCGATTTGGGTATGTATATAGTGCGTATTTCCAGCATGGTGAAAAAATAAATTACTGATCACTGTAATCTAACCCCCATCCAGTTCATTCATTTTGTATAGCAATCTGAGATAACTCAATTATAATATGATCTCTACAGGCCAGGGATAAATCTAGTGTAATAATGACCTAACTTCTAGCAATTTCATCATTTCTTTGCAAGGAAATTGGTCAGGATATTACAGCCATCAGATTCATACATTGTTAAATGAGGAAATTAGTGGCTGGCAGTGTTCCCTTTCACAATAAATCAATTTCAAATTTGTAAGGATTGATGGTGTTTCAACAACATGTACAATAATTTATGATTCTTATTCCAGTTAATAATCTTTCCTGAGCACTTCGGAAGTGTGTGTATCAATATGGAGGTAAACTAATTTTGTTCGCCCACTTTATATCAAGTTGTGTAAAGGGACTGAAATCTATGGGTATGCGTATATTCATTTGGCTAACACAGACAGTCCCCGAACTCGAATTAAAACTAAAATAAGAAAAATTGGAATAAAATTGTTGCCTAACCCTAACCTGGTACGCACACTACGGGAATTCCGAAATTTTTTAAAACTTATTGTGATTGGGAACACTATTTTCATACCATGTGAGAGATAGGCTCAATTGAACAACCAATAAGATTTCTGCGGCTAATTCAAATTAGGAAAACACCATTTGATTGGTTGTTGATATTTGATTGAAACATTCTTAATATTGCTTGTGTTGTCATAGCTTTCAAATTTTCAATTTCAAAATAAACAAGTACATGACCTTGTCTGAGTGCATTTTCTTGTAGTTTCTAATTACTGGTACCTCACTTACAGACTTTGTTATTTAATAAAACAAATAAACATACAAGGATGTCTATAAAGTCCCTTTACAACTTCAAATTTGTTATGAAGTCAGTTCTCAATATATCTTAACTGGGTTTGTTGTTTTTTAATCAGTAATTGTTCAATTCTTTTTAATTCATTTATCTGTGGGACCAAAGCAATACATGGTATCGATAAATCCCCTTTGCAATTTCAAAAAATTTCAAGATTTTATGGACACCCTATGCAGAGATGCACACACAGAGTCCAGGAGATTCAAACCTATTTTATCTGAATACTTATGCTTATTTTTACCTATACATTGATAGGCTGTTCTGGTCAATGTTAATTATTGGCCAATTTAGGTTTTCAAGTACAGATCACGTTTTTATGACTCATGGTATCCCTATTTCGTAATTTATTATCAGAATCAGTCTAAAACTGCATGACTGCAGTTAGATTCAATTCTGAATAATCTAAATTTTTTCAAGAAAAAGTCACTAACACAAATGCAGATATAAGGGAGCAGTATTTAGGAATATGCTATGCCAATCAATCATAAAAATATGATATCATTTTCAGTTGCTTGACAGATGCATCAAAAAAGCAACTGACAGATGCATTAAAAAAATTTAAATTTACCCACCTCTTATAGATATTGTAAATCCTTTTTTTAAAGTGTCACTGTCACCTTCATCATCTTCCTCTTTAATATTTTCATCTTTCTCCTGATTGGTTGAGGACAGTTTGGGCATTGTTGCATGCTTGGTTGGTCGCTTTAAAGTGCTAAAGTCAAATTCTGAATCATCTTGCACTGAAGATGACTCGAGAGCACTATCTGGGGTTGTCATTGTTTCATTGTCTATGTCATAGTCTTCATTTTCATCAGTTGAATTGTTTTGACACAATGCTTTGTTGTCAACATCAACCCCAGAGTCCCGATCGGCTTCAATTTTTTGAACACCCCCCGCTAACCCTTTGCGATATGTTACGCTCCCATCCTCTTGTGTATATTCCTCCGGAATTTTAGTTTTTAAAAGGGGGTAAATGTCTCCCACACCCCCGTTTTTTACCTTGGGCATCATATTTTTAACGCTTGCTGAAAGATGTGAGTCGCTTGATTTTGGAGCTGGAATTGATGAGTCAGCAAATACTGATGCACTGTTTTTGATTTGGTCGTTCCACAAAGCGATTTCTTTGTCCGCAAGACTGTTTGAATTGTCTAAATCGCTGTCTGTATGTCTTCGACGGATCCCTATTCTGTAAAATGATTGAGTCTGTGTGATTGTTGCTTGTTTGACTTGTTGTTTTTGTTGATATAACACTCGGGGTTTTGTGTCTTTTCTCGGAGATGCAGATGGGTCACTAAAAGATCGAAGTAGTGGGCGTCGTTTGAAAGTTTGTGGCGATAACACCGCCCTTTTTTGAGGCTCAAGGCTGTCGCTACTTTTTGGTCGTTGACCAGTTTTTGTGTTGTTCTTGGCTTTGCTTTTATTCGCTTTAAAACTAAGCCTATTTACTTTATTGTTCGTTTGTTTACTGGAAGTATTTTCTTCTTGTATTTTTTCACGTTTTTCAACTATTATGATCTTGTCAGTTGTAAGTTTAGTCTCGTTTTTCTCGTCAACATGGCCACACGAGTTGCAGTAAGACACTTTTGTAATACTCCTCCCTGGAGATGCGGGAATACCCTTGCTAGTCTTCCAAGGTACCACAGTTATGCTCTCGTTATCTTGCAGAAGTGACTTTAAGGAATTATCTTCAAACGTGGTGTAAAGGACATGCTGTGGAGTTGAGTGCTGTGATTTAGAATCAGTTTTTGTTTTACTCGGAGTGTGTTTCTGTTTAACCGATTGTAACACTTTTTCCGCTAAAGTTTTGTCTCTTATTTTTGCAAGCTCAGTTTCTTCTTTTGTTTTTAAATTCGTGGAATTTTTACTGATCAAAGGGGATGATTTTTTCTCTTCTTCGTAAAAACTTTTTGGCCGCTTGTTTTTACCTCCTCCTCGCTTTGAATTTTCTTTTAAAGAGTCTGATTTTGAAGCAACAGGACTGGATGACGTCTGCTTGCTAGATCGGAAAACTGATGGAAAATGTAATCGTTTACTTCCAGATCGAGATGAAGATTTAATCTTTGGTGATCTAAGGCTTGACCTGCTACCTGTGAAATAGAATAGAAATAGATAAGTGTGAGTACCTTGTGGTTAGAGAATTGGGTAAATGTAGCATTGTTTATTTGTAACTCTCTCTCAACTAGTCATACATATTAACTACAATAGAAATAAATGTATTTGGTACAATTGAGGGAAACTGGACGCAGTTCGAGATCTTTTTAATCTCATCCAGTATGCTCTTATAAATTGAAGATATAGAGCAGGGATGGGCAATTCCTTAGTGGGCCAGTCACAGATAATAGACTTGGTGGCTGGGCTGGAGGCTCTAAACTCAATATGAAACTATGAGTAAAAACAGTTCATTTATGAAACTAGTTAAACAGCTAGGCTAACGTTTATATAACAATAAGAAGCATAATGTAACAATCGGGGTCATTATGACGTTATTTTCATTGATATTTCTATTCATAAAAACTATAGTCATAATTCCAGCTGACAAAAGTGGGTCGGATGAAAGAAACACTCCGGCCCACTGGCTGTAATTTGCCCAAATTAACATAGAGAAATCAGTTCTCTTCAAAATTGAAGTCTCAAATACGTAAGTTGCTGCTCTTCGAGAGCCTTGTTATGAGTGAATTTGTTGAAACACCTAACAAAAAGGGTACTCTCGTAGTGTGTGTACCAGGTTAGGGCTAGGTGCTAATGTTATTCCGATTTTCCTTATTTTAGTTCTATTACGAGTTCGGGGACTGTCTGTGTTAGCCAAGTGAATATACCCCCTGCCCATAGGCTTCAGTCCCTTTCCACAACTTGATGTAAAGTAGGCGAACAAAACTAGTTACCTCCATACTAGTACACACACTTCTAGAGCGCCACAAAAAGTATATAATATAGCTATATAATCTAATATCAAATTTTAAATACACAACATTATTAAAGTTCAGAAACTGAAAATGGCCTCAAAACAAAACAATAGTCGCTGACCTAAAATTAAACTACCTCTGCGTTCAAGCACCATCCCTTATATGACTAAAGAAAACTTACATATAGCTTATGACACCCTAATACTCCTTCACCAATCTGACTAAGTATTTGCGTCCTGGCTCAAGTACCTATATAAGTTGAGTATAGATATTGTTGTTCTTGGTAAGTTGTACTATTATTTTTCTCGTAAGTTAAGAGGGCCCCTTTTACGTCTCGTTTATTTGAGTATGCTTGTATTGGGAATATTATCTTATAGTTTAGTTGAAAGTTGTCCTATTATTTTTCTCGAGGGTTGAGAGGGCCTTATTGGTTTGCTTGTATGGGAATATATTCTTATAGTTTGGGATATGCTTGGCCATTTATGTTCTGATATGGAATCTTCAAAGGTATTTTTGAGGAATTTTGTTGGGATTTATTTTGGTAACTGTATCATTGTTAGCTTCTATCACAGATGGTATGACTTGATCACTTTCAAAAGTTTTATATCTGCTCGGACAGGGATGCCCAAAACTGGGTACCCCTGTAGTATGTGTACCAGGTTAGGGTTAGGCCATAATTTTATCCTGATTTTCCTTATTTAATTCCATTAGTTTGGGGACTGTCGTTGTTAGCGAAGTTAATATACCCCCTGCAGGCGAACAAAATTAGTTACTTCTGTATTGGTAAACACAATCGAATACATTCTAAATTCCGGGCAAGTTCATGTGGAAAATTACATAAGTCAATTTATCTTTATGTTGATCATATCTGAAATAACATAAATATAAAATTCATTTTTTACTCTGTAGCACTCTCATCAGTATTTAAATTGACCATAACTATTTCTAAAAGGTAAAGCCTTTGGGAACATTAACATGAAAAACAGGAGACATTGAATCCCAATCTATCCTGTATCTAATACCAAAATACAGACAACATACAACCTCTACTATTTATACTGATACAGCAGCAGTGTTTAAATTGACCACATAACCATCTCTAAAAGTAAAATGAAGCCGCTAAGTACATTAGCACGAAAAACAGGCTTATGTTGCCGAAGACATTGATTTTGAGCTTCAAGAAAACAGAGAAACTCTTTTAATTCGATTGGAATTCAATCCTTATAGGATTAACTGAATGGAAGCATTTAAAATACACATTGATGGTGTCGAGTTGATTGAAAATTATGAATTCTTTAATCTGAATGAAAAATATTTCATTTTTACATTATTAAAACCCATTTATTCAAATATGTCTCTGAATTTTATTCATAATAATTGCTTTGTGAATACAACAATATTTAAATTTTAAATACTGAAATTATTTTTTCTCTATTTTAATCAGAATGGTTAATATAGGGTATTCATAAAGTCTCAAAAATTGTTTAAAATTGCGAAGGGAATTTATTGATGCCATAATTTTTTTCGGCCCCCTCAGATCTATCAAATGAAATAAAAACACTTGAACAATTACTGATTAAAAAACAACAAACCTGCTTAAGATATATTGAGAACTGGTTTCATAACAAAATTGAAATTGTGAAGGGACTTTATGGACACCCTGTTTATTATCTTTGCAAAATTGTTTTGGAACTATTAAGTAAACTTGAAAAACTTTCAGAATAAATTTCACTCGCTACAATTCTAAAAGTTTTGTTGCATTTTTTAAAAGTTAACAAAAACTTTTCTGCTTTTAGTGGTTGCTTATAACTCCGCAGAGATTAGTCGGTACTCCCGTAGTGTGTATACCGGGTTAGGGCATAATTTTATTCTGATTTTCCTTATTCTAGTTCTATTCTGAGTTCGGGACTGTCTGTTTTGGTAAAGTGAATAAATATCCCCCTGCCCATAGGTTTCAGTTCCTTTATGCAACTCGATGTAAAATAGGCGAACAAAATTAGTTACATCCATATTGGTACACATACTTCTGGAACGCCCATTTCCCCCCTATAATAGATAGAGTGCCGATTAGTCTACTTTACTTGACCACTTTACTAATCCTGAGCAGCAAACAATTTGGTACTATTTTTCCCATCCGTGACCATTTTTTATGCCAATCTAACCATTAAATTTGATACATAAAGCATTCGTACATACTTTAGAATTCATAGTACAAAGCATTCGTATCTTTCTTTGTCAGGACTATGCTTGCTATTCAAGTTTTCGGGTTTATTTATTTTTTTTTCTAAATTCGATTTGACGCTCTGACATAATTGTTCTGGCACTGCTTTTCCTGGGTACAATCTTTTTTATACTGACATTTAACTAAATGTCTTGCAAGGCTTGTATTTCAAAGTATGGTTTGAATCCCTCCTTGTAATGAGGCAAGTAATTGATTCTTCCCAACAAATTAATATTGATTCAATTACTAAGAAACAGGTGTAGATAATCAGACCTGTGCTTTGTAAAAAAGGTTTTTTATCAATTTATCTATCCCTCAAGTATGGGCCTTGGTTAAAATATGGTAAGACAACCATGGGCAATCTTAAATCAAAGGTTTTAATTAATCTGGATACAAAATTTGCAACTGAAAGTTATTTTAAAGTACAGTTACTTTAAAATATTTTCGCAATTTCTTACGTATAGGTAGGTCCTAGTTGACTCCTTTTTCCAACATGGAAATTTTAAATTTTTGCAAAAAAGATTCTGAATCATACAAATCAACTATATCACGAACAAATATCTAAGTTGCTGTTCATTTCAAATACTTTTCACTTGGCTAACACAGACAGTTCCCGAACTCATAATAGAACTAAAATAAGGAAAATCGGATTAAAATTATGGCCTAACTCTGATCTGGTACACATACTACGGTATTTCTAATTTTAACCATAATTGGCTTTGAATAACGATTTATAGGAAATTGAACAAAAAAATAGTAAAACTGTTGTAACAAGCTTTATTTGCTATTCCTTGATTATTTGTAAGTACTAATTGGATAACAGAGTGAGAATTTTTAATTTTAAATGATCCAATAATTTAATTTCAATTAATCCAATAAGTAACCTTTAATGGTGTTTAGCATGCAGTTCTACACAAATTTAAAATCCAATTTCAATTTGGAACTTTTTTCTTTGGATGCAGTTTTCCTTTTTCAGTATCAGTTCTATGTCAAAAAATAGTTTAACATAACAATACAGAGTATTCCTGAATAGTCTCATGGTTGTCTAGAGCGGTGGTTCTCCAACTTTTTAAGCCACACCCCCTTTTTAGAATTTGTCAAGTCTCACGCCCCAATCGAAAATAACTAGCTAACAAAAAGCTACAAATAACAGATAGTAAGGTGAAAGTATGTTTTATTCAAAAAACATCCAAAATAAGAGAGGCAAGATCAAATCTAACAAATATTCTATTTGTAATCAGCTTCACGCTTCCTCAAAAAATTGTCTATGCCCTTCCCCCCTTTATCAGGCGCGCCCAACTTTTTGAAAACCATTTGTCTGGAGCATTATTCAACATAACTTCTTTAATATAATACCCTTTATTTGTACTACACTATCCTATATATAAAGTGTTCTTAAACTCCTATCATTTTTTAAAATTGCAAAGGGAATTTATCGATACTATATATTGTTTTGGCCCTCACACATGTATTAAATGAAGTAAGAAAATACTTAAACAATTACTGATTAAAAATCAACAAACCTGGTTAAGATATATTGAGATATATTGAGAACTGACTTCATAACAAAATTGAAATTGTAAACGGACTTTATGGACACCCTATAATAATTCTTTACTACTGTGCTTTTCAGCTCAACCTAAAACATTGACAGAATCAATTCATTATCAATTAAAATAGGCGAGACTAAAGACACTAATTAATATTGACAGACTAATACATTCCTGTTGGAATTGAATTTTGATCCTAAACCGGAAATTTTATTTTCATGCAAATTTAATATGCAAATTAGATCACATAATTGGTAATGAGGATTAAAAAAATAATCAATTTTTGAGAATCTTTGTTTAACCAAATGAAATGAAAACCAATTTCTAAATAAATTATTATTTTGAATAAATTCTGAAATGATATATATGATAATTCTTGACATATAGTGAAGTTTTTGCAAAACATGTCCTTTATCAGTCTACTTAGTAGAGAATTTTAGTTTTGTAAACAACGTTAGTGATAATATCCATGACCCAATATCTGGTGTATACCTCACATAGTATAGGGTATCTTTTTACAATAATCAGAGATTAATATTTTTGAGGAATACTTAATTAAAATATATATTCATAAAATATTTATTTTTTTCCCATAAATCACAAGCAAAAATGACCAGGCTAGGTAAGGGCATACTGCGTTTGTGTTTTGTAAACAAAGTTGGAATATTCGTGACCTGGTATCATCAGTGTGATCTTACGATATGTCCACAATGACCTGAGATTTATATCTTTGAGGTTTGCTCAGTTACGCTCCTTGCAAAGGGATGTCTATATATTATATGCTATGTGATATAGCTTAAAAAAATGGGAATTTTCTCTTTCATATATTGCCAAGTCGAACTCATTCTGGGTAACAGCTTTTCCAATTTCTTAATGATATAACTGAATCCAATCTGGAGATATATATCATTTTATCATTTTAATACATTGCTGATAAAAGCTTATATTTCTGACTCTTTATATATACAGGGTGTCCAAAAAGTTTCGTCCGATTATAAAGTCTTAATAATCGAATGTTATTTTTTTTTCAATTTTAAAAAGGATTTATAGTCAACCTGTTTCCAATTGGATGTTATAGATGTTGAATGTTGTAGTCCCTATTTATCATACAACCAAATTCATTCAAATTTGCAATTGGTAATGCTATGAAAGCGGGCGGAACTTTTTTGACACACTGTATATGGCATGCTTTTCAATAAATAGATTTTTCCGATTATTTTCAATTTAATAATACGACTCATTTATATCACGACAACTGCTCAAGTTAATCAAAAATTTTCATTTTTCAACACTTGACTAATTAATTAATCTCAGAACATATCACTCTCATATCAGCGTTATAAAATTCTATGTAGCTATATGAGCTAATATTCTTTACTGCGTATCACTACAATCTATATTTTTTCAACAGCAACTACAATTTCTTTTACTCTTTTTCTCCTTGCTACCATGTCAGCATTTATTTTCTCTTTACTGTGAAATTCTCACATTTCAAGCTTGATTGCTTCCTGCAGAATTTGAATATGATGGACAGCACCCACGCTTGCAAAATTATATCAAAATTAATTATAAAATCATATCCTGATTCTGTCAATGTTTTTCCTGCACTTTATCAACTTTGTTATTTCTGCATGGTCCATTTTATACTTTATGTATAGGGAATCATGCCTTAGTCATTGAAATTTAGGAATGTAAAAAAATCACTACATGTATAATAGTTTTTTTTATCAGATTCCTACTCTAGATCAAAACTGTCAATCAGGAATATATTAAGTTCAACACAATTACTAACAGCATGGAATTATCTGTACCCCAAACATAACAAAACTATCTTATATTTTACGTTGATATTCATTAAAATAATGAACCTGCTATATAAGCTCCTTAGCATACAACCAGGTTTATTTTTTGGTTATTTTTCAATTAACATATAAGGTCTGGCTAGAAATAAGGAAGTTCTAACTTTTTTTCTATAAAATTTTACCTATGAAGCCATCATATTATAGACATCAGGCAAAGTAGTAACTGTGTATAAATTTTAGTTTTGGCCCGAATTTTCGTGTTTGATGATTCAGACAGGAAATGTTGGGACATTTTGGTTTTGTCATTACCTTGTAATGCAGCAGCCTACTTTGTCATTCTGCGTTTATTTTTTATGTAAGTACACTAAAAACAAAGTCATAGTGCTCCCACTATAGTGAACTATGACTTTGTCCTTCAACTATGTATTTCAAGGATGATTACACTGGATTACTTCTTTACATTTTACATTATAAACAATATTAAAATCTGCAATAAAATTGCAATTTCTTTACAATAATAATTTCACTGGTAGGAGATATCTGTACATAAAATATGTTTGTGATCCGATTTCTGATTTTGCAACTAAGAATTAAGTCCATATATTAATATCAATATACGAATTTGATGACTTTTTATTATAGCTACTTCCAATTGCTGAAGTATATATAAACTATAGACAATAAACCATACGTTTATTTCGTCCTGCAAGAAATCGCAACAAAAATTGACAACAGATAAAAAAAATTATGAACTTTACACCAGGGGTGTGCAACATGCGGCCCGCGGGCCAAATGCAGCCCACAAGGATAAATTGTGTGGCTCGTGGTGCCAATTGAATGGTGTGTGGCCGCGAAATGAGTTTTCAATCTGGTACGTGCGAGTAATTCCCTTTGCGTTGCAAAGCCTAAACCTGAGTCGTATTCATTATCAATGCCTATGACATTACAATGCCCTTTTTCATGCCTACTACCACTAGAAATCCTATGTTGAATAAACGTGCGGCCCACGGTTTCACCCAGTTATTTGTTTCTGGCCCTGCTGTATTAAAGGTTGCAACCCCTGCTTTACATTACTGTTATTTACACAACACACTGTACTAATTACAGACTCTTGTTGCTATTTGTGCAAATGTCTCACAAAAATATCCCTCTATCTATCTGCTGTATATCTTCTGAACAAACATTTACTTCAATAATACCAAAGTCAAGCATGGAATATATACACAGGTGTTCATGAAGTCCTGTTACAATTTCAAAATTTTGTTATGAAGTCAGTTCTCAATATATCTTAATCATTTTATTTAATTGAGTAAAAAGACTCAAACATACACATATTAAAATTAAAATATAAACTGATTAAGATATATTGGGAACTGATGTCATTACAAAATTGAAATTGTAACAGGACGTGATGAACGCCATGCTTTACATTTATTGGTTATTTCAAATAGTTTCATCAATATAAACAAGTTTTCTGCAGTGCCAACTCAAAATCCAGTTCAGAAAAGTATTCCAGACACCCAATCTTGTCAAAATTTGAAGAATATTTATATACAGAGTGCTCAAAATATCTTGCTCGACTCCAAAGCAATAACAGTTACAAAATTGGGCAAAATTTGTTAGACACCCTGTGTGATTATTGGGGGCTTCAATTATGAATTATACATTTCTCTGTAAAGAATTCCATATCCGAACTCTGATCAAGGCTTCAAACAAATACCTACTGTTACATAAGGGTTCACTATTTCTTAAGGAACCTGTATATAAATATTCTTATCAGCCAGATGATGTAGATAAAGAACTAATAAAGGTACGTTTGCGTCATTCTTCATCTCATCATTTGCACTGTTTGCTCAATTATCTGCTCGATAACATATATAACCTGCTGTTTATGCACAAAAACATCACATTTTCATTGAAGAAAAATATATATGGCCTACTACGTATCAGTGGACGGACACTTGTGTATCTATACTTTTATCAGCCAAATGATGTCATAAAACTAATACAGTTACTTTTGCATCATTGTGAATCTTGTCATTCGCATTGTTTATTGTCTATTGCGATACAATACACCTAAGTCTATCTATTGTAGCTCTTTTATCAAATATCTTCTTTTTGTTTGCGATTTGTGACTTCGTTTTATTGAATCTTATCTGAGAACATTATTCCTTTTGTAACTTATCTTGAAAGGAGTATTTGTGACTTTGCTTTGAGCAATCTTGTCTAATAACATAATGCATTTTGTAACTCATCTAGGAAGAAGTATTATGATGACTTAACGAAAGACTGCATAAATTTCTGTAATATGGTATTTATGCTTAATTAAAAAACCGACTAAACAGGCATTACCATTATTATATCACTCAATGCATCAGTTCTCAAACTTACAATTATAACGCCTAACTTTCTTAACCAATCCTGTAACAATTGAAACTTTAAACATTTTCCAATTTGTCAATGTAAGTGTAATGTTACCATCATCAATAGACCAAATATAAACAAATTTATTTTTCACCCAAATCAGACAGAATTTTTCAACAATATTTATCTTTAACATGGCCCAAATTTAAATAATATATTCCGTCTATGGACCGTGTTAGTCTGGAGAATATTTCGACACAATCATTTGGGGACATATTGCGCCAAATGTTTCTTGAAATACATCCCAAGTCAAAATATTGTTAGATCTCGAGTGCTTACAGGTGGTAAAATACCACACATTCTGATGTTGTTTAAAGTTCTGTTTCCTTTTGAAGGAAGGTTTAATTGTAGATGAGGTGTTTGTTTTGATCACTTTTCGTCGGTGAAATTTAAAGACTCTATCAAGTATGAACTCATCAGAGAGCAAATTGAAAATTTCCCTGTAAAACATTTGGCCCTCCAGAAGTGTGTTGACCAATATGGAGGTAACTATTTTGTTTGCCTACACCATCGAGTTGTGTGAAGGGACTGAAACCTATATGCAGGGGTATATTTACTTGGCTAACACAGACAGTCCTGAACTCGTAAGAAAACTAAAATAAGGAAAATCGGAATGAAATTATGGCTTAATCCTAACCTGGTACGCATACTACGGGAGTGCCAAAATTCCATGTTAAAGTATCGGAAGAATTTTTCTGATGGGCGAAAGTGCAAAAATTGGCCAATTCAATCAGACATGGTTTATCTCATCTATCCATACTTAACTCCCAATCTTTCATATTTTTATCTCCTTCCAGTAATTTTCAAAACAATTAGAAAAGCATTACCGGCTTGGGTGACTTTCATCATGACCGTCCTTATCTATTTACAATCTGGAAATACGTGAAAGACATCTAGTAAAAATGCTCTAACACTATATACCCCCCTTTTTCTACAAAAATCTATCAGATTCAAGAATCTTACTGCACACTAAATAAATGTTTTTCTGTAACGTTCCATCTTACCGAAGTCAGATTTGCTCAGACAAACATACTTGATTCAATGTGACAAAAATACTGCATCTGCATGCGACGAAAAAAAAATTTCCTATTTTAGTTTTTTTATGATTTAATTAATTGACGAATTATCGAGAGTTTGTACATTTGTGTTAAGACTTAGTATTGATTCATTTGCCCTCAAGTAGTATTCTATTAGACTTGATATCTGTCCTCATCCATGTACACATATTATAAGAATCGTATACAAATAATGAAAATAACTGCAAATTTTGTCATGTGTGCGATGAGACTCCTAGACCTATTGCTGCAACGTTTTTAAAATGATTGCATGTTTTCGTGGTAAATCACAGACAAAATAATAATGATGTCTCCTTCCTGTTATCCTATTACATTTCCAGAATTCAATGCACACCGATTATTAATGCACTCATTTTGACCTCCATTTTGTTTTTCTGTGGGAGAAACTACATCCCTGACTTCAGTGTATAGCACTGCTTTGTATTGTAAAATAATTCTCTGATAGCCGAATAGTAGATAGGGCTCCAGAAACCAGATTTGCACATTTTTCATTTGAATCTTTAATTGAAACATATCAACTCAGATATTTTGACAGCTCTTAGTATTACCTTAAAATACACTCGGTTTTACGGCTATTTTTAAACATTTTATTAATAATTCCCTTTTTCTATAAAAACATCACATTCAGTTCACATAACTTCAATTTTACTTACTTTTTTTACTTTTTTACTTTTTTTACTTACAATTTTACTTTTACAAAAATTGTTACATAGATAGCTTAGAAAAGCTAATTCCAAGAAACAGCTCAGAAAATTAGAGATGGGCAAAGATAACACAGCACCGAAATTCTAATACCTTTCTTACTTCTATTCAGCGAGACCCAAACTATTTTCAATCTATTTGTTTCTGTCCATACAATAAACTAGAATCATATATACTAAAATCGGCGCTCCAGAAGTGTGTGTACCAATATGGAGGTAACTAATTTTGTTCGCCTACTTTACATTAAGTTGTGTAAAGTGACTGAAATCTATGGGCAGGGGGTATATTCACTTGGCTAACACAGACAGTCCCCGAACTCGTAATAGAACTAAAATGAGTAAAATCGGAATAAAATTATGGCCTAACCCTAACCTGGTACATACACTACGAGAATACCCTATTTTCTTCACTCTAAATTTAACTACAGACTCTATGCCTATCAATTTCATATATGCTCATGAAATCTTGGCTATTTTACCCTTTTGGAAATCATCCAAAGGCCACCACACCATACTTCCTCTGACCTAGACATCCTGGCATTAGCTGCTGTAAATCATTCTGCTCCCTTGATAATTGAACATCATTGTCATTTGCGACTTTTGGCCCCATTTGCTTGAAAGTGGTGGTATATGCGCCTTAGTATCGGCCACGGATGGAAGTAGCCTCTTTTCATGAAAGTGGTTTTATATGTGCTTTTAAACGATCTTAATGGGAGTACCCTATTTGCTTGAATGTGGTTGTATATGCGCTTGATATTGGCCATTGCTTGCAAAAACTTCGCTATTTTATATCGTACTTGATATAGTAATGGCCATTGAAAAGTGTACCCTTTTGTTTGATTGTGATGGTATTCTATATACTAGTTACTCTAGTATTAGTTTAAGATGGGAGTGCTTTTAGGCAAGATTTATTTTTGGACAACTGAACTAGATGGTGCTAATTTCAAATAATCTTCTTAATCTCAACTTCGGGCCAGCCTTGATTGAACATAGATGACAATTATAACTTTGCTACATTTGGTTTTGTTTTGTTTATTTTTTGAAATTTTCCTAGGCCATTGGTTGGTCTTTGATAAACAAACAGTTTTCTTGAATGGGTTTTCATCAGTTTTCTCGTTTTCTAAGTCTATATGTCCACAATAGCTATTTCCGTTTCAGTGACTGCCATATTATTGCTCAGAAATGAGTTTTTTTTTATTTCTGAATAAGTGATTTTACTTTGAGTAAATTCTCTCAAAAAAAATTAACAGCCCATCAAATTTAAACCCCAAGTTTGTTGGAAAATGTTCAGACATAATTATATTATTGTCAGCAACTTTAGTCATATTTGACTCACTTCCTAATGTTTGATGGAAATTTCCCACCAATCAACCATGGTCTGTAGTTTGTGAGCGGACCTGACTTGGTAGTTTCAATTTGGAAAACCTTTCTAACGGTCTTAGCGACATTACACGTAAAATGTTTTTTCCATCACATCTTGCGGTTGATTTCAAAGACTTTTTATTGCGGTTTCTCATGGGAAATGGCCACGTGGGCCATTGTTAATGTCATCGCTTATCTAAAGCTCTTTGATTTTTGAAATTACAAATTGTCTATTTCAAATACCGCACAAGTATGGCATACACTTGATACTACTAGTTGTATTCGGCCCAAGCTTGTTTTAAAGAATAGTCTGTATATTGAATAGTCATTCTTATGCAACAATTGAACAAAATGCATTCATTATTGTGACATCACTTTTATTTTTGATCCGTCTGTTTGGCGACAATGCGAATTAAGTAGCTGATAAACTGTTAATAGCAACTAATAATGGAATAATGGATTCTTTGAATAGTAATCCCACAAATAGTAGTGGTTTGGTGTAACACTGTTGGTTCTGTAAGTTTGAAACCCATGGTCCAATACTCTTTCAGTGTCAAAGATATGCCAAATATTTGAGAACACCTTTCATTAAAAAAAAAGTTAACAAAGTACAACAAAAAATGTTGACAAAGTACGCAAACAAAACAGGGTACAAAGCTACTTTCTTACATACTTTCTATTTCCACGGTGGGTAATTTTTCACCAAAATTGCTCTTTCACGTTTCAAACATGTAACCCACAGACTACCATACTTTATCTTAATCAGAAATTCCTGGGCACATGTTGTTTTGTTGATAAATTCCACTTTGTTATATGGAGGATACGCATAACTGAATTGTGTATTGTTGAAGTTATATTTTTTTAAGAAAATTCGCTTGAAGCAAAGTTGCACAAGGGAACTTAAAGAACTGAGCAAATTCACACGCGCTCACCCAGAAGTAAAGGAGACTCATATTTGAGCAAAAATCACTATCGCCATTTTACCTAGTATTTTTTTACTCTCAAGTAAACTTATATTAAAACTACACCAAGCTGTCTACATATAAAAAAGTAATTACAGAATTTTTTAAACAACACATTTATAAGGCTTTTGCTCTTAACAAGGCTTCATACTAGCTGATATAATTGAAAGGACATCTTTCTGCTCTGGCATTGCCTACCTATGGTGATCCAGAAATAACAGAACCCATAAATTCCTAATTAAATCTACAAAAATGGAGAAAATTTATTCAACACTAAAGCACTTTCCATTTGTGTACGATTGTACCCAAAAGTTTCTACGATAATGAAGAAAATTTAATTCAACACAAAAGCACTTTCTATTTGTGTATCTATTGTAATCTAGGAAGCACAAAAGTTATGTTCTATCTAAAATATACTCAAAATGACCTAAGTTCCGCATTTGTGTGTCTTAATTAAATCTACGAAAATGAAGAAAATGTACCTAACTCTTGGCCTCCCATTTGTGTATTATAGTGCCCAGAAGTTACAGTTATCTAGGATCATTCCACGAAAGCTATTTTCTATCAAAAATATACTCAAAATTACCAGAGTTCTGTTTTTTTTGTCACCCTGTACAACATAACTTGTCTATCAGTTAAATTCCTCTACCGGTAATACCTTTTAACCACAACAAGTAAGTATGTATTAATGATTACTTGTCTATGGTTCACAGATAGCATATGAAATTTCCCACAAAAAAAAAGTTTGGGCAGCTTCTATTGGAAATTGTAATAAAATTATGGTCTAACCCTAACCTGGTACACGCACTGCGATTGTGCCCAAGAATGTAACATTTAAATCACCATACACTCGGACATACATTTTACATCTTTTATCACCTACTCAATACTGTTCTGTTATACCCAGTTATGCGACCCTGATGTCCCTAATGTGGTTTTAATAGTCTCAACGAAAGGTCATATTAACCACATACAATTGTATTGCAATTAGGAAATCCTTTTTCTAACGTTTCTTACATTTTGAGAGAAGAGAAACATCCCTGGAATAAGTAAGCATAGTTCCCATATGTTCTATATACATTTCAACCTAGAGTATTAAGCATAGAGTATACCAAATAAAAATAATGAATCAAGAAACTTCATATAACCATATGTCTGTGGTGCCAATGGTCTAGGCACCCCCTACCCACAGACCTCAGATGATTCTCAATAACCATTCAGGTACCACATATCTTCTAAACCAAATGGCTTTTAATGATGTATAATAGGTAGTAAGCTATATAAATATGAATGAAACTTCCAAAATGGAAAATAAACTTCATTAATTTATTTATTTCATTTCTACCACTTTTCCTCTCCTAACAACTCATTTAAATAATTTCTCACATTGACTAAGAAGTAGGGTAAACGGGGCATCTATTAGTGACCCTTGCATTTTGAATTTGGTAAAAATAAATGAACACTACCTAAAATAAGAAATATTGATTACGATTCTACGCTTACATATAAGTGCAAAGTGAAAAACAAAAGTAATCAATCAGGAAGCTTCATTTAACTATCGAATATACTAGGGGTACCAGTTAGCTTGACACCTTAACCCATAGCTGTAAGAATGTGCCTGATAACCATAGGCTCCTTATCCACGACTGTTCCAGACTGTATGACATTAAATAATTTAATAATAGTTATGGAATTTTGTAGGAATAAAACTCTAAATAAAGAAAATAAATTTCAATCTATTCTTATGCTGTTTCCCACCACACGCGTCAATTTTAAAAATATAATTCTTAACAATACTAACTTCAAACACTATACAACTGTTCCTATAGCGGTTGAAAATGACCCTTTGGACACGTTTCATTGTCATGTAAACTAACCGCAGGCACCGCGGAGGCAAATAAATGTCATTAGCACCAAATAGATGTCATGAGGGCAAATTTTCTCTTAATTAGAACCACAAGTACCCCAGGGAACTGTATTTATATCTTAAATGATCAAGCAAGGGTTATATATGAGAAATTCAATTTTAATATGGCCCTTACATGGTTTGTATATAATGAATTTCATCTCATTTATCAAATTTTTCAGCCTCAACAAATCAGAACATCAAAATGGTATTACAGTAACATCTCCCGTGGGGAATTTTCTGTGACGTAAATATATACTGGAACAATTAAATATGTAATGTTACACAAAAAAACTTGTCACAGCATGTTTTAGAAAAAAAAAGAAAAAATGTTCCAAAAGAATTTCAAATTTATTTTCAAATAAGTGTAAATACCTTGGTAAATTGTAAATAAATTGAAGATATATAAACTAGATAGATATATGAATCGTATACCGACCTCCTAAAACGGTGAATTTATAAAAATTTGCAAATCGTAACACGCCTTACGCACCTATCAAAGCAAATGGTTGCAGAAGAAAATAAATTATGCGCATTTAACAAAATTTAAAATGTAAAAAAAACATAATTTTTTCTGCGAAAATGGACAATTTCACTTGAGCAATTACTAGGTGAAAATTACCACTCTGTAATAAAAAACTGCATCATTCATTGCTACTACCATCGAATTCAACTAACTTTATCGACAACTCTAGCAATTTTTTATAGGTCTGTGGCCCACTTGAAAACGTTCCTGCGGCCCATCACTGGTCCATGGCCCACTGGTTGACAACCAGTGTCTTAGATTCTTAAAAACTTAGAGATTTTTATGAACATTTTTTTTATCATTTTTCTATCTACAGCCCCCGGTGATCCTGAAGTATGTGCACCAAGATGTCGCATAACCTGAACCCTAACCTGGTACACATACTATGTTCAGGTTGTGCGCCATCTTGGTGCACATACTTCAGGAGGTCCCAGTCCTCTACCTTCCCTGAAACTGAATCACAAAATGGCCACCATCCTTTATATAACAATATCTAGACTTTTTCTCAGTGCTATATCTTAACATACTTCAGATATCCTTTTGGTGTTATGTAAATAAACAACACATAAATATAACTATGTTATTTTATCATTAATCTTTCTATGTCAAGGAGATGCCAATAGTGGCCTTCACATGAACTGTTAATGCAGTTAGTTTCCAGATGTTATGAAAATTATTCCGGGGGCAAATCACTGGGTGCCCCCCCCCCCAAAAAAAAAAAAAATTATTTATAAATTTTCAATTTCTGTCATGGAAATCAAACTTGAGTAATCTGGGACGACTTGTACTAAAGTTATATTTTCTCTACAGAATATGTTACAAATAACCTATATTCTTTTTTGGCCTATATTTGTATTCAAATAGAACTTGAAATTCGAATTTCTGTAAATATATTTTCAAAATTTGTTTATTCCAATTCACTCTTATTAAATTGCACTCTACTCATGTCCTGCAATGTCCTTTGTTATCCCCTGTGTATACAACATCCATTCCAGGCAGTGGACATGGTTTCCATTATAAACAAGCAATATGTGACCGCCATATGGTGGCAATAAATAAATCAGAATGTAAACAAAGCAAATACAGGTCGATGGCTCATTGAATTGGTCACGGTCGTGTCTATTTGTGAATCCTAATTAGGTGTTTATACAGTTAGTAGTAGATTGAATGTAACAACTAAACCATAAAGTTGTTTTGATTGTATTGTATGTTATTACTCGTGTATTCTATTACCTACCTATTATAATTATTTTTTCATTACATAACAAACTGCGATGCTTTTTACAATCGATCTTGCGGTCTATTTTAGTGTCTTGTTATTTAAAATTTTCTCAGGGCACAATTGACATCCCAGTCGGACAGCACCCCTCTCCCGGCCTGCGTATATACTGTCCCTCTTCATTTTGGTTTGTTTTCATCACTGTTCTAAAGCCTTTATAGTGACATGAAAAGAATAATAAAATTGTTATAATCATAATAAATTTGAACCTCATTATATTGCGAGAATACAATTAAATTGCACCCAATCGTTTTTGATATCAATATCTCCAATTGCAGTTAAATAATATAGCTAAACTATGTTCTATTTCCTTTGGGTTTTCTAATTATATTTACATATATCTTATGCAAATTAAGTTAATAACTTATCATATTTTTTATATCGGTATGAAAATATTATAGTACAGTCATAGTTAATATCTTAAAATTTACACCACATTTTATGTTCTTTAAACCTATTACTTCCTGAGTCTTAAATCTTTTTAAAGTAATAACTTGAGGCTAAACCACATTGCAACATTCTGAAAGGTTCTTTGTATTATTATTGTATTATTTGAATTATAAATATTTTTGAATAATAACTTTTGCTATTCCGTTCCTAAGTCTTAGAATGACTTCTTCCTGCCTATGTCACCAATCAATATTAAAAATAATTGTGCAGCTCTTAAATGTACTAACCAACTTTGTGTTCTCTATATATCCCTCTGCTACAGAGAGGAAGCCTCTATATTTAAAACCCCGCAGACTTTCCATTTTTTTACATTCCCTATTTCGTGAAAATTCCTTTTTACATTTCATGCCTACCTAGCCAACCGGCAATAGACAGAATATGGATTTTGAATCCCAAAAATAGAATAAGATCTGCTTATAATCCCCTGTGATATTAACACTGTCTGACACTTGTATTTCATGCTTCTTTTGACATTTCAAGAAAAAGGTTGGAGGGAAATTTGCAGAAGGAAAATAATATGGCATTAAATTTTGAAATGCCGTAAAATTTAGGTCTATCTATTTGTGTCTAACTAAAATTTGAAATGATTTTTCGTGTTGTTTTTAAATAACAATTCTATTTAGTAAATGGTAAATGTTTCCTGGTATTTTAGAAAAAATGATAATGAAGTTTTTGAAAATTGAACTATTATAGCTTTAATCAAGTGAACCACCCTACGACGATGAGGAGCCCAGCAATCCTCCCACACATAATCACCCCCCAAGGGATAAAACAAAACTGCTGTTCTCACATTTAAACACCTATCTATGTATTTTTCTATTCTAAATTTCAGATTTCTACCAACGCTTCAAATATTTTCCCTATTTCATATGAAACGAATTAGACTGTAAAATTACAATTTCTTGCTCCTTTCAAATCATCTTAAATCTCAGCCCATAATCGTTTGTAATCTGTATTTATCAAAACATATAAATATGAAAATTAAGTACAACACTCCCATCCAAGACCTGCGGATAATCCAGGTCTAATTAGGTATAATCTATTGTAAAGTTATTGAGAATTGATGTTGAGGTTTATTTTATTCTAAAATTTGTTTAAAGTGAGGTCACAAACACTCACTCAGACTGAGAAGTAAAATGTCACCTCAGAGCAAATTTGAGGGCAATCAATGAAGTCTTTAATGAGACTTCGATGGCGAAAATTTGAATAAGTAACATAATCAAGTAATTTGAAATAGTAATCTAGGGTTCCAATAAAAACTAGTTCATATTGTATCAAGATATAACAAGGCAACTGAATGTGGTACTATGAAATGGCATTAATTTTACTGATTTTTTTATTTTGCTTTTTCCTATAAAGATTGCCTTTTCTGAAGAAGAAAAGTGAAAAAACTATAACGTTTATTTTTTTCAATTTTTTGCATTTGAATCCTGAACAAGGGTTTAGATGTGCAAATGCACAGTTAAATGAAAAGAATCAGAAGGAATAAATATCCTTAGCTTTGCATGGCTCAACAAATTCACCAAACTATTGGTGATGTTATGATTTGGAACTGCCTAGGACTGGATTTGCTATTAAAAAATAGGACAATGATATTTTTTCAAAAATTCTGAAATTGGGGTCAAGAATTGGTTGATGAGTTCGAAGAGGTGGGAAATGCTAAGAGTCATTGCACGAGGCAATCTGTCTCACTAAATATTTGTTTATTGTTATTTCCTTATTGGAAAATAGTTCTAAAAATAAATCTAGATATCCGGCATATTTACAATCTTATTAATAACTTGTTATCCTGTATTATCTGGCAGATATCTTGACAAATGAAATTCTTGACGAAATTATAAATTTTTGTTTTGAAAGTCAAAATAAACTTCTTCATTTTAAATTCATCATTTTTGCATTAAAATTATGATTTATGCCAAAAATTTTCAGAGAAAATTGTAGTTGCACAATGAATGCTATTAGTCGAAAGTTAATTACAAAATGGGTTTTTATCAAACCTGACTACTCTAACACCGATACCCCAACTTCAATACTACATGAATTGAATCAGTTTGTTTTGGCCTTTCCTGATTATGACATTACAATTTAAAAAGTACTCTACCTCCTTAGTATCTGTATTCTTAGTAAATCCTTCGGCTTACATGTTATGTCACAGTCAATTTGATATGAATATTGTAAAACCAAATACCAAAACTGGAATCGGAAATAATCAATTATATTACTGTTGAATATGGTCCAGAGATAGTTCATACATGAAAGAATAGTTTTTTTATACTCTATGCTTGGTTAAACATGTAAAAGTTTCAACCACACCGCCCCACCATGTAATTGAGGAGTGTGCCATATTATTCATTACTAGAGTGTTGTCTAACTTTGACCTACACAGCTCAAACAATCGGCAGTATTGTGTTGAGAATTCTGTTTTGACATTTTATCTGTTACCACAATACATACCCCTTTATTTTGGGTTTAAACTTGATTTCAAAGATTTTAGGTAATTTATTAGATGTTATGTATATTCTAGTTTCATCATACAAAATATACAGGGTGTATTTGAAACCTCTTTAACAACTTAACCCAAATCAAACAAACAAACCAATGTTAACCCCGCCACTTTTAAAAGTGACTCAATAGAAAATTTGTTACTAAAGATTAAATTGTACCAGAAAACTAACAATCATGTAAATAAGTTCAGCGTTTCTCAAACTTTTTTTAGTCCCGGAACACGTATGCTTTTTATCTTGTCTTGCAGAGCAAGTAAAATTTTTAGAAGTTTTAACCACACCAAGTAATTGAGGAGTCTGGCATATTATTCATTACTAGAGTGTTGTCTAACTTTGACCTAAACAGCTGCAACATTACTTTGACATTTTACTTTGCTACCACAACGAAACCCATCCAACTTGGGATAAAACAGAACATACATCTCATAAATCATTTTGAATTTTAAGTTCATTCTATTCAAACAAAGCTGAATTTTCATGAATACATACATAAATGACTACCTGTACAGAATTCTATCTCTTTTTCGATAAAACTATCCAATTTTAGAAAATAGCAATCACAGAGTCAAACAGCTAAAGTTTAAAAAAAAATTGAAAAATGAGTTTTTATCCAACTTACCTTTTAAAGACAAATTCTGCGTTCCAAGAAACTTTACTCCACCTGGACTAGCTGAGTGTGTTGATGAACGTGCTCTTTGCATTAAGTCTTGTAATAAATTCTTCTTTATTGTCCGAGGGTCTGCCATATTGGCTAATCTAGTGTTATTAAAAATCTGTATAAAAGATTAAAAGTAATGGTGTTAGTTGATTTATATCAGAGTGGAAACTTTAAAAAAAAATGGAGGATATGGGTACTTGAATAGGCAAGCTTTTTTCAAGTGAAAAATAGGTACTCCCGTGGTGTGTGTGCACCAGATTATGTTCAGGGCATAATTTTATTCCGATTTTCGGCATTTTATTCTATTAGGAGTTTGAGAACTGTCTGTGTTAGCCGAGTGAATATACCCCCATAGGTTTCAGTCCCTTTATACAACTTGATGTAAAGTAGGCGAACAAAATTAGTTACCTCCATGTTGGTAGTTACCACATATTGGGTGAGATTCACTCAATTCTCTTCCTAAATTCCCCCAATTTAAAAAAAACTGTCCTCTTGCAAATTTTAAAATGAAAGAATTAACTACAAGATAGTTATGACAGAATAAATTAAAAAATTTTGAGTTAGGTTACTCAGTTGTGTAATATGGTCTTCATATAGTCTTTCTTACACATTCTACTCTTCTTGTGAGAATTTAATTTATTGTGTAAATAAAAAACTATTTCTTTGTGTGGCCTGGTCAGATGTCTAAAGTTCCCATATAGCCCACCAAAATATTGCTCATCCCTAGTCTCTACTTTATTCTCTCATTGCCAATAAAATACGACTGTAACATGATCTAATTATCTCAAATTGTAAATCGAAATTTTCTTATTTTTCTTGAAACCAAAATTGTCCATTTCTCATCCTATGCCTTGTTTTGATTCCATATATAGTGTAAATAATCCTATTAACACTTTGAAAAAAAATGTCATATTTACTTGAATTAGTAATTATTCGAGTACCGGTACTTATAATTTGTTTAGGTAAAATAAATTTAGTAATAACACCAGCATGCATGATATGGCACAAAGCATAATGTTTGATTGATTTTTACTGACTGGCAAAAATGACCTTATAAGTATAAGTTTATTTCGACTCCATAATCAGCATAATAGACCATAATGTAACTGATAAAAACAAAATAAATAAAAAGGATCATAGAAACAGGAAAGAAAACAAAAATTAAAGTCAGATTTTAGATTGAAAGGTGTAGTCAAAAGTAGTAGTATGTGTTCACTCATCCAACTCACTTGATTTGGGGATTGTAATTAAAATTGACAAAGGGAATCAGATACTAGATAGATCTAGCGAACAAGTTTTGTGAGTGTTAATTGACTTTAAATTTCAGGTATTTTCTGTTTCGACTGCAATATTAGCTCAGATTATTTCCTGACACATTTTGGTTAGTATTTTGTTATTGCCCCACCACATATGTTTTTCTATTTTGTTGTTTGGTTTTGCTTAGGTTCGGAGAAGTATAATAATGCATTCAACACCTGTTGTTATTATGCTTCTGTTGCACCCAGGGGCATAGCTGGGGATTGGGGGGGGGGGGCTTTGTATGTAAAAAAAAAAACAACATTTTTTTGTATCATACATATATACATACATCACATACGTTTCTAGACCATCAAGACTGTTTAAACCAGGGGTGGGCAACTTCTCTAGTTGACGGGCCAGATGTGGGAAAATAAAGTCTTCGGCGGGCCTGATTATTACAAAAAATACTTCAGTATCCAATCTTTGTTAAATGCTCGACACTCTCTGTCAACTTTAACGTTCTTGGGATATTCCATGGTTAATAAAACTTAATATAAAATCTAATTTCTAAAGTCCATTTATATTTAGAATCTAATTATAAATATAACTGATAACAGTAGTGGGGAATGTTTAAACACTCTCTGCTTTGACCTTCTATTGTTTGTTTAACAAGTGTGCTAACGCAATTGTTGGTTCACTAAAGCAATTGTTTATTTCACCAACTCGCACTGACAATGCGGTGAGAGTAGAGCGATCGGCAGCTTTCAGGAATGATGCGTCAGACCACACTACAGAGTGTGGTTGAATACAGTCAGCGGGCCGGTCAAAATTTCGTCGCGGGCCGTATGTTGCCCACCCTTGCTTTAAACCCACATTTTCCAGCTAGCTAGGACCCACTAGCTCACACAGTCTCTCTCGGTAATTAGAAATTTAACAACCCTCCCCCCCCGTCCTGTTTGGAAATTCTTGGATAGGCCCCTGGTTGTGCCTATCTTAACCTAAGATATAAAGAGGCAAAGAGAACAAAACATTAACGGAAAGATAAACACAGAATAGTATTAAACATCAAATCAATCTGAAGTTTTTGAATAATAAAAATTTAATCTGCACTGAATATATTACTGTGGTAATCAAGTTACATTGCTGAACATTTTCTATAGCATCCACCACCGAATGTTCTAAGATAAAGTCAATTGAGAGCAGCTAGGTGGTCTAATGTGTTGGGTGTAAATATGGAAATAATCTGGAGAGAGTAAACAATGTTAAGCTCAATTCTGTGGGTGTTTTGACATGTTTTGCAAACAGACCACAGTGGTTTTGTATGCATGATGAAATGTTGATCATTTATGTATCAAGTTGAATTTTGAAAATGTTGAAGTCTATGCAAATAATTTTAGGCAATTTTTTTTAAATTGGGGAATTTCATAAGATTTTTAGTTAGTAAAGTAGTTTTTTTATAGCGCTTTTTCACATTTTCAAGGTGTACAGGTAGTCACTGACTATGTGGAGAGCTATTTTTTGAAGGTTGGAATCTTCCCAGTCATTGTCTACTCAATTTTTTTCCCTCTTGCCCCCTGTCCTCTTAACACAGATTTGCTGTATCTGCCTAGTCTAGACAATATTCTAGCAAAGGATGTGTAATACTGGTAAATTTGCCATTGTGTTTTTTTTTCTTCTTGCTTAAAAATAGTATTTAAATATGTTCCGCCTGTAAATTGCCTTTGTCAAAATCAAAACTATGAAATCAAAAAAAATTTCACTAAATTCCAATCTCTGCTTTATTCCTACTTTTTTGACGCAAACTACTAATTATGAGTATTTTGAATATACAATTCCCACAAAAATAAAGTCAAGTCAAACTCCACAATCTGAATAAAATACACTGTTTTCTCTCAACTTGGTGGTAATCAAACATAAAATCTGTCTCACAACTTTGACCCTAAGTGTGATAATTTGTGTAGGTCAGAAATTTTGGTCTGAATACCCCCTGAAATCTGTATAATCCAAATTGTAATACTTAATATGGTTGTAAATATTGTTCTCAGATAAAATCAGGACCGCCGACACCATTGGAATCTATTTTCTGTTTTCCCTAATTTGTTTTGATGAATAAGCCCCTGTGCTGCCGTAACCTGTATCGGTTTCAGTAAAATTATGTATAAGGTAATTTAGGTGGTAAAACAAAATGATAACATTTTACAGAATTATGTCCAATGATGCATGTCATATTGATGATTGTGCTGTCCAAACACGGTCCACCGTTTAATGCTGTTTTGATCAGATATCTTCTGAGATTCAATATGGAAATTTATTCTTAGAAAGGATGTTTCAGAAATTTGGTTTTCTGGAAATTTTTTTTTTAGAAATGATATAGACAAAATGATTACACTTTTCAGAATTATGTTCAATCATGCATGTCATATTGTTGATTGTGCTGTCGAAACACGGTTCACTGTTAAAATGCTTGTTCTGATACAAACATTTTGCAAAATTTTGTATGGAAATTTTTTCTTAGAAATGATTTTTCAGAAACCTGTGGCCTCTGTTTATACTCATATTACACCTTATGTTGACCCTGGGAAATTTTTGGAATATATAAATAATACCAACAGAAAATTCCAAGATCTGAAATATAGTTTTTTGGTTTTGTATTTATGTAGTATATAAAAAAGAAACCATCTTATGTTTACTCTGAAATTCTGACTGAATATTTTTTAGATTATATCAATATTATCAACAGAAAATTCCCAAGATCTGAAAACATCATTTCATGGTTTTGATTTATGTGGTATATAAAAAATGGGTATTTCTGAATTATGTGAACCAAGATGACGGACACCGGAATGTAGTATGTGTACCAAGTTAGGGTTAGGCCATAATTTTATTCCAATTTTCCTTATTTTAGTTCTATTACGAGTTCGGAGACCAGCCAAGTGACTCCCGTAGTATTTGCACCTGAAATTATGGCCTAACCCTAATCTGGTAATATACTACGCTCCAGTGTCCGCCATCTTGGTTCACATACTCCGGGAGTACCAAACAATGTGTTTACATGGCGTAGTTCGAGAGCATCGTATAAAAAAGTTAATAATATTTGATTTAAAAATAACAAAGCAGATTCTAAAAGTACACCATTTAATGACTTGCAACTAGAACTTCTAAATTCCACAGACTTTAAAATCTTAAGTTTATTTACAACAACAAACACTTTATCACTGTTTATATTGGGCCATCTGCCTCCTAATTTGTTCTCATTTTTTAAAAATATATTATTAGTTTTACTATATATAAAAAAATAATTTGAATATAATATTTAGGATTTAATTCATTTTAGGAGAAAAATACTTTATGTAATTATGATTTATCTATTTTTAGAAGCTTACAAAAACTATGGTAGTCTTGATTATCCCCTTCCGATTATATTTTATGAATATTGTTTATTCTTTTTATTGCAATGTGTACTTTGATGATATATTCAGAAATAAATCATATCTCTCTCTCTCTCCTCTTTGATGTATTCCTTCTCCATAAATTTTACATTTTACTTTTTACTTTTTTACTCTTACTTTAGCTGTAGTATTTTTTTCATTTTCGTAGATTTATCAGTAATCAAAAATTCATGTTTTCTTGGTCTCTGTGAATGCACTCATCCCTTCTATTATCCGCTCTCTCTCTCCATATATATATATATATATATGCCTATTCTAGTATCATATAAACACAACAGAACAAGATTGAAAATAGTTGTTGGAAAAATCAATTCTGCGCACAAAAGTTTAATCTCCGTATGAAGTTTTCAATTCTACTTCTAGGCCTTGTCAGAAATAGAATAATAGGGACCTCCTGAAGTATGCGCACCAAGATGGCGCACAACCTGAACTCAGGTTGTTTACCAGGTTAGGGTTCAGGTTGTGTGACATCTTGGTGCGCATACTTCAGGTGTACCAATAATAGATATACTCCATCCATCACCCTATATATCACATTACGCTATATACAGCTTTTCTCGCATCATTCAAAAATAACAGTCCAGATTGAAAAATTTGAATATAATTTGTTTGACTAAGCAAGAAAAATATTGTGACCAATTTCCTTCCATTCATGACACCATATGGCTAACACAATTTCTATTTGTGCACGAGAGATTATTCTCTGCATAGAATTCTTTATTACTATTCCTGGGCAAGGTCAGAGAAAAAAATGTATTGGATTCACTGCTATACGAGGGAATGAGAGGAACGAGGGGGAGAGAATTTTTTTCATTAAATCACCCAAATACTATTTTTATACTATTTTCTGTATAATACATAGAAATTTTTCTTAGCTGAGCCACTTTTTAAACTCTCCAGGTTCTAGAAAACCCAAGTTTTCTGGTCTTAGACAGAATCCACTATAATTTTCTAACTTGGCAATTAGAAATTTGAGAATTTGAATTTCCTGGCCATGGTCTCACTGTTTAAATTTCACTGTAATGGGTAGGTAGCATCATTATTGCCCCATCTCTAATTTTATAGTTTGTTTCCTTTTATTTGTGTATTTAAGGTTAGAAATGTGGTGCCGTATCTAAACTAAGCTAACATGACATCAACAATTTAGGCTATTGCCTCACGTTTCTCTCTGTAACCTAACTTTTTCTAACCCATCATAATCTCAGCAGAATTGAGTAAATATATCAGTAAATTAACAGTAGGATAGTAACAGATAGTTCTTATATCTTTCCAGGCAATTCATATGATTATTAAATTTCCAAACTTCATCTTATTTTTTCTTCTGAAGATAGTGCCTTTGATATTTATATTACACTTATCTTGTGATAATCTTTGATTTAATCTTCACGCCTAAGATAAGGCCTATTGTAATCTAACCATTCACAGCTTCACTAGTTTTTGATGTAAAACATCAAATAGAGTGATAAAATTGCCTATTTTTACTCAAGCTTGCACAATGAAAAATTTCGATAATAAGTAGGCCTACTATAATTTCATTTTTACATCCAACTTAATAAACTCAGTACGCTCACAGATTAGACGAAAAATGCTATTTCATTTTCTGACCGATCACCGTTTAAATGATTTCAAGTCGAATTTTTTCAAATTTTTAAAAATCACATACTAATGAAATAATTAGTAATGCTTATCCAACTGAGAATAGTATAAATACTATATACCATCTTTCCTCTCTCCTGGAATAAATATGAATTTGTTTTCCTTTCAAATGATTTAAATTTGTTTTAAATCTCCACTATTCGTGTAATAATATACTATTTAGCAATGTATATCTAAATAAACACTGTTTTTAGAACATTCATAGTCTTCGAATTTGTTATCTAATTTTATCACACCCATACATTATACACTAACACAGATTTGTTCTAAATTATAGTTATCAATCATATGATGCATGCATATCCCACTATTCTTGTAATACTGTCGCATATAAAATAATCCTCACACTTCAGATAAGTCGTATTGTAGATATAACAATTCACAGATTGACTAGTTTTTGATGTAAAAACATCAAAGAAAGTGATAAGATCGCTAAAAAATTTTATTATTTTGATGATATGTACAATATGATGATATTTTGTAGAGAATTGATACAGCAATAGGTAGTATCCTTTTATCACCCATCAACTAATCATCTGATTCTTTTAATTCTGTATATCTTAGGCCTCCAAGTGAACAACACTTTTTCCAATCATAGTCTTTCGAATTTGCTATCTAATTTTGTCACATCACCTATTCACACTAACACAGATTTGTCTCAGATTTGTCAAATTATAGATGTTACAAATGATAGATTTAATTAAATCAGCCATATTTCAAGAATTCAGACCTATTTATTTACTTTTCTTCTTCCAAATTTATCATTTTTACATTCAAGAAACTGTGATTTATGTCTTGCAAAATGGTGCAAAATTATATTTAAGATGTTTGCAAATGATTTCTCTGGACTTGTCTGCCCTAGGTTAGGTCACTGTTTCCTAACCAGGGGAGAAGTTTTGCTCAGTATTTGCTGTTGCATATCTACTAATATTCTTCACTAATATTACTACGATACTATAATGCTTATCTATGAGGTGCATCCACTGAAATTCTACATTTTCTAAATGTTTTAATGCGACCACCCAAATGCTGCGTATCCAAAATATTTACCTGACTTCATGAATACTTTACCTGATGTGTTATTTCTCTTGTGTTGGGAAACGCTGGTCAATTTTCTATGCAATAAATCTATTTCTTATGCGATATACTTGCGTACAAAGACCAACGTCTGACTCCACGTTGCATATTTTTAAATTAGGCGTGCTCAGCTATCGTGATACCGGATAAAAAATATGATGCGTCTACAGGAAATAACACATCACGTTATATTCAATGCTAACTTGCGTCATTGCATGATTTTATGCGTTGGTTGCGCTCTGGACTGTTTGAATCTGCCTTTGAAGAACAGTCTGCAATTTAAGGGTAAAGCTGAAAAAAGGTACAATCTCCATGTAGTGTTTATCTTACCTTTTTCTGTGTTATAAAACTTATTCTCAATGAATATTCAAGAAATTTAAAAGTAAAATATAGAATATTTTGTATGATTTACTATTTTATATAGATCTAAAATTTAAACAAGCCTGTATTGAAAGCACTTTTATATATACTCGAATGATTTGTGTATATATTCGCTATACTTTGTATCTATTCATCTACTACTTTATACATATCGTTTCAACTCTAAATACAGAAATATGCATGTCCTGTATAAAAACACACCTCAAAAAAGTACATGCAGAAATTGCATGCCAAATCTTATTTGAATAAATAGTATTGAGGTGTCCCACTTTGTAAAGCTGACAAAAAACAAATTCCGTAACCTTGTACATTCTTAACTATGAGCAGTAAATCTGTAAATGGCAACTTATTCACAGCCTTATTTTGAGCCATGGTTTTCATACAACCCATGAAAATCTTCTATTTGCTATCTTTATAAAACTGTAAAGGCAACACGCTAAATGCTTAAAATGTTCTTTTACCAGTGCCAATTTTGTTGTAAAATTCACTGTATGTACCTGATTAGGCAAAAGATTTAATAGAATTTAAGATTTATTAATTCTATCTATAAAAGGTTTAATCTCTAGAGCCATTTTTTGAAATATGATAGGAAACAGCATCCCACAAAAACAAGACAAGTAACATTTTATAGCTATTGTTGAGAAATGAAACTACATAAATTTATAATGGAGCACTCCCCTATTCTTTGAGATAACTGATTCTATTACAAGTCATTTCCTACCTCCTGTGTGGACAATATAAATATTATCAAAGGAAACTATAAATCACTATGTTTTAAGGAGGAAATCACTTTTCCTTGAAGATCTTTTTCATAATTGGACAGACATGGTCAATGGGAAATAAAATTCCAAATTTTTAATGTAATGTATGTGATGTCATAGTAAATTTGTTTTCCATTGTTTTATGCTTGAATGAGTTAGAGTGGTTAGTTGTTCATTGTATCATAAACTCAGAATTGAAGTTGATAAATTATACCTAACTTGCACTCTGACTGATCAGTCAGAAATTCTATCTAAATTTAAAGAGTTTGGTGAATTAAATTTAAATAGCATGTGCCTCCATTAGCCAACTTTAAATTTAACCCATCTTTGTTTAATAAATTACTCAAGCTTGGGCAAGGCCCACAATTTAACGAGTCTTATCTTTTGACAAACTTATTGAAAACTGGAGTGCAACGGGTACTAAAACATCATGATACTATTCTATACCACATTCGATATTATTATCACTTTACCTGATGCTCATGCTATATCAATTCTTACTTCATATCAAGGAAACGATCCTTCCCTAAAAACAGTCTAAAACAACATGATACTGTATCTATATTTCCTTTCTACCTTGAGTTAGGAATATATCATACCATTCATTAGCCACACATGATCTGGGTATAAGGGATGTATTTTATCATTGGTTCATACCTGATCAAGTGTTAAATATGGTTTCCTGGTTTTATGTCATATCCTTTCCTTTGATTAAAACGAATCTAAAATTAGATGTTATTGTAACAAACTAAATTTCTTATCTATGGGATAGGGTGAAATAACACATATCTGGAATGTTAAAATAACTTTAATTGGTACTCCTGAAGTATGCGCACCAAGATATCGCATAACCTGAACCCTAATCTGGTACACAACCTGAGTTCAGGTTGTGTGCCATCTTGGTGCACATACTTCAGGAGGTCCCTTTAATTAGACTCTTTAACTTGATGTCAAAATACAAAATTTGACATCATAATTTGGGGAGTATTGCCAAAATACAAAATATCAGTCATAATGAAAACACCATGACGAAATGCCCTAATCGCCTTTTTCCAGGCCTACCGGTACTTCTTGAATTTATAAGTACTAATAGCCAGTAATAACTTATCCTATACATAGTAAGAAAATAGGGACCTCCTGAAGTATGCGCACCAAAATGACGCACAACCTGAACTCAGGTTGTGTACCAGGTTAGGGTTCAGGTTATGCGACATCTTGCGCATACTATGGAGTAACTGAAAATAGCAATGCTCAAATATGGCAGCACAAAGATCGAATAGAGCTACTGTGAATTGAAATATGAAGCAAAAAATGGGAGAAAATAATGCGTTCCTAGACCTCCAAAGAATAGTAACAAAAGTAATGTCTTTCTAGTGACTTGTTTTATCCTCTTCAAATTTGAAAAAGGGTCAAATATCAAAACAGAGTAACCTAAATTAAAATAAAATGCCAAAATTTGGTTGAATTTTGAACCCTTAGTACTGAAAATTTTTTTTATAAAATAAAAGCAAGTGACTTTCTAGTGACCTTTTTTTAGTACTGAAAATTTGAAAGCAATTGGTCCAATATTTGCAAAAAAAAACGTTTTTTCACAACAAATCCAAGCATTCCATTGAAACTAATTTAAATACTGTACCTGTGAGCCCCAGAAAAATTAAAAAATTAAATAATAAGAGTGTTCTAGCGTCTTCATCAATCCTTACCTACCAAAAATTTGGATTGAATTTGCAGTGTAGATGAGCTATTTTTTTTCATAATAACAACAACGAGAATATCGGTTGGAAACCGAAGACTTATCGATCGATAGTTAGGGGATCCCCCAAAACAGAAACTGCAGTTTCGATTCATCCGCTCTTGTAACTTGCGCACTGCGCATCGCACACACACACTCGGCGGGTTTCAAAATTCTCTCGCTTTACAAAAATCTAGATCACTATATCAATAATTGATTGATAACTCGCTAATTATACGACATAATTCGCCCAAAATCAATAGGCTTCTGGTCCGAGATAAGATGAATGCACATGCAAAATCTGGAGCAGATTCAATCTCGCTTTCGTGAGATATCGCGTGCATCTAACAGACACACCGACAGACAGACAGACATACATACATACATACATACAAATACCTATCAATATACTTACCGATCTTAAGATCGATAAGTAATAACCTCAAGATTAACAACAACTTTGCGTATTGATTCATATATAGACTTCATGTCCAATAATGCAATATTGAATCATCTATTGTTTTGTGTTCAAAATAACCTCAAACACCATCTGAAGAGGTTAAGAATGTTATTCTATCCTCTTAACAATCCTAATCTGCCTTTTCAAGTGACCGCTTGAGCCCAAATAAATATCATTGTCCACTTAAAACCTCAAGTGGTATGGAATTTATATTTATGTTGGTTCAAGTATGCTCCCGTAGTATGTGTACCAGGTTAGGGTTAGGCCATAATTTTATTTCGATTTTCCTCATTCTAGTTATATTATGAGTTCGGGGACTGTCTGTGTTAGCCAATTAAATATATCCCTGCCCATAGGTTTCAGTTCTTTTATCAAATTGATGTAAATTAGGCGGACAAAATTGGTTACCTCCATATTGGTAAATAACTTCTGGAGCGCCCAAATATGAGCCATTGAGATAATACACAGTTATGCATAGTAGGCCTTTTTTAAGCAATTTTGTTAATTCATTCCATGATAATACATGTGAAAAAGTAGTAAGGCAAAAGTATGTTTTATTAAAAAAACACGTTGAAAACACATGAATGGAATCGCAATCTATAACTATCCAAAATAAGGCAGGTAAGATCAAATCTAACAAATATTTTTATTAGCTTCACGCCCCCCCCCTCCTCAAAAATTGTCTAGCTCCTCTTGTGGAGGCGCGCCCCACCGTTTGCTCTAGAATATATTCCAAATCAACTAGGTTCTGTTTGTTTGTGTTGCTCTGTACTTATCCTGTTTAGAATTGTAACAACAATAGGTAATAATAACAGACATTTTATATTGGAACATGACATCATTGTAAAAGGATATTAGGTCATTTATTTCAGTAATTCCGAATAATTCTAGTGGCGGAGCAGTTATTGAAATACAATTTTGTGATTTCCTGATATCATGGAATAAACCTTTTACATAATTGTATTACTGTTCCATGCATTATTTAATAAAATATTATAAAATAGTACATTTAAAACAGTAAATGTAAAATTCCATCAGATCATAGTAAAACTATAGTAATTTTTTGAGAATTTTCAGTGTTTTGCTCAGAATAAGGCTCCAGACCTGACATAGGCAAATTACGGATCGCAGGCCAAATCCAGCCTGTTCGGTGATTCAATTTTGGCTCCCGGTACAAAAATCTTACTTGCCCCTACTCTAGACAATCAACCATAGATAAAAAAAACTTTCTGAAAGAATCCTGATTAACCATCAAGCTCACCCATATTTTTACACCCTGGTTAGGTGGTGGGCATGCGGCTTGAAGCAGAAATTTTGATCTGTGACAAGGACATAGTTGAATCCAACTCGCTAAAGTGTTTTTGACAGATTTAAATCACCTTAATGCGAACTTCTACTTTGGGAATCGCTGTGATGTGTAATTAGTGAGAAGCATTTAACTTTATGCCTCCGTTTTCATTGAAAACCTACTAACAAAAATCTGCTGTAACCACTTTGATTTACGAAGGCAGAATTCTGAGAAGAGCCGCAAGTTGCCGATTGCAGGCCATTGACTTATCCACACTTGGTTTGTGTCACGTTGTGACTCTGGTTGACCCTGTGTTATATGAGTTGGCGCATTTCCTGTAGGTCATACCGTCCATATTTCATTAGATGGGCATTCGGGAATTTCTGCTTCTTACCTAATACATTCCTGACTCATACCATGTAAATATGTGTATTATAGGGTCGTGACCTTTTGTGCAGTCAAGTCCGGCACGTTTTCACTGTCAGTGTCATATTTTTAAACTCAAATTTGTTTCTAACCTGTGGGCAGGAGCTAAGTTTGATGCCAAATTTTTTTCAAACTTGAGTATGTGTCAGTTTTGAATTTTCCTTGACTACATAGTCCTGCTTTTGATCAGTCTTTGGATATATTTCCATATATGGGGTAGATTTATACGTCGTATATTAATCAAATAAGCTTTTACCGAAGCTTTTTTTCTAAAGTTGCCAAACACTTTTCCTGATGTGGGACTCGTAACTGTTTGCATCTCATGTTCTCTAAATATTTCTCTGTTTCTTCTATTTTTTTTTTTTTCAGAGCTTAATATTTTGAGATTGTCCTGCCATTGACTTAGTTTTGATTAACTGAGTGTGACATTGTACTCAGTGATTGACTGGATCTAAGACTCTTATGACTAAAATGACCCAACCTGACTCGCTACTCATTCCTTTAACGTCATATTGGAAACTAGACTATCAAATTAGCAAAACCTTACTTTCTAAATTTCTCTTTTTTCTCAAATCTTCATTCGGAAAGTTGGAATAGTCTGCAATAAGATAGCTTATTTTGTAATCTGATTTCGTGAAATGATACACTTCAATTACTTCAACAGTTCTGGTTCACTGCATTGGCATTCTATGATGCAATAATGTTTGCAATCAAGCATGGCGAAAGTTGTCTTATTAATTAACCAAGTTCCCTATAAGTGCATGCATCTTTCATAGGTCTTGCACTAAGTTGAGGTGCGTACTAATTTTAACGTTATTAATTAAAATCACTCATGTTTATTCTGAACTGATCTAGGTTTGACTTAGATTCAGTGTAAGATAGACAGTTAAGTCACGTAATCCTGCAATGAACGTTTTGAGTTTCAATTAGAATAATAATAATAATATAAAGTTCTTAAATTTTATAGTAACTGTTCTTAATTTCTGTAACTAAATATCCAACTGACGTAGTTCAGTCTCATATAACTGTTAATTATCTTTACCAGGTTACTAAAATGACTTGCAACCTATATGTAAGCATTATATTTTCTCACAACTGTAAATGAATAGGGCAATGGATAAGTAGCCATTGAGTTTTTGGGGTCTAAAAAGCGCTTCAAGTACAAAAAATTACTATGTATGGTACAGTGGAATGCTTTTTTTACATTTTCAAAGCTACGACTCTGCCAGCTCTCTACATATGAGTTTGTTTGTATCGAGCCTTACTCCGCCGAAAATAGTAATAAAATAAAATATTTTGAAAGTGAATGTTATATTTTGACATATTATACTCCTACAGTGAGCACATAAGTAAATTTGCTGGAGAGTTTAAACACAAGGAAAGTTTAGTTTCTATATTACATATAAATAAAGAATAATCTTCAGTTACATTGCGGTCCCACCCTTCTTCCTTTACTCTAAGTGTGTCTAATGCCACTAATCTGACACTCTGGGAAGAAGTTTACTAGTGATCGAGGTGTTGCATTACAAATTAAACATTTCTGTCTCGACAAATGTAAAGAGACTTTTTGCTATATTTCTCTTTTTGAATATTTTGAAACACTTCATTCCCCTCACATGCATGAAAACTTTGTTTGTTGTGAAGCTGTTATTTCTAAAACAATTTATTACTAAATTATTATCCAATAATTTGGTTCCTCCACGCTATTACAAGTGAGTGTTATAACGTTGTTGCATTATATACATATAAATTGCACAAATCACAACAAGAGTAGAAAAATGATAAGTAGGTAACTTCACAGAACCTTAATTGCAAGATAGTACACTTTAAAACTGTTCATAGAACTTCACTTGATACCTCTCCCACTAAAAAATAATGTCCAAACTAAACCCCATACCCAAAGTCTACACTTTCTAAGACAGCATCAGGTTACTCATGATGGGGAAGGCGACTGGCAAGATTTTCGAACAAGTCTTTTCCATTAGTCATTATGTTAAGACTGATATGCCGATTATTTGCTAGAAACTCTCCAAAATATCTTAGAAACATTAATTCCAAAAGCCAGACTGTGGGGTTGTAATGTCTTTTCAGTAAATGCAAACAAATTACACTAATGCAACAGGATAGGAGTTTAAAAAAATTATCCCACAGAACCTTTTTGCTAGATCACCTTATTTTTGCAACAGTTCTTGGATACTTCTACTAAGATACTGTTCAAACTAAACCCCATTTATTTCAAAGCCTACGTCTCCCACTGCATCGGGTTACCAAATGTGTCCTTAAATACATTTAGTCACTAATTTAATACTTGGGAACACTTGCTAATGACTTCAGGATCATGTTACAGCATTTCCTGAATGTCATCTCATATTCTTGCCATCCCTGGCAAAGTGATGATCGTTTTATTTGATTATTTGGAGTAAAGGATAATTTGTTAGTAACTGTCTGCTATAGCTAAATAAATTTTAGTTAGTAAATTGGCAATTGTTCCCATTTTAGTGCACTTGTCCTACTGCTACACTTAGCTCTTACTATATCTTTGGTCGCCTATAACTTTGCTCAGCTGTGAGTCTCCTTCCTCCTTTATTTCTAGGTGTGCGTTATTTGCTGTGAGCCAATCCTCTTGAAAATAAATTTCAACCCCTTATTCCGAACTGTTTTTGATATCTTTTTACTGGTATGAGATATCTAATAAAAACTTAGATAAACCCGCTGTATCAAACATTTTCATGAAGCTAAACTCAACCTGTTGCTCAATGTACTATATTGAATAAGTCAAATTTGCAATGTATTCGAATGTCCAATTCATTCTAGATACCCCTATTTCAATTTCTACCACATAGCACTTGTTAAGAAACAATCTCAAATCACACCTGGGCTTTAAAAACACTTCACTAAGCCTCATGTTTTGTTAACTGGCTAACGTAAATAAACATTTACCGCTGATGTAAAGCTTATAATGGGTCACACTCCCCCTGTCAATGTGTTATAGTGTTGATATAGGGCTGAAAAGGCTTTGTCTGAGTGATTTGAAAATAATTGCTTTTATGGAGTGGTTTTGCATATTCGCTCTATACAAGACTCCAGACAAGTTTGATGAGGAGTTAATTTTAAAATATTCAGGAAAATTTGGTATTTTACTTGTGGTTTTGTTAAATTTTCTATCTCTAGGAATAAGGGTCTAGAAAAGTATAGATATTTATGAAATTATCAACTCATCTAACTTGGAACGCTATAATTGGTTGTTTTGTAGGTTTTTTAGTGTCCATCCAACTTCCATGAATCCAATTGACGTTTCCTCGACCCTTGACCCCTGAAAAATTCTCCTAATTTAAAAAAATTAAATGCAAAATTTTCAATGCTTATTTTGGAAGTTTTTTGAAAAGTGGGCGAAATGGATGCTCGAGGAGACATCCATAAGTCAAGTGTCAAAATGATTGTCATATTTTGTCTCACAACCTGTTGGATTGGTGTCATTTGTGAAAGACAATCCGGTGCAACACTTTTTTTTCCATAATCCATTATCCTTCTTTATATTTTTAAGTTATATCGTGCTCCTCCCTGACAACGTCTAAGGTTGAAATGTCTGGACACTGTCTTTCCCCCCTGATTCTAAATTGCTATACCATGGCTACTCAACTATTTTTATCAAAGATCCGCATACAAAACTCCAAAATTATTTGGGTCCGGTCTTTCCAGAAATTATATTTTGGCATCCTTTAACACGCACTTTCTCGACCGGCTAATGAATATTAGCTAATCAAGATTGCTTATTACAGTGTTATAGTTCTTTTCATATATATTCATAACTATAAAAGTCATTTTATGAAAGGAAACTTTAAAAGTGGGGTTAATGATCTAAAATAAAGAATTAGGTGCGGTCCGAATCAAATACTCGAAAGGTTCGATTTGGACCGCGGATTGCCTGTTGAGTAGCTCTGCCGTATACCTGGTACCACTATACCTAGTCCTATGCAGTTATGGTGATTGTTGCTGTGGTTTCTAACAACGCTTAGTAATGCTTGGCTTATCCTCAATCAAAACATTTATCAGGAAGTGGCAATGCTGACCTCTGAACTTCCTTGTTAGAAAAATATTTTGTCAGTTTTGTTAGGGAAACGTGAATTCTGACAAGAGCACTTGTTCTCAATGTCTGGCTAACACACGACTTGACCCTAACTATTAAAATAACATTTCTTTGTCAAGAAAAACATGCCTTCCTTTGTTACTTCCTTAAAGGGTCATCCCAGGGTCAATATCATGTTGGATTCCCACCTGTGTTATATTCCATTTGTACAAAAGAAATTCTGATTGAGTTTTTACAGGGCCATCTAATAGATACTGTTACTGACAACTAGTTTCTAATGTACTGCACATTATTCTTGACAACGTATAAACAAAGTATTTGGTAGAGTTAGAAAATATAAAAAAGTTTTTTGATGAAAATAAATTGGCAATTTTCGAATTATACCTCAATTCATTCAATGTATATTAGCCATGCTTTTTATATTATTACCTCCAAACTTATTCAATGGAAAACTACTAACACAGAAAAACCATATCTATTAGAAACTTCCCATTCATGGCCAATGAAAATCATTTGAAATAGACACTTCCGATTCTTAGCCAATCGAAAATCTTAGCCAGTGAAATAAGGAATCAAAAAGAAATAATTCTGAGTAATAGTCTGTTTCTAATGAACCTCCGTGACCTGACTGAGTCCAAAGTAATTTCCTTCTACAGTCATAGAACTGTGATGACAGCATTTCCTTTATGTCTTCTTGGAGGGTTTTTCGTAAACAACTTAGCATTGGTGTGGTGCGCTAACCAGACAGGGCAGGCCTTCGCTTCTTGTTTATAGCAGTAGTTCTGAAACTTTATAACCGTTTTTGGTATTTGTCAAGACTCGCGCCTCTCCTCAGAAATAACTAGCTAACAATAAGCTAAAATAACAAATAGTAAGGCGAAAGTAATATAACAGATAATAAAAATAACAACAATCACTACAGCTCTCTGCAATCTCTAAACAATAAAGAAATGTAAATATAAGACGGGCAAAATCCAAACTAATGAATAATTATCTTCATGCCTCCCCTCAAATTAATTGTCCACACCCCTCCTGTGGGCCACGCCCACCACTGGTTAATAGTGAAGGTGTGAATATGTTTTATAAAAATAATCAGATGAGCAGAAGACACACAGTTGTTTATAAAGTAAACTTTAATTTTCGTACTTGTGCACTTTAAATCAATGCTGATTTTTGAATTGGGCAGTTTTCTACCCACATGCATGGCCAAATAGGAAATATGCAAGTCCGTGCGTCTGAAAACAAAATAATAACTGATGAATTACACCTATATCCTTCATGGAACGGTAACCGAACGAGAAGCCGTGGTGATTAAGTCGTCTTTCCTATTTTCCTAAATTAATATGTCAATCCTATCTTAAATGTATTTGAATTTTCATCCATCTCTCGGTGCTCCCGTAGTATGGGAACCAAGATGGCGGACACCAGACATTAGTATGTGTACCAGGTTAGGGTCAGTCAATAATTTCATTCCAATTTTTCTCATTTCAGTTCTATTTCAAGTTCAGGGACTAGCCAAGTGACTCTTGTAGTATTTGTACCTAATATTTGGTACATATATTACTATCCGGTGTCCACCATCTTTTTTGTTCACATACTTCGGGAGTACCTATCTCTCAACTGAATCTAGAGACTTGTTTACCAATGGCAGGATAATAACATTTGCAAATTTTTATTACAGGCTCATTCATCACCCCCTCTCATCTCAGCTGAACGGATCATGGCGGGATTTCGAGCGCGAAATCATGTGATCGCAGACAGAATAGAGGAAGAAGATGAGGTAGATCATAGATCCTTTGGGGTCGATGGTGATGAACCAGGAAGTGACCCATATAACTCAAACCAGGAAGCAGGAGATAAGAGTGATAGAAGTACTGCTTCTAGGAAAAGGGAAGCTTTGTAAGATGTTAATATTTTTTGAAACCATCTTTTCTGACCTTGTTCACCTATAAACGAGCAGAAATTTTTGCTAATACTAGTTAAGCGGATAGCCCTAGCTATTTTTTTTGTTATGAGAATTTGCCCAAACCAATGTCACGTATACTCACTCTGGGGTAAGGTAGACTTATCTCCATGTACAGTTACGGGAGACTACTAAGAGCTACTGGAACTATATTGGGCAGTGGTTCCCAAACTTTTTAGAGTTGCGACCCACTATTTATTACCACAGCTTCTGGCGACCCATTTAACTTTTTATGACATAACAAAGAACACAGCAATGGCTAATCATCGCAAAACTACCGTGTTTCCTCGAAAATAAGACCTGGCCTGAAAATAAGACCTAATTTGAATTTTAAAAATGATTTTAATTGAACCCTACCCTTAAAATGAATTTAAAATGTGTGGGAGAGGAATGGTTCAATGACCTTAGGTGGAGATCACACCACTATTTAAGATTGTGTGATGTCACAATCACAATTATGATATTTGTCACTTGATTTTTGTATAGGAAATACAAATAATAACAATAGATGTCGGTTTTTATATAAAGTTTATTAAAAAATCTCGTTATCTACCATGTAATTTTATTTTTGATGAATGAACACAAAAGACCTCTTCCAAAAAAAACATAGTGTTATTCTTCAAAAGAAAATAAATCTAAATCCTGTCTAAATTTCGGGGAAACACGGTATGAAGTGCTGTGCAGTGTACAAAACTGCTATGCGTAAAAACGCCACATGGTCATTCTTTGTGTAGCATTTTTTTCTGTTTTTTGTTTCGACCCATAGTTTGGGAACCGCTGATATAGGGTATTTATAACAAACACTATGGGCAAGCTAGTAAGTATTTGATTGAGACTTCGGATCTTTAACCTTTAACATCTTTCGTCCTGAGCTTGACGAAGCCAGGAATTTTCAAATGGGGGTGTTCTGAAATTTCTAAGTTGGACCGAATCAGCTCTGAAAAACTTGGGTTTTCAAGAGTTCTGACCCTCAATCCATGACCCCAATGGATATGTCCCTGCTTCTAGGTACTAAGTTTTAATCACGAATCGTCAGAACAATTTACTACTCCTAATATGCTTGGAAACAATATTTGGTTGTTATCTCAAATTGAGTCGTTCCGAACGTCAATTCTAAAAAAAGCATCAGTATTGAAAATTACATTCCTTCCTGTTCAGTTTATCTAAATATTAAGTTTGAATCTAAATATGATAAGTTTTTAAATGAAAAAATCTTGAGTTATTTCTAAATTCATTGCATTCATGTATTTTACCATTCTATTATATGTTCCAGCATTCAACAGCACCAGTGGAGAATTCCTTCTGCAAGGAAGCAAAGTGGCCCAAGCTTTGATCAAGATGAAAAAGGTACATTAAATTTTTGTTTGCATATGATTTCATTTTAGGGTGGGAGCAGATCTTTGACCTTTGGGCCCAATGCTTTTACCCCGGGTTTCCCAAACTTTTTGGGTCGTGGACCCCTATTCCACAACTAATGGGACAAAGTTACCTGAAGGTTATTACTTTTTTTTTTTTTTAATTTTTCTGGTGTTCTACAGGCCCAAATTTACAACCTGGTATCGGGGTCAGTTGTAAATTTTTTTCTCCGTCGTCACAGGTCTTGCACAAGGTCAGAGCCTGGTAACTGCACAAGAAACTGTGGTTCATCATGTTATTTTGCCAGCTTATCTTTTATACTTTTTTTTCTCTCTTCCTACAAGTAACATTGAGTCAGAGCTCAGTGTTCCTACGGGGCCCGATATCTGACTCCAAATTATGGGATAGATATGTTGCTAGACTCCTCGCCATCGTAGGGCGGTTCACGTAAACCGCTGGTCAGTTACGACTTCCTCAATCATCAAATCCATGCATACGAAAACAAATAACAGGCTAACTAATCCCATACTTGGCATGGACATGTAACCGGACGAGAGGCAGTGGTTCGCCATATGATTAAGCCGCCTTATCGACATTCCTCCCCATCCGGATAAATATGTAAATCCTATCCTAAGTGTAATTTCTTTTCTTCAAAACTCCTATTCTTTTTTCTCTTTCTACAGGTAACATTGACACAGAACTCAATGTTCTTCGAGAAAGCACAGTGTTATCAGTAAAGAGATTGAAAGACTCAGAACTACGAGCTCAGAATTCAAACAATAAAATACGAGAACTGTCAATCAATATTAAAATGAAAGAAGAATTGATTAAAGATCTTGTCAGAACAGGTAAAATATAATAGATTTTTTAAACAATGTATTTATATGCTTTTCTCTCCAAACAAAACTCTACACAAAAAGACACAGATATGTAAGAAAGCGTAAGCTGTGGAAACTGTGAAAGTGTGCTTGAGCCACCGACTGGACTGGACCGAACAGTCATTGATTCAAACTGTAATTGAATACCAGCTTAAAAAGCTTCTATATCTTTGTGAAATTTCAAACAAAATTTTTTATACTTCAATATTTGCTTGAAACTCTCCATATATAAAGTGTCCATAAAGTCTTAAAATTTCAAAGGGAATTTATCGATACCATGTATCGTTTTAGCCCTTACAGATGTATTAAATGAAGTCAAAATACATAAACAATTACTGATTAAAAAACAACAAACCTGGTTAAGATATATTCAGAACTGACTTGAAAATATTAAATAGTAAATAAAAATCTAAATAAGAGATACTAGAAAAAGCAACTACCAAAAGTAAATCATTTGATAACTGACAAAATTCAAATCATAAAGGGACTTTATGTACAACTTACTTATTCCCAATATTTTTTCTCAGGCCATGATGCAGAGGCAGTGAATCGTGATTACTTGACGAGGATACTAGTTCTTGAAAAAGAAGTTCAAACTGCGAAACGTGAATTACTGGATTCACATAAAGCTTTGCAAAATGGAGGGAGTGAACAGGTCAGTTAAATTTTATTTGACTTTGTTTAATGAAAGGGCCTAAATTTGCGTTTTGCCTCCTCAAATCAACTCTATCGGTTTTAGCATGTTAGGTACCTTTACAATTTAATAAAAATTTAAGACTTCATGGACTCCTTATATAATTCTAAACAGTGAATTTTGTATTTGATTATTCTTTTATTCTGACAAACTTTGTTTTGTTTCAGGAGCTTCAAAAGCTGAAGACTGATTATGAGCAGAAGCTGAAAGGTGCAAAATCCAAAGTCCAGGTAATGATCTCTTGCATCGGTTTCACTTTCAGTGTCACCAGACATAGAAACTTTGGCGCTCCAGAAGTGTGTGTACCAGTATGGAGTTAACTAATTTTGTTCGCCTACTTTACATCAAGTTGTGTAAAGGGACTGAAACCTATGGGCAGGGGGATATCCACTTGGCTAACACAGACAGTCCCTAAATTTGTAATAGAACTAAAAGAAGGAAAATCGAAATAATATTATGACCGAACCCTAACCTGGTACACATACATTGGCATTGTTGGCCTTTCCAACCCAATTTATTTCACCCTGGAATGTTGTATAACCTACATTCCTGAACATTTCTACTGTCAATAGATGCTTCAGAAAAAGCAGAGAGAAACTGAGAGGATTGCAACCATCCCATCGCAGAATAAAAAGAAGATTAAAGAACTGGAAATTGGTATGAAGTTCATATTTTTTTTCAATTTTTGGATTCTTCATGTTTGTGATATTGTGAAGTTGTTAAATTATCGCTGATTCGAAAGAGGATGCTGTTGTAGGAGAAGTCGGAGTCTGAGTGAGATGACTGAAATAGGTTGTCGCCTACGCGGGCCACAAAATTATTTTTGCATTGTTCACGACCACAATACTACCAAGAATAGGTAAACAGTGCAATACAAAACAAACACCTTTATTGTGCAAACACATAGTTATTAGGCATAGCCATTCTAGGCTAATAGATTCTGCATTCGATTTTTAGTTTTCTATGATGCCTATATTGTTAGCATATATTCCCGACCAAAAAGTTAGAAAGCCAGATAATAATTTAGACTGCCAAGCACATCATTCAACTTCGCTAGTTTCCCCAGCTAGCCATTATTTAATTCAGTGACATTAGTGATGACAATATGTCAAAAGATTTTACTGATTAATTTTATGACGGAACAACACGAAACGCAGTTTTTTGATTACTCTCCAAATGTGAAGCGGGCCACAGATAAAGAAGCGGCGGGCCACATGTGGCTCGAGGGCCTGGGTTTGGACAACCCTGTCCTATATAGTAAAATTTTCGGAGCTTTCACTATTTCCCTTAAGCTCGACGGGCCATTTTAAATCATTACGCGGGCCGGATTTGACCCACAGGCTGTTGTTTTGGGAACCCCTGTTTTAGATGAACCAACATAAATTTATAATGATTAATGTAATTTTCCATATAAACTTTCCCCAATTAAGATTGTATTCGATATTCCATATTCGAAAATATTTTTTAAGAATGTATTCGGAATAGTGAAATATTTGGTTTTAGCCATCCATGGGACCAACATTCTAATCACCGGGCCATTGCATCCACCACAGCTTTAAATGCCATGATAGACTTATGTGATAACAACTCACTTGTTTCCAAACTTTCGGGATCTTTTTCACCCTCCTAAAGACTCTTGTGGTCCCTGGTACGAAGCACATGATAATTTAATAACATCCCAGAAAAATGCATCACATAACACATAATAATGGAAACTACTATTTAAAGTTTAACTGGGAAAAACTTAATATCGTAACACTTTGTTTTGCAATACTAGTGATAACATAAGTCGCACTAAAAACTAGGGTTTTAAAAGGCCATTTCCTTAGCTTTTTTGCATAGATAACTTCCTGTTTTGTTTTTCTTTGTGGGGCATATAATCAAAATATGTTTATTGAAACCTGTGAGCCAGGATAAGTGCATGTACGCAAGCGCAGACCATACGATTTTCATGAATACCCAACACGCTGTTCCGAATTGGTGGCAATTTACACTAATGTCGAGCGGATTGGTCGCACCTATATTAAGGAAAAATTTGCGACCTATCTGCGAGTAGATACATAGCAAAAACTTCCACTCATGGCCCTCAGAGAAACACTCTTTAACTATGAAGGGTTGCTAAGTTTGGGAAACCCTGTGCCATACACTAGTCAAGTCAGAATAAATATGGGTTTGCAATGGTACAAATTCAATTCCATTTCATTTTCTAGGTATTGCAGCGATGCGTCAAATGCAAGAAGACATGCAGAAGAAATTGAAAACAGAACAAGATCAGAAAAGAAAGCTCGAATCTGAATTGAGTAAAGATCAAGCAAAAATAAAGGTTTGTACCATGGATTTCGTATTTTTCGTTCGTATTTTAACATCCCCAGTGTCGAAACCAAAATTCTGAATTCCCAGACGCTAGAGTTAAAATTTCTGATTTTCAACAGATTTTCAATTTCTGATTTAATAAGTGAAAATTTTATATGAAAACTCAATTTTTTGTAACCTAAATTGGAGCGAGAATTTTTTGTGAAATCTGACAAAAAAAAATTTCTCCCGAGTCTATGGCTCTCGCTTGTCACATGCATATAGATAGGCCTATTACTTATTGATCTCGATCTGTAAGTATGTTGATAGGTATTTGTCTGTCTGGTTGTCTGTTAGATACACGTGATATTTCACGAAAGCGAGGTTGCATCTGCTCTAAATTTGCATTTGCATCCATCATATCTCGGACCAGAAGCCTATTAATTTTGGATGAATTATGTCATATAATTAGCGAGTTATCAATTAATTAGTGATGGGACACGTGGTGTCGCTATTGAGTTAGAGCGAAGGATACACGCCGCTAAATCGATAAGTCGGCAATCTCTGATCGATATCTCGGTTAAGTAATTGGTTGCAAAAACACTTCTTTTTAAGGATCTTGAAGTGAAAAACAAGAACCAGGAAAAAATTTTGAAGCGGAAAACTCAAGAAGTTGCTGCTATACAGAAGAGATTGAGAAGTGGTGAGTTAAGTTTTAAATGAAACATTGTTTCATCGTTCTATCATGCTCCTCACTACCTATGGTTCAACTTGGCTACTAAAATTAAATGCAGGCTGGATATATTATAGGCCCAATCCTTATCTGAATGGTCCCTTCTATAAAGGACCATTGGACTCTCATATAGACAGCTGGTTAGGTATATGGACAGAAATATTGGTCCGAAATTCGGGCCGGGCCGGGCCAGAAATGTCAATCACTACTTTCGGGTCGAGTTGGGCTTCTCTATCGCTGACTTTTTTTTTTGAATGAGATGTTTTGGCCACGAGAGACGGTGTTCTGCAAAAAAACAGAAGTTGCCTCATCAACACGACACATACTGTACTCTTGCAATGAATATTCAAAAAACTCCTAAATGAAATGTGAAATTCGGGTTTGCTTCGGGCTCAGGCCTGCAAATCCAGTTAATTAGTCGGGGTCGGATTTAATACCCACGGGCCTGGGTTGGCCCGGGCTGGAATTTTTGGGCCTGATCTTACCTCTAGTCTAATACTTGTTGCCATTGTAATATTTTGAAAAAACCTCATCTCCCTGTCATTTCCAGCAAAATCTATCTCTCCTGAGGAGCCAGATGACATCGATGAGCAACGTCGTTGGTTAGATGAGGAGGTAGAAAAAGCACTCGATCAACAAAAACTACTCAAACAACTTGAGGATGCACTCAGAGCACGGGAGGCTGCTGTAATCAGAAGAGAAGAAGCAATCCAAAGGAGAACAGCTTTGGAAACTAAGAAAATGAGATCAAGTCAGGTGAGATGAACCCTAAAGCAGTGCTTCGTAACGTTTTTCAATTCGAGACCAACTTTTGTTGCCATTTTTTCTGTGCGGCCCACAATGAAGTGTTAATATATGAGAAAATAAACGAGGTATTCACATGCAATTTACTCTAAGTGCAAAATCCGATCTTGCATATTGGGTATTATCAGATCAAGTCTGATAATGACACAAAATTCTTATTGTTACATTGTTTCGTAATGATAATGCCACAATTTCCCGGCCTCATTGAACCCCCCCTTTTAAAAATCCTGGCTGCGACCCTGCTTGCATTATATACATATAGTTCTACCAGCACGAATCATAAAACAAGTATAAGCAGTTGTTCTCACAGAAATACATTTAATACAAATTGTTACATTTTCCTTTGCTTTGCACAAGTTTCTGAATTGTTAATACTTATAGGTCATCTCATCTGAGGCATTACAACTTGCTTCTAAAATGGCTTCAGTCGATCAGAAATTATCTGCAAGGACTCAGCAACTGAGAGATAGTCTTACCTTGACCTCTGACCGGGGTCATCAAGGGTCATCGACAAATAGACAACACCAACTGAAAAGTGCGATAGAAAGACTGCAATCTGAGAAAATACAACTCGAAGAAAAACGGAGAAGATTGGAAGAGAAGTTACAAGATGGGGATGTCTTGGATACTCAGGTGATCATCTTTTTTATGAAATTTTACATGAACCAGGGTCCATGTGGCAACTTGGTACTCCTAAAGTATGTTAACCAAGATGGCGAACACCGGAACATAGTATGTGTACCAGGTTAGGGTTAGGCCATAACTTCAGGTACAAATACTACGAGGGTCACTTGGCTAGTCCCCGAACTAGTAATGGAACTAAAATTGGAGTAAAATTATGGCCTAACCATAACCTGGTACACATACTACGTTCCAGTGCCCGCCATCTTGGTTTGCATACTTCGGGAGTGCAGACAACTTGACCATCGACGGATGGTTCTAAGCATTAGGCTTCCACCAGCAACAAGAGAAAGGATTTATTGCCTTTGCCAAACCGACCACAAAAAACAATAGGTATATATAAAATAAGAATTTCAGTTTTTGGTTGATAACTAGATGATAATGATACAACTGTAAATGTCATCAGAGTCGGTTACCACCTCAAGTCCATACATCTGAAAGAAGTAACTGGTGCCATACTCGACATGAACTGGTAACCAGTTGAGAGGCCATGGGGGCATCATATAATTATACCATCTTATTGGCTTCCCTTTCCACTGAGATAAATATGATATTCCTAACTTGAAATTTTGACATGATGTATCAAGGATAAAAGGCCCAATGTTACTTTTAATTATAAACTCATTTTGCCAAATTTTTGTTTCTATTTAGGATGAGAGAGAACTTATTGAGCTTGATGAGGCTGTAGAAGCACTGACTGCTGCTATCGAGTGGCAAGACGATACAATTATGCGGACAAGTACATCAAAAGATTTGAGAGAAAGCAGATTGAAATTGGCGAGAGAGAGGAACTCTGGACTCCAGAAATATATTAAAAGTTTGTCTGGAACTGAAGCAGGAATGCTGCTCACTAAGTGTTTTGAAAGGGTAAGATTGGCTTTCTATTAGAGCAGCAGTTTCCAACAGTAACCCATGGCCCCCCAAGGCAATCACAAAGCAGTCGGAGGGAATCACAATGCTGGGCGCAGAACTGATTTTACATTTCTCTTTCCAAGAAAACTCCCAGTTCTTTCCATTTTCATAGCTTGATAAGGTTATTTCACAGGGTGTTTTAACTTTGTTGAGCATAAATTGTTCCAACATGATGGGATTTGGAATACACTAATCAAATTAACACTATAAATGCTACTGGAATGATAAACAGCGGACCATGAGTTCCGAAAGCCAGGGGAAGGACGCCATAACAGTTTGGGAACAACTTTATCAAAGTTACATGAGTTTGACTACTTATGCTTCCCCCATGGCAGAGATTCTTAACAGAATAAATTTGACCTGTCTTGGGGAAAATGTGTAAATAGGTTGAGAGCCTCTGCTTTATGCTCACCATGCAACTGCTGTAGCAAGATTAAAGACGATCATTTTATATCAGTGGTTCCCAACCCTTTATGGCTCATGGCTCCGCCGCAGGCTTTTAGCACTTGTGGCCCCCTGTTCATCATGACAAAAAATGACGCACTATTATGTACTACAATATAGTGTATGTTGTGAATTTACCATTTTCATGGGATATAAAAACAAACCAAAGGATAAAAATCAAAAATGTTCGATGCACAACCTGTTACAATAGTGTTCAGGTAATGCAATTACAGGAAAAAAAGGATTTCTTTCGAAGGGAAAAGTATGTAAACGAAATATCATTAAAAACAAGCTGTCATGTAGTATTGCGGCCTCCCTATGACCGCTCTGTGACCCCCGGTTGGGAATCACTATTGTATATGATTCGAGAGTCGTGTGCTGCACACCAATGCAATTTCTGTAACATTTCTTCTAACCCTGATCTATCGCCGAATTCCCCCTAAATATAAAATCCGATCCTGAATTCTTTCTGAAAGTGTATTGCACTTATACGAAGATTTGTCATTTCTTAGGTTATAGAGCTTCGTGAATATGAACAAACTCTTGAAAACAAGTTGACAGATATGGAAGCCAGATTGAATAATAAAGACAGGGCTGTGTTGGAAGCTGAGACTGCATTGAACAGGTGAGTTATAATATAAGTATAAATTTATTTCGACTCCGTAATCAGCATAACAATAAAATTATTGGTAAAAATAAATAAATAAAACTGATTATAAAATCAGGAGAGCAAACAAAACCTTAGATCAGGTTTAAAAACGTACAGAATATAAGATGGAAGGTATTGCCAAGAAGAAGTGGTACGTGTTCACTCACTTAATTAATTAAACTAATTGAAATATTTCACACATGCTCACATGTACCCACTCACTCACACAGAGAAATTATTATTTGTTTTTGAAACATGACTTGAGTGGGTGGGCGGGCCTTTTTTTCTAGTCCGAGCACATAAGTACAAGTTCAGGCACAAAAATTTCTCCTCTTGAAGATTTTGGGCGGCTTGAAACACCATTAAGACCAACCAGTAATTTTTCTTTCTATTTGCAACATCTTGACTTAATAGATATGTCGTTGAAAGCGACAGACGCTTCATGGAAATGGAAAAACAGCATGAAAAGAGGACGCAACAACTTATCAAACAATTATCAGGTAAATTTGAATCGTGGTGATGCCTTTCATAAAAGGGTCGGCAGCCTTCTTTTAACATTTGACTTGAAAATTATATTACTGTTGGTAATACACATCTGTAAATGAGTTTGCGAGGGAAAGATAGAAATTGGACTTTTCCTTCAAACCTTTTTTTTTACACCTCAGTTTCTACCTGAGCTTAGATCAGTGGTCCCCAACCCTCATGACTCGTGGCCCTTTTTCAGAGGATTTTTCACTCAGCTTTGGAAACGACCCTCTGAATATTTCGAAAGAAACTTTCCATTTCAGCACTGCCTACCCAATTTGTCACATGGGTGGGCATATGGTTGAAACTCACGATGGGAATTTTGTCTTTGCGTTGCATATTAAATACAGATTATCAATTTAGATCCAGATAAACCAAGCAATCCTGCTACTAATGATGATGTGTTAGAACTTCAATCAAAGATTCAAGTTTTGGAGAAAGATTTGGCTCATTATAGGACAACAAATAGGTAAGTTCCCATATTGGACACAAAGTTCAGTTTCAGATATTTATTTTTCATCATGCAAGAATTGATGTATGAATTGATTAATATGTAAATAATGGCATGAAAATAACAATGAGATGATATATAATACGAAAAAAACGTACATGCGGTCCATAGCAGTTGATATGGGTTGCGAAGGACTATAAAGGTCATCGGATCAGCGACATTTACCCTTAGATAAATGTGGACGTCCAACTCAGCTTGCAATATGGTGCTCCAGTCACTTAGACGTTACCGTATTTGTGCCGTAGTTGTCATGGTTATCTGCCAGTCAGCGTTCGGAGTCGTTTGCTTAGTGAGTCCGGAAATATTCGGTCTTTTTAAACATATTTCTGCCAATGTTAGTATTTTGGCGTCCGACTCCTCACTTTAGTACTATATTTAGTTCGATTTTTGTTCTTGTATAACCCAATGTTAGACTATTCATAGGTGTCATTGCTCGATAACCAATGCTGGTTTATCGCGTCCCCTTTCACCCTGAAATGCATTATTTTCCTCTCTTTTCTTATCTCGTTCTGTATGTACAGTGTGTATTTCTTGGTGATAAAATAAATTACTGATTACTGACGGGGCAGTGCTTGTGTGGAAGTATCTAATGCGACTATCACATATGAAACAGACTGTCTATAACAGTGATTCCCAAACTTTTATGGCTTGTGAACCCCTTCCGCAGGCTTTTAGCACTCATGGTTCCCTGTTTATCATTCCAGTGAGTGGTATTATGTCAGTAGAATCCAAATCCCATTATGTTCAACAATTCATGATTAGTAAAAGTGAAAACATCCTGTGAAATTTTCATCTCGAGCAATGAACCTAGGAAGAACTAGAGACAAGTAAAATCAGTTCTGCACCTAGCATTGTGGCCCCTCTCCAACCGGTCTGTGGCCCCCATTTAAAAAACCGCTGGTCTATAAATAAAAAGATTCGATAATGCGTTCTGACTCGTATTTCTTATCACTGACTGCTCTTATATTTTTCTTTGATCTGATTGAAGTTGTGAAAAACAAAACAATTACATACTGCATATTCTTGTATATAAACCGAGTATAAAACTAATTTTTTTTGTCAAACTAAGGGGGCGGCTTATACGTGCATGAATGGTTGTCATGCTTGCGTGTTAACGCTATGACAGCAATAACAGTCTGTGATTGGCTCTTTCAGTGGATGGGTCAGTCAGTACAGGTTGAATTTGACGGATTTTAAGACACTTCTTACTGATAATAATGAAAATAAAATATAACAATAATAATTATCATTTTCATTAATTCTCTTCTACAACCATTTGCTGTGATAGGTGGGTGCGGCATGCTACGACTTGTAGGCTTATATGCGAGGATATACTATAAATATATTTCAATACATAATCATCATTGGAGGCTGTAACAGCGTGTTAATAATTTACTCTATTTTCTATCATTGAAGAGATCTGAAGAAAAAACTCAGAGAGGTTCTAGCAGATGCTGGAATAGGAGATGACATTGTCCTTTCTGCCAGAAGTAATTCTGAATCTGAGATGAGAAGTGCAAGAAAAGATAGAGATGGTGAGTGGTGTGACCTGAGATAACATATTTTGACAATAAATTTCACTTTATAATTTTTTTTATTTATTTATTCCCGTAACAGCTCATTCTCCTGACAGTGCAGTGGCGAGTACAGCATCAATATCTGGTAAAAGTAGTAAACACCATCCAAGCAAAAGCATAGAAAATGAGAACGAAAAACAAAGATTTGGGAGTCCTAAACGACAAAAACGAGCTGTCACACGTCAGTCAAGTGGAGACATGGTTTTAAAAGATCCTCGGCCCTTGTCAGCAGATATTAACAGCGTTCCACTAAGCCCAACGAAGCTATCTTCCAACCCTAACTTGGGGCCGTTACGCAGGTCTCGTCAAGAGCCTCACCCAAGCCATATTCACCCATCTATCCCCACAAATTCAGTTGAATATCTCGAATACCAGGATCTGAATCAAAATTTACCCTCTTCTAGATCGGGGTCAGGGGGTCGAAGGTTAAGCCCCAACCATTCCCAAGATCCTCTCCTATTGGCCAGCCACCCTTCCACCAACCCCACAACGTCGCACAACCTGATTACCGCATCTTTGAGTGTTACTGATAGCATGACCTTGGGGTCAACGGGTTCAAAGTTCAACCCTAGCCCCATGCAGGCTTTCGCAGAGAAAATAGGCGACAGCCCGTCAAAGCCCCCTAAAATGGACCCCACAATAACCCCAGTTCGTATTTCAAAAAAAGATTTGAAACGTCTTCCGAAGACCGAAATTACACAGCGTAAAACAAGCTTATCCAGTATCGGGGATTATCCTCAAGGTGGCGCTAAGCAGTCTGGAATCCATGCAGCGGGACCTGGTCCGTTACAAGATTCATTGGAAGGATTCAAAAACCCTTGGTAGATTGGAATCAATGACTCTACCCAACAAAAATTAAAGACAAAACTGAATAATTAGCCATACAAATAGACTATAAAAGGGTGAATGGAACATGAAACATATATCACTTTCACTCCAATGAGCAACAATTTCAAGAAAGTCCCTGTTGTTGCTTTGCCTGATTTGTTATCCCCTGGGTGAAATGATGACCAGGATGTTGGAATACTTGATCTTTGACCTTTATCGGTACAGTTAGGTCTAACGTATATGTTCCGAACTCGGAAGTTTGTTTTGACTTGTCGTACACACCATATAGTCTCTTTTCGATTTCTGTCTGATTTTAAATTCGAATTCCACCATTAAAACTCCCAGCTCATGGAAGTTTGAAAATATGGTTCTGACTCCAATATTAATGGAAACTTGCCACCAAACTCTGTCTCCGAAGTCTGATATGAAACAGGCAAACAGTATAAATGAAATTCCAAATTCGTAAAATATTGTTCAAATGCTTAAACGTGGACAAATTAAGCTTGCTTTATACTCATATTTTTGTTTACTAGGAAGAAACTGTTAGCATAGTGCTATATTGCCATTTTGCCTGTAGCCTTTTATATTTTTGTATTTTTCAACGTGTTTTATGTCCACTGTGTAATTAGTGCTATGTTTTTAATGGTCTTATAGAATAATCCGACTTTTAAAATCGTGATACACAATTGAACCTGAACCCGTTTTCGTTGTCGTCGTAGGCTTAAATAAAAAGTAAGACGTTTTTTTTTTGCAATTACAGATTGGATAGTTTTGTAATTTGTTTAAACAGAAATTTAAATGCACGAGCATTCAATACCCGTTTTGTATAATGAATTTGTAATGTTAATTTGAGTCGGACTTCTCCAAACCCTCTGAAAACCCCTGTATTCGTTGTTGTAGTGAGTTTAAATAAGAAACGTGTTCCACAGATCTGGTAATTTATTAGGGTCACTGTTAATATATTTACTAATTAGACACATTTCATATATGGAATTTTGTAACATTGAGATTTTAAAGAATTTAAATTCGTTGTTGTAGTGGGTTAAAAAGGTAAATTTTTTTCAATTCGGCGACATTTTGGTAATTTTGTAGGTCTGAATGTAGGTTTTAATGTATTTTACATTCTTTGTCACATTAAATGTTCACCAGAGTCAAAAAACACTTTCAAAAAAATATTTCAATACGCTGTTAAAGAAAAACATCTTCTGTTAAAGAATTGGTTAATTTTTTAGTTCAAAATTGAAAGAATTTCACACCCTTCCATATATTTTTTAATTTTAATATGTATGTGATTCAAGTCTCATTCAAAATTCATTTAAGTAATAATACACAATTGTAGTTAAACCCAAATTCATTGTTGTGCAGTTTTTAAATAAAACGAATACGTTTTTACCCATTTTTGATTCACTAAATTTTTTCGACTGAGCTTGTACCATTTCGCAGACTCAATATTGTGATTCTAATTTCTTCAAACCAGACTTTTTTCAATTATGATTAGCGATAACATAATGTGAAGCCTCTGTTTAGTGTTTAGATCCTTCGTGTTTACACTCACTGCATGAGAATATAAAAAAATGTTTGAACACTTTGAATGGGTTGATGTCCCTTGCGGAAAACCTAAAGTAGGCATGAATGAAATCAAATTTACGTACGTGCAAGCGCCATTTCAATCAACTTCTTGCAAAAGGAATAAGGAATGTGCTGTTCCAATATACGCTAAATGTACCATATTTGTGTTGGTTTTTGTAGGGGCTTTTTCATTGTTCCAGGCCTTGTCTATTAAAATAAACTAAACTAGTAATCGTCAATGTATGCCTAGTTAATGTCATTCCCTTGTTTCTTCAGCTTATAGTTTCATATAGACGTTGTTTTTTATTGTTTGTAATAATTGTACAATTTTATAATACATATATTTTTTACAGTGTCTATGGTGTCTGACTAATAAACCATACAGGGGTGGGCAATTACTTTTCTGAGTGGGCCAGTTACAAATAATCGACTTGGTTACTGGGCTGGAGGCTCAAAACCAAGGCTGCCCAACCCGCGGGCCGCATGCGGCCCACCAGACTGTTTTTTGAGGCCCGCCCATAAAGTTTTAAGCAGACTTATGTTTTTACTATGTTATATATAAAATTTAGGGGCTAAATTATGTTTCGTGATTTTGGTGTAAATATTCCTGCCATCTATCTACATTCAAATGCCAGTTCTTGTTATTACGTATGTGTCAAGGCTTGCACCCTGATGGACATCGATGTTCATTTTCTTTTTATTTCTTACAAAACTGAGCGTTCTGTTCGACGAACTCGAAAGATATTGTGCGATCATTGAGGACGAACGCTGAGCGCAATTATAGGAATGAATTTGAAGTCTAAATTTGCAAACTAATTTCATTTTGATTGTTTTCTTACGTGTCGGCTTTGATCGTATTTATGGACAACGTAAAATTAAAAGTCAACAATATCTTTGGTACTGGTCCCCGGACTCGTTGTCCTCTTATGTTTGTTTGTTTTTATTTAATTTTTGGGTTAAATAGGATTTCGGAAATGTCGTCACTGCGTATCCATCAATGATTCTGATGAAATTGACTTAATGGCATTGCAGCATATTGATCACAAATCAGTATATATGGACTATTCGTGCAGAAATTGTTGTAATGTTACTTCATTAAATACTTGTATAGGTGTTTCAAATTTTACGAAACGGCCCACTTGAATTTGACATTCCCGCGACCTGTCGCACATTATGCTCATTTAAACATTGTTAGTATCATAGCTACTGAAAAATCAATAATAAAAACACTATAACGCAAATATAACAATCAATTTCGACGTGATGTGTATGTTCTCGTGTGGTCGTCAAAACGTAAGTGTCATGTCCACGCCCCGTGTTACCAGATATTCGAATAGTTAACTGCTATTCTAATATTCGACTTGGTATTCGAATAATTTGCCAGCCCTACTCAGTAACCAGAGAGCAATTAATAACTTGAATAATTTTATGTAAACTTGCCTTTTACCTATTATATAAATTACATACACCGAAATCAGGACTTAGCTGGTATTAATGTTTGGTACAAACGTTTGAGGCCCGCAACGAATTTTGTCACGTGAAAGTGGCCCGCGAGACGAAAAAGGTTGGGCAGGCCTGCTCAAAACTCTATATGAAAAACTAAGAATAAAACATTTTATTTTCAACAGGTAGGCTAACGTTTCATATTAATAAGCACAATGTAGCAATCAATTATAACGTTATTATCGTCTCTATTTCGAACGAAATTCATTTTTGGACACGTAGTGGACATAACGATCGTTTCAATATTATGTTGTTGTTGTTGTTCTTGTTCTTTGACACGTTTTTAAAAAGTCGCTTTTCTCTTTGATTACTGGACTAATTGCTTTGAAATTTTCAGTGGTTGAAGATGAAATTTTTCTCCAGAAGGCTATTACTTTTATTTATTTCAAATATTTCTGTTAGCTCTGTAAGATTTGTTTTTGTTTGCTATGACGTCATTAAACGTTCTGCGGATATCGGACGCCATTTTGTGTCCAACGGACCATCTTGCAATTTCAATTCACGCTGTCACAAGACAGGACCTTCTAAAGATAGAGAAGTTCTGGTACCGTAACACAGCGCGGTGACACTGAACTAACTCGTAGCTGTCAAAAGCTTGAAAATCCATACAAATATGAGAAATAAAAAGATGAAACTTGGCAGGTAGGTAGAGTTGTGTTTCTTTTAACCATATTTGAAAGTTTCGCGTTTTTACATTTGAAGGAGGGGGAATAGGGGGTGTGCATTTCCAATACGTCGATAATATCTTTGTCAACCAATTTGCGGCCACCGTGTTTTCGTCTGTTTGATTGCTGTGATGGGGTGCTTTGTTTATAATTTAACGAGTTTTGTTCGAAATAACCGTGTTCTTGAAATATATGACGGTCAGAAATGCAAATAGAAGCCCAATGTTTTCACGCTGTCACAAGACCAACAATTGTCAACCAATTCGCGACCACCGTGTTTTGTCTGTTTGATTGCTCTATGGCTGCGTATGCGATAGTCTCGACGCAGCAGAAACGATGATCAAGGCTTGAAATCCGTGGTCGCACACTGGTCGCAAATACGTCTTTCGAGTGCCGTACTTCAGTACTTTGGGGATTTGTATAGCTTTAACCCTTTGTCGTAGAAAGTGAATACGAGGTTTAGCGTGTAGAATAAATGCCGCCAATGCACCCACGGTGAAAAAATTAACGGGTTAGATATATTGGTTTTTGTTTTATAGCGGTTTGAATGAAATTGTCCGCAGACTGGCTACACCACCCTAGGCCTGGTGAGTTGTCCGTGTAGTCGACTTGTCCATCAGCCCTAAACGGCTATGACAGTCACTGTACCAAAAATTGTACCCCGATTCGGCTGGTGTTAAGTTGACGCATGTTATTTAGTAACGTTTTTATGTGAAATGTTTGACTGTGGTTCGGTACCTGATCCGATAATAGGGTACATAATTGACTCATATCACGAGATATTTCAACTGATGTTTCAAATGTCACAGGACCTAAAATATCTATGACAGTCCCTGTACCGTCACGGTACCCCAATACAGGTACTGGTAAGTCACCGCCGGTATGTTAGTCGTTGGTCACCGCATATGATTTTTGGGGAATTGTTCTGCGTGTCCATATATTTGAGCATTGCTCTCTTGTCATAAAAACTATAGTCGTTAATTAAGCAGACGCTATTGGGCCGAAAAAAAAACTGTTTGATGGACCGGATCGGCCCCGGGGGGTGTAATTTGCAAAACACAACCCTGGCAGCTATTCAAGGGAATAAATAGTCTTTGTCAGTGTAAGGTGGTGTGTATACACGCACAACTATATTGCTATTGCATACTTTATTCACATTCGAAACAGAACACATTCTAGATAAATAAACTTAAAACAACTAATGCACACTGTACCAACTCATAACAGCTAATGTCACACAGTACAGGTGATAAGTACAGAACTTAGAAGTAACATTTAGACATGAACGTACACGGGTCAAAAGTCACTTTATTACAGTCAGGACTTTTTAACTGGTGGTGAGGTGAGATTCGCGGGACAACTTGCTAACCGATCTCTCACCCGCAATGGCGGTCCGCCATATGGTTAAGCCGTCTTATTGACTTTCACTCCTCCGGGATTAATATAAAAACCCTATCTTGTCGCCTAGCAATAAATGTGGTATTGTAACGTCACCATGTATCAATAACGATGATATGCATTGTTAAGTCATAAATGTTTGCGTCATTGTGACGAATATGACCAACAGGGAAGGCTTCACCTTGAGCGAGCGAGTTTTCCGTCTAGGTTGGTCTGGTGTTCGTAAAAATAATCCAAAACCTACTTCGTAAATTTAAGAGACAGGAAAATTCTACATTTTTCACAATGGAACTATGAATGAAAAGCAGACAAACGACTTCATCCTTTACCCGTTGCAATGAAGGGACCGGAGTACCGGTAGGACAACTTTTCTTTCTGATGAATGTTCGCTCAAGAACTAAGCAGTCAGGTTAGCTAGATTTAGAGTGTTGAATATCACAGTAATCTTATTGAATTGCAACCGTCAGGGAATCGCACGGGGACTCGTTCTTGTTTTGGACGTTAGACGGCCACAGCAAATAGGTAACGTACGACAGGGCTACTCAACTGGCGGACCGCGGTCCGAATCCGGACCTTCGAGTATTGGATTCGGAGCGCACCTAATTCTTTATTTTGGTTCATTGGCCCCACTTTTGCAGTTTCCTTTCATAAAATGACTTTTACAGTTTTGAAAAAAACTATAACCCCATAATAAGCAATGTTGATTTGCTAATAATCATTTGCCGACCGAGGAAGTGCGCGTTTGAGGCTGCCGAAATATAATTTCTGGAAAGACCGGACCCAAATAATTTTGAAGTTTTGTATGCGGATCTTTGGTAAGAATAGTTGATTAGCCCTGACGTACGGTATGCATTAAGAACCACTAGGACAGTGGTTCTTAAACTGGGGGCAAGAGGTCACAAGATGGAATCGAAAATTTCCATGCAATACGTCTCCTGAAACGGTCTTCGGTTCGTTAAAAATGCCTGCTTTTTCACGATATAATACCCCTTTTTTGTCCCGTAATATTCAATCTATGACAACTACAAGAATTCGAAATGTCTCTCTATTTTACTTCATTTGTGTTCAAGGTAGCTCGCGGTTGCGACGACTCATGACAAAATAAACTCATTACAGATCTAAAATACCACGTTAATCCCTGGACATAAGTAGGTGGGATCAACTGACCGACAATAATCAGTTTTGATATATATTGCGCTCATGCAAATTCGTTATTGTCGTTAGAAAGATCTGATGTAAAATCTCAGAAAGTATATATTCAATGTAGTACAATGAAAATACATATATTATAGTATATTAGTAAATCAGAAATACATATGGATTGCCCCATAACACACGCGGTACGACTCCTGGGTCAGTTGTTGAGATTACACCACTCGTTAAAATAGCCGACTTTCTCAATGGATATGTATTGGTTTTCCTGTTGAGTAAAACATTCAATCCATGATCGATATAAATATTTGAAATGGTTGCTTTATCCACACTACAGGTGTGCCGCGGGAACAAGGAATATACGAGATTTGCGATGTCTAAGAAAGTGTTTTTAATCTGTCGTGTTCCATCCCATAACAAAACTCGTTGGTGTTTTCCGTTTTAGTATTTTATAATGCCGTTTTTTCTATCAAGAAATTCTTGGTTGCGGATTCACTTCTTTATTTTATTCTTTGCATCTCGTCGCTGATGATTATATAATGAAAACCAACTCGTTTTCCCCACAAGTATCATGGTTCCATGCGAGAACGCAAAAAGTAATTATATATCATGTCTTCGCGGCACAAAATATTTGTTGAGAGAAATTTCTGATTTAGGGAGATAAACACCGAAATAAAGATTTTTACGGCTTAAATAACACGTCACGTGAGCGAAAACAATCGGAGATTTAAACAGAATGCAATCGCAAACGTCATTTAAGGACTTTATTTTTGTGCGCTCAAGGGCTGGGAAAAGTCTACATGCATATTTACTATTAACGGATTTATTATGCTACAAATCTACTAAATTCATTTGCACTTCTCCATTGTGTAAACTATATTTTTGACCTGGTGGTTGTCCAAAGGTATTGGTAGTGAATTTTAGAGACGTTAGGCAAGCCAAGAAGTCTGTAATTGTTGTGTATTTTTAACACACAGAAATTATTTTGGCATTGCTCAATAGTGAAGTAAACGATTGAAATTTTACGTGTCCTAAACGTATATGCAGAAAATACCTTAAAGCGCAAAGAGCATACGTTTATTGCGTGTTTAAGTTTACGTAAAACTTAAATTGGCTTCACCAAGTATTGCAATCTGAGCGGAAAAAGACAATGTATGACCGGTATTTGTGTATGGCTGTATACATACGACAGTAAAAGGCGTACCCCCATGCGTTTTATACCAATCTGAGCAATGACGCTATGAGACCAACACTCTTGCAGCGCCATCTTATTATAAAACAACCTGCCCATTACAAAAGCATTTTTCCAAAGCAAAAAAAGGAAGGGGGGCGCGAAGTTCATAAAATTTTCGAAGGGGGCGCGGCTTAAAAAGTTCAAGAACCACTGGGCTAGGATAACAAAGAACAGTTCAGGAACAAGTGAGCAATAACAACAAAACAATTCATAAGTCTGCTTCATGCCCGCCCCCCACCCTTTAGGGATGAATAGTTCAAACTCGATACTTTTATTATCATGAAATATTGTTAATTTACAAATATTCGAGAAAAAACGGTAAAATAAACCAAAATTTGAATAAGGAATACCTTTGGGGCTCAAAAAATATTTTGGTTATGAATGAATAGTTTTTTTACACACTCTACACAACTCTATATAGATATTCTAACGAAAAAAATTAATATAACAAAGTAAAGTACTTTCACAAATATTCGAAAAACGTTACAATTTGAACAGGATCTACCTTTTTGGCTCAAAAAAATATTTGGGTTATAGATAAATAGCTTGAACAACTTTCCTTTCAATTAAATAAAATTAGAAAAAACTCTTAGTATTCCAACGAAATATGTAATTTCATTGAAAATTAAAAAAACGTTAAAATTGACCCAAAATTCAAAAATATTTTGGTTATTGATGTATAGTTTAAACATTTCTCCATAACGAAGTATCGTAGTTTCACAAAAATTCAAAAAAACGTAGAATTAACCAAAACTTTGGATGATATTTGATACGCAAAATAGCATCGGTTTCACTAAAAATTAAAATTTCAAACATATGTATACATCAATAAAAAGGATATATAATTTTGTCGGATTAAACAAAGTAAAAAAAACTCTAAATACAAAACGGAATTCATTCAATTGCAGTTTTGAGATGTAAAAGTCAAAACAAACTGAAATACTTAATCCGAACATCAACAAATGCATCTCGGCGTTTCATTCACAATTTTACAGGTTTCTGATAATGACACTCTTTATACCTAACTTCAGGTCACTATTAAGGTCAAGTGGGTGTGAAAATTATTATCTAAAGCAGTGGTTCTCAAACTGGGGTCCGCGAGGTAACGTCAAGCAGGCCGCGACAGCCTTTAGTTTTTGCACTATAGGCTAACATTGTTCTTGGCGTTATCTTGTAAGTTGGTTCTTTAAATTTTAAGTTCTTTATCATTTTTAAGTTCTTTAATTGGCGCTCCCGTAGTATGTGAACCAGGATGACGGACGTCGGAACGTAGTATGTGTACCAAATTAGGGTTTGGGGCTGGGGCATAACTTTATTCCAATTTTCTTATTTTTAGTTCTATTGCGAGTTCGGGGACTAGCCAAGTGACTACCGTAGTATTTGTACTCGAAATTATGGCATAACCCTAACCTGGTACACATACTACGTTCCGGTGTCTGCCATCTTGGTTCACATACTACATGAGTACCCTTTAATTATTGTACATGAAGTGGACATATTGATCATTTTGTGTTTATCTTCTTGATGTGAAAAAAAAACGCTTTTCTCTTCAACTACAGGATAAATTGCTTTGGGATTGAAGATTGTTCAATAATTTTGCTGTGGGCTCTATGAAATTCGTTTTTCGAGCTGCAAGCACACTGTTCACGCTAAAAAACTAGGCATCTTTTAGTTGCAATAAATCAGTAAGCGACTTGTGTTGCGTACGTGAGGAGTGGCGGCTAATTTAAAAGTTGTCTGAATAACTCTATGTCATGTTCTTCCATTGTATTTTAAGTTTAAAAATTGAGGGTCCGACGTTACTTCAGCGAAGCGTAAGGTGTCCGCAGGCACATAAAGTTCGAGAACCACTGATCAAACTCACCCCTATAACGTGTTGCCTCTATGGCCCCTAGTAGAAACGTTTTCAACCATTTCTAAAGAATCCGAAGGGACTGCGGCTCGAATTTCCTTTTTTTTTTGATACAATATGCTCAAGAAAATCAGGAAATTCATTAGAACTAACAGGACGGGAATTACGATATAGGTGGTTCATGAACGTAATAAAAGGATCATAAACTTTTGTTTTACAATTACAACATCCACAATTTATCGATTTAACAATGGCTATGATAACAAGGAACATTTCAAAAACAAGTGAGCCAGCGAAAAAAACAAAAAATGGCCTCAGCCCCTTTGCAAGTGAATAGGAACAAAAGTAGTTCTGATGATTTCTAAGATATTGAGATACTTGACAGAAATCTTCCTCAGCGATTCTGCAGTTGAAATGATGATTATCCTCAAAAATCCACTTTGTTAAGTATATACTTCCACCCAAGCTTCCGACGGTAGAAGCGAGCATCAAACTACAACGAAAGATGTACCACATGTTCGGTGTAATATTGATATTACATGAACAACAACGGCATGACTTCCGCGCGCGATGATACCCCCATACCGTTGAACAAACATTTCGTAAACGCGTTTCGTTTTCGGAAAGACCTCTACTTTTATCGAATAACTCTCTCTTTACCTTTTCTTTCAATTCTTTCAAATCTGATTCCGTTAGATTTTTCAACTCATCTTCAATTTGTTTGTAAGTGTTGAAAGCACGTTTCACTTCGGGAACTGCATTCCAGAAATGAGCAGCTACGAACATTACAACTACAGTACAGAATGGTAGAATGCCATATATTGAGATCAATCTGACTTGATGAACGCAGTATGTGTTAACGAAATCGATTGCAGAAAAGGTAGACGCACTGTTATTGGAATTCACCGGCGAACAGTGAGGTATGCTTGTTTGAGTAATCAAGTACATCATAAATAGAGAAGATGCAATACTCATTCTCGTAAAAAATCCGCGCCATGCTTCCCACCACGGACTCAAACGAAATTGAGCCATGAGGCCATTGAAATAGAAATGATGAAGTTGAGCAACTGCAGTTGCCATTATAAACACTACCAACTATAATAAAACACTGAAATAAAAAATATATCATCGGACTGGTAGACCTCACGCTAAAGACTAACGTGAGGTAGATCTCAAGCTAGAATAGCACCCATCTTCACTTAAAAACATTGTTACTGTACCGTCATTTTTGCTTTTTTCGATTATACTGCTAAAGTGCAACATTTTGATAATTTTTGATTTCCTTACAGCTATTTAGTTTAAATTTAAAAATGTTTTAATAAGAGCATCATCTTTCAGTATTGCGCAAAAAATGCTTCGACGAGGTTTACAAGCGATTTTTTGAATCTGTACGTTTGCAACCGGTTAAAAATAAAAGGCAGAGACTTATATCGGCAACATTCAGTACGATACACTGAAACTAATAATAAGTCTCTCACACTTTTGTTATGAAATAGACAGAACGCTTCATTGTAATTTTGTTTGAGATGAGAACGTGTATTCAGTGTTTTTTATGCTTATATTAATAAAAAGTCGCAGCACTAGAACCTCTGAGAGTCGGCCTCATTCGCTGCTGCCAGTAATCAACAATGAAGCCAACATTGATAATTTTAGTACTATTATACACAATATATATCATTGCTAATACCGTAAAAGTAATACCTACCGCATACAAAATTCGTGTCTCAAGCATTTTTTCCTAGAGCTTTAATTATTTGGAACATACTACTTTATAGGTAATTTCCTGCTTGTATCGATATAAACTGATTTAGCGTCGATCAGTATTTACTAACGCTTAAATCTGCATGATTTTTCAGTCTCAGAAGTTCTCTGACCATAACTTGCGCTTTACGGCAATTTAGATTCAATAACTATCAGTTGGGGTTGCGCGAAACTAACTACCTTTCAATGCTCAATGCCTCTGCGGAAGTAGGCCCGTATGCGTGGGTGACCGTACATCTGAACCCATGTGTATATCCGCGGGTTCAATCTATATGCGGGTGCTAAAACCCATGGGTTAGTATGGGTTCAAATATCCGTAAAAACATTTCCATATGTGCAATTGTCGTGGGTCCAGATGTACGGGAACCGTATGCGTGCAACGCAAGTATGCTGTGGCAAGAATAAAGATGACTATTCTATTAGATTCAATTGTCTTGTTTGCTGCACACCAACACTGATGTATTTCTGTAACGTTTCGTCTGACCTCAGTCTGATTTCACCAGGTATAGTTGCAAAATTTCTGATCTGAAGAAGTCTAACCTCTGTCAGACGAAAGTTACAGAAATACGTTTGTGTTAGTGTTCCGCAAGACTATTGAATTGTATAGAATAGTAATCTTTAATCTAGCTAGAGCATCTTGCGTTATACGCATACGGATCCACTTGAACAAAGGCATAGGGCAAGGAAAAGTAGTTAGTTCAACATAACCCCAACTGATAGATATGCTCAAATCCACACTGTGATTTTTCTTAGTCTCAGTAGCTCTCTGACCATAACTTACAATTTTACAGCAAATGAGATTCAATAGCTGTTACGATTATGTTGTATATCGATTTTATTCTGCACTTTAGAAATGTTTAATGGTTCGTGGATAAGCAATGAAATAAATGCGAGTTAATCTTAATTATACTTCAATTGCTAAATTTGAGCGGACGAATCCGATTTAGACATTTCGGTTCACTCCGGATATGAGAGCGCGGATATAAGTTTATCAACGATACGATGGAAGCTGAAGCTCGATTATGAAGTATAATATATATATCTGAACGTTAAATTCAAATACAATGGGTGAAATTTATTCATGATACTACCACGCTCATACTAGCATTTCTCGAACGCCACAGCATCTCGATCTCAAACAAAACGTCCAGACGAAAGACAAGGAACAAAGACGAAGGAAGACAAGGAACAAAAACTAATAAGGGTATCCACAGACTCGAGCTTGCTTGAAAACGTCTGTAATTTTATACTCTATACATTACAAACAAGGGAATGACAAACCGTCGATTTTTTATTTCACTGCTTTTGTGTCAACAGAGAAATTGGAATCGATACAACTCTTAAATGATACGGGGGTTTCATCTGAATACAGAGCCTTCACGCTTAAATGAAGTAAACATGGGTTCCGTGCAGCGGTTTGTTTCATTGTGCTAAGCGTTAGGAATAAGCCTGCCACATGTGCTAAGCGTTAGGAATAAACTCAACACCGCACCTCTGATTACTCTGCGTGGGTTCGCCGGTTCGAATCCCATGCGGGGATGGTTATGTGCGAAAGGATTGTTGGACTCCTCGCCGCCGTAGGGTGGTTCACGTAACCGCTGGTTGGTTACGGCTTCCTCCACCATCATGTCCATGCTTACGAAAAACGAATAACTAACTAAACCCATACTGTACTTGTTATATATACCTTCACCGAGGCATATAAAGCAGTATGAAAATCGAGGTTTTCCCTGATTTCCAATGTGTTGCCGCGCTGATCACTAATGCAATGATCGCCCGATTTATAACGTGTATTTTGTATTTCAATTTTATTTTAGTTCCATTACAAGTTTGGGGACTAGTCAAGTGACTTCCGTAGTATTTGTAAATGAAATTATGGCCTAATCGTAACCTGCAACACATATTACGTTCCGGTGTCCGCCATATTGGTTCACATACTTCGGGAGTACCGTATTTTTAATTTCTATTTCCTTCCTTTTTTGGTTTTGATATTTATATACTAGACACTATTATTTATCAATCGAAAAGGGTCGAATGGTTAGGTAAAAAGATTAACATAGATTTCTCATATTTATTCTGGGGGAAAGAAAAAGCCGTTAAGACGGCTAACATGGCGTACCACTGTATCACGGCGTCTCGTCCGGTTACTAGTGCATGCAGGGTATGGGTTGGTTCGTCAGTTAATATTTGTTTCGGATGCCTGAACTTTACGTTAAAGTCCCTGAAATGATTCCTGATTTAGAACACAAGTTTCAAACGAGTAATATCGCCATGGAATCGTGGAAAAATATTCCGAAAATCGGTGTGAAAATTGTGTGACGCCTCTCATAGCTGGTTCATAACTCACGGCCACTGGAGCATACGCCGCACTATAAGTTTCTCTATTCGGAAGGTTGACCTGTGCAGGGCCCGTATCGCACCAGAGCCCAAAATTTGCCGCTACAGTGTCTTATCATCTTTCTATCCTTCTCCCTTGAACAAATACCAAACTTAACCATATAGAAGACAACACTCTTTTGACACATATGCTTATAAATAATAGCATTCATCAATTTATTCACAAAACATTCAATCCCCGAAACTCAAAAAGCTGTGGAATGCAAGAATAGGACGAGTGTTCTCGGTTAATAGAAAGCTTAACCTAACCAAACATAATGCTATAAAACATTGGTTCTCAAGCTTTTTCAGTTCACGGACCGGTAAAATTTTAAAATGAATTTTGCGGACCGGCGGACCTTCAAAATTAACCAAAAATATCATGAACACAAAACATAATCAAAAGAATGCAATTATGACAAAAGTAGGCGCTGCAAAAGAAGACAATCCATTTGTCGGCGGTGCAAAAGAAGACAATCAAATTTAATGAAAAATTGGCTGCTCTCTTTTTGATATTATACGTGCTAAACGCGGTTTTAATGAAGTTTCTGAAAGGCGAAGTAGAGCGTTGACTTCCACACGATTTCTCTGTTTGGTCTTGGTGAGAGTTAACGTTAAAAAGCTTTTCTCACAAAGGTAAGTTGTACAAAAAAACAGCAGTAATTTAATTGCTCTGTCACTGAGTTCGGGATATTCGTTTTCAAGATATATCCAAAACTGTGACAATGGCAACTCTTTATGATTGGACATCTACGTGGTATCGCACGGAAGATCAATCGTCGATTCGTTCTTAGCAATGTTAAGATTGCACAAATCAATGTATTTTGCAAAAGGATTAACAAACCAAAAGTTCCCCAGACGAGAATCCGCATTTTCTGGAAAATATTTTTCATTACTGATGCGTAAATCTTTTGGGTGTTGACTTATAACAGCAAATAGCTCTTAGCCTCTTTTGTATTTGCCACGTCTTGTAAACATGAAAACACAAACACCTGTTATTGAAAGCATCAGTTTTGCTACGCAATGTAAATATGTTGGTGTAATCGCATAAATAACTTATAGGCCTACTGTCAAATTACGGAACGTGCGCACTGCGAAGTTCTCAATCAGGTACCGCACTACCAGTGGCGTAGCATTTACCCCCGCGGTCGCGGGAGGGCCAACAGCGAAAAGGGGCCCAAGCGGTTAGAATTAGGAAATCCAAGCCGCAAAACCAAAAGCTGCATTGCAAAACCAGTAATGCACATCTCATAACGTTGATGTTAATTTTGCACAAATCGTTTTGTTACGTAACAATGCCAGGGAGTCGTCGATTTTCGGCGTCTTGTGGTTTGATGGCACCGGCAAAATCACGAATGCTGTCAGAATGTCGAAAGCAAAACCTTTCAGTGGCGCACAGAAACACAGAAAAAAGGCAGAAGAGGAAGCACGTGTGGAAAAAATTAAAGTAAACAAGCAAATTTTAGGTTACCATTGCCTTTTAATAGCGACATGTTAAGCTTTTTGACGAAATAACAAAGGGATTGTTTTTAGGATAATTACGAACCTAACAAAATATAACGTAATTAACTGAAAAATTACCGAGAAATACCATAAAAATGGCCATGCTCAAACATATTGAAAACAAAGTGTCGTTGTCGGCAGTTTAACTTCACTGCACGAGAAATTGTCTAATAAGATCACCAAAATTCTTTGTGTTGTTAAAAATTGACTAAAATTAGGAAAATATTCAGTAAAACAACAACCGTTTACCTATCAAATATTCAAAAACAATTGGTTAAATAAAACTACTTTTTGTGTCAACAAAGGGAATGACAATTTAAGAAAAAGATCTATGAGTCGAATTGTCTAATAACAGTCAGAGTGATTGGGTAGAGTAATTAATAAATTTGTACTAATAATGTACAGCCAAGTTATCTATCAACACGTCTTAAAGTATTTTTACAAAAACAGCCCAATCAATTTTAAGAAAGTTGAGAGATCTTCTGTACAAAGCCCCCGCCACTAATGGAAAAATGTAAAATACAGAAAAAGATTGAGAATAATTTCAAATTTCCTGCGCAATCTGCATTCTCAACCCTAACTGGATAATGACTAATTTTCATATTTTTGCGAGTGTTTTTTCTAGCGGGAGGTTTTGTACAAAAGATTTAAATCCAGTGGTCGGGAACGATTAATTACTGATGATAATCTTTTCCATTTTCTTACGGTTTGCATTATGGACATTTCAACTGTAGGGAAAGGAGTACACGAGTTTATTCATTAAATTTTCGATCATGTTTCGTATGTTACATAGTTGGCGACTTTTCCAGTTGTTTTTGTGATAATCAGACGACCATTCTGATTCTTGGTTTCCTCATCCTATGTCTCATATTTATCATTAATAGAAGTAAAAGGGAGTGAAAACTCGTTAAAAACGGCTGTCTTTCACCGACCGCTTGGTTTATTGAAGGAGGTAAGGAAATATGGGCGACAATATGTGTCAGAAAAATAAAGACACGAAACAATTAGATATTATTTTATAGAAAGAAGATATGAGCAATCAATTTGGGTTCCTCTGATATAAACTAAGATGACGAAATAAGTGTGAACGACGAAAAAGTGGTCTGCGTATGTATGTATGTTTATATGCTTTAAAAATGTAACAGTATCTGCATAATAATTAAACAGAGACGGGATACATGTTTAAGACCTTACTGGCCTAAGACACGGATGTGCGACATGCACCCCAAGTATAACAGCAGTTTAGGACTGCTGCGTTGTAGTAGGACAACAGACATGAAATATACAAATAAAACCCAACTACGGCACAACTACGATATGTACAATATTCAGTTTATGTCCCAGGTTCCGGTGTGGAAGGATGGAAATGAATCACTATTTCATGTGTCTGGAGTGAACAAGAGCATTATTGGACTAAAATAAGTTAATAAGTTGTATATATTATCAGCCCAGCCGAAGGAACATTGACAACCCACTAAACGAAATGTTTCCAAACCTTAAAATGGAATTTAACCCTACGAATTTAAGTGAATGAACAATTTCTAAAATGCGTTGGAGTTGTTACATGAAATATAATTACCATTATTTGAAATGATTATAAATATTATTGCGTCACAGTGAAATGCAATGAAGCCGATAAATGTTTTTAATCGAAGTCTATGCATCTGCGACAAATAATTGATTAACTAACCCTGACATGGACTAGTAACCGGACAAACAGTGTTGGTTTGCTATATGTTTACGCCGTGTAATCGTATTTCCCCTCAACCGAGTTAAATATGATAACCTTCCTAAATATAAATGAACATCTTCAAACTCAGAAATGATGAGAATTTCTGATTTTCGAGTCTTATACCAAGTCTGCTTATAAGACGGTATGCCTAACAGCTGGAACAAACGACTTGTAAATTATTCACATAAGCCATTGCCGATCTTTTTCTTAGACCTTTCTTTTGCCTATTTTGAAACTCTTCATTCGTTACATGAAACCAATTTGTTTGTTCAATTTTTGGTGTTTTGCTACTATTATGCGCAAGTCGCACTGCCGGTTTCGTACAGTTTGTGTTTTCTGGAATAAGTTTTATAGTAATGATAACAACTTGAAGAACTAAAAGTGATACCACGGCGAATACACAGCAGAATTGCTCCCTAAAACGTCAAAATTTCTCCCCAGTTAAGAAACGTTAGCGTTTATTACATTTAATCATTTACCTAAATTTTGCAGTTTTTTTTGGTGACCGTACATTTGAACCCATGTGTATATCCGCGGGTTCAATCTATATGCGGGTGCTAAATCCCACGGGTTAGGGTTGGTATGAATTCGAATATCCGTAAAAAAAAGGTGCAATTGTCAAATGTGACGGAACCTTTTTTTTAATTGCGTCAAAATTATTGCCCGATTCCGACTCCTTTGTGTGCTTGTTTTATTTTTGGGTGGGTGGGCATGTACTTGTACTCTTTTTTTCAAGCTCTGCTCGCCTCCCAGGTATCTCTGCATTTTGTTTATCGGTTTACTTTGTGTGTTGTTTATGTCACAGAATCGGAATAAAGTGATTGGTTGGTGACTTGAAAAAGGTCGCCGCTTGTCATACCATTAGACAAACTTTCGGCTCTCCTGCCTCCAGAATAAAAATGTATATCCCACCAATTCGACTGTATAATCAAATCACCAAGGAATTGGCTGCATTAAGTTGTCAACTCAACGAACAAATCCTTTATGAAACGAATAATTGGCTCTGTCTGGTTAACTCAGTCACCGACTTTTTGTATGAGACCAGTGAGTGCTCCCTGTTATATGTATCAATATAGATCATGTTTAGTAAATTGAATACTGAACCCCTCCCCCCAATACAGGGGCGGACACTTTCCATATATTTTTTGGGGGGTGGGGGGGGGGGCGAACTTGGATCGCTAACAAAAAACACCGCGCTGTGTATCGTTACGTAACAATAACATTACAATGTCATTCTCATGCATAGGCTATCGAGTACCTTGGTCGCTTTGCTTGGACACAAAACTTGCGCGTCTCCAAACCGATCCCTTGAATTCCGCGAAAATTACCTCACGGCTCTTGCTAAGAAACAGAAACGACAAATTTGAGGAGTGGTACTTGGGTATTGTTTCAATTCTCAGTTTTGAATTAATCGCACCAACACCGTTTCGTAAAATTAGAAATGTCTAACAAGGTAACAAAATACTGTGCGAAATTTTTCCAAGGAATTGTTATTTTACCAGTAGAATTGCCATTATTGTCGAGTTATTAAATCATCATTTGAACTCAAAATAACATTCAGGATTTACGCAATGACTTCGCAGGATTTTTATTTAATATTTAATAAGAAAATAAACATGCACAATAGAAAATCATAAGAAGGTTAACTATAATCTTCATAAATATCCGCATTCCGGTGTCAGAAATAATACCATTGTTTACTTAAATCGGGGCAGTTAATAATTTGCAAACGGTGACGAGAAAGATCAGAGCCGGCGCAAAATAGAAAACCGAATTCACGCCTTAATAGCCGTCTTCAACATATATCATCGATATGAAAGCATAGTTCTCCCAGCAATATAAAACCCCAAACTTTGACGTTCGCCGTTGTGTAGGTATTGGTGCTTGCGAAAAAAAAAACATTTATCCGCAAACTGTGATACAAATCCTACACAGAAGATGAAAATCAGAATAAAATCAATTTGTGTTGCGAATGCACTCCTTTGATAGTTAGTTGTCTTTAACGGTGACCGTACATTTGAACCCATGTGTATATCCGCGGGTTCAATCAATATGCGGGTGCTAAAACCCATGGGTTAGGTTAGTATGGGTACAAATATCCGTAAAACCAAAAAAAATTCCATAGGTGCAATGGCATGCAGGCGCAATTGTCGTGGGTTCAAATGTACGTGAGTTCAAATGTAATGGAACCGTCTTTAACATCTTCGCCGATGTGAAATAACAAATCTGTCCGAAATATAAAAACCAAACTACGATATCCGCCGTTGCGTGAGAATTAATATGTGCTAGTGAATAAAAAAGTGCTTTAATATAGTTCAACAACATTAATTGGAATGTCGCCGGCCGATACGATCGCGGTGACAAAAATTATACTGCAGCCTGCGATTATGACAAAATTAGGAAATAAAAAACGCCGCATTGTTACGGGGTTTTCAATCTTCTGGTAAAATCCGAAAAAAAAAATTATTGTCACGGCGACCGCTTCGGCGGCCGACATTACAATCAATGTTGTTTAAAATGACAATACTTATTATTCGGTGTTCGTTGAAAATATTCGAATAACTCGATTGAAAAATATTCACCAAACACAGTCAGGCAAAGAGAGACGGGTTACTCCACGTAAATGTGGAATTTCGACGTGAACGATCATACATTTTAGTTTATTAAAAGCATTAAGTCGTCGTGAATTGCACTTTTGGTGCAATGTTTTAATTCCACCGTGTCTGCCTCTTTCATTTCTCCCGCAAGTGCCAACAATGACATTATTGAATGATTTTGGCAATGGGAGAAACATATTAAATTGTAACAAAAATGAATGAAGTTGTGCGAGAGAGAGAACACCTGTGATAATTATAAGGGCGCAACGTGGAACGGCAAGTAAAACCGAAGCGCGTGATCGGCGGTGTGTTAGGTCCTCTACGTTATTGTAAGAAAACAGTTATATTATCGGTACCTAGCCGTTTGCTCGCGCTCGACTTACACGAAATTATTGGGGGGAAAGGGCGCCCGCCCCCACCTTAATACATTATAGCAGACAACACGAATGAACCTCTCCCCTCAATACATCGTTCCAGACAACACGAATTTGTGATCAAAATTAATTTCATTCAAGTCTTAATAATCATTAAGATAGTGCAATAATAAAAATATATAAAAGTGATTGATTCTAAACCAAAAAGAAAAGAATCCATCCAAATAATATTTGAGACTGTAGATTGGAAGCACAACGATTCAGAATGTTATCTGTAAAATTCCTCTAGATCTTGGATTTTGTGTCAAAATCAAAGTTTCGTTATTGAAAGTGTTGAATTTGCCATAAAATATTTTAGGAATATCTAAATTGAAATTTTTTAGATTCTGCATCTTTTCTTATACAAGAAACAATCAATACCGCATAATAATAGTTTAATCATCTTATAAATCTGTGGCTGTGATCCTGAATGTCCAAGTTTCTAGTACAAGTGGTAAAATTAATAAAGCAAATGTCAATTGCTTGAAAAATCAACTAAGGCAAATAAATATACAAAGTTGGTAAAAAGTAGCTTCAATATATAAATATTGGAACTGGAAGTGTACCTTTGCAAGCTAGGTCAGTTTTCCCGGGCAATAAAATGATTGTTTTTATCAATTTGTTCTAAGCAGAACAACCGAAATGAAGAACAGTCGAAACGAATCGAATATTCAGATTTCAGAATGATTCGAAATAATTTCATTTGGAAAATTATCAATTTGGTCAGTGGAACTCGTAAAAAGTCTTCATTCGATATTATAAAATTTGACATGTGTATGATATGTTCTATCATTCAGTAGTTTATTTTCCACAAGCTGAAAATAAAAGCTGTAAACACAGAACTAGGGATTGTAGGGAAGATAAAAAAATGCATTTCAGTGTGACGGAAGACCCTATAAACCAGCGAGCAACGTCACCTACAAGGGAGTAGGGAAAAAATCAAACATAGAACACTAACAAATCAATCATCCAATTAAAAATATATTCCACATTCAAAAATGCAACTTCAGAATGTATTTAGTACCGTAGTTTTATTCAGGTTTGTGTATCCCTGATGGTGATGTAGTGTTAAGAATAGTAAAACATTCAGTTTTGCTGTACTGGTTTTACATACAGCAATAATTTATCATAACATTTAAGTCAAAAAAAGCATACAAAAATACCTTTAAAATTTTTTCATTAAAAATTGATTCTGTGTGACTTTCTGAATTCCAAACTCACTAAAAAAATTGATATCAAAAATTCTAAATGTTATTTGTTGAACATACAGTAGTCAATTTCGAATATATCCAATCATCTATAGTTCAGTTTTGGCTGACAGAGGTTCTAGATACCAAAATAATTTAGAATATTATATAAGCCAGTTGAAACTTACAAAAATACCTCTTAAATTTTTCTTTTAAAATTTGATTCTGTATATTACTAGCTAAATATAAGCCACAGTGGAGTGGCAATGAAAACAAGGAGTAAAAATTCCAATGTGGTTCATCTCAGAACTCTGCTTTTTCAAAATATTCAAATATTAACAAATCTTAAACAGGCCAAAATATTATATAACAACTTCAATAGAGCGTGACTCAATAAATCAAAACAAAATTCCGTAAAAGAAAATAATTTTGGAAGTGCATCAAGCGTGACCAAACATTTGGCATATATGAAATATAAATTAGCGTGACAGGAAAAAATCTGGCAAGCATTGACATGCTCGGTGCAACTGGTTAAGCGATACGAACACGCTTGCCATCACTTTTTTGATTATCTATACCGAAATATTTCAGAAGAACTATAGTATGTGTACCAATATGGAGATACCGGAACTGATTTTGTTCTCCTACTTTACATCAAGTTGTGTAAAGGGACTGAAGCCTATGGGCAGGGGGTATATTCACTTGGCTAATACAAACAGTCCCCGAACTCATAACAGAACTAAAAAAAGGAAAATTGGAATGAAATTATGGCCTAACCATAAGCTGGTACACACACTACGGGAGTACCGAACTATACAATATGACTGTGCCAGTAAAATAAATTTAAACTATTAAATCGAACAAATTGTTAAATCACTCCCAAATTAAATTCATCAATCAATAAATCTTAATAATGAAGTTGACTGCGAGGCAAAAAATGCTGATATAGCTAAAAGCTATAAAAAGGTAATGAAAAACGGGCAAGATGCATAATACAGATAGCAATTGCGTAAAATTACAAATGATTCAATACAAAAAGTTTATGATTTTTAAGAAACTGCACATTTAATTTATACAAATGTCAATGCACTTTGTGGGAACATAATAAAAATACAGATTGTGGGCTCAGATGCTGAGCTAGCACAAGTATAGCATCTCGAAGTCTGATCAGAGGATGGAATTAGGTGATAGTATTATCGCCATTTGAAAAAGTAATAACGATATGACTACTGTATATTTAGAAAGGGGGGAATTGAGCTTTTGGTAATTCAATTTAAGGGTAACAATGTTAAAAAGTTTGGAAACCACTGTTCTAATGTAAAAGTGTCAGCTTGTCTAAAAACTTATTTAGAGAAATGATTGAAAAAAATTTCCCTTGTGACCTATTAATTCTTGTATAATCTTCCCCAGGGAAGCAGTTAAAATGCTTGATCAATAACCGCCATTTTTCAGTAAAATTGATTAAAGGCAGTGTCAAGAAATCAATCAGTGATGTATATGAAACATGGTCTAAGGAGTCTATAAGACTCCCAAGAAATGTAAAATTAATGATATCAGATAAGTGGAACTGTTTTGAGAACTCAAAATAATTAGATTATTCTTTTTACTGGAGATACCTCACTTGATCAAATCAAATATGAGAAGTTAGGCCAGTATTTTGTGAACTCAATAATGGACACTAACACAAATGTATATCGGAAAGTATTGTCTTCAGACAATAAATTTCAACTATGATATGAAAAGCAATATCATGCAGCCATGCACATAAATAATAGTTTGCAATTGTTGGGTTTGTTTACAAATAGAGAGAAATAGAATTGGGGGAAATTTCTATTTATTCTGGGAAACATGACCCACGGCACTATAACCATGATGGTGAACTTCGCAAAATTGATTTTGACAGATTAAATTATATAGTTAAAATAGGCTTACATATCGACTGCTGATTTGTTTAAAGTAAAAGGCATGAAAATACATCATTTCAAAACTCTAATGGTTGCTATGTCTATCTTTGCAAATGACAAATAACTTGCCAAAAATATGATTCATACAGGCAATACAGCCTAGTAATTTTATTCTACTTCTGAGTCATTGGCAAAGACTGATAGCTTTTTGATTTCAGAAAACCCACATGCCGAGACATTTTGATTGATTAGGCTTAGCTTTACCAATGTTTGCTCAATGGCAAAAATGGTAACCAAATACAGGGGGCAATAATTGTGGATGTCTGTACTGTAGCCTAATAGTTGGATATTTTAAGATATCTCTGCTGCGATTAATTTCTATTTCAATAATAAAAATTGATAATCTGGGAAATTTGGACAGTGAAATTTGGCAGCATCATGATCAGACTGAAAAATTTTGACTAGACAAAATAATAAATTTATGTTATTCATCATATAGTATTAAAAAAAAAAGTTTGTCCATGGAAAAACCAAACTCTAATACAATTACCGGTAATGATGGGCAATGGTGCAAAAAGAATTTGGCAAAGATTATCACCTATCAGACAGAGTAATATGCTCGTGACCTTGAATTTGACAATGACAAAGGATCAATATTAAAGATACATTAATTACACGGAAGTTATTTTGATAATCAAATTTCACGACTTCTTCATTATTGATCATTTAAGAACTTGAATTTTTTCTGCCAGGGATAACAATATCTAAAATAGTTTTGTATTCTAGAATAATATCACATGAGTAAGGCCGTTTTCAAATATTATGAAGGCTGATTTTCCATCATAAATCAATTTTTCTGCACATAGAATACTTCTATTATTTTATGTTTTTCCAAGTTCCACAAGGCCTGATGTTTCACCAAGAATTTGTTTTTTGCATGGGAACACTTCTTTTAAAATTTGACTTCGTGGGTATATTTTTGAGTATAGCCTACGCTCATGTTATTTATTTAATCAAATTATAAGTATTTTGATTTTTTTTTAATTATTGGCACCGATAACGTTATAATTAGGTGCAATCATATAACAAATAATAGCATAACCATATTAAAATTACAAAGTTGGAAACAATTTCAACACTTTTTAAGTGGATAATTGTGTAATCACATAGTGGGAACAGGTTATTCACATTTATAAGTGCTAAAATAATATGAAAATACAATTTATAAGTAGGCAGTAATGTAGGCTTTATAAAAATTGATAATATTTGTTACATTGTGTTGTTTTTCTCTCATATAAAAATAATATCTTAATAAAATTGGCCAGCAAAGTAATTAAACAATATTTCAGCAATAAAATTGATCCATGATACTAAAATAATGTAAATAAGCAAATCACAAGCAAAATATATATTTCGATTCAAAAAGTTCAGAATATTTTTAAAATACTAAATAGTGTTCACTCCATATAGCAGTGGTTCTTAAACTTTTTTTGCTTGCGTCGCACTAATAAAAATTTGGCTGCAAACAAATACAATGGGTGTGCCACTAGTGTGCCGCGGCATACAGTTTGAGAATCGCTGCCACAAAAGCAAGGCTCTATATAAGCAAGAAGCATCCATCACTAATTGAAGTAGCTACTATATTTTGGAAGGTATAACATTGCCTACCCAGTTTATCATGCGCTGTGTGCAATGAGGAATGGAACCATCAATTTTTAACTGCTATGTCAACATAGTCAAGTCTGACGCTTTTGACCACTAGTCATGCTTCAACATTGACAAATGAATTGGTGAAACATGCCAAATTATGAAATAGAGATTGGTTGACTGCTTAGGCTAGTTTGTGGCATTTCATCGGAACTTAATGGCTCTAGTCCTTCAAGGTCATTCATATTTAATGCCAAGGTCAACTGATTCGCCATTGCGTGAGCTGCAAGAAAAGTAGAGGCAAACCCGGGCACTTCTGTAGATGGCAAATACATATTTGAAGTAGAGTACTTGTCTTTTTTGCTCGAACTTCGACCTATCCGTTTGAATCCATGATGGCTGCTTTTCTTTCCATGGTGGTGTTTGCTTTTTGAAATTATCGTTTCTAATTGATTCAAAATATCAACATTAGATTCAGCTTGTTGTATTGGGAATGCTTTTTGCAGTGCTCCCCATTCTGTCATTCTCTTTACGTTTTTATAGTTTCTTTCTTCACTCTTCGACCTCGGTGGTGAGGTAACTTTCAATGGGAACACTTTCTTGTTTACATCTGACAATTCAGGTTTTTGTGGAGATTGGGACTGACTTTCTGTGACAGGTGCTGACGTTTCCTCAGATACAACAACAACAGGGATTATTGTTTCCTCAATTTTAATTTCCTGATTTGGAGTTGACGTTAATAACTTGTTCTCATCCGTGTCGCTATTGAAAAATATGTCAATAGATTTTTCAGCTGACGGACTTTTTACGCTTGAATTCCTCCAGTCGTCTGATGTTGTTGAGCTACGAGATTTTCCAATTTCAAGATCATCGACCGAATATTGTTTTTGAATCTTCAATGTTTGAGTTTGTGATGTTTTCGGTTTTCCTATTCTGTCTAAATATTGCGTTGAACCATGCTTGATGTTATCCACTGATTTGGCGGCAAGCACAAATGGTAACGATGCTAAATATTTAGTTTTGCCTTTGATCTTATCCTTGTGATGTTGGATAGGGGTCTTTATTTTCGTGGTTTTCGATTTTTTCGGCTTTTCTTTTGGCACTGCAAAAATCATACTATTTCTTTGTGGTGTGCAAGCATTGTCGCTGCCACTGCTTGGCCGCACTTCGGTATGGATGACTTCTTTTTTGGGGTGATCAACTTCTAGTCTAGACACTCGTTTCGATAGCTCAGAGTTCTGCTGTTGTAGTTGTTCGTACTGTTCCAAAAACTTACAAAGATGTGTCAGCTGAGTTATTCCATAACTCGGCACATCAACGAAGTCACTACCTTGACTGGACATGGAGGTATCAGCTCGATTAAATTTCTTTTTTGCGTACATTTTCTTTTTTTGCTCATGTGCGCTAGGAATAGACTCCTCATCAGAGAAAACATCGTATTCTATTGATCTGATATCTTCGAAAGATTTCGGGAGTCTCGGATCAAATTGTGCGAAGTCATCTTCACTGACCACAGACGGCAAACTTCTCCATTTTTTATAAACTTCTGTATTTGTATTCCCAGTATTTGGAAATGAAAATTCTGCAGCTGTTAGAGGTGGCTCCGTTTTCGCTGATTGTAACCTTTTCTCCTCTTCGCGTTTTGCTTTTTCTGTCATCTCGCTGACATCATTCAGAAAGAAGTCAAGCGTTGCGATCGCTTGTTGTTTTGAAGTCCGTCCTTGTTTCCCTTGACCACCAGATAAATCGGACCTCCATGTTGAATTTTCAGAACTCGACAAGTTTGTAACGTCAGAATCAGAGAATGCTGATAAGTCACTGTTAATTGGGCTTGAATTCAAAGCTTTACCAGATTGTTTGCTGATTGGTATTTCAGTTCCGCTACTAGTAGAAGCTCCACTTTCTTGAGATTTAGTTGTATCCATTTTAATGATTTTTGTGATCAGTATTATTCCAATAAATATTTATACATTGTAGTCAAGACTTTTATTGTTTTATACTTTTTTCAATCAATAATCAGTACTAATTCATAATTTTCTCTTAAAAATGATTGAAAAATATTTATACCCAGAGAAATGAAACCGTATGCGACATTTATATTCTATACGAGAAAGTGATATGTAGTACTTTCATGTCTGTTGTTTTGAAGCTCATTTGAAGTTGGCAAACTTCGTGAATCATCGCCATCTAACGGCTAACATCTAACTAACCTAAAGATCTATTTTAATCAGTAATCACTATTTTATTTTTTCACCATGCTGAAAGCGCACATTCTGACATTTACGATACAAATTATAATAAATTTTATATGAAAAAAAAAGCATTCCAGGGGTGAAGGGACACACAGGAAACCAAAAAATGGTTATCGAGCAGTGGTACCTGGGTATCCAAAAAAGTCTTTAACAGAACAGGTAAAAAAAATCTGAAAATTACATAAAATGTAATAAAAACACTAAACAAGACTAGGCGACCTGGTTTTGCAAACTTTGACTTGGGTGTTGTAATTTAATGCACAGTATGGTAGTGTAGCAAGGTCCAAAATAAATAATCTTATCAAAGCAACATTTCAGCCAAATCCCAGTTTACAGAAACCTTTACTATCATGCTAGTACCGGTACTGGTATCGTATTTTTTTACATATTACTGCATTGTACAAATATTGGCAATAGAAAAGTTCCATATCCAAATTTTGTAACTTGGGCAAGTTGGCAGATAGTGCACATTTCCCATAGTTTTAAAATCTGACAACACCCCCTGATATCCTCTCCTATCTCTGTACCAGTACCGGTACTGCAGTACGGTATCTCTCTCACTTGAATTTCTCAGCAAGATAAGTATGGTCAGGGCTGCCACTTTTGCCTGACTAAAAACATCTAGATTGACCTCAAAAAAAAATCTAGAAACATCCAGATTGAAAAATAAAACATCTAGATATAAAGTCATTGAATTTAATGAAAAGTAACCAAAATACAGTAATATTAGATGCCGAAGAAGCTAACATCATCACCTAGAATTCAATTCCCACCTGCAGAACTTACAAAAGACCTTGTTCTTATCATCTGGATGGGCAAACCATTCCTTAAGCCAATCTTTTCTGAATTTTTGCTGTTAGTGTATACACTTTGGCATTTTGAAAAGTTGATGTTTAAAGAGAGACACATTCAATAGCACTTATAGCAGTGTTTCTCAACCTTTTTGTCTTTGCGGACCCTTTTGGTGCTCTCAAAGCGATCGCGGACCCCTCAAAAGTTTTTTATTCGAAATTTAGTCCATAGCTTAAACAGCAACCTAATGTTCCATACAGATTTAACCAAGTCAAAAATAACACCAAACTAGTGGACATTTACATTTATTTTGTCAAATCGAATACACTCAATGGGATTTCTGCTATTGCTTATCAGAAGCAAGTCTTGAAATACGTGGTCGTGTTTTTGATATCGATAGACGCATATCGCCTTCGACGTTTAGTTGGTGACGAGCCTTGGGTTTGATATGAACAAGAGCAGAAAATACACTTTCACAAACGCAAGTGGAGGCGAATGGAACAATAACACGTAATCGTCTTCGACGTTTGGTTGGTGTCGGCCTTGAATTTGATATGAACGAGAGCCTAAAATCCACTTTCACAAAGGTAAGGGGAGGCGAGTGGAACAATAACACGTAATGCTTCCATCGATACTTATGGGTAGGACGGCAAAATGGCGCACCAAAACGGAGAAAGTGATCACTGTAGCTGCGTTCTCGTATTTATCATTGTGCTGTCATAACTTGTATTTGTCACAATAGGTCTACGGGAGATAAATCAAAAGAGTTTTTGTAGGCTATTGTCACATTGTCATAGGCAGCAAATGTTCGAGCGTATTACAAAAAAATGATATTGAACTGCAAGTAATTTCCTAAAATCTTAATTTGATCGCGGACCACTGACTTATAGACTTAAATACATCTAGATCTTGGAAAAAACATCTAGATCTAGATATAAAACATCTAGAGTGGCAACCCTGAGTATGGTATGTATTTGCATACCGGTACCTACTTCAGTACCGTACTTAGACTATCGGTACCTGTATACCGGTACGCCGTACGGTACCGTAATCCCTTTACATTGGAATTAATTCTGTAGGGTACCGGTACCGTAATTTACTGAATTTAAAATGCCGTTACCAAAATTGCACTGATACTTACGGGCAATGATAGGACAGAAACCGGTACCTTAAATTTGCACCACTGCACCAAGTTTGTACCCTTATCGCTGAAGTTTGCTGTCTCCACCTGGCGACCAATTCGACTTTAATTAAAGTCTTTCGCGTTGAGGACAATTCACACTAAAACCAGATCAACGGCCGATATACAACTGTATGATCAGGAAAAAAAATCCAGCATGCTAAAGTAACTAATTCCATGCTCTTCTTGATGGCAATAAAGTCTATGCAACTGAAAATGAAACTAAAAAAAAATTACTGAAAAACTATTCCCATAACCCGACATGGACTGGTAACCGGACGAGAGGCCGTGGTTCGCTATTAAAGCTATCTTATCGACTTTCCTCTCCCCCGAGATAAATAAGTAGATTTAATGAAACATTTTTTTTTTGGTTTACAAAAAGTGTACTGCGCCAATACCAGATGACCGATATTAACAAGAACTTATAGGATAGGATTCCCTTATTCATCCCGAGGGAGAGGAAGCCGATAAGACAGCTTAATTATATGGTGAACCATGGTCTCCCGTCCGGTTACCAGTCAATAAGGGTTAGTTAGTTATTTTTTGGAAGCATAGGATCGATGGTGGAGGAAATGTAACCGACCAGCGGTTAAGTGAACCCCCTTACGGCGACGAGAAATCTCCTCGCACATAACTGTCCCCGCATGGGATTCGAACTCACGAAGAATAATCAGAGGTGCGATGGCAAGCGTATTCCTGACGCTTAGCACAATGCGCAACACCGTCGAGCCATACATAGGCCATTGATTCCCAAGAGGTATCTGTTTTAGTATTTAGGCTACTACCGGTACTTGAGGAAACAAATATAACATTATATATCATACCTGTTTTAACTGCGTCACGATTGTTAAGATAGGAATCTGGGTCATCATACCTGCTGGCGACTGCCGACTAACACCGAAAAGGTCAGAGCTAAAAATTTGCGCGCCAAATGTACCGGTCTCAATAACTAAATAGCCCTTGCCAGTTTACCCACATACAATATTTTTTACGACGAATTTATACGCCTTTTGCCTCAAAAAAAGCTCTGGACAAATATCAACTGCTGTATAAGGTGCTCATATAGTATAAAAAAAGCGGAATATTTTTGGTTCGGCATTGCCTATCCAATTTATTACACGCCGAGTGAGGGGTGAGCATGGGATATAAACCCGATATTTAACCCGCTATAACGCCATGCTAAAGTCTAATGCCCCAACCACAAGGCCTTCGCGCCCATTCACCGATATACTAAAAGTGGCCACTGCTCGTTACAATTATAGCCAAAATATTACTTTTAAAGGCGATAAACTCCGTCTTTAATTTAATTCTGAATTTTGTGACAACCTTCATTAGAAGCATAAGGACAATGGTAATTCAAACGTCACAATGAGAGAGTAAGAGGTATTTGTCGGTGTCCTTTATGTATTGCGGCGATTCCGCATATGACGGATATTCAATAACTAAAATCTGTTATAAGCAACGTCCGATCTAGGTGGTAATTCGACTATTCCTTTTTCACTGTAATCCCGTTAATGCATCGCGTGATCTTGTAGGCTGACATTAATATATATACAATGCAGTGGAATCTCTACCTACGAAATTAATTCGTTCCTGTAGCGACTTCGTAGGTAAAAAATTCCATTGGTAGAGACGCATTTTATCTGTAAATGCCCTAATTCGTTCTAAACCATACAAAACTCGGGCGTAATAGTTGTAAAAAGTTATAATAATCGTTAAAACCCGTAACAAAAACACGTTAGGATTAGATTACCGCATGATAAACGGGAAAGGTACACACATACAGAAGAAAGAGCAGAGAAATAACGAATAAAAAAACTACTTACGGTATGTTTGTGTACCTTTGTTTACCATCGTCATAATCAAATGAGTGAACTCGATTCCCAAATTTACATCCGCCAATGATGGACAATTCAGACTGCAAAACGTGTTTTACATAATTTATAGTTATAATTCTATTTTTGTTTATAAATTAATACAGCCAACTTAAACTGAATGATATTGTCATTAACGACGCCGGGATAACGATAAAATCCGCGATAGATACCAAATAATATCTAAGAGCTATTTTATATGCTCTAAATTGCGAGAAATGAAAAAATTTCTAGCTATGTTCGGTCACTATCGAAACTGAGGATAAAACAATTAATTAGGCCACAATTTGCTTTAAGATTATTGACGAAGACGCACAAACTACCTGAAAAAATTGAAATGTACGATAACAATTGTAAAATATTTTCAATCGAAAACACTCTCGACGTGTTATAAGCACTTCAAGTCAGCGCTTATTGAAATCATTTCATGTCGGCTGCTATTTATCGCCAAACCGCACAAGACTGCCTTCCATTGCGATATAAAGTAAAATAATTGTAAAATGTTTTCTAATCAAAACGTTGACGACGACGCTAGGATATGGGCGCCATATTCGGGATTAATATAAACACGAAAAAAACGATATTAAATCGAATATTCAATATGATTTGGACATCTATGCATTAAATTAACCTGACCAAATAAATATCACGTTTTTTGAGGATTTCGGCCTTTCGCATGTAGAAAATCTTACGTTAGTCGAAGCAATATTTTCATGAGAATAATTTTCGTGAGTTGGATTTTTTGTAGAGTATTTTCAAGAGTATTCGTTGATGGAGTTTCTACTGTAATCAGTGGCTTATCTAGGGCGTGGCAGCCATGGCTCGTGCCGCGGGCGCCGTTTGGATAGAGGCGCAAAACGGGCAAAAAGTTGCAATCGTTAAATTTGTCAATAAAATATTTTCAAATTGGTGATATATACCTGAAAATCGTATTTTTACTCAAATAATAACGTAACTCATTTCATTAGAGTCATTATAAATCAAGGGGAGCGCATTTTTAAATTTTGCCATAGGTGCAATTTTATGTAAATACGCAACTGACTGTAACTAAGATCCAAACTAAAAAGAAATGGTCGAATAGTGACGTATTTTTTGATATACGCAGAGTATCAGTTACCTCACGGAGATCAGTGACGACCGCAAACTTCAAGTGCTGCCTGTATCCCAGCTCAGAACAATGAATTTTGTATACGATTTCAATAGTTAACATTCTTTCTCAACCACATGCCATTTTCCAACGCGCCCCCTTACATTTTAACCTGATCGGAACCTCATCAAAATATTTAACATTACCTCTACTGTACAAGTGGTACAGGAGGGTTCACGTAATTGCTGGTCGGTTACGGCTTCCTCCACTATCAAGCCCATGCATCTAAAAACAAGTAGCTGGTTAACTAATCCCATACCCAGGCTTGGAGAGCTGGCGTGGTTCTCCATACGAATAAGCTCTGTTTGGCTTTTTCTCCCCCTCCGAGATATATATATGTATAAATCCTATCTAAGTCCAGTCTGCTTCATTCTCTGAGATTCAACAAACAAATATTATGATGCTCAAGTTCTTTATTTATATATATTCATATTTACAAAGTATTAGTCTTCAAACTTACGCAAGTATATTAGTAATAAAACGAAAAGTAGTAATCCTGATTGTTCTCACTTACAAAGCATACGGGAAAATTAACATGAAATTTGTCAAATGTAACAATAAAGGCTGGAAATATCTACAACTTTCTAAATTGGATTGAAATAAATTTCATTATATGCAAGTTTTAAACCTTTTTGAAATGTTTAATCTAGCTCTGTATCAAGAATTGTGCTTTATGAATAAAAACTGTCATATTTTGTCATCGGTATATCAAATTAATCTCTTAAATATCAGTTATAAAGTTACACACGATACAGAAATCTAACAATGCAGATCTCATTAATAACATGTATGGGGTATCTAGGGTGTGGCAAACAGGGCTTGTGTTGTGGGCGTCGTCTGGAGAGCAGTGCAAAAAAGGCTAAACTTTTTTTTAATCATAAAATAATTTCAAACTGGAAATAATTGAAAATCATATCTACAGTTAAATATTAATACCGTACAAGTATTTCAATTCATCAATAGTCCTAAAAATTGGGCGCTCCAGAAGTGTGTAAACCAAGATGACTGGCGGAGACCGTAACGTAGTATGTGTACCAGGTTAGACAATAACTTTATTCCGGTTTTCCTTATTTTAGTTCTACTACGAGTTCGGGGACAAGCCAAGTGACTCCCGTAGTATTTGTACCTGAAATTATGGCCTAACCCTAATCTGGTTTCGGTGTCCGCCATCTTGGTCCACATACTACATGAGTACCAAAAATTGTTAGGTACCGATCAAGGGGGCCAATTTTGCCATGGGCGCCATTTTAGATACCCCACTGATAACACGGGATCCATAACGTATAAAGAGATTCGTGGTAATAATAATTTTTTTCGATATTCAGTTCATCACAAAAAGTCGCGTCTGCAATTTTCAGATATTTCACCCAGTACCGGATTTATCATTAGGCAAAGTAGGCTGAAGCCAAGGGGATCCTCGTTTTTAAACTTAGACGGGTTCCAGAACATAACCGGTTTAGTATTAAAAAATTGATATTCGTTAAAATCAATTTAATCAGGTTAATAATTCTTGTCCTAAATATTTCACTTTAATGTTAAAACAATGAAAACACGGTCGAATGATTGATTTTTTTTCACTTCACGTGATAAACTTTTAAGCTAGACCACGTATACTTATTTAAATTATTTCAAAGTTTTTATCTTAAAATACAAGAAATATTATATGTATACTTTTCCATATCTTTTCTCTTTTCTCACAGACGTTCATTTTGAAAAACGGAATAATTATTTTGTGGCAAACGCGGAACAATGCAGTCTCATGGATAATTTTCGTCGTGTTGTTTTATCGAATCAAATATTTCAGGGGGCTATAATATGGGAGCTATGATGAAGCCGGAGGGTGGATTTTGAACTTATGCTGTAAGATAATGAAATATATTACGCACTTTAGAGTAAAAAAAAAAAAACTAATGAGTTAAATTTGACCACAAACACAACGTAGCATCTTTTTTCATCATTTTTTAAAGAATTTATAGTGAATAGTGACACGCCGATACAATTGTGCAATGTCATATGGTCTTATAGCATAGCTCTGAGCTCAGCATTATAGCATTATGGAGCTTGACAGACGAAAAATGTCAACCCGAAAAAAGAAACTGCCATTAAAGCGAAGTTGAAAAGGTCGGTAAATTCGTTGATTTAGGATCTCTTCCAATATGTGCTTTAAACTGAAACTTTAGTTTTGTGAAGCTTTATGTACATGGTTGAAAAGAACTGGCATCAAAATTTGGAATCGCTAATATAGCCAGCTCTACCTCCGTAAACAGCTCCAATGGCCAATCCAACTACACCGTCCAGAAACAATCCGATCACACCCCCGAAAATAGCAAGACAAATGACTTTCCCCCAGTTCTGCAATGTAAAAATTTAAAATTTTATTTTATATTAGGGAGCTGATACCAATGGGGGAGATTGCACATTATTCATCACCCTTGATTAACTTAGTTCAGAGTGAATAACCAAAGCGCCATTTTTAAGGCAGTGCAATAAACAATCCGTAGGAAACAAAGATTTGGTATTGTTTCGCTCATCTTGATCCAAAAGGAATCAACCAATAGGTGTTCTGTTTAACAAAAGACAATGGCGTTGAGAATCGTGTTCAAAACTTTTCGTATTATATATATATAATTCTATCTTGCGATATATTTTGGTTCGGATAATCTGAGTGCAACTTTTTATATATAAAAATTTAAAAATATTGCAGAAGTTCTGAATTAAAACCATAGTTTAGATCAGAGCTTCCCAAACTATGGGTCGCGAAACGAATTTTAGGGGCCGCAAAGAGATCACCAATTTTCTGTATCTATTGAATTTTTTTAGACTCTTGATTCGATACACAATTATTAAAACTAATGTAAAACAAAAATCTCACGATTCTGAGTGAATACATCATCATACCGCGTTTCCTCATAAGACAGTGTCTTGATTTTCTTTCGAAAAATAACACTAGGGCTTATTTTAGGGATCTCTTTCATTTTCGTTTTTCAAAATCAAAATTACAAAGTACTGAATTACGAGATTTTCAAATATACAAAATTTTCATTTACCTATAAATAACAAGTTTTATATAAAATAACTGCTAAACATAGATTATAAACCATTTCAAACGAGTAGGAGACATTTCTTGCTATCGACTAAGTATCATTTTAGGGGCGGGTTATATTAAAATCAATTTTGCAATTCAGGCTAGGTCGCATTTTCAGGTCAGGTTTTATTATCGGGGAAACACGTTTGATCATCGTGCTTGCATAACAATACATATTCTGATCGTAAGATCCTATTTCCGCACATTTGCATAACAATGCCGGCTTTAATCGTTAAGCCAGCGGATCCGAAGGCGACTTGCTAGGCACCTCGAAAATTAAAAGATCTGTGTTAAATATTTACTAATATACGATTGTATTTTACATATTTTCATTATTCCAAATATTTATTGTTCCTCATTATTGTAAATAATGTGTATAAGAATCAATAAATTCATTTCACCTTGTTAATTTGTTTAATTTAGTAATAGTTAGGTAGGGTATATTGTTACGTAACAGTAGAGGTAAACCCTACTTGCTGCAATTTCATAGGCTGCAGTTTATTCATTTGCTGAACCGAGTTTAGCGAAATCGGGCAGAGACAAGGAAGAAGAGTCGACTTTTTGCCTTTATTCTTTAGGCCTACGTGTTTATAAACTTTAATAGGCACAAAGTACACATTAACGACAATATTGCGTTTTATTTGGAAGGCGGCAGCGTTTTTTTTGTGTAGTTTTTCCCTGATAATTTGGCACTGAACGAACCGCTGCCTTATGCTAAATTTGATCATTAAGAGTGAGTATCAATGACGGATAAGGATCATGCCTTCTCTGGTCGGACATCGTAATTCATTTTCATTGAGGCCTGCATTACCAAACATTGAGCCACGACTGAACTTGCTATGCAGAAATCATTCGCGCCCACCACGCTGAATAATTGAGTGTCGGTAATCTGAGTAAATGCGTGGGTGTTTTTGTTATTGGATAGGCCTAATAAGAGTTGAGAATTTAACTGTGTCACTAAAGTATCAAAAATCCATATTTCGAACTGTTCAGCATTATTAACGTGGTACAGGGGCCGCGAAAAATTTTAATGCATGGAAAAGGGCCGGAATCGCAAAAGTTTGGGAAGCCCTGGTATAGATTATATAATATCATAGATGTCCTACAACCTGATTATTTTCTAATTTGTGTTCAACAAAAAAAAAAGGTCACCCCACCTACGCGCATTTTCCCCATGTAAGGAAGTAATATCTACAATACTCACAGTCTTTTGCACACCACACCGAGTTAGATTTTCTCGGAGCTTCGCATTTTCTGCGACGACCTCTTCACACATTTCTTTGTACTCTAATAGTTCACTCTGTGAAATGTAAGTAGTCTATAGCGTGAATTGAATAATCTTCTGAGATGGAAGTACAATAATATAAAAAAGGGGGAGAAAGGTAACATTTTAGTGGAACTTTCGAAAACCTGTATTTTACGTGAGTTTCTTGAATATACGAAATTAAAATGCGACTCAGACGACCACCAGTTATTGCACGCTGTCTATCGAGCATATCTGTCCCAAAAATATTGGCCACTCTTATAGAAAGTATTCCGTAAAAACATAAACTAAAATAGTGGTTTCCAAACCTTTCTTGTTTCAGCCTCATTCTTCAACACTTGAACTTGTTCTTTCTCAGTTTTGCACCTTTCCAATGCCTCTCTCAGTTCGGTAGTTAGCTCCTGAAAATATATAGTAGTGCATGCAAATCGTGTTAGTTTTGTTATATTTCAGTCGGCCAGAATATATGTCGGAAACTCATATATTAGAAAAAAGGCATTTAATATTAGAAAATCTAAGACGTGAAGAACGTAAAAAAATGATGATTATATTTTATTACGATTTTGGTGTCTAAATGGTCCTATATTTTATACATACGCATTTTTTATATTATAAAAATACAAAATCCAGTCGAAAAGCCCAAAGCTGTTAATAAAAACGTTTGAGTATCGAAAAACGAGAACAAGACGAGGTACTACTATAAAACTTTCATTTCAACATTAAACGTATATTATTAATCGAGAGCCTAAAATTAGTAAGTGATATATTCTTGTCCTTTAATAGTAAATTCTAATGGACTGAAATCAATACTTGAAGAAAGGCATACATACATTCATTTCTAGATGTCTAAACTGATTCAAAATAACGATGTATACAAAGACAGCTGTTACTAGACAAGTTTCTGGCCCTGTGTATAAGTTGCGAGAGAAACCACATTCATAAATTTTACTGACCGTATGCGCATTTTGCATTTCCTCAATTTTGTTCATCAGTCCTTCAATAGTTTCTTTGTGCCTTGTTTCCTTGGCTTCCATTCTATCCTAAGGAAAATAGAAAGAAAAACTTTTGTTCATTAAAATATACTTACTCGTGTGTTTAACTCTTAGAATAGATTCTGATTACAAAACCCACTATATATCAGATCTATCGGTTCCTTCTCTAGATAATCATAAAATTAAGAAGTGATGTTCTTGTCCTTAAATAATAAATTTTTATGAACTGAAATCAATACCTAAGTAAATGCATACTTTCATTTCCAGCTCTCTAAATAGATTCTAATCTAAACGATAATGCATACAAAGAAAGTTGTCATTAGACGAGTTACAGCCTCTGCGTACAGGTTGCGAGAGAAATCCTATTTATTCTTACAAATTGTAACTTTTACGGACCGTAAATTCTTTTTGCATATTTTCAATTTGTTTTTCATGCTTTTTCATGAGTTCTTCCTTATCTCTTTTGTGCTCTGTTTCTTTGGATTCCATTTCAGCCTAAGTAAAACGAAAATAACTTTTGTTAATTAGAAGATATATACTCACGCATGTGTTTACCTCTTAAAATATATTCAAGAATTGGTGGAACCGTGGAAGTTAAAATCAAATTATAAAAACCACCATGAGACCTATCAGTCTCTTCTCCAGATAATCATAAAATTATGAGGGAATGTTCTTGTCCTTAATAGGTTTAGATGGGCTGAAATCAATACTTGAGATAATGCATACTTTCTAGGTACACTCAAAATGACAATGCATACAAAAGCTGAGGTTAAAATTATGAGACGAGTTTCCACCCCTGTCTACAAGCTGCGAGAGAAACCACATTTATGTTTTTGAATTGTAACTTTTACTGACCGTATGTTCTTTCCGTATTTCTTCGATTTTGTTTTCATGCCTTTTCATGAGTCCTTCCATATCTCTTATGTAGCAAGCCTGAGGAAATAAAACAAATCTTGTTAATTAGAATATACTCACTCATGTGTTTACTTCTTGAAATATATATTCAAGAAAATACTTAAGGAAATGCATACTTTCATTTCTAGGTGGCTAAATATATTCAAAACGATATTGCATACAAAGGATGGGGTCAAGGGTTATGAGGCAAGTTTCCGCCCATGTCTACAAGTTAACACATTTATTTTTACAAATCGTAAATTTTACTGACCATACTTTCGTTTTGCATGCTCTTAATGTTGTTTACATGCGTTCTCATGAGTTCTTCTATGTCTGTTCTGTGGCTTGCTTTGATGGCTCTCATTTCGGCCTATGGAAAATAGAACAACTCTCATTCATTGAAATATGCTCATTCATGTGTTTGAAATATATTCAAGAATTGGTATAAGAAGTATTATGTAAGCACTAATAAATATTCCCCATCAATGAAGGTAATTAGCGAAACAATGCTATTCCCAAATGAGTTCGCGAGTTTCGAATATTTAATTTCCGAATAAAATTTGGAATCAGAATGTTGCAATTCGAACAATCCCGAATTATTATTGAACACGAAATGGACCTATGGAACTTTATCAAATAAAAAATTGCGCTCCTTGTGGCGGTTGCGCCTTCACGATCCCGTGGTCGTGAACACAGCGTACTGATATGGTAGGCTGTAGACCTATGCCCGTACCATTTCGTGTCCATATATTTGAGCGTCGCACTTTTGTTATGTTGCTGTTGCTTTATGAAAAATTTCGCTTTCCTGGACCAGTTGCTTTAGAATTTTCAGTGAGTGAAGATTGATATTGTTGCTAGAAGGCTATTACTTTTGTTTATTCCTAAATTTACTATGAATCCTAGGACATCTGATATTTTCTTAAAAATTTCGCTGAAATATTTTTTATTCATGGGAACACAGTTTTTAATACGCCAAGTGTGACGGCAGTTTCCGATTCGAAGCGACACTACGCGAAACTCGGAGGTTATTTGGTAACCATAGGTACAATACAAAAAGTACTTTGTTTGGGATTTCGTGTCCATATATTTGAAAATCGCCCCCCTGATGTTATTTTAAGTAGAATCTAGGCGTTTTTCACAAAACTGCTCTGATTCGAATTGGAGTTGATTTGAATCGCTTCGATTCAAAATTCTGAAACTTACATCCTTAGTTAGAACCACAAAATTAGATTAGATTATACGTATTCCTATTCCTGCTCACATAATGTGTCACAAAAATACTGTTCAGATGAAACTTACGTCTCTCTTTCGATCAAATGTTTCAACACTATACGCCATATTTTCCAACCTTGGGCAACGTTCCTCGTGACGCCTGCCTCCCCTTGGGAAAAAAGTTCTTCTTGTCTAAAAATGAAAGGTTTTGAATGTATCCTTGCTCTTTTAAAAAAAACGTTCGAAAATTTTTTGTTTTTGAATTCATTAATTCTCCAGCCGCTATGCATTCATTCCTTTCGTTTGTTTTGCGCTCCGGAAGTATGTGTACCAAGATGACGCACAACCTGAACTCAAACCTGGTACACATACTAAGTTCAGGTTGTGCGCCATCTTGGTACACATACTCCGGGAGCACAGTTGGAAAGAGAGCCACGGATACTGGTAGTTTGAGAATTAATTTTCTACTGCAGTAGTTCTTAAACGGTGGGGCGCACCGCACAAGGGGATAGACAATTATTTGAGGGGGCTTGCGGCTTATTAAAAATGAAAATATTTGTTAAATTTGATCTTGCCCGCCTTATTTTGTTTTTTTACATTTGTTTATTTCGGACATTTACGTCCCATTTAATGTATTTTCAACGTTTTTTTTTTTTTGAATGAAACATACTTTTGCATTACTATTTGTTATTTGTAGCTTTGTAGCTTTTTGTTAGATGGTTATCTTTGAGGTGGGGCGCGAGACTTGACAAATTTAAAAAGGAGGCGCGGCTTAAAACATGAGAACTACTGCTCTGTTGTGTATGGGTGAGGTTTAACAGACGAAGTACTATTGAAACGAGCCAGAACTTTGTTTTCTTTCAGGGGCTGATAGAACAAACAAACAAAAACTGTTGTTAAATATACTAATTTTTCTAAGTGAATTGACATTTTAAATTTCCAAGCGCTTAGTTTTTATGCCCATGAACGATAGAGAATGAAGACAAAGGGAATTTACGCTCTACAATTACGCAACCACCACAAAAATTCCTGGGTCACTTGATCCAATGCAATGCTGTAAACGTACTCTACAAACCGCACATACGTCAATCCGATGGAGTGTTCGCACGAAGGTCTCAAAATAAAAACTAGATAGCGGAGACCGATGATAAGTGCACATGCATTTGGAGCAGATTCAACCTCGCTTTCGTGAAATATCGCGTAACATACGAAAGTGTCTAACAGACAAACAGACAGATACCTATCAACGTGGTCGATAAGTAAAAAAGGACAAACCCTAGTGATCTTACCATGTTTGCGATGTATTGATGAAGGTTGCTCAAAACGATTCGAAGTAATCGAATTTATCGTTAAGTAATCAGTTTAATTAACTAGTTGTACCTGTCCAAAAAAGTTTACTTGTCAATAACATGCCAACATTAATAGCATGTATGTTCCTGGTCCTCTTATAGCATATTGGGCTAATTTAACTACGGTAACTTTATGTAGTTGTACGTGTTAACTAAACATCATTCTAATTTGACTCGGACATTAAAATAAAATCAGAATCGAGCTAAAGTAATAAAAACGCAACAACTAGACCAGGGCTACTCAACTATTTTTACCGAAGGTCCGCATACAAAATTCAAAAGTATTTGGGTCCGGTCTTTCCAGAAATTATATTTACGCATCCTTAAACACGCAATTCCTCGGCCGACTAATGATTATTAGCTAATCAAGATTGTTTATTATGGCGGTATAGTTCTTTTCGTATATATTTAAATCTATAAAAGTGATTTTATAACTGGAAACTTCAAAAGTGGGGTTAATTAATGATCCGAACTGAAGAATTAGGCGCGGTCCGAATCGAATACCCGAAAGGTCCAGATTCGGACCGCGGTCCGCCAGTTGAGTAGCCCTGAACTAGACGACCTGTACCTTGATATTACAGCGTCATTACCTCGAGATACTAAAACAAGTTCTTAAATAACCACTTATTAGAAGAGGGGTGAGCTAAAAAGAACAAACGATTAGGTATGGGTCTAATTACTAAGACTCGGCATGCGACACATATTCGGAACTAGGAATATCTAGTGCCAGTTTCATATAAACAACAGTGCAGCCAATAACAAAACTACCATGTTTCCCCAACAATTAGACTGGGTCTTATTTCAATTTCAATTTTCCTCCGAAAAATAACACTAGGGCCTATTTTCGGGGGTTGTATTCTCATTTATCAAAAAAAAAATTCTAAAGTAGAGAATTACGAGATTTTCAAATATACAAAATATGAAAACCGATATCCATTTATTTATGGATAACACGTTTTGATTCAAAAAATTTGCAAAACATAGATTTATTATCGATCATTTAAAATTCGTAGGAAGGTTTCTTGCTATCGACTATGTCAAAAAACATTCCCGTTATTCACTAGGTCTTATATTAAGGGGAGCGCTTATATTAAAATCATATTTAAAATTCAGGCTAGGTCTTATTTTCGGTCTAGGTCTTGTTTTCGGAAAAACACGGTAGCTACCAAACCACAAGAAATATTCTTTAACCCTTCACTCAGTCTAATGTAATAATAATTTGGTAACTACGTCTGATAATACTTCGTTACAAAATACAGAATTAGTACATTTTGTTCCGCTATCCTTTTAAAGATTTGTTTTAAACGCTCACGTGTTTGAATACTGTAAACGAGATAACGAAGCTTTTTTCACGTTTCTAATAAGGAGGAAAAAATGTTTGTCGGTTATTGTCAATGACGCCTGTCGCAACTTAGAGAACTTCAAGCGGCGTACGCAAGATGAATGTATGACGTCATACTGTGATATCATTTTTTGTAATTTTTATACAATTGAAAAATTCATTGTGACGTCGTGTAGGATTGATATATAAAATACATCATGACGTCATAAATAAAATGAGTTGTGGTGTCATATTGAGATTTCTATAAAATACACTATGGCGTCATAAATGACATTTTACATCATACATAAAACACATTATTGCAGTTCTAGGTGAGATACGCACGATCGCGCCAGTATATTTGATGATAACTTGGATTAGGATACAAATTAAAAAACTTGAAGCTGTATTAAATCCTTACGGTACTAGTCAGAGCATCTATGTCCATATAAGGCACGCGAGAATAGATGGTCGATTTTTTTTATTTCAATAACATCCAGCGGGCTGCCTACTCAACTAACTTCTACGCAACAAAACAAATTTTCATAGCTGGTTGTTCGCAAGAGAAAAAAGAGCGAAAAAATAATAAATTTGTTTAGGAGAGTTTGCTCAAGGCAAAGACGTGCGTACTCATTCAACTTACAGAGGCATAAGCAGAATTTTTTTGAACGAAAATTTTAAAAAGGGAGTATGTTCACCAAGATGGCGCACAACCTGAACATAGTATGTGTACCAGGTTAGGGTTATCAGGTTGTGCGCCAAGAGCGCCAAAAATTTTTACGTCGTATATATTATGATGTCATATTTTGTATTTTCACACCCGAAAAATTTTTGTTGACTCTCGATTAGATTTCCTTAATTGAATTATGACGTCATAAAATGACTTTCACATCTATGTAAAATACAGTTTGAGCGAGGTAATAAGGTACTCCCGTAGTATGTGAACCAAGATCTTTATTTTAGTACTATTACGAGTTCGGGGACTAGCCGAGTGACTCCCTTAGTATTTGTACCTGAAATTGGGAACTAACGCCCTGACCCTAACCTGATACACATACTACGTTCCGGTGTCCGCCATTTTGGTTCACATACTTCCGGAGTACCGGTAATAATATACGTACATATCCCGTAAGTATATTTGGTAATACCTGGGATTCAACCTGGCTGTATGCCTATAAACTAACTTCGGATCTTTTGTACAAAGCCCTTGACACTAATGCAAAAATTTGAGATTGCAAAGATTTGAGGAAAACACAACCGCCACGTTTTGAAATAACAAATTAGTAATTATCCGGTTCGGGTTAGGAATGATTTGAAAACTTGAATTTCTAGCGCAATCTGGATAAATACTAATTTTTTCATTTTGCACCAAGATGGCGCACAACCTAATAACCCTAACCTGGTGCACATCTATATTCAGGTTGTGCGCCATCTTGGTGCACATACTACGGCAGCACCAAAAATTCGAACGAATAATATTTTTTCATAAGAGAATTTGCTGGTCGTATGCACTTATTCAGAAATAGAAGAGACTCATCCCTGTGCAAAGTTACGAGCGATCACTGAGATTTCGACTGCTGTATATGTACATTTATGAGCGCTCCAGAAGTATGTGTACCAATACGGAGGTAACTAATTTTGTTCGCCTATTTCCCTTCAAGTTGTTTAAAAGGGAATGAAACCTATGAGCAGGAGTTATATTCATTTGGCTAACACAGACAGTCCCCGAACTCGTAATAGAACTAAAATAAGGAAAATCCTAATAAAATTATGGCCTAACCCTAGCCTGGTACACACAAATTACGAGATTACCCATTTATGTATCATGAATAGGCAGCGCGCTTCTAAAATTTTCAAAAGATTGTTTTTCAAGCTGCTCAAATTTCTAGAACAACAACTTCCAGCGGTTAGCTACGCAACTGATGCATAGACAAAAAAACAAATGTTCAAAGCAGCGAGTTCTGAAGAAAAAAAAATGCGAACCAATAACCGTGAAGGCCCAATGGTAACCCATTGACGTCAGAGCGTTAAAAATAAGGAAGTTGCCCGAGTTCAAGTTGCCCAAGTTCTAGTAACAAAAATTTTATTACAGGATATACGAAACTGTTGACCTTCCTGTTTCAGCCATATTGTTTCATTAAGAAACTCCAAGTTCTACTAAGTCGTCATTGTACTAGTAAACTTGACGTCAAAATACCCAATTACAGTCACCAGGGGACTATCGCCCCTCTATCGATACGTTAGTGTATATCTATATAAGGCTTGGATAAATTAGGCGATTTCATTACATTCTTTGTTAGGTTTGTGAGGAGTTTTATTCCGATAAGATTCCTTGGGTAGCTAATTACTCTTTGATTTGAGCGCAAAACAGGTTCTGAGTTTCAAGCTCAGAAAAGAAAATATTCGGACATATAATAAATTTTTCAAAAGAATTCGCTCATAGCCAGGTCATGCGCGCTTATTGAGAGGTAGAGGGGACTCATCTCTAAGATAAGTTACAGACGAACAACTAAAATGCCAAATGCTATATATGCATTTATATAACATAGATGGATCACGCGCTACTAAAATTCTTTTGTACCAACCCCTATCGGTAACTAAAAAACAAAAAACCGCCAACGCATTAACCCATTGACGTCAGAGCGATTGAAAAATGAGGAAGTTTAAGTTTCTTACAAATTCTACTGACAACATGACAATAATAAAATATTATAAACCTGATCTAAGAAACTGTTGACCTTTTTCATTCACACATACTGTTTCATTCAATGCTCACGAACACACATAAACAAGAAAATAAAAAGTCGTTACGCCTGTAGCGTGCGAACCAAGATGGCGGAACTACGTTCCGGTGTCCGCCATTTTGGATCACATACTTCGGGAGTACCAAAAAGTCATGGATGGAAATAATTATTTTCACAAAATATTAATCGATATAACATCAGAATGGCTTTCCTGGTAAACTACCACGAATAAAAGTCGACTAAATTTAAATATTATTCCTGTAACAGTTCAAGACTTAACACATGTAGTTAATTTCAAGAATCGGTGAGCAACGTTCTTGTTGTTTATTAAATGAATTTTACTGAAAACGTTTTATAAACTGTTTGCTACACTTCTGGTCCTGGGTTCATCTGCAACAATATATAAAAGGTAAGTCACGCGATCGTAAATGCCTGAGTGAATGTTTAGGTGCACAAAAACAATTGTGAATGCGTAACTGCAGACGCCAAAAAATGAGAAAGAAGAGTCAAATTCAAGGGTTCCTAAAATTAGAAAATGCATTTTCTCGAATTTTTCGGACGAATTGACTCGAATCAAACTTGGAAAACTCATAGAGGACTTTACTTCTAAAATTTATTATGTGTGAAGTTTTTGAAATGGTACAAAGGTAACTAAATACGATACCAAAGTGTTGGGCGATCGTTCTAAATATTTCTGGGGTCGCCGAGTGTCTGGCGTTGTCTTTTATTTTTATTCTTATTTTATTCCCCTGTGTACATTTTCGTCATTTATTACTTCGCTACATAATAAATGTTTGTACATTTTGTTTCGATGTCTCTTAACAGATTCCTTTTAAATGTTTACATGTTCAAATACTGTAAACAAGATACTGAAGCCGTGATTTTCCACGTTTGAAAAAAACAAACAAAAAAAGTGAATGTTGGTAATTGTTAATGGCGCCTTTCGCGACTTGGAGAACTTCAATAATATATATACTTCTGCGTATGCAGAATTTCGTTGAACGAGGATTAAGGAAAATTGAAAATATTTGACGTAATGTTATTATGATGTCATTAGACGAAAAAAATGTTTGTCGGCGATTGTCAATGACGCCTATCGCGACTTAGAGAACTTAAACAATATATATAGTTCTGTATACGCAGAATTCGTTGAGCGTGCATTTTGAGAAATTAAAAGTTTTTGACGTCATTTTTATTATGATTTCAGTTGTAACACTTTAAAAATTCATTTTGACGTCATATTATTAGATTTCTTTAAAAAAAAGTCGTTAGGACCACATAATACTTTTTTCTCCTACTTAAAATACAGTTCTAGGCAAGATACGTACGCTTCACGCAAGTGGGCTACATTTGGTTACAGAAAAAAAATGAGGAGAAAATATCCGTGGAACGAAAAGTCTGTATACCCACTAACCCACCCCACTGCGTTTCCCCGAAAATAAGACCTAGCGTGAATTTTTAAAATGATTTTAAATAAATAAAAAATAAGACATAGTCAATAAAATTATTTAATTATATAAAATTATTATAAGAAATTATTTTTTGACCTAGTGCTAGTCGATAGCAAGAAATCTCTCCCACCCTTATTAAATGATAAATAATCTATGTTTTGCAGTTATTTTGAAAAAAAAAAAACGTGGTATTTATGGGGAAACTGATATCGGTTTTCTTATTTTGCATAGTTAAAAACCTCGTACTTCTTATTTTGTTTTTGATAAATGAAAATAAAAGACATTCTAGCCCTAGGGTTATTTTTCAGAAGAAAATTGAAACAAGACGCAGCCTTATTTTCGGGAAAACACAGTACTTGCCCAATATGGCGAATATCTCATAAATATTCGTATGTTATCATCCTCAAACAACTTACAAAGCCACCTGTATGATATTTTAGTTTGGTTTAGAAAACAATGTAGGGTGCAGAATGTCAGACCTCCGTGTTTGTACGGACGTACAAGCGACTTACGCAAGGAGATGCAGGGCTGAGAAATGTACCGGCCTCGACCTCTAAATAGCTCTTGCCAGTTTACCAACATACAAGACTTTTATTTGACGTATTTTCACTCATTTTGCTCTGAAAAAAGTTGTGCACAAATAGCTACTGCCGGGTAAGGTGCTACTATAGTTTTAAAAAATCCGAATATTTCTGATTCGACATTGCTTACCCTATTTATTACACCCAGAGTAAGGGCATGGTATTTGAACCCGGGATATAACATGCTACAGCATCATGGTAGAGCCTAATGCCTCACTACAAAGCCAGCACGCTTATTCGCCGACTTAAAGCAGCCACTTCTCGCTACAATTATATATTACTTTTTGAGACGATGAACCGTAAATGATACTAATACCCAGCATTCAATTCTGGGATTTTGCCACGTCTTCCTCGACAGACACAAGGATAATGATGTTTCAAACGTCACAATGAGTCGATAAAAGTTATTCGCTTCCCTTGGTGATACTTGTAGTGACATTCTCACGCAGTTTTTGCCTTTCGGTGTAGATAATTACGAAAAAGGGTACTCCTGGAGTATGCGCACCAAGATGTCGCACAACCTAAACCCTAACCTGGTACACAACCTGAGTTCAGGTTGTGCGCCATCTTGGTGCGTATACTTCAGGAGGTCCCGAAAAAGATTTACAAGATACATGACGCGTTCCTGTTATAAACTTCATTCAAGGCTTTACCGAGTGCCTCTGTCTTTGCTTCGTTTATATTTTGGTAATTATGATGCACAAAAAACGGACGGCATCACTGCAATGGCAGGGTGTTACTAACGCTTAGTGCGTGGCGCTAGCCGTCGACCATTTCGAAATTTTTTTTTCTAATTATTGTCGAGTTTACAGTGATGTCGTGGGTGGGACATAATGGGAGTTACAATCCTAGGTAAGTAAAAGGCTTGAATAAGTCAACTAACTCGTTGGACTGGTAACCAGACCAATGTTGTGATATAACTAATCCATCATCTACGACAGGGCTACTCAACTAGCGGACCGCGGTCCCAATCCGGACCTTTCTAGTATTAGATCCGAACCGCACCTAATTCTTTATTTTGAATCATTAGCCGCATTTTTTAAGTTTCCTTTTATAAAATGACTTTTATAGTTTTGAATATATATGAAAAGAACCACAACACCATAATAAACAATCTTGATTTGCTGATAATCATTAGCCGCTCGAGGAAGTGCGCGTTTAAAGGTCGCCGAAATATAATTTCTGGAAAGACCGAACCCAAATAATTTTGAAGTTTTGTATGTGGATCTTCGGTAAAAATAGTTGAGTAGCCCTGATCTACAGGTCAACTCATTGTAATGTGCAATCGTCCGGATTTCACAGTAAAATATCTCCCATTTTATAGTTATAGCAAAATGCATAAAAATCTTGTTCAGGCCCTTTCTCAGGGTTTTCCTTCAGTCCTGTCGTGCGACTGAAGCTCCCACATGCAATATTAATTTCGCTATCTCAAAAATAAAATATTTTCTCAAACTACGTCAAGACTTTTTTCGGTACTCCCGAAGTATGTGAACCAAGATGGCGGACACCGGAGCGTAGTATGTGTACCAGGTTAGGATTAGGCCCTAATTCCAGGTACAAATACTACGGGAGTCACTTGGCTAATCCCCGAACTCGCAATAGAACTAAAATAAGGAAAATTGGAATAAAATTATGGCCTAACTGGTACACATACTACGTTCCGCTGTCCACCATCTTGGTTCACAGACTTCGGGAGTACCAGACTTTTTACCTATACTTGTTCTTAGCCATCCTCCCCTACATTGTGCCAGACGCATAATTATTAGTCTTGTTACAATTTATTAGCTACTAAGCAGTTACGATAGAATTGATTAGTATACATTTAAAATGGAAATTACAGAAAAAAAATTACACATATGCTATAAACACAGGGATGCCAAAACCGAATCAAAAAATTGAATGCTTTTGAAATTGGTAACATTCGACATAGGTAATTAGTTCTAGGCTTTGAGAATGATTTATAAAGTTTTTATTTAGACATTTGTAATTTCTCAGCAAATGATCCATTTCGAATAACTGTAGAGGTTGCGCAATCAAATAAACAATGTTTATCTTATTATAATAAATTTCAGTTTTTAACAATGATTAATGGGGAAATGCAAGCAGGCTGGAATTTAGAATATTTGATATTTCATATTCAAAAACATTTTTTTAAATCGTGAATTAATTGGTTTTCGACATCCCTGCAATAGGCAGAATTAAAATATATGTACAGTCAAATTAGTTTTGAACATAAAAGACTCTCGATAGCACATTCTACAATTTGAATAAAATTGATACCTGGTGGTGAAGGGGTTAATATTTGTAATAATTTCAGTTAAATTAAAAAAAAAAACATACCGGTAACCTAAAATAAATGTTCCTATTATTTTCACTAAAGGTAGCAAGAGACTTTCGGAAAAGCTATGTTAATTTTATATACTAAAAACCTTTATTATAATAATTAGTTTCATAGATTGTGGTTACTTTGAACCAGAAAGAATCCATTTCAACAAAAAATCAAGAAAAACAATTTAACTCGAACTTTTTATTTCAATAAATCTGTCGTAATGCGTTCGAGAGTCTCTAATGTTTAAAGTCATCATTAATATAAATGGCTGCTCGAGGAGTACGTGTACCAATATGGAGGTAACTAATTTCGTTCGCCTATTTTACATCAAGTTGTGAAAGGAGGGAGAGCCCATGGGCTGGGGGTATATTCACTTGGTTAACACAAACAGTCACCGAACTCGTAATAGAACTAAAATATGGGAAAATGAAATAAAATTATGGCTTAACCCTAACCTGGTACACGCACTACGGAAGTACAAGAAAATGAATTACAATAAAACACATTTTAAATTTTACAGGCATCGGTAATTATTCAATGTAGATTTGTGGTTTTGATAATTACTCGAAAAAGTGAAAAGATTCGCTTTTTTGGCGAAACTAGGCTTGAAATAAAATTGATTTTGTTTCCTTTCTCTTCAATAATTACCAACACCATCAAAATCTCTTGAGTGAATCAACTTATGTGCCAACCAATCTTGGCTCCAATGCCGGCTCCAATAAATCCACCGACAGAAGCAACTATGGCAGCCATACTTCCTTCAAACAGGTATGGGAAAAGCCATCCGAAAAATGCCCCACCAACCCCACCCACTACAATGACTAAGACAAACTTGATCCAGTCCTGAAACACAAATAACAAAGTGTTGGTTGGGAATTTAATTTTGTTAATGCCACCAAAATTTCACTTTATGAATCACACCCGAAGTAGTAATCCTAGTTTCCTCTAATAATCCTATTGTTCATGATCAGTGCCCATACAGCAAACCCACACAAGCTAATCAGTGCGATGATAGCGAAATATGTTACTTATGCTCAGCACAATGCAGCCGCGGTCATGCAAAGGTTGTGAATTCAAGCTTTTTTTTAAATATGATGATGAGTGAGTAAACATGAAAACACAGAAAATATTTTTGAAACTCAACTCACAAAATTCGCACTTTTGCCTTCAAGAATTCTCTTTTTTGCATCATCCAGATCTTCCTTCTTCACTCCAGCCTTTACCAGAAAGTCATCCAATAGTTTGGAGGAATTTTCATCTCCCTATATGATGTGAAAAAAAGTGTGAAAAATCAATTTATAATTACAAAAATGGCACCAAAAACGAGTACCCAACCAAAGCAGCAAATGCAGCAGCGTTTCCCAACGGGGGATGGGATTTGTTATTTTCAGGAAGTTAATACAAAATTATTTTTGAATAATATGTATTTGGTAAGCTTCTACCAATGTTGCCTAGCTATTTGTATTATATTGATATATAGTTATGCACACATTGAAGTCCAGTGGTTCTCAAACTTTTTGAGTCGCGTCACCTTTTCAGAATTTGTCAAGTCTCGTGGCCCGCCTCAAAAATAATAAGCTACAAATAAAAGATAAGAAGGCGAAAGTATGTTTTTTCAAAAATAAAAAACACGTTGAACATACGTGGATGAAATCACATGACTTTTTTCGTTGCTCCCGAAGTATGTGAACCAAGATGACGGACAATGAAACATAGTATGTGTACCAGGCTAGGGTTACACCATAATCCCAAGTACAAATACTACGGGAGTTACTTGGCTAATCCGCGAACTCGTAATAGAACTAAAATAAGGCAAATTGGAATAAAATGATGGCCTAATCCTAACCTGGTACACATACTATATTCCAGTGTCCGCCATCTTGGTTCACATACTTCACGAGGTACCCTTTTTTCATCTATATACCTGTTCTTAGTCATTCTCCCTTACATTGTGCCAGACATATATATTATTAGTCTTTTTCCAATTTATTAACTACCAATCAGTTACGATAAAATTGATACATTTAATAAGTAATATACATTCAAAATGAAAACTACAGGGAAAAAACTACACATAAGGTATGGATGGACACAGAGATGCCAAAATCTAATCAAATAATTGAATGCTTTTGAAATTGTTAATATTCGACATATTGTAATTCTTGGCTTTGAGAATGATTTATAAAGTTTTTATTCAGAAATTTGTAATTTCTCGCTAAATGATTCATAACTGCACAAATGTAATAGGCAGAATTGAAATATATATACCTAAGTCATTATATAATTCTTTTGAACACGAAAGACTCTTGATAGCATATTAAACAGTTTGAATAAACTTGATGCTTGGTGGTGAAGGGGTTAATATTAGCAAAGATTTCACTTGGTTATTCGATATTCTAAGGCGAAAACAACGTCAACTCAAATTGACCCAAGTGATCAGGAGTTTTGTTGCACACTAACAAAAATAAGGATAAGTAGTTAGACTCGCAGAAACCAAATGATTGGCGCAACTAAAACTGAATATGAGCATTTTTTTCATTCAAATTTTTCAGAGCAAATTCGCGTATACTGAAAGTAGATAGATTATTGATAAAAAATATTGCAAGCAATACTGACGCACATTGAGCCGCCTGTTCATTTATTTGTGCTGTTAAATCTGTTACAGTGCGTTCAAGAGTCTCTGATGTTCAAATTTATCATTAATATAAATGAATGGAAAATGAATTACTATAAACACAATTTCAATACTTTACAGGGATTAGTAATTGTTTGCAGTAGATTTATGGTTTTGATAATTACTCGGAAGGGTGAAAAGAGATAAAATTACAATCCGCTCTTTTGATCAAAGTAAACTATGGCGGACACCGGTACGTAGTATGTGTACCATGTTAGGTTTAGGCCATAATATCAGGTACAAATACTACGGGGGTAACTTGGCTAGTCCCCGAACTCGTAATAGAACTAAAATAAGGCAAATTGGAATAAAATTATGGTTTAACCCTAACCTGGTACACATACTTTGTTCCGGGAGCGCCTAAATAAACACAATTAAAATCACTTGAGTTTATCAGCAGATACGGTGGCCAATCCCGACTCAACTTCATCTACCAGAAAATTTCCAACAATGGCAATCACAACACCGATTGCTTGTACCAGGAATTGGAAAGGCGATATAATAGCCACACATCCACAAGCTGCGATCATGATTATCAATGGCAGGACCCAATCCTGCAACACAAAATGCTGAATTTCAAATATCGTAGTTTAATTTGTAATTCAGAATAAAAGGGGATTTTTAAATTTCGGTGTTTGATAAGAATTCAATCGAACCATGAAATAGATGAACTGACATCAGGAACCATCAAACTGGTACATACAATTATTTAATGAACAAGAGAGCTATGCTCAAATATACGGACACTTAGCGCCTATATGCGGTCGCGGAACCGCCAGATGATGGCAAATATTGATGACGTCATAGCACACACACACACAAAAAAAACGAATCCCATAAAGCTCACCGGAATATTTAAAAGAAATGAAAGTAATAGACTTCTAGCAAAAAATTTAAGCACTGTAAATTTGAAAACGATTGGTCCGGTAATCAAAGAGAACAGCGTTTTTTTCTGGGACAAAGAAAAACAATAACATAATAACAAAACGATTAATAGGTCAACTACGTGGCAAAAAAGTTAATTGGGTCTTCTGCCAGAGTAAAACAAGCATTTATCGACAAAGATGGATAGGTACAAACAAGAAAGATGAAATACTTGGAACTCAACTCACGAAATCTGGACTTTCGGTTCCACACGCTTCCTCTGCTGCTTTAACCACATCTTCCACTTTCACTCCAGCCTTTTCCAACATAGATTCCAGTTTATCACAAAAATCTGTATTTTTCTGTAGGAAGTGGGAAAAAGAGAGTGAAAATTATTTTACAATGAGTAAAATGAAGCTAAAAACTGGTCCCGAACCACTAGAGTGTTTACAGGGATCTCCCGTAATAATATGCACCAAGATGGCGCACAACCTGAATATCCTTGGCTGGTAAACATACTATGTTCAGGTTGTGCGCCATCTTGGTACACATACTACGGGAAATCTAGTACAGGAATAATGGTTTCGCCCAGATATTAAATACTAATTTTGGTACTCCCGTAGTATGTGAACCAAGATGGCGGACACTGGAACGTAATATCTGTATCAGGTTAGGGTTAGGCCATAATTTCATGTACAAATACTACGCGAGTCTCTTGGCTGGTCCCCGAACTCGTAATAGACATAAAATTAGGAAAATTAGCATAAGATTATGGCATAACCCTAAGCTTGTACACATACTACGTTCTGTTGTCCGCCATCTTGGTTCACATACTACGAGAGTACCCTGATTTTTGCATTCATATGACAACAACTATTTCGTGTTGATGATAAAAAGTGGTACTCCTGAAGTAAACGTACTAAGATGGTGGACACCGGAACGTAGTATGTGTACCAGGTTAGGGTTAGGCTATAATTTTATTCCAATTTTCCTTACTTTAGTTCTATTACGAGTTTGGGAACTAGCCAAGTGACTCCCGTAGTATTTGTACCTGAAATTTTGCTTAACCGTAATCTGGTACACATACTACGTTCCGGTGTCCGCCATGTTGGTACGCACACTTCAGGGGTACCTAAAAAGTAGTAGTAGATACCGGAAACTCTTTTATCAACTCCATCAATTCAGCCATCAGGTCTTCCTTGGGCAAATCCTTGTTTCCCAAGTCCTCGATCTTCTTTTTCATGTCTTCCTTGTTCTTAAAATCACGTTCGAAACTCTCGCGGAGTGATTTCATCTCATCCTAAATGAAAAAGATTTTAATTTTGAAATTGATTCAAAACAGAATTATGAAAATGAAAAAGGTGTTTGCTTCCAAAGCTGAAAGAGACTGCAAGAATACTTTAATAACATCATAATAGGGTACTCCTGAAGTACGTGAACCAAGATGGCGGTTACCGGAACGTAGTATGTGTACCAGGTTGGGGTTAGGTCATAATTTTATTTCAATTTTCCTTATTTTAGTTCTACTACGCGTTCGGGACCAGCCAATTGACTCCCGAAGTATTTGTACCTAAAATTATTGTCTAACCCTAACCTGGTACACATGCTACTTTCCGGTGTTCGCCATCTAGGTTCACATACTTCGGGAGTACCCATAATAGCAGTATTTAATTAACTTTGAAAGAGTCTATACTTATGAAAACGCTAAATTTTATACGTTCATAATGACATCGCAAGGCGAAAACAGCCACGAAGGCAATCTGTCACTTCATCTAATTGTTACACTGTCAACTTTAAGACAAAATGTAATTATTTCTACAAAATAATTAAAAATATATCATGACCTCATGTTCCGTCTTTATTTCTTCAACTTTGTCTTGGTGCTTTTCCATGAGATGTTTTATTTTAGCCTTGAAAAATGAAACACCGTCGTTAAATTGGAATTCGCCGCTCATGGCTTGAACTCCTTAAAGTAGCTTTTAGATCCCAGGTGAAAGACTTGCCATTTCATTTATTTTCCAGGTTATCATAGATAAGAGGCTTGACAAAATAACTTAGTTTTTTTTCAATCATCAGGTATGACTACGGACAGGGCCCTAAAATTACTCTCAAAAATGATATTTCCGATACATGTGCATATCCCCCCTCTTGCTTTTTGTTAATATTTAGTGTTATTAAAACCGAAAAACAATATGAGCATTTGTAAAAATTACTATTTTATAGTCAATTGTAATTTTGATGGGTTTTGCAAACAGTAAAAAAATAACTGTTCAGTTTTAAAAATGATGTGTATATATTTACCTCGCATTCTTCTCGCATTTTCCCTCTCATATCAGCCTTAAAAAAACAAAAGCTTTTGGTAATTAGTTGTTAAACTCAGTTTTTATTTTCAATTTGTGGAAGAATCTATAATTAACCTTAGGTTACATAAACCACATTCAGTTTTACCTCGGTTTCATATAGGTCAGGGGTGGCCAACACGTCGATGGTCGTGTCTGATGTTTAGTGAGTTTAATAACATACCCCAAACTTTTTCCCTGTACTAGTTTTATGCAGCGCCTATTGTGTTTTAGAGAAGGAAGAATATAGTTACATGCGCAAAATGAGGCTGTATATCTGAATTGTACGATTCAAATAAATGATGAAAGTTTCTCCGGGTGAAGTTATTACATAATCAAATTAGATGAAACATAAAAAATACAAGGTCTTGTGACGATCTCATTGAAATGCGCCCACAGAGCCGAGTTTATTGGCAGCGGTGGAATTTTATGTATGTGCCTGTATGAGCGCTTAAATGGCAGCGGTGGAATTTTATGTATGTGCCTCTATGAGCGCTCCCGAAGTATGTTTACCAAGATGGCGCACAACCAGAACCCTAACCTGGTATATATTCTATATTCAGGTTGTGCGCCATCTTGGTACGCATACTTCGGGAGTACCCTTGAATCACCTTATTATCTATAGATCAGTCGATCGCGTGCTAATTTGACAATTTTAGCCGATCGCGATCGCAAGCAGGTTGGCCACCTCTGATTATAAGTTTTGCTTGCATACTGGGTTTTTATAAAAGTTAGAAATTTTTATTCTCGAACAAAACTCGAGAATTGAGTTGGTAGAGTCGAGTGGCATTATACGGCAATAGTCTATAAAAATTGGTTTCTCAAAAGAAAATTCCCAAAGCATAAGTTTAACAAATATTCTATCTATATGGAACAGATAGATTGCACTCGCAAGAATTTCCTCTTTGAGCCGATTCCTAATTTCTTGAAAACTCTCAGTCACTCTTATCTAGATAAAGAAGATGTTAGATGTATTTTCACCCTTTCGAAAATTATTTAAATTCATGTAAAATTGAAGGGGCGCAGTACAGGCAAGGGTACTCCTGTGGTAGGCGAAACAAGATGGCGGACAACGGAACGTAGTATGTGTACCAGGTCAGAGTTAGGCCATAATTCTAGGTACAAATACTACGGGAGTCACTTGTCTAGTCCCCGAACTCGTAATAGAACTAAAATAAGGAAAATTGGAATGAAATCATAGCCTAACAGGAACCTGTTATACATACTACGTCCCGGTGTCCGCCATATTGGTTCACATACTACAGGAGTTTCGAAGTAAGGCCGGGTAAACAGTAATTTCTGTGAAATAAGGTGGACCCAACCTATGGACGAGAAATAAATGATATATATAGAAACTTACACTGGGTTCACTTCCAACGGAAGCTTGGGCGCCGCTTGGTTCGTCAGACATAATATATGTTAAGTTAAAACTTATATTCTACTCCCAATTATTTATTCAAGATGTTTAACCCTAATAATCAAAGAATAGTCAATCAATATTTTTGATATAGTTACTTTATAATCATATGATTGAGATGACACTATTTGTTCAAGAACTGACTTGAAATTTAAAGTTATTTCGAATACGAACGTAAAGCAGATTTGTCGTTACATTTTCACAAAACACTGAAAGCGTGTTATCCAATGTATACCGTAAGTTGGATATTTAGACGGAGAACTTAAATTTAAAGTTAAATTTTTCTTCATGGCAACGTTAAAAAATGAACTGTTAAAAAGCGTCAGTCTTGAAATGTTTGAATGGCATTTCATTGTAATTCAATACTCTTGAAAGGTGTCAGTCGTTAAATGTTGTAAGTAGCATTTCATCCTAACTTCTGTTAATTTTGCGTTACTTTTTAACATCCTGTATCTGAGTCCCATTCCATCAATTCGCCCGGGGTGTGACCCGAAAGAAGTTGAAAAATAGTAGCACCTTACGTGTCCGTGGTTTCATTCCTGTAGACGTGTTCGAAATGTGAAACCGCTTCATAAAACATGCTAATAATTCCAACCAATAAAATCTTTTTTTTCACAAATATTTGTCAGGAAAAAATAAAGCGGTGGATACGTGTAGAAACAGGGACCAATTAGCCCTTAGTTGCCCCAACTTTTATCATGTGTATCCAAACATAGCTATAGATCGATAAAGAAGTTTTTATTTATTCAAAGTTTGAGCACAAAAAACCTTCAAATACCTCTGTGGTATTAATGATATCCGTTTCTCAGTTATCAGTGCTTCCTAAATTTAAAGGTTTAATTAAAGATACCGTAATCCTCTCGCAGCCTCTCATCTAAATTTACAAAGATAGAGTAAAATAAAGAACAATATTTTGATGTCTGCCTCACTATCTGTAAGGTATTCCGGTGGAACTGAATGCTCTTAAGTAGAAAAGCATAATATAAGAGATTTCATTTTTCGTCGACATGATTACAAACGTTACAATGAAAAAGCGCATAACTCTCCATCGCATAAATTGTAACCAATACCACTGACTGGCCGAATAATTCCATTACATTCCGAGGTAACAAAAACACCGTATGAGTGATTTGTAAACACGATCCGGCAATATACGTAGCTTGGTGACAATAAATGTCTTCCCAAAGGTGCCCTTCTCTTGACTTTACTAATCATAATCGACCCATAATCAAATCGAATGAGGTAACGAGACTCATATTACGAAGACGATGCGCACAAATAGCGATTGGTTTTTAATATAAAAGTACAATTGTGTTTATAATGATATGCGATATAAAAAAAGGGAACTCTCCCATTTTGAAACACTCGCAACTTGAGCTGTATATTATAATTTTAACAACTGCTAGGGTTTGAATGAATTCAAAAACATTGCATTCGTGTGATAAATATTAATTTATAATAAAATAGGATAATAAAATATGCCTTGAGTTAAAGCAAAATTATGTCTTTTGGGACGGAATTATTTCATAATTTTGCGTCAGGTTGGAGTTAATTTTAAAGATTTCACCAAAGTCAAATTCCGGGACATTTTGCTAACCGGGGCGGGACACCGGGACAGACGTTTAAACCGGGACTGTCCCGGCCAAACGGGACGTATGGTAGGTCTAGTTATATTGCTAGTTCTTTGGTAAGCTTTACAACTGGCTGATAGACATGAAAGAAACTGCAGAATACTGCAATGAACGACGTCTTTGTATTGAAAATGACCAAATATTCAGTATCTTACATTGCCAAAAGCCCAAAATAGGTCTTTTCGTCGTTTAATACGGGTGTTATGACGTCACGTTTCTATCACCATGACAACTTAATATAGCTTTTCTTTTTTCTTGATACTTTGCTACGCAATAGAGAGTTTGTACATTCTACTTCGCTGTCGCTTTCTAAACGCTCACATGTTCATATACCGTAAACAAGATAATAAAAAAGCCGCGATGTTGCACGTTTCTCGAAAATAAGGTTTGTCGGTAATTGTCAATGACGCTTGTCGCGACTTCGAGAATTTCAACAATATATATACTTCTGTGTACGCAGAATTTTGTTGAACTGGCATTTTGGAAATAAAAAATTGTTGACGTCATGTATATTATGTCATTTTTCACAGTTAAAAAAGTTCGTTTCGACGTCATAGTAGATTTCCATTTAAATAGTTGCTATGACTACATAATGACCCCCCACCCCAAAATATATATATATATATAACAGAATTGCAGTTCTAAGCAAGATACGTACATGTGCTACATTTGGTAACAGCTTGAATTTTAAAACAAATTAAGAAACTCGAAGCTATATTAAGTTTTCATGGTGATAGAAACGTGACGTCATAATACCGTTTCCAGTTCCAGAGAGTGTGTATGTGTACGTGGTACCCGTGACTTGAGGCACCGGTGCAAACCCAGTCTTGACTATACCCAAATGTCCATAAATTCACGTGTATTTTTAAACAATTTCGAAGGCGACGGTGAAACAAAATGCTAACTACAAGTAAACAACCGTCCTATGTCATCTAGCGGTCAGGAAAACTCTGGTGCGCAAAACGTGGAGGTAGAAGTCTGCACACCCAACTCAAAATACGCAACCATCTTGAGCCATCTAGTGGTCATAAAAAAGTTCGACAAGACCCGGCTCGAGCCTGCAAATCCAGTTAATTGGTCGGGCTCGGGTTGGGTTTAATACCCACGGGCCCGGGTCGGGCTGGAATTTTTGGGCCCGATCTTACCTCTAACCAAAATCGACATTGCAATCGAGAAAGTCCCTACACCGAGTGGCGCTCCCGTAGTATGTGAATCAAGATGGACACTGGAACGTAGTATGTGTACCAGGTTAGGCCATAATGTTATTCCAATTTTCCTTATTTTAGTTCTATTACGAGTTCGGAGACTAGGCAATTGACTCCTGTGGGCTGACTTACTGGAAATTGTGGCCTAACCCTAACCTGATACACATACTACGTTCCAGTGTCCGCCATCTTGGTTCACATACATCGGAAGAACCCACCGAGCGGAACGAAGTCAACAATTCTAAAAATTCACCTCATTATTATTTTCACACAACTCCCCAAGCGACTCAAAATCACTTTCTACTCTTTTATTTTTTCACTCACATGATTCGCCATTCTAAAATCAGAATTGTTTTAGCCCATTATCAAAAATTCCCCTGCCTTGGGTCCAAAGGGCACACAGACAGTAAATAAATAAACAAACGGAGTTCATGAGTTGTATATATCATAATGTTTTATTGCAATGATAAATTAGGCTGCTAAATCAATTCAATATAATTATATACAGCCAAGATATCTAAATAATAGACAAACTTTATAAATAAGTGATTCACTTAGTGATACATAAATTGAAATTGACAATAAAATAAAAATTGAAAATCAAGATTACATTGATATGATTTGCTCTTCAATGTGGAGCACAATGGGAAATTCGTTACCAATTAGGACAATATAATTTGAATTTCTTCTGATTGCAATGGTGATTACCACAATTATGTAACCACCTCCGACAACTACTCTCTGGCGAAACCTACTCCAGCCCAAGCTGCGACTTTTCCACTCCAAGAACTATACAAACTGACTTCAGAACTTTAACTTTCCATGGTTTCTGTTGAAATTAAACATTTAATATTTATGTCCACCGTAATCATTTTTGAGAGTATTGCTAGACTCCTCACCACCATAGAGAAGAAAAGAGATAGATTTATTATTCGTCAAAAAGCATTGCAACAATAATATGCAACAATAAACGCACAATGTTATTCGGTATAGAATGGGAGGAGCGATACGACCATACAGTCATCAGAGTCAGTTCCCCCCATATTCACTATTTTATATTATGTATGATAACGACGGTTATGGTGAGGAAAAGGTGAACAACGAGGCTGACTGTTGCGAAGTTATCTAGTTTTCTACAATACGTTTTCAGGTTCATTTATGAAATCATAGGGCTTTCTACCCAATTCAGTTGAGTATTATAGGTTAGATACCTTATAGGTCCGGGATTCCATCCCTATGGGTGGTTTATGCAACTGCATGGAACAAATACCTGGCTAACTAATCTCATACCAGACATGGACTTGTAGCTGGTTGAGTGCTCTCACAATATTAATAAATATGATATCTTATTCTTATCAAATGCCCAGGGGGTGAACTAGGATAGGATAGGATTTACATATTTATCCAGAGAAAAAGGGAACCGACCAGCGATTACATGAACCATCCTATGACGGCGAGTCCAGCAATCCGCTTGCACATAACTATCCTCGCATGATATTCGAACCTGCGAACCCAAGCAAAGTAATCAGAGGTGCTGTGGGCGAGCGTATTCCCAACGCTTAGCACGAGGAGCCACACCGCTTTTTGAGGCTCATACTGGTTTCACCTGATAGCTCTAACTTTAATGAAATGAATACTGGTTGCCTGAGTTTTTTGTTTTATCTCGTTTTTTCTTATATTTAAAGGTTCATATTCATAGTCCCGCTCTAGCCTATGAATTGTCTTATTAGATGAGTTCTATGGGGTTAAAGACAAATTTGTAAATCCGAAGAAAAGTCATAAAAACTAAAATTCAACTCAGTTTTTCAATCAAGTTGTAAAATATTGTCACAAAATATGAAAAAAAGTGTTATTTTGAGTTACAAATAGTACTCACTATATTGATTGTGCCTCTTTGTTCAAGTTGATTTCGCAATTCCTGGTTCTCTCTTTCAAGTTCTTCACATTTTGTTTTGCATTCCTGGAGTTCGACCTGAAAAAGTGTTTTACTACTTTTTTTTATTAAAGCAGAGCAATAAGAACAACAATGCAACAAAGATCGAATTTTAAAGAGAGGAGATCTAGTATTCAATGCCAAATAATCATGTTCGTGACAAGATGAAAAAAGTCTTATCGCGGTGGAGCGTTGCGGACGAATATCTATCAGAAAGGGCATTTAGAAAAACCTACATGTGTGAGGCAGCATTTTTAGCTCTTACCAAGTTGATGACAAAATACAGGTCGAGACTTCCCGTAGAGTCGAATCTACGAGTTTGCTTGTCACAAATTGCTACAGCAATTATAAATTATTCAGTCAAAATTAGGAAAAAAACATGGCTCCATGGCCTAAAAAGTTTGTATAACATTATATCATTTCATAATACCTATTGAATTATTATGTTAAATACATTATAGCACAAAAACAAATATTTATATTGTGTGAAATACAAAATTTCAGTTGCAGTCAATCGATGTTCACCAATAACTCAAATAGATCAGATACCAAGTTGAAATTTAAAATACCTCCAGAGAACCCAGGGCTGTCAAGACACAAGGTAATAAACAACACCAGAACAATACTGCCTATTCGCGATAGGAGTCACTGCAGAAATGGATATTCATAGACTTGTTGTTGCTTAGATAAATTATTATAGCTATATATTGACAAAACCTGCTTTTCCATTATGAATAAGAAAAACTATTTTTTTAGGGCCATTCAAAACAAGCCGTAATTTAATATCCCATGTTTCAACTATTTTTGCTCAACTCTGTGAAACGATTCATTAATTTTCAGTCTATTGTACTAGTCGTAAATTCTGTTCAAATATAACCAACCTTCTGTTCCCGATTTGCTTGTTCAAGATCAGCAATCCTTTTTTTATTCTGCTGATCTGACTTTCTGAGCTCAGCAACACTTTCCATCAATATTTTAAGATCTCCTTTTGACCCATAATCACCTTCAGGGTGGAAAGTTGTTTTCGCCTATGTGAATGAGAAGAAACGATTATTCCTCACTTTTTCTAAAATCATTTGAATTTGGTCAAACAGAGATTGTATTCGAAAGTAGATTACTATTATGAGTTTGTTTAAATAATGATAACTGGTTTATGATATAAAAATGTTATTATTAGAAAGAAGCATTCTCATTTACACCGTCCATATTCAGTATAAATTTCGAAGTCATTTTATTTATCATAATAACTAATAATGACTGATCATATGTGACTTCTCTAATTTTTCCAACAGTTTTTACAACAATAAATAATATTGGATTATTAAGGGAGGATTTGTATCTTTAGCACAAACATCAAATAAATAATATGCTTGTTTTCAAATCGTAACAAGAAATTTTTTAGGAAAAGTCTCAGATATTGCATGGGGCATTACTCTGGACCAAGGGTGTGTAACATGTCAATCGCGGTCAACAGGTCGATCACCATATCTTGAGTAGTCGACTGCATCTGATGTTGAGTGAATTTAATAACATACCCCAAATAAATTATCTTGAGCCAGTTTCATGCAGCGCCTGTTGTATGTTTTGAAACAGACAAATACAGTATGCTATGTGCATAAAATATACGACACACACATAACAGTATTTGGCCTTAGCCATGGAAGCCATGGAAAATTTTAAATAAATTGGCCAAGTGTAGTTGCAGCTTGTTGAAAGCAAGAGCAATGTCGTAATCTTGACAACTTACTAGAGTGGTGTCGGCATCATCACAAGTGGAGGTAGAAAATGCAGTGTTGGACAGTGCAGCCATAATCAACGTAAACTTTAAACTAATATGCTATCACTGCTTACATGATTCCAAAGGATTGACATTAATGTCTTGCTATTCCTTGTAATCAACCGTAGGGGTATCATATTAGGGAAATCTGATTTCAGTCAAAATCGAAAAACTATTTCCACATTTTTCAACTTCATCATGACATGATGAAGATGTTAAACTCGGCGATTGATCGCATTGTGCTGAGTAACGTTTGTCACTGCAACTCTGATTACCCTGCCTGGCTTCACCGGTTTAAATCCCATGACGAGATAGCTATGTGTAAGATGATTTCTGGACTTCTCGCCGGCGTAGGGTTGGTTCACATGTTCCCCCGCTTTTTTTAAAAATTGTTTGAAAACTGGAAAATTATCAGCGTGACGTGTTATTTAGGCCCTGAACACCTTTACGTTGGTTTTATTTTCTCTAAACCGCAAATTTTCCACAACTTTTTGCCAAGATAACGATGATATTCATTTTAATTTTGTACACGCACAGAATTGTGAATCCGGTGATAGTTTAATATACGTTCATCGGCGCGAGTTTCTAAAGACAACGCAGATTTTTTGATTGAAAAGCGGGAAAATATAAAATACTGAAAAAGAAAAATTTTCGTTTCAACATTATACAAGGTTTAAAATAGTACAATTTTCCCGATTTTGATGATATATGAGATAATCCATCTAATGTATATTCAATATATTTTTATTGCATTACAATCAATTTTTCCCTGAGATTTTACAGCAGATTTATGGATTTTTTGAAAGATGTTATCCCAAAAATTATTGGAGTGGCAGCATTGTGATGTTACAAGTACCTCTAAAATTCGTTGAATACGCAAAATGGTAAAAATAAGGTTTAAAGCTTCATATAATCGGGCAGATTGCCGTGGTATTTTAAAATTAGGAAGATTTTATTTTGTCGACGCAACCACATGTTAAATTGAAGACAATTAAGTTAATAAAGCAAGACATTTTAAATATGCCCGTATTGGTCACAGATTGATTACTTTGATTACTATTAAAATTGAATACATCAAGCAGTTAGTTTGTCTTAAATTTTTATGTCCACAGATCGCCATGGCATTTTAGAAAAACAATGTTTTTATTTTGACCTAAGAAGAAGCAACCGCGAGCTACGTTGGACACAATTAAATTATTATATAAAGACATTTTAGAATCACGTAGTTGTCATGGATTGAATATTTTACGCAAAAGAAAAATCATTATACGCTGAAAAGACAGCTCTCATAACGAGCGCGTAATCGTGGTGACTGTTACAGACGGCAATGGGAATTCTGAACCCCCCCTCCCCTTTTGAAAATTCATATAGATAAATACCTTTTTCTCCTAATTGGAATAGGTTTAAAAGAATAGGTAATGCATTTGGGACTGTCCCAGGTAAGCTAAGTGGGACACAGATTTCATATCATGTGAGCAAATAAAAACAACAAATTACTTACGTAATTAGAATTTCTTTGTGTGTGTTTATATTACTGATACAGTGATTAACACATTAGAAAAGTGTTTTGCAACCTTTTCAATAAATTCTTCCCTTCACCTTTTTTGGAACTTTTATTCCTCCCTAATTCTTATAAAAACTTTTGTTCATTCTACAAATGCTCTCTAGCTAGTTTTAAACACGCTCTGGTTTTTGTATTACTGAACTAGTTTATACTCCTGTAGTGTGTGTACCAGGTTTAATAATTTGTTTTCCAATTTTCCTTATTTTAGTTCTATCATGAGTTTGGGGACTGCCTTTGTTAGCCAAATGACCATACCCCCTGTCCATAGGTTTCAGTCCATTTACATCACTTGATGTAAAGTAGGCGATCAAAATTAGTTACCTCCATATTGGTACATACCATTGACCATGACTCCATATTGACAAAACAAAAAAGCTCTCTATCTCTCATACACTTCTGAAGCGCCCAAATATGTATTACAATAACACTACTATTGCTAAGAAAACTACACTTGAAAGTAACAATACTGTTTTCCCCCCCAATCCCCCCGAAAATTCTCTCTCGTGTAGAGAGAGGTTGCATTATACTTAACTATGTTGACATCACTGATCTCTGGTTAAACTCCCTGGGTGTAATAAATTGGGTAGCCAATGCCAAACCAAAAAGTTCTGGACCCTCGTGATATAGTAGTCTGTTACATATCATTAGATATCAAAAGATGCTTGGGTCTTGTCAAAAGAAAAAGGCATGAATGAACTCCCCAACCCAGACAGAAGGTTATTCAGAGTACGACAAGCTCTAGCTATATAGTGAATACGTTAATCTACTGGTGGAATCTGATATTTATACAATGTGACTGTATTATAATGAGTAAACCAGCGGTTTTCCATTGGCCCATTTAGCAAGAAAAAAGTTTGCAAATGATTTTGTTCAAACAAGCAAGCGAAAAGTTGACAAATAATGATTATTTGCAAGATGTCATTAGTTCTGCAGTGCATACGTTGAATAAATATCAATATGATAAGAATTATAAACTCTGGTTCAATTATTTCAAACCCACCCACCTTCGCTCCACCCCCTTAATTATGATGAAATAAACTGTGAGGTTACGCAACCAAAGTATTGCAAAATCACAAATTCCTTTCATATCAGAGAACAAACAAAACTGCGAAAAACCAAACAAATACCAATAGTTGTATTTATCTTATTAGAGAATAAGCACTTCATCTAAAAACTTAGTCCAACATGAGAAGAAAAAATTCCTGGGAAGAGGAGTCCAAAGCAGAAAAATTGCCTTCAATAAAATGGTCCTTTGGCCTGAATGGGTGCAAACAACTATTGGAGAGATAATCAAGGTCAGAAGGCTCAAAAGAATAAACTGACAAGGCTAAAATTGATGAACACTCCTCTCAGAGTCTAAATCGGAAATTTCCAAGCTGTTCCCTTGGCCCCAGATTGAGGACTATTTCCAAAAAATATCATGTAAAATAATACAATATTTGGTTAAGAGAAATCTGAAAATGCCACATTTATTAGAAATTCTCAAGAGAGATGATTATGTGCAAAAGAAATGCAAGACTCCCACCGGCAAAGAGTAAACCACTGTTCAATCACGGCTAGCTTCCCCATAAAGTCTAGGCATATGAAACAAATAACTTGTTAACTATTTTCATACCGAACATGCACTGGTAGCCTGAACTGATGAGAGGCTATGGTTTACCATATGATTATGTCTTCTTATCATCTTTCCTCTACCCTGGGAGAAATATGTAAATCTCAGCCCATCACCAGTTTGCATCATAATACAAATTGGCATAGCAGAAGACTTCCCTTAGAAATAATTTACTAAAAACAGAACATTAGCAGCACAATTTGACACTTTCAAACATTAATGTGGTGTTCAGTTTACAGCTGCACTCTGAACAATGCTTCTCAGTAATCAGTACTTTTTTTTCTTCACTATGCCGAAACTGTACACACTTACAAATTGTAATAAATTATATATGGAAAAATAGCATTCCAGGGCGAAGGGACACACAGGAAACCAAAGTAGGCAAAACTGGGAGTTTTCAAGAGTCTTTGAGGGTGGCACGAATTAAGAAAGTTAGAGAACCATAAACAGGGAACTAGTAAATAAACCAGGAATTAGATCATTGAAAGAGTAAAAAAAACACATTCATATGTTTTTAAATAAGGCCCCAGACAAGCAGCCACCAAAACATACAGAGCACCTCTACTGGGCCTACCATGTTAATTACCAGAGGCGAAATGGTCTGCTTTGTCTGACTTATATACACTAATAGACGCTCCCGTAGTATATGAATCACGATGGCAGACAGCGGAACATAGTATATGTACCAGGTTAGGCCATGATTTTATTCCAATTTTCCTTATTTTAGTTCCATTACGAGTTCGGGGACAGGCCAAGTGACTCCCGAAGGATTGGTACCTGAAATTATGGCCTAACCCTAACCTGGTACATATATACCTTGTTCCGGTGTCCGCCAACTTGGTTCACATACTACGGGAGTACCCACTAATCATAACTCATCATCTACCACAATGAAAACACTTAAACCACATAAAACTACAAATAGTAAATGTCTATTATTCTTGGCTGCTCCAGTATGCCTAAGTATGGGTTATGGCCTAGTGGTGAGACCATTGGGCTTCAAGTATGTTTAGATATCAACCCCATACCCACAACATCACATAGAGCAGGGGTTCCCAAGCTTCTTTCAGGATGACTCCAAACACAACTTTCAAGTGTCCAGTGCGACCCCAAGTCAATATATATATTTTTCATAGACTTTAGTTTAGAGCTTCTTTTACTGGACTTTTGAGTTTGGTCATGTGGTGGTATTATGTAAAATAAGCTACAACAAAACAGCGATGTCACAATAAGCACCTGCATTTTTTATAGCAGAAGCATAGAGCGAAGCCTATGGGCCTGTTTTACAGTAAGCCATGATACAAACTGCTAAATTCAACATGGTTTGTCAAATCTTAGATGGTTTGTACATCCATCCTCTACCATGCCTCAGCAAACCCATGACCTGTTTGCGACCCTACCTAAATATCACTCCGACCCAATTTGAGGTCGCGCCCCCTGGTTTGGGAACCCCTGACATAGAGTGTAATAAATTGGGTTAGACCAGACATATCCAAAATACGGCCCATGGGCCAAACCAAATTGGGTAATTCAATCTGGCCACCTGATGCTGCCACAATCAAACTGAAACCTAATTTTGGTGTTTTAGTTAAAAATGGCTCAATGAATCTGTTGAGACTGAGATTACATTTAGTTTTGGCATGAGGCTCGTTGTTTTCCACTTTTGCTTTTGTAACACTATAAATAATGTTCATAAAATGTAACTTTTCACGTCACACTTACATGGCCCGCCAGTTTAGGTGGGCAAAATATTGGCCCCTGGTCGAAAAACCGTGCGCATCTCTGGGTTAGACCCACACATCACAAAACCAGTAAAAGTAGACCATAAAATACCAGTGGCTGGTTGTGTAGAGCCTTGTCTAAAGTGGACATGTAAGCAAAAAAGGTTGACTTCAATATGGAAAGTTTTCAACATCAACCATAAATGTACCATTCAGCTCCTTAAATATGGAACAGTAATGAGATGATTTCAAAACCTTGGGAACTTTGGAATATATGAATCACCTAACAGTAAAACATTCCTCATTCACAAATATAGGAGGTCAAGCTCTGTGTATGAACTGTACAAGTACTAGAAATCACAATACAGATGCATCCAGTGCATAAAGAGCTTGTACCATATATGTGCCCATTTTATTTTATGCATGGCCAGACCCACTATTTTAAAATTCACTGCCAATCTCAAAATCCCACTAAAAGCCTAGCCTACATCATGAACAAAAGATGTGAGATTATTTCCTCATTTGCTGGATCGGTGTAGAGCGGTGGTTTTCAAACAGTAGGGCGCGCCCCTCAAGAGGGGTGTGGACAATTTTTTAAGCAGCCATTAAGCTAATTAAAAATGAAAATTGATAAATTCAATCTTGTACGTCTTGTACGTACGATTGCGATTCCATCTACGTATTTGCAACATGTTATTTGAATAGAACATACCTTACCTACTATCTCTTATTTGTAGCTTATTGTTAGTTACGGTAGTTATTTTTGAGGGGGGCGTGAGGCTTGACAAATTCTAAGAAGGGGTGCAGCAGAAAAAGTTTGAAAACCACTGGTGCTGAGTGAATTTTTGAAATATTATGTGTCATATATGGCATACAATTCTAACACACATATTACGCTTCAAACTATTGTCTATGAAAAGTACCTAAAACGTTGACTCAGGAATAAGAAAAGATCACCTAAAGCACAATACATAAGTCATACTCCGTGGAAGAGTCATGGTTAGTTTGGCAGAAACTGTAAATGGCTTACAGAAACGCACTGATCTACGTACAAGCTATGCCTAACAGGATTTAGACTCACACATCCATATATAGAGATAACACAATAGAAAGGAAAAATCCCATTTGATAAAGTATATTCTCGCTAAGAAAAGCCATATATGTAGCTGAACTGTGATGAAAATTTCAACAGTGAATTAGTCCTTGTTGGTATAGTTCATGAATAAAAAATGTGGCCAATGCTAGTTGTAACTCTTGTGTAGAAAATGTAGAACCACAGCAAAAGCCAAAACAGACGAGCAAAAATATAGAAGAATTGCCATGTTGGAACTGTATGACATTTATGACTTTTCTGATAAAAGAATAGAATGTTTAGCATGGGGAGAAGAAAGGTGAAAGGATGTAGCAATGATGTTTAATAAGTCATTGTATTGGAATGACTTGGACTTATTAACAACTAATCATGAGAATATCGGTCAGAGACCGAAGACTTATCGATCGAAAGTTAGGGGATCCCCAAAACAGCGCTCTTACTCCATACTGACACCTTGTGTCCAATCACTAATTAATTAATAACTCGCTAATCCTAATTATACGACATAATTCATCCAAAATCAATAGGCTCCTGATCCGAGATATGATGAATGTATGCAAAATTTGGAGCGGATTCATACTCAATTTCGTGAGATATCGCGTGTATCTAACAGACAGACAAACAAACAAACAAACAGACAAATACCTATCAACATACTTATCGATCTTATCGATCTTAAGATCGATAAGTAACAAGTGAAATTTAACTCAGTGATTGTCTCGACTCAAGAACCTGATGACCCATGGTGCTGCATCATGATTCCCTCTAAGTTGTGCAACTGCGCAGTACCACCAGACCATTTGCTCATTAAAATCCTCATCCTCAAAATATTATAATTATATATGTAATTTGTTCGCATTCTGATAATAAATTACACTACACTAATATTTCACAAGTTTGTAAACCATTCAAGACTCTGCTAATTTAGCCTTAAAATATTCATGTTCACTAGAACAAACATTTGCTCAGTGTAAATTTTTTTTAAGAGGGAACACTGCTCAGCACACAGAATGTAGGACTTCTACTAACACTGCACAGTGGGCTTAACGTTTTTCAATACACAGTCACAGATACAAATTTTTTATTTTGCAAATGCTCATAGGAATGACAGTTTTTTTGTTAAAATTTACATCAACCAATGGAATGACCTAATTCATCACCTAACCTCAAGTGAATAATTAAAAAATGAACAATCCTTTTACAAATATTGGAATTTGAAATACCCAGCAAAGCTCCAATTTGTAATATGAATGAGAGTTTTTCGATAAAATTCGCGTCAATAAACTCACTATGTATAGGGCCTATGTATAGGGTATTTCGAGTGAGCCACAACAGTCAAAGTCAATCATTTAGGAGCAAGTTTTAAGACATCTAATGTTCTAAAGCAACATTGGGGAATCTAGAGTGATTGCAAAAGATCAGAAGTGGGTAAGTTACAGCCCATGAGCCGGATCTCACCCATCAAAGAGTTTCCTGCGGCCCACTTGTGTCTATTGAAATTACAACTATAGTTTTTATTAATATAAATTTCTGATGAAAATATCGATGACAATCATATCCTTATGACCCCGATTGTCACACTGTACTTCTTTTTAACAATGAACATTATCCTTGTTGTTGGACTAGCTGTTGTAAATAAAATGTTTTTCATATTGAGTTTGAGACTCCAGTCCAGTAATCAAGTCTATTATCTGTAACCCACTCAGAAGAAAAGTAATTGCCAACCCCCGCAATAGATGTAGTCTCGAGTCATCGTTTAAAAAGATTTCCATATACTTTTAGGCAAAATGACTCAATTCCCCCAGTGCACAATCAATTTCCAAATATCAAAATACCCAGTCAAGCTCCAAATCAGCATTCAAAATTTTGACGAGAATCTTTTGTTAACTTTAGATCTGCATATTTACCCAGCACAAAGCAATTACTCAGATGTAGGTTGCAAATTGGCCTAATTATTCTATTATCAGAGGTTAAACACCTTTCTTTTTAGCTCTGGGGTTATTGTTCAACCGAGAACTTCTTGTTCAATTCAAATTTTTACTTTAAAGAAACATAAAACATGAAAAATGAAATCATACCTCAAGTCTTGGTTTATACAATGATGATATGGACATCGATGATCATAATGGGGAACGCAAAGAAAGATACAGACATCAGGATTTGTCAGTCGTCAACATCAGCTACAATTCTACTGGTGAAAGGTAACGAGGGAACATGTTATCATTTGGCAAAAGAAAAAGCAAATTACGAGGTAAGCAAACTTGATATGAGTCTGAACAAAAGCCAATGACTAGTTCAAATATTTTGTAGGAACGAATGCTGAACGCCCTGAAACAATTAATTATGTACATTTCCTGAAACATGAGCGCTCCCAAAGTATGTGTACCAATATGGAGGTAACTAATTTTGTTTTCCTATTTTATATCAAATTGTGTTAAGGGACTGAACCCTATGAGCAGGAGGATATTCACTTAGCAAACACAGACAGTCCCCGAACTCGTAATAAAACTAATAGAACTAAAATAATGAACACCATCCAAGTATTAAAACAAGTATTTGTGATTAAAACAATTAGGTTTAGGGAATGCTTTAAATAACGAATCTTATTTAAATAAAGCAATTTTTCATATGGCGATTTACCCTATGCGGCGATTTTCCTAGAACCGTCGGGGAAAAGCAAAATTGGCACCCGATTCTTTATCCCATGAGGACATTTTCATAGAATCTAGTTCCTAATCCTAACTGAAATCACTGAGATGGCATACCAAAGTAGCACCCAATCAATTAGAGCTAAATAGGTTCATTTAGTTTAGATGGTTCTAGGAAATCTCGCCGCATAGGAAAAATCGCTGTATGAAAAATCTTCTTATTTAAAAAAGATTTGTTATTTAATAGCATACTCGGACCCAGAGTGGTCCAAGGTTGACTGTCTTGCGGGCCACACTATTATTTTGGTATTGTTTCTGGGCCACAATAGTCCCAAGAACTGTTCAAAATTGCAATACAAAATAAACACTTTTATTGTCAAAACACACTGGTTATTATTTGTCATTTATCCAGCTAAAACGTGCCAAAACTACCAAAAAACTCACTATAACGTGCGAACATCTTACTATAACTACAGTTAGTGTGAGATTTCAAACCGTTCATAAAGGAGAAAATGTCGTTTTAGATTGTCACCGACACAACTTGCAGACATATTAAGCAATCATTGTGGCCTTTTACATGCGATATCCAGTTAAATATCTGTTTGAATCGGTCAGCTTTCTTTTCAAAATCATGTTTACAAAATAACTGCAGATTGGTTGATTACCGAATTTTACCAAATTTGAGATATTGGAGGGTAAATACACAAATTTCTGACATACAGGCAGCATTTTTTACTGTTTGCGCAGTTTGAAAAAAAAAACACTCGACAGGAATTATATTGTTCGGCCATTGCATTAATAAGTGGTTATCAGGCATAGCCAACCTCGGCTAATTAATAGATTCCTCATTCGATTTTTAGTTTTCTATTAAGCCTATTTTGTTAGAATATATTCCCGACCAAAAAATAGAAAACCAATTAACAATTTAGACTAGCCAAACACATTATTCCACTTCACTGGTTGACTCAGCTAGCCCTAAAACTAGTCAATTCAGTGACATTCATTATGAATGTAACGATATATCAAATTACAACAAGAACTTATAATTACCATTTCTGGTTATTTATACGACGAAACATCACCAAATACGTTTTTTTGTTTACCTTCTTGAAAATGCGACACGGGCCACAGATAATGAAGCAGCGGGTCGCATGTGGCCCGTGGGCCTGGGTTTGGACCACCCTGCTCTAACCCATAAACCTAACTGTTTTAATCACAAATACTTGTTTTACAGCAAAATGCTCTTGCAATTGTTCCTATGGGCGAAATTTCCTGCGAATAGATTTGCTACGGTGAAATTTCATACGGCGAATTTTCTGGACATGCATTTAGATAGCTCGAGTCACACAAGAATGGTGACTCTGATCCATCTTGCGTCAAGTCAAACCCTCAAATTTTCCTAACAGTCTTTTTTCCCCATATTTTTGTATTTGAAATCTAATTAAATTCTTTCTGCAGGAAGCTATGAGGTTTTGTACTTCACTTGGTGGAAACATAGCAAACATCCGAGATCTCAAAACATCAAAGTTGAGTCAAAACTTATATTGGTCATACTCAAAACAGGTGTGTTTTCTATTTTAAGGTGGGGGTTTCAAAATTTAGGGGGTGGTAGATATTTTGTTATTGGTGATAAAACTATTTGAAATGTGTTATGTATTAGCCTGATCATCTTCACTGGCATATGAGCCACTTTCTGAACATTCAAATACTGGTACTTTTTTTTATTTTCGTTGATTATTGAAATATCAGTGTCAGTGTCACACCTAAAAATTGGGGGGTTGGGGTGGGGTAGGGAAATCACTGAGTGTACTATAGTCTCCAAACCTTTGCTTGACGCAAACAGCAATATTTTGATACTTTTCAGGTTAAACCTTGGAAAATCCCTCCCAAGTTCCACACTATGACACTCTGTTAAACAATCGACCCATCACATCACCATTACTGTATAGTTATTATTCATTAGCGTTTAGGAGTATGTCTGAAATTACTTTGAAATGAAAAATTCTTTCACTACCTTAGAGTACAGTACATGGGTTCTAGGAAAATTCGCCGTAGGAAATCTCGACGCAACAAATTTGCTACATAGGAAAAATCAACGAATGAAAAATCGACGCAAGAGCATTTTGCTGTAAAATAAGTATTTGTGATAAAAACAGTTAGGTTTTTGAAGTTTCTTTTTATTTGAAAAAAAATTCGTTATTTAAGAACTTATCCTAACCCTATAAACCTACACGTTTTCATCACAAATTCTGTTTTACAGCAAAATTCTCTTGCGGCATTTTTTAAGCAACATACTTGCTTTACAGCAACATGCTCTTGCGGCGCTTTTTTCATGCAGCGAATTTCCCTATGCAGCGAAATTTCCTACGGCGAATTTTCCGTACGCGCAGTAAATGTGACATTGCTTTCGCAATATGGTAATAAAGGTGAAATAAAGAGAAAATAAAATATAATTGCCTGTGGAAGAATCTTGAAATTATTTTTTTTTCCAGCCAACAGCACCGAAATGCAATGCCATGCCAGGATTCAAAAGTGTGAATTGCAAGACTAACTTGCCTTATATATGTACAACCAATGCAGGTATTGAAAAGTTGATATTTTTGAGAGAGTGACGAAAGATGATAAGATTGTCTGCTACATAGCAAACCAGGGAAGGGAGGCTCAAGCCATTGACTTATCCCGAACCACCATTTATCTGAGACTCAAGTTATCTAAATGGAATGACTTGGACCAGTGGTTCTCAAACAGTGGGTCGACCCCCACAAGGGGTAGAGTATTAGTTTTTGAGGGGGGTGGATCTAATGAAAAATATATTTATTTGTTAGATTAGATCTTACCCGCTTTATTTTGGATATTTACATTTCCTAATTTCGATATTTACGATCCATCCACATACTTTCAACGTATATTTTGAATAAAATCTACTTTCGCTTTACTAGTTGTTAATTGTAACCTATTGTTAGCTAGTTATTTTTGAGTTGGGGCACGAGACTTGAAAAATTCAAAAAAGGGGGCCCTGCCTAATAAGTTTGAGAACAACTGTTCTAGAATGTACTAAGAATTGCGAATTATCCAATTTTGGTTCCTCGCTGTATCAACTTTAATTCGAAAAAATTCAATTTTACCAACCTCTTTGATACTTTAATTTTTGTTTCTTCTTATTGAAGCATACACTGGTCAGACTTTGAAAACGTTCTGGAGCGCGAAAATCCATTGTGTGGATTCTTATAAACTCAATCTGTTATCACCAAAAACTTTGAAGGACGTAGAAGCAACTGAGAAATATATGAGAGAAAAATGGTAAGAACTAATTTAATCTTTTCGATATAATAAAAAGTCTATGAATCTGTCAAGCTTTGATTAAATATATTTACATTTCTAACCTGTACTGCTAACTGGTCATAAAGGTTTGTTCCTTATGAATAAACTTATTAGGATAGGATTCACCTTACATATTTATCCCGGGGGAGAGGAAAGCGAGAGAGAGGCTTAACCATAGCCTCTCATCCGATTACCATTCTGTGTCGAGTATGGGATTAGTTAGCTATTTGTTTTCAGAAGTATGGACTTGATGGTGGAGGTAGCCGTAAGCAACCAGAGGTTACGTGAACCACCCTACAGCAGCAAGAAGTCCAGCAATCCTCTCGCACATAATCATCCCCGCATGGGATTTCAATCTGCGAACCCATGCAGAGTAATCAGAGGTACGGTGGCGAACATATTCCGAATGCTTAGCACAATGAGCCACACCGCCACACTATTGGCAGAGATAGTCAAAATTGAGCAATCAATACACTTTTGAGTGCTTTCAGAAACAATATTTTTGATTATCAATCCAGTGTTAAAATTGGATCAAGCCCAATAAATGAATTTTCCTAGGAAATCATTGTATATTGAAGAAGATCGAGCATTTACAATTAGAACAGGTGTTATTTCAATACATACTCCAATCTCCCAAAATTTATTGTCAATTTCATATTATTCCTAAATCCGAAATGTTCCATGCTCAATAAGGCCTGTGATAAAATGATATAATTATTAGACCTATAAAAAAGTACATTCTGTGATAAAGTATCACTTTGACAAGTATGCGAATATTTTCCTGGTGTAATGTTAATATTGTCAAATGTGAAGTTACCTTTAAGGTGTGCAACTGCACGCGCCATTGCGCAATATCACCAGACCATTTGCAGACTAAAATCTCAATCTCGCGCACTTGCAACATTAGTTTTCAAAGCATGGGTCGTAATATTTTCTAACGCCTAGCTAGAATGATTGTTCCATGTTTTCGAGTTAAATGTGTACTTTGTTCGCATTCTGATAATATATTATACTGTTGGAATATATTTCACATAGTTTGTAGACTCTGCTCAGCGTTAATATATTCATGCTCAGTGAAGCAAACGTTTGCTCAGTGTAACATTTTCTTAGAGGGAACACTGGTCAAATATATATTCCAATATGTAACTATTAGTAATACAGAAATGAGATGTGTCACAAGTTTGGGAACCTTTGGTCAATTGATTTTTATTTTCTATTAGGAAATTTGCTCAAAGTAAGGTCAGGCGCACTCACTCGAAAATATAAACGAGAATATTGGTCAGAGACCGAAGACTTATCGATCGAAAGTTAGGGGATCCCTCAAAACAGCGCTCTTACTCCATAGTGACACCTTGTGCCCCATTACTAATTAATTAATAACTCGCTAATTATACGACATAATTCGCCCAAAATCAATAGGCTTCTGGTCCGAGATAAGATGAATGCACAAAGTTTGAACACAAAATTTTTTTTGTTTGGAACAGACATGGGCAAATCCGCCCATAGGGTCCTTCAATCTGGCCCGCCTGATGCTGCCGTAACCCAAACCAAAATTTGATGTTTAGCTAAGAATAGCTCAAAAAATTTGTTGAGATACTGTCTTCCAAATTTGCTTTGTAACACTGTAAATGTAACTTTTCACGTCACACTTACATGGCCCGCCAGTCTAGGTGGGCAAATTTTTTCGCCCCAGGTTCAAAATTCTTGCCCAATGGAAGTGAAAGGGTATTTTTGTTATAATATTTTACAGGGAGAGCTCAAGTAAAACTTTGTCTTGCACTGTATGGATTGGAATTACATGGAGAAACAATATTCTAACTTGGAATCGTGGCGGTCACAGCAAAACATTGGCAGACAGGAAAGGTATGATAAATAATGACACCAGGGATTCATAATATACCAGTGTTGGGAGACAGTCCCAAAACCCAAGCCAAGTCACAGGTCTTATGTCAAATTAATTCTGAGCTGAGAGTCACGAGTGCTTAGTTGAGTACAAGCAGTTGTGAGATTCGAAATTTCACTTCACTTTTTCCCTTCTATTCAATGCAATTGATGACTCGTGGAAAAGTACATACTGGGTACATAAGTCATTGCAATTGATGACTGGTTTATATTGAGCGGAAAAGTGTTATGAAATATTTATAGTCAAATTGAGTAGGTAGATAATTCGGCACTCTCATAGTGTATGTACCAGGTTATGATTAGGCCACAATTTTATTTAGATTTTCCTCACTTTAGTTCTATTACGAGTTCAGGGACTGTCTGTGTTATACAATAAATATACCACTGCCCAAGAAAATCAGTTACCTCATATTGGTACATGCACTTCTGGAGCGCCAAAAATTCGCCAAGTGAATGATATTGCAAATGCCAAAGTCAACAAAATGACGTCAATTTACGTTGAACTGTGAAAGAATTGGTGAAAATAGAAATATGATAGGCTATATAGGAAGTGAATATCTGACTCAGAAAGTTCTGACTAGTTCTACGTATTCAGGGAAAATTTTGTAAACTTTACCTATTATTAGCATTGGTTTACTACTTTTTTTCCCAACCTATGGTCCCAGTTTTGCGTCGCCTTCAATTATTTTTGGGTCTCATGTTTTTCAATAAAATCCTAAAAGTTACTATATTTAGTTTCTGGTAAATTTTTATTGATTATAATATTTTTGGTATTGCAGTGTTGCTCAATGGTAATGTGGAAAGTATCACATGCCTAAAATAAATGCTTGAATATAAATGCCTAAAAACTTCGCAGCATTCAGTTTGCTGAGTACAGCCACGCCTTCTTCAAAAAGCTGTCTTCTCACTTTGGGGTAATTTCTGGGGAACTAAAGGTTATGTAAAACTATTGTTTTATATTAGTGATTAAGTTTAGAGCCATAAAAGTACTACTTGCCGTTCAGTATTTGAGCATGTCCTTGTGTCGCAAGATTTTACAAGGTTGGAACTACTGGTTTACTATGTCTTTCGCAGTTTTAATATGCAATATGCTTGCAAATGAACGCGAAATAATATTGTAATAAAACCATTTAATCACCACAACTGATAAACTTGACTTGCGCAATATAAACAAAAACAAGGTGACATAATATTCTTTTCCATTCAGATCTTCCATTCAAAATTATACCAGAAACTCCAGTGAATGCAAAACAAGATCAGAGATACCATGCAATAATGAAATTTGATGGGTTACATTTCATTGTAACTTGGGAACAAAAAGACGCGAGGGCCGATTATATTTGTGGGAATTTACCAGCAGTGCTGACTCAAAGACCATTTGGGATGGAAGGAGAGACAACGAATTGGGAGACAAGTACCGGTAATGGTAGGTTCCTATTTTTTTTAGGTAGAGGAAGACATCATATCTTCTTCCATAAGCTTTATTCCAGCATTTCAAAATTACCGTTCAAGTGTAATATTCAAACCATCGTCTATAAAATGAATAATTATAATCAAGAGCTCTACAGGGTGTTTTTGATTCACTAGTTGATTCATGTATTGACTAGGGTAGCATCAGAGGTGAAAAATCTCAAGATCAAATGTCAAGCTAACGCCTTACCCAGTGTGTAAATAAATGGGTAGACAATTCGGAGCCGTAAAGATTCCGGTCCTTCTGAAATACAGTAAATTCTTGCCTTTAAACCAAAGCATTGGTTCAAATTTTCCAAGCTTAAGACTTAGATAAGGATTTTGAATGAAGCTACTTCATTTTATTGGTATCAAATTATCTCCGATTTTAAAGTGGCATATGGTTACTTATCGATCTTGATCGGTAAGTATGTTGATAGATATTTGTCTGTTAGATACACACGATATATCACGAAAGCGAGGCTAAATCCTCTCCAAATTTTGCATGTACATTCACCATATCTCAGATCAGAAGCCTATTGATTTTGGATGGATTATGTCGTATAATCAGCGAGTTATTAATTAATTAGTGATGGGACACGCGGTGTCACTATTGAGTCAGAGCGAAAGATACATGCCACTAGATCGATAAGTTGGCGGTCTCTGATCGCTACCTCGTTTTAGTCTTTATTAATTCAACTGATTTTAAGCAATTACTTCACCATGTGTAACAGCAGTATATATAATGCAAAAATGGTTAAAGCGTTAGATCAGGTTTGTGCAATATTTCTTGTTGGTATAACCCAGCGGTACCCAAAAGGCTCGCCGTGACGAGTTGCTAGGTGCGCCGCGAAAATCTACAGAATTGTGTTAAACATATCTAAAATATGATAGAATATTCTACAAATTGTATTTATTTTATAGGTTTAATTGTTTCTTCTTCCAAATGCTGTGTATATAAATCAATAAGTTCACTTCACTTTCCTATGTCATTTATTTTTTGTTACCTATTGTCTGCCTCTAATGTTACGTAACAATATAGGTAACCACTATTTGCTGGAATTTTGTGATCTGCAGCCAATTATCTGCTGAATCGAGTTTAGCGAACAAGAGTGATCTTTTTAGCATTTCAAATGATAATCGGGCTTTTGCATTTATTGCATAGACCTACATGCTTACAAACTTTGAAAGGCATAAAGTACACATTAACGATCACAAAATTGAGTTCAGTTTGAAAGCAGCATCTTTTTCGTGTAAGTGCGCCGCGAGTTTTTTTCCCTGGTAAAATGGCACCGCGCGAACAAAAAGTTTGGGAACCGCTGGTATAACCATCTTCAGACATCTAGTTGGGCTACGCAAAAAATTTAGTTTTTCACATGTAGACAACGAAATAAAAAAGTTCTCGCAATGTCAAATTTTATTTATTCAAAATGTTAGTCTCACAATTGAAATTCAAGTTCTTGCATAGAATATATCAGCTGTTAACATAAACTGTTGGATTAGGTTTTTATGTTTGATGGGGAAAAATACGAGTGCTGACAAGAGCCACACTAAATAATTTAGTGGGCCTGGTTGTGGCCCGCCTGTTGCACACCCCTACATTAGACTTAACTATGATGGCATTCAAAGTCACCTTATCTAGGGTGTCAATGCCGAACCTGTAACATACAAGTAATTCCAATAAATCGTGGCTCCTTACATGTCGTCAATGGTGGATAGGATAAGATTTACATATTTATCCCGGGGGAGAGGAAAGCTGATGAGATGGCTTATCCATATGGCGAACCACGGCCTCTCGTCCGGTTACCATTCCAAGTCGGGTATGGGATTAGTTATATTGTTTGTTTTCGGAAACATGGACTTGGTGGTGGAGAAAGCCGTAACCGACCAGCGGTTACGTGAACCACCCAACGACAGCGAGGAGTCCAGCAATCCTCTCGCACATAACCATCGCTGCATGGGATTCAAACCTGCGAACCCACGCAGAGTAATTAGAGGTGCGTTGGCGAGCGTATTCCTAACACTTAGCCCGTTGAGCCACACCGCCGTGCCTGGTGCCTGTACATGTCTTTGTACACAGCAAACATTGTGAATAAATGTCACATAAATTTATATTTATTATTACTCTCCCAAATAAATACACACGTGTTTTTAAAGCAACAGATTCGACTCCAGAAGTCCGAGATCAGAGTCCAGAAACCGAAAGACCGCAATACTGGAACATTATACTGCTCCTAGTTGGGATAATTACACTGTCCTTGATTATACTAACCACAGTCTTTCTACGAAAGTACAAGAAAAGGTGAGAAAACTTACTTAACCATGGAATATCACTAGGACTGTGAAGTGGAAGAATGTCACTGTGATTTTGGTACTCCTGTGGTATGTCTACCAGGTTAGGATTAGGCCATAATTTGATTCCGATTTTCCTTATTTTAGTTCTATTTTGAGTTAGGGGACCATAGGCTTCGGTCCCTTTACACAACTTGATTTAAAGTAGGCGAACAAAATTAGTTACCTCCATATTGGTGCACATACTTCTGGAGCGCCATTTTTGAATCAAAAAAAAAATTCAGAATCAGATCAACAGTTTTGAGTTCTTTTGAAAACTAAATCAACTACAAAAATTAAGTATAGCTTCAATAACGTCAACGATAGACAATTTTTAATAAACTCGAAGCATTCTCAAAAGACAATTAAAAAAGCGTGCATACACAAAATAATTGACCGCCTGAAGTATGTGAACTAAGATGGCGGACACCGGAACGTGGTACGTGTACCAGGTTAGGCCATAATTTCAGGTACAAATACTACAGGAGTCACTTGGATAGTCCCCGAACTTGTAATAGAACTAAAATAAGGAAAATTGGAATGAATGATGACCTAACCCTAACCTGGCACACATACTACGTTCAAGTGTCCGCCATTTTGGTTCTCATACTACGGGAGTACCAAATAATCATCTATCAAAATTCGAGTCTTCTCAGAATTTGGAGTCAAAGTCCAAATCCCCTTCAAAGCTAGAGACATAGAGTCAAAAGTTTTGCCAATCCATATCCAGAATGGATGGCTCACAAATTACAACCAGATGTAAATTTGTTACTCCCGAAGTGTGTGAACTGTGAACCAAGATGATGGATACCGGAGCAGTAGTATGTGTACCAGGTTAGGGTTAGGCCATAATTTCAGGTAAAACACTACGGGAGTGACTCTATTACGAGTCCCCAAAATTGTAATAGAACTAAAAGAGAATAATTGGAATAATATTATGGCCTAACTCTAACCTGGTACACATACTACATTTCAGTGCCCGCCATTTTGGTTCACATACTTTGGAGTGCAATGAATTTTTCCTGCCTTCACTGCCATGTTAACTTCAATGCTCTTTTAATTTAGACATGAATCCCTCAGTAGCAATTCATCTCAAAATGGGAGTAATCAAGGTCATTCTAACCCTACTTTCCAAATGGAAACACAACAAGAGAACATATCAAGTTCCCTATACATTAGCAATGCGGATATAGCTTCAATGCCAAACCGTTCAACTCAGCCGAACATCCAAAACGAACTACCAATCTCAAGCAATAGCCAACAACTCGAAATGGTGAGGATATTTAATGAATGGCCTCGCGGAACCGCCCCTTACTTCCCTTTTACCAATGATAAGATGGGAAACAACGCAGAATCAGAAAAACTCAATAGGGCAGTTTCAACAGTATCAGGGCCATATGAGACTCCGATGAAGTTCGAAACACCAAAGGGATACCTGACTTTTGAAGTGTGTAGTGGAATGCAAACATTGGTAATGAGGGAGTCTTCTGATCAGTGTGTGATAAAGAAACATAATCTATATCTTAATCAGTCAACTAGCTTTGAACAGAAAATAATACAAAGCAAACGTAAATCATCGACATACACTGCAATGAATATGCTGAATAAAATAACTCCACAGCGCCACCATCCCTATCATCAGATTGAAGAAAACGTGCAAGGCAAGAAAAAGATTAAATTTTCAAAGTTGAGGTCAAGCAAAAGTTCTTCATATATCAGTATGAAAGGTCCTGTCACACAGAGACAACCATCTGATCCAGCCAAACATATCTATGAACAAATGAAAATAAAGCCGCTCAGCAACAGAGCTGCAGCCATGACAACTGTTGCCACAACAAAATAAGCTTTGATAGGAGTTCTAGAAGAACAAAAAAGCGAAACTGAAAACATTTTTCAGACTGAGAATGATATGCTAGAAAAAATTACAACTCCAGCTAAATTGAGCTGTAAAGAAGACCAAGGCAGTGATGCCAAAATGAAACACAATGTCTCTGCTTAGTCTTATTCAGTGGTTTTAAACCTTCTTGGTGTAGGTGAAACCTAACAAAACATTGAAGAGGCCTGAGGAACCTCTGTGCAATAGTATATTTGTTTTATATTGTCTGAATTGTATAAACTATAAATATATATAAAAGCAAACCTAAAAATGGAAATTTATCTTTAAAGTGTAGCAAGTTTGATAATATTCACAAACCATATAGGTATTTGATTATACTCAAACAATATATATATATGTAGTAAAATAGACTGTTGGATTTCGATAGCTATAAGAGCCCAGTTTCATCCTAGAGCAAACATTGCCTTTCTTGTAGCCAACAAATTTATAGCTGTTATGGAATAACAGTTAATAACTTGATTGTTTCAGACATGATTCAATTTATGCATTTAGTTAGACAGTTCTTGCCTTCCATTACTAACCTTTTTTATCATTTATATGAGTATTCAACCTCGAACCTCTTGCAATTTCTCAAAGGATTCAAATCATACAAGATAAATCACATCTCCTGGCAAATGTTATTCATTTTTTTTTTTAAAATGAGGTTTTTCTCTAGTATGCATCATCATGTGCTTTTTTAGACCAATTGTCCTTGCAAAATCTTTGCCACACATACAGGATAAATCCGTGGTGATATGGAGAACGTCTAGGAGTTATTAGTGAGTGTTTGCTCCCTAAACCACCGAGTTAAGTCAGGGCCATTCAAGTCCCAAGATCGTCGTCAAGACAATCAATGATTTAAGTCTTGCTGGTAGTGAGTTGCGTACTAGTCAGTTAAATTTACATGACTCTAATCCTGACATGGGTAAACTACGGCCCCTGGCCCAAATCCGACCCTTTGTTCAATTCAATTTGGCCCGCCTGATGCTGCCACAACCAAACTAAAACAAATTTTGATGTTTTTAGCTAAAAAATATTTCAAAGAATTTGTTGAGACTGCGATTAAATTTAGTTTTGGCACGAGGCTTATCGTTTTCTACTTTTTCTTTTGCAACACTGTAAATATTGTTGAAAAAATGTAACTGTTTACGTCACACTTACATGGCCCGCCAGTCTTAGTGGGTGAAATTTTTGGCCGTTGGTTTAAAAATTTTGCCCAACATTGCTCTAATCGTAACAAGTTTTTGATAAATGATGAATCAAGCCAACCCAGCACTGTCGCCAATACACAACCCTCAAGCCATTAAAAGGTCCCATTACTATTACTCAAAGTATCACAGTCTGAAGATGATTTTACTTGAATACTCATTTTAAAGTGAGTTTGCATGAATATACACTGATTTACAAACGACCATGGTTAATATTGTATATATACATTTATGTCTCAAGTTAGAAAATTATTTCTTCTGAATATATAATCCAGATTACCTCATTGGTTTGATTCCTATTTCATATCAGAGGTTACTGAACTTTTTAGGCGGTGCCCCCATTTTTAGAATTTGTCAACTCACACCCCACCTCAATAATAACTAGCTAACAATATGCCGCAAATAACAGATGGCAAGGCGAAATATGCTTTATTCAAAAACACATTGAAACGTAATTAATGAAATAAATTTAAATATCCAAAATAAGGCAGGCAGGCTCAAATCTAACGAATGTTTTTATTTTAATTAGCTTTACGACCCCAAAATGAGGTGGACAAGACAATATATAACAAATATTTTTATTTTAAATAGCTTCACGCCCGCTCAAAAAAATGTCTAAATTTAATAAATTCATTAAGTAGTGTTACCTTTGATTCATAACCCACAAATACCAGAGTTTTGAATTTGTGTCACTCCAGATGACTTAATCAGAGTTAAAACTTAAAGTTCATCTCACTATCTATTTGTAGAATAGTACTTGTTTGGCATTTGGAGTTGATGTTTCAAAATTTATTCAACCTAACTAGTAAGTTGCATTTATCTTAATACTTAAAAGTAGAGATGAAAGAATTTTGTCTGGTTTATCTTGGTTATCTATGCTAATTTATATGATCGTATTCTGATTTAAATGTCTTTCAATATTGATTTGTATTTTATATAAATAAAAATAGCAGTGCCTCAATGTGTCAGAATGTAATCTGAAAAGAAAGATACTATGTATGATATCAATATGTATTTTGGAGATTTACCGTCACCCAGTTGCCAGATAAGCTGATTTTTCATCTTAAAAAGAAAGATACTTGGATTGTCAGGCGATGACAAAAGGATGCCACAAGATTGTGAACCAAGTCCTGTCATCCAATGACCTCCCTAACAGGGCTAGGTAGTATGCGCATCCCACTGGCTTCCAGCACTTTCTGGACATGTGGGCTCGAGTGCGCAAGGTTCGTTTATTAACAATATGAGATAGAAGATAAGGCTTGATCATTGTGATTGATTTGTCAACGAACATGACTTATTTTGTCATTTTTTCAATATTATTTTGTTAGAGAAGATCGCTATTACAATCAACAAAAGCAGAGACAAAAGTGGAAAAATTGAAAAACAATAAAAGGCTGAAAACTAAAAGGAAGAAGTGGATGAAATTTCTTCCGACGGATAGTGGTTGGAATCACTAAAAGGAGGGGGGTGATGGAATTTCTTCCGAGGGATAGTGAGGTGGTTGGAATCATTAAAAGCCCCCCCCCCCCTTTTTGCAATAAAATCATCTTTCTGTATCATACACAGCAATTTTTCGTAGCTCGAAACGCTTTTTAGACCCTCAAGACTAATAAAAACATGCGTATTCCAGGCGCAAACTCTTTCAATCTAACTTGGGAAATAACATTTTCAGAACCCCCCCTTAACAATTTCCTGGCTACATACATCCCAGCATGGCCAGACCCACTAATTTAAAAATCATGCCAATCTTAAAATCTTAATAAACGCTTTGCAATGGAAATGGATTGGAATTACTCGAATGTACCAGATCAAAATGAATTACAGGTATATGCCATTCCAGTTCTAAAATAGCTATTACGCTCAGAATTTATTTTTGTTTATGAAAAGTACCAGAACCGATGACGAACATAGGAATAAGAAATAGGAAAAGTCACCTGAAGCACACAATACACAAGTCATACTCCTTAGAAGAGTCATAGCTAGTTAGGTTGAGACAGAAATGTCTCAGAGAGACAAAAGTATCGATTTATATACAAGCTATGCTTGGCAAGATTTAGACTCACACATCCATATACAGAGATGACACAATAAAGGGAAAAAATTCCTATTCTCAATACCCATGATCTCTGGGAAAAACCATATATAGAACAGAACTGTGATGAAATCTTCAACAGTGAATTAGTACTTGTTGAAATAGTTCATGATTATAAAAGAGCAAAGTTAGTTACAAGACGTGTAAGACATCAAAAGATATGAAGTTGAACAAAATTGTGCTATATTCAAAGCAGATACTGTAGAACCACAGCAAAGGCTAGAACAGACGAGCAAAAATGAAGAAAAAATTGTCATTTATGACTTTTCAGATAATAGAATAGAATGTTTAGTATGAAGAGAAAAAGCTGATAGGATGAAGTGGTTATACAATTTGAGGCGTTTTATTGGAATGACTTGGATTTATCAACTCGCCAGTGAAATTTACTAGACTCGAAACTTTGATGACCCATGACACTGCACCATGGTTCATTTTAAGGTGCGCTTGTGCAGTACCACCAGAACATTTATGCAGTAAAATCTCCATATCCTGTCTAAAAATGAATCAGCTAAATATCAAGTTTCAGCAATAAACATGCAAGGAGGAACTATCACATTTAAATGTGTAATTCGTTTACATTCTGATAATATATTATACTATCGTAATATTTCACAAGTTTGTAAATCATTCAGGACTCTGCTGATTAAGCCTAAAACATTCATGTTCACTAGAACAAACATTTGTAAAAAATTTTGAGAGGGAACACTGCTCAGCACACAGAATATAAGACTTCTGCCAACACTGCCCTAAAGTGAGATTAACAATTTTCAATACGCAGTCACCTTTTCGAACTGAATTCAGACTGTATTCTAAAAATTTTGTTATTCCTGATCAAAAACACTCGGATTGAAATTATTGAATGGTTAAAAATTTGCGAAAAGAAAAATAGGATTCGAACTCTGGTACTCCAAGCCGGTCACCCATGTGAGTAATAACCGAGGGCGACAGAGTTTTTCGTTAAAATTCACGTCAACAAACTCGCTATGTATGGGGCCATATATAAGCAATATTTTGGTAGGGCGCAAAGTCAAAGTCAGCTCTGCATATTTACCTAGCACAAAGCAATCAATCAGATGTAGGTTGCACCTTGGCCCAGCCTAAACTATTCTATCATAAGTGGTTAAAAAACTTTATTTTTAGCTCTGCGGTTATTGTTCAATCCACCCCTTCTAGTTCAATTCAAATTTTTACCTCAAAGAAACATAAAACATGAAAAATAAAATCATACCTCAAGTCTTGACTTATACAATGATAATGTGGTCAACGATGATTCTTGTGGCGAACGCACAGAATGATACAGACATAAGAATTTGTCATACGTCAACATCAGCCACGAGTCTTCTGGTGAAAGGAAGAGAAGGAACATGCTATCATTTAGCAAAGGAAAAGGCAAGTTATGAGGTAAGAAAACTTGATACAAGTCTGAACAAATAGTCTATGTTTAGTTTAAATTTTGAATTTTATACAAAATAATTATATATGGGTACTCCTGAAGTATAAGTACCAGGTTAGGGTTAGATCATATTATTATTACGGTTTTCCTTATTTTAGTTCTAGTCAAGTTCGGGGACTTTCTGTGTTAGCCAAGTGAATTGACCCCCCGCCCATACGTTTCCGTCCCTTTACACAACTTGATGCAAAGTGGGCGAACAAAATTAGTTACCTCCATATTGGTACACATACTTCTGGAGCGTCCATAAATCAAGTATGCATAAAAGTTGTTAAAGTAATATTGAAAAGTTACAAACAATCATCGGTTCTACTTTGGGATCTGATCTCACTTGATTAATGCGAAAAACCAAAATGGCCCGACTAGTTTAATCTCATGAAGACATTCTTATAGAATTCAGTTTCTGACCCAACTATAATCACTAAGATCGCACACCATGGTAGCCCAATCACCTATGGGTGTGCAATTTTTAATAGACGAGGGTCAGATACAAATAATTCGATGCACCTGTGGGTCGCACCTTCATTTATCATAGGTCTCTAATAGGTGCAGACACAATAACACATTAAAAGCTAAGGTTTATTTAGATAGTCACACATAAATGGGCCATCTTGTGATGAGTCAAAGACTCAAATTTCCCTAACAGTGTATCAAATAAATTCAACCTTGAATAAATTTGAAAAAAATTTTCTACAGGAAGCTATGAGATTTTGTACTTCGCTTGGTGGAAACATAGCAGACATTCCTCAAGATAAATATCTCAGAAGATCAAAGTTGGAAGGTGAAAGGTTATATTGGACATACTCAAAAACAGGCGTGGGACAAGATATTTCTAATAAGGTAAATAATTTAAACCAGGATTTTTCATAATGAATTTTCATAATTTGTGACTTCTATGAAGACTCTTTTAACACCTGCCTGTGCTTCCTAGTACCTAGTTCGATTCTCTCCAAGTATCCGATTTTCCGTGTTTTAGTTCTATTGAGAGTTCAAGGACTGTGCGTGTTAGCCAAGTGAATATACTCCTTGCCCATAGGTTTCAGTCCCTTTACACAAATTTTTCAATGCAATTCTGACATATGATTATGTTCTGTAGTGAGTTATTGATAAATAAGCGTTTTGTATTGTATGTGGACGCTCAGCAATCTGTCTTAGTGATGTAGTCCATGTGTCCAGTAATTAATTTGTTGACAGGACTAATTACAATGAAAAAAATTGCATACAATTACATATCTCTCATCGACTCCCAAGTATTCGAGATTCGATTCGAAAAAATATTCGATTCTGAAATCATCGGATATTCTAGAACGCTCACCCATACAGCTGACATTACTTTAGGTAGATTATAATAAAAATACACAGAAAATAAAATATACTGTATTTCTCGGCGATTAAGTCGATTTTCTGGACCCCAAATTTTTGCTCTGATTTAGGGGGGTCCGTCATATTGGGCAGGTATGCTTACTTTATTTTTTCTGGGGCTTGGAATTATCGTTTTATTGTTAAGAATTAATGATGTGAGTATTATTCCACCTGAAACAAATTTGACCTGGTTCTAACTATATAAAATAATTGATACATATTAGTGCTTAACTGACCAACAGAGAAGCAATTTTTTAGCCCTGTCTTATTGGAGGACTATATGGAAAAACTCTCGTTTATTAAAAATAGATTTCATCTTATTCACCGAGTAAACTTATTCACCGGGAAATACAATAATCGCCTTTATGAGAGAATCCTAAAATCATTATTTTTTTCAGCTCACAGCACCAAATAAGAAATGCAATGCCCTGTACAAAACATCATTCAAATTTGCCCCTCACCTTACAAATTGCAAGAAAAACTTGTCTTATATATGTACAACAAATGCAGGTATTTGAAATATTGAATTTGATTCTTATTTGCTAAAAGGGTGAGGAAAGCTGATAAGATGTTCAGTTTAGAGGTAAGATCGGGCCCAAAAATCCCAGACCGACCCAACACGGGCCCGTGGGTGTTAAACCCGACCCATCCCCGACTAATTAACTGTATTTGAAGGCCCGACCGGTGCCCGAAGCAAACAAAATTTCATATTTTATTTAGAAGTTCTTCAAATTGTCATTGCAAGAGTTTAGTATAGTATAGGGAAAAGTGGGGAATGTTGGGACACATTTTTCTGATCTTAGCTCTAGTTCAGTTACATAGCAAACCAGTGATACCAGTGTTGAAATAAACACAAGTCTTTAGTTACTATGACTGATAAACCTGGATTGCATATCACAATTTGTTCAATCATCGAAATAAGTTTTAAATGATAAGTCGCAACATAAACCGTATGTTCTGGCTATAGTTTGGATACTATATTACTGATATTTTCCATTTAAAGTAGGGTCGCCCAACCTGGCTCACGCAGTGTTTTTGAATAAACCAAACTTAACCCGATGTTTCCCACAAATTCGAGCCACAGTTGACCCCTCACATAAAAATTGAGTAAATTACGGTATACTCTGTTTTTGTGTTTGTATTTTGCTCTCGTGTGTATGTTATTTTCATGATAAATAAAACTTCTAAAATTTAGTCACTGCGTAAAAATGCATGCATATTGTGTTAAGATATTCGCAATATCTTTGTGCAATCCAAGCGTTTAATTTAATGACGCCCATATTCTAACGTAAATCTGTACTGATATATATATTCATTAAGTTTGAGCCCGCAATAAGTTTCTTCGTGTAAAAGTGGCCTGCGGCACTTAAAAGGTAGGACATGACTAATTTGAAAAAATCAATAAGACAGGTTTTTCATGATATTAGACCTGTGGGCTATTTTCAAGCCATTGACTCATCCTGACTCACCATTTATCTGATACTCAGGTTACCTCACTGAAATGACTTGAACCAGTGGTTTTCAAACAGCCCAACAAGGTGGGCATAGATAATTTTGAGAGGGCGTGAATCTAATGAAAAATAAAAATATTTGTTAGATTTGATCTTGCCTGCTTTATTCTGAATATTTACAGTTCTTTATTTGAGATATTTATGTTCCATTCACATATTTTCAATGTTTTTTTGAATAAAACATTCTGATTACTATCTGATTTGCAGCTTATTGTTAACTAGTTATTTTTGAGGTGGGCCACGAAACTTGACAAATTGAAACTTGAAAGGTTTGAGAACCAGAATTGTTTATTGTTCAGTTTTGGTCATCCCTGCATATATCAACTTTACTTTCAATCGTAGCAACCTCTACGTTACTTTAACTTTTGTTTCTTCTTATTGAAGCATACGCCGGTCAGACTTCGAAAATTTACTGGGACACAAAAACCCATTGCATGAAATCTCATAAACTCAGTCTGTTGTCACCAAAAACCTTGAAGGACGTAGAAGCCACTGTGGAATATCTGAGAGAAAAATGGTAAGAATTATTTAATGTTTTCAACATAACAAGTTTTTGGGCGCTCCTAAAGTATAAGCACCATTTTGTTTAAATATGAATAATATAATCTCTTTCCACTAAGTAGTAAGTTAATTTATGAGCTTTCATTACATCATAGTCTAACTTCTTGGTAAAGATCAATAGTCAGTTAAAAAAATAATATAATAATAGACCAGTACCAATATGGAGGTAAGCCTATGGACAGGGGCCAACACTGACAGTCCCCGAGCTCGTAAAACAACTAATCACAAAGGAAAATTGGAATAAAATTATGGCTTAACCATAACCTGGCACACGCATACTTCGCGAGTACAAGTTTTTGAATCCATCATGCTTTGGTTAAATATATTCACATTTCTAACTTGGACTGATAACTGGTCATAAAGGTTTGTCCTTATGAATATACTTATTAGAATAAGATTTACATATTTTTTCATGGGGGAGATGAAAGCCGATAAGACAACTTAACCATATGGCAAACCATGGGCTCTCGCCCGGTTACCATTCTGTGCCACATGAATTAGTTAGTCAATTGTTTTCGAAAGCATGGACTTGATGGGGGAGAAAGCTGCAACCGACCAGTGGTTCCCCCTATGGTAGCAAGGAGTCGAGCCATCCACTCGCACATAACCATCCTCGCATGGGATTCAAACCTAACTGTGACTTTTCACGTCACACTTACATGGCGAGTCTCCTTGAGCAAAATTTTTGGTCTCTAGTTCAAAAAGCTTGCCCAACCCTGGTCTGCAAGGTACACTGAAAGTGAAAGGATATTCTTGTTAAAATATTTTACAGGGAGAGCTCAAGTAACCATTTGCCTTGCACTGTATGGATTGGACTTACATGGAGAAACAATATTTCAGCTTGGAATCATGGCATTTACAAAGAATTATTAGCGGATGTTAAGGGTATGATAAATAACAATAGGGATTCGTAATATACCAAAGTTGGGTAGAAACTTGAGTCACGTAAAATCATTGCTGCGAGTCGAGTCAATTTGAGAGCCACTAGTGGGTAGTTGAGCACGAGCAGAGGTGTGAATCAATTTAAGAACAGGTTTTCTCTCGTACCAAACTCTCTAACAATGGGTTCCAGCAGATCAGAAAACGTGCGTATGTTACTATGTAAGCTGCATTAACATGGCACACATTACATCAATCTAATACAATTTTGAAATATAACACTAATTGTCATCTGCAGTGTAAGTAACCCATTCACTGAGTTGCCCAACTTCGGTAACAGTCCCCAAACCAGAGTCAAGTCAAGTAACAGGTCTTAAGAGTCTTGCGTCGGGTCAATCCCGAGTTGAGAGCCACGGACGCTTAGTTACATGCAGTTATGAGATTCAAAATTTTAAGAACGGGTATCACTTTTATATCTATTTATTGCAATTGATGACTCGTGAAGAAGTGTCTTCTAGTCAAACTGTGACTAAATGATATTGTAAATACAAAAGTCATCGAAATGATGTCAATTTATACGTTAAATTGTAGGTTTCGAAATTTTAAGAATGGTATCGTTTTTTTGTTTCCTTTCATTGCAATTGATGACTGGTTTATAATAACTGGAAAATTGTCGTGATATATTTATAGTCAAACTGAGTAGATAATTCTTTGAACTGAAGTGATAAAAATTGCGTCAATTTATATGTTGAACTGTGGAAAGCACAATAATCATAAGGTGAAGTAAGGATTCGCATAAATACAAATTCAAAGAAATGATAGGTCGTAAAGGAAATGAAAATCTGACTCAGAAATGAGTAGGCGAAGTTCTAAGAATTCAGGGAAACTTTTGTAAGACTTAGATATTACTAGGGCTCCAAAAGTGTGAATACCAATATGAAGATAACTAATTTTGTTCGTCCTACTTTACATCAAGTTGTGTAAAGAAACTGGAACCTATAGGCAAGGTATGGTATAACCCTGACCTGGTACACATACTATAGGAGTACCATTATTAGCATTTGTTTACTAAACCTGTTTTTTTTACTGTTCTAATATGCATTTTGCTTGCAAATTGATAATGCAGGATATGATTTACATATTTATCTGGGGGAGAGGAAAGTTAATAAGACGATTTAATCATATGGCGAGAGCATGAACTTGATATGAGAAATATTGTAATGAAAACAAGACTCCAACTGATAAACCTGCCTTGTGCAATGTCAACAAAAATAAGTTGGCACATTCTAATGGAATAAATTCATAATTTTTTCTATTCAGATCTTCCATTCAAAATTATACCAGAAACTCCTGTGGATGCAAAACAAGATCAAAGATATCATGCAATAATGAAATTTGATGGGTTCAATTTCATCGCAACTTGGGAAAGAAAAGACGCAAAGGCCGATTACATTTGTGGGAATTTACCAGCACTGGCCCAAGGCCCTCCAGGAATGAATGGGGAGACAAGTAATGGAAGTTTATTCATATTTACTTCTATAAACTTTCTGCATTTCTCATTAATGTCCACCTATAAAATGAGAAATTATAATCAAGGATAGGATATTTATGATATTTACCATTCCATGTCGGGTATGTGATTAGTTAGTTATTTGTTTCCGGAAGCATGTACTTGATGGTGGGAAAGCCATAACCGACCAGCGTTTATGTGAATCACCCAAAGGCGGCGAGGAGTCCAACCAATCAATCAATTCACACACCGCTGTGCCATTCACTCATCCAGTGCCATATAAATATGTATTTGAGCATTGCTTTACCGAATCAGTCAGTAGTTTATTTATAAACATGCTGAAAATACACATTATAAAGAAAAATATAAAAAAAAGGATTCACTGTGACGGAAGACTTGATAAACCAGTAATGGTTAGCGCAGTGGCACCTTTTGTTAACATTGTAGTAAATGCACACATTTTTTTAAAACACCAGATCCGGAACCTCCAAAAACCAAAATACAGCAATATTGGAATATTATACTGCCTCTAGTGGGGATAATTACCCTATTCTTGATTATACTGACCACAGTTTTCCTACGAAAAAACAAGAAAAGGTGAGAAAACTTAATTACCCATGAAATATCACTAGGACTGTGCAGTGGGAGAATGTCACTCTGATTTTTGGTACTCCCGTAGTATGTGTACCGGGTTAGGGATAGGCCATAATTTTATATAGATTTTCCTAATTTTAGTTCTATTACAAGTTCGGAGACTGTCTGTGTTAGACAAGCAATTATACCCCCTGCCAATAGCCCTCAGTCCCTTTACACAACTTGATGTAAAATAGGCGAACAAAATTAGTCACTTTCATATTCGTACCCATACTTCAGAAGCACCCTGATTTTTGCTGCAATTGAAGTTGGAACCAGGGTCATATTTACAAATGACCAAATACAGAAACAGAGCTAAAATTTTGAACAACTCAGGCTCAAATCTTATTTTGACCGAAACCAAGAAAGACATGCCATTGCCAAAGAATTGTATATGAAATTTCAAAAAGCATGGAATTGGTAGCCTATATATTTCTTATATAGTCAGAGCTGTTATTTTTTTTAATCAAAAGAAATTCTGAATCAGATTTACAGTTTTGAGTTCTATTAAAAACTTAAAATAATGAGATGAATAGCATCATTAGTGTCAGCGGTGGACAAAATTTTTAACAGAAACTCAAATATCATCGAAAAATTAAAAAAGATTGCATACACAAAAAACTCATCTATCAAAATCTATGTCGTCTTAGAATTGGGAGTAAAAGTTAAAATCCTCTTCAAAGCTAGAGACAAAAGTGTTGCCAATCCAGATTCAGAATGAATGGCTCACAGATTACAACCAGATGTAAATTTTCGTGCCTATACCACTATGTTAATCTCAATGCTTTTTTATTTAGACATGGATGTCTCCTTAGCAACTCATCACAAGCAGGAAGTGATCAGAGTCATTCTAACCCAACTTTCCAAATGGAAACGCATGGAAAGAAAAGATCAAGTTCACCTTATATAAGCAATGCGGATATTGCTTCAATACCCAACCTTCCAACTCAACAAAACTTCCAAAACGAACTACCGGTATCAATCCCGAGCAAAAGCCAACAACTCGAAACAGTTAGAATATTTAACCAATGGCCTCGTGGAACTGCCCCTCACATCCCTTTCCCCAATATTAAGATGGGGAAAAACACAGAAACAACAAAAATAAATAGGCAAGTTTCCACAGTCTCGGGGCCTTATGAAACTCCAATGGAATTTGAAACACCAAAGGGCTACCTGACTTTTGAAGTGTGTAGCGGACTACAAGTAAAGAGATCATCTTCAGATGAGAGTGTGATAATGACACATAATTTATATCTTCAAAAATCAACTATCGATGAACGGAAGCTAACTCGAAGCAAACAGAAATCATCAACATACACTACAATGAATATGATGAATAAAATAACTCCACAACGCCACCATCCCTATCATCAGATTGAAGAAAACATGCAAGGCAAGAGAAAGATCAAATTTTCAGAGTTGAGATCAAGTAAAAGTTACTCAAATATCAGTATAAAAGGTCCAGTCACACAGAGACAATTATCTGATCCAGCGAAGCATGTCTATGAACAAATGAAAATAAGGTCGCTTAGCAACAGAGCCGCAGGTATGACAACTGTTGCCACAACAAAAGAAGCTTTGCTAGAAATTCTCGAAAAACAAAAACGTAAAACTGAAAATATATATCAAACCGAGAACGATATTCTAGAAAAAATTTCTACTCCAGCCATATTGAGCTATAAAGAAGACACAGACAGTGATGCCAAAATAAAACACAATGCTACTTCTTAATCTTATCTAGTAGTTTTCAGCCCCATTGAAATATACTAAGAGGGTACCGGTACTGCAGAAGTATGTGCACAAAGATGGCAGACACCAGAACGTTGTATGTGACAAGGTTACGGTCAGGCCATAATTTTAGGTACAAATACCATGAAAGTCACTTGGCTATTCCCCGAACTCGTAATATAACTAAACAAGGCAAATTGTAATAAAATTATGTCCCAACCTGGCACACATATGACGCTCTGGTGTTCGCCATCTTGGTGCACATACTTCTGGAGCACCCTTAAAAAATATACATATAGTAAAACAGACTTTCAGATTCTAATGGCAACTTGTGGAACCATGTTCGAAAATTACTGTTAAAAGTCTTAGTTAATTGAAGCACGTTCAAATGAAATTGTGGCACTGTGCTATTATTGCCCCACTATTTGTTTACTCAGGTCAGAACAAGTTAGGTCTGGTAACAACTATTATTTTTGAGTGTGTAGTGTACATTTAGATCCTTTTTCTGATATCTTGTTGTTAGAATGACAGGTAAACTTCACCGTAATAAATGGACTAATCAATTTATACTTCCCACTATTTAGGTATAGGATTCTTAAAATATAATACGACAATGGTTTCCAAACTTTTTGTTTGTGCAGCCCCAAATTATCGGGAAAAAAACTGACGCTGCATTGACATGAAAAATTACTGCTTTCTAAAATAAATTAATTTTGTAATCATTAATGTGTACTTTATGCCATTTGAAGTTTGTAAATATGACAAAAAACATCAACTCTCCTTCTTCGTTCTTTCGTTCTAATAATTCAGCCCGATATTCAGTTTAATATGAATAATATTTAACACAAGTGGAAAGCTGATAGGTTGCCCCTTTCATTAAGTGAGGCTTTTTCAAACATCTTTCAATCTGATCCCTGTACAAAAAGTCATGGGCGTAGAGGAGGGGTTTGGGGACGGACCCCTTCTTGAAATATAAAAAAAGGGTGCTCCCGAAGTATGCGAACCAAGATGGCGGACATCGGAACGTAACATGGGTAACAGGTTAGGGTTAGGCGATAATTTTTTTCCAATTTTAGTCATATTATCAGTTCGACAAGAGCCTCCCGTAGTATTTATACCTAAAATTATGGCCTAACCCTAACCTAGTACACATATTACATTCCGATGTCCGCCATCTTGGTTTGAATACTTCGGGAGCCCCAAAAAAAGTTTTTCTGTATCATACATAGCAATTTTTCGTAGCTTGAAACAACTCTTGAAAATCTTTGTTTTCAGCCGGACCCACTAGCTGTTAGGCTCTTACCTGGCAATTAGAAATTTCAGAACCTCATTTCCAAAAATTCCTGGCTATACCCCTGCAAGCAGTCGCTGTCGGCATCACCCATCTAATTCATAAAACTGTGGGTGGTAGGTGGTAAGCATGGGATTAAAACCAAGGCTGTGTAAATTGCAATGCCGACAGTTTATTCCAACACTTTATCCAATAAGCTATTAGTGCCCACTTTTATCATAAAGTAAACATTGCCTTTCCTGTAGTTAAAAAATCTATGACTGTTATGGAAATAGATTGATTGTTTCAGGAATTTATATGCATTTAGTTAGACAGACAGTGCTCACTTCTACCCTTTTATCAATATGTTCACACAAGAATTCAAGCCATGCAGGCTAAATCACTTCTTCTGACAAAATATTTGTCCTATATTTCACAAGAATGAGGTCCAGTATGCATTACCATGTGCTTTTGAGACCACTTGTATTTGTAAAATCTTTCTCGCCTATACAGGTTAAATCTGTGGTGATATGGAAAGTCTAATACTAGTTACTAGTCCGTGTTTGGCTCTTAAAACTCAAGGGTCAAGTCAGGCAATCAATGAGTTGGACTTGCTGGAAATGAGTTGAGTTCGATTCACTTCAATCTAGATGACTCTAAACTTGACATGTGCAAACTAAGGCCCGCAGGTCAAATCCTGTTCGTTGGGTGATTCAATCCGGCCCGCCTAATGCTGCAATAAATTTCTAAATTTCTGCTTTTAACTAATTCTGCATGTACTGCATATAGTTGTTATTATTGAAATCTGTATGGTGCAATAGGCTTGCTAGATTAATTTTCATGTTATAGGAACGTTAATAAAACTTCACGTTTTCTTGCTTACTCTATTCTAAGGCATGCTTTTTACACCCTTTTTTCTCCTCATGTGCTAGTAATGTGCGGTCATGCACAACCTCTATGTTCAATAAAGTAAATTCAAAGTTTTGTCAACTTCCACATAATGCACTCTTAACGCACTCCTTTTTTCTTACTTTAGCAATCTTGCCATTAAATTTTGTCAATCGTTTCCCGATAGTTTCTAAAAATTTGTTGCTGCATTTTTTGCACTCTAATTTCTGAAGATTAACAGCTACGGTAATTTTTACATGGCCTGCCAGTATAGGTAAGCAAATTTTTTGGCCCCTGATTCAAATACCTCAGCACCCCAGCACTGTCGCAAACACGTAACACTATCGAAAAAGGTCACATTTTTCATCGGAACTCAACTAAAGATAATTTTACTTGAAACTCATTTAAATTGAGTCTGCATGAAGATACACTGAGTTACGAAGATCGTTCGTTACAAACAATCATGTTTAATTTTGTATATATACATTTATGCCTCAAGTTCAAAAATTATTCCTTCCAAATATATAATCCAGATTGACTCATTCGTGTGATATTTGTTCTATATTAGTGGTTCTAAAACTTTTTAGGCCGCGCCCAATTTTTAGAATTTGTCAAGTCTCGCCACCTCAAAAAGCAAAAGTATACTTTATCGAAAAACCACGTTGAAAATACTTGGATGGAACGTAAATAATGAAATAAAATAAGGTGGGCAATATAAAATCTAACAAATATCTTTTTTTTTATTAGCATCACGCCCACTCAAAAATATTGCCTACAACCCCTTGTGAGCCGCGCCCAACCGTTTGAGAACCACTGTTCAATATGAATAAGTTTAAATATTGTAATAAAAACTGTATAATCTCATTTCATGAAATAGGTATATTTGTGTGCTTCCTTAAAATCATAGTCTTAACTTCTTCAGACAGTAAAGATCACAAGGAATTGTAAAGTCAATTTAATAAATTCATTAAGTTGTTTGTACCTTTGATTCATAACACACAAATACCAGAGTAGTGCATTTGTGTCACTCCAGATAACTTAATGAGTTAAACTAAGTTTGTCTCACTATCAATTTGAGAAATAGTCCTTTGAGTTGATGTTTTGCTATTTATTTAACTCAACTAAAGTAAATTGCATTGATCTTAATACTTAAAAAGTAGAGATGGAAGGACTTGGTCTGTTTTATCTTGGCTATCTATGCTATTATATCTGATCGTATTCTGATATAAATGTCTTTTCGATTTCAATATTGATTTGAATTTTATATAAATAAAAATTGCTGTGCCTCAATGTGTCAGAATGTAATCTGTAAAGAAAAATACTATGTAGGATTTCAAAAGACATCGATTGGGTTTCTACGAGACTAATTATATCTGTCTTCTATGCTTTTGCGCCTGTGGATCCGTATGCATATATTGCAAAGATACTGTAGCAAGAGTAAAGATAACTATCTTTGAAGTGATTAGTCTTGCTGCACACTAACACAAATATATATTTCTGTAACATTTTGTCCGATCAAGGTCAGACTTCTTAAGACATGCATAGTTCAAATGTCTCAGAAAGTTGACCTTGGTCCGACCTGATTGAGTTATGAATTAACAAATTATCAAGTCTCGATAATAATCTAAATGAATCGCGACCGTCACATGATCAAAATTGTTAAAAACTCTAGAATGCCACGGTAAATATTCTTTTTCTTCAGAAAATAGGATTATCTTTGCAAGAGAAATTCAATGATGACGTTTTTAGACTGTGCCTATTTTCAGTTTATTGCGCAACTTCATTTTACTGTATTTTTACAGATATTGAGGGACAACAATGTTCAGACGTCCCCGGGGTGTCTGTTCATCGGTAAAACGTGGTTCTCTGGAACGAGACAATGTCATAAACAATCTATAAAGTGTGCCATACCGCAGGTACAAGGTTTTAAGAACTGAAGAATAATTTGCCTGCTCATGAAACAGTCTGATCTGTCTTGTTACTATTTTACATTTCAGTGAAATGATATTTATTTTCATATTGTTACCAGCTCACCCAGTGCAAAACTTTTGAATTAACCTCCCTGATAAACCTCCCTGATAAGGCCCAGTAGTAGGAGTATCATGCGAAGCATTAGTAACAGGCTTGCTGTAATATCTAGGATCACAGAATTATGAAATTCTTATTATTTTCAGTGGTAAACATAAAATCTCTCAGCCTATGTGATGCATACACCACCATGGGGTTGTAGGGCAGTTCATGTAACCGCTGGTTGGTTATGGCTACCTAAACCATCAAGTTCATGGTTGAAGATAGGGATGGGACGAGTCCGGCATTACAGAGATCCGACGAATCCGAGTAATAGGTCAAGGACTCGAATCGAATCCTCCGAGTCCGTGACGTCACAATGTAAAAAGTAAAAAAACACGTTTTTGACCATACTACAGCATCGCACGCTCACAAACATGCGTCGTAGCTCATATTTTTTCATTAATGGTTCCCCAGATAGCTGTTGAATCAATTTAAAAATATATTTTTCTTCTTTTTGGCGGCCATAATACAAACTTAAACGTGGATCATTGTGCGCGTTGGCTGTGAACTGAATTTCCAGCCTATCACTTTGCGTCAATTCTGGGCGGCTATTTAGAAATTCTTACATGTCAATATGAAAAATAAAAAGCTTTTGACTACAATGCTTTCCCATAATTCCAGATATTTCTAGCCTTAAATTTACTATGTCGCGTGCGCAAATGGTAGAGAGATGCCACTCGTCGTCAAGACAATGCTAGCAATTTAGTAGTTCATGTAAACGTTCTGAATCTCTGCTCATGTTTCATATTTATTTACGCGAATCGAAAACTCAAAAATATTGCGCTAACATATATTTTATTGTGCACCACATGTATACCAAAAAAGATAGTTTGAAGGCGACTGGCGCATCATTGTTATAAGCTATCAATAGTTTTTAACTTGCGTTATATTATCTGGATATCTGTCGTCGTTTTTATCAGGAATGTTTATAATACACACGAGTGATATTGTTACATATCCATCCTTGAATTACAACTAGTTAAGGTATGTAGTGAGATTATAGGGGTAAAAGTACAAACATAGGCATAAATTAGTAAACAGAATTGATTATAGACTCTGTAAAAACGACGTGGACTCGAAATTGAATCAGAGTCCAAAAAAAGACTGGATTCGACTCGAATCCGAATCCCGGCCCATCCCTAGTTAAAGATGGATTTTTTCTCCAGTTATTACTTTTATTTTTTGCTATGATGTCATCAACATTATGTGACGCTACATGTCCATATATTTGAGCATAGTTCTCTTGTTCTTTCTGCGCAATTGCCCTATATACTTTTCGAATGACAGTATAGACTATGGTGAGAATAAATATCTGAATCTGACTGAATTCTGGAACTGCTGACATGAAATACTGCAAAGTTTATCAAACAGGCTAACTTTTAACTTCGTTGTTCGTTAACTTCAATTCAATGATTATTTTTTCAGTAAGTAAAGAATCAATTGCTAAATTGTACACAAATTTCTAGAAAGAGGATAATCACACTAGTGTATTCAAATTATTTTATTAGCAATACACACATGAAAAATTAGCATTACATTTCACACAACACCTACCGTGATCGTATCTGTGTTTTCCTTCTGCACACCGCAATGACCGCATATACGCAAATGCGGCAACGGGCTGCAACAGCAACAGCAAGCAAGGCTGCCTCTGAGAATGGGAACAACATCAATGGAGGCATTACCTCGCTGCCAGTGACGCCGCCACGAGAACACATAACAGGCTTAACCCTTTCGGTTCTTCGAACACAGATGTTACATGACATGCCAGTATTGTCTTCTGCTTCTATGATGAACTGAGAGAGAGAATTTCATTTCCGCAAACAATGTTCACATTTAACACGAAATATATAACAATATTGTAACAGTGTATAGCATTTTATGGTTTCCCAGTTTTTCATCTTAACCTTCTCTCGTTTTTTTAACCTTGCTTACATTTTTGTTTGCTCCCCTGCTTCTGTAATCCTACACAATTACCAATACAATTGCACGTTGAAATGCCATACACATTTACAATGTTTCGCTATATGCAGAGCTATTGTGTCACGAGACAATAACACATAAGTTCTGCATTTAAAGATCTGAATATTATACTGTATTGATTATTGTTCCCTTTTCTAATGGTTTCGCGGTCTGGGGATAGGGGTCATATTGTTATTATTATCAAACAAAATTTTATTTTTCTATTTTTATTTCAAGTCTGTGTGTCTAATAAATATATTGTTACTCATGTTTTAGTGCATCCGTGTAGGCAGAAAATCAGAAAGTTAGCCACTTTTTTCATTGGATGCTGTTGACTGAATCTTCGAAAATAATAATTAAAATGAAATCCAATTTTATAAATTGATATTTTAATACACGTAAAGTGATGTTATTGAATTCATTTAACCAACCAGTTGTTATAATTATATAAAGGAAGACCATTTAATAAATTCTTATTTAATACAATTAAATTAAGGTTTTCGAATTCATTTAAAAACCCAAGAAATTCTTAAAATCATATATAGATTCAATTGTGACTGTTTCAAAATGGGGAATATCCAGATAACAGATTTCCTGTTTTAGATATCGTATGTCATTATTAATACAATAGCATATTTATATTAACAATGCATCGCTATTTTCTCGCACGGTTTATGGTACGAGTCTAATCAGTTTTAAAATAGCCGGACACTTTCTCGATTTGGTTAGGGGTCGGCTATGAATAGAGAAGTCATTCTAGAGTAGGGACGCCTGTGAGCCGTTGTTATTGTAGTCAATCTACGCATACTGTCGGCTCGTGTTAACGAATCACCCATGCTCTAATGTTGTTTTGGCAGCCATGGAATGTGCTAGAATTGTACTTCGGCATGTTGGGGGTATTGACAGTTATTATTATTATTATTTATTTATTACGGAAGTAATGCGAGAGAGAGCTACAGGCGCTTTTGCATTGTACTTTTATAATCATGTCGCAATTCGAAATTCAAGAAAAGAAAAAATGTTATATAATATAATATTCCTTTCTATTTTTAAGAGCGTTCTGTACCGCCAGGATAGTCTACTTTTCTGACATACAAATATTGCATTTATTCTAGTCTATAGGTTAGCGCAAAATTTCGTAATTTTTTTTAAAATTTTATAGATATATATATAATATACTCCAAACTTTTTTTCTCGATTTATTACTACGTTATCTATGGCTAAATGTAGAAACCGTATGTTCGGGCACACACACAAGTCGAAAGCTACCGCTGGGTAATCCATTAAATCTGTATAAAACCCCGATAGTTGTTTTGAGATTGACTGGCGATTTTGTTAGTCGCTATGCGAAGGATTTTCAATTTATCGTACGATCCCCACCCCTGCACCACTTTGAAAAAATGGCAGGCTTTCAGATTTATTGGTGATGCTTATTGTTAATTTCAAGAAAAGGAGATTGGATAAGGATTCATCAGGAAACTGTTTAAATATATAAAAAAATTGTTCTCCGACTATTTTCAAAAATATATAAATTTATATGTTATACATAATATTGCACGGCGCTTCAGAAGTATGTGTACCAACATGGCGGACACCGTTACGTAGTAGCATACACATTCTACGTTCCGGTCTCCGCAATTTTGGTTCACATACTTCTGGAGTATTAGAAAAGTTGTCGGATATAGGTAAATAATATTTTTAAGAAGCAAGGGAGCCTAATACAACACAATTTTGCCTTTAAAAATGGAGACGTTCAATTAATTTAAATCATTTTTCGATACGGTTATAAACATCCTTAATTGAATGTAATTGTTTTAAAATGAAAGTAGTTCCGTATTGAGAAGTTCCCCAATTCTATTTTGCGCACAGCCTTTGCGTGTTGGGACAAAATCAGTACCCCTAGCACCAGATGAAAATATGTTCATGATTGCGACATAAGTTCTGCATTCCACGATGTTTCAATCTATTCTTTCTATTTCGCAATATGTTTTGCGCCAGACGCGCCCCTTTGAAAAAGGGGGGTTGTGTGCGACATAGTTATGCGCCGTTTTATTGTTGTTACTTTTTAATCATGTGACAATTCAAAATTCAAAAAATGTAAAAAGTGTTGTGTACTTGATAAATTTACACGATTTTGCGAAAATCTTTGAAATTAGCGCAAGTGCCCTCCAATGCACTAAAAATAAAACAAGGAAGTGTAATTTTAATTTTAATTATAAAAAAGCGAAGTATGTTATTGAATTTACTTCGCGTTGAGGGGTCGGCTTTGATTGAGGAAATTGTCTGAGACACCTGTGGGCTGTCATCAAATAAAATTTTGTTTTGTTGCTAGTCATCAATCATATCGAATTTAAATATTTAACAAAGAAGTGTCGTGTAGCGTAATCCTATACTTTGATTATTAAAAAGGGAAGTATTTTATTGAATTCACTCCGTGGTGGGCTTTGATAAAGGAAATTCCCCGATACACATATGGGCTAATATTGTTGTTGTCATCAAATGAAATGTTGTTTTTCGTTAGTCATTTAATCAAAGCGAATTTTAAAATTTAACATTTGAAGTGTCGTGTACTTACCACATATATATATATTATTGTTTTTCAACAGTTCGCTTGTATAGCATACAGCTTAGAGAAGAAACCCCCAGCGAGAGACGGAAATAATTTTACGATTCAAACATAAGTTCTGCATTCCGTTTTTAAATCTAAGGTAGTATTTCGAAATATGTTTTGCGCCAGGCACACCCCTTTGAAAAAGGGAGGTTATGCGCCAGGTAATGCCTGAGGTTATAGTTTTGTAATCATGTCGCAATTCGAAATTCAAGAAAAGAAAAAATGTTAGGTATCTAATAAATTTACACGATATTGTGAAACTCTTTGAAATTAGTGCAGGTGCACTTTCAATGCATTAAATATAGAACAAGAAAGTGTGATTTAATTCTTAATTATTAAAAAGGGAAGTGTGTTATTGAATTCACTCCATGATAGGGGTCAGTTTTGATTAGGAAAAGACTTCGAGACAGCTATAAATTCATACATTTGATCTAATTACATACAACCTTAAAAGTTAATCTTTTTGGAAATGAAGTAAGTAGTCCGCATTGAAAAGTTCCTAAATTCTATTTTGTGCACAGCTTTTGTGTTGTGGGACAAAAGCAGAAGTAAACCCTAGCGACAGATGAAAATATTCTCATGATTGCGACATAAGTTCTGCATTCCACGATGTTTCAATCTATTTTTCTATTTCGCAATATGGTTTGCGCCAGGCGCGCCCCTTTGAAAAAGGGAGGTTATGCGCGAGGTTATAGTTTTGTAATCATGTCGCAATTCGAAATTCAAGAAAAGAAAGAATGTTAGGTATCTAATAAATTTACACGATATTGTGAAACTCTTTGAAATTAGTGCAGGTGCACTTTCAATGCATTGAATATAGAACAAGAAATTGTGATTTAATTCTTAATTATTAAAAAGGGAAGTGTGTTATTGAATTCACTCCATGATAGGGGTCAGTTTTGATTAGGAAAAGACTTCGAGACAGCTATAAATTCATACATTTGATCTAATTACATACAACCTTAAAAGTTAATCTTTTTGGAAATGAAGTAAGTAGTCCGCATTGAAAAGTTCCTAAATTCTATTTTGTGCACAGCTTTTGTGTTGTGGGACAAAAGCAGAAGTAAACCCTAGCGACAGATGAAAATATTCTCATGATTGCGACATAAGTTCTGCATTCCACGATGTTTCAATCTATTTTTCTATTTCGCAATATGGTTTGCGCCAGGCGCGCCCCTTTGAAAAAGGGAGGTTATGCGCGAGGTTATAGTTTTGTAATCATGTCGCAATTCGAAATTCAAGAAAAGAAAAAATGTTAAGTATCTAATAAATTTACACGATATTGCGAAACTCTTTGAAATCAGTGCAGGTGCACTTTCAATGACATAAGTTCTGCATTCCGTTTTTAAATACAAGGTAGTATTTCGAAATACGTTTTGCGCCAGGCACACCCCTTTGAAAAAGATAGGTTATGCGCCAAGTAATGCGCGAGGTTATACTTTTGTAATCATGTCGCAATTCGAAATTCAAGAAAAGAAAAATTGTTAAGTATCTAATAAATTTACACGATATTGCCAAACTCTTTGAAATTAGTGCAGGTGCACTTTCAATGCATTAAAAATTGAACAAGAAATTGTGATTTAATTCTTAATTATTAAAAAGGGAAGTGTGTTATTGAATTCACTCCATGATAGGGGTCAGTCTTGATTAGGAGAATACTTCGAGACACCTATGAATTCATACATTTGATCTAATTACATACAACCTTAAAAGTTAATCTTTTTGGAAATGAAGTAAGTAGTCCGCATTGAAAAGTTCCTAAATTCTATTTTGCGCACAGCTTTCGTGTTGTGGGACGAAAGCAGAAGTAACCCCTAGCGACAGATGAAAATAGTTTTTTGATTGCGACATAAGTTCTACAGTCGTTCTTTTTTCAAATCTATGGCTGTATTTCAAAATTGGTTTCGTGACAGGGTTTGAATAGGAAGTTATAAAAGAGAGAGAGAGATTTGTGCGCCTTTTTATTTTTACTTTTCATGTCGCAATTCGAAAATTTAGAGAGAAAAAATGTAACGTATCTATAAATATGATTCTCCGCCATGAATGAGACACAGTTTTGCAAAGATAGCGTACTAGTCGGGAGACGTATACCTTGTGATACTTCTAGGAAAATTCGACGCGGAAAATTCGCTACACAGGAAAAACTGCCGCATCGTCATAAAATCAGTTAGGTTTTTTTAAGTACCTTTTTATTTAAAAAAGATTTGTTATTTAGGAGCATAGCCTAACCGTATAAACTTGACTGATTTTATCACAAATACTTGTTTTACAGCAAAATGCTCTTGCGGCGATTTTTCATGAGGCAAATTTTCCTATGCGGCGAAATTTTCCGCGGCTAAATTTTTCGGACACCCGAACTCAATGTTTAGGAAATATGCCTTCCTTTAGTAGTGTAGTTGTTAAAAAAAATTACGACATCTGACTTTCTAGCGATACGACAATGCGATCCTGGAGTATGAAAAATTAAATAAACATATTTTGTTTTTAAAGCTGGCCATCGTGCATCATGATTGAAAAATAGCTTATAGACCATGTCGGATATACCCAGGATCGGATTTCTTCCACGCATTACATCCCGTGAAGATGGACCGTCTGTAAGTTCTCTATATTCTATTTTTTTTTCACTAATGAAATAATAATAATAAAGTAAAAATGAGAGAGAGATTTAATATTTGGCCACCAAAAAATACAGTCCTCAATGCAGTAAAAAAGTAACAACAATAAAATCGTTTTGGTATGGACAGGATGGAGCGATACGACCATCGAGGTCAACCGCCACCATTTTCGATTGTATGAATAAGATTCAAATTTGAAAATGACTTACGGAAAATTAAAACAGTAATATTTATACAGATAAAGTTGAAAATTGTCAATCAAATAGTAGTATAGCGCGTTTTACAGAAGGCGCGTTATACTCAAATAAATACGGCAATTTATAATAACTTTTAATTTTATATTTTTAACACTTTATGTGCAACGAACGTATATATACGTCATTTGGCACATACCGTGACATGGGCGTATCTATCTGTACGCCTATCAAAAAAGAAAACGTGAAATTCTTAATAAAACCATTTGGGTATGGCCATGACCTTACTTTGAACCCACGTACATTTGAATCCATGTGTATATCCGCGGGACAAAAAAAAAATTCCATAGGTGCAATATATGCAGGTGAAATTGTCGTGGGTTCAAATGTACGTGGGTTCAAATGTACAGGAACCGGGTATGCCTGATAGCTGTTCAAACAAACTCAAATAATTTAAAAAAATTATTTTCCTTCCCATTCATTCAGGTGAGAACAACTTTTCACCCCGTAGGTGATTACGTGTCAAAAGGGGATATTCAAGAATTATTGGAAAATGTTGCTGATTTGAATAAAAGAGTTTCGGGACTTGAAAATACAAATTGGGAACAGAAGGTTGGTTATATCTGAACAGAATTTATGTATTAGCACCAAAGACTCAAAATTTGTGAGTTGTTTAACAGATTTAAACAAAAACATGGGTCATTAATATAATTTAAATATATTACATACATTGTATTGTTATTTTTAGGAAGAAATACTCGGTTTAAAAACGGAGTTGAAAAGGTATGTAAAGAGCAATGAGCAGTTGCTGCGGAAATTGGAAAAGACATTGGCCGAGAATAGGGATATGAAGAAATGTTTTCAAATGTTGCTTCAAATTGCTGAAACCGAGGTTTGAAACCAGTTTTTCCTATTATTGTAGTGTCCGGTTATTTCATTCCACAGTGCTTTTGCACACCGTCATCTCGAACAAAGCTGGGTACAAGAAGCTACTGATACTCAAAGACTGCGTTCACAATCAGGGAGAAATATCTCACTGGGAAATTTTTTTTACTTTCTGGCGGAAAAATTTTGCTTTGTATTTGTTGTGATATTACTAATATTCTTTAGCGCTCCATAATTGCCTTAATGAGATCATAAACTACTCAGTCTGTCGCGAAACTTTCTATGTTGACATTGAGCATGGAATTTGAACCCAAGGTTTCCAACCTGCAATTCATCACATTATTTTATATGGTGTTTGACGCATCAGCCACTTGGCCATAGCACCCATGAGTACGTGGGTAATGTAAAAGTAGGCTACTCATTGAATATTCATTAACATTATGGTTGGTACATTGAAATAAGTGAACTAAATGCCTGCATAATTTTACTTTCCCCTCAATCTATGCGATGCATTGCTGTTAGTATTGCTTTGCCTTCATGACAAGTGAAAAAATACATTTTCAGCCTGGACTGTATAAATACAAAAGTTACTTTGAGAAATTCACATATCATGAAGATCTCGAAGAAAAACTCTTGCAATCTGGCGTGCAAAAGACGGTGAGAACTTTAATTAAATTATCAAAAATGCTTTTTCATAACTTTTGCCATTATTTCATTTTTGTAATGATGCATTTACACCACCTTGAAATAATAATGAAGTGTGAAATTCTCGAACTAGAAAAAAAACGACGGATCTCGGTTGAAATTTAGTTTTCACAATTTGTCTATAGATTCGCAATTTCGTCCTTAACTCGAAGTGAATTGGGATAATGAGGCAATTATATAGCTAGGGTTGTGACTCTTAGAAACATTTAGGAACAGCAACAATATGGACTACCGGCAATCGAATCAATTAATTTGGGGTTATCAAGTGAAAACAACCGATGCTCACCGAGTTGAAACAAATGACCATCTTGCCTGATATTGATTTCATTCAAGTTGTAAATATTTAACATTTAATTTTAACAGAACTGGTGGAAAATTTTAGCTCTCGGCTTAGCCGGGGGATTTATTGGAGTGGCGGCGACAGTCGGTTTCGTTCCAATGTTTATTGTTGGAGCTGCCATCGGAGGTGGCGCTGGTTACCTACATGAAGAATATCGCCTTCGCAATGAGAAAAAATCCGAATAGAGTTATCGTATTTTGTAACGAATTTCTCACCGTGCTCCACATTAGAATGCAAATCTTGTTAATGTGATATTAATTTTCGATTTTTGTTTTATTTCGATTTGTTTTACAACTTTAATTTACGTATTATAAGTAAAACCCACTCTCGGTTATTATTTAGGTATCTTGGCTGTGTATATTTCAACTGAATACTGTATGAAAAAATTGATTTAGCAACCAAATTTATCATTGCAATAAAAAACTGTATACATTGTATTATTTATCAATTTACTGTAAGCGTGTTTTTTGACCCCGGGTAGGGGGAATGTGGATAATGGTTTAACAACTTTATGGCTTTAAAATGGCGGGAATGTAGGTGCAAAAATTAGAAAAGTAGTAAAGAGCAATTTTCAGTCGCTTTGGGAGTTGTGTGAAAATGATAATGATGTGAATTTTTAGGATTGTTGACTTTATATAGTTCGGTATATAGACTTCTCTGATCGCAAAGTCGCGCAAGAATATTAGGGTTATGAATTTGAGTTTCATTGGCTTTGTGAGTTGTTTGAGAATGATAATATACAAATATTCATGGAATATTTAGACAAATTTGGGCGCTCCCGAAGTATAAGACGGTAGCGTAGTTTGAGTTGGGTATTCAGACTTTTCGTTTACCCGTCCGACCAAAAGAATTTTCAAATTACAGTCGATACCCCTAACGCGCCGAAGTACAATTCCAGCACATTTCATGGCTGCAAGAACAACCTTAGAGCATGGGTGATTCGTGAACACGATTCGATGGTATGCATAGTTTGACAAATTCATTGCTGACACCTATTCATTGTGACTCGTATCAACATCTCGTATCAAAGACCGTGCCAACAAATAGCGATAGTTTATAAATAGCGAAGTGTTTCATCGAGATCTTCCCCATTTTGAATCAGTCACAATTGAACTTGTATATAAGAACTGCGTGGGTTTGAATGAATTTAAAAAAAAACTTAATTTTTGTTTCTTGAATATTATTTATTTGAATTAAACTTTCTTTTTAATTATTAATTACTAATTAATGTCATTTAGACAATAACATTCTTTGAAAAAAGAATTGCCGAATTCCCTGATTTTCTGCGTCCACGGATACACATTAACATAGTCAACAATATATTTATCAGGCACATAGCTCTTGAAAATGGAAATTTAGTCTGATGACAACAACAACACACTATCCAGACGGTGAAACCAACTAGAAAGAGGAAAAACAGTTGACATAATCCTTAGATCTGTAAATGCAAAACTTACATTGTAAAAGTGTTCGGACATTTCAACGTACCGATTGCATTGGTAATTGTGTAGGGTCGCAGAAGCAGTGGAACAAACAAAACATTCAAGTAAAGCTTAAAACGTACAGAATGTAATTTAAAAAAGGATTGTCAAAGGAAATAATACAGTACCTATTAAGATACCACGTTTACCCGACAAAAAGGGTCTAGACTGAATTTATAAAAATGATTTTACTATTAGCCCTCCCCTAAAATAGGACCTAGTCGAACATGCGAATTTTTGACCTATATAGACGATAGCAAGAAATCTCTCCCACACGTTTTAATTAAATGATTATTTTAAATGACTATCAAATAATCTATTTTAGCCGTTATTTTAAATGAAAAACGTGTAACGTATGGGTAAATTGATATCGGTTTCCACATTTTTTACATTTGGAAATCTGGTAGGCTAATTTTCCACTTTGTAATTTTGTTTTTATTGAATGAAAAAAAGAAGAAGACTAAAATAAGCCCTAGTGTTATTTTCGAAAGAAATTGAAAAAAGACCCTGTCTAATTTTGGCGGAAACACGGTATTTAAAAATATAATATTAATTCATAGCCACTAACAGGTGCAAACACAATCATATTTATTTTATACATAATCCAATTATTTTTTATTTTATTTATATAAATGTAAAATTGGTAATAGAAAGCCATTGTTCAAATATTTTGAAGTTAATTGGCACTATCGGAGAAAACGAAAGAAATTTACCATTTGAAAAAAAGAAAATTGTTAAACCTAACAAAAAATGGAGAATTCTTATAATATAACTCAACTAATAATGCAATATGTGTATATTATGATGAATTACTGTTATTGATAAATATCATTTATTGCAATATTGTTTTATTTTATGAAAATTAAGGAAGAGAGAGAAAGCTAGGACAAATTACTGGGTAAAAACGAAAACATGAAAAAATGCTATGCAACATTTCAAACTTGTTTCGTATTCTCTGTTCGTTTTAACATTGGTAGTAGAAATAAAACATCTCACTCTGTTTTTGGCGTTAGTGATACTTCCACGTTTGAGTGAGATTTTGGTATAGTTTGGGTTAGGATCTTGGGTTATCGTGGCGGCGTCACTGGCGGCGAAGTAATGCTTCCAGTGCTGTCGTTTGCGCCCGGAATTCATATTGCTGCATCGTTAACATAGATCAGCATGTGCATTGCCTAAGTAGGAGAGATTTATTGTAATCACGGTAGAAGTTTTCTGACTTCCAAATATTTTTTAATAAATGTGATTTCATTCATGCTATTTATGTGTGTAGCGTTATTATATAATTTGAATACCCCAGTACCGGTAATACTTATGATTAACTTTTTCTGTAAATTTATGTACAATTCATTTTTTTACTGACTGAAAAAATATTGTAATCAATGAATCAAAGTTAGCAAACAGGGAAATCATATCCAACAGTGCTAGTTTATGGTCAAATTGAGATATTTGTTTTTATCATGCGAGAATAAAAATAAAGCAAGAAGAGTGTATAATAAAAAATATATAATCAGAAAATATTTGATTAGGTGATTGCACAGGTTTGCGCCAAGACGGTCTTGTTAGAAGATAGACAACTCAGCGAATGGGTTACTTGAACCACAAATGACAACTAGCGTTATATTTAAAAAGTTCGGCATTCAAATTATGAAATGTGTTTCATGGTAATGCAGCTTACATAGTGATATACGCACATTTTTCTGAAATGAGGGAACCTGTTGGTAGCGAGTTCGATGCAAAAAGAAACCCGTTCTTATTCTTATCATTTTGAATTACACCACTGCTCGTACTCAACTAACCGCCAGTGACTCTCAGTTTAGTGATTGATTCGACTACAAACCATGATGATACATGAATTGAGTTTTTATCCAGCATTGATTTCTGTATCTCCTGAATCTCTAGAATTGTTAATTATAATACCGTTTTAACGTCTGCTAATGTTTCCTTGTAAATGCCAAGTTTCCAAGTTAGAATATTGTTTCTCCATGTAAGTCCAATCTATACAACGTGAGGTTATAAATTTCTTGTGCTCTCCCTGTAAAATATTAAACAAGAATGTGTTTGTAGCAACAGGAATTACCAGCAGGCAGCAGGTAATGAAAAAGAGTTTTCCAAACTTTTTTTAAAAACAAAACAAATGAGGATTATTGAGGATAATATCAATCGATGAAAAAAATAGCTTTCAATCAATTAAATATAACAGATTCATAGACTTGTCAAAGTTGATTAAATCAAAAAAAAAAGATAATTAATATTCAATTCAAGAAATTAAATCATTCATTTCTTTTTTTTCTCAGATATTTTTCAGTGGCTTTTATGTCCTTTAAAGTTTTTGTTGACTGAGTTAACGACATACTGAGTTAATGAGATTTCCTGCAATCACATTCCAAAACAATCCCTTAATCCCAAGTTAGAATATTGTTTCTCCATATAAGCCCAATCCATAAAATGTAAGGCAATGGTTTTCTTGTGCTTTCCTTATGAAATATTATGCAGAAATGAGTATTTGTAGCAATATGAATTAATGGGAGAGAGATTTCCAAACTTTTTTCAAAACAATAATAAAAAATGAGGTTTATTGAGGATAATATCGATTGGTTAAAAAAATTGTTTTTAATAAAATTAAATATTACAGATTCATAGATTTGTTAAGATTGATAAAATCAAAAGAGTTTAATTAATTTTTACTTTGAGAAATTAAATCATTTATTCCATTTTTCTCTTAGATATTTCTCAGTAGTTTTCACATCCTTCAAATTTCTTGGTGATAACAGACTGAGTTAATGAGATTTCATGCAATGTGTTTTTGTGTCCGAGAACATTTTCGAGGTTTTAGCAGCGTATGCTACAATAAGAAGAAAATAAAAATGAAAGTACACAAGAGGTTGGTAATATTAAATGTTTTGAGTTAAATTTGGAATGGTATGGCAAAAACCGAATAATCCACTTCTATACTTCATATGACTGGTAAAGAAGAGGCACAGGTGCCCTATATTATTAGGCTTTCTTATTGCATTTGCGGCACTCGGACGGCATTACCAACGGTCTCAAGTCAAGTCAATCACTGAGTTGAATGTTAAATGTCACTGGCGGTTAGTTGATGAGAGTCCCAAGTCATTCCATTTAAATTATTTGAGTCTGATAAATGGCGAATCAAGATGACTCAATGACTATACTGGTTTGCTCTGCATCCTCACAAGAATCAAATATTATTCTGTTTCGAATATCTGCATTGGTTGTGCATATATAAGACAAGTTTTTCTTGCAATTTGTAAGGTCGGGAGCCTATTTGAATGACATCTTGTACAGGGCATTGCACTTCTTATTTGGTGCTGTACGTTTAGGGCGTTCAAGTCAAGCAAGTTTCCACACCTCGTAATTTGCTTTTTCTCTTGCTAAATGGTAACATGTTCCTTCTCTTCTATTCACCAGAAGACTCGTAGCTGATGTTGACGACTGACAAATCATGATGTCTGTATCATTCTGTGCATTTTCCACTAGAATCATTGATGACCATATCAACATTGTATAAAGCAAGACTTGAGGTTTGATTTCATTTTTCATGTTATGTTTCTTGAAAGTAAAAATTTGAGTTGAACAAGAAGGTCTGGGTTGAACAATAACCCCTTGGCTCAAAATGAAGTTTTTTAATCTCTGATCATAGAATAGTTAGGCAAAGTGGCAACCTGCATCTGAGTGATTGCACACATTTACCTAATACATAAATAAGTATCTAAAAGTCACACACAACTGATTTCTAGTTTGAATATCTGGCGCAAAACACCTCATTTGACACGTGCCATTTCTAATTATAATATATCCATAGAAACGATTTTCATAAGAATTATTTATCCCTTTACTATGAACAATGCTCTGTCTGTACAACATCCACTGAAATTTGAAGAGCTACTACAACCTGTATTCTTGAATGTTTGGTAATGCTAATTTATTACACCCTGGGTAATATTGCGGGTCTGGTGTTTAAATTTGAAATTTTTATTCTGCCATGCTAACATAGACTCAATAGGCCTTGACTATTAGGCCATCGTACTCACTATTCTTACATAGTAATAATCATGAGCTTAGGGATGGGCAATATAGAATACCGAATCCGGAGGATTCGAATCCCAAGTATTTGAATCCAACAGGATCCGATAACAGGATTCGGTTTCCGCCTCTCCGGCGCCATGCGACGATTTTTGCATTTCGGGTTTTTAAATATCAATTAAAGACGAGCGTTTTTCTGGCGTGGAAATCTCTCTCGTCTAAATAGACTTGCGTCTGCTTGGAAAGAACCCGTAAAATCGGAATTGGCGTATTCTGGACAGGAAGTCGGCGAAGTACATCTCATGGCGAAGACTCGTTATTGCACCATTTTTGCGTTTTCGCCGTGCGTCAATTTTGTATTTCGGGTTTCTAATTTATCAATTAGATATATCAAATATCAAATTTATCAAGACGAGCGTTCTTTCTCGCGTGGAAATTTCTCTCGTTTAATTAAACTTGCCTAATCGCAAAGAACCCGTAAAATCAGTAAACATCAAACACTGTAATCTCAATCGGCGTATTCTGGACGAGAAGTCGTGAAGTACACCTTAAGCCGAAGACTCATTATTGCACCATTTGTTGCGTTTTCCTACTTTGCTATCTAGCTAGGGTTTAATAATAATAATTATTTGTGCTGACTTACTGGCGATATCCCGATAATCTGATTGCAACAATCTTCAATTAAGCTTCATTTTACATTACTGTAAATGATTTTCCGCGACCGACGAGTTTTTCCCAGAAAATGATGCATGTAAACCAAAAGCCAGGCGTGAAATGTTCTGACATTACTTGCGATTAATTTAAATCAAATATTATTTAGGAATAATTTTATTACTTTTATTACACCAGTTTCCGAAATACAAAGTTCTATCGCAAAACACGACGATCGGCCGCTTTTAAATTTTACTCTCAAAAGGTTACATATCTTTTGGTCCGTTCCTATCGTTCAAGATAGACGCACGTTTGATCGAGTGTCTGTAGTAATTTTATTCGCCGATAAATTTAAAAAAAGATGTCACATTTGACAAAATAGTTACGTATTGAGTTTGAGTTGGGCCAAGTCTGGGTAGATAGTGATATGTAACGATAATAATAGAAAATGAATTCGTCTTTAGATGATATTGACTAATAACTAACTACGAAATTGCCTTTACGGGAACCTTGTTTTGCACGTCTTGATCGCACAGAATAAAAAGTTGATTTTAATTGATAGGGGTTAAATTTAATATTTTACACCGGTCGCATAGGTTGCAGTGGCCACACGCTGGTCCTGCATGTAATTAATTCTCAGCGGGTGTGTTTTAGTACACTCGACACTCTAACATTAATAATGAGTTAATGTTTCATATCTATTTTTGTATTTAACCCCTTACTATTAAAGTGTTTGAATAGTGTCTCAATTTAGCATATCAGTATTTATAGATTACATACATTTGGAACAATTGAAAGCAAAAATATTGTAATATTCTTAGATGTTATTGTCATGGGAGATGCCTGTTTAGTATCAAATCAAATCCAATGTTAAGGACATTTCCAAATAAATAATAAATTTATAGAAATACATTTATAATTTTTTGACATCTATATCCAGCAATCAGGAAAATTCTCACTATTTGAATAGGTACGAAAATAGAATAGGATTCGGTATTCTGGATTCGATTACATTATTCTAGAATAGTAAATTATTCTACATTGCCCATCCCTACATGAGCTGAACGGTTATATTCTCACCGAGAATAAACATTTACTGTCTGTGGTTTTGTGTTGCGATGAGGGTGATCAGAAACACTGATCTAAATTCTAGGAGTAACGATTGTCTGTTTCTTGCCTAGTGAAAATCCCATGCCCTTGCATCAGTATATTATTTTGAGCTTTCTGTCAAGCCACATGAACGTTTTATTTCTTAATGTTCTTCACAACAGTTTTTATTTTGTGGATTCATCTTTCCAGAAGTTCTGCTGCTTTTGTTGAGAAGGACTTGTTTTCAAGAAAGTTAAATGTAATTCTTGATATTTTCTGATATTTTTTGCAGTTTTGCTTAATTCGCAAAATTCTGTATTTATATTTTTTTTTATATGTGAGTACTTTTGATGAGATACTTCAATATACATCTGATACAAGAGGATTCATGATTTTGCAATACTTTGGTTGCGTAATTAGTTAATTTCATCATAATTTGGAGGGGGCGGAGCAAAGATGTGTGGGCTTATGACCAACACCAGGCGTCACCTTCGTGATTAAATAGAACTTCAATTTAATAACGTCATGTGACAAACTATATTTCAAGGCTTATTAGAGGTATGGAAAGCATATCAGTATACTTAATCTATGTATCTAATCTATACCTAATAGAAAGTGCCATTTGAAAAGTCAAAATGAATTCCTGTTCTAAGATGAGTGATTGTCTATTTATTGCAGTCAAAAGCCTATGTTCTTAGGTTAGTATATTCTTTTCAGGTTTTTAGTCGTTAGTTTCCCTGCCATATTTTTAGTTCGATTCTTCCCACAAGTCTATTTAATCAAAAGCAAGTCTATTTTGATGCTTTTTTTTCAAATAAACATGTTTTAGCTGTTATGTGAGCAGGCTATTGAATACAATTTTAGTAAAATGTAGCTTTAACTACTTTTTTAATTTTTTGCAGATTTACTTTATCTTTGAGCAAAGGTATATACTTACCTTTCTTATTTGTACTATATGACTTAACAAAACAAAAATTGCTTGCCACTTTGTTAATATGAGAGGATTTTATAATTCTGTAATACTTCAGTTACGTAACTTCACAGTTTACTTTTTATCATAATTGAAAGGAGGCGGAGGAATGGTGGAATTTTATCAGCAACATCAGGCGTCTCTTCTGTGACTAAAAAGTACTAACTGACGGTATTTTTTATGATTGACCTAAATTTCGAATTTTGCATGAAACGCATGCTAATTTATAGGAGGAAATTACTCCAGTGACGTATCATACACCAGTTATAGAAACTGTAGGTGGTTTTGCACTTACTCAAATGTTGTGTAATTCATGTCTCATCTGAACTGTCCCACATACTTTACCTATTATTTCTAACATTTTTGATTACGAGAGAAAAGCAGTCAGGTATATGAACAGACACTCGGCCATTTTAATTTCACATTTTCAAACTGTTCCGAATGTGGTGTTTTGATCTCCAGGCTGTTTTTGTGTCAGGTATTTAATCTAGGTACAGTTATGTGTGAACTTCAGATACATATTTATATATTAGGTAAAAGTGAAGTCAAGAAAATTATGGCAGCAATGCTTTACATATGGGCATATGAGGGCCCAATTTGATCAAATAAAAATATGTATTTTGATCGTTTCCTCACCATCATGTCAGTTATTAAACAAAAAGGAGAATGAAAAAATTTGGCATCATATTAGTGCAGTTTTAACTTCTCTATTGTCAACGTGATGGTTTAGTACAGAGTGGTTCAAACCGCCGCCAACACATGCGGCCCGCAGAACAATTTTATTATTCACTAAATCATTGGCAAAAATTTTTTATTTATTGGCAGAAAATTTTTGATTTATTTTTTATCCAACTGGGAATAGTCCTTCTCCTAATCCCGATGTCGGGATTCATGTTTGTTAAAATCACCGAATTTCAATGTTGTATCTATAAACGCCAAGACGGTGCCAATATGGGGATTGACGTCCTGTGATTGGTACAAGGAGAGTGGATTGTTTTGTGCAGACAGGACCAAGCCGATGAGATGGGTCGGGCTTTTATCTAAACTTTGTACTTTAAGCTCAAGTCAAGTAACTCTTCATTTAGAGAAACGTTTTGTGCTTTTATTTTATTAAAAACACTCCTCTATTTTCAAACATTGGCCATGTGACAGCAGTGATGAACCGCAGAGCTGACTCAGCGCCGCGATCCAGTTTTTTTTTTTAGCTGGATAGAGAGTCCCAACTTAGATGGTTATGCTGGCCCAAGTTATCAGAAAAAATGTTTGTCCTCAAAGGAGTCAAATGTAGCTAATACTACTTCTTTGATTTTTTTTTTCAAAAGTTTGCTTGATCTTGAGCAGAGATATTATAATAAAAACCTTCCCACTGTGGTGATATGAAAGGATTTCCTAATTTAGTAATACTTCAGTTATGTAACTTCACAGTTTATTTCATCATAATTGAAAGGGGGCGAAGCAATGGTGGGATGTTATTATCACCAGCAACAGGCGTCACTTCTGTGACTGAAAAAAACTAATTGAAGTTAATTTTTATGATTGGCCTAGATTTCTAATTTTATATGAAACGCATGCTAATCAATACTTCCAATGACGTATTATGCACCAATTATGGAAACTGTAGGTGGTTTTGCACTTACTCAAATGTTGTGTAATCCATGTCTCATCTGAACTGTCCCTAAAAAAAAAAGCATTTAAGTATATAAACAGACACAGGTCATTTTGATATCACATTGTCAAAAGTGGTGTTTTAATCTCTGGGATGTTTTTGTGTCAGGTATTTAATCTAGGTACAGTTATGTGCAAACTTTAGATACATATTTATATATTAGGTAAAAGTGGAGTCAAAAAAATGGCAGCAATACTTTATGTGGAGGCCCAAGAGGAGTGCTCAAATTTTGTGTAGGTTTTGAAGGAGGCTAAAGATCTGATATTAATTGAAAGAGTCATGAAGCTACTAAGCTTAAGGCTATCATTAAAGTTAAGGTCAATGATATCACTGGAGCAGATATATTGATTTGAGCAATTGTACATGAAAACAGTATCAATGTTGTTGAATTCATCGGTATCAGCTGATTCAAGAAACGTTTTGTTGAGGTATTCAGGATCAAAAATTTTGTTAAGTGCCTGGGCTTCAGCTTTTTCTGTATGAAGGGGGAGAAATAACTCCGATATTTCAGAATCAGAGAGAGAAGAGAATGGCATACAATCTATTTCACAAAGGAAACAGCACCAAGGTATATCATCAGCTTCAGATTCATGATTATGATATTGTTGTCCAGAAATATTGGTACATTTTAAATGTATCCAAGAAAAACAAATGTCACAATAAAGAGCTTTTTTATTGATTCGAACTGATTTGTGGCAAATATTTTAAATTAGTTTTCATGGCAGTGGCAAAACAAAACAAAAGTAAAAAAAAAATATAAAATGAAAAGAATAAGTCAAATATCTAGTCTGGCAATATAGGTTTCCAGATGTTTAAAAAATGGAGCACCATTGATTAGACAGTACTAGCCTATTTAATTAAGAAAAATAGAGGTTGGGGATGAGTTTATCGTTCCCCTCTGCTCATAGGCCACCGCTACGTCTTGAGGTTGGTCCCTCTGAGCGGGCATCAGCATTGGAGTAGAGGGGACGAGAGAGAGTAGGTATATAATTTGAGGAAGATAATACTCACCTTTTATCTAGGTAAGCGTAGATGATCCAATTCATTGTGAACACTTTTGTTTTCCGAAGGCTTCCTTGGCAGCGGCGAGTAGCTCGAGCTTGCTACGGGTCAAGGACTCAGTGATGAACAAACCGCTGCCTTTAAGTCCTTTTTTTCTACCATACACCAAATTCTTCGTTGATCTTCTGACAAATTTGATGATGATAGGGTTCTTCGGAGATTTTGATTTTCACAGTTTCTTCGGCTGTATTATTCTAAATCGTCTTGTTGCTTTTCACATGTCTCCAGCCTGCTAATAATCTCCTGGATCTTGGAGGAGATTTGAGCCACGTCATTCTGGAACTTAATGATATCCTGGAACTGGTTGCCATGGTCTTTAGAGACTGATTTCAATGCAATTTTTTACTTACTATAATCCCCCGACATATTTACAATTTTCTGCTAGATCGCTGAAAAGACAAATAGGATGCCCGAATAAATCTAGACACTTTTCTATTATTCCAACCACGCATAAATGACTTGTATTCTTGGATTTCATTTGTTAGCTTCTAGTATTTATGATTAATACTTACTCAGATACCATGATAATAATGTAGCTGAATACGTTTTAACTATGTTCCACACAATGCATGTACGGAGCACTGTTTAATTTTGCATGATAAAATATACTATCATATTCAATCTGAGTGGTGAAATAAATATGTAAAAATGAATTCATAGACTTTAAAATACCGGAAATGATACTCAGCTACTCTATTGTCCTGGTATACAACATAAAGCAGTCAGAAATATTCACACTGCCCCAACGATGCACTTTTGTACTGCAAGTGTTCGGATGCAAGTAAGGTTCGATACATACAGACTCAGATTACAGTGTACAGTAGCGTGAGTGAAACTTTTCGCTCCACGGAGTTCTTGATTTTTATCACCATGGCAACATTTTATAGCTCCGAGTTTCTTAATTAGTTTGTTGATATCAGTTCAGTTTACACATACAAAAATTTATTTTTATGTTTTTTTTAAAAAATATGCTTTTTTCATTTCTAAATAAAAAAACGAAAGCACGTTTACGGTCAAACATTTGCCTCATGATTGTCTCATTTTAATATCTCCTTTTATTTTTCTATTCTTGGGTTGGTATGCTCACCCCGGGAAGTTCGTACGCCACTGTAAGTGTATATATATTGTTGAAGTTGCATAGAACCTTGTGCTGAGTAAATGTGCAGAGATGAATGTTGATAGGTATTTGTCTGTCTGTATGTCTGTCTGTCTGTCTTTTAGATGCACGCGATATCTCACGAAAGCTGCTCCAGATTTTGCATGTGCATTCATCACATCTCGGACCAGAAGCCTATTGATTTTGGGCAAATGTCTGTATGTCTGTCTGTCTGTCTTTTAGATGCACGCGATATCTCACGAAATCTGCTCCAGATTTTGCATGTGCATGCATGTGTCTGTCTGTATGTCTGTCTGTCTGTCTTTTAGATGCACGCGATATCTCAAGAAAGCTGCTCCAGATTTTGCATGTGCATTCATCACATCTCGGACCAGAAGCCTATTGATTTTGGGCATCTCGGACCAGAAGCCTATTGATTTTGGGCAAATGTCTGTATGTCTGTCTGTCTGTCTTTTAGATGCACGCGATATCTCACGAAATCTGCTCCAGAATTGCATGTGCATGCATGTGTCTGTCTGTATGTCTGTCTGTCTGTCTGTCTCTTAGATGCACGCGATATCTCACGAAAGCTGCTCCAGATTTTGCATGTGCATTCATCACATCTCGGACCAGAAGCCTATTGATTTTGGGCAAATGTCTGTATGTCTGTCTGTCTTTTAGATGCACGCGATATCTCACGAAATCTGCTCCAGATTTTGCATGTGCATTCATCACATCTCGGACCAGAAGCCTATTGATTTCGGGCAAATTATGTCGTATAATTAGGGAGTTATTAATTAATTAGTGATGGAACACAAGGTGTCACTATGGAGTAAGAGCGCTGTATTGGGTATCCCCTAATTTCGATCGATAAGTCTTCGGTCTCTGACCGATATTCTCGTTTTGTGTTTGCAGAGTTCTTACAAGTGTGATTTGTGATATTTGCTAAACCCACGCACACATGAACAATGTTGTCTTTGTCTGCTTCTGCTTTCAAATCCAACTTATTACCAAATATACTTGCGCGGCGAGTACGTATTTTATCTAGAACTGCAATTCTGTATTTCACGTAAGTTCAAAAGAAAAATCATTTATGACGTCATGATTTTTTTTTATTTTATAGAAATCCAATATAACGTCACAACAAATTTATCATTTGTGAAAAAATACTAAATATGACATCAAGATATATATGGAGTAAAAAAATTTCATTTTTTGAAATGCCTAATGCAAAAACACGTTCACAGCCCAGCATTTGTCGCATGTGATTGTCTCATTTTGATGTTTCATTTAATTATTTCTATTTTTGGGTTGGTATGCTCACCTTGGGAAGTGCGTACGCCACTGTAAGTGTGTATTGTTGAAGTTGCATAGAACCTTGTGCTGAGTAAATGTGCAGAGATGAACTCCTATTGGTGCAATCGCGATGATTTGTTTTGGGTCTATAGTTTATTTGGTATACTCGTAGTATATGTACCAGATTAAGATTAGGCCCTAATTTTATCCCGATTTTCCTCATTTTAGTTCTATTACGGAGTTCGGAGACTGTCTGTGTTAGCCGAGTAAATAAAGGCCCATAGGTTTCGGTCCCTTTACACAACTTGATATAAAATAGGCGAACAAAATTAGTTACCTCCATATTGGTACACACACTTCTGGAGCGTCGTTAATTTTGTGTTTGTCGAATGACTTGCGTACATGACTGTGTCTCGCATATCAAGCCCAGGCCTGCTCCTGCCACATCATAGATGATGGGAAGGGCATGGGCGTGTTTCACTCATCTGAAATTGCCCACCTACGGTGTCATGAAGCAAAGTTTATTATCATTTAATATTACCACCACCACGATAAAATTGAGAGCATTCACTTACCATCGTGGCCTTAGCTGGATCACAAATATTATTAAGAAAAGTTTAATTTTAACTTTATGTTTTCACGGTTCTTGGAAATGTCATTTATTAAATTGGATTGTTGGCAAATATGCAAATATATATTTGATTTATGATATTTGCTTAACCCACGCACATATGAACAATGTTTCTTTTGTCTGCTTCTACTTTTTGAATTGTTATCACGTTAACAAATATACTTGCGTGATAAGGACGTATCTTACCTAGAACTGCAATAATGTATTTTGCGTAAATGCAAGAAAAAAACATTTATGACGTCATGATAATTTCCTCTATTTTTTTTATATACAAATCTGATATGACGTCACAACGAATTTTCCAAGTGTGAAAAATACAAAATATGACATCACGATATATATGACGTTACAAAATTTAATTTCTTAAAATGCCTATACAACAAAATCCTGCGCATGCCTATATGAGTGTGTATATTGTAGATTTAGAAGTTCTCTAAGTTGGGACAGGCTTCATTGACCATTTCTGTCAAGCGTATTTGGTACTCCAGAAGTATATTACCCAACATGGCGGAAACCGGAACGTAGTATGTGTACTAGGTTAGGGTTAGGCCAACATTTCAGGTACAAATACTAAGAGAGTCACTTGGCTAGTCCCCGAACATGAATAGAATTTAAATATTGAAAATTGTAATAAAATTATCGCCTAATCCTAACCTGGTACACATACTACATTCCGATATCCGTCATATTGGTGCACATATGTTTGGAGCGCCGCGTTTTTTCGTTCTTTTGGGAAACGTAACTTTTGTAGCGAAATATGTAATGGTGACAAGACCTATTTTGGGCCCTTGGTGATGCAAGCTATTTCATTTTTTTTTCAATACTGAGACGTCGTATATTATACTTCGTCAGATTTACGATTTCGAAGACTCGTACAAAATTGTTTTCCAGTGAAATAAATCTATTTGTTAGTTTTCCAAATTTGATTCGAGTCATTCCGTCCAAACAACTCGAGAAATTCTAAGTATTCAGTCGTCCAAACTTGGAATGTTTGAAAAAACTCGGGGTTACAGCTTCCTTGTTTTTTATCGCTCTGACGCCAATGGGACTGCGGTTAGACTCCATCACGTCGGAGTATCGGATATGAAGAGGAAAGTCACGTGAAGAAGTCATGCGCCTTCTCGGTTACTTTCGTAATACTGTCGCAATTCAAGAAAAGAAGTAACATACCTATATATTGTTCTTTTCTATTTTAGGCCATTCAGTCCCGCCAGGGGAGCGTACAGTTTGTGAGACGAACATTCCTATTTTGACATCTAGCTATCGCCTATATTTTACTCTATCTGTGTAAATTCAGATGAGAGTCTGCGAGAGCATTACTGTATTTTCAAGCCTATTTAGGAAGCCTAAATAGGACAGGATAAAATTAACATTTTTATTCCGGGGGAGAAGAAAGGCGATACGACGGCCATATGGCGAACCACCACCTCTCGTCCAGTTACCAGCGGTTACGTGAACCACCCTACGGCGGCGAGAAATGTAGCAGTGCGGTGGCGAGCGTATTCCTAACGCTTAGCACGATGAGCCTCGCCTAACTGGGAAACTGATTCGCGCGGAATTTCTTTATTTTTCTTTCACAAATAAAAGTCGGAAGTAACTCTGGTAAATTCTATAAAAACACCGATAGTTGTTTATGATAGACTGCCGAATTTTTATTCAAAGTCGCTATGCAATGATTCAGCAGAAATATTTAAATACGGATATATATTCAATTTTATTGTGCGCTTTTGCATCAAATAAATAACCATTAGGGCGAACGCCCGCGACATTTTGTAGATATATCTGAATTATAATCATATAAAGCAGGGGTGAGCAACCTTTAATACAGGAGGACCAGTTACAAATTACTGGGTGAAACCGCGGGCCGCACTTTAATTTAACATAGGTTATTGATCTTCTGACATGCGTTGTTTGCTTCGCCCAAGCTTGCTGTTAAGGCATTTTAACTTCATAAAGAATATAAAAAGAAATAAATTGGATTCGGGTATGGGCTTTGCAATTTAAATGGATTGGAAATACTCGCATGTATCAGGTCAAACTAAATTAAAAACTCGTTCCGCGGGTCGCAGACCATTTAGAAGTGGCACTTTTCGTGGGCCCCTCAATTTTCCCTTTTGAGTCGCATTTGGCCCGCGGGCCGCAGGTTGCACCCCCCTGACATAAAGAATTAACAATTAATGTTTTGAAAAGAAGGAGTTCCGTATTGAAGAGGCCCTCAATTCTATTTTGCGCATAGCATCTGTGTTATGGGCAGAGGTGTATCTACGTAAAATTGCGCTCATGGCAAAGTCTAAAAATGTGCCTCCTTGATAGTTGTTTGACAATTTATAATGACTATTATTGAATTGAGATACTTGTACGATATTATTTTCGCCTTTTTTGCGCCGTTGTTCAAACGGCGCCCATGTCACAAGCCCTGGCTGCCACACCCAAGATACGACAATAGTTATGGGACAGAAGCAAAAGTGATTTCAAGCAAACAAATGAAAATATATTCCTATTTCACAATTGGTTTCGCGACAGGTGGACGGCTTCGAATAAGGAGTATTTATTGTTACTTTTCTAATACAGAGTGTTGAAAAATTTACGCAAAATTAAGGTAAAATTTTTCTTCCTGGCAACGTTAAAAAAAGTAACTATCAAAAAGCGTCAGTCGTGATAGGTTTAAATGGCATTTTGCCGTAATTCAATAGTGTTAAAAGGTGTCAGTCGTTAAATGTTTTAAGTAGCATTTCATCTTAACTTTTGTTAATTTTTCAACGCCCTGTAGTTCCGTAATTCAATATCCAAAAAAACGTTACATACCCATTATATTATGCTTTTTTTACTTGAGAGCATTCAGTTTAGTTCAGATTATCGCACAGTATGTGAGTCGACATTTGAATATCAATTAATTTTATTACTCTGTTTAAATGAAAATATCCCACTTATTGGCATATTGAATCGAATAACCCACACTCAATGTTTTGGGAAAATGAAACGGCAAATCTGCCCTCCATTTTCAGTGAAATAACTTATAAGCTGTTATAACTCAGTTGTTAGATAAGTTAGGACATCTGGCTAGCTAACGCGAAAATTATACAATCCTGAAGTCGAACAAATTAACTAACGTCTCTTGTTTATTAGAGTTGGCCATCGTGAATCATGATAATAAATAGCTAATAGACCATGTCGCGTATACCCAACATCGGATTAGTTTCGAACATAAATTCCGGTGAAGATGAACCGTCTGTATGTTATCTTTATTAATTTTTTTTAATTTTTAACCAATAAAAATGTGAAATAAATAAATACAATCTCAATATCGAAAAGATTTAAATTCCAGTCACAATTTTTTTTTTTGATTAAGGCGCCTTTTCAACGCGAAGATGATTTCGTGTCAAATGGGAGTCTTAGAGAGTTTATGAAAGATACTGAAAGAAAATTTGCTGATCTTGAAGTGAAAAATCAGGAGAAGGGAAATAGGATTGCTGATCTTGAAAAAGCAAAACAGGATAACGAGGTTGGTTTATCTAAATTTGTTACGTAATTTAGGAATTATTCAATCGTTTTCAAAGGTTGGAACACAGGATTACCGAGCTTGAGAATGCAAATCAAGAAAAGGAGGTTGGTTTATTTGGCCATTTTTCATTACAGCGTATAAGAAAGCACTTTCGATTAGATCTCGAAATTAAGAAATTTAGTCAAACTTTTTTTACAAATATTGCATCATACGTTTCCCATGCATTGTCATTTCAGAGAGAAATTGAAAAATTAAAGTTGGATGTGAGGGAATACGCAAAAAAGATTGAGAATCTCCAGCAGCAGCTAGATCAGGCATTGGAAAAGTGTAAGAATGCTAACGAGAGGATTCAAACTTTGGAGAAATTGGTTGAAGAAAAAGAAGTTCGGAATCTATATTTCTGTTTATTTGACAAGATGTGAACCTATGAATCGCTTTGTTATTACCGCGTTTCCTCAAAAATTAGACCTATCTTAAAAATAAGACCTACCCTGAAAATAAGACCTACCCTGAAAATTAACCCTAGTCTGAATTTTGAAAATGATTTTGACATAAGCCCTCCTCTTAAAATAGGACTGCGACCTATTCGATAGCAAGAAATCTCTCTCCTATACTTTTTAAATGATTAATAATCTATGTTTTGCAGATATTATGAATAAAAACGTATTATTTATAAATAAATAGATATCGGTTTTCTGATTTTGTATATTTGAAATCTCGTAATTCTCTACTTTGTGATCTACTTTGTAAAAAATAAAACTTCCCCCGAAAATAGTGTTATTTTTTGGGGAAAATTTAAATAAGACATAGTCTTCTTTTCGGGGAAACACGGTATGTTGTTGGAAGTTTTTTTTGTGAAAAATTGCTTTTGTCTTTAACTACCCGATAAATTGCTTTAAAATTTTCAGTTGTAAGAGATTATATTTGCTGTTATTATTTTTTATTTTTATTTTTTTAATTTTTGCGAGCTCGATGGGATTTGTCTTTCACTTCTAAATTTGTGCGGTGACGTCAACAAAATTAAAATTGCTAGTAGCGGTTTAGGCTTCTACCGGTTCATGCCCCCTAATTCTGACAATTCTACATTTCCGAATAATATTTTACTTTTCTACTATTTGCTTTATCCCTTTGTGGTGTTATTGTACTTTCAACTTTCAGAAAGCTCAACTTTCAAATTATTTATCCTCGGTTATTATTACATTTTTCAGAGTGAGATACAAAATTTAAAGATATTCAAAACAGACTTTGAAAACGTCGTTGCAGAAAATCAAGCGCTTAGGAAAACACTGTCGCAGTGTGGCGTAAAAAAGAAAGTGAGTATTGGTATTTAATTATTTTTTCTCAATAATTAACAAGGACAAGACGAGTGTGCAGTTCGACACAAATTTGAAATCAAATCTTTTTGTGAAATATCTGTATCAGGTATTCGAATGATCGAAATTACAGTACTGTAACCCCCACTAGACTGGGTCATCTAAAAATTACGTCAGTATGACGTCATAGTGACGTAATAAGGCCCTTCAAACTATACGAGTCTACTATATCAACTACTATTCAAACTATATCAAGCTATTTCTCTCATTTTCACTTCGCAACGATCCCGATATGAGAGAGATCGCTGCCGTTAGTGAGTTCCTTATCGTCGGCGCAGACGTGATTGTGACGTTGTAGTGACGTAATTTTTAGATGGCATAGTCAGGTGGGGGTTAGGAATGACATGTGCAAAAATTGTTATGCTACGCCCATTAGAAGAACTCGAGTCACAAAACTACACGAGACCCCTGTTTTCCTATGAAACTTGAGCTAAATAGTTTTCCAAACACCACTTGCAAACTCGTTCTACCAGTATTAAATGAACATTACCTGCCTTTTTCACATCTCTGCCAATAGTAAGACATACCAGTTTTGGAAATCAATATTATTCTTTTTTTTTTTTGTAGAACTGGTGGAAGGTTGCTTGTCTATCTGCCATTGCAGTAGTGGCAAGTGTCGGCTGTGCTGCAGGGGTTGCTGCACTGGCTGGAGCAAATTTGGCCGCTACCTGTAGCGGATCTTTACTAATCTCTAAGGGATCTGTGGTGGTCTCTGCATCTGCTGCAGCGGCCGAGGGGTCAACGTTGGCCTGTGTCTCTGCTGCAGCCGCTGGGGGGTCAACGTTGGTCTGCGGATCTGCTGTAATCTCTACGGGGTCAGCGGTGGCCACTGGATCTTCTGTAATTTGTGGGGGAGCCGCGGTCACTGAGGGATGTGTTTTACTAGCTGGTGCCGCAATAGGTGGCGTTCTATGTACCATCGAAGATGATAGTGGAGGTTTACAAAAGCCCCTATTGACTTGAGTGTTTCCACGGCTGTGGATTCGAAATAAAACTACAACCCAATCCTACACGATTATTAAAATTTGAAACAATGCAAGTTTTTAATAACGCCAATAAAATAATATTCTTTTTGAGTTTCAAGTGGAAAGTTTTGACTCACTCGCCTCCTCTGTATTTCTAATTAGGGCTCATGACTTTGAGTCAAAAAATACGACTTTAATTCAAGTAAAACTTACTGAACTCGCGCTATATTCACTTAAAAAATAAAAAAAAATATTTCAATTTGAATTTTAACTCTGTTTTTAGTCCAGGATTCAGTGAAATTTTGAAATAAGAAAAAATATTAGTTGCTGTTTGTGTCTAATATGGAACACACAAATATTGAGATTTCATGGTGTGTTAATCACATTTACCTATGGTGAATATTCCACAAATATATTATTTAGCCTTCAAATTTATATATTCTTCATGCCATAGAGTCGTATCACCCTTTCGATCATTTCAAAACAATTTTACGTTCCATTTTATCACTCAATTCTGGGAAGTAGTAAATATGTTGAGAGATTTTATACTCAGGGCTATTAGGTCTGGGGAAATTTACAATAAACTTCGACTGAAAAAATCTCTTGGTCAATAAAAATGTTCACTCCGATTTCCAAATCCGAAATATAAAAATAATGATTTGACTCAAATTCAGAACTTGGAAAAAATATCAGAATTTTGTTGTATCCAAGCCTTTTAAATAGACTACTATTTTAAAAGACTGCTAAAGAAACTCAGTAAATTTAATTCTTTTTGAAATTTTGGAGCAGGTTTTAAATCCTTTTATCAATATTACGATTCTGAATTTTGACTCTGGGGAATTGATAATTTTAATTCCAATGAAAACATGCAAAACTCGGACTCCACAGCCCTGTTTATTTGACTCGTGCATCTGATAAAATTCATCTATTATGTTTATACGTCATTAGTAGTTTTGTTTCCTCTGTTTTTGTATATAAAAATCGTATGTGCTTTCCTATCAGTCTAATAATAAACATTAATTAATGAATTTCGACTCTCAGATGATTTACAGAATAGATACACTGCATTGTCAATAGGTATCACAAATAATCCTTAAGCTAGCGTTTCCTTTTCCCAACTTTAGATGAATTTTTTACATCAGGAATTTTGTTGTTTTCGGGAAATAAAATAAAAAAAATTTTACTCTGCATTTGAGGTAGTTTCACTAATATTGTTTAGCAATTCAATACAATTAGAATGCGTATTTCTGGACACATTATACCAGTGATTCTTAAACTTTTTGAGCCGCGCCCCCCTTTGAAAAATTTTACAAACTTCGCGCCCCCCCCCCTCTTTTTGCTTTGAAAAAATGCTTTTGTGATGGACAAGTTGTTATATATTAGGATGGCGCTATAAGAATGTTGGTCTCATAGCGTCATTGCTCAGATTGTTTAGGCATAAAACGCTTCGGAGTACAACTTCACCATTCACTGTCGTATGAATAAAGCCAAATAGTGGTTGGTCGTCGTCATATATTCTCGTTTTTCCGCTCAGTTTGCAATACTTGGCAAACTAATTATTGAGTAAAACTAAACAAGCAATAAACCTATGCTTCAATGTATTTTCTGCTTAAACATTTACATCAGACACGTGAGATTTCAATCAATTGTTGTCGCTAAGGCGTTTGCGATTGCATTTTGTTTAAATCTCCACTGTTTACGTCAGCGTGGCGTGTTATTTAAGCCCTAAAAATCTTGATTTCGGTGTTTATTCTTCCTAAATCCGAAATTTTTCTCGACATATTCTCGTGCCGCGAAGACGATTATAATTACTTTTTTTGTTCTCGAATGGAACCATGACACCTCTGAGGAAAACGAGTTAGTTTTTATTATATAATCATCAGCGACGAGATGCTAAAGATAGAATAAAAAAGTGAATCCGTAACTAAAAAATTTCTTTATTGTAAAAGTGGCATTACAAAAATACTGAAAATAAAACGGAAAACGCCATGAGTTTTGTTTTGGGGTGGACCGCGACAGATTAAAAACACTTTCTTAGACGTTGAAAATCTCATGAATTCCTTGTGCGTGCGGCACACCAGTAGTGTTCAAAACTACAGACTTGATATAATTTTTACTCCGTGGGATCGCAGACTTAGGAATATCTGTAACGGTGATATCTTGAAATTAATCGAGTGGCGGCATTGCGATCGAGCGGAGTAAGAGTTGCAGGGACAGCTCATATTGGTGAATTGGCAAGAATACAAATCAAAATGTAATCGACATTTTAATGGTTGCGGATTACCGTGTTATTTTGGAGTACTGGTGCTTTTATTTTATCGACGCATTCGCAGATTTAATTTATCACAATCAAATGAATAAAGCAACCATTTTAAATAAGTATATCGATCATGGATTGAATATTTTATTCAACAGAAAAACCATTACATATATATCCGTTGAAAAAGTCGGCTCTTTTAACGCCTGGCGTAATCTCGGGGACTGACTCAGAAGCCGTACCACGGGGATTTCGTGTCGATGAATATGTATTTTTCATCTACTAATATACTTTACATGTATTTTAATTGTACTGAATTAAATATACTTTCTGGGATATTATACCAGATTTTTCTAATGACGACAACGAATTCGCATGAGTGCAATATATAAAAACTAAATATAATCTGGCAGTTGATCACACTTTATTATGTCTGCGAATTTTAGATAGATAATGAGTTTATTTTGTCGTGAGTCGCCGCAACCGCGAGTTACCTTGAACACAAATGAATTAAAATAGAGATACATTTTGAAATATTGTAGTTATTACGAGACAGCAAAATTTATTATAACACGAAAAAGCCGGTATTTTCAACGAACGCGTAGACAGTTTCAGGAGCCGTTGCATGTAAATTCCCGATTCTATCTTGTGACTTCTCGCGCCCCTCCTGTGAGCATCTCGCGCCCCCCAGTTTAAGAACCACTGTTATAGACTATTCACACTGCAAAAAAGCAGGAGTGTGAGTTGTTTTATACCAAAAATAATGTTTTCTTATACATAATAGTGGGGGAGGGATAAAGATATTCAATAAGGGCAAAAGAGAGAAATAAATTTAGAAAAGTTACCAGTTGTGAATTGTGATATCGGCTCTGCAAAGTCTATCTATCTACCTTATGGCAACCTTTTGTTGCTCACAGACCAAAATTGAGGGATGCAAGTCATTGGTGGGCCTCACATATTTTTAGAAAGTTAAAAACCGAACGGATGGTCGATAAATCACATTTTTTCATACATATCAGAAGTTTTAAGCAGAACGCGAAGACTGCGCCAACTCGCGAACACAACCTGGTCGTCTTACATGAAAAAAAAAAATACAAATGACATTTAATGTGAAACTTTTTGTTGCATCACGCTTTTCTAAATTGTCGCCTTCAAAATTGGACATTTTGGCATAGTCAACACTAGGGTTGCATCGGTCGTGCAAGTTACGGGTATCAGGGACATACCCTTTGAAACTGGAATTATGACGTCACGTTTCTATCACCATGACAACTTAATATAGCTCCGAGTTTCTTAATTTGTTTTAAAATTCAAGCTGTTACCAAATGCAGCCTACTTGCGTGAAGCGCACGTATCTCTGTATTTCTGTATTTTTCAGGTAAAAAAAACTGTAGAAAAAACATTTTCTCTATAAATCCAATATCAAGTCAAAACGAATTTTCCAAGTATGAATAAATGACATCATAATATACATCACGTTAAAAAATTTCAATTTTTTTAAATGCTTGTTGAACGAAATTCTGCGTCCCAGAAGTATATGTACGGTATATATATATATATTGTTGTAGTAGAAGTATATATTGCTGTAGTAGAAGTATAAATATCTCGATAACGGATCAGTCCGCCCTTCACAGTTCCTGTCATTTCAATATTCATTTATTGGACACGAAGTGGACATAACGATCGTTTCAATATTATGTTGGGCTTGTTGTTGTTGTTGTTCTTTGACACTTTTTGGACATCTAGTGGAAAATCTAAAAAACCGCTTTTCTCTTCGATCACTGGACCAATTGCTTTGAAATTTTTAGTGGTTAAAGATGAAATTTTTCTCCAGAAAGCTGTTACTTTTATTTATTTCAAATATTTCTGTTAGCTCTATGAGATTTGTTTTTGTTTGCTATGACGTCACTGAACGTTCTGCGGGCGCATATGCAGGCACTCCTCTTTTTGATCACGTGACATCGAACGTTGGCGTGACGGCCGATTCTGAAAGTCGTTACTCAAAAATCGCAAGTTTTTCGAGGTTACCGGTGAATGGCGGTGATGCTAAAGGTACGGTAGACCGTACTGTACTGCTTCGCTTGGTGTGAATATATTTGTAGACTGTGGTCTAGCTAGAGGTACGGTAAACCGTACTTCACTACTTCGCTTGGTGTGAATATATTTGTAGACTGTGGTCTAAAGGTACGGTAAACCGTACCGGTACTGTACTGCTTTGCTTGGTGTGAATATATCTATAGACTGTGATCGAAATGCTTCGCTGTGGTATCTGCTGTTATAATACCGTGATAAATCGAATAAGTTGGTTTTGCAAATAAGGAGCGTCCGGCATTACAGGTAGGAGGGGGAATAGGGGTGTGCGCATTTCCAATACGCCGATATATTTTGTCTGTTTTATTGCTGTGATGTAGTGCTAACCAATTTGCGACCACCGTGTTTTTGTCTGTTTGATGGCTGTGATGTGGTGCTTGGTTTATAATTTGACGAGTTTTGTTTGAAATAACCGTGTTCTTAAATTATATAACGGTCAGAAATGCAATTAGAAGCCCAATGTTTTTAAAGATGGAGAAGTTTTGGTACTGTAACACAGCGCGGTGACACTGATCTTACTCGTAGCTGTCAAAAGTTTGAAAATCCATACAAATATAAGAGATAAAAAGATGAAACTTGGCAGGTTGGTAGAGTTGTGTTTCTTTTAACCATCTTTGATGGTTTCGCTTTTTTACATTTAAAGGAGGTGGAGTGCGCATTTCCAATACGTCGATAATATCTTTGTCAACCAATTTGCGACCACCGTGTTTTTGTCTGTTTGATTACTGTGATGTGGTGCTTTGTTTATTTATACAGGTACTGGTAAGTCACCGCATATGATTTTTGGGGAATTGTTCTGAGTGTCCATATATTTGAGCATTGCTCTCTTGTTATAGATATTTTTCCGTTGATACTTTTTTGGAGTGACAAATAAAAAATTTTCTTTTTGAGTAACGTGTAACATCGCGGCTTTGTTATTTTGTTTAAAGTATTTGAACATGTGAGCGCTTAGAAAGAATCTGTTAGCACTTTCCGTGCCATATATGGAGGTTATTGCATTGTTATGATATCAGGCAAAAACAATTGTTTCCACCTATATCTATTGTGTAATCTCCCGAAAAACAAAATTTTCTCAGGAACGAGATCCACATTAGGCTCTAAATTTCCAACACGAATATGATTGTATTTGAATACCCACAAAGTGTCGCATATACATCCATTTGTGGCGCACTGGTGACTAGATCAGGGTGTATTGTATGATACTGCAATATTGTTTAAAAAACGAAAAGGATATACATTATTAGACAATTATCATTCCAGTATTTGTATTGATTAATATATATTTTTTTGCAATATTGTACATTATGATAAATTACTTTTGTGCATTTGTTGGTATCGTTTAATATTGTTCATTACAATATTGCTTTATTTTATTAAAATCCAATGAAAAAAAACAAAAAAAAAATAGATTAGGGTAGTCCGAGGTTGTCGGCTCCGCGGGCCACAAAATTATTTTTGCATTGTTCGCGGGCCACAATACTGCCAAGAATAGGTAAACAATAGAAAAAAAAACTTTTATTGTGCAAACCCATAGTTATCAAACATAGCCATCAATCCGCATTCAATTTTTAGTTTTCCCATCATACCCATGTTGTTATAATACATTCCTGACCAAAAAGATAGAAAGCCAGAAAACAATTTAGACTGCCATTACATCATTCAACTTCGCTAGTTGCCTCAGCTAGCCATAACACTAGTCAAATCAATGGCAATAGTGATGTAACAATATGCCAAACTATTTCGGGATCGGGATTGAAAAAAAAAAAAAAAAAAAACAGTCCAAATCCCGGGATTTCGGGATAGGGATCCCAATCCTAGATGCAACACGAGAAAACCTTGAAAGGACAAATGCCAACATGCGATCAAATTGTCCCGCGCCGCGACAACGCAAACCGAGAGAGAAGATCGTTCCATATATTTCCAGTTCAGTTCAGACTCTTTTTTTTTCTTTGCCAAATTTAAATCCATTGCCAATTCGGATTTGTGAATATGATAATTTTGTTTTATCCAAATATATTATTTCAATTTAGTAGCATGAAGCCAATTTTTCAAGAAATTTAAGTGATATCATAAAGTTTAAAAGTGTACAATAGAAAGGTAAATAATGACAAATATTATATAATCCAGATACATTTACCCATCATATTCCATATATCCAATTCAAATAGAGTCCACGTTCATGAAATGACAATCCATATGATCCATTGAAACCATTTTTTTTCATTTTCAGCAGGTATACCATCAAATACAAATAATCCATTGGTTCATTATTATTATTTTATATAAAAAACAAAAATTTTACGAATTAGACAAATAATTAGAAAACACCTATCATGCTATTAGGTGTTCTCTTCATTTCCTGTCTATGCAAGCTTGAATATAAGTCATTCTAAATTTATCAAAGCATTATGGATTTATCAAGCAGATTTTCTATCATTCCCCCACACATGATTTCATTTCTGAGGGGATTTTTAGTCACCCCTAAAACTCCTATTATCTTACATTTTATCATAGTTCTCAGAACGAATTGCATATCAAGTATTTTGTCATATTTCACAGAATTTCTAAATTGCCAGACTGCATGTTTACCGCATGCCATGAATATTGATATGGGAATACTGTCTGACTCCTGTGTGAAAAATTAATTTGGTGATGCCAAAATATTTACGGGTATTTCACACCAATGCCAAAATCTTTTGACAAAGTCACAATCATAAAATAGATGATAAACTGTTTCTTGACTATTTGTATTACATAGCACACAATTCCCATTTTCATCGTCAATCCAATATTTTTATTTTGCTACCCACTGGCAGCCCATTATCTTCCAACCCAATTCTTCTTCTATCTATTTCAGACCTTTGATATAAATCAGAGCCACAATTTTCAGAGGTAGTTGAAAATTGGCGATTTCTGCTTAGAATCGTTTTCCAGTTTGTTGAAATATTAGCTCTCAAGTTTCTTTTCTAATCACATTTTCTTCTGTACTCATTCTGGCTCTTTTTCTAAAATCACTCATTCTCTCAAAACATTCCCTCCCATCTATTTTCCTAACTAAATCCAATATTGATAAAGAATTAATCTGTGCCAGAGTATGTATTCCTGTCCTGATATATTTTTGTCTTATTACTACCTTACTTTCTTTGGGATAGTTCGGATTAAACCAAATGTTTTCGCAAAGTATCTCCTTTTTCGTTCCAGGTGCCTTTCTTCGGATTTCCAATTTTTTAAATATTCTGGTAAAATAAAGGTATTGAATTTACTTGGGTATTATATGTTAAGTAAAACATATCCAAATTGTTTGTACACATGTTGGGATGATAATTATTAATATAACATTTTGCTCTTTTGGCCCATGGACTCTCATTCTGTTTCAATAAATGAAATATCCACTTCACTTGGAGAGCTTCAATTTGAGTTTGAAGATCAATCATTTTTTAGCCACCATCATTTTGTTTTGCACAGCAGATAGATTGCCCTATTATTTGGGGCTTGTCATTCCAATAAAAGTTCCATATCATAGATTTCATTTTTTGTATAAATTCCTGAGGTATAGTTTCACATGTTGCCAAATACCAGACTTTTGACATAAGCATAGACCTAATTAATATGCTTTTCCCAACAATAGTTAGTCTCCTTCCCTTCCACAGATTGACTATTTTTTGCATTTTTGTTATAACTGTTGCCCGATTATCTGTGCACACCTGTTGATTCGATCCCATCCACATTCCTAATATTTTAATTTTATCACGAATAATTTTAATTCCTTTGAAATGCATCTCACTGGGCAAAAACCAATATTTTGCTTCTCCCACAAGTAATATTTGGGATTTCTCTACATTTAGTTTTATTCCCGTGGCTCTTGTATAATTTTCTAATAGTTTCAAAGAGGCATTTATCGATACTTTACTTCTCAACATCAAATTCTAATATTACATGCTAAAAATTCTGCAATCAAAGTATATAATGCCGGTGAAAGAGGGCAACCCTGTCTCAGCCCCGTTTTAAATCAAATTTTTGTGAAATATAACCATTTGTAATAATTTTTGCTTCTGTTCGTTTATAGATTTTATGTATCCAATTTAAAAATTTCATTCCGAATCCAAATTTAGCGATTACTTTAAGTAATAACTCTCTATCCACTGTGTCATAGGCTTTTTCCTGGTCTAACGCCATAAGGTCGAAACCAGTGTTATCGAATCCCGCTTGAAAGATATCATCTCTAATGCACATCAAATTTTCAGGAATACATCTTCCTTTAATAAAACCTGTTTGATCAGGATGTATGATTTCAGGTAAAATTTGTTTTAGTCTATTTGCCAAAATTTTTGTGAACAATTTATATTCAAAATTCATCAATGTGATCGGTCGCCAATTCTTTAAATTTTCTCTTTCACCACCTTTATATAAAAATACAATCACTCCAGTATTAGCCCTCTTGGGCATCACTCCATTTGCATATGTTTCTATAATAGAACGCAAGATGTGTTTTATATCATCCCAAAAGGATAAATAGAAATCTTTCGTTAGGCCATCAATACCCGGAGACATGCCCAATTCCTTCATTTCCTTAAATGTTTCCTCAATTTCCGTAATATGTATATCTTTCTCACTGTCATCTCTCTGTTGTTCAGTCAATCTTGTTTCTATTTTTTCTATGAAACCATTTTGTAAATTTTCATCTAATGTCTCTCCTCTTTTGTATAACTTTTTGCAAAATTTCAGTTGCTCATTCTGAATAATTTCTATTCCATAAAACATGTTTCCATTTTCACCCAGTACCCTTTTAAATAATTTGATTTTACCTTGTCGTTTTTCTAAGTTGAGAAAATATTTGGTAGACCTTTCTCCCTCTTCTGTCCATTGTATTCTCGATCTCATTATTGCACCCTTCGCTTGCCTTTTCATATTTTCATTGATTTCTTTTTGTATCTCACCAAGTTCTTGACTTGTCACAGAGTTTCCTCCATTCAGCTCAAATTTTTCTTTTACACTGTTCCCAATAATGACCCTTTGATGTCCCCTCCATGTTTCTCATTTCTCCTGTCCATTTCCACAACATTGCTCTTATTCCTTAACAAAAAAAAGGTCATTTTTTGCCAACTCACTATTGTATTTCCAGTATCCTGGTCCCCTTCTCATACTTTCCTCACATTTTATGTTCAATATCACTGGTTGATGATCAGAAAAAAGTGAAGCTTCAATTGTGATATTTTTTACATTTTTCTCCTTATCTTTTGTAATATACCATCGGTCTAATCTACTATGAATATTACAGTTGAACGCTTTTCCTCTTCGTGTATACCGTTTCATACTCTTGTTCGTTTTTCGCCATATATCGAACAAACTCCATTTCAACATAAAAGTTTCCAAATATTTCACAGGGGGATCTTTTCTGAAATTTCTTTCAGGTTTTCTATCAATTTTTTCCATTACATTATTGAAATCCCCACCCAAATATATATCACAATCAATTATACCATTCATACTAAATATTGATTGAAGTTTTTCATCAATCAGTATAAAAAGTTTTTCCTTTCAGTTACTCTATTTGGGGGTTAGATGTTTATCCATAACATAACTGAATCTGCATTTTGTAGCAGCAGAATTATATATCTACCCATGGTATCTACCTCAGTATGAGTAATTGTAACATCAATTTTATTGAAAAATAGTATGGCTACACCATTACATTTACTTGCAAAAGTACTCCAGACCCCTTCACCCCCCATTCTTTATTTCACTGATTATTTTCATTAATGTTACTGCAGTGTGTTTTGTGCATAAACACCACAGCTGCTTTTATTTTATTCAGATATGAAAAAACACATTTTCTTTTAATTTCATTTCTTACCCCATTTACATTATATGTGACAAAGTTTACGTATTGAAGACCTTGCATACTGAACTGACCTAAAAAAAATAAAAAAACAGAAAATTATAACAATTTGCAGAGTAATTAGCTATTATTCTCAATAATCCCCTCCAACAAACTCGCTATCTCCAAGTCCATTCCTGCTTCATGTTTTTGTAACTTTGCTTCTTGTCCTTCATCTGTGACATCTGAATCCCGACCATGCTTTTTACGCGATGTATTTTCCATCACATTTTTTAAATTAACCAAGACACGACATGCACTCAATGGTGTTAAATGTGTGCCATCAGGTTCAAATAATTTAGACCAATCCTTATCCTCTTCAAAACACCCTGGTGGTGGAACATATATTGTGTTATCTGCCCAAGATGATTCAATTTTTATTGCCTTGTTGATTATAGTGGGACCCCCATCTGGTCCACTTATTCCTTTTTTTGGTACGATTCCCATTGAATACACACACCGTGTCAGCATATTGAGCTACTGTCTGTACCAATTTTTTTGCTTGATACCCAGCATCACCTTCTTTTCTTATATTGTTTGTTCCTAAATATGTAATCACCGTTTCATACTTTTTTTTCTTTTGTTCTAACCACTTTGTTCCTTCTTTCATTTGTTCTCCTGATATCACAATTGTTTGAACTTTCGGATCTGGTATCAAGTTCTTCATTCAGCCCACTTGTGAATCCCCTATAAATAGAGTTGTTTGATGTATGTTTTGATCTGTAGTTTCTTCATATTGTCTCTCTACTCGTAAAGATGTCCCTGCTTCCAAATTATCAAATTGTGTACCTGATTGAGAAGGTGCATTCTCCTTATATATTTTGATTTTTCGTTCGATCTCACTTATGACCTGTTCATGCAGTATTGAACCTTTTTTTGCTTTATATAGCATTTTGCAGTCTTTTTCTAAATGTGGCCTTGCTTTGGGGCCTTTACAATATGAACATATTCTTCTTTTTTCACAATCGGTGGCCAGGTGGCCTTTATTTCTGCATATATAACATAAAGATTCACTCACTGATTTTTGAATTAATTCGTCCATTGGTTGATCTTTATACCACACAATCAAATTCCATTTAAAATTCCTATGTATTTTAGGTAGCGTGATATATCTAGGAATGTGTTTATATATCTCAATTTTTACTAATCTTCGTCCAGTACCGGAGTTGTTTGAATCATTTTCTTTGGTAACTGAAGTGACTTTAGCAAATTCTTTCAAAATTTCTTTAATAATATCATTTTCCACATCAAAGGGTACTTGATATCCACACTTCAATTGCGGTTCCTTTAATTACCGGAACGGACCCTAAATTACCGGAACGGGGTGGAAAACATACATAAACCTACCGGAACGGACCTTTAGGTGTCTTGCAAATGTCATTTCATATACTTCCATGCAATTTTTATATTAAATCGGCAAACTTGGGAAGGGAGGAGGGGTGGCAGTGGTAAAATGAATTTGTGCCATTTATAATTAATATTCGAACTATTAGCATCAGAAATTTGAAGCAGATTATTTACGATTTTTGTAACTGTACTCCTAGTTTTTATATCTTCTCCATCAACGTGCCAAGGATAGAATACCAAGCCAGTTCGACGATTTTATCGGTATGTACAACTTTTGCTAGCTCAGATAACTTGTATTTTATATAAGGATTAATATGTTCATTGGAGTTTACTACGAATGAGGAAATGGTGTCCATATTTTAAAAGTAAATCAATATCTGAAAACTTTCCTGATTCAACTAATATAATATGCTCTCGTCATTTGAAGAGTAATATCGAGGAATATATGAAGAATAAAGTGGGGCTGAATGTGAGCGAAAGAAAACGCATTAATGAGACCATCTTTGGACGTACAGGCATAGTAACAACTGAAAATGAAGAATCATTTGTAAAATAGACTTCGGATCTACTACACAATACAGAAAACCCGTCATTGAGGAATTATTTGGTAAGACGGGTTTTACCGCTGATAAAGAAGGGTATTTTTTGCGTAACAAAAAACAAACAGCTTAGCACACACTGGACTATCAGCAACACGGAAAGTATGAACCACGTACTCAAGCACATGATTGATTGGAAATCTACAAACATAGATATTCTCATAAAGCGGCTGATTGCTCACACAAAAGCCCAATATAAAGATGTGGAGCGTGCGCTTATTGGAGTAGGCAATTACCGTCTGGCAACTGAGTTTAATCATTCGGAGTAAATTCATCTGGTGGCAAAAAACCGTGTCAAAGAAAACGACCTCGATCCGAAAAAACCCGGACTGTAAAGAAATTCAAGACAAGAAACAAAAACTAAGTTGAATTTTACGTATTACTCGTGTTTTGTTTATTCTTTCATTTATTTGGTTCTTTCCTTTTTTTGAATATTTTTAATCGTTCCCACTTCCCGTTAGTTAGTTTTCAATATTCTATTTTTGTCTATTCATATTTTTGTTGTATTTTTTTTATTCTTGTAAAATACAAAAACCTCCACTGGCAGAACGAACTTGGTGAAAAATTATAAGAAAGCACGTTTTTTTCGAGACATAGTGGGGAAATTAACAATCTGCAGCTAGATCAATAGCATATTAGTAAATTTTGAAGGAGTCAGTTCAGAGCATCAGAGTTGGATGTATATAGGTAGGTAAACAAGAGAACGATGCTCAAATATATGGACACGAAGCAATATGCAATCTATCACGGTAGATACAGCGCCGGAACGGCAGTCTTACGGGTGACACGAACGCGAACTAAAATAACAACATTATCTCTAATAATGACAGGTTTAGGTGGATAGTTACAATACCTGCACAAAAATGTTTGTGGAAACAATTTTTATTTATTTCAATCTGAATCTATGACTACGTTATCTTATCTACAGGGAACATTAAAGGCTAATATTATGTAAGAAAGTTTTGCTTATCGATTTTTATCATTAATTCATATTGATAAGAGATGATTCAGGAATTCATTGCTCAATTTACATCCGCTAAGTGGCGCAAAATGAAATTGTTATTTTCTATCATTCTATCCCCCCAAATTTCCCCATTTTACTTGGGAAATTGCTTGGCGGGACATAAAATGTTCTTCGCAAGATATCTACAAGTCCGTTCCGGTAGGTTTATGTAGGTTTTCCACTCCGTTCCGTCAATTCAGGGTCCGTTCGGTAATTAAAGAAAATTAGTTTTACCACTGTCAAGTTTGCCGATTTATTATAAAAATTGCATGGAAGTATATGAAATGACATTTGCAAGACTTCTAAAGGTCCGTTCCGGTAGGTTTATGTATGTTTTCCACCCCGTTCCGGTCCGTTCTGGTAATTTAGGGTCCGTTCTGGTAATTAAAGAAACCCCTTCAATTGTATCATCTTCAATATCAACTACTTTAGCTATTCTTTGCATTCCTTCAAACTCATATTTGAGACCATTTTCAACCAAATTTTGTACATGTTTTTGGTCTTTCAATCTGGCATACCACTGTTTCTCTCTTTGCACGAAAAATAATTCTAGAACACATTTTTCCTGACATATTTCTTCTATCCATTCTTTGACATGGTGTCTGTTCATTTTGTTGTCTCCCCATGCATTTCTTTCAAACGAAATGAATACGGTATGAAATTCTTTTTGTTCATTATTGGTTGTTTCTTTTCCATCTGTCTTCCCCCCCCCCCTTCCGGGGAATCGGCCATTCTGATTACGATATTCGTTTACCTAATCAATAGCGAATCGTTTACTTAATAAACAGCGCTTACGGTACTCGCTCCGCTCACCGCATATACGCAAATGCGGCAATGTGCTGCTGCAACAGCAAAGCTGCCTCTGAAAATGGAAACAACATCAATGAAGGCATTAGTTCGATGCCAGTGACTCCGCCACGAGAACACCTCGCGAGCTTAACCCTTTCGGCTCTTCGAACATGGGTGTTACATGACAAGTATTGTCTTCTGCTTTGATTATCAATTGAGAGAGAGAGAGGAGTTTATTTCTACAAAGATTGTTAACATCAACAAGAAATATGCAACAATATCGTAACATTGTATAACATTTTTCTCATTTCCTCCTTTACCGATTTTTTTTAAATCTTGATCTCCTCTCTTATGCGCCTGTTAGCGGGAATTAATTAATGTTAGGATAGGATTTAAATATTTATCTCGGAAAAATCGATAAGACGGCTCAATCATATGGCGAACCACGGCCCATGGTCCGGTTACCACTCCATGTCGGGGATGGGATCAGATGGGATGTTGTATTTTTAAATAAGCGAATAGATAGTAGGGTACTTCTTTCCCCCATCTGCTTCTGTAACCCTGCTCAATTACCAATACAATTGCACGTTGAAATACCATACGCATTTACAATGTTTCGCTATTTGCAGAGCCAATAACTCATAAGTTCTGCATTTAGATCTGAATATTATATTGATTATTGTTTCTCTTTCTATTGGTTTCGCGGTCTAGGGATAGGGGTCATATTGTCATTATCACCAAACAAAATTTCATTTTTCTAATTTTGTTTCAAATCCGTGTGCCTAAATATATTGTTAAACTATATTTTAGTGCATCGATGTAGATTAGGAAATTTGACAATTGTTTTCAATGAGTCGTGTCGTCTAAATATTTGAAAATAGTAACTAAAAAGGAGGAATATTTAATAAATTATTATTCAATACACTTAAAGTGATGTTTTCCAATTCATTTAAACCCAAGTAGTTGTTGTAATTATATACAACTTCAATTGTGACTGTTTCAAAATGGGAAAGTTACCGATAAAAGATTTCTTGTTTTTAGATATCGCATTTCATTATCAACACAGTTGCGCTTCTATATTAACAATGTATCTCTAATTGTACGCACAGTCTTAGTGTTACGAGTCAGAACAAGACACCTGGGTGAAGATGTTTATTGTCGCCAAACTACGCATACCATCGGATCGTGTTCCCTATTATTATTAAAGTTAAACCTATTATGCTTTTCTACTTTGGAGCATTCAGTTCCACCAGGATAAATTACAGGTTGTGAGACGGACATAGTCTCCTAACACCTAGATGTCGCTTTCATTTTGCTCTATGTGTGTAAATTTATATGAGAGCATGCGAGAGCATCTTTTAACCTTTAAATTTAGGAAGCTTAGATAACTGAGAAACTGATATAATTAATTACGCGGAAGAATGCGAAGTTTGGTTGTGCTCTAATTTTTGTTGAATAAAAACTTTAATAACATTATAAATACATAATAAAAGTTTGGGCATCTACGGGCAGATATCCAACATACGGTATACATTGGATAACACGCTCTCCATATTTCGGAAAAATGAAACAACAAATCTGCGATACGTTCGTATTCAAAATAATTTTAATTTCAAATAAGCCCTTGAACAAATAGTGCTATCTGAACCATATGATCTTAAACTAACTATATCGAAAATAGTTATCAAATGATTGACTATTCCTTGTTTATTAAAGTTGAAAATCTTGGATAAGTCTTAATTAATAAATATTATGTCTGAAGAACCAAGAGGTGCTCAAGCTTCCGGTGGAAGTGAACCTTCTGTAAGTTTCTATATATATATATTATTTATTTCTCGCCCATAAGTTGGGTCCACCTTATTTCACATAAAGTACCGTTTACCTGGCCTTGTTTGTATTTTGGCCCTTCAATTCTGCATGAATTTAAATGATTTTAAAAAGGGTGAAGATAAATCTAACACTTTTTTTTTTTATCTAGGTAGGAGTGACTGATAGTATTCAAGAATTTAAGGATCAACTTAAAGAGGAACTTCGTGTGAGTGGGACTTAGCTGTGGCGGCGCGTGGTCATTTTGACAACCGGGGCAAGCTACTGCGGGACCAAGTCACCCCCATCTCCGGGACAGGATGAGCGCTGTAAGTTCTCCCATCATTTTATGAGTATTAAAACCATTCCATCGGTAACAACCAATCGGCAAAAGCGACAATTTTTAACGAAAAGAAAGTGTCTTTAAAACCGGTCCAAGTCAAGGGATTAATAAAAACACTGCGTCGCTCACTCATAGATACATATGCTGCTATACTTCTACTGCTTAAACATATATGCAACACGCCGCGGTTTCTTGGGAGCAAAATGCTCAATAACGCGCTGATTAAAGTCATGCATCCCAGAAATAACGTCTCTGTGAATGGATAAAACAGCCAAGGAATTTAATCTATCTTGCTTCATTGTGTTTCTGAGATACGTTTTAATACGCTTCAGCGTGCTGAATGTTCGCTCTCCGTCGACGGAAGAAATAGGCGTCGTCAAAATGATGTCCAGAAATATTCGTGGATGTATTATACGGCGCATTGCAGTCAAGGCTAATGGATGGAGCGTCTGTGCAGTCGTGTATTTCAGACTTCTGCGATGCTGTATCTCGTATCCGGGAAACAATAAAATACGACGACACATGGAGTGCTTCTTTACGCCGCGGGCAAACAACGCAGCGTTTGATTTTGTCTGCCAAGGAATGCTGTGACATTCTGGTGAATCAAATAGGCGATCGTCTGCGCACTGAACACGAGAGGGGTATCAAGACACATATTTTTAATAACGAGGTTAAATTGGTGTGCATAACAATGTAAAAAATGCGCATGAGGAAAATCTTCTTTTATATAAACTTGAACACCATGTTTCGACCCACTCATGACTGCCGCGCCGTCATAAGTTTGAGCTATCAATTTCGACATCGCGTTGTAAGGCTGTAACACTTCCTTCAGTACAGCCGATATCCCGCAAGCCGTGCGATCAACGATTGGTACAAAGCTGTGAAATCTCTCGGTAGGTTTACCATCTTTCACAAACCGAAAAATCACAGCCAGTTGGGAAACGCACGTGATGTCTGTTGTCTCGTCAGACTGAATCGAAAGGAACTGGCAATTCTCAATTTCCAGAGCCAAATGTTGTAAATAAATTTTATACATTGAGTCGAGCAAATCATTTTGGATATCCTTAGATGTCCCTTTCGAAACAGTTGCGGCATCAAGATGATCTCTCAATACTGTATCTAGGGATGCGGTGTATTCCACCATATCCAAAAATACCCCTCTATTAGAAGAGCCAGCCCGTTCATCGTGCCCACGGAGGGACAGCTCGTGACAACCAATAAACTTCAAAACATCTATCAATCGACCGAGAACATGGCGTTTTTTCTCGACGTTTTGGTTGTGCCGACGAATAGAAACCGAGCGTCCTTCATCCAACTGTGCTGCAATATTAACATTTCCGAATGTTCGGTATTTTACTGCATTGTCCAGATGCTCCATAGAAGATTGATGATCCCTGGCACGCTCGGAAAGATGTTTAAGATCTCTAAAACCAAATTTACACCAACGTGAGTCACGGGCGGTAGCAAAAAGTAGGCAATAAAAACAAAAAAGAGCATTTTTGTACTCGCTGTAACACAGCCATTCGCGTTTTTTATACCAAGTTTCTGCGCAGAATGTACGCCGACGCTTTCCTCCGTCATGGGATTGTTCCAGTGAACAATTTTTTGGTTAATAAGGCCCAAGACGAGGTACCTCTAATTTTTGTTCCAGCGGCAGCTGCGAAAACGGAGTGCGAAGTAGTGCATCAACCTTATTCATTATGAGGTCTAAGGCTAAAAAATGCGAAGCCGGAAAGAAGTGAGGAGCTCAAAAGGAATGTGGAAAATGGAAAGCAAATGGACTAAAGGTCTCTAACTGATTCAAATAGCGAAACAAGCGACAAAAACGAAGGCGAGGAAACTATCAACTCTTCAAGCAACCAACGAACGAGAAGGAATGCGTGAATATGTCAACACGTTGTTGTAAGAAACGTCGGCATTGTGTCGTCATAATTTCGGGGCTAGCCCCGATGATTTAGTAAAAGAAACAGAAAACAAACGAGACAAACGCGGCGAGTGGAAGATAAAAGAGAGAGTACGATATACAATGAGCAACCGGGGCAAAATCGGCGTCGCCCCGTCGACGTTCGGGGACGGCTTTGCGAGAGAAAAATGAACCATGTCGGGAGAATATGGTTAGTGTAGACATTCTGTGCAACCGATATTGAGGTATTTTTCGAATATTTTTTATTATACCGAAAAAACAACCGGGGCATTGCCCCGGTTGGCCCTATTGACGCGCCGCCACTGTACAGTAGTATCTGTCTTGTCTTTGTAGTAAGGAGTATTGTTCTAGTATACTTGCATTGTGATGTCATAATGTTTTGTAAGATGAGATCCACCTTCCACTATGTTCACTTGCGCGTTGAGTTAGGCCAGTGGTCGGCAAGATTTGTGTACCTGCGGGACGAATATACACATTTCTCCCGCTTACAAACAATCGCCACAATTAATATATTATCCAACAATATATTGTTTTTATTTACTTATTCTCAATAGGAAAGATGATGTGGTTATGACAACTTGGTTGCCCGTAGTACGTCGTTTAAATGACGATCTGTCAAGCGAGTACGAAGTTTGCCGACCCCTGAGTTAGGCTAACAGGAAAGCAAGTTTGGTCGAATATAATCTAACTGTGTGCAGTAAGCTCATTTATGCCACGCAATCAATCAATTCCCGGTCTTAAAAGCACCTGAGTTCTACATGGAGCTGGGTCAATAACTCAGACTTCAGTCTCTACCATTTTAGTCCATTACATGCTATATGATAATAAATGTTAAATTTTTCTTATATTTTTTTGCAACTATTGTCATTATGAATTGTATCACCTCTACACTAGTAGTCTACTTACCAATTGTTGTTACACATTTCAATCTTCTGCTCATTGTGGACATGTTATTTGCTACAGTTTCATGTCCTACATGAATTAGATATAAAAAATACTGTAGTATTTATTGTTACCTGTTATTTATTGTCCAATCCATTGAATAGAATCTTTAATTTCCTACTGCAATACCGACATCCTTCCGGCTATCAGGTTTGACGTTAACTGTACACTCGCCCGCAGCCAGTGCTTCAGCTGAGCATTTGCGTGGTTACCTTGATGGTGCTTGGAGTCTATTTTTATATTAACGAGGGACTCTGGATTTCCTGAAAATCCGCTGGATACTTGAACGTTTCCAATATACAATTTTATTTCGTGTGATTATTTTGCTTTTTCATTCATATTCATTTTAAGCTTTCTATTTCATGTTATTTCGTCATGCTGTGTTAGACCCCATCTAGGGTGTCGCCGCTCGATAACCAGTACTGGTTTTTCAGCGTTTCCCTCCACCCTGAAATGCTATTCTTCTTTTATTTTATTCTGTGTATGTAGCTTGCGTATTTTCAAATGGTGGAAAAAATAAATTACTGATACTGATACTGGCTATCTGCTTACAAATTCTATTCAATCATCGGTGCAAAAGCCATCAAATCTATCCATACAGTGGCGTAACAAGACTCTCGTGCCCCCCCCCCCCCCCCCCCCCCCCCATGCAAAAAATATTTCGTGGAAATGACCCTAAAAACTCTCCGACATAAGCTAAAACAACTTTTTTTTTATTTCGTCAAAAAGCATAACATGTAACATATTAAAAGGCAATGATAACCTAAAATTTGCCGTTTATCTTGGTTACTTTATTTTTTTCATACGTGCTTCCTCTTCTGCCCTATTTCTGCGTTTCTGTGCGCCACTGAGAGGTTTTGATTTCGACATCATTCTGACAGCCTTCGTAATTTTGCCGGTGCGATCAAACCACAAGGCGCCGAAAATCGACGACTCCCTGACATTGTTACGTAACAAAACGATTTGAGCAGAGCTAACATCAACGTTATAAGATGTGCATTACTGGTTTTGCAATGCAGCTTTTGGTTTTGCGGCTTAAATTTCTAAATTCTAACCGCTTGGGCCCCTTTGCACTGTGGGCCCTCCCGCGACCGCAGGGGTTGCGGGGGTGGATGCTACGCCACTGTATCCATTTGCATCTACATGGCTCTATTAAACCGTATTTTCCGCCTTGGCTGTGAACAAAAGCAAAAAAGGGAGTGACGGACCTACGTTTCTCAAAACAGGCACACACATCGCAATAACATTTGTAGAATAATTTGCCCAAGTCTAACTAAAATTTTGTGTGCCGCGAGAGTTTTCTTATTTGCGTAGTGTGCCGCAAGCAAAAAAAGTTTGAGAACCACTGCTCTACATTCTCTCCATTTATTAGTATTTGCAGTTAGCTTTAGATAGGGCTAATCGGCTTAGCTGTGTATTGTTTATTGTGAGTTACTTAAAGTTAAAATTGCTTGCCTATAATGAATCATGGCAACTTCTTTCGATCCTATGTTTGATTTTGTGTTTGTGGAATGACTTGCGTACGTGACAGCGTCTCGCATATCAAGCCCAGGCCTGCTCCTGTTACATCATATTTGAACCCAACTTGCAACTGTTATATCGTAGTTGGTTGGGAAGGGCATGGGCGTGTTGTACTGATCCTATCTGAAATTGCCCACGAATGGTGCAATCGTGTACCTTTTTGAATAACAAATATTTTGAGCCGAATTTTGTTTTAAATTTTGTATTGGCATCAGATTCTGTTGAAAATACCAGCATATTAAAACGTAATTGAATTTTTATTACATCTGTGACATTTGTTCAATTTACGCACTGCTGAACCATTTTACCAGGTCTTTGTCTGCCCGCTTTTATAGTCAGAGAAAAGCGTATCAATTTTGAGTTTTTATATTCATTGAAAAAGGTTGTGCAAACTGTGCCCCACAAGCCTTACCAGGGACAGTCCCGCATACATTACCTATTTTTAAGTAAGAGAAAAAGGAATTTAAGCAGAAGTATTCATTTTCTTCATAAAAAATATTACATCTTCATGCTGCTACTGGTGAATAGTGTTGAACTCTCGAGATTATAGTAGGGTAATTGGCGCCCCCGAAGTATGTGAACCAAGATGCTGCACAACCTGGACCCTAACCTGGTACATATACTATGTTCAGGTTGTGCGCCATCTTGGTGCACATACTTCTGGAGGTCAGGGTGACTTAACTAGAATTCGGTTGGAAACCGAAGACTTATCGATCGAAGGTTAGTTGGAAACCGAAGACTTATCGATCGAAGGTTAGGGGATCTCCCAAAACTGTGGTCTTACTCCACAGAGACACCATGTGTCCCATCACTAATAACTCGCTAATTATACGACATAATCCATCCAAAATCAATAGGCTTCTGATCCGGACTATGATAGGCTATGATGAATGCACATGTAAAATTTGGAGTCGATTGAACCTCGCTTTCGTGACATATTGCGTTAGTCTAACAGACAGACAGACATACAGACGAACAAACAAACAGACAAATACCTATCAACATACTTACCGATCTTAAGATCGATAAGTAACTAGAAAGCAATTGTACACTAGTTTGGATATATTATTCCCACGACTAATTTACCAGTCAAGGAGAAAGTTCAGTTTTATTTTTACTTTTTTTCTGAATTGTTGGTATTTTTGGCCGAAATTTTTTGCCAAATATTTGGCTGATTTTTCTTATTCATGGGAACATTTTTTATGAAATATTGTAACAAAGGCCTATGTTCATAAATTCAAGTCATAAATTTTCAACTCAAATCAGATTTCTCCCTTTGTTTATTTGCAAGAAATAGCAATCGTATTAATGTCAATCATTTTAAATTATTTGTTCAAGCATTGGTAGTTTGAGCATTAGTTTAAACTTAACGTTTACTATGGCTGGTTTTTCCAACGCCGCATTTGTTGCCGTCGGTAATAATGGTGATGATGATGATGATGATGATAACACTTCAGTAAGTTGTCAAGATTGCGAAATTTCATTTGACTTCAACTCCACTTTTTCGATATTACCATTTGGAACGTTGTTTATCTGTCTTGAATTTCTAGAATTTATATTGGAAACTGGTTCTAGTATAATAGCCATGCAATCCCTGAATAGTTGTTATTTCTTATTGAAATTGAAAAAAAAATATATACAGGGTGTTAAAAAAGTTAGGCAAGATTAAGGTAAAATTTTTCGTCGTAGCAACGTTGAAAAAGTTATTGTTAAAAAGCATCAGTCGGGAAAAGTATAAATGACATTTACCTATAATTCAATATTTTTAAAAAGTGTTAGTCGATAAATGTTTTAACAAGTAGCAAGCATTTCATTACAACTTCTGTAAATACTGCGTTACTTTTTTAACGCCCTGTCAATATTATTTATTTAAAGTCGGTGCTTAAATGCAAATCCTATTACTATTATTCAAACAAGCCGGTAGGCGCCCAGTTGGATCTTCGCCATTACGTTCAAATATATATATATATATATATATATATGGACACACAACGCCACCTAGTGGCAGAAGCGCGTTTGAGTTTATGGTTTTCCAGCGACATCTAGCGTATTTGGAATTGTGTAAAAAGCTAAAAATTAAAGAAATAATGTTCACAAAAATCCTTAAGGCTTCTCCAGTTTATTGAGTATCGAGACCAAAGATGACTTATTGAAAAGAGTATTTTGCTATGCGGAAGGTAGCGTTCTTGAAATATTAATTTTGAACATGTTTAACGAGAAAACTGCGATAATTTGTAAAAATTCCATAGCGATCCGCACGTTTTTCGCTATTTCCATGGAAACAAAACCAGTTTTTTTTTTATCTAGGCGGGAACAAGTTTTCATCCTGATGGTGATTACGTGTCAAGAGGGGAACTTCAAGGATGCATGGGAGCTGTTGCTGAGCTGATAAAGTCAGATCAGCAGAATAAAGAAAGAATAACTGCTCTTGAAAATGCAAATCTGGAACAGAAGGTTGCAGTTTATGACTAATACCATAGACTGAAAATTTATGAATGTCTCCACAGCTTTAAACAAAAACATGGTTCATTAAATTACAAACCATTTCGTACTGTTTCTAAAATTTTGAAAATCTATTTGAGTGCAAACATGATTTGGGTTGTTTAAAATTACGATCAATATTTATATAAAAGCAACTATACTATCATGTGTACGATGCACATTGCGTACGTTTTGACGTTTTCAAGGAATATATTTCACTTGGAACCCAAACATTTTTTGATCTTGTGAGTGAGGCTTAGTAGGAAGCGGTTAACACGAGAGTCAAGTCAAACTGTCAGGGAAACAACCGTGAGGATGGAAAACGAACAGTCCGAATGCTAATATTGCATAATATCCATTTCATACTCTGCATTGTTATTTTTAGAGAAAAATACAGCATTTACAGAAGGAATAAACAAAGATTGTAAATAGGAATAAGCAATTGAATCGGAAACTGAAAAAGACATTGGTGCAGAATAGACCCATGGAACAATTTTTCGGATGCTGAACAAAGAGGCTGAAAATGAGGTTTGAAACCAGAATTTGCTATTATTGTAGCGCCCAGTAATCTTGTTCTACAGTGTTTTAACACAATTTCATCTCGAACAAACTTCGATAGAAGCAGCCACTGATACAGTAAGAGTGTGTTTCCCAATCAGGCAAACATTTCGCCCTAGGAGAGAAGTTAGACATTCTTGTAGGCGAATTTGCTTTGTTGTGATATTACTTATTTACTTTAATACACACTATAAACTACTCAGTCTGTCCCTAGTTGGCATTGAACATGAGATTTGAACTCGAGGTTTTTGACCCGCAATCCATCACAGTCCTCCGTGGCACAGTCTTCCATGAATTAACGCATCAGACACTTAATCATACCATCCAACAGTACATTGATGTTCATTAATATTATGGCTGGTACATTGAAATAAGTGGACGATATGCCTATATGGCGTTGAATAATTACACAAAATACCCATACCTCTCCCACCCACCTTCAAGCTATACAGTGCATTGCTATTTGTTTTTCTCTGCCTTTATAACAAGCGAAAAATACATTTTCAGCCTGGACTCTTAAAATACAAAAAAGACATTGAAAAATTCGTAGTAGATGACGATCTTGAGGAGCAACTTTTGCAGTCTGATGTCGAAGAGACAGTGAGTACTTAAACTCACTTTTAAAACCTAATATATCGACAATGATTTTTTGCAACTTATGACAGTATTTCATTTTTTAAATGATGCATTTCCACCATCTTGAAATAATAATGAAGTGTGAGCTTCTCAACTAGAAAAAACGGTGGCTCTCAGTTAAATTTAGTTTTCGCAATTTGACTATAGAATCAAATTTACGGTTATCGACCATCTTGTTATTGATTTTATATAAGTTGTAAATATTGAACATTTCATTTTAACAGAACTGGTGGAAAGTTGTAGCTCTCGGCTTAGCTTTGGGACTTATTGGAGTGGTGGTAGGCGGTGGCATTCCAGTGTTGATTGCAGGATCTGCTGTCATGCTTGGGAAAGTCGCGGTTGGTGCTGCAATAGGTGGCACCGTGGGAGCTGTTATCGGAGGAGGTGGTGGTTACATACTTGAGGAACAGAGCCTTGGCAATGAGAAAAAATCCAAATAATGTTGTCATTTGGTAACGAATTCTTCATTGTGCTACATATTGAAAAGCAAAACCTATCATAATGTAATATCGATTATTAATTCATGTTTTATTTCAATTTCCAATTCATTTTTCAACATCAGTGTACATATCACTAAGTAAAACCCAAATTTGGCTACTATACAGGTAACTTGGCTGTATATATTTATAATGAATATAATATTAAAAAAAATTGATTTAGCAACCTAATTTAGTATTGCAATAAAAAATTGTGTACAATTTACAAACTCTGTTTCTTTATCAGTTTATTGTCAGCGTGCCCTTTTCGAACCCAGGTAGGGGATTTTTGATAATGGGCTAAAAAAATTCTGATTTTAGAATGGCGGCCATGTAAGTGCAAAAATTAAAAAAAGAGTACAGAGCGATCTTCAGTCGCCTTTGGAGTTGTTTAAAAATTTTGATAATATGATTTTTTAATTTAGCTCGTATGATAGCAATGTCGCACAAGACGATCTTCTAATCGCTCTGACGTCAATGGATTCGCTAGAATGCCCTCGGTATGCGGTATTTGTTCGCATTTTTTCACTTTAAAACCAGCAGCTCTGGACATTGTTTTGTGTTTATGCATGAGTTACGTATCAACCCACTTGAGGTTGTTATACTCGGTCTACGCAAAATTATAAATTCATAAGACGGATAAAAAAATACTATAGAAAAAAATTCACATTTACCGTTTGTGGGTATACGCGAATTTCCCGGAATTCAATCGATTGTTTCGAAGACTCGCGATGCGTTGCGAATATATTACTCAGAAGATAAGCGTCATTATTAGAGCCGACTATTGGAGATGCCGTATCCTAACTAAACGATATAGAAAGTGGCAGGGTGTTGCCTTGCGTTAAAATATGGATACTTCCGAACTATGTGAACCAAGATGTCGGACACCGGAACGTAGTATGTGTACTCGATTAGGGATAGGCCTTAATTTCATGTATAAATATCACTGGAGCCACTTGGTAGTCGCCGAACTCGTAACAGAACTAAAATAAGTGAAATTGGAATAAAATTATGGCCTAACTCTAACCTGGTACGCATACTACGTTCCGGTGTCCGCCATCTTGATTCCCATACCTCGGGAGTACCCTGACATCAATGGGTTACCATATTGCGTTCGCGGTTATTTGTTCTCCCTTCTCCTCTTTTGTGAACCTGCAGCTTTGAATATTTATGCATCAGTCGCGTAGCTACCGATAGGATTGGTAAAAACTAAATTTACGAGCTACTGATCCATCTATGTTGTATAAATATATACTCGTATATAATTATTATTATTATATATAAGAGCCCGTAACTTTGCTTGGAGAGTCTTTTCCACGAAAAAAAACGAAAATCATTTCCGGTATAGCAGAGCCGTTTTATCAGCAACCAGATCGACGTCATCAGAAGTTTGGCTGAGTAGGTCATAACTCAAAATAGAGGAGAGTATATTGTACCGACTAGAGAACCCCGAATCTTGGAAATTGAAAATGAGCCTATTAGTATTTAACACACGAATGGGTACTCATTTAGTATGTGAACCAAGATGGCGGACACCGGAACGTAGTGTGTGTTCCAGGTTATGTTGTTATAAGTATATACTGTATAGCTTAAATTTTGACTTTTACAAAATGGGAGAGGTCCCTTTAAAATATATTTTCATATCGATTATCATTATCAATACAATTGTACTTTTATATTAATAACCAATCGCTATTTGTGAATACCGTCTTCGTGATATGAGTCTCGTTACCTCAATCGATTTGATCATGGGTCGAGTATGAATAGTAAAGTTACGAAAAGGGCACCTTTGGGAAGACATTTATTATCACCAAGCTACGCATATTATCGGATCGTGTTCACAAATCACCCATACGCTGTTTTTGTTGCCACTAGAATTCTTCGGCACGACAGGGTATTGGTTACAATTTATGCGATGGAGTGTTATGCGCCTTTTCTTTGTAACGTTTGTAATCAGGTTGCGATTCAAAATTCGAGAAATGAAACCTATTATATTATGCTGCTCTACTTAGAGCATTTAGTTCCACCAGGATACCTTACAGGTTGTGAGGCAGACATTTAAATATCGCCTTTATTTCGCAGTAAATTTAGATGAGAGCATTGCGGTATTTTTAGATTTAGGAAGTTTAGATTACTGAGAAACATATATATTTAATAACGTGGCGGAATGCGAAGTTTTATTGTGCTCAAAATTTTGAATAAATAAAAACTTTTTTATCGATCTATGTTTTGTCACACATGATAAAAGTTGGTAAAATTACGGGCTAATTGATCCCTGTTTCTACACGGCTCCAACGCTTCCCTTTTTTGACGAATATTTTGTAAAAAATCAGATTTTATTGGTGGGAATTATTAGCATAATTTATAAAGCGGCTTCACATTTCAAACAAAGCTTTACGAAAGCAGCCACGATCACGTGAGGTGCTATTATTTTTTAACTTCTTTCGGCTCACAACGTGGGCAAGTCGATGGCATGGGACTCAAATATATTTTAAAAGTTTGCCGCCTGAATATCCAACTTACGGTATACATTGGATCCCGTTGTACCAGGTCAGGGTTTGGCCATAATTTTATCCCGATTGACCTTATTTTAGTTGCATTATGAGACGGTCTGTGTTTGCCAAGTGAATACACCCCCTGCTCATGGGCTTCCGTCTTTTTATACAACTTGATGTAAAGTAGGTGGACAAAACTAGTTACCTCCATATTGGCAAACGTCTTGAGTGCCATTTTGAAAACTGCAACGACAAGTCTGCTTTACGTTTGTATTCAAAATATTTAAAAATTTAAAGTTAGTTCTTAAATAAATAATGACATCTGGATCATATGATTCTAAACTAAGTATATATATCAAAAATATTGATTGACTATCCCTTGTTTATAAAAGTTGAACATCTTGAATAAATAATTGGGAATTAAATATAAGTCTCAGTTAAAATATATTATGTCTGAAGTACCAAGCGGCGCCCAAGCTTCCGATGGAACAGAACCTTGTGTAAGTTTCTAAATTATATTTCTTTCTCGACCATAAATTGGGTCTACCTCGTTTCACAGAAATTACTGTTTACCCGGCCTTGCTTGGTTAATTGCGTAGTATGTGAACCAAGATGGCGGACACAGGGACGTAGTATGTGTACCAGGTTGACATTTTTATTTGCCAAGTTAGATCGAAACAGCAAGCTACGAAAATTTACTATTTGTGATACAGAGAGATGATTTCAATTTTTTTCCGACCCCCAAAACAACCCCCTGGCTACGCTCCTACGCTAAAATCTATCTTATGCAGTTCAAGCCATGGGTTGTGAAATTCTAATATAACAGAGGTGTTCTATTTTCAAGGCCGGAATAAAACATCTCATAGAAAAGCATCAAGACAAAGTGAGAGAAATACAAGAGAAATGCGGCGAGGTCGTGATGTATTTTCAATTATTTTCTAGAAATAATTACATTCTGTCTCTAAGTTGACGGTGTAATAATTAGATGAGAATGCCTTCATGGCGAGTCGCAATTCTTACCACCTCATGGCAGCTCCTGCCACGAACGAACCGCGGCGTTCCAACTTAACCAATATTTGTCATCAGGGGCTGCCCTGCCATTACAGCCGACATGCCTTGGTTACAGCATCTTGTCATTGGTTTGTGACAGCTTAAAAGTCAGTCGCCGTGGTTTGGCCATGGCGGCCATGGTTTGTAAATCCCGCCATGGTTTTGCGACAGCTTCAGACGCCACAAAATACTTAAAATTGGACTTGGTCATGGCTGTCTCTACCTTGCGATGTCGTTATAAACGTATAAAATTAAGCGTTTTCAGAAGTATAGATATTTTCAAAGTCAAATACTTCTATTATGATGTTATTAAAGTACCTGAAGGTGCGGAGGTGTGGCTCATCGTGCTAAGTGTTAGGAATATGCTCGCCACTTCATCTCTATTACTCTGCGTGGGTTCGCAGGTTCGAATCACCAGTCTCTTTCAGCTTTAGAAGCAAACACCTTTTCATCTTCATAATTCTGCCTTGCATCAATTTCAAAATTTGGATCTTTTTCATTTAGAATTTTGGTTCTATTACGAGTTCGAGGACTAGCCAAGTGACTCGCGTAGTATTTGTCGTGAAATGATGGCTTAACTCTAACCTGGTACAGATGCTACGTTGCTGTGTCCGCCATATTGGTTCATATACTACCGGAGTACCAAAATTATTATTTAATATCTGGGCGAACCATTATTCCTGTACCCGATTTCTCGTAGTATGTGTACCAAGATGGTGCACAACCTGAACATAGTATGTGTACCAGCCCAGGGTTATCAGGTTGTGTGCCATCTTGGTGCACATCCACCTGAGCGCCCTGTATCCACTCTAGTGGTTCGGGACCCGTTTTTAGCTTCATTTTTCTCATTGTCAAATAATTTTCATACTCTTTTCTCACTTCCTACAGAAAAATACAGATTTTTGTAATAAACTGGAAACTATGTTAGTAAAGGCTGGAGTGGAAATGGAAGATGTGACTAAAGCAGCAGCGGAATTGTGGGGAATCGAAAGTTCAGATCTCGTGAGTTGAGTTTCAAGTATTTCATCTTTTCTTGTCGTACATATCCATCTTTGTCGATATTTGCTTGTTTTACCTTGACAGAAGACCCAATTGACATTTTAATTAAATAATTGGATGTAATAGTTTGGTGATGTCAGTTCGGTACTCTTGAAGTATGTGAATCAAGATGGCGGACACCGGAACGTAGGCCACAATTCTATTCCAATTTTCCTTATTACAAGTTCGGGCACAGGCCAAGTTACTCCCGTTGCATTTGTACCTGAAATTATGGCCTGACCCTAACCTGGTGCACATACTACATTCCGGTGTCCGCCATCTTGGTTCACATACTTCGGGAGTACCGTCAGCTCATCTATTTCAAGGTTCGGTTGAATTCTTATCATAAGTCGACAAGTAAAAGTACTCTTTCATTCTCAATTTCAAAACTACGGTAATTAAAACCCAGCATTTTGTGTTACAGGACTGGGTCCTGCCATTGATAATCATGATTGTAGCTTGTGGATGTGTGGCTATTATATCGCCTTTCTCATTCATGGTGGAAGCAATTGGTGTTGTGATTGCCATTGTTGGAAATTTTCTGGTAGATGAAGTTGAGTCTGGATTGGCTGTTAAACTCAACTGATTTTAATCGTGTTTATTAGGCGCTCCCGGAACATAGTATGTGTACCAGGTTAGGGTATTTGTACTCGAAATTATGGCCTAAACCTAATCTGGTACACATACAATGTTCCGGTGTACCCATAGTTTAGTTTGATCAAAAAAGCGAATTGTAAATTTATCTCTTTTCACTTTTCCAAGTAATTATCAAAACCATAAATCTACTGCAAACAAATACTAATCCGTGTAAAGCACGGGTTCCCAAACCGCGGCCCGATGGCCAAATCCGGCCCGCGTAACGATTCAAAATGGCCCGCCGAGCTTAAGTGGAATTGTGAAACAGATTTTGTTTCTACCTTTTCGTCAATCGTTATGTCATTATCGCAGTTTAAGCTCGTGTTTATTATAGCAATTCGATTATACCAATATATCAGTTATACGTACCGGTATTAGGAATACATAGGGCAGTAATTTAGTTTTCAGTCATGTGAGAAAGGTTTGAGATGACAAATAAAAACATAAACTAGACTTGTATTTCTGTATTGAAAGGAATCAAACTTCAGCGATTTGTCCACTTTTCCAACGAACTATTCCAGTTCTGTGGCAATGCGACATAAAGCGCCATTATGAGTCAAACAAACATGTTTCTTCCGGCCCGCAAACATCCTTCCTATTCTAATTTTGGCCCGCTGTCAATAAAGTTTGGGAACCCCTGCTGTAAAGTATTAATTGCATTTATAGCAATTCATTTTCCATACATTTATATCAATGATAACTTTGAACATTAGATACTCTTGAACGCACTGTACCAAATTTATCAGCACAAATAAATTAACAGGCGGCTCAATGTGCGTCAGTATTTGCTTGCAATTCTTTTTATCAATATTCTATCTACTTTTAGTATTGGCGAATTTGCTCTGAAAAATTTAAATAAATAAAAAATGCTCAAATTCGATTTTAGTTGCGCCAATCATTTGGTTTCTGCGAGGATAAGCTCTTATCCTTATATGTGTTAGTGTGCAGCAAAACTCTTAAATCACTTAGGTCGATTTGAGTTGACGTTGTTTTCGCCTGAGAATATCGAATAACCAAGTGAAATCATTATAAATCTTGTCTCCTTCACCGCCAAGTATCAAAACTGTTGCCCAGACTGTTTAATATGCTATCAGGAGTCTTTCACGTTCAAAACTAATTTGACTTTTATATATATTTCAATTCTGCCTATTACAAGGATGCCCAAAACCAATTAATTCACTATTTTGAAAAATTATTCCTAAATATGTAATATCAAAAAATATTCTAAATTCCAGCAGCATTTCTCCATTAATCATTGTTAAAAATTGAATTGCATTATAATGTTGAAACTTTGTTCATTTGATTGCGCAACCTCTACAATTATCAGAAATGAATTATATGCCGAGCAATTACAAATTTCTGAATAAAAAGTTTTTAAATCATTCTCAAAGCCAAGGATTACTCATGTCGAAGACCACCAATTTCAAAAGCATTTAAATATTTGGTTCGGTTTAGGCATCTCAATGTTCATACCATATGTGTATTTTTTTCTCTAATTTCAATTTTAAATCAATATTAGTTATTAACTATATAAATTTTATTGTAACTGATTGGTAGCTAATAAATTGTAACAAGCCTAATATATGATATATTTTTCTCGAATCATATAAGAGAGAAAGACTAGAAACAAGTATAACTTAAAACAGTCTGACAGCGAGGTTTGAGAAATTTTTTTTTTTTTTGGGGGGGGGGAGGGGGTAGCGAAACCAACACTATTGCGAGAGGGGCTTCAGTCGCTTGGCAGGGCTGAAGGAACTATGCCCTGAGAAAGGGTCTGACCAAGATCTTTATTTTTTTGCATTTTTGGTACGACTGTAAAGTACTGTAAAGTTGACGTGTAAATGATGGATTAGCCATATCATAAACAGTGCTCTCGACTGGTTAGCAGTTTAAAGAGCTAGATGACGTATTCAAGCCTTTTGCTTACCTAAGATTGTGACTTTTGTTATGTCCTACCCACGACACGACATCACTGTAAACTCTACAATAATTAGAAATATTTATCGCAAAATGCAGCCCATAATACTGTATTATTTCTTGTGTATCGTAAGTACCAAAATATAAACGAAGCAAAGACAGAGGCACGCGGTAAAGCTTTGAATGAAGTTTAGAAAGGGCACGCATCATCATCGCATCTTTTAAAACATGTCAAAATCCCAGAATTAAATTAAATGCCGGGCATTAATATTTATTTACGGTTTATGTCTTAAAAATTAATATAAAAATATAAAATTGTAGCGAGTCGTGGCTGCTTTTAGTCGGCGAATACGCACGAGGACACTTTGGTGAGGCATTAGGCTTCATCACGATGGTACAGCTTGTTGAATCCCGGGTTCAAGTACTACGCCCTCACGCGGGGTGTAATAAATTGGGTACGTTTTGTTTAGCATTTGTTTCACAGTCGCCTTTGAAGTTGTTAAAAAATGTGTGTGGGATTATTGATATTTGGGGATAGTCAAAACAAGGGTTTCACCGGTGTTATAGGTTACAGGTTCACACTCTCTCTCTGCAATGAGGAAGTAAATCTATATTCTATTCGAGAGATATATCACTGCATGATTTTTATTATAAAAAGTATCATCTGTTCGGTTTCCAACTTTCTAGAAATATGTGCGACCCACCAATGACTTACAACCGTAATTTTTGGCCAGTGACAAAAGATTCCCGACCCCTGATGTCGGACCCTTTTAATATGCGTCTGTGTTCGGGTACTGACGTAGTATGTGTACCAGGTTAGGGTTAGTAGGTCCGTACAAACACGGGCGCTCCAGAAGTATGTGTGCCAATATGGAGGTAACTAATTTTGTTCGCCTACTTTACATTAAGCTGTGTAAAGGAACGGAAACCTATAGGTAGGGGTATATCCACTAGGCTAAAACAGACAGTTCTCGAAATAGAACTAAAATCGGAATAAAGTCATGGCCATCAGTTCAGTACACACATGCGAACACGTTTACAGCCAAGCATTTGTCGCATCTGATTGCCCTGAGAAAAGCGTATGCCACTGTAAGTGTATATTGTTGAAGTTGTGTAGAGCCTTGTGCTGAGTAAATGTGCAGAGCTGCAGTTGAAAAAAATTCCTTTTGGTGCAATTGTGGTAACTTGCCTTAGGCCTATAGTTAATTTGGTACTCCCGTAGTGTGTGTACTCGGTTAGGATTAGAGTTAGACCATAGTTTTCTTCCGATTTTCCTTATTTTAGTTCTATTACTTCCACGAGTTCGTGGACTGTCTGTGTTAGCCAAGTGAATAAAGGCCAATAGGTTTCAATCCCTTTACACACCTTGATGTGAAGTAGGCGAACAAAATAAGCTACCTTCATATTGGTACACATACTCATAAAGCGCCGTTAATTTTGTGTTTGTGGAATGAAATGCGTACGTGACTGTGTCTCGCATTGCATTATCAAGCCCAGGCCTGCGCTTTTTACATCATAGATGGGGGGCATGGGCGCGTCGCACTCATCTGAAATTGCCTACCTATGGTGGCATGAATCAAAGTTTAATAAGAATAAGTTTATTATAAGTTTTGTGTTTGAAGAGTTCTTGGAAATGTCATTTTTAATTTGGATCGTTGGGAAATATATATTCGATTTGTGATTTATATTTGCTTAACTCACGCACATAATGAACGATGTTGCTTTTGTCTGCTCCATCAATTCGTTTTCAAATTCCAGGTATCAATATACTTGCGTGATAAACTCCTGCAACTCTGTATTCTACGTAAGTGCGGAAAAAAAAAATAATTAATGACGTCATCATATATCATTTATACGAATCTAATATGACGTCACAACGAATTTTCGAAAAATACAAAATATGATATCATGACATATATGACGTAAAAAAATTTTGCGCGCTCCCATGTGAGTATACATATTGCAGAAGTTCTCAAGTTTTTTTTTATTCATAAAAACATCACTTTTTATACACACGATAATACATAAATACAATTGCACTTGAAAAGTTTCCACTTTATGTGGCTCGACAGTTTACACTTTTTAATTGCAATAATTTTTTCGCAGTTAAAAATACTTTTTGTCATATATAAAAATGATCAAAGAGGCCTTTCCAGGCGTCATTGACAATTTTTGACAAGCGTTTTTTGTATTCCAGGAGCATATGAACCAAGATGGCAAACACCGGTGTATGCGCAACAGGTTAGAGTTGGGCCATAATTTCAGGTATAAATACCAAGGGAGTCACTTGGCTAGTCCCCGAACTCGTAATAGAACTGAAATAAGGAAAATTGGAATCTAATCTAGTACACATACTACATTACGGTGTCCGCCATCTTGGTCCATATACTTCCGGAGCGCCGCGTTTTTCCGTTATTTTGTGAAAATTGGAAAATCACGGCTTTATTATCGAGTTTACAGTATTTAAACATGAAAACGTCTTAAACTGTTAGGGACAGCGAAACAAAACGTACAAACGCTTTATTTCGTAGCGAAGATTTAATAAAGGACTGGGCCTATTTCGGGCTTTTGGCGAAGCAAGCTACTGACTTTTCCTTTTTTTAATATAAAGACGTCGTATATTGTACCTTGTCAGATTTTCGAATTCAAAGACTCGCACAAAATTCAATAAATGAAGTAAAAGTACTTGAACAATTACTGATTAGAAAATCAACAAACCTGGTTAAGATATATTGAGAACCGACTCCATAACAAAATTGAAATTGTGGAGGGACTTTATGGACACCCTGTATAACAAATATTAAATGTGTACTGAATTGTCATATTTATCCTAAGAGAGACAGGAAAACTAACAATACAACTCATTTAAATGGCGATCTACGGCCTCAAGACCACGCAAATAACAGGCCAAGTGATCCCGTACCAGACATGGACTGGTAACCGGACGAGAGGCCGTGGTTTGCCATATCAAGAAGCTGTCTTATCTGCATTCTTCTCCCCGGGATAAATCCTATCATCTTGTTAAGGCCGATTACCAGACTATGTCTACCGGTGAACACCCGTTGCTTTCGACATCCTGGCATATACCCTCAAAATGAACACACTGCAATACTGGAACAATTTCTTTATTCATTTCAATCCATATTAACACAACATCTGCTCATAAAACTCCGATGGCACACACATGATTGATTTACATAAGAACAGTGGGCTAAATAGACGACAGTTGTGTAGTTCGAAAAGCATTATTTTATCGCATTCACTCACACCCCCCAGCAATAAATTATTTCGTTAATTTTTTGAGTGCCTAAGCTCCAATAAGAATTAATATAGCCACTTAACAGCAAGCATGGAATTAATAAATTCCAGATTCCCCTGCCCAAGAATTGGCCACCAAAAATCAAATAGTTTTTAAGAGTTGTAATTGGTCAATGAAATCTTGATCTTTCGAGATTACACACTGTAAAATTGTAATTTTATCCTAATAGAAAGATCGTAAGATATTCAAGCCAAAGATGTCAGAATAGGTGTATTACAGTAAAATGCAAAAACAAATGCAGCCAGATATATCAAGAAGTGCCTAAATCCGTTATCCGTTCTGCCCAACATCCGAATATTTCAAAAAATTTAATATTGTTTGCGATAACCCCCACTTCTATTCCCATAAGATCCCTGGTAACCACCACTTCTGTTGCCTTGATAACCACCAGATCGGTTGCCTTGGTAACCACCAGATCGGTTACCTTGGTAACCACCAGATCGATTGCCTTGGTAACCACCTTTGGAAAAGTATCCACCCCCACCCCCGCCTTCTCTCCTATTGTTGTAACCTCCCCGGTAATTCTGCTGATTGCGTCTACCGCCACGACCACCTTGTTGGTAATTCCTTTGATCTTGACCGTCTGAAAGAAAATACAAGCATATTACAGAGGGTGTACAGCAGACATGGGCAAAGTACGACCCGCGGGCCAAATCCGGCCCACTTGATGCTGCCACAACTAAACTGAAACCAAATTTTGATATTTAGGTTAAAAATAGATCAAGGAATTTCTTGAGATTGCGGTTAAACATAGTTTTGGCGCGAGGTTTATTGTTTTCCACTGTTGCTTTTGTAACAAGACTCTTTACGTCATACTTACTTGGCCCGCCAGTCTAGGTGGGCAAAATTTTTGGCCCCTGATCTAAAAACCGTGCCCACCCCTGGTGTACAAGATGATAATTATGGCAAGAGTTCTCAATCAAGAAAGAATTCCTTCCAAAGAAGATATTTTTTCATTCTCAGGTTGGAAATACAAAAATATATCTTTGTATATGATGTATATGGCCACCCATAGTTGCGCGAAGCACATCAAAGGGTACTCCCGAAGTATGTGTAACAGGTTAGGTCATAATTTTATTTCGATTTTCCTTATTTTAGTTCTATTACAATTTTGGGGACTGTCTGTGTTAGCCAAGTGGAAATGCCCCCTACCCATAGGCTTCAGTCCCTTGGGACAGATGTAGGAACAAAATTAGTTACCTCCATATTGGTACACATACTTCTGGAGCGCCCATCAAAATTATTTTACATAATCTAATACGCGACTTTATAAACACTCTGTATCTCTTTGATAGATAATGGATAAATTCCAAAATACAATGTAGAAAGATATGCGCTTTACCCAGCTAAAATCATGTTAAATAATGCTCTAGGCCAGTGTTTCCTACATGGGTCGAATTTTGTTGTTTTCATGAATATGGAATGTGATTTCATAATACCAGCAATAGAAAAGAAAAAGGGCGCTCTAGAAGTATGTGTACCAATATGGAGGTAACTAATGTTGTTCGTTTACTTTACATCAAGTTGTGTAAAGAGACTGAAACCTATGGGCAGGGGGTATATTCCCTTAGTAAACACAGACAGTTCCCAAACTTGTAACAGAACTAAAATAAAGAAAATCTGAATAAAATTAGGGCCTAACCCTAACCTGGTAAACATACTACGGGAGTACCAGCACAAAAGTTATATTTATTACTCTTTATATACTAATCATTTACTCTACCTTGTCTGTAATTCTGGAATCCACCTCCAGAACTTTTCGATTCCAAGATTCTTTCATTGACGTCAACTAGTGCTGTCACCTGGGAATAGAAGACAAAAACTTTATCATTGTTATACCGGAAAGAGACTAAAATTTACATAGGATAGGATTTACATATTTCTCTCGAAGCAGCAGAAAGAAGATAAGACGACTTAATCATATGACCAACCACGGCCTCTCGTCCAGCTACCAGTCCATGTCGAGTATGGGATTAGTTAGTCATTTATTTGTTTTAGGTGCATGGACTTCACATATGTACATTAGGTAATAACTTGTAAAGGTTTTGAAAAAAATCACATTTTACTAACAGTTGAGTTCTAACAGCCGAACCTACAAGTGGATATAAAGGCAACTTCACATCCAATATAACAACATCTTTTTTATACTTCAAGACGCTCCAGAATTGTGTGTACCAATATGAAGATAACTAATTTTATTCGTCTACTTTACATCAAGTTGTCTAAAGGGACTGAAACCGATGGACAGTGGGTATATTCACTCAGCGAACAGACAGTCCCCGAACTCGTAATAGAACTAAAATAAGGAAAATCGGAATAAAATTATATCCCTAAACTTGTACACACACTATAGGTTTACAGGATTCAATGTGATACCTCTACACTTCAACAATAACACTTAAAAAGCAATTCTCACCTTATCAGCCAATTGTAAAGCCATATTCTGTAGTCTAGTAGGATCAGTTTTATGAAGAACCAAACTAGATGAAGGCTCATCCCAAGAGGCTGCCAGTTCTTCATTAAAAATCATTTTACTTATGATACGATGACAGGACGCTTGGTCTAATTGGAAAAGCTCGGATAATAGAGAGATGCTGAAATAAAAAATATATAGTCTCAATACAAGTAATTTATTTTTCTAAAAGCCTTAGAATGTCCAATACTTTCGTATTTAGAATTAGATGAATACAGGAATATCAAATTGGACCGAATATTTGAATATGTGCCAAAATAAATATCTTAAAATAAAAGTATAAAATTTAAAGAAGAATTGATATATTTTTATTTAAAAATCATTAGACCATTGGTTTTGAATTACATTCTCAACACCTCGCTCGCTTGCTATAGAAAAGGTACTGCCAAAATGATTCCATCCTATCTTAGAACATTAATTCCTCATGTATCAGTCGCTGTTTGTACACAGCCTAGTTAAAAGAAAAGGCAGGAAAGCACCTTCCAAACCAAGCCATTCCATTCCTAGAAACGAAAATGAGAAAAATTCCTGAAGTTGGTTTACTTACCTCATATTATCATAGAACTGACTGTAAGTGAACAAGTAAGTTCTCAATGATTCTTCTTTAATTTTTTCCTCCAACATTGCTTTGACTTTATGGGATTCAGAAAACAATCCCCAAACCTGAGTACACATATAACAATGTTACATTTTGAGTTGTTTAAAAGATATTGGGGGGATCCAAAATGATTATATTTGAAATTGCCATATAAATGCTACTTAGCAGGAAAACGAGTCCAACACATGTGTATAATTATAACAATGTTACATTTCGAGTTGTTTTGAGATATCTACAGTCAAGGGAGTAAAATAATTATATTTAAAATGATTATTTAATGGCTACTCAGACATCAGTGGATGGTTGCCTTTAAAGAGCCTTGTCCAGTGAGGAAGTGTGAAAAACCTCATATAAAATTAATATAACGTTGTACGAGTGAACATATAGATATATATTTTAGAATGCAAATCCACTTTTAGTTGAGGGCTTTGAGCCTTGCTTTGACCTATCTTAGTTACTCATGTATATCATATAAAGAGGGCCAGTTATGCCAAGAAAATTCTGAAACACCTCGCAGAAATAAGTTTCGATAGCTATTGGCATTTCAAAGGCCAATTACAACCATCCCAGAAAGGAGTTTCCATTACTTCTTGGTGTGTACCTCTCATAATCAAGTGTTTCAATAGCTCTGGCATTTAGTGTTCACCTATTTTTTTTCCCCCATAGACCAGTCTCCCTTACTTCTTTCTGAGTGAGTGGACCTGGCTTTGTTCAAATTATTTATCAAAACATACCTTATTGTTCATTTTATCATTGATGATATACTGCAGACAAGTCACATGATCTCCCATCTTCATTGCTTTTGCAGCTGCGACAACGTGTTCCCTCATGTTATCTGGTGGTCCAAGGAGTGCCTGTCACATCAGGTAAAAAATATTTAGTAAATTAATGGCTTCACAGACACTGCTATTTAAACGCTTATATAAATATGCACAAAATACTGGACTCCCAAACCATGAAAATGGGTACTCCCATAGTATGTGTACCAGGTTACGGGTATCCATAATTTTATTCAGATTTTCCTTATTTCAGTTCTGTTACGAGTTCGAGGACTGTCTACGTTGACCAAGTGAATATACATACCCCCTGCTCATAAGCTTCAGTCCCTTTACACAACATGATGTAAGGTAGGCGAACAAAATTAGTTACCTCCATATTGGTACACACACTTCTGCAGCGCCGAAAAATGACCATGTTATTGTGGGCTTGAATGAGGCAAAAACTTGTCTAAGACCCCCTTGTAGGGCGCACCCCAACAATTGAGAACCACTGCATTATCGAGCACATCATACAAATATTGCATACCTGTCTCTCACTGACTCTCAATTGGTGATGAAATTGTTTAGAAATCATTCTACGACGAGCATCAAACTCATGGGCAGCGATGTATGGGATCTCAAGAAGCATTGCAGATACCAAATAAACACATCTAGAAAAACAAAAAATATAACCTTCAATAAATAAACTTGTCAACTAGAATTCGGTTGGAAACCGAAGACTCATCGATCGAAGGTTAGGGGATCCCCCAAAACAGTGGTCTTACTCCATAGTGACACCGTGTGTCCCATCATTAATTAATTAATAACTTGCTAATTATACAACATAATCCATCCAAAATCAATAGGCTTCTGATCCGAGCTAAGATGAATGCACATGCAAAATTTGGAGCAGATTCAACCTCGCTTTCGTGAGATATCGTGTGCATCTAACAGACAAACAAACAAACAAACAGACAAATACCTATCAACATACTTACCGATCAAGATCGATAAGTAATTACCAAAGTGGGTTGGGGAACAGGGGCACAGCCAGAGGTGTTGCAATTGAATAGAACTGCATAGCAAATCCTCATAGCTTGATACACTTGAGAGAGTGTCCCTTTACTCAACATGATGTAAAGTAGGCGAACAAAAATAGTTACCTCGATATTGGTATACACACTTATAGAGCGCTGTGGGAACGGCAAAATTAAAAATGAAATACGAGAATATCGGTCAGAGACTGAAGACTTATCGATCGAAAGTTAGAGGATCCCAAAACAGCGCTCTTACTCCATAGTGACACCTTGTGTCCCATCACTAATTAATTGATAACTCGCCAATTATACGACAAAATTCATCCAAAATCAATAGGCTTCTGGTCGGACATACGATGAATGCACATGCAAAATCTGGAGCAGATTCAATCTTGCTTTCATGAGATATCGCGTGCATCTAACAGACATACAGACAAATACCTATGAACATACTTACCGATCAAGATCAATAAGTAATAAGATATGATATTAAAACACTCGACAAATGATTACTTACTCAAGCAACTCCAAATTGATATGCATATGGAAAGGAATCTGTCTCCCCTTTTCAAGTTTCTCCTGTTCAGGGGTCAATCGCTCACCTTGTCTCTGAATCAGGAGACCCTGAGCAAGAAGTTCTTTTGCCCGACCACTGGACTGGATATCCACCAGAGCATTATGGGCTTCCTAAGAGTAAAAAATAACTTTAAAATTCTTCCATCAAAATATATTTAAGTTTATACTGAGGATAGGGCAGGGATGTGCAAGGTTCATGAACCAGTGGCCAAAATTTTTGTCCACCTAGTCTGGCAGGCCATGTAAGTGTGACGTATGGGGTTACATTTTACGAAAAATATTTACAGTGTAACAAAGCAAATATGAATAACAATAAGCCTTGAGGCCCAAACTAAATTTAATAACCTTCGATGAGCTATTTTTAGCTGAAACATCAAAATTTGGTTTGGTTGTGGCAGCATCAGGCGTGCCATATTGCATTACCCAACAAGCCGGATTTGACCCGTTGCACATCATGCTAATCGTTACAACTAAAGATAGTAGTTAACATAAAATTAGCTAGAAATGGAATCGAAAGTGCATATTTTTAAAACTCTTCAAAAATAAGCATTGTTGAAATATATTGCAATTTAATATTCTATGTTTTAATCAATTAGAGCAGGGGAAGCCAACACACGGGTCGCGAGCCGCAGATGAGGCTGCAATGTCAAACCCAATGTCAAACGAGCTGCGCTTAGGATATTATCAATGTTTGGGTATGAAATAAGTACGAAATGCGGCTCTTTGTCTCTGGCTGGTTGGCCATCCCTGAATTAGAGAATAGTTCCAAATCATACAATACCTGCATCAATCCTTGTCTGAACGCGCATAATCCTAGCTGAACCATGGTACGATTGTACAGAATCTAAAAACAAGATAAGATATCTGAATTGTAGATGAGAAGATAATATAAATAACAAGACAACATCTTCTCCAACTAAGATAAGAGACAAGTAAATGCAAAATTCCCCAAAAAAAAAATATAATCTGTGATGATGTATGATAGACAAGGCAAAATACTTCACTAAGTGAATTGGATAGGGGAGAAGAAAACCAAGTAGACGGCTTAATCATATGTCCATGTATGGGATTAGTTAGCCAGTAATTTGTTTTCGGAAGCATGAACTTGATAGTGGAGGACACCGTTCTGCGGTTACATGAACCAGCCTATGGCGACGATGAAGTCCAGCATCCCCTCGCATATAGCAATCGCGCATGAGATTCGGACCCGTATTCCTAACGCTTATCACGATGCGCCACACCGTCGAGCCGTTGAAACACATAATTGATGAAAAGTTGTTTTGGTTACAGTCACATACGGAATCGAGGTAGGAACCAAACAAGCAAAAAAGGCCTGCAGTTCAATACACTAAATCCTGGTACAGTGGTTTGCAACCTTTTATGGGACGTGGGCCCCTTGCGGAGGCTTTCAGAACTGCCCCCACCCCCCTGTTTATCATATTTATAGTGTTATTTTTGTTAGGGGATCCCAAATCCTATTACCGTATATGCTCGTTTTACCGCCCGATCTTGATCAAAGGGCCGGTGCCTTAATACTCGCCCGATGTAAGAGCTGATTTTTCAGTGGTAGAGAACAATAGGAAATAAGAAGCGCTTTTGTCACAACACTGTTGAATTTTAAGCGCTGGTAGATAACACTCACGCCTTAGGCGTCCAATTGATTACGTAACACCGTGGTGCTCAAACTGGGCGTCGCAAAACTTTTCTTCTTTTGCGGATTTATACCTGCGGTGCGTAGAAAAAGTCAAGGTTTTCATTATTCTCGTTTAAATCATACTTGAGGAAACTGGAAATGACAATATATTCATTATTGTAACGATCGATCTTTTCTATATATATATTATGTTTTTTTTATATATTTTTGTGTATAATTTTACTTTAAAAATAACAAATAACAAGCGCCCGTGGTTGAATAAGGGCCCGGATAGTGAGTTTGGTTAAAAAAATATGGGCCCGGGCTACAAAACGAGCAAATACGGTATGTTGAAAGAATATATGATCAAAAAAGTGACACCCCTGTCCAGGAAATCACCTTACGAAGCAATGGAACCAAAGAGTTTTGTTGTAAAAGTACAAGTAAATCATTTTTCGTGTAGCATTGTGGCCCCCTTCCGACAGCTCTGTGGCCGCTAAGGGCACGATGGGCCCCCCAGTTGGGATCTACTGTGACTCAATACTTTCAGCATTTATTGGATCTAATAAATTCTTAATCAACATAATACAACAGATCATATAAGGCGACTCAATTATACAATAGATACCTGAGTTGGAACGTCAGAAAATCCAATATTTTCTTGTAAATGTGACATCAGCATCAAATCTCTGGCTTGATACCAACGATCATGCAAGGCATGGTGATAAATATGGTGCAGAATAGCTCTAGGAAATAAAAATGAAGTGGCATTGAGTAGTATGAATTTTAAAAAAGCGATGAACTGAAAAAAAAACATTTGTTCCAGATCTACCAACATTGAAAAAATATTATATGGGATATAAACTCAGGGCCTAGTGTTTGTCCACTGAATCAATCTTAAACTTTTCAGCACATATATATATATATCATATAACAGAAGTGTGCAACCAGCAGCTCATGGGTAAGTGCCAATTTAACCTAGTGTGCGGCCTGCCGGTGAGTGACAATTTTTAATAATGTGCTTCACACACAAAAAATTGTCTACGAACAGCTAGTGATATTCTGAGTCAGCTTAGAGCAGGGGTTCCCAAACTTTATTGGCTGCGGGCCAAAATTAGAATCGGAAAATTGTTCGCGGGCCGGAAGAATGTAGCGCCCAAAAGTGGATTCACTTTCATTTGACATTTTTTTGAAACATGCTCGTTTGACTCATAATAGCGCTCAATGTTGTATTCCTTCAGAACTGGAATAGTTCGCAAAGGTAGACAAATCTCTGAAGTTTGATACTTTTCAATGGAGAAATACGAACACTGCCATTTATTCAAGAAACGTCAGTTTTCTGAGTCTAGTTTTTGTTTGATTTCTGACATCATTAAGCTTTCCTATATGGCTGATAACTAAATTACTGTCCTTTGTAATCCTAACACCGGTACCCATAATTGATATACTGGTATAATTGAATTGTTACGATAAACACGTGCTTGAACTCTGATAATGACATAAATTAGTGGTATCTAGATCGCAAAAAGGTAAAAATAATATCTGTTGAACACTATTTCACGGAAGCTCGGCGGGCCATTTTAAATCATTACGCGGGCCGGATTTGACCCGCGGGCCGCAGTTTGGGAACCCCTGGCTTAGAGTAAGCTATTTTATATTATTTCTCAGATTGACCATTGCTTCCCAAAAAAGAAAAAACAGATTTCTTCTACCTTGTTCTTATTCTGTCAGAAGAATCTTTTGTATAAATGAACTTGCACAATTCATCCATGACCTTTGCAGAATTTTCGCCGAGCTCAGCAAGAACCGGGTCTTTTTCAACATCTTGCTTTTCCTCCTCAGTCATGCCCTAATGCACGATTCAGAAATTAACGAATATCATCGAATTTTTCCGAATTAAGGATGTCCAATATAATATAGTTTGAATAAAATCTGAAATTATTGTTATTCAAAATTACACACAGGTTTCTATAAAGTCCCTTTACAATTTTAATTTGTTACAAAGTCAGTTCTCAATATATCTTAACCAGGTTTGTTGTTTTTTAATCAGTAATTGTTCAAGTATTTTACTTCATTTAATACATCTGTGAGAGCCAAAACTGTATATGGTATCAATAAATATTCTTTAAAATTAAAAAAAAAATCTAAGACCTCATGGACATCCTATAAAAGCTTATTATTCAAATAATAAATTGTTTTAATTTGGGTTTATTTTTTCAACAAAATACTTAAATTAATAGAAAAATTAAGCTCCATTCAAAAATTAAATATAAACCATGAATTCCTCACAAAAATGTCGAAATTTATTTTTACAATACACAAAAAGTCATGCCACACCTCAAATTCCAATTCTTTTTTTTCAGCAGCGATTCTTTCATCTCTTGCTTTGTAATCGAATTTATAGTAAAGATGCTGAATCCTGAGCAGATAAGCAACGCAGATGTCTTCACTTGATCCCTGAAAAATATTATGTTTGAAAATTTTTTCTCAGGAAATTTCGAACTCTAGACGTGGGGATGAAGTAGATGGTGGTCGACAAAAAAGGGGCTCCCGAAGTATGCGAACCAAGATGGCGGACATCGGAATGTACTATGTGTACTAGGTTAGGGTTAGGCCATAATTTGAGGTATAAATACTACAGGAGGCTAGTCTTCGAACTGATAATAGGACTAAAATAAGAAAAATTGGAAAAAAATTATCGCCTAACCCTGACCTGTTACCCATGTTACGTTCCGATGTCCGCCATCTTGGTCCGCATACTTCGGGAGCACCGACAAAAAAGCAGAAAATTTGAAGGTCAGATCGATAAGATCAAAAATAAAATGCGTGGTTTTTCAGATCTTTTTAATACGTTTTTTTCTTTTAGGTTCCAGATTGTTTTAGGTTGATACCTTTTAGGTTCTACTAGGTTAATTTAATGCTCTGAAGTGTATGGACGAGATTTTGAACATCTATGATTTTAATATAGCATATGCTTTTTTCATATGCCTTTGTAAAAATTGTAAAAGTTATTCTTTGTAAAAATAAATAGCTGTTTGACCAATTGTCTATTTTTCTACTCTGTATTTGTTTATTGAAATTTCATATAAAGATTAGCACCAAATAATTTCTCTCCCACACAGAACGAGGCTATGTATGGGCAGCACTGATATTCAAGAACCGTATTTGCTCGTTTTGTAGCCCGGGCTCATATTTTTTCAACCAACTCACTAACCGGGCCCTTATTCAAACTGGCCCTTATTCAAGCATGGGCGCTTGTTATTTTCGATCAATCCAATAATCATTATATTGTTATTTCCAGTTCTCAAGTATGATTTAAACGAGAATAACGAAAATTTTTGCGACGCCTTCAATATTGGAACGACGCCCAGTTTGAGAACAATGGTGTTACGTAATCAATGCTACATGTTATGTACTTTGATGCCCGAGGCGTGAGTGTTATCTACCAGCGCTTAAAATTCAACAGCGTCGTGACAAAAGCGCTTCTTATTTCCTATTGTTCTCTACCACTGAAAAATCAGCTTTCACATCGGCGGGTATTCAAGCACCAGCCCTTATTTATTATTATGTTCTGTTCACATGGGCAGCTATTCAAACGGGCCCTTAATCAAGATCGGGCGGTAAAACGAGCATATACGGTATCTACTATTTTTCGAGGGCCTGGAAGCTTTCCCTTTCTGCATTGCCTATACCAGTGGTTCCCAATCTTTTATATCGTGTGCCCTTCTTCCTCTTTTAGCACTTATGACCCCCTTGTTTATCATTCCAGTGGTATTTATAGTGTTACTTTGATTGGTAGATTCCAAATCCCATTATGTTAGAACAATTCATGATCAACAAAAGGAAAACACTTTGTGAAATACCCTTATCATGCAATACAACTAAGAAGGACATGGAGTTTTTTAGTAAAAGGAAAAGTAAAATCAGTTTTGCGCCTGGCATGGTGGCCCCCTGCAACTGTTCTGTGCCCCCCCGCCCTGGTGAGGCCACTAGCCTACAATTCAGATGGGGTGGTGGACATAGGGTTTATTAAATTCCAAAACTTCAATTTACGACATCAAAGATTTAATTACTAGACGATGTGCCATGACAAATTAAAAGCCTTCAGTACCTTTCAAAACTCAATTCCTAAAAAACCCACTTCATATAACAATTTACTGTTTCATCTTAAGCCTATCCCAGATACAATTGACTTTTTTTATGACATCTTGATCAATCCAAAGTAAGACTACAAGTTAGCTTACTCATTAGTGGCATTGTCTAGAGCCTTGTTCTGAGCAGGGAGATAAAAAACTTTGAGAGGAAAATTTTCTTAACCAACCTTAGCCTCGACGTAATTACTCAGTTTCTGGATATTTTTCATGACTTTACTTTCATCTCTCAACAGTTGAACGTACTCAGTTGAATGAGCGTCGGCATTTTGTAAGATTTTGATAAATTCAGAATCGAGTTTTTCCAAAAGAGCAACAACATTGCCTTTCACTCTGTATTCCTGAAATAAAAGAAAAAGCTTGTCAGAATTTTTCATCTTTCCTTAGTTAGTATCTAAGCATGCTGGAAGAATATACAGCGGTTAATATGGTAGTGTTCCACTGTTATTGCGAATGTAAGACAACATAAACAGAAAGCGATGCTCAATTATATTGATATGAAGACCAAAACGAAGTAGTATGAGTGTAAAATCAGTCACAGTAGACAACCAGTACCGCAGAATCAATGACTTCGCTTGAGCACCAGATAACAAGTTACGCAAAATGATAACCGCCACAAGGTACGCAATTTTGAATTTTGATTGAGTCATCGCACACAAAAACTGAATTCCCATAAAAGCCACAGAAATTTTTGAAATAAATAAAAGTACTAGTCTCCTGAAAAATACAATCTTAATTCACTGAAAATTTCAAAGCAATTGAGAAAGTAGTCAGAGAGAAAAACGATTTTTTTATAACAATAACACGGGCGTAGCCAAGAGTTTTCGAAGGGCGTTCTGGAATTTTTAATTGCCAAGTTGGAGCATAGCAGCTAGCGAATTCAATTTTGACAACAAAATCATCAGCGTATGTATACAAGCCTTCTTGAATTTTGGCTCAGTGGGGTTTGAAATTACGACTCTGGCTCAGACTCCATTCCAACCCCACGGCTTGTTCTACACTATTGCGGAGAGAATCTTACTTTTGAAATTTACCGTGGCATAAACAAGAGAAAAAAGCCTGAGAAGTACTGTCCTGAACAACAAAAAAGTGGAACTCACAACAGTGCTGTCCTCCATATTCTCGGATGTATCTGTGATATTCTCAGAAACAAGTATGTTGTCATTAGTCAACAGTAGATCCAGCAATTCTTCCAGATGTTTCAGGACATCGTTCCATGGTTCAGTCTGTAGAAAAAGTATAGGATGTCCATCAAGTATTAAAATTTTTCAAAACAGCAAAGGGAATTTATCGATACCATATATTGTTTTGGCCCTCAGAGATGTATTGAATAAGTAAAAATACTTGAACAATTACTAAATACAAAAACACAAACCTGGTAAGATATATTGAAAACTGACTTCATAACAAAATTGAAATTTATGGACACCTGTATATATATACAAATCATGATACTGGTATTATTTTGAGATGTTTCATGTCTTCAATCTGAACAAGGCCCTGGACTTGACAAGGGCAAACTATGCCCACGGGCCAAATCCGGCCCATTGGGAGATTGCAATAGGCTTCTTAGATTATGATAGTAGTCTATGTATGTTGTATTTTAGGTCGCCACAGACTTACATGTTATGGGGACACATTAACAAAACTTTACGCTTTCTCGCTCATTCGATTCGACGACATGCTTTTCACACCTTTTTCTTTTGCTTCGTGCGCTAGTCGTGTGCGATAGATTGGTAGTTAAATTACATGGCCGCAAGTCTAGGTGGGCAAGATTTTTGGCCGTTTGTTCAAATACATTGCCACCTCTGCTCTAGACAATCCGCCACTTATAAGGAAGGATTCATTATTTTCAGAATAAAGGGATAACTGGAAAAGGTCCAAACTAGTTATAGTTCACAAATATGTACCGTACCTTCATGCAATCTCTAGTCTTTGTGTTGTAATCAAAGAAAGCCGCGATAATGTTGAACAGAAGTTTGATTGTGATTCCAAGTCCAAGGGAATGTTGTTCAGCAATAATTCGAAGCTGTTTCAGAAGGGCAACTTGATTTTGTCTGTGAAAATACAATCAAATTTGAAATTATAGGTACAGTATTCACACAATTTGAAATGTACAGACATATTAACACAGTAACTTGCCAGATATCAAATAAAGTCATATATAAACAGTTGGAAACAGAGATGAAAATATGGTTCCAATCGCCATTTGAATGCCCTTATTCATACAAAGACTATTGGACATAGGCAGCAGTACAAATTGGGATGGACATATGGCCCGATCATTATTTGAATGGCCTCTTGTTGGGGGACTGTATATACAGAAGAATAAAAATAGGAATGATTATATAGTCTCCATCACCATTTGAGTGATCTCCCATAGTGGGAGCAAAATTTAGGGGGTTGCAAAGAGTGCACAAAGTACTCCCACAAAGTACTATTTTAGACTTTTAATTCCAAACACAATTATTAAAATTATTGCAAAACATAAATCTCACGATTTTGAGAGAATACAACTTTGATCTAGGACCTGAGAAGGGGCGCGATTGCATAACAATGTCGACTTATCAGGGGTTGCGGAAAATTTCAATATATTAAGCTTGAAAGTTTGGAAAGCTCTGCTTTAAATGTTTACATATATCTAGGCCTGAAATGAGAAATTGCAATAAATGTGCCAAGGTATATAATATCATATTTCTAAGAATGAAACTCGCATCTCACTTATCGGTAGATTTACGTCCTCGGTTTTGAATAATTTCATTCAGTTTCTTCAACACCACCTTGTGGTCAATCTCAGTATCCTTTTTAAATAAAACAATCGGTCCGCCATGCTTCCCTTTCCCTGTTTGCTTGACCTGAATTGATTAATAGAAAAATAATATCACAATACGTCTTCAGAACCACAAAAAAAGTTTATCATCAGAGACTTTATCATCGTATGCCGGATAATGGCTTCTTGTTCAGTTGCTAGTTCAAAGAATTGTCCAAATTAATGGACTTGATGTAGAAGAAAGCAATGACTGACCAGCAGTTGCACAAACCACACCCTACAGTGGTACAACCTGATAACCCTAACCTGGTACACATACGAGGTGTGGCTAAAAAGAAACGAGACTGACACAAAATTTAATGTTAACTCTTTGCCCAATCGTCATTCTGCAATTGAACCCCCTATCGCTAAAAAACTCAATCAGATCTCGCACGGCAATTTTTTTTTCAACAAGCAATTAATCACATTCACCTACGACTCCTAAAGAGCAAAAATAATTGCGATATTGTGTCAAAAAAGCTGTTGAACAAAGAACACATATTACACCACACTGTAAAAGTGTTGATTACCAATGGTTAATCGTGTTGCGCAATCTGTGACGTCAGTCTCGTTTCTTTTTAGCCACACCTCGTACTGCGTTCAGGTTGTGTGCCATCTTGGTGCACATACTTCGGGATCACCATAAGGGCCCCCCTAGAAGTATGTCTACCAATATGGAGGTAACTAATTTTGTTTGCCTACTTTACAGCAAGTTGTGTAAAGGGACTGAAACCTATAGGCAGGGGGTATATTCACTCGGCTAACACAGACAGTCCCCGAATTCGTAATAGACAAAAAATACAAAAAATCGGAATAAAATAACCTGGAACACACACTATGGGCGTACTGTAAGAAGTCAAGCAATACTGGTCACCCACAAGATTCGAAACCGGGTAATTATGGTCTGATGCCAGAGGTATTTGTAGCATTCTCACCTTCTCCCAGCCCTCCTCTTCCTCCTCCTCGTCCTCACTCTTTTTCCCACTCTTTCCCTCTTTTTGTTCTCTCTTTCGTTTAGGTTTATCAGTTTCTTCTTTACTCTCTGTACCAGGTCTGAATAGAAGGATTTTCCATATTTCGATTAAAAAACATGGAAACACACAAAATTATAAGACATTTCCTTGTAATATATGAACAATGATCGGCGCTCCAGAAGTGTGTGTACCAATATGAAGGCAACTAGTTTTTTTCGCCTACTTCACATCAAGTTGTGTAAAGGGACTGAAACCTATGGGCAGGGCATATTCACTTGGCTAACACAGACAGTCCCCGAACTTGTAATAGAACTAAAATAAAGAAAATCAGAATAAAACTATAGCCTAACCATAACCTGGTACACATACTACGGGAGTTCCCAAGGATCTACACAAGTATTCCCCGATACTTGGAGAGTACTATAGTGAATTGTGAGACAGAATACCGCAAAAAGCTCAAGATACAAGACCCCTGGAACTGCAAAATAAAACTTTATCTTATTTCTGGCAACTAGTATTTTCCCAGATGGCTAAGCATGACCTGTGACGTTATCAGTTTCAGATGAATGATCATGACCAACCAGCTGTGAAGTAGCCATGTGCTCTCTGTGCTTAAGAGCTCATTCCTGTTGGTGTATCTTGAGAGTTATTACTTTGGTTATGTTTATTGTGATTTTCAAATTGAACGTTTTTACTGAATTAACAAAAACAACTTGACGAGCACCTCACATAATAGTTTAGGCAAGCAATGGCATTACCAATCTCTACAAAAAAGTTAGCTCTTTATATATTAGTGGCTGCTTGGACAAAACCTTGCCTGATAAAATGTAAAAAAGCCACAAAAATGATGATAAATTAGCTTCTAAAAACCTGTTATTTTGTTGAATGAAATAGACTTACATAGACTTTTCAATAATTTTGAAACATTTTGAAAATGGAAATTTAAAATGATGAGATTTGAAAAATATTTTCTCACTTTTTTTTCAAGAAGTACTCAGCAGTGAGTTGCCTTCCACCAGTTTCAGCGTCAGAATCAGAAGACTCATCCTCAGAAGAACTCATCCAGATCTAAACGGGAGATCATGATTAAGGAAGGATAAAACAATTGTTTCTTTTCATTATTACCCCTGCGCCTATTATCATACCCTAAGCCATTACAGCTAGATTGTGCGAAACGAAAAATGCGATTCACAAAGCTGTCACTTGCTGAGCGGCTAGCAATTTAATTAAGGAAAGTGCAGAGCAGACACTAATTAATTAGTAAAAACGGGCAATTAAAGGTTGGGTAATTAGATTATTAATTAGAAAGCAGTTTGAAGAATTTACCCATTAAAATTAAAAGATACAGAATAATATCAATTGCTAAATTGTGCACTGGTCAACAAGGGGGGACAACACAATCAAGACCGATAATAACAATTATCATAGCATTCAACACAAAGATGCGATTTTATATTTATACTTAAAGTGAGTATCTCGTTTCAAGGCTTATTTATGATTGTGTTTATTTATATTTAGACGTAACTTTTAATAATTAATTTTTAAATACATCTTATGATGAAAACTTGAGACTTTGTTCAGCCACAACATTTAATTTCTGTGCCAGGATTTAGCGACCATTCCCCAAAAACTTACATCACTGTCATCATCATCATCATCTCCTCCTTTTGGTTCTTTCTTCAACCAACTAGTTGCTGCCTTGGCAGGGGCTTTCAGGAATCCAGTGGGTTGGACTTCATCTAAAAAACATGGCAAAGTACATATTTGTGATATTTTTTACAACAAACTTCAAGACTAATGCAAAAGCAGAACCATCACTATGTGCACACTTTTCGATGATGTCATCGCACACGAACGAATCCCCTGGAACCCACAGATATTTGCTGAAATGTACAGCAATTGGAAATTTTTTTTACATTTTAATTATTTTATCCTTTATTGAGTACACGCTTAAAAAGTTATTGTTGTATAGGTACACATATTGCTAATATTTTGGTATACAAATTATATTACCATGGTTAGAGTACTACGACTACCAACATTATACCCTACTGTTGCGATTTGGAGTGAAAAATATTCATTGAGCATATATTTAAAACAGCTCTTGGCCCAGACTTACCATCAGAACTCTCTGGCTCTGAAGGTTCCTCTTCTTTATGATGTTCAACAGCATCTGGGTTCTCCCTATATTCCTTCATTTCCTTCTCGAAATCCCGAATGTAACGACGGTATTTCTGTCTCATTGTACTTAATGATTTTGAGTTGACTTTACTCATCTTCTTACGAGCCTCCTTGTCTTCCCATAGCTGGTAAAAGAGAAGAATTTGGTGCGAATATTAATATTGCATCTTTGTGAATGAAGAAATGCCGGCGCTCCAGCCATTTATATACTTGAAATGTGGTATATTATGCTAAGTATGTCATTGCAACACTGATTATCCTGTGTGTGTTTACAGGTTCGAATTTTGTGGGGAATGACAATACAATGGCTTTAATCCAATACAGGATTCGTCACATGATTAAGCTGTCTTATTGGCTTTCCTCTCCTCAGAGATGAATATAAAAATATAAATAAACGAATCAAACCTCATTGATATGGTCCTCAGTTTCAACCAAATTCCTGATGTAGAAAGGAGGGATTCCTTCTTTTGCAATCACATTTTTTGCTTTCACATATTGTTTGCAGAGATTGTCAAAATCATCCAGAACCTGAAAAAAAGAGAACAAGAATATCGATCAAAGACTGAAGACTTATCGATCGAAAGTTAGGGGATCTCCCAAGACAGCGCTCTTACTTCATGTGACACCTTGTGTCCCATCACTAATTAATTAGTAACTCGTTAATTATACAACATAATTCATCCAAAATCAAAAGGCTTCTGGTCCGACATATGATAAATGCACATGCAAAATCTGGAGCAGATTCAATCTCGCTTTCGTGAGATATCGCTCGCATCAAACAGACAAATACCTATCAACATACTTACCGATTAAAATCGATAAGTAATTACTAAACACAACTTGTGACCTAGTAGTGAGTGTGACTTAAATAAACTACCTCGCAGGTTATTAACATCTTGAATTCATACTCATGAGTAGAGCTCGACCGGGCCGATATTGCGTGTTTGCCGATATATCATATCGGCCCAACCGGCCGATATATCTGGCCGATATATATCAGCGTTAGTCGCTTTTCCACGTTCTAAAAAATGAGTAGTTTTCCCGGGAAATATCTGCGGCCGAGCGTTTCCTTTTTTTCGCTTTTCTCATTTTGCCTTTCAATGAACAGAGAGTTCTCTTCTATATTTCTCTCTCCCTCTTTTATCTCTTCGTGCGGCGCAAAATCCTCGCCTTCGAACATCTTGCGTCCCCACTAGGCTTGCACGTAATCGACAAAAATCAATTCAAAATTGGTTACGTAATGACCTCGTAATTGCGATATTTTTTCACAGGTTTAAACCTATCATAAAAACCATTTGAATCCACTTCTTTTCCGAAAGCGACATCGAAGTTTGGTTTTCATATTACCGACAGTACTACACGCCGGCGACAGATGTTAAAGACAAATACCAAGGAGTGAATTCAAATTAAATTTATTCTGATTTTTTATTTTGTTTTATTGTGTTGGCTTTGATTTTCTTTTCTCACCTTCGCGAATTAACCGTCCCAATTTTATGCGATCAATTTTATCATTACCGACACTGGTATACGGATATTTATGAAACGATAGTTGCCTTTTTTAAAATCGACTTTCGTATTGAATAAAAATTTCGGGTTTCTAAGTTATTATTCAACGACAAGCGTATTATTCTCTTGTTGATTATACCTGCGCTTGCCTCGCGACGAAGACTTGTTATTGCTCCGTTTTTTACATTATCCGACTTTGCTACCTAATTAGCATTTTATAATAATTATTGATGCTGAATTACTGACGATATTCCGATTACCAAGCTTCATTTTATATCAAATCATTTCGCGGCCTAAATGTTATAACATTATTTGCGATAAATTTAGATCAAATATTAATTATTTAGCCGGCGATAAATTCTTACCCGTAACTCGTTGTAAATTAATGCTAATAAATTTTATTATGTTTTTTAATGCGCTGTGATTTGTATTAATAAAAGTGATTGAGTCAGGAAAAGAAAGTAGCCTAGCCTTCTCTCCTTTTGAGCGCTTATAGCGGCGGTAAAATTCGTTTCATGTATGTTTCACTGAGAGAAAGAAAAATACGCCTTCCGTAATTACAATCAACTATCACACATTCTTATCTATCATTATCAGCGCCGAATAAAAAAGATATCAAATCGTGAAGACAAAAAAGTCTGTCGGTGTTAATTGCGTTACGGTGATAACGCTTATAATAATATCGTTTTGACCGTGAAACCAAACGCTCAAACGGGGTGGCAACGCGTCATGCAGGCTCAAATTGGCTGCGAATACCGGAACTCTAACTTCTTCTACTTGTTAAACTATCATTTTTTACAATCGACGGAATTGACTGCTTGGAAGGATCACATTTCAAACGCGAAAGCTCTCGAGCAATAATTACAACTTTACGTAGTTTGTAACTTTCCTTCCGTAACTCGAAATAATTCCGTAAATCCGTAAATTACGTGCAAGCCTACTCCCACCTACTACTGTATGGATCAAAATGGATTTCTATAAGCTTTTTACTGACTGCCTTTTTTTTGTGCATTAATGTGTGTTCTTATTGTTTACTGTGAAACTTTTATTAATGATGCAAGCACTGTGTAGGACTGCTTGCTTTATTATTCAACATAAACTTTTGATTGACTGAAACTGAATGTTTCTTTCTATTCGTATTTACTGCGGGTTCAGGTTGTAGATATCGGTATGTCGATATCGGTTATCGGTCACTAGTTGGCCGATATATCGTTATCGGTATCGGTGCCAAAAAGTGATATCGGTCGAGCTCTACTCATGAGTCATGACCTCTTATAGGACGGAAAGAATCAGGTAGGCATGCAGGGACACAAGCTTCTGGCATTTTCAAAAATAGTGTGGAGCACCTTACATGCCATTGACTTTTTTGTGAGCAGGCGCTATTTAGCAAATACAGCCACATTTTTGTTTGTTTTATAATTTACTCAGAGCAAAGTCACACTTTTTCAGTGAAGTAAAGCAAACTCAACCCCTCTAAGACACAATATGTCCACCAATAATATGAAATTGACACAAAGTGTCTGAGCTTCAATAAAGAACACGAGATGAGAAACATAATTTGTGACACAGTACTAAACCAAACGCAGCAGGTGAAAATAAATAATCAGTTAAGCAATGTTTCTAATATCTATATAATATTCTGTATCGTTTACTGCTTACCGTTTGTGCATATTTATCTCAGCTTTATTCATAACAAAAAAATAGAAAATGTTTCATAAAATGTTAAAAATTGAAATACCTTGACCATGTCGTTGATCTTTCTTGCATTTCTCATTGATTTGATCAAATTTTCGAGGCCTTCCCAAGATTTTTCTTTCGCACTTCGAACAACTCTCTTCTGATCTTCTTCATCGTCACTCATCAGAAAAACTCTAGGAAAAGTAAAAACATTATGAGTCAGTGAAAAGCAAAAATAAAGATACTTCCGAAGCATGTAAACAAGATGGCGGACACCGGAACGTAGTATGTGAACTAGGTTAGGCCATAATTTCACGTACAAATACCACTTGGCTAGTCCCCGAACTCGTATAGAACTAAAATGAAAGAAAATTATTGCCTAATCCTAACCTGATACACATACTACATTCCGCTGTCCATTTGAATTTAAACCAGAATAGTGTAGTCTGACTCTCAGTTGGAACGTCTTTATTGTTATTTGAGTGAGAGTTGCATTTCCAAGTCAAAGGGGTTAGATACAGGAATTTGAATTCTTTTTTGTTAGAGTATGAGTTATAGACATTTAATGGTGATAATTTGAGGTAAAAATTTAGTACTCATAAAGTATGTAAACCAAGATGGCGGACACTAGATAATTTATTTTATTCCAATTTTCTTTATTTTAGTTCTATTATGAGTTCGGGGACTAGCCAAGTAACTCCCTTGTAGTGTTTGTACCTGAAATTATGGCCTAACCCTAACCTGGTACACATACTACGCTCCTTTGTCCGCCATCTTGGTTCACATACTTCGGGAGTACCAAACATTTTTGGTAGATCACAAAAGTATTAACACAAGGATTCTCAGTACATAATTAAAAAGGCTTGCATACAAAGAACTATTTGAGGGTAACATTAGAAGTGTTTGGGGGTCACGCTTATGAAATTTTCAGAATTGTGAGTTCTGAATCTCATACTTATAATAGTGATAACTGAATTTTCTGGCAAACCCCAAAAGCGTTAAGTTCACTAAACATTTGAAACAGATAATTAAAAAAGGATTGCATGTGTCATTCCAAAATACCCGTATCAGTGGCTGCTTATACAGAGCCTTGCTCAGGATGAAGGTGGCAAATCACTATATAAAAATGTAAATAGTAATGGTAATATATAAAACTTTAATAACGAATTCCACTATACCTAGTTGACTGTGGTCTCTGTGGTGCAGGCGCCATTCCATCATCACTTGAGGACTCATCAGTATCAGAGCTTGATGCTCCGAAAAAACGAGACATATTTTCTTCTTGAAAAATGCAGCCACAAGATCACAAAAATTGTGTTATTTTGGCCAAAATTCTAACTGGAAATAGCAACAATCTATTGCAAAAAAAAAACAATGTGGCGAATTAAGACAACACTTTAATGAGACATGTGAAAAGTGTAGACAATGAAAAACATATCAATATCATCCCAAAATTCTAGAATGGTAAACTGTAATTCTATGCCTATTTTGATAATATGAATGCTCATGGTATATACATTAACAAGATTTGACTATGTTTCTTTGTAAAAACGTATCTTGAAATTTTAAATCATGTTTATTGATGTTCTATTGTAGATAATTGTCAAATTGAAATATTGGTCATGTTAATGAGTAGCAACAGAAGTTAAATAAGTTGAAACGAATTTTTAAACATCTAAATTAAAGTGTATAGGTTTTCAAAATTAAAGAAAGACCTATAGTTTCATTAAAAGTCGACTTGTGGAAAAAAGCAAGCAATATTCTCCTGGTCTGTCTAATCAATATAATAAAAGATTGTAATTTTCAACGAGGTCAATAATAAGACTCGAATAACAAATGATACTGAACTGTTATCCTAATGATAATATCGATATGTTTTTCAAAAGTCATTGTCTAGTTATACAATACAAGCAAGGTGAAAATATACAGTTTGACAAACTCATATTAATTGAGTTAAATGAAGCAAAAAATAATATTTGAACTTTAACATGTCGAGCCCAAAGTGGAATATGAAAATAATGATAACTCGCCAAGATTTTTAAATTGCCCAGAATGAAAAGAACTTTAGGAAAATATACACAAATAATGAACTTGATATTTAGACTGAACAATATTTCGTTACCATAACAGACAAGGTTGTACAAAACTATCAAGTATTTGAATAAATTCAAAATTAACAACTTATATTATGAATTATAAATGATAGCTTGAGGTCTAGCAACACGTTACCTACCCAAGTTATGGTTAGGGACAGGGTTAAAAATAAATCATATTCATTGGGGATTCAAAATCCAGCGATAGACCTTATGTTGTAGTGTGGTTGAATCTAGAATTCAATACAAGTTAGTTAATTTGGAATTTACTCAAATACCTGACTTTGCTGAAAATGCAGTTTTCAATTCAAACATATTATTAAGATGGCATTTCATGTCATATATAACTTGTGTGATACAGTTTAAATCTGTATAGAAAATTCATGTTCAAACTGAATTTCAAATCAGAACAGTACCCTGTCAAACTATTAGAATTTAGACTTCCTTAATAATTACAGTCTAAATGAGAAACGGCAGAAACCGTTTTCAAGAGTATAAAAAAATACAGTCCACAAAACGGTACAATGTTGAGGAAAACTTATCGCCAGCCAAGAAATTGTGAAGATTTTCAAATACTCAGAAAAAAACTTCATAGGACAGCAGAACAAAAAAACGGAACATTGGACATGAAGAAACATTTAAAGTAGATACTGAAAACTAGAGCACATTGTCTTTTAGTCAGGTTTGAGCTCTATCCACGAAAATAGGCATCAAATTTTGACATGCTATTTTCCAGATAACTAGGATTTCATTGCTTTTTGTTTTTGTCAGATTTGAGATATTGAGGGAAATAGAATAAAAAATTCTTAGTCATTTGTATAATGGTATTATTTCTCACTTTTTATGCAATTAGGATTTCATTTGCATTTATATTGGGTAAATAATTCAATGATATTGGTGTAAAATCTTGAATCACTTTCAACATTTAAAAAGCATTGATAGTAAGAGGTCTAGGTACAAGTCATGGTTATCTATCCTCAGGCAAAGATACTAGTCATTGAAAATATTAATTAATAGTTGAATATAAATTGAAGTCAAGACTTATTTAGTGTCTTATTCGCAGGAAAGATTCACACGTTGAAATAAGAATCGTACAAATTGAGTGGTCGATTGGAGTGATACCCCAATCAACTACTGCTCCCTTCTCAAGAGTTTTCATCTTCATCAAAGATTAAGTTAATTACACCACTTGAAATGAAAAATAACAACTTACAATTTAGTTGCCTATTCTCAATTAATAACAAAGAAAATTCACACAAAAATATGAGAAACAGAAAGCACAATAAATTGCCCTATTAAGCAAAGTAAAAATATCTACTGGGAATATAGTAGCCTTTCAAATCAATGCATTTAGTTTTTAGCCGGGCAAGACTCGACAAGTGTTCCCATATATCATTTTTCTCAAAAGGATGATTTTTAATGGTAAGATGCATTTATCTCAATCATTTTGAACCACTTAAAAAGGGTTATAATTTGCTAGATTGGCCTGTACAATTAACTATACAACTACAATATATTTGTAGTTTCAACGTCTCTGGTTATTGAGTTACCTAATAAGAAAAAAATACATAGACTACATGCAGCAAAGTTTTTCAAATGTCTGTCAAGTTAATGACGAAAGACGTATCGAACGTAGGGTACTTCGACATCCTCTCCAGTCTTATCGTTACAGCAGATCTCCAGAACGAGAGCTTTTTCATGAGAACGTAACTTTTTCTTTGAAACTTTCTGAACAACTTCACTTAATTTTGTAGCCAGACGCTCCTTTCTTTTACTTTGTTGCATAAAGAAGGAATAGAGCATCGCTACGTTCTGAGACAACATTGTAATTTCTAGATTATATTCCTTTTGGAAATATTCCATAAAACCACCCAGTGTCATTTCTGATTCTCCCTCCTTTGCTAATTTGATTCCGTCAATTTCAAAACGATCCCACAGTGACCACTCGGTGTCGTAATACTTCAGTTTTGGTGCAGGTAGCGGTTCTGAAAATCCGAAAAATGGCAATGCTAGATTCACGAATCCATTTTTAAAAGATTCCATTTTTTTGTGACCTTGTATTATCTTGTACAATTCAAGGCAAACTAATCCTACAACAAGAGAAGTTGTCGTTGCAATTGCCGGAATAATTTTACCAGCAATAAGCTTGCTTTTCAATCTATCTGCGGGAGCGATTTCATAATTTTCCGCTCTCAGATTTGACGCTGCTACGATAAAATCCATGTGGAAATTGGTGTCGTCATCTTTTTCAAACTCAATCGGGACGAGTCTCAATTTCCCAAACGAGTCACGATCTGGGAAAGACGATTTCATTGAATCAAATTTGCTATCGTCCCAAGATGAGTCTTGAGATTGTGCCTGTGCTTCAGAATCTGTCACAGCAATTTTAACATTCGATTTCGGTTGAAATCTTGGAACATTAATAGTCGGTAAAATTTCCTTTGCAACTGCAGCTTTGCTGGCTCTTTCCTTGATCCCATACATCTCAGCTTTTAGTTGAGCAGCGGAATAAACATATTCAAAATGGGTTTCGTTATTCACGTCAAATTCAAGAGGATGGGGACATCTCTTAGGTCCTGACCAAAACATAGCACCAGATGTTGTTTTTTGGTCTGGTGGAAAGTTATGTAGTAATTGCGCAATATTGTTATAATACTGCTCCTGGAATCTCGTACGAGCCCATTTCACGCAATCAACGAAAGATTTCGGATATTGCGAGACAAGGGAGGAAAAAACAGACTCCAATGTAACAATAGGTTCCATTCCAGGCAGTTTCTCGGTTCGTTCAAAAAACTTTGCATCAGTAAGAAATTGATTAGCGGTTTCAGCTGGTTGTTTGAAAATCCCTTCAAATTCATCACGTGCCCATTGCAAAGTATGTTCAATCGCATTCGGGAAATTTTTCAACGTGCAAATTGGGATAGACTTTTCAGGGGGATCCTGTGAGGAAGAATAAGACTCTGTGAGAAAAGGCAGAACAACTTGGACATTTCCTTTAGTCCCGAGCGTACCAGATTCAAGCAGAGGCTTACGGTAATACACACATCTCCGATCCATATAAATTCTTGCATCAATGTTGTCCAAAGCATTTGTGACACCATCGAGATCTTCGAAGAAAGAATCGTTGTAAACTTTTTCAGTTTCTGGTCCAACTCTATTCTGATGAGCAATGATGTTAACCTGGGGGTTCATTTTCTTGACAGAAGCGGCTGCACATTCAGACTTGAGTTTCTGAACATCCCATGGTCTGAACAGAAACTGGCGATTAAGATTTGATTTCTCAATAATGTCCATGTCTGTTACAGTGATATTCCCTCGTTCTCCAAATCCAAGACCCATCATAGCAAAATTTTTGAGAAGTTCGCAGCCTATGGCACCAGCACCGACAACAAAATATTTCTGTTGACCGACGGTTTTTTGAAAATCTTTTCCAAAAACTGCGATTTGAGCGTCATATCGATCACCAATGGCTGTACAAGATCCCTCATCCAATTTTTCCTCCCCATCCTCTGGGAGGCACTCAAGAGCATCGAAATACAAGAACTGCTTAATTGGGTTAAATTTTCCGCTACACGCTTTCATTACTTCCTGTGCAGTGATACTGCCAATTACTGCCTGCATAGGGCAAAGGTCACCTCGTGCACCATATGCAAGTTGTCGTACTAACTTCTCATCAACTTTTTCCACTTTGGCACCATCTGGTAGAGTCGAATTCAACTCTTCCGTGATTCGTACCAAAGTATCAGCATCCTCTTTATTCTGAGCTCTTGGTAAACTATTTTTGTCAGCGACAAACTTATGTAAAGCATGGAAAGCAACGTGTAATTGGCCAGGACGTTCCCATTTTGCAAAATCAGTAATTACTTGCTCCGGTTCTGCCATAGCTTCTCTGAGAGATTTAAAATTGACAGGGGTAGGCATTTTAACTTGAGTACAGATTCCCCCACTTTCATATTTAGTCAAATTGCTGACATTGCCTATAGTGAAAGTATAAGGTCCAAGGACCTTTATTTCCCTTGGTTGACATCCGTTAAGTTCAACCATTCCTTTGACTTCCGTAAAAGAAACGTGGTCACCACTTTCGAATCCATGTCTAGTCTCGTCCATACAAGCCACAATACCTTCCCCTTTTTCATTCTGTGTGACAGCTGATACCATAACCGATCTAACCTGTTCCCCATTATTGTCAAAAACGACGAATTTCTCACCAAAATCGCAGAAGATTTGACCAAAAAGACCTTTAGTATCCGCAACAATGAAACGAATACCGTTGTTGTGGCAGAAATCCCCAATTCTGAGCTGTTCTTCTAGGTTAGAATTTGTAAGAACAACAACTTGAAATTTTTTCAAAATTTCATCGGTTAAATCACCAGAGTGAACTTTGACTGGAACATAGGAATTTAACTCGGTAATTTTCCCAACCGAAACCTCGGCTCTGCTTTTCCCAACATCTTGCTCAGTCAAAAAATACTGCGAACTGAGATCAGATAAAACAGTAACGCCATCATCATGAATAGTAACAGACTTCACACCAGCAAGAACTACATTCTTTGCAATCTCCACTCCAAGGCCCTTCATGCCGCTTATGAAAATATTAGAAGCTCCCATCCGTTTCATTGCTTCGTGACCGAGTACGTACAACTGTCGTGAATACAACCCCTCATCGATCGAGTCTTCCGCCATTTTTGTTCCGTTTTGAGCCATTCCGGGTGTTACAGCTACTATCACTGATTCTCTTGTACAAATTGATCCCGTCGTGTCGTCAACTTTTCGAAACTTTTTTGGAGGAGAGTTTGTTATATTGTTGTCGTTAGCTGGAGATTTTTTATCGTTGAAACCGTCAGATGACATGAAGGCTTCGAATTTTGCCGCTACACAAATCCCCCTCAAATTTTTCTTGCTTTTTTGTAGAAAATGAAAAATTTTCTGCCAAAATATTAATTAGGCTAAAGCAAATAATCAACTAATTTATGAGTAAACCGACCTTTGGAATGATGAATATATAAAGTCAGTATTTAGCAGTTTTGGGGTGGGGGCTCTAGAAATTTAATAGATTTGAATTGGACTAGAAATGGCTCAAGTGGAAAATTGAGACAATCTCCAGGGAGACTTAACTTAGTGATTGACCCAGCTTCTTGTAGTTTCAAGTATTTCGTGCCGTATGAAGCGGCCGCAAAACCATGACGAGATTTCCAAACCATGGCCTCTATGACCAAACCTATGACAACTGACTTTTTAGCTTCCACAAACCAATAGCGAGATACATTTACCAAGGCCACAAATTGAAAACCAAAGGCGGGTAAAATTTTGCTGCCATAACCATGGCATGTCGGCTGTAATGGCAGGGCTGCCCCTGATGGTGATAAATATTGGGTAAGTTGGAACATTTTTCCTATGGACACACTTTTCATGGATTTAGGGTTAGGTTTCAGGTTTAAGTAGATACAATTTCGCATGATAAACCAAAATCTGGTACATGACTTGTGAATATACCGGTAATAGCGCCATAACCACAGCAAGAGCTGCCATCGGTTCGTTCGTGGCAGGAGCTGCCATGAAGTGGTACGAACTGCACCTCCAGCTTCAGGGCTCTGATTCAACTCTTTTAACCCAACACATGTATTAAGTATACTTCTCTGACTAACTATCATAAATCATTGTAGTGACCCTTGGCAGCATCGGCAGTCTTATGTTATCACAACCATATTCTGCTAAGTCGTGCTTCATTGAATGTAAGGGCCATGTTCACAACCCGCTGCATTTCGTGTCAATCATTGCTAGACCATTTAATTATTAACAGGTAAGACAAATTATGGTAGTGTTTCCGGAATCTAATCAGCTGCACTGATCCTTTATAATATAAATTATAAATAAATTATATTATAATCACATGCTTCGTTCGGATTACATGGTACCCGCGATATTATTTTGAAAAAGAACAGCGTTCAATGAACCTGTAGACCTGTGCCAAATGTAATATGATTCAGTGCTATTATTACAAAACATTGCTGTTTTCCATTCATAACCCCCACATTATGTGATCCGAAAATTAGGTTAATTTGTAAGTCAATAATCTGACCTAGAAATTTACAATAATATTACAATAACAACTTGAAAGTAGCAGTAATGAATAACAATAATAGATGATTGATTGAAATTCAGAAATTACTGAATTATGGTGAGACCAAAATATTTTAATTAAAATTAAAGAAATCGGGTCTAGGGTAGTTTCGTACCCAAAGTATTTCTAGTGGGCGTAGCATAACAATAATATTTTTGCATATGTTAATCATAACCCCGGGTCTCATGTAGTTTCGTACCTAACGTACTTCTAGTGCAGTACGGCACACTATACAAATAGAGTGACATTGTCTCGTTTCAGAGAAACCCATTTTACATATGAGCAGACACCCCTCCTTTAGGAGGCCTCTGGACATTGTTGTCATTCAATATCGGTAATAATACAGTATAACGAAGTTGCACAAAATACTACAAAATAGCGCAATCTAGTAACGCCATCATTGAATTCCTTGGGAAAGAATAATCAGATTTACCGAAGGAAAAAATATTTTACCGTAGCATTCAAGAGTTTTTAGCAAAAAACAGCAAATTTGGTCATGTAACGGCCGCGATTAATTTAGAATATTATTGAGACAAGCATGGCGCGATATGAAGCATCTGACGTGGTCCCAGACGCCCCTCGTTTATGAGACACATGGAGTGTTTGTTTTATTGAGCCAAATGAAGGGAAATTCTTGGAATTTGGATAGTGTGCTGTACTGTAGTGGGCGTAGCATAATATTTTTGGGGTCTAGTATAGTTTGGTACCACAAGTACTTCCAGTGGGCATAGCATAACGAATTTTGCATATGTTATTCCTAACCCCCACCTGACTATGCCATCCAAAAATTACGTCACTACGACGTCATCATCACGTCATACAGTCATAGGGCTTGTCAAAGTATAAGTACGATCGCCCGAAATGGCATCTGCGCCGCTGATAACGAACTCGCTAACCCCGGCGATCTCTCTCCTATCGGGATCGTTGTGACGAAAAAACGAGAGAAATAGCTTGCTCGATTTCGGATGATCGTCTGCGCGTTTTGGACGCCCTTCCGCATACTTTGGTGGGCCTCATTACACCACTGTGACGTCGAAATGACGTAATTTTTCGGTGACTTAGTCAGGTAGGGGTTAGGATTGACATTTGCAAAAATAGTTGAGCCAGGCCAATTAGAAGTGCATGTGGTACTAAACTATACCAGACCCCATTTATACATATCAGCATATGTTAATCCTAACCCCCACATGATTGCGTCATCCAAATATTAGTCACAATGACATCACAGTGACGTAATGAAGCCCTTCAAACTATACGAACTGCCATCTAAGACGCGCAGACGATCACCCAAAATCGAGCAAGCTAGCTACTGAGCTATTTCTTTCGTTCTCTCATCGCAACAATCTCGAGCCGTTCAGTCAGTTTTTTATCATCGGCGCACATGCCGTTTTGGGCATAGTTTAACTTTCAGACTTTGGCAAGCTCTATGAATTTACGAGACGAATAAACATACATACATCTGTGCATTGTGACGTCGCAGCACCGGTACCGGTAACGTATTTTTTACATACATATGTAAAGTCATGATCAGTTCTCGGTTTGTGGTCTGTGAGGACAGCACTTTAGCAGGCTGTCTTCAAACAAACTGTTGACTACATAGAACCAATACCAGGATACGGTACCCGGTAGGCCTACAGGTACTACCGTACTGCACAGGCGTAGGCAGACAGGTACCGGTACCGTACCTTTATGCTGTTATGGCAGTGTGATCAGTGCATTATTCCCATCGCGTACCGGTACCGCTTCGGCTATTTTCATTCCCGATTTAATTTACTTCAAATTGTTGGAATGTGGGCACGTTTAAAGATACGGTATAATCCCAAATATGCTGAACATTGCCGCTCTTTGTTCAACAAACATAAAAATAACACTGGAGCGTCACGGCGATGGCGCAATGGAAGGAAAACGCTCGAAAAGAAATATGGTAAGCGTGACATAACCGAACGGAAGCGGTGGCCGGAGTTCAATATCCGAACCCGAAGCGCGCAAGGCATTCTACATGGTCGTGAAGATTTTCGCATTCGACCCGTGAAGTGGGGATCCGATAAGACGACCTGTAATCAGTAGTTTATAACTATTTCACCTAATTATGTAGCAAACCCCAGCTACTCGCCCGGTTTCCAATCTATGTTGGGTATGGGAATAATTAACCAGATTCACGGACTTGTACGCGGGGAAACCATAGCCGACCAGCACTTACGACTACGTGAACCACCCCTACAACTTGTGAGAAGTCTAGCAGTCCTGTCGTTCATAATTATCATCCACAGAAGTTGAAAATGCGCAAGTTAAATAAGTACAACGCCAAGCGTATTTCTCATGTCGAGCACAACGCGCCAACCGCCGATATATAAATATACGATTAAGGATCAAGTTTATTCTGATTCCCCGAAAAATACATACATGAAACAAAATAATGAAAATACAAACGATTGAGAAAATCATGAAAACCTATAAAAGTCATAATAGGATGTAAAACACGTAGAAATACATGTGCCAATTTCACCTCAGTATCCTAGTATGCAGGTATGTAAAATTGTAATAACAGCGGTAGCCAGCACATACAGCAATGCCAACGTAGTTCACATTATTCAAATCCTATTCTTTAGTTGTTCATCATTTCGAATGTAAGATGTTCTTAACTTTTATATTCTATTTGTTTCCAAGTCAATACCGTTAAGATGTTCTTAACTTTTATATTCTATTTGTTTCCAAGTTAATACCGTCGACACATCTGTCCCGCACCCAGTCATGAGAGAAATCTGCTCAATTAATTGTCGTGCGCAAAAGGATATGATCTCCGAACAAAATTACGGGCGAATAGTAAAGTGCCATGATCAACTGACACCGTAAATAGTGAGGGCGGTTAGTTACGCGATGATAAATACCGACTGTTGCAACCTAATGCATTAATTAACATTCAACAAAATGTAAAATTTTCCTGCACCATCGTAAATATCTCATTGTCTCCTAAATCTGACCACAAGAACTCAGCTTTTGTTCTCATTATTGTGTAGCGCGGCCTAAAGCTATACGAACTAATAATTGGGCCCACTGAGTTTTCCCGATTGCTGGCCTCCTTAATAGATCCCCTGTGACATTCGTTTAAATAGTATTAATTAAATAAACTACCGAGTACTTGAGACACATAATCGAGATCATCATTTGTTTAAAACAAACCGATTAATAATCGTCAAACTTTAACAAGTCAAAATCTTTTCCTTAAAAATTGAGTTGGATAATCACACCATATATTCGAATAGGATTTTTATTATTGCAAATTAATATTGTGCTAGATTAAAAAATGTTCATCTTTGTGCAGAGCAATATTATAAACAATTACCCAAAAAATTGCCAAGCGTTATATTAAAAGCAGTGCATATTTGCAAAGTACATATTATATAAGCAAGCTAAAAAGTATTGGATTGTATAATATATTACGGGAATGAAGATGACATAGGCAAGCAACTAGTTTGAACAAAAGATCAGTAAATAAGCTGTTATGAAATAAAGAAGTGTTCCACTTCAATAAAATAAAACAGCAAAATATTTGGTAGGATATCGGGTCCCACACTGGCAGGAGGAATTTAAAAATAAAAGTTTTAGCCTACTAGCGACTCTAATCAACTGTAGTAAAAGAATGAAATCAATTGAATCATTAGTTGCAGAAAAGAGCGATTTTTTTTAATAATAACGAGAATTTAGGGTAGTGATCCACCTGTCCATTTCAATTACACTAATCACAAGCAAATGCGTTTCATAAGTTTGTTACTTGTTAGTAGAGAGGGATAAACTAATAAAATATAAATTGACTCAAAGGGCTCATCAAATTTTTTCTATTTGTTCTATTCTATAATTTGTGCTTCCATATCGTCTTTCGGAGTATCTTTACCAAACAAATATGTTAGTAAATTTGAAACAAGTTTTCTCAGCTGTTCAATAATGGAGTCGTCATCGAGTGTGAAGATCCTAAACCTCTCATTCTTAGCATTCAAGTTTCTTGCTTTTTCGGTTTCTGCTTTGATCGCGAGGATGATCTTATCCTTTATGTTTTGACCCATTGTTCCCTTCTCAATATCATCAAGGAATTCTTTTTCGGTTTTATTTAAACGAGTTGGCTTCACGTAGTGCTTTTTCATGTGCTGAATAAACAAAATAGGTAATTAGATTAAATTTTAACGATAAGACAACTCAATCATCTGTTCGGATTAGGTTGTCTCTAAAATATCAAGTCCTACACTCGTCTATTTGATCCAGTGTTACAAATTTTCATTCATACGAATCCTTACTCCTACACTTTTTATGAAGGTTTACTGTAATCTTTTGCTGAAGTATTAAATCAACTACAAGCCATTTCGTGTATTTACTTTAACCATTTGCCTCACAATATATATAACTAGCCCAATTCAAAGTGAGACAAATGGCACACAACATTTTTGATGGTCCAGACGGGGCATGAAAATAGCTCAATACTAGTAGTTAATCATTACAGTGATTAGATAAATCAATACGCGATGCCGATGGATAGGATAGGATTTACATATTTATCCATGGAGAGAGGAAAGTCGATAAGACGGCTTATCCATATGGCGAACCACGGCCTCTCGTCCGGTTACCATTCCAAGTCGGGTATGGGATTAGTTATATTATTTGTTTTCGGAAGCATGGACTTGGTGGTGGAGGAAGCCATAACCGACCAGCGGTTACATGAACCACCCAACGACGGCGAGGAGTCCAGCAATCCTCTCGCACATACCCATCCCTGCATGGGATTCGAACCTGCGAACCTTCTTAAGATCGGATCCTTGTATTGAACTAAAGTTTCATTTGTATATTTTGTTATTCCATTTTGTTGTCCTATTATAGCATATCAGCCTTAAACTGCTGTTATACTTGTGAAGGGTACATGTTATAGTGTTATTTTTTAAGGCAAATATACATGCTCAAGGAGTAATCATGGGTCAACCAAGAAGCATAAACTGTTTACCCTTAACACAATGCAATAGTTATTCAACCAATGATGTAAAATTTCCATCTACAAACCTTATTCAACATAGAGCGATAAGATGTCGTAAACGTGTTCACTATCGTCTCAACATTGTTTTTTTCATGTGTCTGAAAATACATAAGAGCTACAATTAGGTTTTCAAAAAATATTTCAATTCTAATTCTAAGCAATAAGTATACATAGACTTTTTGGGAAAATTGTGATAAATTGTTTCTTATGTCTATCTCAACTACACCCAGAAAGAAGAAAGTGGATGGAGGACCTTGATCCCAATGCGAACTAGAGTCTCTCCCTCTCACAGGTCCAGGAATAGTTACCAGTAGTTAGTGTACTTTGAATTCTGAGAAATCACGAAAAAAAAATTCTAGGAATTCATGAAAAACACAATAAAGTGAAAACAAGAGGGATCACAAAATATTTGCACATATTCATGCCTTTGTACAGAATGCACAGGATGGCGCACCGGAAGTATTCGTACCAAGATGACGCATAACCTGAACAACCCGAACGTGGTACACAAACTATGTTTGAATAGTATTTCATACATAATTGCACCAATAATTTTATGTCTGGCATTATTACAACCAATGTTGGACAAACACCCTAAACACTGAGTTGCAAGTCACAGGTTTTAAAGTTTTGTCACTCCACTCCTGAGTAACTAGTCGAGTCGCGACAAGATTTCATACACAACAGTCATCAAACAGATTAATTTCGCCTCAAGACATCAAAGTTACCGTCTATCTCACATTAAATGGTACTCCCGAAGTATTTGAACCAAGATGGTTGACACCGGAACGTAGTATGTGTATCATGTTAGGCCATAATTTCAGGTACAAATACTACAGGAGTCACTTGGCTAGTCCCCGAACTCGTAATAAAACTAAAATAAGGAGAATTAGAATAAAATTATGGCCTAACCGTAATCTGGTACACATACTACGTTCCGGTGTCCTCCTTTTTGGTTCACATACTTTGGGAGTACCAATTAAACCAATGTTACTTTGCAAGTCAAACTAGGATATCTGACCTGATTCTCTGTGTTGTCCAGCATCGCAATTTCAATTTCTTTGTTTATCTCAAGTTCCAATTCTTTCATTGTTTTTTCAAAATCTTCCTCCGAGATATTTCCTTTCAGACATTGAACAGCTTCATCAAACTTTTTCATGATTTTTTCCTTAGTATCACAGCAAATATTTTCAAAGTTTTCTGTATACTTTTTACCATGCTAAAATACATGAATATGATATATATGATTTCAGTTTTTGCACATTTTGCTACGATTAGATTTATTGGAAAATTGAATTACCTTCCTGATTTCCCCAATGAATTCATTTCTACAGTCATCTCTCCTTGTCTTGAGTTTCTCCAGATATAATTTCTACAAAATTGAAATATATATGTTACATAGGGTTACCATATTTTTGTGACTTCAAATAGGGACGTCTCAAAAGACAACGACCCCTTAGCTGTGATTTTGTAACTTCACATTTTCCGATTTTACTACATAGGCCTACATTACTAATAAGCTGTCCCGGCTGTCTTTATTGACCATATTATTATCGAAATTTCATGCGCATATTCTCTGTCCAAATATCGGGTTCAGTTCGAAAAATAGGAAGGAATTGACGTTAACGGTACCGGTACAAATAATTCAAATTTAGACTAAACAGTATTGGTTTTACATGCGATACGTCTGCCATCAATGGGAATCAGCGAAAAACGAACGCATTCACCTCCAGTAAGCTGGCTAGCGCTGCGCTACACAGAAACAACAGTAACCAAAACATGTTTATGTAATATGCTGAAAAAGCGGGACTTTTGACTGACTTATCGGGACGGCGGAACCAAACGCTGAAAAGCAGGACTGTCCCACCTAAAGCAGGATGTATGGTAAGCCTAATGTTACATAATGTACATTACATATTTTAATAATGTTACTATTATAATGGCCCAACAGTTGAAATGCAAGCAACAACCAAATGAGGCAACCCGTGGAGAAGATTATAACGCTAGAGGAATTTTTTACATTTCTAGCCAATGCAGGATTAGTGTAACTACTAATCTGAACCTGAAAGTCCATACATCTTGGACAATCTACTTGTAAGCTATTCTCATACCTGCAGAAGTAGCCGAATTAGAGGCCATTGCAATTTTGTTAAATTAGTTATGTACTTCAATCCCATGTTTTAACAAAAATAAGACTTTGTAAGACTTCAAAATATTTTAAAAAGAAGATATATGTCATTTGTGATGAACAACCTGTTTATCATCATCAAACTTTTCCTTTTCTTTGGCATTGTTGTTTTCGGCCCTAAATCGCAGATGAATATTGTCCAATGTTTGATTCACATCTTCCCAGTCATCATTAAGGAACCTATAAAAGTGGTTTTTGTTGGCATCATTAAAATCGCAGATTTAAAATTCTCATTTTTTAAGTTGGGTAAAAATGCTGAATGAGCAAGATTCCAATCAATCCAACATAACGTAGCTTCTTACATATCAGTGGGTGCTTCAGCATAGCCTTATTTAGAGTCCACTGAATTTCTGGTCTTCCAAAATATATTAATTTCAACATAAGTACAATCAATCATCATTTATTTGTCAGCACAAAATAAACATATCATAAGAAAAAACATTTCAAACACAATCTAACTTAAGTTGTGTGACCGGAGTCGCAAGGGACCTCATAAAGTCTTCAGGCAGCGACACCTACTACAGTTTCAGCCTATGCCAACCTTTAATTGACTGTTAACACTTAGGAAACTTAATACAACAATAAATTAATAAATTTAACTCAATAAATCACTAACATATACCCTTTACTCTAACTTCCGGAGAGTCAGGATACACGACTTCTGCCCTGACTCTGTGTGCCAAAATCCAAATATGCATTCCTGGGACTAAAACAACCCTGTATACATTTTTCCAGACTTTATGATTCCCCACAGAGTAGGAAAAAAAATCCAATTCTTTTTAGTTGCCTTTTACCCAAATTCTGTTTTGTTGAATAAAATGAACTCGAAATAACATACATTGAATTGTTGGATAAAGTTTCCAATGCTTTGTTTTTGAATTCAATATGCTTTTCTTCCAAGATTTTTTCTTCAATGATGTTATTCATAGTGAGCTATTAAAAAATATTCATTCAATGAGAAGTATTCAAGTGGTTAGACTTTACGTTACCATTCAAGGGTACAAAGCCCTTTAGGTGCTCCCGGAGTATGTGAACTAAGATGGCGCACAACCTGAATATGGTATGTGTACCAGGTCAGGGTCCAGGTTGTGCGCCATCTTGGTGCATATACTTCCGGATCGCCGCTTTTTAGAGAAAAAAAGATTCATAGAATTTATAATAATGCAAGAACTTTTGGACATGATGATAGTCAAGTTTACACAGTTAAATATAGTCGAGCATACACACTTAAAAAAATGAAAATTGAACACACAATTTACTATGGATTTAATACCTCTCTCATAGAATTTGTATATTGCTGCACAGAGGTCCTAATGAGCTCCAGTTTCTGAAATGAAAATGAGCAAATTAAATTTTAACAAGTTGGTACCTAATCTCTGTTCTCAGATCGAAACTTTCCTGCTAATTCAAGGGGTGTAAAATTTGATATATCATTTGATGGAACATAGTTAAAAATATTAGACAGCCTGTTGATTTTGGATGGAAGAAGCCATCAATAACAAATGGTTTGAATTTGGCCAAATTGACCACTTCTATATTGCTTAAAATCATATTCATTAAATATTCAGCTTTATATGACAAGCCCATCGTTCTGGGGCTAATTAGGCACAAATTAAGCTTGTCACCAAGCTGCTACAACTTATTCAACATCTACCTCATTCTCTAGTGCTTCGGCTCGATTATCGTTATTCTTCGATTGGAATTGTAAAAACTTCGCTTGTAGCTGTTCTTCAATTAGGTCAATATTTCTTTGTTGTTCTGAGCTGAAATAACAATGATTTTCAGCATATAGAGTGAATTCAACATAGTAGCACAAAATTTAAAAGTGAACTACCAACTGAATTGATTACAATTCAAAAACAATTGTTATGTAAACAGGATAGGGATACAATATAGGGATAACAACAACATCTACCTATATGTTATACTGGTCATTTTTAAGTGTTGGTTCTCGAAGTGGGGTCGCTTAGGGGGCTGCGAAGTGATATTAGGAAGACCACAAAGCAAATTTGACTGTGACATAAAAGCACTATTGGGAAAACTTTGGATGTCATGCTCGTACAGTGTTTCTCAAAAATTCGACGCCATATTGAAGATTTTATTCCATAGGATAATATAGGATTTACATATTTATCCTGGGGGGATTAGTTGGGTATTTATTTATATCGGAAGCATGGACTTGATGGTGGAAGAAACGTAATCGACCAGCGGTTACGTGAACCACCTTACAGCGTCGAGGAATCCAGTCTGCGAATCATCAGATAAATTTTAACGAAACCGTTATGCAATCTTATATAAAAAAAGAACACCACAGTTCTTGATCTTTCATAATCTGTGGCCGCTATATCGCCCCCCCCCCCCGGTTGGCAAAAACGATTCAAGGGGGGGGGGGGATATCTGGCGCGAAAAAGTCAAAGGGGGCGATATGGGGGCCATTTTGCGAAACCTGTTTTTGGTCGGCGCCTCGTGCACTCGATTACTGTACTCTGCGGGCTTTCGTAGGTCTTGGACTCGTCTTCGCAGTAAAGTATGGTAGTTTGCGAATCCCAGTGGTCGGGAAATCTATAGTAATCTGGCCCGGGACGCTTCACTGAATGAATCTTTTCCCGACCTTTGACCCCGAAAATTTTTCCCATATTTTACCATTCTAAATATTCGGTGTTTAATTTAAGAGTGGTTTCGCGAGTTCGAGTTGTTGCCTAAAAAATGAAGTATTTGTTTCAAAATATTTCAATTCATACCATTCATACCACTATCTGTTTTTTAAAAGTACCGGTAAAGAATTTTAGCCCAGTCTATCACAGCTATTTCTACACTAATTTTTGATTACTGTATTTAAACTGAAACTGAGGACAGGGTTCAATAGCGCAGTCAATATTCGAATATATTGCAATGCAATAAGGAAATAAAATTCATAATGTTCTATTCGAGAGAATCATCACTGCTTAATTTTTGTAAGAATATATCTTCTTAAAGAAAATCTTTATCAAAATTTCACAAACTATGCAAAAATATTCACCTTGACGTTTGGAAGTACCGGTACATATCTTTGCGAACAATTATTTTTGAAAATGAACATTACAAAGAACAAGCAAAGAACTAAGATTAGTGATGCCCATTTAGAAAATCTTCCAATCTTGGCGTCGTAAAGCTATCAAGCGTGATGCAGCAACAAAACAGCGTCAAATTAAATGCCATTGTAATAATTTTTCAATAAGACGACTGAGTTGAGTTCACGAATTGTCGGAGTTTTTGCACGATGTTCCGTTTTTAACTTTCAAAAAATATATGCGATCCGCAAAAGAATAGCAATCCTAAATTTTGTCCCGCAAGCGACTTAAAATTTGCCGACCCCTTTGCCATCCGAGTCCACGAATCCAAAACAAATGGCTGATTAATTCTATGGACTGGTGATCGGACTGGAGGACGTGGTAGGATGAGGAATGGGGAAGGGATTTTACCGAAGACCGTTATATATCATGTATTTTGGTGAAGGTCATCAGGCTGTAGGGATAAATGAGATGTACCTAAATCATTATTATAAGTTTTGAAAAATTAATTTTGTTTTCATTATTTTAATGTGAAACGGGGTGAATTTAGGGAGTTGAATGCTATAAGGCAAAAGTACACGGCGGTTTTTGAGGAGGTAGAACCCTGGATTTTTTCATTTCCGACCTCTGATATGGTGAAAAAGGGGGTTTTCATCTGTGACACTATTGCTATCAAAACAACTACCGTAACTCGTCTTTCCATCAGTAAACGGGTTAATTTCAGATATGATAAAAAACTCGCTGAAGAACACCAAGCTCATCCATCTCATTAAAAAACACTATAAACTATGATTTGTCTTCTTATTTGGTCTGTAATATATTCATTTCACATATATTCAGACTTTATCAAAAAAATTTTGCAGTGCCGGGGGGCAATGAAGTTGTATAAACTAGTTTAGGGGGGCGATGGTACAAAAAGTTTGGGAACCACTGCGAACCACTATACTAATACATGCGTTGATGGATTTGAGCATATATGATCTTTACAAAATAAAACTCACAGATCAGCAGTTAAAGCTATAATTTCCTCTTTCAACTTTTTCTCACGAATATCATGTTTTGCCTTCAATTCTTCATCTTCAAAATAAGCTCCGCTTGCCAGCAACTAAAAAGATAGCTTTGTAATGTTAGATACAAAGAATACTTATTATGAAATTGAGATATGAAGAAAATTTTAACTAGGTAAATGGCGAAAATCAATCATCTAGAGCAGCATTTCCCGGAACACCGACACTTTTTATTTCGCCTCGCGAAACACCAAGAAATCAGAACGAAAAATTGATAATAAAAGAATTATGTAATGGATTTACTTTGTGCATCAACTTGCACAACTGGATTATCACAACATATTTTGAGGCTTTGAGTTTTAAGCCAACAATTCATTGAGAAGGGTGGTTTTTGAAAAATTTAGCCCAAATTAAAATAAAAAGTTTTCTGTAAACTTGACAGTTAAAAAATTGTGCCGAAGGTTAACGATATTGAACGATTGACGAAAATGCCAAATTTACAGCCCAGAAGCGCCAATATGACTGAGTTGCCATGGTGACTTATAGGATAGGATAAGATTTACATATTTATCCCGGGGAGAGGAAAGCCGATAAGACGGCTTATCCATATGGCGAACCACGGCCTCTCGTCCGGTTACCATTCCAAGTCGGGTATGGGATTAGTTATATTGTTTGTTTTTGGAAGCATGGACTTGGTGGTGGAGGAAGCCGTAACCAACCAGCGGTTATGTGAACCACCCAATGGCATCGAGGAGTCCAGCAATCCTCTCGCACATAACCATCCCTGCATGGGATTCGAACCTGCGAACCCACGCAGAGTAATTAGAGGTGCGGTGGCGAGCGTATTCCTAATGCCTAGTTCGTTGAGCCACACCGAGGCGCCAATTTAGTTGCAATTTCGATCACTGTCCCGATCACGCTGATTTAAAGATATTATTGAATATCACAGCAATTGATTCTTATCGTTTGACATTTCATTGGCATATGACAAACAATGAAAGGTAATTTACTATCCTTCTATAAAAAAATAATGTTATCTAAGAAATTTTGAACACTGCAAATATACCTCATTCATTTCTTTAGTATAGTTTTCCAAAGCAGATTTGATATGTTTAACACATTCTTCGGAATCCTAAAATATAAAGCATATCAATAAGCAATCAGGTTAGAGCAGGGGTGGACAAGGTTTTTGAACCAGGGGCCAAAAATTCTGCCTACCTAGACTGTGTGGCGTGAAAAGTTACATTTTTCGAACAATATTACAGTGTTACAAAGCAAAAATGGGAAACAAAATGCATCATGCAAAAACTAGATTTAACCATAATCTCAACAAATTCCTTGAGTTATTTTTAGCTAAAACATCAAAATTTGGTTTCAGTTTGGCTGTGGCAGCATCAGGTGGGCCAGATTGATTTACCGAATGGGCCGGATTTGGCCCGCGAGCCGTAATTTGCCTATGTCTGGGTTAGAGTCTAACAAGAATGAAATGAATAAATTACAGACAATGTATGATGGTTAGGTATTGTACTGAACTTTACGAAATCCAGATTGATAAAAATCATTACTGAAAGATTTGAACAATCTTTGGAAGTGATCTGCAAAAAAAATTGGAATTTCTCTGGAGTTTACTCAAATTAATGAAGTCAGAGTCATTATTTTACATAATTTCACAATGACAAAGTCCGACAACCGGAACATAGTATGTGTACCAGGTTAGAGTTCAGATTGTGCACCATCTTGGTACACATACTTCGAGAGCGCTCCGTAATTAGATACAAATTATAAGCCGAGTTAGAAATGTAGAATATCATCTAATTACTTTTTCCTGTTGCTGAAGCAGAGTCAAATTCATTTGATTTGTCTTCTTAAAACCTTTGATATATTTATCTTGAATGCTTTTTTTCAATTCTGATCTGAAGTTATCTAAAGCTGGATACTCCAGATGAGTTTTCCTGAAGTTAAATCAATTTTGTTGTTTATTTGCAATTCCAGTTTATCAAATTTTAAGTTTGAGCTGAGCATTGTTTATAAATTAATGCCCGCTCACTACGGATAATGCGCATATTGGCCCGGTAGTACAAACGTATTGGCCCAGTAGTACAAAAGATCAAGGTTTGAAAACTATACACTTACATAGTCTTGACTTTGTCATCAAATATTTTCTGTGCTAATGTTTTACAACTCCCGTGATGCTGGGACAATTCATCTTTATCAACAGGGCCTTTGGCCAGATACTGATAAAATGAAGAGTTCAGACTTTAGTGCTGGTATACTATACTTTTGGTGAACAATGGAACAATGCACGAACATATGTCTACAAAGATGAGCATAATCCAAAATTATAGCTTCTTATCGTTATACTAATCTTAAACTAATCCTATACCCGACTAAACTAATCCTATACTCGACTTGAAATGGTAACCGGACGAGAGGCTGTGGTTCGCCATATGGATAAGCCGTCTTATCGGCTTTCCTCTCCCCCGGGATAAATATGTAAATCCTATCCTATCCTATATGTCAATGGCAGCCTTGTTCAGAGCGAAATGCGTTACTAAGCTTTGAACAAAAGAAGTGCCAGTATTCATCTGTCTTATTACTTTTGTTGACAATGAATTTGTCAAAATAGATCGACTAACATTCATTAAATGCTGATTAATCAAATGTTTCTCGCAACAGTCATTGTTTAGTGCTTTTTGACAGTTTTATGCTGTTTTTGCCCGTTTTGGCAAGGCTTCTAGTAGTTTTTCACTGTTTTTGCATATTTTTGCACGTTTTAGCAAGGTTTCAAGTGCTTATTAACAATTTTTCACTGTTTTTGCGCATTTATGCAGGTTTTGGCAAGGTTTATAGTAGTTTTTGATGGTTTTTCACTGTTTTTGTGCAATTTTGCATGTTTTGGCAAGGTTTATAGTGGTTTTTGACGATTTTTCACTGTTTTTGTGCATTTTTGCACGCTTTGGCAAGGTTTTTAGTGGTTTTGCCCAAAGTCATTAATAGTACGAACCTTTTCCATTTCTCTTTCATATTCCTTGGAAGCAATTTTGATGTTATCTCTGTATTCTTTTGTGAGTTGTTCCTATAATAATTAATCAAGGATATTTATCAATTATGTACAGTTTATTTGATAGTTGACCCCCTAAGACCGACCATAAAACAGTTAATTTATGAAAATTTGCATATACGCCGACTCTAATAAATCGTAACACTTATTAACAGTTCACATCATTTTTGACACGGCTAATTTTTATTATCCTTTCTAATTGTTTATTGTCAGAGCCAGTGTCGGCTTATATGTGAGGATGGACAGTAATGTACTTTAATTCATACACAAATGAGTATTTAACTGTTTGTATCGACAATAGCTTAATATGTTATCATCTAACTAAGCTGCTAGTTAGACATCCAAGGTTCAAATGCCATGACCCTCACTTGATCTATGGTGTTATTTAAACAGAAAATGGTGTGGCGGATTGTACCAAACATTAGGAATGGGCTCACCACCATACCTCTGATTACTCTGAATGGGTTCAAAGTTTGGAATCCTGTGAGAGATAATTTTGTGCAAGATGATTGCTGAACTTATTGCCACCATTATTGGTTTACTGCTTCCTCCATCATCTAGTCCATACATCTGAAACAAATACCTGGCTAACTAATCTCACACCCGACATGGACTGGTAACCGGATGAGAGGCCATTGTTCTGCATATGATCAAGCCATCTTATCGGTTTTCATCTTCCTCAGGATAAATATAAGTAAGTCCTATCAAATCAGAAATGAATAGGGCTTTTAAAGAACCATAATATCTATACATATCAGTGTATTCCTGTCTAGAACAGTCATATTTGATCGACTGTCTGTTACTTGACTTCTTACCTTAGTCTTTGAATTTTCATTTTCAGCTAATTTAATAGATTCTTTCAAAGTTTCCATGAGTTTTTCTCTGTATTTTTCAACCTAAAGTTAGTGCAATTTCACTCCAGTATATTGTGATAAACTTCAAGATATTTTTCTTATTTAGTTCCCTTTTGTGGCACTCAACAGAGTTCTTCGGGAACAATAAAAATATCTGTATTTTTTTTTACTTAAAGTGGCATGCATAGCATAGTTCATTGTTAGACAAACATACTGAAACTATTGAGAATTTGAATTTAGACAGAGATGACCATGTGACATGTATGTTAGAATGAACCCACTGATTGTTTCATTAAGTGATATGGTGCTCACAAGTAAAATATTTAAAAAGTTCAAAAGTACCCTACGAAAAAATGCTATTTCAACATTGATCATTTTTGGATTGATACAAAAATAAAAGTTTTCTCATTATTAATCGACATTCTTTCGATATTCCTATGATCAACACTACATACAGAATACAATTTGATCAGAAAGGAAATAAATGAAGGTATTGACAGTAATCATTCCCAATAACGATAAATGTTCTGGTCTACATTTGAGTTATCCTATTGGTGTAAGTTTTATTGACCATATCTTACCAAATACAGATAAATGCACGTTTCAAATTACTCAAATACATACCTCAGTTCGATTTTTAAAAGCAACACACTTTTGATCAAAAACAAACATTTGATTTAGCTTTTTGTTCTCTAGTTTCTTGGAAATGTCTGAGTGATATTCCTTTACAATCTAAAAACAGGATTTCTTTCAAGAAAACATTTGGAATATTAAACGCCTATCGTTATTTCTACCATTCATCATTTCATTGATATATTCTATATATTTTTGTACACTGAAAGCGAAGTCACAGACGCTTAACTATAAGTAGAGAAAGTACTTGAACTATTCAAGTTGAAACCTCCAGGTATACGCCAGGTGTCGCGGCTCAATAAACAGTCATGGTTTCTCGCAGCTCCTTTTCACCTTGACTTATCAGTTTCGCCTCTTTTTACAATATGTATTCACTAGTGTACGATATTTCATGTATGGTGGATAAAATAAAATACTGATTACTGATTACAAGTAATTGGAAAGGAATTCGAAACAATGAAAGCTTCCAGGGAGTTCTTTGAATTTACCTCTGCCTTTTCTTTGTCAAATGAAATTTCAGCTTCACGAACAGCATTTTGAATATTCAACTCTTCTTCCTTCTATAAAGTAGAAAACAAACATTGTGTATAGTTTATATGCAATTTGGAATGTAGGGCCGAGAAAAACTCATCATCGACTTAAACACGAGACTCTGTTTTAAAAAAAACTATGAGCTCAGGCTCGACTTCCAATGACAGGTTAAGAAAAAGTTAGACTTCGACTCGCCACTCAAGGCTGTGAAAAATTTTCAACACCAAACTTTGTGAAAAATTTCTCTGGAAACTTTTTCGAATTCTGAACGAAGCATAAAATGATGTGCCATTGAACTGAGCTGGTTGAAAAGCCAATACTACCATCATTAAGTGGTGATGATTAACGCACCAAGTAAACATCAGGAATAATTTTTTATTGCTTAGCTCAGGGGTGTACAAGTTTTAATACAGGAGGGGCCAGATACAAATAACTCGGCAAAACTGCGGGCTGCACCTTTATTTAACATCGGCTTTCTAGTAGTTACATCGGCTTTCTAGTAGTTGCAGGTACAAAAATGGTGGTTATTGATCTTGTGACATGCATTGTTTGCTTCGCACATACTAGCTGTTAGAATATTATTATTACGTCATAAGCTTAGATAATGATTTGAATTCAGGTATAGGCTTTGCAACGCAACAAGATTGGAATTACTCACAGATACCAGATTAAACAAAATTAAAAATTTGTTTCTCGGCCGCATGCCAAATAAAATTGGCACTTCTCTGCAACCGCACAATTTTTCCTTATGGGCTGCATTAAGAACGCACGGCGCAGGTTGCAAAATGCATAGCTTATTACAATGTGTGGGTTCACACGTTTAAATCTTGTGGGTATATGTTTGAAGTAGGATATCTAGGTTTCAAATAGTTACAGTGCAGTTTACATAATCACTGGTCAGTTACGGCCTCCACCAACTAGCCTACATATTCGAAGAAATCATTAGACTTTTTTATTTATATTTTTATCTTTTCGTGATTGATATAAAATTAAACATGTACAAAATTAGGTACTCCCGTAGTATGGGAACCAAGATGGCAGACGCCAAAACGTAGTATGTGACTAGGTTAGGGTTAGGCCATAATTTCAGATACAAATACTACAGTAGTCACTTGGCTTGTCCCGAGCGCATATTAAAACTGAAATAGAGAAAATTGGAATTAAATTAAGGCCCAACCTGGTACACATATTACGTTCTGGTGTCCGCCATATTGGTTCACATACTACGGGAGTACCTCACCCAAAATTAGGAGCTCCCAAAGTATATATACCAAGATGATGCACAACCTGGAGGTAGTATGTGTACCAGGTTAGGGTTCAGGTGATGCGTCATCTTAGTACAGATTTTTGGGGAGCGCCCAAAATTATATACCTGCACAAGTTTCTTGTTTTTTTCCTCTATTTCCTTTTCACTTTTCAAAAGTTTAGAAAAGTCAGACAATTTATTCATCAGCCTTTGCCGTATTTCATCAATGATGTCTGAGAGAACATCTGTGCAATCTACGGTCTCTTTGTTATACTTCTGCTCAGCTTCCTCTCGATATTTCGTGAGTTGGGCCTCCAGATCTGCCTCTGGCATTGCTGATATATTCTACAAAATATCACATGAAAAATCAATTACGTCTTGTCATTACGTCTTCCAATGAGCTTTAGTTTAGTTGCAATAATGAAAAATTTGTCCCGAAAAAGCTACAATAGACTAGGCCCAAATTAGCAATTGGCAAGGGTAAGCGGCACATGGTTGTATATTTTAGTAATAAAAATAATGATTTTGAGCATGTAAACCAGTTTATAACTCTCCAGAACACTCGCAAAATAAACATCCAAAATTTTGCTATGTCAAAGTATAGGAATAAATTTTCTGGGGTCAAGGGTCGGGGAAAAATCCATTGACTCACCAAATCTCTTATCTTTTGTTCATATTGCTTTTCCAATTCTGCTGATATTTCATAGATTTTCTGTTCTCTTTGGCGCTAAAAATCAATATATATCATTTTTAACAGTATAATAACCGCCAAAACAAGAGAAATTCAGAACTGTGTTTCAAATAGTGATATGCCGGTAATTAGGCAATAGAAACTATAGCTTGTCAACTATGGTGGCTATAGCTACTTCATGGACACCCAGTAATAGGAATATTCCTAAAAATGTTGTGCTCCACTTTTCCTATATTTATCTGTCACTAAGAATAAGATAGGATTTACATATTTGTTTTGGGAGATACACTAAACATGCTACATGTACAAAGCATATATCAGGGGTGTGCAGCTTTTGATTCAGGAGGGCCAAATACAAACAACTGGGCGAAACCGCGGGCCACATCTTTACTTAAAATAGGTTTTTAAGAAGTTGTAGGCACAAAAATTTTGGTAATTGATCTCATCACATGTGCTGTTAGCTTTGCACAATCCAGCTTTTTGAGGCATCGTAACGTTATAAGCATAGATTTATAACTTTGCATCATAAAAGAATTGGAATTACTTGCACATACAAGATCAAACTGAATCGAAAACTTGTTTCGCGCGCCACACACCATTCAAAATTGGCACTTTTCCGTGGGCCGCATTTGGCTGTGGGCCGCAGGTTTCACACCTCTACCTTATATGATGATTCTGGAAGCACTTACTTTCTTCTCTTTATTTTCATCAAGAACTGAATTAGAATAATTTTCACAATCTTCTTCAATTCGTTTCCACACTTCACTTCTTTCCACTTCAGAACTGTTTGATGTCTTTTGAGAAAATAACTGGTGGACTTCTTGCATGGCATTTTTGTGGTGCTTAAAAACATCATCTTCTGAAATAATTTTGTCAAATTTGCTGATGTTCTGAAAAACAACAGAATGAAATTTGACTGTGTTATTGACTTTGACTTTACGATTTCAGTCAGCCAATCGTTTGTTTGTCATCATAAAAAGTGTAAATAAAAATGATGCAATGAATAAATATACCATAATTATTATATTAATTGCGTACCACAGTCGTCAGGGACCCACAGGTTAGTATAAACAGTAACTGAATGAGGCACAACTATTGTATATGTAGTAGTTATGACAGAAAACATATTTTGGAAAATATAAAAATTTACAAAAATGAAAGAATTTCATAATGAAAGAAGCATGTGTTTGTCCATCCACATTTTAGAGTTTGTATTGTGTTAATTTTGTTATTTTCCTAAGCCTTTTCATTACTCTGACCAAGGTTTATCGACAAACCAGAATATTTCGAGTTTGCCGAATGATGTTTCCCTGATATTTGTCCCCCGAAAAATTCATCCTATACTTTACCATTGCACAATTTTAGGTGAAAATGACAAAATGATCATTGGATTATTCGATTCATACTTAAATTTTCAAAAAACTAGTAAATAGTAGGCAAAAACGCAAAAATCAGGTAATGTTTACAACAATGCCTGAAAATCTGTCCGAGTGACAAAAGTGTCTGAGCGACTGCTAAATTGTTTATTGTTATGTCACTTTTGTAGACATAATGATTGAACCTGAAATTATTAACATGTGTGATGATTAAACAGATACCTTATTCATTTGTTGCTGATAAATTGAAACAGCATTTATCAAATCAGCTATGTTGTCTGCTTTTTCATAGCACTAAAATACAAAATATATCATCAAGATAAAAAAATAGCAGGATTAGTAAGTTTTGACATATTTATCCCGGGGAGAGGAAAGGCGATAAGATGGATAATAAATTGGAGAACCTTGGCTTCTCGTCCGGTCACCATTCCATGTCGGGTGTGGGACTAGAACCAACCAGAAGTTACGTGAACCACCCTACGAAGGCGCGGAGTCCGGCAATCTCCTCGCACATGATCGGGCATATGATTCGAACCTGCGAACCCACACAGGGTAATCAGAGGTGCGGTGGAAAGCACCACATCGCCGAGTCACCGCCATCAACCATGAGAGTGTTGAAATCCAATGTATTGAAACTATAAGCAAGAAAATTCAACTCCGTTCAAGTCTGTTCAATCTCAGAAACAACAAACTGCAAAATTATTATGTGACCCGCAGGCCTCTTGTATCTCTTGTATCACATCAATACTACTTTTGACAGGAATTTTCCTGAGCAAAAAAATTATAATGAACTATATTACAATAACATTTTTACCTTGATCATTTTATCAACAGGAGGCAAGTCGCCACTCTCAAACACTTTGCTGATTTCTGCTATAAGACCAAGAAAAGTATTTGTGGACATTGGTTGGCCACACATTTGTTTTGCTATGAGGTTTTTGGGATGCAAAATCTTTTCTGTCAATTGGCAAGCGTATTTTCGGAATTCACCTTCAATATCTAAACAGAGGAGACAAAATGTAGAAAATATTAACAGCTCATGGTAAGCATTAGAAAAAGGATCGAAGATTGGTGCATTGTGATTATTGTTTGAAATACTCTTTCAATCGATCACACCTGATTTTGATAATTTAGTGCAAGAGAATTGCTGGACTCCTTGTCATCGTAGGGTGGTTCATGTACCCACTGGTCGGTTATGGCTTCCTTCGCCATCAAATCCATAAATCTGAAACAAATATCTGGCTAACTATTTCCATGCCGGCATGGACTGGTAACTGGACGACTAGTTGGTTTGCCATATAATCGAACCGTCTTATTGGCTTTCTTATCCCCCAGAATAAATATGAAGGCTCTTTCCTCATCCATTTCATCTGGTCCACAAACAGCCCCGTTGTTTTATCAAAAATTGGAGGAACTCCAGTTTTAAAATCTTTACTACAATTTTACCATAGTTTTAATAATATTTTTCATTATTAAGATTATTAAATTATCTCCCACGGAATCTGACATTGCCTAGAGCAGTAGTTCCCAAAGATGATTGACCAGGGGCCAAAATTAGAATCGGAATGATATTCTTGGAACGTGATATAACTAACTGATAACTAAAATACTGCCTTATGTAATTCTAATATCGGCATGTATATTTAATATACTGGTATAATTGAATTGCTATGAATATACACGCACTTAAAATGTGATAATGACATAACAATTGCTGGTTTTTAGCACAAAATCGGTAAAAGCATGGTTAAACTAAAAACTATTTCACTTAAGTTGGACGAGTCATATCAAATCTAATTGGCCCGTAGGCCACGAATTGGAAACCACTGGCCTAGAGCAACTACACATAACAGAGAAACCAAAAAAGCCAGTCAAAAAATTCCAACCTGCATTAGTAATTGCAGAATATTCCAGTTTTCCACGAATTTCCTTTTCAGGGAGAGGCATCAAAAATCCATACACATTTTCAAAAGCAATGCCAATTGATTCTTTCACTTCTTTAACTGTTCTTGGCATATTTGCTGGAATATCTTTCAAAATGTTTTCAACAAGCTCACAGCCACCATTGTCACCAAAAGAGAATTCAAAATCGCAGTCCCAATCCCGAACCAGAAAAGTAATTGCCTTCAATAAATAAGAAAGTCATTACAGAACTTGTGTTAGTGTTTAGCAAGACTGTTCTGATTATGGTACATACTTTAGATCCCTATACTAAGAAGAAACTCTCATTATATGGGTCAAATTTATGTCCCTTTCTCAACAACATAGAAAAATACCAAAGTCTTCAAACTACGAAATTCACTCCATATGTCTAGCTAGTAATTTTTATGTGAATGAGTTTAAATGTAAAATCATCTGCTTGCTAAGAGCATTGTTCATCTTATGAGTTTGGGTGGAAGTGAGAATAGGATAGAATAGGATTTTCAGACTTATCCAATAGGATGGCTTAACCACATCGCAAACCACGGCCTCTCATCCGGTTACCATTCCATGTCGGGTATGTGATTATTTAGTTATTTGTTTTCGGAAGCATGGAATTGGTGGTGGAGGAAGCCGTAATCGACCAGCGCTTACGTGAACCTCGCTACGGCGATGAGGAGTCCAGCAATCCTCTGGCACATAACTATCCATGTATGGAATTCAAATCTGCCAACCCACGCAGAGTAATTAGAGGCACGGTGGCGGGCGTATTCCTAATGCTTGGCACGATGAGCACCGCTGCCGAATGAGAGGTTGTTGTCTGTGGTCTTCAATGAAAACATGAAATCAATCAATCAATCAATCGTTTATTTTGTCATCACAAAAAACACGTTCAAACATAAAGTGACACAATGAATTAAATTACAACTTGTGCCATATCAAACCTGAAAAGGATGCTCATCTTTTGTTTGGAACTTTCTGGCAATTGCTTTTGCATATTCCACGGATGACTGAAATAAAAACAATATTATTAAGGCTCATTTACATTTGATAATATGGGTACAATGACTTTGGGGTTCAAGCGTCAGCGCTCATTAAGTTGATTTCGCAGTCTGAAAATATTGAGTTCAACTTCCATTCCCACCCTCTGTCTGGAGGTGTAACAAATTGGGTAGGCTATGTCGAACATAGAAAATTGTTTGCCTTCTTATTAACAATAGTAGCTCCTTGTCTTTCAGTGGCATTTTGTGCTTTCTTTGAAGTGAAAGTGTATAACAAATATCGAACCTAAACAAACGCAATTATTAATCCATGAAATGTCAAAGATCATTGCTACTGTTTCTACTATGTTTTTGGCAGGTCACAATGGGGCTGAATCAAACTAGAGTTAATTAATTTTCAAACTTGAATGTTTATGAAATATATACAATACAGGGGTATACTTTCAAATCTATATTTCATAATGAGTTAATTTTATTTTAATCACAAAAGATGGAGAGGGCTTGCCAAAACTTTACATGCAAAAATTCCAGGTCTCTTTGCTCTATATTTTTTGAACAGTTGACAATTTGATGAGAAGAAAGAAGGGTACTCAGCATCATTATTTTATGATTCGTATCTCGTGTACTTGAAAGGTCGTGTAGACCTTGGGTGTCAACAATCATTACAGATATCTGAAATAGAATAAAATTTCCTCCATTTTCAATCAATCATGATTTATTTATCAAAACAATTCAGACATTTTGAACAGCATAGTATTGAAAAAAATAATGTAAAGTTCCTGACAAGAGGACTTTTCTCAAAAGGGCTTCGAGCTCAATTTTCTCAATTTTTATACTTTGTGAAAAATGTTATAAACTGTGAAAAAATGATTGCTGCTAAAAAGTGTAAATTGACCCTGCATGTGAAAAGGTGGAAAATTTGAATTCACTTTTTGAGTGAAATTATATTTCATGTATTATGTGTACGACAAGGGTAGTTTTTATCAATAAAAAGGCTTCGAGCTAGTTACCCACAATTTGGCAATTGCAAAGCAGATGCTTCTAAGACCTTGGTAAGCCGAATTGATTTCTTTGAAAAATTTACCAAATGCTTCACCTTATTTCCACTTTCTAATGGTACATTAAATATCTCAGGCCAAACATTTATTCCTTGCGTATGTGGTTTTCGTCCCCTTTCCCAATCAAAACCATCATGCAGCTTTTTGTCTTCCGCTCCAAACCAATCCGCGTTTTCCCACTGAACAGAGATATATATTAATCAGATCAATAGTCTTTCAATTTGCTGTAAAAAGCTTCATATCTCAAGACAAGGAAGCACAGCACATTGAAAATTAATTTTGGGACATCCATACACCACAGTGCACAGTGTTCCGTCTGAATTAGTTTGTGGGCACAATAAATAAATGCCTTGCTTAAATGTCGCCATTGTCATTGTCAAGCAGGAACTCATGATTGGCTGCTTTTTCTGTTCATTTAAAATTTCAAAATCCAGACCCCAACTTCCAAAATTCTGGGTACTCCCGAAGTATGTGAAACAAGATAGCGGACACGGGACTGTAGTATGTGTACTAGGTTAGGATTAGACGATAATTTTATTCCAATATTCTTTATTTTGGTTCTAATACGAGTTTGGGGACTAGTTATTTCAAGTGACTCCTGTAGTATTTGTACCTGAAATTATGGCCTAACCCTAACCTCGTACACATACTACGTTCCGGTGTCCACTCTCTTTGTTCACATACTTCGGGAGTACCAAATTCTGACTCCAAAAAGTGAAGTTGTGGAATTGGAGTTTGGAATGTATTTACCCAATTTGAATTGTATTTTCAAACTCTAGAGAGTCATAGTGGTATTCGAAATTTTGAATTTGAATTTTGAGTTAGATTGTCAGACTTTCAACGGTGATAAAAAGTTTCTAAATACTCTACATTGAAATTACAAAGCGTTCTTAACAGTCTATTAATAAAAGGTTCACATACATCGTTTTTGATATTAAAAACTGATTTTGGGTCAAAGTGAAAATTGTTTTTGACATGGAGTCCGCGTCTTAGCCAAAAATTTTCAACAGACGGCGTGTAAATTTGATTTAAAGAGTTTAAGAATGTCTTGGAATTTAAAACTAATTTTCTAACTCTCTACACCGAGACATTAAAAATACGTTTTTCCAACTTTAACAACAAAATGATCACATCGGCAATGCACAGACGCAGGGGTAGCTAACCAGTCAGAGACCAAAAACCGTGTTTCGTACTTTATTATCGCGAAGAGCCACATTATGAACAAGAACACATGAAAATCAGATATACCTTTATTCATCTCTGCTAGAATGCTAGTTAATTGTACATTTCACTAACCAACATGATGATGGCAAAAATTTACAGGCCATTTATTGTTTTGCATGCTACTTAGTGGGACTTCTTGCGTTTCTTGGACAATCCTTTTTAAATTTGGCTTGTATGTCATTGTGGCAATCGAAGCAGTTCTTTCTCATGGTTTGGTTTTACATGTTTTATAGTAGAAAACACGGATTCGCAGACATATGTTGACCCAAACATTGACCATATCCTAAGCGCAGCCCGTTTGACATTGGGGTATTTTTCCTCGGGTTGGCTACTTCTGGACCAGTGGTTTATGTTCTATAGTCAAGTATATGCACAATAATAGTTATGATATAATTAGTATAATTCTGTTTAATATTTTTTACATACATACCCCTTTCTCTCTTAGATAACGTAGAAATATGCTTAGCATAAAAGACTTCCCAGTTCTGAAGGCTCCAGCCATTGAGATAATAGCAACATCTTCTTTGTCTGCTAGCTTGTGTACAAGAGTGTTTACATTGTTCATATTTAAACAGAACCTTCCATCTTGTGTCACAGAGGCTATAGCGATTGCATCTTTATCATCTGAAAACATTAGAACAAATAAAAATAAAATTATTGGGGTGGCGGTGTGGCTAATCGTGCTAAGTGTTAGGAATACACTCGCCATCGTACCCCTAATTACTCTGCGTGGGTTCGCAGGTTCGAATCCCATAAGAAAATGGTTATGTGCAAGAGGATTGCTGAACTCCTCACCGCCGTAGGGTGGTTCACATAACCGCTGTTCGATTATGGCTTCCTCCACCGTCAATTCCATATTTTCGAAAACAAATAACTAACTAATCCCATACCCGACTTGGATTGGTAATCGGACGAGAAGTTGTGGTTCGCCATATGATTAAGCCCTCTTATTGACTTTTCTCTCCCCGGGATAAATATGTAAATCCTATCCTATTCCAATCGAATCTTTAGATTCTTAAAGTTTATAAACAAATTATCGAAGTGCTACTAATAATATTTAACAAAAGTTTAGGGCTTCAGATGTTTCTGCTATTTAAAAAATGTCATCCAGATTAAGGCTACTCAAATGGCGGACCCCGATCCGAATCCAGACCTTTCGAGTATTTGATTCGGACTGCACATAATTATTTTTAGGGGATCATTAGCCCCACTTTTGAAGTTGCCTTTTATAAAATCACTTTTATAGTTTTGAGTATACACGAAAAGAACTATAATAACCTTGATTACTGGTAGCTAATAATCATTTGTTGGCCGAGGAAGTGCGTGTTTAAGGAGACCGAAATATAATTTCTGGAAACACCCAAATAATTTTGAATTTTTGTATGAGGATCTTCAGTAAAAATAGTTGAGTAGCCCTGATCTAGATTATTAGAGTTAGTATTTTTACACATAATTGAGGGATTGGTGATTTGTATAAATATTTTACAAATATGGCAAACCCCAACCTCACACCTGGTTACTAGTCAAAGTTATTTATCATAAGTGTATGTATGTGTGTGCGTGTGTAATAATTTAATACTTCTTCATGAGTGAACACATACAATTTCTTTTGCATTTTGCACATCATTTTTTGATGTTCACTTTTTGAGATATGAACCCTACTTAAGGTTTTGTTTGCTCTTCTGATGTTGTAATCAGTTTTTATTATTTATCTTAAAGTCTGTTATGCTGAATATGGAGTGGGAACAAAATTATACTTATACCAAGTGTCAATTCATGATTCCAGAAAGTGTTGGTAGCATTATATACCATCGAACAAAAAATAAATGCTCCAGCTATTTCTGTTCTTTGAAAAATGGAACAAACAATGACCTATGTCTCATATGGTTAATAGCAGTGGTGGGGCTCAGGAGGTTTGCACAGATTCACGCAAATATATTCTTGGAAGAGGATAGGATTTACATATATATCCCAGGGCATGAAAAGCTGATAAGTCGGCTTAATCATATGGCAAATCAAAGCCTCTCATCCGTTTACCAGTCTATGCCGAGTATGTTTATTCACCTCATGATTCTTAATAATGCCAAGCGGTGAAAGCGATAAATCTAACTGTATTAGCATTGTATATTACATATTTTAGGTTCAAATCCCATCCTCATCAACTTGAAATAACTTGTGAATGTAAATAAATGTAAATAACTATTTGTTTATACACTTGCAGTCCAGCGATGATCATTGTAGCGCGTTTAAAATCTGATGGCAATATTTGCTGTGCTTTAGTGTGTTATTACTTCATTCCACTTTACTCATTTTACTATCGACCTGCTTATTGTTAGCGCCAACATTCGATACGCATCTGTTTTTCTCCTTTAGTAACATTTACTGTTGTGTTGTATACTTGTTGTATTTCACTGTAGCTTCATTCTAAGTGTACTTTAGATTTAGGTTGAATGAAGCCTTATATCAAGATATTCAGTTTCTAATTCATTACACCCCACCATCAGTGTGCAATAGAGTGAGTAGGCAAAGCCTGATAAAAAAAATTCCAGTTCTTTCCATAATAGTAGCCCCTTACAGATTATTATCATTGGTTGCTTGTATAGAGACTTGTTCAGAGCAAGAGTAAATTTGGGTGGTAACCAATAACCGCTGCACGGGTATGATCAATTTAATTAATTCCATCCAGAGTGTTTCAAATGATTTTTAAAATGCATCAATTATTTAGCATTGGCTTAGTTGCCCAATGGCATATTCACAATAAACCTTACTGATGTAATTGTAAAATTTAAATAAACTTAAAGTTAATATCATTTTTTTGGTTACTCAGAGACAAACATAACTCTATTTAATATAAATTGTTGTGCAAAAATAAATTCACAGATAAAAGTTATACGTTGATAATAAATTTATACCTACTTTCACTTGACATCTTCAACGTCAAGCAATCTCATAAAAACTCAGTCCAGGCCTATATAAATAGGCATACACTGTGAAAAATGAACAATATTTAATTTCAGATTTTGGTACAAAATCACAAAATTGCAGATTTTTCTTAGATTATTAGCCTGATAAGATGACCTAATTATGGGACTACTTATAGTGTGTATACTCAAAGAGTTCAGGTTAGGGAATATCTAACATATCTCAACTTGGTTTCATATTTTTTAAATCAAACACATATTAGTCGTAAGTGATGTTATTCAGTATACCGTAGTTATTTAATTGAATAGAAAGCATTGAAAGGCCCAGAATTGACATGTTTCTATTGCTAAGAATTTGAAACCAAAATTATGAGGAAAAATTATTTGGAATCATGCAATATCAAATCCGACCTGAGTACCTTGTGCAATACCCTACAACACCTTGCATGCCTCATGTACAACCTTATCTATAGTGAATGCCTAATGCAAAAACATCAAAAATTTTTAGTTTAAATTGAATTTGATTATTTTAGAAATCACAAACAATTTTTTATCTTACAGTAGGTAAAATTGACAATGATTTCAAACCAAATATCAACAAAAATCATGTCTATTACGATGCTTACTCATATCAACACAAAATAACCTACACTTCACTATCTCCATTATGCAACGTACACAGAAATAAACCCACTTTACCAACTAATACTATTCTATTCCATTCTCCTGAGCCAGCAGTACAAAACTATTTCATATTAATGATTAACCCTAATAATCGCCTTTGTAAAACTCCCTGCCTCATGTACCGTTTTGTTTCTTTGGCTAGATGTGATATATGTTTACAATGCATTTAAAAAAACAAGTAGGAACAATTTTTTATCTTACAGTAGGTAAAATTGACAATGATTTCAAACCAAATATCAACAAAAATCATGTCTATTACGATGCTTACTCATATCAACACAAAATAACCTACACTTCACTATCTCCATTATGCAACGTACACAGAAATAAACCCACTTTACCAACTAATACTATTCTATTCCATTCTCCTGAGCCAGTGGTACAAAACTATTTCATATTAATGATTAACCCTAATAATCGCCTTTGTAAAACTCCCTGCCTCATATACCGTTTTGTTTCTTTGGCTAGATGTGATATATGTTTACAATGCAGTTAAAAAAACAAGTAGTTACATTGCTATCTCATAGTTACAGTCACCGGTAATTCATGATATTCTTCAAAATTCTGAATATTCTTACACAAATAAAGAATAAAGGGCGTTCCAGAAGTATGTGCACCAAGATGGCGCACAACCTGATAACCCTAACCTGGTACACATACTATGTTCAGGTTGTGCGCCAGAGGCACCGAATGAAGTGGTATTAAATGAGTGATAAATGATTCCAGTATTAGGAATTTGTTATTTATTGGATGAGAGCTTATACAACGATTAGATTTTAAAAATATAAAAATAAATTTTTAACAAATAAACCTAAATGATATAAAGTAACTGTTAAAAAACGACAGTTTTTAAATGTTTAAATGGTATTTCACTGTAAATCAATACTGTTAAAAGTTGTCAGTCGTTGAATGTTTAAAGTAGCATTTCATCTCAACTTCTGTTAATTTTACGTAACTTTTTTAACACCCTGTATATATTTCTAATGATAGCCATCTACTAAACAATTTATAAATAAATATATAAATGCCTTGATATAAAGTTACTGCCTGTGTTTTAATAAGGTTTAACATTCCATTGCTCTGAACAGTGAGGTTCTCCAAATAAGGTGTGTTTGCCCATGTAGTAATTTTTATGTCTCCCTCGGTGGGGACTTCCCTGAATAACCGTCCTACCTGTTGTCAATTTTTTACCATGGTGAAATTCAGTTTAAAATAGAATTAAATTATATTTAAATCTCTGTGCATGTAAATGCACATATGTAACTGCCATATTATTGACGGCTTTGCATTGTCAAGTTTATGGAACTTTGAGTGAGGTGATAGGTATAAAAATAGAAAACAAAATGACTAAACTGCAGAGCTGCAACTTTATGGTGTTCTTGTTTGTAGCACAATCATAGAATATTTCAATTCAAAACCCTCAAGACGTCATAAATATCATCTTAAACATACTATGTTCAGGATGTGCGCCATCTTGGTGTACATACCGGTACTTCGAGAGCCCCCAATGTTTTCCAGAATGTGTAATATGTACTAATTAAATGAGATAACCAATTAATATACAATAAATTATATACCGTGATAGCAGTATCCCTCCATAATGCACATTCATTTCCAAATGATATTCCAATGTTGACTGAAGAAAAATAAATTTATTCCGTTAATTACCGGTATATCTGATGAAAATTAATATACAAAACAATTATATACCTTGACAGCAGTGTCGAGTTGTTAACTTCTCCTTCTAAATGATATTCCATGGTAATCCATTGTTATATCCATCTATTCATCATATGTACTACGCAATGTTGACTGAAGAAAAATAAATCCATTCATTTAATTACGTTTACGAAAATAAGTTTGTACCCCGATCACCAAATACAACATTGAACATATCATTCTCTTTATACCAGTACAACTTCAGTAAGAAACTCAATGTCTAAACGCGGTATTTGAAATGAATGAGTTGATCTGGAAGCATGCTAGATGAAAAAGGCTTTGGGACATTCATAAATAGTAAAAAATGAGTTGATTAAAAGTAATTCCCATTGGTTATGCTCTGTCACTTAATGTCTCTTTTGATGATTCTTTTTCTTTTTTGTTCTCGTTACATCCAAATGTCTTGCACACTGCATGATTTCCTTTCCTGTCATTTTTGTAAAAAGTCGCCGCCACAATCCAAAAATACGAGATTTGAGTAAAACACCCCGCCACGTTTTAGGTACTGCAAGTTGCGCTCGTAACATTAGGGACAGGTTACATAGAGCATGAAATTTCGAGAGTTATACCATTTTGACCAAATATTATTGTAAATCGCCGAATTCAGTGCTGCATTTTATCAATAAATAAAAATTATATTCTGGAAAGGGGGTGTTATCTTTGGCGGTGGATTTCTAAAAAGATCTAAATATTTATCTTAGAAACGTTTTTGTGTTTTCTTGGACAAATAAAATAACTCTACTCAAATAAAATACTAATATTCGGGCGTAGGTGAGTGTGTGGGCATGGGTAATAAATGCGAAAATTCTGATTAGTCTTGCTCCTGAAAACAATATCTTATGCATATTCATAAAATCACGGACGGTAAACTAACTTTCAAATGAAGTCATGACTATTCCCAGTGATTAATTTGCTTACGAATCAACGAGCTACCATTTTCCTATCACCGATCGTCCTACATCTCGATCTATATTCCAGAGTAAATATACACCCGTGCGCGACAAATCCACATTGTTAACTGTTATTACCGTGTTACTTGAAACAGCGACTGTGCGGAACTATTGGCGTAATGACGTATGTTTCATAAGATCGGTGAATCGACGAAGCGTAAGGCGCCATATGTATTGTGCAGCTTTTCAGTCGCTTGAGATACCAGAGAATGTAGCAGAAGCAGAAGTAGAGAATATTTAAAGCCAACCAAATATAAGATGAGAGTAATGCAACAGTTAACAATTTGAGATAGTAGAATGTGCTCATAATATGATTACAGGATTTAATCAGGGCCAGATAGCATAGAAGTTCTGAGTTGAATTTGATCTATTAGATTTTAAGAAATCCAGGAAATCAGTGTTATTTCTGTAAATATTCATATAGATTTACTGATAGAAAGGAAGATTTTCCTGTATTTTTTAAAGTACCACTTTATTTATGCAAATAATCCTGATTTATTCTGAAAATTTTCTAGGTTGAATTTAGCTGATTTGATTGTATGCTAATGCTGTAATGTTCAATCCTTTCTGCCTTTTGCCTACCTCTGTACTCATAGGGCATTTCCTGTTTCAGTGTTTAGTATAAGAAGCATAACTGAATGGAAAAATCATATTTATAATATGGCAATTAAAGCTATATTTTTTGACATGGACGAGACATTGATAGGCACAAGTCTTGCAACAAATGTAGCATATCAGCATACTAAAGAGCATCTCCATGAAAAAAACACTTCCTCTTTGATGATGGGCACTTTATATAAGCATGCAGACAAATTGATTGAAACTTTCAGCCACAGTTTGAATTCTATCAAAAATGAAGAATACAAGTTACAAAGCCCAAGAGACATTAGAATAAAATTATGGGATTCTGCCATTCAGAGAGTATTAACTGAAAACAATGCAACAATATCCTTTGATGAAAGTTTGAAAAGTGCTGAAGACTTGTATAAAATCTGGCATGACACGAGGCTTAATAATTTGAAAATGCTTGAGCCAACAAGTCTTGAAGTATTGTGTAGGTTGCGAAAGCGCTATAGACTCTTACTACTGACAAACGGTAGCAGTGTTGTGCAATGGGAAAAAATAAAAACACTAAATTTTGAGAAATATTTTGATTATGTTCTTGTTTCTGGAGACGAACCTTATGACAAACCACATCCTTCTATATTCCAAAAGGCTTGCTCAATATGCCACTGTCTGCCTGATGAATGTACAATGGTTGGTGATACAATTGAGACTGACATAAAAGGCGCAAATGATGCTAAACTTGCAATGTCTATTTATTATGAGAGAGATTGCAATAAGATTGAAGTAGACCACTATGATGACCCTTCATGTATACCTTCACATAGAATTAATTCTATCTCTGATTTGTTGAAAATATTCATGTCAAAACCAAATATCGAAGTTCGCGCATCTGAAACGATAACTTGTTAGCTATTCCCACACTGTGAACCTGGATCTGAAAGAGAGTCTGTGCTGTGGTCAGTCATACTGCTCATTCCTCTTTCCCGGGATAAATAGGAAAATGCTATCTTTTCCCATGTAAAGTATTGTAAAACTAATCAATTTGATAATAGCATTGCTTTTTGGGTATGTGTTTCCATGAGAAATTATTTTCAAACGAAAGCAATTGCCTTTCACCAACAATTAAGCAGTTTTGGGTTTATAGCAATTTCAGTTTTTATATGACTGTAAAATGTTCTATTTTATGCTTTAATTAATTATTTCATAGAGCAAGATATCAATTTTATGTTATTATTCCTGATTTTGTGTTATGAGTCTGAGTTAGTGTAACCCTTTTTCCTAATTTATATATTCATATATATTAATATATATAATACATATTATAACGATTTTTAGGAGGCAACAAAAAACTGGAATTCTACTGTAATACTTACCGTAATACTAACTGTTCATGTTCACACATTCACATATCTAATTTAGTATACTAATATTTTCGCTTGCAAATGTTTGCTTGTCCCTGTTCAATTTGTTATTTGTTGTTACACTTGGACACATTTTTTTTCATATACTTGAAGTGTATTATTATATTTTTATTAACATTTTCATTAACTTCATTCTGAAGCACTTTGTTTTGTTTCAGTGTTTGCTATATTAAATGTATAATATTAATTTTTAACACATGACCAAAAATTTTATTAATTAGGAAATTAAAGTAGGCTTTCAAGTGTAAATATAGAAACAGTGAAAAAACTGAATAGAGAGAGATAAAGTCTGGTTAAAAAAAACTTGATAACTTTGTGCCTTAATCTTTGGGGTTAATTCATATTTAAAGTCTAATTTCTGAAACCATGAATTTTTACTTCATATATTCTTAATAATATTTTTATCTAATTGATAAGGGCAATTTATCCACTTCACAAAGTTGGTGATAAAATTCAGACTCAGACTTTCTATCAGACTGTAAATATAACTAATCCAACCTGTAATCTGAATGCTTAACCTGGTTATGTAGCCCTATCATCAAATTTCCTTTCTCAAGATAAATATAACATATGGGTAATGTAATATAATTATGACTTTTGTAATTATATCGAAATGAATAATATATATTTAATATACTTCTCTGATTTTAAATATACCTAATTTAAAGTTTATTTATTACAAGAGTTATTTTTGAAGTGCATTCCAAGTTTTATAATTACAAAATCACCAAACTTCAGTTTGAGCTGATTATCTATCTTTTTGTTTCATAATACTAATATTTTTACTTATATCTGTAGATAATAAGATACTATTGTGTAGTATTTATCTCTGTAAATATATTGGGTATGGATTATAACTTAAACTGTATCAGAACTACACAAGTCTAAATTTATAAGAATCTGAGAACCAAACGGGAAAAATGGAGTTGTTGGAATTTGTCCAGATTGTCACTGGGGCTGTGACTGCAACTTCAATACTTGCTCTTTATGCTTTTTATTTGTAAGTTTGAAGTAGTATAATATTCCCCCCTTTTAATGTGATTTTGCAGAGATTATAAGACGTCTTGTATTGTTTGATCAACATATATATTGAGTTGAGTAAGACTAATTTCCTATCCTTCTTCTATGCCTTTATGCTAGTGCATCTGTGTGCGTATACTAGGGATGGGACGAGTCCGGCATTACAGAGATTCGACGAATCCGAGTAATAGGTCAAGGACTCGAATCGAATCCTCCGAGTCCGTGACGTCATAATGTAAAAGTAGAAAAACACGTTTTTGACCATATTACAGCATCGCGCGCTCACAAACATACGTCGTAGCTCATATTTTTTGCCTAATGGTTCCGCAGATAGCTGTTGGATCAATTTAAAAATATATTTTTATTTTTTTTTTTGGCGACCATAATACAAACGTAAACGTGGGCCAATGTGCGCCTTGGCTGTGAACTGGATTTCCAGCCCACCACCTTGCGTCAATTCTGGGCAGCTTTAAAAATTCTCACATGTCAATATGAAAAATAAAAAGCTTTTGACTACAATGCTTCCCATAATTCCAGATATTTCTAGCCTTAAATTTACTATGTGGCGTGCGCAAATGGTAGAGAGATGCCACTCGTCGTCAATACAATGATTGCAATTTAGTAGTTCATGTAAACGTTCTAAAACGCTCCATGCTTTCCATTGCTCCCTTATTATAGAAAGGATTGCACGTAATAAACTCGATTTAAAAGAGGTATCGATGAGATTCCCCATTGAGTTGATCCAGAGCATGCTTCATTTTTACGCGAATCAAAAACTCAAAAATATTGCGCTAACACATATTTTATTGTGTATCAAAAAGGATAGATAGTTTGAAGGCGACTGGCACAACATCATTGTTATAAGCGATCAATAGTTTTTAACATGCGTTATATTATCTGGATATCTGTTGTCGCTTTTATTAGGAGTGTTTATAGTAGACGTGAGGGATATTTTTACAGATTTAACCTTGAATTTTAACTCGTTAAGGTATGTAGTGAGATTTATAGAAGCAACAGTACAAATATAGGCGTAAATAAGTAAAAACAGAATTGATTATAGACTCGGTAAAAATGACGTGGACTCGGAATCGAATCCGAGTCCAAAAAATGCGTGGATTCGACTCGAGTCCGGATCCGAATCCCGGCCCATCCCTAGCGTATACTGCTAGGATGCTGTAGCAGGAATAAACATGATAATTCTATCCGATTAAATAATCCTGCTGTACATTTACATTGTTGTAAACTGCTTGTCTGAGAAAGTCTGGCTTTAGTCGTACTAAACGTTACAGAAATACATTTTTGTTGAGGTACAACAGGATTCTTTAATTGGATAGAATATATATCAAAGATTTTGATATCTATAATGAAACTTGGTGTTTATAGTATATGATACCGATATTTCAAAACTTCTTTCATATAACCAAGTGCAATGCTTTATGCTTCATGCGTATGTGATTTTTAATGAGAATATGAATGAGGTATTTTATAGCTTATCTATATGAATATTGACCAATAGGAGTCCTTCCCTCGAAATTCAATGTCTGAAATGACTTTCACTTGCCCACTTACTTTATGCTGGTTAGTGTCATATTGTTTTAAATGAGATTTTCAAAATGAGATCTTTCCTACCTTGCATATTAAAGTATTAAAAATGTAGCAGGCCTTTTATAACCTTTTAAATGCCCATAGTCATATATCACTATTTTTATTCCCCCAAATTCGAAGCTTTATGCTTGTTAGGTCTAATTCTTTAAACTAAAGGCTTTGAAACTGTATTTTTTGCTTTCCAGTATCGGACTGAATAAAATTATCCATACAAAACAAGCTCCTATTCAAAAATCAAAGAAAGCCATCGAAGGCCACTCAACTGAGAAGAAAATTAAAGGTTCAATTTCAGAGCAAACTCGTAAGGTAAAGATTTCCATTTATAGACCGGTGGTTTTCAACCTGGGTTCTGCAGCCCCCTAGGACAGAGGTGGGCAACCTTTTTCGGCTCGCGCGCCAAAATCGGCTAAATTTAACGACAAATTTCTCCCGCGTGCCGACCAAAATTAAAAACAAAGCTTTGCTACTTTCAAAGCAAAATACACAATAATAAACCTTTTTAAACATGTACCAACAGATTCACTATTCAGGAAAATACCAATTCGGCAAATAGATTTGATCACATTTCTTATTACCGTATATGCTCTAAGGCATAGGTTCTCAAAGTGCTCCGTACGGAGCCCCAGGGCTCCGCGAGAGAAACCCAGGGGCTCCGCGAGCTATTCGATTACTTTTCAAAATACTGACTTGGCTAATTTAAAACTGTTCCTAGAAACAATAACAGCTTTGATAAAATTTAACAACAATATAGCCTCGAAATATGGCAAAGTGGCGGACTTAAAAAATGACATTATTTATAAGCAGGAGCGCAGCCAGGATTCTTAAGAGGGAGGAGGTTCAAATTTGGAATCAGAAATTTATGCGCAACATTCTTGGCGATTCAAAAAAAACAGATAACGAGATTTCTGTTGCGTAAAATATTCAATTCATGACCGATGTGAGCGTGTCTTGTCGTAATAATTTAATTGTGCTCATCGTTACTCACGTTCGATTCCAGATAACTATTAGGATTACTAAAATGAAAGAATACTATTCTAAAATAACATAAACTGCCAACTATAAATAAATTGGAGCCGTATTTTTGCGATCTTGGGATTTGTTAAACTTGATTTGTTCTCCGTCGGTAGTTTTAGAGGGGAAAAATTTTATTCTGGCGTGAGTCTGCTGAAACAAAACGTATAGTGTTATCTTCCATTTTAAGTTTTAGTTCTAATATTTTAGAATGACGCTTTTTAATCAAGAAATTTGAATTGCGGATTTACCTCTTTATTAACTATTATTTTTAGCTATTCGTCGCCGATGATTATAATATGGTAACATGTTTTTCACATTGAACTTGTAATTCCCCACAAGAACGAAAAAGCAATTATCGTCGTCATTGTGGAACAATACATGTATATGCCGAAGGAAATTTTTGATTTAGTGAGAATAAACACCGGCGTAAAGATGTTTGAGGTTTAAAAACACGCCATGCTGACGAAAACAATCGGCGATTGTAACAAAATGCAATCGCGCACGTTATTAGCGACCTTTTAAGTCTTCCAAAAATGTCAAGAGGGGAAAAGATTCGTCGCCTAATTTATTAATATGTTTGTCATGTGTCAAATTTACAGCTTTAGTATATACAATTTATCTTTGAAATTTAGATTTATTTATGACTTGTATTAACCCTATTAAAAGGGTTTAGTATTTAAATTGAGTAAAGTACGTTTAACTTACTCAGGAATATTAATCGGAAAGTAACAATTTTAACATTTATTTTGGGGCTCCGTGAATAATAGTCAACCTTTTCAAGGGCTCCGCAACGCCAAAAGTTTGAGAACCCCTGCTCTAAGGGACCATCTTATTCGCGCATAACTCAGATTGCACCAAAAAATCGGCTCATTCGCGCATCAGAATTTGATCACGCAACGAGATGATATTATGCTGACTTGCCGGTAATTCCAAAAGCTTCAAACCATACCAAGTTTTCGTGGTAAAAAGCGTGCACGCACACACACAATCGCTTGTAAAGGTAGATTGTCTTATCATACAGCTGATGGCTTGTACAGTCTGAGATTGGTTGTTTAACACATGACTCTTGTACAGTCTGTGATTGGTTTGTTTTCGCTCGCTTGTGCAACAGTGTCGATTTACGGAAGGCTTGTTTCGTGGTGAAAACGTTATTATTTGCTGCGCTATTGCTGTAGGGGCAATTAACAACGTGCGACTTTTAATCACCTTTACGATATGTTATCCGTTGAGGGGCGGTGATAAGGACTCTTATCGAAATTAACCGCGTTGTGGACGATCAAAGGAAATTGTTTTATGCTGACTCAGGGACTCTATTAAACTCCCGACAACAATCCTTTCCATTAATACAAATCACGACGCATGAAAAGCAATATAGACTTTATTAACATGAATTTACAATTAAGAGTTACGAGTAAGGATCTACGGCCGTTGCTAACAAACAGAAATGATAAACGTGAGAAATGTTTGCGTTACAGTAATTTTGTTTTTTTTCTCTGCTTTTTTTGAGGCGTCCGGCGTGTAACGATTCGTAGGACCGGCTTATGTGCGATTTTTTATAAAATTGCCGTTTTAAGGCCGTTTTTAGGGAGTCGGCCTATTCGCGAGATAGGCGTAATTTCGAGAAAATACGGTATATATCAGTGAGACGTCCGCTGCTGTATTACCGCTGATAGAGATTTAACATTGGGTTTATATTTTGTAACTTACAAACAAATACGCAAATTACTGGTTTCATCTTTTAGGCTACTCCTGTTACGAGACCAAATAAAGTTCATAACTTAGAACTGAGATTCACAAGCTTATGTAGAGGAAAACATGGAGAGTAATGAAGTTGTAAATTTTTCAAGACACAAAAAAATTTCGGGAATGACATCCCAATCACGCAATAGTTTGTTTTCTGCACTTCTCTCTTGCCTAATCGCTTATATTTATTTAGAAAACAATTTATAACAGCAAGTTAGCAAGTAACTCTAACCAACATGAGCAGTACAACTTCATAAATCAAGCAGAAATGGTACAGTGGTACAGACGAAGAGAGAGAGCTCACTCTTTTGTTACGTCATAATATATTTTTGTAGCCATATGTCATGAAAAGACAAAAAGAGTTTAAATAAATAAGGGATTGTTAACAGACGATAATTAATAAACGAACACCTAGTTTCATTAGATAATTCAGACTTCAGAATCTTAAAACTATTTATCTAAAGGAGAATGATCTCGTTTCCAAGGTCTTGCTCGCGTGCCGAATAAATACGCTCGCGTGCCAAACTTGGTACCATGGGTTGCCCACCCCTGCACTAGGGTTTCGCCAGTACAGGACATGAGGGTTTTTCGTTTAAATCTGATAGTCTATATTTCACCCAGGGGCCCATGGGCCACAGAGCAGTCATAGGGAGGCCGCAATACTACATGACAACTTGATTTTAATGATATTTCGTTTACATACTTTTCTCTTTGAATGAAAATACCTTCTTTTTCGTACTTTCATTACCTGAATACATTTGTAATCGGTTGTGCATTAAACACCCCTCTGATGTTTTCGCTTTTGGTTTCTTTTTATATCCCATAAAAATGGTAAATACACAAAAGACTCTACATAGTAGTACATAATAGTGCATCTATTTTTTGTAATGGTAAACAGGGGGCCGCGAGTGCTAAAATCCCACATACAAGAGCCATGAGCTATGAAAGGTTGGGAACCTCTGGTCTATATCAATATATGTACATTGTTTTTAACATAATACCTTCTAGGTTATCCGGTATTATTTAACTCGCTACACTTTAAAAATCATGTCGTTTTGCCAGTATTATTAGGCCAGTAATTGAACTATTGCACAGGGTTCCCTATTTCATTTGAGTTTCGTTCCACCGAAAACCAATGTTATAGACAAAGTTTTATTTGATTACAAAGGCAAAGTTGAACTATGAGGCATGGCACACATTGTATTCACTTTAAATCTTGATTTAACCAATTTTCTTACAATATTACTAATGTTATATTGCCTTAGATGTCTTTATGGTCTTACAATATGTCCGGATTAGGAAATGATGTTATTAGGCTCATATTTATAGCGATAATTTAGTCAAAAATATTTTTAATAATATATAATGTAATGCTATACCTAAAATCGAAATTTAGTTTTATATTTTTCAAATATAGGAGTTATTAATTTTTACTTCATTTGCTATGTCTGAAAAACTGTAAGTTTGATTCACTCCAGTTTGAATAGTAAATAGTATTGGTGTATTTAATTTAGAAGCACCAAGTAATAGAAAGAGAAGCCAGAATTCAATCAAGACAGAATACAGATATATCACCAACAGGAAATAACAGTAATTCAGACAGAGCTATTTGTTCGAAGTTGAAAAAAACAGGCGATGATTCGAATGAGGTAACGAACACAAGTCTGAAATCAACAAGAATTGCTAATTTGATGAATAATAATGTTGGCATAATCAAATTGCCACACATGTACAAAACAAATTAAACATTTTGTTTCAATTGATTTCAAGTGTTTTCGATATTTTAAATTTTTGATTCCAGATATAGTTTTTTAAGTTTTATTTATGATTTATCATTTTGAGTAATTGAAGTATTACATTACGAAATGGTCTTTATTTAACTTTTGAAACAGTAAACTGGCTTTTATTTAATGTTAGAAAACTTCTTTTTAATAGAAAACCACTGTTTATATTCAAATTTCATGCATTCCAGTTCCAACCTATTGAATCTATAAATTGTGTTTTAGGTGATCCTTCTTGAACAAAGTCCAATTTAGTATTTATTTGGGTATGGAAATAATATTTTAGAAAGTATTCAGAAATATTAAATTATGTTGTTTACCTATATTCATCTTTTTTTGAGTAAACAAGGAAAGAACACTTTAGTTTGCCTGCCTGTAATTTATTTGTACAGAGTAAAAAAGACTGTTTGCTCGACATATAAAAGTGCAAACAGTCATTCAACACAAGCAAACAGTCTTTATTATTCCAAGGTGTGTTTGGGAGCGTAAATTTTATTTTCTACTACCTTATGTTTGACTTTTATTATGTGCCATGTTGTACTGGGAAGTTATCAGACCAAAATTGCATTTTAATCTATCGTTCTGATGCATTGAGACATTATTACAGCATCGATAATATTGAATATCAAACAAACTTTAGCAATAAGTTGATTGAAATAAAGCCATTAAAATATTTGAAATACTATAAAATGCTAAAATTGTATTTTTAAGGCTATTCTATTTGCTCAAAGCAAGCTCAGGAGAACTCACTCAGAAATTAAAGAAGACTATTACCGAGCAGTGTTATGGGGCGACCACTAAAATGACAAAGCTCCTGGCAATAAAAATAATTAAAATTGGGTACTTATGTAGTACGTGAACCAAGATGGCGGACAGCGCAAGCCCATAATTTTCAGTTACAAATATTACTGTAGCCACTTGGCTAGTCATCGAATTCGTAATAGAACCAAAATAAGGAAAATTGGAATAAAATTATGTCCTGACCCTAACCTGGTACACATACTACGTTACAGTGTCCGCAATCTTGGTTCACATACTACGGGAGCGCCTAAAATTGTTATTACCGGTAAGTATTTGTCAGAGAAATGGGGTAGGACAAAAACTAAATAGTTTGGTATTCTAAATACCTTTAGAAAATGTTGAATGACTATATTAGCAGTCTATCACGCCATGATTGAAAGCTATTAATTCAGGCCTCAGGGTGTCATGATTTGTCAAGTTATACTTAGACGGGTTATCACCTAAGTCAATGATTCTCTAAATAGGTTGTTTTGTAGTGTCGTTTTGAATTTTCAAACACCTTAACTCAAAATCAATTGAATTGCTCAAGTTGTTGTACAGCCAATAAATTTTTTTTCGTTATTCATAATAGTTGCAATATTTATGCAGTGTTCCCTATGTTTTATATTCAGGATTAATTAACTCTGTATATATATCATAGGGAACACTGCAAAACTAGTGCAACTATGAACCTGAAATGAATGAATCTCTGTACATTTTTACAGATTTCTACAACGGTCAAAACAAAAGACACCGTTCCATTGCATTTATGCAATATAACCTGGGAATTGAAGAATGGCTACTATTATTTTGTGTTGGAAGAATGTGGAGGAATACTTGATCTTCCATTTTGTAATATCCTCTTCCCATTTGGAGTAACTTTGAACAAAATAGAACTTTGTTTCAAGTCTGTAGTATCCAAAGTAAGTATGGTAGTTATGTCATAATTTGTTTTTATTCAATCAAACTATTTTTAAATATTATTTTCTGATGTAGTCAAGACTCACCTTTCTCATTAAAGTAGTTAGGCCTCATTTAACCTTGTTTCAACTGATTTTCATTTTATTGATTCCCATGGGATTACCTACAACCACAATTTTGTGTGAACTATTCCCTTATATATTTTATTATATGTTTGGAATTTTTATTAAAGTCCTTGTCAATGAACAATTTAAATATAAAACAATTGACTTCAGTCTTGTTACATATATTCATCTAATTTTGTAGTCATTGCCTCGTTGAAGTAAGTTTTATATAGACATTCGAAAGATTGGCTAAACTGTAGGTACGTGGGGTGGTTCATGTAACTGCTGGTCGGTTACTGCTTCCTCCACCATCAAGACCATACATCTGAAACAAATATCTGGCTAACTAATCCCATGCCTGACATACAGTCTGGTAAGTGAACGACAGGCCGTGGTTTGTTATATGATTAAGCTATCTTATATTAGCATTCTTCTCTCCTCAGGATAAATATGTAAATCCTATTCTGTATTGTTTGCTTTGCTTTTTACCAGTTGTGTATGTTTTACTATAAATAGGTCTAATAGCAACTAGTCGAATGTGAGCAGCTACAAAACTATCTGACTTTGACATAAAATTTCAAGCTTCACTTAAGGATGTATGTATCATATATTAATAACTTCACACTTTAAAGTGTATTAGGAAAGATTCAACTTGTTTTTATTTCAGAAAAGAAAGCATGGAAAATATAAAACACTCATCACACCAATAATCCATTGTTCAAGCTCTAACAATTCAGATGTTGTCAATTTTCTTTGTCCAATTGAAATTAAAGTAAAAATGCTTTGTTATCCACCATCTAACCAAGTCCAGAAAGTTGAGGTAAAAAAACTTTCTGCTGCTTTTTTTTTTTTGACTAAACAGACAAAAATACATTTTCATTTGCTAATTGTTGTCATTTTAAATTTTGAATCAAAATTTTATATCCTTTAGCCAATGCTGCCAAAAATATATTTTCAAATTTAGTGCTTTGACATGGTTACAACATTTTTCTCACTGCATACGTTCCTATTTTATATGTTTATAAATTTGATCAACTCTAAAGTTTTACCATACTGTTCAACAAACATTGTTCTTTTTGGTCAAAAAGGATTATTAATATTTTTCTGTACATTCCAGCTCCAAACAACTCATGACTCAATCGATCTGAAGTGGTCCACAGTTGATAAATTGAAAGTATCTCAGAAACAAGATTACATTTCCTTCAAGCTGAAGAAATTTGCTGGGTAAAATTCACTTGCTTTAAATAAACACAGTACTTATCTTAAGAATGCAAACAATATCTTATTGAGTGAAACAAATGCCCGCTTTGTTGCCATATTGATGCAGTCGGTTTTATGATTAACTAGTACAATTTTATTATGGGGGGATTTCACACTTTTCAAACAACATTCTTACCACAGATATGTATTTAGTTTTAGGAGCAAAAAAATACCTACCGGTATTTCTCTCTTTTACCCTAAACAAGGCTTTATACAAATCCCCACTGATACCCAACGGTATCTAAGAAATATTTGGAAATGTTTCCAGTTCATGATTGCGTAACCAATTTATTACACCCTGGGTGAGGGGGGATGGGTGGGGGGGTGTGAGATTTGAACAAGCATTCAAAAGAACATCTGTATAGTGAACCGCATTATTCTCTTGCCTCATTATCTTTGAGTTACCGTATTTCCAGTTGGAATAATTGATCGCCCTTCTCCTGCAGAATTTGAATCATCAAACTAGAACTGCATAGCTGTGGTTGGTAGATGGATACCAGTGGGTTCATGAACCAGAGTAACCAGCAGACCAAAAATGATAATGTTCCAAACTCTTAGTGAGGTAGCAGTCGAGCCATATTAAATTCAAATACACATTTTCTAGCTCTCATATCATCGTTTGAAGTGAACCAACTAAAAATATGTCTAACTTGACCAATTTCTTTCCTTTCAGATTCAGAGTAATTTGTCGTAATGCGCCAAGCTTTATTCCTGCATATGATTTGTTCCATACTGTTTATGTCAAGCGGCCAATAGGTCTAAATGATCCGATCGAGCAAAACTTCTTCGTACTACTACACTCCAGTCATCGTGATGTTCGTAAAGAAGCAAATGCCAGTCTTGATTCAAGTGCTATTGAAATTGTAGTGGGCAAGCAAATCTTGCCTATCAGGTATTATTCTATTAATGAGATCATATGTGTAATTCTGAAACAAAATTAATATTTTATAATTTTAATAGTGCAATATATGGTATCATAGTACTATATGATTTATATTTACTGTAAAAATGTAGTCGGGGGTGTAGTCATATGGAATCTCTGGAATGTTCTACCTACGCATACACTTTGTATGTACCATGGCAACTAAATAAAATGTTTATTGACCTAGTTTGTTTTGAGACATTTATTTGCATATAAGGATCAAGCGCGATATTAAAAATGGAAAAAATTCAACTACAAAAATTTTAATATTTGCAAGTCATTTTAAATTTCAGCCAATAGCTTTGACTCGAGTCTGAAATTAAACACCAATGAGAGAGCAACCCTCAATTTTAGATATTCAAATAGCCATACTTTTTTAAAGTAGCATTCCTATTAAAAAATTATTGGTGCCTTGGCAAACATATTGGCACTTCTCACACTTGGGCATATTGTGCCATCTGCCAAAAACATTGAAACTCACACTGCAAGGTAAAATTTAGAAGGCTGAAGCCACATTTATCATTTTAAACATATCTTTTCAGGCCACCTTGTACTTTTTCTGCAAAACTTCAGTGCGAAGGAATGAATTCAATGTCACCAGTTATTGAACACAAGATCGGAAGTAGCAGAGAAAAAGTACTTGTACATCTCCCTATTTCTATCAAAAAGGAAAGCATTGAGTCAATCCCTCCTCATCATTACAAGAACTTGCATTATTCTGTATGGTCTGAGCATCAGAATTCACCAATATGTTATCGATTCCAGTGGTCTTTGCCCGCGCCTGACAATTTGTATGACCCTTATGTCAAACCAAGCACTACCATCAATGCAAATGGTGAAAGATCAATAGGCCAGCAAATGAACTATTGTAATTCATGTCCAAACTGTTCTTTAAAATCCAATTTTTTTGATAATATGTTTCCTGATCTCCCACATACCCGATCTGAGGAAAATATCAAAAGAAGAGAGCCCCTAACTTCTGACAATGCTGGCACCAACACTTTAAGCAATAGTACTAGCCCTTTGCAACCGTTCCCCCAACTTGACATGCAATTGCCTTCAACCAGTACTCCTCGTCCCAATTTCCTAGCATTGGAGCATATCAATCAGTTTCTTAATAAACCTTTGTTGGATTCCTCAGATATGGATTCTGGCTTAAGTTTTACTGCTTCCACACCTGTTGATGACTTGTCGGACGTGTTATAGCCAAATATAGCTAGTGAAACTGAAGGATGATATTTCTTGAAGCTAAATCTTGTGTTTATTTCTTGAAGCTCAGAAGTCAGTATTTTAAAGATTCAAATTTTTCAGAACTGGAGTAGGAGTCAAAATTTATATGCCTGGACTAGAGGTCATTTTCTATAATAAACTATTTTAAAAACTTTTCTCTACCTTTAGGCAAAATTGAATGAATTAAAAAACAAATATTTTCATTAAGCAACCCTTAATTCATATTCATCAATCAAATATGGAAATATGAATAAGTTTCAAAAATTAAAAACTTTTTTTGATGTTCACACATCACACATTTTGAAAATATGTATGGTCTTATGACCTAACCTAAAAAATATAATACTGGGTTACTTTCATTGTGTCACAGATTTGAGATTTTAGTTTGAGTCACATTACAACAAAAAGCTCACTCTCTTGACTAAATTATAGGTAGATGGTGACAAAATTACCAGAATTCTATCTTTTTTATTTGCACAATCTTCTGTAAAAATATTTGCATGAAATGTCATGATGACAAATGACAATACTCCAATTCATTCCAAATATGTTTTATCGATTTTTTTTTGACATTTTAGAATTAAACTTAAATTGAATCAAGTGACTTTTATATTTGAAGTAGAAAAGCGACCTTTTTGTCCCGCTTATTCATTTAAAAATTGTGATTTTTTTTCTGAGCTGACTAAAGTGTATATCCTATTTAATGTTACATATAAAATTTTAGTATTTAGTTAAAATTGATGCTAATCGATCGCTTTGTATCTGAATGCTTATTAAGTTGAAACAAACTATGTTGCTACTGTCTAATATCTTGAGCTCAACTCTGGCTTCTCATTACGGAATAATAAAATTTTCTTCTCTGAATTGTGTCACAACTCCGAAAAAGCACAATTTGACCAAAAAATAATTGGAATGCTTTGTCAATCCTTTCAATGCTTTTTCAGATTGGAAACTGGTTCGATTACCAGTACTTCCGTATTATGTGTACCAGATTAAGCCATGATTTTATTCCGATTTTACTTATTTTAGTTCTATTACTAGTTCAGGGACTGTCTGTGTTAGCCGAGTAAATATACCCACTGCCCATAGATTTCAGTTCCTTTGCATAACTTGACATAAGGTAGGCAAGCAAAATTAGTTATCTCCATATTGGTACACACACTTCTGGAGAGCCTGATTACCAACTATTGCAAATTTGTAATTCTGGTTTGGGAAATATAATTCTGGCTTGGACTTCGTCTTCAGAGAGCACAAGAATATGTCTTCAATATCAATAAAATTATTTCTAAGTTTTGGCTCCACGCTCTATCATTATATCACGCATATGCAATATTTAGTTTATTATTTTGATAAACTTACATAATAATTTTATTGGGTGCTCTCAATATTAATACTCAACATTTAAGATTCTTGAATCTTGACATATTTTTTAATAATTTTGAAAATTGGAGCATGAAAGTACTAATTTTTTGCTATTACTTTTCATTTGTATATCAATGGGAATTATCCTCCATGCAAACATTATTTTACCTTCACAAATGGTAAGGAAAAAAACAATAATTTTTCAGAATGTTTGAAATGTAATTTTTGCATTTACTTAGCATTCCGATTGTAAATTTATCAGAATAGTGTCTTTATAAAAAATTAAAATAATATACCCAAAGTCAAAGTTTTTCATTCTTACTGGTTTTTCAATTTCCATAACATGAATAAGCCAGGCGACAATAATATGCTATCCAATTAAATGCTTTTATGTCTGTAACAAAAGGAAAATGTTCCAATTGTTTTTCATAAGGAATGTAAATGCGGCCCTAAATAATACATTTTCCGACATCAGGTGTTATTTTAAATACAAAATACTAAATTTTGTAAAGCATTATGGAAATAAAAACTGAACCTAAGAATTAAATTTTCCCATTTTTCATGCTGATACTTTTAATCATAGCATATTTGGCTGTAAATTTGGACCATGTCTCTTTCCATTTGGGGATATGTTGAATTAAGTTGAATTATATTTTAATGGGAGGGGTGATTGTCATTGTTTATGCATTTTATTTTATGTTTTGCAATCTGTTTATTTGTTTCATATAAAGTTATGCAATGGTTTTCTCTTTGAACAAGACTCTGTAACTGCATCCACGGCTCTATACTGCTTTTTGCTGTATTATTATTTTTTGATAACAGCTATGTACTACACTTCTCAAAATAGTTCATGATAAAAGTGGTGAGCATAAGAAGTACATTTATTTATTCCAGTAATAAATTTGAGTCTTTCCCCCACTAGGTAAATATTGGAAAGTGATATTGATAAAAAATTATTTTTTGTTTATCATTAAATGAAAAAATAAATATTGATAATGTATTTGCTGATTATGTCAGACTAGTAGTTAGAAAGAAGCCTAAGGATTAAGGAAGGGTTTGTTGCATGGGTGTATTAGGCACGGGTGACACTGCTCAATAACAAAATTTGGTTTGCAGTGGTCCCTTCTTCATCCTGAATTGTTTTTATCATTATTCATTGCAATTTGTATATCAAGTGTGCTTTCAGCATAGTGAAAAATAAACTCACAGATTGCAGACTGTTGGCGATTGCCTTAGTCCCTCGACTGTCTCAATCGCAGAAATGAAAAGTTCTGATAGGCTTTGATGAATTAAAAATTACATATTTTTCAAATCCAATGTCTTCTATGTACTCTGTACTAACTGTCTATGTAGAGTAGAGCCTTTTTCGAAGCATAAAATTTTTTACTACAAATTTGGCGCTTCGGGAATATGTGCACCAAGATGGTGCACAACCTGATAACCCCTACCTGGTAAACATACTGTGTTCAGGTTGTGCGCCATCTTGGTACACATACTTCGGGAGCACCCAAATTTTTGGTTAAATAATGGAAAACAAAGATGGAGAATAGCTTGGTTCAGGCACCAGGTTTACATCTTTTTGCTAATATAATAAAATACCTGATCAGATATAGACCACTCTCAGTTCAATTATATTCTCTCCAATTAACTCCCTCTATCTATATATTATTGTTAGTTCTTTATATTCAAATGCCTTTGAAGCGATAGACCCATTACAAACAAAAAGTATACATCCATCATGCTTGGACATGTTTATTATAGATACACAAGCCACGTCAATGAAGTTCTGCTTTTTCAACACCCGGGGAAAACCCAACATACCTGTTTATATAGAGAGAGGGAGAGTTGCCACGTATTCCCTCCGATGAGAATGGAGAGTTATATTTATTTGAGCCAGGCTGAAATGAAGCATGAAAGCACAGGTAAAGTGCTAAACATAACCAGAGTCATGAAAGTGGGTATTTACAATAATTAGCAATTATCTGGAAGATCAAAGGCAAAGGGGAAGTATATTTTATTGGAAGAAAGGATATCAGCTGTTGCTATTGAATTGGTGGTTTGATCACGTTGGTAGAATTAACCTCTTTTTTTGTAAATTTAGATCGATTTGTAACACTAGCCAAGTTTATGAATGGGAAAGGAACGACAATAGGACATTTTAACTTTATGGAAATCACTGCCTCTGGTTTGGCTAGCAGTTAAGTTCAGCTAGTAGTTTATTTTTTCACATACCAAAAATACAAAGTGTATATACAGGATGAAGACAAATAAATAATTTTGAAGCATGAAGGGACCCGATAGACCAGTAATTAATAGGTATCGAGCAGTGTCAGTAAGGGAATAGTGAATTGTTTGAAATTAACACTGTTTCTTGAAGTCACTTTTTAATCATAAATTGTTATGTTATTCATTATTTGGAATGACCCAAAACTAGCAGATGGGCCTTGCTTAATAGATCATAATATTTATTTATTCTTGTTCAGTCCTTTTTTTAAATATTAATAAGTATTAATTAGCCATCATGTTACATCAAGCTACTGTATCGGACACAAATTTCGATCTAACTGCTTTCTGTTTGTTCGGTGCTATTCTCATTGCTCTTTTATTCTTTTTCTGGTAAGAATTTTTTTCCTTTTTTGTTAGGCATTTATATTCAATGACTTTTGTAGTCTAGAGCTGTGGTTACCAATCAAGATGCATGGACTACTTACCACTTTTCCAAAAGGAAAATCTTAGCTTTTCACAGAGTATATAAATTTCAGGCAAATCCTGAAAAGGGTCTATATGGCACTACAAAGGTTGGGAACCACTGCAATTGAGCATAGCGTGTGTGTATGCGTAAATTTAGGTTTGAAAAATGCAAGTTGTGTTTCTGCCAAATCATGCTTAGTTATCATTATGATAATCATATTGTAAGGAAAATGATAATATATTAAAGATATACCATCATTTTCGATTAACAATAGCTCACTTCACTGTTGTAAATTTCTTTGTATTTATACCCATGGCTTTCATATCCGGTCATAACCGGAAAGTGCAATTTAAACTATTTATTTCTAATATTTTTTTATAAATTGCGGTTGAGATTCAATCAATTTATTTTTTTAAGTAAAAATAACCAACACAACATACCGTATTATTATATCGTATTAAATTATTCCATTCAAAAAATTGGTGTTTTTTTTCATTCCTGTTACAGGTTGTATCGCCGTGATACAATTTACTTAAATGAAAAGGTAAGTATTTTATATCATATCTTAAAAGGTTTCTTACTAAATACTATTTTTGCAAAATAATATTCAAGCTAATTTTGCATGCATGGACATGGTGTATGTTGCTAAGTTTCAATGTCATAAATTTCTTATCAAAGAGAGGACATATACAACAAGTCTGTATAAAAAATATTTTTTGACTATGACAAAATTAAAGTTTTGTTCAAACAAAATTCTTCAGATATATTTGATTATAACTCATAGCTCAATGATATTTTTTCAAAGTTTTCAATTTTTTCTTATGAAAAAATATCATAACTATCTATTTTTTGGCCTTGTGTATTGTTCAAAATTAGGCCACCTAATCAAAAAGTTACCTTTTATTGTATAGAAATTAAAGTTGGAAAAAAGAAGACAAGAAGCTACTTTGGAAGCAAAGAAGCTTGTCTCAGCAACAAAAAACATGGGACATAAAAGTAAAATTTAATTTGTGGTCGAGCCAGAAAATACCATTTTTATTTTTCTGCTTAAACTCACTGTAACCCATGTGTGTATGTCAGCAGCATAAACAATTTTTCAAAGTGTAACGACTGATCTGGAAATACCGGTACCTCATCTAATTTTATTCACATAATATTGGTGTAATATCACGAGTCTAAAAAAGCTCAGTAAGATGACTAGACTAGACTTCAAACTCCATTTGAAATTTTGGCAACTTGAATTTCAAGTCTTCGTTTTTGTACCGCAGTAGAGTTCATAATGAATTATTTTATTTGATAATCTCATTATTTACAATGCCCCCAGTATTGAAATATATTTTTTGTACATTGCTGTCTCAGATAATGGAAAGAAAAGAAGACCAAGTAAAGGAGATTCCAAAAGAACATTCGAAAATTTGGAAACCAAGAAGTTTAACAAACAAAAGCTGAAGACTTTAAATTCAAAGAAATCTAGTGAGAGTTCTAATTCAGAATTTATATTTTCCTTATCGGATTCATCTGAACTACTTTTAACTTGAAATCACTTAGTATAATTCTATGCTATGATTTGTTATAGTTTCAGTAACTTTTGGCACTTGAGTGGCAATTCGTAACATTGCTCAAAGATCCTTTATTTCTGAATCTCGCATCATTTAGTATTCACTTACATGTACGGTAAGTCTACTCTATAATTTGTTATATTCTCAGTAGGTCTTGGCACTCCATTGGTCACTCCTAATTTCATTTAGAAATCAATCTCTTTATTTTCTGAGTTAGTTCCGCACAACCTTGCTTGGAGTAAATTTTATGAAAAAAAATGAAAATAGCATTTGACAATGCTAGTAAAAGTCTTTCTGATATGAATGTCTTAAAGGTTGGAGATCAGATAGCCTTAATCCGTTTATACCTAATTTTCATTCAAGCACCTAGTATTCTCACTTTGTGTGATCAATGCATATTTCCAGTCTTTCAATACTTTAATTTTATCGTGCGGTTTTAATGTTAACGAAATTTTTTATTACAGCCTCGAACAAGGTGGAGAACATCGGTTACTTCACTCCAGAACAAGGTAAACAGAGAAAGAAGCAGACAAAACAAGATTCTAATGAGAAACCACATCTATCAGGTTGTATTTTTCATATGTTAATAAAAAACTTTATTGTAATAGTACAAAATAAAAGCATTTTTATGTACTTGACCCCTCATAAAAGTCAAAGCAATGCGCCTTATACTAGCAGCCACTTGGCAGCAGAATGGAAAAACTATCAAATCGAGAAAGATGATCACCGTTTTTATACAGAGTTTGTTTAAGCTCCGATCAATGCTCTGTGCATGTATCCTGGGCGCAGGGGTGTGTCTCATTGTGCTAAGCATTAGGAACACGCTCGCCATCGCACATCTGATTACTCTATGTGAGATCGCAAGTTCAAAGCACATGCAGGGATAGTTATGTGCAAGAGGATCGCTGGACTCTCGCCACTGATGGCTGACATAACCGCATGCGGGTTACTGCTTCCTCCACCATCGAGTCCATGCTTCCGAAAACAAATTACTATCTAATCCAATACCCGACATGGAATGGTAACCAGATGAGAGGCTGTGGTTTTGCCATATGGTTAAGCCGTCTTATTGACTCGTCTCTCCCTTATGATAAATGTGTAAATCCAATCCTTTCCTATCTACAAAATATGGAAGGAGTTCCTATTATTGGTAATACCCCAATTCTTTCCAGTTGCACATTCGCTTGGCTTGAACATGAGACATGTCTGATTATAAAACTATTTTTTTGGATGATCAACTTTTATGTCCCATTGCTCTCTTTTTTTGTTTAATGAATTCATTCATCCCAGGTATAGCAGCAACCAAACTTCAGTGCTCGGCAAGATACAGCAGTGGGGATCTTGCAGATCAGTCAAGTTCTGACTCCAATAAAAATGAACCTTTCCAGGTTAGTTTAAACAGAAAAAAATAGTTTCTGGGAATCAAATCTGTACGGTAAATTCAAAATATGGAATATTTATGGTTTCATATGGTTCCATAAATATATGGTTTCATTAGGGTTGACCAATATTTCTTCAATTCAAAATCAAATTAAAATACTTTTCAAATCAAATTAAATCATTCAATCTTCGCAGAAGGTTTCATAATTTTAAATGTTCAAATGAACAGATATTTAATTAGTAAGATTGTGCGGCTCCCCCATAGTATAAGCCCCAAGATGGCAGACACCTGAACATAGTATGATTACCAGGTTGGGGTTACGCCATAATTTTATTCCAATTTTCCTTATTTTAGTTTTTTTACGAACTCTGGGAATCCCGTAGTATTTGTACCTGAAATTATGGCCTAACCCTAACCTTGTACACATACTATTTCTGTTGTCCGCTATCTTGGTTCGCATACTATGGGAGTACTCATTATATGTGCAAATACACACATTCATATTTGTGAAATAAAATGGGATATTTGGATTCAAACCTAAAAATGCGAGTCAGGTAAATCTTAACTTTTTGTTTAATTATCCACTATCGTCTACAATAATGAAAACGTGTATTATCGGCTTTATAAGTGATTAGAGGTAAAGTAGCAAGGTAGGTAGGTAGTATATTTTCAACACATCAAGGTCCAGAAACATTAGTTATCAGAATATGGGTAGCACAGTAAGACAAGTAACCATGATTTTAAATCACTCAATTCTAAATTTCTTCAGGAAATTCCCAAACAGAAAAAAACTGTTCGTAGGCACAGAAGAACAAGCAGTGCTGAGTCAAGCGTCTCATTTTCTCTTTCGTCCAAGAAAAATATTGATTTTTCCAGCAAAGATCGAGGTTATTTTGAGTTCAAATTGGGATTGGAAGGCGGTGCCGTTAAACTGCCATTTTGTAAACTTGAGTTCCCACCAAATTCTGTCGAAAGAGAAATGACTATCAGTGTGAAACCAGTCTATACTCAGGTATATTTATCTCCACATCTTTATTAATAAATAGCAAATCGATGGTTGGTGCATAGGTCAAAGGCCACATACATCTAAAACTGGTTACCTCTGATTACTCTGCGTGGGTTTGAATCCCATGCAGGGATGTTTATGAGCAAGATGATTGCTGGACTCCTCGCTGCCACAGGGTGGTCCACGTAACCGCTGATCGGTTACAGCTTCCTCCGCCATCAAGTCCGTGCTTCCGAAAACTAATAACTAACTAATCCCATACCCGACATGGACTGGTAACTGGACGAGATGCCGTGGTTTGCCGTATGGTTAAGTCATCTTATCGGCTCTCCTCGGATAAATATGTAAATTCTATTTCTCCTCTACTAAAGGTTGAATATAAAAAATCTCATTCAAAACTAGAGGTGCGCTAGGGGTGAAAACCATAATAAAACTGACAACTTCAGATGCCCCCTATGTCACTATACACACTGCAGTCAATGAGGGTGTTGAGTATTAAATTATTAAAACAAAACATGATAATAATATAAGCCATCAATGTTCTAAGCCAGCAAATCTCAATCTTTTACTGATTGTGTACAACTTTTGTGTTTTTTACTATTGCCATAAAAGTTAATTGTTGCAATGATTCAAAGCTGGTGCGGCGGTGTGGCTCAACGGGCTAAGCGTTAGTAATACGCTCGACACCGCACCTCTAATCACTCTGCGTGGGTTCGCAGGTTCGAATCCCATGCAGGGATGGTTATGTGCGAGAGGATTGCTGGACTCCTCGCCGTCGTTGGGTGGTTCACGTAACCGCTGGTCGGTTACGGCTTCCTCCACCACCAAGTCCATGCTTCCGAAAACAAACAATACAGTAAAACTAATCTCATACCCGACTTGGAATGGTAACCGGACGAGAGGCCGTGGTTCACCATATGGATAAGCCGTCTTATTGGCTTTCCTCTCCCCCGGGATAAATATGTAAATCCTATCCTATCCTGCTAGCATACCACTTGAAAAGCTCCTACATACGAATAGTGATACGCGTACCACTTGAAAGATTCCTGTGTACTAATAGTGGTACCTGTACCAATAGTGGTACCTGTACCACTTGAAAGGCTCCTGTGTACCAATAGTGGTACCACTTGAAAGGCTGCTGTGCACCAATAGTGGTACGTGTGCCACTCGAAAGGCTCCTGTGTACTAATAGTGGTATGCGTACCACTTAAAAGGCTCCTGCCTTCTGCGTACCAATAGTAGTACGCGTACCACTTGAAAGGCTCCTGTGTACCGATAGTGGCACTGGTATGCGTACCACTTAAAAGGCTCCTGCGAACCAATAGTAGAGTGCGTATAAGTTGAGAACCACTGTTATAAGCCAAGTGAGGGTGGTATTACCCAGCAGGCCTGCTCTGGCGTGGTGACTGTTGTTGGCTGAACTATTCATTCAATTTCATTTGCAATTTTCATACAGTGTCCAACGAGAAATGAAAAAAATATTCTCTTCCTGACATCAGCAATTTTTTTCAAGCTTGACGAATTGCTTGAGAAAACAATCAAGATTAGAAAACCAGTTCATATATTTCTTGCAACTGAGCGACTGTCAAAGGGCACATCTATAAACGTTATTGTAAGTATATTTTCAATGTTTTCAGACTTTATATTGATTATGATTACTGTTTAACGAGGATAATTATATTCTTTGGTTAATGAAATACCAAAATATTTCATTTTTCTTATTAATGAAGCTTGGTGCATATAAATATATATATATAAATATATGCACTAATCTTTTGTTAAGTTTCTTAGTAATAATGTCATACAGTTAAATTTTTCAATAATTTATCAATGTTCTACCTGGACAACGCTGTTTTTTTTTTTATCTTTATTCAAGTCATCCCCAATGAGAATCAATTCTGTGATTGATTTGACCTTGGATGACCTGTGAATTAACTTGACTTACTCATATCTTAGGGACTTCTACCTAACACTGATATTGGCATAAAACGTAAAATGCTATCAGAAGAAAGCAAAAAAAAGCTTAAGTAGGCAGACTGTAATATTAATTTTTAAAACTTGTATTTGTGTTTATTGTAGATCCAAAAAGCTAGTGACTATAAGAAGTTGAACTGGGAGAAATTGACCAGGAAGAAAATTACAGTTGGAAAGTATATTGAATGCCACGGCAGATTATTATGTGGGTAAGTACACTGTTTCCTATGGCCTAGTTCCTAATACATGCAACTAAACAATAGTTTAATTATTTTCATTGATCATGTTGAATTTTATTGAGATTCTCTGACCAATGGTACAACAAGTACGACAGATTTCTTTTTAAAAGGGGAATCTCAAAAATGTTTTGCCCCATTTATCCCATATTGACTGGCACATATCCTCTATATTTCCTAGTTCTGATGGTCTCACTTTATATGAATGCACTAATGTTCTGCCAATGTTAGATATTTTTAATTAGAACATGTTCCATCTCAATTTTGAAAAATTAGTTTGAAAAAAGTTGAATTAACTAACGCTCACTACTGCCATCTCCATGGTTACAGAGTTAGTGGTGTTCGGAGTCATCTTTTCTCTTGTTTAAATTTTAAGCGAGCGACTGCTGGTTATAGGAGATCGACTCGAAATATATATATATTTTTCAATTTACATATACTTATTTCGACTTTTTCTTCTTTGTGTTATTTTTAGTATTATTTTATAGACTTATTTTATGGGTAACACTGCTCGATAACCAGTACTGGTTTACTGTGTCTCCTTCCCCCTGAAATATTGCCTATTTATAATTTATTGCAATTTGTATGTTTGTGCCTATTTTCAGTATGGTGAAAAATATACTACTGATTGATAAACATTCCATAATTTTCAACTTTGTTTTTTATTTTAGCTTCCGTGCAGTCACTTTTTCAGCGATCAACTCGCTGTTGACACTATACAAGTACATTGTCTACATCAAACGTCCCACAAATATTATTGATCCTTTACAACAAATACTCGTCATTAAACTTTATGTTGATGAGCTGAAGTGCAGGCCTAGTGAAATTCTACTTGAAGGGAATATTTATGCGAGGTAATAAGTTTTGTAGTTTGGCATTTAGTATGCAAAAGTTAGAGAGCTTTAAAACCTTACTTGTTGTCACATACTATCGCATCAAGTCCATGCGTCTGAAACAAATCAATTGCTACCTGATCCCATCCCTTATATGAACTGGCAACCGGATAAGAGACAGAGTCATATGATTAAGTTGACGTATCGGCTTCCTCTCTATATATGAAAGTCCTATTCTATCGTACATTACTACTCATCCTGCCAGTAATGAACTCTGTGTGTGTGTGTGGTGGGGGGGTCTATGTGTTGGCTACATTGAATAGACCTAGGCCTAATGATTCAATAGATTATCAACCTATTTACATTCCTATTCACAGGCATGCATCAAACCTTGAGTTAACACTAAATGGGAATAAAAAGGTCAATGTGAAGAACAAAAATCAAACTTTTACCATTCCAGACATAAATGGTGACAATGAATCTCTGGAGCAAGACATTTGCTCATTTTGCTTAGAAAAATGTAATCCAGATTTCCCGATCTCTCAAGATATGGTTGTTCACCTTTACCTTGAAATCAAATCAGAAGATGATTCAAAACCATCCAAATTTCCATTTTATTGGTCCAAGGACTGCACTGTGCCCCCGATCCACATGCATGTATCGAATGGAGGAACTGGAATGAAAAATGAATTTTATCTATTGAAGGATGGATCTGCTCATTAGTGATCATGAACACTTCTTATATAAACTTTAATGCGATTAGTGAAAATATTGATCTAATAATCACAAAGAGCATGTACAAATTTGTTCAGTACTTTACCAAACAAACCTCTTTCATATCTGAAACTTGACCTCAATTGTTTCGTAATTTCTAAAATTAACTGTGCTCATTAAAAGCAAACAAGTTACTGACAATGTTACATTGTTTATTAACAAAATTCATGTATCAACAATACTAGCTATTTTAATTTCTTGTTTCTATGAGCATCAAATACCTGTTTAGGTTCAAAAATCATGAAAACAATTTTTTGTGTGTCTATATATTCGGCAATGTATAGAGAAAATACTTTTTGTAACAAGTATTATTTGAATCTTTTATTTTTAAATGAATTCTGTTGTTTTTAACTGTTACTGACTATACTATATGAATATGCCAAATATAGAACTATGTATCGAGGGTTGTTAATCACAACGTTTTAAAAACTTGAATTTGCAAATTTATTTTTGGTTTTAAATAGTGATAAATGAATTGAGTTTTTGTGATGTTAAAAAATATTAACTTTTTTTACTTTCAGCTCTCTATATAAAATTGCCTATATAAATATGCTCTTTTCTGCCTAATTCATTTTTTTATAATGATCCATTTTAATAATTTAAATATTACATACTCATTCTGTAAGTTCTGCCAAATAACATCTAACCTTTGAACTTCCTCTATTTTTTCTCTTTTTGGCCAAATGCACTGTAGTACTAATGATGCAAATTTTGTAGCATTCCTTCAAAAATATAATTTATTTTATAATGACAAAACTGTTAAAGTATATTCTGTGAAATAGTCTGCGATGAAGTTTTGAATTAGCTGTTCATGACTTGGTTGCTTTTTATTGCAATGTTAAATTAATTAATTGTTGTTTAATCAAGTAATGATAATAAATTTTTGTTTTTGTGAAAATGCAAAATGTCTACAATTTGATACAATAAACACAAATAGGATATATAAGACAACCAAAGGGTATTTGAGGAGGCTCGATTCCCTTCCCATCAGACCTTCTAGGAAGTATCAAATTTTCAAGAGTCATTGTCAGTGTTCAGAAGACGACATGATATGATTCACCATGTTTCATAAAAATAAAGTGAATTAAGTCTCTCGAACAAAAGAACTTGACTAACCACCTCGACAACTTGAGAATTTAAAATAAAATCTGGGCGAGTTTATACTCACGAGTATGAAATCCTTTGCGACCTGACCTTGAAACAGCAGCGATTAGCGATTGTAAAATTTCAAAATACAGAATTGCGATATAGGAAACCTAAAACTGGCAATTACAAATTTGAAATGAATTAAATATGCAAAATCAAGAGTGTGGACACCTCATTGTCACTTTTCATGTACTGAATATGACCTAAATTACACACCTATCTATAAAAATTCTATTTGTTAAATCTATTAGTATATATTTACGGGTAAATTGAAAATACTAGTTGAAAAAGTTAATATTCCATTGCTTTTTTAAGTAGAAATCTTACAAATTATTACATTACTCTTTGCATTTGCTAAAATTATAAACTTAAATTTAACGAGTGTATTCATTGTTTGTATATGCAATAATTTATTTCATGCCCTTGAAGCATGTTAGTCGTTACCTGAAAGTTCATGACTAAACTAGAAATATTTTCCTCACTTTATCGTAGTAATTCACTTATATTTGTTTTTATTTGATATGACTGTCTATGTATAAGCAATTTATGGTTATCTGTATAATTTGGATTTTCCTATTCATTTAGGTCTTAGGTAATTCCTTCATATTGTGCCATTTAGATGTCTACGAAAAAAAAAGGTCTCATGAAGAATGTTGTCAGCCAGTGCCATGATGAAGATGTTTGTGTGGGAAATGGGAATCAGGCAAAAATTCCATCAATTAGTATAAGCTCTCCTATATAGCCTCTGGTAAACGGTGATAGTTATATATTTCATACGGTATTCACCGTCGATATAAAGCATAGTACCGTGCTTCCCCGAAAATAAAACCTAGCCTGGATTTTAAAAATGAATTCAATATAAACCCTCCCCTTAAAATAAGAATTTTTTTTTTGAACTATTCGATAGCAAGAAATCTCCTCTACACGTTGGAAAAGATTAATCTAAAACTTGTGGGGGAGGTGAACGTGTTATTCAAAAGCAAATGGATATCGGTTTTCATTTTTTGTATATTTGAAAATCTCGTAATTCACTACTTCGTAATTTTGTTTTTGACAATGAAAATAGAAGACATCCCTTGAAAATAAGCCCTAGTGTTATTTTTCGAACGAAACTTGAAATAAAACTAGTCTTATTTTCGGGGAAACACGGTAGTTTCAAAACGCTAGAATTTTTTTTTTTTCAATTAGATATTAGAACCTTGGGTTTCGCTTCTCCATAACCGATTTGGTTCCCCGCGACTTTCCTTCACCAATAAAACTGTGTAAATTATTCTTTTGTCGTAATTTATGATTGTGATATTTTTTTACTGGTTGGAAAAAATAAACTTGACTTGAGTTGCACAAACACGAAAATCGACTCGAGTTAGAAAAGATCGTGTTGAAATTTATCGGGTTGGACTGGTTTTTGGCATCCAATGAACGAGTCGGTATTCAAGGAATAACAGAAATAGAATTTACAATATCTACGTCGGCAAAACACCTCCGTATAAGTCGACCAATCGAGGTGCAATAATCTTATCTGTTGGTATAAACCCGTTTCGCATCAACTCCGGTGGCACGTCACTAAAGTCTGCCGCGAAGTTGGGGACTTTCCCTCTCCAGAGCGACCCGCTTTTAGCGTTTCCTTTCTATTTTGCCCTTGTCAAAAAAGGTACCGTAAGCATTTCTGGTATCTTTCATCAGTTTCAAATGGCACAAAAATAAATAGAATAAGACGTACAACAGTGTAGATTCAACCTAGAAACATTCAACAGAAGTAAAAGTTTGGTATAAGAAAGAAGTTATAATACCGGTACCGTACCGTACTAATCTCGAAGCTCTAACTACCGTAGACTACCGTACCGGTACCGGTATACAGCAAAATGAAATAACAACAATAATCATTGAGGGTAAAATTAATCTGTAACTAATCTACTTCTTATTGATAGAAAAGGGCAAAATATTATTAGGCATGGTTTTTCAATTGAACTGAAGGTTAGTCCAATAGTTACCGGTACCTGTACTGGTGACTGGTATTCCTATTTGCATGAGGCAATGCTGCAGTGAGGTGATGAATCCAAATAGTTCCTAAATCTATCCTTTGTTTGTTTGGCCAACTCTATTGTCAGATTGTTCATAATTTGTTGGTAACGAGATTATAGTCCATGCTCCAAGACGATAACTGGTTAACTAATCCCATGCCTGACAAAGACTGGTCACCATACAGCAGGCCGTGGTTTGCCATATGATTAAGCATTCTTATCGGTTCTATTGTTTGTTTTGAAGATTTATAACAGCAGGTAATCACAGGTTTAAAGTTAATTATAATGGAATTTACTTGGAGAAAGGCTTTGTTCATCTGCTGCATGGCAGGTGGAATATTGTGGTTTTCAAATCCGATCTCTGATTATTTTTTCGATTATTTGGCCGACCCCAATGAAATGGAAATAATAATTGCAAAATCATGGAACAAAACTATTGATTCCCCAAAACCAGAGAACATGAAATTTCATGCAATTGCTATCGGAATTAATGCTGGAATTGACATCATTGTGAAAGGAACCGATCTCCTGAAAAAGCTTGGTACAGATGAGAAGGAAGAATCTACAATCAAGGCTACTGATCGGGAATCCATAAACAACCTCCGACAACTGCAAGAAGTGTTCACCTATTTTCATTCAAAAGGAGCTGGAGGGGAACGCTTCATGAACAACAAAGAACTTTTTGCAAAGGCAGTTGGAATGTCAAAAGCAATGCCTGGTGCAGAGTTATACGTTGGTGGCAATGCTGCTTTGATGGCACAAGCAATTGTTCAAGCATCAGCCAAAAATGTCCATGTTCTATTTGGTGGGATGGTAGGCCCTGGACTTTCTCCAATGTTGAATAGAAGACTTATAGTTCCCTCGAAGTTAAAAGCAGAAGAAGATGAGTATCATATTATATTAGAATACGTAAAGGGTGAAAAATGGGCAGGTCATGTTTGCCCAATTGCTTCACGCTTCATATTTTCACACGATTTAACGAATAGTAGAATGCTAGCAAGTGAAAAATTCATCGACAGTTTGAAAGAATTTAACCCAGATATGGTTGTTCTCACCGGGCTACATTTACTAGAAGGGCAACCAGAAGCTTACTGGAAACGTCGACTAGCTGAAATTGCAGCGTCTCTCGCAAAAGTATCCACAAACGTTCCAATTCATACGGAACTTGCAAGCATGGCAAATCCAGCTTTTGTCAAAGCTTTAACTGAGAGAATATTGCCCATGGTTGATTCTATCGGTCTCAATGAGCAAGAGCTGTGGATGACTTGCCAGGCCAATGGTGGCCCACATTGCAAGCCGGAATATGAACTTGACGGCCCACCTAGCCCAGGAGTATCGAATGATATCATTCACTGGATGTTGCAACAGTTTTCAAAGCGGCGAATTCCGTCCTCAAGATTATCAAGAGTCCATTTTCATACCCTGGTTTATCACACTGTGGCAACACTCGACTCATCAAAATGGAGATATGGTGATTCATCTGTTGCCGCGGGCGCCAGGATAGCCTCAACACAGTCATGTGGAGTTCATTCAGTTCATCCTGCAAAGGTAGAACTTCGTTTAAAAAGTACTATCCCTCTCACTGCTGGAGGGCTTCCAGAAAACGTTGAACAACCCAAAGATACTAGACTGGACTATTCAAATCCAATAATTAGTTGGAAAACAAGTAAAATCAGTTTTTTCATGACGCCTGTGCTTGTTTGTCAAAACCCTGTGAAAACTGTCGGTCTAGGAGATGCAATATCTTCTATGGGACTTCTGCATTCAGGATATGACAAATAGAACATTTGGACCGTTTATATAAAATTATTTTAGGGTGCTATTTTAGTGTGCGGGCTACTATGCCATAGTGTGGCATCTACCTCGAACTAGTCCTATAGTGAGGGGTCCACATAATCATATCTTTGAAATTTTCATGACTTTCCACCCAAAATAATTAAGGTGAGACCTTTACTCTAACATGGTAGACCTCATGCTATAGTGGCACCGACTTTAGGTACAAATAGTTGTTTTTGTTGCTATGACTTCAAATAGGCAAATTTTGATTTATTTATTCAATGAAATTTTAACTCCTAATGAAATTATGTAGTATAGGCGAGGAGCAGTAGTTGCGAAAGATTATTCTCATCTATGCTTTGGGCTTTAGAGCATTGAATGTAACATAAAAAACATCATGTGTCTGAAAAGTGTTGTATCCCGCATATATAAATTCCACTTTATATGGACACTCCAACGTGTCAAAGTTTTATATCAGTTACGTTATCCGGAAGTTATGTCTTTCCTACATTCTTTAACAAAAATAAATGGAATAGACTTGTTTTCAGCAAATTCATGACATTAGACTTTTATTTAATATTTTTTGAAATATTTTATGAAACCACTGCTAAAACTGAAAGTTTTATAAAATAATACATTCATTTCCAGTAATTTGTTCCTTTAAAAAATCAAAGTTCAAATTCTCAATAACATTCCTTTTTCACAATTCTTTTTCAATATGTTCCTTTTTTCCAGTTTGCCTATTTTTGAACCATTTATTTTTCCCTCAAACCATATGAAATACACATAATAAAATGTTAAATTTATTCACAATTTATAATTAATGTAATATTATTATTTTCTTCGATCTGAAAGTTGATGCCAATACAATAAATGGATAGTAAGAGTAGTACGGTAACTACTGACATACTAGTATTCACATGATTCATATTATTCTTATTACACCGGTATCATTAGAAATTTTGGATGCTGTAATCTCTGATTGACAAGAAATTGAAAAGAAATTCCAACCTGAAATCACTGAAGCATGACTGGTCAGAATTCTTTTGTCCTGGCCAGATATTTTTCATTGATTTTTTGGTTCCGACCATCAAGCCTCATTCCAGTTTGTTATGCTGATTTTGCAACCCTGCGACAGATTTAATCCAAGTCCAACATACTTATACTTTTATCATAACATTACTCAAAATATTTTCACTTTCAATATATTTAGCTGTTATATTTGTGAGGGTATATTTCACAGAAGTGTATCTTAGGCCAGCAGTATCTTGTACACGTATCCTGTCTCTTTATAATATTGATTTATTGTGCAGATGATGTTACACTTTGGTGCAAATAAGCACGCATACATACATACTGTTTATGATATAGCAGTAAAAATTTTGCACTTATTTTTGGGTACTGTATTGCAAGTCAAGGAACAGTTAATATACGAAAAACATTTTTATCAGTTTTGAGACCAATCTGATGCTGATATACCAATCCCTCTCCAGCTTTCTTTTACATTTCTGCCTTCAATTTGCAAATCCAACGGTGACCGTACATTTGAACCCATGTACATTTGAACCCATGCGTATATCCACGGGTTCAATCTATATGCGGGTGCTAAAACCCATGGGTTAGGGTTAGTATGGGTTTAACTATCCGTGGAACAAAAAAAATTCCATAGGTGCAATAGCATACAGGTGCAATTGTCATGTGTTCAAATGTACGTGGGTTCAAATGTAATGGAACCAAATCCAACATACAGGGAGTCCTTTGGTTACGATGGTCACAACTTACGTTGTTCCGATGTTACGAACGCGCACTCCATAACGTTTTTTCGAGGTTGCGAACGCACTCCATAAAAATATAAAAGATATAACTGTGCTGTAATATCTAAGCCCTTAAACTGGATCATTGTGATAAATAAAATCAGTGCTTTGGGCTCATTGGTTTTACCACTCCTATTACTAATTTTGAAGACTCTCACAATGTGTCTGCGGAAATAACATTTTTCTGATATAAAATTGTGCTTTTTTGTCCGAAGCCTTGTACATTAAAATCATTGAAACTCGTTAAATAAAAATTGTCAGCAAAAGTTTTCTGGCTGAAATTTCATGAGAAAATATCAGTAATGTCACTGTTATTTTACTGTAAAATGAACCATTTCTTATTTCGATTGTCCTGGCTCTTTCTTTTTTCGATTGTCTTAGCCCTTGATAGCAAATAAAGAATTAGGCTATTCTTCAAATGTTTCCAGATTCCCTATTTTTCCACCAGACCAGTTTATTTATACACAACTCCTGCTTCTGACTCTTTTTTTTTTGGTGAATTTTTGTAAAAGTAATGATTCACCTTTTTTAGGAATTCATTTTGCCCTGAAGCACAAGAAGTCACTTCGTCTGAATCAAAACTCACTCAAAGAAAATACCAACTTTTTTCAAGATATTTATTATTGGCTTCTAATCGAAACCATTTTTATTATCATTTACAATGATAAATATTCAAAACTATAATTTAGTCATTTATCAAATAACTAACATATACTGCTTGAGTAGATTATATTTTGCTCAGCTACATATTTTTATATTATAGCTTACGCGGTAATCAATTACACACTGTCTGCTTTTTTTGAAGGCTATTAGTGTATACAATATGGTTTGCAACGAAACCCTCATATTTCTCATTTGAAATCAGTCGTTTTTCATTTGTTTCACAGTTCTCATGCTTTTGGATGGGTACTCCCGTAGCGTGTGTACCAGGTTGGAGTTAGGTCATGATTTTATTTTGATTTTTCCCATTGTAATTCTAGTTATGGGACTGTCTGTTTTAGTGAATATATCCCCTGCCCATTCCATACTGCTTGTCACTTATTTTTAACTGTCTCAAAAACGATTTTAATTATATTACTATTATTGCGGACAGTACTTTCAAATTCATATTACATGTGTTATGTTACACAGTTTTCTTTGTCATGCCCTAACAATTTTCAAGTTCCACAAAAATGATATGATTTTGAATTTTTCTTCTTATATGCGGATGTTTTTTGTGTTTGTGAGAAAATGTGTGATGTTTATTTTTTATAATTTATATGAATGAATATGGTAATATAGTCATCCCAAAGTAACATTAAGTAAATGTGAGCCAATGTTAATAAAAAGGATTTAGTCCAGAGGGTGCAACCTTTAATACGAGAATATCGGTCAGAGACCGAAGACTTATCGATCGAAAGTTAGGGGATCCCCCAAAACAGCGCTCTTACCTGGCACCTTGTGTCTCATCACTAATTAATTAATATCTCGCTAATTATACGACATAATTCATCCGAAATCAATAGGCTTCCAAGATATGATGAATGCACATGCAAAATCTGGAGCAGATTCGATCTCGCTTTTGAGAGATATCGCGTGCATCTAACAGACAGACAAATACCTATCAACATACTTACCGATTAAAATCGATAAGTAGCAAGAGGGCCAGATAGAAATAACTGGGTGAAACTGTGGGCCGCTCTTTTATTTAAAAGAGGCTATCTAGTAGTTGCAGGCACCAAAATGTTAGTTATTGAACTTATGACATGCGTTGTTCATAGTCATAGATGAATTGGACTCAGTTATAGTCTTCGCAACGCAAAGGGATTGGAATTACACGCATGGACCAAATTAAATTGAAAACTTGTTCAATATTGGCACTTCTCGGCTGGCCGAATAAATTTTCCTTGGGGTTGCAGTTTGCACTATCGTGATTTAGTCGATGCATAGCCAATGGCAATTAGGTACACTGAAGGCTTTAGAAATATGTTCCGCATAGCCCACTTTTGTATGCCTTGAATTAAAAGGGCTTAGTACTGACCAGAAACAACAAATCCATATGAAGTATTTCAAGTAGCCTACATCAGTTAGGTGTTTTGGTATTCAGTACTCAGTTTTATTAACAGTGTATATATGTTCGCTTAGTATAGTTTTAGGTGGTTTGGCATTATATGTTCATTATAAACAGTGTTCCCCAAGAATTTTTGGTTTGGTTTGGAAAAATTGTAGTCCTAATCTGGTATGCAAAAAATCCCTTCATTGAAATCGTCAATTTCAAATAGTATGAGATTTTAGTGAGCATATTGTACAGTATCTGGGTGATGTTATTAGATGAATATTCTTGTTCTTCAAATTTTCTTTAGCCTATAACACCATGTTAATCACATTTCAATTAAATGATAACACTTCGATTTGAGTTTCATATTAAACATTTTTTTTACGATACTCCCTATTTGAAAGTATGTGCTTGAGCGAGCCATATGTCATTATTACGCATGTACATAGGCTCATATAGGTACACGTGTTCTTGCCTTTGCCCCACAAATTTCATGCAGGTCCCATTTTTGCCAAGTAGGAGTCACATTCACACATGGTACTAACCATGTTGTTAGGCATTTGTCAAATATCCACATGTGCCTGGTATTGCCCTTGTGTACTAAACACGTACACAATGTGTTGCACAAGCAGTCTTATTTTTCCAATTTTGACATGCATTACTTTACACACATACCCCTACCTACCTTTGTCAAGTATGTATCTATCACACATACCCTGATTAGTTCATTTTATGGAACAACCGTACCTAAATATGTTATCGGACCAAGATATTTTTCTTGTAATAACAATATACAATGCCGATTTGTAGTGCAATTTAATAAAGAAATGAAATATGCATTATGATATGTTTTTTTGTGAATAAGAATGTTACTGGTGCAGAAATATTTCCTATACATTTGTGATTATGCAAATTCGCAAGATCACTGATAAAAGAATCATTAACATCCACTGAATCACCAAGGGCTATATACAGACTTATCGGCGCTCCAGAAGTATGTGTACCAATATGGTGGTAACTAATTTTGTTCGCCTACTTTACATTAAGTTATGCAAAGGGACTGAAACATATGGGCAGTGGGTATATTTACTTGACTAACAGACAGTCCCCGAACTCGTAATTGAACTAAAATAAGGAAAATTGGAGTGCCGACTTATCTATGCAGTATGTAATGGATGGTCCAAATCGTTCAAGCTTACAATTAACAAGAATTTACAGTGGAGCAGCAGATTGTCATTCAGTAATTTGTAATTTATCTTATCACCACACTAAGTTTCACAAAATCAGAAAAATATGATCGCTTTGCTAAAGCTATATCCGAAATGAGTTGATTCTAAATCAATTTCATTTAATAACCCATATTCGAAACACTATTTTGATTGTATGCGTGACAGTGTGTCATCTGATGATGTTCCTCATGGCCTAGGCTTTTGGCACTCATGGCCCCCAGTTTTTCATTTCAGTGGTATTCATAGTGTTATTTTGATAGGTTTATTTCACAATTTATGCGCAACAAAATGAAAATGCCCTGTGAAATAAGTGACTTATCAAACAATAGGAACAAGGAGTTTCTTGTGAAGTGAAAGGAAAATCAGTTTTTCTCCTAGCATTGTAATCCCCTCCAACTGGGTTACGGGAAATAGCAGTGAACCCTAATTTTCTTGAAGTTCGAGGCAGACGAGTCATGAATGTTCCCATTGCTGTGAAGTCAGAAATTTAACTTACGATTCGAAAAATTTGACTCCATCTGTCACCTCTTTGATAATGAAATTCCACCTACAGAACTTTTGCGCTGACAAACCCTATTTCAGACAGTCAACTTAAGGCGCCTCAGAAGTATGTAGGTAACACCTACTTTACATCACGTTGTGTAAAGAGACTGAAGCCTATGGGCAGGGATTATATGCACTTGGCTAACACAGACAGTCCCTGAACTCGTAATAGAACTAAAATAAGGAAAATTGGAAATAAATTATGGCCTAATCCTAACCTGGTGCACACGCTACGGGATTACTCAACTTGATGCCTTCAACAAATGCCAGACCTCGTTTCCAATGCTGCACATGCACACAAAAGCCATTTTATATAACATAGCTTAGGAAACAAATTATTGAAAGAAAGATTTTATTATTTTGAACAAATTGGGAAAGTCATAGCCAGCCAGCTTAACAAATAGACTCAAAACAATGTGGTGCAATAACTAACACAATTCAAGTATTTCCCTATATACAATGATGCTCATTCTGTAGTCTCAGGCTTGAAAATTGTCATAGTGAGATCATGGATATCAAAAATTATTTGGAAATGAAGTTATTGTTGGATATTCATTACCGAAAATGTAAACACACTCAATATGGGTTCATTTTTTTAATGCATGAAAAACAGGGTGGACATTGTTCATAGGTTATCAGAACTTACTGTTACTTCATCATCATATTTCATATGCACTAAAATTATTTACGATATGAATACCAATAATTTCAAATCTAGATCCGTAACCAGTTCGACTTTTACACTTCAAAAAATCTCAAAACGAATTCTGAATAAGGCAGGGATTTATGGTATTGTATAGCACTAATTCATAAACGGTTTCGACAATCAAATTTCAAAAGCATAATCTAAATCATTCGAGAGAATAATGTTCTCTGTTTGAATAGCGAACGGATTTTGAATGCTTTCAAAACTTCATTTTTGATATCCCTATTTAAAATATATGAATATAACAAATGTGCTCACTAATCCATGCTGAAAATTATCTTTGGAAATCAGCCTGTCTGAGTTATTGAACTATCAGTGTATTGTAGTATTATTGAATCGTTATTGGAATTGTAAAACTTTATATAAATGAACACTTGCATTTACACTATTTCAATACCACATAGATGACATGTACAAAACAATTAGGAGCATTTGAAATGATGTGTAGCCTACACTGCAGAGCTAATCAAGGCTATAATTAATCAGAACCCATAGAAACAGAATACTGCCTAATAGTAATTGTTATGTGGTATTTTGCGATTATTAACGATTCCAAATTTTTGTTTATTATCTAATTTCCCGGATTTAACATGTCATTTTTGAAAGTATAAATCTGACAAAATATGCCTCGGATTTTCCTATGGAGTACAAGTGTCATGGATTTCCACTTATAGATCATAATTGTTCTAAAATGCAATCCAAGATGTTCTAATCTAAGCAATTGTTCAAATAGGTCTATATCGTTTTACCCTCAAAAGTCAATAAATTATACCAAACTTCTGGCCATTAATATTTGCACAAATTCTAATGTTTTGTGATATCAAATTTTAAGATAAACAGGAACAAAATAGTCTGAGAAATGTCCTATTGCTACTATAAGCAGCGTAATGTTTACTTCCATAGTTTTTTGATTGACATGTTCCTCTCAGTGTCCTTTAGCATAATTTTCGCTACAGCCATTTCAAAATCTTCTTGTGTGACGTGTACTCTTCGTTCTCTTAGAGCGTACATTCCAGCTTCAGTACAGACTCCCTTCACCTCTGCACCGGATGCTCCTGGCATTTGTTCCGCAATTTTATGCAAATTGATTCCTCTAGTAAGATTCATTTTTCTCGAGTGGATTTTGAGAATATCCAAACGAGCATCCTCATTTGGAGGTGGGAATTCAATTTTACGGTCAATACGTCCCGGTCGAAGAAGAGCGTTATCCAAAATATCAATCCGATTCGTTGCCATGATAACTTTGATGTTCTGATGAGCTTCGAAGCCGTCAAGTTGATTTAGAAGTTCCAGCATAGTTCGCTGTACTTCAGAATCCCCTCCTCCAGAACCACTTTCCAATCTCGAAGAACCAATAGAATCAATTTCATCCATGAATATAATCGAGGGAGCATGCTCACGAGCCATAACAAATAATTCACAGCACCATTCTTGACCCCTCACCTATGAACTTTTGAACCAATTCCGATCCAGAAACACGAATGAAGGTGCAATCGGTGTGATGAGCGACTGCTCTTGCCAATAATGTTTTTCCAGTTCCAGGTGGGGCCGTAAAGAAGAACCCCTTTTGGCTGTGCAATTCCAAGAGCTTCAAACAGCTCAGGATGCTTGACAGGCAGCTCAATGACTTCTTTAATTTCTTTGATCTGCTTATCGAGGCCTCCGACCATCTCATAAGTCGAATCAGGAACTTTCTCTACCATCCATGAAGTGAAACAAGCGGATCAACTTTGTTTTGGCAAAATTTTGTGAAGCACGTAGCTATCACTTCGTAAGGGCGACGCGACAGTTTGGCGTCACATCTTCGATCTTAATATTTTTGTCAATATCGACAACAAATTTTCCTTCAGGGTGAACCTTGACAAGGACTTTCTTTTTATCAATTGGCTTGACTACTTCACCAACGTAAGAACCTTGTTCCTGCAGAAGCTGGAGTTCTTCGCGTAACATGCGAACTTTAGAATTAAGCTCATTTCTTTGAGCTTGGAGTCGGCGAACATTTTTTGCTTTTTCATTTACAGTCATCTGTAGATCTTGGATTTTTGTGTGGTAATATTGTTCAATACCACCCTCACTTTGATAAGTATCAATTTCCATTTTAGCAACAGAGGTTGCCAGTTTCTGTATTGCCGCTGCCTCTCCGCGTTCCTCATGATATTTAGCTTTTGAGCTCCTAGTTTTCATCATGATTGTGGCTTGTTTATTTAAAACGTCAACTAAAAGTGACGCTTCTGAGGGTTTTTGTTCCGATTCTTTACCGTTACCGGTTACTTTCTCGTGAATTTTCGTCTAATATTTCACGTTTTGCCCGTTTTTTGGGACTATTTACAGTAGGTTTCGCTTGATTGCTTCGTGAAGGACTTTTATTTGGTGAAGTTGTTGAATTTGAACGCTCAACACTTTTACTCGGTTTACGTGTACGTTTACGGGGTGATGATCTCTTCTTATCTCTACCAGCCATATAAAAAACTATTGACGACACATGGGAGCATTCGCCTACTGAATTAACTTCAACATAGGATTTAAGACGTCTCTGTAGATCCCATTAATTAACCTGAGGAAATCAAAACAAAGAATATCATAATATCAAATTTTGGAATAAAATGCGTGGATTAAGTGAACATACAAAAGTCACGATTCCAATAGCTAAACTTCACACAAACAAAAGACAATTGGAAAATTAGACAAAACCTTTTATAGCGTGCAATATCCAGTTTGCGCTATAAACTTCATTCTAGTCTCTTGACGCTATAAATCCAAACTAGCAATGCTAATTTTCGCATTTCTCTGGGATTTGGTCCAGTGGGCGCCAAACCATGAGTTACTCGACTAGGGCTACCAACCCTGGCCGGGACAATCCCGAAATTGATGTCTGGCGTCCCGGGCTGGGCTACGCTTGTCCCGTTCCACAGCGTTCTAAGATAGAAGGCCATGTAAGGTTGCTGGCTTCGTTCAAAAAGTGGAAACGAATGTAATTCAAGCAAATATCTGTATGGGTTATTCGAATAGAAGTGAGTTGAAACTTTTCGATAAGACATGTTTTTCTACAACCGTGACTTTCAGATGACATAATAATCAAATAAGTTGAAACAATTGCAAAATGGATTGCACATTTACATCAGTCACCTTAATTCTGTAATTTAAGAGCATCAATTCAACTTGGTATATCAATTAAAAAAAATGCAGATAGGTAGTTTTAAAAGCGGTTCTGTAGCTGTAAGTCGGTTAATGGCAAGTAAGAAAGAAGGTTAAAAGTAAATGTGAACACAGGTTTAGATCAGTGGTTCTCGAACGGTGAGGCGCGCCCCACAAGGGGGGCGCAGACAATTTTTTGAGGGGGCGTGAAGCTAATTAAAAATAAAAATGTTCGTTAGATTTGATCTTGCCCCCCCTATTTTGGATATTTACATTTCTTATTTTGTCAGCCAAAAACAATTATTTATGCTCCATCTTCAAAAGCATTTTTTGAATAAAAAATTATTTCGCATTACTATCTGTTATTTGTATCAATCAATCAATCAATCAATTTTATTTCGGTCGCTCTGGTATAAAACAATGACAAACGAACAAACACAAAACACAGAGGACCTGGAGGACGGGCATAACTTAAATAAAAGTTAAAAACGTGAAAATACGCGCCCGTCCCCCAAAAACAGTCAAATAACACAATAAAACAAAAATACACGATACAGAATCGGGCAATAACTTCAAATAATTAAAATTTGTGAATAACAGTGACAACAATGAGTTTATATTAAAGAGGGGTCATACAGATAAAAAACATCGTTTTTATGTGTAACAAGAAAATGAAGTGATTGTAGGAATAACACTGCAAATGGTAAAGGAAAATTGTTATTAGAATAAACAGGTCGCTTGAATGAAGACTTTGTTCGAACATTAAATGACTGACAAAAATTGCTGAAAGAGGTGCTTTTGGGTGTTGACCAACTAAAAAAATAGTGCTGTGATGGTGTGGTGTTTATAACAAACTATGTTAAAATCTTAGGCGAACTGGAAAGCTATTCAGTGCCTTCCAGTGGATCCTTGTTTAATGTTAAAGAGTCATCTGAACATAGAAAAATGAAGCGCCTGAACTGGGGCCACAGTTTGAAATATAATGTGAGATGGAGCCAATATGATTTCGAACCAGCTCTCCAGCCCTGCTTGCACTGAAATTATCAAGAATTGAAAGAGTCCTATCTTAAGAATTTTCTGATCTACCAAATTTTAGAAAATGAAATCCACTATCCCAGGGCAGAATCATTGTATCCGTTCTAATGCTTCCAACATTAATGTCGAATTTCCACGAACGACCACCATTCCAACAGGTGCAGTGGTCCCATCTTTTCTGCGCTCTGTTCCATCATCCACAACTAGATTCATGAAAGGATCGAAACCTCGCAATATATCCGTAACAGATCATTCACCATTTAACTTTAAATCCAATCTTTTATCCATAAACTTCTTTAATTCCGTTGGATGGGCTTTGCTCATGTTGATATTATGCGATACAAATACCGAAACATACACCGCGTAGCATTCTCTAGTCTTTTCAAGCAGACACGTCCGCACCCGACGACGGCCGGAACGGAATTGTATCTTATTGTGAACTAGTCATTTTTGAGGTGGGGCGCGGCACTTGCTAAATTATAGAAAGGAATCGCAGCTTAAAAAATTTGAGATCCACTGGATTGGACCGATTAGTTTGTATTTATGCCTCAAAGATTCAACATTCAAGTTTTTTTGATTAAGTTAAAATTATTTAGAGGCTTGAATCTATGAAAATAGCTGCGCGATGATCACTCTTCAACGAACAGCATACACTGTTTATTTTGATGTCTTTCGTGATTCACACGCTTTTGTTTCATTAATTTTCAAATTCTAGTTGTTAAGGTGTCCCGGAATGTTTTGGCAATCCAATACCGGTACTCGTACTTGCCAGTGAAAAAACAAAGAAGGAAAGACAAATAATTCTGAGATATATACATGAGCGGTGCGGCAATATCACTAAAAACAGTCTCTAGCCTGATAGCCCCGGTACTACAAATATTCCTAAGTTTTTCAGACAGACGACATGAAGGCAGTCCGTCGACCAACTAAGCCATTGTAATTTTGCTCAGTCATGTTTTCTGCGGCAGCATCACGGCTGGGTTGTAAAGTGGTGACTTGAGTCGTTTTATAAAAGGGTTTCCAGCATTTAATACTACATTTTTTTACATTTGCATAGAATACCTTTCTCTCATTGACCTAAAATGAAAAAATAATTAAAACCTTAATTTATAATGCTAATTTCAATCATCATGGTGTATGATCAAGCAGTGCAACAGACGGAATGGTAACTTTTCAAAAGTGGTTCACGTCATTTTTGAGGCGCAGTTCTTATAATCACCACTTCATGGCAGATCCTATCGCGAACGAACCGCGGCGTCTCTTGCCATGATTTTATGGCGCTATTATCGGTATATTCACAAAGTCATGTACCAAATTTAAGTTTATCATGTGGAATTATATCTAACTGAACCTAAAATCTGAACACAAACTAGAGATACCCCTAGCGTTTGTATGATAGGCATCACTCCTTCCATTCCGCGTCGTTGTTTGCCTTCTGCTATTGCGTTGCGAGCATTTGACAACCGATTAGAATAAGATTTACATATTAATTCAGCGGGAGAAGAAGGCCTATTAGATGACCTATTCACATGGCGTACCACGGAACTTACGGCTGCGAGGAGTCCAGCAATCCTTGCGTATAATTATCTCCCACAACATACGAATCCTAAAATATATTCCTCATTTGGTTATAAATAATCGCCAACTAGACGCCCTAATATAAAACACAGCGCGTAGTAAATGCGCCTTGTCGAGTTGAACTATGGGTTTGCTAATATCTGAATACAGGCCACAAAATGCTACTTTATTATCAATAACATTTTTTGCGCGGTGATCTTAAAAATGCCAGCCTAATCACACTATGTCTGAGATACTCGTGTTTCCAAAACTAGATTAATTAGGTATTTTAAGGCATGCATATTGTCAGACGCGCCCATTATAGACTTGCTAGATGCGGCGTTTTCTGATAATCTGAATTGGATGATTTGATAATTGTCAGAAAGAGAAACTTTACCATGAATTTCAATTATTAAATTGATAAAGTTGTTGTGAAATTGCAGATAGGAGGAAGGTTGGGACACTTTTTTTCTTTTGAAACTTTTGAGCCCTTCAACTTGCGCATTCATTTGCGACTAAGAAATTCCCTGGCGCTCGATTAAACTGAACGAAGTATGGCGTTAAAATTCAGCGAAGAATCACCATCTCAAGAAGTCTGGGCATCAAATTTGGAAAGATTTGGCATTGCTTCTCATAGGAGATTTTCAGACCGCCCCAAGTGGGCTAAAGCAAAGAAATACCAGACAGTGGTATTTACTTTTAGAAATGCTAAAGTAGAAAATAAAGAAAAAATGACGAAATTTTAGTTTCAACCTCTCAAAGCCAATTTTATCTCATAGCTTCCGTCGCGGGCATGTCGTATCGCACCAAAAGGCGGAATCAAACATCGAAAAACATACATAAACATACGAGTACAGTAAAAGTCGTATCGCTGATTTTCCACTGTGCCCCACCTTCCCATACCAGTTTTGTCTTGGAAACTATCGATTGGTTAGTGTTGGAGGCACATAAGTTAGCGAGTGATTAATTTACCGTTGTTTATGAATTACTTCAACTCACGCCGATCTATTTATTACACGAAAGAGCAGGGACTCGAGAATACAGTGAATCGACGCAATTTTTGAAATCCGTTGGGATTCCGTATTTGACTCGGATGGCACTTGACTCACTAACTCGAGAATTATAAACTATGAAAAATTTACGCTCCACTAAATTTAGGTGCCAATTTGATTTCAGCAATAATTCTAGCTATCGGTGGAATTCCATTTTTTCAGTCTCCAGATTATTGTCATATAAAATATTGAGATTTGCTGTCTTTGTATACTTTTCCATACTTTTGAAATTAAAGTACCATTTCGGAAGACACCAATACCACATGATTTATTAGAATTTACGATCCAATTCTGTATTAGTTACATAGCTTTCTGCAATTAAACGACCCCAAAACACTCCAAAGTTGCAAAAATTTTACCACCCCCTAAATTTGGAAACACCCCTCTAAAATGAAAAGCTTGGGAACATACTGTTCCTAACGCTTAGCACGGTTAGGGATGGGCATTTTCGAATAACTGGTCATTTCAGAATCGAATCGAATATTTTTTTCGAATCGAATCTCAAATACTTGGGAGTCAATGAGAAATATGTAATTGTATGTGACGTTTTTATTGTAATTAATTCTGTCAACAAATGAATCACTGGAAACAATGAATATATCACCTGGACAGGTTGCTGAGCGTTCACACGCAATAAAAAAACACTTATTTATCATTACCTCACTCAGAAAATGGTCATATGTTAGAATGGCATTGAAAAAATAAGGCTTCAATGGAATAAAAATCGGAAAATTCACCTCGACCATTGGTGGGAAGAAAAAAACAAGATGGCGGCGATTTGAAATTTTGCTCTGAACCGATTTGAATAATTTTCTATTCGAATCGAATATTCGATTCGAAGTGCCCAGCCCTAAGCACGGTGCTCCACACTGCCGCGCCAATGTTCTTTATTGTCTCAGGGAATGGGCACATGTTATATTCCGACAATTCTCTGTAGATTTTTAACAAGAATCGACAATAGAATTAAGTGGATGCCGATATGTCTAGCTTTAGATCACTCCATATCTGAAATTCTAGAGTCCAGATACTATTTGACTGAACAATTCGGGGTTTCCTTGTTACACAATATTCGGCTTCACTATTCAATATTTCACGTTTAATTTTTTATAAGTTGAGATTGAGGTTGTCCGAGATGTCAACATCCCGTGGATGCCACAAATTATGACACTGGAAATTGTTTAATTTTTTGTTTCAGATTCATACATCATGCCTTCATGGACTCTCTAAGTCAGGGGTGTGCAACCCGCGGTCCGCGGGCCAAATGCGCCCATGAAGAAGTGTCAGTTTTGAATAGTGTGCGGCCTGCAGAACGAGTTTTTACTATCGTTTAATCTAGTTACTTTCTAGTATATGCGAGTTATTCCAATTCCTTCGTGTTACAATACCTATGTTTGAGCTTGTGCGAAGCGAACAACGCATGTCACAAGATCAGCTAATCAAGATAAACGGACCAATCTGGAAAATGTTTCCGCTTAGGCCATAAAATTATCACCACCAAGATAATGACATGGATGTGACCTACTGTCTTGTTAATGATTCCGAGGTTATTTTCAATAAGATAGTTAAATACATTCCTGGCCTTTTCAGACTCGTAATTGCGTGGTTTGTATTGGTTTCGTATGTAGCTCTTACTATATGTTAGTTAGCCAATTGTTATTCGAAATTCTCCTATCACTAATTTGGCGATTTTGCTTAGAGGAACTTATTACAGAAGATGTTTTTGTTTTACTTCAATCGTTAGGTTAGTACAGGATTTTCATACTTATCCCGATGGAGTGGAAATCCGTTAAGACAGGCTTAATCATATGGCGAACCATGCATTCTGTTCTGTTAAGTTTTAGGGCCATTTTCAATATGTTTGTATGCGTATAAGATAATCAAATACCTTCCTGAACCTTTCAGACTTGTGATTGGATTGTTTTAATAGTTGCTGGTATTTAGGTTCTTTTCTATTCCTTTACCACCCCCTCATACCCTGACTTGTATTTTCGCTCTTGTATTTTATATGGAATGAATGAACCAGTCTGATTTGTATTGTGTAAGATAGCTAAAAATGAACACGTGATTGCATAATACAAAAACTCGACCTCCTAATAAAAAAAATTCACGTCATAATCCTATTCGAAAGCGTGGGATATGATAATTGAACCACTGGTGCAATTTATGTCGTGTAGGTCTGTAGCACATGTTTAAATTGTTTAAATTCACATGTGATTGCATAATACAAAAACTCAACGTCACAAGGAAAAATCCACGTCAAAATCTCATTCGAGGGGGTGAGAGATGATAATTGAATGTACCGGACATTTTGATTGATGTTTGCTGTAGTATAACTAATATTCTTTAGTTTTTTATTGTTTTTATTATTACTATGGTGCTTATATATGCAAATATTATAAACTACTTAATTGAACTGTACAAAAACGGCAGTGCGTCTTGCACAAAACACTGGCTAAAGATCCACTAAAGACTGAACAAATAACGTAAACAACGTTTTTCGCATAAATATAGTGAGGGGGGGATAAAGCGATCCAAAAAGGCGAAGGTAAGAAGCACTGCTCTAGCTGTTGAAGATTCCGTGTGCCTTCCTAGTAGCGCACAATTATATGCATAAACCTGATACAGTCGTCAACTCGTTGATTTGGCAGTAAGTTTCTTAGGTGCCACTTTGATATACTATACGATGTCACTAGCTTAAGAAGTGATCTCGATAGCATAAAGACATTCTCATAGTAATTAGTTAAGTTCCTAACCTTAACTAAAACATTGAGTTCACACAACCGCTGAGATGGTATACCGAAGTAGCACCGTTTTTTTGCCTATTATTACTTATCGATTTTAATCGGTAAGTATGTTGATAGGTATTTGTCTGTCTGTCTGTATGTCTGTATGTCTGTTTGTCTGTTTGTCTGTTTGTCTGTTTGTCTGTTTGTCTGTTTGTCTGTTTGTCTGTTTGTCTGTTTGTCTGTTTGTCTGTTTGTCTGTTTGTCTGTTTGTCTGTTTGTCTGTTTGTCTGTTTGTCTGTTTTTCTGTTAGATGCACGCGATATCTCCCGAAAGCGAGATTGAATCTGCTCCAGATTTTGCATGTGCATTCGTCTTATCTCGGACCAGAAGCCTATTGATTTTGGGCGAATTATGTCGTATAATTAGCGAGTTATTGATTAATTAGTGATGGGACACATGGTGTCACTATGGGGTAAGAGCACTGTTTTGGGGGATCTCCTAACTTTCGATCGATAAGTCTTCGGTGCCTGACCGATATTCTCGTTTTATCATTTGTTACATTCATGGGTGTGCAACCTTCAATACAGGAAGGCCAAATACAAACAATTGAGTGAAACCACGGGCCACATCTTTATTTAACATAGGTATTCTAGTAATTGCAGGCACAAACATTTTAGTTATTGATTTTATGACACACGTTTTCGCTGCGCACAAGCTGGGTCATTGTAATGTCATATGCATAGATCAGGGTGGTCCAAACCGCGGCACGCAGAACACTTTTAGCCTACGCTAAACCATTGGCAAATTTTTGTATTTATTGGCAGAATATTTTTTAGTTATTTTTAACTTCAAACGATTCCAACAGCGCTCCCGAAGTATGTGCACCAATATGCCGCACAGCCTGAACCATGAACCGGTACACATACTATGTTCAGGTTGTGCGACATCTTGGTGCAAGTTGTATGTTGTATCTATAAACGCCAAGACGGTGCCAATATTGGAATGACGTCCTCTGATCGGTACAAGAAGAATGAATGGTCTTGTGCAGACAGAACCAAGCCGATGAGATGAGTCGCGCTTTTTACCTAAACTTCGTACCCTTAGCTCGCGTCAAGTAACTTCTCATTTGGAGAGACGTTTTGCGCCTTCATTTTAGTAAAAACACTCCTCTATTTTCAAGCGCTGGCCACATGACAGCAGTGACGAACCGCAGAGCTGAATTAGCGCCGCGATCCAGTTTTTTTAGCTGGTTCCGGAGTCCCAACTTAGATGGACTTGGTTGTTCTTTGACGATAGCACCTGGTCTGCTCACGCTACGAGTAATAAAATTAGTTAAATATAACAATTCGTCATATAATGAGTGTAAAAAGGGTGACAGAAGTAAACTGGGAGGGAGCGCATTTCCTTGCCCACAACAACGTTAAACCACAGTGTCTGGTGTGTCTTCAAGTAATATATGTAACGAAAGAATATAATTTTAAGACATTGCAAAACCAAACACGAGAAAAGCTATCGAACGGTAGACTCTCATTCTTAAATACATTCAAAAGTGTAAACTCGCGGCGTTTTGATCACTTTTGGGTTTTCTCCGACCGCGGCCCGCGAGACATCCTCAAATGTTTTTGCGGCCCGCCAACCTCGCAACCTTGGACCACCCTGGCATAGATAATAAGTCGAACTCAGGTACCCGCGGCCCGCAGGTTGCACACCCTGTATTTAAAGGGGGCGAAAATAAGGTTTCTGCAATAAATATATGACATGAGTTGTAACGGACGGATTTCCTTGTCACTGAGTCTTTAATTGCGAGAACTCGAACGATTTGAGGTATAGTGAACATATTTTGCCATGTACTTTGTTGTACATAGCTAGATAGAAGTGTGAGAATTATTAAAACCTATCAATTGCTGAAATTTAATAAGTTATCAAACAACTGAAAATTGTTATGCCAAATGAAATGTTCAAACTCTTCGTCCATTGCCCCAACTCTCAATATAGTCAGTGTGGATCACGTGGCCGCTGGTCGGTTACGGCTTAGCAAAATCATCAAATCCAAGTGGTATCAGGTGGATTGCAAACTGTACTAGAGGGCCACACGATTAAAGCGTTTTATTGCCTTTTTTACTACGGAATACATATGAAAACCTTTCTTTTGAATGGGTCAAAAATTATATTGTATCGTGGAAAAGAAGACTGTAGGTAATAGATATTTAAATCGAAGTTTTCATCAATGACAAACTTGCTGTTACACCTTTTTCTCGAGTAGTTTGAGCTCAACAAACGCAGCACTCATGTGGTGACAACATTTGAAAACATTGCTATTTTTATATTTTTTTCTTTCCATTCATTACTGTGAAACTTAATTACAGGTGTCGCTGCCCGTTAACCGGTATTAGTTTATCGCTTGGTTTATCACCATGAAATGCCATATTTACGTTTTTTTCGTCATATTGTTGTACAAAGTGTATTTTCAGTATGGTGAAATTAGAGTACTGATTACTCATTTTATATGTATTTGTATAATGTGTATTCCCGGTTCGTCAAATATGCTCCTTTGTTCGTTTTTCTCAAGCCCAATTCCGGCTGGTCGCAAAACTCCATTTCGCAACCGTATGGGGGAAGCGCATATCGTAGTAAATTTGCACGATTAGCAGGCGATTCGAGATAAACCTTAGGTTATAGCAGGGATGGCGAACCTTTCTTTTGAATGGGGCAAAATTATATTTTGTCGTGGAAAAGAAGAATGGGGCTCCCGAAGTATGCGAACCAAGATGGCGGACATCGGAATGTAATATGTGTACTAGGTTAGGGTTAGGCCATAATTTTAGGTATAAATACTACGGGAGGCTCTTGGCTAGTCTTCGAACTGATTATAGGACTAAAATAAGGAAAATTGGAAAAAAATTAACGCCTAACCCTAACCTGTTACCCATGTTACGTTCCGATGTCCGCTATCTTGGTTCGCATACTTCGGGAGCACCGAAGAATGTATCTTAGTGGTTCTCTAACGGTGGGGCGCGCCACACAAGGGGGGCGTAGACAATTTTGAGAGGGCGTGAAGTTAATTAATAATAAAACTGTCAGATTTGATCTTGCCCGCCTTGTTTTGGATATTTACATTTTTTATTGTTTATAGATTGCGATTCCATCCACGTATTTTCAACTTGTTTTTTGAATGAAACATACTTTCGCCTTACTATCTGTTATTTGTAGCTTATTGTTAGCTAGTTATTTTTAAAATGGAGCGCGGGACTTGAAAAATTATAAAAAAAGTTTGTGAACCACTGCTGTAGGTAATATATATGTAATCAAAGTCTCCATCAATGACAAACTTGATGTTATGTCGTTCCGGCGACTGCTTGGTTTCACCAGGTCGCCTTGACGCACCTATTGCTCTTTTATTTTACTTATTGAATAACATATTTTGGTCGACTTTATTGTATTGATCACGTTTTGTTAGACTTTCTCAACGGTGTCGCCGCTCGATAACCAGCTTTGGTTTTCGGCGTCTCCCTTCACCCTGAAATGCGATTTTTTTTTATATATTTCTCTTAAATTGTGTATGTAGAATTCGTATTTTTCAGCATGGTGAAAAAATAAATTACTGATTACTGATCATCGAGTAGTTTGAGCAAACGAAACACTCATGTCGTGACTGAGGCGATTCCTGGTACACGGCGTTGTTAAAATTCATGTAAAAAACACGAATCTGCACGCATATGGCGTTTATAATACTTCATGGTTTCAAATAAGTTTGGGAATAAATATCGCTCTGAGAGAATTATATTTTTCGATCGTCTTTTAACCGCGTTAATATCACTAAATTCCTTCCTCGTATCGTAAGTTACCGACTGGTCATTCATCAAAAACATTTGTTTATTTGGTATTTTTATACTGCTATCTTATTTTATATGAAATTAATCACAGATGTCGCTGATCGTTAACTAGTATCGGTTTATCACTCGGAAATGCCATATTTACGTTTTTTCATCATATTGTTCGGGCAAAGTGTTTTTCAGTATGGTGAAAAAATAGAATGTATGTATATAATATGTATATAATGTGTATTCCGGGTTCGACCTATCGTCAAATATGCTCGTTTGTTCGTTTTTCTCTGATTATGTATATGTATGTGTGTAGTGTGTATTCCAGGTTCGACCTATCTTCAAATATGCTCGTTTGTTCGTTTCCAAAACTCAAAGCCCCCGGGTCGCAAAACTTCATTTCGCAGGCCTATAAAGTAAGCACATATCGTAGTAAATTTGAACGATTAACGAGCGATTCGAGATTGGTAAACAAACGATAGAGAGGGATATTTATTTAGGCGCGAAATTCAAAAGTCGTCTCTTGAATTTTATTAGAACTGCAATTATCAAGTGTCGATTTGATTTGTCAAATAACCCAAATGCATAACTACAGTGTAAGGCATGTCTAACATGCACTTACTTGCTTGTAAACTGTTGACACAAGTCTGCCATAATATTCATAAACATGTATCATCAACCATTTATTAAAAACATTGCTATTCATTTGTTATTTTTTTTTTTAACTATGAGACTTAATCACGGGTGTCGTTGCCGGTTAACCGGTATTGGTTTATCGCTTGGATTATCACCCTGAAGTGCTATATTTACGTGTTTTTTTTATCATATTGTTCGTGCAAAGTGTAATTTCAGTATGGTGAAATAATGGAGTACTGATTACTTATTTCATATGTAGGTATATAATGTGTATTCCGGGTTCGACCTATCGTCAATTATGCTCGTTTGTTCGTTTTTCTCAAGCCCAATTCCGACGGATCGCAAAACTCCATTTGTCAACAATATGAATAAAACAAGCACATATCATAGTAAATTTGAACGATTGGCGAGCGATTCGATAACGGTAAATAAACGATAGAGAGGGATATTTATTTAGGCGCGAAATTCAGAAGTCGATATTGTATAATACTCCTTTGAATTTCATTATAACTGCAATTATCACGTGTCGATTTGGTTTGTTAAATAACAAAAATGTAGGCCTACTATATGACGCCTCTCTTCACGCTGAAATGCTTTATTTACGTTTTTTTATCATATTGTTCGTATAAAGTGTATTTCCAGTATGGTGATACTTGTTACACTTGCTGTCTATTGACGCAGGGCTACCATAATATTCATAAACATGAATCATCGAATCATAAAACGAAATGAAGAGGTGTATTGCATCGTCTAATTTTACCAATTATTCTTATTCGTTAATTTAAAGACTTTCAGTCACTTTTTATGTGCTTCTATGATATATGCTATTTATAATCTTTTGACTGTGGACTATTGAACTAATATGATATAGTTGATAAAACCCTTATTGCCGCAATTGAAACATGTTCAAGTTCTTAGTATCTATATTTGGTGATTTTTTCAACAGTTTTCTCGTAGACGCAAATTTGAAGCGTATCTTTATGACAAGGTAGAATAGGATAGGATTTACATATTTATCCCGGGGGAGAGGAAAGCCGATAAGACGGCTTATCCATATGGCGAACCACGGCCTCTCGTCCGGTTACCATTCCAAGTCGGGTATGGGATTAGTTATATTGTTTGTTTTCGGAAGCATAGACTTGGTGGTGGAGGAAGCCGTAACCGACCAGCGGTTACGTGAACCACCCAATGACGGCGAAAAGTCCAGCAATCCTCTCGAACATAACCATCCCTGCATGGGATTCGAACCTGCGAACCCATGCAGAGTAATTAGAGGGGGGGGGGGCATTCTCCTAACGCTTAGCCCGTTGAGCCACACCGCCGCGCCGTGTGTGTGTAAGTGTGCCGTCTGCGCAGACAATGGGGTATTTCCAAGGGAAGTAATAGGACAACAATACAATGAAATGACTCCCTGAGTCGCATAAATGGTTTAGTATGATACGGTAATCATATTTATGTAGTGACTTGTTAGCAAAGGCGATTGCTGCTTCGTTGTTACGAATATAGAATTCTAGAAATAACGCAATAAAATTGTCTTAGTCTGACGAATCGGACTCGACCGTCTCGACCGGACTCGAAGTCTCTTGGGAGAATGGATATAAAGTCGTATGATAATTTATAACGAGATAGAACTGTGATGTATCAACGAATGATGGTTTAATTACATGTGTTTTACGCCTAATTGACAGTTGCTAGTTTCTATTATAAATTTCAGGTTACAATTTATACACCGTGTTCTTTGATATGCATGGTGTGGCACCAATGAGGCGACAATTTAAAAAAGTTTTACAACATTCCACTTGAAATTTTAATGGAAGCTAATGAAAACTTAGCTTCTACAGCTTGGGTGTGAATAAAATTAGTAGTCAGTGGTTGGATTCAGTTGGTTCACGCAAACGCCTTCCTTCTTGGAATGTGGTGGTAATTAAAGAAACCCATCTTGGTATTAGAGCTATAGTTTGGCATGGTTTTTTTAAAATGGGGTAACTCGCTGTTAGTGAGTTTGTTACAAAAAAAAATCTGTTTTTAAATTTTGAATGCCACCACTGTTAGTAGTGTAGTGAGTTATGTACAAAAAGTAAATTAGTTGAGAATAATTTGAAATTTAGCAATATCCTGTTATTCACTATAATGCTGAACTTTTTGCTATGATTCTGATTAGATTCAGTTAGATTTCTTAGTTGATCATCAAAAAATGAGGCCTAAGCTAACCTAAAATATTGGTGGGAAATAACAAGATAATACCCATATTTTCATCGTTCGTAGTAAAGCCCAAGTAGATTGAATTTGTTACCTAATTGATTCTCTTAAGCCATATTCATTTACTTAGTTTTGTGCTATTAAATTTGACCTGACCATTTTGAGATAGAACAAAATGATCTTTTTCTTTCACTTTTGCATTGCAGATGTTTTTGTTTTTATATAAATAAAGTATATATATATATAAATATATATAGTATTTATGTTTTTTATTCATATTTATAAAATGTTTCCATTCGAATCCATCCTTGCACTTGTGACTATTGCACTTTTTACAATTGCAGTCATTTTTGTCCTCTATCTTTTGTGCAATAAGATTTTTAAAAGAAGGTAAGATGGTTTATAATATCTACAGGTGCCAAAAAAATGTTTTGTCTTGCTTGTCCTACTCTTGTCCTTTTTAAGCACACTTGTAGATATATATTATTTGACGAATAGTTGAAGTAATTTTGGAAAGTAGATATATTATAGAACTTCTTGTTGAAGTAAGCATATAGAGTGGAATTTATGGTGTGTCCATGGTTAGGATAGATATAAAAATTTGGCAGAAGGGGAAAGTATTCATATGAAAAGCAATTGGGGCAATTAGGAAACATGTGGGAAAAGTGGGACACAAAATTTATTAGACAAAATTTTTATTGTCAATCGAAAGCATCTACTAATACATACAAAAATATTTTGTGTCAGAATTTTTCTTGTGTGCCATACTTTATCCAATTTACTATTCCGGGTTTGGTAAAGTTTGAACAATGTATATTTCTGACCCAAGAAACCAACAAAGTTTAGTACAATAGAATATTTACTATCCATATGCCAGTCCTTACTTCGTCCCCATTTCTATTACACGGTTCCATCACATTTGAACCCACGTACATTTGAACCCATGACAATTGCACCTGTATGCTATTGCACCTATGGATTTTTTTTTGTTTCACGGATAGTTAAACCCATACTAACCCCAACCCATGGGTTTTAGCACCCGCATATAGATTGAACCCGTGGATATACACATGGGTTCAAATGTACGTGGGTTCAAATGTACGGTCACCCTATTACACATATGCAGAGGTGATTCTATCTAATCCTATCTGTACTATGAGTTCTGTGAATATAATCTGACAACAGCAGCATTAGAAAAGTGGTTTCCAACCTTTATTCTCTCATTTCCCTCTTGGCACAGTTCAGACATCTCAACTGTGTATACTGGCTGTTATAGTGTGCTGTGAGTGAAATATGAAAATGGTGCTAGGCATGGCAGTATCTCTGCAGTAGAAGAAGTATAATAATATCATAAATTGTGTAACAGAAGATGCAGCTATCTGCTATTTACTCAGCTCCCACATTTGACCATTTACTTTTCCAAGTTTACCCCAATGGAGGTCAATTTTACTTTTAAGTTGAGTACCCTTGCATTAGATATATTTTTTTCTTAAAATGCAAAATGTTTTTTTGTTGTATTTATTAATGTTTTTTCATTATCTCCTCTTTCATCATTTTATGAACCCTTCAAAAATCTGTGTATAAACTATTTTCTGTTTCTTTAAAAATTTCAGAAGTCAAGAGACAAATTCCAAATTGAACATAGCGAAGGTAAGAATTCCTAATTAATGAGAGTTTCAAGTGCTCTCTCTCTCTCTGAACGGGTCATTCGGGAAGCCCAATACTCAGATTATATCTTTCCAAGTCAAGTTTATTTTTCCCAACTGTTAAAGTCAAAAATCATCTAAAAAATAAGGAAAAAATGATTTTTACATTACTGGGAAAGGGGAGCCGCGGGGAACAAAATCTGGTTATCGAGCAGCGACACCCAAGGTTCTAATATCTAATTTGACAGATTGGGGAGGAGAGTTTCAAAATTACTGATATTGATGGTAAATATCATATGAATTTTGCGAATTAGCCAATTAATGTCAATTATTAGAGATCATTACTAGATATCTTTCATTTAATTACTATTCCATTTAACATCAGGGTTGTCTGTATCTCATAATAGGTATTTTTTGATTGATATTAAAGTCCAACTCGAGTCAAGTCAATGACCGAAGCCTCTTATACACTGGTAATGGGCACCCTAAGGTTATAATAATAATGAGCCACTGTGTTATCACAGATACTACACAGTACACTCACAATTAGGGCTGTCCAAAATCGAATAATTTTTTGATTCGAATCGAATATTTTCGCCGAATCGAATCGAATAATCTAATATTATTGCGCAATATTAAATCTATCTCTATTATACAATAAACGCCTGCCCTTCGATGTTGTGGTAATGTATGTGCAGTTACATCTTACTTACTGCTGGTATTTTGTAATACAATATTTTCAGATTTATGAAAGGAGATCACACGCTTGTATGAACTGGTCAAAAAATTGGAGGACTCCAAAATTTGGGTCTCGAAAACTGTAGAGTGTTAAGAGTAAAAATTGCACTATTCAAAAATTGCAATCTCAATTTTGATGGATTCAGTTTTAATAGGACATGTTAAGCCTGTAGATGCTATTTTAATCCTATTCACTAGTCTTATGTTTTTTTGTGTAAATTTCAGCAAAATAATAACAGCCATCAATATAGATAAAACTGTTGCTAAAGTTCAAAATTGCATTTAAAATTTCCAGGCTAGTTTGATGACAATATTATTTGACGACTATAATATTGTTATTGTACAACAGCCATCAAAATGCAAGAGTGCAATTATTTGTCTTGGTATATAGATGGATAATAAAGTAATGCCATCATAAGAAATTACAAATTCCATTCAAAGAAGGTATTGCCATCATAAGGATCCCAAAACACCTGTTTCAGCTTTGAGTTGCCTGTACCATGTTCCTATGATAACTAACTCAACAGCTTCAAATCGATTCTATTTATAGAACTATCGTTTTCTAAATTGTCTCCTTGTTCTCTCTCAAAAACGTCATGACCGATTATACCTCGTTATGATGACCATGCATGAAATGGCTAATCACGTGACACCGGGCGGGCATTAGTAATGACATGTTTATCACAAAATGAAGGCGAGAGAAATATCGGGAAACCAATTAAGCCGGGAGAGAGAGTGGTCTGAGCTCGGAGCGCCGCCGCTTGCCCGATGAAAAACATCCCGTAAAGGTGGTTTCCGCTTTATGTACAGGTACCTAATTTTAGCGATTCGAAAATTAGCCGAAAAACGATTCGAATAATTTGCGATTCGATTCGATTTCGAATATATGGTTCGCTTGGACAGCCCTACTCACAATATTGTTTTTTTTTATTCAATATTGAGATTTATGGTTTTTCTTTAAATAATTTGTTTTTCTTCTTAACAATATGTTATTAATTTAAAATAGGTAATCAAACCCTAAATCTCTAAAAAAGTTTTGAAAAAATGTGAATGTTTCATTCAGAAGACAAGTCCACAGAAACCACTGTCCAAACCAAGCACGATCTCATCTTCGCCAGTTAACAAGACAAATGACAAAAAAAATCATAAAGGTGGTTATTACTCAAGTATTATGTTTAATCTTTGTCTAAATTGTTGGAGTTTATTTAAAAATGATGGTATTTTTTATATACCATCATTATATAACAATATCTATTTCATTCCAATGCAATCCTATTCCAATCAATTCAGCTAAAGGCTGATCTCAGATATCTTAGCATCCATCTAATATGATCCAATTGTTTAGACACCCCTTATTTGCTACCCTCATGAGTTATTAGGCTGATAGTAGCATGGCATTTGGTTATATTGGCATCTCCAATTTGATACTGATAGCAACTGCATTATACTTTATTTATTATTGAATAGTCATTTGCATTTTCCATAATAAACTTTCTCTTACTATCAAATTGATGTAATCTCTATTCAATCAAAAATGAGGAATAAATACTGTTTTTTACTGTCATGCGTACAATATATATTTCTAGACTTGAAAAATGTATCAACCTAAAATCCTCTTTTTCTTCGTATTTATTGTTGGTGGTTTTCCTAATGAATATTTAATTTTATTTAATCCTATATACCAAATTTACATCCACAAAAATGAATTCAATGAATTTGAAAATTTATTTGGTTAATTCCCTATCCTTGTTCTAATCAGATTATTTCTGTATATAATGTATATAGTTTATAAATATATATATATATTTACATATACTGAGAGTTGATATTGTAACAGAACCCCTTTCAATTTAGGATAGGATTTACATATTATCCCGGGGGAGAGGAAAGCCGATAAGACGGCTTATCCATATGGCGAACCACAGCCTCTCGTCCGGTTGCCATTCCAAGTCGGGTATGGGATTAGTTATATTGTTTGTTTTTTCGGAAGCATGGACTTGGTGGTGGATGAAGCCGTAACTGACCAGCGGTTACGTGAACCACCCAACGACGGCGAGGAGTCCAGCAATCCTCTCGCACATAACCATCCCTGCATGGGATTCGAACCTGCGAACCCACGCAGAGTAATTAGAGGTGCGGTGGCGAGCGTGTGCCCGTTGAGCCACACCGCCGCGCCATTTATTCAAGTATTTGAATTGGGTGGTAACTGACTCAGATGCCCGTTTTTGGTCGTATCGTTATCACCCAGTCCTATACCGAAAACTGCATTATGCATTGTTTTATTATATATTTGTGATATCATCATTATGTTTTCTCTCTCTCTCTCACAGCTCAAGATAAAGCGACACCAAATGGTCCTGTTGAGAAACTTCCTGAAGTCAAGAAAAATGTAAACAGTACAAAATTCCCAGATGCAACAAGAAGAAAAGAAATTCAAGAACAACCATCTACATCATCCAAGTATCTTGGAGGTTTGAAATTACACAATATTGTGTATGCATTCTATGTTCGATATGATAGAATAAAGTATGCATTCTATGTTCGATATGATAGAATAAAGCGTTACCCCCCCAGGGAAAAAAATAAATAGCAGAAACCAGGGCATTTGGAACACATTCTAGAGATATGATGTGAAAAAAGTCGTAGATTAATATACCTATTGGGTACAGCCACAAACAGGATTTTGAGCGTAAAATAAATTTCTTCAATTCAAGTGGTGGGAGGGGTCATCTTGTAGTTCATGTCAGAATAATTTTCACCTATTACTAAATCTCATGTGTGTCTTGTATTTTTGCGTTTGCTTTTCTATGCGTTCCTCATTTAATGATTTTTATTTTTGTTCTTGTCCACTTGTATATTGTTGCACCTTATTCTTGCATTCAAATCGATAGTGTGTGATCGGCCAGAATATTGTTACACTAATCCAGTTGCTAAATTGCTGCTAGATACACATGGATTAAGATCAGTACATGAAACCTCCGCTTAAGATGTTCACATGTGGCCAAATCTAATATGTCAGAGGCTTCAAGAAAAACTTGAAATTTTATGAGACACCATTATAAATTACTGCAAGGGGCATGGAGATCATTTTGGAATGCTAAAAATCGAATACAGTCACATAAACATCTTTTTAATATATATATCGTTTCCGGAAAATTCACCACAGGAAATTTCAGCTGAATTCGGTTGTGGCTGATTTCATTAGCATTTTATTGCATTGTCGTCTCCCAGTCTATATGGAATTAACTGCATTTAATATTGAATACACTTTTATATTTCTCGGAGCAAAATAGCTAACTTTTTTTCTCACAGTTCCAGAAAAAACAACACAAAATGGCCCTGTTGAAAAACTTCCTGATGTCATGCAGAAAGTTATTGCTACAAAATCTCAGGATGCAACATGGAGAAATGAAATCCAAGGACAACCATCTACATCATTCAAATATCTTGGAGGTTTGAAGTTAAACAATATTCTGTGTGCATTCTGTGTGCGATAAGATAGACTAAAGGATAGGCTTAATATCAAAGTTGACCATATGTAATATATGCTTCATTAACAGTCCCATGTAAACGTCGCTCGTCAAAGACCAGCAGTGGGGGAGAGTTTGGTGACATATCGAGTAGTGCTGGAGAAGGAAATCATGTACCGGTAAGTATGGCAAGAATAAGGATTTCGTATTCATTATATGAGAGAGGGATGTCGATGTAAGGACTAAATAATATGGTGAACCATGGTGCCTTGTCCTTTCTCGAGTTCAGATAGAGTGGGGGAATACTTTACTAATTATTCATTATTTCCATATGCATGGCTTTGGATGGTTGTAATAAATATGCCATTACATACAGAAACACATACAGGAAACTTCTTGTATATAATTTTCATGGAGGGTACACGAAGTTGTGATGTTTAGCCCATTGTAACACTGAGCAGGATGCCCCAAAAATCAGGTTCATTTGGACGGGTCATATTTTTAAAATCTGTTTGCTTACTTGACATAAAGTGGACCTATGGATCGTTTTGTTGTTTGCCCAAATTACTTTGCACACCAAGAATATTTTATAAGTAGTTTAAAGATTCATGATTAATTTGGAAAATTCCAAACCAGGTGAAAGAAAAAATAAAACAAAAACGGCAAAGCAAAACAAGAATCAACCAACAATTATGCCGCATTCCACAGTCTCCGAAGTTGCACAAAATAGATGTTGAATACCTGAAACCTGGTCATGTGTTTGGAACAGTTCTAAGGAGAGGAGGCAAAATCAATCTTCCTACATGTCGCATTAATATTCCATCCAGTGACTCGAGAGAAGAGGATATGAAGTTGAATATTGCTATTTGTAATAGACAGGTTGGTAGCAAACATTTCGTTTTATATCACATTTGTCACTGATTTTACTCTGTGAAAAGGCTCTGTAAGGCCACTGACCACTGATACGTAAGGTGCAAAATTTTCTGGGAGTATCGGGAGCTTCCAGATTCAAAATTGCCTACTCAATTTGCTACACCCTGGGTGAGGTGGTGAGTATGGGATCTGAAGCTGAGATATCTAACCTTTGATGCCAACTTAGTTAAAGCCAGTGCTACAGTACTCTGTAGTATGTGAACCAAGATGGCAGACACTAAAACGTAGTATGTGTACCAGGTTAGGGTTAGGCCATAGTTTCAGGTACAAATACTACAGGAGTCACATGGCTAGTTCCCAAACTCATAAAAGAACTAAAAAAAGGAAAATTGGAATAAAATTATGGCCTGAACCAAATTGACACATACTATGGGAGTACCAATGCTACTACAAGGCCATCGTACCCACAAAATATTGTTCCATGGCCTTTCCCCAAGTTAAGTCACAATAGTGTGAAGGCTAAGATTATATATATCCTGTAACGTATTTGTAAACATCTCTGTTCCTAAAAGGCAACTGGTCAAAATTTGATGAGTTTGTTATGAAAAGTATTTAATGTTTTTCTAGGTCAGGGGTTCTTAAACTTTTAGTGTTATGAAGCCCGTGGTTGACTATTATTTATGAAGCCCCACAATAATTTATACAAATGAAAACGAAAAAATACATTGTTACTCATCGTTTAATGTTGCTGAGTAACTTAAAATCACTTTATTTAATAACCCTGATGTATTTGCTACTTTGTATTTAATACAAGCTACAAATAAATCTAAATTTCACAGATAAACTATATTAAAGTTGTAAATTTGACAAACATATCAAGAGCGTTGAATTATGGCAGCAAGGTGGTAACTGAAATATGGCGTTATCTATTGAAACTGATAGATAATGTCATATTTGAATTGCCGCGTTGTTGCAAACTTTCGATGCTACCATTGTCAAATATTGTTAATGCCATTATTGCTTCTTTGAATAGTCTCAAAATTAGCCAAGTCGGTATTTTAATAAGTAAAGAATAGCTCGCGGAGCCTCTAGGTTTCTCTCACAGAGCCCTGGGGCTTTGTATGGAGCACTTTGAGAATGTATGCTCGAGGTAGCATTTTTTCAGTCAATTGTGTGTGGTTATTATGATTACCGTACATACCTTAATATTAATATGGCTGGCAATCCTTATTTAGCTCGTTGTTGAACATTTAATATGAATCCGCGATGAAAACTGTAACTTCGGACTTTGATCATACAGCAGTGTTTATTTGATCATGAAGGTGCGTTTTGGCCTAGACGATGTATGAGAGTGATGTAATTCGACACCAATTTCCTGTCCCAATCTTGTGGAAATTTTACTGTAATTTTCCACTTATTATAAAGTTGAGTTATTGGTCATAAAGGGTTGTTCGCTTAGACACGCCTCCTATTTATGACACATCTTAATCACTCAACTAAAACGACAGTACAAACCGACATGCATCTGTGCATATAGGTTGTGATTTTCTTGTTTCTTTGTTAGATTTGGTTTGTGGATGAGCATAGTGAAATTTAACAATGTCTTATTGGATTAGCATGTAACAAACTACTTCCCTTTTTAAGCCTTGTATGTTAAGTAAACCATACCACATCATAGTGATAGCAGGAATCAAAAGGATCAAAAAGTTTATATTTCCACCTGACTCAAATATCATATCTTGCTTTACTGTGCATTGATATTAATATTTTACATTTAGCAATAATGAAAAGTTTAAATGAATTTAAAAATAATAATTATTTTTTTTTAAATATTAGGACTTGCGCTTGTCTTACTTGTACACACAACATTTTTGAGAAATCAGCAGAATAACATCTTAGAGCCGTGGGTGCTTATTATGTATATAGGATAGAATATGATTTACATATTTATCCCGGGGGAGAGGAAAGTCATATGGTTGTGTTTTCATTATTTGAGGTAAAGGAAGCCGGTAAGACTTTATCAAATGACGGATGGTAACCTGTTGTCTGGTTATCAGTAGGGCTGTCCAAGCGAACCAAATATTCGAAATCGAATCGAATCGCAAATTATTCGAATCGTTTTTCGGCTAATTTTCGAATCGCTAAAATTAGGTACCTGTACATAAAGTGGAAACCACCTTTACGGGATGTTTTTCATCGGGCAAGCCGCGGCGCTCCGAGCTCAGACCACTCTCGCTCCCGGCATAATTGGTTTCCCGATATTTCTCTCGCCTTCATTTTGTGATAAACATGTCATTACTAATGCCCGCCCGGTGGCACGTGATTAGCCATTTCATGCATGGTCATCATAACAAGGTATAATTGGTCATGACGTTTTTGAGAGAGAACAAGGAGAAAAAGGAGACAATTTAGAAAACGATAGTTCTATAAATAGAATCTATTTGAAGCTGTTGAGTTAGTTATCATAGGAACATGGTACAGGCAACTCAAAGCTGAAACAGGTGTTTTGGGATCCTTATGATGGCAATACCTTCTTTGGATGGAATTTGTAATTTCTTATGATGGCATTACTGTATTATCCATCTATATACCAAGACAAATAATTGCACTCTTGCATTTTGATGGCTGTTGTACACTAACAATATTATAGTCGTCAAATAATATTGTCATCAAACTAGCTTGGTAATTTTAAATGCAATTTTGAACTTTAGCAACAGTTTTATCTATATTGATGGCTGTTATTATTTTGCTGAAATTTACACAAAAAAACATAGACTAGTGAATAGGATTAAAATAGCATCTACAGGCTTAACATGTCCTAATAAAACTGAATCCATCAAAATTGAGATTGCAATTTTTGAATAGTGCAATTTTTACTCTTAACACTCAACAGTTTTCGAGACCCAAATTTTGGAGTCCTCCTATTTTTTGACCAGTTCATACAAGCGTGTGATCTCCTTTCATAAATCTGAAAACATTGTATTGCAAAATACCAGCAGTAAGTAAGATGTAACTGCACATACGTTACCACAACATCGAAGGGCAGGCGTTTATTGTATAATAGCGATAGATTTAATATTGCGCAATAATATTCGATTATTCGGTTCGATTCGGCAAAAATATTCGATTCGATTCGAATCAAAAAATTATTCGATTTTGGACAGCCCTAGTTATCAGTCCAAGTTGGTTATGTTAAATGTTACCTCCCGTAGTTAATTTTACCAGATGTATGGACTTGGTGGAAGTTGTGGCAACTAGAGATTACATGCACCTTCCCGTGGGCACTAAAAGTCCAGCAATAAGACTGCGCATTATGATCTTTCACAGAGAGAATGCAACGAAAGGTTTTCATTCCAGAACAATCTACATACTCATACCAAATACTACTAGTCATGCATAATAAAAAACATGATTAGAAAGTTTTTAAATGGGACTTGAAAGTTTTTGTTAAATTATTATTGAGATTTTGTTCCTTATATGTACTAGAACAATTGCTGTCAAATCACTCGTAGATGAGACACTTTATTAAATGGCTATTACTTTTATTTGTTATTAAATTTTCTTTTGGTTTCTGCAACCTACTACATATTTATTATGACCTCCTTTTCTGGTGGATTTTCTGGGTGGACTTTGGTGAGCCTGTACTGAACCTGTGATGATATTACCAAAGTGAGTGCTTGTGTGATATGTGATCTATGTGCATGTCTCTGGTGTTGTTAGTGGTCTACATCCAGTGGAAATATTATTGCTAATAATTGTCTAACTAAAAGGTTTCAAGATATTATTTTTGATCTTACTTGACATCTGGTTTGTTCGGTTTTTAAACCAAAATAAATTGACATGCAAATTTCTGTAGATTACAATGGAATGTATACCGAAGGCTACCCCGGCAATCTATTTTTCTGCTTTATTTATAAATTCCTTCATTGTTACTTATGTGATCATCATAAATATAATGAACTTAAAAAAAGACGAACAATTCAACTTTTTATCTGTTTTAGAAACAACGCAGAGGTGAAAATGAATTGATATTTCTTACTGCTGCTCTTCATATATGGAGCCTGGGCAGTCCTATTCATTTTGACCCGCCGTTACATGTTAAGCTGGATGCCAAACTCATTAACACGGATCGGCATAAAATTGTTGATGTGACGGTATGTTCAATTTTTTTTTAATTAAGAAAAAAAGGAAAATAACTGTTAAAAATGCAAAATGATTGGTTACAGTCAAATTGACCAGTGTGTAAACCCATGCATTGTATTTTTTGAGGAAATGTTGAATAGAGAATAATTCTGTTGCCATATTCACTGCATTAATTCAGCTACTAAGGTTGCTGAATAGATGACTCATTGAGTCTTGTGTGACCCCTCCCAAAGCGCAATTAGCTGATATCCTTTTTGTAAATTGCATGTATTTTGCTTATTTCTTGTTTTATATCACATATTGGTTTTACACATGTGAAATACATATGTGAATACATATGTACATCATTGGAAATACATATGTGAATCTGACAAAAACATGCAAACTAGAAGTAAAAGAAAAGATAGCTAAATATTTAGAAATTGGACAAACACTACAATGAGGTTCACAACGTTGTTTATGAGTGTGGACTCGAATGTAGTAGTAATCAGAAATGGTGATTTGGGGAATTTTTCAGCATTTGCCGTTTTTGAAACAAAGCAATCGTACAATTTTAGCCATTTGTGTCTATGAATTCATTCAATTCTCAATTACCCTATGTATGAGTTTTATCAAGAAAGCTATCGGTTTTGTTTTAAGTTTTTTCAAATTATTATTTCAGGTTCAGAAGACAAAAAGTATTTCTGTAATCCAGTGGGAATATTATGAAACCGTTCCATTCTATCCTGGCAAATTTATTGAATTTTTGTGCTCGGAGCCTGGAGGGTAAGCTCATGCATAGTGTAGAATTTATGGTGACTTTTTTTTTATATTTGTCCCAGGGAAGGCATTAATTCACTTTTTACAAGTTCCTGAACCAGCAGCACCTTTTGCATGTCTGTATTGCTTGTATGACTCCACAACTCTGATTTGGCATACTTGTTTAGAAAGAAGGGATTTTCATTTTTTCCTCAAGAGAGAAAAGCCGACGAGATGACTTGATTATATGCGAACCACGGTCTCTTGTTCAGTTACCAATTCATGTTGGGGATCGGGTTATTTAGCCAGTTATTTGTTGGGGATGCATCGACTTGATGATGGTATTCAGGTTTGAGATACTCTTGTTTGTATCACAACTTTTTATAATTCATATTTTACTCCCAACAAGGTTTTGGAAGCATATCTGTTGGCATGTCTGCATAACATGTCAATACAGATGTCCAATTGATTCAAAGCAGAGATGCACTGGCAGTGTTTCTTTATCCATATTGATGCTGTACTAATTTCCTGTAAATTATTCTTTCCCCCTGCAAAATGCGGCAAAATGTTAAAGCTTATTGGGATAACAGCTGGTCATTAAAATTAATAATATCCTTTTCTGCTGATTATCTAATCATCTCCTTCATTTTCTCCAAGGTATCGTGTTGTTTCAACTCTAAACTATGACTCGTTGCTTATTCCTTTGAATTACACCCTTTTCGTCAAGAGGCCAACGGATATCGAGGACCCAAATCAACAAAATTTCGAGCTTTGGGTTTACAGTGATAACTTAGAAACTTCTCGCCAAATACAAGAAGAAATCAAATCTCTGGTTGACACTCTTGAACCAGTTATAAGTACTCAGAATATCTCAGTCAGGTTAGTTATTGATAGCTTTTCTTGATTGGGTGCAGCAGTTCTTCAATTTTTCCGGATTTGTGCTCCCGCCTAAATACTCTCAACACAAGGTGGCTGTTTACGGTAATAAAAAAAAAGTTTTGTTTATTCCAAATTTCCATCGGGTATTTTACCCACCTTGGTTAACAATAAAGAAGTTAATTTGCCACCATTTTAAATACTCTTAGTGTGGCATGAGTGGTGCATATTTGCTGTGCTTACCATTTTGATTTCTTTTTTATATCCGATTTTTTGGTTTTAGTCTTCCTTTCTGAAAACAATTCAAATTCGTGTTTTACAGGGAGAAATCAAAAATAATTGTCAGCATAGTTGGTGATAAAGTAAAAAAGGCTGAGGATGAAATCAAAATACCCAATTTCAAGAGAAAAGTTCGACGAGTATTCCCACTTTGTTTGGGAAAACAAACAGAGAATGAACCATTTCCTCTTGGTATTACAATCAAGTTGAAATTAACTGTAGGTGAAGAACATTGTGAACCTCAAATCACACCGACTTCATTTCGATGGACAGCAAAATGCACGAAACTCGAGAAACCGCCAACCCCTAACTTGATTTTTAATGTCGAAAAGGGTGCAGTCGGTATGCAAACAAATGAGGTAACATTAAATCAAAATGAAAATATGGAGGCAATAACTAACGTCAGCACTCATAACCATTTAACACTAGTAAAAAATTGTATTGCCCCCCCTCGTATGGCACAAATACAGGAAGCCATTCCCTCAACAAGTCTTTTAAGAAGTATCCAACACACAAATGAGAACAAATGCATTGAATTCACCAACTCTGAGAGCGAAAAGTCATTTTGTTCGGAGTTGATCAAACCTGCAACAGGTGTCATACTAGATAGTGAATCTGACGACAGTGAAGAAGGAGGTACTGCAAAATTGACAGAAATTTCTGACAACAAAGAGGAATGGTCTTTGGATGAAAAATTGCCAAAACCTGAAATTAATGAAGATTTTCTTCAGGACGATTTAACTGGTCGCAAAATGTCTGATGGTGCTCATATCAATAACATTGGACTTAATGGAGCTGATTGTCCCAAAGAGAGCAGTAATAGGTCTGACAATACAATGCCTGCCGTTTTTGATATTAGTACAACTGGTGCTAAAAAATTTACCAATATAAAAACCGCTAATATTGGAAGTAGCAAAATAAACAAAAATATGGATGGTGCAAAGTTGGATTTGACCGCTTCTGGATCACATCTATGGAGCGTAAATGACTTCTCTAAAAGGTCAGATATAGATATGTTCAATGCCAAAGGTATTACTCCAAGAGGTGCTATTGACATTATAACCACTGTGTCTTCTGAACAGTTGCTTAAGAGAAATGAAGATGCTGAGGTCATCCTCACTGGGTCTGCTCATCCAAAATTGAAGGACTTGAACATACCTCAGAGAGACGATGTATATCCACTAGATGTCACTAGTGAGCAATCCAAAATGACTTTGATGATGTCAAATACTCTACCTGGCAATATGGATTCTCATAGTACAAATGATGAATTAAAATTTGGTGCCTGTGCTCCACTAGTGGAATTTTCTAGTGCTAATTTTCCATCGTCCTTATCGAACGACTGGGAGTCTGGCAGAATGAGGAAAATTTATCAGTCATCCTCAAGAAGAACTAGCTTTTCAGATACCTCAACGACCGAGCAGACTACCGAGAAAGAACTAGGAAACACCACAAGCAACCAACACAAATTTGGCGCACCAGTTCCATATCCTAGTGATCTTCTTTGCTCCACTGTTGATGTAGTAGAACTTGTTTCGATTTCACGAACAGAGCTTGATCAAAATAACAACAATTATTTCAAATCTCATAGAACTGGCAAAGACTCGAAATTCCAAGTTCAAGATCTTGCAAAAATCCAAAGCGATAAGACAATTCAATCCAAACCAAATATGACATCAACTCCAAACCGATCAAATTTGCCAAAAGTAGTGATCAATGATGATAGATTACTTGACCTGACCTCTGAGCAGGAATCGTTAAACTGCAATATCGAGAAATCAGATGATGGCGATATTGAGACTATCTCTTCTATATCTATTGATGTTATAAATTCTTTTCGCTCAAACTATCTAAAAAATGAATCAAAACTAACTGATTCTGGTTTCGAGCAATCATATGAAAGTGATGAAACATCTTTCAACGTTCCATTACTAGTCTTACCAACTACAAAATATTCTTATACGCCAAAAGTGAATACTACGCCCTCAACACATAGCAGAAGAAGAAATTCCAGTTTTCCAAGATACCCTACGTTAAAATATGATACTTTGACATCAATACAGACAATGGAGAGAGAACTGGAAGTAAAGTCAGATTTAGAATTCATAAAAGCAAACATGAAATGTAAAAAGAGGATACGAAGACATTCTTACAATACATCAGCATTGAATCAGAATAATTCAAACATCTCAATGAAATCACAAATTTTACCTGATAGTTTTCGTCCGAGTGGTGATGCTGTAAAACATGAGCCCATAAAAAGACGACGATCATGCAGTTTGAATGACAAAGACAAAATACCTATTTCAACATTTGTAAGTAGCGATCTTCGCAAAAATGTAAATGTGCAATTATGACAGCTTGAGCTGTGTGTAACAAAATCCATGATTGAGTTCCAAGGGAACCCGAAATGGGTGATTCTGGCAACATCTTTCTTTCTTCTACTCACATGCAGTATCAGTAGATCGGTCTAATATACAACAATATCAGACTTTTATTTGGAAACGTTCAGTCTTCTAAATTTGAATAGAGAAATGCAGTATGCAAAAATCACACGACCGCATTATGCGCTGGGTTTATTGTAATTATTATGGTTGTGCCGTATTGGGTATTTCAAAACCTAAATTTGTGCTGACTGGCAATATTCCTAAAACGCATGTATATTTCAAAATGAATTACGTAATATTTTAATCTTGGATATTTGACTCTATTATCATATCTTGTTATCTTTTGCTTCTCTCTCATTTTCTATCTATCAATATTCTGATACATTGAATACTTCGTTCCAATGTTGAAAAATTGACTGTGAATCAATTTTATTTGAGAAGGCTTCTAGGTATCGGATGGAAGCATATAAGGTGTTACGTTGTAAACGATCAATCTAATGCGAATCTCGGTCTTTGGGATTGGATTTCAAACTTTAAATGTTTACATTTTCTTGCCCTATATTTTGGCGTCACGTGCAGTGCATTTTTGTGCTCTGCATGCGTCCAATTACCTTGTTATTTGTTCAAAAGGGTAATAAATTAGTAATTTGCACCTGTTTTCTGGTGCTGTTTTATATTTGTTATTGCCATTCGCATCACATATTCGGTGTGTATGGGTGTCAAAATTGTTCATATCGTGGACTGTTTATAAGTATCGTTGAACTGTTATATATTTAATTGCAGTTGCTTCACCTGGATTGGCAAACGTTTAATAATCGTTTTGCTTTTGTTGGTTTTGTAGCAATCGTTGATCGAACTGTCCATTTCAGCAACCTGGGTCATCGATATTTTGGGCTTGTTAGATTACCTATGGCACTCGCAGCTCTTACGTTGGTCATATATTCACCGATCAGTGGTTTAATCAATCGTGTTTTCTTTGCTTAAGCCTTACGTTGGTCATATATTCACCGATCAGTGTTTTCTTTGCTTAAGCTATCAAATTGATTAAAATGTAAGGATGGTGAGAGCTTGGTTGATTTCAGTGATGGTGCTTAAGGCTTGAATGCTATAAAAAAATATATATTATTATGCTATTTGCTTCAAACAAGGCTTTGTACAGGCATACGCTGATAAACAGGGTGGCCCAAAATAGGGTATTCAGTTATTTTATTTATTTTTCATTACCTTCCAAGCAGCTAGAAAACTAATGTAAAATTCACACTAGATTTATTATCTAAAAAATAAGCGATTTTTGTGGTATATAACAAGTAATATAAAGTGAACTGCAAGTAGCTTCAAAGCATATAAAATAGTTTAATAACTGTATACCTACTTTTGGGCCACCCTGTATATAAGGAGCTTTTATATATGAACGCCAACATCGTTTCGGGGTTGCTATGCCTACCCAATTTATAATACACCCTTGGTGAGGTCCAACTTGGTCTTTATCCAACTTGGCAAATCTGATTGGGCAATTTGGCATTAGGTGACTCCAACTATAATCAGCTTGACGATATCCTTTGAAGAATGTTTTTTCTTCCACAGTATATAACTCCTGTTGGCTAATTCGTTATCCAACTTGACAATCCTCATAAATTATTTATATGGTGTGGCAAAAAATTTTTTTTTCATTTATCTGTTTTCATATTTTTCTTTTTTACTGAGTAATTGAATTTATATCTCGCTCTTTTTGCTCTTCCGATCTTATCATATATCGGTGTGTGTGTGCATGCGCGCCTTAATTAGTTTTAATACTTTTGGGTGAGCAAACATGCACTACTTCTCTTATCAATACCTTTCCATCTAAAATCTGTACGGTTCAAACCTTACTTGTGGTTTTGTTTGCTCTCCCGATTCTATAATCAGTTTTATTTGTGTTATCAAATACTTTATCGTCTATTATGCTGATTATGGAGTTGAAATAAACTTATTCTTATAGGTGATGGGCATACGGCCGTAGATCCCAAGCGTGCGTCAACGAAATAGTTAGACCTGATATATAATTTGAAATGGGGCTGTGTTGTTTGTGAGGGTGGGGAAGGATTATATCAATGCAAAAAACTTATCCCAGTATGTTAAAAATGGTAGATTTCACAATTGGCTTTTCCTGGCTGCGAAAATGCAAGGTTAGGAGGCCACCCCCATGGTTGTTGGTTGATGCCCTTTGAAAATGTCCTTACAATGTAACCTGCACTATTCAACTTTTTCTCAACAGTAATTTATTAATCCAAGATGGTTGCATTTCTATAAACTTGCACAAAATTAGCTTTAGTGTTGTAAAGTTCTGGTTGTGCTCGGGATTTCAACTGTAATTACTTTACCCAACTAGTTACACAACACAATATATTTATGTGAAATTGAAGCAATATCTCGAATCATCCAGTACTCGCACTCAAAACTCCAATAATAATCTATATCATACCATGCAATTCAAGAGTCCTGCTATACACTAACACAAATGTATTTCTGTAGCGTTTCGTCTGACCAAAATCAGACTTCCTCAGACAAGCAGTTTACAACAATTGTGAATGCAGCAAGACTCTTGAATCGCATAGTATGGTATTTTTATTCCTGCTACAGCATCCTTGCATTATACGCATACAGATTCACTAGTGCCAAAAAAATCAGACTTCCTCAGAAAAAATCAGACTTCCTCAGACAAGCAGTTTACAACAATTGTGAATGCAGCAGGACTCTTTGAATCGCATAGTAGGGTATTTTTATTCCTGCTACAGCATCCTTGCATTATACGCATACAGATTCACTAGTGCAAAGGCATTGATGAAGGATTGGGAGTCAGTCTCGCGTAACCTCTACTGCTAATTTAATCCATATACTGCAAATTTAGAATCTAGCAAAAAAAAACACTATAAAATCACACAATGTTGCTTTATTATTCTTAATCAATTTAGAGTTAGCTATATCAAACACCACTAAATGAATGTATATACATCCTTGACTGGTAATTGAATTAGAAGTACAATATGTAAATTTACTCAAAGATTAGTGAAATAAGTTGAACATAATTATTAATTGTTACAATTGTAAACCATTTATATACATATATACAGTGAATACCAATACAAATCAGCACTTCCAGAGAAGAAAATATAATTTGATAAGCAAAGCTACGGTAATAATGACTAGCTAATTATCTTATTCTGGGGGTGAATTGGACAGTTTGAAAATGAGAATAAAAAGTATTTTAGCATATATCCGTAACATGATATATTTTTAAGGTATTTTCATTTAAAAAAATGGTTCAAAAGCTGAATTGAATATGTTTATTATTGAATATTTAGTTTTGGTCTCAGAAGTGCATAGTAAAGTGGAAGAATTTGAAAAATAATTTGAGCTGAAAACATTTTAGAACTTACTTTGTAAAATAATGAAAATGAGAAAGAATTTGAATAGATACTAGATGTAGTGCAATGAATATGTGAAACCAAACAACATGATAATGACTTAAATGCACAAGAAACTGAGCGTTTGATGGAACCAGTACTTGGGACTGTCATTTTAGACCCCTTACGCGCTAAAAGTCGGTTATTTCTTACACCTCTGCTTTTTTTGCGTAAAAGCCTCATTATTTATGACTTGTACAGCTATAATGATAAAGATACAGAGTGACAGAAAAAAGGTAATATGGAACATATAATAGAGAGAACACAAAATTATACAAAGCGTCTTAGATTATTAAAGTTCCTGGGTACAATCATACACATACATGAATTCAAGTATTAAATAAATTTTCTTCATCATCGTAGAAGCAATTAAGAAACTCATGGGTTCTATTTTTATTTGTTCACCACCAAACTTAGACTCGTGACATAAAAATCAATAAAATTCTACCATCAAATAAAAACATCTAAACATCAATAGAATATATAAATGTATATACGATATATTTGCGACACAGTTTTCCTCAAAGCTCATAAATATTTCAGACAATAGAAAATCTAATGAATGATATAGTATGGAATATATATTAGTATAGTATGGCTCATAAAGTTTCAGATAAATAAATCATATATACATTGCACAACAAAACTAATATATAGTATGGAAATGAAATGAGCTGTATTTCACTATCAAGCATTTTATTCTTGCATCATGTATCACATCAAGTGTGTAACCTGGAAGATAGAGCATCGTATGGAGATTTGTTCATGTTTGAAATCACCAGATGTTTTAAAAATGAAATCAGCAGTTAAATGCTTTTTTTATAAAGAAATATCATTTTTTTTATCAAATTATCGGGTTACATTTAAATTTATTTCAATGGTAGATATCAACACGCATATAAACCTATAAATTGAAGTTTTATTAAAAGATAAAATAATAAAAAAAGTCACCCACGAACACCAGTTTGAAGGGACTCAAGGATCAACAGAACTCCCCGCAACCTTGAAGTCATTTTTTACGCCAATTCCGTTTTCTCCGACATTAATATTGTAATTATGCTGGTCAGCAGAGGAACATTTATCATCATTCCAAATCATAAAACAGGAGCTTCGATCAATTGGTATTGTTGCATTTGTATCTCTATCAATAGCCACAGTCTCAGTTTGGAATTTCAGGTTTTCATCATGCAGTCTAACCCCTTCAGAAAGATGAACTAGAAATTGCAATGTTTTATCAACCTTTTTTCCAAACAAATGACTCGGAAGTATATTTTCATCATCTGATGTAACAGTAACATCTGCGGCATGTCTTTTAAGTTTGATCTGAAGATCGTGGTGGCATCTGTAATTGAATATAAACTTGTAAGATTATGGATTTGCAGGCTTGAATGTAAATTTCATTTTTTCCAGAATTTAAAACTCATTTGGATAAAATTTTCATATTGCTCCCGAGGGAGAGCAAAGACGTTAAAACAGCATACCAAAGCCTCACCCCCAGTTACTAGTCCATGCCGAGTATGAGATTAGTCGGCCAGTTAATTGTTCCAGATGCATGAACGTGATGTTGGAGGAAGCAGTAACTGACTAGCGATTATGTAAACTACCATATGATGAGGGAGAGTCAAGCAATTCTCTTGCATATGATTATTCCTCACGAGATTCAAACCTAGGATTCCAATTAGGGTAATCACAGGTTTGTTGGCAAGAGTATTTCTAACGCTTAGCATGATGTGACAACCACCGAGCCAAAAAAATTAGCCAATTATGTGGAAAAAGATTTAGTTTAGGAACATCGTTGGCAACTCCACAAATGATGGAGTTTGACAGAGATTCAAGCTCGAACTTCGAAGTGCACTGTGAACATATACAAGATGATCATTAGACTCACCAATGAGGAGCTATTTCATGTACTTTCTGTATAGGTTTGGCTCTCTTCCCTAATTACCGTATGTACACACATCTTGAATGTTTTACTGTTTATTTAATGTAGCTATAGGGCTGGCTTGCGAATCTTATACTTAACGTGTTAATCAAATGATTGATTTAGGATAGGATGGAATTTACGTATTTATCCCAGAGGAAAGAAAAGTAGATAAGACGGCATAATCATATGGCGAACCATGGCCACTCCTCCAGTTACCAGGTCGGGTATGGAATTGGTTAGCTAGTTCTTCTTTTCAGATGCATGAACTTATGGTTGAGGAAGCCGTAACCAACCAGCGGTTGGCGGCGAGGTGTCCAGCAATCCTTTCGCACATAACCATCCTTGCATGGGTTTTGAACCTGCGAACCCACGCAAGGTAATCAGAGATGCGGTGGCGAGCTTAGCATAATGTGCCCCACCGCCGAGCGTTCAAAAAGGTTTATCACCCTCGGATAAATTTGGAGTACCTGAGAGTAAAACACTGAGGATCAAAGAATATTGATTTCTTTTCCAAATGCTTCAATTTATCTTGGCGTGTATCAGGCATGTCTTCATAGATGGACCAATGAACAACACGTGATTGCTTGGTTCTCTCATTTCGTATATAGGCCGCAGAATAAAATCTTCTTTGCATAAGTCTTTGATCCCTGTCACGAACTCGTGCACTAAATCTAGAAGACGAGATAAATTTACTATTAAATGTACATGGTTATTTATTCACAGCGTGTGTGTTATACATTATATGATGTAATACCGCTAACTAGGTGACGCTATTGACCCATACTTGATACTGATTTGACCTTGTATATCCGAGGCCCGTGATTGTTGTTCTATCCGTGCACGTGTTAAGTGTTGACTTGCTGTTTAGTCTGTTACTGCTATGGTGTATTACATGTCTTTTTGAAGTGCTTGACTCTTACAATAAAGTAGTGTTGTAATGGAAACTTGGTTCTTGTTTATAAAGATCTAAAGGCAGAATACACTACAATTTGGCGATAAGGATGGGATTGGTCTCCTGCCGTATAACGTTAACTGTGTAAATGGGATTGGTCTACTGCCGTACAACGTTAGCTGTGTCAATGGGATCGGTTTGCTGCATGCCGGTGTCACAGTAAGTGATTCAATATAACGTTATTACAAGTACCTGGAAAGAAGAGTCTGAAATATAAGCAGCTGAAATTGTCTTTATTGACTGAAATTTATAAGCCTGAAATTCCATAGCTGAAAAATTACTATACCTGAAATGACTACTTTTGGAAAAATAGAAGAGTATAGTAATGGCCAAGATTGGTCTGAATATGTTGAACGCTTAGAACATTATTTTGCGGCAAACGAAATTGAAAGTGCTGATAAAAAGAAAGCCATATTATTAAGCGTTTGCGGGGCTCAAACATACAGTTTGATCAGAAACTTATGTCCAGCTGAAAGAACTTCAGAACAAGCATCTCAACCCCAAATCATTGGTGATAGAAGAAAGGGTCAAATTTCATGAAAGAATCCAACATGATGGAGAAACTGTGAATGAGTTCCTGACACAACTCAGGAAATTATCCGAACATTTTCATTTTGGTGAGTTCTTAAATGATTCAACTAAGAGATCGATTTGTGAGTGGACTAATATCGACTCGAATGAAACGCAAATTATTAACTGAAGTTGACCTAACTCTGCAGAAGGCTGTGAAAGTTGCTACTGGTATGGAATTGGCAGAAAAACAAGCCAACGAATTAAGTTGCAAATTTGAAAAAATGCCAGTAGATGAAAGTAAACCAAGAGTTCATGAGGTTCAAAAGAACCAAAGATTCGCAACGCGTTCTGAAATTCGAAAATTCAAAGAATGTTTTCGATGTGGGGAAAGTAATCATCCTGCTGAAAGCTGTTTCTACAGAAATGCAAAGTGTCATAAATGTAAACGAATTGGGCATATAAGTCGAAAATGCTCAATGCAACGTAACTCCTATCGAGGTTCCAATCCTCTGAAAAGTAAAAAGTCTCCGACTTGTGACTACATGCAACCTACGAATGATAATAACCTGTCTTCGAACTGTTCTCAAAATGAAATGTGTCCTGTATTACTACTAAGTCTAGTTCTTATGGTCCAATAGTAGTTTCACTGAGAATCGAAAATTGTGATTGTAAATTTGAATTAGATACTGGTAGTGGGGTGTCACTCATTTCTGAGAGCATGTATGAAAAGAATTTTAAAAATTTGCCTTTGCTGAAATCTAATGTTGTATTGACAACTTATACTGGTGAAAATATTACTGTCTTAGGTAAAGTGAATGTTACTGTTGAATATGAGTCACAGGGTGTAAATTTACCTTTGCAAATTGTTCGTGGCAATGGTCCATTACTATTGGGTAGAAATTAGCTATTGCAATTGAATTGGCATCGTATTTGTCATACTGGATCTAAGCTAACGCTTGAGAATATTTTGAAAAAATAGAAGGTATAACTGCTAAGCTAAGGGTGAAAGAAAATGCCATTCCGAAATTCTACAAGCCGCGACCTGTTCCTTTTGCTCTTCGTGATAAAATTTCTGATGAGCTGAGAAGACTAGAAAATATGGGGGTCCTGAAAAAAGTTGAAAGTTCTGATTGGGCTTCACCCATTGTTCCAGTATTGAAAGCTGATGGTTCAGTAAGAATTTGTGGGGATTTTAAAGTAACTATAAACCCTGAATTAGATGTCCCTGAATATCCCTTGCCTAGACCCAAGGACCTGTTTAGTAAATTGAATGGGGGACAGAAATTTTCAAAGCTTGATTTATCAGAAGCTTATCAACAAGTTTTACTTTATGATGAATCTCAAAAATACGTCACTATTAATACTCATATGGGGTTATTTAGATATTTAAAGTTACCCTATGGGGCGTCTTCTAGTCCGAGTATTTTCCAAGAAACTATGGAGAAAATTCTCCAGGGATTGCCAAATGTGGGTTGTATTTTAGATGATTTGATTGTCACCGAAAAAGATGATAATAGTCATTCGCAAGTTCTTGATAAACTTCTATATAGATTGAATTCATTTGGTGTAAAATTGAAACGTTCTAAATGTTGTTTTTTGCAACCATCTGTTGAATATTTTGCTTTTATTGTTAATTCGGAAGGTATTCACCCTTCTCCGAAAAAGATTGAAGCAATAATGGAAATCCCTATCCCTGAAAATGTAAAAGAATTGCAATCTTTTCTTGGTATTGTGGATTATTATCGTAAATTTATTCCTGCAATGTCTACCCTTGTTGATCCTTTCAATAAGTTACTGAAAAAGTCTATGAAATGGAATTGAAATAGAGAATGTAAAAATGCTTTTGTGAAACTGAAAAATATATTGGTGTCATCTGAAGTGCTAGTACACTATGACTCTGAAAAACCATTATTACTTGCCACTGATGCTTCATCTGTAGGTAATGGTGCTGTAATTTCTCATATACTGCCAAATGGGTTGAAAAACCTATTGCATATGCTTCTCGTACTTTAACAGGTGCTGAAAAAAATTATTCCCAAATTGAGAAGGAGGCACTAGCAATTGTATATGGTGTAAGAAAATTTCATGTGTATTTATATGGTCGAAATTTTAAATTGTGGACAGATCACCAACCTTTGACTATGTTATTGATTCCGAAACGTGGTATACCTATTTTGACTGCAACCAGATTGCAAAGGTGGGCTATAAAACTGTCTGCATATAAATATGAAATATGTTAACGAAACACGAAAAATAATGGGAATGCAGATGCATTATCCCGATTGCCCATGAAAACAGATCAGTCTGAAATACGTGATTGTTGGGAAGAAGAGGCAACGATTATGAACATAAACCAAGTTCATACGCTTCCCATAACTCCTGCAAAGCTCCGCCATGCAACTGAAAATGATCCAAAGCTCTCACGAGTGTTGCTGTATACTATAAATGGTTGGCCTGCAAAGGGGGAAATTACAAATGAATTGTTGCCATTCCACAGAAGGAAAGATGAAATCACTGTGGAAGAAGGAATATTGCTGTGGGGAATATGAGTTATTATTCCTGAAAAGTATATTGCAGAAGTACTAGATGAACAGCATGAAAATCATCCTGGTATGGTTCGGATGAAATCATAAGCCAGATTGCATGTTTGGTTTCCGAATATTGATGAAAGAATTGAACAGAAAGTTAGAGATTGTTCAAATTGTCAGGAAATGAGAAGTCCTGCAAATAAAACGCCTGGAAATCCATGGATATGGCCATAGAAGCCATGGCAAAGAATTCAGATCGACTATGCTGGTCCAATAATGAATGAAAACTTTCTGGTGGTGGTCGATGCTCATTCTAAATGGCCTGAAGTGTTGAGAATGCCTTCAACTACTTCTGAAAAGACTGTTGATACATTGAGATATTTATTTTCAAAATATGAACTACCTGAAATATTGGTAAGCGATACTCCTAACAACTCCTAACCTGTCATCGAAAGAGTTTAGAGATTCTATGATGCGAAATGGAATCAAGTAAATCTTCTCAAGTCCGTATCATCCGTCTTCTAATGGTGAGGCTAAAAGAAATGTGCGTACCTTCAAGACTGCACTGAAAACTTTAAAGAAATTACCTAGAACACTGAAACAGAAGTTGGCATCCTTCGAACAACGCCACATTCTACAACGAAATGTACTCTAGCTGAATTATTCATGAAAGAAGACTGAGAACAAGATTAGATTTAATGAAACCTAATTTGAATAATTCGATGCAGAAAAGAACAACTCCATTGCAAAAGCCTATTAGAAATCTGGAAGTTGGAAATCGTGTTCAAGTTCGTGATTACAGAGATCCAAACCGAAAATGGATTCATGGAATAATCATAAAGAAGTTGAGTACTGTAACCTATCGTGTAAAAGTTGGTTCAATTATCTGGAAAAGACATATTGATCAAATATTGGCAATGTGTAAAATGAAATTAGAGAAATCATATGATAGTAGTTTGGATGGTGACGTTTCCCTGCCTTCTGTGTTTCCAAATACTGACGAATTGATTCTAATGTTGATTTTCCTAGTGCTAATGAAAATTTACCTGTTAATCCTAATATTAGTATTGAAATTGAAACCCAGTGCCCTGATGAAACTTCTGTTGAAATTTCACGTTATCCAAAACGGGTTGGGGTTAAGCCTGAGCGGTTGATTGAAACAATGTAAATGATATATAATGACCTTCCATTTTTTTTTTAAGAGGGAGAAAAGTGTTATATATTATATGATGTAATACCGCTAGATGACGCTATTGAACCATACTGATTTGACCTTGTATATCCGAGGCCGTGATTGTTGTTCTATCTGAGCACGTGTTAGTGTTGACTTGCTGTTTAGTCTGTTACTGCTATGGTGTATTACATGTCTTATTGGAGTGCTTGACTCTTACAATAAAGTAGTGTTGTAATGGAAACTTGGTGCTTGTTTATAAAGATCTAAAGGCAGACTACAGTGTAAATACATCTTATTAATTGAACACTGATTAGCCAAATTTGATTGGCAAAAAAAATGCATAGAGACACATTTTTGAATCTTGCAATAGTTGGAGTTCAACAGAAAAGCAATTTAGCAAAACCATTAATAAATTTATTCTGTATTTCATTGGACAGATAAATCGTTCATTTTTTGAAATGTATCCTCCAAATAAAGACATATGTTTAGAAATAGAAGATAAACCGCATGGGAAATTTTATCAAGCTTCCATACTTAAATGGAAACTTTTCATTGTAAAAGTTCTGAAACTATAAATTCAAATTAAGATTGATTTTGGATAAGAAGTGCCGCATCAATTTTGAAAAAGATATGGACGATAAGACAACTTAGTCAAATGGAAAACCACAGCTTCTCATGGGATACTAATCCAAGTTTGGTTTGAAAACACTTTCCAGATACAAAAACAAATATGTCTCGAAATAACAGTTACATGAACCACTAACTGGCAACGTGCAGTTAAGAAATCTTCAGACTTACAAGCACACACACGGTAAGTACGCCAAGTATGTTATTAAAATCTGCATAGTACACCGAACATTGAGTCTAACTAAACAGAGTCCTCTAGTGCAGTGATTCCCAAAGTGGGCGATATCCCCCCCAGGGGGCGATAACGCTACAGAGGGGGGCGAAAAAGTCGAAGGGGGCGATTTCTAGAAACCTGTTTTTATTCGGCGCATCGTGCACTTGATTACTGTACTCTGCGTGCTTTCGTATGTTTGAATCACGTAGGTGATTATCACACGCGTACTGGACTCGTCTTCGCAGTAAGATATGGTCGTTTCCGTATCCCAGTGGTCGGCGAAATACGGTGGCGAAGTAAAATAATCAGGCCCGGGACGATCCACTGGAAGGACTGTTCCCCGACCTTTGACCCCGGAAAATTTTTCCTATACTTTACCATTTCAAAATTTTCGGTGCGTATTTTAAGAGTGGTTTTGGGAGTTGTTCCTGTAAAACGGGGTATTTGTTTTAAACTATGATTCTAATTCATACCATTCAACAATCTGTTTTTTAAAAGTACCAGTAAAAATTTTTAGCCTAGTCTATCAAAGATATTTCTACACCAAATTTTTGCCTACTGTAAATAAACTGAAACTTCTGGGGAGACAAAGTGATCATTGACTTATTTTATTATATTTAAATTTCCGGAAAACAACTAAAAACTAACGAATATAATTCAAAAACGCCAAAATGAGGTAATTTTCACGACCACGCCTGAAAATCTGTGCGGATGCAAAAGGAGCAATTGTTACGTTTATTTTTGCATCTTGCTGAATGGCCAATGTCACGAAGTAAACAAGGAAGTTTATGCCCGGGGAAACATCCAAACGGCGGTTTTGGTGATGAAGTAATTTTATTTACAATCTACGCCCGAGGAGTAATAATTGTAATAATTTTTTAATTAGACGACTGAGTTGAGTTCACGAATTGTCGCGGTTTTTGCCGGCTGTTCCGTTTTTACCTTTCAAAAAATATATGCGACCCGCAAAAGACTAGCAACCCTAAATGTAAAATGGGGTGAATTTAGAGAGTTAAATGCAAGAGGACACGGCGGTTTTTGAGGAGGTAGAACCCTAGATTCTTTCATTTCCGACCGCTAATATGATGAGGGGTTTTCAGCTGTGCTACTATTGCTATCAAAACAACGAAATCGCCTTTCCATCAGTAAACAGGATAATTTTAGATATTATAAAAAACTCGCTGAAGAACACCAAGCTCATCCATCTCATAAAAAATAATATAAACTATGATTTGTCTCGTTATTCGGTCTGTAATATATCCGTTTCAGACTTTACATTTTTTTCGAGGTGCCGGGGGGCGATGAACTTGTAAAAACTACTGTAGGGGGGCGATGGTACAAAAAGTTTGGGAACCACTGCTCTAGTGAGTTCATTTGATCAGGCAATACTGCACCTGCAAAAGCTTCTGCAGCCAAATACAATAAATCTTTCATCTGTAAGACAAACTTGTGTCAGGATTACATCATCCTCAGATTTGCTTGTTTTTAGAATCTAGAAACAATACATGAATGTATTGATAACATAAATTTGTTTTAAATCTGGTATATCAATATTCTCTCTAAATTAGTTAATATTCACAATGTCCAAACTTGAAAAATACACTGTTTATGTTGAATTACTGCTGGTCCTCACTGGTTATTTGATGTAATAACAAAGAATAAAGCGCATACTCATTCTGAGAAAATTGAAACTAAACATCAAACCTCGACATAAACAGGATCTTCGACTTCTGCAAAAGAGTAGGACGTATAAAGAGAAACTTGTACATATCTCAGGAATTTTATTTCGTTGCTGGAAGTGAATTCCACATGTGGAGTTATAAAAGCATAGCCCTCAACCTCTTTCTAGAAATAGTAGTTGAAAAACTAGTTGGAAAATGTGTTAAAAATCTATCATATGATACCATATAAGAATAAATAGGATACTGCAAAAAAGAGCAAAATCGTGTATTTGGTAATGTTGATGTTGTATCAATGAAGTGGAATTTGGAAACATGTAACTGGAAATGGTCATAAACATAACTTAATGGCTGAAACTGAGATTTATGATTTTTTTTATAATTGTTATAATTGTTTGTACAAACAACTTTATTCATACAGCTTATATTTAAAACTTGTTATCTTCCAAACTAATTTAGATTCTTTTGGTTGTGGATATTTGCAATTTATGTAATGCAGTCATGATTTGTGTTAAACTTTATCCACAAAAGGTGAGTTCCTTATCAAAGTAGGTTGGAAAAGATTCTTCACTATATATTATAGTTTACTCTACCAATGTATCCTTGTATCATAAACACTAAAATGATCCACAGATCAACCAAAACACATAAATTCAAGTTATATAAACAGTAAAATTTTCAAAGTAATCACCTCTGAATAGTACATTACAGACATTGTAATATCAATTGCTCTTTCAACAGCGTTAGGAGGAAACAATAATTTGCAATATGGTGCGATGACTCGGCATCCTTTTTTATCCACTCTAAATGCATAAGGTTCGATAGCACTCTCCACATTATATTCTTGCAATGCGCTTGGAACATATTCAACTTCTGCCTTGACCTGAGAAAATGAGATGAAAATAGCATTGAAGCATTGACAGGCCCAAGGCAAAACATAAGGCATTTCAATACTATGAGGCAGACAGATATCTATAAAGTTGAATGTTGGAGAATTGAATGAAGTTCAGCACGAACAGTCAAATGTCACGAAAAAAGAAATTTGTTGTAGTTGTCAATACGGTAGGAAATTTTATGTAACCACTGACCGAGTGCACCTATCCTACTACCTGTCTAAAATGATTATTTGGTTACCTATACTCGGCTTAGTTACTCATACTGGTATAACTTTCTTATCAGGTTTTCACTACTTTGTGATAAATAAAGAAATTTTATACCTTGACAAAGAGTTTCGTTACGAGCAAAGATCAAATTAGTCTTACTTCATATGTTGTTCCTTCACTAAACGTAGATATATTTTTCTTCGTAGTTCCAGGTTGTTCAGAAAAGGGCTTTGTAGCATCTCCTGAATTCATCTCATCATCACTACACCTTTGTTGAGACTGGGATGCTGTTCTTCTTTTTGATATCTGAAAATACTACAAGAACCTATCTTTTACAAATCAAAACAAAAAACACCGTCATATACATATTTACAAGGTGTCAGTAATTACAAAGGCCAAAACGATTGATTTAAAATATATAGTTACATAAATATAACCACTAAATTAACCCACTATCTTTCCTGCAGTCCACTAGCAAAGCTAGAACCGTCTGTACAATTACCTACCCATATGGATGCATGTTGCCCAGTATGATGCCATCTTTATAAGTGCCATTGTATATATTCATATATTTTCACAAAAAAATATTCTTAAATCATGCTTTTTATATGTCAAAGTATATCTCAAGTATATGTCAATGAATAGTAGATCAAAAATGTTGCATCAAAAAGCTGCCAACCAACTTCATTAAGCAGGTCACAAATTCAATAATTTATTTACGCTTCAAATTATATATTAAAAGTTTGCATAACTTCTGTAATTAGAAAATAAAAATGACCACTATTAAATGTCCCTGCCCATTGCTAATTTCCTCTTCTTTAAGTTTATCAAAAACTATATTGTTGACATTATTACTTTGATCTACCTCTACTCTTTCAGAAAGATGAGTATTTTTCAATTTATCAGAAATGTCTTCTTCACACTCTTCTCTCTGCAAAATCAATTTAAACCTTAAGTTGCACATCAAGGCTTTATTGCCAACAATATCAAAGTATTTCTTATTGGTATATCCGGATTATGCAGAAGAACAAAAATAAACTACTTGTACGAGCTATCACTATAGATTTTTTTTTCCCAAAAATCTCTCTAAAAATTTGGTGTGGCAATTTAAATTTTATCCATTCCAATTTGATCAAGTAGTAAGGTTTTCAATTATATCCAGATGGAGAGGCAAGCCAATAAGGAGGCTTAATCATGTAGCAAATATTGCCTCGCCTGGTTACCAGTCAATGAGTATGAAATTATTTGCAAGTTATCTGTTTCAGATGCATGGTGAAGAATGCTGTATCTTGGAGTGTGCATTCAGGAGATTTCCTTTTCGGATTTAGTTAATTTATTATAACATCCTATTATAATATTACTTTTTTCATTTTAAATAACCACGAGATAAATTGTAATTAAATAATGTGCGAACTGCGGTCGCAAGCCAAATGCGGCCACAAACGAAAATTGTGTGGCACGAGGAAAAGTACTGATTTAAAACTTTTTATTTCTTTTATTTCATTTTCTTTTGTTTTAACTGTGACTCGCATGTATCATCATCTTTTCACTGAATTGCGCCTGCAACACATTGTACCCGCACATTGTACGTACCCGCAGGAAAAAAACGGGGCAATGGGATGGCAAATAATTTATTGCCAAACCACCGCACATGTTTGCCTTTGATTACAAAAATAAAATAATTGTGAAATGTTTTAAATCAAAACATGGGCGCAGGCGCTAGGATATGTTGGTATTCTTATAAACGCAAAAAAAAATATTCGAAGGTCGAGATATTCGAATATTAAATTTGAATTGGACATCCCTTTTATGCACTCATTAAATTAACCTGAACACATTTTTCAAGTTTCTGGTGTTGGCCCTTCGTATGTATAAAATCTTACAATAGCTGGAGTAATCTTTTTACAAGAAGAATTTTCTCTCCGATCTCCTCATTTTATCTAAATTATTATTATTTTTAAAATGAAATCAAGATGTTATTTTTGATATTGCCTAAAACAGATTCCATTTCATTGTGATTTGAAATTCTGAAAACGTCCCTAGTCAAATGTTAAAAATAGCTGAGATTCACAGTTTGTACAAGACTGCAAAGTAGGAATTAAACCTTGCTATTTTCTCTCAGTAATCTCAGTAATCTCTCTCAGTAATGTGTTGAAATCAACAAGATTTTTTTAAATTCAAAGTATGTTCATGGTTGCATTTTATCACTAAAAAAACGCCGAACAACAATAACATTTTTGTTATCTAGATGTCCGAAGTTGATTTGAAGCCTCTAAGGCTTCAAGGCTAAGAGAAAAATGTTAAAATTTTGAATAAATTCAATTTCAAAAAATTACAAATAAATACAGGTACATGCTTATTATCTAATTCAGTATTCATTAAATATCACATAAGAGTAATCCAGACATCTCAAACGAAGCTACATAACTCAACATATTTATGGTGCCAATATCTATTTACACACCCAAACAGTAATAGGATAGGATTTACATAGTGCATTTTTGTTTTGTTTTGTTCTGAGGGAAATCTGCTAAGATATGAGACTTGATTGATTGGTATTTCTATCTTTGGCTGTTCCTGTTAAATTGACAAAACCTGAAAATGAACCTTTTTCTGTTTATTTTCTTCAATCACTGAATTAGAATAATTTTCGCATTCTTCTTTAATAAGCTTCCAGATTTCACTTCTTTCTTCTTCGAAGCCTGTTGCTGTCTTTTGAGAAAATAACTTCTTTACATCTTGAAGTGAATTATCATGGCACACCATCACATCCTTTTCTGAGAAGATGTTGCCAAGTTTGCTGATATGCTAATAACATAATATTAAGTAAGAAATAGAATTAAAATTTGAGTTAATTTGTGATTGGGGATTATTTAGTAGGACCTTTAACCCTTTTGTTCATGAATTTGGGCGTTATTTTTTTGTGTGAATAGCTAAGAAGAGGATTTCACAAGATATATAATTTTAAAATTGAAGGACACATACTTGGTTCGATTAATTAGGTGATAAAATGAAGTGTGTAAAGTGTTCCTATGCTTTATGCTGCACTCAACACTTATTCACATCTATCGCATTGAACAAGTCCCAGTGCAAACATCCACCATTATCTTTTGATATGTATGGAGCTCGCCGAAGAGAGTGTTACAAAGTCTTCGCAGATAAATCTAAACAAATACCTCATTCATGTGTTGCTCATACATTTCCACAGCTTTAATAAAATCAGCTACATCTTCTGCTTTATCATAGCACTATAATAAAAACAATATCTTTGAATAAAATTTAATGTTTCATTAAAACTCATAGTCACTGAATCTAATCCATTTCATGTTCGTTCAATGACTCGAGCTTCCATAACACTGCTTATGTATATGACTTTAGTGTGTCAGTATTTTCTTAGAATTCCTCTGCTAGTAGTCATTCCATTTTTAGTAAGTAATTAGTTTTAAGTCAGTGTCCTGGATTGTCTTTGATCTGCATGTCTAATGAAAAATCTCCCTACATGATGAATATGAAAATCTATACTTACATCAATCATTCTATCTACAGAAGGCAAGTCAAATGCTTTGCTGATTTCTGCTATAAGACCAAGACAAGTATTCGTGGACATTGGTTTGCCACACAGGTGTTTTGCTACAAGGTTCTTTGGATGCAAAATCTTCTCTGTCAATTGACAAGCATAATCACAAAATTCACCTTTTATGTCTAAACAGAAGAAACCTATCACTTTGAACCATCCAAGAACCAACCCATCAATTTAAAAAAATTTTGTACACTTTTACATTGTTTTTAACATGGTAGTTAATGTTGACAAGGTTATTATCTTTTTACATTGAAGTAATTAAATCCCCTTGTGATGTATTTTTGAATCTAACCCTGTCCGAAGCAACTACTTATAATAAAAAATTAATAAACTGACGAAAAAAATAACCTGCAATAGTAATTTCAGAAGATATCTTTTTTCTATGGACTTCCCTTTCGGCTGGAGGCATCAAAAATCCATACACATTTTCAAAAGCAATCGCAATTGATTCTTTCACTTCTTTAACGGTTTCTGGCATATTTGCTGAAAGATCTCTCAAAATGCTTCCAACATACTCACAGCCACCTTTGTCACCTAAAGGATATTCATAATCGAAGTGACAATCTCGAACAAGAAAGGTGAGAGCCTGCAAAATATAGAAACAATGGGTCAGCTTTATATATTAAAAAAAAAAACTTGAACTACAAGAAAAAATGAACAATATGGTGAAGCAAAGATTCAAAATTGGCTGCGGTGATTTTGATTCAGTTTTAATGAAATCGACTCTGAAGTTGGTTACTTGAATAAGTATAGACTGGAAATCTGACACAATTATAACCCTAGTATACAGCGTACATCTGAAAAAGATAGTGCCATAAATATATCAAACCTGGAAAGGATGTTCTTCTTTCTTTTGAAGCATTTGAGTAATTGTTTTTGCAAATCTCACTGATGTCTGTAGAACAACATCAAATGAATATTATAGCTTGCAAAATCGACTTCTTGAGGAATAACAAGATGTAATCAAGTCAAGTCGAGTTTATTTTTACCAACCAGAAAAAATGTCAGTTTTACACAAAATACAAGGAAAAAAGAAAATCACACATTTCATCTTGGGAAGGGAAGTCGCGGGGAACCAAAGCTGGTTATCGAGCAGCGACACTCAAAAATCTAATATCTGATTAAAAAGGTCGGGAAGTTTAGTTTTGTCACTACTGTTTTTGTCGAGAGTATAGCTTTTATACTGTTTAGAAAATTAATCAGATAATATATTTGGGGATAAAGTACACATGAAAGCAATAAGTTCTTTTGACTGAAATAAGATGGTTTATACCAGGGGGAGCCAACAAGTCAATCTCAACGTAGTCGTTGGCGTCTGATGTTGAGTAAGTTTAATAACATATACCAAAAAATTACCTCGAATCAGTTCCATGCAGTGCCTGTTATGTGTTTTAAACAGGAAGAATACAGTACTGTACATGCGCATGCCTATGCGTACTGTGCATTTCATTAAGAATGCGCCCACAGAGCCTAGTTTATTGTTATTGTTGATCGCTAGTTTATTGTTGATCGCAAGATATTTCGAAGATGTTAGGGTTAGGGCAAATAGAACTGAAGTTGATTAAAATCCTAAATTGGAATGTTTAAATACAATATAGGATGAATAAGTTTCATTTCAACTTTTTGAATTACCGTAAATACATTCTACATTAAAATTAATTTGCTAATTTACATGAAAAAATTCCAGATCTCTTTGCTGTAACATTCCTACACAATTGAAAATTTGATGTGACGAAAGTATTGTACTCATCATCATTATTTTATGATTAGTATCTTGTGTACTATGAAAATCGAATAGACCTTGGGTGTCAACAATCATTACAGATATCTGAAAATAGAATGAGGAATTATTCATAATTACCTGGTCATAATTGCCCGGTCGTATCACCAGACATTCTTGCATCAGAAATAGATGCACAAATAGTAAGATTTGGCAATGTATTGCCGACAGCCAATTAATCTCTGTTTAAGAGATTTGGGCCAAGCTGGAATTATAGTGAGTTTTGGCACTATGATTAGTTTTCAGTCAAGGACAGCTATGAGAGTGAGTAAGAAAGATTATCTGGACATTGCTTTTAAAAATTATAACCATTCGGTATCAAATGAAGCAGTTCATGAGTGATTTATAACAAATTCATAATAAATGTCAAATTTAAAAAAAAAAAATTAGGTGCTCCCGAAGTATGCGAACCAAGATGGCGGACATCGGAACGTAACATGGGTAACAGGTTAGGGTTAGGCGATAATTTTTTTCCAATTTTCCTTATTTTAGTCCTATTATCAGTTCGAAGACTAGCCAAGAGCCTCCCGTAGTATTTATACCTAAAATTATGGCCTAACCCTAACCTAGTACGCATATTACATTCCGATGTCCGCCATCTTGGTTCGCATACTTCGGGAGCCCCAAAAATTATTTCCTAAGCTACAGACTCCGAAGATTTAGGATCCAGTAAAATGTTCTGAAACTTTATAGAATATATCGAATACTGGTGTTGAAACTATCATTCATTTTCTATTTTCCAAGCTCCATCACTTCATTGATTCATACCTAAATTTAGGGGATTTTGCACTGTGCTAGAACTAGATGTCACTTTGCATTTTATCCTTTCCATGCATAGTATGACGCTTCAAAAACAAAATTTTATGGACTTGAATAAACAAATAGAAATAGGAAATAACAGTTGATCTGGGTGGTTGTAACTTTAATGGGGTTCAAAATGGATTGTAAAATATGATTCTCCTAACGTAGAATTCCCATCCAAACTCTTTTATAACCATGCAAATATTTTCTGTAATATTATGAACGTGTTTCAATAATTTATATGCACACGAATTTCACAAAATCTAGCACCAGAAATCTCCTCATGTCTTATTTGAGTTATGCATGTGTAAAGCTCAAAACTATGCGATATCATGGATTATATGACTTCCAAAGACGAATCAAAAGAATGTAGACAATGACTAAATATCTATCAAAATTCACTTTCCCTAATAAAAATATTATTTGACACATACATCAAAAGGTTTTTCCATATCTGGTATATATCAACCATAATTCAATGACCATCACTAACTAATACAACAGTGACAATACACAAAAATACCTAATGATCATTCCCTAGCCCGCAAGGAAATTTTCTTGGGATTCAATTCTGCACCATACAACGTAAATAGCATTGGCATGGTTGTATTTTGTGGTTTCTTATTTTTCTTTACAATGTTGGACATATTGCACGAGTCTCGTGCATTCATAAAAATTAAATTTTTTTTTACAGAAAGATGCTAGCATTATTGTGGATAGTGAAATAATTTTCTTAATCTTACTTTTAGATAAGAGATCTGGTAAAACCTTGCATGAATTAGCTTGATGGTTTGGATATTATCTAGTCATTCACAGGTTCGAGTTCTGTAATTTTGTGCAAGAAGATTTTGGACTCTTTAACATTGCTAAAACAAATGCCTGATAATTATTTCCATACCCAACATAGACTACTACCCAGAAGGTAGAGCTCAGACTGCTACCAATTAAACCAAATCCGTTTACCTCTTTTCCATTTTCTAATGGTACATCAAATATCTCAGGACAAACGTTTATTCCACGAGTAAGACGCATTGAACCTCTTCCACAATAAAATCCATCTTGAAGTTTTTTGTCTTCAGGTCCTAACCAATTTTCATTTTGCCACTGAACAGAGATAGATTTCAATCAAAAATATTTTTACGGTGTTACAGTTTGCTGTACAATAACTTATATATAGAAAGAGGGGAACACAATAAATTGAAGATAATTTTTGTGATTCTATATACTCCCCATCCCAAGACAGCATTGTTTCTAAACCTGCTAAGTGGCTAGTATGTCAAAGTAACTACGGTATATTGTTTATACATGAGTTTTAGAACCTTGTTCTGAGTGAAGGCACAAAAAGCTCAAAAATGATTATAAGAAAAAGCAACAAGCAGGAGTTTTGACTCTCAGACCCCTGATTCCAAGTTCAAAATGAATGTGATTCAAAAGAATCTTACTATTCCTCCAGTGAGTACAGACGGACATTCACATTTTGAAAGTTCTGATATAGTTTTGATGTTTTAACAAAGCCTACATACCCCTTTCTTTCTTAGATATTGCAGAAATATGTTCAGCATGAAAGACTTCCCAGTCCTATAAGCTCCAACCATTGAAATAATAGCTACGTCTTCTTTGTCTGCTAGTATATCCAAAAGAACGTTCACATTGTCCACGTTCAAGAAAAACTTTCCATCCTCTGTGACAGAGGCTATAGAAATTGCTTCTTTACCTAAAAATAATAAAAATACATAAATACATTTTCTAAAATTTGATCAACAGCATTTTATCATGACAGAGAGAAAGAGACCGAGATGTTTGGCATTCAGCCAACCAGAAACAGCCATTACATCAACAAAATAGGGTCCTAAACTGGAGCTGGAGGGAGCCAGTTTTGAACAATTATGCATACTCGACCAAAGTTAGCTTCCCCACTGATCATCTGATACACTGCTCAGTGTACAGATATTCAGGCAGTACTTTCATACCCTCGAAATATATTAAATATTTTATTTTGAAAGTTTCAACGTTATTGTACTAGTAGACAAATTGTCAGATTGTTACATCTAAGAGGAGTTGATAACTCTCTCTGTGCATAATCAATCTTCATAGAACTTCCAGCTTGAAAAATCATTCCTAACGTTTAGTATAATGCACCAGACATTGAACCTCGTTTTAGTAACTTAATTGCAATTACATGATGAAACTTACTGTTAAGCTTCGTAATACTGCAGAAACCTGAATATGATACAATTTGTTGAAGATACTCACACACAAACATACCTCAGTTCACAAACAGTTGTTATGGAAAAATTAGTTAACAGAGAAAATTTCAAACTTACTTTTACTTGACATCTTTACTGCCAAACAACCTCATGAAAACAAAGCTATACTTATATAGCTAATTTAACACTTTTAAAACATAAATAATTTGACTGTAAATTGTGGCAACTGAGAATTTTGAACGAAAAACTAAATAGACTATTCTATAAAGCCTGTGATATCAAACCAGGTAATTCACATCAGGGAAGGGGAGATACTTTTAAACTTAGTAGAAAATGTTTATATTGGTAAATGTACGTATATATAGATTTGTTTAGAGAAAATGTGTGACGTAAAAATCTCAAAACTTTTGGTTTGTTTCAATAACATTCACCTTCCAAAAAACTTCACTTGTTTGATTTTCAACTAATTATTAATGTTTGCCACATTTACATCTACAATTATGTTTATCAATACCAAACAACATACAGTCCTAACCTACAAGCGCCTGCAAGTTACACAACTGGCACAGAAATAATCTATAAACCCTCCCCATCACATGATACATTTCTTTCTATTCTACCAACTTCCACGGTACAGAACCACTTCTTAATTTAATGATTAACCACTCTATAAAAAGCGCTTGTAAAATTAAACAAAAAGTAATAATATTTGAATAACGTTATTTGAATGACCACCAGTTTTTTAAATGTTTTTGAATGAAAAATTTTAAGGTGTGTCATATCATTGCTCCGAACAATGCTTGAGACACATATTCATTTATATACGAGATTTACTATTGTAAGGATTGAAATTTTTTTTGTTCATTATCACCCATCCCGTTTATTACACCCCAAGCACGAGAAGTGAACTGGACATAGGCAAACCTTCTATTTACTTATGCAGAGCCTTATTCACAGCGCAACTCGTGGATAAATTGAGATGTCATTAAAATCTCACTCCCTACATTTATGCCACAAAAACTTTTACATTTTAAAAATTGCTAGAGTTGTCGATAAAGTTAGATACTATGTTTTTCTTGGAAGTTTTTCCCCCGCATGAAAATGTTAGTGGGCCGCAGAATTTTTGTGCAACGAAAATGGGCCATGAAAGAAAAAGGTTTGAGAACCACTGTTGTAGATGTATAGCTGAAGTTGGTATAGTTTTGTCCACTCTGCCTATTAACTGCCTTGTATAATGTTCATTCATTTCATTGTTATCAAAAGTTATAACTCCATAATATGCATAATAGGCGATGAAATAGTTTAGAGCGAAACAGATAAAAACTGATTACAGCATCAAGAGAAATTAACTTTTATGTATGTCCAGACGTTTTAATGCCTAGAATGCCCGTATTCACCTAAGTCAACAGTGCACAACCTGCGACCGTACGGCCGCATAAGGCCGTCGTGAAAAAATAATGCGGCCGTCCACATACAAAATCCTATAAACCAAAAAGAACGAAAAAAAATTTGAAATATAGGATTTGGCCGCTATGCTGGCGTATATTGAAGCAAAACAGAAGTACTGCAGAAAAGTATATCCAGTGCTACAATAACTGGCAAGAAAAACTCTCGTTCTTTTTGGAAGCACTTACACGTGCGAAGCAACCTTTTTAAGAATAAAGTACCTGAAGAATGAATACCGAACCAGATTGTCAGACTTTAATCTGGAGTCTGAACTAAGGCTGATGGTATCCAGCCAGTTACCTGACTTTGCAAGTTTATCTGCCCACATGCAAGACCAAGGAAGTTATTGAATTGTTACAATGCTTTGCAAACTTAATAAATAAATAAATAATAAATCAAATTCATTGAAATCGTTGATATTTTATTATACTTTTGGAAACAAGAAAATGCCACCCCCCCCCCCCCCCCCCCCCCCCCCCCCCCCCCCCTTCCCACCTAAGTTATTACATCCTGAGTGAGCAGAAGATGTGTAATCTGCGATGCCGACACAGTCAAGTTTACCGCTTTAGCTGCTACACAATCCTGCCATCGCACTATCGCTTCGCTATATTGAAGGACTATATATAGCCTGTATCATATTAAAACGAGAATTTTAAGCTTACTATTCTTTAAAATGTCGATGATCGAAATGAGTAATTATTTGATGACGGTGACGTAATTCATTTCTAATTTCCTGGTTCATCTCACAATTTCATTGCTGTGCTGTAACTATGCTAATATCTGACTCGGAGGTGTGATTGAGGGAGTCCGCGCGTACCCGTTCCTAGATAGTGTGGGAATCCACGAACCCGTTCCTGTTTACGATTTAGATTTTGGACAATCGCAACAAACGGGTAACGTGCGTTATATTTGACGTTTCAAAAGTTATGTGTTAGATTTGTTTGAAGCGTGTCGTGGTGATGTAGATCACGTAGTTACATACATTATGGCAGTGGTTCTCAACCTTTTACTGACCGCGTACCACTTTTGTGTTTTTTACCATGGCCGCGTACCACCAATAAAACCGCTTTTGTGGCGGGGAACAATGACACAAGAAACGCGCTATGATAGTATTTTATGTGGCACCACATCCATTTTTAAAGATTCGTGCAAAGTTTCGACGTATTAATTATATTCAGTAATAATTGCGTGCAAAATCACGAGAGAATTTGCGTTGTCTACCGTCAGAGCTGAATGGCTTTAATCATCGCCACCACTGAATTATCGCAAAACTCAGACAAATACGTTTTGGTCGGCGCTAGCCGCTATCCGGAACTGCCTAACCTAATCGTCAACTTGTTTGGCTTCAAAAGTCAAGATTATGCCCATCAGCCAACACATACATTAGGTCAGGGGTCGGCAACCTACGGCCCGTGGGCCGCATCCGCGGGCCCGCGGAGTGCTCCAATCTGGCCCGTGACGCTTCACTGAATCATAGTAACAAATCTGCTGTTTTGACGATTATATTCCTTACGTAACAGAATTTATTGTGAGACACGTGTAGACTAAATTATATTATAGCATAATAAGTATATAATTCACAATCACTCGTTTATTGAGCCTTAAATTTAATTATAATTAGACAAATGGCAACAAAACGCAGAAAAGTTGATGCTAAGTGCAAAAGGTTCAATGGCGCCAAAAATATTCAAATGGAGTTTTTTTGCAATGCAATGAGGAAATAAATCTATATTCTATTCGAAAGATGTGTCGTTGTTTGATTTTTTATTATAAAAATTATCAACCCTTCGGTTTTCAACTTTCTAAAAATATGTGCGGCCCGCTAATGGCTTGCAACCCTTAATTTTGACCCGCGAGCAAAAAAAGGTTGCCGACCCCTGCAGTAGGTAGTAATAGTAACATTCTCATGATACATTAGGTAGTAATAGTATTATCCTCATTATGTATCTGGGCTCTGTCAGGGTATCTCGACACGCGTTGACCACCCCTCCAAACGCTCCATTCGTTGCCGATTTCTCAATGCAGATGCATTTTGGACGTAACACGTAAAACGGGCGAAAGTATGCCCATCCCGTTTTCTTTTAGGTGTGCAGTAGCGGGCGAGAGCGCTCTATAAAGAGAAGGACTGGTAACGCCATAAACTGTTTTTGTTAGTTTGTGCCAAAAAATGGGGCTGGGCAGCGGCGGGGTAATTTTGTTAATAATAATACATTTAAAACCGTGTTTCTTAACCTGTGGTTGAGTAACATTAACAGTAACATTTCAGTAATGGAAGGTAAAGAGAAAGCGTTTCTGCCATATTTCAGCCACCTCAAAAGTCGGTTGTTGCAATAATTTAAAGCTTCTCGCGTACCACTTGAAAAGCCCCCGCGTACCACTCACTAGTGGTACGCGTACCACAGGTTGAAAACCACTGCATTAGGGAGTATAACGTTGTTCCTATTATGTAATTGTATGTTACTTTTAATTATTATTAAAAAGCTAATATGTTATAAAGCTCGGCATGGTTCGGTAAAGCGAGTTCGATTCAAAAGAGAAATTTTACACACATTTTGACTATTCATCTAAATGGTTTATACGTATAGATATCACAGGAATGTGGTGACATAAAAATAAACGATATCGCAAAAGGCTTTCAATATATCTCTTGAATACTATTTATTCGCGACTCCTCGTCTATTGCAGTTGAAATATATATATTTCTGGTATTTATTTTCTCTAAATTGAGTAGTGTTTTTGTGTACTTCATGCATGGTTCATTCATGGCATGCATGGTTTGTGTAGTTCATGCATGGCGGTCAAAAATACCGGAATCTGAATCTGTCATGTGTGGCCATAGCATAAAGATAGCGAAATTTTTCAGCAGCGATTGCCGAAGAACATTGAACATAGAGATGTAACTAACGTCTACTAACTAATTTTACCTGGCTTTAAAGATAAGTTATTTAACTTATATTTCTGGTGATTGAAATCCACTAGACCGCGTTGTGTACAGACAAAATCAAACACAGAAGAATAATTTCTCGTAACCAACTTGAAAGCATGAATTTTGCTTTATATTTTGTACGAATTTTGCAGCATGCAGATATAATGCTACCGCACAGAATAACGGTAATTTTAACAACACCAAATATGATTTTGTAACCCTCGGTTCATGATTGTTATTAAAAGTTATAGCTCCATAATAAGCATAATAGGCGATGAAATAGTTTAGAGCGAAACAGAAAAAAACTGATTACAGCATCAAGAGAAATTGACTTTTATGTATGTCCATACGTTTTAATGCCTAGAATGCCCGTATTCATTTAAGTCAACGGTGCACAACCTGCGACCGTACGGCCGCATACGACCGTCGTGAAAAAATAATGCGGCCGTCCACATACAAAATCCTATAAACAAAAAAAAACGAAAAAAAATTTAAAATATAGGATTTGGCGGCTACGCTGGCGTATATTGAAGCAAAACAGAAGTACTGCAGAAAAGTATAACCAGTGCTACAATAACTGGCAAGAAAAACTCTCGTTCTTTTTGGAAGCACTTACACGTGCGAAGCAATCTTTTTAAGAATGAAGTACCTGAAGAATGAATACCGAGTCAGATTGTTAGACGTTAATCTGCAGTCTGAACTAAGGCTGATGGTATCCAGCCAGTTACCTGACTTTGCAAGTTTATCTGCCCACATGCAAGACCAAGGAAGTTATTGAATTGTTACTATGCTTTGCAAACTTAATAAATAAATAAATAATAAATCAAATTCATTAAAATTGTTGATATTTTATTATACTTTTGGGAACAAGAAAATGCCCCCCCTTCCCACCTAAGTATTACATCCTGAGTGAGCAGAAGATGTGTAATCTGCGATGCCGACACAGTCAAGTTTACCGCTTTAGCTGCTATACAATCCTGCCATCGCACTATCGCTTCGCTATATTAAAGGACTATATATAGCCTATATCATATTTAAACGAGAATATTTAAGCTAACTCTTCTTTAAAATGTCGATGATCGAAATGAGTAATTATTTGATGACGGTGGCGTAATCCATTTCTATAATTTCCTGGTTCATCTCACAATTTCCTTGACGTAACTATGCTAATATCTGACTCGGAGGTGTGATTGCGGGAGTTTGCGCGTACTCGTTCTTAGATAGTGTGGGAACCCACGAACCCGTTCCTGTTTACGATTTAGATTTTGGACAATCGCAACAAACGGGTAACGTGCGTTATATTTGACGTTTCGAAAGTTATGTGTTAGATTTGTGTGAAGAGTGTCGTGGTAATATAGATCACGTAGTTACATACATCAGGGAATATGTAATCACGTAATCCTATGTTACAATCCAGTATTGGTATAAATCTAAGTTGTTATAAAGTTGTAGATGTATAACTGAAGTTGGTGTAGTTTTTTCCACTCTGCCTATTAACCAGCTTATATAATGTTAATTTACAAGTAATTCGGGGCTTGTCTTTTCTATTAACGAACGATTCACACTAAGCATTTTGTTTCGTTCAAGCATTTTGTTTTTACGAAATTCGGTATATATTACTATTTGTCTAAGCCTGATGGCCACTGTTTGTTATTGCAGATAGATGGTTTTAAATATACCAATGAGTCCAATACGCAAACATGAGCAATTTCAATGTTTTATTATATTCAGGTTTCTGAAATTATGCTTACATTGACTTTTGAAAATTACTGCAATACTTACTTTTTTGGATATAACCACCATATCAAGATAGAATTCATGGTTATCGCATCGTACAGTCCCATCTCTGATGATTTGCAGGTTTGGGCCTAGTGTAAGATAAACATGCCCAAAGAATTTGTCCTTTTGGCAAACGGTTGGACGGTCCCTGCTCCTCCTTGCTAAGTGATTTAATCTAGACAAAACTACTATTTCAAATTGATATAATTCTAGTTTTCTTTACTCGAATGCTCGATGTTGTAGCGCAATGGAAAATAAATTTTTTGAAAATTGTAAAATCGACCATGCGCGGGACAAACAATTACCCGGCGACTGCTGAACAAAATTGTAAATTTTACTTGGCTTTTGAGATAAGTGATTATTCAAATTATATTTCTGAAGATTGAAATTTACTAGAACGTGATGCTTGCCGAAGTATATAATTGATGAAAATGAATACAAGATCGGCCACAGAAGAGTATTTTCTCGTAACCAACCTAAAAGCATCGATATTGCACCATTTTTGTTACGAATATTGCAGCAGAGATTGCCAAAAAGCGCCGAGCATGTAGGCCAGCACAGAGAAACGGAAATTTCAATTACACCAAATATGATTTTGCAGCCACCATTGTAATTAAAAGTTATAAGTTTTAAACATGTATTCCGTCTCTGTTATACCGTTTAAACCGTTGGCGCGGCGGTGTGGCTCAACGGGCTAAGCGTTAGGAATACGCTCGCCACCGCACCTCTAATTACTCTGCGTGGGTTCGCAGGTTCGAATTCCATGCAGGGATGGTTATGTGCGAGAGGATTGCTGGACTCCTCGCCGTCGTTGGGTGGTTCACGTAACCGGACGAGAGGCCGTGGTTCGCCATATGAATAAGCCGTCTTATCGGCTTTCCTCTCCCCCGGGATAAATATGTAAATCCTATCCTATCCTATTAAGCGAATGGTGTTACCTTTTTTAAGGCAAATAAACATACATACATTCATACAAGTTTTTAAGTTTCACTTGCATTCCATAATAAGCATATTAGGCGATAAAAAACTCGAGAATAACACAGATAAAACTGATTAAATCAGGGAATTTTGAATTACATGTTTATGTCCAAACGTTTCTATGCCTACAATGACCGTTTTCACCTCATACGAACCCGTCATACTCTCACACGAACGGCCGAATAAAAGATCAGTCTGTCGTATAGCAGACTTCAGGAAATGCCTATAAGTGTAGCTGGTTGTAATAACTCGCGTTAACCCTTTTCCCCTAGTAACTCTCGAAAGCTACGGCGGCATTTGTGACCTTAACGTATCATATTATTCTTTCACGCTCAATATAGCGCTGTGTTCCTACTATAGCCGCTTTGGCTTTATTGGCGCGTTTGCGTGAACAGATATCTATCTACTAAGTCAGCAACTATGTTTTATAATGGCAGAAATATAGATAAGATAAGTTAGATACGTTTATTTCGACAGCATAATCAGCATAAGAGGCGATTACATGATTGATGAAAACAATTAAATAAAACCTGATTGTGGAATCAGCAAAAATGTATCAGGATTAGCATTATCCAATTAAAATTTGTTACACCTCAGCGTGAGATGTTTAAGGCGGAGATCGAGAACACAGATTTTCCCTCGTAACATTGCAGTTACAATATGCCAATTGGATTTGATTTTGTTAACGGAAAAGTGGATTTTATCATGCCATTTGCCTACCACATTTTTGTGCTCTGTTTTCTTTGTTTCTGTATAAAGTGTATATCATACATAAGGTCTTGAGCAGGGATGGACAAGGTTTTTGAATCAGGGGCCAGAATTGTTGTCTACCTACACTCAGACACTGGTGGCCATGTAAGTGTGACGTAAAGAGTTACATTTTATGAACAATAGTTACAGTGTTACAAAAGCAGAAGTAGAAAACAATGAGCCACTTGCCAAAACAAAATTTAATTGCAATCTCAACATTTTTTGACTTGAACCATTTAATTTTGTTTTAGTTTGGTTGTGGCAGCATCAGACTGGCCAGATTGAATTACCAATTAAAACTACAGACAGTTTGCCCATTTGTCTTGAGTTAGGTTAGTAAAAGTTTTAAACAACATAGGATAAACACAGTGAAGTGGGGTATTAGGTTAATTTAACTTACAGACTTATCACACTTGTGATTCTCATAGTAAAATTGTGATTGTATTGAGTGGTTCAGAATTTTGGTTAATAACAAATTTTACATAGTAAGGTGAGCATATGATATTCATTATGCTTTAATTTTCTTTAAAGATTTTGCTCTCTTTCCAGAATTCCATATTTTTAATTTGTGTGTTTGATGGAGATTCTAAAATAAAGGCTGAATAGATAGATCTTTCATAATTGCAACCATGTTACAGTTACAGTGTTGATGAAGAATATGTAATGCAATATTCCAAACAGATTCAAAATGACTCTAGCTATTGAAGTTATAGCAGTACTTGCTGTAGTATTTTTACTATTATTGTAAGTATTAGTTAATATGTGTTGTCATTTTATGAGAACTTTTTAAATGTTGCTTTGAAAAGGCTATAGACAAGCATCTATCAATATCTGAATATGCTGATTTGTATGGACCTTGTATTTTTTGAGCACAATAATTTGTTTGATAGGTAAATTAATCAATTTACGCTGATATGTTCTAAAGATCAAATCTCTAGTTTTGGCAAATGAAATATTCAATTCATTGCAGTCTGGAGGAGGTGGCTTAACCTACATGTTAAGACAGTTTTAACAAAAGTGTTACGATTTTTACAATTATAATTTGACTGTTTAAGCGCCATAATTTTTTGTTTTGGCAATGCACTATTCAATTCATTACATACTGGATGAGTTGGTGGTCATGGTGTTTAAGTAAACTCAAGAATTTCAACTTGTTAAGTGAAAAAGAGTTAAACATTCTAATACCCTCTTCCCCTCTGCAGCCTCAAAATTAAGTAACATTTTGTTTATCAAGAATTTGTTTGCAATTAACTTGTTCAACTTATATTTTTCAGCTTGCTATATCGTGAGAGGCATCAAAACTTGGTGGGACATGCCCCAGTAAATGTAAGTAAAAATATAGTAACATAGGAATAATAGGAATAGCTTTTCAGTTTGTTTTACAGCTTTATCAGTGGGACCAGGGCAATGATGTGCTTTTATAGCCAATACCATTCTCTCTTTGTAAATAAATATTGCTAGGTTCAAAATTGGGTCACAATTGGATTTATATTTCATTTATTTATACATACTATATTAAGTATATGTGTGAACGACCACTGAAGTGAAAATATCTGTACAAATTATATTTTTAGGAATTGTAGTTATATTTCAGCAGAAATTTTATTATAAAACTGACTGGACATCTATACCATTCCGCATTCTTACATCTATAGAAGTGGATGTTGCTATGTCTGAGAATTGTTGACAATTGTTGTTTTATTTATCTTATTCACAAATACTGTATTACTATTATATATATAATTCAATGAAAGGCCATAGATACAGAAATTATCAAAAATTAACTATAGGTGTGAGCAGCCTTTGAAGTGGAAATAGCTATAAACATTATATTATTGAGAATTGTATGTACATTTTAGCACAAATTTTTTCATAAAACTGATTTGACACCAATTCCATTCTTACATCTCTAGAATTGACAATCAGGGTTTTACATACAGATGATGTATTACTATTTTATATACAACCTAATGAAAGGTCATGGACACCAGAATTATCAAAAATTGACTATATGTGTAAGCACCACTGAGTGCATATAACTATAGTATGTAAATTATATCATTAAGGATTGTGAAGTGATAGTTACATCTTAGCATGATAAAACTGAGTTTTTGTATTGATTTTAGATCGGAGATGTGCATGGGAATGTCATTGTGAATCAACACCCATCTTCAAGTACTCTCATTCAAGATGGACAAAATAATGATCCAGGTACAATCAAAAAATTTCATTTTGTAAACCATTCATAACAAATTTTGAGATGGGGAAGGAATATTTTGCATCTGGTTTAACTTCACTACAATTCTAAATAAATCACAAGGGGGAATTATTTACACATGATACCAATATCACGGTGTCTGCCACTTTATAGCAGGGGTGTGCACTGTGCAACCTATAATACAGGAGGGCCAGATAGAAATAACTGGGTGAAACCGCAGGCTGCACATTTTATTTAACATAGATTATCTAGTTGCAGGCATAAAAATTTGGTATTTTATATTAACATGTGTGAGGATAGCCAATGTTCGATCAGACAGTTTACCATATTGTGTGCCATAAAGTCCTATTCTGTTGAGACTCGTTATGGGAATAACTGACCTGTTTGTTAATCATTTAAGATTTATGCTTATGAAGTTATATTATATTGTACATATTTTAGGAGAAAAGTTTAAATAAGCGGCAGACTAAGCTGTCAATTCAAAATGTATATGAGAATAACTAACACTATACTGTGTGTCCATAAGGTCCCTTTACAATTTCAATTTTGTTATGAAGTCAGTTCCCAATATATCTTAACCAGGTTTGTTGTTTTTTATTCAGTAATTGTTTAAGTATTTGTACTTCATTTAATACATCTGTGATAGCCAATATATAGTATTGATATAATCTCTTTGCAATTAAAAAAAAATGTTAGGGCTTTATGGACACTATATATATTAAAAGTTGTAGATACTTGAATATAGCTAGCAAAATAGCCAACCAATAGCCATATGAACTATTTCATGCCATTTGGAAATTTAATAGTCTTTCGGCATATATTCATCTCCACAGGATTCTAACTTGCAACCACACCTGAGCTACCTGAGAGAAAAATGTTTAATAGAATTAATAACATAATAAATAATTCATTTCTTTATTAATAAGCAGATGATAACCAAGAAAAGTCCTCAAAGATAGATGAAGATGACAAAGATTCAGAAGAAATTGAAGAAACCCCATTTAAGGTAAAATCTGTTAAAAATAAGATAAAATAGAACAAAGGTTTCAGGACAAAGAGTCAAATGTTGAAAATAAATAAATGAGTGCTTTTAAACTGTGTTTCTAATTGAAATTTGAAACGATATTCACCAGTGAAGTGACATCCTTAATAAAAAGTTAGAGTATATATTTTTTCCTCATTTTCCCGCAAAATAATTTTTCGCGGTCAGAAAGTGCGTGTACGGTACCAATATGGAGGTACCGGTACCTATTTTTGTTCGCCTACTTTACATCAAGTTATTAAAAGGACTGAAACCTATGGGGATATATTCACTTGGCTAACACAGACAGTCCCCAAACTCGCAATAGAACTCAAATAAGGAAAATCGGAATAAAATTATGGCGTAACCCTAACCTGGTACACACACAACGTGTGTACCCAATTTTTTCCAAGTTTCGCCTTTCGGGTTGAAAGGTTCATGGTTAAGGGTTTTATGAAGACCCACTTTGTCTGAAAAAATTATACTATGATCTGCAGAAACTATAAAAATTATACTATGATCGTGCCAGATGTTTCCCGCCGGCCGTAGTTTGCCCAACCCTGGTATAGAAACTTGTTTACCCTGTTTAGAGTGAAAGGTGATAATAATTGATACATAAACAAAAACAAATTATCAGTGATTTTTTGTTTAAGGCTTTGTTTCTTTTGTTGATTGTGGGCAAGTTTAAATGCAATCACCTGAGATTACTAATTTTTAATTTTTTTGACAGGTCAGCACAAAGGCAAAATGTCAAAACGAAAGAACATCAGGACTACGAAGACGACATAAAGGAACAATTTCAGAACCTTCAGAAGAAGAACCAAATAAGGTTGAATTATAAATTGTTTAAAGTACCAGACAAGTAGAATTATTAAAAATAGAAGAATATTGGGTACTCTCGTAGTATGTGAACCAAGATGGCGAACACCGGAACGTAGTATGTGTACCAGGTTAGGGTTGGGCCATAATTTTAGGATCAAATACTACGGTCTAGGGAGTCCCCGAACTCGTAACAGAACTAAAATAAGGAAAATTGGAATAAAATTATCGCCTAACCGTAACCTGGTACACATACTACGTTCTGGTGTTCGCCATCTTGGTTTGCACCGAATATTGTGCAAGGAAGCACATGGTAGACTAATGATTACTGAAGCTTTGGAGCTACCTATAATTGGCATCCCATTATAAAATTTGGATTTCAAATCCCAAACCCAGTACCTTATTCAGGGTGTAATAAATTCGGTAAAAAGTGCCATAGTATCATACAACAAGCCTATAAATAAAGATAGTAGGCATATCAGATTTTTTGTATTTTCGGATTCAAATGCCAAATCCCTCTTATTCATGGCGTATCATATCATTATCATACAAACTTAGTGATTAAGATAGAAGACAAATTATAATTCTATTGTGTGCCAGGATATGCGTGATGGCCAATGGGTTAAAATGTAGGACCTATTTTTTGGGATTGTAGGGTAAAAATCTTATTTTCAAACGCTATGTCTACCACATTACTCTGAGTGTAATAACTTGTGTAGGCAATGCCCAATCCGAGAAATTTTAACCCATCCAAAAATATAACAGCAACTTACATTCCAATGTATGCTTGTAAAGAGCCTTTTTCAAAGTAAAAAGCTTGTAAAAAATTGTACAAAAATGCTCTAATTATTTAAAATTGTGTTGTATCAGCATACATTTTCCTTTGTATCATTTGTTCATAAGATTATATAGTGAATATGACTTGACTTACTGAACCTTTTTTTCATTTCATAGGATCGAGTTTTCAGTACTTCATCTCGTGTAGAAGATAAAAAGAAAAAACCCGAATTAACCCAGTACTCACCGCTAAAGGTAAGAAGTATTTGATAATTTTTCCTAACAAAACGAATTTTATTGACACATAAGGAAAGCCATTATTTCACCACTGCATTGGATCATTTGTGCAGTGTTCACAGACAGGGTTATTCAAAACAAGTCGAATGTTTGAAATTGGTGATATTCCCCCGGCGCTGCAGAAGTGTGTGAATCAATATGGCGGTATTAATTTTGGTCGCCCACTTTACATCAAGATGCGTAAAGTGTGTATATTCATTCGGCTAACACAGACAGTCCCTGAACTCGTAATAGAACTAAAAATAAGGAGAATCGGAATAAAACTATTGCCTAACCTGTTACACACACTACAGGGGGGACCATTCTTTATAGTAAATATATGGTGTTGAGAAAAAATTCAGAGTATTTCCATATGCCCCTTATAATAAGAGACGTCGACATCTGGACTTCAGTCATAAAATGGGCTTCAGTGTTTTACTACTGCATATGCATGTTGTTTAGAGCCAGCATTCTACAAAGTTGAATGTTCATTCAAAAATTTGATATGATAAATATATGATTTGACACTTTATAATTATAGGCATTTGGCTGGCATAACATGTACTTTAACGTCTATATGCTATAAAAATAAAATATTAAGATAAAGGGTGTTTATCTCAACTATTCAGCTTCTATCAAATTGAGTTTTAATTCCACATTGGTAGGAAAATTACCATACACAAGACAGGACAGAAATTCATGAAAGTTGATAAAACATCAAAAGAAGTTAAAAACATGAAAAATAACCTAGGCAATCTCACTTGTGACATAGAATATAGAAGAACCGAACATAAATAGACTATAAAATTATATCGTTGTTAATATATAAGGGAATGATGTATGTCATCTGTTAAATGATCCTAAATTTCATTTTAAAAATACTATTTTGAAATGTATCCAGAATTATATGTACTTTGTTAACCTTTATGGTTGTATAATCATGAATACACATTTAGAATACATTTTAAATCCTTTGTGTTACGAAATTCTGTCTAGTTTGAATTAAATACACTGGTTCATGTATGGTATATATATAAACAGCGGGAGTTATTGTCGTGCCATGTCTGTTCAATTTGCTTTGTACAACAGACCATATCAGATCACCTGACTTTGTTCAAATATTAACTAGTCACAGTGTAATATGACACAACTTTTGTATGCCTATGTTTAAACAATACTCCTGGGAAAAGTCCCTGATAGGAAACTGTATTCTCAACTTCTTTACGGGCTATAGCATACATTGCCTGTGATACATAACACACTTTGAAAATAAAAATCTATTTCACTATTTTATATAAATTCAAAAATACTACAAAATTTTATTAATTTGTATATAAGGTCCTATTAATTGTATCATAAAAAATGGTTTAACTTTTATACTTATGCCTCATTAGTTAAGATATAATTTGAGAAAAGTTTCGAAAATCAATTAACCGAACTACAGTTTGAAGCTTTCGTTTCAAGTCTTTTACCAATTGCCATTGTTACAGGTGTTATTCACATATTCCTTATTTTCCGTTTTTTTTTTAAGTGTCAGTGAAGTTATATGCAATTTGTGTAACATAATGTTTTTGAATTATCATATCGAACATACCTAATTTTAAATCTGTAAATATCCTGGAGTCAAGTTTTTATTAAACGTCAAAAAGACATTTATTTTACAGATTTTTTAATAATTTTACAGGCAATGACACCACCTGATTCTGACAAGCAAATCTGTATTGAATCTGCCAAAGTTGAGACAGATATGCTCACTTCAAAGTCTTCTGAGCAGCAAGACAAATCCCCAACACAGGTTAATCTTTAAAATCTTTCTAATGAAGCAAATATTTAGCAAGTGTTTATTATTAATGGATTATACAGCTCAGAATTTCATTATAATCAAACTTTCAAACTTGAGATCTCATAGTTGTGACAAAGTGTGACCTGGCATGACACCGGAATGTAGTATGTATACCAGGTTAGGGTTAGGCCATAATTTCAGGTTCAAAGACTACGGGAGTCAATCTGCTAGTCTCTGAACTCATAATAGAACTAAAATATGGAAAATTGGAATAAAATTATGGCCTATACCTAACCTGGCACATATACTACATGCCGGTGTCCGCCATCTTGGTGCACATGCTACCGGGGCGCCTCCATTCTAGCACACCGATTGCCAAATTGGATTTCACAAAATTTTGGAGTTCCTAAAATAAACCTGAAGAAATTCCATGAGTGCTAACTAGTTTATTAATTTTTATTTTTTGCATTCTGTACTTCTTTTTCAAATTGCCAAGTCAAAACTGTCAAAATTGATTCAACAAATAGTTTGGAATGTTTATAGTGTGGTGGAGCCCTAATTTTAAATATTAAAAATATTGATAAGACTTGAAATGATTAGAAAAAAATGTCAATTTTAGTAAAATACCAGGGTTCCAAAGAAAAAGTGTTTGTGAAAAAATGTTCTAGTCTGTTATCGGAAAACTACGGCCCGCAAGCCAAATCCGGCCCGTTGAGTAATTCAATCTTGCCCGCCTGAAGCCGCCACAACCAAACTAAAACCAAATTTTGGTGTTTTAACTAAAGAATAACTTGAAGAATTTGTTGAGATTGTGATTAAATTTAGTTTTGGCAGGATGCTCATTGTTTTCAGATGGGCCCCTGGCCCAAAAAGCTTGCCCACCCTTGTTCTGGCCCTAATAATTTCATATTAAATATTCAAATTTTGATTAATTTCAGGTTGGGAAAATGGTAGTTGAAGCTTCATCTGATCTAGGAATAGCTGAGCCAGAAGATATTGAATGCAAAACAGATGAAGTGATAAAACCGTGGGAATTTGTTGTTGGAAGAAAAGGCCGCAGAGTAAAAGCACCGTATTGCCATCTTGAATTTCCACCAGGTGCTGTTGATGAGCCATTGAAGGTTACAATGGAACCCAATTACAAGATGCATGTGAGTGGTTCTTATTAAATGATATTCACTAATATGTATCGCATGTTTGATATATCAGTAAAGGGACATTAGGTTAAAATACCAACACACAAATTGGAAAATATCTCATCCTGTTTGGACAAAGTTTCAATATATTTTTTTTACATATATTCCATGTCACAAGGAAGGTGAGATACGACCCTCCCGAAGTGAGTGCACCAAGATGGTGCACAACCTGAACCCTAACCTGATACACATACTATGTTCAGGTTGTGCGCCATCTTGGTGAACATACTTCGGAAGCTCTGAGATTACATATGCAATACTTTTATGCTGTTAGTTTAAACCTTCTTAAAAATTTTGGAAGCTTTTCTATATTTCTGTCCTGCTTTTTTCAGCTTTTTTGGGGCAAATTTTTGCATCATTGCAGAGTTTAAAATATAATAATCTTGTCCAAAGTGAAACAAAAATTTGTTGTCCTGATATCATTTCTAATCACAACCGAGAAATACTGTGTTACCTCAAATTATCATAACACACTCAACATGGTAAATGAATAATTGCAGATATGTTTACGAATGAGAATTTAAAATCTCACAGCATTGGCAAACTCAGTTGTTCAGAACAAGAGCCACAATTTTAAATCCCATGAGAGATGTGTGATAAGTGTGGTTAATCCATTTTGCAAACTCATGTTGATTTATATCATGACTTCCCCAAACTTTTGAGCTGGCTACACTTTTTAATATATTCAATTCAATAACTCTAAACAGTAATTGTGTGGAATTGGTGCACTCTGTGCGACCCCTAAAATCTGTTACGCCCATACACACCAACTCGATCACCTAGAGTTTAATAAATTTGATAGGCAATTGTAGAACCAGAAAATTTTTGGTCTGTTAAAAAAATAGTATCTTTTTTCATATAAGAGACTGCCTGTACAGAGTTTTGTTTGGAGTGAAAGACATGAAAATAAGTGCTCCCATAGTATACCAGGGCATTTCTTCCTTAGGATACTGCGTTACTGCCTCTATATTGGTATGCACACTTTTGGAGCGCCTGAAAATGTTGTATAAAAAACTATGTTGAAAGCTTAAAAGTATTTCTCATTCACCATCAAATACACAATGTTAACCTGCTTATACTTTCATAATCAGTCTCCTTCCGAAAAAGAAGTTCTCATCACACCATATGTTGACTTCAAAACAGACAAAAAAATAGAATTTGCAGAAGACATCAAAATATCTCTTCGAACAGGATATACTTGCACCGGAAAAAAGAAAATACCGGTTAAAGTATGTAAGGCTAATATTTGGAATCAATTTTTAGTGAGTTTGCCACCTCTGATTACCCTACACAGCACAGGTTCGAATCCTGTGAGAAAATATTATCTGCAAGATAATTGCTGTTTTTGTTGCAGGGTATTTCACATAACTGCTGGTCCATACCTGTCATAACTTTATAACCAGGCAAGAGGCTGTGGTTCGACATATGATTAAGCAGCCTTATTGGCTTTTCTCTCCTCTGAAATAAATGTCCTAAAAGGCACATATGCACAGATGGTAAAAGTAAACTATCACAAGTGGTAGGATAGGATTTTCATATTTATCCCGGGAGAGAGGAAAGTTGGTAAGACAGCTAAAGCATATGATGAGGGACTGACCCTCGTCCGTTTGAGAATAGTCACCAAGCTGTTTGTTTGAGATGCATAGACTTGATGGCGGAAGGAGGCTGTAACTGACTAGCCACCTTCTCGCACATAATTATCCTCTCACAGTATTCTAGCATGCACTGGTAATTAGAGGTGAGATGGCAAGCTTATTCTTAATGCTTATCATTATGCTATTTTGCATTAATTTATCGTAGTTGTAATTTGATTTAAGTATGTAAAAAATAATTTTACTTTACATTTAGATCCTGTGGAGAGAAAATCGTTCTATGCCCTTGCGTTGTATTCAAAAGTCGAATTTGTACCATGAAAAATTTATTTCGTTTACTGCACGACACTTCTGTGGGTGAGTAAAAAAATTATAAATAGAAAAGTTTCAAATGAATTGATAATTACTGTTAGTAGAAAGTACCATTATATTTTACAACAAAAATTTCTTGTGATGCCAAATAATTTGTTCTAGTGTTGGGTTAACACAATTCATTGATTCGACTTGAGTTACTTTTTCAAGCGCTAGAAGTTAAGAGAGTCTATTGAGTCTGTTTGAATAAGTTTGTTTCTATTGTGTAACCTATCTGAAAGGATAGTTATTAAATTTGAACAGAAAAAACTTCAATGATATGTTGATATGATTAAAATATATGAAGAGCTTCATGACACCTTGGTGATTTCTAGCATTAACACACTGTAACTCTACCATTATATTAAATTTCAGGCACTGTGTCTCGGCTGAACAAAAGGATTTTCATGACATGAGTCGTTACTATTTTTTTGCTGGCTATGTTCGTGAACCAGCAACAGCCACTCGAATATTTCACTGGAAACTTTTTCAAGATTGTCCACTGCTTTTTGAACAAAAGTGCACATATTTGAAGGATAAAAAAGTTGTAATTGATCCAGAGAGCTTTGTTGTGCCGTAAGTTACAAATCTTTATTGACTAAGATTAAACATTTATTGTTGGACACAAGTTGAGGTGCGATTCAATTATTACATATAAAGTGTATTCTGAAAGACTATTATTTCTATCATTTTCACATCCTTTTCATTGGTCTCTTCAAGTTTCTTTCATATTTCAGAAGTCTTTTTTATACAATGCTCATTCACGCCTTCTGCTTTGAACAAATAAAGGCAACCGCTGATATCTAATGATATGTAAGGATCTACTGTTATTTAAAAAAACGGAAATATCTGGTGCGGCATTCTCTACCCAATTAATTATACCCGGAGTGGGTTGGAGGCATATGATTTGAATCCGAGATGTGAAATCTGCGACACAGGCTCGTTGTTTTACTCTAAACCTGGGGAATTTTTTTGGGAAAATTGTGTCTTATGTTGCGTTTCCACCAGGCTATTTTTCCGAACAAATAACAGTTTGTGCAAATTTTTTGAGAATTGCACAATTTCAAGGCACTAGTGTTAATGGCTAAATTTCATAATCATATAATATCTTCTTTTTTGTTCTTCCAGATATGACCATACATTACAAATGAGGATAGAAAATGGCGACATAAAAACAAGTAATGAAAATCACAAAGATTATTCCCTGACCAATATGTGGGGAAGTAGAGTTGATGAAACAAGTCAATTCGAACTAGAAAATAGATCGGGAAGAGAAGATGTGCATCTCCAAGTCAAATACAAAATCTTCGGGATTCACAACCGTAATGGTCCTCGTATTAAAATCAAAGAAAATCACTTTTTACTGCATTGGGCCAAAATTCCCACTACTATGCCTCACACTATAAATGTGCTTGGGGATAGAGCTACTGGCATCAGCTTCAATTCGCTTCCAGAAGGTGCTTGTGCAACTGGACAGCAACAAAGTGTTCAGCATCAGATGTCCAATGTAAGTGATGCATCATCTGGGTATGGATCTCCACCTGTTTCGGCTAGAACTTTTTCTGAAAGTTTCAGGGAAGGTCGAAGTTCAGCTAGAAGGCAAGATTCAGGCTTGGAAAGTTTCATTGAGGAAGAGTCTGTTGAAACATCTCCCAAGAGTCCTGATCGACAAGATAGTGTCTTCGAGTCTATGAACGAAACTCCACGCCCTTCTGCTCACAGCACACCGGCAAGAGTTTCAAGGGCAGGAGATGCACCCAACTCACTCGCAGAAAGTAATCGACCAGAAGATGCTTCAACTGAAGTTTCATTAGAAGAGTTGGATTGGTCTTTTGGCGAAATGGCGTCTAACAGCCAAGAATCTTCGAGCATTTCTCCAAATACAAATGCTCAAGTCTTAGAAAGAGATGAGTCTCCCACCAATAAAAGTCTATTTCCTGAAGCTGCTGCTACTTCAGCATCCATAGCTTCATCAGAACGAAGCTCACAAAGTTTAGCACACCCAACATCCAAAGATGAACTAGATGGGCAATCAATAAGTGGTCGTACTGTTGATGAAAAACTCCAACTTCCTGAAGCAGATTCAGACATACCAACAGGAGTCCAAGAGCAGCAGAGTATATTGGAAAACAATCACCAACGAGTTAGTGAAGAGGTGCAAGAAGAAGTCGAAATTAGAGATGGAAGCAGAAATAGTTCTCTTTCTGATCCAGACTCTCTAGAGGACGAGTGCTCGGAAGTGATTGCTGACAACAGCTGTTCTTCCTCAGCCTCATCTATTGAATCAGCAAAAAGTTTTTCCAATTAGAGTAGGATCATTTTCTTAAGAGTGAGGTTACTATACCATCATATGTCGTCAAGATTAGGAAGGCACATCCACTCGCCATTAGTCACTAATGTTATTAATATTTTACAGTGAACTAAAGCTAAAAGTTCTGTTGAAAAGCTCGATGTAGAAGAAAGAGAAAGACTGAAATGGCGACATTTTAGTTTCAACCCTCAAAACCAATTTCAACTCCTTGCTTGCATCATTCTACACGATCACTGTCCGTTCGCAGGGACGTTGTAATTCACCGAAAGGTGGATTCAAACATCAAACCACAAACCTAATTCTGGATATAGTTTGAGTGTGAGAGCTGATTTTCCACTGTGTCCCATATCCCAACGTGGCTCACCTTCCCCTAGATTTCTAGCTATGTTTGGTAGAACCTCAGGCTAGAGTAGCACCGAAATTTCAAAGTCATTATAATCTGGGTATGGGAGTAATTACAATGCTCAAATACATTGAAACACAGGTCAAATGACTAATATTTCCATCACAATGTCTGCAAATTTCCATCCAAATGTGACAGAAACTGTACCGAATGTCTTATGTAAGTGTACCTGTGAAAAGATAATGATGAAATTTGAGCTTGAATATTGGTCCCTGTACGTACACCTCAGAAAAAATGAAATAACCAAAGTATTGGCCTCCCATCAAGTTCTTTCTTTTTGAATCACTGGAAATTTGAAATTGATTTGTTTAGGGTTGGCTCATGACTATTTAGAACAGGGTGGGCAAAATTACGGCTTGCAGGCCGGATACTGCCCACCAAAGTGTTTCGTTCGGCTCACTTGTGCCTTCTGAAATTTTTTTTCTCCTGTAACAGATACCTATTGCATTACATCAGTGGTTGAAACGAGCAAGCAGGCGATTGTTATGGTCGCCAGTTGTTTGTAAATAAACTGTTTTTCATTTATAGTTTCATATTGTGTTTTCAACCTCTGTGCCCAGTACCAAGTCTATTATCTGTGAGTGGCCCACTTAGGAAAGTAATTACCCACCCCTGATCTAGAAGCATGTGGATGTTTTATGTTTATTTTTCATCATTATTGAACTTTGTCATTTTTCAACTCAGTTTTATATGTAATTTTGTTTGGATAAATTGTATAAACTATATTTTCGAGCAATACTCTCTATTCTAGTTGTGCGTGTACTGAAAGCATTAATTATCACATTTTTTAAATCTTTTTCATCCTCATATTTTCAGCTCAATTCAAGTGGTTTGTGCTATTTTCTTATTAGTTTTTGTACTCAAAAAATGAAATAATCTGTATAAATTTGGTCCTATTTTTTTGTGAATTGAAATTGTTTATATTTGTATAACACCGAGTGTTTGGAAAGCATTGTTTCATCTCTCAATTTTATTTTTATATAATCAAACGTTCAAATGTATTTGTTGAATAAGTGACTTTTTAGTTTTTAGCTACTGTACTTTTTCAAATATAAACTGAGTAAGTTCTATGAACTCTTAAGATGTCGCAATCTACTTTTGACTGCTCCGCCAGTGCTTGGCTAGTTAAACGAGCAATACTGGAATCACCCGGTCGCTTAAACATTATCATACACCAAATTTTATTGCTATGTGATGTCCGGTTGTTCCACCCATAATTTAATGTTAAACTCTATTACAGGTGTTGCTAGATGATACAATGGTACCAGTACTGGTTTATCGCATCTCTTATCACCCGGAATGGCAATTTTCTACTTCATTCTCTATATACAATATGTACTTTCAGTATGGTGAAAAATAAACTGCTGATTATTCTGCTTGGGCCCAATTTCGTTTGGTGCCATCCATGAGTATCATTAATACTACTTCTTATGAAGCTGTAGTTCCCAAACCGCGGTCCCCGGCCAATTGCAGCCTGTGTAACGATTTAATATGGCCCGCCGAACTTAAGTGAAATAGTTCAGCACTTTTTTCGTTAACACGTTTAACTTTTTTTTTATATTCTAGATACCGCCAATTTATAAGCCCTTATCACAGTTTAAGAATGTGTATATTGGTAAAAATTCAGTTTAGTACCTGACAATTGGGTATCTCAATTATACATAACAGTACCACTATCAGGCCTTTGCGGGCGCTATCCCCTTCTGGCCCACAAAAATCCTCAGCTTCTAATTTTGGCCCACGGTCGGTCAACTTTGGGAACCCCTGTTATAAAGCATAAGTTTTATATTCCAACTCAGAACATGTTATTGGCTTCTCATCGCCATGGTCCAAATCAAAGTGCCACCAAGAGCAATTTTGTTTCATTTTTGTGCCCAACACTGGCTCGCCTTTGTAATTTTGTATTATAGCAATTTTGTGTTTAATTCGATAAATATGCTTTTTTTGCTCAAAATTTCTCCAAAGAGATCAGAACTTGCAAATTCTGAATAAAAATATTGATATTTAGTCAATACTTCTAATTATTTTGATTTATATTTTTCATTGAGCTTTGCCAATCTTATTTATCCTGTATCTCATATTATTTTTGCTAGAGGTGCTCAGTCAAAATTGATTTTTGAAAAATTTTAGAATCGAATAATCCTGCCAAAGTTCAACTTTTTAACTTAATTCTAACTTATCTATTATGTACATTGAACATTATCAATGATAAAAAAGTACGCTTGTAAGTATAAGACTTATGATAAACGTTTGGTAATTTCACGTATTGCTCGAGAGTGGCCCAGTTTAAGGATACATTGGCAAATTTTTATCATTGTTTAATAGATAATGCTAATGAAAGTTTTGGAATTATTTTTATTCGACAAATCATGTGTTACTCAAAGATATTCAAACTCTTCTATAACTATTGGTATATTCCTCCCAAATTATCCCGAAAACCGCATTTAAAAATGGTTCATTTTTCAAACTTTGATATTGGACTCGTTTTCTGTTATTGGCTGTTCTTATTGGCTAAGTTTTTCATCTTTAATACTCATTAATCGCTTTTACTCAAATTACTGAAAATAAATGAGGAAAATTGTCTATGAATTGTTTTTTATATAAGGTTAGGGAGGCGATGGTAGGCATGTAGCAGAAAGATATAAGAAAAAAGCACCGAATTCAACGATCACTTTGTCTTGGTAGAGGATCGTCGTCAGTTTTAAATTTTAATTAAACAGCAAAAACCACGCACAGCTTCTTAAGTCTGGGTTTTAGGTTAGGTAATCCGCTATATATGAGGTATATGTTATATAGTGGAATAAACCTCATTTAAATGTCTTCTGATACTAAGTGACAGGAATAATAATACAAATATTATAAATAAGATTTATTAGGGTATTGTGCACAAAACTGCAAGTCCTTTCTCCTCGTTTACTTCATACTTCGGGCCGTATGTGTTTGTTGTCACAACGATGCTGGAAAGAGGTAATATTTTAGAAATAATTAAGAATACCATAATCTATTTTCACGAAGTAGCAATAATAATGTTTATTCACTGTTTGATTAAGATATCTTGTTTTGTCTGAAGAAGTACAATTATGAACTAGCGAAAGCTTACAAATATACTTGCTAATTCGGGGGAAAAAGATTATGCTATTCTGAATAAATTATTTCTATCACAAAAAAATTGAAAATATCGAAAATAAATGCACAAAGAACGCTAGCTTATTATTATGCGGATAATGCGATATTCATTTCAATACATGGTTATGCTTTGGCACAAGCTTAACAAACAAATGGCGTCTGACTTTACCATCGAAGAAATTTATCGCCCGCCTTTCGGTTATGCTTAGGAGAAATGTCTCGTGACTCGTGACTATAAATGAGGAACTGTATGCACGGCCAAAGGCAACCGATAAAATTTCAGCTTGTCGGCTGGCCGAAATTGCGAGGAGGGTTGGTAGCATAAAAGTCATATTGGGGATGGCAAAATAGGGATGGCGAAATACGGTCGAAAGGTGGCAGATTAGGGATGGCGAAATAGGGACGAAAAGCCAAATTGGGGATGGCAAAATGCGGTCGAAGCGTGGCAGATTAGGGATGGCGAAATACGGTCGAATGGTGGCAGATTAGGGATGGCAAAATGCGGTCGAAGCGTGGTGGCAGATTAGGGATGGCAAAATGCGGTCAATGAGTGTCAGTTTTTGCCAAATCGACTGTCATAATGCGCTGTTTAGTATACAGATAACAATAAACAATTGCTTCAAAATTACAAAGAAATATGGCCAAAGTGTTTAGATTTGGGGCTGATGAAATGGATTAGTACCTGTCAAATTCGGGCTGGGAAAACACAGTCGATGAGTGTCAAAATGGGATGGCGAAATGGGGTCGAAGCGTGGCAGATTAGGGATGGCGAAATACGGTCGAAGCGTGGCAGATTAGGGATGGCAAAATGCGGTCGAAGCGTGGTGGCAGATTAGGGATGGCAAAATGCGGTCGAAGCGTGGTGGCAGATTAGGGATGGCGAAATACGGTCGAAGCGTGGCAGATTAGGGATGGCAAAATGCGGTCGAAGCGTGGTGGCAGATTAGGGATGGCGAAATACGGTCGAAACGTGGCAGGTTAGGGATGGCAAAATACGGTCGAAGCGTGGCAGATTAGGGATGGCAAAATGCGGTCGAAGCGTGGTGGCAGATTAGGGATGGCGAAATACGGTCGAAACGTGGCAGGTTAGGGATGGCAAAATACGGTCGAAGCGTGGCAGATTAGGAATGGCGAAATGCGGACGAAGCGTGTCAAATTGGGGGTGGCGAAATAGGGTCGATTCCTGTCAGGTTAGAGATGATGAAATATGGTCGATGCGTGTCAGATTAGGGAGGGCGAAATAGGGCAGTGGGTTGACGGGTGTCATGTTAAGGATGGCGAAATGCGTGTCAGATTTGGAAACGAACATTGTCAAATTTAAGGAACTAATCTGATCAGTGTTTCACATTTTAAAATTCATTTAAAAGGTATTGTCCGATTTTACATCGTGTCTTTATTTTATGATTAATTTTAATGTTTTATATATTATTACATTTTTCTCATCAAGTCTTGAACATTTTTTTTATATTCTTCTGATTAATAAATTTTATACAATCTTTTAATGTTTAATATATTATTACGTTTCTCTCATCAAGTTTTGGGTACTCCTGAAGTATGCGCACCAAGATGTCGCACAACCTGAACCCTAACCTGGTACACAACCTGAGTTCAGGTTGTGCGCCAGCTTGTTGCGCATATTTCAAGAGGTCTGCTATTTCATTGGCTGGCATAGCATTGTGGATCGTGCCATCATTTATGAGGTCATATGTTTTATCTCTTTCGTCACGGAAATTTCAATTTTTCCCTGGTATTATTGTCTCTACTCATTCTCCGTGTTTCGTTAATTTCCATTCTCAAAATTTCTTTCGAAGTTAATTGGTTTTATAATTTGAATATAAACTTTTGATGTAAAGATGTGTTCGATATATTATGCTATAAAATGATTTTTATGATATTGGGTGAATTCCTATCTAGAGGAGAGTCTTTGAATAGGAATATACGTTGTAGTATTACTCACTTTTGTATAATATTATTCATGAAAACGCGACAAACTATTTGAACTGCGTAAAAATGAAAATGCGACTTTTGTATAACGCTGGCAAAGAATCTACAAAAGGCAAGGTAATTAAACATAGGGATTTTGGTATAAACAGTTCAAAAACCAACTAATAGAAGATTTCAACACAAAATGTTGGAAACCACCAAATTCATCCATTTTATCGTTTTTCAGAAAGAAAATGTCGAAGACTAGTTTGACTTTTTAGGAATCTTCTTGCATGCTTTACTTCTTGAGGAACATAATTACCATTACTTGGTACAGAATCCAACCCATGTCTTACTGGATAGCGAATGAGCAACTTATAAATTAATGTGTTACGTGTAACGCAAGTCTTGTTCTCTGTTGCAATTGAATTCCAATGAAAGACGCATTTGCGACGAATTTTTCGTGCTGTTTGGAATATGGTGGGTTAGACCTTGGTGCTATATATATCCGCATTGTTTAATATTTAATGGTGCTTTTAACTGGCGTAGTTTCGTGCACCGTTATTTCGCGTTCAAATGCGTTTGATGAGGGATTAATTTTGAGCTAGTAATACGTTCAATATTCATATCTAATGGTTGTAATATTTGTTCTGGTGAGTATAAGATACAAAAAGCCTTTCTAGATTTTCAATTGAAATCAAATGAAATTATACTTTCAAAAACTTATAGGCGAAATGTTTTGAAAACATTCTGCGCTGAGCAGGGTCTCTATAATTGTACGGACATTTAGCGAAATAAAGCCAGTGAAATACTTCCCTGAATATTCGACATTTACACTGGAGTCAAATTACTACTAATCTGCAACTGAAAATTTCCAACCTAATTGTTTTTGAACTTTACAAAACAATCTTAAACATTTGATGGTCAGAAAACGCTAATGTTTTATGTAGTAGTCAGGGAACACGCAATTTGATGGGTTAGTCTAGCAGGAATGGCGAACCTTTTTAAAGAATTGGGTCGAAAATTATTGTTGTATTGTAGAAAAGAAGACTGTGGTTCGTAGACAGGGTTGTCCAAAACGAATCAAATATTCGAATACATTTTCGGCTGATTTTGGAATAATATATAGTCTCTTTTCATCGTAAACACGGTTTTTCGTTTTTGCGGGAATCTTCAAACGATTTTACACATTCATTTCCATTACGTCAAGAAATTGAAGATTATTCAATGTCGTAATTGTTATGATACCCAATAAATTGTCGCAAGTCGGAAAACAAGTCGATTTATTAGAGGAAATAATCAATACTTTTTCCCGCTTTATGGCAAATAATTTTGATAATGATATTTGAAAGTTTCGACTTTTTACTGGGATGATTTTCTGTTGTGCAAATTATTCATATCCATGACCGATACCAGCATATAAAATTATTATGTATTATTAATTTAGTTTTGTTTAACGTAACTTATGGTTGCGACGACAATTTGTGAGCATAAAATGTGTAGTGAACTGCCCGATATTATTCATTTTTGATTCCTATTTTCGGATTTACTGAATAATAAAAGTATTATTACTCTAAAATCTACTGGAATTTGTGGACTTAAAATGTGTGGCAAGGTGCCCGAATATAATTAATTTCTGATTCGTATTCACAAAATAATATTACTCAAAAATACACTACACGGACTTAAAATGTGTGGTAAAGTGCCCGAATATAATTAATTTTTTATTCGTATTTACAAAATAATAAAAACATTATTACTCCAAAATACAACGGCAATTTGTGGGCTTAATATGTGAGGTAAAGTTCCCGAATATAATTAATTGCTGATTCGTATTTTCGTATTCACAAAATAATAAAAGTATTATTACTCCAAAATACAACGGCAATTTGTGGGCTTAAAATTTGTGGTAAAGCGCCCGAATATAATTAATTTTTGATTCGTATTTTCAGACTCTTGGAAAAATTGTCCCAAGTCGGAAAAATAATTTATACTTTATCCCGCTTTTTTGGCAAATAATTTGAATAATGGTTGGTATTTGAAAGTATGAACTTTTTACCAGGATGATTTTGTGTTATTCTAATTTTTTATCATTTGCGTTAGCTTTCATATTACTTATCAACGTTTGTAAATTTACCGTCACAATATTAAGCGAACGGTGATATTATTATCGATACCGGGATGCAGATATTTATTAAGACAATACCGTAATTAACTTTGCTATGCTTTTCTATGGTGTCTATGTTACTTTACAGATAAACCTCGCAGAGCTGCGATTGCGTCAATCCCGAATGTTGATTTAAAATAGTGACTAAATAATTCGGCAATAAAGGCATTTCTGCGTGGCCATATGACGAGATGACGTTAATAAACAGCGCTTCTTGAATAATAATTTGCATATGCGACCTAATGCTGAAAAATTGCGCTTTTGTGCCTAACAGATGGCCAGGCGCTATTTATAACTAACTCTTCCAAGTTCCGACGTTTTCTTTCAACAAACCGCGCGGTCATTATAGCTAATATCGTTACCGAGTAATTCACAATTTTATTTACGGAATTTGCGAATTCACTTTTACTTCTCTTGACAATTTTGACAATGTCACGCCCTATTTATTAGTGCAAAAATGCTTAAAATATAACGAATGTAATCATTTCCGACGATACAACAATTCGTAAACGAGACAGTGCGCGTTGTTACATCGAAATTCACGATTGATTTTACGCCATACTCCTGTTCACGATTTCTACACTCCACCCGCCATGCATGCCCGAGTGAAATGTTTACACTTTCGAAACATTATTTGGTCAAGAATGAAAGGGATCACCAAAGAATTATTTGAAAGTACATTAAAAGAACTATGTCCTGCCATTTCTTTTCTGGTCATAGCTTGTTCGTGTTATACTATGTATATATGGTTTCACGCAAAAGTTAATTCAACTTTTAATTTTCGTTAAACAAATTCATGTTTGGTTCATTCATGAAACGGCTAATCACGTGCCGCCAATCATACGGAGTTTAAAATCTGGAATATTTATTTTAAATACCTCATCTGATTTAACGTTTCTAAATTTAGGGAACGGTGTCGGTTCCTCTTTGTGCAACATAGGGAATTGAAATGAACGATCAAAACGCAAAGAAAACAAATAACACCACAACGCAAAAACGATTTTTCAAATTTGTCTGTTAGCGAGCGAGCTTGTAGGTGAATTCTCGCGCAATTCACGATCGGTTCACAGACGTTCCGTGTCCAAGCGAAGCGACGCAGATCACGTGGTACCCGATATTCGAATAGTAAAATGCCATTCGAATAATTCAATATTCGATTCGCTATTCGAATATTTCGCCCAGCCCTAATTATAGATAAGCGTTTTTTGAACTTCAAATGTATTCGAAACAGTGAACTATTCGGTATTGGCCACTCGTAGGTATTTAATTGATGAGAAACCCGCTGCCGCAATTTTTCCGTGAGACTCATAATCTTTGAAGTTGAAGGACTAAGGTAATATCTTGTACTCGATTTTATGTAATTTGTGTAATACTAATTACCGAAATATGTTCCAACGCTACGGCAAATATTCCCGTGGTTTCAAAAGAGCTTTGAAACGGGATTTCACTGTATGAGAATTGCATTTTTAGATTGGCTTTCTGCCATGTTGAAGTCACTACCACTCTAATCACAACCCCCTAACGACTACATGATTGAAGAGGCGTTAGAAACTCTTCATTTCATTTTCAGTTTTCCACGATAAAAACAGTGAATGAGGAGGCCTCTTTATTTCATTTTATTCAGTTTTCCACGATAAAAACAATCTCAAAACTTTCCAAGACTAGACTAACATCGAAAACATATTGAACGGTATATATGTAGGGATGAATTAAATGTCCCTGAACTAAATGACCAGAGAGTTTGACAAGCCCGTGAATCGATGCTCTAAGAACGACCAGAGATCGTGGGTTTTATGGTATTTTCAAATTTGAGGTAATGGCATTGGTTACTTAAGATATGTAAATGGTGAAGGACTCAAAGTAAGGTATAAGGCATTAAAAAGTGGTATAATGGTGTATAATGGTCTAGTTGTTGTCACTAAGTAGGTTTAAAAAAATCATTGAAAAATCAAGCTTTATATTATAGAAACGAAAGCGCACTGACATGAGAGTGAGAGTATATTCCTTCAAATGGCCAGAATGAATCATGTATACAGCACCTAATGAAAGTGATGAATTGAATATTCCCGTTTTTGAAGAAATACCGTTCACAAGCAACAAGAAATATATGACATTGGAAGGCATAGAGGGTGAGGGTTAAATGCTAATTGGAGTGCTTAGTATCAGCAATAGTGTCAGCATCAGCATTTCCCTGATTACAGGGAATTATTAAAAATAGAAGAAAGAACACCAATGTTAAATTATAAATTACAATAGTTTTTCATTCTGCTTTTAAGAAAATTACAAGCAGGACATTCATGAGAAAACATGCAAATGTGAAGTGAACCATGCATGTTTATTCATACATGCGCGCAAGAAAGAAGTTGTAAACGGAAATAAAGGGTGACCGTACATTTGAACCCATGTACATTTGAACCCATGCGTATATCCACGGGTTCAATCTATATGCGGGTGCTAAAACCCATGGGTTAGGGTTAGTATGGGTTCAACTATCCGTGAAACAAAAAAAATTCCATAGGTGCAATAGCATACAGGTGCAATTGTCATGGGTTCAAATGTACGTGGTTTCAAATGTAATGGAACCGAAATAAAGAGATGACATTTGAGATAACATGAAGCACATAATTTGAGATGACATGATGCTATAAAGATATCGGGTATAAATGCAAAATGGGAAATCCTACATCATTTACAGTAAGGTTCAAAATGTGAACACAAAAATTGGGATATCCAACCAATAAAAAATTATTACATTATTGAGAAATTAATTTACAATATTTTATAATAATGAAAGCATATAACACCAGTATATCATATTGATTCGAAATGTTGTCACACAATTACATGTGTTTCCATGCATAGTTTGGCATATTAAAACATGAACTTAACCAAAGGACTTAGTAAATGCTAGGACATTATCTGGGGGAAGACATATTTTCACTGCAAGATTTCAAGATTACACACTGAAAACTATTGCTACAGAAAGTAATCAGGAAGTTCATTATAGAATATATATAACAGCATATGCACCCACCCACATAAATAACAAGTTTATCTTATAACAAGAACAAAATAACACAGTATGGAGTAGTAGCAGAGATAGGATAGGATAGGATTTACATATTTATCCCGGGGGAGAGGAAAGCCGATAAGACGGCTTATCCATATGGCGAACCACGGCCTCTCGTCCGGTTACCATTCCAAGTCGGGTATGGGATTAGTTTTTACTGTATTGTTTGTTTTCGGAAGCATGGACTTGGTGGTGGAGGAAGCCGTAACCGACCAGCGGTTACGTGAACCACCCAACGACGGCGAGGAGTCCAGCAATCCTCTCGCACATAACCATCCCTGCATGGGATTCGAACCTGCGAACCCACGCAGAGTAATTAGAGGTGCGGTGGCGAGCGTATTCCTAACGCTTAGCCCGTTGAGCCACACCGCCGCGTTATTTTAGGATTGCAGACAATGCATTAGTACAAAGTGGTTATGATTATGAATGAAAATCAGATCTTATTGATTGACTTCAAAACAAACAAGGACTAGACAAAGTATATAATATCGTGTACACAAATGCTACAGTCCCCATAAATAGTGTTTAACCCTTTCCATGCGATTTTTATTTTTTATTAAATAATCGTATTTGCTACGCCGACTTTATGCATTTGTACCCCCACAACTAATCGATCGACTAACGAAAAAGTAATGATCCTCTGCTGCCCACTGACGGCTCGTTGGAAAGCTTATTTAAAGAGCTTGCAATTGGCGATTGAAAATTGTTTTTTTTTTCAAAAGGGGTGGTCTGAGTCACAAACCGGAAAGAAAAAAGGCATTTTTTTTTCTTGGGTGTTGAAACTTCAAACCGTGATAAAAAATAGAAATATTCGCTAAATCCTTTACTGTTACCGCTTCTTGGTTGGCAAACAATAGCATAATATTGCTGTAGCAATTTCGTTGTCTAACTCAAAATACTTTGGTAGATGGAAGGGATAATATGTCTTCTATTACCACCCAAAAAACACCGAAATTTGCATAAATTTCAAAAACACTCCCTCGTTCCGCCGCAAATAAAATTCCCATGGTAAACGAAAGCGAGATTTACCGTCGCTTATGTTAATCTCGAAGAAGACTTCTTATCAATAAACTAAAACCCAGAAAAACTAGACCCACAGTTTGCGACCGATTGCTAAATAAAACAGTGGAGTACATCAACGTACCCGCCGCAAACTAGCGAGTTTTGTCGTGGGTACGTATACGTGCCCACCGCACGGAAAGGGTTAATAATTGGCAAAAAATACTGAAAGCAAATTAAAACATAATTCTGTATCTTGGAAAAATGTAATCTCAAACAAATACAATTTAGTATGTTGCACGTTATTAGAAGAAAAAAATAAATATTTGGAATTTGTGTACACAAGTTGAAGTCAGTGGCATTAATTTGAACAGTAGCACAAATAGAGCTATTAGGTTATTAAACGACGCTTCCGTAGTATGTGCACTGAGATGGCGTACAACCTGATAACCCTAACCTGGTACACATACTATGTTCAGGCTGTGTGCCATCTTGGTGCACATGCTGGGACGGGATGCACACACGGGAGCACCTATTAAACATATAAAGGTATTCAATCTCAGCGATTGTGTGATCTCAGTGATTTTAGGTAGGGTTAGGAACTGAATTTTATGAGAATGTCTTCAAGACACGAAAATGGAAATCACAAAAGTAAGTGAGATTGCATACTAGTAGCAAGTCGAAATGATAAAATATTTGTGGAAGTAAAGGATCAGACCAGGAGAATGCACTCTTTCAAATGTTTGTGTAAATAAAATGATAACAGACGGTCTTATGTGCTATTAGGTGAAATCTATGAAAAAGTTGATATGTCATAAAAATGTTTAGATTAGCTGGATGGATAACCTTGGATGCAACAATGGGAATAAAGTTTGCATAAAAAACAGTAGCAATAAATAAACTATAAAACAAGATTAAAAATGAGAGTGATTTTTATGATTGATCCAAGTTACATTAACAAAAATAGGAAAATTATTTTAATAGAAGCAATTATGGCAAATGAACAACTCTTATTAACATATGGATTAGCAAACATACACTAAAGTTTAATGTTTTATATGCCCTTTACAAATAACAAGTATCTAATTTCTTATTTAACATTTGCCTTATAAGCTAAAATGCTGAATAAATATTAAATATTACTAGATTAGAATGGTTCCTTTATGAAATTTGAACATAATCATATTCCACGAACCTGTGAAATACTACACGAAGCTATTGTGTTAGAAAGTATCTTCAATACATTTTTGTACCAGGGTAAAGTTAACTATGACAAAATAGGAACCTCTGTCAGCTGAACGATTATTATCACTTTTTAATGAGTTGTCCGAAGCAATGATCAGCAATGATACCAAATCTGAACTGAAACGTAAGTTTCAGCACTTCAAATCCATAAACATTCTCAAGTTTCAGAATATTTGCAGATTGAACCAATACACAGTAGAGTATGTGAGCCGGTCATCAACTTCGAAACACAGTTTTGAAGTACAGAGATAGTTTTGGAGATAAAACTATATCAATTCCTATGTCACAATTCATTTGTGGGCATGTAGTGGACCTATGGATCGTTTTGTTATTATGTTGTTGTTCTTTGACACATATTGAAAAACTGCTTTTCTTGTTGATTACTGGACGAATTGCTTTGAAATTTTCAATGGTTTAAGATTGATTTGCCTGAAGGCTATTACTTTCATATATTTCCAATATTTCTGAGAGCTGCATGGAATTCATTTCTTTTGTGCTATGACCTCATCAAAAATTGCCACCATGTGGCGGTTCATCGTGCGCAGCGAGTCACGAGGTCAGCGAACATTGGTGCTTCTAGTGTTTAGCGAACCGTCAAAGGTAAGCTGGACTACTGCTTCGCTCAGGCTGCGTGTCCATATATTTGAGCATCGCTCTCTTGTTGAGAGTGCAAACTATAAAGTTCTTGATCCCCTTTCTGGCACAAATAGACTCACTTCAGTCATTGCAGCAATATCCCTAAAGACTAGATAACCTTAATCTTCATATCTGAAATTATATCAAAATAGTTGACAGAGTTTCAAGTAGTCATTATAGACTTAATGTCATTTACGATCAAATTTTATAATGGAATTGGAAGTTCGGGGCTTTTACTACAGTTAATTAACATGACATGTGTCTCGCTCGAATTAACGATAGGATCTACATATCTATCCCAGGAGAGAGATAATGGACCAGATGGTGGAGGAAGCTGTAACCGACCAGCGGTTATGTGAACTACCCAACTGCCACGAGGAGTCCAGTAATCCTCTCGCACATAACCATGGGGTGACGAGCGTATTCCTAACGATCTCCACATTTAAACCTGCGAACCTACACAGACTGACATAGTGTAATTAATAAGAGGTGCGATGCCAAGCTTATTCCGCTTACAGGCTTAGCACGGTGAGCCACACCACTGCTAATTTGAAGTTAGACAATTCAGCAATTAAATGGTTCCATTACATTTGAACCCACGTACATTTGAACCCATGGCAATTGCACCTGTATGCTATGTACGGTCACCCCAAGCTTATTCCGCTAACAGGCTTAGCACGATGAGCCACACCACTGCTAATTTGAAGTTAGACAATTCAGCAATTAAATATATCAAATAGTTAGAATGCATATTAACTGTTTGCTTAGGTCTGCGGAGTTCACTCAAACAGTCAAATGGCTTTAGCAGTTTCACTTTTTAGTTTATCGCTTGCTCCACACAATGCTGCAATGTTACTGGTACCAGTCCCAATCTGACATACCGTGTTCGTGCCTACATCTTGCCACACAATAATTCCACCGCGAAGGCATATCTGGTACCGGTACCGTACTGTCCTTGTAATTACCACCAAAACAACTGCCAGAGTAGCCTAATTTGGACCAGAAGAATGTTAAATCTCTTATTTTCTGTCTACTGCCATTCTCTACGCTGCCCATGCCGTCAGGGACTGGATTAGCCTTGGCAGATTAATGCTGTAACGGGCCACATACCGTACCGGTACCGGTACTCACTACGGTACGTACGGTACCGGTAGGTGGTACCTATTACCGTACCGTATCCTGGCATATGCAGATACATTCAGGCTACATGCTAAACTTAAGAACCTTAAAATGTTCGTACGGTACCGGTACGGTAACACTGACACCATGCCCTTCACTTTTTCAAAGTCGCCATCCCTAATCTGCCACCACAATTCGACCGCATTTTGCCATCCCTAATCTGCCACTACGCTTCGACCGCATTTTGCCATCCCTAATCTGCCACCACGCTTCGACCGCATTTTGCCATCCCTAATCTGCCATCATTCGACCGCATTTCGCCATCCCTAATCTGCCACGCTTCGACCGCATTTCGCCATCCCCAATTTGACTTTTCGACCCTATTTTGCCATCCCTAATCTGTCACCTTTCGACCGTATTTTGCCATCCCTATTCTGCCATCCCCAATATGACCTTTATGCTACCACCACTATAGGAAATTGCCGGCCACAATTTATCAAATTTAAATGAGTAGGGTTCCAGAGAGCTGTGTGTTAAACAGGTATGGCAGGAAGATATTTTTGTGAATTAATTACAAAAGAAAAACCATGAAGACAACTCAAGTATTCGCATATCTTATTGTACTTATTGTGGTATTACTCAAGCAGATATTCTAATATTTGTGTGTACAAGAAAGTCTTATCTGAATTGGAAATGAATTAAGACGAAGTAATACTTAATACTTACTAACTGTATTTAGAAAGTTGATATGAATTCCGAGTTTGCTTGCTTTTGTTTTATGCAAATAATTTTTTTCAGTGTAATTATAGCTGTACACAGAGGCGCCATATGAATTGAAATTTTTTGAAGACATCCTTCTGTTCTTGCTCTGAACAAGTTGCTCGACAAGCAGCCGCTGATTTACAGAGACTTACTACTCTACTAATATGTTTTGAGAGGATTTTCGGGTTTTCAATGACCTAAACAATTTCTTACTTTATTAAAATAAAGTAGATTATGGGTTTAAGTTATTTCGACTCCATAACCCTGTCATCGGAATAATAGATGTTAATATAATTGATGAACAAGAAATAAAACTGCTTATGGATTAAGTAAGGTTTGAAACACACAGATTTTAGATTGAAAGGTGTTGTTAGGAGAAGTGTTACGCGTTCGCTCACCCAACTAATTTTTGCCATAAATCCACAGAACATTAAATCAGTGTTAACTGTTATTACCGACCCAGAAGACTCAATGTGCAAAAATATAACAAGGACAAAAACTTTTGTTATATCAAAACACTGTGCAAATTTTCCCTTGCCTTTATGGTGCTCTCGTAGTATGTGTACCAGGTTAGGGTTAGGCCATAATTTTATTCCGATTTTCTCTCATTTTAGTTCTATTACCATTTTGGGGACCGTCTTTGTTAGCCAAGTGAATATCCATCCCCCTGTCCATAGGTTTTAGTCCCTTTCACAACTTGGTGTAAAATAGGTGAACAAGATTAGTTACCTACATATTGGTACTTCTGAAGCACCGCTTTTATTAGTCATAATATTTAAAATAATATACAAAAATGATATACAAATACACATAGAGTTTAACTATACCCAAACCAGCAAACTGAAACCACTGCTGAATTATTTACATTGTATTTTTCATAGATAGCTCCCCTCACTTTTTTTTATTTGTGGAAACAAAGTACTTTGCCTTTCATTTATGAAGTCCTAAAAATTATATCTAAATAGTGTTCAGATATAGGCAAGTAATAGACAAGTATATATCCTAAAATGTGGGCCTACAAATAGAGACAAACATAACCATGGAGTTGCTGAACTCATTACCCAACTCAACCTTGCTTGTTGCTGGACTGATTATCATTGTATGCCTCATTTTATTGTAAGTAATTTTTATTTCACTATTAATATATAAAGTGTCCATAAAGTCCTAACATTTTTTCAAATTGCAAAGAGAATTTATCGATACCATATATTGATTTGGCCTTCACACGGATGTATGAAGTGTAAACACTTAAACTATTACTAATTAAAAAACAAACTTGGTTAACATATGTTGAAAAACGACTTCATAACAGAATTGAAATTGCTAAGGGACTTTATGGACACCCTGTAAAGTTGTAAGTAGTTTCTTTTGACATATGAATTGTATATTTTGAATTTTTGGAAAGATGTGACGCTTACAGCTTTTTTTAACAAATGCCATGCATTAATTACATTTTTCTCATCTGAAAAATCTTTATTACAAATAGCATTCATTTGTTTTTGTATGTGTTTGAACATTACTAGTTCGTAATTTGCTACTTAATATCTATATTTTGGACATAGGCATATCATGTGATCTCTGTAGGGAACATTATTATAAAAGAACAATTAAAAAATACAAGCAAACTAACATGGGGCATGGCAAAGTATGGCTTCTTGTTCGTTTACGAGTTCAGGTCTGATATGGGACTACTTAGTATTTCTTTATACGAGACGCATGCACTTGTTAGTGGAATAAGCCGCAACGAACAAGTAGTTACATGAACCACCCTACAATGAATAGGTATCCAGGTCGCCACTCATACAGAGGCTTGATCTTACTGTCTTAGTAAAGATGCTTTATGCTAAGTGTTTGGAACAAGCCTTTCATCACTACGCTGATTACCTATATCAGGTGTGTGTAACCTGCCCACAAGCAAAAATTTTACGGCCTGCAAAGAATCGCCAATCTTGAATTGTGTGTAACCCGCGAAGTTAGTTTTTAATTTCGTTTACTCATGTACATACGAATAATTTCAATCCCTTTGCATTGTGATACCTGTCCTTGAGTCCAGTTATTATCTATGCCTATGAAGTTATAATGCCCTAAATTTTTGTGCCTGCAACTACTAGAAAGCCTATGTTAAATAAAGGTGCGGCCTGCCGTTTCACCCAGTTTTATTTATATGTGACTCTCCTGCATTAAAGGTTGCACACCCCTGGTCTATATGGATCTGTCGGTTTGAATCTTGTGGGTAATGATAGAGTAGTTTGCATCCTTGCTGTTCGGTCATGGCTTCTTTTACCAACCAAATTCTATCATTAATTATATATTACTTCCATCAAAAATCAATTTTGTATTTCACAGGTTTGTGTTCATGATCAGACCGCAAAACATTCACAACACAGTAAGTCAACAACTGTTCATAACTGATATACCAGTATATTTTTATTATCAAATTTTAATTTTACTGATAATGGGTGGCAAGGCACTATGTTGGCATTGCAAGCTAAAAATCTTGTGTTCAAATCCCACGCCACTACTTCGCCCAGGGCATACCTACCTATTGTAGCTTCATACCTTGCACTAGCCGTTGCCTAGTAATGTTGTTTTGTCGGTACTCCCGTAGTATGTGTATCAGGTTAGGGTCAGGCCATAATTTTATTCCGATTTTCCTTAATTTAGTTCTATTATTATTGTCTTCGTTAGCCAAGTCATAGGTTTCAGTCCCCTTACACAACTTGATGTAAAATGGGCGAACAAAATTAGTTACCTCCATATTGGTACTGGTACACATACTTCTGACCTTTTTTCAATTATTAAATGAATTTGAAATTTAGTATTTTTATTCATTTTTTCATATTTGAAACATTTTCAAATTAAGAGTTACCATATTTACAATTACCCTTCTGATAAAAAAGATGACAAAGAAGTTGACGTGAATGACCAAGGTATTGTAACAAAGGTTTAATTATTTTCTCTTATCAAATAAAAATGATCGCTCGATTTAATGTTGCATATGACAATAGATAAAAATTTCATCGCTGCAATTGTACACATGCAGAGCTGAATGACATGGTGAACTATTTTTAGAACTACTGTGTTTTGATTGAATTTTCCCCGACTTTTATGTTATTTTATTTCTCTCTCTCAAATAATATATGCAGATTTATATCAATCCCTACCTTGTTGGTAAAATTTTTAAATGACTAAGTTTCTCTTTGTGTTTATTGTTTTTTTTTATTTCAATTTTTATTTTTGACTCATTTTACATGTGGGTGTCATAGACTGATGATGACCATTTCTGGTCCTTAGTCACTTCCTGTCAATTGCAATGAAATCCATTATGTAATGCACAAAAAAAATTTTGTAATGAATTTGTGTTGTGATTTCTTGCATGACAAAAAAATCCTATTGTCTATTGTTGGGTTTGCTTTCAAAGCAATTGAAATACTTTATGTTCTGGCTACTAAATCAACTCGGCGAATATACCAAGGCCAATTTTTATCATCAAAATGAGGGTTTTTTCATATTACCACCCGATAAGCCATTACATTTTGCTCTGTCAGTTAAGCACCAACGCTCTATTTCTATTGATACCATTTTAGTCGTTTTTTTCTCAATTCCACAAAAATGTGCACTCTCTCTCTCATTGACGTATTTGGGCCCCCAGAAAAAAAGAGAAAATCTGAGCTGGGCACTAGTATGTAAAATAATTTTCAAGTACACCCAGATATATATATAATCACAGGAAAAGATTTTCAGCACGGAAAAACTGAAAAGCATGAATCTCAATGTGACGACAATATCGCAAGACATGAAGATTATCAAGTTATTAAGTTAATAGTAAGATTTAATTTACAGCATTGGGACATTTGACTCTGTATGTTTTTGAGTGGATTATTCATGCATTGGGAAGTTAATTTACGTTCTGGGCAAAGAGCTTTTTTGAGAAACATTCTATAGTAGGGACCACATATTCGCAAACACATTACCTTGTTTTATTTGAAAAGGTCCTCATTCATCAAGTAATTTAACCAAATTAACATTAATATTAAAAAGGTTGGTACTTGGTAGTCACTAGAATATAGTTTGTACTTGTTCTTCTTTGGAGAAAGGGCACAAAGTCAACCATATCATCAAATAATTCATCTTGCCAATTTGAATATCTGAAACGTCTTGCATTGGCCAATTTCTTAGATTTATGCTCATTGTTGGCATTAAAAAATCACAGAGACTGAATGAAAAGAGTCATAATGGCGAATAGTTGAGCCATCTATGTTTCACATCCCCTTGTTTGTTTATCTTGGTGATTGGCACATTATGCGGTTGGCACATTGCGCTAAGATTTAGAAATACATTTGTCATATCTGATTACGTTGATTGCCCTAAGCTTTAGAAATATATTTGCCATATCTGATTACTTTGAGTGGGTCATAAGGTCATCTTGTTGGGGATAATACTGTGTGAGAGGATGGCTGGACTCCTCGATGTTGGTTAACATTCAACAGTTGGCCAGTTACAGCTTCCTGCACCTTTAATGCCATGTATTTTGAAAAAATAACTGTTTTACTTCAATTTTCTCCAACAGAGCGAAGGTGGCGCAACATTACTAAGGCAAAGAAGTGTAGCAAACACTGATGCCACTCGTGACCATCCTCCACCTTACAGTAAAAATGATATTGCACAGGTGATTGTGTTATTTTTAATATTTTCAACACTTTTAACTTTCGACTCAATCTAGGGTATTCAAAACATGTATATTGAAAAAGTTTTGAAACAAATATTATACTTGCTATGTCAATGCTCACTTTCCATCACAATTCTGATTACGCTGTGTGGGTTTGCAGCGTAGAATCTCATTTGAGATAATCATGTACAAGAGCATTGCTAGACTCTTTGCTGCCGTAGAGTGGCATACATATTGGCTTCTTCCACTAATAAGTCCATGCATCTAGAAAAAATGCCTGGCTAAATAATTCCATACCTGATATGTACTAGTATCCGGACGAGAAATTGGTCTATGCCATATGATTTAGCTATCTGTTCGGCTTTTCTCTTCCCCAGAATAAATATGGAAATCCTATCCTAATTACCTTTTAATTTTCAAATAAAAATAGACCTCGTAGATTGATTTTTAGAATGGCCAACAGTATCATATGAACCACTGCGGTTGCAAGAAATTGTTATAATTGATCCCAGCCCAGTTATATTTTTCCTATGAATTGTCAGATTGCAGTTGTATGTCTCAATCAAATCTTTGCAAGTTTTGTAGAATTTATTTATAATAAACATATCAATTGGCAATTTAGATTTTACTCCTTTTAATTCTTTCCCACCAGAACTTGGTGCCTGATGTCTTCATATAATGCAGTAGTACTAAACTGCTGTTATACTTGTGTCTTGGACCGATAAATTTTTGAGCATGTACCCCATCTCTGTTTTACTAGTCTCTGTATATTTTCATGACAGTTTTTTGAGTTAATAAATAAAAATTTATTTACAGATTCAGTATGTTCATGACCACGACTACCCTTCTGACAAGAATAATGACAAAGAAGGGGATGTGCATGACAAAGGTATTATTGCTATTCTCTAAAACGTCTTCCTAAGTGTCTGATTTTAAGCATTTGAAATAGTTTGTTCACTTGGAAAACATAGAGAAGATTTACATATTTATCCCGGGAAGCGGTTATTTCATTCACCTACGGTAGCCGAGGAGTCAAGCATATTCCCTACAGGGATTCGAACCTGTGAACCCACGCAGGATAATTAGAGGTGTGGTGGTGAGCGTATTCCTAATGCCTAGCACAATGCGCTACAACACTTCTATTTTTTACTATCACACTTGAATCAAAATATGCTAAGCCTTCATCATTGTTTATTTTCCTTACAACAAAAAATATTTTCTATAACAAAAATGAAATATTCTCAATCCATAAAATAGTAAAATGATGAGTTAAGACCAACACTTATCAAAAATGAAGGTTTTTAATTAGAACAAAAGAATTGTCTAGTAATATAAAATATATCTAATCACAGGAGGGCATTTATCCGCACGAAAAAACTAAAACCAAGGAAAAGATTGAATTTCAATTGGGTGGTAATATTGAGGAGCATGACGACCTTGGTTATCAAGTGAGACAGGTAATATTGATATTAAGCAATGAGTTTGTAAATATATTGGGAAAGAGATTAATTAATAATTCATCTTACCAAGTTAAATAGCTCAAGGGTTTTGCATGGTTTGGTTTATTTTAGTTTAAGCCTTGGTATATACTTGTCGATGGTTTAAGAAGATACCGGCCATTGAATGAAAAGACCTTTAATGGTGAACAGTCAACTATGTTTCACAGCCTTTTTAGCAATTAGTTGGTCCTAAATGCCAATTAAAGAATGCACTTGCCATCGCACCCTGTATGCGTTTTCCAGTCCAAATCTTGTGGGAAATAATTATGTGTGAGACAATTGCTGGACTTGACGTTGTTGGGTGCTTAATGTAACTGAGGTTGCTGGGTGGTTATGGCTTCCCACACCATCGAGTCTATGCATGCATACAAGGGGGCCAGGGGTATACAGCTCTATCTTTGATATTTAAATATTAATAACACCCTATACCTTTTACTCTTTTCTGAACACATTACATTTGTTTGTCTGTTCAGTATTATTTAAAAAAAAAACTGATGGCTATGAAAATTACCATTTTCAACACTATATCAATTGGGTAGTTTCTGTCTAAAATTTCCATGCACGCTGCAATGCCTTAACAAAATTTGTTTATTTCTAGGCTTAAATAATTCAAAACATTAATTTTATGTTTTTTCGAACAGAATGAAGGTGTCATGAGTGAAGATGACACAACATTGGTAGGGCAAATGAGTGTAGCAAAATCCAGTGTTACTCATGATCAACCTCCACCTTACAGTAAAACTGAAGATAGGAGGGTAATTTTGGTGATTTATGTAATCTAAACTATTGACTGCAAAGATTTAGAGTACCGGGTAATCAAACGTGTTACTTGAACTCAGGGTTGTGTATCAGGCAAGAGTTCAGGTTGTGCGAAATCTTGGTGCGCATACTTCAGGAGTACCCCTTTTTCATTATATTTTGTGCATTTCAAACCTTACATGGGGTTCCTCATTATTATTGACTACAGCTGAGATATGTTTATTTTGTATCTAAAATTCCAGTTTGCACTTGATTTCCGGTACTCCTGTAGTATGTGAACCAAGATGTTGGACACCGAACGTATTTTGTGTACCAGGTTAGGGATAGCTCAGAATTTCAGGTACAAATATTATGGAAGGAAGTCACTTGGCTTGTCCCCGAACTCATAATAGAACTAAAATAAGGAAAATTAGAATAAAGTTATAGCCTATCCTGGTACACCTGCTATGTTCCGGTGTCTGTCATCTTGGTTCCCATATTTCTAGAGCGCCTGGTTGCAAACGTTGATCAATTTCCATTCAAAAGTGATAAAATTGTTTTTATTTAAATTTATCGCTTGTGTTAACTTGTTTAGTTACAAATTTTTCACCCAAATGTTCTATTTTATAGTTTTCTGGAGATAAAGAGCCAAATGTTGCAAAACAGGCTTTCAAAAAAGACAAGAATGGAGTTAAAGCCTTTCTAGAAGACTCTTCCAAAACTGTGCCAAAGGTATTTTCTTTTCATATAACATATTGGTATCAAGTATTTTTATTAGGACAGAATGTTGTTTGTTGTATTTTTTGAATAAAATATACTTTCGCCTTATTATCTGTTATTTCTAGCTTATTGTTTGCTAGGTATTTTTGAGGTGGGTTGGGGGAGCGAGTTTGACTAATTCTGAAAATGTGGCTTAAAATGTTCGCGAACCACTGATCTAAGTAGTTTAACTGTCTTTACAAGAAATAATTGATCAGTTTCCAAAAGCTATATCATATTAAATTTTACTTATCGTAAATACCGTATTTCCCGGCGAATAAGTCTCTTTTCTAGACCCAAATTTTTGGCCTGATATTGGGGGGGGGGGGTCGTCTTATTAGGCGATTATGATAATTTGTTTGGTGTCGCCTTATTATTCAATTTATTTGTACCACAAAATACCTTCGGAGATAGCATCCCCACGTCCTCATCATTGCCGTGTTATTTTAGATCGGTAATGTTCTTATATGGCGGATGCAATCGCGTGTTAGGTTGAACACAATTAGATTGAAATTGAATGACAGTTTGAATTCTCGTAGTTGTTATAGATTGAATATCACGCTACAAGAAAAATCATTATAGGCTATTTTAACCAATGCGCAAACGCGGCGACCGCTCAAATGTCTGTCTCTGCATGGTAATTTGAAATTCCGATGTTGAGGCGATTTCACTGCCCGTCTTATTGGCAGGTAATATGCAAAAAAAACATTTTTTCAGGCTTAAAAACGGGCCTCGTCTTATTTACCGGGTAGACTCATTCGCCGGGAAATACGGTATTATATATTCTAATTTTCTAAACCTATTCCAGGATGTAGGGAATGTTGAAAACAATAACTCAAAGAATGAAACGAGCAAGAAATCAAAAACAGTATCACCAGATATCTCAACAAAGCCACAAGTGAGCATCTGATATAAATTTAAAGTGACAGATATAAACCTGTATTTGATATACCAGTAGGTATAAACTAGATTGAGACAGACACTGTCATCAAAGTCAACACCCGAATATTCACATAGGAACACGCTTTAATTGCATCTGTGATAACTCAGTATTCATATGAAATCTGTGGGAGAACATTATGAGCGAGTGGATTGTTAGATTCTTCGACGTAAAGATAGACATTTTTGTTTTTTTCGTGTGCCATCTTCACCATGAAACGCCATTCTCATGTTTTTCCCTAGTTTTTGTTTGCATCAAGTGTTTGATCATTTTGGTGAAAAATAAACTACTGACTGACTGACTAAAATAGTTGACAGGCTAGTTGGTTCCACCTTCCTCAACTAGCAAGTCTATGCATCTGAAACAAATATAACTGAGTAAATATCTGGCATACATATGTTGGTAAGCAGATGAGGAGATGCAGTTTGTCATACTATTGGGTTGCCATATTAACTTCTTTCCCTTGGATAAATATGAAAATCTTATCCTATTCTAATCTCATTTTTTAATTGCATTTCAGGCATTGTCATTACAAAAGAGTTCAGATGTTGAAATTGTTAAAATTCCACAAATCATCATCGAGTCCCCAATCGAGATGTTCAGTTTTACAGTGGATGAACGAGGCTGCAATGTATCTTCTCCTATTGTAAGCTACATTTTGCACCTGGTGCCACAGAAGAATCTATAACTATTAGGATGCAACCGGAGTACGACATAACGGTGAGATATAATCTTTGACTATTGATATGCAATAGTTAAAAACAAGAGAGCAATGTTCAGAAAAATTGACAGTGTGGTGCATCGTGGTAAATGTTATGAATTCGCTTGCCACCGCACCTCTGATTACACAGTAATCAGTAATTTATTTTTCCATTGAATATAAATATAAAAGCAAAATATTTACAATAATAAATTTGAATATTGGGAGCGTTCAAGTTTCCAGGGAATTTTTGGGAAATCCAGAGACTCTCGTTAATATAAAATAGACTCCAAGCACCATCAAGTGAGGTAACCACGGCAACTGCTCAGCTAAGGCCTACCCTGCGTTGTTTTGCAGGTTCGAATCCCATGCGGAGATAATTATCTGCAAGAGGATTGCTGGACTCCTCAGCCCCATAGGGGGGTTCACGTAACCGCTGTTCGCTTATGACTTCCTTCACCATCTGTCCATGCTTCAGAAAATAAATAACTGACTAACTAATCCCAGACACTACATGAAATCGTAACCGGACGAGAGACTGTGGTCGATTAAGTCGCCTAATCAGCTTCCTTTTCTCTGGTATAAATATTTACATCTTATCTAATGTACACCATGGTGGTGCATTGGCGACATTACAGCAACATTCTGACATTAAACTTTAAATGATTGGTAGTTGCTGGGGATAATTACCCGCCATGGACTTGCAGACTGGTCAGTTATGACCTTTTTCGCCAAAATAAATTGTGAGTTTGGTATGAGGAAAGCGCAAACTTTTCCAAAGTTTTACTCAGTTTGGTTGCTTACTGTGAGGCAAAGTCCGTCTCGATTTGGTTACTGAAAAAATGCTGTGGTTCATCATATATTCAAGTCGTCTTGTCACCTTTCCTTACCTCTGGAGTGAATTTGAAAAATCAAATTCAATGATGAATCGCTTGCATGTTGATGGTAGAGTCAAAACAAATCTTTATTACTAGCAGTCGATATGTGTTACCTTTTTAGATAGGATAGGATTTACATATTTATCCTGGGGGATAGGAAGGCCGATAAGATGGACTAATCATATGCGGAACCACAGCCTCTCGTCCAGCAATCTTCTCGCACATAATTAACTTTGCATGGGATTCGAACCTGCGAACCAACACGTGGTAATCAGAGGTGCGATGGCGAGCGTATTCCTAATGCTTAGCAAGATGCGCCACATCACCAATTTGTCACTTTTTGATCACTGTATTTTTGTCTACAGACTACCATTCGTGGAAAAATGTTCATCTCCCCTATCATAAACTTCACCTCGGAAAACAAAATGTTGTTCCAAAAAAATGTGATGGTATCAATTCATACAACTTATACTGCTGCAGATTCTGACAAAAAGATTCCAGTACAGGTGAATAGTTTAGATCAGTGTTTTTCAACCTTTTTCGAGCCAAGGCACACTTTTTTCAGTGAGAAAATCCCGCGGCACCCCACCAGCTGAAAATATGGGGAAAAGACCTAATATTCACAATATAAGTGTTATATTGTTAATATAAGATTTTTAACATTGAAGAAAGATGTTGAATAGGACATCCTGAATAGTAATCAAATAAAAACAAAGACAAAAAGAAAATCGCCACCTGATGCTGCCACGGTCTGATATAGAACAGTACTACATGATTACTCTGCCGGGCGCCACACCGCATAGACACACAACTTGGGAAATTTCCCACGGCACCCCTGACAATATTTAACGGCACACCGGTGTGCCGCGGCACCCCGGTTGAAAAACACTGGTTTAGATCATACAGCGTTATTATGTCATGGCGGGATGATTTCCAATTTTTAAACTACACTGAAAAAAGGGAATATCCAAACATGACTTGTGGGCTAAATCTCCACTTCATGGTGACATTTTATCTGGCCCTTAGAAGCATTTTATCAATGACAGATTTCCACAAAGCCTAAAACTAAGATGACTGAATGCATTCATTTCAGCCATCAAATGCCCAAGGTGAATTGAGTATTGAATACATTTAGATTACTTATAAAATTTTTGTACTCACACAAGTTCAACATAAATTAAGATTATAATAGAAGCTTAGCATAAAATTTTTTTACCTCGGATAGCTTAAAACAATTTAGAAACGATGCAGATTGCGTAGATGAAAAATTATTTGTGCTCTATTCTCAGGTAATCTGGAGAAGAGATTCCCAAACACCATTTAAGAATCACATTCAAAAATTGGATCATGGCAATGAGAGATTTATAACCTTTGAATGCAAACATTTTTGTGGGTGAGTTGTTAACATTGCATAACAAGAAATCTGCATTAAGATTTGTAATAAATCATAGAATCTAAGGCTGACATGGCAAACTACGGCCGCATGCCGAATCCAAACCGTTGGGTAATTCAATCAGGCTCATCGAAAAGTTTGATTTTTTAGCTAAAAATAGCTGAAGGAATTTTTTGAGGTTGTGATAAAACTTAGTTTTGGCACGAGGCCTATTGTTTTCCACTTTTAGCTTTTGTAACACTGTAATTAAAATCATGTTCATAAAATGTAACTTTTGCGTCACACTTACATGCAAGTCTAGTTGGGCAGGATATTTGGTCCCTTGCCCGAAAACCCTGCTCACCCCTGATCCAGATCCACGAAAAGGGAAACCGCCGATGAGGTGGATAAATTATATGGCCAACCACACTTTTCATTCAGTTATCTTTCCATGTTAAGTATAAGAATAGCTAATCAGCTATTTATTTTTGATACATGAACTTAATGATAAAGGTAACCGGCCAGTAGTTAAGTATACCACGCTCCGATGTCGCGGAGTCCAGCAATCCACTCGCACATAACTATTCACCAGGATAATTAGGAGTGCAGTGACAAGCACGATGCACCAGTTTGACGATATTTTGATCAAAGTCAGGCAAATATTTTGATCCAATGTGCAAAAAGGAAAGAAACTTCTTCACTGAGTTAAGTTATGGGTATCTAATAAAATGCAAGTAGCTAATGGTAGTTGAATTCCAAGTCTTTCTACTATTTTGGGGCCGCGACAACATGAACAAAAATTACCATATTTCATTCAATTAACGATATATAGATAACAAGATGACTTAACCACAGCCTATAATACAGTTAGGAATGAGAATATATGACAAGTTGAACATTATGAAGTAGAGTATAGTAATCGGTATCTAACCAACATGATGTACTCTTGTCTATATCAAACCCGCAAACCGAGCTGAAAAAATGAGTTGTTTTAAGGCAAACATCATATGACATAACATTTTTGTCAACCACCAAGCTATAGAACTCTTTTTATTACAGTTACAGCATTGTAGCAGATGAGACCCAGTTTCAAAACATGCAAAGACATTACTATTCTGCGGCTTACGTTCGACAACCCAGAAACCAGGAAACTCGCTTCTTACACTGGTTGATATTTGAAGATTGTCCTCACGCAAAGGCAGACAACAGGCAATATCTTTGCGAAAGAGACACCGTGATTGATCCAGAAGGATTTGCAATCAGGTAGGATTTAATTATATATTTAATATAAATTCAATTAAGAAGATAATTGCCCTTACACTGCTCCAGGGACTAGTTCCAGCTGTTCTACATTAGATTTCATGCTTTTATTGTCAGTTAATGTAGATACTAATTGTTGCAATCCCACAAAATGCAGTTTATATATCTTCTGAACCGAGTTCAGGGGAATTTGAGTCTATTTTTTGGTATTTCAAAGAATCGCGTCTTGAGTTTTTTCCTGATAATTTGGCACAGCACAGACAAACAGTTTGGGAACCATTGATCCTATGTTACAAAGGAAATCTGATCTGTGAGATGGTGAACTTGTATGATGCTTTGTCGTGCCTTTTGCTCTGAACAGGGTATATACAAGTAGCCAATGATATCTAGAGATATTTTAAGAACTTTTTTTTATTTGAAAGAATCAGAATTTTTCCTCTCAAATTATGAATCCAATTTATACATCCTGGGTGAGGTTGGGGAAGGCTAGTTGAGCCAAAGCTTAGTAATCTGCGATTCCAACGCTTTTTAGTCAAATGGTTCAACCCTAAGCCCAAAGTATCCCAAATAATCTGAGTTGAGAACTAGTATTTTTCAAGCGTATGATTGCCACCAGGTATATTCATGTCGATGATAAATAAATCACAAGCTAGCGAAACGATAGTGTGTTTTCCATATCATGCCCTGATGAAGTTTTTCTGAATAGAAATTCAAACGTTGACAAATGAAATCGTTTCGCTGACCTGGTTGTGCTTTATTTATCATTGGCATAGCATTTTTCTAGTTGGATTTATTTGATCTTGAGTAATTTGTTTGTTTCTACTTAGATACAACTACAATTTACAACTCCGCATGAATTGCGAAAGCGTCCAAATTCATGCCAATAATCAACGCCCAAACCTAGTGGAGAAGTGGGGTTCAAGGTTCACAGAGTCCTATCAATTCAAAATCATGAAATGCCAGGAAGTGGATGATTCACCCATTGAATACGAAATCATGGCCATGCATTGCCAAAATCATGCTACGTATCAGGTTATACAAAAGCACTTTTATATGGAATGGCTCTATGAAGCACTTGCTCCTAATGTAGTTGTTAACGCACACGATAGTTCAACTGGACTTTCGATCAACAATCCAACATGTGGCAGAGATTTTCACCACCAAATAAGTCGAGCATCATCGGGATATGAATCAGTTTCTCGATCACCATCTGTACCCGCTCTTTCGATTCATGAAGAATTTAGCCATTCATCAGTGGAGAATGAGCAACCACCGGTACAACAAGAGGATGCTGATGATATAATGGTCACGGATTACGACGTGGATGATGCAAGTATTGCTACTGTACCAAAATCAGAAGCTACTATAAGTGAAGATGATGGCGGTTTCGCTAGTCTCTCCAACGAAAGTCAAAGTTTTTCTTTGTCCCCATTAGCCCAAAGCACCCCAAATTCTACCCGAGTTGAGACAATCGCAAAGGAAGATCGTGATTCTATGATGTGTGATGAGAAAGGGTTTTCTAATAGCTAGATATTAGCTGTTTCCATGTGCCATGTATTTGTATTTTATTAAACATCGGCCAAGGAAACTGAAAATCAAACTCATAACTCAAAGCGCCTCATGTTCGCCATGTGATAATTCGGTAATTTAACTTTAGTTCACCGAATTCAAACAGCCAACCTACAAACTGGTTTTACATATTCTTTTGTTCCATTTCATGTAGCGAAAATGAGGTTATTGTATGTTTTTACTAGTAGTGTAAGAACTACTGAATATAACAATTTGTAGCTTTTATTCACTAATGTCAAATTTGTCACGTACTACAATGGAAATGACAATATTCTCTGGCTGTCGAGCTCAAAATAATAATGTGTGTGGAAGGGGTAGGCGTTAGTTCGAGTCAAAATTTCATCAACATTGTTTTTGCATATTTAATTATTGTATATGGTTCTTGGTAGTTTCTAATATATATTCACTAAATTAATTCCTTTGTTAAGGTAGCTTTTTATAAACATAATATGTTCCATTTATTAAAACTTGAAATTTTGATTATATAAATACTAGGAATTTTATTGGTCTATAAAAAAAAGTTATGTATTGCAAATACCAGACATAGAAAAAATATTTTGATTTTACGAAATGTTTAAATATCTATATTATTCGTTTTCATCAAATGCCTTAAATTTTGATTGATTGATTTTGAATGGTATATTATTCATCACAATTATGATAGATTTTTAAATTAATAAATATTTTTTCCTGGCTTTATCATGTGATCATTTGAATTTTAAAATATTCTTATCAATATTCTATTCTGTAAAATTTCACATAAATAATGAACTTTGTTGCGAAACTTATTCACAACCTTCGCTCTGAACAAATTCACTACCAACTTCTTCTGATATCGAACAATATGTGAGAGGCTTCTACTATTGGTAAGGCCTTGAATCTTACTGATTCACTAAATTTATTACACTCTGGGTAAGGTGAGGGGCACAGGATTTGATTATGAGATCAATCCGTAGGCCATCATATATTTGTGAATTTTGCAGAAAATACTGTGATTGTAGAATCTTGGAAAACATGTTTTTGACAGGACTTTGGCCTATAATTTCGATTGATATAAAGAGCATTGATCCATATACATCAGCATTTTTTTATTGCAAATATTCATCAACATAATAATTATATTACACATTCGAAAGTTCAGGTTGTGTCTAAAAAAAAATACTAAAATATAGAGAAATCGAGAACAACCAAATAGTATTCACAGACGCTCCTTGAAGCCTTTTACATGTCATAAGCTCAAATTTCATATGTTATTTTCATATAAATATAAACTAGCAAACCAATGTTGCATGCTAAAATGGAACATCTGAATATTCAATCTTTTCATAATTCTTCAATAACTGCTTGTACTTATTTATGTTTTAGATTTTTCATATATAATTTTCAATACAATCTGTAATTTGTACATAATAGCGTTTTTGTCATCAACAAAAAACTTTTTTTTACAGATTTTCTTGTGATAATGAAATTCCGATTTTCCTCATTTTAGTTCTCTTAAGAGTTCAGGGACTGTCTGTGTTAGCCAAGTAAATATACCCCCTGCCCATAGGCTTCCGTCCCTTTACACAACTTAGGCGAAAATGTAAAATAGGTGAAAAAAATTAGTTACCTCCATCATATTGGTATACACGTTTCTGGAGCGCCCAGGTGCCTTGGAGCTATAATGCATACAGGGGTCAAAATTTGTACTGTGCATTTTAAAACAATAATTGAAGTGAATATATTAATCTACCGGGTTATCAACAAAATAATATATTGTCAAAGCGATCTTCTTGATTTGGGTCACTCACCAAATAGATTCCAACGCCAATGAGATGGAATCAAAATCGTAAAAATACTTTATACGTTTGTGTATATTCTATGAGTTCAATTATTCCTTATGATGTGTGCACTACAACATAGGTTCTCAAAGTGCTCCGTACGGAGCCCCAGGGCTCCGTGAGAGGAACCTAGGGGCTCCGCAAGCTATTTGATTACTTTTCAAAATACTGACTTAGCTAATTTTGTAACTGTCCAAAGAAGCAGTAACAGCTTTAATAAAATTTGACAACCGTATAGCCTCGAAATATGGCAAAGAGTCCGAATTCAAAAATGACATTATTTATGAGCACGGGGATCAAAATTGGAATCGGAAATTTCCGCGCAACATTCTTCGCGTTTAAAAAAAAAACTTTTTCAGCAGATAACGAGATTTTTGTTGCGTAAAATATTCAATCCATGACCGATGCGAGCATTTAAAATGTCTTGTCATAATAATTTAATTGTGCTCACCGTTACTCACTTTTGATTCGAGATTACAATTGGGGTTACTAAAATAAAAGATTACTATTCTAAAATAACATAAAATATGTGATAAACTGCCAACTATAAAAGAACTAGAATCGTATTTTTGCGATCTTAGGATTTGTCAAACTTGATTTTTTTCTTTCACACTCGTGATTATTTTTTAGCAAGATATCGCCATTACAAAAATCCCTAGGTCGACGTTAAAACTCAATAAGTACAATTTACAGTTGTGCAATCCATGACCGATGCGGGCATATTTGAAATAACTTGTTTAATGGGTTAATTGTGTTCAATGTAACCTGTTGTGTCGACTGTTGTCTCGACAATAAAAATCAATACTTCTCAAATTACCACGACAATCCGGGATCATGAAATGAGAAACAATGAAACAAAGTTAAGTGAACGCAGTTCTTGTGGATACCATATAATTCAGGGGGTCTCAACCTGGGGTTCGCGAACCCCCAGGGGTTCACGAGAAGATTTTCAGGGGTACTTGGATGACAGTCGAGTTTTCGTGTGTTGCTTTTTTTAATATCCTTTAATGAAGAAAGTAACTACAAGAGGAAAACGAGAATATCGGTTGGAAACCGAAGACTTATCGATCGATAGTTAGGGGATCCCCCAAAACAGAAACTGCAGTTTCGATTCATCCGCTCTTGTAACTTGCGCACTGCGCATCGCACACACACACTCGGCGGGTCTCAAAATTCTCTCGCTTTACAAAAATCTAGATCACTATATCAATAATTGATCGATAACTCGCTAATTATACCACATAATTCGCCCAAAATCAATAGGCTTCTGGTCCGAGATAAGATGAATGCACATGCAAAATCTGGAGCGGATTCAATCTCGTTTTCGTGAGATATCGCGTGCATCTAACAGACAAACATACAGACAAATACCTATCAACATACTTACCGATTAAAATCGATAAGTAATAAGTACTAATTGAAACTTAGTGTACATTTTCCCTGTGCTTACGTTGTTGCGATTGTAACGCAACAATGTGAAATGCACGGCTTGGCAGTCGTTGCAGCAAATTGTTAGTCAATATATCACAATTTAGTTTGGTGTCTGATTACTTGGGGTTCGCGTTGATTGTTTCGTGACTCGGGGGTACTTAACGGAGAAAAGGTTGAGTACCCCTGATATAATTGAACAACGCTGTTGTCATAAAATATTAGAAACAAAGTCAAATGGTTTCAAAAGAACATATATACGGTACCTACTATGGTGGCCCATCGTTGTCACGCGTAAAATTGAAAATAAAAATAAAAAATAAAATAAAAAACCGATAATAAAAAAAATTTTGTGAAAAAACATAAAAATAAAAAAATAAAAAAAAATAAAAAAAATTAAAATTAAAAAAAAATAAATAAATGAAAACAAAAAAAAAAAAAAATTAAAAAAAAAAAATTAAAAAAAAAAATTGAATAAAAAGAAAATAAAAAGCTTGACAACGATGGTCCGCCTCGTGGCCCATCGTTGTCACGCGTTTTTATTTTTAGAAAATTTGCTTTTGCTTGGGACCAACGTTGTCAGGCATAATCCTACGCGCACAAATGTGTTCCCTGGGTTTCAAACTCACTACTGATTTTCTTGAGCAATATTTAATATGAAAATGTTCTATAAATTCTCCATGCTACAAGTTCAACAAGAAGTAATATATTTATAATAATGATAAGAGAATATAGAATTGAATACGAAAATTCGGAAAATTTGTTTTTACGTGTATAAGGTAATTTGGAGAATGCTGCTTAACTACTCAGTTGTCTGGACACTCGCGATGCCGGTACCGTACCGTCTTACCAAATACCGGTAGTCGGTTATAGTCGCTTTGCGTCTGACCGTACCGGTAGCCATACAATCACTCATCATCTCCCATTCTTTCACGAGTGATTGCATGGGTACCGGTACGGTCAGACGATACCGTACCGGCATCGCACGAGTGTCTGAGCAGTTAAGCAGCATTTTCCAATTAAATTACCTTCTACACGTAAAAACAAATTTTCGTATCCAATTCTATATTCTCTTATCCTTATTATAAATATATTGCTTGTGGTTGAACTTGTAGCATGGAGAATTTGTAGAACATTTTCATGTTGAATTTATTGGATATTGGTCATGAAAATCAGTAGTGAGTTAGAAACCCAGGAAACACATTTGTGCGTGTAGGATTAAGTCTGACAACGTTGGTCCCAAGCAGCATCAAATTTATAAAAAATAAAAACGCGTGACAACGATGGGCCACGACGCGGACCATCGTTGTCAACCTTTTTATTTTCTTTTTATCCAATTTTTTTTTTCAAATTTTTTTTTTTTTTTTCAATTTTTTTTTTTAATTTCAATTTTTTTTTAATTTTTTTTTTGTTTTATTTTTCAATTTTTTTTTTAATTTAAATTTTTTTTATTTCTTTTTTTTCAATTATTTTTATGTTTTTTCACAACTATTTTTTTATTTTCGCTTTTTCATTTTATTTTTTCATTTTTTTTTTAAATTTTACACGTGACAACGATGGGCCACCATAGTACCTACTACCGGTGCCAGAAGTTTGATAACATATTTGTGCCGCTCCGATCAAATCATACTCGTAATCATGACTGATTGCGTGGCAGTGTGGTAAATTATAGCGATTTGGCCAATCGAACAAATTTGAGCCGTTCTTGCAACACTAACTCCTATGCTATCACAGGTCTGCTACTCAGATTCTTTGCAAGATATCACAGTTTAAAAAATCACAAGATCTGTGCAAAATACGAAAGATTGAAATTTATGTTATTGCATGCGGCTCCGTCGGTAGTTTCATAATGGATAAAAGGTACATCGCACGCACAATTGACTGTGTTTCGATTTCAGTTACTACGATGAAGCACCAAAGAAAACCAACATAACACCAAATTTTGTGATTTACAATGTCTAAAAAAGCGTTTTTAATCTGTCGTGAGTCTGCTGAAACAAAACTTAAAGTGTTATCTTCCGCTTTAAGTTTTAATTTTAATATTTCATGATGCCGCTTTTCAGGAAATTTGAGTTGCGGATTTACCTCTTTATTAATCATTTTTAGCATCTTGTCGCCGGTGACTATAATATGGTAACATGTTTTTCACATTGAACCCCCTAACAAAAAAGCAATTATCGTCGTCATTGTATCTGCCGGAGGAAATAATTTTTGATTTAGAGCAGGGGTTCTCAACTCTTTTTTCTGTCAAGTACCCCCCGAGTCGCGAAACAACCAACGCTAACCCCCAGTAATCAGACAGACAGACACCGAACAAAGTTGTGATATATTGACTAACGATTTATAGAAACAACAATTTATTGACCAGATGTAACTAAATTAAATCTTCGTGTTGATATTATTGCCCTTGTCCTCCGCCTAACTATTGAATTCTTAAAATCTCTCTTATGTTTTAATAAGCATAATCACTTTCTCCAATGCTCGCAGCACGCCGTCTTTCAAGATTTTACAGTTTGCCTGCAAAGCCGTGAATTTCACATTGTTGCGTCACAATCACAACAACGCAACATCAGAGAAAATCTACGTTAGTTTCAATCGACACGCATTTCCCTCTGGTAGTAATAAAGGATATTAAAAAACACACAAAAACTCGACTGCCGTCCAAGTACCCCTGGAAATCTTCTCGTGAACCCCTGGGGGTTCGCGAACCCCAGGTTGAGAACCCCTGATTTAGAGGAATAAACACCGACGTAAAGATGTCTAAGGTTTAAAAAACACGTCACGCTGACGAAAAACAATCGGCGATTGTAACAAAATGCAATCGCGCACGTTATTAGCACGGAAATCCTAAATTGCCCCTTGATAACTTTAATAATAATAACTTTAAATTGCCGACTCATTCACTCATTTCTTTATCTTATATATATTTTATTTAATCCCATTTGCATTTACCCATGGTACTATATTATGCCATGATAAGCTTATATACATCATATACACAAGCAGCCTAGATGACCTTAATCGGTCCTGCACACCGACCCGCACAAAACAATAATCAATTGCTGTTTATTACTGATGAAATATTTTCTTCATTGTATTATTATCTATTATTGTTTATATTAGTGTTGATTTTATTTTTGTGGCAATAAATCTCTCTCTCTCTCTTATTAGCGACCTTTTAAGACTTACAAAAATATCAAAAGGAAAAAGATTCGATCCCTAATTTATTAATATGTTTGCCAAGTGTCAAATTTACAAATATATATATAATTTATCTTTGGAATTTCGATTTATTTATGACTCGTATTAACCCTAATAAAAAAGGTACAGCATTCAAATTGTGCCTTTAATAACTTACTCAGAAATATTAATCAGAAAGTTACAATTTTGAAATTTGTTTTAGGGCTCCTTGAATAATAGTCAAACTCTTCACGGGCTCCGCAACAACAGAAGTTTGAGAACCCCTGCACTACAATATAATATATAATTCAATCATATTATTGGAGTGAGTTTATATGTTTATTTTAAACAGTGTTACTCACATAGTGGATTGACTCATCATGCTAAGCGTTAGGAATACACTTGCCACCGCACCTCTGATTACTCTGCGTGTGTTCGCAGGTTCGAATCCCACGCAGGGATGGTGATGTGCGTGAGAATTGCTGGACTCATCTCGGTCGCTGGGTGGTTGCTGTAACCGGTCGGTTATGGCTTCCTCCATACCGGACGAGAGGCCGTGGTTTGCCATATGGTTAAGACGTCTTATCGTCTGTATCGAAGACTGCTTAGCCATATGATGAACCACAGCCTCTCGTCCGGTTACCATTCCATGTCGGGAATGGATTAGCTAGTTTTTTTAGGTAAGACACAATAGCCACGCCGCGACAACTATCTCATCAAAATATTTCATACCGGAAATATTTATATTACTATATCGGAATTTTGATTTATGAAAAATCACGAATTAAACGAAATCTAGATTGAACTTAAAAATTACGTCGCGCATACGACGTAATTAAGGTTAAAGGTCATGATGTGACGCCGCGAAATTCAAACTTGGTAAATGGCCTTCAATTACAATTCCGTCTTTCGTGCGGAAGGATTATTTAACGCTAAGTATTGTTAGGGACTTGATGAATACGGTGTCAGCAACATCTTTATGTGTGATTCGGATATTGTACGTCCTTACTGGCATGAGATTAACTTGTAAGCAGGATTCGCCAGTTACCGGTATGTGACGGTGCTCTGGTGCTTCAGTAAGATAACTCTCATAGGGTAACTGCTCAGAAGTTTGCTAACACCTGAACATTGTAACACAACCTATTTCTATATGTATTAAAATTGCAAATTTATTAAACTTTCAAACACTCAATGGATTAGACAGCATCTCCTGATAAAGGCAGAAAAGAAAGAGGGTCTGGTATAGTTTAGTACCACATGTAGGTACTTTTAGTTGGCCTGGCGCAACAATTTTTGCATATGTCAATCCTAACCCCCACCTAATTACGTCACATAAAAATTACGACATTTCGACGTCACAGTGGCGTAATAAGGCCCACCAAAGTATGCGGATGGTCGTATAAAACACGCAGACGATCACCAGATCACCCAAAATCGTGCAAGCTATTCCTCTCGTTTTCTCGCCACAAAGATCACGATAGGAGAGAGATCGCCGGCGTTAGCGAGTTCGTTATTGGCGGCGCATATGCCATTTCGGGCGATCTTAATTATACTTTGGCAAGCCCTATGACGTGGTGGTGACGTCGTAGTGACGTAATTTTTGGATGGCATAGTCAGGTCAGCAGGTGGGGGTTAGGAAAAACATATGCAAAATTCGTTGTGCTACGCCCACTGGAAGTACTTGTGGTACTAAACTATACTAGACCTAGGAAAGATACCTATCAAATATATGCCAGATTATTTAATTTTCTTAAGTTAAACTTATTGAACAGTTATTTTCAGTTTTTAATTAAAGACGTGAGAGTGGAAAAATCTTTTTGAAATGGGAGACAATAACGGAAGGTTTGTATAAAGATTATACTAATCAAGTAGTGGCTCAGGCCTATACAGATATATGGTTATAGCTCAGTTTGGTCGAACCAATAGGATTTACCTATGTATCTTGGGGGAGAGGAAAGTCGACAAGACGAGAAGCACAGTTGGCGTAAAGTCCTTAGTCAACCTCGATCTCCGAGTCCAGCAATCTCTTTGAAACAAAACTATCACAGTATACCGCATGGGATTCGAATCTGCGAACCCACCCAAGGGAATCAGAGGTGCAGTGGCGAGTGTATTTCTATCACTTAGCATGATGTGCCACACCACCACCAATGCCTGAATGCTGTGAAAAGATGATTTTTTGCTGTCACGTGAACATATTCTAAACTGCTGCCTGTATGAAGAAAATTAGTGGTAGAAACAGTGTTTGTGGAGGAAGCCGTAACAGACCAGCGTTTATGTGAACCAACCTACGGCGACCAACCAACCTACGCGAAACACCCCTTAAATCTCATTACGATTACCTGGTTTGTTATGTTAATTTCCTGGATTTACCTAGTTGTTTGTTTTAGTCTGTCAAAATAGAAATAATTGGGGCATGACTGAATAGAATATTTACTATGTCAATGAGCAAGTGACAGCGCTGCCTTGTTGACTCTATTTCCATCAGCCTGCCAGTTGGTTGAAATCAAATCATACCAAATGGTACTGGTTTCTGGCAGTCATTATTTAACTATTCACTAAATGAATATTTATGTGCTATCTTGCCATGTCTGTATAATCTATTATTACCATTTTTGCTATATTTGAATCTTTTTATTAGGCCCGAACGAATATTTTGGACTCTGACATATGAAAAACCTCAACCACCTACTCCATTCAAAGTGTATGTAGCAGCATTCCATGGTGAATTTGAAGAAAAATTGTTGGAATCCTTACGTGAACATAATTTACAATGGGGTGGATTTCGAGAATTCAACTTGGGGTAAGCGATGAAATACTCAAATTGCATTAGTTATAATATGTCACTTTTGGAACATGCATGAGTAAATGCGTATTAAACATATTTCAAAATTGTTATTAATGCAAGAAATGTAATGAGAGACAATGATATGGTGTTTTTATACGAAATTCAGGAATTTTGCTGTGCAAATTTATTTGCTCAAAATGACAATTTTTCAAAGTAAACAATTCTATTTGATTCCTTAAGCTAAGCATTTATATTATGGAACATAACTAATCATATACAACTGTTGTTGTATACCCATGTAGAGCTTCTTTTTGACTTTAGATAGGATAGGATTCACATATTTATCCTGGAGGAGAGAAAACCTGATACGGTGGCTTAATCACATGGCGTAGCACGTCCTCTATCTTTAATTTTTAAAAGTAATAACCTATAACATTAAGGCGAATTGATAAATTTCTATATTTTTTAAACAATGGCCGAACTGAGAAAAAAATTTCTCAACATTGTTTTATATTTTTGGCAGACTGGAAGATACGATTACTATAGAGATTGAAGCAAAGGGGTTTTCTGTGGGAACTAAACCTGTTACTATGAATTGGAATACCATTCGCTTTGCTAATTATGAAATCTTCGATCCTATTGAGGTATCGTACCTTGAGCCTTCAATACAAGAAACATGTGAGTTGAAAGTTTGGTTAAAAAGATTGAAAGAAGATTGTGTGGAAGGCTACAAATTTTCAATTAATGGAAAAAATTCTGAAAATAACCAGTTATTGGTTATTGATAATGATTCATCGACCAGCGAAAGTTATCACACTGCATCAGAAGGGAGTCCACCAAAATGGCCAGAGCTTGATGAATTGCCGGGATGTGCTTCGTCTAATGACCGAACACTGGATTCTGGCATCATGTCACCTGGAAGTGCTTTCATTGGCTCTGTTGGGAGTTCATTGGGTTCTGCAGTTAGAAGTTATGGGCAGGAGTTTGTTTCGCAAACAGCTTCCCCAATTCTCACTCAGAGGCCTTGGGCTTCAGCTGATAATCAAGATAGCAATCTTTCTGGCATTGATCAAAAATTCTCCGAATTAAAATTTGATGATTTCGATGATGAGATTGAAGGAGACATTTATGTAGGACAAGAATTGTAGTAATAGGTCCAGAGATCCAAAGTGAAAGAACTTATTTGGGTACTTCCAAGATATGTGAACCAAGATGGCGAACACCAGAATGTAGTATGTGTACCTGGTTAGGGTTGGGCCATAGTTTCAAGTACAAATACTACGGGAGTCACTCACTTGGCTAGAAGTCGAACTCGTAATAGAACTAAGATAGGGAAAATTAGGGCCTAACCCTAAACTGGTTCATATACTACCTTCTAGTATTCCCCATCTTGGTTCACATACTTCGGGAGCACGCTTATTTGTTTAGGGATAAAATAATTTTTCCATAAGTGAAATAATTAGGTTTTACTGAATTTTTATCACTAATGTAATTGCTCCATACAAGGGCAATTTGAAAAATCTTCCTATACGTTTCTTTATCTGTTTGTGAAATCAAAATAGATAATTCACTGCCCATTTAGTACATGAAGTTGCATACACTGCCTGACTTCTATATTTATAATTTTACTATTATGGATTCATCTAAATCAGGGGTTCCCAAACTTAATTGACCGCGGGCCAAAATTTGAAGCGGAGGGATGTTCGCGGGCCGGAAGAGTGTAGCGCCCGAAAGTGCGTGGCATGTCTAAGCTTTTATGGTTCATAACTAAATTACTGCCCTATGTAATCATAATACCGGTACGAATAACTGAGATAATGCTTTAATTGAATTGTTCCGATAAAAACACGTGCTTAAAGTGTGATAATGGCATAACACTTGGCGCTATCTTGAATGCAAAAAGGTGAAACAAAATCTGTTGCACTAACTTCCACACTATTTCACTCAAGCTCGGCGGGCCATTTTAAATCGTTATGCGGGCCGGATTTTGCCCGCGGGCCGCGGTTTGGGAACCCCTGATCTAAATGGTTCAGTAATATGAACGGTAATTCCTATATTATTATAAACTATTTCCATAGTTGGCTTGAACTGGTACTGAAGCCTTGACTCATGACTGACCAATACATTAAACTGTAACTACCGTAAGTTGTCTTTTTAAATTTTCCGGATAATTGTGAACATTTATATTTCTACTAAGTTGATATTAAATCATGGTTTTATTCAATTTATGTGATGTAGTTTTCTTTGAATTTTTGCACTGCTTGTGTTACTGAAAAAATTGTAATATCATTAGCCCAAGTCCAGACCAAGTTTGAATCATGTATATTCTGCTTTGAAGTCAATTTTGCAAGTGCTTTTTGTAGGGCAATAATAGGCTGTTTTCAAACTTGATTGTGACTAGAATGAAAATTTCTGAAGTTTATGAATCTGGGACACAAAGCAACTGGTCAGCCATTCCAAAACACAAGCTGTTTTCTAGATAAAAAACGTCATGTATTGCTTGGTATTATTAATAGTGTGTTATGAATTACTAGTAACAAAAATGAATTATTTGATTTACTGTATTGCTATGAGTTTTAATAATATTGTGCCTATTCAAATTTTAATCCACTATCGTTAATTTGTTTGCACCAGTGATATCATTGCATTATCTATCTTCAAATTTTAACTTTATCCTAAATTTCTTGCACTGTTCTGCTCCCTTCTTCATATTGATCTTATACAATTGTGTTCTTTGTACATTTTAACACAGATGAGCTGTAAATTGTTACAAACGTTACTTTTGTAATGATAAATTATTTTAAATTTCCGTCCTATTTATTCGTCCAGCATAATGTCATGCAAGTACAGAATTTATCTTATCTAACTCAATCTTTGTGAAATAAGGAATGTTTTATCAACGAGAAAACAATAAGGAAAATTAAATGAATACTCGAATAATTTCAATTAATTAGTGTATTTGTCATGTATGACAATGTAAAACAATTGTTTAAACATATGATCCTGGTATTCTCGTCGTAATTGTCCATAAAGTTCCATTACAAGTTCAATTTTGTTATAAAGTCAGTTCTCAATATATCCTAACCAGGTCTGTTGTTTTTTATTCAGCAATTGTTCAAGTATTTTTACTTCATTCCATACATCTGTGATGGCCTAAACCAGTGGTCTTCAAACTTTTCAAGACGCGACCCCATTTCAAAAAATTATGACGTATGATGAGCATTGGCGCCCCCAAAAACCAATAAAAACTGATCACTCATTTACCCGATTGCTTCTCTTCGCAGAGCTTTTGAGATTGTGGCATAAGGTAGCTTAAGCTTCTTATCGATAGAACTTTTTGACAAACAACGCATTTCGGTTGGCACTTTATTTCGGTTAAACCGTAATGTTAAACCAAGCTTTAAATAAAGATTGATCACATGACCCATTCTTTTATGTTTATCAGCTATTTGTGAAACTTAGCAAACAATAAAGCAAACGCAACGGTCATAGTCCATTTCAGTGAACACATAACAACTGTTTACTTTAAAATTTAAATTATTGTCGTTACATAATAGTCTTATTATAGAGATATCACTCTAATTCAGAATATCGCTAGTCGGCCTAGTGAAGTGTAGACTGCACACTGTTGTGTATCAATCAGCTCATTCTTTTCCACACGAACCCATTTGTGATCAACATGTCATAATTATTTTCTCGTAATTGTCTCTTGTCTGCATGCTTATTATGCGTGTGAAATGTAGCCTATAGTTATTATGTGTTATACTGACGTTTAATTTGAAATAAACAGTAATATTTTTGTCTACTGACAATTTGGTAATATCCAAGACATCACACACACAATAAAATAATAACAGAAGAAAACATTGCCGGACACTCTGCGACCCCATAAATATTCAAGGCGACCGCACCTGGGGTCGCGACCCACACTTTGGTGATCACTGGCCTAAACAATATATGATATCGATAAATTCCCATTACATTTTTAAAAAATTTACTTTATGGACGCGCTATATTATTCTTGCAGATGCTCCACTTTAAAATTTGGTTGTTTCTGATCGTCATTTCAACTGCCCTTCCAATTGCTTCTGAAGTCTGAATTTCAGTTTAGTTAATATATTTTACAATTAACATTTTGTCGAATAATTTGAAGCGTATTCGTATTAAGAAATGCTTTTGCTTGAATTAAATGCAATTTGAAGTCAAATACGATGTTTACATAATATGCCATATGTTGGGAATAACTGAGAAAAAGAAATAAGTCGTGAATATAATCTTCAATTTTTAAAGGTTTGTTTATGTTTGCTTTCCCAAAGTATATACCGAAGTCGATCAAAGCCATGTTATGTATTATAACAAGGAAATGTAAATGACATATAAATCTCCAATCGGCGAAATTGGAATACATTCAAAAAACAGGGGTGAATGAGGGGCAGTGTCTGTTTGTTGGACCGTTGACAGGGAAACATCAGTCGCAAATATATAAACTCATTGACGGCCTTATGACTCGTGGAAGTTGATAGGTAATTCGAAGTTTATATTTTATAATTGAGAAAAAGTTTTTGAATATCGTTTTTATTTTTTAAAGGTTCAAGTGTTTTCTTTTCCGAAGTCAGTAGTACTATCGGGACACTGTTGGAATTAAAAGCTATAAATGAAGTCAATGAAAGCCAGGTAATGTTTATTAAATGGGAAATTTAAATGGCACATAAATCTCCAATCGGCGAAGAAAAATACATTAAAAAATGGGGGTGTATGAAGGGCAGTGTCTGTTTGTTGAACCGTTGATAGGGAAACATCAGTCGCGAATATAAAAGGTCATTGACGGCTCTATTACACATGGAAGTTAAACATGCGTATAGTATTTTTCAACCGGCAAAATTGGTATTTACTACGGGGGTGTGGAAAAGGCTTATTTGGATTTCTCTCGAATCTTACGAATTATGACACATACGAACGGGTAAATGCGGAGTTCATATTCCATAATTGAGTAAAAGTTGGTGAATATATTTTTAAAGCTTTGTTTATGTTTTCACTCGCAAAGTTATTAGTGATATAAGGACATTGTTGCAATTTAAAAGCTATGAATGAACTCAGTAAAAGTCAGGGGATGTTTTTATGACATCGGAAATTCAAATGGCATATAAATCTCCTATCGGCGAAGAAAAATACATTCCAAAAACGGGGGTGTATGAGGGGCAGTGTCTGTTTGTTGGACCGTTGACAGGGAAAAATCAGTCGCGAATATAAAAGCTCATTGGCGGCTCTATGACTCGCGGGAGTTAATAGGCATATAGTATTTTTCAACTGGCGAAATTGGTATTTACTACGGGGGTATTAAAAGAGCCAAGTTATGTTTGAATTTCTCTCAAATTTTACAGATCATGACAAATACCACCGGGTTTATATTCCATAATTGAGGCAAGTTGGTGAATATTCAATTTTTAAAGGTTTGTTTATGTTTTCTCTTTCAAAGTTAGTAGTGATATCAGGACACTTTCGAAATTTGGAACTATGAATGAAGTCAGTGAAACGCATGTGATGTTTTATGACAAGGGAAATTTAAATGGCATATAAATCTCCAATCGACGAAATAAAATGTAGTTTAAAAACGGGGGTGTATGAAGGGCGTCTGTTTGTTGATTAGCCATTGGCGCGCAAATGAGAAAGTCGTTGCGGGGAACATAATAAATGAAATCCCATTGACGGCTTTATCTCGTGGAATTTTAATGGCATATAACCGAAAAAAATGATATTTACCACGGGGTTGGGGAAAAAGCGAAATTCTGTTTGAATTTTTCTCTCGCAACTTACAAAGTATGACACGTCAAATACGAACGGGTTAATGCGAAGTTAATATTTTTCGAGCTTCTTCCGTCATTGTAGGCTTTCTCTCCTGCTCCAGGTAAACTCTGTGACCTTTGTTCCCAGTCGTGGTATCAGACGATGTGGCTTTTATAAGCCAGCAATAAGCGACAGTGAATAAAGCAGATTATTGCGCCACTGACAATAGACAATTTGAAGCACTTTCCCTTCCATACACACCAGGGGAATCACCGAAAATTTTAGCTTTCACGATTTCAAGTGTGTTGCCATCCAGCTAGTTATATTTTGAGATCGAATCATGGTTCATAATATATTTGCGTGATTAACATGAGATATTATATTATTGTGTAATGTATTTTGTTATTTTCATATTTTACCCATATTGTCTATGTTTAATAATATCAGAGAAATTAAAACTATATCCTATTGAGGAACACTCATTTCGCGCCTCGTGACTGAAAATAGATTACATGCCATGTGATGGAAATGCGAGATAAGAACCATGTTTATTTTTTTCTATATTTTTTCCCAATTCAGTCTAATATAATAGCTTCTATATTTTTTCCCAATTTAGTCTAATATAATAGCTGAGCAATCACACTACATAGCGAGACAACGTGCACGCCGTTCAACTGAGAAGCATAGCCTGTGTACCCATTGTACAGTATTTAGTGGGAGAAGGTTTAAGCAGAGATAGATTTAAAATGCGTTTGATTTATTCAATTTTCATTGACAAATATTAGAAAAGTGAAAAATAAAAAAGTTATATTCCAATTTCGAAGTATTTGTAATAGATATATGTTAAGGTCCTTTTGTTTTATAGTTTAGTGAGTATCATTTGCATCCTTCGGTACTACTGACAGTTTTTAAATGAATTGATAGTGTTTTGATCTTTTGTGTGCCCCGATTTTATCAGTCTTTTTGCGTTTTAATTAAACATCGTTTTAGGTTAGGCCGTTAGGGTATTACTACTCTTCATTTTGAATGTCTTATTCTTCTTTTCCTATTCTCTTGTTTATGTTAAAGTATTTGAAATAGAAAAGAATAAATGGTTTAATTTTCACCTCATATAATGTTTTGTTTTTACAATACTTTCCAGAATAGGTAGTATATATAGGGCAATAATTATGTAACACCAAAAATTTCACAATCGCATAATTTTAGGCCATCATGCTAGTGGAAATTGCTGCGGGAATATTTGCCATCACTGTTGTGCTGTTTTTAAAATGTCCTATTATTTCTCCATGGTAAGTACTGCAATTATTGAATGAAATATTTATGAATCATTTTTTCTGTGTAGAAATATAGTGGAATTTTTTACAGCATTATCATGATATTGTGAGAATATGGAAAAAGAAAAAATTGAAAATGACATATTTGAATAATTTTTTCTAGATAGAAACAGTGAAATTTACTGGATTGTCTTCATAGGATTGATATGAGATTATTCTAAAAAAATTGAAATACTCGCTCATTGAATTTTGATTCTTCATCAAGGCTGGATTCACAATTAAGCAAAATAAGCATGTCCTTAGGCTGTTAGGGCACCAAAAGAAAGCGGTACCACAAAATTTTTTATAGCAAATTTAGGTTGATGCCTCGGTGTTAAATGAAATAATTGGAGTTGTTCAGATGACACAAACCTCAATATTGGCCTGGCTGAATTTGTTTACAAATATCATTTTAAACTAAATAAATGTTTGTAGGAATGAGAACTAATCCAAAAATTTCGCCAGTTTTACTATTACTATTTTTTTCATATAGGGGGCCAAAGTCTTAAGTGCTTGGGGCCTCTTTTACGCATGATCTGTCCCTGTTCTTCGTATTTATTCTAAAGAATAAAGGCATATTTAGAATGATGAATCAAATTAAAAATTATGACTGCTCTCCCAGTTAACAGTTTGGGTACAGAAACGTCCAACCAACTACAGAGTTGTTTGCTTTTCATTATATGAATTGAGTATTTTGACTGTAAAATGCGGGCGGGAATGATCCATGTTGAATGTGGTCGTTTTATAATAATTTGATCTATAGATTATCAGTTGACAATCGAGAAGGCATTTTTACTTGAACAAGCAATTTTTTGCTGAATGGAATTTTATAAAAAAAAGCATTTTTGTGTGGTGAGAGACTTTATTTTGGATTATTTACTACCATATAAATTAAGCTCTCTTCAATGCAGTAGTGACAAACAAAATCGCTTAAAATAATCTTAAAAAAGAACAAACATCATTGTTATCACTTTTTTTAAATGTCAAATTTTGTTAGGCCTATTAATAAAGATTTAATCAGGCCTTAGGCAATGATGGTGAATTTTTACAAAAAGTACCTGGTTATAAAATAAGTTTGATTCAATAAGTGTAATGAACGAAATTATGTTTTAAACCTAATAGGAATTCTTTTCATTGCAAATACACATTATTTATTCCAATCCAAATTTTAATATTTTTGTAATGAAATTATGCCGCTATATGTAAATTATTCAAGATTTTTGTCCTGAAAATTTTTATTCATTTTTTTTTTCTTACTTTTACTTACTTTTTTATACCTTACTTTTTTTTCTTTTTCTTAGGATTCTCTGCAATGTAGTTCAAAACATCAAGCAAAGAAACAGTGCTGAAGTAAGTAAAATTAATTTAGAGTATTGTTGTTCAAATGATATATGGCCTCTAACTCAAACTTGGGTTTTGTATAAGCATTCCCATATTTTGAGTGACTGAAATTGACATGAGATCTTGGCATATTTGTTTTCAACCTGCCATGCCGAATAAATCTATTTATCTATCAACCAAAGATTTGGATAAATCAAAATTAATTTTATTTCCATGACTTGAAATTGGAATTATCATTTCAGGCAACTATTATCAACATTAACAACAATGTACCCAAGAAAAAGAAAAAATCTGACTTTCATAAGAAGAAGAATAAAAGTAGAGATTCACACAGAGGTAAGGATTTCTTTTTTTAATAAAAAAATTTGGGATTGTTTTTTTATGCTAAAATGTTTCAGAGTATTTCTGTTATGTGGAATTCCCCACCACTGATCTTTGTTGGTATTGAACTGCTTGAAGTCTCACATTATTCGTTGCTTGCCTGTGCCTATGATGCCATTATTGGGCGCATGTTTACTAAAAGCCGTATTTTTGCATATGTTATTCCTAACCCCCACCTTGCTACGGCATACAAAAATTACGTCACTACGACGTCACAATCACATGATAGAGCTTGCCAAAGAAAAGCTACGATCGCCTAAATGGCATCTCCGTTGACGATAACGAACTCGCTAACACCAGCAATCTCTCTCATATCAAAATCGTTACGGCGAGAAAACGAGACAAATAGCTTGCTTGATTTCGGGTGATCGTCTGCACGTTTTGGTTGACAATCCGTATACTTTTTACGGGCCTTATTTCGTCGCTGTGATATTGTAGTGACGTAATTTTTGGATGAAATAGTCAGATGTCTTTGTGTCCATGCATTCAAGTATGTAATTATAGATAATTTCTAAGTAGTTTCTGTAACTTCAGTGGTTGCGTTCCCCTTCCCCCATGATTCCAATTTTGTTCATTTCTGGTTGAGTGATTGTGGCTTTGATGAGAGCAAAATCCCATAAAAAAATTACGGTAGTCTATATTGCTCTTGAGTTACTATAGTTTAGAAAAATATTTGAATTAAGATTAGGAATATGGCAATCAAGATTTATTACTTATCGATCTTAAGATCGGTAAGTATGTTGATAGGTATTTGTATGTCTGTGTGTTAGATGCATGCGATATCTCACGAAAGCGAGGTTGAATCTGCTCCAAATTTTGCATGTGCATTCATCATATGTCGGACCAGAAGCCTATTGATTTTGGATGGATTATGTCTTATAATTAGCGAGTTATTAATTAATTAGTGATGAGACACACGGTGTCACTATGGAGTAAGACCACTGTTTGGGGGGATCCCCTAACCTTCGATCGAAAAGTCTTCAGTTTCTAACCGATATTCTAGTTCAATTATTGTTGCTGAGCAAAAGCCATTTTACATTTCCTTCTATAATGTAATTGAAATTTATTGATCGATTGCGATGAACGTGTTGTAATTTTCCATCTCTTTGTGTACTTTTCATGTTATTACACAAAACGTAAATCGATTTACAATGTATCGTCCTATACAATCATTAATTAAAGCCGCAATCGTATTACAAATAGTCAAAATCAATTCGACCACATTACCGTTTAATACTATATTTATATAATAATATGATAACATGTATATTTATTGCAATTTTCTATTCTAACTTTGTGTATTGTAAATAAGTGAACAATAGTACCCACTCTCAGTGGTGAAATTTGGGCCATTTATTTTAACTAAATGCCGTAAGTACTTCTACTTTGCGTGGCACAAACATTTTTGCATATGTTATTCCCAACCCCCACGTTGCTACGGCATACAAAAATTACGTCACTACAACGTCACAATCACATCATAGGGCTTGCCAAAGAAAAGCTACGATCGCCTAAATGGCATCTCTGTTGACGATAACGAACTTGCTAACACCAGCAATCTCTCTCATATCAAAATCGTTACGACGAGAAAACGAGACAAATAGCTTGCTTGATTTCGGGTGATCGTCTGCGCGTTTTGGTTGACAATCCGTATACCTTTTACGGGCCTTATTTCGTCGCTGTGATATTGTAGTGACGTAATTTTTGGATGAAATAGTCAGATGTCTTTGTGTCCATACATTCAAGTATGTAATTATAGATAATTTCTAAGTAGTTTCTGTAACTTCAGTGGTTGCGTTCCCCTTCCCACTGATTCCAATTTTGTTCACTTCTGGTTGAGTGATTGTGGCTTTGATTAGAGCAGAAACCCATAGAAAAATTAGTCTACATTGCTCGTAAGTTGCTATAGTTTAGAAAAATATTTAAATTATGATTAGGAATATGGCAATCAGGATTTATTTAAATATTGTTGCTGAGCAAAAGCCATTTTACTTTTTCTTCTATAATGTAATTGAAATTTATTGATCGATTGCAATGAACGTGTTGTAATTTTCCATCTCTTTGTGTACTTTTCATGTTATTACACAAAACGTAAATCGATTTGCAATGTATCCTCCTATACAATCATTAATTAAAACCGCAATCGTATTACAAATAGTCAAAATCAATTCGACCACATTACCGTTTAATACTATATTTATATAATAATATGATAACAAGTATATTTATTGCAATTTTTTATTCTAACTTTGTGTATTGTAAATAAGTGAACAATAGTACCCACTCTCAGTGGTGAAATTTGGAGGCTCTTGCGATCTCATTTTTGTAATGACGTGATAGTCAGTGAACCTGTTCGTGCCCTTTTGTGGAGAATCTGTTTTAAGAAGTTTGAGACAAAAAGTGTACTCTTAAAATTTCGAATCCCACCATTGCCTAATTTCAAACTGCTTTTTTGCTGCAGCTTTGTGTTATTTTTGACCTATGCAAATTGGCATTTATGTACGGTTTATTGTATCATCAACAGTCATGTGTCCTTGGCAAAAGGCATTGATGATTATTCAATTTATATTTATATTGCGTCAATGCCAATGCAGTTGTGCGTAATCTGCTTCATATCATTATGCGAATCAGCAGCACTGAAGTATTTATTAATTTTACTGATTCAGTAGTATGAAATAATACACTTTTTATTAAATTGTTAAGGTCAGTTAATCCTCCAATTAATAATATATTTTTTCTTTGCATAATGGATAAAGAATTTTTTACATCATTTATTCTATTTCTCTTAGCTTAAATATATCAGATAGTAAATTTACATTCTATAAATCAATATTAAAAATAATTAGAATTTTAAGTTGTCCTATTTTGCAGCCCATATACACCCATACAAAACTCCATCTTGTTGCAATATAGTAGCAAATTTTATTGATATTCAGACCTAAATTTTTATACTACTCTGTTATATTAAACCCCAGAGTCGAGCTTATCCTGAGGAACATAGCATTTATGGCATACAATTCCATGAGGAGGTTTCAAATTTCTTGTTATTAAATTTGGCTAACAGCAACCATTGTTACGTCTTGATTAATAGTGCATGAAATGCCATTACCGTAATATGATCTTTGGTTTTGTTGGCAAGTCTGGAAGTCAGTTTGATTCATTTTGAATTAAAGTTTATTTATAGTTGAGTCGTGACCATACGTATATTTTAGCAATCTCATTGTTTGTTAATTAATTTTTCGGTATTGTTAGGTCGTAATTTTATTCCGATTTTCCTTACTACAGTTCTAATACGAGTTTGGGGAATGTCTGCCACAGACAATATACCCCATGCCCATAGGCCTCAGTCCCTTTACACAACTTGTTGTAAAGTAGGTGAACATAGTTAGTTACCTCCATAGTGGTACACACACTTCAGGAGCGCAATTTATCCCTATTTATATTTATTAAATAATTTTTAAAAATACAGTGAATTAAAGCAAATGTGCACAAATGTTTATCATACAGTGATCATACAGTTTCAAATTTTTAGGAGTGGTTTGACACCTTTGCTATCAGTAAAGTAGTCATTTATATATATGAACGAAATTGTCTCTAACGGTAGGAAATCTTTACAAAACAATTTAATGACAAACTATTTTTTCATACCCAGGGCGGGTTGTAATTTCTAAAATGACATACTAAGTTAAGATAAATGCAAATAAAAAAAAGTGAATTTTTTAAGGAAATTGGTCGAATATGCTCTTTGCGTCAAATAGTTGATATTAATCTCAGCAAGAATTCTATGGCTGTTATTAACTAGGACATCATCTTCAGCATTGTACCATGGATTACTCGGGTTTAAGCTAAAAATATTGTTCATGATAATATTGTGTCATATGATTGCTGTCGGGGGTGTATACGCAACAATATCTAGTTACAGGTAGGTAGGGGGTAGACTAGAGCATCCTCAGTCATATAATAATTGATTTGTGGATAATAAGCAGTCGGCTATTTCATACTCAATCTAGACTGGCAACTAGATAATAGATCTTGATCATTCCTTTTTTTTCACTATCTTATTAGATTTTCCTATCATTGTACTGACATAAAAAAATTTTGGCGCTCCTGAAGTATGTGTACCAATATGGAGATAAATAATTTTGTTCGCCTACTTAACATCAAGTTGTGTAATGGGACTAAAACCTATGGGCAGGGGATATATTCACTGAGCTAACACAGACAGTCGCCAAACTCGTAATAGAACTAAATTAACGAAAATCGGAATAAAATTATGGCCTGACCCTAACACATACTATGGGAGTACCATTTTTTCTCTATTTATCACCTTGGTCTTAATTATGTTCATGTATTTTATTTTCTTGGTAATTGGTTTGTGGTGAAACTATATTCTCAGTTTCCCTTCTCAGAAAAGTGGTGCACTGGAAATTTTCCAACTAGACCGAAATCAATATTTTTAGAATTGTGAAACCTTGTATACTGACGCATGTTGTATCAAATCTTAGAAAATTTTGAACTGTGACTGACAGTCATTTCCAAATATGGGCAAGCTCTCACTTGTAGGTAAAGAATATATGAAAGAATATTTTCTCAATCAACTGAGAATAATAGTTTTCTATATCAAGATTTACTCTTTTGTGGAGACATTTTTGTATGTCAAAAATAGTACATAACATGATTTCTAAATATAAAATAATAACCACTTCAAAAGAAATTAAATACCACATAATCGTTTATTTTTCTGCCATATAAGGTGTCCATACAGTCTTAAAATTTTTTTGAGGAAGTATTTATTGATACCATATATTGTTTTGGCCCTCACAGATGTATTAAATTAGGGTGAAATACTTGAACAATTATTGATCAAAAAACAACAAAGATAAACTGAGAACTGACTTCATAACAAAATTAAAATTGTAAAGGGACGTTATGGACATCCTATATACATGGTAGTTTGCAAATTTACCTTTGAGTGAGTTGTTTACTTGATAGTGAATTCTGGTAACTTTTCTTTATTGATTGCTGTTGACTCATACTCATTAACTAATTAATTTATTGTGCTTGAAATATATCACCAGAATTTGAACAAAACCAAGATTCACACAATCCATAAGGTGTGTTGTGGACCCGATGGCGTAGTAATCTGTCCCTCACAACTCCTGTCATTTCCATGTTCTCAAGAATTTATTATTGAAACTTTTTGATTCGAGTAACAAATCAAAAAACCCCAACTCTGACAATATTTCATATAAATTGTTTTAATGCAGAAAAAGCAACAAAACAAGATGTAACTCCACATAGCCAATCATCAGCTGTTACTGACTTGAAAGCATCTTTATTTCATGGTGAGTAAAATGACCCGAATCTTGTGGTCGGTGTTTACAGAGATCCATAGCACAGAGCAGAGAAAGGAACAGTAGTTATTAAAACGTTACTCAATTATATGATAATATCACTCTTTTTTAGTGTGAAATATTGATGGGTCGAAATTTTATTTCTAGTGCCATTTAATTTATTTAGAGTTGACTGAATTCTTTAGAGCTGCTTCCATAGTCTTGGTAGTCAGTCATAGTTCAACATTGTATGGCTCATATTAGAATTAAAGCCAGAGTCATCTATTATCCTACTTTCTAAATTTGGGAGTAAGAGTGGAAAAATTCCCACCATAGTTTTTGAGGTTCTTTGAATGGCTTTTGAAAACAACTTTTGTTCGACTCCATAGCCTCTACCTCCATGCTTGGGGATATATGATTCACAAGTAATAATGTACCTTTTTATGTAAGTCGTTTGATCCAAAGCTTTTTCCTGGCTGTAGCCAGTGTTTCTTGCTTTGCCAGAATTTATTTACCGGTAATCTTTATTCGTTGCATTTTTATTGAGAACTCTGCCTACCCAAATGAAGAGTATTTATTTATTCACAGTTGCTGACAACAAACTCAATGTCACAAAAGGTGCAACAAGATTAGAGAGCAATAACAAAGAAGAGAAAGCAGCGAAGGTTTGTGCTAAAAAAAGTTTGTTTTCCCATACTGGTTATCGGAGATCGATATGGTGCTGTGAGGGATTTTCAAAGAAGAGAAGATTTCAGGTCCTTTCTCTGGGCCAAGATTGCGTTTTTTACAGGAAATTTTTTAAATTTAAAGTATACAAACATTTTATGAATCCTGTGAGCCCTAATAGAAAGTACTATAATTTCCATACTCTTCATAAGACTTTAAAAAGTTCCCTCAAGTTATTCCATTGAAAGGTACTCTTGTAGTATGTGAACCAAGATGCTGGACACCGGAATGTAGTATGTGTATGTAGTTAGGGTTAGACCATAAGTTCAAGTACAAATACTACGGGAGTCACTTGGCTAGTCCCCGAACTCATAATACAGCTAAAATAAGAAAAATTGGAATAAAATTATGGCCTAACCCTAACCTGGTACACATACCTCGATTTGGACCAGATGCCAGTATGCTTAAATTTATTATGCCATCTATATATTTTTCACAGGTATCTTTACCAATATCTGGCAACACTGCTGTGGAAGAACCACCATTGTCAATTGCTGTTCATCCACCCAACAACCTTCAAAAACTTGACCAAGATGCCCAGAATCGTAAAATTTTTGCATCGGAGAAAGCGACAGAATCTTTTACTTTCACATTGGACCGGTATGGCGGTGTTGTTGAATCCCCATTCTGTCGCTTATTTTTCCCGTATCAGGCAGTTTCAAGAGCAATTTCGATCACAGTGGAGCCAAAATATAGATGGATGGTAAGCCTATTGGTTTAGTTAATACTTTTTTTTATACTTTCTGATCATTCATTTTGCACCATTCAAAGTCCTAGAAGCCAGTATGTTCCCAAGCTTTTTTATTTTAGATGGAAAGAGGGGTGGTAGATATTTTGGTATTAGTGATAAAACTATTTGTGACCTATAAAGATGTTTTATGATTTTGACTGGTCATCTTCACAGGCATATGAGTCACTTTCTGAATATTCAAATACAATTTTATATACATTAGGTCAGTGGTTCTTAAACTGGGTTCGATCGAACCCCTGGGGTTCGGTGGAGCTGTTCCAGGGGTTCGACGAAGGTGCTCTGAAACAGTTGCATATTATGAGACTTTTTATCACCCTGCATACTAATTATGCAAAAATAACTATAGTTCATGATGACTAATTACTAATGACTTGAACAATTGAATGGAACAATTAATTGGTGTTACCCTTATTCATATTCTACCGTACTAATAAAATTTAACTCAATTTTACGGATAAATCGAAGATAGGCAGTAATTGTACATGAATGAATGCAAAATCATAGCGTGTTTGAATTTCACTAGGTGATAAATTTGCGACAAGGAATAGTTTATCGCAGAGCTTTACCCGAAATTATTATGATCCATTCAGGACAACCTCGATATGGCGCCGAATTAATCCTATCTCTATTTCTGTAAAATAAAACAATTGACAAACGATTTTATTCGCATTTCAGCGCAGTTTAAAGTTTGAGAACAAATTGCTTGAACTACCAACGTTTATGGGCTATATTATCATCTTTCGGATTTTCAAAGTTATTTTTTATCAGTTTTCGCCTGTTCACCCGCATAACTTATACAACAAAAACCATCTGCTCATTCTGCCGCCAACGTCATTGTGACAAAACAATGGTTATTCCCACATGGTTATTGATATCTAAGGTTTCATCACAATGTTCATATTCTATAACCTTGCAAGAATTAGCTTCCGCTTTATGACGTTACGGTTTGGCTTCTAATTTCAATCGTTCAGTACAATGGGGTTCTGCGGGAGCTTGCAGAATAGCGCAGGGGTTCGGCAGGCTCACAAAGATTAAGAACCACTGCATTAGGTTGTAGGCAAATCAATCGCCACGCTCGCCACCGCATCTCTGATTACCCTTCGTGTGTTCGCAGGTTCGAATCCCATGCGGGGATAATCATGTGCGAGAGGATTGCTCGACTCCTCGCCGCCGTAGGGGGGTTCACGTAACCGCTGGTTGGTTACGGCTTCCTCCACCATCAAGTCCATGCTTCTGAAAACAAATAACTGGCTAACTAATCCCATACCCGACCTGGACCGGTAACCGGACGAGAGGCAGCGGTTCGCCATAGGATTAAGCTTTTTATCGGCTTTCCTCTCCCCCGGGATAAATATGTAAATCCTTCTTTCCAACTATTATTCAGAATAACTGGTATTTTTCTGGTTCGGCATTGCCTAACTCAGGGTGGTTGCCGGCTCCGCGGGCCACAAAATTATTTTTGCATTGTTCGCGGGCCACAATAGTGCCAAGAATAGGTAAACAGTGCAATACAAAACAAACACCTTTATTGTGCAAACACATAGTTATCAGGCATAGCCATTCTAGGCTAATAGATTCTGCATTCGATTTTTAGTTTTCTATGATGTCTATATTGTTTGCATATTATATTCCTGACCAAAATGTTAAAAAGCCAGATAACTTAGACCATCAAGCACATCATTCAACTTCGCTAGTTTCCCCAGCTATCCATAACACTATTTAATTCAGTGACAATAGTGATGCCAATACGTCAAAAGCTTTTTTTGATTAATTATATGAAGAAACAACACGAAATGCGATTTTTTGATTACTCTCTGAATGTGATGCGGGCCACAGATAATGAAGTGGCGGGCCACATGTGACCCGCGGGCCTGGGTTTGGACCACCCTGTCCTAACTAATTCATTACACTCTGGGTTTGGAAGGCATAGAACTTGGGATGGGATTTCACATCATTGCCTTGTTATTCACATAATTACCGCTCTGTCATGATTTTCCACCGTTAGCCGTCTTTGTAAGTCTAATGGCTTCCATTATTCCGGTCCAAATAATGCACCATGTTCACAAAAATGTATTTTGTTTATAGAATTTTACAGAGAATGGAAAATTCTTCATGACACCAGAAGTTTATTTCACATCAGCTGATGAGATGAAGTTCCAGAGACCAGTTGAGGTTCAGCTACGTACCCCATACAGTGCCACAAACAAGAAGGACCCAGTAGCTGTGGAGGTACCAAAATTATTTTTAATTTATTAATAGAAACACATGCCATCCTCTCCGATTTCAACTTCTTAGAGTTCTGAGTTTAGAATCCTGAAAACTGGCCCGGAGAGGGTTAAAATTCAGACTCTTGATTTGAAACCAGTGAAAATATCAACTTTGACCTTTACACCCATACTAGGTTCCTATCTCAGTCCAAGGGATCTGTTACGAGACCCTCGACACCCTGCTTATTGTTATAAAAAACTCAGTCTTCATCTTAATTTCAGTTTCGAAGCCCCTTTAGTGTGCTCAAGGTCTTCATACCAATGTCTTTTAAACAGTATATATACATAAATATAGGCTTTGGCAGTTCTATTAAAAGAATTTGCAAGTTTATTTCGAACCAACTTATATTTGGTCTTTTTAAAGCTTAGTTGCAATTATGGTTTCAGATCGAAAGAACAGAGCATTGTATTCCACAGAACTGGTTGAAAATTCGAGATGTGAAATTCCATAAAGGAATGATCAAGTTTTTGTGCAATCAGTTTTGTGGGTAAGAAATTGATTTTGAGCAGTTATTGAATTAGTTTTGTTTGTGAGAAACAGAAGACTCGGTATTCAAGTTAATATGCATCTTGTGGGAAGTTTGTTACTCATATCCGTGTTTTAATCAACAAAACTTTTGAGTAGGAGAAATTTTTTCTGTCTACAATTGTTTTGTCCGTGCTTTGAACAAGCAGTTCTTGTTACTATTTTTTTGAAGGGACCAATATTTTTTTTGGTTAAGGCTGATACAATTTGTGATTTTCAAAGCGATTTAACATGGGTCCTATTATGGTTTCAGATAGTCTTGTATGCCTCAATTATGTCTGTAAACACAGGATCACTGAGTAAAACGCAAAATCTCTAGCTTAAGAAGACAATTAAGTATAGGAAATAATGATGCAACCCAGTAAATAATAAATGATATTCATGAAATATTTTGAATTGTTGACTTACTTGTAGTAAAACTAAGAATGTTATCATAGTTCTTTAACAGGGCTTCTTCAAATTTGGCATAAGCATTTATGAACAAGATATATGCTTTATAATGCAATTCTGAAATCTTGTTGAATGTATGAGAGTTTGTGATTTACATTTTTATAGCAAATTTTGATTTCATCCCATTCATAAAATTTTGTTTCTAGGATCCGTGCAGTTTGCAACTCATGCCAAAGACAGATAATGTCTACACGGCTGAGTTATTCGCTCAGCGTCCAAGACTCCCTCAATTTACCAAACTGGAAGAAAATGATTTACTTCAGAGTGTTCACTGATACACCAAACACCAACGAGCAAATCAGACTGGAAATGGAGCAAGATGGGTATAGAAGGATTCACCCAAGCCAGTATTTTAATTTAAAGTAAGCTGAACTCTTGTATTGTAATATTACTGCAAGAAACAAAACTTTAGGTTATTGATCTTATGACATGCGTTGTTGGCTGCGCACAACCTCATTACTCGCACGTCAACTCGTTTCATGGGCCACATATCATTCAAAATTGGCACTTCTCCACCGGCACACATTTTTTTCCTGTGGGCGGCATTTGGCCGGTGGGCCGCAGGTTGCACACCCCTGCCTCAAATAACCAGCTGTTATGTAAAATGATTTGAATTTAGAAAAAATCTTATCAGCATCAAAACAGGTAATCAGCAGTGCGATAACAAGCAAATATTATCCTGGCATGATTCACCAATTGCTAAGCAAATCTGTGCACTGAGACAAATAAGTTGGCACTACATAGTGTGGCATCATGTGAATTATAAATAATTCCTTGATTCAAATAATTACATCATTCATTTTACAAGATACCCCATTATTATTTTATTATGCCCCATTATTATTTTATCATGCCGAATCATGCACTAACTGTATATTATAAAATATAAGTTCAAAAAGCAATTGCGACAACTTGCATTCATATATGGTAAGATTCATTGTGTAAGCAAACTTCACAAATTTCAAAATGGTTACTAAATTTTGTGATTTAAGACAAGTGAATGTGGTGATTCATCATGACCCAAGAAAGTACTCTTGTGCGGGAAAATTTCATTACTTCATTCAAATTCATCTGACCTCAATATCTAGGATTTTTTATATTTATCTTGGGAAAGAGGAAAGATTATAAGACTTCTTGACCATGAGGCGTACCGTGGGCTTTCGTCTAGTTACCTGTCAATGTCGGGTATGGTATTTGGTAGCCAGCTAATTATTTGTTCATATAAATGCACTTTTGCTTGACTGGCAACCAACTAACAGATCATGGTTTGCCTAGGCCTAGTCTTCTTCTTAACCTTTCTCATTTCTCTCACATGTGCTTTTCCAATCCGAATCTATTCATCTGTGGCTGAGTAAATTGATAACTTCATGACACCTTATTTTTTTACTATTTTACAGAAATGGATACAATTTGATGGTTAAGCTTGATAGCAGAGGACTTGAAACATCCCCCGCATTCGATATTGTACAAATTGATGCTGAAGTCATTTCTCAAGCTTGCATATTCACTCTATATTCGGAGAATCAGAACCCAATCACAGATTCGAGTATTGCAATAAATGCTGACCTTGCAGAAATCTCACTTTTCAAAACGTCTCGTGTTCACTATGAGACCAATCCTGTGAGAAGAGAGCCTCGAAACGTTAACATAACAGTAAACAGTGGGATTGGAATTCAGAACATTAATACATTAGAGCGAGCATCCCATGAAAGTAATTCCCTGAGTGCAGTTTCACCCACACAGCCAATAATAAACCTTCGTCAACCTTTGCAACATCTTGATCCTCAACAACAAGAAATTCCTTTTGTAGCGCAACAACCATCGTTTCACCCTCTTCAAAGCATTGATGTTAATCCTACACCAAATAGGCCAGAAAGAGTGTTCACTCGGGCAGAGGTTAATGAGACAAAGCCAATGGGAACATGGATGACCCAAAACCATCCACCAGATTCACATACTCACAATAGCCATGCTATAACAACAGTTAGTAATGAAACAATGGTCACTTCTATCCAAGAAGGCCAAAACAGTTATCCCATGTACCCACATGAAATAGAAAGACCACATAGTCAAGATGTTTTATCACTCACAGAGGAAGCAAACTCTACTAATACTGGGCAACCATATGCGACAATCTCACCAAGGCCAGATATTCCATCTCATGGAAATCATCGATTTGTGACAAATCCAACAATGATCTCACCTTTCCAAATTCAAGCTACATCCAATGCAGTGACAAAATCAAATGTTGGGATTCCACTACAATCAATCACAGATACGAATATTCAACCCCACAAACGTTCCAGTTCTCTACACCACTTAGAACAAACCCAACAGAAGAAAAAGCCACTCAAAAAACAGCGATCAATTTCGACATCAGAGAACGATATTAACCTAACTACAGAACAGTCCCATCCCACTTACACCCAAACCATTCAGAGATCAGCGTTCAAATCTGCTTTTTCAAGTTACCCCTTGTTGTTGAAGAATTTATGGAGTCAGGTTAGCATAAATTCGACAGAAAAAGATTCAGAAAAGAAGGAAAATAGACAAGAAGTGAGTTTGGCTATGCTTGAAGAGGATGATCAGCATATGCTGAATCCCGTCAATGGCAATGGTGAAGACTGTGACGAACTGTTCGAATATTTGGGCGAAACTTCAGCCCCCGAAGAAGCACTCGGAAACCAAGCGTGGGCCAGTATAAGCAACCAAGCTGAGTCTACAACCTCTGGCCACATACCTGAAAGACCTTCCGCAATATCGAGTGGATTCTGTTCAGGCATTAGTACAAGGAACACATCTGTCAATGCTGAACCAATCTTCTCTCCCATTGACAAACATCTCAGTGAGATAGAGGAACTAAAAGATGTGATTCCAGTCATGCCACGACCTCGGTCGATATCAGATCCTCCAAAATCAACGAATATCACACTCAAAAAGGTTAGTATGAAAAAAACAAGGCTCTAGACTAGGGGTGGGCTTGGTTTTTGAACCGAGGGCCATAAATTTTGCCTACCTACCCTGGCAGGCCATGTAAGTGTGACCTGAAAAGTTAAATTTTTTGAAGAATATTTACACTGTTACAAAAGCAAAAGTGGAAAACAATGAGTCTCATGGTTTTAGTTTGGTTGTGGCAGCATTAAATTTTTTGAAGAATATTTACACTGTTACAAAAGCAAAAGTGGAAAACAATGAGTCTCATGGTTTTAGTTTGGTTGTGGCAGCATCTGGCAAGCCATATTGAACTACCAAATGGGCCCGATCTGGCCCGCGGGCCGTAGTTTGCTCATGTCTGCTCTAGGCCATCAGCCACTGATACCACGCAGACTAACATGTTCTGGAATTGTAATGTTCAATACTAATCTGCACTAAAATCAAACCTTCCTTATTCCTATGGCATACCACAACCCTTTTATCTAGTTACCAATCCCTGTCTGGTATGGGAATAGTTAGCCAATTATTTTGTTTCAGATACATAAAATGAGGGGTAGACTTTGCTTTTACTCACTTGTCAACTTGATTTCACATCTGAAAAACGTTTCAGGAAGACTTACAATACCTAATAAGAGCCGCTCCCGAAGTATGTGCACCAAGATGGCGCACCAGCTAAACACTAACCTGGTATACATACTATGTTCAGGTTGTGTGTCATCATGGTGCACATACTTCAGGAGCTCTTAATAAGATTTAAAATGTTAACCATATTATATTTTTTATATAGAGTCAACCTGCATTAGAAGAAGTGGATCAACCACCGCAGACTAAGCACAAAAAATCATACTCAGAAGTTGTCAAGATCCAAAACAAAGGTCATCAGTCAACTCCAAGGAGCGCAACCAAAATTTCACCAAATTCAAACAAAATAAAGAAATTCTCTCCAAGTAAGTGGACCATTTTTTTCAAATTTTATTTGTTAGAATTTTTTATATTGATACCAGAAAAAGCAAGGGTATCAAAATGTGTATTGGACTAAAAACTATGGCCTCTTGTAGCATCTGGTTTACCAAATGACCCTCCGCTTTTTTTCCCTCTCTGTTTGTATAAATAGGAAAACAAAGTAGCGGAGAACTGATAAATTTCATGGTGTCGGAGGGTTTTGAGCTTCTGGTCTGGTACAGAAATGATGAGTTGTAGGGTCAGCTCATTATCAAGCAAACTTGTCAACTTTCCTCTCACCCCTGATATAAATAGGAAAAATCTCAACCCTCTGCTATATTTGTACTCATTATATTTTGTGATAAGTCACTGATGTCCTTTCATACATTTGCAGGAAAGAGAGTTCCAGTTCATCCACCATGGATTCCCTAAGATTACTGAATATGACGCAGAGCATTTCGGTTCCCTATTCTCTCGAACAAAGACTCATTTTGCAAAATGTTGTGAGAAATCCCACAACTAATGGCCAATCATTTTCAAGTTTTTAGTACCAATACGATAAGAAAATGTTAAAAGGCTTTTTATTTTTCGTATGAGGACTACACCCTATGAGAATCAATATTTTGACCCAAATTTTGCTGGTTTTTATTGTCCAAGAACTCACACTCATCCAACACCCATCTGGAAGCTAAGCTTCTTAATCAATTGTATGATAGGCAGAGGCTGAGACCCACATTCAACCCATAGTCTTTAGCCTGATAAAAAACTCGACTCATTATTAATGCAATGTCATACTGATAGTTATCAGTATCAGTATCAGTTATCTGATTCTGTGAAGATGATGAACTATTTATAAACATGTATCTATTTACCTACAGACTTTACAATGTGCCTCGTTTATTATTGAAATTTATTATTTACTCATTTGCCTTGTTTGAAATTTTGATTATGTTCAATTTTCCAGAATTGAGTAGTTTCACAGTGATTATGCTATTTAGGAAAACTAGTAGCTTTAAATGATTAACTTCTAGGACTTGGTTTGCCTATATGCCAGAGTTCATAGTTGCTTTTATTTTTTTTCGTACTGTAACATAGTTATATATTAGAGGTAACACTTTGCTTTTTAATGAGAAGTCTGATTTCATAAAAATTTAATTCCTCAAATGGCCTACTTCGAACTATAAATAATAATATTTGATAATTTACTTGACGCACATTCAAATGAGTCACATACACATATTGAGTATGTTAAAACCATAACAATTTTACATTTCCGTGGACTGAGCCTTTTAAGTCTTTGTGGTTTTTCAGCTTTTTGAAAAATTTTATCACTGCTTCAAACAAGTGTCAACAACAGTATACAGGGTGTCCATAAAGTTCCTCTACAATTTCAATTTTGTTATTAGTCAGTTTTATTGTAGCTTAACCAAGTTTGTTGTTTTTTTAATCAGTAATTGTTCAAGTATTTTCACTTCATTTAGTACATTTGTAAGGACAAAAACAATATAAGGTATCGATAAGTTCCCTTTGCAATTATAAAAGTTTTTTTAAGACTTTATGGACACCCTGTACAACATTTCTGCTGTAAACCACAGTATTCAAAATATCCCAATTTTAATTTAAGAAATTCGTAGTCTACATGGTGCAATGTGCATCCGCGTGCAGTTGTATGATTCCAATTTCAATCAGTGCTTGTTCAATAAGATAAGGATAGGATTTACATATTTGTCCCGGGGGAGAGGAAAGCCGATAAGACGGCTTATCCATATGGCGAACCACGGCCTCTCGTCCGGTTACCATTCCAAGTCGGGTATGGGATCAGCTATATTGTTTGTTTTCGGAAGCATGGACTTGGTGGTGGAGGAAGCCGTAACCGACCAGCGGTTAAGTGAACCACCCAACAACGGCGAGAAGTCCAGCGATACTCTCGCACATAATCATCCCTGCATGGGATTCGAACCTGCGAACCCGCGCAGAGTAATCAGAGGTGCGGTGGCGAGCGTATTCCTAACGCTTAGCCCGTTGAGCCACACCGCCGCTGTTTATACCATGTTCTTAATCAGCAATGCAGTTTATATCAATATCGTTTGAAAATAATTTTTTGGAGAAATACATTTTTTTTACAGTTTTCTTGTTGCAATATATTATATTCATGATATATATTTGGTAATATCACCCAACTTGATTCATAAAACGATTCTATAGAGGGTAAGAACATTAATATATCAAATGTTAGTCTTATCTATATTTCTTGTGTTTCATTTATTTTATATATTTCAAGTTATTAGTACCTATATGTAATTTGAATCTTTATATTTTTTATGCTTTGAATTGTAGTTATGTTACAGAAGTAGGATTCTAGAAATTCATTCAGATTGAGCATTTAATTAACAAGTTTATTTTGATTAACAAGTAAGACGGAAAACTTGAGATAACACATTCTTCAAAATTCATTTTGACACATTTTTGATGAGTGGGATTTGACATTACCATTGAAGATTTTATTATTACCCGTCTTCAGGTATAATACACCATTACAGTTGTTTTGGGTTCATTTTCGATAACTATTTCGACCCACAGTTGAGAACAGCTACTAATAAAATATAATATTTTGTACATTTCTATTTTATCATGTTTTCACTTATGTTATATGAATTGTATTACCGTTGGCTCCAACAAATCATCATTGCCTATGATTAAATGGCAAAGTTACCCACCTAGCAATTTTGAAACGAGCCTTATTTTTTTACAAATATTTTTGTGCCTTAATTTTAGAGAACAATATGAGAATCCAATTATATATGATTAGGGTTTGCTAGTTTCCCAGACATTTCTGTTCCAGATTTGATTGGTATATTGAGTGTCATATTTCAGTATGCCAAAAGAAATTGTTTGTATCATATCATTTTTAGTATACCCCTCTCCATCAAAAAAATAGAATTTGTGATATGCCGTTGTCAACATTAATCTAAAATCCATAGTCATACCAATATATACCATGGTAAAGGTGTAAAATTTTACACATTGAAATTAACTTTTATATATGCTCTATTTTTTCGAATGATCTTATTTAGATACAATAATTCATAATTTTTATCCAACTATTTTAACCACTTCATTATAACATAGTCAACATAATGATGAAAAAATCATGTTAGAAGGCTTGTCTTGCGGCTTTACATTACAGTACATCCTATCGCATTGGCAGATAAAAGATGTCTAGTTTTTATTAATAATTTCATCAATTTTATGAATAGTTGCACTAATTGGTAATTTTATATATTGCATGTATTTTTTATCTTTTTAAAACTTAAACTTTATAACAGTGGTTCCCAACTATTCAGGGCTCGTAGCTTCCTTCCAGAGGCTTTTAGCACTCATGGACCCCATTTGTCATTCCAGCGGTATTTATAGTGTTATTTTGATTAGTAGATTCCAAACCCCATTATTCTCAAACAATTCGTGCTCTACAATGTGGAAACACACTTTAAAATAACTTTATCAAGCAATGAAACAAAGCGAAAAATGGGGAGTTTTCTTGTTATGGGAAGAGTAAAATCAGTTTTGCGCCTAGTGTTGTGGCCCTGTTTTGGGGCCACGGGCCATCAGTTGGGAACCGCTTCTGATATGATATTTTGTACATTTCTGATTTATTATGTTTCTACCTATGTTATGTGAATTGTATTACCTGCCGGATCCAATATTTCACTTTATGTCTTCCAATGGTTCGCCCCCAACATGCCATCATTGCATATGATTAAGCGACGGAGTTACCAACTTAGCTATGTCCATTGTCCATCACTTTACACAGTTCAGCCTTTCTAAATTTTTGAAGTCTGTTCAAAGGAGGACAACTCCACAAGCGTTTTTTTTTTTGGGTGTTGTTGAAAGCTGTCTGATATATTCCCTCGTAGAGTTTGTTGGTTAGCTGCTGAGCCAATAATCATCACTAATAACAGTACCTTGAAAAACTTACTCCTTTTGAAATTTTTAACCCAACCTTTTAAAATTTTAATTACATATTAGAACATTTTGCCCACCTAGACTGGCTGGCCATGTAAGTGTGGCTTAGAAAGTTACATTTTATGAACAATATTTACAGTATTACAAAATCAAAAGTGGAAAACAATATGTTTCGTGCCAAACTAAATTTAATCGCAATTTCAACAAATTCCTTGAACTATCTTTTTGCTAAAACATCCATATTGGGTTTTAATTTGGTTGTGTCAGCATCAGGCGGGCCAGATTGAATTCCTCAACGTGCCGGATTTGGTCCGCCCGCCATAGTTTTTTTTTCCCTGTCAGATATAGACTCACATATTGTTAAAACATTGGAATGATAAATTATGCCTGAATTATGAAATATTGAGTTGTTCGAAGTAGATTTTTCTGATTAAATAATAAATGTTTTTTAAATGACAGTCACTTATTGTGATTGTTTTTCTAAAACAGGGGTGTGCAACCTACGGCCCACGGGCCAAATGCAGTCTGCAAGAAAAAATTGTGCAGCGCGTGGAGAAGTGCCAATTTTGAAGGGTGTGTGGCCCACAAACGAGCTTTTAATTTAGTTTAATCTTATACGAGCAATCTTATACGCCCAATTCATTATCTATGGCTATGACGTTATAATGCCCGCCCTAACAGCTAGCTTGCCAAAACCACGTCCAAATAGCCTTTTTGAATACTTTTTGTTGTCGGAAAAAATAAATCCGAATGAATATGGAAGAATTATAAGTACTTTTAAGTAGAAACACGTACAGAAGTTAAGGGAGTCGATTCCCCGTCAAGGTTTCTATTGCTGCAGCAGCAAAAGCAGTCTTTAAGTTTCCAACAATGATTTCCGGGTTCGGGGCTTTGTTCGGATTCGCCTTCATTGGTAGATTTCTCTTTTGATACAATATGCTCAAGAAAATCAGGAAAGCCATTAGAACTATCCGGACGGGAACTGCGATATAGGAAGTTCATGAACGTAATAAAAGGATCATAAATTTTTATTTCAGAAATACAATTTTCACAACATCCAGAACAGCATCGTTTAAAACATGTACAATTGCACAATTTGAAAAGAGCTATGATAACAAAGCACCATTCAAAAAAAAGTGAGCCAGAGAAAAATACAAAAAAGGGCCTGAGCCCCTTTGCAAGTGTATAGGAACAAAAGTAGTACTGGTGATTGTCAAGATTTTGAGATACTTCTCTAAAATCTTTCTCATCGATGTTGCAGTTGAAATGGTGATTATCACTAAACATAAACCAAGAGCCAAATACACTTCCACCTAAACTTAAGCCAATGGATAGCAACATCAAACAACAACGAAAGATGTACCACTTTCTGATATTACATGATGGACAACAGCAGTACGACCTGCGCGCGCGATGATACTTCCATATGCTCAAACAAACATTTCGTAAACGCGTTTCGTTTTCGTTAAGATCAGAGAATGACTCGTCCTTCTTCCACTCTTTCTTTACTTCTTTTTTCAATTCTTCCAAGGTTTTGATACGACTTCCCCACTTTAATTCCATGAGTTTTATCAACTCATCTTCAATTTGTTTGTAAGTGATGAAAGCACGCTTCACTCCTGGTATTGCATTCCAGTAATTAGCTGTCATGAACATTATAATAACAGCGCAGAATGGAAGGATGCCATAAACGGCAATCCATTTGACTTCATGAGTGCAATATGTGTTGACGAAATCCGATGCAGAAAAGCTAGCCTCGCTGCTATTGGAATTCACTGGCAAACAGTGAGGTATGTTTGATTGTGTGATCAAGTACATCATGAATAGTGAAGATGCGACACTCAATCTCGCGAAAAACGTACGCCATACTTCCCACCACGGATTCAAATCATATTCAGCCATGAGGCCATTAAAATGAAAATGATGAAAATGAAGAATAGCCGCCGTCATTTTAAACACTAGCAACTCAGATATAAGACTGAAATGAGAAATATATATCCTCGAATGATTGAATGTACTAAGACTATAAAACTCTTTCCACATGTTTCATTCAAGACATGTGGTAGACGTAGAAAGAACCACCTATGCAGCAATTCCATAAATTAGTTGAAAATTTGGTAAAAATTATATCTTGCCCAATTGAAATATTGAGCTGCAGAAAGTGTAGGACATATCTTGAAGTTTTTAAAAACGCATGAGAAGGTACATTTACGGCTCAAAATAATTGTTTTTTCTTCAGCGGAATAATTGATGATTTTCTGCCTATTTTTCTTCAGTTTTGTAACATAAACTCTCATGCTATTTATGTTACTTTAAAATTTATTTGTTCAACCAAAGTATGTGTTAAGTTTTACCTCTGATATCTGTGCTTAATATAAATATTGCACTGTATAATATTGGCAACACTGAGCTAAACATAGCTGATGGGAATTTGCCTTGTGTTGTCACTCCGTGACAATTTTTCAACTTTATTTTAATTATCTGATATATTTCAATGACTATTCGCCTCAAAAACTGAGACCTCACTTTGGGGGTAGGGCCCAATAATTTACCAATTTGGCAGTTGATAGTTGCTTGTTGTTCTTTGGCAGCACTTCAAGAGATCTTTTTTAAAACTATCGATAACCAAAATATTTGACCTAACATGCGCCGGTTTTGAACAATATGAACGAACTTATTGTAGACTACAATTGAAAAAATATGTAATCTGTTGGAATGGCAGAATAAATATGGCAAAATGCATCGTTTTGCAATATAATTCGACATTTTTGTAAAAGGCGTAAGTGAATTCAAATAATTCACAAACAATATTAAATCTCAAGTTTTAACATCGACATCTGGATTTTCGTTTATATCCATTTATCGGGTTAACTCATAGGATGCGAAAAATCATGAAATGTGAAAGAAATATGATATGTTTGTCAAAAATTGAAGATACTTCCAATTAGAAAACGCCAATGCGTCACTCATTGTCACCAATAATTATTTTTACGTGCCAACTATATCATAAAGCTGGAAAAAGCAAAAATGATGCAATAACGAGTTTTCGCAGGGACATATTTATCACTGTCTTCTTGTTCTGAATATGCAGACTAAGAGTACTGTGTTTTGGGGCCCACTGCTTCTATGTGTGCTTTGCAAGCAGATGCAAGTACTACCTAACAAGAGAGACTTCAACGTAAAAGAAAATACTTTTCTATGGTTAATAAATTAGAATCCAAATAACAAAAATCGTCGCATTGTGCAAAGATTCTTAAACTGATTGCATTAACGGATCCTCCAGATTCTGTATTTTGAATTACCCATACTTTGTTAAGTCACTGCAATAAGATTCCAGATATATAGGAGTGGAATAATTATGTTTGTTTCATGTTGTCTGTGCAACATAGCTTTTTACTTAACTATATAGATTATTAAAGTTAGTGTACTTGTTTAGCATATTAATATGAGGGAGACACAAGCAGAACGCCAAAAAAAATAATGTATCCCAATTTTTTGTTAAAATGTTTTGTAATTTCAAACAAATAACCAATTTTGACCTAATACAACTAATTGTTCAACATTCTTAATACCATTTTAATGATAAGGAATTTTTGTCACTCCGTGACGTCACGGAGTGACATGCGACTAGTTGGGCCGTATAATTGGGCTGCTTCCTGAAAAATGTTTGTTGTACAATAAATTTTGCATAAATGTAGAGATTAATATCTCTAGAATACAGAGACAAGTTATTATAATTGATATGTCATGAAGCTTTTGAAGAAATTTGGTTGATATATCGCAGTCATTTTACGCATTCAACTTTTTGTCACTCCGTGACATCACTTATTTTGTCTCGTCGTTTGAAAAATATTTGGTTGAAAGTGAATTATGGTAAATACATCAGTGTTACTGCTACCAATTGGCATTCTAAAAATAGAAAACCACCAAGACCTTGATATAGTAAAATTGATTAAATGTGTGAAATTGCTGTAATGGGAATTTTGTTGGAGTTGAGAGTGTGATCCCTCTGTTCTGTGTGATTTGGACCAATACTGCGAGTCATGTTTATAACAACATGGTTGAGGCGCGTCTACAAAAAATTTAAAACCGTGTTCAAACTTAAAATATATTAACGATGGAACATTCAGACAAACAACGCCATTTTATTTTATGTCCAGTTTCTGAGGAAAATGTACACTGCTTTTTTGCTAGCGCTTCGACCCTTAACTCAGCCCGTAGCAGTAGAATTGTTTCAGCAGGTCACTGAGTGGTCAAATGTTTATTAGACACGTAGTGGACATAGCGATCGGCATATCAGCTGAGAAGCGAACGTAATTCTTGCTCTGCTAAGAGTTGTTTATGGGGAATGGAGATGTTTGGGGTTACCGGTATGGGCAATGCAACGGTTTGCGATAACTTCTTAGCTAGTGGACTAATATAGTAATACCGGTATGCGGTTTCCAGCTTAGGTTATCACCGAAGGTAAACTACAGCTTCGCTTGGTGACCATATATTTGTTGACTGCGGTATTTACTGTTATAATACCGGTACCATATTAACTCGAATCAGTCTATCAGTTGGTATTTCAAATTATTTCTCAATAAATTCGAAAGGTTTTTGAGGTTAAGTTAAACTACTGCTGCGCTCGGTGTTCACTTTCCATATTTTTCAGTATTTGTAGACTATGGTTCCCGTGTTTAGCGAAAGTGGTACCGGTACGATAGCTGGGGAAGCTATGACACTCCCTGTGGCCTGTACGGCACGTACCGTCTTACCGATACTCCGTTACGTACAGGTACGGTATCGGCAGTACAGTATTACTGTACTAGTTGCATTAATTATATTTGTTTACAGTGTCCTGCAGTGAAATTAACTTTTTGTAATGCGCCAGCATGTCTGTATGTATTTCCTGTCGGTTATTTCTGTATTTCGAACAAAACTCGTCAAATTATAAACAAAGCACCGCATCACAGCAATCAGACAGACAAAAACACGGTGGTCGCAAATTGGTCGACAAAGATATTATCGACGTATTGGAAATGCGCACCCCCCTATTCCACCTCCTGACTAATTGCTTTGAAGATTTCAGTGGTTAAAGATAGATTTTTCTCCAGATGGCTATTACTGTACTTTTATTTTTTGCTATGACGTCATCAAAGTTATGTGGCGCTACGTGCCCATATATTTGAGCATAGCTCTCTTGTCTATGTGACAATGATCAACACTTAAAACAATCAAATTGATAAATACAAAAAAATATGTTTTGATCTTGTCGCCCGAGAAATAAAGATTGGTTTTCAAACGTCACAACATATTGTTTTGTCATAAGTGGTATGCATCATTGTGACGAATAAGAGCAACATGGAAGGCTTCACCTTGAGCGAGCAGAAGCAAATTTTCTGTCTATGGTGGTCTGGTGTTCGTAAATACTGTAAAATGCAAAACCTTTATTTTGTAAACCTAGATAATAACAAACCTAATACATCTATGAACGCTGGACGTGGAAATATGATTGAAAACCAGAAAGCGACTTCCTCACGCTTTATAGTTAATGAGATTGAGTACCGTAAGGACAATCCCTCTCATGGTATGGATGTTCACTCAGAAACAAAGTAGACAGGTTAGTCGATTATAGACTTGTTGTGTCGAATATCACAGTATTCGTCTTGGACAAGGATAACAATTTTTTAAAGTTGCAACCAGTGGTGGCCTGATTCAGGGAATCGCACGGGTTCGCGTGAACCGTTCTCGTTTTGGACGTTTGACGGCCAGGGGTGGATAACGTCCATAGAAGTTCACGACTAGCGATATCTTTGGCGTTTCGAAAGTTAAGAATTAGATCTATAGAAAGCGCGTCATGTTAAATGTATAGATTATGTATGACAAACTAACATTTTTCCGAAATCATAGAATCTGTTTTGGTGTTCCTGTTCTATTCCAAATAGTACGCTCCCGTAGTATGAGAACCAAAATGGCGGAAACCGGAATATAGTGTACCAGGTAAGAGTTAAGCCATAATTTTATTCCAATTTACCTTATTTTAGTTCTATTACGAGTTCGGGCACTAGCCGAGTGACTCGCGTAGTATTTATACCTGATATCATGTTATGGCCTTACCCTAACCTGGTACACATACTATGTTTCAGTGTCCGGCTGTCCGCCATCCTGGTTCACATACTAAGTGGGTACCCAAAATAGTACTCGATCGTAAAATTTTGAATCCGGCCACTGGTTACAAGAACAACCTATCCCGCAAAACACCCGAAAAAGAGAACCTGGTACACATACTACGTTCCGGTGTCCGCCATCTTGGTTCACAATATTCGAGACTACCAATATTTATTATCTTTATTTATTTATAATATTACTATAGCTTTGTAGCAAATAAGTTCACTTTTTTTTACAAGCATTTATTGCCTAATTATTCGGACCGGTACGACAGTAAACAGTAAATATAACATATAACTTTACTCTTACACTTCGCCAGAAATAAAAACAAAATGGCGTAGGTAAGACTACCTACTATACGGCAAAACAGCTTTAACTCCTTTTTCTTGATCGACTTAGTTACCAAACTGCCTCTAACCTAATGACAGCGCAAATTCTATGCAGAGGAATATAAAACCACAAGTGCATAACATTTTTATGTCCAGTAAATCATAAACCCAGTGCTAGTCAGTTACATAACTCATAATGTTGACTTGTTTGGTTAGTTCATGATAAGATACGGGTGTTCATAAAGTAAAAATTTCAAAATTGCAAAGAGAATTCATCGATAACTTATGTAGTTTCAATGTGCTTCACAAGTGTAATAATGAAGTATAAACTCAAATAAACACTGATAACAACAATTAAACAAATATGGTTTAGATATTCTGAGAACTAACTTAATAACAAAATTGAAATTGTACAGGGACTGTATGAACACCCTATATATTAGCATTTCATATACGAATTGTGTTGACATTGGGGTACCTCGAGACGGATAACGTTTTTGACGACTCAGAGCCATTCAAAATATTAACTACTGCTCCTGGTTGACAATAATTAGTATTCGTGTTCAAGAACAAAAAAAATTTGGGCATAGCAACGATTTTGCACATATCTGGAAGCTGCTCTTGCTGAGGTTTTTGGTTAATCTTTGAGTATCTGATAAGGTTAGGCTTACCATACGTCCCGTTTTAGGCGGGACAATCCCGCTTTTTAATGTCTTGTCCCGACCTGTCATCCAAATGCACCGCTTTGGCGTTTACCCAGCCAGCATAATACACGAACATTACCTATTAGCATGTTCTCGTTACTGTTGTTGCTGTGTAGGGTATCGGTAGCCTACTTACTGAAGGTAAATGCGTAATTTTGTTTGTTTTGTTAGCGGATAATTGGTTACTTGTAAGCCATGTACGTCAATAGGGCGCTGGCCAGCAGAACGCGAAAGCCGTCATCACGAAATCAATACTGATTGGTCCTGCTCTGACTTTAAACATTGAACAACAATTTTTGATGAAGGTGTTATATACAGTAAAGTATGATTGGGCGAATAAGTAAATTCTCAATGCTTGAAAACCGCAGGCGTTTTCATATTTCTTTTTACTGTACATAAATAAATTCGAATTATTTTGTATCGTTAACGTCAATTCCTTTCTATTTTTCGAACTGAAACCGATATTTAGTCAGAGAATATGCGCATGAACTCTCGATTGCAATATAGTCAATGAAGACAGCCGGGATGGCTTTAAATGTAGGCTTGTGTAGTAAAATCAGAAAATGTAAAGGTAAAAAAATCACAGCTAAGCGGTCTTAGTCTTCGGAGACGTCCCACTTTGAAGTCACGAAAATATGGTAACCCTAGGTAAGATGCATAACTTGCAAACAATAATTACATAATTTTTATGTTAAGAGTAAAATAAACCCGTTGCTAGTCAGTTGCATAACTCACAATGTTGACTTTTTTGGTTAGTTCATGATAAGAAGAATTTTTGCAAACAGATTTCTCTCGGTAAATAGGCAGTGATCAAAGTACATTATAACTATATTGACTTTTAACACAGAGCTAATAGTGGTGGTCCCTCCCCGACCGTTGGTTTGGACATGTTGCAACTGCAATTGCTGCTTGCAAAAACATAGTATGCTGCAAGAACAGTTTCTTGAATCTCCACACTAAGAGACCCTTATTATCAGTCTTTATGTATGTCTGTGTGCCCAGCTGTAGCGTTCAAACGGCTGGACAGATATGGATGAAATGTTTGCCGTGGGTTATCCCATCACCCTAATACTATACATTTCACCCAAAGTCTGGATTGATGTTTCGTTTCCATGGCAGTAGTTAAAAAAAATTGCGTCCATTGTTGAGAAATTTCTAATTTCTCGCCCTTTTCTGTAAATTGAGTCGAAGATTAAATTTTCGAGCGAGCCGTTTTTCATTTCGATACTTCATAAACTGGGGAAGCCTTATACGAGTGAACATCGTATTAATTATTATCTACAGCAGTGGTTCCCAACCGCCGGTCCGCGGACCGGTGCCGGTCCGCGAAGCTTTTTTGCCGGTCCGCAAGAAGTTTTGTTGTTTTGTTGTTTTTATGCCGTTTCAATCGCTTTACCGTAGGCAAAGTTGCGTTGGCTCATTACGCAGTTTTCTTCTGCCGTCATATTACGACGTCTTTCGCGACATGTTGGCGCCGTATTACGCGACATCTTGGCGCCGATAACTCACACTTTTCGCTTTTCCAGCTCCGATTCATCGCGAATGCGCTCCATCAAATCTCGCAAAATTAAGAAGCCTAAAAATCGGCACGCGTGCCTTTACTGTTCTGCGTGCTTTTCCTGATTAATATGACCATTCATATGAAACGTAATGGATATCTTCTTGTTTAAACTAGAAAACAGTCAAGAACAGTATAATAATCCAGTAAGATATGAACTTGTTGCGACCCCACAGGTGGTCACGCGATACACGCAAAAAAAAGCACGAGCCGCAGAGATCTTTTCCAGACACAGTAGGATTTTGAGCTTGTCGCCAAGTTATCGACGACTTTGTCATTGTAATGCAAATTCATTCCGTTTGAGGCGTCGATTAACTGCAGAGGGATTAATATTATGAACCCAATGAAAAAGAAAGGGCTTGATTAAAATTGTGATTCTTCTTTACAGTCCAGATTGAAAAAGAATTACTTATCACAATTTTAGATATCTCTTGATAACGAATACCCATCGCCAAGTAATCGAGCAATCAAACTGTGGTCCGTCTTTTCAGCCAGTTACTGCGTTATGCGAAAAACATTCTCATCACTCGATTCAATTAAAACCTCACTTTGATTAAAACGAGGCAAGGAAATCGGCTGCACGCGGCTGCAGAGCTATGTGTTGCAAAAACTTCTTTGCCTCGTTCGCAATCTTGTATTGAAAACGAAACAGCAGCAAAATTCTCACAGAAGTTAATTGTGCATTATTTTAATGTGAGAATTTAATGCGTGCCTTTCTCACGCATAATGGGTGCCCAGCACTGCATTTCATTACGCAAATATATGGTATTATTTTATGTTTCACTCATTTTTAATTTTTGGTCGACACATTATTTGATAGTTATTCTTCGTGTGAAATGTTTTAAAGTGTGCTTTTTTGTCTAGAAGCATATTGAGTGCCCGACATTGCATTATAAGACGCAAATATATGTTATTATTTTCTGTTACGGCCATATCAATTTTTGCCGGTCCGCGAGTACATTTAATCTAATTTTACCGGTCCGCCAGGGTAGAAAGGTTGGGAACCGCTGATCTACAGTAAGTATAGTATACCCATCGCGCAAAAATGCCCACGAGACGCGCAGCGCCCAAAATAAACTTCCAGTTTTACGTACAATTTTAGGTAATCCTGTTCCTGTAGTATGTAAACCAGGGTGGCGGACACCGGATCTTAGTATGTGTACCAGATTAAGGTTAGGCCATGATGTCAGGTTCAATTACTACGGGAGTCACTTGGCTAGTCCCCGAACTCGTAGTAGAACTACTATAAGGAAAATTGAATAAAATTATGGCTAGCTCTAACCTGGTACACGTACTACGTTCCGCCATCTTGATTCACATACGTCTGGAGCGCCCAACTTCCACAGTACAGTAGCACAAAAATGTCCATCGTATCGAGTCAGTCAGAATGATCAAATTCTATGCGCAGAGATATAACCACAATTAGATAACTTGTTTTTATATTATTATAAACGATGCTAGTCAGATGAGAAACTAGCAGTGTTGTCTTATTTGGTTAATTCATGATAAAAAAAAAAAAAGATTTTCGTAAACAGATTTCTTTCGGTAATTAAGCAGTGCTCATAATACACTACCAATTATATTAACTTTTATGGTGAAGTCAACGGCAGTCGCATGTAAAATAAACCCTAATTTAAATGTTACTCTCGGCCACATCAGACAATAACGGAATGTTGACTATGTGTACAATGACGTCGCTAAATATATGTAACTCCGATGTTTCAGCTTCAAACTTAACACCGTAATAGCGTTTTTCCTATGGTAATCCAGTCCCTGAACATAAACTTAGCATGATCGTGGCAACCTTTTTAGAAAAATATTTTTTGATTTTGGGCATATTGGGACAAAGAGAGGTGATAATATAACATTTGATCCATTGAACTAACTACCCATGCATAACCAAACCTGACAGACAGGCATTTAACAAAATTATTTACACTCAACAATATTGATTGCAGAAGTTTATTGCACTTAAATAGGTTTGCGAAAGAAAAATTGTGCTAACGCGCGTCCACTCGCGTTAGCGCGGCGGTGTGGCTCAACGGGCTAAGCGTTAGGAATACGCTCGCCACCGCACCTCTAATTACTCTGCGTGGGTTCGCAGGTTCGAATCCCATGTAGGGATGGTTATGTGCGAGAGGATTGCTGGACTCCTCGCCGTCGTTGGGTGGTTCACGTAACCGCTGGTCGGTTACGGCTTCCTCCACCACCAAGTCCATGCTTCGGAAAACAAACAATATAACTAATCCCATACCCGACTTGGAATGGTAACCGGACGAGAGGCCGTGGTTCGCCATATGGATAAGCTGTCTTATCGGCTTTCCTCTCCCCCGGGATAAATATGTAAATCCTATCCTATCCTATCCACTCAAAATTTTGTATCAGGCCCTGGTTTGTTAAAGGTTGCACAATCCTACCACTAGAAGATTGCTTATTCGCTTGAAATAATTAATATGAAATATTAGGTCTAAGTAAGTTTAATGAGCTTTAAGGCTTACGGTTTTGAAAATGTATAATTTTTACCACTACATTTTACTTAATGTAACCTTGATTTTGTTAGAGTAATGAAAGAGATTGTAATATTTGTTAACAAAATTTTCCTTGGCAGTATGAGTAAAATGACTATAAATATTTGGAATAGTGTTTGAATACTTTTTGATGACTCCAAAAATGTTGAAAAATGACTTTAGCTCCGTTTACAAAACAGTGAAAGAAAAGTAAAATTCGAACGAGAAGTACTCGATCACTGCACCTTATCATAAGTTGTAAAATCAAAGTTGAAAGGATGATAAGGCAATAGTCCCAAGTAACTCTCATTTGATCTTAGGCTGTCTATGCCTTTGTTCAGCCCTGGGGGGCCTGACTTTGTCTCTTAACTTCGAGTTGAATCATATTTCACTCCGGGTACAGCTCCGAACTACTAAGTATTAAAATTTTCATAATAAATTTTTTTTGAATTTTTGTAGAAAATATTGACCTCGATTATCAACTTCTCAAAATGCATCTCCAATGCGACGGCGCCTTTTTAGTTTTCTCAATTCTATAGCTACAAACATTCAGATCCTACCTTTGTTATTTATCACATAACTAGCAACCGATAATTTTAATTCGGAATCTCAATTTTTAAAGACTCGTGATACAATCCAAGTCACGCTTGATTTTTTACTTATTCACTCTGGTTCTCATTTTCCCCGATTTGTTATTTTTGTCTCGGAGTCGCTTCTAGTTGAATATTAGTTTTGGTAGAAGAATAAGTAGACTACTCAACCTAGAACACGGGCGGAAACCTTTAACATTGAAAGAGCCATATGACATTCTTCATTGCAACCCATTTTTACCGCTCTCGACTTGCACTCTGGGAACCGATATGATGTGTAATTAGTGAGGAGTATATGGCGTTATGATCTGCCTTTTATTGAATTCTCCATGCTTACACCACTTTTATTCACGGAAGCCAGTGCCCCGAGAACAAAGATCCGCAAGTTGCCGATCACCGACTTATAATGTCGATTCTCACCAATTTTTCAAAATCGTTACAAGACATATAGAGAGTATCTATTTTTGAGATCATTTATTGCCGATTCGAAAACAATATCATTTGATATGAAAAATCACAAAAGTTGCAGGTCAAAACATAAATCTCAAAAATATATAAGAATCATTTCAAAACATAACGTATCATTGTAGAAGATCAAGTTATAATAATAACGATTGCACGAAATATAGAAATCGGAGATGTCTAGTTTGAAATGTATTTATAGTGACAACCCCAGTTCCAGTGCCCCCCTGCCAATTTCTATTCAAAAGTACCTAAATTTGGCACATAATACAAAACGAAGATTACGGTATTTTTGTAAAATATTATGCATTTTTTGTACTCGCCACTGATGTTTAAATGTGAGATTCGAGAAAAACACTCCCGCCACGTTTCAAAATAACAAATTAGTGATTATCCAGTTGGGGTTAGGGTTAGAAATGATTCGAATATTTGAATTTCCACCGCAATTCGCATTTCTAACCCAAACCTTACCTGGATAACTACCGGTTTTCTTATTTTGAGCTTTGGAGGTATATATTAGCGGGGGCTTCATTTGATTGTGCAGACTTCTTATTCCTATCAAAAGTAAAAATCAATATATTAATAATCCTAAATCAAATTGAAGATACAATCTGAAACAGTACAAGAGAGCTATGCTCAAATATATGGACACGTAACGCCACATAATTTTGATGGCGTCATAGCAAAAAATAAAAGGAAAAATAAACAAAAACAAAAAATTTCAGTGGTTAAAGATAGCCTTCTGAAGGAAAATTCTATCTTTAACCACTGAAAATTTCAGTGATTGGTAAAAAGTAATCGATCCAGTAATCGAAGAAAAAATCGATTTTTTCAAAACGATACAAAGAACAAGAACAACATAACAACAAAACGATCGTTATGTCCAATACGTGTCCAAAAACTGATATACAGTATAAGTATTTGCATAGATAAATCATGCAAACTTTAACAATGTAAGACTAACGGATGTAGAAGCAATGCTATATATATATTGACTTCAATGATATTGACACCTATTTCTAGTTGTCAGACAAAGCTATTATTTTTTGGCAAAATCACTTGGGATAAGTTTAATTTGGAAATAAGCTAATGATTAAAAATGAAATTGATATATTTAAGATGTACCGGGGTTGTAATGAGGCAAATCCTCCTCAATTTCAACGTTGACACATGGTCCGGACGACCCCCATAGTTCACCAGAGCGCTTTTGGCTTAGTTGGGGTCTGGAGGGGGATTCAATTATTTCTCGAAGTTTTTCATTTTTAGAGTAAATAATATATTCGAGAATTTCGAGAAAGTCATTAGAACTGCCAGGGCGGGAACTACAATAAAGAAAGTTCATGAATCTAATGAAAGGTTCATGAGCTTCCGTTTCTTTACAATTGCATAATTTTATAGAGGCAATCACAAGGCCTATGATAATAAAGATTAATTCAAAACCAAGTGAGACTGTGAAAAAAATGAAAAAGGGCCTGAGCCCTTTCGCAAGTGAATAGGAACAAAAAAAGGACTGGTGATTTCCAAGATATTCAGATACATTAGAGAAATCTACCGCAGATATATTGCAGTTGAAATGGTGTTTATCTTGATACATCCACCATGTCCCACCTATACCACCTACTAAACTTCCGCCAACACATACGCACATCAAAACACAACGACAGATGTACCACTTTGCTACACTCCCTCCACTACAGCAATAATTTGACGCTTTTTCTCCCGCATCGATACTGTTATCGAAATAACCTCCAATTCCTTCGAATAATTTCTTTATTTCTTCTTCCCATATGGGTAAAACGCGTTTTTTTGCAAATATTTCCAGCTTTCTTTCATTTTCTGGTTCTGAAGGACCTTCATTTTTGGTGAGTAATACCAGTTTCAGTTCTTTCGAATCGGGCGAACCGTTTCTTCTCGCGAAAAAGCCCAGATTAATTTCTTCTTCCGAAGCGGACGAACCCCCTTTTCTCGTGAATAGGTCCAACTTTATCATTTCGCCTGATTCAGATAAACTCTCTGATCTTGCAAAGAAGTCCAGTTTCATCTCTTTTTTCGATTCGAATGAATCATTATATTCACTGTTTTTTTGGCCCGATTTTATCCATTTTTTTAATTCTTTCAAAATACGATCTCCCCGCTTCGGTTCCGTAATTTTTTTCATCTCATCTTCAATTTGTTTGTAAATGTTGAAAACACGACTCACTTCTGGAATTGCATTCCAGAAATTAGCAGCCATGAACATTACAATAACAGCACAGATTGGAAGAACGCCAAATATTGGAATATATTTGACCTCATGAGCACAATATGTGTTGACGAAATCCGACGCAGAAAAGGCAGTCTCACTGTTATTGAAATTCACCGGAGAACAGTGAGGTATGCTTGTTTGAGTGATCACGTACATCATGAGTAGGGCAGATGCTAAACTCAATCTCGCAAAAAAACCGCGCCGTACTTCCCACCAAGGACTCAAACCAAATTGAGCCATGAGACCATTAAAATGGAAATGATGAAAGTGAAGAACAGCAGCCGTCGTCATTATAAACACTATCAACTCTGAAATGAGACTGAAATAAGAAGAATATTTCCGAATGAATGCATCTATACCAAGACTATAAAACTACTTTCATATGTTTCACTTTAGACATGTGGTAGATGTAGAAAGAACCACCTATGGGAATTTTGTTGGCGGTGACAGCCAAATCCCTTTGTTCTGTGTGTTGTGGTGCAAAGATGCGAGTCATGTTTACGACCACATGGTCGGGGCGCGTCTATGTAAAATCTGTATTTGACATTTTATCACGAGGGGCGTAGCTAAGGGGTGGTTTTGGGCTTCGAACTAAAAGCATCTTTCTGTATCATACATAGCAATTTTCGTAACTTGAAACGCTTTTTAGACCATCAAGACTAAGGAAAACACACGCATTCCGGACGAACCCGCTAGTAGGGCTGGGCATTTTCGAATACCTGATGATTTCAGAATCGAATCGAATAATTTTTTCGAATCGAATCTCGAATACTTGGGAGATATAAAATTGTATGTAACCTTCTTATTGTATTAGGTTCCCCAGACACATAAATTACTGAAAACAGAATACATCGCTCAGGCAGATTGCTGGGCGCTCACACACAATAAAAAACACGTTTTCATCAATAACTCACTACAGAAAAGAGTCATATCTCAGAATATCGTTGAAAACATATGGCTTCAATAGAAAATATCTGAGAAATTTACCTCGACCATTGGCAAAAGGAAAAAAAACAAGATGGCGGCGATTCGAAATTTCGCTCTGAACCGATTCGAATAATTTCATATTCGATTCGATTCGGAATGCCCAGCCCTACCCGCTAGCTGTTTCGATATAACTTAGCAAATAGAAATTTCAGAACCCCCCTCTTTGAAAATTTTTGGCTACGCCTCTGATCAAGATATAGGAAGCAAGAACTTCAAAGCAACTATTGTTAAATCTGACCATCTCCAGAGTGAAAAATTCAGACAAATGACGCCATTTTATTTTTTGTCCTGTTTCTCAACGCGTAAGAAAATGTACAATGCTTTTTTGCTAGCGTTTCCAGCCCCTAACTCAACCCGTAGCAGTAAAATTGTTTTAACAGATCACTGAGTAGTCAAAAGTTTATCTCTGGAATAATGATTGACACCCAAAACAATCAAATTGATGAATACAAGAAAAGATGTTTAGATCTTGTCGCCCAAGAAACAAGGATGGTTTTTAAAAGTCACCCTAAACATTGTGTTTTCATAAATGCTATGCACCATTGTGAGGAATTAGAGCAACAGCGAAGGTTCTATCATGAGCGTGTCCTTCTGGTACTGCGGTCTCTTCCGTAAAGAAAGTGAAGGAAGAAGTCGCTTTTCTGGTTTTCAAACATAGTTCCAGGTTCATGGTGAAATTGTCTATTTTTCTGCCCTCCAGGTTTACAAAATATAGGTTTTACAGTGTTCATGAACACCATACCACCACCCTCGACACGCCTCTGCTCTCTTGTAGTCTAGTTCGTGTATATTCACTCAAGAACAAAGCAGACAGGTCAGCCACTTATTGACTATTTCCTAGACTTATGGTGTTGAATATCACAGTAATCTTCTCAGAAAATAATAAAAATTTTCTAGAGTTGCAGGCAGTAGTAGTGATTTTAACTGTATTTGTGTTTTTTGTAATTTTTTTTGTGTGTGTGCTGGTGGACAGGCACATGATATTTTTTCATGTTTTAAACTTTTTTAAAGGTTTTGTTCGCTCTCCAGAATTCTCCATCTTTAATTTGTGTACATTATGGAATATTCAAATAAAATATCTATCTATCTTTGCGCGAACCTGTTCTTGCTTAAGACGTTAGCCGGTGCGCCCATTGTACAGACTAGTTAGTGCTTTCTGCATTTTTACCTAAACTCAAAACCGGTAGCGACATTGCTTAAGAACCGTTGCGTTGTATGTAGGAATGAAAAACCTAATCTCAGCAATTTATTGACAGTAAAATACGATATTGGATTTCTGTATAGCGTTTCATATTACTGCAGGTTACGTAGTAGCTTGCATATATTTTTTGAAATAAAAAAAAAACGCTGCGGTGAATTCGATGCAAAGAGAATCCGTTATTAAATTTCGTATCCCGCAGCCTAGCCTGCCAAATACCCAGATAAAAATAAAAGGATTGTTCAAGACAGCATGCTTTTACCGAAAACGAAAGCAAAACTGAAAAACTAAGAAGAGCGCAGATAGCGATAAGTAGATATTACGCTGTGAATGCAAAACCTATCTTTAGATTCTTTCCAATTATCTATGATAACTCAGTTCCGCGCCAAAATGGCGGCGACTGACTATGCTGCAAAACAGTTTTTACCTTGGTCAACCGAGCTATAAAACTGTATAAAGCCTAATGACAGAGTGAATTCTAAGCAGAAGCATATAATATATAACCATGATTGCATAACTCGCATTTTTATGTCGAGTAAATTATAAACAAATGCTAGTCAACTGCATAACTCACAATGTTGACTTCTTAGGTTAGTTCATGACGAGAAAAAGGTCTGCAAACAGTTTCGATTTCTCTGGGTAAATAGGCAGTGTTCAAAGTACATTAAAGGTATATTTACTTTTGATACTAATGATGAGAGCCATTACCACAGCTGCGGAAACGCCAGCTATGAAAAATACTGAACGAAACGCCTCCCACCATGGCTTCAGCTTACACTCATCCATCAAATCTATTCGAAAATAATTGGTCGAACTTAATTCGGATGATGGCATACTGTTCTTTATAGAATACTATTTCTTACTGTATCTTAAAGAATATTTAAAAAATCATTCACTATACTCTATCACCTTACTACTAACGCATAATTTTCAATGCCGTAGTTCTTAAAATAAGTAGCAATTTGTACTTCAGTGGTTGCATCTAACTTTTGCTCACAGTGGAAAGTGTGGAACCTCATATTCAATTCCTATTCCAGACATTTGAAAATACGACGCACACACTACACTGATGAATCGCGATTGGTGTGAATATGACATATTATACAAACCAATCTAAATTACATTATATACCTAAATGTTTGACAAATTTGAGTCTTTCATTGTTTGATTTTGTTAGATTTTAATCAAGGATCCACTCATGGAAATTCTATTGCAAATTAAGGCCGGCATGATGTTTGTAACGACAGTATTATTCCTTACTAGCATTTATGATTGTAGTCTAGCTAGTAGCTACCCGAATAGTTGGTCTGGCATGACATAAGTAATGACTCAATTCGAAAGTCCGATTTGTCACAAATAGGAACAAAATGACGTCTATTGACGTATTCTGCGCTGGAGACCAGCGGGTTCTACCCATTGGTAGAGATATGTTGTACGATTACAACTTGTAATATGAACATAAATTGCACAGATCAGCTAGTAATTCTTAAATCCACATAAATGAGATATTTTCTTTATTCTGCATGCGTTGCCTAGACCCAGTCGGAACCATTGGTTTTATTAAGGTACGCAGCACACGACGCCACAAGAGTAAGAGTAGAAAAAGTTGTAGGATTCTAAGATTTTTCGCTGATAATATGAACTTGGATCTAGTCATTTCCAAAACATACCCTGTGGGACCCACGATCATTTATTTCATCAAGTCATGATATAGATCAGGGGTTTCCAAGCTTCATTGGCCGCGGGCCAAAATTAGGATCGGCGGGATATTAGCGGGCTGGATGAGTGTAGCGTCTGAAAGTGCATGACGGTTCACTTTAACTGATGTTCAGTGGATTCACGACTTCTGTAATTTATCAAACAAACGTCTGTTTTTAGGGTATAGTTTTTATTTGTCTTTCGACATTTTCAAGCTATAGCTATGAGGCTAAATTACTGCTCTATGTAATCCCAATACCGATACCCATAATTGAGACACCGCTATAATTGTATTGTTAGGTTAATCTCTTGACTCCGTCTTACAACTTTTCGAAACTCACGCAACCGGGGAGTTTCAAATTTCAGGAATTGCATTCCAATTTTTCAAAGGCATAAAAACCTAGTAACCAATTACAAAAATTTTTACTTCTCAAACAATTCATTATTAATATGTATTAGTCTGGCCAACCCATGATATGATGATAATGATTTACTTCGACGGATGCTCTCATTGGTGGTTATAAAACATGTACATGTACTCAAAATCTACTTTTTATCGGATCTCCGCTCTAGGAGACGTTTATTCTCAGTCGTTGTGTCTGTCTGTGTGTTTAGATATAGCATCTGTACCGATCTGGATGAAATTTATAACGTGGGTTATGCTGTCACCCTATTTATGTGAGTTTCGCCAAAAGTCCGAATTGATTATCCGTTTCCATGGCAGCAGCGAAAAAACATGCCGATCGTTTGTAATTGCAAAAATATATCCACAATTACATAACCTGCCATTTTTATTGTAAACACAATTCTAGTCAGGTGCGAAACTCGCAATGTTGTCTTATTTGGTCAATTCATGATGAGAAATATTTTCGCAAACATACCGTATTTATCGCGGTAATTAGGCATTGATCGAGCACACGACAATTATTGACTTTTATTGTAAATTCAATGGCAGTCGCATGTAAAATATACCCCAATTTGAATGTTACTCTCGGCCACATCGGACAATATCGGAATGTTGAATATGGAAATAAATGTGTACAGTGACGTTGCTAAATAGATGTAACTCCGATGTTTCAGCTTAAAGCTTAATACCCAACGTCAAATATTAATATGAGAGATTTCAAAAGAGCAAAAATTTTTATGCTTCCGAAGATATTTATAAATACAGTAATAACAATACTCGGTATCCGTTCACAAACAATCTGTGTTCAGATCAGGACCTTGGAGACATAGCATGTTTTATAGGCTCAAAGCCATTCATAAAATTATTTTCGACTTCTGCGGGATTGCAACCCTATTCACGTGCGTACCGAGAGTCTAAATTAATGTTCCGTTTCCATGGCAGCAGCGGAAAAACATGCCGATCGTTTGAAATTTTTCATATTTTCATAATATTTAGTTATTTGATCGTCAGCCAAGTCGAAAATTGAAATTCCGAGAATGCTGCCCTATGCGGAATAAAATACTCTTTTGAACAAGCCGTCTTTCGTCTCGATATTCCATAATCTGAGAAAAAATCTCTAGGAATTTTTTCGAACATGTTCCAATTATCACTCACAGGATAACTTTCGCGCAAAGATGACTACGATATGAACAGCTCTCTAAATGAACTGGCATATTTGGTACAATTTTCGGCGCTCCTGAAGTATGAGTACCAATATGGAGGTAACTAATTTTGTTGACCTATTTTGCATCAATTTATGTAAAGGACTGAAACCTGTGAACAGGGGGATATATTCACTTGGCTAACACTGACAGCCCCCGATCTCGTAATAGAGCTAAAACAAGGAAAACGGTACACATACTTCGGGAGTACCCTATTTTCTTTGCACAATATTGCTGGCGGATTCTTTTGTATTGGCGGGGATCTCTACTGGGCGCCTACCGGCTTGTTTTCCTGAACCTCGCTAGCTTGCCAGACAAAAAGTCTTTCTTTCCAGCATATGAAGACCATCTCTTGAACGTGAAAATGTTTATTTTTTTTTATCACTTTCCATAACTACGATACCTAAACGGCTGAGGATAAACTTGGCAGGGTCGTGGGCTCGTGGCAACCATATCTTTAATGTTGGGCGTAAAGGGAGCTGATAAGATAACAATTGACCGGCGCTTCGGAAGTATGTGTACCAATATAGAGGTATCTAATTTTGTTCGACTACTTTACATCAAGTTGTGTAAAGGGACTAAAGCCTATGGGCAGGGGCTATATTCACTTGACTAACATAGACAATCCCCGAACTCGTTATAGAACAAAAATAAGGAAAATCGGAATTAAATTATGGCCTAACCCTAACCTGGTACACATACTACGGGAATACCAATTAACCAATTGAAATACCCATACATAGACTGAACCTGGCAGACACGTAATCAACAGAAAAAATAAGTACACTCAACTATATTGATTACAGAAGTTTATTACACTCAAAAAAAATTTCATATTCACAATACGATTATTTCTCATATGTAATACTATAATAGTGAGTTAGCAGCAAGCTAATTGAAAGATATTAGGATAGGATAGGATTTACATATTTATTCCGGGGAAGAGGAAAACCGGCAAGACGGCTTAATCATATGGCGAAACACGGCCTCTCGTCCGGTTACCAGTCAATGTCGGGTATTAAGAAAAGTATTTCATTACAATTGAGTCATTGGCGAAAAATCTTTGTGAATACTAATTTCCAATTCATATTTTAAATAAGAATACAATCACTAATGTTACACAGGACTTTATAATCTCTTTGGAGAATATTTTGACTTTATGATTATTATGAATAACATCACTATATAGGAAAATATTATTGTTCGTCTATTGTGAGGAGTAATCAGTCTCCTATAAATATTTTCCTACATAGAAAAATATGAGTAATTTTTTCACCATATTAAAAATAATAAAACTAGAAAATTCTAGTGAACACCGTTTACTAAATTACACTTTGACATTCTCGTTCACTACCACTCTCGAATAGAATATAGCCGGTCGTAGGTTGCCGACCCCTGGTTACTTATCGATCTTAAGATCGGTAAGTATATTGATAGGTATTTGTCTGTATGTGTGTATGTATGTCTGTCTGTATGTATGTCTGTCTGTTAGATGCACGCGATATCTCACGAAAGCGAGATTGAATCTGCTCCAGATTTTGCATGTGCATTCATCTTATCTCGGACCAGTAGCCTATTGATTTTGGGCGAATTATGTCGTATAATTAGCGAGTTATCAATCAATTATTGATATAGTGATCTAGATTTTTGTAAAGCGAGAGAATTTTGAAACCCGCCGAGTGTGTGTGTGTGCGATGCGCAGTGCGCAAGTTACAAGAGCGGATGAATCGAAACTGCAGTTTCTGTTTTGGGGGATCCCCTAACTATCGATCGATAAGTCTTCGGTTTCCAACCGATATTCTCGTTTATATGCTTTGGTCAAATTACTGAGAAAACCATAGTCTTTCAGGTTTTGATAGGTCGCCTCATCATTAAACACGAAATAGGAAAGAGCTTCATTGCATGCATGTTTAATGTTTTCCGGTGCATTACATATACTTGAACCGTTGATGTTGGGTTTGTTGTTATTTGGTGTCGTCGGCGATGGTAGTAGTGGTGCCGTCAGCGGTGGTAGTGCTTCCGGTGATGGTAGTAGGGTGGGGGTGCTGGCGGTAGTGGTACCGGCGGTGGCAGAGGTACAGGCAACGGTGGCAGGGGTTCTGGTTGTGGTGGTGATATGGCCGTTTTCAGCACCGCGACCAATTCCTAATATGGATTCGAACCTTCCAATTATTTTATTTCCCGCGCCCATCATCTACGTCATTTGACCTATTCCCTTTTCTATATTTTTGATAGGACTTTAGAAGTTCAGGGTCATTATTGATTGCATGATCTAGCAATCTTGAATTCTCATCTTCGAAATGTTTCACGGCCTCTTCACTGAACAGAAACTTCACTAAGTCGTAAAACAATCTTGATGCAATCGGATGCGAATCTTTGTAGAGCCCATTTAGGAACAGTGCACTACTATTAGATTTCTTCAATTTCGATTTTCGCCAACGCCTGCAACATTTCACAAGGGCGCACGCGGTGCATATAGCTTGGCCGAAACATGAGCATGCATAAAAAAATACAAATGGATGCAGCTGTTTGGCGAAACGGTAGATACAGAAAAAATCTCGATGCTGTATAGTAACGTCCAGGAATTTCTGATCATGTAAAGAGCAACTGACGTGATGGGAATCCTTATACAGGTTAACCCCGATTAAGATGTACCATATTCCTACTCCTAATGTGGTCAAAAAAAGAATAACTCTGGGAATCGCATACCATTTCCAAATGTTTAGCTTGCTGTTACATGTCCACAACTGGTGCAGTGTTTTTCTAATTTTTCTTGCACTTTCATTATCGTTCGGAACAACTCCAATTTCTTTGAGATCATTCAAAGTCATATGCATGCTTCTGATATTTTTTTTTGCCTCTGTGAATGTCCGAAAAGCATCTATGACTTTTGGCTTGTATAACCATATAGAGGCTACCAAGTTTGTTCCCAAACAAGCCCAAAGCGCAACGATACCCGCATACAATATGAGCCAGCTCACTTCGTTCAAACAATATAAATTGACAAAATCAAATTCGGATTCATACAAGATAGTTTCATTGCTGTTTTTAGGTAGGCACGCAATTTTGGGAGGAAACAGCAAGAATTCTATAACTATAGCTGCGGAAACCCCAGCTAAGAAGAGAGTTGAGCGTAACGCTTCCCACCATGGTTTCAGCTTACAATCATCCATCAAATCGTTTATGTGAAGTAATTCAGTAGACCTCAATGCTGAAGATGCCATGTTGTTCTATATACAATACTATTTTAAAAGAATATCTTAATAATTATCAATTCAGCCACTATACTCTGTCAATTTACGACTTGAATCTCCGCTCGGGGACAGAAACTCACTCAAAACACAGCGCAACACTACTTTTCTCTCATAAGTTCACCGCCGACGAAAAACGTCAGTCCTCGCTCTCAGTTGCAATAATAATAATTTACTCCAATTCTCATAATTTTACCTATATTTTACCTACCAAAATATCTAAATTCCCCCAGGTACACTTGGCCTATGGATGAAACGAGCAATGTTGTGTATGTGTGTTCCCCATGACTCATGACTAACTATTAGACTGCAGTCGAATGTGATAATAGGTTAGATACATGTAACTATTACTATTTGAAAATGTATGTGATGTCTTGTTGTTAAGATATCACATAACATTTTGAGTGCATGACGTAATGCCTACGTAATAAATTTTCTATTGGGCACACTATTTGATCCGATAAAAATCCTAGGAATAGATAATTCCAGGATTCCCTTGCTTATCGATAAACATAGAATATCACGGGTTTCAAATGTAAAATAATTCACTAATATTTTTTTTTTTCATCAATACACTTATTTTATACGTTGCTGTTTTAGATTCATGTAAATTAAATTCAGTTTTATTTGCTAATCTTCACGCGAGGTTCGAACGGGAACGTTGCGCATACTGTGTCTCCTCGAAAATGAGACGGGTATTATTTCAATTTTCGTACGAAAAATAACACTCGGGCTTATTTCGGGGAATTTTAAGCGACGCGTTTGTGAATCGCAGACGCGCGTTGCCATGTTTTTTGAAAGCACATTTCATTTCTTAAATATTTAACGAGCTCAACAGTGTGCCACAATATAAAAAAGGTTGGGAACCACTGGATTATTCGGACGTCGGGTTTTCTGGTCCCATGACATTTTTATTACAGCCACGAGTTTCTTAGTGCTTTCAATTTAACTAACTAGCGAATCTTGCCAACAACTAAAATTTCGTATTCCACGCAATTTGAGTTTTTATGACGCCATAGTTCATTTAACATAAACATGAACTTTCTTTACAAAGATGAATATTTTACTTAGGCACATACATAAATACATACAGTGGTGGGATTCAAATTTTTTGTCAGCCGGTTCCATCACAAAAGTCATATTTTTCAGCCTATTTTGTTACAAAAAGTCATATTTTTTTAGCAAATAAACTAATTATTTTTCATTACTCCCTAATTAACATTTCAAAATAATGGTTAAGTGAGCATCATTATATTAAAACAAGAGAGCTAAGCTCAAATATATGGACACGTCACAAGGTTTCGCTATTTTTCATTCTGACACATAAAAAACGAATCTCTTGAAGTCCACAGAAATTTTTGAAATAAGTAAAAGTAATAGCCTTAATGGCGAAAAAATCAATCTCCAATTGGTCCAGTATTCGGAGAGAACAGCGATTTTTTAATGATAATCATGACGAAGAATAAGAGAGCTATGCTCAGATAGTGAACTTAAAAACCTGAAGGTGTATGATCTACTGGAAACGCATGCTTGAGTGTTGATATTCTATAAAATGCTGTTATTCTATTAAAATTTTTTTTACAACACAACACAATTTATAACTGTTACGTGCGAACTTGATCATTTCACATTTAAGAAATAACATGTGAGCTACTTGATCTCAAAAATCGGTGTATCAGATAAGATGCAAAAATCCATTTTGTTTACAGGGATATATTGATCTACAACGGTAACTTTGACGCCATGGGTTATAACCACCAATGAAAGGTTTTTTAACCACCAATGAAATGTTTCACAGCGCCATGTTTATAACCACCAATTCAAACATCGGCGTCTAAATTCAAAGTAAAGCATTCCGATGGATTTGATCAGACTAATAAAAATTATTATTAAATTTTTCAAAAATGCTTTGTAAAGTCATGTCATTTATCACTAGGTTTGAACGACGTCAAAACATTCCCTTAAATTAATAATTTGTTTTCGAGTCTTTGTTAGAATTTATTCACCTCAAATTTATTCGTCAAAATAAACTTAAATAAAAGGCTGCATTATGACAATGGGTACTCCGGAAGTATGTGAACCAAGATGGCGGACACCGGAAGTATGTGGTATGTGTAGTACTTGTAGTAGCACGTAGTATGTGTACCTGGTCAGGGTTAGGTCTATGCCATATTTTTATTCCAATTTTCCTTAGTTTAGTTCAATTACGAGTTCGGGGGCTAGCCAAGTGACTCCCGTAGTATTTGTACCTGAAATTATGACCTAACCCTATTTTACATCCGAACATTAGCTTTGTATTAAAAGTAATATCTGTTTCCAAGAATCGTCCTTATCATAAACCAACCAAACAAGACTGGCTAGCATTGGGTTATTTTATTGATAACATAAATATTATGTTATTGTTGTTTGCGAGTTAAGCACCTTACCGAATACTCGAACATTAACCAAAAATTCCAGCGAGAGAAGATATGTACGACATCATTGCTATGAATTAACATCGTTGACCATTCAGGAGAGAGCTTGGTTTACTGCCGCTTTAAATCAGTTGCATGTCTAATGATTGTTTGTAAGGAAAAGTCTATATGCTGGAAAAAAACTCTGGGTTTGGAAAACCATCAAGATTTATGGCACAAATTGATCAGGAACAAATTGATTTACAATAATAACCATTAAGCTAATGAATAATTTGTCAATTTTAATACTTTATTCAATATGAACTTTGCGCAAATTTGCGAGTCGCCAGTACGTGTGTCATATTTTCAAGTTTCTGTAACTGGGATCGAAATTTGAAACTCCCCAGATTGGGAGTTATAGTTGCAGACTTGAAAAGTTAGAAGTTGTATTTGGAAAATTAGGAAAAAAAATCATACAGCAAATTTTGTAATACCGTATTGGATACAAATACTAATTTTTGTCAATCTGGAGCAGTAGTTAATATTATGAATGCCTCTGAGTCGACCAACTATTCCCCGCCTTCAAGGTCCTGATCTGAACACAGCTTGATCATGAAAGAATATCATTTAAAATCATTTCAATGTAAATAATGTGCAATGCAAATACATTTGTAAATATTTTCATATAGGTATTTGACGTTAGGTAGTGTTGAGGAAGTTTGAATACTTATAAAAAGACCGGAATCGTTTGAATTTATTCACCTCGCTCCGCCCGTCAAAATACACTTACATAAAGGACTACATTATGAAAATGGGTACTCTCGGAGTATGTGAACCAAGATGGTGGACACCTGAACGTATTATGTATACCAGGTTGGGGTTAAGCCATAATTTTATTTCAATTTTTCTTATTTTGTTCCATCAAGAGTTCTATTACGGGGACTAGCCAGATGACTCCCGTAGTATTTGTACCTGAAATCTCGGCCTAACCTGGTACACATACTACGTTCCGGTGTCCGCCATCTTGGTTCACATACTTCGGAAGTACCTGGAATGCGGAAAACATTATGAAGACACCACCATACACATTTGCACGTATAGTCAACGTATAGTCCAGCAACGTTATCGCCTAATGTTACTATGAATAACACTGAAATTAGGGGTATATTTTACATGCGAACATTAGCTTTGTATTAAATGTCAATGTAATGATAATGTACTTTGGTCAATGACTAATTACCGAGTGAAATCTGTTTTTAAGAATCTTTCTTATCATCAAATAACCAAACATGAAAACATTGCGGCGTTCATGCATCTGACTAGCATTGTGTTTATTTTACTGATAACATAAAAATTATGCAATTGTTGTTTGCATTAACCTAAGCATTAAGATAATAAATAATTTGTCATATTTAATATGTACTTGGAGCAAATTTGCTGGTCGCCAGTGCATGAAGCATATTTTCAAGTTCCTGGAAATGGGATAGACATTTGAAACTCCCCGGATTCGGAGTTACAGTTGCAGACTTGAAAAAGTTGGAAGTCGAACTTGGAAGGAAAAAAATTTCATACAATAAATTTTGTAATATTGAATACGAATGCTAATTTTTGTCAATCTGGAGCAGGAGTTAACATTATCAATGCCTCTGACTGAGTCGGCAAACTATTTCCCGCCTTCAAGATCCTGATCTGAACACAGCTTGTTCATGAAAAATATACCGAGTATTACTGTCATTAAATTTGTAAATATCTGAAAAGTCATAAAATAAAAAATAAAATTTCCATCAAATTGGAAATCTTGCCAAATAAGCCCGAGAATAACATTGAAATTGAGATTTAATTTACATGCGTCTGCCATAAGCTTTGTACAAAAGTCAATATAATGGTATTGTACTTTGATTACTGTCTAGTTACCAAGATATATTTGTTTGCAGAATTTTCCTTATTCTGAACTAACCAAACAAGACAACATTGCGAGTCACGCAACTGACTAACATTGGATTACTAATTTATCAAGCATACAAGTGTAAGTCACGTACAGTAATTGTGGTTATATATGCCTCTGCTTAGAATTTGCTCTGTCATTAGGTTATATGCAGTTTGGCAACTAAGTCTATCAAGAGTTAAAGCTGTTTTGCTGTATAGTAGTTAATCTGCCTACGCCATTTTGTTCTTATTTCTGGCGAAATGTAAGAATTGAGGTATATGATACATTTACGGTAGTACCGGTCCACATAGCTAGGCTTCCATGAATGCTCGTGAAGAATCAAAAGTTGGCTTTTGCATTCTTTCCAACTATCGTTGTCTGCGCTTCGATTATAGTTTTGCTTTCGTTTTTAGGTATGCGCATGCTGCTTTGAGCAATTCACATAATATTTTTCTCGGTTGTCTCCGCTTTTAGGAAGAGGTGAATTTTGCATAGAAATCACCAATAACAGGTAGGTTTCCACACTCAGAAAACGTCTGTATGTGTAAAAATTACTGTGGGCTCTATGGGATTCATTTTCTTTTTGCGATGACGTCATCAAAATTGCGACCGTTTATGACAGCTAAGTTTGCGTTAGTAGTGAAATTTGCTGTACGTTTTGGCTTAACGTTTGCGTCAGTTACGAAGCCGCCGACGGCAATCTCCTGGGATAGATTGCATACTGCTTCGTGTCCATATATTTGAGCCTCGCTCTATTGTATTCTGCTATTGAATTGTTTCAACTGACATTGTCAATCACTGTCACATAGGTAAACTTATGAATATTCTGTGGTTTGCTGAAGCTATGCTATTGCTACTCTTTCGGCGTGAGTTTAGGGCTCAAAAAGTTGAAAAGGCAGTATAATTTTCCTTACACGTTGAGAAAAAGGACAGAAAATAAAAAGCGTCCATCGCTGATATATTTACTCATTGTCTACTATAAGATAGTCAGATTTAACAGCTTCGAGATTCTTGCTTCTTATATCGCGACAAAATTTTCAAAGTTTGAATAAAGATTTTACATTTTATTTGTAGACGTGCCTCAATCATGTTGTCGTAAACATGACCCTTACCGTTAATTGGAGGGATCTCTCAGAGGGATGAATAGTTCTTTCTATTGCATGTCAGAAGTGAATGATATGGAGATAGCTGTATAGTTTAGTACATTCAATCATTCGCGAATATATTTCTCATTTCAGTCTTATATCAGAGTTGATAGTGTTTATAATGATGGTTGCAGTTGCACAACTTCATCATTTCTTTTTCAATGGCCTCATGGCTCAATTTGGTTTGAGTCCGTGGTGGGAAGAATGGCGTGGGTTTTTCGCAATATTGAGTGTTGCATCTTCACTATTCATGATGTACTTGGTCACTCAAACAAGCATACCTCACTGTTCGCCGGTGAATTCGAATAACAGCGAGTCTGCCTTTTTTGCGTCGGATTTCGTCAACACATATTGTGCTTATGAGGTCAAATTGATTACTATATATGGCATTCTCCCAGTCTGTGCCGTGGTTGTATTGTTCATAACTGCTCATTTCTGGAATGCAATTCCCGAAGTGAAGCGTGCTTTCAACACTTACAAACATATTGAAGTTGAGTTGAATAAACTCACGGAATCAAAGTGGGGAGATCGTATCAAAACCTTGGAAGATTTGAAAGAAGAGGTAAAGGAAGAGTTATTCGATGGAAGCAGAGATCTTACCGAAAACGAAACGCGTTTACAAAATGTTTGTTTGAAAATATGGAGGTGTCATCGCGAGAGCAAGTTGTGCTACTGTTGTCCATGCAATATGAAAATGACACCAAACAAGTGGTACTTCTTTCGTTGTAGTTTGATGCTCGCGTTAACTGCCGGATGTTTATTAGGAACTATATATGGCACAAAGTGGATGTATGAGGATAAACATCATTTCAAATGCAGCATCGCCGAGGAAGATTTCTGTGAAGTATCTCAGTTTCTTAGCAATCACCAGCACTACTTCTGTTCCTATTCAATTGCAAAGGGGCTCAGGCCCTTTTTTGTATTTTTCTCTATCACACTTGGGTTGGAATTAGTCTTTATTATCATACCCATCGTTAAATCGTGCAATTGTGGATGTTGTAAACAAGGTAATGAAAAAGGTAAAAAAGTTTATGATCCTTTCATTACGTTCATGAACTTCCTATATTGTAGTTCCCGTCCTATTAGTTCTAATGACTTCCCTGATTTTCTTGAGCATATTGTATCAAGAAAGAAACTTTGCCCCCCCAAATCTCCTGGTGAACCTGGACACTACAAAAATAATGAAGCTGACCGATCATATTCAAAATCGAAATGCTAGTTTATTTCTGAAGTATGATCTAAGTAGTTTTTAATAAGAAAGATTGAGTTTTCTGACAACTAGAAATAGTTATCCATATAAATTGAAATTAATATATAGCTTTATTTTTGCATGTGCTAATCCTACATTGTCATCTTTTTCTTGATTTATCGATGCAAAGTACTTGTACTATCCGTTAGATCAGTGGTTTTCAAACGGTGGGGCGCGTAGACAATTTTTTGAGGGGGGGGGGGGTATTGTAACTTTTTGTTGGCTAATTATTTTTGAGGTGGGACGCGAGACTTAACAAATTTTAAAAATGGGGCGCGTCTTAAAAAGGTTGAGAATCACTGCGTTAGATCGTTTTTACTGGTTCAGCTTGTATTAATATGATTTTTTAATTATGTAACGCGAGCAAAAAGTCCTAACACCCTCATTACAATTGAAACTTTGAAGTATCAAATAAGCAAGTGAAACCTCAGGTTAGAAACTACAATTTTGCAAAGGACCATAAGCCTCCACGTTCGGTTTTACTTGCCCAATATATTCATTTTCGGTAGCCAAAGATCTTGAAACTGTTGTTGCCACGTATATCGATTTCAATCTGGACATATACGCCCTAACATATATTTGTTGGGTGGTCAAACCCGTGTGAAAGGCTTCACCTAATTGCAATCTATTTAATTATTCGAATCGGTTCAGAGAAAAATTTCGAATCGCCGCCATCTTTTTTTTTTCCTTTCGCCCATGGTCGGAGTAAATTTCTTAATACTTTTTTAATTGAAGCACCCTTTTTTTTCAACGCAATTATGACCTGGGACTCTTCTTTTGTAGTGAGTTGATGAAACATGTTTTTATTGTGTGTGAACGCTCAGCAACCTGCCTGAGTGTTGATTCTATGTTTTCAGTAATTTATGTCTCTGGAGGATTTAATACAATAAAAAAGTTACATATAATTTTATATCTTTCAAATATTCGAGATTCTGTTCGAAAAAAAAATATTTGATTCGATTCTGAAATCATCAGGTTCGAAATTCGAAAATGCCCAACCCTAATGTGCTATAAAATATTTCTTTGAGATTTTTTAGATCTATTATTGATATCGGAACGTAATAATTTGATTAACAACAACATTTTCGATTTGTGGTTATGTACTCCTTGAATCTGCAATAAATTATCTATGAAATAGAAATTATCTTTTGAAAAATTATCAAGAAATGCGATTTTAGGACAGGTTAAACAGTCTATTTAAATTTTATCTCCCTACCAACTACCATCAATGATATTTGTCTAGAAACGCCTCCAGATAAAATGCGAAATAGATTTAGATAAAACTTGAGAAAAAGCCTTGATAATGTTGCCTGTCTGGTACTGGCAGTAAGAATAATTATCATAAGTTCCTTTTTAACGGTATCAAAAGACACGCTTTTCGCGGGAAATGATATGAAAGGCAGAGTTGTATTGGTGTCGTATTTTGAATTTGCTCGAATCGAATTTTTAGACTTCAAACATTTTGATACCCGTAATTATCTACAGAAATTTTAAAATAATCGGTGATCCCGAAGTATGTGCACCAAGATGGCACACAACCTGAAAACTAACCTGGTACACATACTATGTTCAGGTTGTGCTCCATCTTGATGCACATACTTCGGAAGCTCCAAATAATCAAGTTGACTTGGCACTCCTAACAGTCTTCAAAAACACTCACATGCGCCAAAAGTTTTATTGTGCAAATTTTGATCTCTTCGGGAGTTTGGAGCTGAAATCGTGGCCGGAGTTTCCATTAGCCTGCCAGCCTGGGGACGGAGTTGGCAGACGAGTTCGAATAAATTGTAAATTCACCTCGACAAAGGCATAGTTTCTTGGGACATTGCCATCAGTTGCTAGTATCGTACTCAATCCCATGGTATTAAATTTGATTTAAATTAAACATTCTATATATATCTACTCAACATGGAGACCATACGACAATAATCTGACTTTATTCTTTTAACAGGAACACAGTTTGACACCAAAAATGTTAAATTTCAATACTCAAAATAGGCATTTTCGGGAGAAATGATTTTTCAATAAATACTAACTTTGATCTAAATTCCAGTTTGGAATGTCGGGTGTTGTCTATTGCAAAAGTTTAACCCAAACAATAATTTTGACTTAATATTTCATACTTGTTATTTTGCAGCAAAATTTCTGTAACCTTTTGTTACAGGTACTGCTTCACTAATCACGTGCATGCCGTACTCTCTCATTCTTCCTTGTAGTTTGGGTCGAAAACGTCCTGGCCGATAGAATTACCGGTGCTCTCGAAGTATGCGTACCAGGTGTTTGTAAGGCAATAATTTCATTTCGATTTTCCTTGTTTTCGTTCTATTACGAGCTCGGGGACTGTCAGTGTTAGTCTAGTGCAGGGGTGGGCAACCTTTTTCGGCTCGCGTGCCAAAATCGACTAAATTTAAGGACAAAATTCCTCCGCGTGCCGACCAAAATTAAAAACAATGGTTTGATACTTTCAAAGCAAAAGTACACAAAATTAAACCTTTCAATTAAACATGTTCAGAGAGGTTCACTATTCGGGAAAATATCAGTTTGATTACTTTTCTTATTCCATATTAGAGAGGCTTCTGCTGCTGCATTACCGCTTATAGAGACTTTATGTTGGGTTTATATTTTGTAACTTTAAAAAAAATACACGAACTACTGGTTTCACCATTCGGGCTACTCCTTTTACGAGACTTAAAGAGGTACATACCTGAAAACACAGATTCACAAGCATATGTAGATGAAAACATGAAAAGTAATCCAGTTGCAAAGTTTCTAAGATACGTAAAATTTTCGGAAATGGCATCCAAATCACGCAAATAGTTCGTTTTCTGCACTTCTTTCTTGTATTCCCTCCCTAATCGCTTATATTTCACTTGAAATCAATTTATTACAGTAATTTGGCAAGTAACTCTAACCAACATAAGCTGTACAACCTCATAAATCAAGCAGAAATGAGGAAAAATGGTGGCACAGCCGCACAGATAAACTAGGTGAACGGACATTTGAACCCATGTACATTTGAACCCATGCGTATATCCACGGGTTCAATCTATATGCGGGTGCTAAAACCCATGGGTTAGGGTTAGTATGGGTTTAACTATCCGTGAAACAAAAAAATTCCATAGGTGCAATAGCATACAGGTGCAATTGTCATGGGTTCAAATGTACGTGGGTTCAAATGTAATGGAACCGATAAACTATATTACGTAAGAATGTGATCAAATGAATGATGCGCTCTTCTCGACAAGATTTCTCGGAGCTCACTCATTTGTTACATCATAATGTATTTCTTTGTATTTATATGTCATGGAAGGACAAACAGCGTTTAAATAAATAAAAGAATAAATGAACACCTAGTTTAATCAGATAATCCACAGTCTTGAAACTTTTTTCTGAATAATGATATCGTTTCCGAGGATTCGCTTGCGTGCCGAATAAATGGGCTCGCGTGCCAGGGGTTGCTCACCCTGTCGGGTAGGGTTGTCGGCGTGTGATTTACTGTAATTTTCTTTAATTTTAAAGTCAATTCTCTCTGGCGGCTAGGGGACTACAGTCTTTTCTCAGAGATGTCACGGAGCTATTGAAATAGTGACTCGCTGTCTCTCCAATGCTGGATGAGACAGAGAGCAAGGAAAGTATATAATATCTTCTCAATAATAAGATTCATCCAGGCTCAGGGGGATAGGAAAGTCGATAAAGCTGTAAATAAACAAATGGCGAACCACGACTACCAGTCCATCCATGTTAGGTATGAGAATAGTTTTAAAGTTATTTGTTTTACGTGCATCGACTCGATGGTGGAGGAAGCTGTAACCAACCCTGCAATTCAGCAATCCTTTCGCATAAAATCATCGCGCTCTGTATTCAAACTTGCGAACTCACTCAAAGATTCGATATTAACCGTATTCCCAACGCTAAACACGAGGCGCCAATCGCGATGCCAGACGCGCCTGTTTACGTGAAAGTTTTGAATTTGCTTCATAGGGCAATCACCTAGTTGAATATTTTACCATTTACGAAGCATTTAATATGGCATCTCCGGCATTAAGCAGTGCTGTTTTAATACTGCAAGATTTGATGGATCAATGTAGCATGAAACCGTGGTGGGAAAAATTTCGGGGAGGCTGCTTTGTGGCGAGCATAATATCTTCTCTTACTATTCTTTACTTTGTGTCTCCACCACAAATAGGATGCTTACCAAGAGAACCGCCAAATCAGACAAATTCAATAACTTTCACGGCTACCGAGGCAAATTTTGTCAATATCTACTGTACTAACACTATGAGTTGGTACATAATGAATTCAGAAATATTGTCTCTCGCACTGTGTCTCGTAATTAATCTATTCGCTGTGCTATGGCTTCACAAACCAGAAATTGTTGATGCATTTCGCACTTATTCCAAAGCTGAAGAAACGATAAATGATCTCCATACGTCGTTGAATGACCTGAAGGGTGTCTCGTTATTTCTCAATAAAAACGACGAAAATCGGGAAAGGACAAATAAAATTAGAGATGTCTATCTGCGACTTTGGACATACAAAAATCATTTTCTTCTCGACATATGGTGGTACTATTCCATACGGAATTTATTTCTTTTCATTTCGACCTTGGGAACTTCTGTTTTCTATTGTTTTGTTTCCTATAATCTGAATGGCGATTTACATCATTTAGAGTGCACACTACCAGAAGAAGACTTTTCTTACACTGCACATTATTTGCATGAGCATGATTCCTTCTTTTGCTCGTATAGTGTTGCCAAACGTCTACTACCCTTCTCTATATTTTACACTATCACCTGCTTTTTACAAAGCGTGTTTACCGGATATGGAGTTTGGAAGAGCTGGGAAACGGGATCCTATTATTTGAAGAATACAGCTCAAAGCTATGCATCTTTTTTGAATTTGTTGTGGAAATGCTCCCATCCCATTGCATCAAGATTATTTTACGATTTTGTAGAGTACTAATTCAGCGAAGATGCCATGAAATTGTTTAAAAACCCAGAGCTTATCAAATATGCTGTATTGAATCATCCCAAACTTCCAAACTTTTGCACGACAGTCGAGTTTAATGACAAATCAAACGGTGCCACCGATGAAGTTGAAGTGATAGTGGATGACAACTCTCAGAACCAAGATAATCAAGGTAGCCAAGGAGATACGGACGATGCGGCCGATCAAGACAGCTCTCGAAACGCAGAAAATCTAGGTGACCAAGAAAACGCGGACGGTGCGACCGATCCAGTTAATCTCCTAGTCTCCGTTATAATAGACTTATTGACAACTGCATATATCGAAAATGTTAGTGCCTGCAATGAAGCTCTTCTGCATTTTAGATTCACTGATGCAAATTTGTATTGTGCACTTACCGATTTCAATGGCCAACTAGGTAACTTGAAAAAGGAATTCAAAAAAAATCTGATAAAACAATACGTGGATGCTCAGAATTTCACAGGCAGAGTAAAGTTTCACCTGATTGCATATTTTATTAGAAAGCACCCATGGTTTCTGAGCCGGTTTGATGGAAATACCGTAGCAAAGATAATCGAATTGATGATGGCAATCGTGAACGATAATGGCGATGTACTTGCAGACGACAAAGTTGTTAATGACTGCAATGAAGCTCTTCTATATTTTAAATTCACAAAAGAAGAAATCCACAATAGACTGCAAAGATGTGGAAAGCTTACGAATCTGAGCTAAGAACACCCGCCACATCGTCCAATCAGAATGTCCGACCTGGGGTGCCAAACTTCTTAATGGTTTAACGTGTTAGTTGAGCACCCATTTTCTCATAAAAGGCGAAAATGGTATTCTCGAAGTATCGTTAATATTCCAGAGAAATTATTCGAGAAAATTTTTTGCGCGCCAAAACAGACGTCTCGTAAAGTGCCTTCTTCTCTCATTTTAACGAGAATCGGTATTCACGAAAGTTCTTTAACGCACCGGAGTGCTCGCAAACTAACGAGGGGAAAATTTTGCTCGTTAACAGTAGTTCGGCCTGTTCTTAGCATGAATTCAGGGTAAAATGTATGTGTGTTTATTTGTAACAGTATCTAGATAATAATTAAACGGTATAACTAAGACGGGATACATGTTCAATACCTTACTGGCCAAAGACAAGTATGTGCCACATGTACCTCAACAAATGCTGTGGTGTTTGCATACTTCGTGGAAAATTGGTATCAAAAATTCTTGAATGCTTAACTTAGGTAAGAGTGACTGTAGTCTAGTAGCTGTGGACCCACCTATATATGCCAACTAACACCCATATATGCCAACTAACAGAGTTTCCAAGATGCTTTGTAAGTTCATGTCATTTATCGCTAGGTTTAAACGCCGTCAAAACATACGTTCAAAGTAATAGCTTGTTTTCGCAATTCATTAGAATTTATTCACCTCGTTCAGTCAGTTAAATAAACTTACATACAAAGCTACATTATGACAATGGGTACTCTCGAAGTATGTGAACCAAGATGGCGGAAACCGGAATGCAGTATGTGTACCAGGTTATGGTTTGTTCATAATTTTATTCCAATTTTCCTTATTTTAGTTCTATTACGAGTTCGGGGACTAGCCAAGTGACTCCCGTAGTATTTGTACCCGGAATTATGGCCTAACCTGGTACATATACTACGTGCGGTGTCCGCCATCTTGGTTCACATACGGAAAAGATTATGGCGACGCCTACACATTTGCACGTTTAGTCAACAAAATAAGTCAACATTGTGAGTTATAAAACTGGCTACGACTGGGTTTAAAATAAAAAGATTTATGTAAACATGGTTATAGATTTTATGACTGTGTAGATAATTTGCCCTATCATTACGGTATTATGCAGTTTGGTAACTGAGATACGAACAGGAGTAAACTGTTCATATCCTCTCAACCAGAAAAAAAAAACACACGTATATTACAAGAACTAAGAAAGGGGAACGATAGAGAACTATAGCAGGTCATTGAGTGGTACCCAGGGATGTAATAGATAATTAAAAATTTGAAAGATGGGGTATTTTATTTTCGTATTAGGGTTGTTGTCGATATGTGGTTTTCTGCTGTAAATGTTTTGTTCAAATGGATTTTAGCGTTTTTATGTCAGTAGTTCGTGCTATCCATTCCTGGTGCAAATGTAGGACATATATAAATATACGTATAAGCAGTTGTGAGATGCAGGGGGTTTGTGTTCTTCCTGGAATGTCATGTTCAAGTACTACTTTATGACTAATTAATTGACTAAGATAAAACAATCATGTTTACATAACATTTATTTACGAGTCTTTTCGTGTCTCAAGGCATTGAAAAAGTTGATTCAAGTCACTTATTCGTTTCTCCCCAACGCTGATCGAAACACAAAGTTAGAGGCGGATATAAATGTTGCTCGATAAGATATTCCTATATCGAGGGCGAGAGAAAATCTGAAAAGACTGCTTATATCTGCATGGCAAACCACGGCCTCTCGTTCGGTCACCAGTCTATGTCAGGTATGAGACCAGTTAACTACCAGGTATTTGTTTCAGATACATGGGCTCGACGATAGTGGAAGCCGTAAGCGACCTACGAATTCGTGAACCACTCGTCATCGGCGTCCAGAAATCTTCTCGCACATATTCACCCCCCTCGTAATCCGGGCTTGCGGACTCGTCAGTCGGAGGTGCCATGGCAAATGTATTCTTAACGCCTCGCACAATGCGCCAACCGTCGAACTGGCGCCAAACGCGCTTATTGGACACGAGGTGAATCTATGGATCGTTTTGTTATTATGTTGATCACCATCATGTTATTTTTTTTATTATAATTATTAGTAGTATTTTTCTCTTTTTCGGCTTTTCTCATCAAATACTGGATCAACTATTTTGACATTTTCAGTGGTTGATGATTTTATTTTCGCTGGGAGGCTGTTACTTTATTTTAATTTCCATGGACACTGTGGGATTCGTTTTGTGTGCGATGACGTCATAAGAAATTGAGCACCTCGTGGCGGTTCCGCGTACGCGTTAGTCGAGAATACTGCTGTACCAGTAATGATTGCATACTCGTACTATTTCATTTTGGACTCTGTGTCCATATGTTTGCTCATCGCTTTCTTGTTTGAGTGAAAGTTTTGTATTTGTTTTGTAAGATATTACCTAATCGCGATACTCACTATTTGCTTACTCATAAAGCATTTAACATGACATCTCCGGCAATATCCAGTGCCGTATTTATGCTGCAAGACGTGATGGATCGGTGCAACATGAAGCCGTGGTGGGAAAAATTTCGTGAAGGTTGCTTTGTGGCGAGTGTGATTGCTTCTCTCAGTATGCTATACTTTATGTCTCCGACAGAAATAGGGTGCTTTCCAAATGAACGCCCTAATCAGACGAATTTAATAACTATCACAGCTAGTCAGGAAAATTTTATCAATATCTACTGTGCAAACAATATCCATTGGTACATAAAGGATTCAGGCATATGGTCTCTCGCACTATGCCTGGCAATTAAACTATCTGCGGGGTTATGGCTTCACAAACCAGAAGTTGCTCATGCCTTTCTCACTTACTTTAAATCTGAAGAAACAATAAATGAACTTCAAACGTCATTTACTGAGCTAAAGTGTCTGAAGTTAATCTTCAATAACGATGGCAAAGACCAGAAAAGAACAAAAAAGATTAGAGATGTGTATCTGCAACTTTGGGGATATAAGAAAAAATTACAATTGAACGTATGGTGGCTCTACTACATACGTAACTTTGTTCTTTTCAACCTCACGTTAGGAACTTCAATTTTCTTCTATTTTGTTTCAATTAGGCTGGCAAACGATTTCCACTACATCGAGTGTAAACTACCAGAAAAAGATTTTTCTAATATGGCAAATTCTTTTCACGAGCATGATTCCTTCTTTTGCTCGTATAGTGTTGCCAAAGGTCTACTACCCTTTTCTGTATTTTTTGCCTTCACATGCTTTTTACAAAGCGCGTTTACTGTATGTGGAATCTGGAAGAGCTGGATTGCAGAATCGTTGACTTTGAATGATACCACACCTAAATGTGCATCTTTTATGAAAATGATGAGGAAATGTTCTCGTCCCGTTGCTTCAAGATTGTTCACCGACTTTGTAGATTTCTCATTCACCAAAGATACCATGAAATTGCATGAAGTTCCCGAGAGAAAGCACATCATATATGCTGTTTTGAATTATCCCAAATTCCTAGGCCTTTACACGACAGTCAACTCTAAAAATGTAGGAAATCAAGGTAACCAAGAAAATACAAACTGTGCAACCGAAAGAGTTGAGCTCATATGGGATGTTATGAAAGAAATAATGGAATCTCCAAACATAGAAAAAATTAGAGCTTGCAACGAGGCTTTTCTGCATTTTAGGTTCACTGATAAGAAGTTGTATTGTGAAATGGACAAATTTTTCGAAGAACTTGTTTTTAAAAACGAAATTTTCGAGAATGAACTCGGAAATTTGAAAAAAGAATTCAAGAAAAATTTGCTAAGAGAGTACAGAGATGCTCAGAATTTCTTAGGCAAGGTGAAGTTTCGCATGATTGTGTACGGCATCAGAACTAACCCTTGGTATCTGCCAGTGTTTAATGGAAATACCGTAATAAAGATTATGGAATTGTTGATGGCAATCGTAAACGATGGTGGCGATGTGCTTGCGTGTGATCTAGTTGTTAAGGAATGCAATACAGCTCTTCTACATATTAAATTCACAGATGAGAAAATTTACAATACTCTCCATACATCTGGAAGACTTTCCAATTTGAGTGTTGCATACCAGAAAAGTAATCCAGAAAATTCGCCTTCGGGAAGTAACCACGAAGAACAAATCGCGTTGTTACTGCAACAGCTTCAAAGTGACCTAGCAAACTTTCCTTTGGGAAGTAACCGCGAAGAACAAATCGCGTTGTTACTGCAACAGCTTCAAAGTGACCTAGCAAACTTTTCTTCGGGAAGTAACCGCGAAGAACAAATCGCGTTGTTACTGCAACAGCTTCAAAGTGACCTAGCAAACTTTCCTTTGGGAAGTAACCATGAAGAACAAACCGCGTTGTTACTGCAGCAACTTGACAGTGACTTAGCAAACTTGCTTTCAGAAAGTAAACACGAAGAGCAAATCGAGTTGCAACTGCAGCAGATTCAAAATGACCTTGCAAACGTGCCTTCAGGAAGTCACCGCGAGGAACAAGCCGCGTTGTTATCTCAGCAGGTTCAAATTGATCTAACATAACGTTGCTGTTGCTTCTGTAACGCATGCATACTTTTGATCACGTGATTTCCTTTTATTGTGCATGAGGACCTTTCTTTAATTTGTTGTTATAGGTGATGGAGATGAAATGAAGTTAATAAGTTTTTTGTTTTTGAAGTGTGACTCATGAACTCTGCTCACCAGATTTTTGTGGGTTCATCATTTACAGTATAAGAAACAAATTACTTTTCACCGAATAAAACATCTACTATGTTTATAAAAAGCTGATTACTTCTCATATTGCATGTTTCATATATGATTGTTATTATTCATAATATATGTAACTCTGAGTTGAAATATTTTCCATAGAGATTTTAAAAGTAATTATCTGCAGTGTAGGTTAAGAAAATTATTTTTCTTTTACTGATAGTTTGACGATTTAATGTTTAAAAACAAATCGATATGTTTTTTCTAAGTTTGATTATTGTGTGTTTTATTTAACATGTGAAGTAAAGATCAGGATTTGAAAATGATTTCTCGCCAATGACCAAATTGCAATGAAATTGTTTTGTATTTTCAATTAGCTTTCTGGTTACTTACTATTATATCATCACACATGAGCAATAATGGTATTGTTTTTTGAGTGCAATAAACTTGTGCAATAATATTTTCAATATGCAAAATTTTTCGAGTTCAATAAACTTCTATAATCAATATAGTTTGACTAAAAATATTTTGTTGTTAAATGAGTGTCTGTCAGGTTCTGTCTATGCATGGATAGTTCAATGGATCGTACGTGATGTCATCATGTCTCTTTGTCCCAATTTGACCAAAATCAAGGATATTGTTGCCACAACCCTTCCAAGTTAAGCGACTGGATTCCGATTTGCAAACCGTTTAATTAGCGTAGTTATGGAAGGTGATACAAAATAAACATTTTCATGTTTATTGATTATTTGGAAGAGTTGGTTCATATGCTGGAAACAAAGACTTTGGGTCTGGGAAATTATCAAGATTTAAAAAAAAAATGAAGTAGATTTTGTTTACAGGGATATATTAATCTACAACGGTAACTTTGACGCCATGTTTTATAACAACCAATACCATGTCTTAGAGCGCCATATTTTATAACCACCAATTCAAACATCGGCTTCTAATTTCAAAATAGAGCATTTCGATGGATTTGGTCAAACTAATAAAAATTGTTATTAAATTTTCTCAATATTGTTTTGTATGTCATGTCATTTATTATCACTAGGTTTACACGCCGTTAAAACATTCCCTCAAAGCAGGGGTCGGCAAACTTTTGTCGTTTGCGGATCAAAATTGAAGAAGGTTAAACACCGAGGGAATGGCCATTGAATCATATTTTTTCACACATATTTCAGTTAATTTTCAAGCAGCGTGCGAAGACTGATCATTTGAATATTTTCTGCGCAAGTAAATTATTTTCACACAGCATCAACTTTTTTACGGTCTGTTGCCATTAGAGATGTACCGATGTATCGGTATCGGCCATTTTTTCGGTATCGGCCATGTATCGGTATCGGTTAGATTAAGGCCGATATTACCGATATATTTACCTTTTTGATATGGTCCAGAATGTTTTTTTAATTAATTTTTGTCTGGAGAGATCGTGAGCTATGAGCCATACATGTCCCCACCCCTGCGAGAGAATAGGATTCACGTGTTTTTGGCTATTTATCAGCTAAACTAGCTCAACTAATTTGGCTATTTTCGCTGTCAAATTTTTATATTGACATTTTTAATATTACATAGTTTTTATGAAGAAATATATCAACACAGCACATAACAAAAAGCAACTAGGCGCCCAGTTTTAAATCATACAGTGGAATTGGGGTCCTTCCTTATTAACGGCACATGGACTTTTGGCACGGGTATAAATTCTGACTGTTTGTCGTCAAGTACGAGTGTCATTTAGTCCGTCGACATCGATAAACTGAATTCCGACACAATTATCCCACGACACAGGTATTAATTTTAATTCTGCTTAACTACATAATTTCTTTATAGATATATTGACTTGGCCGCCTAGCCCTAGACTGTCTCAAAATATATGATAGCAATTGTAAAATATTATAAAATAGTGAAGTAAAAAAACATCCTCAACGGTTATCGGTGGGCCTTCTTTTTGTCGGTGCTGATTGATATTATTTCATGTTGGCTTTAACTTATTGCTTCGACGATTACGATTAGCCACTAAATTAAATATTTGTAAAATGCTTTTAATTTGAACGTAGGACGGCGGCGCTAGAATGTATGGGTTATATTCGATATTCTTTTAAACACGAATAACGATATTCGAAGCTCGCGATATTAACATTAAATTCAAATTGGACATCCCGGTTTATGAGTTTTCTAATTGAACACCGAGATTACTAGCGTTACTGTACGTGTACAATGTATCTTAATCAGTAACAGCATATGGATACCAAACATTAATTTCATATTATGTGATATATATATCTTTTTTTCGATCTGAAATAATGTGTGCTATGAACAACGCTTAAAGACCATTGTTTTAACCCGTCTGCCCTACACAGCATACCTATTTAAGTAATAATTACATAGTATCGGAATATCGGTAATATCGGCCTTTTTGTAGTATCGGCGTATCGGTATCGGCGTTTTTAGCTGGTATCGGATCGGTATCGGCGACAAAAGTGGTATCGGTACATCTCTAGTTGCCATTTGTCTAATTATAATCAATTTATAGGCTCATTAAACGAGTGATTGTGAATTGTATACTTGTTAGGTTATATTATAATTTAGTGTCTCAAAATAAATTATGTTACGTAAAGAACATAATCGTCAATGCAGTTGTTTTGTTGATATAATTCAGTGAATCGTCGCGGGCCGGATTATATAGTTCCGCGGGCCGTAGTTTGCCGACCCCCGCCTTTAAGTAATAGTTTGTTTTCGCAGTTCGTTGGAATTTATTCACCTCGCTCAGTCCGTCAAATTAAACCTACATAAAAGGCTACATTATGACAATGGGTACTCCCGAAGTATGTGAACCATGATGGCGGACACCGGAACGTAGTATGTGTACCTGATTACGGTTAGGCCATAATTGTGTTCCGATTTTCCCTTTTTTAGTTCTATTATGAGTTCTAGGACTAGCCAAGTGACTCCCGTGTTTCTACTTGGGGTTATGGCCTAACCCTAACCAACCTGGTACACATACTACTTTGCGGTGTCCGCCATCTTGGTTCGCATACTTCGAGAGTATCTGGATGGCGGAAAACATCATGGCGACGCCAACTCATACATTTGCACGTATAGTCAACCTTCTAGCAACGTTATTGCCTATTGTTACCTTGAATAACACAGAAATTGGGGTCTATTTTACATGCAAACATTAGCTTTGTATTAAAAGTCAATATAATTATAATGCACTTTGATCACTGACTAATTACTGAAAGAATCTGTTTCCAAAAATCGTCCCTATCATAAACTAACCAAACAAGACAACATTGCGGTGTTGTGCACCTGACTAGCATTGGGTTTATTTTACTGATAATATAAACTTATGAAATTGTTGTTTGCGAGTTATGCACCTTACCAAATACTCAAAAAGATTAACCATAAACCCCAGCGAGAGCAGATATGTGCGACGTCATTGCTATGGACTAACATCGCTGACCAATCAGGAGAGAGCTTGGTTTACTGCCGCTTTAAATCAGTTGCATGTCTAATGATTGTTTGTAAGAAAAAATCTATATGCTGGAAAGGAAAACTTTGGGTTTGCTATCCAAAAATACGGACTATCCAGATTTATGAATAAATAAAATAGATTTTGTTTACATAAACAAATTGATATACAACAATAATCATTAAGCTAATAAATAATTTGTCAAATTTAATTCTTTATTCAATATGGACTTTGCGCAAATTTGCGAGTCGCCAGTGCGTGTGTCATATTTTCAAGTTTCTGGAACTGGGATAGACATTTGTAACTCGCCAGATTCAGAGTTAGAGTTGCAGACTTGCTAAAGTTAGAAGTCGAATTTGGAAAGTTAGGAAAAAATCATGCAATAAATTTTGTTATACAATATTGGATAAGAATACTAATTTTAATCAATCTGGAGCTGTAGTAAATATTATGAATGCCACTGAGTCGGCAAATTATCCCCGCCTTCAAAGTCTGATTTGAACACGGTTTGTTCACGAAAAAATACGAATTACAATACCATTACATTTGTAAATATTTTCAAAATCATAAAATAGTTTCCTTTTCAGAAACCTGGTTCATAGGTATTTGACGTTAGGTAGTGTTCAGGGGTTTGAATAATTATTTAATATCATAAATACCTCGGATTGAACTCAAATCTTTTGTATGAAATGACTCGGAGTCGTTATCAAATAACCGCCAGTTAAACCTGGAAGTGATTCGACTTCATAATTGAACTTCACGTCTGACTCGAATGGCTTGGACCTCTTGTCCAACACTAAGTACTGGTAATTAACTCTTTGAACCCTGAAAGCCGCTATAGCGGCTTTCCCGAGAAAGTCTTCTGACGCTGATAGCCGCTTTAGCGGCTTTCGCATCCCGTAAGAGGTATGCAACTTTGAAACCCATATCTCGCGAACCATATATTATATTTAGACAAGTTTTACATCGTGTGGAAGATAATCTACAGGACTAAGTATATTTTAAAATTGAGATAAAATATTGTGATCATCTTATGAAAATTGGCAAAATTAAAGAGCATAAAAAACTTCTGAAAATTGCTCAAATCTAATTGACAAAACTTCAATTTGTTTTCGATTAAACCTAGTACATTATCGACAACATTTGTAGAATTTGAAGATAGCTTTCCAGTAATACCATTAGATTGAAATTATGTTTCACCATTTAAATTTTAGAAGCATTTTTATTCGTGATTTTGTTTGTCGCAAAATCGAGGCGACGTCAAAGTGACGTAAATAACGACCTAACACATTTACGCCGTTACGCAGCGACGTTAAGCAATTACGTTGGCACGTAGCACGTTTACGTTCCATACGAAAAACACTTTTCCTCGCATGCTCGTAACGTCATTTACTTAAGTTTGTATTCGTGAAGCGACCAACGACTTGTAAACGATACACGGGGAAATTTACGCATTACATCCAGCCTCAAAATCTGTTCGACTAAAACACACAATATGCAGTGTTATTGCCGTTTTAATTGCATAAAGATATGAAAAATACGAATAGCAAAAATAGGGATTTCTAAAATCGGAATGATGGAACATATCGATGGATGCATTGTTTAGCGCCATTGCTGAATTTTATTGTGCCATATTTTCTTCTTCCGATAGATGAATACTATCCAATATTTCATCTGGACAAAGCTTTCGTTTGAAATCCATTGTAAATACAGCGATATCAGGAATGTAGCGTATATGCAGTAATTTCGAAAATCTAATGAGGCCGCAAAATGTAAAACACTGACCAGGTGAGCTACTGGTTCCACCATGTCTTCCGTGTACCCGTTTTCAGTTGTTTTTTTTTTCATTCAATTTTCGTGATATCCAACGGTGAATAATTAGCCTTGATGTTTCCAGGCGGAACCTCATAAATCACTTTGGCCATTCATTTTCGTCCCCTATTCAAATAATAAACGTATATAAAATGGCCTTTATATTCCAGCAATTTTACTATGTTCGATCAAGATTCGTCTGAATATAAGGGTTTTATCTGCAGCCGAGGGTATGATACTGATGATGACACTATCTGAACTCAAGCTGTGAACGACCAGATGTGCAGTTGCGCAATCTACCTCACGCAAATCGTTACGCACGAAACGTCGCATAAACGTTATCACGACAATGTCCTCGTCGCCCTTTGCGTCGTTACGCAAACTTGGCGTCAAAATAGTTGATCAATTTTGTTCGCAAACCATTGTAATCGATAGTACAAATTCTGCAATAAAATGAGTTATGCGTATGTCAAGAAAGTCATCCGTATATTCCCGGAAAGGTAATTTTGTATACTTTTCAAAATTTAACTTATATTGATGATAAATTCCTAAAAAAGGTATTAAATCTTACCAAAATACAAAAAATTAGTAGATGGGACTAAAAATAGACTTACACATATCATCAAAACATCTCGTAAAAAATATTGCCAGTTAAAAATAAAAGACTAGATAAGCTTTTATATGACATATTACAGACCATCTGATATCTAATGGTTTAGAAGTTATGTTGATTTAAAATTATAGATATTACAATTTTTTAACGCGTCAAATCGATGCGACGGCGTGGGTGGTCAGGGTGAGAGAGTAGCATCGTTCTGGGGATTCAGAGTTCAAAGAGTTAAGCGTTTAAAGCTAAAACATCATTTAGCGACGCCACCCTACATATTTGTACGTAAGTAAACATTCGGCGCTCCGGGAGTATTCGTACCAAGATGACGCACCGGAAGTATTCGTACCAAGATGACGCACAACCTGATCAACCCTAACCTGATACACATACTATGTTCGGGTTGTGCGCTATCTTGGTACGAATACTTCGTGAGCACCCAACATTCCAGCAACGTTATTGCCGAATGAGGCCGAAAAAAAACATCGAAATCGGGGTATATTTTACATTCGTCTGCGTAAAGCTTTGTACTAAAAGTCAATATAATGATAATGTACTTCGATCAATGACTAATTACCAAGAGAAGTCTGTTTGTATACATCTTTCTTATCACTAACTAACCAAATGAAACAACACATTGAGTTATGCAATTGAAAAACATTGGGTTTAAAATAGAAACGCAAGTCATGTAACATGGCTATAGATTATATGCCCGTGTAGAGAATTTGTTCTGTCATTAGCCTATTATGCAGTTCGGTAACTGAGTTAGCAACAGGTGTAAAACTGTTTATATTTCCCAACCAGTAAATTAAACAACCGTACGTAAATGACAAGAACCGGGAGAGGGAAACGGTAAGGGTCCGTCCATAGCTGGTTATTCAGCAGCGGCACACAGGGTTATAGTAGCTAATCAAAAATTTAAAAGATGAGGTGTTTTAGTTTCGTATAAGTGTTATTGTCGGTATGTGATTTTGTGCTGTAAATTCCATATATATTGTTGTTAAAATGGATTTCGTAGTAGTTGAGATGTAAATGTAAGATATACATCAGAGTCAGAGTTATTTTATTTGTTACTTCAAAAAAGAAACAATCAACAACAAAATGAATAAATATTGAAATGACAGGTGCTGTGAATTACGGAATGGTCTGTCATTGCGTCTACAGCACCTTTTGATATATATATACATAGATACTGCGTATCAGTAGTTGGATTCACATCCGTTGTTGGTCACAGTAATCAGCGGACCCGTTCTCGCTTTTTGTTGTTGTCTTAGAGTTAGACGGTAGACCAGTGGTTTCCAACCTTTTTTCAGACGACCTTAATTGTTTAAATATATACTCGCGAGTCGCGACCCAAGGTTAGCTTTAAATGCAAAACGACATGTAGTACTCTATGACTAATTAAATGACTAGATTGAAACAATAACATTTATTTATCCAGAAATGACTTCAGAGTGATAAATCTCTTTGTTTTTGCCGGCATCAGCGAGTTTTTGAAATTGTGGTCTGGCTTTACTTAAACCAAAAACTGCTGCCTAGTTTTAACACTGTGATATACGTGGCTTTTCAAAAGTTATGTATTATATTTAAGTAAAGCTTGTCAAGTTAATCAAGCCCATGCAGTGACATACCTATATTTTCTGAAATACGGAAACATGTTATTCGATAGTTCGGTACGATATAAAGCCCATTCTTAAAATTTTAAATCCCATTACTGAATATATGTATAAATATATAGTATTACTAAGGCAAAATTGGGGTTGGAACCAGTGTTAGGTGCAAGTACCAAAACTTGAGTTCCATGTCGAGATAGCATAAATGTAATGCAACTAAGCATTCGATCAATATTGTGTTAAGAAAAGTAATTTGGGAAGTCAAGATTTCATGTTTTGACTATATTTAACGTCGTCATCAAGGCGGTCTATTTTGAGGTATTATTGCAACTAACTATTAAATTTTTGATTGTTTTCAAATACAAGATTAATAGATATGGTGAATCGTATTTCGTTAAAATTTTTGATATTTTAAATACTTTAATGTCGAGTCTCTCCAGAGGTCAGAGAAACTCATTCGAGTCACCTCATCCTGGTTGAAACACACAGTGAGGAACGTATACAATATCTTTTTAATAAAAGTATAGAATTTTCATATTTATCCCGGGGGTCAGGGAAGACGGTAAAACTGCTTGAACATATCACGTATCACGTCCTTTGTCCGGTTATCAGTTAATGTCGGGTATGGGGTTAGTTTTTCGGGTATTTGTTTTGGATATATAGACTCGACGATCAAGCATTTCGTAACCGCCCTGCGGCTTCGTGAACCACCCGGCATAGGCGAAGAGTCCAGCAATCCTCTCGGTCTCATCGTTACAAAAATAACGCTCTTCACTTTAACCTGAAACTTTTAGTGGTTAATGGACCTTTCCCCGAGCACCGACTTCCTTGTTTACTTCATGACATTGGCCAAACAGCAGGATGCAAAAAGGGACGTAACAATGCTCCCTTTTCACATCCGCTCAGACCCTTTTCTCAATCAGACAGATTTTCAGGCGTGATGGCAAATATTACCTCGTTTTCGCGTTTTTGAACTTAATTTGTCAGTTTTCAGTTGTGTTTCGGAAATTAAAATATTAATCAGATAATTCAATGATCACCCTGTCTTCTTAGGAGTTTTGATTTGCTTGCAGTAATAAGAAAATTAGTGTAGAAATAGCTGTGATAGACTGGACTAAAATTGTTTACCGGTATTTTTAAAAAACAGATTGTTGTATGCGATGAATCATAATGATGGTTTGAAACACATACGCCATTTTACAGATGCCAACGCGCGAAACCACTCCTAAAATAAGCCCTGGAAATTTTGCGATGGTAAAGTATAGGAAGATATTTTCGGGGATCAAAGGTCCATTAAAGAACGTATTTTTCGCAAGAAGGCTATTATTTTTTCGTGCCCGCATATTTGAGCATAGCTTTCCTGGTAATATTATTAATATTTCTTCTTGTTGTAAAAAATCACTTTTGCGCACCTTGTGGCGGTTCCGCGATCGCGTTGGTCGTGAATACCGCTGTAGCGGTTGTATTGCATATCGCTTCTACTTCGTTTCCATATATTTCCGCATCGCTCTCTTTGTTGAATGTAAGCTTTTATACTTGTTTTTAAAGATAGTTAATAACTATTCGCGATACTTGCTATTAGCCTACACATCATTTATTAACATGGCATCTCCTGCAATATCCAGTGCTGTCTTTATACTGCAAGATTTGATGGATCAATGCAACATGAAACCGTGGTGGGAAAAATTTCGGGGAGGCTGCTTTGTGGCGAGTGTGATAGCTTCTCTTACTATGCTATACTTCGTGTCTCCGCCAGAAATTGGGTGCTTACCGAAGGAACGCCATAATCAAACAAATTTAGTAACTATCACAGCTAGCGAGGCGAATTTTGTCAATATCTACTGTACAAACGATTTGAATGGGTACATAATGAATTCCGGCATAGTGTCTCTCTCAATGTGTCTTATAATTAATCTATTCGCTGTACTATGGCTACACAAACCAGAAATTGTTGATGCATTTCGCACTTATTCTCAAGCTGAAAAAACCATAAATGATCTCCATACCTCATTGACTGAGTTAAAGGATGTGTCCTTAATCTCCAAAATAAACGACGAGGAAAAGACAAAGAAAATTAGAGATGTCTATCTGCGAATTTGGACAAACAAAAATCATTTCTTTTCCGACATATGGTGGTACTATTCCATACGAAATATATTACTGTTGGCTGCCACTTTAGGAACTTTTGGTTACTTTTGTTTTGTTTCATATAAATTGAAAAAAGATCTTCATCACTCAGAGTGTAAACTACCAGAAAAAGACTTTTCTCTTATCGCACATTCTTTACACGAGCATAATGCCTTTTTTTGCTCGTATAGTGTTGCCAAACGTCTACTACCCTTCTCTATATTTTATACGGTCACTTGTTTTTTTCAAAGTTTGTTTACTGGATATGGAATTTATAAGAGTTTGGAAACCGATTCCTTCAATTTGAAGAATACCGCTCAAAGCTATGCATCTTTTTTGAATTTGTTCTGGAAATGCTCTCATCCCATCGCTTCAAGATTATTTTACGACTTCGTAGAGTACTTATTTAGCAAGGATGCCATGAATTTGTTTAAAGATAAAGAGCTTATCAAATATGCTGTTTTGAACCATCCCAGACTTTTGAACCTTTGCACGACAGTCAAGTTTAATGATAACTCAAACGGTGCGACTGACCAAGAAAACACGGACGGTGCGGCTGCTCAAGACAACTCTCAAACCGCAGGAAATCAAGGTAACCAAGAAAGCACGGACAGCGTGATCAATCAAGCTAAGGCGATAGTGCATGACAACTCTCAAAACGCAGGAACTCAAGGTAACCAAGAAAACACGGACGGTGCGACCGCTCGAGACAACGCTCAAAACGCAATAAATCAAAGTAACCAAGAAAACACGTACGGTGCGGCCGCTCCAGACAACTCTCAAAACGCAGGAAATCAAGGTAACCAAGAAAACACGGACGGTGCGGCCGCTCGAGACAACGCTCAAAACGCAATAAATCAAAGTAACCAAGAAAACACGTACGGTGCGGCCGCTCCAGATAACTCTCAAAACGCAGGAAATCAAGGTAACCAAGAAAACACGAACGGTGCGAACGCTCAAGTTAGGCTCATAGTAGATGTTATAAGAGGCTTAATGACCATTAAAGAAACCGAAAATGTAAGAGCATGCAATGAAGCACTCCTGCACTTTAGATTCACCGATGAAAGTTTGTATTGTGCACTCAGCGAATTTGATGCCCAACTAGGTAACTTAAAAAAAGAATTCAAGAAAAATCTGATAAATAAATATGTTGAAGCTCAGAATTTCACAGGCAAAGTAAGGTTTCGCTTGATTAAATATTTCATCAGAGAACAACCATGGTTTCTACAACTGTTTGATGGAAATACCGTAGCAGAGATAATTGAATTATTGATGGCAATCGTGAACGATGATGGCGTTAAACTTGCGGACAAAAAAGATGTTAAAGACTGCAAAAAAGCTCTTCGGCATATTAACATCACAAAACTGAAAATCTCTAAAAGACTGCAAAGATGTGAAAGCCTAAAAAAAGTGATTGAAGAACACCAGAGTAGTAACGGCGGGTCACAGGCCTCAAATGAGAATGCCCAACATGATTCAGTAAAATTGCGTTCGGGAAGTAACCACGAGGAACGAAACACGTTGTTGTCTGAGAATAATCAGCATGATCCACAAAATTCGCATTCGGGAAGTAACAACGAGGAACAAACCGAGTTGTCACATGAGAATGGTGCAAAGGATCCAGATAATTCGCCTTCGAGAGGTTGTTTCTGTAACATTTGCATGTGTTAGAATTTAGATCAATTGACTTGCTTTTTTTGTTGTTAAGGCCAAAAGAGTTAAAATAGTTTTTTTCGACATTCACCTTCAAATTTCTATTTTTCAAAGAATTACTCGTATCTAATTTTTTCTGCTTCTCGTATCTATGAAGTTAATTGTTGACCTTATATCTTTTCTAATTAAAAAATTAAAAAAAAAAAGTCAGTTCAGAAAGTTGTAAATTGGTCCTTCGCCTCCGAGTGTTTATCTCCTAATTATTTTGTCCAGTGTTTGATTTTACTATTATCGTTTGTAAATGTTTTGATTTGAAATGCTTAACATATCTGTGAGTAAATGAACATAATTAGAGATAAGCTGACTTCCTTTTTCATCGCGTCATACCTAAAAAGCCTGGACAGATGGATTGCAAATTAAGCAGAAACAATAATAAAGTATTTGTTCATTGCAAATATTCCAAGACTCTCCACTTTTTTTGACTTGTTATGAAGTAACCGTCCATGACTTCTCCACAATTACTAATCAATATAAAGCGAGACTCCACTCATCCAGTTAGTTCAATGGAATTCAAAATTTTGGTAGTTAGGAATGCAATAAAGACTAAGAATCTTAATTGTTTCATGTACTTTATTTTGCCATTTTTTTTAAAGTTTCATTTATTGTCCAATCAGGATACCGATAAGGGTACTTTGTGTTCAAATATTTAGACCCCTATTGCTACTGTGAAAATGGTTACTAATTACCGATCGTGCTTAATGCTTCATTATTATCGTTTTTGAATGTTTTGATTTGAAATGCAAAATATACCTATGACAATTGATTGAATAAACATAATTAAAGATAAGCTGTTTTTTTTCTCATCGCGCCGTACATAGAGAGCCTGGGCAGATATATGGAATAGAGTCATCAGAATCTAAATACCCCGAAAAAGCGGAACCCATACAATATGTTGCAAATGAACTACAGAACCTGGTAAAATGTCAATATTCATGTTTTTGCCATTATTAAAAAAGATTAATGATAGAACCTCTCTAAATGTTCCTTATACATGTCAAATTCCAAAAAGACAATTTCAGTTTGTTTAATCAGAACACAGTATTAAAAACTATCTAATTTCCCAAAAACTTACCAGCGCTCTGATCACCTCGCTCTTCATGCAATGTAAAATCTGTTGCAAATGGATCGGAAGATTAGAATAGGTATCGATTAACGTTATATGTAGTTAACAGAATAACTGACATAAGATGAATAATTGAACACAACTTACTTAACAATTCTTCGTGAGTATCACATGAATTGACTGGAAAACTTTGCATGGAAAGAGAGGACGTTTCAGCAGGATCTAAAAATTAATTCATATGATTAGTAATCATTGCTACAAAAGTCATATTACGTTGTAAAACTGATTTGCAGAAAAATCACAACTTTTCAACGTACAAAGCCAGCTTTTGACTGATGCCGTACCCGGTATGGCATCGACAGTTTCATCTCCCAATAGGGATATTTTTCTGTAATCAATCTCCAAGGGTTGTCCTCTAGTTTTTTAATCTTTCCTATACATGGAACCAGTGGCGGCGCGTGGCCATTTTGACAACCGGGGCAAGCTACTGCGGGACCAAGTCACCCCCATCTACGGGGACAGGATGAGCGCTGTAAGTTCTCCCATCATTTTATGAGTATAAAAACCATTCCATCGGTAACAACCAATCGGCAAAAGCGACAATTTTTAACGATAAGAAAGTGTCTTTAAAACCGGTCCAAGTCAAGGGATTAATAAATATAGACATAGTTTATTTTGAAACCTCTTTCAAGAGGAAAGGCAATATTTACCCAGATAAATACAATGACATATTAACAGAAACTTCGGGAAAGCAGACAAAACCTAAAATAAGGTTTAAAACGTTACTATGAAGAAAGGAAAGTTAATGCAAAGATAAGGACATGCGTCGCTCACTCATAGATATATATGCTGCTAGACTTCTACTGCTTGAACATATATGCAACACGCCGCGGTTTCTTGGAAGCAAAATGCTCAATAACGCGCTGATTAAAGTCATGCATCCCAGAAATAACGTCTCTGTGAATGGATAAAACAGCCAAGGAATTTAATCTATCTTGCTTCATTGTGTTTCTGAGATACGTTTTAAAACGCTTCAGCGTGCTGAATGTTCGCTCTGCGTCGGCGGAAGAAATAGGCGTCGTCAAAATGATGTCCAGAAGCTTTGCAGACGCCGCAAAGGTAGTTACTGGAGTGTTATCTATGAGAAACCCATAGAGCGCGCAAGTTGATGTGATGTTCAAAAAAGTTTGATTGGTGTATATACATCGCAATTCATTTTCGAATTTACCCACGTTTATCATGGGGTAAAATTTGGAGACAGTAGCCAACAAATGGATGGGAAATTGACGTGCAAATTTTGAAAAATTTTTGGGGTTCATCAAAGAGAACGCGGCAAGGTGTTCAGTGCGCAGATGATCGCCTATTTAATTCACCAGAATGTCACAGCATTCCTTTGCAGACAAAATCAAACGCTGCGTTGTTTGCCCGCGGCGTAAAGAAGCACTCCATGTGTCGTCGTATTTTATTGTTTCCCGGATACGAGATACAGCATCGCAGAAGTCTAAAATACACGACTGCACCGACGCTCCATCCATTAGCCTTGACTGCAATGCGCCGTATAATACATCCACGTGATAGAATATTGTGGAGAAAAAAGCGAGAAAAAATGAAAACTCACCATCTTCTAGCAGACGCTTTAGACCTGCCGCCTCCCTCACAGAGCGTTCGTCCCAAACCGGAGAGCTCTGAATGCCATTGAAACACTCAATGAGCTCAGACCTAATTTCGGACACGCCCTGCACCACGCGTGATTGGAAGTTCCAACGTGTTGGTGCACAAGCTGGGAGACGGCGGCTACATATCTGGCGAAGGAGGTCAGAGCGCTTCGGCGAAACGGAAAAAAAATGAAGAAAACCCTGGAACATTTGCAAAAAATATACGGACGAGAGGGGTATCAAGACACATATTTTCAATAACGAGATTAAATTGGTGTGCATAACAATGTAAAAAATGCGCATGAGGAAAATCTTTTTTTATATAAACTTGAACACCATGTTTCGACCCACTCATGACTGCCGCGCCGTCATAAGTTTGAGCTATCAATTTTGACTTCGCGTTATAAGGCTGTAACACTTCTTTCAGTACAGCCGATATCCCGCAAGCCGTGCGATCAACGATTGGTACAAAGCTGTGAAATCTCTCGGTAGGTTTACCATCTTTCACAAACGGAAAAATCACAGCCAGTTGGGAAACGCACGTGATGACGTTGTCTCGTCAGACTGAATCGAAAGGAACTGGCAATTCTCAATTTCCAGAGCCAAATGTTGTAAATAAATTTTATACATTGAGTCGAGCAAATCATTTTGGATATTCTTAGATGTCCCTTTCGAAACAGTTGCGGCATCAAGATGATCTCTCAATACTGTATCTAGGGATGCGGTGTATTCCACCATATCCAAAAATACCCCTCTATTAGAAGAGCCAGCCCGTTCATCGTGCCCACGGAGGGACAGCTCGTGACAACCAATGAACTTCAAAACATCTATCAATCGACCGAGAACATGGCGGTTTTTCTCGACGTTTTTGTTGTGCCGACGAATAGAAACCGCGCGTCCTTCATCCAACTGTGCCTCAATATTAACATTTCCGAATGTTCGGTATTTTACTGCATTGTCCAGATGCTCCATAGAAGATTGATGATCCCTGGCACGCTCGGAAAGATGTTTAAGATCTCTAAAACCAAATTTACACCAACGTGAGTCACGGGCGGTAGCAAAAAGTAGGCAATAAAAACAAAAAAGTGCATTTTTGTCCTCGCTGTAACACAACCATTCGTGTTTTTTACACCAAGTTTCTGCGCAGAATGTACGCCGACGCTTTCCTCTGTCATGGGATTGTTCCAGTGAACAATTTTTTGGTTGATAAGGCCCAATACGTTGTACCTCTAATTTTTGTTCCAGCGGGAGCTGCGAAAACGGAGTGTGAAGTAATGCATCAACCTTATTCATTATGAGGTCTAAGGCTAAGAAATACGAAGCCGGAAAAAAGTGAGGAGCTCAAAAGGAATGTGGAAAATCGAAAGCAAATGGACTAAAGGTCTCTAACTGATTCAAATAGCGAAACAAGCGACAAAAACGAAGGCGAGGAAACTATCAACTCTTCAAGCAACCAACGAACGAGAAGGAATGCGTGAATATGTCAACACGTTGTTGTAAGAAACGTAGGCATTGTGTTGTCATAATTTCGGGGCTAGCCCCGATGATTTAGTAAAAGAAACAGAAAACAAACGAGTCAAACGCGGCGAGTGGAAGATAAAAGAGAGAATACGATATACAATGAGCAACCGGGGCAAAATCGGCGTCGCCCCGTCGACGTTCGGCGAAGGCTTTGCGAGCGAAAAATGAACCATGTCGGGAGAATATGGCTAGTGTAGACAGTCTGGGCAACCGATATTGAGGTATTTTTCGAATATTTTTTATTATACCGAAATAACAACCGGGGCATTGCCCCGGTTGGCCCTATTGACGCGCCGCCACTGCATGGAACCCTTTTTTGGCATTTGACTATATGTCATACCATTTATGTTCAACCAGGCTATCAGTTCTTACACTTCCCGTAATATTGACTGAATTTATCTATAAATACCAAATTAAAAAGGATGGCCTGCTCAGTCTGTCTAGAACAGTGCTCTTCAACCGGGTATACAGTATACTCAAGTGTATACCGGACCATAATTTGGGTATACAACGGATAAAGGGTATACGAGGGGTATACAGCCTAAGTCGGGGATTCTAAACTGTAATATAATAGATTATAAAACATTCATGCGGAGACAACAATGCAAATGGGGCGCACATGAAATTTAAATTGTTATTTACGCAAATTACTGACTTAAGCATATTGTTACATCACAAATTTTATAGATAATGCAGGCACGTTTCTGGGTTGATGATTTTGGCTGCCATGCATGATGCTTGATTTACGTTTAACATTATTCCCGTTGACGCTAAGGCTGTCAAATTACAACGTTTATAACTTGCGAACACTATGATTGCATGATTGCATGATGATATTGCAGTACAATCTGTGCCCAAAATTTAAAAATGTTTATTTAGGCCAGAGCTTGGATAAACATTGGTATTTGTAAGGTATACAAAGCTCTTGAAAAATTGTAAAAGGTATACCACGGTAATCAAGGTTGAAAAACACTGGTCTAGAACACTCATTCTCAACCAGTGGAGCGCGGCCCACTGCTGGGCCACAGATAGATTTATTCATATCACAATATTAATTTTTAATTGTAACAGCAATCAATGCTGATGCTGTTTTCTGTTACTGAGTGGTAATTATAATTGTAATTATAAACGTGAAAGTGTCCATTTTCGCAGAAAGATCTTGATTTTTCTTGTAATAAAAAGTTAACGGGCCACAAAAATTTTTGGGCAATAAAAATGGGCCACGGAAGAAAAAAGGTTGAGAATCACCGGTCTAGGACATAGGCAGCAAAGTCCAAGTACGTTCAATGATTTTGAAAATCCTAGCTCGGAAGACAACACTTTAACCGTCAGCCATTTCGAAATGTACTGGGTATATTCTGAATGAATTGAATTTTCAATAATGTAAATTATTGATTTTGGTAGCCTTGATAAAGAGTATGATGGAAAATTTTGCTGTCTCACATGTAAACCTGTCATTAACTGTATAGGATTCTGTAGTTTTTTATAAACTTCCATACTTTGTACACACCTTGTTCGAAATATCTTTTCACGCTGCTATTTTAGTTTGTGTCGTGACACTCTGAGAGTAATCCCCAAACACGCTGTTGCAACAAGTGCCTCAATTTCAACAGACGAAAACCACATTGTCTTTTCCATTTTAGGTATTTCAGTAATCACGTATACTAAAAAACTCGAAAATGTAAGAAATAATATTAAACACACCACCCACATAAGCCTACGCCCACTCTGACAAGTTACTGTTTTACTGAAACGCAGCTACAGGTAGCCTATAACCCACAACCAATACACAGACTATCTCAATGAAACAATGGGTACCGGTATGGAATTACAATAATTTTTGGCAACTAGTTGATTTCATTGTCTGTTACACAAATAAATCGCAATATGTAACTTCATAATCTATTTCATCCCATAGATTAAGGTAACGGTACGGATATATGATACAAATTTTGAAACAGAAGCTGCAAAAAGGAAGCAGACAACTGACAATCCAGCAGGTCGTCGCAAAATATGATAGCCCGCCTCAATTAAATGATACGGTTGAGTGACGACCGTGCGTGAGATTACGAGAGAACTTGCGTGGCCGTGCGTTAAGTGTTTAGGACAGGGGTCGGCAACCTACGGCCCGCGGAGCACTATAATCCGGCCCGCGGAGCACTATAATCCGGCCCGCGACGCTTCACTAAATTATAGTAACAAAATATCCGTTTTGACGAATATATTATTTACACTAAATTATATTATAACAATTATATAGTTTACAATTACTCGTCAATGGAGCATATAATTTAATTATAATTAAGCAAATGGCAACAAAACGCAGAAAAGTTGATGCTAAATGCAAAGGGTTCAATGGCGCTGAAAATATTCAAATGGGATTTAATGAGATGCAATGAGGAAATAAATCTATATTCTATTCGAGAGATGTATCACTGCTTGATTTTTATTATAAAAAGTACCATCCGTTCGGTTTTTCAACTTTCCAAAAATATGTGAGGCCCGCCAATGACTTGCAGCCTTAATTTTGGCCCGCGAGCGACAAAAGGTTGCCGACCCCTGGTTTAGGAGATCTTTCGTTCTGTTAAAATACCGGCAGTGATGGGATTCAGGATTCTTGTTTGATCGACCTCACTAACATGTTGTATGTTTGTCACTAAATGTAATACACAAATTTCGATACGCCAAATATTATACTAGCCATCATCTGCGGTGAACGTTACTCATTTGCTACGTTCTTAGGGTCTAGTATAGTTTCTTATCACAAATACTTCTAGTGGGCGTAGCATAATGATTTTTGCTTATGTTATCCCTAACCTGACTACCCCATCCGAAGATTACGTCACAATCACGTCATAGAGCTCGTTAAAGCATAGCCACGATCGCCCGAAATGTCATCCACGCCGACGATAACGAACTCGCGAACGCCAGCGATCTCTCTCATGTCGGGATCGATACGAGCTTGCTTGATTTCGGTTATTCGCCTGCGCGTTATGGACGACCAGTCGTATACTTTGGAGGGCATTATTACGACGTCACTGTGGGGTATAAGTGACGTGATTTTTGGATGACATATTCAGGTGGGAGGAGGAATGACATATGCGAAAATGCTGAGTCACGCCAACTAGAAGTCACGTGGCATGAAACTACACACACGAAACTACAACAAAACGCTGATGTCATGACTTTCTAAGAACAGGTTCGCAGGAACCCCGAATCCTTTCACTGCATTAGGCCGATACTAAAGTGTATTCATTTTATTTGTCGCAGAATTTACAAAAATGGTGAAGTTAATATACACATTTTCGAGAAAATTAAACAACAAAAAGGAAAAACAAAACAAACACCGATAACCAAAAAAATGAGGCATAAAATAGAAAAAAACTTATTGAAAGTGTATATACAATTTTGATGTCACAATGCCACCAATTTGACAACGTATTGTGACATCAGTGCAAATAAAATAGTGCCTTTCCAAGTTGGCGAATATTTGAAGGCATGGTGAAATCATTATTCGAAATATAAAAAGATTAATTTATTTTAGTAATTTTTTTACATTTTTTCATGAACTTAGTAAATAAAAAAGAAATAATAATTACAATTTTAAATTAATTATAATTTGACAAAAAATAAGGAAAAATGAATGAATTCAAGTATTCCCCGCGATGTTAATCAATTTTGATAATTAAATAAATTTCAGATTTTGTAATGATTTTTTGTCCAAACAGATAACATTCAAAAATTACATCCAATTGTCCCGACGATTCAATACAAATTAAGTAGTGCAATGTGTATGAGCGTGTTTGCAATATGTTAAAATCCATTTCCTAAGAAGTCTCCAACAAACAATGTTATCAAGGCTACTTATTTTATAGATTCAAAATTGGCATTTTATTAAATGCATTTAAAATTTTTTCAATAAAAACTATTTTATAAGAAGTCTCTAACAAACAATGTTATAAGACTACAATATTTCATTGATTCAAAATTGACATTTTTCCAAAAATGCGTTTTGATGAATAATCTATCGCATATGTATAGCGAAATAACCAGATCTTTTCCCCCTTAAGTCTTCAAGAAGACCTTGTTCTGATTTTTATTTGAAAAAATACTATTTTTAGGATCATCTCTAATAGATTGATTAATCAAAGTAGAGTCGCAGATACTCATAATGAGGAACCTATCAACGGGTATCTCCTTTTATAGGTAGCTCGTGCCTGTATTATCCTTCCTATCAGTAATCTCTTTTGAATTATAGGGGGCGATTAAAAGGTTGCATTGTGCTAGGTGGGGAGGGAATAAGGGTGTTGTGAAATTAAAATAGAAAAACTAGGTTCGAATTTTAGTTTTTCATAGATAACTTAAGGGGTCCAATACAATAAAAATGAGAAACAGTAAACAATATATCGAAACTGTTGTGAAATTGTATATATTGGTAAACACTTTTTTTTACAAAAGTTCAAACAGAGACAATTTGTTTATAATAAAAACAAAAAACTAAAGCAGGAAAAATACAGAAAATCCTAGACTTATTGTTTTATGTGAATAAAAAAAAACTTCGATCAAGAATAAATGTGTAATAACATCAGAGGTATTAGCGGCTGAGTTGTGTCTATATTTGAAGTAAAATTGCTGGAGAAATCCAGCAGAACAAACGCTTGAAACCCTATTTAGTTTACTAATTTAGTATCTATCCTCTCACGCAAGGCAAAATAGAAAACAGTTACCATTATTAATTCTACATATATCATGTAACCTCTTGGTTTACCAGGGTTCAAAATTTTTCACATCGTTACCTTTAAGTATGAGGGAAGGGAAGGTTACCCAAATCCAATTGTCAGTTAATGTTCACTGACACTAAAAATTCAAGAATTTGATCCCATAATGATATTGCAGACAAGTCTATTTTTATAACACATTTATATAAATTTTTGAACAGAAAAAATGAGTAAAAAATCGAACATTGAATGCGCTCGATCAAAAAGCATTTTATGTTTATACTTTATATATATATCAAGTTCTCGTATATTTTTCCCACGATACTCGCTACTAGGAGGCTATCAGTTATGGCGACACGAGGGATGCCATATTTCATGTTAGTTTATCGTTTTCCCCTTCTCTTCCGTGTCTTACGAATCGGGACTTGGTGTATTACATCTGGCAACTCTGGCCAAATCGCGGTTTTCACTAGATTGTTACGTCACAATCTCCGTTAGATACGGATGAATACTTTTTACTCTCATTTTTCATTCTCTCTTCTTCCTCTTCATAATTGGAGGTAGCATAACCGCTATCGTAACACGCGCCTGCAGCACCCCCCAGATATCGTGCAGCGACGATTTTTTCGCCTACAGTTTCGCTAAACCGTAGTTTTGGTTGCTTACGCGGAGATAATTCGGATTTCTTGGGCTGAATAGAGTCTACGATGCCAGATTCAGCATCGCTAGCCTGGGACAGAAAAGCTTCAGTTTCTGGGCTAGTCTCTTTGTAGTCTTTTTTGGGCAATTTGTGTGGCGTGCTTTTCGGGGTTTGTTTGAGAAGTGACGTTTGTGAATTTGAAGACGTAATCGGTAACGACATCATCGATGACGTCACAGAGGACACTTCGCTTATTGGAGACAAAGGTGGTGCCAGCATCTGTTGTGTACTCGCATTACCTTTACAAGGGCGGAGGGAAAGTCCGCGAGTGTTTTTATTACCACTAGGTCGCGATGTAGAACCGCTTTGATGGGGTTTTCCGTATTTCCCTTGATTGTGATGTGTTCGACAGGAATCTCCGTGTCTGTGTGCGCGATTGTCTTCCGAACATCCACAGCAATGAGGGCACGGACCAGGCAAGGGGGTTACGTCGTCCGATCGGAGATCATTTCGCCCTCCTTCTGCACCGTAGAAATGAGAACTTGATGGAATCTGAAAGAAAGTTGTTGGATTAGTAACTGTGGGAGAGGGGGGTCAGAAGTGATGACTCTTAATTTGGACAAATGGTTTTGTCAGTTAAATTTGCATTCCAATACAAAAAAGTTGAATGAGGTGGTTTAAAATTAATTATAAATCTGAACCTTATTTAAAAAATGTTTCATCTCAAATGCTTCCATCCTACTCAATTTTTATCCTTGCTTGAAACATCCATGTAACAACTGTTACAATAATACAAAATATTTAAGTCGATGATACCTGTTTATATGGATCAGGTTCAACAGGCGGAGAAGTTTGTATTAGTCCAGGCTGACTTTTCAGAAATTCCATCAAATCCTTGATGGTTGTTGGGCTCACTGGTGGCGAACTGGACTGTGGGGGTCGTGGAGAATATTTAGAGTTTTCAGAATCAGTGAGAATGACCGATTCAGCTGTCGAACTTGAGGACACGTCTGAGTTGGATCCTGACTTCTCTTTATCGCCATCTTGAGGACATGTAACGACGAGACCACGAGTGAAGTTTTGTTTTGATTTTTCATTCTTCTTGTTCGATATTCCTCCCCGACGGAAAATTACTAACACCGCAGAAAGGATTAGAATTGTTGTTGTAGTTAAGAGCACAGCCAGAAGTAGTGGAATGGTGAATTCTAAAAGTGAAAAAATAAAGTTGGTTAAAATAATGAATTTCAAAAATATACAGAACACCGTGATTTCTACTGTCAAAAAGGTCCTTTCAAAAATAAATTTTATTTAATAATACGAAGAATAAGCTGGCTGTGAAACTTTTTATTTAGTTGACATTCTATAAATATGTGAATGGATTTTAAAAAATGTGCAACTAAAAGTCCAGGTTAAGTAAACAGTCATATGTCAATAATAAAAGTTTAAGAAAACCAAAAACAAATAACCCGCAAACACGTGTGCATTAAATTATGTCATTCAAAAAGTTCAAATTATCTTATCGTGGAGAATTTCACGAATCCTGAAGTATTTATAAGTGCTTTCGATTCGTCCCAGTTTTTCGGCCATCCGTCAAATGCTTTATAATCTACGATCTGCCGAAATGGTCAGTAAACGTCATGGTTTTGACATTGAAGATTTTTCTATCCGAATTTTGAGAATTCACATGTGTATGTCACCAAAACTTGCGCCGTAATTTTTTCATCAAACAGTTTACTACGTTAAGGTTGAAAGGTTATAATAGTACAGATAAAGTTCAGTCGGAATGTATTCAGACGCCATGTTCAATATTTCCAATTAAAGATGAAAGTGGTTAAGTATGTTTAGTTCAAGCAAAGAGATTAAACTATACTTGAGATGACGCCTCATTATTTCGTTATCAAGAACAAAAAAGCCTTAGAAAGCTAGATGAACTGTCTCTAAATCTCATAAACTTTGTAGTTTTACATCAATGTCTGGGTTTTATCATTGCAGACATATACTGCCTGGAAAAATTCCTGTTAAATTGGAAATTTAATCCCTTTATCTGGATTTCAAGTTTTGCACTCGTGTAATGAAAATAAATGTCCCCAAATTTTGCCACATGAGGCCCATATTAGATTGACCACCAAAATAGATAAAGTCTTTTTAAAACCCGGACGACACTATTTTTAGCCAATCGGTATTTATTTAATGGATTACCAAACTAGAACAACGTTCAGACCCCTTTAAAACCTACATTGAAATAAGAAGGGTAATTTTATTCTTTTTGAAATTAAGCGGAAGATTTTGCTAATCCTCGGACATATTTTGCGTGGTATTATTTTTTCTTTTAAGGTTTTAAAAAAATGTCCCAAGAATTAATTTGAAAGGAAGTAAAAATAGTACTGATATAGGATATATCAGCAAAACCTGACGCGTTGTAGTATCTATATGTAAGTAATGAAGGCACAGTTAAGAATAAATGACAAGTTTAGATTTGCCGATGCCCAAAAGTAGTAAACGAGAATTTCTTTACTGTCTTTAATAAAAGTTTGTAAATTTTCGCTGCAACAGTTTCCCCAAAAACAAAAAGTGCTGGATAAAGTGGAAAGCATTTTAATTGGATTATGGGTAATTTTGAAAAGGTGAAGAATTACGTCAAAAAAGGGGGTAAAAGCGCGCATGCAAACAGTCATTACTCGCGGTATTTCAAGCATGGACATTGAATTAACCCACAATTGTAGGTGGAGTCAAGAGTATACGATGATGGCATATTTTTAAAAGCGAATGTGTGAGGCTTGCGGATCTTGCCCTATACTCTGTTGCAAAGATGTCTGACTCGGCTAAATGATTGATGGGTTCCGAAACATAAAGCTGGGGTCGTGTTTAAATTTTAAATCTGGGTAAAAAAGGTCAGTATTGGGGGTACTGGAAGCTTATTAAAGCGGCAAAATTAACCCACGCAAATTAGCGTGCGAGAACGCGTTACGTATATGGGATTATATTCACTTAAATTCCATTTTACATAGCACAAAGTAAATGTAATGAGCGCTGCCTATTACAAGCCATTTAGGGAAACCCTTGTTCAGGCTGTACTACATTACGGTACTAGTCCGATATAAATTTCAAAATTTTTATGAAGTCTTCATGCATGACCGAATTTGTCATATTCGATTTTTAGTTTGAAATTCATATTTTATTTCGTTTTGTTAATCGGTATTGTTTCAATCGAATAAATTAGGTACAAATCTGGAAAAGTGTTATTAGCACAAGTAAAGGAAATTTGAAATTGTAAAGTTTGGTTTTGTGCAGTTTTATTACATATTTGACATTATTCTTATACACTTAAAGTCGAGACAAGATAAGTTACTATGCAATTTAAGAGTCCTGCTGCACACTAAAACAAATTTATTTCTGTAACGTTTAGTCTGACCAAAATCAGACTTCCTCAGACAAGCAGTTTACAACAATAACAAAAAAAAACAATCATGTTGTTTAAATAGGCGATATGATTGTTCTTTTTCTGTCATTGTTGTATACACTTGTGTTAGTGTGCAGCAGAATTGCATAGTATGGTATTTTTATTTCTGCTACAGCATCATTGCATTATATGCATTCACTAGCGCAAAGGTATTGAGGAAGGATTGGGAGTTAGTCTCGCGCGACCTCTACTAAGAGCAAGATAAGTTATGTTAGAAATATTTGAATAATCTTTGATTTTGGAGGGTGACATTCTTACCTGACATTGCTGGTTTCCCTTCCGGCGGTTTCTCACTGGTCGAAGGATTTCCGGGTCTGGGTTCAACAATTACTTCAATTTTGATCGTCGATTTTGACCCTTCACTCCAGTCTGCGTCATCCGGATGATTCGCAATCGCGTCCCTGATCGCTGTTGCGTCTTCTTTTGAGATCTTGAAAAGAGTTTGCCCCAGTCCCATATCGGGGGTAAGAGTGTTTTTAGGGTGAGATTTGTCGTGGCCGTTGTCTGGCTTCCTCGGCTTCTTACGTCTACTGACTTTGTGTCGTCGTGTGCTACCAGTACCTGAATGTTTTCTGGTATTTTTGACGCCATCAGGCACGTTTGCGTCATCGGTTTTCACGTGGTGTACCTCCTCCGGAAAAGTAGCTTCGTACTCCAGTACGAAACGACTCCAGTCGGCGCTTTTTCGTTTACGGCGACTGCTTAGTCCCTGATGATGGTGGTCGAAGGCTGACTGCATTGACGCTATTAGTTCTGCACCACGGCGGAAACGAATTGCGAAGACCCCGCCCTCGATTGATACCATTGGTTCTAAACTATCGGCTGGTATGACGTATCTTGGCCATTGTTGTTTGGCTAGATTTGGAGACCATTGGGGCTTCTCACCTGCAAAAGAAAAAGATGGTGAAGAAAAATGGCAAAAACATGATACCCTATTTCGTGCATTTGACATTTATTATATATCTCCTCTTTCCACTCAAATTACAAATACACATTCAAGTATTATTAAATTAGATTAGCAAGAACATAAATCTCAGGAAGTCTAACTAAACAGATAAACTACAATTCTGTCATTTTTTTTCATTTCATAATATACAGGTCGTTTAAATAAATTATGGGTGGGTTTGTCAGATTGTGACCCCAATTTTATAAATATCTTAATAATTACCAACCCTTAACAATTACACTACCAACCCCGCAACATACAACAGTAAATTCTGATAAGCCAAATTCAAAAGTGCACACTAAAATTCTACCTGGTTGAAATTCAGTGCTCCCATTTTCCGTTTTGTTGTCAGGAATGACAATATCAATTCCGTGCCTCGATACTGTTGAGTCCGTGACCCAAACTATCGGAGACTTTATTATTATTTTTTCAGGCGTTGATGACGTATCATTTAATGACGTCACGAACTTGGAAGGAACAGTGACGACAACCATGGCGCCTTTTCCAGCTTCGATTTCAAGTACGCCCCCCAATTTGCCTTTCAAATCGATTTTCTTTATTATAGTGTTAATTTGTGAAGCTTGTTTGATGTCTATTTTCCATTCGCAAGAATTTTCGGGCGAAGTTGGCAAATCGCTGCTTGTAGTTGTGTCGCCTGTATAATAAGGATTGTAATAACTAATAATTAGTGAAAATCGTTGTAAAAATGTTCTGAAAAATGAGTATACAATATTTATCTTGTGTGAAATATTTATCTTGTGTGCCGAATAATCGCAAATGACAAATGGTTTCAGATCTCATAATTTATGAATTTCCAAAAAGTCGGATATATAAGATTTACCATTATATCAGACTATAGACTGCAAATTAATTTGAAACCATAATTACAGAGTGATAGTCAACTTAATAACACAGAACTATTTCATTTCAGCCTAATGTGATTTGCATTTGACAAACATCATTGAGTTTATTTTATTATTTGTTTGCAAAACAATGCCTCAAGCATGGTCCTGCAGTGTATTTGTCCAGCGTGCGTTGTTTGGAGATTCTACATTAATACCAATATCATCACATCTTTATCTGAGTTATAAACATTTTTTCATAGAATATTGTGGATGTATCCTATTATGTTCTCGACATTTGAGAAGTATAGGAGGCATACAGTTAATTTAACTGATCTAAAGACATGAGGATTCTCATCTTGCTCGCCTTTCACGACGGAGACTTATACTAATAAGGGATAATGTAACAAAAGTCATGAAATTGACTTACTCTCGCGAGTAAGACCTTGTGCCTTTGCTATCTCATCTTTCAACTGCTGCATCATAGCTTCAGAGGCTTTCAACGATGTCAAAATATCATTGCTTGGACGATCAGGGTAACCCGGAGAGTAGACTGCCCCGGATGGCGTTAGAAGAGGAGTTTTTGTCCCACACGTCCCGATATCTGCTCTGTAAACGTCCACGTAACCATCACCTCCACAAGGTTGACTTTTGTTCCCGAAACACTTGGTGGCGCAACGTGTTCCTCGTTCTGAAGACTGACCATAACGACCGTAACCATAGTTCCCACAGTAGCAAGCATGACCTGGAATAGAATAAATGACTGTTAGTTATTTTCTGTTTTAAAAGCTTACTGGGAGCAAACAAGCGAGAAAGTGCATGACAAAATGTAGTAAGCAGTTGACCAGTTATTGTGCAAGGGCGCACTCGTTGTGGAGAGACTGACATTTAGCCACTAATCCATATTTCAGTCACAACACATTGGCAAAGAGAATTAATATACAATACACATTTGACGGTGTTATATTTAGTTTTTGAAGAACCCGCTTCAGTATGACATATCCAGAATACACAATCTATGAATATTAAACAGCATATCCAATACAAAAGAAGCCTATTCAAATCTAATCATTACATTATTTGAAATTGAATTAAAGACTGTAATAATAAAAAATAATGGAATTTCAAGCGACAATATATTGTGGTTTCTGCGGTTTGAGTTCACAATCTGTGACCCATGTCTCGTCAAGGTAAGGGAAGATTTTCAGTCAACCATTAAAAAACAAGCAAACAGAATAAATTGCATTTTTATAGATTGTAGTAAATCATGGCGGCGATGGAGGAAATTAAACGCTTGTTTTGTAACGAAATACTCGAGTGTATGTTATTTTTATTTCCCAATTCTAATTTCTCAAGACAAAGTCCGGTGCCATCCACGAAAAGGTGAAAAAAATGAATTTGGGTATTTTATTTTCAATTCTTCAGTTTAGGTTCTCAAAACAAAATTGGAATAAAATATTTAAGTACATAAAATTTTTAATCAAAGCAAGACCCCGAACTTCAAACTAAAAGTGGGATGAGTATCATGAACGTAGCCAGCCCAAAATTTTGGGACGCGGCCATTTTTTTGGTATAATGACGTAATGACGTTATACGACGCTTAATCGTGCCTTTTGTTCAGAACGAGGCCAGATCACAATTCCGGTTTTCAGTAAACCGTTCAAAAATAGAGCAAAATAATATTGGGAACGGCGTAAAAATTTATGTCTTACTGCAAATGCCGCCAAATTGCATGGCTCCCAGCACCCTCAAGTTGCGCCTAAGAAGAGTTACAGTCAACTACTGTCTCGAAAAAAAAAACTCTATATTTTTATTTTATAAGTTTCTTCTTGTGGCAGAAACGAGGCAGATTTGAATATACGGTTTTAATCTGTGACTAGCTAAGTTCGACGCTTGAGATCACAAGGCTATCACCGGGTTACGACTAAATTCTAGTTAATTTAACACTTTCGTCCAACTTTTTGTCTAACTATTGAACCCGTTTAGTTTTCCAAAAATTCTTGAGAATCGGCGTTCTCTGTGTTTGTTTTCATAGATGATTATCGCTTTTTAACATCTATTTTCGTTCATTAATCAAATCAATCGTTTTTAGGGCTAATGACAGCAGGAAAGGGCGTGTTAGTTTAGTGTTAATGTCCACTTTTTCGGTCATTTTTTGGTTGTCAGAGGAATTGGAATGTTCCCTTTACATTTCGTTGACTTGTGGTAACTTAATCTTGGGACTTGATAGTTTTATTTTGATTTAGTCTGTCTAGAAAGGAAATTAAAAATCGTTATAATAAAATAGTTTGTTTTATGATTTAAAATGATATTTGTACATTAAATTTGCATTTCTTATTTCCATAAATTCTGATTTTGTTTGAAAAATTAATGACCACGAACGCACACATACAAAAAAATTCAGCATTTCAAATGATACTTTAGTTTGAAATATTAGTGTATTTAGTCAGAGTGAATTTTCGAATCATCCTAAAACGAAAACAAACTAGTTTGTATCATTTAAAATGACATTCTGTCGTTGAATTTCCATTTTCAATTTTAGTTACTTTAGCTATTTATTAGCTCCACAATGAAGCAGTCTATAAAATATCTGAATTTTGAAGGGGAAATTAAGATTAGTATCGAATCGGATTTAGATCGCGGAACACGGCATTTTCTTGTTCTTCACACATATGTAATAACAATGTATCGTTTTAATTCCATATGTCCTCCACTTCAGCACGTTCATGTGTCAAGCTATGACTTGTGTTGTCACTGAACCACGAATAGCGACAAGCTGACCGACGCTTTCATCTTTTAAAATAGATTTCGTCTTTGAAGTGGAAAACTGGGCTGGAGGTGTGTTTAAGATTTTTATATTTAGTTTGGTCTATTCTGAATTAAACTATGTTTATGTTTTGAATCATACAAAAAAATGCCAAAAAACATTGAACATCTAATGAAAACATCTAAACAAGATCTAATGAACATCTAACAAGAAAATCCTCTCTTTTAAATCATTACATCAAAGTCGAATAGGGCAGATCCGGATAGTGTTATAAACATGTTCAAAAAGTTGTCATAAACATTGCGCATTCCTGATAAAAAAAAAAATCTTTTCTAACACCTACATCAAAGTCCAGTTGACTGGATTGTCCGGTGAAAACTGGACGTGACAAATTTACTTTTGATTCTCAATGACCTGTAACGATCCTATTGGCCAATCCTACACGGAACTGACAAAAACAACCTGTTGAAAATCTGACCTTCATTCAGAAAAATCTTTGATTTTTTTTAATCTAATTTAATACGACAAGGTAATCCCCTACCAGCCACGTGTCCATCCAGATTTCTCACTTATCAAGTATTAACTATTTCCGAGTTTTAATTCATGTTCAACCATGCAAGCTAATGGTACAGAGTGACACAGAAACAGAACTCATGTCATTTCGAACGTATTCTAGCGCAGTGGTTCTAAAACTTTTTAAGTCGCGCCCTCCTTTTTAGAATTTGTCAAATCTCGCGCCCACTTAAAAAATAACTGGCTAACAACAAGCTACAAATAACAGGTAGTGAGGCGAAAGTATGCTTTATTCAAAAACACGTTGAAAATACATGGATGGAACGTAAATATCCAAAATAAAGCAGGCCAGATCAGACCGAACAAATATTTTTATTCTCCTCAAACAATTACACCCCTCGCGTGGGGCGAGCCCCATCGTTTGAGAACCACTGTTTTAGAGAGAACTTTTGCGCAAAGCGTCCTAGATTACAGAAATTTTGAGGTACAATCATACTCAAACATAAGTTCGAGAGTTAAATAAACTTTCATCGTTTTTGTAATTAAGAATTTTGAGGGTTCTATTTCTGGGTCACCCTGTACATTATATTCAAGGCCGATTCAGGATGAGGTTCGAATTTTTATCATTTAATTAAAATTTACCAACTTCAATGTTAAGTTAGACAAAATAGACGAGCGCGCCTCATTCAAATAACCTTTGCGCTTGAATTCCAAATACAAGACTGGCGAAATTAAGCTGTTTCCGTAGTGGAAAGCGGTTTCCGAATTAATAAATATAACATAAACAGGATATATTGAGGGAAAAGCTATTTCATCAGGTATTTAATCTCGCTTTGAACGTTGATACATTAGTGTTTCCTTTTACTTAGCGTTCTCTCGAACCATGGTCCTAATGACGTTGAATGGAGGATGAACATGCTATATTGGAATGCCATATACACAACAAGTTTGATTCACGATACTATAAGCCCAGCCCAGCAGTGAATTCTTATAGCATTTTATATACAGTTTCCACTATTTTCTTGTAGTTGAAGTTAAAAAAGACAGCAGTTTGCCTGTTTTGTGCTGTAAGGAATAACCGAAAAAGCATGACATTATGCTTTATTTCAATTACATGGGCTCAGATAATATTAGGCAAGACATATATCATGCCAACACAGAGAGGTGCCGAACAAACGTATATTTTAAAAAAAAATATTTTGATGTCTAATTTTAGAAACGAACACATGGGAAAAAAACTTTGTTACAACAATAATATTTAAATAGCAAAAAACATAAATTCACGAAATTAAATTCACAAATGAGGCGCGAACGTTATTTTGAAATTGAACCCCGATATTTTTTCAGTTTACCAGCTTTCATCTTTTTTTTTCAAGGTATCACCATAAAATTGGATGCGCTGTATTTACAAATTGACTCAAAAACTCAAAGTGGTGTTGAAAGATTTTTAAGCAAGTTGGAACCGATATGTTATGTTTTGTAGTTTATGGTGGGAAAAGATTTCACTGTCACAAATAAATTGAAATTAATGATACAAATAGCTCACGTTAACAAGATTTATTGCCCGGTGTGTTGTGTTTTGCCAGTATGTAGGGACTTACGACGTTGTGATTTCAAGTAACGTATCCCATTCTTTTTAAACATGTGGTGAATACTAAAATCACATCAAAAGGCTTTGACGTAAATTTCGTATCACGGGTGAAACACACCCCCTAAACAGCGCGGTCTCGATCACTGACCCACGTATTTGTATCTATGAGCCTTTTCAAAAGCCGTATCGAACTATCTGTCATATATTGATGATATTAGCACGCAATGCAGCGATGAAAACAGATGTGGGATTGAATTTTAGTAAGAATCTTTTTATGATGTGTATTTATACCAGCGCACCTAACAAGACCATTGACCAGAGTTATTAAACTGGGATCTCTGTAACAGAAAATTATATCAATTCAATATTTTTTTTCGTCAACATTAAACGTAAAAATTTTTCTAGGAATATCAAAATACAATATATCAGCAACTCTGTTTACTCCTGCTACAGCATCCTTGCATTATACGCATACGGATCCACCTTAGCAAAGGCATTGGAGAAGGATTGGGAATTAGTCTCGCGCAACTTCTACTGATAGTTCTACAATATATTATTTTATTCATAACATTAGGAAATCATGACGTCAAAGTATGTCAAAATATGGTTGTTTTTGTCACCGTTAAACCACAACAATTCTCCGACGTGCTTCAGATTTTATTACCATAAGACGGGAAACGTCATTGTTCAGAATGACCAATCATATTAGTTTATACATATTTCACGTCCTGTTTACTGGTACAACTTCACAGTTGAATGAAATTTCACGGTTGAGTGAAGATTTACGGTCTAAAGATTCTGCGGTCGTTAATGTCGATTTACTGGTAGTGGAAATGAATAAAAATGAGTCTAGAGTGTGAATTAGTTTATAAATTGATAAAAATTGGTGTTTTGAAAAGTTGTTGTTTATTGCAGAGTCGGGTTCAACGCAAGGACTCAACCAAGACTGTATCAAAATAGTTTTATAATAATTCGAACCATGGGAAAACGAAAAATTTATGAGCATTCAGCGGGTTGTACCGAAAGTATCGTATTATTAAACCGAAACGATATTCCACAATTCTATTTTGCAACTAACTACGATTTTTAATAGATTCAAATGAGGCAAATTTTACAAAAAAAGGGGGTATTTTGATTACCTACATTTCTGAAATATCCATCTTCGAACATCATCAATTTCTAAATTCGAAAAATTTCATTCTTTGGACAAGTGCATATAATTTATAATAATTCATAATTTTATATAAAAAAAAATTCGGTTTTCATCTGAGGTGATATCTATAGCTTTTCATGGATTGTCATCTGCCACTCTTTTGATGTAACATTCGCCACATACAAGCAGCTAAAACAAGGATGAAGGGCATAGTGGGCAGGCCTGATAATCACACGCTGGACGAGGTGATGGAATTGGATCAAAGTGGAATACAGTTTGATATTATTCTTTTATTATCCTACCATAGACTTTGGAATATTCTTCCATTGATTCTGTTTACGTTAAGGATAAGTTTAAGGTTTCACCTAGCTCAGGCTAAGCGGTGGGTGCTCCACCCTCTAGCTCAATGGTTCTTAAACGGTGGAGCGTAGACAATTTTCTGAGGGGACATGAAGCTGATTGAAAATAAAATATTTGTTAGATTTGATCTTGTCCGCCTTATTTGTTTTTAAAACTTTATATTTATTTCATTATTTACGTTCCATCCACGTATGTTCAACCCGTTTTCTGAATTAAACATACTTTCGCTTTAATGTCTGTCATTTGTATCTCATTGTTAGCTATTTATTTTTGAGGTGGGCGCGAGACTTGACAAATTCTAAAAAGGGGACGCGACTTGAAAGTTTGAGAACCACTGCTCTAACTTATCCTTACCTAATATAAACAAAATCAAAGTTAAAAAATCAGAAAATTAGCGATGGGGAAATCAAAGGATAGAAAGTATGGTTTTCATATTTATCATGAGGAGTAGTGAGGCCGATGAATTATATTTTCTACTTCATCCCGTTATCACAGTCAAGGTAGGGTATGGGGAATATTATTTAACCAGTCAAATTGTTCTAGAAGCAGAATTCGAGTAATCCGAAGACTGATAAATGACGCCTCCCTACAAGCCGTGATTGAAAACCATTTTTCTCTCATTCAAACCTTCATCCACACCTCGCCGTCACGGTTGACTTAAATTCTGCAAACCGCAAGTATTCTGCGTAAAAATGCTATGATGCGTGTCACCTTTGCCAGCATATTGCGCTGATTGTCATACTCAACAATACAAATACGTGACTAGGTTAGAAAATTTGAATTGAAACACTTCAGCACTTATCCGCGGTGTAACAAATGTGGCATAAGCCAAATCGAAGTTATTCTTCTTTCTTTAGGGAATATATAGGATGTCCATAAAGTCTTAAAAAAATTTAAATTGCGAAGGAAATTTATCGATACTATATATTGTTTTGGCCCTCACAGATGTATTAAATAAGGGAAAAATAATTACTATAATATACAATTCCTGATTAAAAACAACAAACCCGGTTAAGTTATATCAAGAACTTACTTTATAACAAAATTGAAATCGTAGGGGGATTTTATGGACCCTTCATTCATGTGTGCTAGTTCGACAATTGGAGAAAAACTGATGTAGATTTAAGCTACGGCCAATCCAAATCACGTCCATTTAAACACGATGAAACAATAAAAATTCGAAATTATTTCAAGTCTAGTGCTGACCGCTATCTATTTACATATCTGTCGGAAAAATAATCTCATAGATGTTAGTGCAGTGGCCGGCAACTTTAGGTACTACTGGGCCAAGTATGCACATTGACGGTAGCGCGCGGGCCACATTAATTTCTGCCTCAAAAAATGGCCGCATCAAACTTCAAATAAGAACGCACTCCTATTTAAGTGCCAATTAGAACTAACAGTAATCACGTGCGACAAGTAAACGATTATACGTGAGGTCGTTCGAGGGCCCAAATGATTTGTTTGCGGGCCGCATTTGGCCCGCGTGCCGCAGTTTGTCGACCACTGATAGGTGGAATCTGTTATATACCCTTCCCCCAATTTAGAGACTCGGGAAATTGATTCAAACAAATGTTTAAATATATCAAAATACAGAGAGTGATTTAAAAAAAACTTCATTTAGGGAGAAATGAGAATTTATTGTCAAATTTGGATTTGACTCGATATTATCAACGCATTGAATTTTGCGGTTATAGGATGGCTCGCATCTTCAAAGCACAAGTTGAACGGGAAATGGCCTTCGCAACATTAACGCCTTTCGGGTCTTGTTCGTGAATCTCGAAAACATGCAAAAGTAGGTAAAACCGCCAACAGATATGATTTGCCAAATTAATTATCAACAAAACAAGTAAAAATCGTTGATGAATTGGTCGTTTCATCTCCGAATCGGGCTTGGTTATTGATAATGGTTTTGAAGTCCAAGGTCGAGGCCGTTGTTGAAATTTGATGCCGATTTTCTGAGTGGATTGGGTTGATTTCGCGCGAACCAACAACAATAATTCCATGTGAAAACCTTCTTTATCACGCAAGTATGATTTGGGTGATATAATTCGCCCAAACGAGCTTTTTAGATGTTTTTGAACAAATTTTAGAGACGTATTTGGTTTCGCTTTTGTCTGACAATGTCGGCGTCGTTTTATAAATGTTTGATGTTCGATTTTTAATGGATTCTAGTTTCAAAGTCATGTCCCAACTATGTAGATTACATGTTTACTCAACAATCACGTCTTGTCAAACGTCTGAAAATTTCATGAGTTGAAGAGATTTCAAATGCTTCGCTATATATAATTAAATGCATAACAAGCGGTGTAAGAATGTTTCTTATTTTTGCGGTAGCTTTGCAAAATCTGGCACAAACAATTGAAATGGTGTAAAATATTTTTACACTCATTTCACTGGAAGTGTCAAAAAGAATCGCTAGCTATTTCGCCCACCCGAACATAATTGGATTGCAAAGTTGGATCAATTCTTCATTAATTCCCAGGATTGGATCAATTGACAATAAACAATACGTTTATTTTGTCGTGCAAGAAATCACAACACAAATTCACAAATAAAAAATGTATGCATTACAATAACAATCATTGCAATTAACAGAAAGTCGCGAAGGACCAGAAATGGTCATCATAAGTCTGCGACAACGAGGTCTGTGTATAAGAAAACAATACTTTTGCTTTTAATTTTTGTCATTTGCATTGGGCGATAGAAAAACCTTCGGGCTTATAGTAGAAACGAAAAAAGGTGAAATTCACTTATAAGAACAACAACATCAGATAAAAGGGCCATCACATATAGAAGAGTACAAACGCACCATGGCAGACTATATATAAAAAAAATAAAAAAAAAATTCTATTTATTTTTATTTCTTTATCTTCAGCCTTATCACAGTGAGTCAAAAATTTCGTGGTGAACCATTACTTCTGAAATTCGATAGTTTCCAGGTGCGAGGGTTATGCAATAAACATTCGACTTTCTAAACAAAAGTCTATTAATGAACCGCAATACAATCGGGAGGGGTCAAAGTTTGAATTTTGTGGTGATCGTGACTTTGTTCCGCAGCATAGAAGAATACCGTTACGGCATATTTTGATTTCAAGTTAAATATCATTATGAGATACCAGCGGTGGATTTTGGGGCGCTCCAAAAGTATGTGCACCAAGATGGCGCAGAACCTGATAACCCCAACCTGGTACACATACTATTAGTCTATTACTATGTTTAAGTTGCGAGCCATCTTGCTGGTGCACACACTTCGGAAGCACCGATTTTGGCATTTTTGAGCTGGAAATTGAAAGGAAGCTACCACATATACGCCTTCACAGTTAGGGGTGCCATCGAAATGCTTGGTTTGGAAATATCTTTATTGGTGATTAAAACACAATCTGAATCAGCACTATTTTACATCAAGATGATTTGACCGCGCGATAGTTATGGCATATATTTTCTTTAAACTTGGCTTGAAAGTTTGGAAGTGTATTCTGGGAAACTACATATTAAAATTCAGTTTAAATTAAAAAATTTTTTACATTGAGCTATGCTATTTTGCTGCATAAACAAGTAATTTGAATTATTTTATCCATTTTCAAAAGAATTTTTGTTATCCATTCCAGTTTCAAGCAGACATCCCAAGTTCGTATAGACATTCAATTTGACAGTAGAACCGTTTGGAACTATTTAATTTGCTTTCCATTTCTTTGCCATTATATTTTCACTTTTGGAAGATACAGAAACCTATTGTTTTATACTTCATCCTAACTTAAAAGGTCAAAAATTTATACAGAAACCCCAACCTATTAACGTTGCATTGAAACAGGCGCAAATTTCATTCTTGTGGTTACAGGCCCAAGTAATACCCTTAAGCGTAAACAACACTGGCTTCCTTAGCCTGAGATTTCAGGCGTCACAGTTGACAGACTGTTTCCTGGCTTAACCAGAACGGTAAACATCAATTTAGAACCAAAACGAAACGATTTTACGGGGCGAAAATTCTACATTTATGACGGAAATTTTAACACAAAGGATTACCATTGGAATGTGCTGTAATTTAGGTATAATATGGATTTCCCCATTCAGAATTATATAAAATAAGAGAGAAATGCTTAAAATTATGGACACGAAAGACCAATAACCAACCGCAGCAACGAATTTTCTTGTTGTAATTGACAAAGTATTAGGGGTCGTCAATTCATAACTTACCGCTAAATTAACTGAAGGATTATTTTATGAAACTTTAAAAGCAAGACAATACCACATAAATGTTTGCTATGCGTTTTTGACATTTTTTTAGAAATTTATATCGAAGGTTGCAACTCGAATTGTTATAGCTTGCAAAATATTTCATCAGTGATTCACGCGGTTTGTGACGTAACAACGCTGAAAGAAACATCCGCATTAAGAATGTTTGCGGTTATAGAACAAAATTCCGGTTCGTTTCGAGAAAGATTAGATCGAGAATAAATCCGATAGCGAGCAACGAAAATCTAACCCATGGGTTTTAATCGGTACCTCGGTAGTTTGTGTACCAGATTAGAGTTAGGGCATAATTTGATTCCGATTTTCCTTATTTTAGTTGTATTTCTGTGTTAGCCAAGTGAATATACCCCGTCCATGAGTTTCAGTCCCTTTACACAACTTGATGTAGAGTAGGCGAACAAAATTAGAAACCTCCATGTTGGTACACCACTTCTGGAACGCATCATAATCTATATGACAATTTTTTTCGAAAGAGACTAATCGGATGAACATTTGTGATCACATCATTTGTCTATTTCCATATTACGCCTGGTTTTTTTGATTGAGAAATCTATACTAATTCTTATTTATTTGGTTATTGATTTGGGTCATAAGAATGAGGATAAGCAAAGAAGCTCTGAGGTAGTATTCATAATAATGGTGATGAAAATTGTTTTTCACGAAAGTAACGAATTTCAAATAAGAAATTCAGAATATTGTTTTCTCAAATCCCACTGAAATAAAAATAACTATATTTCATTGTTTATTTCCACATATATATATAAATAACCGTTTCTTGTGCCAAAAGTATCACGTTATCCTTTATAAAGCGACATGTTCCTTTCATCATACACGAGGCGTAGAACCAGGTCGTGAAAGTGGATGTGATAGTGGAGCATTCACGCGGATCGAAGAGCAAGTGAATATGCACATTCGAAAGTCAACCGCTATAAAATAACGCTTATGAGTTTACACGCCTAACATGTATAATTCTCGTTTAAAGTGCTCTTAAATGGGCCGAGCGATAGTTTCCCACGATCCCCTTTCACCTATACATATATTAGGTCAAGGTATAATTTAAAGTGAGCGACTTTCTTTGAGTTAAAGTGCGCGACTTTTTATGATTATATTTATATAACACAAGATGGTGCTTCGAATACGCTTCAATGGCGCCAAATTTATTCTGTGTTGTGTGTTTCTTAGATATTAAAGTAAAAAAGCCGAAAGTGGGATTTTACATACACGCAAGGACTTGAGTACATGTGGAGCCTCAATAATCTTACTGCTGAGTATGCCTTGAAAAAACTAAGCATGATTCCGTCTTTATCGGCTTTGAAAACCATTGTCACCAATATACAGAAATTTATGGCCAGATTGCAAAAAACTGCAAACTGCAACTGCATAAAACTTAATCAGTGACATGAATCCAGTTCTCGTGAAATATTTTATTGTAATATTCATGATAATTTAATATTGGTGTTTTACTGAAAGCATTTGTCTTCATCGGGTTTAAGAAATATTGTGATAAATTTACAATTTCACATATAAATTCCAGTTTCAAAAAAACTTTAAATTCGCTTCAACCTTCATTAAATTTTGAGTGATAAAGGAAAAGATTCAAATACGTAATAGTCAAAAAAAAAATGAATAACTTTCTTCGGATCAACAATTGACCCCGGAAGGAAGTGATTATATTGTTTGTGAAATATTGCAAAATAGGTTCTAACAGAAGAAGTTCGAGGTCAATTTCGAGATAAAAAAGCGTCTTTGTTATCTGGGACGGATACGCGGAAAACCTGAAGGGGAAACACAACTAAACACAAATTACCGGAATTTATCACTTTCGGGTTCAAGTTTTATGACTAAACATTGAATAGTGGTGCAGTGATCGGGACCTAACTAGGTTGCCCTCCCTGGTGAACTATCTGGGGTGATCATGAATTTCAATTCAATTTTTTTGTGCAATGACGTAATACGACGCTTACTCGTGCTTTTGCTTCGAACAAGGCTATATAAAACCAGCCACGGATATCTAACAATATTCTAAAGAATCTCTCTACAGATTTACTTCGCTATCGAAGTTATCCAAGATATACAAGCGCGCATTTTCGTCCATCTCGGCTGGTTCATTTGGTGAAAGGATTATTGATAGCAAGCCAGGAAAAATCTCACTTCAAAAGTGAACCCCGCCTGGGTGAATCCTTTTTCCTACTATTTCACTTAGAGCGTAATAAACTGAGCACTGAGCAGGTCAAGCGAACCCGCTTAAGACAAGAATCAGTGGTAATTTCACAGAGCCTTGCATGCGGTAATGATGTGAAAACGTTCAAAAATACTACAATTGATAACATAAATGAAAATGAGTTTAATTTGTCCAAGTTATAAACAACATTCGTTCAGTGAGGCGAATCAAATTGGTAAATCTATGACAACGGTTTCCAAGTCGTGCGCGGGCGTACTATTTCGTGTCAAATTGAATAAATGAGAATATAATATAAAACACTTTTAACATAAATGAAGTTAAAGCTATTTCTCAATGCGTCGTGATTCGCATTGTAAAAAATCCGCACATGCTGTGGTTGTTAAGTTGATAAGTATGTGCACCAAGATGGCGGACATCGGAACGTAGTGTGTGTAGCAGGTTAAGGTTAGGCCATAACTTTATTCCAATTTTACTTATTTTAGTTCTATTACGGGTTTGGGGACTAGCCAAATGACTCCCGTAGTATTTGTACCTAAAGTTATAGTCTAACCCTAACCTGGTACACATGCTACGTTCCGGTGTCCGCCATCTTGGTTCGCATACTACAGGAGTACCGAAATTCCTGGTCTATGAAAAGCCGAACAATTCGGATATAGACATTCCAACTCCATATATAAAGGAACACAGTATCATTTCAAAGTTCAAGACAAGACTGTAAGTTAGTTGTATCATACTTCAAGACCAGTTTTAACCTAATTATTGTGGTTTCCCAATAACGGAAACAACATCAGTCTGTTTGGTGCGATACGGCTTTGTCACGGTACTTTGAAGAGTGTATTGTTTCCTACAGCGCACCCCTTGGTGTTAAGCCAACCAATATCAAGACCAAAATGTGGTATTTTTAGATCAAACCCGTACGAAGCATTAACACTTGTTTCCATCGAAGATTTGAAATCTGGGTTATATCGGGACGATGTTCTATATATTGTGTTTAATGTAATTCTCCTGTTCGCAGTGACATTTACGAACTTCTATGACGATATCCAAAATGACGTCATGATTTTGATGACGTCATGATTTTGATGACGTCATAAAACTAAAAAACGCCTGGTAGTGCAATCAGGTTGGCTAATGCGATCAGGAAATATCCAGATGCAGTAACTCCGTGTGTCTTAATGACAGCTTGTGAAGAGACCTTTTCGAATAGCAGGTGTGATGGAAAGTCTCTGATACATCAAACCTCGAGACTTTAAACTTATAAAAACCAAACAAAGCTTGTTTTCAACCCACATACTTACTCCTTATTAATCGAGAGTGACGTAACGAAATTGTAAATAGCCTGTGGCCACAAGAGCCACGAAGATTTAAATTTTAATTCACGAACATCAAAGGATTTATATCGACGTTTGAGGGACGCACGTAAAGTCGAAATTAAAGTTGACGTGAGATCAAACAATTATTCACTAGAGTACTTACGGCTTTGATGAGGACGGGAAAACGATTTGGGGGATCTTGAGTAAAAATTTATGAAATATGACGTCATAATATGAGATACGAGACGTCATAATATGAGATACGAGACGTCATAATAGGCAACTTGACGTCATAATAAAAGTTATATTGAAATTTACTTAACACGACGTCATAAAAGAAAACATGACATCATCATATAAATTTGAAATACGAATTTCCTAATGGCTTAAGATAAGAATAAGATAGAACTCGATTTCGCCCTGAGCAAAGCACTATACAAGAATCAAATTGTAAAGAGCCTTTATTGTGAGAAAATGCGCTCAGCCAACACTTTTATTTTTATTCAAAAACCAATTTCGTGACCGACTTACAAGCCTTGAACGACGCCGAAAAACTTAAAATTAAAGGATTAATAATAGATAGGCCTCGGCCGCTAACAGTCGCGTGCCTTGTCGTCTGTAAACCGCAGTTCAATTGAAGTAATGCCGGCGGAATTCTTCAAAAGCGCTTTCGATTAAAATTTAATTCACTTCAGACAATTGTTATTGATAATATCGTTCCGGTCCGGAAATTAGTATGGAACCAAGTTTGATGGAATATTGTTCAAGGTTGTGCGACAATATTCTTTTGTAAATCAAGTCTAGTATTGTTTTGGGCAAGGGTGGCCAGGGTGATCTATTATTCCCGATGCATTCTACAAATGGTTTCGATATTACGGGATTCACAAAGGTTCTTACATGACTAAATTTCATCAAAACGGGACGAAAACGGGTGAATTTCTTTCCAATTCTTGCAAGTTTTTGCAGACTTTCGAGTACAATAGTAACACCTTATATATAACAGTTTTAGCTTAGTACTGTTATCCAACCAATTTATAATATGCATTCATTGGTATACAGATGTTTTTACTTTTATACAATTTTGCTCAAAGCAGGGTACCGGGCCACCAATCGAAATTGGAACAAGGCCGAATAGAAGAGAGAATTGTACGGGACACGACCACTAACTAATACACTAAAAGCTATGGTTGCAAATTGAATGAATTATACCAGAGGTGTGCAACAGGCGTCTCGTCGAGACAACTCAGATTTTCCCCATCAAACATAAAATTCAAAACCAACAGGTTTATGTTTGAAAAGACGCTCACATGAATAAAAATACATGGTTTTTTTCTTGTCGCTGCATTAAATATTCTGCCGTTTGACCGGTGCTTTTATTACTGTTAAGGCTAAGCGATAGCCGCATTCTCTTATCTTGCCTTTCTCGCTAAATTTTTTGTGTGGCCTAGCTATTTCTTGGGTTGGGTATATGACCCACCGACAAGAAATGTGCACCCCTTGAACTAGATTTTCAGTCTCATTATTCTATTCGAAAAAGTGCTGCCGAATAGAAGTGATGAAATGGCGAAAGAAAAGCCCCTATGTCATGTTTTTCTCAAAATTTGAGACGTTAAGTCCCCTTGTTTCCGTTTCGTGTCATTTTTATCTTGTTATTTCCAAACCATTTGTAAAATAGTTATTACAAGAGAAACAACTGGAGCCAAAAACTGTCAAATTCGCGGAAAAAGTCGATATTTCGTAGAATTTATATTTGAAGGTCAAACAGGTATAGTTTCCAACCCATGAAAAAGTTACTGAAGACTCAAACTGGGCGGAAATATAGATAAATGGACACAAAATGAGTTGAAAGTTTTAAACCACGACCAAAAAGTCTATACTACTCGCTCGCTTAACCATAATTTAGAAAAATATTGCATCATAGACTTGGGGTTGCGAAGAACAGCACGTAGTCAGAATAAATCAAATTAGTGTTTGAAAAACACGTCAACATTATCATTTTACTTAAATTGGTGTTTATGATGAAGTAAACGAGATGCAGACATGCAAAAGCAGCCATTCACATTCTAAGAAGTTTAGTTCAATTATATTTACCAAGCGCATATATGACATAGTTACCTATAAACTTTTACACACATAATAGTGGGCATTATTATCAGTGTGTGCTTATGAAAAGCCGTGTTCAGAAAGGAGAAATACCAGTAAATACTAAATTTTTAAATTGGAAGCTTTATGAACATCATACTCCCGTTCCCGTAGTATGTGTACCTGGTTGAGGTTGGGCCACAATTTTTTTCCGATTTACCTCATTTTAGTTCTATTATGAGTTTGGGGACTGTCTGTGTTAGTCAAGTGAATATAACCCCTGCCCACAGGTTTCAGTTCCTTGGTGTAAAGTATGCGAACAAAATTAGTTACCTACATAATGGTACACAATCTTCCGGAGCGCCGAAAGGCTTTATTTATGTGTATCATATATATTTAACTGCTCATAATGAATCTCGCATCTGATATATTAAATCTTGTTGTTTGCAAATGTTTTTGCAAGTTTGCATGCACATTGCACCAAAAAATTAATGCATTATATTAGCCGATGACATATTTATTTTATTTGCATATATCCAAGTTCATATTTTCTTGCAATAAATTCTTAATGAATGACGGTTATATATTGCATTATCGCATACTCTGACAGAATTATTGAAGAAATTTCCTTGGGCGACAGGCGTATCATTTTTAATCATGTGCTGCCAGCGTGGACAATTTACTATTATATAAATGCAATTTTAAGAAAAGCACATCTGAATATGATATCAAAGATGAGTTCTCAGAATTTTTTTCACTATTGGTTTTTTAGTTTAAAAATTGGAATATAATTGGAAATAATTCTAAAGAGACATGTCTCATGACACACTATCAGATAGGATTTACATAGATTGGTTTTGGAGTAAAATATAGTCGAAAAGGCAAATTTATTCAAGCATTTTTTTAAGAAAACAAACTTTTCAATGTTCACTGCATTTACTCAACATTACCTAAATAATAACCCAATGATTGCATAGCCAACTTGCTAAAAAATGTAAAGCGCATTTTGTTAAGTTTTCTTGCATTACTGCACAAGAAAGCTTAAGGTTCAAAACGCTTAAAAGCGTGTTTTTTTTTCTTCAAATTTTATTTTTAAAAAGCTCATAATTACTGGTTGTTTTTGTTGAGTAAACATCGTAAAGCCGGTCTTCCAGTAGCATTTTAGCAAAACAGGCTAACAAGAACTACTTAAAATACACAATATGAAAATTATGAAGAGTTTAAACGAAAGACGAACGGAACCCTATAGCTATTAATTAACGTTAACAAGAAGTCAGAGTCAATAAGTTAGCTAATTAGGATACCAAAGAGGGTATGTTTTCGTTGAAAAAAAAATGAAGAGAATTCTTCAAACTCCGCAAGAATTTTGTGGTAATGACGTTACAAGAATCTTAATGCAGTATATTTGCAAGATAATCCTTGCATTAGAAACTCATCCTATAATTGTGTCCAGTAGGTTGGAAAAATTTAAACTACAAAGAGCGTTTGTGACGTAGTAATTCTCCATTATGCCGTGAGAATCGCCGGAAAATTTTGCGGTAGACCACCCTATTTTCAACTCGTAGAAATAAAGCCTTGAAATTCAAGAGAAGACAAATATTGTGAGCAACGTTTGGGGTCGTATTGATTAAAAATAGCGCAACCTCTTCTGTTTGATTTGGGATTAGGATTAAATTCAACAACCGTCGAGAGACATTTACCCCAATTCTCGAAATTACCCCACAATTCGGTCGTTTTCGTCTTCACGGTTTATATTTTTGATTTAATTCTTTATTTCTTGCAAAGCGAGAAAATAAATTTTCAAGTTCTTATAAGAAAATCTACGCCATATTTAAAATCCGAAAAACGTTTTTGATAGATCATATATTCCCTTATTGACATATCTACAAAATTTTGATGCATTGGTCATTAAAACCACGTCAAAATGAACTCAAGTGTCCATGTAATCACCCCTATTTAGAAATTAACCTTCACCTTTTAGTTAAACAAATATTCCTTTTCCGCCAATAGTCACGGACACATCCTGTTCCTTCACAAAAACAATTCCAAGTCGTTCCGCACAATTTACCTGTCCGTGTTCTACCGATCACTTGTCGACAAAATTCTGCGTTTCAGAAGTATGTGTATCAATATTGAGGTAACTGATTTTGTTCGCCTACTTTACATCAAGTTGTGTAAAGGGACTGAAACCTATGGGCAAGGGGTATATTCACTTGGCTAAAACAGACAGTCCCCGAGCTCGTAATATAACCAAAATAAGAAAAATCGGAATGAAATTATTGCCTAACCCTAACCTGGTACACATACTACGGGAGTACCTAAAATATGTTCCAGATGACCTGGGTACAGGTTTTTGGGTCCCGCTGCAGATTAAATATTTGCCAACGCTGCAGATCACCTGTAAGTTCTTATATCTGTATACTGTATTTTCACATTTTTGCTTTTAACAAGGAAAACTTCCAAGTTTGAACAAATTAGCGCAACTTTCACCTCGAGTAACCAATTACCAATTATACGGAGTGTTGCCTGATAATTAAAAAAACAATTGCGGCTTCAGAACCATGGGAAAGACTTAGCAAGTGCGTCAGTGAGCGTTAGGTTGGGTAATCCTTAGATTTTAGATAAGGCAGGAATACGATGATTGAGACATTGTTTGTTTAGCACGTCAGTTGGGTGAGTTTCCTTTGCTCATCTGAGACATTCGAAATCATGCATGGACGATAAAATTCCCCATTTCAGTTAAGATATTTGGGAGCTTGCATCGCCAAAAAATGCAACTTTAACAAGACTGAGATGGCCTTGGCTTAGTTGAATCCGGACTTGGCTGATACAAAATTTTCTAAATTGACAGAGTCGGTCAAATTTGTTACATCCTTGATGAGGTGAAGAACTCGAAATCTTTCTCCAATGTAATTTCACTTTACTAACGAAATGGAATACCCCAATACTATACATCATTTAGCACTGGCCAATTTAGTCAAAGCTACAGCTTTACTAACGAATCCAAATATTTTTATTTATACTTTATAAACTGAAAGTCAATTAACAGTTATTCCTCAAGTAAAGCTATTTCCTGTTACCTCAATTAATATAGGGTGTCCAAATTGCAGAGGTAATTTATTGTATATTGTTTCGGCCCTCACAGGTGTATTAAATGAAGTAAAAGTACTTAAACAATTACTGATTAAAAATAACAAATCTGGTTGAGATATATTGAAAACTGACTTCAACACAAAATTAAAACTGTAAAAAGGGACTTTATGGACATCCTGCACTTCCTTTTTGCACACTTTTTAATGGTTACAATTCAAAATACTCTTACTTGTTAATTGATTTGGAAGAAAGTTAACTTAAAGGTCAATTCAAATGTCTATTGCATAATAGGCATTTCTTTATGCATGTAAGGAATTCCACGGAATATTATTCGTCATGCTGAGTTACTGAAGCACCCAGATCCTTTCATCATGTTAGGTTGGTTAACGCCAGGTGTTTTAACGATATTTCGTCAAGTCACATATTTTTGTATATTTTTATATAAGAATAACTAGCATTTGATGATTGCTGAAAGACGGATTCAATGTTAGTTTATCAAAATTTACTTTAGTCTGGCAGAATTGTCGGACAAAAACAAATATTTTAATAAATTGGTGATAAACATTAATGAAAGGGGAATGAAATGAAAATTTATATCGATACGACTAGTGGAGTGGTGTTATGCGGCGCGCATGCTAGTGTGTTTACATGTATTATATTAAATTAAAATAAAACAAAAATAAAATGGAAGTAATAGCCTTCTTGTGATTTTTTCCGTAGTTGAGTTCTGAAAGTTTGTTATTGATTGGTTCAATAATTGTAGAAAAAGGCGATTTTTCCCAAAGACAACTCCAGCGAGAATTAAGCAAAATGATCAATACGCCTACTTCGTGTCCAAAAATAGCTCTTCCTTGCTACACTACATTTAGTGCTAAAATTCAAGTTTCAACACTTAGGATCTGATAGCATAACTTCCATAGGTCAAATCCCATTAAAATATCCCCAAAATCACTGCGTTGAATGATTAGTCAGCTCTGAAACACTTTTACAAACAAAACTTCGTTACCGGCAATGTATTTTTAAGTTTAAGTCCATTAACTGAATAGTATTTTTTCCGCGATTTAAAAAAGGTTAAAGGTTAAGGTCTTATCCTGGATATCGGACACCAGGTCAGCTTCTGTTGTTTGAATTAGCATTGCGATATGGTGATGAGCTTCGGTAACAAAAAATAACGAAATTCTTTCTGATTGAACAAATATGGTAAAAGCTTGACGAGTTTAACTTAATAGGGAATATCATAGTTGATCTACGCGCGATGCTGCCTTTTCAAAAAGTAAATTTCGGACGCAAAAATTTGAGCAAAAATCACGCAAAGCAAACAAACTAGGGTGGACACGATGTCTACAAGCTATTCAAGCGGAAATGGTCGCGTTACGGACGGGCAGCGTTCTTCTACCTAATTGCTTTTACTCAATTTAAAGTGAGAAGATAGACACGCCATCTTCAATGTTTTCATAGCAACCGGGCTTCACAGATATTTTAGAAATACACGTTGCAAACTTGTTTTTCACTTTCTCACTCGTTATGTATCAAAAGATGTTGAAAGGTGTATAAATTACACAAATGGTAAACTATTGGGTAAAAAGTGATATAATTCACACTAAAAATCGCAGAAGCCGCTACAAAACTCATTAGGGGTGTAATAAAAGGGTTAGGGCTATGTCGAACTGAAATGATTGCAGTCATTTGAATTACTGTCCAGCCCTCGCCTGGGACGGTTCAAGGTGTGAAATGCTACAAAATGTATCTACAATTGAGTAAACACCGATAGTGCTTAAAATTACAGTGACGCGAACTAATAAAAGTATTGCGTATCCATATTGCGCCTATTTAAAGTTTTACATCCTACTAAAATAACTTTGAATTCAAATAATTTGACGAGACTCAATGATACAGGGCGAGCGGATTTCCGAAACGAAAAATTGGGTCAAAATTTCACTGAAATTACGGTTTCAAATGATGCCGCTTCTATTTATGTTTAATCTTTTCGAGCTTTCGTGAAAACCCTGTAACGGCAATACTCAAAATTGACCAATTTCTTTAATCTTCTACCCATTATATTGGTCGAATTAAACGTACATAACAACAAAATTACGAGATGAAAGACACCGCTGTATATAGGAAACGAAGGGAGATAAGGAGATAGTAATATACATTATTGCTTCAAATATATTCACTCGCTAAAACTCACAATACAGAGAAGAGGTGAATGAAGTTATATATATAATTATGTGGAAATATGAGCATACTGAAACACGAAATATTGTAAGCTTGGTGTGGCGTGGGTTATTTTCAGATTACATTGATGTAGGTACAATCTTCAATAAAATAAACTAATTTTTCAATAATGTTACAATATACACGCATGCTGGGATATATAAAACCCATTGCAACACGGCATATCTCAATCCAAATATATAGGGTATATATTTTGAATTCAACAAAACATCGGAGAAACGAAATATGTTAATTTTGCGGCAACCTGCTATCTTATTTGATTTTCTTCTAAATTTTTTTCTCAAACTATTAACTCGACATTTCGAAATCAAATTCAACTTTACAACGCCAAATTAAGATTTGCCATATTTAATAAAGAAAAATAAGAAACAAGGTTTATAAAAGTTAATATAGATGTCATTAAAATTTAAGTTTCGAGAAATCGTATTGGGAGTCGCGTAATAACAAAATGGAAATGTCCATTAAAACATCACTCGCTTGATTGAATTGTGAATTTTCATTAGTCGAGATGTTTTAAACTTTTGAGTTCATTGCAAACAGGTATGTATATATTAAACGAACGAAATAAATAAATAAACATATGATCCCTGGCTTTAGAGACGGATATATAGCTTTCGTCAACGAGAGTGTAAGCAACTCCCTAACAATGCGGTAATTGACCCATATTGCGCCCTTTCTTTTCATAAACAACGGCTCATAGTCTTAGGCTGGACTAAGGGCAAAATAAGCATGGATTAGGATATTGTGTGGGGTACTCCATTTATAGGATACTATATGGCGCCGTTCCGACTACCACCCATTTACTAAAATATCATTTCTTGTGATATTGGGTTGGACAAATGCTGTTTCATGTTCCATATTCATGTGTTTTAAATGATAAAAATAAATTAGGTGTGTTAAATAAAGTACAAGTGCAATATACCTGTACTTTCCGTTTTTCTTTCGCTATTACATCTATGTTATTGATAATAAAGATTTGTAACCATCAGGGCGACAAATTAAAAAGTATCGGGGCTCAGTTACCTTAGTATATATTTAGGAGTTCATAGTTTGTTAATGGTTTGAATAGGCCCAGATACTCTTGAGTGCCAATGGACTTGGATTATTCACCCGTAGCCCTGGGACATTTACCGATAACTTTCCTGGTTTAATATGACGTTGAATATATGGCGCTGTGTGTGTACCAATATGGAGGTAACTAATTTTGTTCGTCTACTTCACATCAAGTTGTGTGAAGGGACGGAAGCCTGTGGGCAGGGGGTATATTTACTTGGCTAACACAGACATTCCCCGAACTCGTAATAGAACTAAAATAAGTGAAATCGGAATATGTTGCACATACTTCGTGAATACTGTATATATTGCCCACTTCGTAACTGGTTTTACCTGCATAAATATGATCCCAAATTGAAAGAAGTTTATTCCCATTCACGTTCACAAAAAAAAACGTGCATTGAGATCAAAGGTAAAACCTTCTTATCTAGCTTTTATAGTTCTAATTCTTTCGCAAATAAAATGATCGTATACCAAATTTATTCTAAAAATAGTTTTTCAAAAAAACAACTTGAGAGTTTCAAGGTTAAAAAATAGCTCGCCGCCACAAAAGGTAATTTAAGTCTAATGTACGCCGCTTGTCAACTTGTATCGATTGTGTACAATTGACCTTCAACCCCAAGTTTTTAATTATCCCGTTTAATATGTATTATACTAGGCGTGAACCTTGACACCGGAAACGGAAGTATTAATTTGATTTGAAAATCATGTGACCACAAAAATGCACTAAAATTGTGATTATTTTGAAACAATACACCAATCATGACGGTAAAAGATTAACTTTTGACCAAATAACCACAATCGTTCACATCGAAACTGATCAATTTATCAAACGACGATAAGGCGAAGTTCCAAATAGGGAAAAATAACGTTTAAAATGTTAAGTAATCAAGCAGGGGTTATAGGATGTTAATTTATGATTTTACGTTCTATAATCATATTCTCTCAAAGATATTAATAGATTTTTTTTTCCTTTTTTTTAAATTTCCTGAAAGCAAGATCACTCACTCAGAAAGAAAGAAACTCTTCTGCTAGCAAATTTACAGGCACGTGGCAAGAGTTACAAAAATATTTAAAAAATATGGCACTGACCAGTTAACAACCATGACTCAAGAAGTAGTAAATTTCAGAATAATTTAATACGCATTAAAAAAAAGACGCAAAAGTTTATTCGCAAAAGCTAGTAATGAACTTTGACACAGGAACCGGAAGTATTGATATGATTTAGAAAATTCTAAACTACAAAATTGTGACGTACTAAAACACGAGACCTTGAAACTCAAAATCTCCAAAAATTTAATTTCAAATTTTCGCAATTCAGTTTATCAATTATACATCATTGTTTATAAATTCTCTTGGGCACAATGTGATTTCATAAACTTCCTTTTCAAACTCGAAAATTGGGAAATTTATTCATTACTGCCACGCCTTTTGTTTAAGCATTGTAAATTATCCTGTTATTTCTTTTGTGTGAAATGATCCGAGAAATTAATTTCCGTCATTTGTGAAGTCATAATAGAAGAAACCGAAACAGGAAACATTAGCGCGGGATAAGAATGTCAGTAACTTTATTTGTAACACGGTAACCTTTTCGAACTTTTATTGGAAAAGTTCTAATTTCCAAACTTTTTTAAAGTATTTTATCAATTTCTTTAGAGCTGCTATTATACATACTGGACAACACAAATGCTGTAGAGTACTACAAAAGCTGAAATATGCAATGTACTTGGCGTTGGCATATTTTTAATTCGTATAAATTAAATTTTTCACTCTCACTTTTAAAAAAAATTTATTTTGAAATGTATGGTGTTCTTGCTAACTAGTTTTAACATGTCAATGCATGCGTTCGCTCACCTGCTTCTAGTCCTGCGTATTTGTAACCTTGACGTCTGCAGAATTCGAGACAGGACCCAACCGTCATGACTTTGTAGGTAACGTCGACACCGTCCAATGCAGGAGGATTGCCGTGGTCCGGGAAACATCCGAGATACCCAGGCACTAGAGAAAAATTAGGAAACGATTAGGGAAATCGAGAAAAAAAACATAGATAATTCACAATTCTACTCAACTGAAATTCAATTTGTTTTATTCTCGTATATTCGATGAAATATTTAAAATAAGAAGGGTCTTATTCGATGGGGGTGAGAATTCAAATAAAAAATTTATTCAAATTGGAAAAGTATTCATCGAAAATGGCAACATGATGGTATTTTTGAAGCAATACCCTTTGTTTATCAATGTTAGATATTCGGAGCAACCATGATTTCTACTTACACATTACATACGTTTAAAAATATAATTCTAGCAATATTTCACAGCATTAAAAAATACATGCTGGAAATTTGCGAATGAAATTGTCAGAAGGTTTGTTCAGGTGTTCATTAAGCTGACTTTCCAAAAAGTTCTAGGACACCCTGGTAGTGTTGACTGTTGGGTCAGGTCTCTCCCCATTCCCTATCTAACAGAATGTTTATGAGAAAGACTATTAAATCGGTTTTGTCACCAGATCTGCCTCACAGTATCCACAAACTATGGTTAGTTACCTTTGCATGTAGGCAGATGACAATAACCCCATGCTCCGTCGGTTCCTTGAACGCCATCGACTTTGCACCAAGGAAGAATGTCATTATCTGGGTTTCTACAGTAATTGTGATTCCCGATTCCTTTTTCCGGGGCGTTTTTCTTTCGACTTTCTTCTGACTGGTTCCACGGCAAGCAAGCGGCAGACGTAATGAGATCTAAAGACAAATATAAGTATTAGACTACCGGTTCTCAACCAGTGGGCCATAGCCAATTGCTGGGCCACTACTACATTTTGAGGCGGGCTACTGTCCTATTAAAAATTGCTAGTTTTACTTGTGTCACTGATAACTATAGGTTGAGAACTACTGCTGAGGAGTCCTAGTGGTTCCATAGATTTCAGCCAATTAAGCTATTCAATATATATTTCAAGCTATTCAATATACGACTCCGGATCGGAGTAATTGGACTCCAACTTAGGCAGAATAAAATAAAATTGTCAGATGTTATAACATCCAAAATACCAATATAAGTATCAGTCCAGTTTTATTACACAACTCCGGATAAAATTAATTTGATTACCAAATCCGGTGAAATAACAATAAAATTATCATTTCCAGTCAGACTCGACTCACAATTATTTAAAATACGACTCCTGTTTCAACTCTAATTCCGGGTCGGAGTAATTTGACTCTCAAATCCGGTATAACAATAATTTGCTAAAATTATTATCACTAATCCCATCATATCAGAAAAAATTAAGAAATAATAATAAAAAAATAAAAACCTCCGGCCACATCCGGGAGTTCTATTTTGTCTTGTTTCCCTCTGTAATCATCGCCAGTTATAGTGTAGCATTCTGTAAAAGAAATATTACTAATGAAATTTTTGATACAGTAAGATTTGCTAGTTTGTGTAGTGATATGAATTCTACACATTTAAATATTCATAAAAGTTTGTCAACGTTTGTTCAAAAACAGCATATTATGAATTATTTGAGTGGTTATTGGCTTTTAGCATGCCTGAAATACTCCTATACTGTCTCTATTTTCGGCTGAGACTTACAACGATTTGGGCAGATATGCACAAATATCAGTTTTGTCGCACAATTTGGCAATACATACAAAAATATTTTTTTTTATAAAATCTATTTACTGCTATGTATACACGAAGCAAATGAAGATTCTTTTTCTGTGATTTGAATGATTGCCGCGACACAACATACTACATAATACTCGATCAAATACTGCTAAAGAAGGACTCGACAGAAGCGCTTACGTACATACAAGGGATTATATGACACAGTTCAACCCCAAGTCCTTACAAAAGGTCCTTGTTTTCACATTGTCATTAGACAATGCCGAACACATTTTTGTGTGATATTAGCGTCTTAAAAACCTGACAGGGAGTAATTGTGCGCGACTCAAGTTCAGGGCCAAACTTTTGAAAATGCAGCGAGGCGTCAGAAAGGTAGTAATTTGAGCCGAGTTGTACTTCAAAAAATATGAGGTAAAGCCATTCGGGTACAAAACTAAACGACTGATCCTACCAAACGAAAACACCAAATAAAACAAGGTTACAAACATAGACTGTGTTTGTAGTTGTGTTGGATTTTGTAAAACGGTAAAGTTACGGCCAAGTTTAATCAGAATACGATGAAATTGAGATGGGTACCAGGTTAGCAATGACGTTATTGCTAATGAGGCGCACCTTGCAAAGTACGTTTATCAGAGAGGGTCAAATATATTTCGACCTTATTCGATTTGTGTCATACCAGATTGAATTGTGCAACGAATGCACATGAAAACTAGTAATTTCGTGGACCTTGAAGGTTTTTGTGCGGTTTGGGAAGCTAGACATCGAAGCAAACCTAGCGGCGTGATCAAAGATACATTGTCGGCATTTCTTTTTGCTTTAACACATCCTCTCCGTGCGAGGCTCTTAACAAGTTACAATGTCTCGATGTGCTTAATTAAGAAGACATATTTGTGGGCATTCATTTTTGCTTTGGAATATCCTTTCCGAGCTTAATTTTCGACGGTTTTTCACTGCTTTTTCGCGTTTTGGCAATTAAGAAGACATATTTGTGGACATTAATTTTTGCTTTGAAATGTTTACACCTTGGTCAAAACAAGTCTCTAGATGGGCATACAATGATATTCAGGTAGCTACTGTGCTTTATTGGCTATCGGCCCAAAAGGGATTCGAAGCGTTATTTTTAATAGATAATTGACAAGCCCATCTCGTTTATTACCTAATCATTGGATAAGAACCTTACGTTTCTGGTCAGCGAACTCATTGTAGAGTTGAAATTTTAGAGTATGATTTATGACCCCTATTACACTCGAGCTACGAGAAATCAGATGATTTAAATGACAGCTTGTAAACATTGGAACGTTTCAATAATTTACATGCAAATTTGTCGTTGTGCACTTAGAAAAGTTTGAATATTTCTCTCTGTAAATTTCAGACTAGAAATGAGAAATGGTTTATAAAGTACAAGAAATATGCTGAAAGAGTCAAAATTATCCAATTGGTTTGATACGATAAGAAAAGCAATATACGATAGATTGTAAAACAATCATTTATAGTAATATTGTTTGATTAAACAAGACACACTAATTTATTATACGAAGCCGGAAACCCAACTCTTAGAAACAAACAACCATTTGACGAATATTTCTTCACTGAAATAAATCTCCGCACGTTCTCTCAATGACTCGCGCTCGGTTTGTTCTTTGTAGCAATATTTCACAATAACTTTCAAATTTATAGGCAATATGACTGGTTAAACATCGATGTAATTACATTAAATATATGACAAAACCAATACACTCGGCAGTTTTGCAATCCCACGCAGATAAAATACGCTATAAAACTGCCTAATGTGGTAAATCTTTTTTTATTTGATTTAATGGGAACATAATGGTTGTGTCTTTGATGCCATAAATTGGCAATAAATTATGTTAAATTGTATTTTCACCGCTCACGAAAGAATAGCTCATTTAAGACCGTACAAGTATGGACTAAACTGTTGAATTGGACGTTTAGTATGATTCATACTTGACGAAAGAAAACTGATTGTATAAGAGCACTTGTAATACGATATTGTTATTTATTGGAAAAGACCAAAATGGCGCCAATAGTGTAAAATTAAAATTGTGGCAACGGGGTTTTATTTTACTCTGATAGAAATGATAACAAAATTTTAAAGCTCAAGATATATTGCATTAAAAGTTTTGTTCAATTTATCGAATCCTGCCAAACTATTACACACAAGTTTGGCGATGACAATTGGTTGAAACAAACTAAGCAGGGATGGTACCATACCAGCGATTGGCAATAGTGTTAGACATCTCTATGTCCATAACAGTAAATAATGACTTCTCGGAATCTTTAGGAAATGCCATATTCAAGTTATTTGTTTCTTTTATTCATATTTCGAAACCTGTGTTTATCGTTCATCAAAGCCCGAATTTTAATTACTTTCTGATGAGTTATGGGCCTTGTCTATGTCTCTTTTGATGTCAAATCGCGACAATATAAAGTGTTGTAACTTGTAACCCAGATACTGCCTATTACTGCCCAGTGACCAGTAAATTTAGATTTTTTAATTGAGACGAATTGATTAAAACTTTATGTAGCCACCTGTTCTTGTTTACATAAGGTGAAAGTCTAATTTGACGAAATCGGGCAATATTAGAGTCAGTTAATTCTGTGGTCTTTTGACGAGCTGGCACAAGTAATAATATATCCGCTTATATCGCCGGTATCCGAAATTTGAATAACATAACCGCCAAGTGCGGACTGGTACCCAAAATGTGAAAACTATACCCGCCATATTCGACCCATTATAAAAATTGTGGAAAAATATTCCCCCCTTCCAGAAGTTTAATTAACAACGTGACATATGTAACCCTGCTTATTGTTCATTTTCATTAGTAAAAAAAATTATTCGAATACAAAACCGAATTTTCCTAGCTCAAAGTAAATATGTATCGTTAACTTGACAGCGTGTACCTTGGTAATTATATTTGTCTTGGGACATTTGAAAACATGAGAACTGGTTGAAATTTGTTTGCGATGAGAGCGTAGCACTCCCGGCAACAAGATGTCGGTAAATACTAATCGAAAACTTCAAAGAATATTGAAGAACCTCGCAAAACAATCGGCTTCCACTACTGAAGGAATTACTGTTGGTATAAGGAGGGTAAATTAACCCGTTACTGACATCATACAGGTTCGATTTAGGCTCCAGAAAAACTCTCAAAATTCGCTATTTAATATCACGAAGAACAAGAAGGTAACATTCAATTTAATTTGATAACAACTAACAAGCGTTTAATGCTATTTTGTTTTGCATTTGATGCTTCTTATTCATAGACGAAAAGCAACACTGACAGCCTGCTATCACCGAAAAAAAGTGGCGAATGCTTTAAAAAACTTGGTGTTATTCGCCTGAATAATTCACATAGAGAGTACCACACCACTTACTGGGAAAGTCTCAATTTATTCAGACAAAACATAGAAGCATATGTGTTAGCGTGCGATAGAACTCCTAAATCTAATGTGACCATTTAATAGGTATTCATGCAAGCTTAATAATCGAATTTCACTTTCCAGGGACCTTTTGTTGACGAAAGTTGTTGCATACAAATATTCAAGGCCGGATCTTTAGTGAAGGGATAATTAATAATATTGCGCAATTGAAAAATTATATTTAATTTCATCGCAGTAAATTTACTGACAATATCGGCTCCGAGAATCTCAGAAAATGTGAAAGCAATAAAACTGCATAAAAAGAAATCTTAATATAACGCTGTAGTCTGAAACGTAGAAATTTCCTATATTTACCCACTTGGACAGATTTGCTGCGCACTCTATACCACCTACCTAGGTTACTGTTTACTGTGGTCAAAAGCAAATAATATGTCGAGAGGAAAGACAGCGATAAACACATTCAAACGTCCAGGCAAATATGATTACATTGCGTTTCAGTTACTCGCTTTCATCTACACCGATGCAGGTCAGGAGCACTAAATAAATCTTCAACGCTAATTTCGAGAAGTGTTTGACTATTTAATCAGGGTAATATGAAAAGTGCCATTTTATTGCGCGAATTGGCATTATTACTTCCCATAAAAGTTCAAAGGTCAAATAGATTTAATGAAAATTTTATTGACTTACTCAATAACGCTTTGTGACGGTGTTTAATAAAATACCTTAATTGCGAACAATTAATTTCCTACTAACTAATACTAACCTCATTAATACCACACATTGAAAAATAGTGATAATTTGGATTTTGACCCTAATATATTTATTAACGCTAAGAATTGAACATTTAAGATAAGGCGAAAACAATATTGTTGAACATCGTGTCAATTGTCATGATTTTTCTGTTTCAAGAATAAATCTGTACATATATAGCACTTGTTTAGCAGTCGATTGCTACTGTTTGGCCAATACATTTTTGACTTTCAGTTAAGAGATCGGGATTTGCTTTGAACAAACATATTTAAAACACATTCTTGTGTGTCAATATCATCAAAAATTCCATTTTATATTTCAGAGATAATAAACACAATAAAACCAACTGTTGAAAATGGTAATTACCATTTTATCAGGTCGGACAATATCTTTCCCGTCTTAAATTATCATTTAATGTCCCTATTAACTCCTATTTTCTCTTTTAGGAGATAAAAAAAACAACTTAAAAGACTGTTTAAATAAATTATTGTTAGTACTTGTCAGGTCCTCAAAGCTTCCAAAAGTATCATTTGACCCCCGGGGTCAAGGTTTACGTTTGTAGAGTGTGTATTCAGAAGACTGCTATCGAACGTGCTATCTCAATAAGTGGTTTATTTAGCAGAGAAATGTTAACCCTGAATTTGCCACGAAGTTTAATTTTCTTTTGAAGTTTTTCGCGAATGACTTTGCTTGCATACTTAATTGAATACAGCACCCAAGTTACAGACACTACAGAGTCAGTTTTCCAGATTTACATAGTGTGGTGAATTTCTCATTTTATCACTTTGCAGTGTTGATAACTACGGACTAGGCAAAGCCAAAATCGAATTAGCGATATCAAGTTTGTGATGAATGATTCTGCTTACATACTGATATGAATACAACACCAGAGCCGCTGGTACTGAAGAACACAAGATTTCTGTACTATACATAGCGGGATCAATTCATCATATTCCACCACTTTACAGCGTTGATAACAACCAATAGACAAAGCCAAAATCGGAGCCGCGATATGTAACTTTTAAATCATGGCACCTGAATTTTATGTGCATAGATGATACCTTACCACGCTAACATCGAAGTACTGACGCATACCTTGAGCAAAATCATACGTTCCAATTATGACTTGAGTCACTTGGGATGAGAAGTATTAAAGAGCGGGCGCAGGAAATTGTTTTGTCTATGTAAAATGACACAGATACCCATAAAATCGCATACATTTGTTATTACTCTATGATGCTTATGACCAATTCGACGTAAAAAAAAATCTACTGGGTTAAAACGAGTTCCAGTTACATTATAGCCAATTATACGGATCTTAAAGATTTCCTCAACTATTTGGTCAGCTTTTGCGTAATTATGAGCAAACAAATGCCCCAGGAAAGAGGGTCGCGTGATTGGTCAACTCGAAAATTGAGCAAGTCATGCTTTACGATGAGCTGCCACTAGTACAAACAAACATATTTAAACACCGTGTTTCCAATGATAGTAAAGTGAAACCAAATTTATTGTTTGATATTATCTATTTTATATCATGCTGTATATTTTGTGAATCCTAATTCAATTTTCCGAATAGAACCGATAGATGTGTTGAGAAGTCTACTACATGAAACTAGTGCATTACTGGGAATTGGGATCTACATTTTGGAACGACTAGTTCTCAACAGTTGGTAAAGCTTTGACATTCGAAGAGGATTCTTACGTTTTTACATATTCCCATTCAATTTGCCATATCGAAACCGATTGTCGAGTTGTTTTCATACGTTTATACCAAAAAAGGCCAAATATAGGCAGTCGCCGATATATATATATATATATATATAATGCTTCGGTTATACCAAAATCTAACAGTTTTAAAAGCTCGGCATTCCGTGAGAAATTTTTAAAATTATGCTGATTCAGTCTCGCAAAGATTACGCTTCTTAAGTTACCGCGGTTATTAGCGGATCTGGTATAGAATATCAAAAAGATATGGAGAAATTTTCAAATAATACCAACGATTATGACGTCACAAATTACTACATTACATTTTCTCTTTATAAGAAAATATGACTGTGACTCAATAAAACTTTATGAAATTGTGATCTATTTGACGAATAGAGGGGAAAATCTGTAATTTGAAGCGAAACCCGGAGCGTTTGAAAATATGGCAATTTTAGCATATCATGGCTTTATTCATGGAAAACTATACATGGATTATATCATCTTAATAGCAACTTTTCTCCCGTTATTTCTAGTTTTACTCTACTAGAAATAGACGTTTATTTACGCGACGAGCGACATCAAAGTAGCCAAGCCATAAATTCACTTGCTAAGAAATTAATATGTTTGCTTCCAGACGGTTTGACTGTAAAATTCGTTTGAAGTTGGCCCGCGGTTTCCTATCGGTGATGAAATACGAGGTATCTGGAATTGTAACGCTTCGCGGCTGCGTTTCGTTTCTGCTTGCAATACAATATTTAACTTTGCTCAGAATTTAGAAAACTGGGAAATAAAGAAGGAATTTTTTGAAATTTATATTTTCATTGTGGCATATTCGTCGCGAGAATATAGCTATTAAAGTGCGCAAGTAATTGCTTGTGTTGTATGTCCTCTATTAATGCTCTTTCTACTTTAAAATTGCCTTGGTATTTTAGAGCAATAATGATTTCATTTTTGGTGAGTACGAAAATATGAACCAAAAAATAATTTTCAATACTATTAGTGAGGCCTAAAAGCCGATTTTTGAGTAAACATGCCTAGCGAATTGTTTGATTTCTATTATAATTAGTTTTTATAATGTTGTATAAATAATTCATCATTATCAAATAATAAGTAATGAATAATTCCTAACGAGGTAATTTTTCTCAAGTTTTATTAGCCTTGCTTTGAGCATAATGAACATTTTTTCTCTTTTCTGACGTCATTGGTATAACTTGAAAAGCCAGCAAAAAGCTTCTGAAACCCATCATGAAAAAAGTAATGAAATCTTTTTGGCAAAGCATCAAAGATTTTATATCCAGGGTCCCAAAGGTACGCAGCATTCGCCAAATACTAAACTACCGTTTTCAAGCGACATTATAAGATTGGACCAAAATCCCAGGGGTCAGAACAACGAGTTTCAGGCGTCGAAATGCCTGATCGCAAGGGACGGTTTATAGCGACAGACGCAGCCTTCCGAGTAATTACAACACGTCCGCCAATTCAAAACACTTATATGCCAGAGGAGCACGAAATAAGTGGAACAGATATCCATACATGATATGGAAATTGTACCGATGCGAAACGAATTGAATGGCCAAACTAAAATGTGGATGAGGTACTTGGAATAGTTTATATTACAAATGCACGATCGGAAATAGTATAACTATTATAGTATACACTCCCCCCCCAACTCTATTCCCCCCACTCTATTTGGAAATTCATGAAACACAAATGGACAACCTACCTATTGTGTAAATATAACTGTACTCATCCAAGTACATTGTGAAACTAGAAATAACAAGTTTTAAGTGGTCACGATTATTTCGAGTTCACAATATTAAAAACCAATAATCTTGATCTCCGATACCCATTAGCTGATTTTATCTCCAGGCGGACGAATGAATATTTCTACTATTGGCGAGACGCCGAGCCGACGGAAATAGCTTTCAATGCATTACTCCTTTGTCTGGGTTTCGATTACTATTTATTCCAAGGCCTGGCGAGGTTGATACAATACATGAATAGACGAGTTATACCGGTATTTCATTTTGCATCGGTAATATATGGTATTACGTTACGTTTGTCAACTATCATGGTCGCCAAAGTCGAAGTATACGGAAATTACGGAATTGTACGACAAGCGTTTACGCAGTGTCTATAATCTATTTTTTCCTCGGTAATACATTTGGGTAAATGCTCGCATTCAAAAAGCTCACAAACAAGGCCATCAGATCAAATGTGCCTTTGATTGAAGATTTTCGACGTACTTTGATATCGGCACTGTTTTTTTTGTTTTATTTAGACAAAATAACGCCGAAACGACTGGCTAAAAAGCTATTATGTCTCCGAGTTTTATGTGTCTCATACCAGACATTTTATAAATAAACATTTAATAAGTTTATAAATATTGCTATAAGTTGAAATAGGGAGTAATGTGGGTTTTAATCACTCCAAATATCTGGATAATGCCGTGGGAGCGATACATAAGATTTCACCGTGACATTTTCCCACCAAACCAATTACAAATCAAATCGTTTGCCTGAATTGCAAAAGGAAGAAAACGAAAAGTCATATGGCAATAGATTATTAAACAAATTGTATTTTGACCTAACCAATTCTCTTAGGGCTGATTCTCGCATAAAACTTTTGGCGTTATAATAAAACTTCTTCGAGGCGAAAAAGCTTCAACATTTATGATGATCTCTAACGAAATGTTTACTTTCCTTTTGGTTTCATTGGGCTTATTTCTTGCGGTGAATCATTTTAAAGATTCCTAACATTATTTTATAATTATCAGCTGTCAAATCGAATCTGAAACATTTATTTTGCATAGGACTGCGACAAACGAAAAATATTTTTTCGAAACCAAACCAAACCAAAGTACGTTTCATATTACTGTTATACTTTCAGCATTTTTCACATTATTTCTGTTACACGCAAGTATTTGGACAATTTCGACAAAAGTTCAAAGTTATTTTGCACGATTTTGGGGCATTTTCGCCATAACGTCGCCGTAAAATTTAGCAAGATTTAAAAAAGATTTCCAGAGATAACAAGTAAATGACATAATTGGAAATTACGAAGAACGAACAAGTAAAAGTAAAACCAAAAACTATCCTAAAATTGTCCAAATAATTGCAAAAAATCACCCAATTTGAGACTTACACCGCGCGGTCAAAAAGTCAAATATTACGTGTCATTATTCCGCGTAGTGGAGCAGAACTCATTCGGTGTCCTAACATAGATGTAACGACGTTCGACCACACGCGAAATAATTCTTTTTTTCTTTATGTTACTTAGTTGCCACAAATTATGTGACTCAGAGAAACTTCGCATACTGATTCATATATGTATGCAGGGTAGTGTTTGGTATTTTAATTTGATGGTGATTATTAATTTGAGAAAAAATACAAACACGCCCCATGAATAAACAATATATCATTGCATTAGATCACAATGTGTACTTTAATTGCACATTTTCATGCGATTAAAATGCTTCACTAATTTCAACATTGCAATTTGCTTGCAACAGCTTCAGTGCTGGCGTCTATAACGTATTTTGGGCTACATTCAAAAAAAAAAAAATGCTACAAAGTCAAATTATAAGTTGTTTAATTGTAGAAGGATTTCACGGACAACCAGCTGTGATAATGCGAAACATGGCAGAAATATACTGTGTAACAGAGAAATCTACAATGTAAGAAATAATTTGATCTTCGTAGTTCTTGAATACCGAATTATTCGAATGTACTAACAAAACTGTTCGATCCAATCCGACAATGTTAATCTTTATTCACTTCACCTGAGTGTAATATGTTTATTTACAATTTAATACATTACCCTTTAACTAAAAAGTTACCTTCAGAACGTCAAAAATTTACGTTCAACATGGGTATAATTTTTCGTCAAAAACTTCGTTTTTAGCGCAACATAAATATTGTAGAAGTGCTAACTGTTTGTTTACGGTGTTATAGTGACTCATGTCTTGACACTCAGGGATTTATACCAATTTTATTTATCCCCAAATGACTCAAAAGTCGTTCTTTTTGTGGCTTAAATGACGGAATACATAATCCCTTTGTTGTGAAATTGTTCATATTTATCTCAGTCATACGTTCGACGCCGATATATCAACTTTTTAAATCAAATTAGTAATCTTATTTCCAAAACCTTCTATTGAACAAAACTTAATAATGTATCATAGTCATACTCAGGGCGATGATCCGAAAATGAAAATATTAATTAAATATTAAAATTAATAAAGAAATAAAATCAAAGATGCAAATAAGAAAGCTAAATAAAGTGCATTCCCAACGCAGTCAACGCCAAAAACTCAAAAGTAGGGATCGAAATTAAAATACGTCCTCTGCCCGTATTACATAGCAGTAAAATATAGACTGCGCTTACCAGAAAGTTGGGCGCTCCACTAGTGTGTGCTGTGTAAAGGGACTGAAACCTAAGGGCAGGGGGTAGGTATATTCACTTGGCTAACAAAGACAGTCCCCGAACTCGTAATAGAACTAAAATAAGACAATAGGAATAATATTATGGCCTAACCCTAACCCACTACGGAAGTATCGAAAACTGTACAAGTTGGATTCAAGTTTAATGATTCAACGTAAAAGTCGTTTGATCGGAACGAAATTAAATGAAAGGCGACGACGTAAAAGATTGATCGTAAATCCTTATATAAATAAACACAAAATCCTCTCGGCATCTGATTTAGAAATTAATATAAGGAGGACTGATACTGTTTATTTATTTAGTGATTTTATCCGTGGAAGTATCAAGTTTTCAATCGAACCGGTAGAGAAGTGCGATAATAAAAGTACATGTCAACAACTGTGGGCCGTAATTCAGCTCCACATAAATTACAGTCTTATTCTATGGCCTAATTTGACTTAAATATATCCGTTTACAAGTACTTTGATGGAAGACATATTCTTTTTTTTTAGCAACGACGAGAATATTATTGAATGTACTAAAATATGCTCGACTTATCCGACGCAAACAAAGAATCAACAAGAAACTAAATAAATTAAATTCTAAATGTTAGGGAGTAACTTCTTTTCTCTCAAAATATCGAGTTTTAAAAATATTGATTTGATTTCTGTGAGACTATAACTGATAATCCGTCTACGATGCTTTTGTACTAGTGGATCCGTATGCACATTATGCAAGGATGTTGTAGCAAGAGTGAAGATAACTTTCCTATGTGTGTCTGAAGAAGTTTGACCTCGGTTAGATGGAACGTTACAGAAATATATTTGTGTAAGTGTGCAGCAAGACTCTTAAATCACTATAACAATATTGTCGCCCCCTTGCATATCAGTGACCGCATGTTCAGACCATTCCTTACTAAAGATTTGAAAATGTTTATAAAGAGCTATACATTCATGATTATATGAATTAAGTTTAAAAAAAAGTAGTGTATTAGTGGTAATTTTTTGAATTCCGATATTTTCTCCCCTCAATGATATATGCTCCCGACTCCCCAGCGCTATGACTAGAAATAGAAAAACTATGAAAAAATGTTTTAGATTAAATGTATTCAAAGTAAAACAATGTAACCAGTACTCTCACATAGCATATCAAATAACCACCACCCAAAACCACCGGGCCCTAATTGCCCAAAGATAAAATCAATTTCACCAGAAAAATATCTTGAATCGTTCGTGTTATCATACCATGTTCAACTGTCAAATGAATGTAGCCTGGGGGGTAACAAATAATGACTTTGAAAACGTTTGGTGCCAAACGCATTTGTGCCATTTCGTGAAAATTGACAAAATCATGTTCAATATCAAATGGTATACAATAAAACTTGAGCAGAGATACCCATTTAATGGTAAGAAAATTTTAAGTTGGGAAAAGGAGTGAATATAGGACCCTCAATTTGAAATCTTTATTGAATAAGGTACTTTGAATTTCGATATCGAGCTGCCATATGTTGTGAAATGTGTCGCTAATTTTCTGTTTTCACTAAATATTTATTCGAAATTTGAAAATATTGACCACAGACTCTAGTTCTGTGGTATTTTAATTAATGTGGTTATCTACAATTCAAGACGTGCAATATCCATCGATCAAAACTTTACACAGCTTTCACATGTGGTTACGTTTTCGAAACTGATATTTAATAAAAACTAACCACAAATCTCATAACGATATTGACTTTACATTTAGTTTTGAAGTTCTTTTCAATTTTCAATTTTGCATTATTAATATTTGGGCAATAATTAAAAAGATTGAAAATATGAAAGAAGTTTCTGTTTTCGTTAAATGATTTAATCATGTTACTTTTTTCTTTTATTCAGGCGTGGTGGTAATACGAATAGTTTAATTGGGAGTGGTACATTTTCCAATAAAATTTATTCATTTCGTAGTTTCTGTTTCACTACATCTAAAGGCAACAACACTATTCTAAAAGAGTGTATTTATTATTTTAAGCGCTGTATATCTTTCATATGTTATGGGAAAGCAGATACTGATACTTCGTCAGATACTATTAAAGTTCTGTCATCGTTGACACAAACATATATTTAAGTTTGAATTGTACCAATCGTAAAAAACTTTTAAAATATAGATTTCCAAATTTGGCGACAATTCTTACATAAGACCTACTTATGAAGGCGATAAATGTGAGAACGGCGAAACTTCGGCGAGAAAAATAACGAAACTTTGACTCATTTCGAATAAAATCTCAAAATAATTGATCTAAATTACCCAATTTAGTTCAATTTATCGCGAAATTTAAATTTAAATATCGGTTTCAGAGTTTCAACTCGAGCCAACATACAAAATTACATATTCCAAGCAAAGAAAACTAGTTTTTACCGCCGGAAACTTGACACCGTTTTTAGAAGTAGAGTAGAAGTAGAAATTATCAAGAGGCAAAACTATTATACCAGTGTCACCAACAAACCAAAAAACTAACCAACATTAGTCTGAAACAAAAAAATAGCATAGTACGATAGTTGTATTAATTTCTAAATTTACTTGGGTCTTCATGGAGGGCGTTGTTCAATCCCTAACCTTCGAAATTGAAAAATTTTGCCGCCCAAACGCAGTACGGTATCTATTAATTTGACTCTTTTGTTTTGTTTGGTTGATTTTAGTTTGCGGAATGGTTACTCCAAAACTACGCAATTTGATTTCTTGGAAGCAGGGGTTTCCGCCCAAATAAAGATTGAACAAGCAATTAAAATTCTGATTCCAAAGGGAAAATTGAAATCATTCATCGCCAGCATTTTCAGAAATTTAAAGCTGAGACATTTAAAACACGGCGCTCCCATAGTATGTGCACTAAGATGACGCACAACCTGAACCCTAACCTGGTACACATGCTATGTTCAAAAATGTGCGCCATCTTGGTGCACATATTACCGGAGCACCCAAAACACTACGTTAATAAAGACTATTCCAATTTTCAGAACCTAAGATTCAAGTTTATCAAAATTCAACAGAGTACACGTTTCTTGGGCTTTGACCAACGAATCATTGAGAACCAGAAATACCACAAACCATTATATCGTGGGAAAGCCAAACAAAGTTCAACAAGTAAATTGCCTGGAATATCGTGAAATAATTTTTTCATTTGATCAGTTGTTTCATATGTAAACAAATATAGAATTCACTGGTTAAGTGTAGGAAGCATCGAGTAGTTGTAGATATAAAACAAACAAATAGGCAAGTAAAACGAGAATTTTCAAAGCGCATTTTAAATTTACAGAAGGTTCAAAAGTCAAAAGAATAATCATATTCTGCTCAATTTCTTATACCCTAAAGAAAGACCCAGCACTCAGGTAACCAAGTTTTATTACCAACTTAAACGTCAAGACCGGCAATAAATCAATAAACTCTATTTTGGAATCATTCCAATTTCTATCATTACCAAGGATTGCATCACAGTTACACACAACTATTATTCTGTAACGTTTCAATTGACCAAAGTCTAATATCTCAGACAAGCACTTTGCAACAGAAAAATCGAAAATCATGTGTGATATACTAGAATTCTTCCTACAAATTAGAAATGGGTACAACATGGCGTTTGACATAGCATAGCAGAAAGTGAAGTTTTTTGACATTTCCAATTATTTGGTGTTTGGCAAAAATAAAACGCTGATGTGAGAATGGTTGTTCGTTCATTTTGTTCAGAAATAATAACGATGACAGAAGAACTGTATTTTACATAAAACGTGTTGTAGTAATACCGTGATGAAATCGTGGTGCGTCTTTGTAACCGAGATATGTCGATCAAGATCTTAACTTGAAGCGATTTGGAAAAGTACAAATTAGTTTGAAAGGAAAAAAACAAGGCCGATAAGGTCGCAATGTTATGACCTTTTGAACCCACAAATCTTGTACAATATACAAGCTTGTTGCGCTTTTCTGATCAAACAAATCGAATCGGTAATCGTGATTCACTTATTGTGTAAACATTGTACGAAACACAGTATTTACATGAAATACACACATATTGAGTTAACTACATTGAATATGTACATTTAACGGCGCTCCAGAAGTGTGTGTACTAATATGGAGGTAAATAATTTTGTTCGCATACTTTACATCAAGTTGTGTAAAGAGAAGTGCGTGCTGTGTAAAGGGAGTGAAACCTATGGGCAGGGGGTATATTCACTTGGCTAACACAGACAGTCCCCGAACTAGTAATAGAACTAAAACAAGGAAAATCGGAATAAAATTATGGCCTAACCCTAACCTGGTACACACACTACGAGAGTGAATATATGCTCAACGTCATTTTAAGGTGAATTGCATTTTAGTCGAATACTTTGATATACCGGTACCTGCTGGCACCTACTCACTATATTCTAACTGGCAAAATAAGATATAAACTGAACGAACAGTATAAACAAAGTAATAAAATTAATACGATGACGGTATAAGCGACATAAAGATACGAGTCGCCTGAATTTCGGCATATTTTCTTTGATATAGATGATATAATACGCCAATAAAGTTGGTCATAAATATTATGAACATTCGGTATCCGTTTCTTTTAATATAAGTGTCTGAGGGGGTTGACTGTAAATCAGGAATTTAGGAATCTATTTTATTATATTATTATTTCTTTTATAATTCTGAAAGTTTTGAAAAATAACTTTATTCAAGTCGCAATTTTATGATATTTTCGCTTTTTGCTTATGTATAACAGTCCCACTTCAATAAATGTATGACTAATGTAAATTATAAGTCTAAAAGATCATCTATAGTTGTTTATCCCTTATTTTGTCTGTTTTAAGTTTTTTTTTTAATTGGTCAACTTACCTATTTCTAAAAATATCACGCAATCATTTTTTGCATTTTCCGTATTTGCCACCTATTTCAAATGAACAACCCGATTTACCAGTTTTCATTTTCTACAAAAAGCGCCATTAGTCAAAATTAGGTTAGCAAATACTGACATGTTTTCAACCCTTTTGGCAAATTTACAGCAAAGCGCTTCTGAATAAGGATGGGCCGGCAGTATTTACTTTTCAAGAATAACTTATTTAACGTCACGTATTTGTAATAATGCATATTGTGACAAAATAAAAGAGCAGTATTATTCGACAACAATACGGTATGAATTCAATTACGCAAGGGCATCATGATTTTTATTCGATGTAGGAAACAAGATCGACCGCCTTTCAGTAATTTTCTAACGACAACTTCGTCACGGCAAAACAATAAAACCGCACTGAGATCGAATAAATACCGTTTGACCGCATAATTGTCAAAAAATAAACGTTTCTTTTCATCGTCCGCGATCGCAAACAAAGAGTATTATGAACAAATAATGACTATGCTCTAACGGGAGTTATTTCGCAATTTCAATCTAATAAAATATCTCGCTATGATGGTGGAAGGTACCCGATACCCTTCCGATGTCAAATTAAAGTGATTCACGGACAATACATATTAAAAATATAAGAACTATGAAAATGATAACATTCAATTTCTGGTTATTTATGTTGTTAATCAACGGATCGCTATAATTGTACAATTGTAAATATACAATCATCTTTATTGTCTTTATTCTGAAAGAACAGTAATCTTGCAAGTTAAGAATTGGCTACAACATGTGTGAAAGAGCGGGAATTGGGCTGATGCCTAGATTTCTACCTTGCGACGCCAACATAGCCAAAATCAACGTTTTCACCAATAGGCCATCGAGATTGATTCTCCAAGCTGGCGGTTGAGAGTCCACCACAAGTCCGATTCAGTTTACATATATGAGGTGTGTATAAAGTCTTAAAACTTGCAAAAGAAATTTATCGACACCATATATTATTTTAAATTTAAAAATAATTAAATAAGAACTGATTGAAAAAAAAAATGATTTAAATATATTTAGAACTGCCTTCAAAACAAACTTGAAATTGTAAAGAGACTTTATGGACATCCTGTATATTTATTTATATAATCATTTTATATATGATTACACACGAGTTTTAATAAAGACAGACAGACTCACAGTGATTAGGATTTCACTAATACTAAGTCATTGGTAATTTCCTAAATTACACAAGAGTAAGCGTGCAAGAACGCAACTTAAACAAACTATTGAGTTAGAAGTGTGGGAAGTATTTCTTGTTTTGTACATAAGCTTACTACCATGTAAAGAAAACACATAAACATGTTGTCGGTTATACAGCAGTCGCGGTGTTGACTAATTATTTCAATTGTGAGTGACATTCTGATTGAAAGTTGCTGACTATGATTTTAATCATGATTGATGGCGGGATTATCTTGAAATTGTCTTTTCAAACTTGACCACTTTTTACACTTCTTTACTCAGAGCAGAATCGAGGTGATATGTTTTTACGCGTCGGGGAATGATGAAATAAAGTCGTGATATATTTCGATTAAAATTGTTTGAAACTGTTAAAATTACAAACAAAAGTACGAATACTGGATGTAAAAAAACGGTTAGTCTTCCGAATATTTTATGTTTGATTCAACATTGATATTCTAACCAGGTTATTCATAATTCAAGATCGTATGATCATTTTCTAGGGGCGCTGCTCTATCGAATCTTTGAGCTAGCATTCGCGAACAAATTGAAAAAACAAGAACGTGTAAGAACACCCTATCTTTGGTTATAAGTACAATGTTATATCAGAGAATTTAGCTGTGGCCAATGCTTAAAAAACAAATATCTTGAACTAAGAAAAAGCATTTGTAATAATGTGTGTTGGGATGTTTCTAACTTGTGTCTGTAACCAAAATAGCAGTTGTAGTTCAAAAATCCTGTAATCCATCAAAGATTGCCCAAATTTGTTAAAATTATCAGAAGCAAATTGGCTATTAGTTGTGGAAGGATTGGTGCAGCACGACAAGTTAATAACGGCTTAAGTCATTACGTTTTGTCTTTGAACATGAATAATTACCACTAATCCCTCTCCTAATGTGTGGGAAAGTATTGACCTGTTCTCGGGTCGTAAGGGAACACGGAAAATTAATCGGTTGTATGAGAACGATGAGAAATGAGTATGTTAGAATTATATCAGGCTTAATTATGACATTCAGATTTAAGATGGTATTTCATAATTTAATAAAGTGCGAATATGATATTCGGTCAAATTTGATATTTTAGAATTGTTAAGTTGAATAATGATTTTTGGATTTAAATCGAATATTTTGAAACTATATCAAATTGAATGATAAAATTCAGAATGAAATATTCCACCGATAGAAATATGTTTGTAGCAAACATGACACGAATTTATTTACATTTGTGTGACGAAAAATAAAGACAAATATCTCGTGTAATGAAAAAAATCGTTCTGCCTCTTTTATTCATTTGGTTACATAACGCACACTAATCATCATTTTTTAAAGAAGTCGAAAGAATACAAAATCGAAACAATTACAATGTGTACAATGTCTACAGTGTCTAGAAAATCTTGGAAAAATTAAATTTGGAAAAGGAATTTATCGATACTACATATTGTTTTGACCCTCACAGATGTATTAAATGAAATAAAATACTCAACAAATACTAATTAAAAAACAGCAAACCTGTCTAAGATATATTGAGAACTGACTTCATACCAAAATTGAAATTGTAACATGATGTTATGAACAACCTGTACTTAATAACCATCGGAAAAACTTATTTGGTTACCGATATTATATCAATAAAAAATATCACACTTGTGATTTGATTTAGACGTCATGTTTATAAACCCCTACATTAATTATAAACATTAATTTACTCCCCGAATCGTGGGAAACTTGTGACCTATGAGTTGTATTGAAACGAGGATACATGCATGACCAACTTGTTATACGGTTTAATAATATGGTTCTAATTTTGTATTGAATTTGTAAAAAAGAGGTTGAATTATATTCGACATGTTTATATTAATTGCCATTTGGGCACGTATGTAAATATACTAATTAGATGTTTTGGCTCATATGCGACGAATACCGTCGAAGGGTAATTGTACGTACGCTTTATACGACACATTCATCCATCACCTTTTTAGAGACAATTGAAAACATTTGATAAGCAAGTCTTTACATTTCCCATCGCACTTGATTGGACCACGTCTTCTATAGCTGCCTGAAAAATCAACCCTACTTTTTATACCTCAGCCCAATTATCCAATATGAGATTGGGTCGTATATTCAACCCTTTTTCTAACTGATGTCTATATGGAAGTCCACCCTCTGCGAAAAAGGATATTCAAATTGGGATCATTTATCCACCCTTTCTTCTTATATGCAAAAGGGACTAAAATTAATAGTAGAACGATGGGAAATCAATTTCACGAATGTTACCTCAAATACGGATTAAAGGATAATGAATGCAAAATTAAATTTTTTGAAGTAAATGCTTTCGCATCCCTATTCGTGGTTGATATATTTTCTGGGCGAAGGAACCAATTCCATATCTAACATGGACTGGTAACCAGATGAGAGGCCGTGGTTCGCCATATGATTAAGCCGTCTTATCGACTTTCCTCTCCTTCGGGATAAATATGTAAATTCTATCATTTATTGAAATCTTAATCATGTATGTAAATATTGTCTCAGTGTGCTCTCTGCTTAAAACAGTCAACAACCTTTTCAAAGCTTGAGTTATCACGCCTGAACTGCATAATCTAATTTTGTAGATGATCAAATACCAATTAGCAATGTCAGTTGGGTGACGAAATCTCAACCAAATCTGTCATCAATATCGCTAATATCAAGCGGTTAAGGGTGGTTGTGAGACATTCCACACCAAGCTTGTTATGACTGCAGCCTATATCAAAAACGCCTACACAATTTATTATCAACCTTGGTTAGGGTTATTTTATTGTGGAGAATGTAGAGTTCTTGTATTAAACTGAACATATTATTCTTTCAACATATCGAGCATAGCGTCAGTTACATCCGGAAGATAAAACGATGTTATTGGTTGTGAATACGAATGATCTGAATCAGAAACGTCTGAAGAATTTGAAAAACAAAAATCGTCGTACTTTAGGAATTACAATCCCTAAGAAATTGTTTTCTGTGTGATGGGCCAATATATACATAATTCGATTAAGGGCCGAGAATGAATCTCACCGTTTTTCTTTGGTTTATTAGTTTAATTGTACAGCTAGATTTATAAAGTGTATATATCAATATTTTTGGGGCCCCCGAAGTATGCGAACCAAGATGGCGGACATCGAAATGTAATATGTGTACTAGGTTAGGGTTAGGCCATAATTTTAGGTATAAATACTACGGGAGGCACTTGGCTAGTCTTCAAACTGAAAATAGGACTAAAATAAGGAAATTGGAAAAAAATTATCGCCTAACCCTAACCTGTTACCGATGTTACGTTCCGATGTCCGCCATCTTGGTTCGCATACTTCGGAGCACCAAATTTTTTGTAACATAAGACAAAGAGGTTGATTGACATTGTAGCAAATTCCAGTTTCAATTTATAGGATTAAGATTTTCAATTTCTTTGAATGTAAGATAGCAGAAATCAAAAATAAGTGCATGATAAGATAAAAAGTTTGTTTAAGTTTACGGCAAAGAAATGAACGGTCACAAAACCATATTTCACTTATTAATTTCTCTGATAAAATGCGTTGGAATTTTGTATGTATAAAGTAGACAACATTCGAAAAGTGTTTGTCAAACCTATATCATTTGCTTCTTATTTATAAACCTACTAGGAAAGGGACTGGTAACATCTCTACACTGTAATAAGAACCCACGCTGGGAAGTTTATTACAAAGTTAATTAACCTTTATTATTTCCTCTTTATAGTAATTGAAAATAATTTATGGCAGAGGGAAACTCATTCATCAAATTCAACGTAATAGGAATTCAAACGCATTTGATTCAAAATTAATATATTATGGAGTAATGATACGTAAATGACATAGTAGTTGTAGACGAATATTTTGGTAAACAAACATATTTTGTAAGCTGTAAATACTTTGACGTTTAATATACGGATTTAACCTAGTGTTTAGTATGGCCAAGTAAGGATTTATTTATTCTGATTGCAGTTGAAATTCAGAATAAGAAGGCGGGATTTAATTAATGCAATCCTTATTTAAAACCATTTGTCAAATCCTTTGGAGCGCCAGGAATAATGTAATACGAATGTAATGTTGCATTCAATACATATATCTATCTATACATTACATCTAGGACGCAGAAATGAACAGTTAATTAAAATTTAAAGTTACAGAGCCTTTGCAGAAATATTGCTCTGATTCCCGAAGGAATTGGGTAATATCTTTCTTGAATGACAAGTAACCTAATCAGTTGTAACTTCATATGATGCGTTATTAACAATTCTATCAATCACTCAACTTTACTTTAAGAAAAGTTTCAAAATTTAACGGAAATTTCATGGTAAATCACAAACTGTTGAAATATTTAGAGATACTTTCACGAGTTATCTGTGACGTCACTGCACAAGAATAGGAACAGAAAAAGTATATGAAATGTGATATCCACTGACTTGCAAATTACCGTTTCAAATAAGAAGAGGACTTCATTAAAAAAGGTTTCAAAATAAACTTCGATTTCATTGTAAACCAGAAAGTGGCCATAATTGTCAGAGATTCGATCATTTGCATCATTATCATCTCTGACCAACCTACACAGAGGAAGAACTTCAAAAAACGTGAAAAATGGTCTCCGTTGACTTGCAAATTGTGGTTCCAGTTGAGAAATGGACAGACATGCGACAGACTGTTGCTGTTTGAATCATCAAGGAAACTACCAAAGAGGATGGCAATGTGAAAGAAACCAAGGCAACAGCAAAGACCAGCAAACAAAGAAACGGAAAAAATGACTGGAAGCATCGAGTGCCCATCAACAGTCTAAACCTAAACCGCAATTTAATTTTTATTCCGAGTTACATTTGTTATCTTATTAAAGCTTTTGAATTTCTTTGCTGCCATTTACTTTAAAATTACGGTTTTCGTGAAGAAGCAAATCAATTTGCAACTAAATACTTTGAGTTATATTTGTTGCCTTTTTATTTTTTAAATTTTCAAAATTGCTAAAAAATACGATTGAGAATTTTGAAAAAAATTGTCTAGTTTGAAGAAACTTTGATCCAATTGAATAGCGCCTCCAGGTCTATGGAGCTTGATTACTTGACGTAAAATGCACTCACAAATAGACATAAGGAATGTACTAAATATAGCAATCAAATGACGTGGGTAATTAATAATCATAATTCTTAAAAATTTCAATTAAAAAGTCTTGAACTTTACTTTAGTAAACTCAAAATACAGATACCATAAAGCGGTCGATTATAACTTAATTTATATGCAATAGAATATAAGCTAACGATAACACAATGAGTTATGTTTAGACAGATTCCGAGACTTTCCATTAATTTCAAAACCTTGATGTAAATGAAATAAAACTGGGGTATATCATGATAAACAATAAGATATAGATCCAATCAGTCGAATATATATTTTATAGTGACATTCTTGAGCATTCAAATAAGATGTGGAAATCAGTTTTTTTTTGTAACAAGACGAATTTTTCAATTAATTCACTTTAACTCAATATATATTGTATCAAGTCGTGCGCAAATGAACATAGATTTTGATAATTTACAGCCAGCACAATGAGTATCAAAATTACCGAGAAAAAATTCTGGCCATGAGAAATCAATAATTATAGGCTTAACATTGAGCAAATAACTGAGTTAAAAAGAAATAAACGCACGTAAAATTGAAAATCACCACTTGGCATTTCCGTGATGGTTAATTGTTAGTTGAATAATAATTATGGACATGGTCTAAGTGAGCCAAAGCTTATTCATTATATTATTGAGTTGAAAAAATCGTAAAAATGACAATTTTTTTAATGTACTATGTTATTGATTGCAAAGAATCGTTGAAATGACAATTTTTTTCTACTGTACCAGTACATTCCATTTCGACTAGTAACATTGGTAAAGAATGTTGGCTATTTGCTGCTAAATAGCTGAGCTTTGATTATATTTCGAAAATGTCACTGGATTTGAAATACCCTAAAATTCTAGTTAAATTCACTTATTATTTGTCGATGAATAACTATCAACCACTAGCTACTTGGAACCTTCAATTCAAAGTACAATCACTTTCGGAGAACGGTTTCATCCCATACGAAAAACGAAATAAATTGATAGTTTTGAATTAGTTTTTTTGAAGAATAAGCCGAGAGATTACCGGTGTGTCATCGTTCACTTTCAATCTTTGAAGTTAATTGAATATCCCGGGATTAACTATCGAAGGATTGGGTATTTATTGCGAGTAATCCACGATGTTTATTATAGGTTATTGTTTATTCCAATGGTAGATACTAAGATGTATATGCTTATTAATTTATATTGTATATAAATTATATGTATATATTGTATAAACGCATTCATTTATTTAATGTATATATTGAATATAATCCGGAAAGTGCGTGGTTGCGATGGTCCAGAGATTATAACCGGTCGGGATAAATTATATTTCTCTCACAAATTAAAACATTTGAATGCAAATCCTAGCCCAAAGTTTAATAAAATGAGGAAATCTATAAAAACTAAATTTAACCGCAATTTCAACAAATTACTGGAGTAATATTTTAGCTCAAACATCAAAATTTAGTTTTGGTTTGGTTGTGGCAGCATTAGGCGGGCCAGATTGAATTACCCAACGGGTCGAATTTGGCCCGCGGGCGGTAATTTGCCCATGTCATATATGGATTCTCGTCGGCCCCATTCAAGACGCAAAGTGGAAAGTTACCGAACGCAAGGTGTAATAAATGAAATGTGGAAAAAATTTAAGGTGAATTAAATCACCCTGTTTTCTTTTTTACATCAGATAACGTCGCTAATTGCTATGAACAGTAAATGTATATTTTAACCGTCACGCCATTTAAGCGCATTAACGTTTTTTATTCGAAATTAAAAATCTACTAAATGTCCGTGTAAATGTTTATTAGGATCAGCTAAATTGCGTGAAAGATATATAAATTTCATAAACAACATTTTCTTTATTATTTATTATCATTTGCATCTTTTCCCAAAGCAAGTAGAAACTACCGATATACGAGATTCAGGATACCACCACTGACACATTTGAGAGTCTAATTAGTTAAATAGATATGCTTTTGGTACATTTTATTTCATTTTCCCGATGTTTTATTGCAAATGGGGAATAAAGCTACGAAATGAACGCTTTTCGTTGTGTTCTACCTTTAGTTAGATCTCAAGATAACGTAAATATTTAGGCATTGAATACCGGTTGAAGGCCGCACACTGTGGGTGGCATGAGAACAGAGATAACAAACCCGGGTTTATTTACAAGCTCATAATACACAAATATATAATCATTGAAATTTGTTGACAAAACGATGTTTTGGCCTGTGGGTATTGGAACTAAACAGCCTTGTAATTGATCATGTTTAATCTAAGATAATTTGTTTATTTGGACATAATAATACCGATAAGGTTACACTTCAGTAAAGTCCATATCAGAATAGTTCATTGTTATAAAATTCCGCTTTGCAATTTACTTAGATTTGAATTATTTTGAGAATGAAATTCGTAGGGAAATCGAGAAATATCTAAAAACCCACTTCCCGGCAGTCGAAATGAATCATGAATTTATACAGTATTGAAAACAACATATAAGTATGTCTTAATCCTTGTCGATGTATAAATATAAATTATTTTTATTGTCGCCGGCGATTACAAATACATCCATTTCTGTATGAAATAAAAATGTCATGAAAACGCGTAAGTAATGTTCGAATATATAAAAAAGAAGGTCAAATGTCAAAAAGTTTCCATGATTTTTGAAGAAAAGTTGGCCTGAGAACAACTTTAAAATAGTAATACCCTAATAAAAACAACAACAACGGAGCACAAACAGGAACAATGTAACAAAACGATACATATATAGACTTCGCGTCTGATGAAACAATAAATAAAAGATTTTATACGACTCGATCGTTTTAGTTTATATATCGTAATTCAGTTTGTAATACACTGATACAATTTGACCAATATTCCGAGCCGTAATTTCACTCAAAAAAAAGATTCGGAGGTATCATTTCTCCGCAAAGTCACAAATAATTGAAATGAAAAACGTGTTGCAAACGGGTGTTGAATTTAAAAAAGATTTTTTGGGATATCGAATTTGTATATTTCGGATGAAATAACGGTATGTCGCGAAATACTTGTGGATCGGAGATGAATTTGGTATAAAATATAGCTCGATTGAAACGATCATACTTGACATAGTATTGGGGAGACGTGCAAAATTACGGGAGTCTAATATTGCCGGGTTTACGTATAAAGTACCGGGAAAATGAACTAAATTTAATCCGCAAAAAGTGTTGTATTTCGTTACTTGAGAAGATTTGAACATGGCGCAAAATGACTCTAATGTGATTTTGACATTTGGTTTACTCGTATAGCTCTGCTTGCCATCTTGTTTGACGTTCTTATGTCTGTACCTGTCATCGGGAATTCGAAAAATAGATTGCAATCGCCTAAAGCTTCGACTGATTTGATTTATCGAGCGGAGAATTACTGAGGATACATCCATACTTTTAGGACACTACCTGGCAAAAAAAAACGAGTCCACTCTCTAGGTCAGAAGAAAACGTTTCTTTTTCGTACCGAAGTAGTTATTACATCAGAAATAAGTTAGTTGAATACACAGAGTTTAGCATCATGACTGGCTTCAATGTTCTGTTCCTACAAAAATTTTAATCGTGTTTAAAAAATAAATTGTTTGCTAAATCCGAACCATATAAACCCCAAAGTTGGGACAATTTCGGAAGTACCTCTAAGAATAAATATTTAAAATACGCAAATTTTATAACAAAAGGCATTTAGTGTTTCTATTTTTAATTGCGGTGTTGTGAGTATGTGTTCCTTCAAATATTATCTCACTTTGATCTGACTTGTAAATTTGAAAATTTGTTTATGGTTTCGAGATATGTTTCTATGAACAGTATACAAGCCTCAATACACTGATATAATTTCATAAAGCATTCTGGCAAGCCTGGTCAAGTGCAGGATGCGAACTATTGCTTTGGTTAACCAATAAGGCACGATACACGCTAATCCAAGATGAAATATGTGATATGAATATACTGAAAACAATACGTTTCCAGATTACTTACCGGCAACATACGATCATGTCACGTACGTACTTAAATGCACCTATGCTACATTTGGCCTATGTTAAATGGCTTAGCAATGTTTGGCATATGGGATAGAAAGATATCGTAATAGGTCATGTTAGGCTGTCAATCTAAGAGAAGAAAAATTGATAATGGAACTGTTACCTTAGGCAACATTGCTAGCTTATATATGTGGACAAAACGAATATGAAAAATATGTTGCAAGAAAAGAATCGGAATATTATTAGCCCATGTCCGATATTCTATTTGGACTACAATTTGTTTCGTTTGTAAACAAGTGTTCATATTTATGTGATTTACACGAACTTCAAAAATCACGAATTCTACTTTTCGAGAATTTGTAAAAAATCATCAATTTGGCAATTGCTTCAATAAATGGAATAGATATGATATCGATTTTTATTCGAATACAACCAATGTATATCACAACGAAAAATCTCGAAAAAAAAACTGTCAAAATCGCAAACGGGCTTCCTAGTTTGGGACTCTATCTAGCTTAACACAACACTTAATTCTTACAGTAATTAGTGTAACATACTTTTTCATATAGCACGAGAAACGTACGTCAAACAGCTATTCAGAACTGTCAATCTATTATACAAGATAACTACTTCAAAAGTTGTTTTCGACTAACAATAATCTTTATTGCGGATGGATCGACCACACTGCTGTAATAGACTTTGTTCCATGTCTATCATTAGATAAGCCGATTGTCGGAGCAAAATTTATTACGAAAATCCGATCTTAAAAACCAAACAAGAGCAATATACTTCACTAGTTTTAATTAACTGAAATGCGTTTTATGAAGTTGTATTTTATTTGTCAAAAAAAACCGACATTGCCATATCATCAGAATTTTACCAGTTATGGATATCCTTACAAGGAGAATAAATCAGTATTGACATTTTTGATAAAACTCGAATAAGTTGAATTAAACACTTTTCCATATAGATTATGTAATTAAGATTTGATCGCCCAAGGATGGGCCAAAACTTCCAAGCAGCAACTGAAAGAGCGAATGGTTTTCTTATATTGAATTCATAAAATTATTATATCGTGTCCGGGAATATGTATGTTACTTGTGTTACCAATACTGATTCGAACATTTAAAAAGCTTTTACATGGTTTCAAAATAGGAGACGTCACACGACTCTTGTTTATTACCGGTATTGGGTTTCATTACAACCACTTAGAGATACAATTAGTACTTTTTCTTCTGTTAAAACAGAGAAAAAAAATTAAAGAAGGGTCGACTATGGCCCTATGAATAAATGGGAAAACTATATACATTCAAGTAATTTTCCATGCTTGGAGAGAGTTCGAACTATCAGCGCCCATTGAACAATGAAACTTGTTTTGAGCTAATTAGCTCAACCGCAACTATTCGGATTAAAGATCATGGTATTAGTGCTATCAGATGTATAGGATGTAGAAATTGCGAAATTAATTGTGTATCGGTATGCTTTCTTACAGTTCTGTGTGCACTGAGGTTGAAATTTGAGATTTAATACCGGTAGATAAATACGATGAACTCGCTTTGCGAGGAATTTTTACATGGAATTTCAACAACTACAAGTACGCAATCTGATACTAATATGAAGTGATCAGCTATGTTTGGTAAAGGCAGAATATTATTAAAATTCTGGCTTGAAACATGCCCATGTTTTCACATATGAGTAATATGCTCTATTAAATTTATTTTAGTCACCGCGCTCACCAAATGACGATTATACAAACCCAAATATTATGGAAGAATGCTGAATTCCATATAATTTGGCTTTAACATTTTCAATAGTTTGAATTGTCACTAAAGAACAGTTAAAATGATGGAAATATTAACATTATATGAAAATGATAGGATAAAACATAAGAATTCACGAAAGCTGTTCTGGATTAGATAATGTCCAATTTTGACGTTGATGTAAATTGAATCTACTCGATAAAAAGCGCGTCAAATTGAAGATAAGCACAACCGGACAGGAAGTCGGGACTAATTATAGCTAATTTTTGTATATACACCATCAAGGCGAGACATCAATGAACAAAAAAATCTACAACCTATTTAGCGTTGAAAAATAGGGATTTACACATATTTCTATTGTAACTTGTTATAACTTATAACCAAGACATCAATGACAAAAAATCTACAACCTATTTAGCATTGAAAATAGGATTTACACATTTCTATGTTAACTGTTAACTTAACCAAAAAAACTTGATTTTATTTCCTATAGAAGAGATGAGTGATACCCTCGCTTGGTTTTCAATAACAAAGAAAGTATGTTAAACGGTAGGAATTTTGTCCAATAAAATTTCCAACCTATTTGACGAGTGAGCAGTTCAAAACGTTCAAGATTTCAAACAATTACATTATAAGTTGTACTTCAGCAGCCATTAAAAGCATGTTTTGAGTAGGCGATAGTGTTTTGTTGTTTTCTTATGCGAATAGATAAACATGTTGACAGGTGGGATAGGGAAGATTGATGGGTTATGCAAATGCTATTAACCGTTTTAACGTTATCAGATGAAAACATCTATTGTTGAAATGTTTCTGAGTAATTTTCCCAATAATAGTGTTTTATTGTAAAAGTAATTCTGTTAAAAACTATTACCGTAACTACAACTTTAAAATAAAACATCATATACCAAATACGGAAGCAAATAATATTGAAGATACAACGTTGCAATATCGACAACTGCTATTGATAGTTTCAAAGTTATTAAATAATATTAGAAAATGTTTCCTAGTGTTTCCTCAATAAGTGTTTTTGTTGAAAACTACTATCTACAACTTTTATGAAACACCCATTAAATATGGAGAAAAAAACTTTGAAGATAAAACGTTGCAACATCGGTTCCGAATTCCGATCAACATAATATTTTGTTTCAATTTGGTCGCACTTATTAGAACTATAAAACACGCGATCAGTACTAATAAACCATACCAATTACAGGAGAAAATAATTTCAAAGATAAACGCTGCAATATCGAATTTCAGTAACATAAGAATTTTATGTTTCCATAACGATCAATATTATACAAGTCAAAAGAACTGAAGAGAGGTCAAATAAGTTTACCAAAGACAAACAGTCCGTCTGGTTTCCGAGAACAGTTGACTAATTATAGACAAAACAGTTGTAAACAAATATTGCGGCGAATAAACTACTTGAGTATTCGGTAGTTTACATGAAATAATTATGTTCACATGTATAATACATATCTCAATATAAACATTTTAAAATAAGATTATATGCATATTTAACATATATTTTGGATTTATATTTGACCTATAAATAAAAAAAATAATACCTGATCCCAACGAGTCCACTTGAGGCAGGCTGCAGAAGAGTAGAGCAGTGATTACGCACATTGTTGTCAAGGCAACGACAGATTTGATTTTGGGAGTGGTTTGTTGCGTCATAATGGCGTCCTCTTGAAAAACGCAGTATCGTTTGCAGAAATAATCCACCGGGAAAAGCTGGAAAGCTGACAGAATCTCCCTAGTGCAGTGAAGCTTGTCTTTTCGTCTCATTTATTTAACATTTCAGGACAAAGCGAAGGTATGTAAAGCAGTTAGCTATATGCAGGCTACAGCGGAAAGAATTTACCACAACTAAGGGTTCTATATCTGTAAAAATATTCAACGAATGCGTTTGAGTTACGGTGTAAATGTCAAGGATTGCATCATCTGTTGAAGGAATGCAGCATAAGCGAATGGGATATTAATCGGTTCCGCGGTTCGTCGGCACAAGGGGATATATAGGGTTCTCTGTAATGCGTAGAATGCCTTTGAAGGTGCAATATACAAACGGAAAATGATCATTTGCACGTTTATGGTTTTGATGAGTACTTTGATTATGTATAATTTAAAAAATGGAATTGTACCAAAACGTTAAGATAGTGGATATGATCATATCGGCAATGTATCTGAAAACAAAACGGTACTTCCTGCCTTGTTATTGCCACTTATTTTCTAATCTGTTTTATTTAATTCTACTTAGACCAGGATAAGGACTTAACTGTTTATCATATGAGCATTTATAACTTATCCCAACCAGAGATGAACAGAATTAAAGAAAACAGTTCATCCAAGTTGTGTTTGGGCTCTTAGGCAATTTTATTATATTGCAGGACAAATATTAAAATTTATTTGATAAAAATCTTGAACTTGCATACGACGAGGATTCTTCCAAGATTGAAGTATTTCGATTAGTTTTACATTTTTATATAACCAACAACCATTCGGAAACAATCGGAAATTGATGCTTAGTCTTTGTGACGAAATTTTAAATATTGTTACATAAACAATCAACCACAAATATAAACAAAGGCAGAAGTCAATTTCCACACCAGAGTATCTTAGCTGGTGGCAAGCAGGTGCACCAATTACCAATGACGCCCCGGGCAATAGAGTACACTACAGGTGGACGACGGTGGGGAATTGTCAAAAGTGACAAGCCCTTTACATATTATAGTGGCTGCTTTACAAATGACGGCAAATACATATTAATGATTTGGCTATGTATGATTGACTGGATTATAAACAGAAGTCCTAATGAGAAAAAGACTCAAGTGCTGTAACATCTGCAACAAAACTCAAAATCTCTTATATTTGATAATAATAAACAATGTTAAGCTCAATTATATACATTTCGATTCACATGCACTACAAAGATGCGTTATGAACATTCGAATTAACTCTTCCGGTGACTATCATGACGATGAAAGTGAAAGTATAAAAATAGCGAAAATACGAGATCCAAATCTTTTGAATGTGACACCAAAATCACCAAATCATTGTAATATAATATTTCTATCTATGTCGAAGTTATATTTTTATAACATCTCATACCTCGACGTTTCATGCAATTCAGAAACAACCGAAATCAGAATAAATACTCTCAACAACAACATGCAATAATTGACCTGCGTATCCTAAATCTTTAAAGTTTTTTTTCAAATATTATTGTTTATTGAATTTAAAATTAATTCTATCATTACGATATTAAGGCTTGTTTATGGATATACATACTCCGAAAAACAGTGGTAATGTATACATCTGTAAATATGTGCAAAGCTATTTTTTGAGTCAATTAGTTGAATCTATTTTTGAACGATGAAACCAATATTCGAATTGGTTCATATACATATATAATAAATATATCAACTCGAAAAAACGAAAGTCGAAATCAATTCCAAAAATATGCGTGAGAATATTCTTGAAAGTTAATTATTCACAACTGTTTTTGCTGAGTGAAACCAAAATGTATAAATTCGATATGACATAAATGAAGATTTCTTATAATATTGGATTGAGTTTAATTTATTTTTGGCGACTTCCCTTCACGAGACTCTGCGGTATAGAGACAGACCGATAAAATAACATTTTAGACATGAAATTTTCTTGTCGCGCGTCACGATAACCTGTCCTAAATTTAATCCAAATCGAAAGTATTTTTCATTTCATTTACTGGTCTCAGTTGACGATATGACGAACTCGCTGATTGGCACAAAATATCCACAAGCTTTGATCTTATACTACATGAATCATCTTTATATTTTCATGCCGCAAAAATTCCACATAAAAGTGCGTCTCCGATTTCAAAGTATGATGACGGTCAACATTAATGACATTATCAAACAATGAAACGGGATAGCTCGGTCCTGTGATCTGGCAATGCGGGAAGAGAATTATTATCATGGTAATTCCCTTTATGGCCTACAGAGCCGGGATAAAAAGCGGGAAATTGCATTTGTGAGACACGAAATGCGCCCCGGGACGAGTAATATCTCCTTGCCGTTTGAAGTCGTGACTATGAAGGGGATATAATTAAATTTCCCTTGGCAATTGGGATACTTATTTCGCTATTTAGGTGGTTCTTCAGAGGAGTTATCATCGCATATTTATCCAGACTTCAAACCGATTTTAGTCCACAAATGAAATTATTACTCCATTCCAAATTTGGCCTTTGGCACTGCTTGCTTGGTGGCAAATTATAAGAAATGGTCGCGCTTATGGAGCGTCACCGTCACGGTATTATCGAATTTTACGGTCGTCAACGACTCTACAGAAAATAACTAGCGAGGTTGTTCTGATGGAAATATTTAATTCATAACTATTTAAGTTAGTTTGAACGTATAAATAAACCATTTGACTAGTTTTCGGCAACAAAACAAGATGCCAACGATTGATAACGTTAGTTATATTGAAAACAATCCCGGGTTTAACAACAAAGTTTAAATTTAAATTTGACGAAGTTATCGGGAAAGCTGTAAACACCAAACTATGATACATTTCTGCATATGACCTTTAATCAAGGAAAAGTAGTTATCGCCTATTTTCCTAAGAACGTTATACTTTAAAATAACAAAAGGAGTAGCGATTTTACTACCATTTTAGATAATACTTTTTAATAACTAGTTTCTTCTGAGTTCATCATTCTATTAATACTTGATGTTTCACATTTTCATTCGGAATAAGTAAGCCAGGTTAGGACCACTTATGCTGTAAAAGGATCGTTCCTAATTTTTAAGACAAAACCAGAATATACAAAAAATTGAAATATTCAAGGATATCGATTCAAACAGAAACAAATTCTTTCGCGCTAACTCTGGCCATAAAATTATATAAATTAGAATTTTTCCACATGTAGTTTAACAAAATTTTATGTACAACTATCTTCCAATTCACTCACACTTAAAAGCTATCTGAACTCAACAAAGCGTTTTCGACATTTGCAAAGATATCTCACTGGGTAATGGCGATGGCGTGAAAAGTGATTTAACAGCGGGAAGCTGCAACGAAGCGCTCTATTCTTCCACAAGGCGGAAATCCCTCTGCGAGATTTCAAAAGATTTTTCAACGCTATTTATAATTCTGCATATCAATGAGATCGCCCTCTCTTCTGCCTTTTTCACCGAGATCATTTCGTTTTAAGATCTAACATTGGTGGCGAAATGAATGTTTGAAGAGCGGTGAATGTTTCAACTCTGGAATTAAAAAAGGGAAATAGTACCATCGAAACAGTATATATAAATCAAAATACTTCAGCCAACAATACAATTTCTGGTGACATTTTGTAAATGGTGACAATCAACATCGTGTCGTATCGTTAGGTCGAATTGTGGAGATCGACCGTTTCTAAACCGAACAGCTCGGTGGGTCAGGGTTTACGTCATATTGGAGTTAAAATTACCTGAATTAGGCATATTGATAACGCTACTCGGAAACCTGGAGAATTACCCTCGGATGTGGGGAGAAAACTGTATAGCGCAAACATTAATGAAGCTTCGCGCACTTAAAACTACTTCGTTTTTTGCATCTACCACGAATATCCCATTTCCCGTCTTATTTTCATCTCTACCTAATGGCTGTCTATTGCTGATTATCGAAAACCAACACTGGTTCAAGCGTGTTTCATTGTCTAATATTTTAGCAGTATTTTCTGACCAGTTTACACCCATCGAAAACTGCCATTTTTGCAATTTGCTCTTCTCTGACGTATTCCCCTTGTATCCATATTTTATCATCAATCCTGCGTTACCTATCGCCAGTCGCTAAAATATCAAACGCGTTTTATCGATGTCTAAGCTCGATTGAGTGAGAATTCGGCAATAATTTCCTGCCCTTCCCCACCAAGAGGTATTTTCAACATTAACTTGAAATTAGCATCGTGCGAGAGCGATACTCGTCTCATATTTTATGTATAAGTTGGTAACATAATACCGAGCAACTGAACCAAATGCTACCGCTCCAAGACAGACAGAATTACACCAAACTACTGAATTTGATCACGGTGTGGGTTTTGCAGCTCATTAGGCTTTTTCCGTCCTCTGCGTCAGTGTGTATTCCATCCATGTAGGGTTCAAATGACATGTATTGTTCCAAGTTTCGTTCGGATGTAATTGTAATTACAGATGACTATACTATGCTCATATTTAAATTCATTTAAAGTAACGCTAAATGAAAACGGATCAATGTTTATAGTTTCAATAAAATATACGTTACAGCGTGTACACATATCATGAAAATATTTTATGTTAAGTATAAAACAGTTCACTTCTTGCGTAACGACCCTAATTTGTTACTGACTTATCTAATAATGGGTAAGTTTAGTCTTACACGATCTATAATAAAGTAACCTATTATGCGACCAAGTACAGGAGTAAGAAAATAATTCAAATGTTGAGGCTGAGGGCTTTGCCACAAGAATCCAATCATATTTATAGTTTGGAAATAACTCAAGTTATCAATCATATAACATGAATGGAACTGACAGACAAATGAATATGATTATTTATTTTTACTTTTGACATTAACAAGCCACAGTCACTTGTTGCGGATTCGCACAATTATAACCACTACGCCTTTTTTAATTATTAGGCAAATTATAAACGCACAAGCGGCAAGCACGATATCATAATTCAAAAATCACTCGAAATTGTTTTAGGCAGGAGCAAATACAGCACCTATTCCCATACCTAACCTACACATGGGGCATCGCCCCCAAAACCCAGAATTTCCATGTTTTCAGAAACTTTGTTCTCTATTTCAGCAACAAATCACATTATGTCTTAAAATAAACGATAATTATAAATCCTCAACATGTACAGACGCTATTATAACATTCCTTAACATGTCTCTTAAATGATACTTCGAAAGCTGAAACTGAAATATCTGAAAATGCAACAAATCCGATTCTTCAAAACAAGCATGGTAAAGGTATTTCAAAAGTTGCCAAAGTACCGTAGTAATGTGCAAAAAAACTGTTTGATTTTAAACTGTTAGGGCCCACACGAACAAATACCACTTTAAAAAGCTCCTACACTCGCTTATGAACCTATAACATATTTTAACAAATCTAACTATAATACTGTGGCTCGCCGCGAGAATCGACGAATAATCCAGCGGGTGTTCACGATACCCGTCGGCGGCAAATTATCTTCACAAAGTGGTAGTTAAAACGCGAACCGTCGGAGCGGCGCTTTTCCCTTTTTTCGTCGAAGTAAAAATGAGATAATTGCGAGCCTCGGTCTGTCTTTTGATGGAAGATAACTCGCGTTAACCTGTTGGCTGGTCGTGTTTTATTTCAACAAAAGAAAATGGCCTGCTGTCTGTTGCCTTTTCTTCGCACGAGTTAATAGCTGGAACTCTCACCTCCGTCCCAGTACCCGTCATTTTAAAACAATTACTCCACACGGCCTTTCGTGCCTGCTATTACTTTTCCCTCGAACACTATTATTATATCTTGAGACGATCTCGTTTGCAAAAGTACAAAAAATTGGATTAGGCCAAAAACTTATCCTCGGCCAAAGAAAAAACACCGATAAAAATGTTGTTGTTTATCATTGCCGCGATATCAATTCTGACGTCAAAATGGCGAGAATAAATGGTGCGAAATTGATACTTTCAAGTGCAATGCCGTTTGGTCGTCACAATTGAAATTTTGTGAACAATTGTGACGTTGCTAATAAATAAATTATCCCTTTTTCAAATAAACAAATATGATAATCGGGGAAGTGTGACGCAGTACAGCTATAAATACGAGAAAAAAATTCTGCAAGAGCGCTTAGGATACAAATTTCGACTTTGAAATAATATGGTAAAACTGTCAAATTTTCCGTACCATATTTACGCAGATGGGGATCTTTAGCCTTAAATAGCATTGTATATTAGAATGGACTCCACTCAATTGAAATGCAACAGAACATTTGTGATAAAATATACATTTCAAAATGAGATTTTCACAATATTTCGGATGAGTTTATATAAATCTGGGATGTAAGTGAAATTTGAAAGATGACATTCAACCATTTGCCGATGAGTTCAAATGACAAAAACTTTTTGAATATGGCCAGCTTATTCAATAAGCAAGTAAATTAACTAGATTATAAATTCAAACGACGTTTATAAAATGTATCGCTTGAAATGGCGTTGATTATAATACTAAAATTAATTGAGATAGTACAATCATTTGCAATTGCAGGCTTATTCAATAAATGTAAAAAAAAAATTTAAAAAGGTGTATATCGTCATAAATTTATATATCCGAACATTAGGTGAAATCGAATGATGACTAATACTCGAGACCTTAAAAAATTTGATGATCCCAAGTGAGAAAGCGGGTACGACTACGAACAAACATATCTTATCTATATCTACAGCGATAAAAATATATCTACGATAAAACACATGAAAACCACTAATCCCACTATCGTTATTTCCATGAGCGAGAGAGAGAGTGTTTATTAGATTTGTAAATCGGAAAACAAAATGTACTCGTACCGTGTTTTCCCGAAAATAGCACAGGGTCTTATTTCAATCTTCTTTCGGAAAATAACACTAGGGCTTATTTTGAGGGAATGTCTTTCATTTTCAGTTATCAAAAACAAAATTACAAGGTAGAGAATTACGAGATTTTGAAATATAAAAAACATGAAAACGTATATCAATTTACTTATAAATAACACGTTTTTATTTAAAAAAAAATCGGGATATCGACTAGATATTATTCTTAGGGGAGTGTTTATAATGAAATAATTTCTTAAAATTTAGGCCAGGTCTTATTTTCGGGGAAACAGGGTATATGACGAATGGATTAATATAAAAGCAAAACATTTTGGTTAAATGACTGAGCAGTTGCGATACGACCGTAAAAGGGTCACCAGAGTTAGCTACTACCCAATACAATTGAATAAACAATAAATAAAAGCACAGGTTCAATGCTGTATTGAATTTAATTAATAACATTGAATTTCTTGAAATTAATCCAAATTCTAGAATTGGTACGAAATGTGAAGACAAGAACACAGAATCGTCATTTTAATTTTCAAACTGCCAATTTCTACCAAACTAATAATGTATATTACATTCCACAAAAATTTATACTATTCGATCATATCTACTTCAAATAGTTTAGGTTCAAGAGTACAAAGTGGTTTTGGATGATCAAACGCCCGGAATTGCTATGGTGCAATAACTAAGACATTAGAAGATGTCTATCATTTCGACGTGAGAGAAATTTTTGTTTGAATACGTCGCTCAAGTGGGTTACAGGTACCGCAAATACTAAAAAATGCAAAAATCACCAAATTTCTACGTAAAATGTCTTAAAAAAAACAAGAGTTATCGGGAAATCTAACTATCAGTAGAGGTCTCAATGCCATTGCGCTAGTGGATCCGTATTTGAATAATGCAAGGATATTCTAGCAGAAATAAAAATACCATAATATGCAATTCAACAGTCCTGTTGCACACCAACACAAATATATTTTTGTAACGTATCGTATGAACTATGAACAACTGCTTGTCTGAAAAAGTCTGATTTTGGTCTAACGAAACGTTACAGAAATATATTTGTGTTAGGGTGCAGCAAGACTCTTGAATTGCATAGTATCGAGAAATCGTTGGCCAAAAAATAGAATAATAAATACATTGGTTTTACGCAGACCACATTACACTAGACGAGAACGTTGACGGTGTGTGATATGACGATCTATATGTTTATGCAATTATGTGTGTTCCATGAAAATAATCATGCACATAAATCATATCATAAATTTTTTCAAATTGCACAGGACATTTATCGATATACTATATATTGTTTTGGCCTTCATTGCTGAAGTAAAAATACTTAAACGATTACTGATTATAAACCAACAAACCTGGTTTTTGAGACATATATTTTAAAGGGACTTCATGGACTCCCGTATTAATATATGTTTTGTGCTTATGAATATTATGGGCTAATGGGAGAGTTTATTGGAGCAGGATAGGGATTTCCGAGAAAACCAGTTCAAACGAAGTTCGAAATTAGTGGTATCCTTAGAAAAGTTTTTTAATTTCAGGTAATCGAAATCAATACTTACCGATTTACAATATTTGTATTGGATTGTGAAGTAAAATTTTACAATTATAAAATATTTCGAAGCAGTTCTTTTTTGTGTGTTACCATGTAAATTAAACGGACTTAAAACACAAAGCTGATATCATTCATGAGGGTGGAATTAAACATCAATCAAACTATTAGATAAATACTAATAAAGGCATTGTTAATGTTGTCGCCGTCATCAACTATAGTTTCGCGCAAATGGAACCTAAGATATAAAAACGCTATCGATAGAAACGAATCGAATAGAAATCCGAATTCTCATTTGGGTCAATATAAAACGATCTCATTAAAAGACATCCACTTCATTCATGTTTTTTTTCGCGAAAAGGGTATCTAAGCTATAAAAATACCACCGATTTACATAGAAATGAATTGGATAGAAATCCACTTCATTTCTATCGGGTAGTTCTTATTTGCGTAAATATAAAACGATCTCATTAAAGACACCCACTTCATTAAATTTTCTATTCGCGCAAATGGTATTTTGGCCATGAAAGGCGGTACTCCCGAAGTATGTGAACCAAGATGGCGAACACCGGAACGTAGTATGTGTAACAGGTGAAGGTTAGGCCATAATTTCAAATACAAATACTATGGAAGTCACTTGGCTAGTCCCCGAACTCGTAATAGCACTAAAATAAGGAAAAATGGAATAAAATTATCCGGTTCCGATGTCCGCCATCCTGGTTCACATATTACGGTAGTACCTTTTTTTTTCGCGCAAATAGTATCTGAACTATGAAAAGTCCATGTAGGTGCGTAAAATGAAAATTCTCGACGACCTTCGTAGAACCACGTAGGCCAGGCGTCGGCAACCTTTTGTCGCTCGCGGGCCATAATTAGGGGTTTCAAGTCATTGCCGGGCCGCACATATTTTTAGAAAGTTGAAACCGAACGTATGATACTTTTTATAATCAAAACCAAGCAGTGATACATCTCTCGAATGGAATATAGATTTATTTCCTCCTTGCATTCGTCTCAAAAAATTCCATCTGATACTTTCGGCGCCTTTGAACCATTTGCACTTAGTATCAACTTTTCTGCGTTTTGTTGCCATTTGTCTAATTATAAAACGAGCAATTGCGAATTATATACTCGTTAGGTTATGATAAATTCTGTTACGTAAAAGTTAGGTTACTATAAATTCTGTTACGTGAAGAATATTATCGTTAAAACAGCTGTTTTGTTACAATAATTTAGTGAAGCGTCGCGGGCCGCATTAGACTACTCCGCGCGCCGTATGTTGCCGACCCCTGACGTAGGCGGATATTTGCATTCATTACAAGCCACGTCAGTATGACAATGCTATATATACATTTCCAAAATCCAAACTCAAAAAGTTTGATTTAATTATTGTACTCAATCCTAATGAATCTTCGTTTTTTATTGGAATCGTGTTAAAATGAGCCGTAATTAACGCCGCCACTTGAATTAGAAACTTCGATTATAATTTTCGTTCTCAAAGTTACATTCCGCAGGACAACTACAAGCACGATTTTCGCTAATTACAAGGACAAGATACAGGCTAATTAGTTTCAGTGATGTCACAATGTACTTCAAAGTTGGCATTGTGCTCTCATACTCTACAGTTTTCCACAATAAAAGAAACCCTTTCACTACAAACAAGGCTCTGGACCAGGGGTCACCAAACTTTTTTGACCGCGGGCCGGGTATGACTCAAACTGTGTTGAAACGGGCCGGACAAATATTTTTGTCAGTACAATACAATAAATTCACAAATCTCAAACTAACATGCACAACTCCAGCGTTTATTTGCGACGATCTTTCGGCGGTGTCAAGACCGTTGCCAGAATAAAATCCTGAAAGAATCTCAATATTCCATAGATGTGACGCAGATCGAAAGATTAGTGATTGATATGTGTTCTTTTTTATATTTATTGCAGTTTTTATCAAAAAAGTAGTACAATCCTTATGGAAAAAATTGGCCTGGGGTGGTACTAAAATACCGTTGTCTCTGTTATTTATTGACCGTTTTTTTTATAAACTTGGTATTGTTCTCTTATTTTCACTCAGATCTATCCAATGGCGCAGTTTTTATATAAATCGGATAAACTTTTTTTGTAACATACCCACATGAATATCTGCATTCATGCAGTATAGAATAGGGTTGCCATACCGTCCGGAAAATTCCGGAAATGCCCGGAATTTAGGGTTAAATTTTGTGTCCGGGAAGAATTTAAAAATGTCCGGAATCCAGAATTTTACTGCACCTGCAATCTTATGCACACTGCTAATACAGAACATTGTTATTTCGTGCGCGCGCATATTTTTACTACGAAGTCATGAAAATAGTTATGCACCGTCCAGAATTTTTCCTTTTTTAAATATGGTGACCCAAGTATAGAAGTTAGTCTGAGTTGTGAAATTGGAGCAGTACGCGAGGGATTACAGTACTGTTTGCGCAAAATGCACATTCGAAGTTCTTTTTAGCACAAGAAACGTAAGCAGTTTCGTCGAAAGCACGCGCCACGAGTGAACGAGTGCATCTTTCGCAGAAAGCGTTGCGTACCGGTATGGAATTTTGGCCTATCACAGCTATTTCTAGACTAATTTTTCATTACTACTACAACATTAAAACTACAGCTTCTCATGAGGCAAATGATGATTGACTTGTTTGATTCATACAAAAGTGTCTGAGCGGATGCGAAAAGACCTATTATTACGTCACTTTTTTGCATCTCGCTGATTGGCCAATGTTACGAAATAAACAAGAAAGACGAGGCTCGGGAAAATTTCCCTTGGAAAAAACTTTTGCCATTTTTGCGTGTTATTGCGGGCCGGATAAAATGACGCCGCGGGCCGGATCCGGCCCGCGGGCCGTAGTTTGGTGACCCCTGAACAATGATAAAAAACGGCGATGTCACAATGTACTTCAAGCTGGCATTGATGGTATTGTTTTGATACACGCTAAGGCATAATTTCTCAAAGTGATACACCTAGGGGCTATTTGTTTACTTATTAAAATACTAACTGGAACAATTTTTCAACTGTCCGAAGAAGCAATAACTGCATTATTGAAATTTAACAACGGTTGCGTCGAAATGTCACCGCCTCGTTTTAATTTACTCAGGAACCTAATAGTAAGTAACAATGTTTTATTTTTATTTTTTTATAACTTGGTCTCCTTAAGTAATAGTCAACATTCCAACGAGCTCCATGGCACCAAAGGTTTGAGGACGCATACCCCAAGGTAAAACTTTCACTCCGAAAAAGGCTGTAAACAAGGACAAAAACTTTCTCCTTGTTTAGGGTCATAATGCACTTCAAAGATGGCATTGTACTCATAATGTTCGATATTCTGCATGAGCTTGCTAAATGTTAGAAACACCTTTGACACAAGGATCAAGAAACTGCTGTTTTCTAGGAAGCTACTATAATATTTCAGAATATTTTTGGAATCGCAAACAGTTCGCCATTTTATTGTACCTTTCGCGAAGAAATGAACATTGAGAGTTGAGACATGTTAATTTCCTCACGCAGGGTGGAATCATTTTTTGAACTTGGAGTTACGGAGAACCAACTTTCTGAACCATGCAGAAATAAGTATTGTACCGAGCTCAAAATAGCACCATTAATTAACACACTAAGTGAAACCGAATGCGTGTTCTGATGCGGTCGAGAAAGGTTCCTAGAACAATATCACTAAAGCCGATAGTCAAATTCACTATACCGGTTACAGTCGTAATTTGAATGATCACTTTACCCAGATAATTAATAACTGAATGACTTGATAGTTTGAGGATCTGAAGTGGGCTAAGAAGAGACGGGCAGTTCTTGCAATAGATATATTTTACGCGGCCTCTTTGAAATCAAAATACCAAGTTGAGAGGGATTAGACCATCATTACTCATTGGTAAAGTACTAGGTCATATCATCACGTATATGGCTATTTTTATCTTCAAGGCACTTATGCACAAGCGAGTTTAATTTAAGGTTCTAGAAATCAAAAGCTTTAGTAATGATAAAAATATTCCAGCGACATTTTATTGTATTTTAGTCATTCTTCAGATAGAAATATCATCTATGACAGTGGTTCTCAAAACAACTAGCTTACAATAAGCTACAAACAAGTGTTAGAAAGGCGAAAGCATGTTTTATTCAAAAAACACGTTAAAAATATGCGAATGGAACTTAAATAATGAAATAAATGAAAAGTTTCAAAAACAACCAAAATTTGTTTTTATTCTTATTGGTGCAGTTGTATTTGGCTGACAAAACAAAAAATAAAACAAAAAATAAATATCAAAATAAGGCGGGCAAGATCAAATCCAACAAATATTTTTAATTAGCTCCACGCGCCATCGTTTGAGAACCAATGATATATGAGATAGAAAGAGATGGGAGCTGTAAAGGGGTTGCAATTGTGAATTCCAGAACAGACCGGCAAATAATTCATTTGAACATCGTGATCGTGACAACAATAAAGCATAAATTACTGGAATAAGGTTATTTATTTTGTCGAAACAACCAAAAACTAAGGCGAAATTCACCACAAAGGAGAAAAGTTATTCCTCGCTGAGAACCCGCTACAAAACAACAAAATTTGAAAATTGCTTCACTTAGTTCGAATGTAAAATGAAATTGAAACTGATGGCATCTTGACCTCCGTAGAAACTGATCGTCAAATGCAATTTTGTATAATCTTGTTTGCAAGTTGATTTCGAAATTACACACCGACTGGAGGTAATTGTCCAGAAAACACAGAAGGGCTAACATTGTACGTTCAATAAAAGGTCAAATTTTTTTATGTTAGAGACGATATTACAAACCACGCAAGTTGGGGAAAGAAGGAAAACAAATGTAATTGAAGCGGAAATTTATGAAAACGTAACTTTATAACACAAATGGGTGACGTCTTAAAAATGTGACGTCATACTCGACAGAGGCACGAAATAAATATATCCTGATGCTGGTTCAATAGTTCCTAACTAGCATTCGTACTTAACTTGATAATTTACTGGAATCAAAATACCTCATGTTTACTCTCACGGACATCTATTTCAGGCGCGAAACCTATAGAAAAAAGCACCAAATTCGAAATTCTTTGCTCTAGACTTAGAGCGAAATCTGAAAATTTACAACAGGTAAATAAAATATCACCTGTTTTTTAGGCAACATATGTCAAATGTCAAAAAATTAAAATGATTTTCATTCTAATCGAACTCATTTAAAAACTCGGATGAAAAAGCCCGGCCCCCAATTGCAAATCTCATCTTGTTTTGCTCACAAACCTTTCAAACCTAAAGTTATCAGAAAGAGCGTTGGGTGGCGTCATATGGGATTTGTGGTGGATGTGAGCGATTGGGGTTTGTTTACAATAGTAATATTGGGTTGAGGTGACAGGGCGCACGAGGATATTGGGATTATCCTTCATTTCAATGAAAGTGGTGGAGTCTAAAAATAAAGTAAGACTTGAAGATCCGGGTGGTCTAACTGAAACACGTAATCATGTGATACTTTTACACCAGTCGTTCACAAACTTTTTAATATTGTTACCCTTCAAATCGGAATACCAAAAGCTCAAATATCCCTTTTTTTTTATTAAATACAGTAGTCATCACTTGTTTTTGGCCGAAAATCGCGCCAAAACTACTCTCTGTATGGCGAAGTATTGTTATTATGTCCCTGCGAACCTCGTGACTAGATGACTAGCCTCGTTGACTAGATGGGAGCATTGCATGTCCAGCTTTCCATAGACCAGTTAAAAATACAATGAACGTCTAGATTACCCCCCAAAATTGCCAAATTACCCTTCGCGAGTAATTATCCTCAGTTTTGGAACCACTGTTTTACACCCTCGCTACAAACAGGAATCAGAACAAAAACCCTCCGATAGATAGAGTGCTAACATTTGAGAAGAATGTGAAGCGGATCAACTGAAGAAGATATTTCTCTTTCTATGCAAATAGTAGTTTTTACGGTAGTGAATAATGAAATAGACAAGTCAAATTTCACCAAATAATATTGATTTTCTGAGTGATTCGAGAATCTTGCTGTACACTAACAACAAATATATTTCTGAGACTTTTCGTCTTACCAAGGCCAGACTTCCTCAGACACTATATACAAATGGATCCATCGGCGCATAACATAGAAGTATGAATAGTTGGAAACCCAATCGACAATATGTTGCTCTCATCTGATTCACTCGTTTATAATGCAATGATTTCAATGCTCCAAATTTTTCTTCCATACTTGCTGGCCATCCTTAATACAAAGCCAATACTTCACCTATGCAAGTCAAAGAACTCTGCTTGTTGAAAACCTCAACACGATATAAAACCGATTAATCTTTTATCTGCAAACATGCCAATCTTGCCCACCTTCAATATAAAATATTAGGCGTACATGGTGGAACACACGTAATGGTATTACGATATACTGAAATAATGCTGATACGATTATGATTACTAGCCTGAGGTTTTACATGACTCATAACGCAGAACACGCACTCAAATGATAATTCTCTGATTTTAGGTTTTGCCAGCTCAAGTTTTGGACACAAATACCGACCCAAAAATTATTTTTTCGAAGCACTAACTTTAGAGCGGATCAAAAAATATTTCATTTGATAAAATATAGATCATTATCTTCGGCACAATATGTATGACTTGTTTCGGCAACCCAGTATAGTGTTACAAGCAATAATAAGTATGAAGCTGACGAGAAAAAACGGCTGCAGGATTCCAAAGTGACACCAAGTTCCAAAGTGGCTCAAATTGAACCATGTAACACAATTTTGGATGATTAATAAAGAAATCGAGGTGAAATAACGGACATTTTTACTACGATTGAGGGGGAAATAAATGATAAATGGCAGGTAACTTTACGCATTTTAACAATTTAGCATGCACCTATGTACGTTGCCCTTTACCAATTCAACAAACAGTCGAATGAAATTTAACACTGCGTTCCTATGTTAAAGAGCTATCTTTGATCTTTTATTGATTCGAAGTGATTTAGGGTAGACGAAAAATTGGTTTGAACAAGCCTTTTATAATGAAATCGTTACGACACACTGTTTACATAATTCTTTCAGTGTTGGCGAGTACCTAGTGTCATCTAAATGCAACAACTCGGATTGGTACAACTAACCACCAATGCAAAAGCATAACTCTGCGATTGACTCGACCTAACACTGATTGATTGGAAACTCGGTGATATAATTTTAGACGATTTCATCTAATATAGTGATTCTCGAATAACTTTTCATTCAGAAATTCCCAACTTCATTTTTCTAAACAATCCGATTAACGGGTATAAACACACCTAGGCGCAAAATTGATTTCCAGTGTTAAAAGGCGAATTTTTTTGGATGGAATTAATCCCGGAAACGATAACTGCTTTCAAAATACGCGGTAAATTCACGTAATTTGTCAAATATGAATCCACATTTCACCTCTGACAAATTGAAGCTCGTATCCTGCTATATTATTTAGTATCTGAAAACCCCAATATAATAAAATATGTCGACTGTCTGTATAACTAATAATGAACGCGTTTGATGTCGTTCCAACCGTTTTGCATCATTTCTATTTTATTACGTTTTATATTTATTGCACGTTTCGGCGGAGTCCGCTTTCATCTTTGCATTGCCCTTTGTTCACCATTCTTTATTTCTATTGTGTCACAATGCACATGCTTGTATTTCATGATGTCATATTGGTTTTCGTGAATTTGTGAAGAGCGATAAAAGATAATAAAGAGTGTAAATAGGGGTTTTACTTGTGTACATATTACATAAACGGAAATTTGATTTGATGTGGAATTACATGATAAGCATAAAATAATGGCGGATAAAAAATGACTACGAGTTGGAACATCAGATATAACACCCTATTTATTAGAAATAATAAATTCGAACAGTGATTCACATTGAATCCGGAACAAATCCGTGTATACAATTAGGGACTCGGAATAAGCCGAGTGATGATGAATTTCGAATTTTCGGCTAAACGCGTGTTTATTCTAAAATTATATACATTTAGAATATTTGAACATAGAATTGCAGATTTCCAAATTATTCCGATAAAAACATTCATACTTTACATAATTGTTCACTTGACTGCAAAGAAGCATCTGAATCTGACACACGAGAACAATTCATTTGGTCGCTCCACTAAGTAATAACTAACTGAAAATTTTCTCATAATTATTCCAATACCTATTTAACACATTTAACAAATCGCTGCTTTGCAAATCCATTCACAATGAAGACAATGGTTACGATATTGTTGACGATATTCACGCAACAATGGTGTTTTTATTTCGTCACAAACAAAAGTGGATTAGCAGATTGAGCGTAACCACGTTTTGTCGTTTTGTTTGTTCGCGCATAATTACTGAATCAACATAAAGATTATGACGTCTCAATCCGTCAATATAATATTCTCACTCGGCCAGAGATAGCACAAAGTTTAGTTTCACCCACGTTTGGCGCACGATACTGTGAGGATTCACTTCACTATAACTAAACCTGATCTAGTGTTGCCATATTTTGTCATTAACAATTACGGATTTAAGAGAATTGGCGTACTTTATTGCCACGTGTTTACGAGAAGTATGCTATTTGTTAATAAAAATAATTGCCGTATTTTATGTTTATCACGTATTCAATAAAATCAGAAACAACATTTTAATTAAAAATCTGGTTTTACTAAAATTGATATATGCGGCAGTACAGCTTCCATCAGAATAGATGAGCTTTTTAAAAATCTTCACTCCTGTTCATATCTAGTTGATATATTCTGGAACAGGCGTGTGCAACATTTTTGTTGGCGGGTCATATAACCAACTTCAGACACTTGGCTGGGTCACAAAAAAAGAAGAGAATGCGACTATCGCTCATCATTGCAGTAAATCCTTACAAAATGGCGAAAGTTTCACGCAGCTAAAAGAGCAAAAAAACAGTATGCTTTCTAATTCATGTGAGCGACTTTTTTAAAAATAAACCGTTTAGGATTCTATGCTCGATGGGGAAAAATGATGGAAAATCTGAGTGTTGACAAGGGCCACACTAAATGGTCCGGCGGGCCGGATTGTGGCCCGCTTTTTGCACACCCTGTTCTAAAGCAATCAGAAGAAAAACAAAATCCTGGAATATACAAAGATAATTGCTGCACTTATAAGTGCCTAATCATGATACATATATCAACAGTTGCATTCGTAATTTCTTTTGGATCTAATACCTGAACTGTCTATCACAATCTCACACAATAATCAGTGTAGCAATGTTTCTAATCCTCTATGCAAGCACTTTTATTTAAAAACCCAATATAGATATTAGGATTTCCTATAAAATATGTTCATTGAATCGTGATTGTCAGCATTGGAAACCACTGGGATTGAGTAAAATTATTCTGCCCAGTCACAAATCATTGATTTCTAATATCAATAGCAAGCCTGGTTTTACAAGCCGCGGGAAAGATATGTCACACCGTTCATCATTAGAACTGATCTAATGTACCAAATTGCGCAAAGAGTTTTTGATTAGTTTGTAATTTTGAATATTTGAGGGTGAATTCGAGAGAAAAAACATAAAACTAAACGGATGTGGACATTCCTGATGTGATGTAAGAAGGAATAGTAAAAAATATTTACCGTCCATTTATATTAGGTATAAAACCTACTCAAATGAGATTTACAAGTTTTTTTTACTACGCCTGACTGACGCCCGCTTTTGTTGACAAATATCCCAAGAGGTCAGCAAGTGCGATTCATTCCGAAACGGTCAATCCAGGTGGAGGAGTTTTATATAAATGAACATGATTTTTCCATGGTTACGAAAGTAGTGCACACTTCGTTTAAAATGTACTAACAATGACAGAAGCGAATGCAAGGAATTATTGGTCAAGCAAGAATACAAATTTGTCACAATGCCCTTTTATTGCACTCCTGGTTCCTTCAAGTTAAATTTCGGATGTAACATGGCTAGGTATATTCTTTCGATTTCAAAGTTCTTCCATATAAAACGAAAAATTGCTCTCCCGCCGAGTATAAACTGGTAAAAGGGCGAGGGAAATGGTTTGTCACCTAAAATTGTCGTTACTTTGACTCCTCTGGGAAGAAAATATTTATTTTTCAATATATTTCACATGTAATATATTTGCTCCCATATATTGTATTTTATCTTTGGAACTATTGAAAGTATTGCAATTTGTCGATGAAAAAAAACCGTCTTCGCTCACCACAAATCTCATTTTATATGATAACTCTTACCATTTACCTGATGTTTATATCCATCCAATCATGAACGTTATTATTATTCTACAGTAGCTTTATTTAGCGATCTTTTTATATTAATTTAAATATATCAATTCCTATAAAACGAGTTCAGTAAATGATGCTAACATTTTATTCAATCTATATTATTTGGTACTCCCGAAGTATGTGAACCAAGATGGCGGACACCGGAACGGCAAGTAAGCGTACCAGGTTGAAGCCATAATTACAGATACAATACTACGGGAGTCACTTGACTAGTCCCCGAACTCGTATAGATTCTGAAATAAGGAATTTGGAAATAAAAATTATGGCTTAACCCCCAACCTTGTACTGTTGTATGTATGTACACATACTACGTGTCCGGGTGTCCGCCATCTTGGTTCACATACTACTGGTGCGCCCTTTATTTAGCCGATCTTGTACTCTATTTTAATATATCAATTCCCATAAACGAGTTCTATTCCGTTTAATCGATTTTATTTGTACATCTCTTACTATCGTGTAACATTGGTACCTTAATCCCTACCACAACATCGACCTTTAGTACTCAGTTTCTTCGTTCACAAATATTTGTTTTACGTCGTAAATACTTCGCGCACGACTAACTTTCTTCCACACAACAATTATGATAGAAGACTCAATTGCTACCTCACAATTTCAGTGAAGCTTTGAGCAAAATTGCTGAAATAGTACTTAAGTTTAGTGAAGTTTGTAAAACTTTACAAAAGCTGGCGAATACATTTATAATTTTGAATAAATTGCAATTTCTTGTGTTTGTACCATTCAAACCCAAGCAAATGCGTCCATCTTAGGTAAATGCTTAGCGGACGTCGAGTATAACATAACATATATACATAATTTGGTACCGTAGGATGTGTACAAGGTTAGGGTTATACCATAATTTCATTCCGATTTTCCTTAATTTAGTTATATTACGAGTTTGGGGACTGTCTGTGTTTGCCAAGTAAGTATACATCCTGCCCATAGGTTTCAATCCCTTTACACATCTTGATATAAAGTAGGCGAACAAAATTAGTTATCTCCATATTGGTACACATACTTCTGGAGCGTTCATCATTTGCTACAGCATCTTAGCATTACACACATACCGATCCATCGTTGCAAAAGCATAGTTATAGGATGAGTGGCATCATTTAGAAAATCGATAAAAGTAAATCCAAAGCTTTCATGCACGTGACATCAAGATATGCAGTCGATTTCTTATTTTCATATTCTCAACTCGTATTTATACATATCCAAATATGAGCTGAAAACCTCCCAATCTATCCAAATAATACACTTTTATAGCCAGTTTAATAACGATCTCATTAAACGGTTTCGAAACGTCGGTTTCCGTTGTCGTCTAAATGTGGAATAAACATATAAAACTGTCAAGTCGAAAAACTCATTTTTCATTTATATCTGATCTTATTTGCATATTGCAATCTTAATTCGGGGCTCCCGAAGTATGCGAACCAAGATGGCGGACATCGGAATGTAATATGTGTACTAGGTTAGGGTTAGGCCATAATTTTAGCTATATATAAATACTACGGGAGGCTCTTGGCTAGCTTTCGAACTGATAATAGGACTAAAATAAGAAAAATTGGAAAAAAATTATCGCCTAACCCTAACCTGTTACCCATGTTACGTTCCGATGTCCGCCATCTTGGTTCGCATACTTCGGGAGCACCCTTAATTCAATCTGTACTTTTATTCCGAAATACCGCAATCAATACTGAAAGAACTGAGAACGCATTGAGCGGGCCAAAGACGTCAAATTGAAATCAGAAAGCATTGTAGAAACATTTCAGTCTCAACCCAGGACAAGTTACACAGACAGGGGAAAAACACTATGGGCGGAAGCATAAAGCTTGTAGATAAATAGCATTTAATGATAAATTATGACAAGTACAAAACCTCAGGTTGGACTGAGCTAGAAATATTTAAACAATTACTGATTAAAAAACAAAGAACCTGGTTAAAATATATGAAGAACTGACTTAATAAAATTGAAATTATAAATGGACTTTATGGACACCCTGTATGATTTGTGTCACACTTTGTTCATGCAAACGGTTTTCTATGGAAAAAAAATCAATGCAGACAAGTCATTCATATGAAAGCAGAAAAATCAGAAGTCAAGAAAAACTAGCTTTCGCTTTCCTCGTTTAAACAATATCTGACTATAAGACCAATCTTTCCCTATCAACCTGTATCTACGCCGGTCCTATTTATCAGCCCTCTCACGCGAAGTTGACATAAGGCAGGCCTCCATTGATAGTTCCATTGAAAATATATGACGCATCATAAATGCCGCTTCGAGATAAAGTCAACCAGGCCAACACGCAAAATGGCCAAAACAAAAGTGGAATAAACAAAAAAATTCTTTTGAAAGTGATTTGATGCCTAAAATTAATAGAATTTGCTTCATTGAGAAGAAATGAAAAAACTGGACCTAGAAATATTGGCGTTACTAAGATTGTGTTGCCGGAATTGTAGTAGCATTGGAGTCACAACCGGAGATAATATTTTCAAATTTTCCCGGAGTTGGAGTCAACTAGTAAACTACACGTAGTCGGAACTTTGAACTATCGGTAGTCAAAATTTTGAATTGATCGACATCGCGATCGGAATTAGAAACTTCTGAAAGTTGAGAAGTCGACATAGAAATTTTCTACATAAATTAACAATAATGCTAATTCGATATTGCAATCGAGCATTGAAAACCAGAGTAAAAATTTTCGTAAACTGCAGTATCGGTGCCAGATTTGAATATTCCGAATTTGAAATCTTCTTCGACTCCACACCACGGCCCTAAGTGTAGCTACGTCCTAATATCGGAGTTTTACTGTAAAAACAGTTTTTGCAACAGAAGTTCATCGGAAGTCATTTCGAGATGCTGTTTTTATAAGGAGTAGATTTGTTTGAAAAAGTTCGAGTGCCGATCAATGTTTATTACTTCATTAGCTATTACGATTCCATTTTATCTGCCATCCTAGTTTTGTCCGCAGTTATAATTCCAGCCAACAAATTAATACTACATTCGGTTTTCGAAAATTACAAATGAAATTAAGGTACTCCCGTAGTGTGTGTGCCTGTCTAGAGTTGGGCCATAATTTTATTCCGATGTTAGTTCTATTGCGAATTCGGGGACTGTCTGTGTTAGCCAAGTGAATATACCCCCTGCCCATAAGTTTACATTTTTTTTTACCCAATATGATGTAAGTAGGCGAACAAAGTTAGATACCTCCATATTGGTACACACACTTCTGGGGCGTCCAACCAACAACTTAATACTACATTCGGTTTTTGAACATTTCAAATGAAATTAATGCCCAAAATCGAAGAATTGTTGGAAATATTCCATGATAATAAAGAAAGCAAAAAGTGACGTAAACCAATGCACGTTGACAACATTGACGAGTGATACTAGTAATGTTTTCACCCACAATCCCACTAGCAATAATGCACCAGCAAAACCCATTTTTATTAAATAGGTTACTCATGCTGCAGTACTAAACAAATGTTACATGGCGGAGTAACTCTGTACAACTATACAAATCTAGGTATAGTGTAATCACGCACAAGTATTTCGTTTCACAACAATAACAGCTAGATGGGCCGCAGCAATTTTATCTTTATCATACTGTGTACAAACCACTGCACTCCTGTTTACACAGTCATCAACACGCTATCGTGTGTTGTGTACCATGGTCATTTATAATATGTTGGATTTGTACCTACTTGTGTAATTAACACATACAATCCTTGAATGAAGCCTTTGACAAACCGTACAAGGCTTCCCCTTGAGAATCACATATAAGAATTGAGTGAATTTAACTAACATATTATAGACTTGGTCAGATTTGTCTATAGATCTGCAGTCATTTTTGATGATCTATTTAAACATATTTCAATTTTCTAAAAGTTCGGAAAAGATAGACATAGGCATACCGAAAATTCCGATTTTCCAAAATGTCAGTCAGTCAACTTGGCAAAGAATTGACAGTGACCAATCATTGCCAAAATTCCTTGTCCTCCAATGTACAATGCAACCACATACATACGATGAGCCAAACCCCTAATTTGTTTATCCTTAAGGGCGTGAAGAATTATAACGTACAAATCAAATAATTAATGTATCATCACCATAGTAGTGTTTCTATTTCGACCAGAAAAATCTCAGGGTATATTTGTAACTGCCACTTTTATGTGAACGCTCACATTTCGATATTGCTTTGAACGGCCATAAGACTTACCAGAAAATCTTGCATTGTTATTCTGATAGCATTGACTCTCTTTCAAAACGATTTTTTATTAGTCAAATAGCGCATTCTGAATTACTTCCAAGCCAACAAAAACTAGGTCAATTGAACAAACGTATTAGCTAACCACCAAACACCCGAGAGACACGGGAATCGTGCGATCAAAAAGGAGCATTGTGACATAATAGAACAAATTCTATAAGTCAGTAAGTGTCGTCTTCTTGTGGTTTGTCTTAACTTTCAATAAGGCTCTCGCGGCTAAGTTTTTGGCACATACAGACATAGTCGCATTTTTAAAATGATCGACGGCCATAAACGACTACTAAAGTGTGTACATACGGCTATAATCTGATAATGCAGTAATGCTTGTTCAGGTATTACAGTCACTCTTTTCTGCCCTAAATCTGATGTTAAACGTCACGTTTTTGATACCTATCCCGGTTTCACAACGCAAAGGCTAGCATAAAGCGCTTGCTAACAATCCATGGTACTATATTTTTACATATCATTGACACTCTTTCCTGCACTGGGCCTAGAATAAGCTTCGATATACAGCAATGAAACTGGCAAGTGCTTTTACTCGAAGCCCGGCACATTCTCGAGCTGTCTTGGTCTGTTTTCATAGCGGAGTTAACGGACCAAAACGAAACGCTCTCTCTCCCTTTTCAGGTTTTATTTGCTTTCCGATGACGCTTAGTTATTTTCATTATAACGGGTCTATTTGAGAGCTCACCGCAGAGAGAGATCTTCAAAAGAACCGACATAGAATACGAACGCTTTCATCCGCGCTATGAAGCAGAAATAAATTTCACCGGACTCATAGGTAATTAGCGCGAACACGATCTTGTTGTTAGCACAGATTTTACAGAGTATTTTTATTGCTAGTTTCACATTTTCGTTTTGAAGGGGCTTTGCGTACGGAGCTAACTAATGTTTGGAATATGAACTTATAATGTTATGAGCTACTAAAGTATGAACTTTTCCGATTCGACAGATAGACTTCAAGATTTCGACAGCTAATCAAAAAATTCAAATGATTAAACGCCATGTTATACGCATATGGGTGAACCAGTGAAAAATCAAAGAAGGACAAGTAGTTGATTCCGCAGAAACACAAGTGATGCCAAAACAAAAGATGAGTTAATATAATATTGGTCCGCCAAGATGCGAGCGAGGGGGAAGTTTTTTGATTAACGCACCTTAGAAATTTACCCACATTAGGCTAAAGAGAGTATTTATATTTCAAACATATATTCACGTAACCGCTGGTCGGTTACGGCTTCCTGCATCATCAAGTCCATGCGTGCGAAAACAAATATCTGACTAACTAATTCCATATCCGATAAGGACTGGTAACCAGACGAGAGGCCGTGGTTCGCCATATGATTAAGCCGTCGTATCGGCTTTACTCTCCCCCGGGTAAAATATGTATATCCTATCCTTTAATGGTAATTAATTAATATCATAATGTAATACACTGCATCCGGAGACCCAAAAGTGATGTTCCTTACTATTCCAATTATGCTCTTTCTAATTACATTTATATTATCTTTACTTTATGTGACATTCATGTGCATATTGCAAGTAATAGGTCCTATGTTAAATTACAGTTGTCAGAAACAACCATTGTACATTCAATGAAACGTATGCGAGTCGCTAATTATAATTTACATCGCATGCTTGCATTTAAAAAAGTTTTTAGTTTTATTGTTGTGTCTATAGAACGAAATATTAAAACTTAATTATTACTTATCGATTTTAATCGGTAAGTATGTTGATAGGTATTTGTCTGTTTGTCTGTTAGATGCACGCGATATCTCACGAAAACGAGATTGAATCTGCTCAAGATTTTGCATGTGCATTCATGATATGTCGTACCAGAAGCCTATTGATTTTGGATAAATTATGTCGTATAATTAGCGAGTTATTAATTAATTAGTGATGAGACACAAGGTGTCACTATGGAGTAAGAGCGCTGTTTTGGGGGATCCCCTAACTTTCGATCGATAAGTCTTCGGTCTCTGACCGATATTCTCGTTTATTATTTTGTTAAATCATTAATTTTACTGGGATATGCAAGGACTCGGGATCAGTACAAAAACGTTGTGTAGATTCTTCGGTCTTTAACACTGTTTTTCAGCCGTTTTAATGGAGCGGAATCTTAATAAAACATACAACATGCTTGAGAAACCCTTGTGCAATAGTTTAATTGCCTTTTATCGTCTGAATTGTATAACGTCTAAATATCTCTCTATAAGCGACTCTAATATTGGCAAAAATTTAAGTTGTTTAATAATGTTTGAATATATTATATGACATTATTAACATACATTAATATAGACTGATTTAAATGGGAACTTGCAAAATACCTGAACTGAACGGGTGTAACGCTGGGTGCCACGGAACCCCGGTTGAAAGCACTGTCTAGAACAGGGATGTGCGACATTTTTGTCGGTGGGCTATATAACCAATTTCAGACATCCAGCCGGGCACACAAAAAATAGTTTTTCCATGTTCACAACAAAATAAAAAAGCCCGCTGCAACGAAATACATTAGTCACAACCATAGCCCCACTGGAAAGGCAAGAGAAGGTAATATGGCTATCGCTTAGCTTTACAGTAATAAAGGCACCTGGCAAAACGGCAAATAATTTAACAACATGTATTTGTACCCATGTGATCGCCTTTCAAACATAAATAGTCGGATTGGGATTTTATGCTGGATGGGGAAAAAGGGCCACTTTAAATGGCATTGTGGGCCTGGTTGTGGCGCGCGGGCTACCTGTTGTACACCCCTAATCTACTCTAAAAGGATAGAAAATTATGTTAACCGAAAGATGAATTGCTTGTTCACGCTATGGGAAGAATAGCCTGCGTGTTTGATGGGATTTATATTTCTGGAAGTGTAAAACGCCCGACCTACTGAAGATAAACAGGGTATAAAACTATTGAAGAATATGAAATTTCAATAGAAAATCGGTGTAAATTCTACACGAGAAATCAGTTGAATGTCTATGTACACAGGCTTATGGAAAAGGTAGCCTGCGTGTTTGAAGGGATTTGTATGCGTGGAAGTATAACATGCCCAGCCTTTTGATGATAAACAGAGATATAACTATTAAAAGATATGCAAATTCGATGAGAAATTGGTGTAAATTATACACGAGAAATTAGCGTAATGTCGATGTATGGATCATAAATATATAACACATGGTGGGGTGAAGTTTTTGATGTGATGTTTGCAACCCCTCAGTAATAACAAGGCTCTAGTCAAGCAGTTACCAATAAATAAGATGCTGATGTAATTGTAAGAAACGAAATCTTTGAAGTTATACATTCATTCATCAAGTTTATTTCACCCAGTAAGAAGTGGTGGGTATGGGATTTGAATCAAAACTTTAATCTGTGTCTCGAGTTTCCTAATTTAACGCGCTATATAAAAGTCAAGGGGTTTATCAACTCGAATAACTGCAAAATGCGGATATATTTTGTACATTTTTGTAAGCGCGAGGTACAAAGAATTTATATTGAAGTGTGACGAAAGGTCGGTATTTGATCGGTAAAACCCTTGATGAAGTGATACTATTTATGATCGAGGTCGTGACTTGCCGTAAAGAAAGCAGTGGGCTTAGTTAGTGGTGACTAAGCTTTTTTTTTAAATCATATTTATACAACGATTGGGTTTAATGCGTGCGTGTTTACTTGATGTTCAATAGAAAACTTTTGCAATTTTTCTGCATTACATTTGAGTAATTTTTTAAAAAAATTAGCATAAAATGCTATTTTGCCATGGGCTTTATATTTCTATGATAAAATAATTGGTATTGCCGTAGTGTTTGCACCAGATTAGGGTTATAATTTTATTCCGATTTTCCTTATTTTAGTTCTATTACGAGTTCGAGGACTGACTGTGTTAGCCAAGTACATATACCCTCTGTCCGTATGTTTCAGTCCCTTTACACAACTTGATGCAAAGTAAGCGGACAAAATTAGTTACCTCCATATTGGTAAACACACTAGTGGAGCGCCAAAAATGATAATAAATTTCTTGAAACTGCACCTACGAAGATTCTTTTAAATGTGGAGTAATAATATGATATTACCGACCGCATTTTATAATATTGACAAATGTATATTGGCAATATACATTCAAGTACTCCAAATATCTCACATTATGACATTCCCGCATATACAGTTTGACCACAAAACGAGTAAACAATCTTGTAGTTATGCACGATGGAATGCTTCTCGTACTATCTTTGCTCACATACGGAACGATAAAAAAAAGTATTTAATTTTTAGGCGTCCATGTGTCGGCCAATCATTACTACACACACGATTTGAAAATCGGTAAACATTCATTATACCCTATCCTCAGATACGCAACGGTGACTTGCAAACAATAATTTTCCACTTTTTGAGCGCGTTGAAGGGTGCTACAACCTTCCTGAAGACCGAACACCTCTTAACTTGAAGGCTCTCAAGCAGCGGTTTTCGTTTGTAGGACTATTTATGAACCTAATACCCCGCTCGGCATGTCAAGAGGGGATAGTAATAGGAAAACTACCATAATGTATTAAAAACAATTGCGGAGTGACTAGGGAGAATTGACAAGAAATTATGAGTGATGACTTCCTTGAGGCGTGAGGCTTTAGAATGAACTCTCCGCCACCCTAAACGCGTAATTGGGAAAATGCAAACACAAATAAGTAAACCTTAAGAGCCATATGTACCTAACTTCTTTCCTTTCTTCCTTTTTGTGAATTTTTGCAAACGTAGTTGAGCGAGCTCCAACGTAAAAGCTAACATGTTACTGATAGAGTCAGACCTTTACATTGACCCCCTGGTGACAAAGAAGACAATATATTCTGGTTTGCATTGAAAGCTTATCTAGTCAACACTGCCTGGTAAATAAGTCGGTTCAGTTCATAACTTTAGTAGGTTTCCCCGTACTTTGGTACGCGAACAGTTCATAGTCAACATTGTCCGGTAAATAGTTTTGTTGCGTGTCCGGGCTGTTTTCGGGCGTCAAGACTTTGGCTCTTCTAGTCAACACTGTCTGGCAAAGTCGGTTCAGTTTAAAACTTTGTAGGTTTCCCTAGACTTTGGTACAGGAAGAGTGTATGGTCAACATTGTCCGGTAGAAAGTTTTGTTGAGGGCCTTGTGCCTTTAGTAGTCCAAGCCTTTGGTGATGGTCAGTAGACATATTCTGGAAAAAGAAATTGGTATTTGCTGACATCATACCACCCGATGACCTCATTTACTTGAAGCAATTTCCAAATTGTTTCAATAAATCGCATTCTCGATATTTATGAAAATAGGATCCCATCTCTAAAGCATTGCAGAGAATGCCTGTATTTGTCTATGTGGTATATATATTTTTTATCTTTTAAGTGAGATTAATTTACAATACGACGTATGCTACAAGTTCATTTTATTTATTTCATTCATAAAACTATTGGAAAATCGCTGACGCTGGCCCGTCTTCTGTGCAATAAGTCTGGGATACTAATCTTTACTTTATATGCAGAGCAGTGGCCAAGGCTCGTGGATAGAATACAAATCTCAAAAAGGCAGATGTTTTTACCACATTCAGTTTATCCTCACAAACGCGGTACAGCGAACCACTCTTAAATGGCAACTGTTAAACACATATGTTACATGTGTGCGGCATATTAAACAAATACAGCTTACTATCATTAAAGTATATCGAAGGTAAGTTATTACACTCGGAAGTAAAAATTTCGCAATTCATAAAAACTGTTTTTACATGTTTAGTCGTGTCCATAAATGCTTTATATTTTTTTTCAATAGCTTATATGAGATTCATATTTGGTCTGTGATAACGTGCTTGAAAAAAATATTATATATTTTATGACATAACAGTTGCTTTCGAGAGGGTTTGTAAGTGTGTTAAGTGGAGCTTGCTACAATAACCAGCCGGCCCTTAGAAATAGCGCAGTGAAAGTGTTATGATGTGACTATTTGAGTATTTGCTTGGTAGTGTATATTGACACCATGCATGAAACATACCTACATATAGTACATAGAATACCTCATGATCATAGGAAGGCTAACTAACCAAGGTTGACAAAAAACATTTTACTACCCACATTATTCAGGAGTTAAATATGGCGTGTTCTTATCTAAATTGGGTATAAAAGTGCGCGTTGTTGAACGTATATAATTACTTTCCTGTAAAAATAAAGATGTTCTTTGCTGTCTGTGAAAACATCCTTATGAATGTATATTGAGTGGTGAAGTGCGGAAACATTTCCGGCTTCGATGATTGCAACATGAAAGTGTTTGATCAGTCGCTTCAGAATAGATTTGAATAAAAATATGAAGTGCTACATACGACGAATGTACGAACTCTTCGCGGCTTCCGTTTAGAACAGTGGTTCCCAGCCCTTTTATGATACTCCTCTTTTCGCTTTCTCTCTATTCCTCCAACAAACAACTTTATTTGTTGAATCTATAATGAAAATTTAGCTGATGTTAGGCGAAAGTCGCACTCCAACTTTTGTACAGTTAAAGTCGTTTTTGAGGTGTGCTTAAATAGGAACGGTATTATAGTAATAACAAAAAATATTAGTCGCAGCAAATAAAAAGCAAAACTACCCCTCCAAGAACAGCAAAGACAAAATTCGTCAATGGGGAGGATTTTCTCCCCTTTTGGGAAACGTGTGTTTACTATTTCTTCATGGCGTTATGTTGTCTATCGATAGATTGGGACATAAAGCAAAAGTGTCTTTAATTGTAATTATCAATATTCAATACCAATAACTTTTGACGAGGGGTTATGCTGTGCAAATGAAGCGAAATGATTGAAATTCGTTAAAATTGAGTTTATTTTCAACCATGGCAACAATTATGAGAGAAAGGGGTTCCTCTTATAGATTTGACTGTTTATTTCGAATTCGCTTTGATTAGTTTTACTAGTACAAATGTTGAATTTCTTTTTCGGTAGTTTTGGCTGTAACTGTATAACTTCGTCTGGTCGGATGCTTACTTCTGACTTCTTGAATCGAGTGATGAAAGTCGCGAGCCGACAATATTTGCAGGCCACGGTTGTCATCGGCTCAATTATTGTTTATCAACTTAGTTTGATATTTGATTGGATGGTGGAGAAGGTACTTTTATTTTTGGGCCAATTCTCATGGCCGTCATCTGCACAAACTTTCGAAAGAAATTGCGAGTTTTCAGCGTTTCTGTGCGTGTGTACTTGCTCGAAGCTTCTTCAAAAATTCTAAAAATCAAGGATCATGTCGTCCAACTTTAAAAGAATTGAAAACTAATCAAAACTAGAGTAAACTAGGTGAAATTTAACAAGAATAAACATTAGAATAACACGTCATGATCGGGATACGTTCAGCATGCATGTCAATCTCATTTTACCGCTTCATAATGAAGCTCACCTGCGACATCTAGTGATTTGCACAAATTTATATTTATGTGCGACCGAAATCATTTGGAACGAGTTTAAGAAAAAACTTTGTAAAATTGGACGAAAAAACAGTAACTCCAATCAAAAAAAGAAAGAACTGCTATAGGATTGGTTGATTATAATTACCAGTGGGTGTTAGGTGCATTGGAAAACTAAAATGCAGGGTTGGAGACAGCCGATGACTCCTGATTTCTAACTTTCCGTTATGGGCATAAAATAGTGCAAATTGTATTATCCATTATAACAGATAAATAGTGAACAGCTTGATGACTCCCCGATCTTATTTACTTTTTTGTAGCTTAAAACGATTTTTAGAATTTCACGACTCCTGAAAACCCATATTTTAATTTAAATTATTCAAGATTAAAATAATGGTTTGGAAATTAAAATCTTAGAATACTAAGCGATTTGAATGTGAAGAAATAATATGCTCAGCGATGTGCAAATTCCGCAGTTGCAACGTTTCTTCAGTGCAGATAATTCACCGACAAAAAATCCCCGAAATCAATCCAAGATCCAACGGAAACACAATACACACTTTACGGCATCTAATTCAACGTGTCAGAAAATCCCGGCAAGGTACTCGAAATATATGATTGATGGGCAATGTGGCTTTTGTTATGTATTGCTCGTTTTATCATCGCTGTGTAAATAGGTAGAAATTGTCAAGTGGAACTCATAAAAACTTCATAAAAACTATGTGAAAATAATTTGAGAAATATGATCAATTATATTGATATTACAGTAAACTTTTTGTCTCGGGCAAGATAACTATGCCTGCGAGAACATATAACAAGTTTGGCATTGTGGCATATGTATATATCGTTGAGATATTGCGACCAGTATAGTAAGAGCGTATTAGTTGGCTTTTAATATACAAGTGCCCATACCCCTTCACAATTTTAATTTTGTTATATATCTTAACCAGGTTTGTTGTATTTGTACAGTAATTGTTCAAGTATTTTTACTTCATTTAATAATATGTGAAGGCCAAAACAATATACGGTATCGTATCGTCGTCTTCCCTATACAATTAAAAAAAAAATTAGAACTCTATGGACACCCTGTACACGTACAGTGTATGATAACTGAAGAATGGTTCGAAAGCTATTTCTAATGAAACTTTTTTACTTTTGCACAGCGGCAGTTACAACAGAAGTAGATCTAAGTTTGGGAACTCCTTATAACATGGCCGCATGCTTCGCCGTTCTTTAATCTTTTAATAAAAGTGGTATTTTTATGCGACCAGTTGACTTGAAGCGTTTTATTTCGAGCATATACGAGTGAATTTGTAAGTTGCTGGCAGATTTAACATTCCAGCAAAATAGTTAAATTGAGAATATGAATAAGTATTTGTGGTGAACCGATAGTGCAAGTCCGAGAGTCTGCCATGTTCGAATAGACTATTTTCCACACCAACGAAAAGGGACTTCGTTTTAACCAAGACCCATTTAACTATTGTGTTTATGCAGTCCTATTATCAAGAAATAGGCACACTACAGGGGATCTTTTTTCCAGAACAGTAAAGTCAGTGAGCCAGCTTGTAAACAATAAGTCCAAAGTTGATAACAGGGCATCTGTCATCACAAACTCATTCGCCTTCTACACGCTTTCCCTCTACGTGTTACATTGCACATGAACCTTCCAATGAAGCGTGAAAAGGTCAACTTTAGCAATTTCATTGCGATACTTTGGAAAATCCTTCCCGTGACCGAATCAATTTATTTGTTTTCATACAACCAGTGACACGGGGACTCGGGATCAGATGATAAGAATTATCTACAAATATATTGGTTGATGATTTAGATGGCTAATAAATTGGCCGTGTTTTTATTGACACGAAGTGAACATATGGATCGTTTTGTTATTACTTATCGATCTTGATCAGTAAGTATGTTGATAGGTATTCGTCTGTTTGTTTGTCTGTTAGATACACGCTATATCTCACGAAAGCGAGGTTGAATCTGCTCCAAATTTTGCATGTGCATTCATCATATCTCGAAACAGAACCTATTGATTTTCGGATGAATTATGTCGTATAATTAGCGAGTTAATTTTTAATTTTATAATTAGCGAGTTATTAATTAATTTTGTTTTTGCGGAAGATCGATAAGTCGGCGGTCTCCCGTCGATATCTCGTTATTCTGTTGTTAGAACTTTTTTCCTATCACTTTGAAAAAATTGCCTATCTCTTTAATTACTGGATCAATTGCTTTAAAATTTTCAATGATTAACGTTTGCTCAAATAGAGCAATGATTCCAAGGCGATAGTGATTAGTAGACAACTATGACATAATGTACAAGAATTTTGCATTTTTCTGCACTTATTTACTGACTCAGAAAAATCACGAAGAAAGTCGCATTTACATAAGGTGAACAACAGCCTATTCACCCAGATTCGATTTACCCCTATACATAAAAAATATTTTACTATCGCGGTAAGTTTATTCCAGGTTTAGAAACATCAAGCTAGAATTTTCATCGCACATGGACTGCGCCGGGATTATACACGTTTCCCAAACCTGACCAATCACAGAAGATTTGATGTACATTGTCCTTATTTAGCCAATCATAGAACAATTAAAATATATATTATGACGTAAGAATTGGATATTACGCTCAAAAACTCTCCTGTCATCTCCGAGTTTGGGTAGGTACTGTAGCTCAGGGTTGCCATATTGGCGTTTTTAACGCCAAATTTGCCATTTTTGGCTTTTTTCAAACGCGTTTGGCGTCAGAATTTCCGTTTGGCTTTTTTCAAGTCTATTCTAGTGTCTATTATTAAAATCATATGGAATACAATATTTAGTGTGTAACAACTGAACAATAGCCTATTACCTGTACTTAGCTACTTAACATTGGTCCTGGAGTATCGATTTCCTTGTTTGTTACATTAACTCTCAACCATACCCAATAAGAAATAATTGCAGTTTCTGCAGCCGCTCAGACAGATGTTCAAGCAGGGTTGTAAAGATTGCCTCGTTTTTATAGTTTTGCGTGTTATTTGTCAGTTTTACGTTCTGTTTCCAAAAAATAGTTATATATCTTGATTTTCATTATGCCTGATATGGTTTATGTGAGCTTTAGTTCGATTCTGCAATTGCAGTAACGATGTGATTAACTATACGCTAAAATTACTGAATTAGATATCAGTGGTCCACCTGTGAGCGGCGCGTCACAATCGCGTCATAAGGTATAGTTACGATCGTCCGAAATGGCATCTGTGCAGCAATTCATCTCTTATCGGTATCGTTTTGACGACAATAAATAGCTTGTTCGACTTCGAATGATTGTCTGTGCAACCATCCGTATACTTTGGAGCGTCGTATTACATGATTGCGACTTCGCAGTGATGTAATTTTTGGAAGACGTAGTCATGTGGGGGTTAGAAATTAGGATATGCAAAAATTGTTGAGTCAGGCCAACTAGAAGTACTTGCGGCGCATACTTTAGGAGACCCGATAAATTTTTAATAAAATTGATGGTTTATAAATTTTAAGAGTAAAAAAATTTTCAATAGTAAAGTACGATATAGGGAGAATTTTTAAGGTATATCACAAGTTTAAGTAGAAACATGTAGGTATATTACATACTGACAGACTGCAGCGGCACCCTGTATTGTATATATTGAATGGTAGAATAATGCTGTCTGCTTGATATTTATTTTACTTTCTACAGTTCTATAGGAACTTTACTTTCTGTTTGTGTGCATCACTGAATGAACTGATGGCTCTACATCATCATCAGTACGTTGCCAAGGGCTTAAAATCTGACGAATAATGGGGCTTTTGTACTTAGCAAATTTGTTGGTTTTTTCTGGGTTTTTTATGTCTTGATTTGGCTTTTTTTGATCGCTGGGGTCTGGCAACCCTGCCGTAGCTACTCGGTAGCCAATTTACCATGGATATTTTCAGAAAAAGAGATGGGCAGTTATACAAAATTATGTTCATGCGGCTTACGGATGATCACGAATAGAAATGCAGGTACTGTATACTGTAACCACAGCTGTGATTGAATACTTGACAATGCAACGAATGCCGTAGCTCAGCGCCATCTTGGCAGAAATACTTCGAGAGCACCTGTTTGCATTAGTGGCGAGGGCTTTCTACAGAAGATCCGTTAACCGCGGAGCACAGTTGTAAGCGGACTAATTTTTCTAGACTAAGACTCATCGCGATCGATAAATATAATACCGAACCCCCAAATTAATCGAAATATAATACTGTGTACGCATATACAGTAGAAAGGCTCTGGATACGAAAAATCCAACTTACGAAAATTCTTCTCGTAGAAAATATTGCCTCGACTAATGTAAAAAAGGCATGTAGTGATATTGGATTATTTTAGATTAATGCAGCGTTGTCTAATTCAAATTTTATATTCGAATATCGCGACCTTCGAATATGTTTTTTGTTTTGTTTATCAGAATACCGTACATGGCGTCGTCCTCGTTTTGATTTAAAAACATCTTTTTTTGTGTGTTCATAGAGTACCGTACATGGCGTGGCATCTTACAATTATTTCATTTTTCATCGCAATCCAAGGCGCGATGATAAATTACAGCCGGCATAAAATGATTTCAATAGGCGCCGATTTGAATCACTTCAAAAGTGATTGCAAGACATCGAGAATGTTTTAGATTAAAAATATTTAACAGTTATTATCTTATATTTCAATTTAGTCGATTTAGTTTGTGCGGCCTCGGCCATGTATTTAGAAGCAAATTGTGTCGTAATCAAATGCTTTCATCGTCAGTTTTGATATGACCGAACATAAAAGGAAATCTTTGATTTTTAACAATTTAGAGGGTGTAAAATAGCTCTTAAATATTGTTTATAGTATATCTATCGGATTTTGTCGTGATCCCGCGTCGTTGATGACAATATCGTTCCGTTTAAGTTAGCGGTATTAATTTATAAGCAAAAATAAAAGCATAACAGCTGACATGAAATATTTAAATCGGCGCCGACTCGAAGAAAAGAAAAGTTTTCCGGTCCTAATTCTCCATCATCAGCGGGTAGAAATTTGTAGATCGGGTCCACTCATTTGATTATGACGATGGTAGACAAAGGTACATGAACCCACGGTATCGTTCGTATTTATGCACTTTTATTCGTTCTTTGTTACGGGTTTTAACACAATTACAATTTATACAAATATTATGTCCGAGTTATATGTGGGGTGGAAACGAATTAGGGCATTTACAGGTATGATGCGTATCTACTAACGGATTTTTTTACTTACAAACCGGCCTCGGGAACGAATTAATTTCGTAGGTAAAGTTCCTACTGTATGTCACGTTGACGCAATGGCCAAAAAGCTCGAAAAACCACAGTTTTATCTATGATACTACTACTGTGAAGCAATAAAGCCTTTAATTTCAAAACTAAATTGCACAGTACTAGCTGCACGCAACATTGGTGGCTACATAATTTTACTCAAAGTGCAATGACATTTACTGCGACTACTGAGGTGATAGTTACTGCTACTCCCCGGTCCACCCCCGCGGTCGCGGGAGGGCCCACAGCGCAAAGCAGTTAGGGATTTAGAAATTTAAGAAGCAACCCAAAAGCTGCAGTGCAAAACAAGTAATGCACATCTTATAACGTTTATGTTAGTACTGCTCAAATCGTTTTGTTACGTAACAATGCCAGGAAGTCGTCGATTTGCACGAGAGTCTTGCTACGCCACTGTCCCCGGTATAGTAAAATCATCTCCAAATTCGTGAAGATTAGTCGTTATTATTGCATGTAGTGAATATGTTACCGCAGTACTTTATACAGTTCAAATAAAAAGTTTGAAGTCAATAATGAAGAAGAATTAAAGTGTATAACAGTGTTGATTTATGAATATTACAAACAACGAAAATCAGAATTTAAGATATTACATTCAACTTTTGCTTGAGTACTTATAATTCAGCACATTCATATTTGAGATTGTTTTACACATCAATATTCGAAATTAATTCACTCTGTTCACTGTCGGTGGAAATTGTTGACTCGGTGGTGACTAAATTAACTTGAAGTGAATTTAAGAAGAGATCAAGACAAACTCAAGAAAAACCTTGAACAGAGCATTTTTTTTGTTAGTCATGCACACAGAGTTTTTCCAAATAAAATACATGAAATAAACAAACATTTTTTGGATTTGTTGTTGTTCCGGTCCGCGACGCAAGCGGAGGATATAGAAATACAAACGCTTCTGGTTTGCATTACAAGTTTTAAGCAATGAACAAATTATCCCACATTGAATAAACAGACTTATGGTCAAAAAGTAGCTGCATAACCTGATTTGGGAGAGTGTGGATGGGCTACAATATATCGTCACTTTTTTCGACAGTAGGGCACGAGGTATCAAGTTTATCTCAGAAGTTGGGCATTCAACTCTTTCGAAAATTTCGGTATTGAAATAAGCCATGTAACCAGATGAAGCCAGAAGTAATACGGTAGTGACGAGCAAGCAAATGATTCGACCTAGATACCAATTTTTTATAGTAATAGGACTTTTGTAATTCTGAAACAAATGGCATATCATATCCACCTTTCTTTCTTCCATGTTTTGTGGGGCCACAGTTTCTGTTCTCCGAGATAACATTCTCTCTAGTTCTTCAGGTTTTAGAGTTAGTTTGCCAATAATATCATCTATTTCCCAAAAAGTTACTAGCGAAGCAACGATTTTGGGATGGTAAGTCCAGCCTTCAAAACAAATCCACATAAAAGTTCCTATAACGACGGCGAGTATTCCATAAATTTGTAAGTAATTGGTAGGATGTCGCCCGTTGCACAGGTTGTTGATGAATTCAGCTTGGGGTTTTGTAAATGCAGAATTAAAAGTAGAATTGAGTACGTCAAATTTGACCCAGTCCCCAGCTCCATTAGGCGCCCAATAAAACGGTAAACAGTGCATCTCCGGTTTTGGAAATATCATTAGAAGTATTATAAATACAAGTAATGTGTCCAAGATCAAACAAAAATGGATCAAAGTCTCTTTCGAGGGTCGCAGATTTTCGATTCTTGGTATTTTACTATGAACTCCATTCTCTTTTCTGCTGACTGGCATGATTAAAGCTAATATCTAGATATAAGCATAATTAAAGCAGTTTAACCATCAATTTATAGACGTAAAATACAATACTAAGTGTTTCGGAATTTTCATTGCACAGTGACTTGAATATATTTCAGTACCGTTTTGCGTGAACAAAATCAGACTTCTCTTAATATAATTCAAACGCGATAAATAATTAAAAAAAAAATCGTCGCGTAGTATTTTTAGAGTTCTTATACATACATGTCCTACGTTCAATAAAAATGATTGCGTCAAATATGCAGAACGCAAAGGAACCATCATCAATACTTCGATATTGCGAGAAATAATTAGGGCTTGGCATTTCAGAATTGAATCGAATATTTTTTTCGAGTCGAATCTCGAATACTTGGGAAATACAAAATTGTATGTCACATTCTGACTGTATTTAGTCCTCTAGACACTTAAATTACTGAAAACACTGAATACATCACCCAGACAAATTGCTGAGCGTTCACACACTCTAGAAAACACGTTTTAATCAAAAAAGCACTACAGAAAAGAGTCATATGTCAGAACTGCGTTGAAAAAATGAAAATAAATGAGGGGGGAGCACCAAAAAATGGGAAAGAAAAAAAACAAGATGACGGCGATTTGAAATTTTGCTCTAAGCCGATTCGAATGATTTACTATTTGATTCGAAATGCCCAGCCGTAGAAATAATGCAGCAACAATTGTGAAACAAATATCTAATATGAATGCATGAATTAAAAAAAAAACAGTTTCTTCGTAATATCTGACTCCAAAAAAATTAGGGCTGAGAAAAATCATCTCCAATACTTGATTGCTCTTCTAAGACATACGAAATCAAATCAGAAGAATTTTGCGCACTGCTAGGACGGGAATTTTCCAGTAGCGTTACCAATATTGCAGAGCGAGTGTCATTTTTAGATCTAATTTTCCAAGCTCCGATGCCAACGCAGACAATATGCAGAATAGTCAAACTGAGATGGATAACGAACAATTGAACCATTGAAAATTGTCCAAAGTCATACGAGCACCACAAAATATTCTGGTTGTTGGAAGTCGGGTATATCCGCGTGCAAAGTAATACTTCGTTATCTCTTACTAAAACCCACAAAAAAATGAAAGTGAAAGAAACTACAAGTGAATAAGCGTACACTACTATTTGCCAGTTTGTTATACAGTATATTTTACATATGTCGGGGGAATAGCCGGTCTTCAGTATTTGCTGTGCATCTTTTATCTGCTTCAAGTCAAATTTGTTACGTTCATCCTGTTGATGTGAATCATCCTCCGTTTGATTGCTAGAACGTAGGTCGCTGTCTAAAAGTTGAATAACTTTGTCCATTGGCAAATGTAAACTTCTGATAATTTTTTCTGCTTTCGTAAACGCGCGACACGTCTTGCGCATTTCAGGATGACGAAAGCATTGGAGCATCTGGACTATTTGAAATGCTGGATTTAGCATTACAAACATTCCCAGAAGGCACCAACCTGTAGCTAGGCGCATAGCCCCAGTGCAGGAACTATTAACATATTCGGATTGTTCTTCGGTGAATTCGATGGGTTCCAATGTTTCGTCAAACTCGTTGTGCAAAGGCAAACAGTACAGCTTCGGCCTGGGAAACACATTTTTTAAAACCACCAAAGCTATAGCGATATTAGCTGCGATGCAGTACCAACGGATCTTGTCCCACCATGGTTTCAGGTTCGACTCATCAAGAGCGTCGTGAAATACAGATGCAAAAGAAGAAAAGTCCATCATCCTCTCGGTTAATGAGTACAAAGAAACAATATGTAAATATATATGTCTAAATATTTCAAATGCCTATGCGTTTTAAGCAATTTTGTTCACATATACAGGGTGGTCGCTATAAAAGCAAAAAATTTAATTAATAATGGTCAGATGAGACCACGAATAAAATGCGTGCTTTCTTTCTAAAATGCGTCATTTCTTAGACTTCTAGTTTAAGACACTACTCTGAGGTGCATGGACGACATTTTGAGTAATATGAGTGTGATGCAACATAAAAAGCTTTTGTCGTAGTTATTCTTTGTAAAAATAAATGTTTGACAAATTTTCTGTTTTTCTAACGACCACCCTGTATTTATAATCGCAGTTATCACTGTGGTACTTCGAAGGCAAGATTGAGATGATCTGGATTTGAAACTTCACAAAATGAATTTTATGGAAAATATCTTGCATTGAATGCCAATCAAACTAATAATATCCCAATGTAAAATTTTGTTAGAAATGCATTTCACTTAAAATAGATTAAACCTCTTAGCTACATTAACCCTAAGTTAGGGTTAGAAAGGATTTGGAAATTTGAATTCCTAGCGCAATTTGTATTCCAAGCCCTAACTGGATAATTGGTAATTTTAATGTTTTAGTGTTGGTGGGGCTTTGTACAAAAGATCCCTTTTTGTCGGTAACTTACAAGCAGTTTTTTTTGTTAATGACTTTTGCACTGAAAAGCGCCACACACTTGCGTAGAAATATTCACACGATTCCCTTATGAGGCACTTTGTTTCTAACTCAGACCTTCTCACTGCGGCGAGGTATGTATGAGTTCTGTTACGTACACCCGCCCTATCCACTGCTCTTTGGTAACGGATTTAATTTCCTGACTTCGTGCGTTCGACACGGTTAAAGTTCTCGTTGACTTCTGTGATGTCTTAACGCCAGTCAAGTGTTTAACATTATATTTTACTGGCATACGCGAGTTTAATATATTAATCAGTAAACAATTTCTGCAACGTTCTGTATTGATATACATGTCACCAACAAATAAGTCAAACAACCTTATGCAAGAAACGATATCTTGTTTGCAAATGACAAACTGATAACGTGCACAAATAAAGTCGTACAAGACACCATCACGTAATTAGCCCTGTTTATTACTTATAAATCAACAAAATACACTCTCTGAATATTGAACTTTGCACCTTGCAACCGCTTAACTAGCAGATCATTTTGAACCCGTTGAATATTTTTCTAACAAGTTCGATGCTTTGGGTACGCCAGTAGTATGTGTGCCAGGTTAGGGTTAGGCCATAATTGCAAGTTCGGGGACTGTCTGTGTTAGCCAAGTGCCCACCCCTTCCCATATGTTTCAGTACCTTTACACAACTTGATGTAAAATAGGCGAACAAAGTTAGTTCCCTCAATATTGGTACACACACTTCTGGAGCGCCCCATTTTGGGTTAATTCAACCATATTCACGTGGAACAACCTAATAATATTAAACTATAATATTTAATTCAACTTCTGGAAATATTCTCCAATGCCTTGCCATTGCGATATTTTTATGTTGAATTTAAAATGGTTTGGTTTGTAAACTGACGAATTCATACAAAATCACTATTTTGTTTCGAACTTCTCAGACGTGTATGTGTTCCTTGAAAGAAAACTTCATCCGCGACCAACCAATATTCCAGTAAGGAAAATAAACCGCACTAATCCCAAAAGATAAAAAACAGTTTTACCGAATCCGCCGCGGACCAAAACTAGTTAACTACAGTCAAGAAAATCGGAGATTTTACTTTGGCACTACTGTTATTGTTGGTGACGGTGGATAAGTTTTTGCAAGTTAACCAAACAACATCGCTTTTTGAGAATATAAAATTATATTAAAGAGCTATCGGATCGCCTAATGAGGTATTCCCCACTGCTCTTGACTTTATAAGCTTGGACCAGCCTGTCTGTGTGTTTAGCTGTAGCGCCTAAACGGCTAAGCTGGCCTGGTTGAAATTTCTTACCTGGTTTATGCTGTCACCTCAGGATTGGTGTTTCGTTTCTATGGCACCAGAGAAAAAACGCGCCGATCGTTAGGAAATTTCCAGTTTTATCACCATTTTTCGTTTCTATTTTGAAAATTAAAAATGCGAGAACACTACCTTTCGCGGAAGGAAATGCTTGTTCGAACAAGCGATTGTTCATCTCCACAATCTTTAAACGGAGTAAGACTTATGATTTAAGTGAACATATTTTTTAAGTATTAGCCACAGCAAACCGCTCACTTGAGGCGCTCGAGGATAACGGCGAGCTGCGCAGCACTCAAAACAAACTGGTAGTTTCGGAAACGCAGTAACTGCAGTGCGCTGTTGTAATAGCATATTCTACTGAATATAGTTCGCTCACGACCGGTTCGCTACGTATGAGTGATGCGTTTCTACGTCATCAGTTTGCTATATTTTCAAGCTCACGGAAGAGGATTTTCGTTTGAATTTATTTGCGTATTTGGAAGGGTTTTGTTGGTTGAAATAAATGAAAATATATACTGAGGCATTAGGATAAAGTGTAGGGTCGTGGTATCTTCCACGACGAGCGTTACCGGTCTCGTGTGATTACACTTGTGTTTTCTCCCAAAGAGCCCTCAAAAGCGTTTGCGGCAAACATCAAACACCGTAATCTCAGCTTGAATAACCAGGAAGCGAAGGCGGCGTTATTGCACCATTTTATTATGGGTACCGACTGCCATCTTACAGGCAATTTTCCAATTGCAACAATCCTAATTTTTTGTAATAGTGAAACACTCTTTATTTTAAATTAAATGACTTTTCCAGTTCTCGCGGAAAATGCTGAGTAACCGACGTTGGACGATAAAACATTATTTGCGATTAATTTTGATAAAATTTTAATTTTCACTACACCCCGTTTCTGAAAATACGAAGTTATAACGCAGAACAATGCGTTTTGTTACATTTATTTTGCGCTCCCAATAAAATACATATATCTTGGATTTCGAGTCGCTGATAAAACCGTTCCTGTCGCCCAAGTGCGATACACGCCTGGTCGAGTGTCGGGCGGTATTTTAGTCGACGATAAATTGAAATAGTTGGCATACGTGGAATGTATAACTATGATGACTGGAAAAAAAAATTTGGTAACAGAAATGAATTTGTCTCAAGATGTTATTTTATAAGTTTTACTCGCAGAAGCAATCGATTTCTGTCAAAAGCACAAGACATTCAAACAATATATAACGATATCATATCAGTCCGATAACCTAAATCCCCATTAAACATCGGCTACAGCCAGATAGCTGAGGACTACAGGCGCCACAATATCGCGTTGAGAGAATACCATGACGCATCACTCAAGCGTAACGAGGGACCTGTGCAACATAAATAAACAAAGACGAAAACAGCGTGAGCGAACTATATTAAGTTAACTATGGTAATAGGTACAGTTTTACGCGCATGGTAGCGTATTATAGATGGAGTGCGGACGACTTGAATATCAGCGGGGATTCTAGGCGTCTATCGACTTGTTCGGATTCTAACGACTCATCATCAAATCCAACTCACATGATGCAGGTGCTATACTTCAGACTAGCTCCGCTCGCCCGCTTTGTTGAATGATTTCAATCAAATCTGATTCGCAAATTTGACATCTAAACACAAATATATTTACCTCTCGAGGGAAATTGTCCCCAGGTTCAGAAACGCTGAACTAAAAATTTTCATCGGACTAGGACTGCGCCGGCTTTAAGTATGTTTTCCAAACCCAACCAATCACAGAAGATGTGATGTATATTGTTCTAAATTAGCCAATCATAAAACACGTAAAAATAAATATTATGACGTAAGAATTGAATAATGCGCTTAAAAGCCATCCTGTAATCAGCTGATTCCGAGTCTCCTGTTCGTGAATAAACGATGAAGTAACAGGGCTTTGTTTTTATTCCTTGATTGCGAACGGAACAACAGGTTCTGTAGCTGGTCCGGTGCAAACATGCTATGAAATCACGCCCATGCAGTTTACAGAAAGAAGATGACGATGATGAAGATGGCATTATCAAGGTATAATAGTACCCACCCCATGTTAAGTTTTTCTCGCACAGTAGTAGATGGCTGAGATGGTATAATGTATTTTCTAGGACTGAGTATAAAGTTGCTATGTATGATACCAGTCGTAACGTTTCTGCACAACTTCTCTGAAGCCGCCCTATCAACTAAATCAAATCTAATGTTCCACTATGAGCTGAACTGGGATGATTAAGGGTGGATGGTTAGACGGGTATAACTATTCTAGCGAACATCACTGTAAAATAACAAAGGAAAACAACAGCATTAAGGCTTTCGTCCGCATATATATGTTCCGATAAAGTCATTAAAAGATTGAACAAATATCGGAAAAGAGTTTTCTACGCATTTTGAGGCAGGAATACAGCGATTGCATTGAAAATGGGAGAAAATACTAAATAGATGGGGTACTGCTGAATAAATTACCAATAATAAAAAGCAATATCGGCACTGCGCAAAGCAATGCTGTTTTGTTCAATGAAATGTTTTGCAATCAAAAAATGTTGTTATCTCATTATAATATCAGGTATGTCATTTGGAGAAAATACAAAAATTTTGTTACAGTATGTGATATCGTCAATTCAAGTTTATTTTTCCAACCAGTATAAATCAATCAAATTTGTGAAATAAATAAAAGTAATAGCCTTTTAGCGAAAAGAACATCGAAAAGTTCAAAGCAAATTGGTCCAGTAATTGATTTTTTCGTAACAACAAGAACATGAAAAGGAATTCTAACAACAACGTAATACCAAAACGATCCATATGTACATTTCGTGTCTGATAACCGTAATTAAAACATAGCCCTATACTTTTATATGTAATGTTTGCCAAACTACCCGAAACTGGAATAAATATCAGCAAAAGAGCTATGCTCATATATATTGACACAAAGGCCAATATTTTACCATCAATTCCCAGAAAATCCTATGCGGTGGCTTATCTCTTATGGCTTCAGTGTCTTATGGACATGATTGTAGATCCTATGTTGTTTTGTTTGATACATTTTCACACATATGGAGTAGTTTTTTCTCCTCAAGATATCAGTATAAGTACTTCTCTTTTGATCCAGAGTTAAAAATCTTGAACTGCTTATTCAGAGGTCAAAAGTCGGGTGAACATCCGATATCAATTTCTGCGCAAATAAAAGCTTGGATACCGTTATCAATGCGTGATATTGTTTTTGTATTTTTTCAACGACGCAATTAAAGTTTTGTTTGCATAGTTAGAATATCATTTTTATAATGAACGGACCCGGGTAAATTAATAAGTTTTGTGGATACTCCCGAAGTATGAGTACCAGGTTAGGGTTAGGCCATAATTTGATTTTCCTTGTTTTAGTCTGGTAGGATAACGGGGACTGTCAGCCAGATCCGGGCCACGAAAAAATATAATCCGGCCCGCGACGCTTCACTGAATTATAGTAACAAAACAACTGTATTTACGATTATATTCTTTACGTAACAGAATTTATTTTGAGACTCTAAATTATATCATAACCTAACAAGTATATAATTCACAATCACTCGTTTAATGAGCCTATAAAGTGATTATAATTAGACAAATGGCAACAGAACGTAAAAAAGTTGATGCTGAGTGCAAATGGTTTTATGGCGCAGAAAATATTCAAATGATCAGTCTTCGCGCGTTGCTTGAAATTTAACTGAAATCTATCTGATTTATTGGCCATTCCCTCGGTTTTTAATTTTCTAAAAATATGTGCGGCTCACCAATGACTTGCAACCTTTATTTTGGCCCGCGAACGACAAAAATTTGCCGACCCCTGCTTTACACAAATTGACTTAAAATAGGCGAACAAAATTAGTTACCTCCATATTGTTACTCATACTTCAGTGGCGCCGTTTTGGGTACGGACCTTTGGCGTTGAGTTGAGTAGCCCCGGCCTAAGATTATTTGTGTGTTTCAGTAACCAACAACATTGCGTGCGAACAGTTATAACTTTGTTTGTGCATAATATTTGCTTGTTGGATTTCTTCGAACAACTCGTCACTCGTCAAATCACGGAAGAAACTTGGTACACCCATAATGAGGAACGCGATATAAAGATAAGAAAAATAACATTTTATTAACGACAACTGTCAGAGAAGCCAGAACTGTAACTGAGTACTGCAATCGCAGAAATCCATCGCTGATATAAATCACATATGGATCATAAACTGTCTAAGAGAACGATAGATAGGCGTCCGTAGCAGAATTTTGACAATACTCGATGTAGTGAGTTCTTGATTAGAAATGAAGAGAAGTAGAGTATGAATTCTAGTGGGCACCCGATATCTATTTCATTATGTTTATGGGGCACTCATAAAAAAAATATGAAGAAAAAAATACTAATTCAGACTTGCTTTAAAACAAGGCATCGTTGACTGGGCAAGGTTGTCAGATTACTTTATAGACTACACATTATCAAAGTCGCAAGCTGACGTATAAATTTATTGTGCAAACGACGTCAAAGCAATCTTTTGCAAAATATTTTTTTGTTTTTTATATCTTTGCCAAGTTGCGACTCAGATTTTTATTTTGACCTTCACGTACATTGCGACAATCACAATTGTAAATTTATTTTAAACATTATTTGAATATCACAGGCTGATGAAATATTTAGTAATTCCTTTATTTAAATTTTGGATTTTGTATTGAATGTCCAAGATAATGATAGACTTATCTTATGTTGGTTCGATATTTCATGACGCTCTGGATGAATCTAACCTAAAGCCATGGTGGGACAAGGCGTGTTGGTACTGCGTCTTGGCTAATACTGTTGCCGCTTTGGCAGTTCTACATAATTTATTTCCTACCCCAGGACTACATTGCTTTCCCTTGTACGATGAGTTTGACGAAGCACTGGAACCCATCGATGTCACAGATGAACAAGTTGAGTTTATAAATAGCTACTGTGCTGGAGATCCCACAGTTACAGTTTGGTGTTTATTTGGAATGTTCGCCCTGATCAATCCAATCACGATGATGGCTGGAATGTACCAGTGCTATGGAGATCCCCTAATGTTTACGGCATGTCGCGCATTCATGAAAGCAGAAAATATTATCAAAAATTTACATTTGCCAATTAATAGCGTAATTGAACTATTGGACAGCGGCTCACGTTGTAACAGCCAAGCGGGTTCTTCGCACCAACAAGATGAACGTGACGAAAGTGACTTGAAGAAGATAAAGGAAGCAGAACAAATCTTGCATACTGGGTGTTCCCCGGACATATGTAGAATATATGCAATATCGAAGAGTCAAATCTTCTCATGCATTTATTCGCCTGTATATTCCATCCTTCTCTTGTGGTATTCCGCTGACGATAATGAGTTATTATCCTGTACATATGGATTCACTGCTTCCGCGGAACAAAATATTTCGGTTTCTGTGTGGTGCTCCTTCGACTTTGGTAATTCAATGGTTCCATTGACCGTTATCCATTTGATTTTGATTATTCTGCATCTTGCTTGCATTGCCATAAAATATGGGATAATTAGATATAAATCGAAAGATTATACTTGTTCGGCATTGTTGATAACGTTACTCGAGAATTCTCGCCCTAGCAGTTCGCACAAATTTTCTGAGTTTATTTCACATGTGTTGGATGAGTAATCAAGAATTGGAGGCGATTTTTAAAACCCTTATTTAAGATCCGCATATAATGAAGTCACTGTATTTTCAATCCATGCCTAAGCTTAAATATTTGTTTTATCGCTTATATTTGCACTACTTATCACAATACCATTGTCTGAGTTTAACCAGCATTTTCATTTGACGCGATCATTTTTCTTTAATTGGGGGAGTTTACAAATACTTTATGACTATTCAATCTTGTTTTAGCTAGTGTTTGTAGCAATATTTTCGGCGCTCCCGTGGCATGTGTACCAAGATGGCGGACACCAGAACGTAGTATGTATACAAGGTCAGGGCATAATTTTATTCTAATTTTCTTTATTTTAGTTATATTACGAGTTCGGAGACCAGCCAAGTAACCCCCGTAGTATTTGTACCTGAAATATGGCCCAACTCTATTCGCCATCTTAGTTTACATACCACATGAGTACCATATTTTCAATTCACTTTTGTATTGTATGTGTATAAATGAATAAATAATCTGATTACATATGTTTGACATTATTATTATTATGTACAGATATTAGCTTTAACCATTGTTAGCTATTGAAATGGAAATTGTGGTCGATAGTAAGATACCAACAATAGAAAAGCTAAGATCCCCGTACGAGAGATGGTCTCATTTTTGTTTGATCGTCAACACAGCACTTGTAATTATAATACTTCTCATGATATTTCCAAAGCCGGATATTAGCTGTCTACCGTTTTATCGGATAGCTCATCAAACGGGACAATTCGAAGAACTGGATAATACGACCACATTCACTAAACCCCAAGCTGAATTCATCAACAACCTATGTAGCGGGCGATCTCCTTACGTCAACTTGCAACATTATGCCATAGCTATGGTCGGTATAGAAACTTTTCTGTGGATTCTTTTTGAAGGATGGACCTACCATCCCAAAATCGTTGCTTCGCTAGTAACTTTCCTGGAAATAGATGATATTATTGGAAAACTTACTCTCAAACCTGAAGAAATACAGAGAATGTTGTATCGGAGATTAGCGATTGTGGCCCCACAAAACACGGAAGAAAGAAAGGTGGATATGATATGGCATTTGTTCCAGAATTATTACAGTCCTATAAATATACAGACTTGGTATTTCGTTCGAAATGTTTGCATGTTCATTGCCAACGCATTACTTCTGGGGTTATCCGGCTATATGGCTTATTTCAATCAGGGTGTTCTAAATATAACTGAATGCCCAATATATGAGAACGACTATATACCTCGCATCTTCATGTCTGAAAACGTGACGATATATTGTATCCCATCTACAATCTCCCAGATTAGGTTATGTAGCTATTATTTGTTCATAACTTTGCTTGGCCCAATTATGGTAAATGCTTGGGTGCTTATCAAAACAGTTGTATACGTTTTTTTTCCATGCAACTCGCAACAACCTCAAAAAGTGTTCGCTAATTTTATGTATCCAATGTGGGCAACGTCGGTTTGTATGACTAACGAAAAAGATAATTTGCTCTGTGTTTTTATGGCTTTTGTGAACATATATTTCTCGGATTCGAGTGATTCAAATTCGAATACTTCAAATCAAGGCGACAGTAATTAGAGAGACCGTTTTGAAGAATAATATGTGTCTTATACGTGAATAGCAAATGTACTGAATTTCCAGTATTCAAGCAATAGTTTAATGAGGAATCTGAACTTTTGAATTTTCTTTCAATGATAATGATCAATACTTTCACATTCACTTTAATTTCCCTTATTTGCTTCAAGCTTTTGCTCATTTAAATTATATAAAGTTGTGACGTAATTATGCTTCCAATAAAATATTCATGGTATTGTATTTTGTATCGTATATTATGCGCTCAGCGTATTCTAAGTACCAGTTCACAGTTTAGTAGTGTGTTCCGTCTGTTTCTGATGTTCTTTATCTTAATGGTAGGTTTCACGTAGATCATGTGACGGGGGTTTACGTCGTGTATTCAGTGATGCTGTTATTTAATCAGACTGTTCCTTGTTGGTACATATTTAGCATTTATTCGGAATCATTGTGCAAGCAAGTTTAATATATACTGTGTGATCAATAAACAAAAACGGAGATTCCGGATGGTCCTCTTTGTTTGGTCTTTATTTTAATTTATGGGTGTATAATGTCGACTAAGGTTTACGTATTAATCATTTTGTCATTTATTTTATGACAGAAATGTTCAAATCTATTTAGCGAGTACTTCGAACTTTACCATTAACGCAAATATTTGTCTGTGTATTTCGCTCTTCGATGCACAGCCGTTGCCACAGTAATTTTTATAGCTTCGAGATTCTATACTTATTACTGGGCGAGTCGAATTCCCAAGCAACGCAAATATTTGATATCAAATCAATAAAAGTTTTGCTTTGTGCCCATACTCAAATGCTGAATGTGTATATCGTATTTTGCGCATGTACAGTACTGTATTCGTACTGTTTTAAAACACACAACAAGCGCTGCATAAAACCCGTTCAAGGCAAGTACTTCACTCAACATCAGACGTGATCGACTACTCGAAACGTGAAGATCGCCTTGTTGGCCATTCCTGCCGTGTACGACAGTAATTTTATAGCTTCGTTCAACGAAAAGCATATTGCAACTTGTCGATCTTAATATTTTTTTTTCTTCAAATTGTACAATGATAAATAAAGTATATTGGACTTCATTGAGGAACTCAAATTCCTTGAGAACGTAAATATTTGACCCATAAATTCAGCGCTCCTGAAGTATGCGGACCAAAATGGCGGAAACCGGAACGTAGTATGTGTACCAGGTTAGGGTTAGGCCCTAATTTCAGGTACAAATAATACGGGAGTCACTTGGCTAGTCCACGAACTTGTAATAGAACTGAAATAAGAAAAATTGAAATAAAATTATGGTCTAACTCTAACCTGGTACACATAATACGTTTCGATGTCGGCCATCTTGGTACACATACTTCAAGAAGACCTACAAATTCTGCGAATTGAAATGAATAAAACGTTTGTGTGTTTGTCTCAAGAGATAACATTTATGCTTAACATTAACATTAAGCTTCGCGCCTGCTATCAGCTAACAAAGTTTTATTTAGACATATTCGACCCTCGAAAAGCGCGAACCGTTGGTCTGTGTATAAATACCGTTCTTCTTAATTATTCAACATTCAAAAACATATTAATAGCGAAAATAGCTACAATAAACTCGGTGTTAACAAAACAAGGAATACAAATTACATTCCTATGGTCACCAGCTCACGTAGGAATTATCGGAAACAAAATAGTGGATAACCTGGCAAAAGGAGCAATCAACAAACTTTCCCTCGATGCAATTCTGCCACTTTCCGTCTCAGAAGCAAAATCATATTTTGATATATTGGCTCGAGAAAAATGGAATACGGAATATGTTAATAATGAATCAGCAAGCCATTATAAAAGATTTCATCCTACCACGATGTCACGACAAGAGAACGAAACTTTGTCACGTAAATATCAAGTTATTTTATTCCGACTGCAAACTGGCCATTGCGCCCTGAATGCACATTTACATAAAATTGGCTGTCATTCTGACGGATTTTGTGAACAGTGTTTCGTACCCGAGACCGTAGCCCACTACCTATTGCATTGTCAACGATATAATCATCAAAGAAGACCAGTCATTAGCAAAGCCAGAAAACTTAAACTAGAAATGACTTTGGAAGAAGTGTTTAGTAACATGGATATTATTGAAACTGTTATCGAATTTGTTTTGTCTACGGGCAGAAATATTTAGAAAAATTACCTATTGTAATTGATTCAATTGTATAATTATATATTCGTAAATATTGTATTATATGTTAGTATAGGATTTTTAAATTCAAAATGATCAAAGGCGCAAAAGACCACTGAAGTTATAAGCGCCATAAAACATAACAACAACAACCGTTCTCATGGTGGTTCCGTTCTAATGATGTTGTTTTGACACGCGAGATTTTATATTTTATTTCTGGGCGACTCGAGTTACCAAGCAACGCAAATATTTAATACCAAATCAATAAAAATTCATATAAAATTAAATTGTTGGTCGTAACAATCAGTTCTATGCAGTACCTTTGCTGCCTCATCAATAATTTTCTGTTTCTCCGATTCTGTTTATCTTAGATTAGTTGAGGTTATTGCTAAACAGTCACTAATCTAATCTGGGAAAAGTAGAATAAAAAAAAGAGATCAGACTAATGATAGTGGGGCTATATTAGGTACAGATTGCATATCCGTCAAAATAAGTTGAACTTCATTTTTTTAACCTGGGGTATTTTACCCCTGGTAAATTTCGTTATTGTGGGAAAAATTTTGAATACCAAAAGCTCATCTATTTACTTGTTTTGTTGCGTGAAACTTTGTGTAATTCTCCTTTCCCCCTCTGCCGCCATTCTTACCCCACCGAAACACTTTCCCATTTTCTTTTCGCGCAGCACTGAAGCGGCATTGGCGAATTTCTGATAAATGATCACCAATGGCTGTATTGAGGGAAAATCTTGTAATTTTGTTTGATAAAGGGATAAAATAGGCTAAAAGGTGAAGAACCACTGAGTTAACAACCTATAATGGCCTTGGAATTATTTTCAATCATACAGCTTTTTAGTGTCCAGGAAGCTTATGAGAGGTATAAGTGACGTAACGTAAAGAACAGCAATTCTGTACTCATGAGAATAAAAAAATAACAATGACGTCACGCTATGACGCCACACTTTCAATACCCCCAAACAAGTCATTTCTAGCAGAAGTTGTAATTTCTGATTAATTTTCAGGTGACGCCATTAAATGTTACAACTGCTTCGACTGCGACACCGTTGACAGTACTACTCCAACTATAACTTGTACTGTTCCTCAAACTGCCCCTAGTAATGCGAAGGGTGCTTGCTATAAAGGAACGGGAAAAGTGAACGGTGTTCTTTTATAACTTGAATCTATGTTTCAAAGTGGGAAATCAGAGCTGCGAGATCGGGAAAATCTTACAATCGACATCAGAAAATTTTTACTCCAACTCAAGTTCGAAACTCTAAACTTCTAAATTAAACTAAACTATAAAATTAAATTGCGTGAACAAACACTTTGACGAGTGTGCGCTGGATCTTTAGTACAAAGCGCAGTAAGCGGTATGCGCAGTAAGTTTAGTAAGGAATCAGTTAACAGCATGCTATAGACTTGATGAATATTAGTATCTGTGAACTATGTTGACTTTTCAATAACAAATAAAAATCCGACTCCTCAGATGCAGAATATCGACACTGACTCCCGCCAATGGAGAGCTTGAACTATGACCTCAACCGCAGTAAAAATATTCGAGTTTTCGAACAACTGGAATCTTTTCGATTGCGTAATCAGGTCATTACGCCGTAGATGAGAGGGTGGCCACTGGAATTCAACCCCTAATTTTTACTTGCAGTGCCAACATAATTATATCCGACGCATTAACTACTAGGCTATCGTGCCCACTTTATCATAATCAGAAAATTCTAACTGTTACAGGCGTTCAAACAATAAGTCGAGGATGCGGTTGGTCTACAGCTGAATTCTGTAAGCAAGAAACCCATATCGTGTTTAGCGGAGAATATTGTTATTGCAACAAAGGTAATTGAAGCTTTCTGTCGTTTTAAACTTAAATTTAAGATTTTTTTGATATTCAGGCAACGCCTGTATGTTCCGCTAATACAGTAGTTTACAAGTTTTTTTCTGTCGAGGCCCACTTTTGTTGCACAAATAAGTTTGTGGCCCATCAACTTTCCATCAGGGAAAAACTACAAGAAAAACACACCTACACTTTAATAATTAAAATGAGAATTATCACTCAGTAGCAAAAACCAGGCATTATCATTCATTGCTTTACTTTAATAAAACCTAAATAACTTATCAATAACTCTAGCAATTTATAATAGGATTTGTGGCGCATAGAAAATGTTTGTGTGGCCCAGAAGTGGGCCATGGCCCACTAGTTGAGAACCGTGCGGTAATACATATCATTCATTACAGATCTCTGCAACGATGCATCCATTGTAAAATTGAACGTCGTTCTGATGATATTTCTGGCCGGAATTCTTGCAAAAATCTACGCTTGAAAGCAAAAATACTGTCAACTTGATAAATTTTCTATTAATTCCATTTTATGGTTATTTTTTTTATCCGGTCTTACGTTATCGCTCTCACAAATGAAAACATTTCACGCATTTAACAGCTTAGTGCATGACACCATGGAGACCTAGCAGAGAATACGGATATTGAACCAAGAGCTTCGCTCAGATAAAAGAAGAACTTTTCCAATGTTTGCCGAATTAAATGATTGAAAATGTGAGAAGATATAAAGATAAGGCGTGACACTGTGAATACTAAAATATACATATTGAATCAAGATCATTAGATTAGATCAGTGGTACTCAACCTGTGGTACGCGTACGGTACCACTACACTCTCAGAATAAGCATAAAGTTTGCAATAGTAAAGTATAGGGGTAATTTTTCGGGGTCAATCGTCGAAGAATCGTCCATGACGCTGGTGTGCTATCAGTATTTGTCTTTAGAGATCGCCCTCGCCCGCTATTGCCCACCTTAAATGAATCGATATGGGCATGTTTTTGTCCGTTTTGCGTGTTACGCCACGAGGGATGTAGTGCCACATTATAAAATACTCCCATTGTCCGTTTCTTGTGTCTTTTTCCTAAACCCAAATAAGGCGCTTTGTTGGTGATACGCGGTCAGTACCACTGGATTAGATCATACAGATTTGGTTTCTATGGATTGGCATCACGCTTCTCAGAGTCGTGCCCAGATAAAACACCTAGTTATAGAATTAGTAAAACTTTGTGAAAACTCCGTCAAATTCTTTCATTTTTACTTATATGAAGGTACATTATATTCCTAAGATAATTACACTTTATTGTATCTTCGACGTTTTAATTGTAACAATGAGAAACCTTGGTATCGTTTGTGCTATTCTGGCCGTAGTGTTCACTACAGGTAAGAAAAGAGCTTTTGAATTATACCCAAGATAAGTTGGATTGATCTATTTTCTTTTAATGCTAAGTTGAGTTTTGATTTTCAGAATAGGGTTTTCATATTTTGAGTATTTAAGATGAAAATTACCGCTAGTTAAGATTTAGTTTCGTTGCCCGACTCTGCTGTTTTTCACAGGGAAAAGGCACATTTTAATATGACATTCGGTACAACTTCTTTGAAATTTCGCATACCATTGTGGGTTGCCATATAAATCATTCAAATTAGGGTTCACATATCTCAACCTTACTCTTTTGTTTTTCATTATATACAATATCATATATACGCTGTATTTGTACGCACATGATGGCTGTGTTTGATCACAGGTAAGTAATGCTCAAATTTTTGGACACAAAAGTCATATGACCAAAATTTGATGTCTGGAAATTTCTGCTAACTGTTTAGGTCATTGGTTTTCAAACTTTTAAAGTTGCGCCGCTTTTTGGAATCTGTCAAGTCTCGGGCCCCACCTCAAAAATATGTCACAGTTTTCAAACTCTTAACGGGCACCGTTTCATTGAAATAACCCACCCCCGTCTTTATCCACGTAATTTGCGAATTCCCCATCCAAGATATATAAAACTGACCATAATATAAAGTTTTAGTAAGCATAAACACAGATTGAAACACACGCCTTGTTTTCAACATAATTTTATTGCTTTTATTTTAGCAAGCTAACGTATGCCATCTAGCGACAACCATACTCGACAGATTCAGTTTAGATTTATTATCAATGTAACCGCGGAGATTTGGAGTCAAAGTTTACTAGGGTCGTATTTCCAAATCGGATAGCCGGAGTCGTATTTTCAAACTCGTAAGAGTCAAAATTGGGAATCCGGAGAGTCGAAACTGCAGACATTATATGGGTGGTATAATAACTTTAATGCAAGTAGATCTTAAATTTTCATCGATCGAAGATAAAGAAGAGAGCTATTTTTTTTTTAAATTTTTTTTTTTCTGGATTTTCGAAAATTACCGATATTGTATTTCAAATTTTGTGGATTTTTATAAACCACATTACCCACAATAACTGCAATAATAATAACACTCGGTACAATTACCTAAACCAGTGGTTCTTATACGATGGGGCGCGCCCCACTAGATGGGAGGGGCTACGGTTAAGGTACCTTTTTGAGGGGGCGTGAAGCTAATTAAACAGAAAAATATTTGTTTGATCGTGCCCTCCTAATTTTAGATATTTTGTTTTCTATTTTGGGCATTTACGTTCCATCCACGTATTTTCAACTTGTTTTTCATTTTCGACTTACTACCTGTTATTTTTAGCTCATTGTTAGCTAGTTATTTTTTAGGCGTGGCTCGAGTATTGACAGTTTCTAAAAAGGGGCGCAACTCTAAAAGTTTGAGAACCAATGACCTAAACAGTTAGCAGAAATTTCCAGACATCAAATTTTGGTCATTTGACTTTCGTGGCCAAAAATTTGAGCATTACTTACTTGTTATCAAACACAGCCATCATGTGCGTACAAATACAGCGTATATATAATATTGTATATAAAGAAAAACAAAAGAGCAATGTTGAGATATGTGGACCCTAGTTCGAATGATTTATATGGCAACCCACAATGGTGTGTGAAATTTCAAAAAAATTGTACCAAATGTCATATTAAAATTTGCCTTTTAACTATGAAAAACAGCAGAATCGATTAACGAAATTAAATCTTTACTAGCGGTAATTTTCATCTCAAATACTCAAAATATGAAAACCCTATTCTGGAAATCGAAACCCAACTTAGCATTAAAAGAAAATAGATCAATCCAACTTATCTTGGCTATAATTCAAAAGCTCTTTTCTTACCTGTAGTGAACTCTACGGCCAGAACAGCACAAATGATACCAAGGTTTCTCATTGTTACAAGTAAAACGTCGAAGATACAATAAAGTGTAAATATCCTAGGAATAATATGTACCTTCCTATAAGAAAAAATAAAACAATTTTACGGAATTTTTACAAAGTTTCACTAATTCCATAACTAGGTGTTTTATCTGGGCACGACTCTGAGAAGCGTGATGCCGATCCATAGAAACCAAATCTGTTCGATCTAATCCAGTGGTACTAACCGCGCACCACCAACAAAGCGCCTTATTTGGGTTTAAGAAAAAGACACAAGAAACGGACAATGGGAGTATTTTATAATGTGACACTACATCCATCGTGGCGTAACACGCAAAACGGACAAAAACATGCCCATATCGCTTCATTTAAGGTGGGCAATAGCGGGCGAGGGCGATCTCTAAAGACAAATACTGATAGCGCACCAGCGTCATGGGCGATTCCTCGACCATTGACCCCGAAAAATTACCCCTATACTTCACCATTGCAAACTTTATGCTTATTCTGAGAGTGTTTTAATGTGTTGGCGCATAAAAACTAGTTTACGTGTTTGAAACCATCATTTGTATTAAAATTAATCAACCATGTGCCGTTTGCAGGTACTGATATACAAAGGTAAAGCTCCACGAAGGACACATTTACAATTATTCAATTCACAATTATTTTCCTAAAACACAACTGAAAACTGACAAATATCACTCAAAACTACAAAAACTAGGCAATGTTTGCAACCATGCTTGAATATCTCTTTGGGCGACAGAAGTCTCTGGGCGATTAGGTGTTGCAATAATTTAAATCTGCTCGCGCATCACTTGAAAAGCTTCCACGTACCACTAGTGATACGCGTACCACAGGTTGAGTACCACTGATCTAATCTAATGATCTTGATTCAATATGTATATTTTCGTATTCACAGTGTCACGCCTTTATCTTTATATCTCCTCACATTTTCAATCATTTAATTCGGCAAACATTGGAAAAGTTCTTCTTTTATCTGAGCGAAGCTCTTGGTTTAATATCTGTATTCTCTGCTCGGTCTCCATGGTGTCATGCACTAAACGCAAACTGTGCCATTTATATACAGCTGCATTTTTTTTGATTATCATTTTATTACGTTTCAAGCGCGTACAAAAAATGACATAAGGTTTATATCTCCCGGTGTTGTGCACTTATGATAAGAATTGGAGCAGTATCACCGTCGTTTTTGTAGGACATTTACATTCCAAACAAGGCGGTAGTAAATCAGTCATCTAGACCCAGGAAGTCAACAAGTTGTCTTGAAAAAACTCGAATCTTTTTTCTTGTCTTGCTTTGCTATTTTACATGAAATTGAATTAAAGTTAGGGACACTTTAACATTCCTAGCGTTTCATTGAAGTATATGTCACAGTTTCAAAACTCTCGACGGCAAACGTTCATTGAAATATACCACTGCCGTCCTTATCCACATTATTTGGAATTTCCCAACCAAGAAATATAAAACTGCCGATGATATAAAGCTCTCAGCAATCAAAAAACAAATCAAGACACACGTCTCATTTTCAATATCATTTTATTGCTTTTATTTTAGCAAGCTAACGTATGCCATCTAGCGACAACAATACTAGACAGATTCAGTTTAGATTTATTGTTATTGTAAGATTAGGTTGCGGGGTCGGAGTTCATCGTGTTTTCATTGGGGTCGGATTTTCAGAGCGGATAGCCAGACGCGTGTTTTGTAACCCGACAGGGTCCGAATCCTGAAAGTCGAAACTGCAGACGTCTTAATGGTGATATAATAACTCTGATGACAATAGATCTCAAATTTTCATGACTTGAAGATGACAGAAATTGCTAAAATGCTCTTATTGTTATTTTTCCATTCACGCATTTTCAACGTACGGGCGCAACTTTAAAAGTTTGAGAACCACTGACAATACGCAGGAATTTCTTTGGCATCAAATTTTGGTCATTTGATTTTCGTGTCCATATATTTGAGCATAGATTTTTTGTTTCTAAACACAGCCATCATGTGCGTACAAATACAGGTAAATACATACGAGCAAATGAGAAATTATCAATATACTTTAACGGAATCGTAATATCTGGTTTTATGATCATGCAAAAGTCAGTCAAACTGTTGAACCATCATGCGTGAAAAGTTTTCATGTGTGACAGCGATAACGTAAGACCAGGTAAAAAATTACCATAAAACTGAGTTAATAGAAAAATTAATAAGTTGGTTGACAGTTTGTTGCTTTCAAGCGTAGATTTTTGCAAGAATTCCCGCCAGAAATATCATCAGAACGAAATTCAATTTCACAATGGAAGCATCGTTGCATAGATCTGTAATGTATGGTAGGTATTAGCACACCGGTTCTCAACTATGGCCCACTTCTGGACCACACAAACATTTTCTATGAGCCACAAACCTATTATAAACTGCTAGAGTTACGGATAAGTTATTAAAGTTTTATTGTGGTAAAGCAATGAATGATAATGCCTGGTTTTTGATACTGGGTAGTAATTCTCATTCTAATTATCAAAGCGGAAGTGTGTTTTTCTTTCAGTTTTTCCCTGCTGCGAAAGTTCATGGGCCACACAATTTTTTGTACAACAAAAGTGGGTCTCGACTGAAAAACTTGTGATCCACTGTATTAGCGGAACATACAAGCGTTGCATGAATAATAAAAAGTTCCGAATCAAAATATTAAACGATGAAAAGCTTCAATTACCTTTGTTGCAATAACAATATTCTCCGCTCAACACGATATGAGTTTCTTGCTTACAGAATTCAGCATTAGACCAACCACATCCTCGAGTTATTGTTTGAACGTCTGTAAGAGTTAGTTTTTTCTAATTAGACTAGAAAAAGTGGACACGATAGCCTAGCCTGTTCTTGCTCGGTTTATTTTGGATATTTACACTCCATCCGCGTATTTTCAACGTGTTTTTGAATAAATTATACTTTCACCTTACTATCTGTTATTTGTAGCTTATTGTTAGCTAGTTATTTTTGAGGTGGGTTGCGAGACCTGGCAAATTCTAAAAAATTGGATTCGGATCAAAACGTTTGAGAACCGCTGGACTTTAGTAGTTTATACGTCGGATATATTTATGCTAGCACTGATAGCACAGGCGCACAAGATCTTTTGTACAAATCCCCCGCCAACGCTCGAACCAATAAAATTAGTAATTATCCAGTTGGGTTATTTGGGAGAGCAAACTTTCCATGGAAATTCAAATTTTCAAAGCTTTTCTAGCCCTAACCCTAATTGGATATTAACTGATTCCTTATTTAAAACATAACGTTTCCCCCCAAAATTTCACACCTTTGCATGTGGCGGGGGCTTTGTACTAAAGATCCAGCGCACACTCGTCAAAGTGTTTGTTTACGCAGTTTGATTTTCTAGGAGTTTAGAACTTGAGCTGGAGTGAGGTAAAAATTTTCTGATGTCGATTGTAAAATTTCCCTGATCCCACAGCTCTGATTTCCCATTTAAAACATAGATTCAAGATATAAAAGAACATTTGCCTCACCGTTCACTTTTCCCGTTCCTTTATAGCAAGCACCCTTTGCATTACTAGGGGCAATTTGAGGAGGAGCATCACAAGTTAAGGTTGGGGTAGTGCTGTCAACGGTGTCGCAGTCGAAGCAGTCGTAACATCTAATGGAGTTTCCTGAAAATTAATCAGAAATTATACAACTTCTGCTAGAAGTGGCTTTTTTTTTTTTTTGGGGGGGGGGGGGGGGGGTTGAAAGTGTGGCGTCATAGCGTGACGTCATTGTTATTTTTCTATTCTCATGACTACAGAATTGCTGTTCTTTACGTTACGTCACTTAAGCTTCCTGGACACTAGAAAGCTGTATGACTGAAAATAATTCCAAGGCATTATAGGTTGTTAACTCAGTGGTTCTTCAACATTTAGCCTATTTTACCTCTTTATCAAACAAAATTACAAGATTTACCTCCAATACAGCCATTGGTGATCATTTATCAGAAATTCGTCAATAAAATTATATAAAGCTCTGACTTTAGAAGCGAAGTCTCTCCCTTTTACCCTTTCCCTTAGCTTCAGTGCGGCGTGAAAAAAAAGTGGGGTTCGGTGGGGAAAGAATGGCGGTGGAGGGGGAGGAGTGGGATAACACAAATTTCTCGCAGCAAAACAAGTAAATAGATGTGCTTTTGTTATTCAAAAAATTTTCGCAATAACGAAATTTACCCTAAGAAAGAACAAATCTACCCCCAGGGGAAAAATACCCCAGGTTAAAAAATGCCGTTTACCTCATATGCAATCTGTACCTAATATAGCCTCACGAGTATTAGTCTGATCTCTTTTTTTATTTTATTTTTTCCCCAGATTGGATTAGTGATTGTTTAGCAATACCTCATCTAATCTAAGATCGGAGGAAACAGAAAATTATTGATGAGACAGCAAAGGTACAGCATCGAACTGATTGTTACGACCAATAATTTAATTTTATATGAACTTTTATTGATTTATTATCAAATATTTGCGTTGCTTGGTTATTCGAGTTGCCTAGTAATAAAATATAAATTCTCGCGTGTCAAAACAACATGGGACCACCATAAGAACGGTATTTCTACACAGACCAACGGTTCGCGCGTTTCGAGGGACGAATATGTATAAAACTTTGTTAGCTGATAGCAAGCGCGAAGCTTAATGTTGAGCATAAATGTTATCTCTTGAGACAAACACACAAATGTTTAATTCATTTCAATTCGCAGAATTTATAGGTCTTCCTGAAGTATGTGTACCAAGATGGCCGACATCGAAACGTATTATGTGTATCAGGTTAGGGTTAGGCAATAATTTCATTCTAATTTTTCTTATTTTAGTTCTATTACGTGTTAGAGGACTAGCCAAATGACTCCCGTAGTATTTGCACCTAAAATTATGGCCTAACCCTAACCTGGTACACATATTACGTTCCGGTTTCCGCCATTTTGGTCCGCATACTTTAGGAGCGCTGAATTTATAGGTCAAGTCTAAAATACTTTATTTATCATTGTACAATTTGAAGAAAAAAAAAATATTAAGATCGACTCCATTGCATTATGCTTTTCGTTGAACGAAGCTATAAAATTACTGTCGTATACAGCAGGAGTGACCAACAAGTCGATCTTCACGTTTCGAGTAGTCGATCACGTCTGATGTTGAGTGAAGTACTTGCCTTGAACGGGTTTTATGCAGCTCTTGTTGTGTGTTTCAAAACAGTACGAATACAGTACTGTACATGCGCAAAATACAATATACACATACAGTATTTGAGTATGGGAACAAAGCAAAACTTTTATTGATTTGTTATCAAATATTTGCGTTGCTTGGGAATTCGAGTCGCCCAGTAATAAGTATAGAATCTCGAAGCTATGAAAATTACTGTGGCAAAAGAGCTAAATACACAGACAAATGTTTGCGTTAATAGTAAAATTCCAGGTACTTACTGAATATATTCGAACATCTTTATCGCCAAATAAATAACAGAACGATTAATACATAAACCCAAGTCGTTATTATACACCATTAAAATGAAATAAAGACCAAACAAAAAGGGCTATTTGGGCGTTTTATTATGCATGGAAGTTTTTTATTTTATGGATGATATCGACGCATTAACCAAATTACTGTTAAAAAAACATAAGAACCTGAAAGTGGGTGAAATATTTTCATTTTCCTCATTTTTAGGCTTTCAAAATCACGGTGTGATGTGGCTTACGTGCGCCGTTTCACAAAAACGTAAAATTGGTTGCAATACCAATATAATATATGAACTTATTCTTTTCTTCACAAAAACGTATTATTGGCTGCCATACCAATACAATATATGAACTTATTCTAATTTTCAGGATCGAACCAGTTCAATATTGTGTTTTATGTTTATGAATGACTGTACAATATCAATTTTAATTTATTCATATTTAGAATTATGTTTTCTCATTGTAACTTTTTCTGAGGAAAATATTTCTCGGGAATTCAGATACAACTGAAATAGGCAGACAGTAGGCCTACTTGTGTCCTGTATTGTTGTTTAGACATATACTTAAATAATAAAAAAGTGTAAAACAAAAGAGCAATGTTGAAATATATGGACGCTAATGTCGAATGACTAATTTGTAGTACTGGGCATTTCGAATCGAATATTCGAATCGAGTTGTAAATTATTCGAATCGGTTCAGACGAGAATTTCGAATCGCCGCCCCCTTTTTTTTTGTCCGCCCGCAGATCGAAACGAACACTCATTACTTATCGATCTTTAGTAGGTTGATAGGTATTTGTCTGTTTGTCTGTTAGATGCCGCGATATCTCACGATGGCGTGGTTGAATCTGCTACAAATTTTGCATGTGCATTCATCATAGCTAGGACCAGAAGCTTATTAATTTTGAATGAATTATGTCGTATAATTAGCGATAAGTCTTCGGTCTCCGACCATGATTCTCGTTTTTGTATTGATGTCAAATTTTTAAAATGCAATTCAGGCATGTGACTCTGAAACAGTTATTGATGAAACATGTTACTCGCTATATGTTAACACTCAGCAAACCGAGTGGTATATTTCACTAATGTATGCGTCTGAAGGACCCATTTCAAATATTCGATTCGATTTTGAAATCATCAGATATTCGAAAATGCCCAGCACTATTTAAATGGCAACCCCAATGTCATATGAGATTTTGAAAGAGTTTTACCGAATGTCATATTTAAATGTGTCCTTGAATCACGAAAAACAGCAGAAGCAGGCGTGAAATATCAGGCCACAAAAAGAAATAAAGCCTAATGGCCACTCCCATCACAAGTTCTGAAAATTCGATTTTTTCACAACAACAGCAACAAGAATAACAACAACAACGGCAATTTAATAAAACAATGCTTGGGGTACACTTCATGAGCAAGAAATATGGGTACAATTTTTTAATTTCGTTTAAAAAATAAGATTTTAAATATCCAGAATGGCAACGTTTCACTTTTTTATAGCTTCAAGTGTCTTTGCAAGCTGACGTTTTAATATTACACTGTGCAATTTAATGTTCTATGCAGGGGTGTGCAACCTTCGGATACAGAATGGCCGGATTCAATTGACTAGGTGAAACCGCGGGCCACAACTTTATTTAACATAGGCTTACTAGTAAAATTTTGGTAATTCATCTTATGACATGCGTTGTTCGCTGCGCACAAGCTCAGGTATATGCTTTATAACGCAAAGTGAGTGGAATTACTCGCACGTACTAGATTAAACTGAATCAAAGACTCGTTTTGTGGGCAGCATACTACTCAAAATCAGCACTTCTCCGCGGGCCGCACAAATTTTCTCTGTGGGCCGCAATTGTCCCCCCTGTAATCCATAGAAATTAGCCGCCAAACTGAAATTGTTGGTATTAATATAAAATTGCATAGCTTGGAGCTACTTTAGCTTTAAGTTGAAAATTAAGCAGGTTCGTGATTGCAATAGTGATTCCGCATGCTTATCTCGAAATTTTTATTAGTTAGAGTTTAATAGCCTACTGCTTCAAAAATTACGATTTTGTAGCAAGAATTGTATTAGTCTCACACATATAATTTGTTGATGAGTAAGCTATTGTATGCGGTGTTTTCCATACATGCGTGCGGCCTATCGGTGGCCAGAGGAGATATCTTATATCGGGGTATGAGTTCCGGTAAATCATTAATTTTATTTTAATGAAAATCTTCTCTCACTTATTTCAATACCTTTATCTCGGTATTGTGCAAACAAAATATAACCGTTACAACTTCTGAATTGGCAATTGTCAAGGTCATATGAAGTAAAATTATGTGTTAGGCCGGGAACGCCCTCCGTAAGGTGCTTCATATAACAGCTGCTGGTCGATTCTTTTACCATCAAGTCTATGCAGCTGAAACACATGGCTGATTAACGATTCCCATACCCGACTTGTACTGGCAACTGGCCGAGTTTCGCCATATTATTAAGCTTTTTTTCTTTACATTACCTACTATCCTGAAAATCAAAACCCATCTTAACATAAAAAAGAATGGAAGCTTTCACTCTATTTAAACATTCAAATGCTCTTTTCTTACCTGTGGTGAACACTGCGGCCAGAATAGCACAAACGATAACAAAGTTTCTCATCTTTGCATGTAAAACGTTCGAGATGTACAAAAAATATCTCAGAAATATTATAACTGTATAAGAAAACAAATAATTTTACGAAATTTATACCAAATTGCATGACTCTAACTAGGTGATTTATCTGGGCATGACTCTGACAAGCTCTTTTTATTTTTCGATCATTTTATTACGTCTCAACCGTCTACAAAAAATGTGGTCTTAAGTTTTTAACTTTATGGGATGGGCATTCATATACGCACTAGAATACAATCGTAATTTTTGTAAAGTATCTTTGCTCAAAAATAAATTTGCCCGTTGAGCGTTTAGAAACTGAGACATATATTTAATGGACGACTAGAAAAGTTCTTTTCAGACTTAACGGTTTAAATAGCAAGTCAAGATATAATGAAGAAAGGAGATAAAAAGTGTTTTCAAACTTAGTGTAAGTGACTAATTTTCTAGAATCTGACTTAAAATCAGCCAACTTTCTACTTTATCTATATGTCCCACTGTTCGCCTATTATTCAAAACCTAATCCTTTTCAACCACGTTATTTTCTGCAAAACAATCCGAGCCTCTTTATAAACTTTTATCTCAATTTAAAAAAAAGGACCGAATAGAATTTTTAGGCGCCCCAACGTTAGGGCCGGGAATCACATGTTGGGAAACACTGAAATAAATAACCTCTTCGCCCGGTTGCCCCCGACTTCTGAAATGCTTTACGCCAATGCTTTTCTTTTAGATACCTTGAACGTCACTGAATACACATAAATTGCTACTGCGACACTGACACCCAGGGTCACTTCTCCTAATCGGCGCTTTGGAAATGAACATTATTCGTGTGCACACGTAATCAAATACTACCGAAACTGTGACTCCGATTAAGAAAAATTTTGACTGGGACTCCGAGCTCTATGGTGGCACATCGTTGTCACTAGTAAAATTTGAAAAATAAAATAAAAAACTGAAAATAAAAAATTTGTTGTAAAAAAAATAAATAAAAACAAAAATAAAATGAAAACGGAATAAAAAAATAAAAATGCATTTTCATTTTTCATTTCGTTTTTATTTTCTTTATTATTTTTTAATTTTTTTCTTTAATTTTCATTCTTTATTTTACATTTTTAATTTTTTAAATTTTTTTCTAGTGACAACGATGAGCCACCATGGAGTTTCAAAAAAAAAAATCGAATCTTGTGAACGAGAACTCTGCCGAACGCAAGTCTTCTTCAATAAACTGTTAAAAACGCTTAGTGAAATTAATGATTTTCAAACGGCTAGGTTCTGTCTACCTTAGATATCCGTTTTTGTTTTGTCACACAGTGAATGCTAAACTTGCTTGCACAATAGTAGATAACCCTAATGATTCCAAATAAATGCTAAATATATACAAACAACGTTTTCAGATGAACAGTTTGGTTAAATGGGGGCGTCACTGAATACACAAAGAATGGTTGTCACTGGTTTTCACTGACGTAAACCCCCGTCACATGATCTGCGTGAAACCCATCATGGATCTTCAAACTGGGGTCAATGGGGCTCGTGATAAAACCTTTTTGACACTTACTTATATTGAAGCAAATTTGAAAGATTTGTACTGCTGAGACCTAGATCAGCGAACTAGAGCCAAGATTCGATCTGTTTTACAAGAATAATATTTATTGGGGGTCGCGAATAAAATTAGCCGTGCGAAATCGATCGCGATGAAAAAAGTTTAAAAGACACTGATGTATGATAAAGGGGTAATTCCGTGAACGGAATATTAACTTTAATGTAAACTCTTTTAATATATTAAAAGTCGAAAAGAAGTTCTCGTCAATGATTAGGATAAATCATGTTTTAGTATGAAAATCGTTATAGCGTTGAATTTTGAATTTAAGTCAGTCAAGTCAGCAAATCTTTCGTCACAATGGTCAATGTTTATTGATGCGTCGGCGGTATTGCGGTTATTCAGTCTAAGTTACTGTGCGATATGTCCTCAATTAAAAAATGAAAACAGAGTTGTCAAGTCAGAATGGGAAGAACGTACCAATTTACCAGTCAGAAGAATAAATCTTTGGGCTTAATCTGTCATAAGCTACTAATTCAGAATAAAGTCAGCAATTAAACGGCACCATGAAACGAATCATGAAAACTTCTTATGAGACTACTCTCGTAAATCAGCTATAAGGAAACACAAATTAAATGACCTCAAAATTGTGCATATAATTAAGCATAGCTGCCTTGTTTATCTATTTATTGTTATTAGACTCTTGTGTGAATTTTTTTTCTGTTCATGGTATTTTGATAATAATAAATTCAAAAATTTTGTGGCTCTTTCAAAGTTCTGACTTGCAGCAAGCGGCTCTTATACTAAAAAATTGTGCCCACCCCTGGTATAGACTATAGAAGAAGGAAAATTTCTGCGGACTCTTCTGTGAATTCGTTTTTTTTTGTGTGTACGATTACGTCATCAAAATTAAAAATTGCGCACCACGAAGAATATGGATACTAGTGGGCAGCCTAGATCTTATGTAAATATTTCTATATTTTATTGGGAATTATACACATCTCTTGAAAGGGTACTGAATATTGAAGTCCCGAGTTGAGGATATTGCATTTACAAAACTCCGCTGTTGGAACATTTTCATCGATTGCTAATATTTTGGATATTTGTGTTGATCGTCCAAGGAAATGATAAGCTTTTCTTATGCTTCTTATTTTTCAATATTTCGTGATTCTCTGGATGAGTCCAAGTTGAAACCGTGGTGGGGCAAAGTGCGCTGGCACTGCATAACGGTTAATATCGCTGTAGCTTTGGCGGTTTTGAACAATGTGTTTTCCAGGTCGGAGCTACATTGCTTGCCATCGTATGACGAGTTTCACGAAGAATTGGAACTCATCGATTTCACCGAAGAACAAGTTCAATTTGTAAATAGCTTATGCTCTGGAACAATAAATGTTGTTTTAGGTTGGTGCACTCTGGGAATGCTTGTCTTGGCTAGTTCAGCATTTCAATTGATTCAGATGCTCCAATGCTTTGGTCCGGAAATGCTCATGGCGCGCGTTAATAAAAGCAGAAAATATTATAAAAAAATTATATTTGCCAATAAACAAAGTTACTTCTGGACAGCGGCTCACATGGTACTAGCAAGACTGAGTCTTTGCATCAAGAGGATGAAAGTAACAAAATTGATATGAAAAAGATAAAGGAAGCAAAGCAAATTCTGAAATTCATATGCAAAATATACTGTATAACATGGCGGCAAAAACTATTGTTTGTTTGATCGCTTTTAGTTTTCATTATTTTTATTTTTTCGGGGTCTTTGGCAGCAGATAATAAAGTATTGCTTTGTTCATTCGAATACTCCACTTTTACTAATCAGAATATTTCGGCTTCCGTTCGGAGCTCGTATGACTTTGGACATTTTTCAATGGTTCAAATGGCCGTTATCCATCTCGTTTTGACTATTTTGCATATTGCTTGCGTTGGCATAGGAGCTTGTAGAAGTAAACCTAAAAATGGCACTTGCTCTGCAATATTGATAACGTTACTGGAGAATTCCCGCCCTAGCAGTGCGCACAATTTTTCTGATTTTATTTGAAAAATTATTTGAAAATTGAAGACGAGTTTTATGAGCTGTAAATTATTCGAAGTCAAATGTGATGGGGAAGCTGCTTTCTCAGTTGTACATAAACTTGAATATTTGTTTAACCCTTGTAACTGCATTATTTTTCATTTTTCGCAATGTGTTCCTTTGTACTATATATATCAGGATTTAACTTGTATAATATAATAGTTGTTTAATATGTTAGTATAAGATTTTTAATTCAAATTGACGAATGGCACAAAAGACTACTGATGTTATAAGCGCTATAAAACATAAAACAAACAAACTTGTGTTTTTGTTTGGCACAATCATTTTTATCTAAATGTATTGGGCTTGTAATATATGAAATTTTCAATACTGCGTAACCATTGTTTTTTATTTATTCATTCTGTTTGAATTATATTTGAAAAATTATGTAATCTATCCAAGCGATTGTGCAATAACATTTCCGAATCACTTATTAATGTATTTTACGTGAATGAGTTTATGATTAATCGGATTTATCTATACTTCACAATATTCTTTTTATCTAGATATTAGCTTTAATAATGGCAGGCATCGGAAAGGAGAATGGAGTTGATGGTGAAGTACAAAGATTTGAAAATCTGCGACCCTTGCAAGAAAGATTGTTTCATATTTGATTGATCGTCAACACATCAATTGTATTTATTTTATTTCTCTTAATATTTCCGCTTTCAATTCCACCTTGACTAAACCCCAAGCTGAATTCATCAGCAACATGTGTAGCGGGCGGCCCCCTTACATCATCTTACAAAATTCCTTTACAGCTATGGTCGTCATAGGAACTTTTTTGTGGATTTTTTTGAAGGCTGGACTTACCACCCAAAATCGTTGCTTCGCTAGTAACTTATATGGAAATAGATAATATTATTGGCAAACTAACTCTAAAACCTGAAGAACTGGAGAAAATATTATCTCGCGCAACAGCGACTGCGGCCCCACAAAACACGGAAGAAAGAAAGGTGGATATGATAAGGCATTTGTTCCTGGATTATACGAGTTCCATTAATATAGCGTATTGGTATCTCGTTCGGATTGTCTGCATGTCCATGGCTACCGGGATACTTATGAGTATATCACTTTATCTGGCTTTTATTTTCATTCGGGATTATCCAGACAGAGTCAAATGCCCAATTTATGATAAAAACGTTATACCTCGTATCCTCATGTGGAAAAATGTGACGATATTGTGTAACCTTTCTACCATAGTCCAAATCTCGTTATGTAGCGACTATTTGCCTATTGGCCTGACTTGGCAATTTGCTATACATTTTCATTTACTTGGTAAGCTCAAAAAAGTCTTTTTATCTTTATCGGGAAAGCAACAAATCCAACAAAAGTTTGCTATTTTTATGTTTTCATTGTGAGAATACTCGGTTTGCAAGACTAATGAAAAAAAAGCTTTGCTTGAAGTTTTTAACCGATTTTTGGAAAGATCGACCTTGAAATCACCTGAAGTTAATTTACTTACTTCAGCTCGGACACCGGAAGGTAGTATGTGTACCAGGTTAGGCCATAATTTTATTCCAATTGTCCTCATTTTAGTTCTATTACGAGTTCGGGGACTAGCCAAGTGATTCCCTCAGTATTTGTACCCGAAATTGTGGCCTAACCCTAACCTGGTCACACAATACGTTCCGGTGTCCGCCATCTTGGATCACATACTTCGGGAGTACCTTTTTATGTATTAAATGTAGAAATCTTCTGTGTGCATGACTGAAGAAAAATAGGTTTGCTCAGTTTTTCACCAGGTTTTGAAAACTTCAATCTTGAATTCACTTCAAGTAAATTTAGTTATTCGAACCCAATAGGCATCAGCGGCAATTAACAGATTTACGATAAAAAACTGAATATTCTGAATAAAACAATCTTATATGTGAATAGTGAATGTACTGAATTCACTGTATTCAAGCGATATCTGAATGAAGGGTCTCAAATTTAGATTTTTGTCATTTTTAATACATAATACTTTTATTCACTTCAATTTTTTCATTATTTGTTTCAAGTTTTTGCTCATTTAAATAGTGTATAAAGTTGTGACGTAATTACGCTTGCAATAAAATACTCATGGCATTGTATTTTGTGTCGTATATTTTGCGCTCTACCCTTTTTATAACTTAACAGTGTGTTTCGTATATAATATTCCGTTCACGGATTTACCCCTTTATCACACATCAGTGTCTTTCAAACTTTTTTCATCGCGATCGACTTGGAACGGCTAATTTCATTCGCGACCCCCAAAAAATAATATTGTTGTTAAACAGATCGAATCTTGGCTCTATTTCGCTGATCTAGGTCTCAGCAGTACAAATCTTTCAAATTTGATCAATATTTTGCTTCAATATAAGTAAGTGTCAAAAAGGTTTTATCACGAGCCCTATTGACCCAAGTTTGAAGATCCATGATGGGTTTCACGCAGATCATGTGACGGGGTTTTACGTCAGTGAAAACCAGTGACGACCATACTTTGTGTATTCATTGACGCCCTAATTTAACCAAACTGTTCATCTGAAAACGTTGTTGGTATATATCTAACATTTATTCGGAATCACTAAGGTTATCTACTATTGTGCTTGCAAGTTTAGTATTTACTATGTGACAAAACAAAAACGGAGATTTTGAGGTAGACAGAAACTTAGCTGTTTAAAAATCATTAATTTTACTAAGCGGTTTATTGAAAAAGACTTGCGTTCGTCAGAGTTCTCGTTCACGAGATTCGATTTTTTATGAAACCCTACGGTGGCTCATCGTTGTCACTAGTAAAATTTTATAAAAATTAAAAAAAGTAAAATAAAAAACTGAATGTTAAAAAAAAATTGTAAAAACAAAAAAAAATCATAAAAAATAATGAAGAAAATGAAATAAAAACGAAATTGAAAAAATAAAAATGCGTTCAATATTTTTATTCCGTTTTCATTTTATTTTCGTTTTTATTTTTTTTTGCAACAAGTTTTTTATTTTACTTTTTGAATTTTACTAGTGACAACGATGGGCTACCATAGCGCTCGGAGTCACAGTCAAAAGTTGGATTGCCTAAAAATCCTCTTTGTCGCTTTTTTTTGGTACAATAAATGCTGTGTGAAAGAATTGTTTTGTATTAGTAATTTAATTTTGCGAACAGAAAGGAACACATGTCGCTTTGAATTTGTGCATGTTTCTGGGTCGTGAGATTTCACAAAGTTTATTTTTTAAATTTTGGTTGCTTGGAAAAAGGTTAGAAACCACTGAATTAGATTGCTTCAGGTACATTTATGTATTTAGTAAAATCTTGTATGAAAAATTAGAGAAGATAGCGTGTCATTTTAAAGAAAGAGTTATTGGGTGATTTCATACGAGATTTTTCCGTCCAAGGTTTCAAATTGAGATAGAACTTTAGAAATAGGTTTAGTTTGTTTTGCAGAGAATAACGTGTGTACAAAAATTATAAATTTGAAAATATAGGCGAACAATGGGACATATATAAGGTACCTCCGTAGTGTGTGTACCAGGTTAAGCCATAATTTTATTCCGACCTTGATAATTGCCAACCCAGAGGTTGAACCGGTTTATTCTGTTTGCACAGTACCGAGACAAAAGTTGCAGAATAAGCGAGATAAGAGTTCCATTAATAATAAATTAATGATTTATACTCCTACCTCGAGCATTTGTCCGCTAGTTGCCAATAGTTACCGGTCTGTGCGCTGGCGCGGAAAGTATCGCATGAATGGTTTATTCTCTAACAAATTTAAAACGTTTCGCAACAAGATCGTAGTTTAAAAATCATTGAATAATTTTGTCGCTATGGAATAATCATGTGAAATCATAATTATATTTTCAAACCTGCGTGATTTTTTCTTAGGGCTCGATGTGGGACCGGAATAATCTAGGCAATTTAATTTCTTACCGTCTGTAATTGAAAACTATCTTGCATAAAATTTAAGAGAGAAAATGAAAAATTCTGTAAACTCACTATACTATATGACTTTCTGTAAAGAGTCAATCGACATTTCTTGGTGCGTAGTGTACTTACTGCCCATATATTCCCCCACGACTTTGCTTGGAGATGAGTATCCTTTACCTTTGATTGAGCGGTGGTGAGCTAGCTTGGTTGAAAGTTACAAAGTTATTATGGATAAATATTCCACTAAAAAAGCCTGATGGCGGTAGCCAGGTTATTAGCAATATCTAATGAATATTTTATTTTTTTTTGTGATAAAGAATATATTCGTGGGGTAGCATTGTTAACGCAAATATTTGTGCACCGACGACATTTTGACCATCTATGGGTGTAAATATAACATAAAAAAAAACGTTGTGATAATTATTCCTTATGAACATAAATGTTTAAAAAATTTCCTGCTTTTCTAGCAATCACCCTGTATATGTTTAGGCGTTCACTCGATTAGTGTTTACTTGAAGAGCGCCGACGGGGGAAGCGGCCTTGGGTTGTCAATAGCAGAAGCGTGTGTATTCAGTGACGTTCAATATATCAAGCATTGGCGAAAATCAATTCAGAAGACTGGGACAACTGGGCAAAGAGGTTATTTATTTCAGTGTTTCCAGACATGTGATTCGTGGCCTAAAGTTTGGTCGCCTATAATTCTCTTTGTCGCTTTTTTCTGGTGGAATGAATGCTATTGAAAATGATTGTTTTGTATTAGTAATTTGATTTTGCGAACATGTAAGTACTACATGTCGCTTTGTATTTGAGCATATTTATGGGTCGCGAGATTTCACAAAGTTTATTCAAAAAATAAAATAAAAATTTGGTTGCCTGGAAAAAAGGTAGAAATCACTGAATAAATTGCTTCGGGTACATTTATGTATTCAGTAATATTATGTGTGTGTGGGAATACGAGTAGATGGCGGATCATTTGAAAAAAAAGTGCTTGGGTGATTTTAGATGAGATTTTTCCGTTCAACGTTTTAAATTGGGATAGAAGTTCAGAAAGAGTTTCAGATTGTTTTGCAGAAAACGTGGTTTAAAAGAATTAGATTTAAAAAAAAATATGCGAACAGTGGGACTTATATAAAAAGTAGAAAGTTGGCTGATTTCAAGTCAGATTCTAGAAAATTAGTCACTTACACTGAGTTTGAAAACACTTTTTTCTCCTTTCTTCATTATATCTCGACTTGCTATTTAAACCGTAAAGTCTGAAAAGAACTTTCCTAGTAGTGATTAAATTATATGTCTCAGTTTCTAAACGCTCAATTGGAAAATTTATTTTCGAGCAAAGATACTTTACAAAAATTACAATCGTATTCTAGTGCGTATATGAATGCACATCCCCTAAAGTTGAAAACTTCAGACGACATTTTTTGTAGACGGTTGAGACGTAATAAAAAAATCAAAAAATAAAAAGAGTTTGTCAGAGTCATGCCCAGATAAAACACCTAGTTGGAGTCATGCAATTTGTTAAATATAGTAAAATTATTTGTTTTCTTATAGTGGTATTATATTTCTAAGATAATTTTTGTACATCTCAGACGTCTTACTTGTAACAATGAGGAACTTTGGTATCGTTTGTGCTATTCTGGCCGCAGTGTTCACCACAGGTAAGAAATGATATTTTGAATGTTTAAATAGATTGAAAGGTTCTATTCTTCTTCAATGTTAAACTGAGCTTTGATTTTTATTTATTTAATAATTATCTCAAAAAGAGGAAAGTAGAAAATAAGAGCTTAATTATATGGCGAATCTCGGCCAGTTACCAGTCAAGTCGGGTATGGTAATCGTTGATCAGCCATGTGTTCAGCTGCATAGACTTGAGGAAGCTGTAACGGGCCAGCGTTTATATGAAGCACCTTACGAAGGGCGTTCCCCTAACACCTAGTTTTATTTCATCATACCTTGATAGTTGCCGACTCAGAGGTTGTAACGGTTTCATGATGTTTGCACAATACTGAGACGATGGTTTTGAAATAAGCGAGAGAAGAGTGTCATTAGTGGAATATTAATGATTTATCAGAATTCCTACCTCGAGCATTTCTCCGCTAGTTGCCGATAGTTACTGGTCTGTGCGCTGGTGCGGAAAGTACCGCATGAATGGTCTATTCCCTAACAAATTATTTTATTATTATTTAAAACAATTTTGCAACAAAGTTGTTGCTTAGCAGTCATTGGATATTTTTGTCGTTGTGGAAATAAACATCTGAAATCATGATTATATTTTCAAACCTGCGTGATTTTTTCTTAGGGCTCGATGTGGGACCGGAATAATCTAGGCAATTTGATAGCATACCGTCTGTAATTGAAGAACATAAAATAGGGAATAAAAAATCCTGAAATCTCTATATATATAATCTTCTGGAAGCGTCAATCGACATTTCTTGGTGCGTAGTGCACTGCCTTAATCGCCAATATATTCTCCCGCGACTTTGCTTGGAGATGAGTCTCCTTTACCTTTAAGTGAGCGGTGGTGAGCTTGCTTGGTTAAAAGTTACAAAGTTATGACGGATAATTATTCCATGTTTATAGATGGCGGTGGTCCCTATGGCAATATCTCATGTCTATTTTGTTATTTGTTTTGTGATAAAGAAAATATTGGTGGGGTAGCATTGTTAACGCAAATATTTGTTTGCATAGTTTGAAATCGTGTATGCTAGGCCATCTCGCAAAATTGCTAAGCAAGTTTACTTAGAGTGCGATCGCAAACAACCAATTAAACTTCGAGTACTGATAAAGGGAGCTATGACAACGAAAGTGCCATAGCTTTGCACCTACGAACATTTAAACCTGCGGGCATTTCCACCCATGGACATTCGCATCCATGAACTTTGCACCCACGGACATTTCCGCCCATGGACATTTGCCCCCATGAAATATGGACCCATGAACTTTTGCACCCTCGGACATTTGCACCAAAGGACGATGGTCAAAACAGATATTTGCATCCACGGGTTTTAGTACCTTCATACAAATTACACCCAAAAACATTCGCCCCCACGGACATTTGCACCGGTGGACTTTTTCACCCACGTACATATTTACCCGCATGTTTAGCACCCCTATGCAGATTGCACCCATGGACATTTTCACCCACAAATTTTCACACCTCATACAGATTTCGCCCATGGAAATTCTGCACCATGAACATTTGCTTCCATGAGCTCTTGCACCCATGGACATTTTCACCCACATGTCTTTGCCACCCCTTAAGCAGTACTACTACTAACAGAAGTTGTAAATTATTATTACCTTTCAGGAAACGCCAACATTAAATGTTATTATTGCTTTGGCTGTGACAGCGTGGACAGCGATACGTCAGTTTTATCTTGTAATCCTCCTTCCCCTGACGATGTTGGAATGAAGTCTGCTTGCTACAAAGGAACTGGAGTTGTGAACGGTGAGCCAAATGTTTGTTTCGTAAATTAAAAAAAACACAGAACCTATTTGTAATTTGCACAAATCTACTAAAAATCAATTGTTCATTCATTGTTATCTGGTTGTTGAAATAGTTGGATGATTAACATAATTGGCGATGTCAACATAATCGAGTCTAGTGCTTGCACCCACTAGGCTAGGCCATCGCGTGGCATATATACAGTCCCTAACTTCAAAAAATAATTTGAGGAATAAACAATTTATGTATGTTGTTATACATGAGAATAAATGAATAAAGGTCACATAACAATGAAAGGTTTGTAATATTTTTATTTAAAGCATTATAACCAACAAACTCACCCATACAACGTATTGCCCGGGGCGGCTGCCCCTGTGCCCCACAGACACGCCCCTGCATATATTATATAGCAAATGTTATTTTCACAGGCGTTAAAACTACGAATAGAGGATGCGCGTGGTCTACAACAGAATTCTGCCAGCATGAAACACCTGCTATCATGTTGAACGGGGAATATTGCTATTGCAACAAAGGTGATTGGAGTATTTTTTATTATTTATTTTCTTTATTCATTCTGTCGAGAGTAAAGTTGATAAGACGGCTCAATTATATGGTGAAACACTGGTCGAGTATTGAAATCATTAACAATATATTTACATCTTGGAGGGGAATCGGTGCAACTGTTAAATCAACCAGACGGCTAGCAGCAATCTTATTGCACATAATTCCCACCGCATTCGCACCTTCGAATATTGTTCGAGCGCCAAAAATGTAACGAGATACGAGCATTCCCATTACAGGTAATACAACTTCAACTTTCTTTGTTACCACGTTTCCCCGAAAATAAAACCTAGCCTGAATTTTTTCAGCACTGACCTGGTTAAGATGAAATACCAGAAACTTAACCATATATATTGACCTCTAATATTAGTATAAAACAACCGCAATTTTTGTTATTATCTCAAACTCCTATAATATGCAGGAGTTGAAACCTATAACCCAGAGTCGGAAATAATTGTAAATTTTATTCGATTCGCACAACAGCCTGGTTAATAGAATTCAAGATAAAATACCAGAAATCTTGGTCAAAAATATTTACCTCGCCATAACAGCCAACACGTTCCACTAATCAGTGCCATTCATTACAGATCTCTGCAACGCAGCTTCCATCGTGAAATTGAAAGTCGTTCTGATGATATTTGTGGCGGGAATTCTTGCAAAAATCTTCGCTTGAAAGCAACAAACTGTCAACTTGGATAATTAATTTCAATAATTCAGTTTTATAATAATTTTTGCCCAAGTCTTAGTTTTATTTCATCACACATGAATGAAAGTTTTGCGCACATGAAGGTGCAACAACTTAACTGGTTATTGACTGACAATAAAAACGGACATTATGTTTATATCTCGACAATTCATTCTTCTTTTATGTTTTCCGTCTAAAGTTTTTTAATTTTCAATTTTAAAGTATCTTCTAAAGTAGCAGACTTATAACTTTAATTGAGTAAAAATTTTGTATACCCAAATTTTGCATATTTTAAATAACTTGATTGAAGTAATCAACAATTTAAATTTAATTAATTAAATTTAAATAACTTGATTGAAATAATCAACAAATGCTAAGTCTAAGTCTCCACGCTACGGTAAATACACCGTTAGGCAAGGCGGTGTGGTGAATTTTTCTCTTTTGATCCAATTTTTGTTTTTTAATTCAAATTTGGTATATAATTGGAGTTGGTTTTGAAATCAGTGATTTCAAATTTGATGATTTGCAATTGTTTTTTATTCTACATGTTTTCAAAAATTTTGTATTAGTATAATAGAAGTTAGTTTTGATATTAGTACGATCATGTATTTGGTGATTTGCAATTGTTTTCAATCTACATTTTTTTGAAATTTTGTATTGTTATAATATAGGTTAGTTTTGAAATTGGTGCGATCACGCATTTGGTGATTTGCAATTGTTTTCAATCTACATTTTTTTTGAAATTTCGAAAAATGAAGTCGTTTTGGATAATGGTACGATCATATATTTGGTAAATTACAATTTTTTTATTCTACATTTTTCGAAATTTTGTATTAATATAATTGAATTTTGTTTTGATACAAGTGCGATCATTACACTTCTAAGTCAAAACAGAATCTATTAAATATCGTTGTCGCTAGATGGCGTATGTTACCTTCCAAATGCAAAAGTAATAAAATGATATTAGCGATAGTAGTGTGTCTCTGTCGATCTTCTTTAGTAGAGTTTGGTGTTATGAGCAGTTTTATATGTCGCGAGTGAGGGAATCCGCAAATGTTTAGGATAAGGACATGGGTGGGTGATTTCAAGGAAGATAGGCGCGATGAACATTTGGAATCAGAGTCATATATTCTAAGCGAATAATGTCATTTTATCTGAACATTAATTCAATTGTTAAATAAACATTAATCAATGTTAAATAGCAAAGCAAGATATGAGAAAAAGTATTTCAAATTAACTTAATGACTTCCTGAGTCTAAGTGGCTGATTCAATACCGCCTTGTTTGTAATGTGAACATCTTACAAAAACGACGGTTACACGACTACAATTCTTATCATAAGTGCGCAACCCCGACAGCTATGACCTTACTTTTTTTTTTTTTGTGAACATTTGACACGTAATAAAATGATAGAAAAAATGCAGTGGTATATACATTGCACATTTGGCGTTTAGGGTATCACACACGCGATGGGGACCGAGCAGAGAAAACAGATTTTTGCTCAGATAAAGAAGAACTTTTGCAATTTTGAATAAATTTAGTTAACAGTTGATGCCGAAGTAAATGATAGAAATGCGAGGATATCTCGTATATGTAGATAACCCAATTGACGTTCAAGTCATGACTCCGAGAAGGCTGAAACATATAGAACAGATAATGAGAGTTTTTCTCAGATTAAACAGAAATTTTGTTAAATGTCGATGCCGAATTGAATGATAACAAGGCGAGGAGATATATGGATAACCCATTTGACTGTTTAAATCATGACACTGCGAATACTGGAACATAGAGAACATATATTAAATCAACAGTTTCGCTCAGATCATGCAGACCTAAACAATTTTGTCAACGGGCGATGCACAATAAAATGATACAAAGAGATATATAGATTCAGTAATCAGTAATCAGTAATTTATTTTTTCACCATTCTAAAGCACACAATGTGAATACACAATACAAGAAATAGGAAATATGGTACTTTAGGGCGAAGGGAGGCGCGAGACACCAAGACTGGTGATCGAGCAGCGACACCCATGACAAGTCTAACCGCAATAGATAAATAACAGTAATATATAAATCAAACAAACAATAAATATTAGAACAGGTTTACGTTAAAGTAAGTCGAGGCGACCTGCATACCCAAAAGACACCCGATCCAAGGAGAAACGGATAACGACTCCGAGCACCGTCTTGTTAGTAACCATGGCAACGTCAGCGAAATCTTATACTGCGGAATACAGACACTGCCTGAGTTGAGCTTGAATTCATATTTATCCCGCGAGGGGAAGCCGATAACTTGGCATATTTATATTATTATAAAATAGTTTTGTTTGTCGCAGTTAGGGATACGAGAGTGTGTAAACAAGTGGAAGTATAGTGGTAAGGTGCTTTGGTGCCGGAGACGTCGTGTGAAGAGGGAAGAGCCTAAGGACCCAACCTGACGGTTAAAGGTAAAAAATAATAAAATTTAATTGGCGATTGAAAATAATCGACAAAATAAATAAATGTGGAAGTAAATAGTATTGCTAGTTAGACAAAATATGTACATAAAGAAACTAGTATATTAGAAAATTTTAGTCCATCATTGAAAACATGAATGCAGTAAACACTTTACGGTATCGATACCCAAGCAAACAGTATATGGAAAAGACATAAATTTAGTAAGTTGCAATATCATTAAAATTATGAAATTGGTGAGTATACTGGCACTTGACAAAGACATAAAGGATAGCTAAGTATTTGTACACAATCTGAGACCAAAATTATGGATCATGGGTGAAGTGACCCACCGGTATAGACTACCGGTATGGTTTGGATCCAAGATAACCCGTCTGAGCCTGATGTTGGCAAGATAAATAGTTTGGTTATTGTATGAGTGGCACATGGCTGTGCACTGACACGGTGGGGGAAATAACAAGTTCAATATTTACAGAGTCTCTATCTATTTCAGTTACTGTGGATTTTGGGGAAGTCAAGTGTTGAGCTGACAATGACAAGGGGTGGAGGGTGTCAGCACATCAAACAGATGTGGTGACCCGAGACAGGTAAGATGAAAGCATGACCTTCTTATATTTTATTTTAAAAGAGACATATGTGCTTTCACGTAAACTTTGTGGAATACTATTCCATATTATGACACCTTTGTATTTCAGGGAATTTTGAGATTTGCTCAGTGAAAAGCGAGGTACGAAAAAATTGGACTTGGTTGAAGAGCGAGTGTTGTGTTCATGCACAGAGGTAAGCGAAACAAAATAATTGTCGAAAGCTGTGGGCAAGTGGTTGTTTTGAAATTGGTGCATAACTTTGGAGATCTCTAGAGTGTGAATGTCAGATAGTTTTAACACCCTTGTTTTATGGTATAGGGTGTTTAGGTTTGTACGAATAGATGCTCTAGAGAGGGTTCTAACAGCTTTATTCTGTAAGATCTCCAATTTATGAATGTTAGTTTGCGCTGCTGAGCCCCAAGCGGTTATGGCATATTGTATGTGGGATTGAAAGAGAGCAAAGTAGACAGTTCGCAGGGTGGCATCCTGGACATAATGTCTGAGTTTTCCCAATATCCCAACCGATCTCGACAATTTCTTATGTAATTCGATAGTATGGGTGTTCCATTTTAAATTATTATCTATATGGAGCCCGAGATATTTATAGGATTGGACGACTTCCAAGGCAACCCCCCTGATTTTGATTAGAATGTTGGCATGTGTTGTTAGCGATTTTCGGCTGAAAACCATGACTTTAGATTTTTCGACATTTACAGTAAGTTTGTTGCATAACATCCACTCATATATTTTATTTATTTCTGAGTTTACAGTGTGTTGGAGTGTGGTCAAGTCTTTTCCACTAGCAAGCAGGCAGGCATCATCGGCGAAGAGCTTGGTTAGAAGATTAGAGCAGTTCGACAAGTCATTTACAGAGAGTAAAAAAGCCAAAGGCCCGATAATTGAACCCTGGACAATTCCGCACTGAATGGGCAACATTGGGGACTTATGAGAACCTAATTCAACAAATTGAAAACGACCACTCAGGTAATTAGCTAGTAGTTTGCTTACATTACCTCTGAAACCATAATGTTGCAACTTTTGAATAAGAATTTTGTGGTCCACCGTGTCAAAGGCTTTCTTTAGATCAAGGAAAGCACAGCAGACAAACTCACATTTATCTATTTTGTCATAAATATATGATGTTAAGTCTAGGATGGCATGGCTAGTAGAGTGGTCGGGTTGGAATCCGAATTGGCATTTATTGATCAAGTTGAATTTGGTGCAAAAAATTAGCATTCTCTTGTATATTAACTTTTCCAGAATAAGACCAATTGAAGATAGAATGGAAATTGGCCGATAATTAGAGGGATTATTTTTGTTGCCGCTTTTGAAGATTGGTATAACCCTGGCAATCTTTAATGAGGAGGGGAAAATACCATAATTGAATGATAAATTAAAAAAGTGACTCAGTTCTGGAGAAATAATATCTGCAACTATTTTTAAGAAAAACGGGGAAATACCATCATGTCCAACTGCTTTGCCCTTTTTCAGGTTCAATATTATTTGGTGAACCTCGGAAGGTGTCGTTTGCTCCAGAAAAAAAGAGTGCTGTGAGGGAGCACTCAAGAAAGCTTTGAAAGATTTCTTGCTATGTGGAATATTGTCAGCAAGTTTCTTTCCTACAGATGAAAAGAATTTATTGAATTCGGCGGATATTCTGGCGGGGTCGGAAACTGTGGCACCATTTTCAAGCTCCAATTCAGAGACGATGGATTCATTTTTGGACCTAACTCTAATAATGTCATTGATAGTTTTCCAAGTGTGCTTCACATCCCCTCTGTTGTTTTCAAGGATATTATGGTAATACATTTGTTTTGATTTTCTCTGCAAGTGCGTCAAAATGTTCTTGTATTTTTTGAAGTGGAGACGCTGGGATGAGTTTCCCTTTAAGAATTTTTTTCTAAACATATTGTTTTTATGTTTGATGGACTTACGAATTCCTTTAGTAATCCACGGTTTAGAGTAAAGTTTATTTTCTCTACGCGAAAATGGTCTTAATGGAGCATGTTTATTAATCAACCATTTGAAGTGACTAAGAAAAAGATCGAATGAGCTATTGAAGTTTTCCTCATGTATGCTAATACTAGTATAATTGTTACAGATCGACTCAACCTCCAATCTGAACAGGTCAACACAAAATTTAGTCATGTCACGTTTCATGCGAGTGTTTGTCTTTATATTGCCAGTAGTTGCAGATATTGTGCACATTACGGGAAAGTGGTCAGTGAGATCACTGAGCAAAATAAATGATGAATTGCAGAAATTTACGGTATTGGTGTAAATATGGTCTATAAGGGTGTGAGAGGTCGAGGTAACTCTGGTTGGTTTGGTAATGAGCGGGCATATAAAATTAGTCATGAGCATGTCTAAATACTTGGTAGTGAGATTGTTGTGAGAATCAAGAAGATTTATATTGAAATCACCTAATATTATAAATTGCTTTTTAGCCATTGTCAGCTTCTCGAATAGACAGGACATTGCTGTGGTGAACGCTGGAATATTATTTTTGGGATGCCTATATATTACACCAACAACAAGATTTTGAATTTTTGAGGTTGGTTGGAAGTTCTTTAATTCAATCCAAATGTCTTCGCAGTTAGGAAATTCTAAGCCGAGTTTAGAGCATGCATGATAATTTAAATTGCTATCAATATAAAAACCAACACCGCCTGCTCGAGTTGGGGATGGAGCATGTATGAAGGTGTACCCAGGGATATTAACATTCGCAACACTGTCACTTATGATCCTGGTCTCGCTTAAGGCGATGATTTGAGGTGGAGTACAAAAATTGGAAATCAATTCAACTAAATTATCAGAATATTTAGGTAATGATCTAATATTAAGGTGCAAAATGATGAACTCTGAAGGTAGAAAACTTGACGTTACCCTGTTGATATCAGATATTTCAAGATATTGACTTGGGGTAGAAGAAATTTCAGGGTGAAAGTTGATAGATTCCCAGTTTGGGTTGGGATCACTGTTTAGGTCATAGATAGGTGATGATAATGGATACAATTTTAAAGAACATGTAATAGATTGTGATCAAATAGGCTAGTGCGATGGGGGGAATGTCATAGCTTGAAATTTTCCAAAAGATACTGAAGGTTCTTAAATAGGTCATAAGGGGAATTAATAATTTACTTAAGTATAGCAGTGGAAAAATCATTGGACTTATCTTATTTTATCCAGATCGTCTTCATCAGTTATGGACAGAGTGTTCGTGTCTTTGTTCTTTTTAATCAATATCTTGCCATTTGATGTCCACAGAAAGGCGTAACCACATCGCTTCTTGAGGACCTTCGCTTGGTAAAATAAGTTTTTATTTCTTTCGGTTAGGTTTTCAACCACGAACACCTTTGACAAGTCTCTTATAGATGTTGTATTGTTAGAGGTTTTGATCAAGTTTCGATTTTTGAGTATCTTGGCTCGGATTTTGCGGTTTGTGAATTTCGCTACAATTGGTTTATGGATGTTGGTATTCCTTGTTGGACAGCGGTGTGTTACGGAGATGTCTGAAGGCTTTATGTCTACATGGATAATTTTTCCGATTTGTGTTACTAGTTCATCAGTATCTTCATTTTCGGTTGATGGAATGCCATGAAATTCTAGGTTATCCATCCTAGATCGACGTTCATGTTCTTCTATTTTTTCTGTGACATAAAATAACTCATCTTCAAGATCGTAAACTAACTCTTCGAGATCTCGTATTTTTTTGCTATAAAGAGTAAGTTTCTCATCTGTAACTTTTTGCTTTGCAATAACTTCGTCATATTTCTCAGATTGGAAGCTTTGTGATTCTCTGATAGAAGCAAGGTCTTGTTTAATTTCTTTCAGAGATATCATCTGTTCCTCCATGCATTCTTTTAGACCTGGACTCATTGGTAGGTATTCTGATGAAAAGTTTGCAGAGCTGAAGTTTTCTGTTAAGCATTTGGCAATTAGGGATGGTAACTGGTTCATGATGTTTGTTTGTATTGCCTCCTGTAGGTTTATCTGGAAGTTAGAGTGTTCCTTCTGTTGTTGCAATACAGATCCAATTGGTGAAAGGCCTGGATCGGGAAGACTTCTACTCAGGCGTTGCTTAGGCTTTGGTTTGGTGGTATTATTGATCGAAGCCATGTTGTTGTGGATGTTTGAGATATACGCTGGAATTGATGTTAAAATAGGCAGCGAAGAATCAAGTTAGACTATTCTGCTAGTTTAGGTTAGATTTAAAACCTTAATTATACAGCGAATGCACAATTGAAGTTTAGCGCATGGCACTGTGGATACCGAGCAGAGCAGACAACTATTGAATCAAGCTTACCTTAGATTGTACAGAACTTACGCAATTTTAAACAAATGTACTCATAAGTAGGAGACATTTGAATAACGAATTTAGCTCCTATAGAATAGCATCACGCTTCTCAGAGTCGAGCTCAGATCGAACACCTAGTTATACAAGGTGGTCGCTAGAAAAGTAGAAAATTTGAAGGTCAGACGAGATCATGAATAAAATGTGTGCTTACTTATTGGACACGTAGTGGACATAACGATCGTTTCAATATTAGGTTGTTGTTGTTGTTCTTTGACACGTTTTTAAAAAGTCGCTTTTATTTTCGAATACTGGACCAATTGCTTTGAAATTTTCAGTGGTTAAAGATAAAAATTTTCTCCAGAAGGCTATTACTTTATGACGTCATCAAAATTATGTGACTCTACGTGTCCATATATTTGAGCATAGCTCTCTTGTTTCTTTTTCGGAACGTTTTAATTTCTTTTAGGTTTTTGCTTGAAACCTTTTAGGTTCTATTTGATTTCTGTAACATTATGTGTAATATAACACATGCCTTCAAAAAACTTTGTTCAAGTTATTCTTTGTAAAAATAAATAGCTTTGACAAATTTTCTGTTTTCCGTGAAATTCTTTTTTTTTCTTATATGAGGTTACATTATATTTCTAAGATAAATACAATTTGTTGTATCTTCGAAGTTTTGCTTGTAACAATGAGAAACTTTGGCATCGTTTGCGCCACTCTGGCCGTAGTGTTTACTACAGGTAAGAAACCAGCATTTGAATAATATTTAAAGCACGATGAAGGGCTTTGTTCTTTTTTACTACAAAGTTCAGTTTTGATTTTCAGAATAAGATTTCCATATTTATCTCAGAAGAGAGTAAGTCGATAAGACGGCTTATCTATATGACGAAACTCGTGGAGTTATCAATCCAAGTCGGGTATGGGAGTAGTTGACCTGCTATTTGTCTCAGTCACATATACTTGGTGGTGGAGGAAGCCGTAACCAGTCACAGCGGTTATGTGAATCACCCTACGGAGGGCGTGTAGTCTAGTAATTCTCTGGCACATAGCCGTCCCCCATGCGATGCGACCCGCAAAGAGTAATCCAACCGTATGACTAGAGCTTAGAACGATGCGAGAACCGCCAAGCTGACATAATTGATATCAACCTAGAAGCACCAGGAAATGCGGGGCCCAATTAGAAATCCCAGCGGCCCATACTTTTCATAGTAAAATTGATGGGTTTTATATTTCATAAAAAAACATATATACAAACCAAAAAAAAGACATTTAATACTTGCTATAAAACAAATTTAAGGCACAGTCGATGTTGTTATTATTAAGAAAGGCAAAATAGGCAATTACATTATACTCTTTCAGAAAAAGACTTTTCTAGCCTTTTTATTGGCAAAAGCATTCAAAATATTTTCAGTCAAAGTCTTTTTTAGAAGACAGTACAAATATGTTATTCTGAATTTCTGAAATAAAGAAGAACAGAAGAATTTAATTGCTAATGGCGACATAATGATAATTTACTAAATTTAACATGCATACCAAAATAACATTATAAGAGAGATTTTTCCACTTTTTTTTTTACGTTTTTAGTATTACCATCATTTTGTACCTCACAATACAGCGCGGGGCCCCTTCAAGGTGCGGGGCCCAATTTGATAAAATCGGTCGAATTGGCCCTGCTAAAATGTTGTAACGGTTTAATCATGTTTGCACAAAACCGAGACAAAAGTTTCAAAATGATCGAGAGGAGAGTTTCATTGAAGTAAAATTAACGATTTACCGGAACTCATACCCCGATGTAAGATATCTCCGTTGGCCACCGATAGGCCGCACGCATGTATGGAAAACACCGCATACAATAGCTTACTCATTAACAAATTATGTGTCATAAGTGTGAGACTAATACAAGTTTCGCTTTTTAAAGCTTAAGGCCATGAAACTCTACTTAATGAAAATATCGAGAAAACCTGCGACCCACAGACAAAAATTGTGGGGCCATTTTTGAAAAGTATACGAGTTTTTAATTTAGTTTAATCTAGTACGTGCGAGTAATTTCAATCGCTTTGTTCCCCAATGCCTACACCTGAGCTTATGCAAAGCGATCAACTCATGCCACCATAAGATTCATTATCAAATTTGTGCCTGCAACTACTAGAAAGCCTATATTAAATAAAGTTGCGGCCCGCGGTTTCACCCGGTTATTCGTATCCGTCCCTTCTGTATTCAAAGGTTGCAAACCCCTGGGTAGAACATTGAAAGGCACAGTGTTGCACTTAAATGTAAGAAAAAAAAATCAAACGTTGTCCTTCGGAATATTGGAAATGTTATTTTTTAGGCGAACTTAGGATATTGTAAATACATACTTTGAAAATGAGGTGTACCCCAGGCATTGTTTGATTAAATTGTTGTTGTTGTTGGTACAATTGTTTCGTGTCGCTTTTTTATTTTTATAATTGATATGCTTCTAACGAAATTGATATTGTACAGTCATTCTCGAAAATTATAATTGTAACTTATTCTATCGGAATCTGCATCGGAATATAAGACACTTTCTGAATATTCGAATACATTTTTATTTACGTTGCGGGTAGGGGGGACCACCTATAGGGGATGCAAAGAAATCACTGGCTTAGACACACCGGTATTCTTGTATCTTTATAAACTGTAGCAACTTATTCCGAAAGAGAAGAATGAAACATGTTTAATCAACTTTCAGCTCCTTATGTTTATAACAATAAATCTGTTGATGGCAGATTGGTTGCGTCGATATCATCCATAAAAAAATTCCATGAATTAGTAAGAACGTCCGGATGGCCTTTTTTGTTTGGTCTTTATTTTAATTTAGGGGTGTAAAATGCTGACGGGTTTTCGTATTAATCCTTTTGTTATTTATTTTATGATGGAAATGTTCAAATCTATTCAGCGAGTACTCCGAATTTTACCAACGCAAACATTTGTCTCTGTATTTGCTCTTCGATGTAACGGCCGTTGCCACAGTACTTTTTATAGCTTCGAGATTCTATATTTATTACTGGGCGTCTCGAATTCCCAAGCAACGCAAATATTTGATAACAAATCAATAAAAGTCTTGCTTTGTGCCCATACTCAAATACTGTATGTGTATATCGTATTTGGTGTATGTACAGTACTGTAGTCGTACTGTTTTAAAACACACAACAGACGCTGCATAAAACCCACATTTTTGGGGGTATGTTGTTAAACTCACTCAACATCAGACGTGATCGACTACTCAAGACTACACCCCTGGTGTATACAAAAAGCATAATAGTATTTTAGACGTTACTGAGGAACTCGAATTCCTTGAGAACGTAAATAGTTGAACTATAAATTCAGCGCTCCTGAAGTATGCGTACCAAAATGGCGGACACCGGAACGTAACTGAAGTAGGCACAGATTGCATATCCTCAATATAAAGTAACGTATAATGACTTTGATTTCTTTTAGAAATACCCCTCAATAGTGTTAACTAGCCCGTCCCAGAAAGCATGCGAGTATGCGTGAAGACGCAACACTCTCATTACCCCTTCCCCCAAAAAGCCATCACTGCCAGAAGTTGTAAATTCTGATTATTTTCTAGGAAACGGCATTAAATGTTACAGCTGCTTTGACTGCGACACCGTGAACGGCAGTACCCCAACCACAACTTGTGCTGAACCTCCTCAAACTGCCCCCAGTAATGCGAAGGGTGCTTGCTTCAAAGGAACGGGAAAAGTGAACGGTGAGGCAAATGCATTTTATAACTTGAAAAAAATAGAAAAATCGGCGCATCCGTAGTATGTTAACCATAATGGCGGACACCCCAACGTAGTATGTGTATTTCTTTTTTTAGTTCTATTAAGAGTTCGGGGACTAGCCAAGTGACTCCCGTAGTATTTGTACCTGAAGTTATGGCCTAACCCTAACCTGGTAAACATACTACGTTCCGGTGTCCGCCATCTTGGTTCACAATTTACATGAGTACCAAATAATCTCAGAGCTGTCGAATCGGGGAAAATTAACAATCGACTCTCGGGTTCAGGAAATTTTGACTCGTACTCAAGTTTCAAACTCGTCAACAAAAACTTTGACGTATGTGCGCTGGATGTTTTGTACAAAGCCCCTGCCGCAGATGAAGAAATGCGAGATTTGAAAAAAAAACGCCACTTTAATAAGGAATCAGTTATTTTCCAGCTAGGCTTCCGGGTTAGGAATGATTTGAAACTTACATTTCCAAGGAATGTCTGCATTCCCAACCCCAGATACAACCCAACTTGATAATTACTTATCGATTTTAATCGCTAAGTATGTTTATAGGTATTTGTCTTGTCTGTCTGATGCACGCGATACGCAAGGTGTCACTATGGAGTAAGAGCGCTGTTTTGGACAATCCCCTAACTTGTGATCGATAAGTCTTCGGTCTCTGACCGATATTCTCATTACTAATTTTATTATTTTGAGTGTTGGCGGGGGGTTGGTACATAGGATCATGTGAGCCTTCTAAAATAGACTTTAAATACGTGCTATAGACTAAAGATTCTTATTTAATTTGTGTGCAAAATTCGTATTTTTTTCCTCAATCAAAACAACCCAAACTCCGACACGTTTCAGACAAGGTTCTGTACAACCCGGCACTTTTTAGGGGGGAAGGAGCTATGCCAACCCCCCAAAAAATCCAAAATTTATATTTAAATGGAATTTGCGGCATTTGCAGTGAGACATGAGTTTTCACGTTTTCCCCAATACCATTTTACTCTATTATTTAACGATTTATTGAAAACTGACTTTTCCTGGCTTGCTATCAATAATCCTTTCACAAAATGAACCAATCGAGACAGATGAAAAAATTCTCGATGGTATAGCTTTGATAACTTCGACAGAGAAGTGAGTCTGTAGAGAGATTCTTTAAGATGTTGTTAGATATTAGCGACTACTTTTATCTATCCTTGTTCGAATCAAAAGGCACGATTAAGCGTCATATTACGTCATTATACAAGCAGTCACTTCCAGGTAAGGGGTTTTGGAGGAATCACAATCTCGGTTATCTACCCAATCATTACTTATTGAGAGAGGCGGTGGTTATGGAAATTGAGCACAGATATTTTACCTGTGATAGCAACCCAACCCAAATAATAAGCTATCGTGTCCACTTTTGCTAGTCTAATTAGAAAATATTGACTCTTACAGGCGTTCAAACTATAGCTCGAGGGTGTGGTTGGTCTACAGCTGAATTCTGTCAGCAAGAAACTCATGTCTTGTTGAGCGGAGAATATTGTTATTGCAACAAAGGTAATCAACTCTTTCTTTTGTTTGAAACTTTAATTTAGGATTTTTTGTTTTCCAGTAAACGCCTGTATGTTCCGCTAATACAGTGGTTTTCAAGTTTTTTCTGTCAAGGCCCACTTTCGTTGCACAAAAAAAATTGTTGCCCGTCAACGATTGCAGCAGAGAAAAACTACAAGAAAAACACACTTCCACTTTAATAATTGAAATGAGAATTACCACTCAGTATCAAGAACCAGGCATCATCATTCATTGCTTTACCATAACCAAACTATCAATCCAAACTATCAATCTAAATAACTTATCAATCACTCTAGCAATTTATAATAGGTTTAGAATCCACAGAAAACGTTTGTGTGGCCCAGAAGTGGCCCACTAGTTGAGACCCGGTGTGCTAATACCTACCATTCATTACAGATCTCTGCAACGAAGCTTCTATCGTGAAATTGAACGTCGTTCTGATGATATTTCTGGCGGGAATTCTTGCAAAAATCTACGCTTGAAAGCAACAAACTGTCAACCAACTTATTAATTTTTCTATTAATTCAGTTTTATGATAATTTTTTACCCGGTCTTACGTTATCGCTGTCACACATGAAAACTTTTCACGCATGATTATGCACATTATGTTTACGTTTTGATATATTGATAATTTCTCACATTGCCTGTATTTTGAACCTGTATTTGTACGCACATGATGGCTGTGTTTGATAACAAGTAAGAAATGCTCAAATTTTTGAACACGAAAACCAAATGACCGAAATTGGATGCCTGGAAATTTCTTCTAATTGTTGAGGTCAGTGGTTCTCAAACTTTCAAAGTTGCGCCCCTTTTTAAAATCTGTCAACTCGAGCCTCGGGCCACCTCAAAAACAACTAGCTAACAATAAGCTACAAATAACAGATAGTAAGACGAAAGTGAAAAACACGTTGAAAATACGTGGATGGAACGTAAATATCCAAAATAAAATAAAAAACAAAATATCCAAAATTAGGAGGGCACCACCAAACAAATAATATTTTTCTGTTTAATTAGCTTCGCGTCCCCTCAAAAAGTTATCTAAACCGTAGCCCCTCCTCATCTAGTGGGGCGCGCCCCATCGTTTGAGAACCACTGGTTTAGGTAATTGTACCGAGTGTTAAAATCCACAAAATTTGGAATACAATATCGGTATTTTTCGAGAATCCAGAAAAAAAAATTGAAAAACAAAAATAATAGCTTTCTTCTTTATCTTCGAGCGATGAAAATTTGAGATCTATTTCCATTAGAGTTATTATACCAACCATATAATGTCTGTAGTTTGGACTCTGCGGATTCGTAATTTTGACTCTTACGATTTTGAAAATACGACTCCGGCTATCCGATCTGAAAATACGACCCTAGTAAACTTTGACTCCAAAGCTCCGCGGTTACATTGATAATAAATCTAAACTGAATCTGTCGAGTATGGTTGTCGCTAGATGGCATACGTTAGCTTGCTAAAATAAAAGTAACAAGAAAGCTATGCTCAAATATGTGGACACTTAGAATAAAACAAAATATAGTATCATCACTCCACCGAAAACTATAGGTTACCCTACGCTTTCGGTACGATATCCTGCACGAATCTGAACAGTGAAACAGCTACATGGCTATGGTAACGGACTTACTAGTACTAGTACAAATACCGGTACAAGGGCTGTCACAGCTCTTCCATGTCCTGTGGTAATGATTTATGTTTACATCAGAACTGTAACGAAAAGGTGTGAGCGTAATAATTCACAGAGGTACCGTACCTTACCAGTACCTGTTGCTGTACTGTAGGCCTGCTATTCGATCGTGGAACGGTTCTTCTCTGGCATATAAAAACTCAATTCAATTTGGTCTCATCAAATTTAACATATTAAACACATCAAATTTAACTAAAAAACCTACATTTGACATTACTGCAGTAGCAAGATCGCGAAAGGAATAAGCCAATTTTACTGTGGTACTGTAACTGAGCGGTACCGTACCTGCAGGCTCGATCACGCAACCGCTTGAAATAAGTTTAAAACAGTGTTTCCATAAGTAAATTTTAGAACAGCGAAATTTTTAATAAAATATCAGATCTCATAGGATTCATAGGAAATTTAGGAATAAATAGAAGTAATAGCCTTCTGGAAAAAAATCAAACTTTAACCACTGAAAATTTCAAAACAATTGGTCCAGTATTCGAAGAGAAAAGCGATTTTATAATAATGATGGTGACGAAGTAAAATAAGAACAATAACAACAACATAATTTGAAACGATCGTTATGTCCCTTAAAGTGTCCAATAAAATGATAGTGGAAATAAGGTGTGTGTCTCAATCTGTGTTTATGCTTACTGAGAACTTTATATTATGAGCAGTTTTATATATCTTGGACGGGGAATTCGCAAATTACGTGTATAGACACGGGGGTGGGTTATTTCAATAAAACTGCCCGTTAAGAGTTTGAAAACTGTGACATATAATTAAATGGAACGCTAGGAATGTTACAATATGAAGAAAATATATTAGAGTTTTTAAGTTAAATTGACTGGAATTCTACTATGGTAATGCTTTACTAGAGTCTTGTTTAGAGTTGGGACATCTTCCAGAAACTAAAACGCTACATCTCTAATGGCAATGCGTATTATAAGTGCTCAACTACGGGAGTTTTAAACCATACGTTATCCTTTTATAGAAGGCTGAGAGGTAATAAAATGATAGGAAAAAAAGGCAGCGGAGAGAGAGTATAGAAGGCACGATTGACGTTTAGGGCATAACATTTTGGATACCGAAGTTGGATGAAGAGTTAGCTCAGATCATACAGGCCGAAACAAGAAGGAGGTATTCAGATAGCCCATTTGACGTAAGACACTGCGGAAACATAGGAAAGAGATAATGAATCAAGAGTTTTGCTCATATCAAACAGGACTTTACTATTTTGTATGGATTGATGCTCAATGAAATTTTAGTGAAAAAGAGAAGATTTATAGATCTTATCTCGTTTTTAGAGCCAGGCACGCTTGTCAGAGTCGTAATCAGATCAAACACGTAGTTATAAATAAATTAGAACGTATGCAATTTTATATAATTTCGTGAAAATATATGTTTTCCTATAGAGTTTTTTATATTCCTAAGATAACCATAATTTCGCTCAACTTTAAATTTTACTTGCAAAATATGGGAAACTTTGGCATCGTTTGCGCTATTCTGGCCGCAGTGTTCACCACTGGTAAGAAACCATCTTTTAAATTACGTATATTTAAAATGAGTTAAACCTTATCATTCTTTTTTATTGCTATGTTAGATTTTGAATTAAGAAAAATATATAAATGGGATAATATGGGGTAACTATACTGCATTGAATTTGGTTTTAAAAGTGTTTTGATTAATCGTCAATTTGTGACCAGGGACGGGCATTTCGAGTCGGTTCATGCAATAATTTTTAATTTTTTGTCAGTCGAAGGACGAGGTCAATTTTTTTATCGAAGCCATATTTATATAACTGAATTCGGACAGGTGACTCTTTTTTCGGTACTCCTGTAGTATGTGAACCAAGATGAAGGACACCGGAACGTAGTTTGTGTACCAGGTTAGGCCATAATTTCAGCAGCAAATAATACGAGAGTCACTTGGCTAGTCGCCAAACTCGTATAAAGCTAAAATAAGGAAAATTAGAATAAAATTATGGCCTAACTCTAACCTGGTACACATACAACGTTCCGGTGTCCGCCATTTTAGTGCCCACACTACGGGAGCCCCCTTTTCTGGTGAGGTATTGATGACACATGAATTCTATGTTTTCAGCAATTTATGTGTGCAGGGACTATTACAATAATAAAGTCGCATACAATTACGCCATTGTATCATTTTAAATATCTTGCAAATATTCGAGATTTGATTAAAAAAATATTCGATTTGATTCTGAAATCATCAAGTATCCGGAAATGCACAGGCCGATTAGTTTTAAGTTGAATTATGTTTGAAAATAACATAATTCAACAAGGTACACATTAGGTGACCAAAAAGGCACAAGAACTATGTTCAAATATACAGTCACTAGGACTAACAGCAGTACATGAATATCCTATCCGACACACACAAAAATTAACAACTATTTTGGGCAATGGTACGCTTAGTGTCTATTAACATTAGTTGCTTGCAATTCCTCTTTAAATGACTTAAAATCGTTTGATGTATGGGACAGTAATTTTTATAGTTTCGTTTGAAGAAAATTATTGAAAATCTTAATAAAATGGATCAGATTGTGAATTTTTTTTTATTGTATGTGACATCATACCGATATATAAAAAAATTTGCATTTTATTTGAGAAATCGAGCAAATATTTGACATATAAATCTGCGAATTTACAGAATAATACTGTTTTGTTGGTCAAAAAATTTACCTTCTTTTAAGAAATTTGTCCAACGTAAGACTTCACCCACTGGGCTGCCTAGATTATAAAGTTTTACAGCGTAGAATGACACATTTGTAAATAACGATTGGCGTGGAACCTTCATGGGTAATTCATGTCATGCTTTCTTATATTTGCTTTTAGGTTGGGCTCGATCTTTTTACGGTGGTCCTAATGGATTTTCGATACACAAACTTTTATATTTTATTAAGGGATTGGTGGAATTCTTAAGAAACGAAAATATTTGACCAATATATCCGCAAATCGTTGTGTCCATATATTTGAGCATTGCTTGTTTTAATTCTTTTATAGGGGAACAATGTGGGTGGTTGACGTCATATCCGCTCACCGCCAGAATGTGTTTCAAATGCTTTGACTGTGACACCACAAACAGCTCCACTGAACTAACAATTTGTGATGTTCCTCCAGATGCCTCGAATGCCACATGGACTGCTTGCTACACGGGAACTGGGTTTGTGTCAGGTATAGTGTCTAAAATGACAATCATTCACTGAATACAGATATCAACATTTTGGTAATCGTCATAATGTTTCTCTTCTTTCTGTCTGATGAACCGTATTCGTATGTATCGACTACAAAGATACTCTACAGCAAAATCAAAACGGCTATATTGAGTATTATACAAACATTTTTCTTCGCTTTCCCTTTTTTTTTTTATTCGTAAGACTTCCTAAAATAAAATAGTTTTATGGGAACTCCCATAGTTAGTGAACCAAGATGGCGGACACCGAAACGTAGTATGTGTACCAGGTTAGGCTATAATTTCAGGTACAAATACTATGGGAGTCACTTGGCTATTCCTCAAACTCGTAATAGAACTGAAAAAAACAAAAAAAATGGAATAAAATTATGGCCTAACTCTAATCTGGTACACATACTATGTACAAGTGTCCGCTATCTGGTGCACATATTACGGGAACGCTATTTCATAGCCCACTCAATATCTTTTACAGGCGTTCGAATTAAAATTCGTGGGTGTGGATGGACTACTGCAGGTTATGCCTGCTTTCAAGAAAATCATACCGAGCTGTCCGGGGAATATTGCTACTGCAGAGAACGTAATAATTCGAGCGGTGCTAATTTGGTATGCGTTCAAAGTACAGTATACCAAAGTGGCACCGTCCCAAGCTTTCTTTAATTCAAAACTGTTATTCTTGATCCCTTAGATCAGAGGTGCGCAACCTTTATTACAAGCGGGCCAGATAAAAGTATCTAAGTGAAGCCGTGGGACGCACCTTCATTTAATAAAATGGGGTTACCATATCTGGACCGATGGGATTGGAATTGCTCGCACGTACCAGGTTACCTAGACTATAAAACGTTTCGCGGGCACGCCATTCAAAACTGACACTTCTCCGTGGGCCGCACAATTTCTTTGGATATTTACCTAGCAAGAAATAACTCAATCACATGGTGGAACGCAACATATAGTCTATTTATTATTAGGGCTGGGCATTTTAAATCGAAAAGAAGGTATTCGAATCGCTTCAGCTAAAAATTTCGAAACGTCACTGTCTTGACTTTTTATGGCAAACGATGAAAAAAGCCTCAAATACTATATTCCAGTAATTCATGTGTCTGGATGACCTAATTAGATGTAAGGTGCTTTATTGTTTACGGATTGAGTCATAATTTACAATTTTACATGCCAGAAACCAAAAAATGACCTCACGTAACACGCCACAACGTTCCGCTTATGCCTACCATTCATTACAGATTTCTGCAACGGCAATAGCAAAGGCAACGAAGCTGTCATCGTAAAACTTAACGTCGTTCTGATGATATTTGTGGCGGGAATTCTTGTGAAAATTTTTGCTTGAAAGAAATAAACTGTTAATTTTATGATAACTTAATTCTCTGAGTTAGTTCAGTCAAGTGTGGGCATGATTAAATAACCCCATAGTCATTTAAATGGCCTCTTCTGAGGCGGGCGTATTACGTTGTCATATTTGACGGCAGATTTTATTTTACACAACACAAATACTTCTTTTATTCAACATGTTATTTTCACCAAATATTTTGCTGTTTTATTTTAATTAAAAAGGAACTAGTACGTTCAAGGTACGGATGCGCGTGTACATATATTTCGGGATTTTGCTCTCTTGTTTTGTAAAACATTCTTAATTCTTTTATTCTTATTTTTCTCATTTACCAGTAGCCTCTATATTGATTACAAATTTGAAATAAACTTACTTACCAATAAATAGTATTGTAGCATCACTTTGTTGCATATGTAGAATTGCAGCGGCACGATTCCATGCTTGCAAAGCCCGCAAATCTCTCAGACGACTTCGTACGTTGAGAATCCACACAAGAGTTCGAAGATGCAAATTGAGAAGTTTATTTTCCATCAGAAATACTTAGATTTGACAGCTAAAACAGAGAGCATCGAAAACGCGGCCAGACCTAGCAGCAGTCAGACAAAAACAGGATGACGCAATCCTGTAACGTGGTTACTTTGACACATCTGCTTGGAGTCAGTCAAGAATTTTTAAATCCACTTCGGTGGAAAGCACATTAGTCGAGATCATATACTGTACAGTGTACACGACCCTAAGAAAATATAAAATACATAAAATGATAAATAAGTTGGCGCTCACAAACTGGTTTACACGTTCAAAACCATCATTTTCATGAAAAATGTACATCAAATAGGGCCTACCACTTAAAAGTTCTAATAGCTGATTTTAGCCTAGTCTACGCAGCTTTTTGGAGATTAATTTTTGAATATTGCAACTAAAGTAAAGCCCTCAATAATGACAATTACACACCAAAACAAGGCAGTGTTTACAACCATGCTTCATATCTCTTTGGGCGAAAGAAGTTTTTAAGCGGCTGCAATTGTTGTTATTGCTTAGTGTCATTGTTACGAAAATAAACAAGGAGAGCGAAATTTTGACTCCGACTCAAGTTCTAAACTCCTAAAAAATCAAATTGTATAAACATGAACTTTGACGTGTGTGCGCTAGATCTTCAGTACAAAGACACCGCCACTAATGCAAAAATGCAAGACTTGAGAAAAATAAAAACGCCACGTTTTAAAATAAGGAATCAGTTATTATGTAGTTAGATTTTCGGGTTAGAAATGATCTGAAAATTTGAATTTCCAAGAAAATCTGCATTCCTAACCCTAAACCCAACTGGATAGTTACTAATTCTATTATTTTGTGCGTTGTTGGGGTAGTTTTTTGGCGGGGCTTTGCATAAAAGTTCCTCTTATTCAATCGACTATTAACAACGCGCCAGAGAACTGGCATATTTCGTGACAGTGCTTTTTTTTTATAACAATTAGAAATCCCACTCCGTAGATGCAGAATATCGACTTCGACTTCCGCCACTGGGTAGCTTGAACTATGACCTCGACTCCAGTTAAAATATTCTGACTCATTTCGAACAAGGCTGTGTACGACCAACCACATTTAGATAAGGAGTTATAAACCACTGGAATCTTTCCGGTTAGTACTCAAATTATTACGCCGTGGTGAAGTGGTGGTCATTTAAATTGAACTTCAGATTTTTAATTGCAGTGCCAACATAAATATGTCGAACGTATTAAATATTTAGGCTTTCGTGCCCACTTTAGCATAATCAGAAAATACTAACTCTTACAGGCGAAGGTGTAGTTGGTCTACAGATGAATTCTGTTTGCAAAAACTTGAGCGGCGAATATTGTTATTGCAACAGAGGTAATTAAAACTTTTTGTCGTTTGAAATTTTATTTCAGGACTTTCTAATATTCAGACAACGCTCAAAAATGTTTTGCTAATACAGTGGTCTTCAAGTTTTTCTGGACGCGGCCCACTTTTGTTGCACAAAAAAATTGTTGCCCATCAACATTTGCAGCAGGGAAAAACTACAAGAAAAACACACTTCCACTTTAATAATTGAAATGAGAATTACTACTCGGTATCAAGAACCAGGCATCATCATTCATTGCTTTACCATAATCAAACTTAAATAACTTATAAATTACTCTAGCAATTTATAATAGGTTTAGGATCCACATAAAACGTTTGTGTGGCCCACTAGTTGAGACCCGATGCGGTAATACCTGTCATTCATTACAGATCTCTGCAACGAAGCTTCTATCATGAAATTGAACGTCGTTCTGATGATATTTCTGGCGGGAATTCTTGCAAAAATCTACGCTTGAAAGCAACAAACTGTCAACCAACTTATTAATTTTTCTATTAATTCAGTTTTATGGTAATTTTTTACCCGGTCTTACGTTATCGCTGTCACACATGAAAACTTTTCACGCATGATTATGCACATTATGTTCACGTTTTGATATATTGATAATTTCTCACATTGCCTGTATTTTGAACCTGTATTTGTACGCACATGATGGCTGTGTTTGATAACAAATAAGAAATGCTCAAATTTTTGAACACGAAAACCAAATGACCAAAATTGGATGCCTGGAAATTTCTTCTAATTGTTAAGGTCAGTGGTTCTCAAACTTTCAAAGTTGCGCCCCTTTTTAAAATCTGTCAACTCGAGCCTCGGGTCACCTCAAAAACAACTAGCTAACAATAAGCTACAAATAACAGATAGTAAGACGAAAGTGAAAAACACGTTGAAAATACGTGGATGGAACGTAAATATCCAAAATAAAATAAAAAACAAAATATCCAAAATTAGGAGGGCACGACCAAACAAATAAGATTTTTCTGTTTAATTAGCTTCGCGTCCCCTTAAAAAGTTATTTAAACCGTAGCTCCTCCTCATCTAGTGGGCCGCGCCCATCGTTTGAGAACCACTGGTTTAGGTAATTGTACCGAGTGTTAAAATCCACAAAATTTGGAATACAATATCGGTATTTTTCGAGAATCCAGAAAAAAAAATTGAAAAACAAAAATAATAGCTTTCTTCTTTATCTTCGAGCGATGAAAATTTGAGATCTATTTCCATTAGAGTTATTATACCAACCATATAATGTCTGCAGTTTCGACTCTCCGGATTCGTAATTTTGACTCTTACGAGTTTGAAAATACGACTCCGGCTATCCGATCTGAAAATACGACCCTGGTAAACTTTGACTCCAAAGCTCCGCGGTTACATTGATAATAAATCTAAACTGAATCTGTCGAGTATGGTTGTCGCTAGATGGCATACGTTAGCTTGCTAAAATGAAAGTAACAAGAAAGCTATGCTCAAATATATGGACACTTAGAATAAAACAAAATATATTATCATCACTTCACCGAAAACAATAGGTTACCCTACGCTTTTGGTACGATATCCTGCACGAATCTGAACAGTGAAACAGCTACATGGTTATGGTAACGGACTTACTAGTACTTGGGTACAAATACCGGTACAGGGGCTGTCATAGCTCTTCCATGTCCTGTGGTAATGATTTATGTTGTTTACATCAGAACTGTAACGAAAAGGTGAGAGCGTAATAATTCACAGAGGTACCGTACCTTACCAGTACCTGTTGATGTACTGTAGGCCTGCTATTCGATCGTGGAACGGTTTTTCTCTGGCATATAAAAACTCAATTCAATTTGGTCTCATCAAATTTAACATATTAAACACATCAAATTCAACTAAAAAACCTACATTTGACATTACTGCAGTAGCAAGATCGCGAAAGGAATAAGCAAATTTTACTGTGGTACTGTAACTGAGCAGTACCGTACCTGCAGGCTCGATCACGCAACCGCGTGAAATAAGTTTAAAACAGTGTTTACATAAGTAAATTTTAGAACAGCGAAATTTCAAATAAAATATCAGATCTCAGAGGATTCATAGGAAATTTAGGAATAAATTTAAATAATAGCCTTCTGGAAAAAAATCAAACTTTAACCACTGAAATTTCAAAACAATTGGTCCAGTATTCGAAGAGAAAAGCGATTTTATAATAATGATGGTGACGAAGTAAAATAAGAACAATAACAACAACATAATTTGAAACGATCGTTATGTCCCTTAAAGTGTCCAATGAAATGATAGTGGAAATAAGGTGTGTGTCTCAATCTGTGTTTATGCTTACTGAGAACTTTATATCATGGGCAGTTTTATATATCTTGGATGGGGAATTCGCAAATTACGTAGATAAACACGGGGGTGGGTTATTTCAATGAAACAGGTTGAGAGTTTGAAAACTGTGACATATAATTCAATGGAATGCTAGGAATGTTACAATGCCCCTAACTTTAATTCAATCTCATAGCTAAGCAAAATATAGAGAAAATATATTAGAGTTTTTAAGTTAAGTTATAAATTGACTTGAAGACTACTATGTCTAAGTTGATGTTTACTAGAGTCTTGTTTGGAGTTGGGACATCTTACAGCAACTACAACGCTACATCTCTAATGGCAATGCGTATTATAAGTGCTCAACCACGGGAGTTTTATACCTTACGTCATCTTTTTATAGAAGGCTGAGACGTAATAAAATGATAGAAAAAAGAGGCAGCGGAGAGAATATAGAAGGCACGTTTGGCGTTTAGGGCATAACATTTTGGATACCGAAGTTGGATGAAGAGTTAGCTCAAATCATACAGGCTTACCAAGAAGGAGGTATTCAGATAACCCATTTGACGTTTGAGTCATGACACTGAGGAAAAATAGGAAAGAGATAATGAATCAAGAGTTTTGCTCATATCAAACAAGACTTTACTATTTTGTATGGATTGATGCCCAATGAAATTATAGTGAAAAAGAGGAGATTTATAGATCTCATCTCGTTTTTAGAGCCAGGCACGCTTGTCAGAGTCGTGATCAGATCAAACACCTAGTTATAAATAAATTAGAACTTATGCAATTTTATATAATTTCGTGAAAATATATGTTTTCCTATAGAGTTTTTTATATTCCTAAGATAACCATAATTTCGCTCAACTTCAAATTTTACTTGCAAAATATGGGAAACTTTGGCATCGTTTGCGCTATTCTGGCCGCAGTGTTCACCACAGGTAAGAAACCATTTTTTGAATTGCGTATATTTAAAATGAGTTAAAACCTTACCTTTTTTAATGCTATGTTAGATTTTGAATTAAGAAAAATATATAAATGGAATAATATGGGGTAAATATACTGCATTGAATTTGGTTTTAAAAGTGTTCGTCAATTTGTGACCAGGGTTGGGCATTTCGAGTCGGTTCATGCAATCATTTCTAATCGCCGCCATCTTGTTTAATTTTTTGTCAGTCCTAAATTATTTTTTTTTTTCAATATCTTGCAAATGTTTGAAAAATATTCGATTTTGAAATCATCAAGTATTCTAAATACACAGGCCTATTAGTTTAAGGTGAATTTATGTTTGGAAAATGGATAATTTCTACTAGTTAGACGCTGTATGACCAAAAAGGCATGGAATATATCCGTAGTCTAGATATATACATACTAAGGGCTGGGTTTTACACCGACACAACATTAGCCTATGCCATAGGTTCTCAAAGTACTCAATACTAGGCCATGGCTTCGTTAGAAAAACTTAAGCGAGCTATTGGTTTACTTATTAAAATACCGACCTGGCTAATTTTTCAAATGCCCAAAGAAGCAATAGCGACATTAATAAAATTTTCCAACGGTAAAAACATCCGAGACATTAAATAATGTAATTTTAATTTACTCAGGAATATTAATCGGCAAGTAACAACGTGTTTTTAGTTTTCAAATATTGTGAGGCTAGGTGATGTTATGGAAACAACAACGTTTACCGAAATTATCTGTAGATCAATTATCATTTATTGCTTGGGATTTATTTCAATCGCGCTTTAAAGATGCAAAATCGTTTGATGTATAAGACAGTAATTTTTAAAGTTCCGTTTGAAGAAAACTCTTGAAAATCTTAACAAAATGGAGCCAATTGTGGAACTTTTTTTATTGTTTATGACATCATACTTTTATATAAAAAATTTGCATTTCAATGGAGATGTCTAGCAAATATTTGACTTTCAAATCAGCGCACTTAAAAATAAAACTGTTTTGTTCGTCAAAGAATTTACCCCCCGTTAAGAAATTTGCTCATAGCGAATCCACGCCCACTTGGCTACCGAGACTATAGAGAATCATAGCATAGATTCACAACATTTGTAAATAACAATTGACGTGATACTTTCATGGGCAATTCATGACACGTTTTCCTAAATTTGCTTTTAGGTTTAGGCTCGAATTTTTACGGTGGTTCTAATGGATTTTCGACACACAAACTTTTATTTTTTATTGAGTGATCGGTGGAATTCTCGAAGAACAAAAATATTTGACTAATAAAGCTGTGTCTTTGTCTAAAGAATTGACTTAATATTTTGAACCATGGCGAACTAAACTCATAAATTCTTTTGTTCTAAGGGCGATTGTTCTTGCCTAAAAAAAAGGCCTTTCCTTGTAACCAATTGACCAAACACTTTCGAATGTTAACACCTGAAGATGGAAAAAGTTCCTAGAAAGCCATTTCTTATTTATTTACTTATTAAAATACTGACCTGGCTATTTTTTTAAATGCCCAAAGAAGCAATAGCGACATTAATAAAATTTTCCAACGGTAAAAACATCCGAGTCATTAAATAATGTAATTTTAATTTACTCAGGAATATTAATTGGCAAGTTGTTTTTTGTTTTCAAATATTATGAGGCTAGGTGATGTTATGGAAACAACAACGTTTTCTAAAATTATCTGTAGAGCAATTATCATTTATTGCTTGGGATTTATTTCAATCGCGCTTTAAAAATGCAAAATAGTTTGATGTATAGGACAGTAATTTTTATAGTTCCGTTTGAAGAAAACTCTTGAAAATCCCAACGAAATGGAGCCAATTGTGAAACTTTTTTTTATTGTTTATGACATCATACTAATATATAAAAAAAATTGCATTTCAGTGGACAATTCTAGCACATATTTAACTTTTTAAAGCTGCGAACTTGGAGAATAAAACTGTTGTGTTCGTCAAAGAATTTATCCCCCTTTAAGAAATTTGCTCATAGCGAGGCCACGCCCACTTGGTCACCGAGACTATAAAGAATCATAGCATAGATTTACAACATTTGTAAATAACAATTGACGTGATACTTTCATGGGCAATTCATGACATGTTTCCCTAAATTTGCTTTTAGGTTTAGGCTCGAACTTTTTACGGTGGTTCTAATGGATTTTCGACACACAAACTTTTATATTTTATTGAGGGATCGGTGGAATTCTCGAAGAACAAAAATATTTGACTAATAAAGCTGTGTCTTTGTCCAAAGAATCGACTTAATATTTTGAACTATGACGAACTAAACTCATAATTTATTTTGTTCTAAGGGCGATTGTTCTTGCTTAAAAGAAGGCATTTCCCTGTAACCAATAGACCAAACAATTTCAAATGTTAACACCTGCAGATGGAAAAAGTTCATAGAAAGCCTTTTTTAATTTATTTTCAGTGGTACCCGATAATTTACGCAGCATTATTCTTTTTATTCTAGAAGTGATCAGCATTAAATGTTATGACTGCTTTGACTGCAACATCGTGAAACACGATACTCCAACTACAACTTGTGATATTCCTCCAGATGCCTCTAATGACACAAGAGCAGCTTGCTACACAGGAACTGGATTTGTGAACGGTGAGGCAAATGTTCCTTCATAAACATACAAAATATGGAATCGATATATTGTTCAAAACGGTAATCGATCCCGATTGAATTCAAGTCTTATCTGTATCGGTATTTCTGTGTTCTTAGTATAATATTTTATTGGGGGCGTTTTACACCAGGGGTGTGCAACTTGCGGTCCGCGGGCCAAATGAAGCCCACGAAGAAAACTTGTGCGGCCCACGGAGAAGCGCCATTTCGAATGGCGTGCGGCATGCGAAACGAGTTTTTATTTTAATCTGCAAGCAAATCCAATTTCTTTGCATTGCAATGCCTCTATCTGAGCTTGTGCAAAGCAAACAACGCATGTCACAAGATCAATAATCAAAATGTTTGTGTCTGCAACTACTAGAAAGCCTATGTTGGATAAAGTCGCGGCCCGCGGTTTCAGTCAGTTATTTGTTTCTGGCCCTCGTGTAGTAAAGGTTGCACACCCCTGTTTTACACAACTATTCATTCAGTGCTCGCTCTGCCTGCGAGCTTAGATGACCCATATTCGTATGAATCGACTACAAGAATATTGTAACAGGAACCAAAACGGATATATTGAGCAGATCAAATACCTTTCATAATCTAACTACATTATCCTAATACGAGCAGTTCACAACATTTTTGCATGAACAACCTAATATATATATTCTTACAGGCGATGAAGAAGCTACTATAATTCGTGGATGTAGATGGTCTACAAGTTTTCGCTGCTTTCAAGAAAATCATCCCGCATTAAAAGGGGAATATTGCTACTGTAGTAGAGGTAAATGATTCAAGCGTTGCTACTTTGGTATGCGATATTAGTGATTTCAGTATTAATCCTAACCCAACGATGACAGGGTTAGGAACTGATTTCTATGAGAATGTCTTCGTGCGATTGGGATCACGTACAACGTAGTTTTGTAATACTGAGATCGCATACCAAACTGGCAACATTCAAGTTTTCTTTGTTTCAAAGTTGTTATTTATGATCCCTTAAATTGGTGGCTCTCAACCTTTTACATCAAATTCCCCCCTTCGCCTTATTACTTTTCCCTATGATAAAAACATACACGAAGACCAAAACGAAGTAGTACGGGTATGCAATCTATCACTACCGTTACAGCAATGTTCACGACTGCCGCGATTGCACAACCGTTACATAGTGTGCAATTTTTGGTGACGTAATCGGACACAATAAACGAATCCCATAGAGCCCACAGGCATTTTGAAAATAAATAAAAGAAAAAGCCTTCTTCTAAATAAATCATTAGCCACTAAAAATTTCAAAGCAATTAGTCCCGTATTCGGTGAGAAAAGCGACTCACACATAACGATAAGAAGAAATACCAACGAGAACAACAATATAATGCTGAGACAGCAAATGCTTATCTTCAATTTCAGATCTCTGCAACGGCGACGGCAGCGGCAACGGCGCAAATTCCATCGTGAAACTGAACGTCGTTCTGATGATGTTTGTGACGGGAATTTTTGTGAAAATTTTTGCTTGAAAGAAACAAACTGCTAATCCTATCATTTATACCGATAATCTAGTTTTATGATAATTTTAATTCTTAGTTTTAGTTCAGTTAGGTTAAGGCATGTTTATATGGCCTTGTTCAGCATTTAAATTGCCCCCACCGTGATGGGCATATATAATACTGTCTTATTTTTTTACCGCTCATTTTATTTCACACAATACGAGTACTTTTTATTTCTTTTTATTCAAAGCGTAATTTTCACCAAATATTTTGCTGTTTTATTCGGTACTCCCGAAGTATGCGAACCATGATGGCGGACACCGGGACGTAGTATGTGTACCAGGTTAGGCCGTAATTTTAGGTACAAATACTATGGGAGTTACTTGGCTAGTCCCCGAACTCGTAATGGAACAAAAATAAGGAAAATTAGGGTCTAACCCTAACCAGGTACACATACCAAGTTCCGGTGTCCGCCATCTTGGCACCTTTTATTCTAATTAAAAAGGAACTATTTTAGCTCGTACGTTCAAATTATCGATGCGCGACCTTCGTGCTTCGACCTTGCTCTCTTGTTTACAAAAATTAATCCTAATTCCTTTATTTTTATTTCTATCATTAATCAATAGCTTTTATGCTGAATACGAAATCGAAATAAACTTACTTACCAGTGAACAGTATTGTTTCCTCACTTTGTTGCATATGTAGAGTTGCAGCGGCATGGTTTCTTGCTCGCGTAGTCTGGAGACACTCTGGCGGCTCCATGTGTGCTCGGAGTCGACGAAGAATAGGTATATCTACTCCGGTGGAAAGCACATGAGTCGAAACCATAGCTCCGACTCCGCATACTCACACGGCTACACGATAGTAATAAAAAAATACAACATCAAAAAGGGAAAAAAGCAAGTCCCATCACACAATGGGTGTTTCCCGACCCTTGATTTCAGAAAAATTCTCCATATACTTTACTATTTCAAAATTCCTGATGTTTATTTTGAGTGTGTTTAAAAACTGTTAGCTCTCATAAACTTGTTTATGTGTTCAAAATCATCATTCCAAAAAATATATCAGTACCGATTACAAATTCTGATCCCTGATTTTAGCCTAGTCTACCGTAGCTTTTTCGAGATTACTTTTTGAATATTGCAACTAAACTAAAGCCCCTCGAATGTCATAAAGATAAATATGTTATCCGATTTCCATTTAGTTTCCATTTAGTGAAAACACAACTGAAAACTGACTAATAGCAAGAGAGCTGTGCTCAAATATATGGACACGTTAACCAGAGCGAAGCAGTATTTACCTTTGACGCCACCGGTACCCACAAAAAGTTCCGAGTTTCGCGTAGAAATAATTTACAGAATCAAACCGGACAGCCAGTGTTCCCATGGATAAAATAATACAGCGAAATTTTAGACGAAATATCAGATTTCATGCGAAATTTAGAAATAAATAAAAGTAATAGCCTTCTAACAAAAAAAACATCTGTCTAAGGGAAAGATGTTAAGCGGAACTCATTGCAATTGTTACGTCATTGTTACTCTGTTATTGCTTATTTTTCATTGTTACGAAAACAAGAGAGCTACGCACAAATATATGGACACGTTAGACCAGAGCGAATCAGTCTTTACCGGTACCTCTGACGCTACCGGTACCCTCAAAAAAGTTCTGAATTTCCAGTAGCAAGAATTTTGCAGAATCAAAACGTACAGCCAGTCATGACACTGACTAAAATCCGTGTTCCCATGGATAAAAAATAATACAGCAAAATTTTAGACGAAATATCAAATTTAATAGAATTCACGCAAAATTTTGAAATAAATAAAAGTAATAGCCTTTTAGCGAAGAAATTAATCTTTAACCACTGAAAATTTCAAAGCAATTGGTCCAGTATTCGAAGAGAAAAGCGATTTTTTAAAAACGTGTCAAAGAACAAGAACAACAACAACAACAACATAATATTGAAACGATCGTTATGGCCACTAAACGTGTCCAATAAACGAGGAAATCGACGCTAGGTTGTCACTGCACTGAGGGGCATCGTCTCTTCGCCTTTCACCGTATTGCTTGTGGCTCACAATTCGAATGTCTGATTGCAAGCAGAATTCACAGCACATAGAGCTCGGTAATGGAAACCACCCTCAACACACCTCCAGACATTTTATAGTCCAATTATAAAAGCAATAGGGTAATCTTAAAGGTAGCGCGTCTTGCTTTGTCTGATTGTCGCTATTCAGGTTTCAAGTTATATTTCTTCAATGAGAAGGCAGTTTTCTATCATAGTCTAATGCTAATCAATTGGTTTCACTTCAAAAGTGAGGTCTTAGTTAGACCTTCTGTTAGTCCAACTGACAAAATAGAGTTAAATTATTTCGGGAGGCTACGTACAGTATTTCAAGTCTCATTGGTTGCTTTCCTATAGTCTTGAACATAGTGAAGGTGAGAAACGCATCAAATGGTGGTTAGAAAATTTAAAAAATATAAGCATTCTTTGTCAACAACAAGTAGCTCCCTTTAAATGTTTGATTTGGTCTGATGATTCCCACGCACATATAATAAAGAAACGAAAAGACGTCTCTCACTCGTCGTGACAAAAATCGTACAATAATAGAGATCAAAACAACGGATTGATCTAAACGCGTTATATTTTGAGTCTACGCTTGCGGCAATGTCTGCAAAAAGGGCGGGCACCAGTCTCAGTTATGGATGTATCGCTATTCCCAATGGTTCGCATGGTCCGAATCACCTCACGAATAATTTTGTGTATAGACGATCAACAGGTTAGGAATAGGTATATTTATATGGTCCCAATCGTCGCCATTCAAATGAACTTGCATAGAGGTTATTAGGCTGCCATATAGACAGCAGGTTGAGAATATGGATGGATATACAGTTAGTACAATCGTCATTTAAATGACCTCGCGCGGAAGCCAATTGGTGTGCCATATAGACAGCGAGTTAGAAGAAATAAAGATGGATATATGGCCCATATCGCCATATCAATGATTTGGGGCTCCCGAAGTATGCGAACCAAGATGGCGGACATCGGAATGTAATATGTGTACTAGGTTAGGGTTAGGCCATAATTTTAGGTATAAATACTACGGGAGGCTCTTGGCCAGTCTTCGAACTGATAATAGGACTAAAATAAGGAAAATTGGAAAAAATATATGGCCTAACCCTAACCTGTTACCCATGTTACGTTCCGATGTCCGCCATCTTGGTTCGCATACTTCGGGAGCACCAATAATTTTCTGTGTATGGCTATAGGGCGGTGATATATACATCAGGTTCGAATTTTTGGGCACGCATCCACAAGGCGTGTGCTGTCGACCAAGCGCAGTCTTTTTTTATGAAGATTATTCTTTGAATAATTGATGCCATATAGGCAACAGGTTGAATATGCTATCATTAGACAAATAACTAAGCAAAAGCTGGTCGCCACTCCACGGTCTTATCGTAACCAGAATGCGTTTTATTAGTTTAGTTCAAATGGTTTCGTGGATGGCAATAGCTCAAGTCTCGTTTTGCTTGTATATTCGTTTTACCGGACAAGCAAACGCTAGTGTAGAGTTAAAAACTTTGCTAGCAGCAGACAGCAGTCAATTTTGACCATCGATCTATCTCAAATCGATATAATTTACCTAGAACATGTTATTAATTCGCTGGATCAATATTGGTTTGATGTAAAATGGATTGGATCTTATTTGCTCCGATGGGGACTTTTGGGTCTAGTATAGTTTAGTACCACAAGCACATCAGCTGGGCGTAGCATAATGTTATTCCTAGCATATGTTATTCCTAACCCCTACCTGACTATGTCCTCCAAAAATTACGTCACTACGACGTCACAAACACGTCATAGAGCTTGCCAAAATATAGCTACGATCGCCCGAAACGGCATATGCGCCGACGATAACGAACTCACTACCGCCAGCGGTCTCTCTCATATCGCGATCGTTGCGACGAGAAGACAAGAGAAATAGCTTGCTTGATTTCGGGTGATCATCTGCGCATTTTGGACGACCATTCGGGGGTCATGAGTGCTCAAAGCCTCCGGGAAGGGCACACGAGTCATAAAAGGTTGGGGACCACTGTTATAAAGTAAACACAAAAAAACATTATATTACGCCTATGTTAACTTAAACTCAAACTTTACCGCCTCTTTTGTCGAATCTCTAAATTTGCAATTCGAAAAAACACCACACATTATTATGTGTAGGATTAGAACATTGGATTACTGCAAGACGCGGTAAACAACAAGATGCGTAAATTTCTAGGAGTGAAAATGAAATTGTATCATGGGTGCTCAAAGCTTCTGGGAATGGCACACGAGTCATAAAAGGTTGGGGACCACTGTTATAAAGTAAACACAAAAAAAACATTATATTACGCCTATGTTATCTTAAACTCAAATTTTACCGCCTCTTTTGTCGAATTTCTAAATTTGCAATTCGAAAAAACACCACACATTATTATGTGTAGGATTAGAACATTGGATTACTGCAAGACGCGGTAAACAACAATATGCGTACATTGAGTGAAAATGAAATTGTATCCTAATCAACAACGGCCGTGCGATTAGCTGCGCCAAATTAACATCCTGCGATTGTTCCTGCGATCCTGCGATTACAAATTAAAATATTTTGTCGCGAATTGGCTATGAATCATTTATTTACGATTAATTTTATTAATTAAACCAACAATATATTTAGTAGCTGTTGGAACATTGCTATCAATGGGGAGTACAGTTTGGTGATACTGTTAGCATAAGCCTTTTCCATTTACAAATAAAATCGTCATCAGTCAACTTATTTAATTATGAATTTATCTATTGCCAAGTAGTACGGTTGCAACTATCGTAATCTATATAGCGTTATTTTCTGGTTTAGTTAGCTGCGAGAACCTTTTTTTATATTCAAAATTACTATAAATACAATAACACAGCGTGCAAAATTGTTGAAGGGTGGAAATTTTGTCATGGTCATATTTATTGACGTCCCCGTCCCCATAGTCCTGGTATGAACACTTAGCATTGTGCGTCAAATATTCACACCTGCCTATTTTAGAAGCTATAAATATATATCTAATAATAAAGAGGCGGAAATACCACTTAACTTGCGCAAACGTCGCTGGCCCATACTCGGCCGCACGAAGCAGCGAATTTTTTTGAGCTAAAAATATAGGGTTGCCGAGAAGTGCTCATTTTCGGATTACATCTTTTATGGCGCCGTTATTTTGTGGCTTAAAAGACGCCAATTGTACCTTGCCGAGATTGCTTTGTTCGTGCTTTTGAACTCGAACATTGTTTGCAAAGATATGAGCTATCCTATTATGAAGTTCTTTGATAGACTTTAATTCTGGATTTCAAATATTTACTTACCGTATGTCATGCCCAGTCATGTCTAAATAGAAATTCCGGCTCCGGAAATGGCGCACAACCTGATCCCTGACCTTGTACACATACTATGTTCAGGTTGTGCGCCGTCTTGCTGCACATACATCGGGAGCACCGAAATTTCATCATCAAATTTTATGGGAGTTTTGAATGAAAATCGAAAAGTTATATCCTGCAAGAGGCTTCATATTCGGTTTTGAATATGTTGTACAAATACCCCACCAAAACATAACCCGCTAACGCTCGCAATAAACAAATTATCGGGTTAGGTTTATGAATGCAGATGCGCTGTAAATTCAATTTTTCTTATTTTATCATTTATTTTATTATCTAATTTTAAAGATGGCAGGGTATTTTTTTCAAATCTCACTTTTTGTGGTGGGGTCTCGGTTCAAAAGATCATCGTGATTTTACAGTTAACAGTTACAGCGATTTTTCAAGCTCTGGGTCGATTTTACATGAAAAAGTTAAAATGTGGTTTAGAGTACTATTTATCTCTGTTTAAAACTCGTGGGATGCAATGCCATATTTCAGTAACAGTACAAATAATATATGCCTCTGGACTTCTTTGACTTTGAAGTACTTCTATTTTAACGATACCTTCACCAGGAAGCTCCCACACACGTCAAGTCTTGTTGAATTCCAATTTGAGTTACGTTTATGGTAGTCTGAATAATTTACAATATGACCGTGTTGTCCGCCGAAGGGATTTACAACTTGCTTTAAGCTCACGTTTGACTTACAGCCTTATTTAAATGTCGTAAATACATGTCGGTCTGTAATGATTTATATATCTTACCGGTCATTTGCGGGACTGCGCTAATTTTCCTAATGGATACTACTTAAGTGCCATAAGAAGGTGTAATAAAGCACTGGACCCATTTGAACCGCGTATTATAAAATGCACGAAGCCGCTGAGGGCTTCATTTCGATCAATCAGCTTTGGAGCAAGTCAGTGGACGTTCCTGCTTAAAGTAAAAATACGTTTAGTGTGAGTGGCCAGGATAACCCGTTTTGTATCTTCTGTACAAAGTTCCCGCCAACGCTCAGAATAAGAAAATTAGTATTTATTCAGTGGTTTAGAAATGCAAATTGCGCTGGAAATTCAAATTTTCAAATCATTCCTCGCCCTAAGCCTAGTCGGAACTGAATAATTACTATTATATATTTTTATTTTAAAACTGGACGAGGGTGTTTTTCCTAAATTTCTCATTTTTGCATTAGTGGCGGGGGGCTTTATACAGAAGATCCGGTTTTTCTTATCATTCCGTTGAGCGGGAGTCTGAAAGCTTGTTGATGTAGTGAACAGGTGCTCGATAATCAGAATTTTATATTCCGCGGGTCTCATCGCCGCGAAATGTCAGTTTTTTACATTCTATATGTACACTGTTTATTTTCAGTCTGGTGAAAAAATAAACTACTGATGGCAGCCTTTTGACAGGTTACCATTGCAGTTGAGTTATAAGATTAAGAATATTTAGTTTACTAATTAATTGTTCCAGACGTATGGACTGTTCTATGCTTTCGAATTTTATCCGTGTTCTATTGGATTGTTGTTTTTGAGGTGCGGTTACTTCACAGCACCAGAACGATGTTCCGCCCTTATCAATAGTAATCCCACATCCGATCGATTTATCTGCCATATATGTATTATTTATTTATTTAATTATGTGTTCCCTATACTTGCGTGTTGTCCGTATATGTTGAATCCCACCGACCTAAAATCAAGGAGAGAGAATCGCAAAACGAGAGAATTGATCATTGGACCCGATTGAACCGTCACAATCGATGATAATAATAATGGCTCCGTTGACGACTACATCGATCGTTTGTTTTGTCGCGTTCACTCAAGGTTGTGTCGAGCGTTTCGTAGGTTATTTTTATATGTCAGCCATTATTTCGATTATAACAGAGTCTCATTGCTCTCGACTGGAGATTTACTTACGATGCAGCCTATTTGAAACAATTTGTGAATATAGTCTACGGCTATATTTTGTTATTCATTGCCATTGTCTTAGGTCAGGTTAGCCTATTATGATCCGATGCGAGCAGAATCGAATAAAACAGATCAGAAAGTTATTTGCATGGTAATGGCGCGATACTGTACTAGCTATTCCATTCTATTGATGTGGTCGGATTCAGAAAACTCCAAAACTTGGCCAAGTCATTGCTCTTCCTTACCAGATCTAAGGTAAACAGAAATAATGAAAGAAATGATTAGAATATTAGCGAAGCAATAAAAAAATGAGGATATTTTGTACAAAGCTAAGGTTCGACTTGAAAATGATAATCACTCATTTATTTTTATTTTGAACGGTAGAGGGGTGTTTTGTACAATAGATCCAAAAATTGTAACGCTTTGTGTTATTTTGTGTCACTCGTGCGTGCAATTTAAGTGTTTTACGTTGAAATTACGAATCGAAATATCCCGTCTTATTGAATGCTGTTATGTACTATAATTGCCCAGTATTTTCCTTTTTTTCGAGCCGTTATGTACGTATAACCCATATTTCTGGAATTTATCGTTTAGTTATTTGGTGGGTTTAGCCTTTTTTGTATTGTTTGGTATAAATGATGAATTATTTCAGTCTATTCGATAGCTGTGGGTTTGTTGTTGTTCTCGTTACGCACGGGTGGTTCGTGCAAATTGCCTTCTTCGTAAATCTCACATTCTCTCTTTTTCAATACGTTCAATCAAGTTGAATCGATTTCTCTCTAATGTGAAATGTCATGGAAATTACACCCTCTTCGCAAAGTGAATGTCAAGCGCAAAGGTCGAGGATATTTTAACATTTTCAGGCGGTCTGGTTCGCTGCTTAACATTCGAAGGACAGCGCTGATAAATTCATGCAAACGGTAAGGCACAATGTAACGGACGGCGTTTATTTAAGTAGCATCGACTCGCTTTGGGTACAATTTAACCTCGACCCGAATACCGATCAATAGCAGCATTTATACTTAGCGAGTAAGACAGAACCATAGGATCATAGAAAGATCCTCATATGATCAACCTAACCAAACCTTTCCAGCTGTTAGGGTGTGGGTATGAAATGGTTCTGAAGCAGTCAATTGTAACGCAAATTAGGTATCTTCCTTACTATTACTGCGAATTTGCGACTAATTAGTGTAATCAATTATAAGGTATTAGGATTAATATTATATTGATAGAAAACACGTTCAAATCGATCTAGCCTTAATTACTGTGCACAAGTATCGGTACTCCGGTAGTGTGTGTACCAGGTTTGGGTTAGGCCCTAATTTTATTCCTATTTTTCTTATTTTAGTTCTATTGCGAGTTCAGGGACTGTCTATGTTAGCCAATTGAATATATCCCCTGCCTATTGGCTTCCGTCCCTTTACACAATTTAATGTAGAGTAGGCGAACTAAATTAGTTACCTCCATATTGGTACGCACACTTCTGGAGCGCCAAATTATACATACATTTCATACATACAGTAACAGTGACGCGGCGTCACGTAACGCGTAAAGTTATGTAAAAGTTTGACTATGATTCACTGATGTGTGTTTCTATTTATAATGCAACTTCCGCCTGGCAATACACGCATTTTGTGACCAACAGTGTGAATCTGTCTGCATAAGCGACGATAAAATTTGCAGGTCTAGTTATTATGCAACGGCTTTGAGGAAATTTATTCGCGAAATCTATTTCACCTAATTTGCGTGTAAAATTGGAGCGAACAAACTAAGTACGATTTTCGTTTAGTGTAGGAAGCAAAGGTAGAACGTTTATGTAAATACAAGGTCACCAACTGGTGAATTTATGCGCCTAAAAGAACCCGTAATTCGAGATAAGACGTGCGACGCGCTTAAATGAACCCGGAAACACGGAAGCATAAAACTAAACTTGCTGCACATTCAAGCGTTTTCCCCGTGAGTCAGGGTACACATTTTTATGCGATAATGAAATCGTTTCACCTCATAATACTTCTGAACGCAATTATAACTTCTTGTTTTCTCTCATCCGGTCATGCTGCGTCATTTCATTGTTCAAATCAGATATTATGCGGTAAAGACTGTAGATTATTGATTGACATCTGGCAGATATGACGTCACCAATAACAGACAGGTGTTAAAATTATGCAAACATTTACAGACAGGTGCCAGGGGAATTACAGCGGGGAAGTGATTTATGCTTATATAAACGAACCTCCGATACATTATGTATTTTCTATTCGTTTTTGAGTGGCACTCATACTTATATTGATGTTCGTGTAGTAAGTGCTAATCGAGCTATGACAAGTAGATACTATTTTTCATCGTTGTATAGAGAGAGCGTCTTGCAAACAACTTCAAATGTATATCTGTTGTTGTGTTTCTAGTTTTCTATTGTATTCATTGAGTGTTGCAAAACATTGCTCGCGATCGTTCTCACTGTAAGGGGTAATTAAAGTAGCATTCAACGGTAAGAGAGATTCAGATGTCAAACTATATTCTACTGGGCCGATAGTAACTTTCGCTATTAACCTTAATCTAACCAATAATTTTTCTTTTTTTCCATATACTCTTATTACCGTATGTATGATAACTTTAACATTTGTTGCTTTGTAATGTCCTACAATTGTGATATCAGACGATACAACCTTCGTAAAGACAAGAAATTGTTTCACAAATCCTCAACAGGTATATATATTTAATACTTATTGCTGTGATAAAAGCAATTTAGAGTATATAGCAAGATTTTTGGTAGATCGAATATTTTAAGTGTTTTATTAGCTGCTATTTGTAGACATATTTCATCAAGGGGATGAATCTACGTTAGCTTTTTATCCAGTTAGCGGTGCCTCGCTCACTCTCAATTAAGCTGAAGACCATAACCTCACGCGCAAAATGGTATGACGAATTCTGAATCAAACTACGGCAATGTGGTTTATCGGGAACAATACGCGCTAAATGCTAACTCTCGAGTGAATAGTATGCTGAAGCCCTTTCAGATCAATTACTTGAGTACGGGGTGAAAAATGTAATTAAATGATTGTCATAATGTACAATAATATTCATTATATTTAATACTTATTGCTGTGATAAAAGCAATAGGCTATAGAGTATATAGCAGGATATTTGGTAGATTGAATATTTAGAGTGTTTTATTAGCTGCTATTTGTAGACATATTTCATCAAGGGGATGAATCTACGTTAGCTTTTTATCCAGTTAGCGGTGCCTTGCTCACTCTTCTTCCAATTAAGCTGAAGACCATAACCTCACGCGCAAAATGGTATGACGAATTCTGAATCAAACTACGGCAATGTGGTTTATCGGGAACAATACGCGCTGAATGCTAACTCTCGAGTGAATAGTATGCTGAAGCCCTTTCAGATCAATTACTTGAGTACGGGGTGAAAAATGTAATTAAATGATTGTCATAATGTACAATAATATTCATTTGGTTCAATTAGGCCATTTACTGGCGGTGTTTTTGAAATTTCCAGCTTCGGACGGCGGGAAATCATACTCACTTGCTGGGGATGAACCCCGAAACGTATACGCTTGTTTAACGTTTGATCTTTACCGTTTTGCAACCATCCCAGCGCAGTGCGATACTTTACTGTAATAGCATTCTTCGATTTTTCAACATAAATAATGAGTAGGATAGGACTGATTATAACTTCTTCATAATCACCGAGTAACGCTGAGATCTATTTAAATTATTTATGACTTTGAAAGACATTTGGATGTCGCGATATTTTGTAAATTGTTCTTCCGGAATACATATACAATATAATAATCCCTCTGAAATAGAATATTATGTAATTTTGTGGTTGCGTATTTCACACATCCGGCTCAGACACGATCAATAAAAAGTTCACTCTTTCTTCGTGTAAAAATAAATCTGTTATGTAACGTAATGAATCTCCCAATGATTTCACTCTCGCTAGATCTGGCGTGCTCTTGACTTGAAGGTTTACTTAGGACACACACACACATTGCGTTCCCGGTGAGGCTATAAAAGATTGTGCTAGTTTGTTTGAATAGAAATAAAGTATTCTTCAATTGATCTTCTTGGTATCTGTCTTAATGTCCTCTGGGTAGTTTTATGACGTCACGTCTGATGACGTAATTTGTGAATCAAACTTTCAAAAGTTAGTTGTGGTAGTTTGAACTCAGTATGTGTAGGTCTGGTATTTCACAGATTCAATCGTCCCTCGGAATATGAAATAATAGACAGTTAATTGGTTGATTTGTCCTCTGAAGTCTACACACATTCAGTGTTTATTTGTGCCCTGTATTTAATATGCGCCTGGTGGTTCCTGTACATTTGAACCAACGACAATTGCACCTGCATACTATTGCACCTATCAAATTTTCTTTGTTTTACGGACAGTTAAACCCATACTAACCCTAACCCATGGGTTTTAGCACCCGCATATAGATTGAACCCGCGAATATACCCATGTGTTCAAATGTACGGTCACCGCTCCCGGTCACGATACTATCCTTTAAAAATCAATGTATTTCATATTCAAGGTATCCACATAGAACATAAACATGTCCGACTCATCGACACCATCTTCCCCTGACAATATCGGAGAACAAATCGGTTTTCCCGATGTGACGTCACCATCTTCATCCAGATCAGAAAGCCCAAGCACAGTCAATCCGAAGTAAGTATTAGTTCATGTGTTGGCGTTTTGATCGTTGCGCCGTGCTCCACCAGTTGGAGTGTAATTATTCTTATTGTATTTAATTTTGATTGTATAATGCCTTGCTCCCGTGTCGGACACGCATTCGATGACTAGCACCACGCTATTGGCATTGGAAAGCCAATTGCAAACCAAATGGCGGATCTCTGTCTGAAACCAATATGTGAAACCAAACCATATACACTGAGCTACCTGGTTTCAAACGAACACCGCACGCATGGAGCGATTATTATGTGAATGACCTTTTGTGAAACTAAGATTAGCGCGGCAATTCACGAGTGATGACTAGTGGAGAGCCGGGGTCACTCTATAGAAAGAACCTGTTATTGTTGGCGAGACAAAAGCCAATTGATGCATTAAAAGTTTGATAGATAGCTTGTGATTACGCGAGACTAACTACGTACCTTCCTTGCAATATGCCGTTGCATAAGTAGATGCGTATAACGCAAGGATGCTGTAGCAGGAATAAACATGCCTATTCTATATACCTGGGGCGTTCAAGCCTTGGGAGATTTCAGTGTCTTGAATATGTATATATATATATATATATATATATGCGAGACTGACTTATATTCTTCCTCTAAGCATTCGTACGAGATCCATATGCGTATAAGGCAAGGATGGTGTAGCAGGCATAGAGATGACTATGCTATATACCTGGTTTGTTCGAAGTGTTGGGGATAATTCAGTGCCATAAATATATAACCACATTTGTTTGAACTTGATTTTTGGTTTATTCTGTATTTCCAGAATTCAACGAGGAGAAAGTGCCACTGACGACGCGATCCGGTACTTTGAATCCACCTACTACGATGAATACGATTATTATAATCTCACCCCAGATAACAAATTGTTCAAGCATGCTAGCGGAAAGGGAAGGTATGGTGATTCGGATACTTCCCAACTTTTATTTATAATTGACGATGTTCTCTTCCGAATACGTGTATGGTTCGTTTTGATTTAGATATCCCTATTAAATAATCAATTCAATTTTATTGAATTTCTTACGTGGGTTGTTATGCTGTCATCCTGGTATTGTGCGTTTCTCCTGAAGTCCGAATTGATATTTGTTTCCGTGGCAGAAGCGAAAAAACATCTCGATCTTTTTATATTTTGTCATAATGTTTGAAATTCCGATAATGTCACCCTCCGCGGAAGAAAATACTCTTTCGAACACTATTCCCCTGCATTGGCGGAGATACATACTGGGACCTACCAGGTTGTTGTAGTATTTGATATACTCATAATAACTCTTCTCTAATTTTAGAACTAAGCGCGAAGCCAGTCAACACACGTCTCGTCCAAGTCAATGGGGAATGCTAGCAAAATTTGAGAACGAAGCTAATAACAGAAAACGACACACTTTTGTAAAGTCTGGACGGACAAGATCAGTCAGCAAGTAATCACATCAGACTGCAGAGGGCGTAAGGAGTGAGTTTGTTGGGTCTTCGGGTCAGTATTTTAGTAATGCCTTACGCTAGTTACAGGGGGCACAACCTTTTTTCTATCGGCGGCCACATTGCATTCATTTGTATTCAATACGGCCTCCAGGGGGTCGATGAGCGCGCCTTCGCGCGGAATTTATTTTTCTGTCGCGTTTATGGCGTCATAACCGCGTATTTGACCCATGCGTAGTGCAGTCTGCCCATTTATGAAGTATGTTGGACTACTTAGAAGTATAATATTCGAATTTTAAACGGATTTTTCTTTCCGTTGGACATATTCTAGAGCAGATGATATATTGCAGCAAGTTGCATAAATGGTTGCACAATTTTGAAATATGCGCCAGCATAGCCGCCAAATCCTATATTTGGACCTTTATGTTTTGTTTTGTTTATAGGATTTTGTATGTGGACGCATGTGGCCGTACGACCGCAGGTTGTGCACCGCTGCTCGGCTAATACAACCGCAAATTACCGGTACTTTGTTTTCAACTTTAAACACCAAGTGGACATAAAATCGTTTGTTTAAATTGTTCTAGTTGTTGCAAAAACTCAACTTTTCTTCGCAAATGATGGATTAATCGATTTCAAAATTTATTAACTTTCATTTTTACCACATTACCATTTCCACAGGCTCGATTTTATTAAAACTAGGTTTAGGGCGAATAGGAACACTGTTCATGGCAGACGGGAACACTTTTTTATGACTTCCGACATCTGTATTTGTAGAATTGAGTACTGGATCCTAATCTAGTAATCTGACTGAAAACATTTTCGAGCAACGATTGTAGATTTATTAAAAATTTTTATTTACTTTTTCAGATGCCTGATCCGTATACCCTTAAGCCATCTCTCGCGTCCTCTGCCGGAGTGATTTTATGACGACAATTTGAATATTGAAAACAACATTGAAACTATCCATCGCCTCTCTATTTCTTCGATACCGAACTTTTATGCTTTTGCATTTATTATTTGATTTCTTACTTGACTACTGAAAAATGTGGAAGATTATGCTTTTTTCCATAAGATGGCTTGGCATTGTTACTTCACTGGGGAATAGCCCACGTTCTGATTAACAGAACTTGGGTTAAAATATAGGATGTCCATAAAATCTTGAATTTTTTGAAATTGAAAAGGGAATTTATCGACACCATATATTGGTTTGGACCTCACAGATGTATTAAATGAAGTAAAAATACTTGAACAATTACTGATTAAAAAAAACAAACTTGGTTAGGATATGTTGAGGACTCGCTTCATAACCAAATTTAAATGGTAAATGGACCTCATGGAATCCTGCTGTAGATTTCCAGCTGTGATTCGGTCGCACCTTTTTTCTTATTCGAATGACAGGGAAAATTTAAAAAACAACTAACGACTATAAATCAGCTACAGCCAATATTGCAATGATATCGTTCATCAATTTAATATGAAAAGCGCCGTCTTCTCGTGTATATTCTTATACACAAAGCCGCTGAGATTCATTTGACGGATATTTTAATGGTTTTGGCAAAATTAACAATATCTTTCGACTCTGAGTTTGTTTCAGTTATTGGTTCTCGCCATTTATTACGCTTTATTTTTCTATTTGCTCGCTAATGCTTCGTAGTGTAGAGGAGCCCAATAGAGAAATTTGGTAAGTCTATATCTCTTAACAACTCCCGGCTCATGTAGTTTCGAACATATATTCTCAGAATTTTTAGCATCAATGATTTCCATACATGTATGTGTTGTTGTCGCTTACTCTAAAGTCACAGAATTTATTTAAAAAAGTCAAAATTTGGCCGAGAGCTTTTTTCTTTGCAAATAAGTATGGCAGCGAGTTTGACTAGTTGCGACATTTATGCCGTTAACCTCTGTTTTTCTCTGTAATCATAAGAATTTGATGGAAGAAAAGCCGAAATTAAAAGAAGCACTCGTTTTGGGTTCACTTCATTCGGAAAGTCAAAGTTAGTATAGTTCATCGTAGTTGCGCTTTCTGTTTCTTTACTACTGATTTAGTTCTCCTTATCGATTTATGACTTATCTTTAATTAACAGTTCTGTTGGTGCAATAAAATCTTTACACCGCAGATTTGTGTTCACTTGTCGGTTAAGAAATTTGAATTTTTGAAAATGAAGCTTCAGTTCGAAAACTGTTTTCAGACGAAGACTCACGCGAGTTGTTATCTGGCTCGTCTCTAGTGATTGAAACGTTCTATTTACTCCGTGTATATTGCCGCTGTCTACCAATAAAGCATACGTTTTAGTAGGTTATATCAGACCCGAAAAAGATCCTATCTACCCACATATCAGTGAATGGTTGTTCATAAACTTTCTCGCAGTGGACGCATATACTAGAGTTCTTTATTAAGTACCCCTCATTGATTTACTTTGGCCTTATGACGGCCGCTGCTTCTAACACTATAGTGCCGTAACGATAACGGGTATCACTGTTATAAATAGTTTGTTTTTTATTTCAAAGCATGTAGAACAAACATTGCAAATGCAACCAGATTTCTTCTTTTCGTCACAATAAAGCCACTTGCGCTGTTACCAGCAGTTGATGCTCTCGCCTCTGTGTGTCGATTACAAAGATCTAAAACGAAATAGTTGAAAATAGTATAACTCACAATGGACTTCCGTTTTCGAGTTGGAAAAATTTCGACTTTGACTGGGGTTTAAAAAATTTAGAATTTGACTCGTGTTTCAAGGTTGCTGGAAAAAGCGGGAAGTTCAAAATTTTGGCTTAGAATCTGAGAGTCTGAACATATAATTTCAATGATAACAGCACTGTCAAAAATCGGCGCTCCAGAATTGTGTGTACCAATATGGGGGTAACTAATTTTGTTCGCCTACTTTACATCAAGTTGTGTAAAGGTAATGAAACCCATGGGCGGGGGGTACATTCACTTGGCTAACACAGACAATCCCCGAACTCGTAATATACCTAAAACAAAGGAAATCAGAATAAAATTATGGCCTAAACCTAATCTGGTACACACTACGTCGGTACACAAAAATAGTTAGTCTAACCTGCATCGCAATGGCAAATCTTCAGTTTCATTTCATGCAAAGTCATCTCATTGCAGGAATTAGAAGGATAGTGCGAACATCCTCGTTTGACTGTTTTCTCCCCTGTTGCGAAAATTGGAAAATATTTTAGAAAGGTTTTAATGCTTTTTTAGAAAATAAATTGATGCAATCTGAGTTGGAGAAATTTTCCACACAATTTCGTTGCCTAGTATTTGATGCGTTTGACTTAACTAAGATGATATCATAGGTTAATCAGGGGTGGGCGAAGTTTCGGGACCAGGGGCCAAAAAATGTGCCCTTTTATACTGGTGGGCCATGTGAGTGTGACGTAAAAAATGATATTTTATTAACAGTATTATTAACTGAAGTGGAAACAGCGGGCTCTGTGCCAAAACTAAATTCAATTGCAATCTCAACAAATTCCTTACGCTATTTTTTAGCTTAAACATCAAAATTTGGTTTTGATTCGGTTGTGTCCGCATCGGGCGGGCCAAATTGAAGTCCCCAATGGGCCGGATTTGCCCATGTCAGAGTTGAATTCTATGGTTGAGATCCCATTTTAACTCAGGGTGTAATAAATAGGGTAGGTAATGCATTTTGGGTTCTACTGAAATTAAAATGGCGGTCTTCATGTATCAGTGATTGCTCATGCAGAAACTTATTTAGAGCAAAAGACTTATAACTGCCGCGTAGGAATACAAATACCGACTCAAAACCCTTGTTTCGACTCTAGGTTGCGGAAATTTTGAGTCCGAACTCCGAGGATACCAAACATCGATAACAAAAACACATTCAAGTCTTCTTAGACTAAAGGTGTGCATAGGCGGTCCATGGGCCACACCGCCGAGCCGCCAAGCTATTTAGTGTGGCTCTTGTCAACACTCAGATTTTTCCACATGAAGCATAAAATTCTAACTCGACAGTTTATGTTTAAAAAGGCGCTCACAAATCTATGTTTGGGGTGTGATAACTAAGCAGACCTCGAACATTAGGTCTTTGACCATTATTTTTGCTACGTCACATCGACAAACAGGCCATTCCGAAAGAGAGAAAAATTGCTGCATTTAGACGACATCACGCTATAGTTGCCTAAGTTTTTGACGTTCACCTGATATTGTCAATGTCTCCTCCGTTGTGTAACATCTTGTCGTAGTTCCGGGGATCATGGTGCAATTACGAACGTCGTTCCCACTCAAACCGGTTTCGCAATCTTTGCACACGTAGCACTTAAGAGCTATACCTGCGCAAAATGTGTAATTTTATAAGTTAAAAAGAAACTGTAAAATGACCATTTCTTCGTTTTATATACATGGAGTTCCCTACGAACAAGGCTGTGTACAAGTAGCTAAGGGCGCAGCCAGGGAGGGTGGGTTCTAAAATTTTTAAATGGTAAAAAAATACCGCATCAGTTAGCGTGTCCGGCCGGTCCGTTAGGCTGGAAACGGGCGCTCCAGAAGTATGTGTACCAATATGGAGGTAACTCATTTTTTTGCCTACTTTACATCAAGTTGTGTAAAGGAACTGAAACCTATGGGCAGTCGATATATTCACTTGGCTAACACAGGCAATCCCTGAACTCGTAAAGGAAATAAATAAGAAAGATTGGAATAAAATTATGGCCTAACCCTAACCTTGTACAAATACCGGTAGTACCGGAAAACTTTGGTTTTCAAGAGTCTTGACTCTTTAGGGTCTAAAAAGCGTTTCAAGGTACGAAAATTTGCTGTGTATGTTACAGAAAAATGCGTCTTTACCAATTCAAAAGGGAAGTGGGGTTCCGACCCTCAAGCTGAAGCTAGCGGTTACCATAAAGCACAATAAAGTAATAGTAAAGTTTTAACAACAGTACATACTCCGAGTATTTGTAATCAAATAAAATAGCAAATTTTTTTTCGAGCTACTTCGGAGCTTTAGATGAGTCAGAGAAACTCCTAAATCACTTAGAACGGGGGTGTGCAACCTGTTGCCCGCGGAGAAGTGCTAATTCTTGATGATGTGCAGCACGCGAAACTTTTTAATTTTGTAATTCCAATCTCTATTCTTGAGTCAAATGTGTTATTTCTGCCAATGACTTTACAATGCCCTGATAGCAGCTTGTGCGAAGCAAACAACGCATTTAATAAGATCAATAACCAAAATTTTTGTGATGCAACTACTAGAAAGTTTATGTTAAATGAAGATGCGGCCCGCGGTATCACTTAGTTATTTCTATCTGGTCCTCCAGTATGAAACGTTGCACATCCCTGACTTAGAATATATACATAAACATGCCCTATTTTCTATCAACACTACCGACTTACCTGTTGTGAATAGCAATGCAAAAGTGATTGAAGTAATTCCGACGGAACTTCTCATTTTGTTGAGGATAAATTAATACTTTAATTAAGATTTCAAACGAAATATATTACTATATCCTATCCTGTAAAAACTGAATTGATGAAGTAAAATCAAATCTAGTTGAACGAATTCTATTAGATCGGGCGTGGCAACATTTTTTGTCGGTGGGCCATATAACCTTGCAACTTCAGCTGGCTGGGTCACGCAGAAAAATTAGTTTTTTTCATGTACACAACGAATCAAAAAACATCACAATGCAAGATTTAACGCAGCGACAAGAGCAAAAAACATGTATTTCTACCCATGTGAGCTCCTTCTTAAACATAAACTGTCGGATTAGGTTTTTATGCAATTTTGCATATTGAACTCCAAATGTTGACAAAAATTGTTAAAGTTAAAAGAGACCTACAACTAGCGAAGTACAAATACATTTTATTTTCAAATATATTTGCTTTCCACGGTCCTTATTCGTATTTGGCGATTCCTGCTTATGGAACTATTTAAAACGTTTACAGAGTTGGTATTTCTTACATGAAGATTTAAATAAGATGCTCGAACTAAACTCAAATTCACTCAGAGCCACATTGTACAACCACTGTACTGCCTGCCATTCAGCATAGTCACCCGCGGTCTCAAAATATACAATCCTTCTTATTTCTAATTTTCTTATTTTGACCGTTGGTGGTATATTTGGTGGGACTTTGTACAAAACATCCAAACCCTAGTTGGGCCTATACCTTTACTTCGCTTCTATATTCACTGTCGCCTAGTCGTAGAAACGCTCTGTGCCCCTGTACCAGTACAAGCTTATGAATTAAGAATCGTATCAAAACAAAAGAATATTAAATTACATTCTTTATTGTTAGAGCGGGGTATTTCACTTTTGTTAACAATAGCGACGCAGTTCGAAAATAATGGTAAAATTAGCAAGAATTTAAATGCATTCGTACTCTGATAGGGCCTTTAGGTGGCACATTGTTCTAAGCGTTAGGAATACGCTTGCCACCGCATCTCTGATTGATTACCCTTCGTGGGTTCAAATCCCATGTAGGGTTAGTTATGTGCGAGGGGATTGCTGGTCTCCTCGCCGCCGTAGGGTGGTTCACGTGACCGTTTGTCGGTTATGGCTTCCACTATCATCAAGACCATGCGTAAACAAATAACTGGCTAACTAATCACACACCCGACATGGAATGATAACCGGACAAGAGGCCGTGGTTCGCCATATGATTAAGTCGTCTTATCGGCTTGCTTCTCCCCCGGGATAAATATGTAAATCCTATCCTCTCGTTTGGTGTAGTAACCTCACGGTGTTGTGACGACTGTACTTTTCTTTTTGTATTGGAGATCGGTTCCTACTAAACCCAAAATACAAACTGCAAGCTCTAGTCAGAAACATGTTTTGAATATGAATTTCGATTGTTTATTCAAATCTACCAACCACGGGCTTGTCCTGTTTTCGTTTTCTTACATTAATCAGGGTGACACCTTGATATTGGGTTGCTTAAATGCATCTCGAAGTCCGACATTTGTTAGTATTTTATGTTTGTCCTTTTTCGCAGTATGATTTAATATTGTACTTTCTCATAGGTAACACTGCTAAATAACCATTATTGGTATATCGCATTGATTCACACTGAAATGCATGTATTTTTTTCATCTTTCTTAAATATGTTTGTTCATTGTGTACTTTCGGCATGTGATAAAATAAACTACTTCTGACGGACTCACCGAAATCGTCTCGAAGAGCTCGGTTCGGCTTTTCAAAATGTCACCCCTGATATACCATCTCGATAACACTGTAGTAAGTTTTGTCAAAGAGAAAAGATTCTAGGCTTTTCGTAGTTAGAACATCTTATTGAAGACTGCTCATATATAGCAGTTGTAAATGGATTCTGTTTTCACGTTACTCCCGCGTCTTTTTTAGTATTAGTGCAATTTTCTGTCAACGATCAAGAAAGAGAAAATTAGTAATTATCCAGTTCGGGTTGGGTTTAAAAATGCAGATTGCTCTGAAAACTCAACTGGATGATTGCTAATTTGTTTTGGGGGTTGTTCTGAAAAATCGCCATTCGCACAACCATTGAACCACTTTATTTTCAGTACTCAAGATAGAGAAGTCTACTCCTCAAGTCTTTAGAAGACTATTACTTGTATTTTTTATTTATTCAAATTTCCTCCGAGTCTTGTGGAATCCGATATTTCATTTAAAATTTTGCTGTTTTTTTTAAATTCATTGAAGAACTTTTTATGGCGTATAGAAACACCTTATTATGGCGTATGGGAAGATTTTTCACGCTTAATCTTAAATCTTTAGGCAAACTCAGAAGCCGCTAGAATGCTGTTGCTTTTATTTTTCTTCAACTATTGTACTCGGTTGAATAATTGTAAACTTGGTGTTTCTTTAGTATATTAATCACCATATTGCATCACGCACGCCTGTCTGCTCGTGTCTGTGCCAACCGACGACGCTCTTGTTCTGCTCGGTATTCTTTTTCAAGCATATAGACCACTGAGAAAATGGAATGTTGTCAACAAATTCGTCTGTACAATATATTTTTCCATGGATAATTGGTCTTGCTATAAATCAAGCTTGATAAGGCTCAGTCGTCTTTAAAAAAAAACATAGTATATAAGTCAATTGACTTATATTTAAAGTCATGCTTTGGGAAACGTATAAAGGTCTTAGAATATTGTATCATGCACGCCCGCTGAATCTGCGACTTTGCTGTTGTCTTCGATATTCTTTCTCAAGCATAGCGACGACTGAAAAAAAAGGAATGCTGGTAACAAAAGGTCAGCGTCGTTAGTAGAGTCCCTTTTTATGAAATATCGAAAAATATTAGTATATTGTATTTAACTTCACTGCTGACTATTGATTCCTCACCTCTTTGCAATCGCGTTTGATCACTTCTCAAATCTTCAATTTCATTTCCTTGTGTTCCGTATCTACGCCGGATGTCACTTAACTCTGTCAGAAAACAAGAGAGAAATCTTCAAATAAAAAGTCGGGCACTCCCGTAGTATGTGTACCAGGTTAGGGTTAGGTCCTAATTATATTGCAATTTTCCTTATTTCAGTTTCATTACGAGTTCGCGGACTGTGTGTGTTACCCAAGTGCATATACCCCTGCCAATAGGTTTCAGTACCTTTACACAAACTAGACGAACAAAATTAGTTACTTCTATATTGGTACACATAATTCTGAAGCGTCAAAAGTCGCGCCGGCGAGGCCTTAATTATGCACCAAATTTGCTGAAAAGATCGTCAGACAAACGTGAATGAATTCACGAGGTGACGCTATATATCAAAATATAAATAAATTTGGAACTGAATAAATTTAAAATAAAATAAAATTAATAGACTTCTAGGGACTTCTACCATCTAAAAGAAGTGAAACTTTGATATCAACTGGTCAAGAAGTAGCAGAAAAAAGTGATTTTTACCATGAGAATCTAAACTCCAAAAAGAACAACAATTTTTACAACTACATATTAAACATATTGTAGGCAACTTGAAGCTGATCGCGGTGTCCTAGTGGTTAAGCGTCAATTATGTTGGTATAGTATGGTATGTTGGGTAAATATTCCGGAACGTTATGCCAAAGTCATACTTCCTCAGAAATACATTATTCAACTAGCCTTGTGATTTCAATCGTTTCTGTGTGAAACAATATTCGTTAATTGGGAATAACTTTTGAAATGTATCAGCTTCATCATTTCTTTTTAATTTTTATTTATTTTTCATCCCCGTTATAGTCGTTGTCAATTTCTAAAATACAGTTGAAAGTTTTTCACAAAACAGGGGATTTCACGGATTGTAATTTATAACTAGCAATTTAAAATAAGTATTTTTCACCGTATCCGGAACATTCGCGCAGGGAATTTGGCCGCATAGGAAAAATCGCAAGAGCATTTTGCTGTAAAACAAGTATTTGTGATTAAAACAGTTAGGTTTATAGGGTAAGGGTATGCTCCTAAAAAATGCGATTTTTCATATGGCGAATTTTCCTATGCGGCGAAATTTTCTAGAACCAGTTTTCTCACACCTTTTTGTAAATTCGACTGGGTCTCTTTCATGTCAGCGAGTTCGTCTGCCTGTTTCTTGTTTATCTCCAGTACTTCATCCAATTCTGTTAGATGAATTAACGGAATAATTATAAATATATAATGGACTATGTTCTCTCGATGATTTATAGCAAATAACAGACTCCGATCGTAAGACCCAAGAATGCGATACTTGGAATAGCGGTTTTCAGAAAATTTAAATATTGGAAGGGTTCGCAAGCTTAAAAGTTTGGGATATCTGCATATACAGCACATATACATGGCTTCCTCCACCATTCTGAGAACAAATAACATATCCGATAACTAACTCATATCCGACCTGGAGTGGTAACCGGACGAAAGGCCGTTGTTCGTCATATAATCAAACCATCTTATCAACTTTCCTCTCCCCCTGGATAAATATGTGAATCATATCCTATATATATATATATATATATACAGGGTGTTAAAAAAGTTGGGCAAAATTAAGGTAAAATTTTTCGTCATGGCAACGTTAAAAAAGTAACTGTTAAAGAGCGGCAGTCGTGATAGGTTTAAATGGCATTTCACCGTATCGTATACTGTTCGAAGGTGTCAGTCGTTAAATGTTTCAAGTAGCATTTCATCTTAACTTTTGGTAAGTTTGTGTTACTTTTTAACACTCTGTATAACAGCAATTTGGAAACAATATAAAACAAGGATTAGGAATATTAGAAACAATATCAAAGGAGTACGTACGTACGTTTTAATAGAGACTCAGATACTTTATCGCTTTTGTTGTTATTCTTCAATTCTTTATTAAGCTCATCAGCTTGTTGTTTGTTCATTTTCAGAATGCCTGTGATTTGTAAAACAAAAAAGGATTCCACAAAGTCTACTTAGCAGTGGGGCGTAGGGCATTCCGAATCGAATAGTAAATTATTCGTATCAGTTCGAAGCAAAATTTTTGATCGCCGCCATCTTGTTTTTTTCTTTCCGCCAATGGTCGAGGTGAATTATCCATATGTTTCTTCTTTGAAGCCATATTTTTCAACGCAAATTCTGACATATGACTTTTTTCTGTAGTCAGTTATTGATAAATACGTGTTTTTTATTGTGTGAGAACGCTTAGCAATTTGTCTGAGTGATGTATTTTATGATTTTAGTACATCATGTGTTGACAGGACCAATTACAATAAAAAAAAGTTGCATACAATTATATATCTCCCAAGTCTTCGAGATTCGATTTGAAAATATTCAATTCGATTCTGAAATCATCAGGTATTCGAGAATGCTCAGCCCTGCGTTAGAAATGGCCGCTTGTGTTTAACACACTGATCCTAAATTATAACGTTGAATTTGAATGAAATTTTCGGCACTCCAGAAGTATGTGAAGTTGTGAACCAAGATAGCGGACACTCGAACGTAGTATGTGTATCAGGTTAGGGTTAGGTCATAATTTTATTCCATTTTTCCTTATTTTAATTCTATTACGAGTTCGGGGACTAGCTAAGTGACTCTTGTAGTATTTGTTCCTGAAATTACGGCCTAACCCTAACTTGGTACACATACTATGTTCCCGTGTCCGCCATTCTGGTTTACATTCAATGGAAGTGCCCGTTCAAAATATGTTACGATTTTCAAACTTCACATTTGAAACATTTTTTCCTTTAATATACAATTTTTTGCGTCTTTATAAATTCTAAACCGCACCGCACAATTAAAACTTAATTAAAATTGTCATAAGACGTCTGATCAACTTTTGAAATAAAAATAAAATTCCCCCAAACCTTTTTGCAAAGTTGACTGAGTCGCCTTCATATCAGCAAGGTCTTCTGCTTGTTTCTTGTTTATCTCGAGAACGTCATCCAATCCTGTTTAATGAGTTTAGTAAAATAACTGGCGCTCCCGTAGTGTGTGCACCAAGATGGCGCACAACCTGATAACCCTAACCTGGTACACATACTATGTTCAGGTTGTTCGCCATTTTGGGGCACACACTACGGGAGAACCGAATAACTTTATATAAATTTTTACCAGACTTATCATCCATAGTAATACGTAGGTCCTTTCATAATGCTACGGGCCTTCCATTATAGTACGTCCTTGCATTTTGTTGGCTGCTGGAACGACGATCCCGTAGTATGTGAACCAAGATGGCGGACACCGGAACGTAGTATGTGTACCAGGTTAGGGTTAGGCCGTAATTTTATTCCAATTTACATTATTTTAGTTCTATTACGAGTTTGGGGACTAGCCAAGTGACTCCCGTAGTATTTGTACCCGAAATTATGGCATAACCCTAACCTGGTACACTTATTACGTTCCGGTGTCCGCCATCTTGGTTCACATACTACGGGAGTAGCCCGCTTGAACAGATCCTTGTTCTGACTGAATTCGTGAAAACTCATATATTCATACTTCTTTCTAGTTCTTCGATATCTTGACGATTATCAGCATTCGCTCCATAAAGTTTCAAAATATCTGCAGATGGGGTTCCTTTGCATGTTATAGGGAATTCCTTCCTTTGCAAATATTCATAAATGTTGAACCATTGATGGTTCAAAGGTGAAGGGTCACATTGATTGACATTACATCCGGGTTTAAATCGACAATTTAAATTCTCGGCCTGGCATGGTTCGAAAACCATACAGTACATTAATACCATAACATTTAGTAATCGATACATAATCAATAATCTTGTGAAAAGTTTGAATAATATTGAGGTCTAACTGTGAGAACGCATTAAATATATTTCATAATTTTTTTTGAAATATAAAATATTTAACAAGACTTTTGCTGTTTTTATATCGATAATTCAATTTTTATGCATTTAGAGTTAGACCCTACCTAACGCAATATTTACTATTTACGATGTTCTAAAGGCAACACAGGCAGTTGGGGGTTGTTCAGATTATTTTATAGATATGCAAGTAACGGATCTTATTTCTCTGACCTTCCTGCCTTTCTTTCCCTCAAAAGAATCTATATGTATATATATGTATTGCATGTTGCTATGTTTGCTTGCCAGCAAAATTTTCACATTGAATTTCTTCCTCGAAACTTCTTGCTTCAGGTAATTCCATTCCATCTTGCTGCATTTTCCCAGTGTTATTCGTGCAGTTTCATGTTTTGTATCAACCTATATCGACTCGCATTTTTCTCCCGAGGATTAACTTTTTACCTTAGAAGTATACACTTTTAGACTAGTATATACTTCGATGAGTCGCAATTTTTATCTCTGACAAAATTTCATGTATTGTGAGTTTTTTCTGATGCGAGATTATTAAAATCAAACTAACTTTTTGTAAAGTTTAGCTGCAATCGAACATTCACAAGTAATAAAACAAGCTGCAAACTGTTGACTAAATTTCATTACATTGTCACCATACCAGACAATAACATTCTCGGCCTTCCTAATCAATACAATATTTGCTATCTAATATGGACTGTGAACTGTCATACTTATAACCCATCAATAACAAACACTTGAAATTTCCGGATACGGCATTCATTTCTAAGCAGTGAGGCTCGTATTTTTACTAAGTTACGTTTTGCGGAAAGAATATCATAGTTTGTAGTACATCGCCTCGGCCAAAAGACTTTACTATTAAATAGCATTTATTTTTATATATTGCGCACAAATTTGGGCGCTCCAAAAGTGTGTGTACCAATAAAGAGGGAACTACTTTTGTTCGCCTACTTTACATCAAGTTGTGTAAAGGGAATGAAACCTATGGGCGTATATTCACTTGGCTAACACATATTTGAGCATCACTCTCTTGTTTACTTTTAATAATAAACTTCTGCTTAACTTGTCACTGATTGATTATGATTTCATGCTTGGTGGGGAGAATCTGAGTGTTATTAAGGGCCACACTAAATGGCTTGGCGTTCGAAGGGTAGACGGCGGTGATATGGTGCGCATCACCATTAGGGGGCACTATTGGTGCATGGTAACAGACTATCAACGACATTTTAACGAATATAATTTTAAAAATTATAGATTACATTTGTTATGAAGTGCTTTCACACTCTAAACGAGGCGCTGTACAAGCAGCCATTGATGCGTTGCAATGTACTATCGGTTGAACACGAAGCATAATTAATATGAATTTTTCTTGAAGGCAAATGAGACTATGGAAAATAATAAAAGCCACAGTTACAAAGTTGGAAAATTGGCTAATGAAGCAATGTTTTTGTCTGGTAATAAACTTTGTCTTGAAATTGTAGTAAGCAAAATGTACATTATTCAGCAAAAGCGTCTATTAGTAAGCAATAATTGTTCATTGATAAGCAAAAATCTCCGTCCAGTAAGCAAAAACTGTCCATTAGTGAGCAAAAAGTGACCATGAGTAAGCAAAAACTGTCCATTAGTAAGCAAAATGTACATTCAGCGAAAACTGTCCATTAGTGAGCAAAAACTGTCCATCAGTAAGCAAAAACTGATACTAATGTTGAAGTAATCGCAGCCGTTAGAAGGAAGTTGAAACTGAAGGATTCTGCTCCGTTGCACAAATCTTGAAACAAAAGAAAATACAAACGTAATAAAAACTACTTGCATCAATAGCGCCACTAGTGGAAGAGGAGTGTGTTTTTGACCATTTTAAATATTTACACATATATCTCCACCAATTAATTGAAAGTTGTTGCGACCCGGTTTGGCTCCGGATTACAAAAAATGTTGTCTCTGACTCACGAATCCGGTTAAAAAATTGACTCCGGTTTTTCATTAACAAACTGAAGATTTGTTGTGTTTAGTAAACAAAATGACAACAGATCTATGTAACTAAAACAAATGGAGGTTAAATATTCTCCATATCCAACATGGACTGGCAACTGGACATTATTCCTTGTTTCACCATATGTTTAACCCGCCTTATCGGCTTTCCTCTCCCTTGAATAAATATAATATTTTTACCATATCCTAAAGAAGATGACAGCATAGTATGAAATGTTACTTCATTTCAAAAATAATGCGCGGGTGGAGAGAGGTGTGTGAATCCCAAATATGACCCATTAGTTTCTAGAACAGAGGTGTGCAACAGGCGGCCCGCGGGCCATAACCCGACTGCCGAGTCATTTAATGTGGCCCTCGTTTTTTTTCCTATCAAGCATGATATCCTAATCCGACAGTTGATATTTAAAAAGGCGCTTGCATGGCTGAAAATACATAACGTTAAATCTTTCGTCGTTTTGCCCAGTGTCTTTATTTTAGGGCTAAGCAAGTCTTTACTGTAAGGCTAAGCAATAGCCGCATTTTTTTCTTGCCTTTTACACATAGAAAAACTTATGATGTAGCCCAGCTAGATGTATCAAATTGTTTATATGACACACTGACAAAAATGCTGCACACCTCTGTTTTGAAGCGATAGAAACAGACAGCTTGAGGACATCATATATTGTCTATACAGGAGCAGTCTGAAGCTTACTGTGTTATGCCATGAATCGTCAAATTAAATGCATAGAAAAGCTGTTTCCATCCGGGGGCGCGTGGCCCCCAAAGAGGCTACAGAGCATTTGGGGATGGGGTGCCACAGCGCTAGGCGCAGAACTTATTTTGCATTTCTCATTTCAAGGTAACTCTCCGTTCCTCCTAGTTTCATTGTTTGATAAGGTTATTTCACAGAATGTTTTCACTTTGTTTATCATGACTGAACATAATGAGCATTTGGAATCTATCAATCAAAATAACACTCTAAAAATACCACTGGAATGATAAACAAAGGGCAATGAGTTCTAAAAGTCTACGGCAGGAGCATATAGGTTGGGAACCATTGGCATAGAAATCAGTGATATCTATTAGGTATAAACATGCAGCGTTAAACCTTATGATGTAGCATTGGCTTGAAACAACACGCTATATTTAAATTATGAAATGTGGCAAAGCATGAATGAAGCCTACCTGAACGACAATAGCAAGACTCCCCAGTCAGGTTGGTTTCTGGCGAAGCAATATATTGTTCGATGCAGGTTTCTTTTAAAGCAAAAGAACACGCTCTGCCGACCAAATAGTCTCCTGAAAATATAAGAATGGTCAAGATTACTAGAATGAGATAGGAGTTTTACACTGACTAGAATAATCTCAATGGTGCATAGTTGAAATTTTGCTGTTTACTGTGTCCGTCATAAACTAACACTTTTTGGACACGTGAGTGGACCTATGGATCGTTTTAATATTTTTGGGAATCTTGTTCATGTTCGTTTTCTTCATCGTATCGTTTTTAAAAAATCGTCGATTACTGGACCAATTGCTTTGAAATTTTCAGTGAGTGAAGATTATATTTTTCGCTAAAAGGCTATTACTTCTATTTATCGTCTTTTGTGTGCTATGACGCCATCAAAATTTGCCATTATGTGGCGCCACGTGTCTATATATTTGAGCATAGCTCTCTTGTTTTACAAGAGGTCTAGTTTCTCGGCGTGGTGGATAAATAGTTAAAGCGTTAGACAGCGCAGGGTAAAACGTCGGTTTCAACCCCCCGCCTCCGAGACAAGAACAAACCCTGGTTGTGATAAATTGGGTAGACAATTCCAAACCGAAAAAGTTTTGGTAAAGCGCCTCGTTTGGGGCGAAAGTCTGGTAGAAAAATATGATCGGAGAATCCAATTAAACTGTTGCTAAAATCTACAACAGGCAAAGTAGGGCCTGCTCGCCAAATCCGGCTCCTTGTGTAACTCAATCTGGACGCCTGATGCTGCCACATTCAATTAAACTGCTGCTATAATCTATAACAGACATGAGCAAAGTAGGGCCCACGGTCGTAATCCGGCCCGTAGTGTAATTCAATCTGACCCGCCTGATGCTGCCACATCTAAACTAAAACCAAATTTTTATGTTAGGTAAAAATAGCTCAAGGAATTTGTTGAGATTGCGGTTAAATTTAGTTTTGGTACGAGGCGTATTGTTTCCCACCTATGCTTTGTAACACTGTAGATATTGTTATCGAAATGTACCTTTTTACGTCACAATAACATGGCCCGCCAGACTAGGTGGGAAAAATTTTGGCCCGTGGTTCAAAATCCTTGCCCGCCACTGATCTACAATCTTACATAACTCGAAACCATATATCACATGAAAACAACTACATTAAACTCACCATTCAAGGTTCCCTCGAATTTTTCACAAGCCGCTGACCATTCTGGTGCCTGGATCGGCGGGACTTCATCACAGGTTACGATGTCTGTGTCGTTAGCGTTAACTGCCGTGCAGTTAAAGCAGTCATAGCATTGGAGACACCAACCTGAAAACCGAGTTTATACAATAATGAGAAACCTGGCTGTGTTAGAATTTTGGGTCGTACATTGAAGATATTTCAGAGGATAGATTTTGTATTTCTGGATAAGAGAAAAATATCACAGGTTTCGGATTAGTTAGGAATCTGACTTTTTTTTTCCAGGGCGTCAAAATGCCGGTTCCGGTTTTCATTAAAATCAAAAATATGACTTCGGATCAGACTCCAGACAATATCGACTGACATTTCATATCAAGCTAATTTTCTCAAGATTTCAATCCATGCTCCAATATAACTGCTGTGTATACTTCAGTGGATACTCCCGTAGTATGTGAACCAAGATGGCGGGCACCGGAACGTAGTTATGTGTACCAGGTTAGGGTTAGACCATCATTTTATGTACAAATACTACGGGAGTCAGTTGGCCAGTCCCTGAACTCGTAATAGAACTAAAATAAAGAAAATTGGAATAAAATTATGGCCTACTCCTAGCCGGGTACACGTACTACGTTCCGGTGTCCGCTATATTGGTTCACATATTACGGAGTATCCTTCAATGTAATTTACCTCGCATGAGCAAAGGAGCCAGAAATGCACAAACAATCAAAATCTTTTCCATTGTACGTTTTTATTGCTGATTGTTTTTATCGCAAGTTTGAATGTTTTTTGATATACAAGCTAAATGTAGGTAGACTAGAACAAAAATGTATGAAAGTTTTAGTGTAATTGATTAGAGATTTTATGCCAAATATAAAACTTTTAAAGCTTTTAGCCACTCATTTAAACACAGAACGCTACAATCAACTGTTATAAAGCACTTGATATAGGAATTGCCTCAGGAGTTCATTTGGCCTGTGAGAAATCACTTTAGGTTTATGTATTTTTCATTTTTTGAATGAGTTTTTTATAAAAAGTAGAAATGAGCCAAAATGACCTTAATGAGCTAGCTAATGACTAATCCAACTAAACTTTCCGCATATTCATGTATATCTGCATATATGCAGTGGCGGATTCAACAAACTTCTAGAACGTGTTCCCTTTGTATCGCACTCACTAACAGCCGGTCTCTCATTTCAAAAAACATATGTATGTCATTTCGTAAGCATGATACCCTTTGCATAAATCAGATACATACTTTTGGAACGCAAATATAGCGCTAATCTAACGTATGAACAAAAAATAAATAAACGTGTTTGTTGGTAGTGTCGTATCTAGGATATGGCAACCATGGCTCGTGGGCGCCGTTTAAATTGGGCACCAAAATCGTGAAATAATTTCAATAAAATAATTTCAAGTTGTAAACAACTGAAACTCATATTTTTTTCTTAAATAATAACGTACAAATATCTCAATTCAACAACAGTCGTTAAAATTGTGAGTCAACGATCAGACTTTAATATAGGACATTCATTACGACATTCGGCGAAATTTTCTATAGCAAATTTTTCTAGAACTTGTATGTATACTATTCGAATACTAATCTTAAAATTGTTTTATGGTATGAGATAAGATTATAGTTCAACTTTATCAAATCTTATTTAAGCTTTTAAACGAGGTGAAAATTCAAATATTTAAGTAGGGTAACTTTTAACAACGCAGCGCTCGACGCAGCAAACTGGTTGGCTATTCTCATCTGAATAGAAAGCGGATGATTCGTACGTCATGTGATAATCATTAACAACTAACATAACATCTTATTGTTTTGTCTTCCCACCGAAATAAATTCCAATTCATTATTTGCTAATAATTGTATTAGAAATTATCATCAAATTTGTTTCATGCAATCTCTTTTTAACCTGCTCTAACGAACAATGTAATTTATACAATTAAACACTACACTTTCTAAATGGGGAAAAATTAAAAATTCCAACTACGAACCAACATCGAAACAACGAACGAAAAATACCGTGCGCGACTCAATGGGTATGGGTTCGCACTAAAAACTATTATGTCATAAAGTACCCGACACACTATTTTATTACGCCATAAAATGTATATTTGCCGATTTCACTAGTCTCAACGCATGTCATGATGCTGACAAAAATGTTGATTAAACAGGTATTTGTGAAACAGATAGGTTTATAGGGTTAGGCTATGCTCTTGAATAACAAATCTTTTTTGAATAATAAGGTACTTCAAAGTTTTTATCACAAATACTTGTTTTCGTATGCGCCGAAATGTCGTCATACGGTGAATCCTAAAACTGTTCTATGGCATTGAATAAGGATATAGTTCAATTTAATTAAATCTTATTTTATGAGGTACGAAACGAGATAAAAGTTCAAATATTCAAGTAAGATAAATTTTAACGCAGCAAACTGGTTAGCTATTCTCATCTAAACTAGAAAGCGGGTGATTCGTACGTCATATGATAATCATTGACATCTAACACAGGGGTGCACAACCTCTTCTGTTTAGGCGGCCGCATTAAGTTTTTGTAAAAGGCCAACGGCCGCCAGTGGGATCGACATCTTTTATGAGCTATATTTATTTATTATAGAATTGGTATTTATTGATATATGTTATCGACTTGCGTTTATTACTTTGCAGGCATTGGGTGAACATCTTCCCCCTGATTCTCACTATCTCATGAGTATTATTCATCTTTTCGCTGCGGCGGACATGGGAATTAAATTTTTTATTTCTTTCAAAACTGTGCGTTTCATCAGACAAGCGCGAGAGTTCATAAGCGATCATCGACAACGGGCCTTTTCAGATTAATTGAAGAATTTATATAATAATAGAGTGAATTTTCCAAAGAGAACTAAATTTTCGACTGGAAATACGAGAGTAAATAAAAAAAAAATGAAAACTGTATTATAAAATATTCTCACAGTGACTGTTGTTTTAGGATTTCGCGACAGATAAAAAAGTTTTTGGATATCGATAATCGCAAAAATTCAACAATTGAATTGCGGTATTGAAAGCCATATCACAATAACCGATGTTGAAATAATTAGTTATGCCCATGCTGTACCTTCTCACCAATTCTTGAAATACTGTCGGGGTCGAATTCGTCTTTTTTATCGGATTATGATGATCGAACAAGTTCACCACGTATTTTAATTTCTGCAGATATTTTACAGTAAAGATGATGCTTTTATTTTGTCGTAGGTCGACGCAATCGAGAGTTACGCCCAACACAATTGAATCAATATAGACAGACATTTTAAATTCTCGTATCGGTCATGAATTAAATATTTTGAGCAACCTGAAAAATCTTCAAAGCTTGCTTTTTCCACGAGTGGCGTCATCGCGATCAGGTTTCGAACGATAGTAACTAAAAAAAACAACAAGAGAGCTACGCCCAAATATATGGACACGTCTATTCGCAGTACAGTACGGTTTACCGTACCGTGAGATCACAGTCTACAAATATATACACACAAAGCGAAGCAGTACAGTCGGACACAAAATAGCGTATGGACACGTCACAAGGTGTCGCTATTTTTCATTCTGACACATAAAAAACGAATCTCTTGAAGTTCACAGAAATTTTTGAAATAAGTGAAAGTAATAGCCTTCTGGAATAAAATAGATATTAACCCACTGAAGATTTCAAAGCAATTGGTCCAGTATTCGAAGAGAAAAGCGATTTTTTAATGATAATGACGGAGTAAATAACAATACCAACATAATATTGAAACGATGTCCACTGAACGTGTCCAATAATCTTAAAAAAAAAAATTCTCCTCGGATGATATCCCGCTTTTGATACATGAAAAATATTCACAACTGTTACCTCATTATGATACTGATATATTATTTCCATTACACACACAAGTTCTGATATAATTTTCCGTAACAGTTAAGCGTAAACATAAATTAATTTGCAGTAACGCACTCAAACACCAGCACGGCCGCACATTTCACCTTCGAAGGCCGCATGCGGCCGTACAGCTGCAGGTTGTGCACCCCTGATCTAACATAACATCTTATTGTCTTTTTTTCCGCCGGAATAAATTCCAATTCATTATTTGCTAATAATTGTATTAGAAATTATCATCAAATTTGTTTCATTCAATCTCGTTTTAACCTGCTCTAACGAACAATGTAATTTATACAATTTAACACTATACTTTCTAAATGAAGAAAAATTAAATATTCCAATTTCGAACCAACACCGAAACAACGAACGAAAAATACGGTGCGCGACTCAATCGGTGTGGGCTCGCACTAATCACTATTACATCATACAGTACCCGACACACTATTTCATGACGCCATAAAATGTATCTGTGTCGATTCCACAGGTTCAACGCGTATCATGATACTAAGAAAAATAGTAAAATTTAACTTGTTTTATGTTAATTTCAATAATTCAGAAATACTCACAGTCAGAACTAAATTTAGTAACACCCTATTTTTGACACTGAATTTAGATTTTTAACTTATCTTAATATATCCTATTATAATTATCCATTATAATCATTTATTTGTCAACACAATATAAACCCATTATAAAAAAGTAAAAATAAAAAAAATAATTTTAATAGTGTGACAGGAGTCTTCAAGTCTTTAAGCTGCGGCACCTACAACTCTAATTCACATTAATGACTAAATTTTAGTGAATGCAGATGCTTCTTAGTATGAATTATTATTATTTCCAAGACATAAGATAGGCTAAGTTGAACAGAACCAAAGTTAAAGTTAGATAACTTAACTAAAAACTCGTTTTGCGGGCAAACCATTCAAAATTGGCACTTATCCGCGGGCCCACAATCCATGTGGGCTGCATTAGACCCGTTGACCGTTGTTATCACACTCCTGGTTTGATGCCATGAATCTTGAACCCATGTCGTTATTTTACTGCCCCTCTGATCACTCCTATAACTGGCATGAGCAAACTACGGACCACGGGCCACATCCGGCCCGCTGGGTGAGTCAATCTGGCCCGCCAGATTCTGCCACAACCAATCTAAAACTAAATTTGGATATTTAAGCTAAAAAATGGCTCAAGGAAATTGTTAAGATTGCAAATAAATCTCGTTTTGGCACGAGGCTCCGCTCCTTGTTTTCCACTTTTTCTTTTGTAACACTGTTAATATTGTTCATAAAACGTAACTTTTACATCACACTTACATGGCCTGCCAGTATAGATGGGCAAGTTTTTTTGCCCGTGATCCAAAAACCTTGTCCACCCATTCTTCTCAATATACTGTTCATTCAGCAGTTTATCTTGTAATATATTTAAGCATGTGCTTTATCTGTTTGTGTTATTCACTTTGATAATGGACTTCTGCTCAACTTATCACTCATTGAAAATTTATTCAAATATTGTCCAAAATATACTTTCTGGAATGTACCCAAATTCTACAACAGAGGTGTGCAACATTATTTGTTTGAATTGGGGGTGGGGTGGGGGGGGGGGGGTATGAGGGGGGTATGAGGGGTCTGAAATTCCTAATTGCCGAGTTGGACCATATCCCAGGAATTAAAAAAGTTTCCATAATGCTGAATGTTGGTTATTTATCATTTTAGTGGGATAATTGAAATTTTAGGTTCTTGCATAGTTTGTTAATTAATATAGGCTGTTAACATGAACTGTCTGTCGGATTAGGATTTTATGCTTGTTAGGGAAAAATCTGAGTGTTAATGGGGGCCACAATAAATGACTTAGTGGGCCGGGTCGTGGCCCACGGGCTGCCTGTTGCACACCCCTCGTCTACAATTAGTACAAAATACCCAAAATTCATAAATTATCTATATTTTCACAGAATTACAACGATACACTATTGAAATGATGAATCAATAAAAGACGACAATCAATTTTGGGAAATTTGTGTGTAGACCTTGCTTTTCAATTTTAGAATTTCGAGTTTAAACACTATTTAAATCGTGTAATTTTGTAATATAACAAATAATAATGAGATAGAGTTGAAACTATTTTGGCGTTCCAGAAGTATGCGTACCAATATGGAGAGAACGAATTTTGTTCGCCTACTTTACATCAAGTTGTGTAAAGGAACTGAAAGCTATGGGCAGGGAGTATATTCACTTGGCTAACACAGACAGAATCCCCGAACTCGTAATAGAACTAAAAAAAGAAAATCGAAATAAAATTACAGCCTAACCATAACCAGGTCAAAACACTACGGGAGTGCCCTTAATTTCTACTCGGTGTGTTACAAAATAAATCTTCGAAGTTTTCGAAAATTTCGAGTAGACGGCGATGATATGGTACGCATCACCGCTAGGAGGCACTATTGGTGCATGGTAACAGACTATCAATTTTATTTCAACGAATAATAATTTTTTATCAAGTGCTTTCACACTCCAAACAAGGCGCTGTACAAGAGCTACTGATGGGTTGACATCTACTATTGGTTGATAGAGAAATACACTCAATGATAATTATTCTTTGAGACAATTGAAATCAGGGGCGTAAGCTACGAGGAGTTGAGAGTCAGAACCCTTCTTTTGAAATGTAAAAAACTTTTTTTTGCATTTTAAATAGCAATTTTTCGTAGCTTGAAATGCTTTTTAGACCATCAAGATTTTTCAAAAGCCTCGTTTTCATACCCGTCCGCCCACACCCTCTTGAAAAATTCCTGGTTCATCCCCTAATTAATTAAAACGAGAATTTCGGTCAGAGACCGAAGACTTATCGATCGAAAGTTAGGGGATCCCTAAAACAGCGCTGTTATTCCATAGTGACACCTTGTGTCCCATCACTGATTAATTAATAACTCGCTAATTATACGACATGATTTATCCAAAATCAATAGGCATATGATGAATGCACATGCAAAATCTCGCTTTCGTGAGATATCGCGTGCATCTAACAGACAGACAGACAGACAGACATACAAACAGACAGACAAATACCCATCAACTTACTTACCGATTAAAATCGATAAGTAATGATTGAGATTAATAAAGGCCACATTTATCAAGAATCATAACTTCTAATAAATTTTGCGGTTGGAAAATCAACTCATAAAGCATCATTTTTGCCTGGTAATTCAGTCTGTCTTAAAATTAACGATTAGTCAGAAAGGAATGTCCCCTTAATAAGCAAACATTGTCTATTAGTAAATAAATATTGTTCATGAATAAGCAAATAATGTCCATGAATAAGCAAGTAATATCTATGAAAAGGCAAAAAGGACAATAACATTCCGTCAGTAAGCAAAAATTGCCACTAATGCTGCAGTAATCACAGCCGTTAAGAGGAAGTTGAAATTGAAGGATTTCGCTCCGTTGCACAAATCTAAAAACACAGATAAATACAATTGCATTATTTGTGTTAGTGTGCAGCAAGACTCTTGAGTCCCATAGAATAGTTATCTCGCTATTGCATCCTTGTATAATATGTATATGAATCTACCGGCACAAAGGCGCATAAGTTGTTAGTCCCGCAGAAAACAAGTTATTAGCATTAAAAACTATTCTATAAATTCTATAAATAAAGCAACTAGTGGCTAAAGCGAGAGTTGTTTTAACTATTTCGAAGCTTACTATGCAATTTGAGAGTCCTGCTGCACACTAACACAGATGTATTTCTGTAATTGAATTAATGATGCGTCGGTCAGACGAAACGTTACGGAAATATATTTGTGTTAGTGGGCAGCGGACTCTCTCAAATTGCATAGTATATATGATTTGTTTATTCCTGATATAGCATCCAATAGCGCAAAAACATTGCGAAAAGACTGGGAGTTAGGCTCGCGGTATCTCTACTGATAGTTATTTCAAAGCTTGTTGCAACATTCTCCAACTACTTTTCAATCATGGATTTGGCATGACTAGCATGACGAACCTAGGGCTCTTTTTTTTTTATACGACACCGATTCACGTCCGTCACTCGAACCAGCCAATGATTTCAGCAGAGGCGTAGCCCTGAATTTTTAAATAGTTGGGGGGGGGGGGGGGGGGGGGGGGGTGAGGGGTCTGAAATTCCTAATTGCCGAGTTGGACCATATCAGCAGGAAAACGTTGGTTTCAAGAGCTTTGGGGATCTAAAAAGCCTCTCGAGCTACGAAAAATCGCTAAGAATGATAAAGATTTTTTTTTACATTTTGATGGGGCGAAGAGGGCTACGCCTCTGTGTGCATTTGCCAGAACCTTCCCATTTCAGCATTGTTTACTCAATATATTAAACCATGGATAATCTGATTGACATAAAATTTCATCCATTGATGTGTATCCTGCAACGCCTTGCGAATCTTGAAACATTTGTCATACAAATTTCTCAAATTTTTGCAGATAGATGCGTTAAACCCTGACATGGGTAAAATACGACCCGCGGGTGATGATTCAATCTGACCCGCCTGATGCTGCCACAATCAAAGTAAAACCAAATTTTGATGTTTGAGCTAAAAAATAACTCAAGAAATTACAAGCTCCAGGTCCAAAACCTTGGCCCATCCTTAGTTAAACCTCACCTGAGTGGCAATAACAAGATTCTCCAGTCACGTTGTATTGTTCCGTAACAATCACTTGCTCGATACAGGTGTCACCGTTGCCAAAACCACATTGTCTTACGACATACGGACCACCTAAAAGGATACGGATGGTCAAGCTTAGAAGGCTAGAATATAATTTTCACATTTATAAGTCTATACGACTACTTAATCATATGACGATCACTCGTCCGGTTACCAGTTCATATCAGGTATAAGATTAGATGAACGATATACAGGGTGTCCATAAACTCTCCTTACAATTTCAATTTTGTTATGAAGTCAGTTCTCAGTATATCTTAACCAGGTTTGTTGTTTTTTAATCAGTAATCGTACACGTATTTTTACGTCATTTAATACATCTGTGAGGGCCAATACAATAAATTGTATCGATAAATGCCCTTTGCAATGTTAAAAACTTCTTCATTGACAACCTGTACATGGGCGTAATGCTTTATCAATCATCAAGCTTAGTCAACAATTCAAGTAGATTGGAATCATTTTGCTGAGTTGTTGATGTTTTTTCGGTTGTTGTTGTGAGAAAATCTCTTTTCTCTGCAACAAACGGATTAATTGATTCCAGATGTTCATTACTCAAAAATGGTAAATTTGCTAAAAACCAGGTACTTCAAATTTCCTTTAATTTTTAGGGGGCAATTTCAATCCAAATTTCGATACTTTTATAATTAATAAGCACACCTTCATATGACATTCGGCACAAATATTTTAACATTAGATTTGAATTTTTTGCTAGAAACCTATTACTTTACCATGCAATTCAAGAGTCCAACTATACACTAACACAAATGTAGCAAGGCTTTTGAATTGCGTAGTATGGTCATGCTTATTTCTGCTACAGCATCCTTGCATTATACGCATACTGATCCACTAGCGACAAGGCATTGCAGAATAATTGGGAGTTAGTCTTGCGCAACCTCTACTGATATCCCATACATTGATTTAATTTTTCAATTTTTTTTCGACTCTTACGAGTCAATTTCAATTCAAATTTTATTAGCTTTAATAATCAATGGGTGCACTTTCATATGACATTCGGTACACTCTTTTATTATTGGGTTGGATTTTTTTCCCAAATTACGGTAGTCATGTTACCCATTTGACTTTGGTGTCCATATAGTTGTGAATTGATTTCCTGATTATTTATCAGGTGGCGATACTTATCGAAACAAAAACAGAACATTTTATTCAAAGTAAAAAGAAGTGATGCAAAGTGCTCTTGGTTAATCATCACTGTAGGCGATCACGCGTTTTTGACCATTGCTAGCTGATAAATCATACAAATTCTGCTGTTTTACACGCCAAGTGATTTTCAACCAACTGCCAGGCCACAGAATCATTTTTAGGTTGACTACAAACACATTAAGTATTAATTAAATTTTAATCTTTTTCTGGCTATACGGTGGCGATTTTCATTCTAATTATAGTTATTGAACTGGAAGTATCTGTTTTTGCGAAAAGTTTCTTGTACTTTTCCCTGACATGAAAATGTGAATTAGCCACCAGATTTTTATGCAACAAAAATGGGCTACGAACGAAAAGAATTGAAAACGACTGGTATAAAGCTTCAGACTTCAAATCCTATCATCACGCCACCCAGGGTGTGATAATATGGGCGGTCAGTACAGAACTGGAAGAATTTCTGTTCTTCTAACTAAGCTATAGAAACTCCCTATACTTAGCAGTGGCCTTGTAGTGATCGTAAGACTATAAATATGCATTATATATATATAATAAAAACATTTTCCCATAATCTAATTCAGGGTTGTGCAACATTTTTGTCGGCGGGTCATATAATCAACTTCAGAAATCGAGCTGGGTCACACAAAAAATTTGGTGCGAAAAGCAAGAAAAGAGAATGCACCAGGCAAAACGGCGAAAGATTTAACGCAGCGACAAAAGAAAATTTTTCATCCACGTGAGCGCCTTTTCAAACATGCGCCTTTTCAAACTGTCGAAGTAGGATTTTATGCTCGGTGAGAAAAAATCCGAGTGTCGACAAGGGCTGCACTAAACGGCTTCGTGAGCGGAGTTGTTGCCCGCGTCTATTGCACACCCCTGATCTAATTGAACTGTTCCTAGATCACCTTCACATATCACATGAAAACAACGGAATTCCAGAAGTGTGTGTACCAATATGGAGGTAACTAATTTTGTTTGCCTATTTTACATAAAGAGACTGAAACCTATTTGCAGGGTGTACATTCACTTGGCTAACACAGACGGTCCCGCTTTCGTAAAAAAACTAAAATACGGAAAATCGGAATAAAATTATGGCCTAACCCTAACCTGGTGTACACACTACGGACGTGCCAAAACAACCAATGAACTTACCGTTAATTGTTCCAACGATTTTCACGCAAGCCGCTGAAATTCCCGGTGCCGTGATAGGCGGGACTTCATCACAGGTTACGACCTTATCTGTGTCGTTAGCGTTAATTGTGGTGCAGTTCAAGCACTCGTAACATTGGATACACCAACCTGAAAACCAAGTTTATACAATAATACTTGACTATGTTTACGTCGTAGGGGACAATTTCGTGCTTTTACAATTTATCGAGAGTGATTACTAATGAATTGGATAAGCCAGCAGTTCCCAGAGGTAAAAAGCTTTAAAATAATTCCGACTCATGACTTCTGGATACAGAATGGGAAAAACTGAAAATCCGACTTCAATCTCAAGGAGTTCGAAATACCAACTCCGGTTCACGGTGAGTTTGAAAATGATACTTCGAATCTGACTCCAATCAATACCGACAAAATGACAGACCCAGTCTTTTAATCGAGCGCCATAATTGCTAGTTGAGTGCAATTTCATAATATTTACCTTGCATGACCATTGGAGCTAGAAAAACACAAAGAATCAAAATCTTTTCCATTGTGTGTTTATTGTTGATCGCTTTCGTCAAAATTTTTTATGACTATATATATCCAAGCTACAAATTATATGTACACTGGAATAAATGAGTAAATTTAACTGTAAAAGCTATAACTTCTTCATGTCGAATGTAAAAATTTCAAAGCCCTTTTACTACTCAATAAAATACATTCAACTTGACTGTTTATAAAGCTTTTTTTTTCCAAAATTACCTCGTTAGAGCAATTGAATTATTGGCGTATGGAGGCGTATTTCCAATTTAGGTAAGTCCATTTTACCGCTGAGTAATTTATTTGTTGGGCATAAACACTAAAACGCAAAAACATGACGTTAACATCCTACTAATAACTACCCTAACTAACTCATAACACCTGACTATAAGCTGATGCATCATATACGCATACTAATCAGGTTCTAATATTCTCAAAATTAGGTCATTAGGCAATACAAAGGTTAACTTTATCAAGCCTTATTCTAGTTTTAGTTTGAAACGAGTCTAAAATCCAAATAGGGCAATTCTCCCATATTTTCGCTATCAAGTCCCCACACGCAAAAATCTTCTAGGATTTGAATATAAGGAAAATGTAAACTTCTAACAACGCAGCGCTCTTCGCATCGCAAACTGGCTAACTATTCGCATATCTGAACTAGTAACCAGATGAGAAATCGGTGTTCGTCATATAATTGAATTTTCCCATTGTCTTTTTTCTCCACTGGAATAAATTTCAATCTCTTTTTTGCTAATCTTTATAGCTTATATCTTCAGAAATAATTATTATAAAATTTTATCAAATTTGTTTTTTCAATCTCGTTATAATGAAAATTCAATTTGTCTGCTTAAACACCATATTTCCCAAACGGAAAATTTTTTTCAAATTTCGAACCAAAACCACCGTATTGCCACCCCCCAAGAAGTTCCTTCAACGTTCGACGCGGTTGAGTGGGTGTAAGCTCGCAATGATAACTATTATATCATACGGTACCGGCGCACACTATTTTATGACGCCATAAAATGCATTTTTGTCGATCACAATTGTCGCAATGAATGGTGGGATACTAAGAAATATAGTAAAATTTAACTTGTTTTTATGTATCATTCCAATTATTTCAGAAATACTTATACAGTAAAAAAATTATATATAATGTTGTATTTATAAAACTTTTTGTGCATCACTGGTCACTGCCCATATTTGAAATTTATTGGATGCCAACTCAAAAATGCTCGGCGTCCCACGATTGGTCCGTGGCCCACCGGCCACTGGACTTAACAGTACCAAGATTAAACGAAATCGAATAAAGCAGGCTAAAACAGGTTGTGGCAGGACATTGAAAGGATAGCAAGTAGTAACCGAAATTGGATATCAGATTGTGAAATTTTTTGCGAGTTTTTTTGTTCAGGACACCATTTAACTATATATTTCTTTACAGGGACTTGTCAAACTTTTCTGCGGCCCGGGACGAATTTCCAGGATTTATTTATCATAAATAAATATAACAATATTGCTCTATTATTGTTTTATGACGTCAGATAGTGTACAGTTATTTGCAATATATATATAGTTATACCTATACGCTGTTGATGTGTAACATTAAATACGCTGAGAGGCTTGTAATAATAATCGAGGGTAGGGATCATGGGTTCATGACCGATTGTTTGCGCAAAATGCGTTTCTGCTATAAAAGCAGTTTATATTATTTTTCGATTTAAAACCTCTGCCTGTTTGTTAAACAATTCCAGATGGCAGGATTTATCTGAAAAAATGCATGAAATATTACCGCTTTTTTAATTGCTTTTTTATTGGCAAATTTCGTCATTTTTCTGTGACAATACAACAGAAATGTACCATTGCATACCTGCCTATAAAATTCACGTGTTCGGTACTCCATTCCACAATTTTTTACGTCACAATGAGAAATCAAAAATTTATTGTTCAATAAAATCCTGGTGTTACTCAATAATACAGATATCACCTTATGCCATCCGTTATCAAAATACTACAAAAATATTCAGAAAATTTTGATGGCTTTTATGGGTATTTTAATTCGCTTCTAGCATAGGTTCCCAACTTTTTTCGATTTTTCCCTTTTTTTGCAAAATTTAAAGCTTTCCATACCTCCTTACTATACATTAACGCTCTGATGCCGTTTAATGGTAAATATTAGTTGGTACGCACTGTGCACTGCGCGATACGCACCGCGTGCACTCTGGCTTTTGTACAGTTAGAATGGTTTATTCCAATTCCATACAGCAAATGTTTTATATATATAATATCAATAGACCAAAGCTTAATTATACGGACATGAATGTCAAAAATCTTAGATAAATTTTCAATGGATTTTATCAACTACCATATGTAGGTAGGTGTGAATGAAGTTAATTAAATTACTAATTTCACATAATTTGAATGATGATACCTTTATGACTCAATTGGTGATAAAAGTTTGTATTTTCACCATATTTAAAAATCATTTTACATACAGAATAATGGTAAATGAGAAACAAAAATGCATTTCAGGGTGGAAGGGGACGCGATAAACCTGTATTGGTTATTGAGCAGCGACACCTATACCCAGAAAAAAATAAATAAAAATACTCATCCTATATAGACTTCTTCCATGTGTACGATTCGTTTCAAAAATTTGTACGAAATTGAGTTGGTAAAACAGTAAAATGAATGATATCATAGAGCAGGGGTGGGCAACCCCTAGCACGCGTGCCCATTTATTTGGCACGCGAGGGATTCCTCTGAAACGAAATTATTCGACTTCAGATAAAAAGTTTCAAGACTCTGAATTATCTGATGAAACTCGGTGTTCTTTTATTCATTAGCAATTCGGTATTTATTTATTAACGCGTTTTGTCTTTTCGTGGCATATGGCTGCAAAGATATACATTATGACGTAACAAATGAGTGAGCTCTTGTGCAATTTTGCCGAGAAAAGCGCAGCATCTCTTTGCCTACATTCTTATGTAATATAGTTTGTCCGTGCCACCCTTTTTGTTCATTTCTGCTCCATTTATGAGGTTGTAGACTGTAGAGCATGATGGTTAGAGTTACTTGCTAACTTACTGTTATAATTTGATTTCGAAGAAAATATAAGCGATTAGGGAACGGGAAGCGATACAAGAGAGAAGTGAAGAAAACAAACTATTGCGAGATTGGTATGCCATTCCCGAAATTTTCCGTGTCTTAAAAACTTTGCAACTGCATTACTCTCCGTGTTTCCATCTACGTATGCTTGAGAATCTTCGTTCTCAGTTATGATCTTTATTAAGTTATGTAATAGTAGTAGCCTGAAATATAAAACTTAGTTCGTGTATTTTCTTGAAAGTTACAAAATATAAACCCAATGTAAAATCTCTATCAGCAGCAGAAGTGATATAGAATAAGAGAGTTAATCAAATTTAGTTGTCGACTGATTTTTCCACGAATAGTGAATCTGTCTGTACATGTTTAAACGGTTTATTATTGTGTATTTTTGCGATGAAAGTAGCAAACAATTTTTTTAAGTTTGGTCGGCACGCACAAGAATTTTGTCGTTAAATTTAGCCGATGCTGGCACGCGAGCTGAAAAAGGTTGCCCACCCCTGTCATAGAGTGAATTTGTAGCGCCAACTCACGGTTAAACAAGATAAACGTGACAATATAAACGTGACTCGGGGCTCCATCACGAAGCTTAGATCAGCGAAACTGTTGTCTTGTATGTTATTAATGGAAACGTGCAGCATTGAAAATATGATTTATATACTATATCGATTTGTTGATAGACGGTCTATCTTGATATGACCAGAGTAAGAGCGATGCTGGCCAGTACTGCTGTAATACATAATACAGGTTAGTCACTAGAAAAACAGAAAATTTGTCAGCAATTTAATTTTACAAAGAATAATTTTTACAAAATTTTTGAAGGCGTATGTTATATTACACTCATAGATGCTCAAAATATCGGCTGTGCACTTTAGAGCAATTGCTTAAAATAGAGGTCGAAGCTCTTTTAGCGTTCGAAGGTTAACTTGCGGGATATCGTTCCAATTCCACCCATACCTATACGACACATCTTATTCGTGTTCTCATCTGACCATCAAATTTTCCGTTTTTTTAGCGACTACCCTGTATTCATGCATAGGTTGATGATTTCAGATGCGATATAAGTAAACCTAAATGAAAAAGATCACTGTGAACCACATTAAGAATAGCGATTATTGAGAAGTAGTTAAACGGTCGTGGACTGAGCATCAATACCAGTAGTACCTTTGCTATTATATAAAGTATCCATAAAATCTTAACATTTTTTAAAATTGCAAAAGGAATTTATCGTTACCATGTATTGTTTTGGCTCTCACACTTGTGTTAGATGGAGTAAAATATACCTAAACAACTACTGATTTAAAAACAAAAACCTGGTTAGGGTGTATTGAGAACTGACTACATAACAAAATTGAAATTGTGAAGGGACTTTCTGTACGGACACCCTGGCCTATATGATATTAGATGGGTGTTAGAACCTTGCTACAAGTAAACTTGATGAAATAGGGTTATTGTAGTTATAGTTTGAAAAGTGAATATATGAGAAGTAGCCGACATTTGAACGGCTTTCGAAACCAGTACCAGTACTGTTACTATTATGTATATATATATATATCTGGAACCTTGCTATAAATAGTTCAAATAAACAATTAGAAAGGTGGATATATGAAAATTAATTGAAATGGCATTTGCCGTAGATGTCGATTAGGCAGATATATAGACAGAAATAAGAATTTAGGACAATATCTATTGATTAGTATTAAGAAATGGGTAACAAAAAACTGTTAGAATAAACGACTATTTGTAGTACTTAAAAAATTAACCAGTTGTCGGTTGCAAAAGCCATTGGCCTAAGTCAACACATAAAGTAGATCACACTCCTTATTGGTTATATCCAGGGGTGGGATTCATCCGGTTCGCACCGGTTCTATAGAACCGTCTCACGTAATTTTATTAGCTCACAACCGGTTAGCATTACTAAAAAAACATGTAACAGAACCGGCCGAAAAATATGACTTTTGTGATGGAACCGGCTGACAAAAAATTTGAATCCCATCCCTGATTATATCCAGGGCTGCCATCGATATGAATCCAAAAATAAGGACATCAGGGAAACATAATAATAGAATAACAAAGAACGAAATGCAATAAACAAAAATGTATTCATGCCAGTGCGACCCGTGTCTAATTATACTTTGCACTAGAAAGGATTTGCTCCAGCAGTTCTTTATTCTTAGAAACTATCTGTTTCATGTCACTTAAAAGTTTTTTGATTCAAGTTACACGAACTGATCTTTGTCGGTAGGCTATTGTTTTGTCATTGTGGCAATTAATTTTCTGTTATTACGTCATTAGTACGCGTAGCAATCAATGAGGTTCTCATATCATTTTTAGCAAATCAATCATTCGAATTTACCAATTTAAATCACGGGTAAAACAACCCCTACCCCTAAAATAAAACAAAAATGTGGACAAATGATAAAATAAGGACAAATCTTAGATATAAGGACGTTATAGCGGCCCTGGTTATATCATATGCGATAGGTTTTTGCTTTTTAAATAAAATGTTCCATGTTTTTGTTTTACAGCAGGGGTGTGCCAAACGCGGCCCACATGAAAAATTCATGCGACACGCGGAGAAGTGTCAGTTTTGAATGGTGTGAGGCCAGCGAAACGAGTTTTTGATTTAGTTAGTACCTGCAAGTAATTTCAATCACTTTGCGATGTAAAGCCTTTAGCTGAGTCCAATTTATGATCTATTACTATGGCGTTATAATGCCCTAACAGTTAGCTTGTGCAAAGCGAACAACGCCTGTCATAAGATCAATAACCAATGATCTTGTGGCTGCAACTATTAGAAAGCCTATGCCAAATAAAAATGCGGTCCGCGGTTCACTTAGTTACTTGTATCTGGATGTATGTTACACACCTATAATATACCGTATAAAGCATGATGGTAAAAAAGTTACCCAAAATTAAGGTAGAATTTTTCGTCGTGGCAACGTTAAAAACGTAACTGTTAAAAAGAGTCAGTCGTGGAATGTTTGAATGACATTTCACTGTAATTCAATACTGTCAAAAGTGTCAGTCGTTAAATGTTTTAAGTAGCATTTCATCTTAACCTTGGTTAATTTTGGTTACTTTTTTAACACCCTGTATATATATATATATATATGAATCGAGTTTTCTTTACTTTGGGAAAATATCACCGATAAGCTGTCGGTCTAAGGTTTTTATCGATTGCATTGAAACTTCACGTTTTTGAAAGACAATTATAGCACAGTCGATTTAAAAACAAGCAATCTTACTTTTAAAGAATTCATTTTTTTATTATGAATTTCATATTAATTGCAATATCGATCAATTTACACATCTTACATCTAAGATTGAAGGCGTCATGCCCAATAAATATGATCAATACATATATCATTGAAGTCATTTATAATTAAATAGTCTTTAGTGTCATTGTAAAGTTCAAACGGTTTCTTATGAATTCACTTTCGAATGTTTTATCACTACCGATTGAGTGCTTTGACATTACTAATAGCAAAGATATATATAATTTGAGAAGAGCGTGTCAGTGTATAGCTCAATGGACATGAATCGAACTTCATTTGCAACTCAGTCGTGTGCAGCCTTAATATGACCCCTGTTATCAGTACGGTACGTCAATCAATTTAGCCTTTTTTGGGAAGCCAAGAGGTTATTTCTGTTGATTTTGCTTGCAAAATTTACCCCAAGGCGGGTCATATTTACCCCCGGTGGTTCTCAATTACTTAGAACTGACTGCTAATGATTGTTTACTTACCTTATTACTTACTTATGCTTACTGCATCCTGACGTATAACGAATTGTAGCAAAGCAGGTACTTGTTTCATAAAATGATATTTCGTTTCAGTTTTTTGACTCACATTAAGTTATGGAATTATTAAAATTGTCGATCATTGGATTTGTGGTTTTCATATTTGCAAAAGAAGGTATGCTATATATACATGGAAGATTATTAAATTTTTTGAATTATTTTGTTCACATTTCCGAATACTTTAATCTCAGAATTGTATCGAAAATTCGAATATTTTCATGAACTTTTAAAATCCTGAATTTTGAAATAATTGGAAATTGAAATAACTTTTTTACTTGTAATAGAATAAATTTCGATGCGTGCGTCAAATAGTAAATAATAAAGAAGTTTGATTCGTTAAAACGACACCTACGCTTATTCAAATGGCTAATGGAAGTTGGAATCATCTTTACTTTTTGAAAAAAGTATTTTTCTGTATCATACATTACAATATTTCGTAGCAAGAAACGACTTTCAGACCCACAAGACTCGTTGGACACGCCAGCTGATACCGTCTAACTGGACAATTAAAAATTTCCGGACCTTCTCCCACTCTTTGAAAATTTATGGCTCCGCCCCTGTGGCAGATCATGGGTCCTTTGTAAAAGAGGCCATGGTGGTGATTGGGACTACAAAACCACAATGATAAATTTCCCTCTTTATGATTCATTTACAATTTCTTATAGGTTTCGGTTTAATGTGTTACTCGTGTACTTACTGCGACCATCCAGAGTTCTGGCATATTCGTACCTGCTCTAGAGACCCTCTCCCAGCTGGTCGTAACTGGACATGCGAAAAAGATGTGAAGATAGGACCCAACCGGGGTTTGTAATTTTGTTTTGTCGATTCGGGTGGAAAATAAATGCATATACCACGATAAAATAGGACCTAGAAAAGTCTTTATTGCTTAAAAGGCTTCAGCTGTTGTACTGGATTTGATGCATGGGTACTCCTGTAATATGTGTACCAGGACAAATACCCTCGCATTGAATCGTAGAATTATTTTACGTTATATAAGAAGTGATGTTTAGTCATGAGTGATTAGTATTAGCAAGCTGTTATTATCCTTTTCGTACATTCCCCTTTCCTTAGTTTAGTAATTTCACCATTTTTCTAGCTATCGGTTTTTTACATAATTTAACATATTGGTACATGCGCTTCTAAAGCACCACTGCTTGTTCTCATTAATACTGATTCCCGCCATTCAAAAATGCTCTTTGCTGAGAAAAAAAACCCACTTTGTAAAATTCGTTCACACATAGATGTATCCTGTCAGTATTGACTGGAATTGGTTCAAATCTCGTAGTAACTATTTGCATATCTGTCAAGGAATGAAGCAAGTGGTTGAGCGAATTTACAGCAAAAGCAATGCTACTTTTACAAAATAATTTTCTTGCTGTGTTTTTAGGCGTCAGAATTGATCGATCGTGCGGAATAAATTACCATGATCAGCCCTGCCCTCCCGGAGTACATTGGAAAGATAGGAGCATTGACGAATGTTACTGCAATACAGGTATCAAACACTTTAAATCAGTATTGTGCAACCTTTAGCCACATTCAAATAACTGGGGGAAACCGCGGGCCGCACCTTCATTTAACATATGCTTGCAAGTAGTTCTACGCACAGAAAATTTGGTTATTGATTTTATGACATGCGTTGTTTGCTTCACACGAGCTAGCTGTTAGAGCATTGTGACGTCATAAAAATTGGACTCTGGTATAGGTTTTGCAGCCCAGAGTGATTGGGATTACACGCAGGTACCGGATTAATTTAAATTAAAAACTCGTTTAGCGGGTCGCACAGAATTCTAAATTGGCACATTTCCGCGGGCCGCACATTTTTTTCTTGTGGGCTGCACTCGGCCCGCGGGCCCTAGGTTGCACATCCCTGCATTATAAATTTTTAAACGTTAAACGATTTATAAACGGATGGTTTCTCAAACTGATACTTCGGCCTATTAGTAAGCCACGAAGTGGTATTCTGGAGGCCACGTGCTAAGGTCTTCACTGGGTACCATTTGCGATGACTGCATTAATTTAAAGTTGATTAACTGTGATTTTAACGCAGCGCATAAAATATCAAGTGAATGAAATGAACAAAAGTTAGGCCACTAATGTTGATTTTATGGTGCTCCCGAAGTATGCGCACCAAGATGTCGCACAACCTGAACCCTAACCTGGTACACAACCTGAGTTCAGATTGTGCACCGTCTTGGTGCGCATACTTCAGGAGGTCCATTTTTATTTAGAAGGATGTCATGAATCATGAAAGTTCGAGAAAATCTGCACTGCTTAATTTTATCGTGAAATGTTAGCCTATTCAACTTCTATCCGGATTTTTTCTCATTTTTCACTATTCAGCAAGCTTTACAAATGAAAACTTTTCAATATTAACATTAATTCAGACAGTTAATTTTGTTGATATTCAACAAAAAAAAAATATAATTACTTCAAGACTTTTATTTACAGATTTATGCAACAAAGGATTACAGAATACAGCAAATATATTCCTAACGTTGGCGGTTATCATAGTCCTGTATTTAAATTTTCTGTTTTACTGAATCTCGTTGTATTTCATTGCTTTCCCATTCACACCACAAGTACAAATGGTTCAGAACAGTCCCAAGAACGGCGAATATGGAATACTTTTTTCAAATTACTCTTTTCACTCAACGGCTAAGAGCAGGGGCGTGTCAAACTTTTCTGCTGCCCATGGCGAGTTTCTGATAATGATCCCCGGAGGCTCCCGAAGTATGCGAACCAAGATGGCGGACATCGGAATGTAATATGTGTACTAGGTTAGGGTTAGGCCATAATTTTAGGTATAAATACTACGGGAGGCTCTTGGCTAGTCTTTGAACTGATAATAGGACTAAAATAAGGTAAATTGGAAAAAAATTATCGCCTAACCCTAACCTGTTACCCATGTTACGTTCCGATGTCCGCCATCTTGGTTCGCATACTTCGGGAGCACCGATCCCCGTCATACCTAACTTTTTTTCAGCATTTTAGATCCATTACGACTTCGGGACTGTCTGTGTTAGCCTAGTGAATACAACCCCTGCCCATATGCTTCCGTCCCTTTACACAACTTGATGTAAAGTAGACGAACAAAATTAGTTACTCTCATATTGGTACACACAATCTGGCCCTCCTCTGGGCACCACCCTGGCTAAGAAGTAAACATATGATAGATATGTTATGCGCGCAATTATTGATGTGCTACTGACTGATAAATCGTCAAGAATATACATTTATTGCCGTAAACACATAAATACCTTTTGCAAGTCCTGTTACAATTTCAATTTTGTTACATAGTCAGTTCTCAATATATCTGAACCATGATTTGTTTATTTCAATCCTTGTTCATTTAAGTTCGATTCTTCATTCGATGCAAGTTTATATATGCCATTATTTGTATTATTCGCCTCATGTATAGAAATACAATATTTTTGCACGACGTATGACACGCTCTGAAAGGTTTTGAGGGTTCAAAAAGCGTTTCAAGCAACGAAAATTTGCCACGTATTATACAGAAAAGTGTTTTTTGGTTTACATTTAAAAAGAGAAGGGGGGAAGGGGGGTTCCCGATTCAAAAAAAAAAGGGTTCCCCCCTGTCAGTCACTGCTAGGCAATGAGCTACTGAATCTCCGAGGAACGGGAATCTTTCTTTCTGTTTCATCATTGCCTACCCAATTGCTTATAGCTTGGGTGAGGTGGTGGCCATGGGATCTGAATCGGTCAATTTAATCTGCGACGCTATCATAGTTAGGTATAAAGCGCTTTATTACCTATTTTCCATCATGCCACCTCGGCCACAAAACCTAATTTCCAACAATTTCAAGGTTTCGCGCAAATAATCCTCTCGCAAATGAGCTTTGTAACAATTTTGTTGTTTCGCACAAATAGTCTTCTCGCAAATGCGCTTTGTAACAACTTCGATGTTTCGCGCAAATAGTTTTCTCGCAAATTTGCTTTGTAACAATTTTGTTGTTTCGCGCAAATAGTCTTCTCGCAAGTGGGTTTTGTAACAATTTCGTTGTTTAGCGCAAATAGTCTTCTCGCAAATGAGCTTCGTATTAAGCGTTTCAGCAGGGTTAATTTTGATGTTTGGCGCAAATAGTGTTCTTGCAAATGGGCTTTGTAACAATTTCGATGTTTCGTGCAAATAGTTTTCTCGCAAATGGGCTTTTGAACAATTTCGATGTTTCGTGCAAATAGTTTTCTTGCGAATAGGCTGTGTAACAATTTCGTTGTTTAGCGCAAATAGTTTCTCGCAAATGAGCTTTGTAACAATTTCGATGTTTCGTGCATATAGTTTTCTCGCAAATTGGCTTTGTAACGATTTCGATGTTTCGCGCAAATAGTTTTCTCGCAAATGGACTGTGTAACAATTTCGATGTCTCGCACAAATTTTCTTCTCGCTAATGAGCTACGACTGCAACAACCCGACAAAAATAATTACAATGAATTTCATTTTACATACTTTATTTATTTAAATTACATGTAAAGTTACTTTCAACTCTATAATAAGTAGGGTTCGGCATTACGAATCGAATAGTAAATTATTCAATTCGTTTCGAACGAAAATTTCGAATCAAAATATAACAGAGCGGTCACATACAATTACTATTCAAAAACCATTCGATTCAATCATCGAAAATGCCCAGCCCTGAAAATAAGCGCGTAACGGGCGTTAAATAGACTGTTAAAAACAAAAAAATACATTGATTACAGAATCAGAATTATTGATTTGCATCGCAATACTTTTTTGTAAATGTCAATTAATTATGCTACTATTAAAAAGCGGTAAATTTTAGCGTAGAAAAATATACATTTTCGAATACGTAAAACTAGCAAGCATACTTCATTTTTGTTGAAATTACTGTAATTACAAAGCGATCCATATTTTAAGCAAAAAACCTTGCTACAATTCCGGTTAGCATGACCATAAGAACGATGTTGAATTTGAGAGCATCGGAACCATTGCAGAGATCTGAATAAAAATAAAAATTTGAATAAAAAGGTTTCAAGCGAAATATTCAGGGCTGATGCGTTAGTACTCCAGAAGTATGTGAACCAAGATGGCGGACACCGAAACGTAATACGTGTACCAGGTTAGGGTTAGGTCATAATTGTATTTCAATTTCCCTTATTTTAGTTCTATTACAAGTTTGGGGACTAGCCAAGTGATTCCCGTAGTATCTGTACCTGGAATTAGGGCGTAACTCTAACCGGGTACGCATACTATGTTCTGATATTCGCCATCTTGGTTCTCCTTCTACAGGAGTACCGATACGTTTACCTCTAGAAATACATGGTGGTCGCTAGGAAAGCAGAAAATTTGACGGTCAGATGAGACCACGAATAAAATGCGTGCTTATTCATTTCTTTTCCGATGCGATTTTATTTTCTTTAGGTTCTATGTTGTTTTAGGTCGATACCTGTTAGGTTGTATTTGTAGACAAATCTATGTATAATTTCCCGTACACTCTCAACATATTTTGAGCATCTATGAGCGTAATATAACATATGCCTTTAAAAAACTTGAAACTAAATGTTATTATTTATAAAAATAAATAGCTGTTTGACAGATCTTCTGTTTTTATTAGCTCTGCGTTGGTTACCACTTTTTTCATCATCAAGTTCATGCATCTGAAACAAATAATTGGCTTACCAATCCCACACCAGACACAAGCTGGTAACCGGATTAAAGGCCTTGGTGTGCCATATAGTTAGACCGTCGTAACGGCGTTCTTCTCTTCTGGAATATAGATAAAAATCAGATCGTACCTGTATCACAATAACATGCTGTGCCTGTGCCCGAACCTTGAGTTGCTGCAGCGCATACGTTCGGTACACTCGAATCTACGAATTGACATGCTCGTGAAGTTGTAGTTGCACCTAAACATGAAATTGTCGTTAAAAAATAACAAGAGAGCAATGCTCAAATATATCAACACATTCTAACGGAAAAAACAATCTTCAACCATTGAAATATTCAAAGCAATTGGTCTAGTAGTTAAAAATTAAGGCGCTGTTCTATGGAAGAACAAAAACAGCAAGAACAACAATACCACATATATATATACATTTTGTGTCCAATGAGTGATCAATTATCAAATATATGGGACGAAAGCCAGACGAAGAAATATCAACTAATTTAACAGAAACGATAGTCTAACTACCATTTTGCTGAAATGTTTTCAGCAACGATTTTTAATTTTGTTGACGTCATTAAAAAACTTCAAAGTGAAAAACGAATCCCACAAAGCCGATAGAAGTTTTTAAAACATATAATAGTAGTAACCTTCTAGAGTTGACATGGGAAAACTACGACCCGCGGGTCAAATTCGGCCCGTTGGGTAATCCAATCTGGCCCGCCTGGAGCTGCCACAACCAAACTAAAACCAAATTGTGATGTTTTAATTATACAATAGCTGAAGAAGTTTGTTGAGATTGCGATTACATATAGTTTTGGCACGAGGCTTATTGTTCTCCACTTTTGGTTTGTAATACTGCAAATATTATCCATGAAATGTAACTGTTTACGTCACACTTACATGACCCGCCATTCCAAGTGGGCAACATTTTTGACCTCTGGTTCAAAAACTAGAGATAACAACAATCTTCAACTACTGATAATTTAGTTAGTTAGAGAAAATAATTTAGACGACTGTTATTCGAAAATGGAAAAAATATTTTTTACCATTAGCTGTCAAAGTTGTTTTCAAGCACTTGTCCACAAAATTTGCGGTTGCACCGGAACCTTCCGCAGAAGTACAGTTCTGCAAGTTAGATGGCGTGTCACAGTTAGTACACACATAGCATTGTAAAGATAAACCTGAAATAAAATAAAATGTTTTATACATTGATAAGAAATATTGTCACTATAGATTGCATACATGAATGGAAAATTTAAAGATGTATGCACAATAATTGATTATCTTTTATGATGAATTAAGATTGTGTATTTTCTATGACTAGTGATTAATAATGTTGTAGATGTACCGATCAACTGTGTTTTATATATAAATAAAAATAAATAAAAAAAAAGATAAACCTAAAATATACAAAAACAGAAGTAAATTTTAACTTTGCTTGTGTTTTCTGATGTATAATATATTAGGTACTCCCGAAGTATGTGTACCAAGATGGCGCACAATCTGAACATAGTATGTGTATGCAACAGGTTAGGGTTTAGGTTGTGCGTCATTTTGGTACGAATACTCCCGGAGTGCCCTATATTAACCCAAATCAGGACTTCCCAACGTGGTCCAGGTGTATGCCGAGGAACCACAGTCCGATTACATGGGATCCACAGATACACTGCTAATTATATTAAATGAGGACATATCATTAAAACTGGTGCTTTTTTCTACGTTCTTGGATGAATTGAAATAAACGAAAGAGCACCTGTTAGATTAGTGCTTGAATTAGTACGGAACGTGCATTTGGACTAGTGGTTTTCAACCTGCGTTACGCGTACCACTAGTGGTACGCGAAAGCTTTTCAAGTGGTACGCGAGCAATTTAAAAAATTGCAACAATTAACTTTTGAGTTGGTTAATATATGACGACAACGGGTTTATAGCGTTACCATTTCTTGTCTGAGATCGCCCTCGCCCGCTATACTACCCACCTCAAACGCAACGAGACAATGGGTAAAGCCTTTCAGCCTTGACTGCAGTTGGCGTTCCAGCAGTTGACCGTGTCTTTGCTCCGAGATCAATCCTTTACTTAACCATGCTTTAGGCAAATTCTCTAAAAAATGTTAATGACGTAGCAAAACCCAACGACAAACAACCGGCTCAACGAAGTGTGTTTCATCCGGACCCACTTGTGTCTGTTGAAATTACGATTACGATTACGAACATAAATTTATCGTGAAAATAACGTTATAATGACCCCCGATTGTTACATTATATAAACGGTAGTCTATAGCTGTTGTAAATAAACCTATTTATATTCATTTTTTTCATATCAAGTTTTGTGCCGCCGGCCCAGTGACCAAGTCTATTGTCTGTATGTAATTTCCCACAACGACACTTTTTTAAATAACAAAGGGCACATTCATCGTTTTTGAGCAAACACATATTATATTATATGTACAAAGGAGGCAAGTAAACTGAAAATTTTCAAACTCAGTTTTAGAAGAAGTACAACACGACGTGACTCTTATTCAATATTATAAATAATATTTGGTTAAACGTTTTTTTTTGTTCTTCTATGAATGGTCCAAGACTAGTCGCCACACATTACATTTTTTGTCCCAAATTCAGATTGTTTACTCAATTTGTTACATCCCGTTGGTTACCATGGAAACCAAAACAAACTAAGTTGATCTAACAATAGCGTGAATATCGTCTCATCTGCCTGAAATTATAAATATTATAAAATTGTCAAATTATATTATAAAAATTGTCAAACTAAGAGCGTTTGCCGAGCGATTTCGCAACCAAAACCGACATGCTATTGTATCGTTCGTTTTTCCATTGCGTCACTGAGGACGATGCTCGGAAGGCAGGTCGTACAGATTGACCCCAAGAAACATACTAGTGTAAATGATTCAGATCCTAAACTTACAATTCTAACTTGGTCAACGCTCTGAAACTCCGTCCATAAGTCTACCCCCCCCCCCCATACATACACTCCTGGAGAGTCAAAAAAATACCAAAAGCCACTTTATTGGGAACATATTCCACAGCTAACATAATTTTTGGGCAAAGTATCCTAGATTACCGAAACTCCTCAGTACAATCATAAACAAGCAGAAATTTAAGTTCGAGCGGTAAATAAATATTCTTCATTTTTGTACAAGTTACTACCAAATTTATTGGTTATGTTGTTCGGTGAGTCACCCTGTGCCATGGAACTGGTAAAAACACGAATTTCCTGGTTTATTCTTGTTTTAGAATTTGTATCCTCACTAAAGCTCAATAAAACGTAGCTTTATTATGAAGTTATGAGAAATATTGGTTTAAATATGGACAATATGTCAAATATGGATATACCTTTAGTTAAATACTTTAACTAAATAAAACTCTAAATAAACTAAAAAAATAACTAAATAAACAAAAAATCAATTACCTTTTGCAAAAACGGCAGCAAGAAATACCCAGATGATAAGTTGTTTATTCATATTGATGTGTGATTTAAACAAAGGTTATAAAGTAACAATACAATCTGGAATTGGAAAGAAAAAGTCTGAGGTATATAGAAACGGATGCCAGATAGTTATCCCTCAAATATAGTTAAATATAAGTTCGTAAAGTTCAAAGTGCTACACTAAATTGATTCATTCTGGATCGGGTGGCATACAATTTTGCGCTGCCGAAGTATGCGCACCAAGATGGCGCACAGCCTGAACCCTAACCTGGTACATAGACTATTTTCAGGTTGTGCGTCATCTTGGTGCACATACTTCTGGAGGTCTTACAATTTGCCAATTTGAATACAAATTTTTTATTCTGAAATACCAGCATAGTAATTCCAAAAGATTCTCACCCTCCACCCAATTTCATTTCTGTTTAAGTTACCTCAAAACCCCGCCCTGTGTGAGATGGGGTCTTATTCAAAAGTTATCAATGGCCAGGGTCCTTTACTTGTGATGCCAATATCACAGACATATATTAGTATTTGAAAAAAAAATAGACCGCAGAATTCTTCATATATATTGTCCAAATTAAAAGTTATTATCTATATAATAAGTTGGAGTTCCAAAAATATTGTACTGCCCCAACCCTTTTTATAATATCCACTACCAATCCCCCTAACACCCCACCCCATTCCCATTTAAAACAAAAATTATAACCAGAAGCGAAATTTCACTTCTATCTTAAGATACCTCAAAATGTGAAATAAAACTAAAAAGGGTAAAACATTATTATATATAGGGAGCCATGAATGTATCAGGGATTAAATACGTGACAAAGTTGGAAACCGGACAATACAATTAAGCGTGGCGTAATGAGTACTTAATAGGCGTTGGTTGGTTGGACTTTTTGTACAATATGTGTCGCAACTTTTCTCCGAAATATTACTCTACAAACAGTCACCATTGCGATGCTTTCGGGCTCAATGCTATAACAAAGAACATCTCATCAATTTTTTCACTTATATTGCAAGTCACAAGAAGAGATTGTCCGAGTAAGACAGGGATCGGCAACCGTTTTGACGCTTGCGGGCCAAAATTGAGCGGTGCAGAACGTTGCGGGCCGCATATATTTTTCGAAAAAGTAAAAACCGAAGTGATTGCCAATGAATCCGAATTATTTTTTTTACACTAATCAGAAGTTGAAATTTTAGATTTTAAAAAAGCGCGCAAAAACTATGACAACTCGTGAACTCAGCTCAGTCGTCTCACGAAAGAAAAATTTTAAATGACATTTAATGTGACACTTGTTGTTGCATCACTCTTAATAGCTTTTTGACATCAAGCGGCCCACTGGATGGGCATCACTAGTCTGTGTTCTCAGCAACAAATTTCAACAAAACAATTCAAATCTTATATTTTTTTAATATATTTTAGGGAAGTACAAAAAGGTTCGTTTTTACTCGAGCAAAATGTTTAATATCACATACTCGCTTGCTTTCAAGAACCAGGAACAGAACCCTTTGAGATACTTTGACGCAAACTTTTTTAATATCTATTGTTTGACTTTTCTGACTCTTTTATACTAATTATTTTTAGGCTTAATCACGAACTTAGCTTCTCGATAACCAGTATAGGTTTTTCTCGCTTTCCCTTACCCCGAAACGCCGTTTTAACCTCATTTAATACTCGTACAAAGTGAATTTTCAATATGGTGAAAAAAGAAACGAAACTATTGATTACTGAAGTCTGAATTTTTTATATTGCCTAATATTTACGTTTAATGACGTACTATTTAATTATAGACGACTTTCGTTTTCCTTAAATTTATCTTTTCTCTCAAAGACAGGTAAATATTAAAATCTTAAATAAGTTATTGTCCCTATCCCTGAGATATTATTTGAGTATAAATGGGAAATTTCTCATCAAATAGCAACCTTGCATTTTAGCACGTAAAGCGATAAGGTATTCGTTCAGAAGGCTGTACTTCATTCATAAAGTTCATTTAATGTATTTATATTCGTTTATACTGTATAAATCTTATAAAAGTCGCGTGTCAGTTTACATCGATCTGGCCCGCCTGATGCTTCCACAATCAAACTGAAACCAAATTTTGATGTTTTAGCTAAAAAAAATAACACTCAATGAATTTGTTGAGTTTGAGTTTAGTTTTGGCACGAAGTTTATTGTTTTCCAATTTCGCTTTGTAACGCTGAAAATATTGTTCATAAAATGTAAATTTTCAAGTCACAATTACACGGCCCTTGGTCTATGTGGGCGAAATTATGGCTCTTGGCCTAAAAACCCTGCCCATCTTTGCTTAACCGCTAGTTCATTGCGCGGCCCAAATGTTGCAGCTACTCAAACATCCAGAATCGTCCTCTGGTTCCCAACTTATAAACGCCAACCATTTTCACCCCGAATACTACCCCACTGTGTTCAAAGAACCAAACACATTTTTTTCTTTCGAAATTCTATTGCAAGTGTTTATATGTAAATCATAGTGAAAAGTCATTCCACCCAAATGTTGCGAGTACAACCCACACAGCTAAATTTTTTCTATGGCTCCCAACTTAAAAATTAAACCCTGTTTATACCAGATACTAACCCTCTGTGTTTAAAGAACCAAACACACTTTCTTTCTAATAAAATTTTATTGCTAAAATGTTCAAATGTTAATTATAATCAGAAATTATGCCGTCCAATGTTGCGAGTCACAATCCACACAGTTTGGTTCCCAGCTTAAAACTTTAACCCTGTTTCTACCAAATACCATCTCTCTGTCTTTAAATACCCAAACACACAATTTTCTTTAAAAACTTTATTGCAAAAGTGTTCATATGAATCATAATCAGAAATTATTTGTTTACTTAACAATACTCAGGCTTTGGTGAAAGATGGAGTTCACTGCTCTTCATATTCGTTGGTCAAACTCAACAAAATAATTATCAGTTCAAATATCAACGCCAGGTTGTGCGACCTTTAACAGAAGCGTGGGTGAAACCGAGGGTCGCGCTTTTATTTAACACAGGCTTTCTACTAGGTGCAGGAACAAAAATTTTGGCCATTGATCTTATGACATTGGATTCAGGTATAACCTTTGCAACGCAAAGGGAACGGAATTACTCATACCTACCGGATCACACCATTAAAATTGGCACAGTGAAGCACTAAGTAAATAAAAATTCATTTGCAAAGCTTCGCCCATTGGTTAATCGACAAAATAATTTCTAAATATGATCCTCGCACTTTTTAACAACAGATTCAAAAATTCACAATTGGCCAGGAAACGGCCAAGCACAAATGAACGAATAAACAGGTATAAATGGTCTATAAACGTTAAAATTGCAGTCCCAGACTTATGCGAAGTAACACGCACAGGAGAGTTATTTTAAAATAAGCGGGAATCCGCCATAACTATTACAAATTTGCTCAATGTCTTTTCATATAACATATCAGAAGGATATAAACTATAAATTGGCATTAAAACAAGTATAATTTGACAACAGTTAATACTGTTAGATGCCAGTAATTTACTGAATTTTATATTAGTGCTGTCGTTCAAAAATTCCTTTGTTATTATTCCATATCAGATTACGTTACTTCAAATTACGAGTTTAAGTGGGTAAAAATTTTGATATGGTGTGAAAAAAAATTGTCAATATAAAAAGAATTAGAATTAAAGTATTTATTTTATTATATCATTTAATTAAGCGAGAAGTTTTGCAACAACTCCGACAATCAAGGCAGTCAGGGCGATGCTGAATTTCACGGTCCTGGATCCATTGCAGAGATCTGAATACAAAATATAATATGGTCAGTTAAGGGTACTCCCGTAATGTGCGTACCAGGTTAGGGTTGGGGCATAGTCTGATTTTCCATATTTTAGTCCTATTACGAGTTCTGAGACTGTGTCTGTGTTAGCCAAGTGAATATACTCCCAGCCCATAGGCTTCAGTCCCTTTACACAACTTGATGTAAAAAGAGCGAACGAAATTAGTTACCTTCATTTTGGTACACAAACGTCTGGAGCGCCGAAAAATGTGACTTGAATGTATAAGGCTACAGTATTCGGAAATTTGTCAGTGTTGTTGGATACCGAAAAAGTTGACGAAACGTATACAGTTTGGTCAACCCCCTACAAATTATACATGCCAATGCAATAGACATTTCTGATTTTGTTTTCATACAAAAATAAAATCCAAGGAAAGCAAATCAACTTAAATTATAACTTTATAACATATTTACGTAACACAATTTCACTGTTTTAACATAAGTTTCCACTTTTTATTATGTGAAGCTAATTTGACGCGGTCAATTGTTTATTTTCGCTTCCTCTCACATTTTTGATGAGGTTAACCAAAATTCTGAATATTAGAATATTACTTTGCAGTTTACATCAATAAATAAAAAGCGAGCGTGAGTTTAAACAGGACCTCCTTTAGAAGTCACGGAGCGGTTATGAGCCGCTAGCAGAAGCCCAAATCTGGCCCGTCGGGTGATTCTGCCAGAGGCTTGTTAGATTGTGATCGTAGTCTGCGTAAGTTGTATTTTAGGTGCAATAGACTTTCATGTTATGGGGATGTTAACAAAACTCAACGTTTTCTCACTCTCTCGATTCGACGTGCTTTTCGCACTCGTACTCTACTCGTACTACGCACCTTGTAAACTGGTCGAGTGCGTTAATATGTAACTTTTTACGTCACACTTACATGACCCGCGGTTTAGGTGGCCCCGGGTCTAAAATCCTTGCCCACCGATGGGTTACATAGGTATTGCACCGCAAATGACCATTAACGTTATGCTTGTATTTCGAAAGTTATGTACTGTATTTACTTAAAGGGTACTCCCGTAGTATGCGAGCCGAGATGGCGGATACCGGAACGTAGTATTGTAAAGTTTGGGTTAGGCCATGATTTCAGGTACAAATATTACGGCAGTCACTTGGCTAGTCCCCGAACTCGCAATAGAACTAAAATAGGAAAATTTGGAAATAAAATTATGGCCTAATCCAAACCTGATACACATACTACGTTCCGGTGTCCGCCATCTTGGTTATCATACTACGAGGGCGCCATCTAAAGGATGTCATGGTAGTGTGGCTTACGTAATAAGATACAACTCGTGAAATGAGAGAACTATAGTGGATTTGATACAAAAGAGAACTTGTTTTTAAACGTCTTAATTTCATTACTTGTTGGCAACATACTGCCATGGTATATAAAATAGATATAATAGTCCACCCACCGGTGTCACAGTAACAAATTTCCGTCGATATGCTAGACACAGTCGTTGATGTGCATCCATTTGCTGTCGTTGAGAGCGACGAGCTTGTGAAAATACAGCTTCTACCGATTACGGATATTCCTGAAATGAAACAAATCAAATTTATTTTTTTAGCCATTAAAATTTATCGTATACACATCATCAAAAAAAAAGAACACTGTTTTACTGGAAAAACTGAGAAAACTAAAACTGGTTATTCAGCAGCGCCATCTCAGTCTTGAAAACGCCGTTTAAAAAATTCTGTTGAGGTCATCGGATAGGACCAGTGGGATTCAGCCGGTTCGCACCGGTTCTATAGAATCGTCTCACGGAATTTTATGAAATCAGCGAACCGGTTAGCATTACTGAAAAAACATGACTTTTTGTAACAGAACCGGCTGAAAAATATGACTTTTGTGATAAAACCGGCTGACAAAAAAATTGAATTCCGCCACTGGATAGGATTTACATATTTATCCCATGGAAGGGAATACCGATACCGATACAGAATAACGGCTTAATCATATGACAAACATCGGCCTCTCGCCCGGTAATCAGTCCATGTCCGGGTATGGGATCAGCTAGCCAGTTATTTGTTTCAGACGCATGGACTTCATGGCGGAGAACAGGAACGTAGCCAAAAAGCTACGGAGGATGGTTTCTGAACGTTATAATTTTTAAGCTAGATTGTATCAACCAGGGTCCTGTTCGGTAACGGCTTCCATGTGTCTTGAGAGTCTAAAAAGCGTTTAAATGTTCGAAGAAAATGCTTTGTATGACATGGAAACATGTTATTTTTTTACATCTCAAAAGGAAGGATTCGAAATTTAACCCTCCTGACTACACCTTGGTATGGAGGAAGCCGTAATAAACCAGCGGTTAATACAAGAACAAGAAAAATCTCACCTGCTGTAGTTGTAGTTGTCTTCACACATTTGTCGACGAATCCTGTAGTGTTGCCAGAATTACAGGTGAATTCGTTGGTCGGTGTGTTGCAAGCACCACACACGTAGCAGTTCAATGCCAAGCCTGAGAAAAAAAGTAGTTTGAGAATCTGACGAAAATCATTGAATTATGTTGAATTTACAAATAATTTTTGTCATCTACAACTACATGTTTTTGTGTGGGAGAGGGGGAAGGCGTGGTTGTTAAAGTAAGATAATATTTCATGAGCAAGGCATGATGAGGTCATTGATGAATATCAATTAGCGAAATTTAATTTTCGGAAGGGATGGGGGGGGGGGGGGTGTAATACTAAAAGGATGATGTCACATTTCTGTTAACAAGTTTAACTACCTACTACATGTTATGATTTGGATCTTTCAATTTTTTACAGCGCTTATAAACAACGTTCCCTCTAAGCTGCGAGAGAATTCCTGCGCAGTACTTTCGTTCTGTCGCACACTTCATTTGTATTGGCAATTCTGTGTTCGTTTAAAATGTTATGTTCTTTTCTATTTGTTATAATTTATATTTTGGAAGGCAGGGGGATTTCATAGGTAATCCTATACCCGACGACGTCACATTCTGTTTCGCAATTTAATAAATACAATCTATTCTCATAATAATTTTTAAAGTCTATTAGTTATAGAATTCATGTAATTTATTTTTGTGCGATGGACAATGGGTAGTTTTGGGTAGTTTTGTGAACTATGACGTCACACATGAGTCATTGAATTAAATAAATTCAATCAGATAAATATAATTTGAGTTCAAATAAAATAGTTACTTTTTTGTATTTATTTATATGTAATAGTTTGACGGAATCGCATCTGACAACTTGAAAAAATTCAATTTTCCAAAAAGTAGTAGACCTCAATAATGGACGTGTCTATAACCTTGTTTAGGGTACTCACGTAGTGTGTGTACCATGTTAGGGTTAGGCCATAATTTTATTCCGATTTTCTTTATTTTAGTTGTATTACAAGTTCTGGGACTGTCTGTGTTAGCCAAGTGAACATATCCCTTGCGCATAGGTTCCAATCCCTTTATACAAATTGGTGTGAAATAGGCGAACAGAATTAGTTACCTCCATATTGGTACACATACTTCTGGAGCGCCTGCCGAATTGCTTGCTTTGTATTGCAGCATCATAGATTGCCGAATCGTCTCACATTTAGTCATGTTCGTTTAAATTTAGCCCTAAAGGTTTACTTTTTATTTTCATTTCGGGTTTCCATAGCGACACACGAGTTTAAATAGCCCAGTTATTTATTCAATTCACCTTAATGATTGAACGGAATCGGGACTCACCGTTGGTCAATAATCGAACAATTGCTAAATGATGAATCCAGACAAACTCATTTTTTGTTCACCATTATTTGCCCAATATCGTCAGTTTCGCGATTACGAGAAAGCCACGCGTCAATTTTCTTTACGAGTGAAAATTTTAGACACGTTAGGCGTCTTATTGTTAGCAACCATTGTAAAAACGTTTCCAAATATTTGTAGTTTTATGTTTGGCAATCAAAAACGAAATCGTGTCGAATGTGATCTATACTTGAATGTTTGTTTTTTATTCAGAAAATATTCTTTTCTTATTTATCATTGAGAATAATAGATAAATTGAAAATGAATTACGTAGAAAAACCTGGTAAATTGCTGGATATAACTAAAACCACTTTGACTGATGGAAACTAAAAGTTGTATAATCTACTCAAATGTTTGTTTTTTAGATCCGGAATAAAATATTCGTTTTTATGTTTATTCCCATGTATATTAAATTAGATTAATCATTTGAAAAAAAAGGATGATAGTTAGAAATGCCTAAAACCACTTTAATTGACGGACAATTAAAGGTTATAATACCGATTTGTCACTAAACTGACTTCATCTTTCTCACCATTATGATTTGTTTGCTGTGATTGGAAACAAACAAACGTCGGAAACACAATTTGCTCGATTTCTTAATTTGTTTACGGCACTTCGCGATTTGTTTGTTTTGTCCTTGTTTTATATTAGTTTGTAATCAAGCGAGTATAAGTTAGCATATGATAGAATAAAAGCTCATAATATACGTATATTATATATTGTACTAGGACACTTTTAGAAATTTTCGAGTTGTCTATTTTCGTTCTTACGAAACTTCTAGGGACACGAAATCGCAATTATTTTTAAATCGCGATAAATGAGTTCTTGTCATTACTTATCGATTTTAATCGTTACTTATCGATTTTAATCGGTAAGTATGTTGATAGGTATTTGTCTGTTAGATGCACGCGATATCTCACGAAAGCGAGATTAAATCTGCTCCAGATTTTGCATGTGCATTCATCATATGTCGGACCATAAGCCTATTGATTTTGGATGAATTATGTCGTATAAATAGCGAGTTATTAATTAATTAGTGATGGGACACAAGGTGTCACTATGGAGTAAGAGCGCTGTTTTGGGGGATCCCCTAACTTTCGATCGGTAAGTCTTCGGACTCTGACCAATATTCTCGTTTTATATTTGTTCGATTAGACTGCAAAAACTAATCGATTCAAATTGTATTCCTAACTTAAAATGTCAGGGGTGAGTAACCTGCGGCCCGCGGGCCAACTGCGACCCACAAGAAAATATTGTGCGCGAAACTAGTTATTAATTTAGTTTAATCTTCTACGTGCAAGCAATTCCAATCTCTCACAATTACCTAACAGCTAGCTTGTGCTAATCGAACAAAGCATGTCATGAGATCAATAACCAAGATGTTTGAGCCTGCAACGACTAGCAAGCCAATATTAAATAAATGTGCAGGCCCGCGGTTTCACCCAGTTATTTGTATCTGGCCTTCTTGTATGAAAGGTCGCACACTCTTGTGCTAAGTTGTTATTTATTATATCGTTGTTAGCATGATTTAATATTTCTTCGTAACGAAACATTGAATAAATCAAAAATAAGAAGTTACCTTTTGCAAACACTGCAGCAAGAACAACGGATGCGATCAATAACTTGTTCATCTTGTAGTTTTGAGATATTTATATATAACTTTATTAAAAAAATTTTGTAAATTGAAAGTTATTCTTTATATTGTTAAGTTATGTTTGATTTCAAATTTGAATATAAATACATTCAAGTAAATAGACAACTATAGCTTTTGTACTTCACTGAAGGTTGCAACATTCAATACAATCTCCAATCTAATTATGCCTACTACCTTTTTGCTGAAAATTTGCTATCTTCCAGATAATAAAAGATGAACAATATTTATTAACAAAAAATTTGGTAGAAATTAAGTCGAGGCGTTCTAATATTCTCAGACCAAAAAATGTCACTTTTATATTCGTTGGGACTTCATTATTGCGGGACTAACTACTTATCCATATTCTGTGTGTTTGCGCCTATAAATCCGTATGTTTATAATGCCAAAATGATGGAGCAAAAATTAAGATAACTATTCTCGCCTCGAATCACTTATACTATTCACTTATACTAAGCCTAACTAATTAGTCTAGTACAAGAGTTAACAAATTCAACAGTTTGCATTCAAAAATGATTGCGAAAGTAGAATACTTATATGAATGCTGCTTCAAAATATAACTAGATAACAGCTAAAAGCACCTTTTATTTTCAGAATTTTGTAATTAGACCTTTTTTCTGGAACCCTCAAATACATTCAAACTAAAAAAAATTATCACACAATTGCTGACCTGGCAGGAAGGAATACACACTTTGAGAGGGTACGTGGTTTAAATACGACCCGTTAAATCTAATTAAAACATTTTCATTTTTTCTTCCAAGCGCCGATTCTTTTATTTTATTTTTTATGGGATGCGAATGTCGCGTAATAAAAAGGATTTTTATATGACAACCTGTTTTTGTCGGATCAAGAAATAACGCATAATAGATTTTCGTCAGGTGAGAAAATAATCGGTGAACAATCGTACTTTTTACGTTTATTTACAAAAGGAAAGAAAATTACACGAAATAAGTTAAAAGGGTTTTTCAATATCACGTCACAAAAAACAAAATGAGTTGTTCAAATAATACACGCCTAAATATCATCAATCATTTTTACTTAAAGCTGCATAAAGTAAGATCAAGCGGCTCTATCTGAAATTGGAAACTTTTTCGCATTTTTTATTTTATTTGCAGGCAATAGATCTTGGTTTAACCTGAATGCCCAATATGGTACTCTTGTTGCCCACACAACCAGTGCGAATCTAACTCTAGAGCTGACATTAGCAAACTACGAGCCGCGAGCCGAATCCGGTCCGTTGGGTAATTCAATCTGGCCCGTCTGATGCTGCCACAACCAAACTAAAACTAAATTTTATTATTGAGAGGGTCCGTGATACGAACAGTTATATCATAATTGAAAATTTCCTTTTCAAAGCGCCGATTTCTTTGATTTTTTATATTATGGAATGCGTAGGCCACGTAATGAAAAATAACGCATAATAGGTTTTCGTCAGGTAAAAAAAATAATCGTTTAATAATCGTATTTTTACGTTTATTTACAAAATAAAATAAAATTACGTGGAATGAGAAAAAGAGCTTTATCACGTCACGAAAAATAAAAAAAGAGTTGTTGACATAATACACGCCCAAATATCATCAATCATACTAAGGCTTCATTAACAGGATCAGGCGGCTCCCATCTAAAACTAAAAAACTTTTTCGCAATTTTTATTTTATTTGCAGGCTATATATCTTGATTTAACCTGAAGTTCACTCATGATGCCAACACAATTGCTACAAATCTGACTCTACAGCTGACATTAGAAAACTACAGCCCGCTGGCCAAATCCAGCTCGTTGAGGTATTCAATCTGGCCCGTATGATGCTGCCACAACCAAACTAAAACCAAATTTCGATGTTTTAGCTGAAAACAGCTCACTGAATTTGTTGAGATGGCGATTAAATTTATTTCGGCACGAGGCTTATTGCTTCCACATTTGCTTTTGTAACACTGCAAATATTAGCCATTGAATTCTTTTATGAAATTGAAATCAACTCGAGTAATCGCTGAGTCAAATATTGGAATCGCAATGCCTCAAAATGATATCAACGTCGCAATACAAATGACCAAATCGCAATTTTTTTTCCTATTGACGGGATGTAACCTCGTTATATTTATTTTGCAGGTATTATAACCTATCTATGTGATAGGTTACAAAGCCTATAAACTTATTTCTGTAACGTTTCGTCTTACCGGAGTCAGGCTTCTTCAGACGTCATAGTTCAACTGCAAGACTTTTGAATCACACCCCGTAGTGTGGTTCACGTAACCGATGGTCGGTTACGGCGTCCTCCACCATCAAGTCCATGCATCTGAAAGCAAATAACTGACCAATTAACAAATGCCATACCCGACCCGACTGGTAACCAGATGAGAGGCCATGGTTCGCCATATGATTATGTCGTCCTATTGACTTTCCTCTCCCCTGGGATAAATATGCAAATCCTATCTTATCTACACGGAATACTTATCTTCAATCTTGCTGCATACTTGCAACCGGCACAAAAGCGTAAAAGAAGTTAGTTAGTCCCGCAGAAACTCAGTCGATATTATAACAGGCTATGCTTTTTACCTTTTGTAACTTGTCTCTACGAGAAAAAAAACATTCCTGGCTTTGCAACGGTTGTTTGTCAGCCCTTCTCAATTCAATGTCAGTGAACCCTCCAAAATGTATATATATCAGAAGGAATTTATTTCTTAAATTTCCGTTATGTGGAAGAACTCGGGTGTGTTTTCCTGACCGTATTGACTTGACTGTTTGCTCCTCCTCTCCCATCCTTGGACCGGTAATGCCGTAGTATGTGAACCAAGATGGTGGACGCCGGAACGTAGTATGTGTACCAGGTTAGTGTTAGACCATAATTTCAATTACAATTACTACGGAAGTCACTTGGCTAGTCTCCGAAATCGTGAAAACGGGAAAACCCTTCGACCCCCGTGCCCCCACACACCACTCTGTAAGCTTAGCTTAGTCAGCCAACGCCAAAAGTAACAAACCTTTTTATTTTTATTCGGTATTTCTCTGATCTTTCTTCTTTCCGTGTATTATATATTAATCAAATTCTTCAAATTTTTTGTTACGGGTTCAAACCATTGTTTATAATTTATGCAAATACTAGGTCTTAGTTTTGTAAAGACTTAGCATTAAGACCCCCTCCCCCCCCCCCCACCTCATAAGTTTTGGGAGTCTAATTAGTTATTTCGATTTGGTGGTGCGCAAATACTTTGTATATGAGATACGCAACTGTAGACACTAGGAGAGCTACAACCAAAAAACTAATACTTCTATTAATATTCTGTATTGTAGACTCAATTAATCTATAGGAAGTCGAAGTTATAAAAAAGCTACTAAATTAAAATGAATCATTGAAAAACTACTTCGCAATTGAAATTTGAGCATAATTATTTTTTTTCAATATTTAGTAAATCCAATCAAATTGTATATGCATTATATACTGATATTCAGAAAAGTATAACTGGAACCAAAAGCTGTACAAAACTGTTAGAACTAAGAAAAAAAATGAAAATTGATTTAACGAAATCTTCTGAGTTACATCAATATTCTTGCCAAGATTCCAGCAATGAGAGTCCCCATCATGACGCTGATATTGACGGCTTCAGCCCCGTTGCAGAGATCTGAGGAAAAGCATTACAAGAACATATAAAAATTGAGATTTTAGCTAAAAAGACATTGTATTGGACACAAATATCATTAATTTGGCGAGTAAATATAAAAATATTTCACGGCTCTGACGTTGGCGCATTGTGTTGAACGTTAGGGTACACGGTTTCTATTGTACCCCTGATTACCCTGCGTGGGTTGCAGGTTCACATCACATCCTATGAAGATAATTTGGTACTCACGAAGTATGTGAACCAAGATGACGGACACCAAAACGTAGTATGTGTACCGAATTATGATTGGGCCATAATTTTATTCCAATTTTTCTCATTTCAATTCCATTAGGAGTTCAGGGGACATGCCAAGTGACTTCCGTAGTATGTGTAGCTGAAATTATGGCCTAACCTTAACCTGGTACACATACTAGTTGCGGTGTCCGCCATCTTGTATAACATCCTATGGAGATAATTATGTGCAAGAGTAATGCTGGACTTCTCGTTGTCATGGCGAGGTTTACGTAATAGTAGTATGATGTGCTATTATTGATGTAATTTAACACGGAGTGGACCTATAGATCGTTTTGCTATTATGTTGTTTTTCTTGTTGGTTTTTTTCTTCTTGTTGTTACGAAAAAATCGTTTTTCTTATTCACTAATGGACCTATTGCTTTGAAACATTTAGTGCTAAAAGATTGAATTTTTCGCTAGAAGGCTATTACTTTCATTTATGCCTGATTTTCCATGATTTCTTTCAGATCTGATATTTCATTCAAAATTACCCCCTTGGTTTTTATTTTTTCTGAAAATACTGTTATTAATTTGGCAGGCGTGACGGCTGTTTCCGATTTGACGCGACACTACGCGGAAATATGAGATTTATTGATACCGGTATTTACAGTACGAAAAGTAGTTTGTTTTGGATTTTGTGTCCATATATTTGAGCATCGCTCCCCTATTAAATATTTGATTCATTTTGAATATATATTGTACATAAGCCACTTTGATAAAGTCCACCTGTGAGGGTTATTAGACCCCGTGGTAGGGTGGTTTAGGACTTAGGTAACGGCTGGTCGGTTACGGCTTCCACTATGATCGAGTCCATGCTTCTGAATGACTGGATAACTATTCCCACACCGACCATGGACTAATTCCCGGACAAAAGACCTTGGTAAGCCATATAATTGACACACCTGTGTCACAGTAGCAAACGGTTCCAGTAATCCCGAGAAGAGTGGACGAGCTGCAGTTTGTTGATGTTCCGTATCCACACGCCCTCGATATTGTAGTAATGCCTGTGAATGTAAATAATGAATAAAATGGACGCACTGTCATAAAAGAACGTAAAATTAATTAGCTTTTACTATGGGATCAATCATTCTTTACAAGCAGTGGTGTGCAACCTGCGGCCCGCGGGCCAAATGCGACAAGAAAAAATTGAGCAGCTTGCAAAAAGAGTTTATAATTCAGTTTAATCTGGTACATGCGAGTAATTCCAATCTTTATTTGTTGCAAAGCCTATTCTTAGTCCAATTTATTATCTATGCCTATGACGTCACAATGCCTTAACAGCTAGCTTGGAGGGAGGCGAAACCCATGTCATAAGATAAATACCAAAATTCTTATGCCTGTAACTACTAGGGAGCCTATGTTAAATAAAGATACGGCCCGCGGTTTCACCCATTTATTTTTATTGTTTGGAGTCCAAATTTTCTATATCCGAAACCGGAACCAAAATACAATTCATATTTCTCCCTGATTATTCTTTCTTTAAAAACACTTACCCGCCACACTTCCCTCGGATTTGATGCACATTGTGGTGAGTCCAGTGGTGTCAGTGCAAGTCTTCTCGTGACAAGAACTAACTGAGTTGCAGTTGGTACATTCATAACAATTTAAGGCCAGTCCTATAGTGAAAAAGGTAATAAGATATATCTTTATATTACTATCGTTCAAGCATCCGTGTGGCAACAGCAATGGCTAATTATGAAGTTAGACCGCAACAGCTAACGGTTCCGTCTTTCGTCCATGCTCTATTAGTTTTCGCAAAGCGTTTATTAGGTCCAGTTTGTGTCCAATTGACATCAATCTAATTCTTTGGTAATTTAGCTATAATGAATTGTGTTATTGGAAACGAAGTGGGCCTATGGCAGTAGTGGAATTCAGCCGGTTCGCACCGGTTCTATAGAATCGTCTCGCGAAATTTTAAGAGATCAGCGAACCGGTTAGCATTACTAAAAAACATATAACAGAACCGGCCGAAAAATATGAATTCTATGATGGAACCGGCTGACAAAAAATTTGTATCCCACCGTCCCGGCCTATGGTTCATTTTGTTGTTGTTCATCACCATGTTAATATTTCTTTTCTCCTTATTGTTGTGAGATAATAGTTTTTTTCGTTAACTACTGGTCTAATTGCTTTTCAAATTTCGACTAGAAGGCTATTACTTTTATTTATTTCGAAAAATTTCTGCGGCCTATATCTACACGGAATTCGTTTTTTTGTGCGCGATGACGTCATCAAAATTAAAAATTGCGCTCCTTGTGACGGATCCTCTTTCGCATAAGTTAAAATTTGCGGCTCAGCTGCGATATGGTACCGGTGCTATGATAGATTGCATACCATTTCGTGTCCATATATTTCAGCCTAATTTTCATAGCTTTCTTGGTATTTATATATATGGCCCAGAGAAAGAAAAAGATCAAGCAATACGTTTCGGGCTCGAATATAGATGGCATAAAATACAGTTTGGACGTGAATGAGGGCGTATTTTATTTTATTTTTCCATAAGCTAAAGGACTGAAAAGCGTTTCAAGCTCATTTCAAAGGGGTGGTCCGATACACAGATCCCTCTTCCATGGCTACGCCCCTGACTTGTAACCACCGGGCGATATCACAATATAACATTAGAAGCTTATACGTTCAAATTTCTAGTCACGCGCTCTCGCGACTCAATAATATTGATGATATCATAATATTGACTATTACCGATATTCTTTAAATATTCGCATGAACTGAACACAAAAGTCGCATTTTATGATCACTATGTGAACACTAACAAATCTTTTTGTGTTGTCGCTACGCAAATATTTATTCACGGGTTTTAATAAATAGAATAGGCAAGTACGTGACATGACAGTTATATAGTCTTGTAACTTTTTTTTGAAAAATAAAGTGAGATAGATATAGTAACAGCCTTCAATCATTATAAAGTGATTAAAAACGCAATTGGGTGCTCCCGAAGTATGCAAACCAAGATGGCGGACATCGGAACGTAACATGGGTACCAGGTTAGGGTTAGGCGATAATTTTTTTCCAATTTTCCTTATTTTAGTCCTATTATCAGTTCGAAGACTAGCCAAGAGCCTCCCGTAGTATTTATACCTAAAATTATGGCCTAACCCTAACCTAGTACACATATTACATACCGATCTCCGCCATCTTGGTTCGCATACTTCGGCAGCCCCCGCAATTGAAACAAAGTAAATTCAATGAACATACATTTTTGAACTTACGTCTTATATTATTACTTATAATAGTTTATTATGCTCTTGTTCATTTTCTGCGTGGGAACAATTTATAGTACTATGGAACTTCTGCGAACGCAAATTTATGGTGAATTTAAACATATTCTTAAACAGATCAAATACAAATTCGTTTTTGTATTGCTTGTACATAAGTGAATCATAATAAGGGATAGACATTTCAAAGGGAATTTCGAATTGAAGCAGAAACCAAGGGCAGAAATTTTTGAAATTAAAGAAACATTGGCTTTGTGCTAATACATAGAATTGTTCACTATGAACACGTTATTTTTCTGCGTGGGAATACTTCATAGTCCTATATTATTTTTGTGGCCACAGATATTAAGATAGGTACATGTTATCACATGAATTTCAATTTTTTTTCTTGTATAGTTTGTGCATAATTAAATAAAAATAAACTTTATAAATCTTTGAAGATATTTTGATAAAATGTTGAGCTCAATTAAAAAAGACTAAACTAACTAAACTATTTATTTACAGGTATAACGTAACATGAATGATAGTTATATACGAAGTTGGCCAAATCATGTTACAATTTTTTACATTCTGACAATTTTCGAAATGTAGACATTTTTCCGGCCCACCCCGTATTAGGAAACACTAATACAATCTATTCAAAACCCCAAGCTTGGTAAGAATGCATTTCTTCAACGCCCGAAACGCCATTTTAATGGGCTTGAAGTAAAACTATCGATATTTCGATTAATTGCTGTTGTTGAAAACAAAAGTTTTTTTTCCCTTTAACTAATGGACCAATCAAAAAATTAAAATGGATAGTAATATTACGAACGAAAACAATTCAAAAATGTATTACCAAACTTATTGATTTGGGAAAAACATAAACTCCGCTAAACAAAAGTAAGAAAGTATTTGAACTGTGGATTCTCCCGTCATTCGTTGATCTTATGGCTCTTTATTACATTATAATTTCTAGTGATAATCTATCTGTAATAATCGATGTTAGTTGGGTAATTCAACTTCAAGTACATAATGATGAGGTGTTTCCTGAAAGGTTGTTGTGACCTTATTTATTTCAAAACTCTCTGTGCTCATGGATATATACTTTTACCCTGAAGTATGCTGCTCTTGGAAGAATTGGGTCCCGATATTTAATTAGCGGTCGGGTGATTACCAAAACGAAGGCATAAATGGGGGATGTTACTGGAGTTACCAAATGATCTATTGACAAATATTTCCCAGTTTTCGAGGTATATTCCTCACCCCGAATTTTGCAACTGTAGACACATTGAATCAAGGCAAGCATATTTACCGAGCACTCACAAATCCGACGTATAATTACAACTGCCGTGTCCATATATATTTAAACATCGTTATCTTGTTTTCATTAGCGCAGACCGGCGCGAAGATTAAAAAAAACGCCATTGTCCAAAATCTAGAGCAAATAATAGTTGTTAATAGGACGCTTTAAATACTGAAAGAAAAATGAATTTAAAAGTTTTCATCGTGCTTTTCATGACAACTGTAGCAACGAATTTCCAGTTGACTAATTCAACTTTCAACACCTGAATATGAGGTGTTTCCTGAAAGGCTGTTGTTAACTTATTTATTTTCAAAAACTTTCTGTGCACTGGGGTATATACTTTTTCTCCAGTATACTTCTATTAAAACATTGGGTATTTGGTTGACGGGCGAGTGATTATCAAAAGGCATATGGTGTCTGTTATTGGAATTTGCAAAATTATTTATTGTCAAATAATTTCCGAGTTTCCGAGTTCTATCGTTTTACCCATAATTATGTAATTGTAGAAACATTAGATCAAGGCAAGCTTATTTAGCGAGCAAGCCCTCACAAAGCCGACGCATAATTACAACCGCCGTGTCCATACATTCAAACATTGTTTTCTTGTTTTCATTAGCGCAGACCGCCGCAAAGATTAAAAAAACGCCATTGTCCATAATCTAGAGTAAATAATAGTTGTAAATACGACGCTTTAAATACTGAAAAAACAATGAATTCATAGTTTTATCGTGCTTTTCATGACAACTGTAGCAACAAATCTCCAGTTGACTAATTCAAATTACAACATCTAAAGATGAGGTGTTTCCTAAAAGACTGTTGTTAACTTATTGATTTTCAAAAACTTTCTGTGCACTTGGGTATATACTTTTACTCCAGTATACTGCTATTGAAACATTAGGTATTTGGTTGACGGGCGAGTGATTATCAAAAGACATAGGGTGGCTGTTATTGTAATTTTCAAGGAAATTTATTGTCAAATATTTTTTCCGAGTTTCCGAGGTCTATCGTTTTACCCATAATTTTGTAATTGTAGAAACATTAGATCAAGGCAAGCTTATTTAGCGAGCAAGCCCTCACAAAGCCGACGCATAATTACAACTGCCGTGTCCATACATTCAAACATTGATATCTTGTTTTCATTAGCGCAGACCGCCGCAAAGATTAAAAACACGCCATTGTCCGAAATCCAGAGCAAATAATAGTTGTTAATACGACGCTTTAAATACTGAAAGAACAATGAATTTTTACAAAAGTTTTCTTCGTGTCTTTCATGACATCTATAGCAACGAATCTTCAGAAAAATACATAAAATTTTATTTTTTTAATTTGATTCGTGAGGCAGGGAAACTTATCATAGATTTAAATTCCGATTACAATGAGCAATGTAATATTTAAGAAAGTATTGCGTTTCTATTCAAACGAAATAGATTAAAATTCACATCGATAATTTTATTGTTAAATTGATGTACTTTTTTCATATAATCCAACGTTTTACAGCTGGAAAGGAATTCCTTCCCCGCCGTTTTGGAGAGAGAATTTTTCTTCGTATTTGCTGTGATCTTAGTAATATTCTCCAGTTTTTTTTAAATTAAAGTGTACAAAAACGGAGAACTAGCTAAAGATTTATTTAAAAATTGAGTTAAAAATTGAATAAATTAAAGTATATGCCTATACAAGGTTCTACAAAAACAAAGGAAGAAACTCAACAACAACAAAAAAACATTGATATAATGAATTCACTGTTATCATAAACATTCCATGGATATTCGATTTGATTTGGAAATCATCAGGTATTCAAAAATTCCCAACTCTAACGTTATTAACGGAAGACGCGAACATGTAAAGCGAACACAAACAAACTGAAAAAGTTGGAAAATCACATCAATTTATTTCAGTCTCTTCATTTTAGAACGTTGCATAAAAATGAAACATTTACACTCACCTTGGTGCCATATTGCTGCTACAATGAGAGAAAACAAAAACAATTTTTGCATTCTGCTGATTTGGTTTTGACAAAACAAATGGAACATAAAAGTTTCGTAATGATTTATCTGTCATAATGATAAAGAACAATTTAAAGAATAGGTAGCAATACTTAAATATTGCGCAATAATACCGGTGTTTGTAAACATCAAGTTTGCTAAAAAGATTGCCGGACAAGAAATAAGAAGGCATACGGAATAAAAAAGATTCCCTCTCAATTAAGATGAATAGTTAAATGTCGAATGTTGAAATATCAATTCCCATATTATCCGGGAAAGCAATAGTCTTCTACCGACTTCATCCATCCTTAAGTATTAAAATTTTGGACTATTAATCAAAACTATAAATGTTAAAACTTATTTTTAAATTTTGAAAAACTCAGTTTTTTCTCGAAAATATTGCTTATTATGTGATTCCTGTGGCTGATGGTACAGGGCCTTGTTTAGCAATAAGACAAAAATGTTACTAGTTATTACATTATTTACCAACAAATGATAACTATTTTGGGGTTTCAATCTATTTACTTAAGTTTTAAAAAATGTTACTCGAATATTCAATTTTTGAAACCAAATATGTAATATTCAATACTAAACAAACTTTTTTATTCATTAAAAAACAAATATATTAATTAACCAATATTAAATAATTTTACCTTTGGGAATTAAAATATAAATTAATCCTTACCTTGACCTATTTTTAATTAAATATTCAACTATCAACCAAATTTCTAATAAAGGGCTTCGTCTCTTAAACGTACTCGTACTCACACACTCTACAAATACGATTCAACATCAATAGCGTACACGCTATATTTACAATAGGTTTCATATATCAAAACAAGGTTTTTAAAAACTTCATTTATCGCTTTGCTATGGCGATAATCAGTGTGGTGGACAACGGTTCCTTGAGTGTTCTATACATTTCGAATAAATCCGTTACAAAGGATAGTTGACTAAAAAAACAATAATTATTATATGCTTATAATAACTTGCGTACGTCTGTTAAGCACGAACGGGTGATGGGGTATGATATAGGGCAGGGATGGGCAACCTTTTTCGACTCGCGTGCAAAAATCGGCTAAATTTGGCGACAAAATTCTTCCGCATGCCGACCAAAATTAAAAGCAATGCTCAGCTACTTTCGAGGAAAAAATACACAATAATAAACCTTTTAAACAAGTACAGACAGATTCACTATTCAGGAAAATATCAGTCTGACAAATAGATTAAATTACTTGTCCGCCATCTTGGTTCGCATACAACAGGGATACCCTTTTCTTATTCTAGATCAGTGAGACTTCTGATGCTGCATTACCGCTGATAGAGATTTTACATTAGGTTGATATTTTGTAACTTTCAAAGAAATACACGAACTACTGGTTTCATCTTTCGGGCGCTTCCTGTTACGAGACTTAATAAAGCTCATAACTGAGATACACATCATAGGCTTATATAGATGAAACAGAGAGAGTAATGCAGTTGCAAAGTTTTTAGGACGCAAAAAAATTTCGGGAATGGCAACCTGAGCACGCAATAGTTCGGTTTCTGCACGTCACTCTTGTATTGCCTTCCCTAATCTCTTATGTTTATTTCGAAATCAATTTATGACAGTACGGTAGCAAGTAACTCTAGTCAACATGAGTTGTTCAACTTCATAAATCAAGCAGAAATAAAGAAAAAGGGTGGCACAGACGAACTATATATATTACGTAAGAATATAGCCAAATGAGTGCTGCGCTCTTTTCTACGAGAACTCACTCGGTTGTTATCTCATAATATATTTCTTTGATGCCAAACGTCATGGAAGGACAAAAAGAGTTTTAAATAAATAACGGATTGTTAACAAAGATTAGATAATTCAGAGTCTTGAAACTTTTATCCGAAGAAGATTAATCACGTTTCCGTGACCTCGTTCGCGTGCCGAATAAATGGGCTCGCCCAACCCCCCCCCCCCCCCCCCCCCCCCCGCCATAGGGTAACCCCAATACAAAACTCAGGTCGTTCGGAACATATTACGGACTTTAGATCGGTGGTTCTTAAAACGCGGCCCGCGGGCCAATTAAGGCCCGCTTAACGATTTAATGTGGCCCGCCGAACCTAAGTGATATAGTTTCAATACTTTATCATTTTTTTGCGTTTTAAATATCGCCAATCGTTACGTCAATATCACAGTTCACGCTTGCTGCCCGCAAATATCCTTCCGCTTCTAATTTTGGCCCAGGTCAATAAACTTTGGAAACCACTGCTATAGAGAAAATAGCAAACATAACTTTTGTGCAAAGCTTTCTTACGTCTGTACAGCACGGACGCGTGTTGACCAAAACATCAGAAGCCAGGTTACTTGGAACATATTCTAGATCAGTGGTTTTCAGCGTTCCATGGCTCGTGTCCCCCTTCCGGAGGGTTTTAGCAGGCATGGCCCACATGTTTGTAATCCCAGTGGTATTTATAGAGTTACTTTGATTAGTAGATTCCAAATCCCGTTAATAAGCAATGAAACTATAGGAGAAACGGGGAGTTTTTTCCGTGTAAAGTGAAAAGTAAAATCAGTTTTGCGCCTATAGGATTGTAGACCCTTTGGGGTCCCCGGGCCTCCATGGGAACCGCTGTTTTAGAGAGAACATAAATAATTTTGCAAAGTATCATCGATTACAGAAACTTTGGGAAAAATCATACACAAAACGTAAAATATGCAATTAGGAAATAAACTTTCTTTATTTTCGTAGAATCAAAAAGAAGTTTGAAAACAGAAGTTTAATTATTCAATTGCGGAATAAATTTTCTTCATTTCCGTAGAATTAATAATAAATTTATGGATTTCGAATTTTGTAGTCACTCTGTTTACAGAATGTCCCGGATGTTTTTTTGAGATTCCTCAATTTGTATATTACAATCCAATACAATTTGAAAACTTTTCCAAAAATGAAAAAATAAAGTTTGACGATACTCATCATTGGCAAGAGGTTTGAACCTGGGGCCAAATATTTTGCCCAATCTAGATTGGCAGGCCATGTAAGTGTGACGTAAAAGTTACATTTTATGAACAATATTTACAGTGTTACAAAAGCAAAAGTGGAAAACAAGCCTTGTACCAAAACTAAATTTAATCGCAATCTCAACAAATTTCTTGGGATATTTTAGCTAGAACATCAAAATTTGATTTCAGTTTGATCGTGGCAGCATCAGGCGGGCCAGATTGAATTATCCGAAGGGCCGCATTTGGCCGGCGGGCCATACTTTGCCCATGTCTAAATTAAACTCATACCTACATAGAAATTGAATTTATCATACTTGACTTTCAACACACTCAGTTTGGTACTCTCGAAGTATGTGAACCAAGATGGCGGACACCGGAACGTAGTATGTGTACCAGGTTAGGGTCAGGCCAACGCTTTATTCCAATTTTTCTTATTTTAGTTCTATTACGAGTTTGGGGACTAGCCAAGTGACTCCCGTAGTATTTGAACTTGAAATTATGGCTTAACCTTAACCTGGTACGCATACTTCGTTCCGGCGTCCGCCATCTTGTTGCACATACTAAGGAAGTACCAAAACAAGATAGCAGTGTTCAAATATATGGCATCGATAACTGAAAAAAAAAAAAATCAATACACAATAATAGAGTGTTCCCCTTTGAGATACAATGACCCATAGGACACGTACTATGTTCAGGTGTCCGCCATCTTGTTGCACAAACTACGGGAGCGCCCTTGTTTTTCAAAAAATTCATTATTGTTCTTATTTATATTACAGGTAAATAATTACGAAACTCTAATTTTCAATTTGCCTTGTCAATCCCGAATCAGCAAAATGCAAAAAGTGTTTTTGTTTTCTCTCATTGTAGCAGCAATATGACAAGGTGAGTGTGGGAATAGGAATATGATTTACGTATTTATCTAGGGGGAGAGGAATGCAGATGAGACGACCTCTCGTCCGGTTACCAGTCCATGTCGGGTATGGAATTAGTTGGCCAGCTATTTGTTTTCGGAATCATGGACCTAATGGTGGAGGAAGCCGCAACCGACCAGCGGTTACGTGAACCGTTTTCGTTTTTATGTTTTATCCATGGAAAAATGAAGAGACTGAAAAAATTAATGTACTTTTCATGTTTGTTTGTGTTTGCTTTTTTCGTAAGCTTCTTTCGTTCACACTTTCATTGTCAACGATGTATGAATACGTCATTTGGCACATACCGTTCAGTGCTATTGACGTATCTATACGTCATTAAAAAAGAAGACAAAGGGAAAATATAGAAGAAGTTCAGGTTCGGGTATTCGCGGCCATTTTTTCTCTCTTTTCTCTCTGTTGTTACGAATGTGGTTCAGTGCCATTGACGTATCTATACGTCATTAAAAAAGAAGACAAAGGGAAAATATAGAAGAAGTTCAGGTTCGGGTATTCGCGGCCGTTTTTTCTCTCTTTTCTCTCTGTTGTTACGAATGTGGTTCAGTGCCATTGACGTATCTATACGTCATTAAAAAAGAAGACAAAGTGAAAATATAGAAGAAGTTCAGGTTCGGTTCAGGTTCAGTTCAGGTTCACCGACAAAATGATTGAAGTAGATTCGATGCTACTTTGGAATTCGGTTTTAGCGTTTGTCTGGAGAAGCCCAGGTATGAAATCGGCGCTTCCGAAGTATGTGCACCAAGATGGCGCACATCCTGAACCTTAACCTGGTACACATACTATGTTGTGCGCCATCTTGTTGCACATACTTCGAGAGTACCAAAAAATTTAGTGCTCTCTTTAAATTTAATGTTTTTTTTTATTTGTTTTCAAGTTCTGTTCATGATAAAATGATACGGCTAAAAAAACTGTTGTTATTTTTTCAAATTTGCTATTTTGTTATGCGATATTATCATTTGTCTGAAAGTGTGAAATACTTTAATGCTAGAAGGCACATTGTGAAAAATATATTGCATTCATTATGTTTTCTTTTTTAAAGATTCGTTTCCATAGAAAGACGCGAAACTTTCATCTCTCTTTTCAACGCGTCGCTTTTACAACTGTTATTCCCACTGATTATGGGACAAAGACGGTCCATACCGGTCGCGCCGATGAAAACAATAGCACTACGTTGTTAAATGTATCGACTGGACGGTTGTAATGATACGCCATACGCCAGGGGTCGCAACCTACGGCGGATATTGTTTAAATATATTTAAATATTAGTTAGGTTTGTCACTATAATAATTAGACTCTCAATACCTTATTTACTAATGGTTCAGTTTTGATTTAACCTGCATTTGATTTAGTGAAATACAACAATTTTGCTCCTTTTGTTTTGTTCTGCATTTATTCTATTCGCAGGAGAAAGCGACGGCTGATTGTGGTTTTGTATTTAGGGCGAATTTATAACATAATAGGAATGTTTTCGTTGCAAATGTGGTCCACGGGTCATATCAAAAAAAATTTGTCAGGGATTTTGTCTTTGCATATATGGTAACCCTATTTTAGTATTAACTTAACCCCAACCCAACGATGAATGACAAGGTTAAGAACTGAATTCTGTAGGAATTTCTTCATTAGATCAAACGCATACCAAAGTGGCACCACAATTGGTATTGTGCTTTCAAATGTTATTATTTTTATTTATTCCCAATTTTCTATGAATTCTATGAAAACTTGTATTTCATAAAAATTCCGATATATATTTTTTTTCCATGGGAACACGGTTTTTATTCAGCCGTTTTCGACGTGATGCGTCGCTTCGCGAAACTCGGAGATTAATTGATACCGGTAGGTACAGTAATCAGTAATTTATTTTTTCACACACCGAAAATACGAAAGTATAAGCTCAATTAATTTTTGTCCTGCTATTCTAGTATAAATCACACCTATATTGGAACTGGGAATGGCACTATATTAAATATTGTAACAATCAACCTGATTTGACTTCAGTAATGTGACGGGTCTTTTAAAGTCTTCCAATTATGACATCACACAGATATCACCTTCCACGAACCCGCGTTTTTTCAAGTACAGTTTCAAGTATTCTGTGACGTCTAAAGCTGCCGCAAAACCATGGAGGTATTCCCAAACTTTAGTCCGCTATGGCCAAGCCAAACCCACGGCGACTGACTTTTTAGCACATAACAATGGCGGAAAATTGTGCTGCCGTAACCGCGTCATAAACCACGGCAAGGGCTGCCATCTGTTCGTTCGTTGCAGGAGCTGCCATGAAGTGGTAAGAACTGCGACTCCGTTTTTTCTTGTCCGTCGGTTTGTAGAGTGGAAATAAAACAATTATTGATTCCAAGGAAATATGGCAGAAAAACGATAGGGAATCAACCATTTTCACAATGAATGAGAGGTGTATTTATTTTTAACCCCGTGAAAAAAGTTTGCGTGTGTCTGAATTGTTTATTTGCTGGACGATTTTAGCGACGACAAATCGGAGTGAAATCACACAATCTACTACGCTCAACTATCCACATGTCAGCGCAGTATGTGCAGAAAAAGCTTGCGATTCAAATCATACAGCAATCCCATTTTTCGAAACTATTGTTTGGTTTAACCTATCTTTGTGAATCAACATTTTTTGACATGTACTTCACCCGGAACAAACACGGAACACGCCTTTCTGATGAGTTGCAAGTCTCGCTCAGAGTTACAGTGTCAAGTTGCGCGCCGCAGAACAACACTCTGTAAAATTTGATAGCACAACTGTTAAGTCCGTTTTAAATTAGGCTTGTGCATAGTGTTTGCAAATAATCCAGGAACGTTGTGGTTTCCTAGGATATTATAGTAGTGATCACTTTAAAATTAATTTGAAAACACTCAGTTTTAAAATGCAAGTGTCATTGATAGAAAATTATTGCAACGTTGTGATAATTGTTTGATTTCCTGAACATTCATAAAGTTTATTAGTATCTCTAACTGACTAAATACCAGTAATTATCAATAATTGAAACTTAATCGAGAAAACTGACTTTTTTAGAAGTGTGCATTGAACTGGTAGCCCGCAGCTTAATCTGTACCCAGAAAGTAGCCCTCGGCTTCGAAAAGGTTGGTGACCCCTGCTGTAGAGTGTAGAGCATAAAAAATTTAATCCCTAGAAAATGCTTATTAATTTTACGTTATTTATAACAGCATGTTCGTTTTATTCACTATTAAAATTTTCAGTTTTTGAAGAAACATATATGTATAATCAGGACGAAATATTAATTGTATTTTGGCTCCGTATTTGAAAAACTCGGACACCAAACCCGGATTCAGACAGGTGTTGCTGTAAAAAATCCCTAGAAAAGGAATATTAATTTTACGTTTTTTATAGCGTTGTCTTCATGGTATTCACTATTTATATTCACAGACACCACAATATCGCGGTACTGTGGATATGGAACATCGGAAACATGCAACTCGTTCGGCGCCTTCGGGAATTTCGGAACCATTTGCTACTGTGACACAGGTGAAACTTTAAATCAAAATGACATTTGTACATTGAAAGTGAATCAAAAATTTAATTATATCAATAACAGAATACAATACTACCCCATTTCCAAAAATGTGTAGTATGTGTACCTAGATGGTGAACTCCGGAATGTAGTATGTGTACCAGTTTGGGGTTAGGCAATAATTTCAGGTACAAATACTACGGGATTCACTTGGCTAGTCCCGATCTCGTAATAAATCTAAAATAGGGAAAATTGGAATAAAATTCTTGCCTGACCCTAACCTGGTACACATACTACGTTCCGGTGTTCGCCATTTTGGTTTGCATACTATAGAAGCACCGAAAAAAACATTTCACAACATTTATATTAAGTGGATGCAAATTCGAAGCATGGTTTCTGTTAAACACGAATGGTGTTCGGCATTTGATATTGTGCTTTGGAGGTAAAGTCATTCAACAAAGCAAATATAGTTGTATAAATGTTGGTAGAATTCCCTTAGCACGATAAAGGGCAAAGACAATTTCAATATTTTCACGCAAAATTAATGATATTTTGAGCGCTCCAGGAGTTTGTGTTATCAATATGGAGGTAAATATTTTGTTCGCCTATTTTACATTAAGTTGTGTAAGGGACTAAAACCTACGGGTAGGGGGTATATTCACTTGGCTAACACAAACACTCCCCGAACTCGTAATAGAACTAAAATAAGGAAAATGAGGAATAAAATTATGGCCTGACCTGATACACATACCACGGGAGTACCGATATTTGTGTCCAAAACAGTCTTTTCCAATATAAAACCACCATTTTATATGAACTTGTAATACTTTTCTTCAGATCTATGCAACGGGGCAGGAGTCGTCAGAATCAGCGTTATTATGGGAACCCCTATTGCTGGAATCTTGGCAAAAATACTGATGTAACTCAGAAGAATTATAATGATGAATTTAATTTTTATTTTATTTTTAATATCTATACCATTTTGTGAGAAGTGTGTAAAGTATATATTTAGGATACCTTTCGACAAGGGCTTATATTAGGAGTATGCAAACTGTGGCCCGCGGATCAAATGGGAGCCACAAGGAAAAATTGTGCGGAGAAGTACTAATTTCAAATGGTGTTCGCCCCGCGAAACGAGTTTTTAATTCAGTTTAACATATGAATCCAGTTTAGTCTAATTGTATCTGGCACTCTAGTACTTTTTATTGTATTGAGTATAATATAAAATAGGAAATCAGACCAAGTATGAAAATTTGCCTTATTACAAAAACAAGTATCGCCTTGCATATTACTGGCAGCTTGTTCAGGTCGAATATGTAAATTAGCTAATAAAATTCACCACAACAGTGTGTTCTTTTTTCATGGATGACTCATGGGTACTCCCGAATTGTGTGTACCAAGTTAGGGTTGGGCCATAATTTTATTCCGATTTCCCTCATTTTAGTTCTATTACGAGTTCGGCGACTGTTTGTGTTAGCCCCCTTCACATAGGTTTCACTCCCTTTACACAACTTGACTTAAAGTAGGCGAACAAAATTAGTTACCTCCATATTGGTACACACACTTCCGGAGCGCCGATTTAAGAGCCACATTAAGACAAATATATACAGAAATAAATTTGTGTTAGTGTGCAGCAAAACTCTTAAAGTACTCATTACTTATCGATTTTAATCGGTAAGTATGTTGATAGGTATTTGTCTGTTTGTATGTATGTCTGTATGTCTGTCTGTTTGTCTGTTAGATGCACGCGATCTCACGAAAGCGAGATTGAATCTGCTCCATTTTGTATGTGCATTCATCTTATCTCGGACCAGAAGCTTATTGATTTTGGGCGAATTATGTCGTATAATTAGCGAGTTATTAATGAATTAGTGATGGGACACAGTGTGTCACTATGGAGTAAGAGCGCTGTTTTGGGGGATCCCCTAACTTTCGATCGATAAGTCTTCGGTCTCTGACCGATATTCTCGTTTTATATTTATTTGCACTTTTGCTTTATCATCTTTGCCTTATACGCATACGGATCCACCGACACAAAGTACAGAAGAAGGGTAAGTAGTTACTCCCGTCAATAGCAATACTTTTGTTCGCTCTAGAACATTTGTTATCAACCAGTCATGGCCCACTGCTGGGCCACAGAAGAATTTTGCGGTGGGCCACAGAATTATTAAATAATGCTAGTTTTAGTTATATCACCTAATTGTAGTACCAATCATTGGCGATGCTGTTTTCTGCTACTGAATGGTAATTTTTATTCTGATTAATTAGGGAAAAGAATTCTAGCAGAAAGAACTCTATGTTTTTCGTGAAGTTTTTCCCCCGCATGAAAAAGATAGTGGGCTACAAAATTTTCGTGCAACATAATTGGGCCACGATAAAAAAAAAGCTTTAAAACCACTGCTCTATTATATGTTACAAATGACCTGGTATCTGCTTTTGGGGGAGTTACCTGTATTGAAAGCCGTCTCTCCGTTTTTGACAGACGCGGGAAAGTCGCCAGGGCACATATTCATTACATATCTGTTTATATTTATCCATTCTTTGTAATCTATCCCTATTCAAAATGTATAGAATATAGAGGCACCAACCGGACTTTACATTGTTCTGGCAACGAGTTCGGAAACGAAGGTTTTAAAAATGTAGAACGGTTAATGATATCCATTGTTAATTTTATTAAATAGCTCGGATAGCTCGGATGCTATTAATGTCGAATAGTATTTGTAGAGTGAGTGACTGTGAGTACCGAGATGCGAAGGCAAAGATGATGAATTTGGATCAGAACATAAATATTTGACTTAACATAAGTTAGAGTAGATTAAAAAGGGATTGTTAAAATACCTTTTGCCCAAGGCCCGCAATTAGTTGGCTACTGTCTTAAAATAAACTATAACAGCCATAGTTCTTATTACAAAGCCGTATAATTAATACGAAGTGCACTCATGAATCGTTTTGCTAAAGTCAATTTATTTCAGATTTTCAATCTTGAGAATGTCACTAGAATGCTATTATATTTATTTTCAAAATTTTATCGAGTACAATTAACCAACGTTTTTTGTCATTTTATCCTAAAGGGGAACACTTTAATATTTGCACTACTTATTTGGTTTCTGCGGGACTAACTTCGTTGTTTTTGTGTCGGTGGATCCGTATGCATATAGTGCAAGAGTAAAGATGAATATCCGATTTTTCTTATATTAGTTTTTTGAGCAACTTGGTAATCTGAGGCACAGGTATCGATGCCATATATATGAGCAATGTTATCTTGTTTTTCTAAAAAAAAAAATTTTTTTTTAATATTACAGTTATATTATTAGGAAACCTGAAATTCTAAATTGCATTGTCAAATCCAAAATCAGCAAAATGCAAAAATTGTATTTGTTTTCTCTTATTGTAGCAGCAATATGGCACCAAGGTAAATATAAATTTTTCAGTTTTCATGCTACATTCTATCCATGATAAAATGATGAGACTAAAAAAATGAAATTATGGCCCAATCCTAACCTGGTACACATACTAAGGGAGCACCAAATAGAATGTTGTTATTTTTAATTTTGGTTGTTTTTGGTTTGTTGTTTTTGTATGCTTCTTTCGTTATTTAGAGTTTATCTCGAACAGTGTTCCGCAACTTAAGGGTCGCGACCTAAAGTTGGGTCACCTGTTTATTTAGAATTTGGGGTGCTCCCGAAGTATTTGTACCAAGATGGCGCACAACCTGAACATAGTATGTGTACCAGGTTAGGGTTGTTCAGATTGTGCGTCATCTTGATACAAATACTTTCGGAGCACTGAATTTGGCATCATCATTTTGATTTATTAAAACCACGCTCTATTTTCAAAACTAAGTGGTGGCAAATAAGGGCGGCTTTCTCACTTTGAAGTAATTTTGGTAACTTTTTGGTTTAGTAAGATAATTTAATTTTTGGGCTATAATAGTATTACAATGGTAGTAGTGAGCACATCCTCAGCACTCGAGGATTTACCAAATTTCTTTTTTAAAACAATTGGATCCTTTGAAAAAAGGTTGGGAACCACTGAAAGGTAAAACTATTTTAATACCAGAAGGCCCAGTATGTAACATCTAGTGAATTTATTATTTTTTAATTTTTTTTAAATTCGTCACCATGGATACCGTGGAAGACGAGAAACTTTTGTTGCAATATTTTCACTGGTTATGGACAAAGACGGTTCACACCGGTCGCGTAAATGGAATGAAGGAAACAATGCTGTTAAATGTACCGCGCCACGACGGTTGTAATGATACGCCCTACGCCTTGGTAAGCATCTAATCGTCGAATACAGTTGTTGTGATATATTTTTTGTAACAGTATCAAAATTCGAGGGAAAAGGAGGTGAAATATAATCTTATATATTGAGGTCATATTATTCTCGATCCATTCCAAAAAAGGTACCCATAAATTGCAAGTATTCGATCCGATTCTGAAATGATCAAGTATTCAAAAATGCCCAGCCATAGTAGAGGCTAACCCAAGGACTGCAGGGTTGTGAACTGAATTTCATGGTAATGTTTTCATGAGATCAAACCAAAGTGGCACCACAGTCGGTATTGTGCTTTAAATGTTCAGCGTTGAAGATGTATTTTTTGCTAAAATGCTATTACTTTCATTTGTTCCTAAATTTTCTATCAATTCTTTTATATCTGGTATTTTATCAAAAATGTCGCTATATAGTTATTTTTCGTGGACACAGATTTTAATCCGCCAAGCGTGACGACCGTTTCCGAGGTGACACGCCACTTCGCAGAACTCGGAGAATAATTGATACCAATAGGGGGGCATGTTTACTGAACGCCGTAAGTACTTCTTGTTGGTGCGGCACAATGCTACATGCAAATTTTTGCGTATTCCTAACCCCCACCTAAAAACGTTATCCAAAAATTAAATCACTACGGCGTCACAATCACGTCATAGAGCTTACCAAAGAGAAGTTGCGGTCGCCCGAAATGGCATCTCCGCCAACGATCTCTTTCATATAGGGAACGTTATGCCTAGAAAACGAGAAAAGTAGCTTACTTGATTCCGGGTGATTGTCTGCGCGTTTTAGACGACACTCTGTATACTTTAACGGGCTTTATTTTGTCACTGTGACGTTGTAGTGACGTAATTTTTGGATGACGAAGTCAAGTGGGGGTTAGAAATGACATATGCAAAAATGGCTATGCAATGCCAACTAGAAGTACTCGACGGCGTTTAGGGAACTAGGCCCCCGGTAGTACGATACGAAAAGTACTTTCTTTTGGATTTCGTGTCCATATATCTGAGCATCACTTTCTTGATATGAATGAGCTAATATCAATTGGCATATATTTTACACATACTCTCTTTTTAGGACTGGCGTTAACTTGTTATGAATGTACCAACTGCAATTCGGTTAGTTCTTCTGACGTGAAAACTTGTCCCGACTCCAATGGGCTGACAACAATGTGCATCACGGCCTCCGGAAACGTATTGGGTAAGTGCTTTTAAAGAAGGAAATACCCATAATTAGGAAAAATATGAATAATAGTTAAGTTCCGGATATAAAACAATTGAACTCTAAAATCGGATTCAAACTTGTTTAGAAACTTTTACTCAACAGTGGTAGATATATGGAGTGTCCATAGAGTCTTGAGATTTTTTTTTCAAATTGAAAAAGGAATTCAATAATACCATATACTGTTATGGCCCTCACAGATGTATTAAAAGAAATGAAAATACTTGAACAATTACTGATTAAAAAAAATGGTTATGGTTTATTGATAACTTGCTTCAATAAAAAATTAAAATTGTAAAGAACTTTGTGGACATCCTATATGATCAGGGAAAATACGAATCGTTACTTTGATTCCGCATTTAAAAAATTTTGACACCAAATTCGGAATCAAACTCAGGTGTCGCTGTAAGTGTAGAGAATTATTGAATCCCTAAAAATGCTTATTAATTCTACGTTTTTTATTACAGTGTGTTCATTTTATTCACTAATTACTTATCGATCTTAATCGTGAAGTATGTTGATGGGTATTTGTCTGTTTGTTTGTTTCTCTGTCTGTCTGTCTGTCTGTCTGTCTGTCTGTTAGATACAGGCGATATCTCACGAAAGCGAGGTCGAATCTGCTCCAAATTTTGCATGTGCATTCATCATATATCGGACTAGAAGCCTATTGATTTTGGATGAATTATATCGTATAATTAGCTAGTTTTAAATTAATTAGAGATGAGACACGCGGTGTCGCTATTGAATCAAAGCGAAGGATACACGCCGCTAGATCGATAAGTCGGCGGTCTCTGATCGCTATCTCGTTTTATTTATTATTTACATTCACAGGCATCACTACAGCATCGCGTGGATGCGGATTCGGATCGTTTCCAACATGCAGTTCGTCCACTTTTTTCGGGATTACTGGAACCGTTTGCTACTGTGACACGGGTACGTACAATGTTGGGTACAGGATTCTCAAACTATGGGTTAGTTTGAGTCACGAAGTTTATTTAAATCTCACTGTGACTCGTACCTACGAACTCGCGGAAGTTAGTCAAAGGTTCTATAGCAGGGGTGGGCAGAGTTTTGGACCAGGGGCACAAAATTTCGCCGAATCAGTCTGGCGGGTCATGTAAATGTGACGTAAAAGGTTAAATTTTATGAACAATATTTACGGTGTCACAAGAGCAAAAGTGGAAAATATTCTTAACAAAATCCTCGAGTTATTTTTTTTTAGATAAAACATCAAAATTTGGTTTTAGCTTGGTTGGGGCCGTACCAGGCGGCCCGATTGATTTACCCAGCAGGTCCGATCTGGTCGGTGAACCGTAGTTTGCCAATATCAATTTTATAGCAATTGTATATCTTAACACTAATCACGATGCGCCAACTCCCTAACCGGGCAAGTTTCAGTATATTTCCCCGCAAAATTATTTTCGTTACTGGCCTTTTCTAGCACAAACCGCTATTTTACATTTACTTGCAATGCCTTTCATCAGATCTCTGCAACGGGGGTGATGTCAACGGGGCTGAAGCCGTCAAAATCAGCGTCACAATGGGAACTCTCATTGCTGGAATCTTGGCAAAAATACTGATGTAGACCTGAAGAAATATTATGATGAATTCAATTTTTATTTTATTTTTAATATATATAAAATTTTGTGAGATGCATTTAACGTATATTTTTCCTGGATACTTTTAGACAAGGTATTTAATCAGGAGCGTGCAACCTGCGGCCCGCGGGCCAAATGGGACCAAAAAAGAAAAGTTGTGCTAGAAGTGCCGATTTTAAATGGTGTTCGGCCCGCGAAACGTGTTTTTAATTCAGTTTAACATAAAAATCCAATTTAGTCTAATTGTATCTGGCACTCTAGTACTTTTTATTGTATTGAGTATAATATAAAATAGGAAATCAGACCAACGTATGAAAATTTACCTTATTTATAAAACAAGTATCGCCTTGTATAATACTGGCAGCTCGTCCGGCCCTTGTTCAGGTCGAATATGTAAATTAGCTAATAAAATTCACCACAACAGTGTGTTCTTTTTTCATGGATGATTCATGGGTACTCCCGAATTGTGTGTACCAGGTTAGGGTTGGGCCATAATTTTATTCCGATTTCCCTCATTTTAGTTCTATTACGAGTTCGGCGACTGTTTGTGTTAGCCCCTATAGGTTACATAGGTTTCACTCCCTTTACACAACTTGACTTAAAGTAGGCGAACAAAATTAGTTACCTCCATATTGGTACACACACTGCTGGAGCGCCGATTCAGGAGCAACATTAAGACAAATATATACAGAAATACATTTGTGTTAGTTTGCAGCAAGACTCTTGAATCACTTAGGATGTTCAACTTCACTCTTGCTACAGCATCCTTGCATTATATGGGCCAATCCATCAATTTTTTAAAAAGTGTAGTGAAAGTAATTTTTTTCCTTTTTAATATCAAAAGACATTGGAATTTTATTGGACTGCATTCATTTCATCGAACAATTTAAAATTTCACCCAGGTTTTTGATGGTTTTTAAAAAATGGCCTGAAATGTAGAAATTTTGGTATAATTGACATATTTTGTGATGATTCCTGACACAAAGTGTTTGATTATGTGGTACAGTTATTTCATATGGAATGACGCACTGGATTTAAGTTAATAAATTTTAAATGTTTGCAGTGCTGTAGAACATTTCTTCACCCATTTAACGATTTATTACCAGAATTTTAAGAGATGATAGATGCCGCTATTCCGAAATGGAAAAATGCCCTGTAGTGTCACATACAATATGCACATTATTGGCATGGATTTACAGTGTTACATTAAGTAACTTGAGCAACACATAGAGGGGTAGTTCAGCTACTGCACCAAAAAATATTATGGGCTCCTACTGTACCATCGCAAAAATTTACAGCACAACACAACGTTAGTGCATGGTGGATTTGCCGTCCTGTAGTGTCACGCTATATTTTACTATATTTTTTTTCATCTACAAGTAAGGTTGGGTGTAACTTTTGTGCAATTTTTTACATATTCAATAAAGCAACTGATTGGACAATGAAACAAAACATGTAGCTGAAAATGTGAAAATATATTGAATTTAACAACATGCAAAATTTCTGGAATTGTCCCATAGTGTCACTTGGAATAGCCCATATGCATAGGGATCCACCAGCACAAAAGCATAGAAGAAGGATAAGTAGGTATTCTCGCAGAAACCAAATCGATAGTAAAAGTTAAGTTCTATCTAGACCAGTGGTTCTTGAACTTTCTAGGCCTCACTCTTATTTCAGAATTTGTCAAGTCCCGCGCCCACCTAAAAAACTAGCTAACAATAAGCTACAAATAACAACTAGTGAGGCGAAATTATGTTTATTCAAAAACACGTTAAAAATGAAATAAATGAGAAGCTTTAAACAAATAAGGGGAGCAAGAACAAATCTAACAAATATTTTTATTTGGCTTCACGCCCCTTCAAAAAATTGTCTACGCCCCTTTTGTGAGGCGCACTCCACCGTTTAAGAACCACTGCTCTAGTCTAGAACATGTTCCAAATGACCAGGGTTCTGCTTTTGGGTGAGTTACCTGTATTAAAAACCATGTCTTTGTTCTTTACAGAGGTGGTGAAGTCGGGGCAAGGCAGGGCACATATTCATTACATATCTGTTTTGAATTAAACTATTCTCCCTTTTATGGAGCCCCAGAAGTATGTGCACCAAGATGGCCTCAACCTGAACATAGAAGGTTGACCAGGTTGAGCTGGAAGTTGTGCGCCATCTTATTGTCACATTATATGCATACGGATCCACCGACCCAAAAGCATAGAAAAGGGATAAGTAGTTAGTCCCGTCGATAGCAATAGTTCTGTTCGCTCTAGATGTCTGAAATATGTTACAAATGGGTTTTGCTTTGGGGGGAGGTACCTTTATTGAGAGCCATTTCTCCGTTCTTGACAGACGTGGAAAAGTCGGGGCAAATCAGGACTAATATTCATTACGCATCTGTTTTGATTTAAACCATTCTTTGTAATCTATCCTTTTTATTTGTGTTACTGTGCAGCAGAGTTATTTGCACTTTTGCTACAGCAATGTCACATTATATGCATACGGATCCACCGGTACGAAAGATTAGAAAGAGGATAAGTAGTTAGTCCCTTCGATAGCAATAGTTCTGTTCGCTCAAGAATGCGAAAATATGTTACAAATGGGTTTCGCTTTTGGGGGAGTTACCTGCATTGAGAGCCTTCTCTCCGTTCCGCACGTGGAAAAGACGTGTTTTTATTTAAACTATTTTTTGTAATGTATCCCTATTTAAAATGTTTAGAACACAGAGGGACCGTAATCAACCGCATCATCTTAGAAAAGTGAGATAGTTTAGAAAAAAAGGTTCTTTAAAAATGTAGATTGGCTGTTGAAATATATTGGTAATTTTATTATATAGCTTGTATGCTTCTTAATGTTGAATAGAATTCATACAGTGACGGACTGCAAGTACTCTGAGGCGAAAGCAAGGACGAAGAATTCAGATTGGAAGTTGAATGTTTGATTTTAAGTAGGTTGGAGAAATTTGAAAAAAGGGTACCAAGTATGTGTACCAGGTTGGGGTTAGGCCATAATTTAATTCCGAATTTCCCTATTTTTGCGCCGAAAAAAGATTGTTGTAACAATTGTTGTATACTGTTTGTCTGAGGAAGTATGATTTTGGTCAGACGATACATTACAAATTTACATTTGTGTTAGTGTGCAGCAGGACTCATGAATTGTATACTCTTGTATTATGCAGTGTTTTTTTCAGCAAACTCAGTAATCTTAGGCACCGGTATCGATACCACATATTTGGTCATTGCAATCTTGTTTTTCTAAAAACTTGTTTCTTGTGTTGTTACAGATATATCATTACAATACTTTAGTTTCTAACTTTCTTCGACAAACAGGAATCAGCAGAATGCAAAAATTGTTTTTGTATTCTCTCATTGTAGCAGCAATATGGCACCAAGGTAAGTGCCATAAACATAAATAGGTGAAAATCTTTCATTTTTATGCAACGTTCTATCAATAGTAAAATGATAAGAACAAAAGCATTGATATGATTTTTATGTTTATTTGCGTTTTATTTTTCTATACGCTTCTTTCGTTGACGTAGGATAGTTTGCGATCTTACCGTTTGTCTGAGGGTATAAAATACTTGGGTGCTCCCGAAGTATGTAAACCAACATGGCGGACACCGGAATATAGTATGTGTACCAGGTTAGAGTTAGGTCATAATTTCAGGTAAAAATACTACGGGAGTCATTTGGCTAGTCCCGTACCCGTAATGTAACTAAAATAAGGACAATTAGAATAAAATTATGGCCTAACCCTAACCTGGTACACATACTACGCTCCGGTGTCCACCGTCTTTGGTCACATACTTCGTGAGTACGAATACTTCAATACTAGAAGAGCCAGTATGAAAAATCTAGCGCATCTAGCTATGTCCACTACGTGTCCAACAAGTATCGCCTTGCATATTATTGGCAGCTTGTCCGGTCCTTGTCCAATCTAGTCCTTGTCCAATCCGGTCCAATCTAGCTATGTCCACTACGTGTCCAACAAGTATCGCCTTGCATATTATTGGCAGCTTGTCCGGTCCTTGTTCAGGTTAAATATGTAAATTAGCTATTAAAATTCACCACAACAGTGTGTTCTTTTTTCATGTATGATTCATGGGCACTCCCGAATTGTGTGTACCAGGTTAGGGTTGGGCAATAATTTTATTCCGTTTTTCCTTATTTTAGTTTTATTACGAGTTCGGCGACTGTTTGTGTTAGCCCCCTTCACATAGGTTTCACTTCCTTTACACAACTTGACTTAAAGTAGGCGAACAAAATTAGTTACCTCCATATTGGTACACACACTGCTGGAGCGCCGATTCAAGAGCAACATTAAGACAAATATATACAGAAATACATTTGTGTTAGTTTGCAGCAAGACTCTTGAATCACTTAGGATGTTTATCTTCACTCATGCTACAGCATCCTTGCATTATATGGGCCAATCCATCAATTTTTTAAAAAGTGTAGTGAAAGTAATTTTTTTTTATTTTTAATATCAAAAGACATTGGAATTTTATTGGACTGCATTCATTTCATCGAACAATTTAAAATTTCACCCAGGTTTTTGATGGTTTTTAAAAAATGGCCTGAAATGTAGAAATTTTGGTATAATTGACATATTTTGTGGTGATTTCTGACACAAAGTGTTTGATTGTGTGGTACAGTTATTTCATATGGAATGACGCACTGGATTTAAGTTAATAAAGTTTAAATGTTTGCAGTGCTGTAGAACATTTCGTCCCCCATTTAACGATTTATTACCAGAATTTTAAGGGATGATAGATGCCGCTATTCCGAAGTGGAAAAATGTCCTGTAGTGTCACATACAATATGCACATTACTGGTATGGATTTACAGTGTTACATTAAGTAACTTGAGCAACACATAGAGGGGTAGTTAAGCTACTGCACCAGAAAATATTATGGGCTCCTACTGTACCATCGCAAAAATTTACAGCACAACACAACGTTAGTGCATGGTGGATTTGCCGTCCTGTAGTGTCACGCTATATTTTACTATATTTTTTTTTATCTACTAAGTAAGTCTTGGGTGTAACTTTTGTGCAATTTTTTACATATTCAATAAAGCAACTGATTGGACAATGAAACAAAACATGTAGCTGAAAATGTGAAAATATATTGAATTCAACAACATGCAAAATTTCTGGAATTGTCCCATAGTGTCACTTGGAATAGCCCATATGCATAGGGATCCACCAGCACAAAAGCATAGAAGAAGGATAAGTAGGTATTCTCGCAGAAACCAAATCGATAGTAAAAGTTAAGTTCTATCTAGACCAGTGGTTCTTGAACTTTCTAGGCCTCACTCTTATTTCAGAATTTGTCAAGTCCCGCGCCCACCTAAAAAACTAGCTAACAATAAGCTACAAATAACAACTAGTGAGGCGAAATTATGTTTATTCAAAAAACACGTTAAAAATGAAATAAATGAGAAGCTTTAAACAAATAAGGGGAGCAAGAACAAATCTAACAAATATTTTTATTTGGCTTCACGCCCCTTCAAAAAATTGTCTACGCCCCTTTTGTGAGGCGCACTCCACCGTTTAAGAACCACTGCTCTAGTCTAGAACATGTTCCAAATGACCAGGGTTCTGCTTTTGGGTGAGTTACCTGTATTAAAAACCATGTCTTTGTTCTTTACAGAGGTGGTGAAGTCGGGGCAAGGCAGGGCACATATTCATTACATATCTGTTTTGAATTAAACTATTCTCCCTTTTATGGAGCCCCAGAAGTATGTGCACCAAGATGGCCTCAACCTGAACATAGAAGGTTGACCAGGTTGAGCTGGAAGTTGTGCGCCATCTTATTGTCACATTATATGCATACGGATCCACCGACCCAAAAGCATAGAAAAGGGATAAGTAGTTAGTCCCGTCGATAGCAATAGTTCTGTTCGCTCTAGATGTCTGAAATATGTTACAAATGGGTTTTGCTTTGGGGGGAGGTACCTTTATTGAGAGCCATTTCTCCGTTCTTGACAGACGTGGAAAAGTCGGGGCAAATCAGGACTAATATTCATTACGCATCTGTTTTGATTTAAACCATTCTTTGTAATCTATCCTTTTTATTTGTGTTACTGTGCAGCAGAGTTATTTGCACTTTTGCTACAGCAATGTCACATTATATGCATACGGATCCACCGGTACGAAGATTAGAAAGAGGATAAGTAGTTAGTCCCTTCGATAGCAATAGTTCTGTTCGCTCAAGAATGCGAAAATATGTTACAAATGGGTTTCGCTTTTGGGGGAGTTACCTGCATTGAGAGCCTTCTCTCCGTTCCGCACGTGGAAAAGACGTGTTTTTATTTAAACTATTTTTTGTAATGTATCCCTATTTAAAATGTTTAGAACACAGAGGGACCGTAATCAACCGCATCATCTTAGAAAAGTGAGATAGTTTAGAAAAAAAGGTTCTTTAAAAATGTAGATTGGCTGTTGAAATATATTGGTAATTTTATTATATAGCTTGTATGCTTCTTAATGTTGAATAGAATTCATACAGTGACGGACTGCAAGTACTCTGAGGCGAAAGCAAGGACGAAGAATTCAGATTGGAAGTTGAATGTTTGATTTTAAGTAGGTTGGAGAAATTTGAAAAAAGGGTACCAAGTATGTGTACCAGGTTGGGGTTAGGCCATAATTTAATTCCGAATTTCCCTATTTTTGCGCCGAAAAAAGATTGTTGTAACAATTGTTGTATACTGTTTGTCTGAGGAAGTATGATTTTGGTCAGACGATACATTACAAATTTACATTTGTGTTAGTGTGCAGCAGGACTCATGAATTGTATACTCTTGTATTATGCAGTGTTTTTTTCAGCAAACTCAGTAATCTTAGGCACCGGTATCGATACCACATATTTGGTCATTGCAATCTTGTTTTTCTAAAAACTTGTTTCTTGTGTTGTTACAGATATATCATTACAATACTTTAGTTTCTAACTTTCTTCGACAAACAGGAATCAGCAGAATGCAAAAATTGTTTTTGTATTCTCTCATTGTAGCAGCAATATGGCACCAAGGTAAGTGCCATAAACATAAATAGGTGAAAATCTTTCATTTTTATGCAACGTTCTATCAATAGTAAAATGATAAGAACAAAAGCATTGATATGATTTTTATGTTTATTTGCGTTTTATTTTTCTATACGCTTCTTTCGTTGACGTAGGATAGTTTGCGATCTTACCGTTTGTCTGAGGGTATAAAATACTTGGGTGCTCCCGAAGTATGTAAACCAACATGGCGGACACCGGAATATAGTATGTGTACCAGGTTAGAGTTAGGTCATAATTTCAGGTAAAAATACTACGGGAGTCATTTGGCTAGTCCCGTACCCGTAATGTAACTAAAATAAGGACAATTAGAATAAAATTATGGCCTAACCCTAACCTGGTACACATACTACGCTCCGGTGTCCACCGTCTTTGGTCACATACTTCGTGAGTACGAATACTTCAATACTAGAAGAGCCAGTATGAAAAATCTAGCGCATTTTTCGTATTTTAATTTGTTTTTCCAAATTTTCTTTTTTTTCTGTCCATGATAAAATGATAAGACTGAAGAAACTGATGTTATTTTCAAATTTGCTACTTTTGTATGCGACAATAGCATTTGTTTGAAGGTGTAGAATATTTTTACGCTAGAAGCCCCATTATAAAACACTATTGCATTTAATATATTTCAAATTTTTGTTAAAATTCTTTTCCATAGATGCCATGAACGACGCGAAACTTTTATCCCGCTTCTTTAAAACTATCATTCCAACCCGTTAGGGGAAAAAAACGTTCAATACCTGTCGCGCCGATGAAAAATATAGAATTACGTTGATGTATCGACACGCTCTACGTCTTTGCGGGTACCTCGAATACGTTTGTTACGGTTTCAATTTTTTAACAGTAGCCAAATTCGAGAGAAAGGAATAGACATCGGGAACCCAATTCTGGTAACAGCACCCACACGCTTTTCTTGTCATAATTCGTTTTTTTAACAGTAGCTGAATTCGAGAGAAAGGGATATACATCGGAATTTAAAAAATGTTTGAAAATAACTTGTTTTGAGAATTCTGTAACGGTAATAAGCTAGGGTAGGTAAATGTAAAAAGGCTTGCATAAAAATGACAAAAAGTTCCTCAAGTCTCTGATACCACAATTGGTGCGACTTTGGTGTGCGATTGAGATCACGGTAACAAGTGAGATCGCATACCAAAGCGGCACCCAATATTTTATATCTATACTATATCTGGTGCTCCCGAAGTGTTCGTACCAAAATGGCGCACAACCTCAACATAGTATGGGTACTAGGTTAGGGTTGTTTAGGTTGTGCGCCATCTTGGTACGAATACTTTCGGAGCACCCTATATCTTTCTATATTTTTTAGGATTGGCGTTAATATGTTATGATTGTCTCATCTGCAACTCGGTTAGTTCTTCTGACGTTTCTGAAGTTTGTCCCGACATCTCAGGGCTGAAAACAATGTGCATCAGTGTAGAGGGAACCGTATTGGGTGAGTGCTTTACAGGAAAAATATAAGTTTCATCAATGGAAAATAATAATTGTATTTTGGTTACGAATTTAAAAAATTACATATTTTATTAATTACGTATCTTCCAAGTAATCACTTATTAGAAAATGCTTATTAATTCTACGTTTTCCATAACAGTGTGTTCATTTTATTTGATATATATATTTACAGGCATTGGCACAACAGCGCGGGGTTGTGGATACGGAACGTCAGAAACATGCAGTACGTCCTCCATTTTCGGGGTTACCGGAACCGTTTGCTACTGTGCCACAGGTACGTACAATGTTGGGGTCCCAGGAAGTATGCGCCCACAAATACTTCTAGTCGGCGTAGCATGATGATTTTTGGATATAATATTCCTAACTCACGCCTGACTTCGTCGTTCAAAAATTACGTCACTACGACTATACGTCACTATAGAGCTTGCCAACCTATACCTACGATTGTCCGAAATGGCATCTGTGCCGACTATAATGAATCACTAACGCCAGCGATTTCTCTTTTTTGATAACTTGTTGAACCACGCCAACTAGAAGTACTTGTGAGTGCCTATTCCGGGAGACCCCAATGTACAAGCTCCCCAAACCACGAGTTAGGTCTCCCAAGTCTTATACGACCAGCGGTTACATAATCCCCATACTACGACGAGGAACTAAGCAATTCTTTCGTATAAGATAATATACATGGGCTGGTTTGAATTTGCGAATCAACGCAGGGTAATCAGACGTGCAAAAGAAATTGTGTATCATAAGGCTTAGCACGGTGAGCCAAGGACAGAGCCGTGAATATTTTTATATTCACTCGACGAACTAATGATGCTTGTGTCTAATACACGCTCTTTCTAGGTAAAACCTCTATTTTAAATGAACTTGTAATGTTTTTCTTCAGATCTCTGTAACGGGGATGGAGTCAACGGGGCTGGAGTCACCGAGGCTGCAGTCAACGGGGATGGAGTCAACGGGGCTGAAGCCCTCAAAATCAGCGTCATGATGGGAACTCTCATCGCCGGAATCTTGGCAAAAATACTGATGTAACTCAGAAGAGATTTTTTAATGAATTCAATTTTTATTTTATTCATTTTCGTCAGAAGTGTGTAAAGTATACATTTCTGGATACTTTTCGAGAAGTGCACAAATTATAAGTGTCATCTCAAATATGTTGAATATTTTCTCGAGTGTAATATAAAAGAGGAAATCAGGTCAAGGAAAATTATGGAAATTGGCATTATTTTAAAACAAGCATCGCCTTGCATATTAATGACAGCTTGTCCCGGGCCTTGTTCAGGTCGAAAACGTAAATTAGCTAATAAAATTCATCACAACAGTGTGTTCTTTTTTCATGAATGATTCAGGGGTCTTCCCGAAGTGTCTGTACCAAGTCAGGGTTAGGCTATATTTTTCTTATCTTAGTTCTATTGCAAGTTCGGCGACTGTCTGTGTTAGCCAAATGAATATACCACCTGCGAATAGGTTTCATTCCCTTCACACAACTTGATGTGAAGTAGGCGAACAAAATTAGTTACCTCCATATTGGTACACACACTCCTGGAAAAACGATTCAAGAGCAACATTAAGACAAATATATACAGAACATACATTTGTGTTAGTTTGCAGCAAGACTCTTGAATCACTTCATATAGTTATTTTCATTTCTGCTTTATCATCTTTGCGTTATACACATACGGATACACCGACACGAAAGCATAGAAGAAGGATAAATAGTTGGGCCCGTAGAAACCAAATCGATAGTAAAAGTTAGGTTCTCTCTAGACCAGTGATTCTTGAACTTTTTAAGCCACGCCCTCTTTTTAGAGTTTGTCGAGTCTCGCGCCCACCTCAAAAATAACTAGCTAACAATGAGCTACAAATAACAGATAGTGAGGCAAAATTATGTTTTATTCAAATAACACGTTAAAAATACGTGGATGGAACGTAAATGATGAAATAAATGAAAAGTTTCAAACAAAGGGGATTAATTCTAACGAATATTTTCATTTGGCGTCACGCCCCCTCAGAAAGTTGTCTACGCCCCTTTTGTGAGGCGCGCTCCATCGTTTGAGAACCACTGCTCTAGTCTAGAACATGTTCCAAATGACCAGGATTCTGCTTTTGGGAGAGTTACCTGTATTGAAAACCATGTCTTCATTCCTGACAGAGGTGGTGAAGTCGGGGCAAGGCAGGGCACATATTCATTACGCATCTGTTTTGATTCAAACCATTCTTTGTAATCTATCCCTTTTATTTGTGTTACTGTGCAACAAGACTCTTGAATCATTTATTTTAGAGTTATTTGCACTTTTGCTACAGCAATGTCACATTATATGCATACGGATCCACCGGCACGTAAGCATAAAAGAAGGATAAGTAGTTAGTCCCGTCGATAGCAATAGTTCTGTTCGCTCAAGAATGCGGAAATATGTTACAAATGAGTTTCGCTTTTGGGGGAGTTACCTGTATTGAGAGCCATCTCCCCGTTCTTGATACACGTGGGAAAGACGGTTTTTATTTAAACTATTCTTTGTAATGAATCCCTATTTAAAATGTATAGAACACAGAGGGAACATTGGTAACCGCATCATCTCAGCAAAACGAGATAGTTTAGATACAAAGGTTGTTTTTTTAAATGTAGAACGGTTATTGAAATCTATTGTTAATTTTATTATATAGCTTGTTTTCTTTCAATGTTGCATAGTATTCGTAGAGTGAGTGACTGCAAGTACCGAGAAGCGAAAGCAAAGACGAAGAATTCAGATTGGAATTCGTATGTGAAGCAGGTTAGGGTTAGGCCATAATTTTATTCCGAATTTCCCTATTTTTGTTCTATTAGGAGTTTGGAGACTGTCTGTGTTAGCCAAGTGAATACCCCCCTGTTCATAGGTTTTATTCCCTTTACACAACTTGATGTAAAGTAGGCAAACAAAATTAGGTATTTCCATATTGGTACATTTTGGAGCGCCGAAAGCGAGTTGTTGAAAAAACTTATTTGCGGGCGCAAATGTCTAGACGACCAATGTCTTAAAATAAACTTTAACAGCTATGGCTCTTCTTTCAAAGCAATTGTATAATGTACACGAAGCGCCTCCTGAAGCGTTTTGCTGAAGTCAATCGACTTCAGATTTCCAGTCTTGAGGGATGTCGCTAGAATGCAATTATATTCGACTTTTGAAATTTTATCTGAGTCCTGTTTTGTAATTTTATTTAATTTTATTTTTTTTATTATAATCTTTTGTAATTTTATCATAAAGGAGAACACTTTTGTATTACTCTCTGTAGAGGTTTTGTGAGACTAATTTCCAATTCTTCCTCACTGCTTTTGCGCTAGTGGATTCGTATTCGTATAATGCAGGGATGCCGTAGCAGGAATATAAATACCATGCTATGCAATTCAAGAGTCCGGCTGCACACTAACACAAATGTATTTCTGTAACGTTTCGTTGTTGTAACAATTGTTGTATACTGCTTGTCTGGGGAAGTATGATTTTGGTCAGACGAAACATCACAAAAATACATTTGTGTTAGTGTGCAGCCGGACTCTTGAATTGCATACTCTTGTATTATGCAGTGTTTTTTTCAGCAAACTCAGTTTTGTGAGGCACCGGTATCGATACCATATATTTGATCATTGCAATCTTGTTTTTCTAAAAAATTGTTTCTTGTGTTGTTACAGATATATCATTACAAAACTCTAATTTCTATATTGCTTCGACAAACACGAATCAGCAAAATGCAAAAATTGTTTTTGTTTTTTCTAATTGTAGCCGCAATATGGCACCAAGGTAAGTGAGTGTATATTTTTCATTTTTATGCAACGTTCTATCCATGGTAAAATAATAGGAATAAAAACATTTATATGATTTCTATGTTTATTTGCGTTTTATTTTTTCTGTACGTTTCTTTCGTTGACGTAGGATAGTTTGCGATCTCACCGTTTGTCTGAGGGTATAAAATACTTGGTTGCTCCCGAAGTATGTAAACCAAGATGGCGGACACCGGAATGTGGAATGTGTAAAAGGTTAGGGTCAGGCTATAATTTCAGGTACAAATACTACGGGAGTCACTTGGCTAGTCCCCGAACAAGTAATAAAACTAAACTAAGGAAAATTAGAATAAAATTATGGCCTAACCCTAACCTGGTACACATACTACGTTCCAGTGTCCGCCATCTTGGTTCACATACTTCGGGAGTACGCCTCTTTTTTGTTTTTTTGTTTTTTGTTTTTTAAGTTCTGTTCATGATAAAAAGATAATACTGAAGAAAATGATGTTATTTTTAAGTTTGCTACTTTCGTATGCGATATTAGCATTTGTTTGAAGGTGTAGAATACTTTTACGCTAGAGATCCTAGTATAAAACAGCTTTTGCATTTAATTTGTTTTGATTTTTTTTGAAGATTCGTTTCCATAGATGCCGTGAACGACGCGAAACTTTTATCCCGCTTCTTTACAACTATTATTCCCACCCGTCAGGGGACAAAGACGTTCCATATCTGTCGCGCCGATAAAAACAATAGAAAACTACGTTGATGTATCGACGCGATGGTTGTAATGACACGCCATACGTCTTTGCGGGTACCTCCTCTCGTCGAATACGTTTGTCGTGTTTCAATTTTTTCTAACAGTAGCCAAATTCGAGAGAAAGGAATAGACATCGGAATCCCAATTTTTTTTTATTTATTTTGGAAATTCTGGTAACAGCACGCACACGCTCTTCGATTTTTTTTTTAAAGTAGCCAAATTCGAGACGAGATAGTCACCGGGAACTCAGAAATGTTTGGAAATAACTTATTTTAGCAATTCTAGTAACAGAATCCATACACCGTATCTTTTTGTCGAATACGCTTATCATGATTCGATTTTTTTTTAAGAGTAGCAAAATCCGAACCAAAGGGGTAGCACAGGAAACTGATAAATATTCAAAAATACCTAATTTTGGAAATTCTGGTAACAGCACCCACACGCTTTTCTTGTCATAATGCGATTTTTTTTAACAGTAGCTAAATTCGAGAGAAAGTGATAGACATCGGGAAGTCAAATTTTTTTTTGCTGATTTTAAGATCACGGTAACAAGTGAGATCTCATACCAAAGCGGCAACCAATATTTTATATCTATACTATATCTGGTGATTCCGAAGTATTCGTACCAAGATGGCGCACAACCTGAACACAGTATGTGTACTGGGTTAGGGTTGATCAGGTTGTGCGTCATCTTGGTACGTATACCTCCGGAACACCCTATTTCGTTCTATATCTTTTAGGATCCCCTATATCAGTAGTTCTTAAACTTTTTCGAGCGCGGCCTAAATTTGACCTTTTATGAATTCTCGCGACCAAAACTTTAACATCGCGAAAATTTATTTTTAATTTTAGTACTTTTTGACTCAAATACAGACAAGGATTTATTAAAAACGGTAAATTGACTCAATGCGATTGATGAAACTGAAATTTCCCTTTTCTCTTATCTTCCATTACTCGGCTCTTTTTTACTGAGCGCAATGCGCAATTCATCGCTCGATGGCGAGCCTCAGTTATCAGTGCCGAAAATCGTTGCTCGCCCAGATACGTGGCCGCGAATAATAATTAGAAAAATCATTGCTTCGTTTCCAATTACCGATACCGCTGTCCGTTGCAAACATAGCAACTTTACTGGGCCTTCAGTTTCTTTCGCAATGTACAACTTTTCATTCATCAGCTAAAGCCACATTCTCTCTAGATCAGTGTTGTCCATTTTTTTTTGTATCGCAACCACTGAATCGGCTTACCAAAAGCCCAATTACACCTTGCATAAAAATAAAATTTAAATATATATTTACTTTAACAGCCACAATGACATATTAACCCACAAGCACGAGACCAAGTTCTTTGATTTAATGTCAGGGGTAAGAGTGGAACTCTTTTTGCAATCCAAAACCTAGGCAAAGTGAGCGGCAGGCAGCATTTCATATTGCCGGCTAACCAAGCTCACTCCCTGCGTTGTGCAGTGACAATATTCATCGACAACGTAAAACACTGAACGACCAACAGTAAATATAAAAACACGTTAACAGGGAACGTCTGAGTTACCCCACACTATTGTCCGATTACTCCTTTTAGTGTAATTACCACCAGATCTAAATTTTAAATCAACTAATGTTGAAGTACGATCATCTTTTTCGCTGTAAGATGACATTTTGCGCCGTCAACACGACAAGAGACGTGCGTGGTTACCGAGAATATAAAACAAAAAACATATGTCTGCTATTATATAAATTGTGATGTAACAATGCGCTTAGGCCAGTTCCATCCGCATATAAATTTTGTATTTCATTATTTTTAAATACCAGTCAAGAAGGTAAATTAAGAAATTTGACCAGCTGAGAAATTTGACCTACTCCGCTTGGATCGCCCTTGCTTTAACGACCTTGGCGCGACCCATTTACAGACCTTCCGCGACCCATGTTTGGGTCGTGACCCATACTTCAAGAACCACTGCCCTATATGGAGCTTTCGAAGTATTCGTACCAAGATGGCGCACAACCTGAACATAGTATGTGTGCTAGATTAGGGTTGTTCAAGTTGTGCGTCATCTTGGTACGAATACTTCCGTAGCACCATATATCTTTCTAGAGGGTTTAAAAAAAAAAGGCAAAATTAAGGTGAAATTTTTCGTCATGACAACGTTATAAAATAAATTTTAAAAAAGCGTCAGTCGTGCAATGTTCAAATGCCATTTCACTGTAATTGAATACTGTTATGAGATATCAGTCGTTAAATGTTTTAAGTAGCATTTCATCTTAACTTTTGTTAATTTTTCGTTACTTTAAACACCCTGTATATCTTTTTAGGATTGGCGTTAACTTGTTATGAATGTCTCAACTGCAACACGGTTAGTTCTTCTGACGCGAAAGTTTGTCCCGACACCTCAGGGCTGACAACAATGTGCATCAAAGTTGAGGGAAACGTATTGGGTGAGTGCTTCATAAGAAAAATATAAGTATAATCAAGGAAAAATATAGATAAATTGTAGAATCTCCACCCCAACTAAGACCACCTGACCCTAACCCTAAACTTAACACCAGGTCAAATAAAGGATCAATTGGTATTATCGGCTTAGATGGGTTGGGGGAAGGAAGATATTCTTCAGTTGGGAAAGTGGATCAGCTGAAGAATCTCTACCCCAACTAAGACCAACTGAAGAATCTCCCCTCAGGCGGATCTCCTACCCAGGCGGATCCTGGGGGGGGGGGTCTCATTGGGGATTCTTCAGTTGATCCGAAAATATGAATCGAATTTTATTTTGGTTCCCTAATTGAAAAATTAAATATTTCATTAATTACATATCTTCAAAGTAATCACTTATTAGGAAATGCTCATTAATTTTAGTTTTTTATAAGAGTGTGTTCATTTTATTCGATATTTATGTTCACAGGCATTGGCACAACTTCGCGGAGTTGTGGATACGGAACGTCAGAAACATGCAGTACGTCCACCGTATTGGGGATTACTGGAACCGTTTGCTACTGTGCCACAGGTACGTACAATGTTGATGTCTCCCGAAGTATGCGCCCACAAATACTCCTAGTCGGCGTAGCATAATTATTTTTGAATTTAATAATCCTAACTTACACCTGACTACTTCGTTCAAAAATTACGTCACTACGACGTCACGCGTTATAGAGCTTGGCAACGTATAGCTACGATCGTCTAAAATGGCATCTGTGCTGACTCTGATGGACTCACTAACGCCAGCGATCTCTCTCTTATTGATAACTTGTTGAACCACGCCAACTAGAAGTACTTGTGGGTGCCTATTCCGGGAGACCCCAATGTACAAGCTCCAAACCCAAGCAGGGTAATCAGATGTGTAAATGAAATTGTGTATACTAGCTAGGGCTGGGAATTTCGAAACGAATATTCGAATATAATCGAATAGTGAAATATTCGAATCGGTTTAGAGCAAATATTCGAATCGCCGCCATCTTGTTTTACTCTTCCTCCAAGGGTCGAGGTAAATTTCTCAATTGTTTTTTCAATGAAGCTATATTTTTTCAACACAATTCTGACATATTACTTTTTTCTGTATTGAGGTATCGATGAAAATGTTTTTTTTATTGTCACTGATGTATTCTATGTTTTCAGTAATTTATGTGTCTGGAAGACCCAAAATAATAGGAAAGTTACATACAATTTCATACCTTCCAAGAATTCGAGATTCGATTTGATTCGAAAAAATTATTCGATTCGATTGTGAAATCATCAGGTATTCGAAAATGTCCAGCCCTATAGCTTAGCACAGGGGTGGGTAACTTCTCTAGTCGGCGGGCCAGATGTGGAAAAGAATAAAGTTCTCGGCGGGCCGGATTATAACATGAATTGTTTTCAATATCTTAATCACATATTATTTATTCGCTAATGCAAGGTAGAAAATTATAAATCGCGTTTAAAGTAAAGTTTAAACTACCAAAAAATAGAGACCAAAAAACACATAATGAATTTATCATAATGTACTAAGAGTGTGATAATGTGATATCATTATGTACTGATGTACATAATGTATGTCAGCGGGCCGGTCAAAATCTCGTCGCGGGCCGTATGTTGCCCACCCCTGGCTTAGAGCACGATGAGCCAAGGGGAGAGCCGTGAAATATTTCTACATTTACTCGCCGAATTCATGATATTTGTGTTCAATATAGTCTCTTTCTAGGTAAAACCTCTATTTTATATGTATTTTTAATACTCTTTTTCAGATTTCTGCAACGGAGCTGAAACCGTCAAAATCAGCGTCATGATCGGAACTCTCATTGCTGGGATCTTAGCAAAAATACTGATGTAGCCTAGAAGAAATATTTTGATGAATTTTTATCTCAGTTATTTTCGTCAGAAGTGTGTAAAGTGTGATTTTCTCGATAATTACAATTTAAATTACAAGTGTCTTATCAAATATGTTGTTTTATTGAGTGTGTATATAATAGTCAATCAGACCAATTTAAAGTAGGGAAATTTGCCCTAATTCAAAAACAAGTATCGCCTTGCATATGAAATCTGATGAAAATTCACCACAACAGTGTGTTCTTTCGGCGACTCATTCAGTGATATTACTTTTAGATTGCGAGTTCTGTATTATAGTGGTTCCAAACTTTTTTCAAACGACCGAAATTTAAAAAAATAAATTTTGTAAAATGTCGCGACTCAATAATATGCTCAAATATTAAACGGCATGTAGTGTGTTCGTGTCCGCGAAATGAAATTTCTCATACAAAACTATCTTTTTTACATAATTTTCAATTTTCTCAAAAATTATCTCAACGTTCGAAAGCTGCGCTTGTCAGGCATTAGTGAGTTTTCGTGGCATGGCTTCATGTAGAAAAATACATGCCGCCAGGTTTTTGTGCCGACATACTTTCCATATATATATATTGAGTAATGCATCAACAGCAAATAAATATAATTGGCAAAAGAAAATTACTAGAAAAAAAATCAGTAACTCTGAGGATTTCACGAATTTTCAGGTTACGTTGTTTTGGGTCGCAAGACATATTTCAGGAAACACCACTCTATTACTATTTTTAATTCCTAATTTTAAGTGGAGCCCCGTGGTCTTACTATGAGTCGCTTCTCATAGAATTGACTCGAACGCGAGATGTGTAGCATGCTAGCACAGTGGTTTCCAGCACGTACCCTAGTTTTTATTTATATTTTGGGATTGGGGGGGGGGGGGGGGGGGGGGGGGTGTTCCCAAATTGAGGGGTTGGTGGATATTTTGTTATCGATGATAAAACTATTTGTCACTAAAAATGTGTTATGTATTTAACTGATCATCTTCACCGGAATATGAGCCACTTTCTTGATATTCAAATACAATTTTATTTACGCTATGAATGGAAGTATGATGTCACAACCGGAAAAAAGGGAGAGGGGCTTGATATTTTAGGGGAGTAGTTTTCATCCTTTCATTTGTTAAATCACCCCCTTTGTCATTTTGGAAGTTTTTATTACTCCCTCATCATGCACTAAAACTACTGTACAATCCTTGAGAGTTCGATTGCTACTTTCATGCGTAAGTTGCATTCCTGTTGTTGTAGAGTTTGAGTAGTGCGTTATACGTGTTCTTGAATAAGTGTTATTAATATAATAAAAAGCAGAAGAATACAAGTATTGCTATAGCGCACACGCAGCACAAAATTCCTCACCAAAATCTATAAAATTTCTTTCCGATTGAGAAGTGTTGTGCTAGTACAAAAACAGTTAAGCCTCACCCTATAGGAAAGTTTCGAATACTCAAACAAAAGCAGTCAAATCAGTGGCGTGATGAGAGAGAATCCGGACAAAACATTCACTCACTCCATAGCGCATCTTGTGGTGGTCTAATTATTTTAAAGCTTTTAATTGAATAGAGAGTGAAAGTTTATTTATTTTTATCGAATAAATATTGAAATATTAAACTACAATGCTCCTATTTTAGTAAAGACTGGAAGATGACGATACGATCAAGGATCATTGAAGTAAGCCACCACCCAGAGACCAACTTTGCTGAGTAGGCTACATTAAATCCGATCTCACTTCGCAAACGCCTGGGCCTTCATAGATACAAATTTGTTAGTTCAGAGTCAGAAATCAGAGTCGCGGCCGTGTTTATTTTGAACGTGAACACGGAAGTGGTGGTTGGAGTCGAAATTAGAGGTTGTCCAGTGTATGTTTCTGAGTTTTAAGTGAATCGGTGACGGTCTGATTCGAATGAAATTTTGTTATGTCTCAGGAGCTCGACTTACAACTGGGCGAATGAATGATTGCAACTGAATGATAAAATAACGGTTTCAGCTACAATTGTCCTTGTATTTGAATATGGTTCTTTTGTGTATTTAAATCAATAATTTTTTTAAATTTTTCATTAATAAAAAAAAAAACATTTGATGCTATAAAAACCATGCCCTCAAATTTAAGATTTATGTATGATAACGTGATTTTGAGTAGGAGTATACGGATTTTTTTCATTCGCTTATAACAAGTCTCTAGATGAGGTATCGCTGATCTAATATGTTCCTAAAAATACTGAAATGTTTCATGTTAACCATTAGACTTCCTGAATGCAATCAGGTACTGGTCATGGGATTTGAACCTGATAATGACGAAGAAAATTTATTTCACGTTCCATGAAATCTCCGGCGCTCCGGAAGTGTGTGTACTGTGCAATTACGATTATGCATTATATATGGAAGACTTCACTTGCATATTATCTTGGCTTACCATTTATAACGAACAAAAACGGGACAGTGCAGATTGGACAAACTTTAGTACGAATCTTGGTAAGCAATATTCAACTCACATGAATATTCAAATCATTCGAAGACCTGTACATTTTTTGGTATTTTAAATAATTTATCGACATTACATTCAACGTTAAATGTTAAATTGACCTATCAAGCATATAGTATAGAGTGTTTATAAAGTCTTACAAAATTTTAAAATTTTAAAAGGAATTTATCGATACCATATATACTGTATTGGCCCTCACAGATGTATTAAATACAGTAAACATACTTGAACAATTGCTTATTAAAAACAACAAAACTTATTGAGATGTATTGAGAACTGACTTCATTGCAGAATTGAAATTGTGAAGAACTTTGTGGAAGCCCAGCATAACGTTAATAAATATGAAATAACAATACGGTAGTCAGGGAGTATGGTAATACTAAGATCATCTGATAAAGCTCTTAATCCGATTACCTGATCAGAATGTGTATTACATTTCTATATTATTTACCTGTATCGCGTCACCTTATATTACTAATATGCATCCTGCGTGATTCCAAGTATCAACAAAGCTGACTCATCCTGTGTGTGTACACTTACCATTTTGGATTTCATAACTATTACTTATGTTTTGTTAAGGCTTAAAGGTGGTTGTAAATAATGAATCGAGGAATGCACAACGCCTCCATTTCAAATTGTAATTATCTTTAGTTTAGTATGGCATTTGGAAATTCGCAGTATTGCGGTTCGGTTAGAGCAGGGGTTGGCAAGGTTTTTGGGCCAGGAGCCAAACATTTTGCTCACCTAGACTGGCGGGCAATGCGAGTGTGTTGTGAAATGTTACATTTCATGAACAATATCTACAGTGTTACAAAAGCAAAAGTGGAAGGTTAGAATCAGGCGCCTCAAGTTAACATTATAATAACATAGTCGATAAAAAACTATAAGCCTGTTACGCATATGTGTTTTGTAAAGGGTAACACAGTAATCAACAGAATCCAGACTATTTAAAACATATCCTAAATAAAAAATTCTTTCGTGCAGAGCGTCCTAGATTACGAAACTTTTTGGTTATTATGCACGGACACAAGTAATTAAGAAATGTAATAGTTATCATTTATTATTTTCAATTTTTTGTTATTAACATTTGTTTTCAACATTTATTCAAACCTGAGGCTTAGAAGGTTTGAAATAATGTTAACTAGGAGCTTAGAATCTAAGCTTACATTGCAATTTTCTTTAGTCTAAACGTGTTCAATTTGTCCAAAGTATCATTTAATATTGAGTACAAATAGGCAGTTCATCTTATAAATAAGATAAACAAATTCAGAATTCTCAATGCAGCTAATAAAAATGCGATTCTATAGCTTTGTTGTGATGATGTTCATCGTTATTCTGGGCAGTGAAGTTGCGACAAGATTTGCAAACGGTAAGATATATTTCCTGGTGACGTGGTTTCTCGGTTTTTTGAACTTGGGCTGGGCATTTTCGAATACCTGATGATTTCAAAATCGGATCGAATATTTTTTTCAAATCGATTCTCGAATACGTGGGACATATAAAATTGTACGTAAATTTTTCATTGTATTAGGCCTATGTCCTCCAGACACATACATTACTGAAACTATAGAGTATATCACACAGGCAGATTGCATTGCTGAGCGTTCATACACAATAAAAAAGATACCTATTCATCAATAACTCACTACAGAAAAAAGTCGTATGTTAAATTTGCGTTGAAAAAATATGGCTTCAATAAGAAAAATTGAGAAAAATTACCTCGACCATTGGCGAAAAAAAAAACAAGATGGCGACGATTCAAAATTTTGATATTAACCGATTCGAATAATTCACTATTCGTTTCGAACATTCGATTCGAAATGCCCATCCCTACAGTTGGTAATCACGAAGTAGCTATAAAGTCGCGCATAGAAAAAACAAAACAATTTCCAATGATACAAAAGCATCGAACTCGTTCGATTTAAATTCCTGATTTGCAATTTTGTCTGATTCATCGTGTTAACGTTCCAAAAATAAAATGAATCACATATTAACGTACATCGAATAGATAATAGATAGACAATTTCAAATATTGCTTCTATTCACATAATATTACAAAATTTCAATATGAATATTCAAATCCAATCGATGAAAATTTTCATTGTCAAGTAATTTTTTTCATTCTTTTTCTCGTTTTAGGAATTTGTGTCACCAAGATTATGAAAGGGAAAATAGTGACCCAAGGTGACTGCGAGGTAAAACATGCTTTTGATTTATTCTTAGATTTTACATGTTCAACAGCCTTGCAAGGGAAAACAAATATTTGCGTCGCAGGCGGGATAGCGATTAATAAACCGGACTCAAGTCGAATAAAAATAAACTCATAACTCATGTTTCATTCATTTTTCAAGCAAAATAAATTGTCCTGTTGGCAGAAGCAAAGCCAGCCCAGTCGAAATTATCCAAGTGTATAAGCGTATGTTTACCATCTCGATTGGTTAAATTATTATTGACAGTAAGCCATGAAAAAATCTGGTATTCAGTAACTTATTCGAAAATAAAGCAAAGTAGTGTTGAAAATGAGAAAGAGTTCAGGCGTCACTGCAAATGTCTCAAAATTGCATTAAAAAAAATATTGAAAAAGGGATGGGGGAATCAGTGAGGATCGATGCTGCGTGATATCATGATTATCTTCAATAAACTTTTTTCCGTTTTTTGTATAGGTTGACAACGAACATGGCAAGTTTTTCTTATCATTGTTGTAAACTGCTTGTCTGAAAATGTCTGTTTTTAGTCGGACGAAACGTTACAAAAATACATTTGATGCAGTGTGTATTAGGACTTCTGTATTGCACGCTTTGAACAATAAGAATACTAACAAAAACAATTTAACAAAACGATTCATAGGTCCTCTTTGTGCCTAAAAAACAACGAACGGTTGGGTCAAAAATAAACAAATAAAAAAAACTATGAAAAATAATAGCTTTCATCTTTAAGAAATGAGAATTTCAAATAGATTAAAATAATTAGTTACAAACAAAAGCGATATTTTTGCACCAAATATGTCGGCTCAACAAAAACAACAACGGTGAAAAAGCATTTGATATTTTTCGCCATTTTGTATCCAATAAAGTTTGTTTTAGGAACGATGAAAGACGCATAACACCACTTTAACTTAAAAATTTTTTTTTCAATTTGACCATTTTTGGACAAAGTAGCAATCTGACAGGCCTGATATAAATTATAAATTGACGAATTGAATTTCAATATACAGGGTGTCCATAAAGTCCCTTTACAATTTCAATTTTGTAATGAAGTCAATTCTCAATATATCTTATCCAGGTTTGTTGGTTTTTTAATCAGTAATTGTTCTAACTAAAAGTATTTTTAGTTCATTTAATACATCTGTGAGGGCCAAAACAATATATGGTATCGATAAATATCCTTTGCAATTTTAAAAAATTTTGAGACTTTATGGACACCCTATGTTTATATATATATATGATTTGTCAAAATTTATTTTCAATATTTGCTTTTAGACATTTTGCAAGAAATAAGAAATAATATCGCAAAGAAACAACATGGCGGTATGAAACTTTTAATTCATTTTTATGTAGTCCCGTGGTATGGGTACCAAGTAAGGGTTAGGCCATAAGCCGAAGAAGAAAGCCGCTAGGACGGCGTATCCATATGGCGAACGACATCCTCTCGTCCGGTTACCATTCCATGTTGAATATGGGATTAGTTAGTTACTTGTTTTCGGAAGCTTGGATGGTGGGGGAAGCCGTAAACGACCTGTGATTACGTGAACAACCCTACGGTGGCGAGGAGTCCAGCAATCCTCTCTCACATATCTTTCCCCGCACGAGATTCGAACCCGCGTACCCACACAGAGTAAGTTGGTGCGGTATTACGCGTACTCCTAACGCTTAGCACACTGAGCCACACCGCCGGCGGTCAATAAATTTAGCAACCGAATACACCGGTCAAACGATTTACATTTCGATACTTCATAAATGTTGTCACGAGACCCTTATGTATTTTCTTTAGAAAATTGTCACTTCGTGTACAATTCAAAGTGCTTCCGGGAAATATTTCAAGATATTTCGATCAACTTCAATCAAGCTCAAACCGCTTGTGAATCAATTGGGGGAAAGCCAGCCAACATTCATGATATGGAACACTACAACATGATAATAAACTACCTCCGTCCTAGAATTGTCCCTTCGGGTCGTCAAATCGTCGATATATGGACAGGAATGAGATACGACGTGAGTAATCTAATTTATATTTATAGAAAACACCGCCGTAATTTTAACTAATAATATAAGTTTTGATAAATGAATTAACTAATATTAACTGTCATCTGAGAACTGCCATTTAATCAGCCAAGCTGTCTTCTCTTTTAATTTCACGAACTCGTGCAACGAGAAAGTCTGGGTTATTTGATACCGGTAACGCACTGCGGGAACGGTACGGTAAACTATTTTGTTTTGAACTTAAATTTGAGCATCGCTTTCTTAATTTTAATAACAAGTATATTGTATGATTTTATTAAACTAGTATATTTTTAATGAAGCTATATCGAAATACCATCTAATTTACAGGAAAAAACATTGATTCTCTCTACGGGAAAGAAAGCTGTGCTTACGCGGGAAGTTTGGTTTACGAATTACCCTACCAGTGATAAAACACACACACACATTGGCATCAGAGTGCAGAAAGACCCGAATATGACGAGCCAAGGTCTCGACAACCTCGCACCAACTTCAAGCCTTGAAGGAGTGCTCTGTGAAATTTGAGTGGTTAAAAAAATACTACATCTATATGTATACTGATTCAATAGTCTGGCTGCACACTAACACAAATATATTTCAGTTATGTATTTCTGTCATATGAGATTTTTAATAAACTCATAAATTGTTTGTAAAGTTATATATTAAACGATAACCAGGCTTATCCATGAGACATGTTGTTCCGTTCCGTCCCACCCTATATCAATTTATGCCTGTCCCATCCTATCTCATGGGGCCTATATGAAGCGGCTTGAGAGCGAATACGAATTTTATAAAATATTTTTTTATGCTCTTTCCGATGAAAATGATCAGTATATATTAGGCGAAAAAACTACAATTATAACTTTGAAATTTTTCATGTATCCAGGATCTGCCTGTCGGAAAGGACGCAATTAGAATAAAATTTGTGATTGATTTTTTTGATCAAAAAGTGAAAAAACAGACAAGAACGCTAAATGATATTGCAGATCACCTCTCTCGTCCGCTTAAAAGTCCGAAAAGTATAAAATGGAAATGGCCTCCATATCCTATAAATTGCTTTTCGTTTTTCTCTTTCATTCACAGACGTACGGTGTTAGTGCCTTTTTAAGAGTGTGATCATCAGATGGGCAGAGTACTATTTATTACCCCACTGCTGCCGTATTGCATACTTTATTGTTTATGTGTAACTGTGTTGTTTACAGTTGTTACAGTTTGTTGTATTGCAGAGATACACGGTGTACACATGAATTGTTCCTTTATTATGTTGTTGGTATTCTTCTTATAGTTATAAAAAAATCGCTTTTCTCATTATCTACTGGACCAATTGCTTTGAAATTTTCGTTGGTCAAATATTGTATTTTTTGCTAGAGGGATATTACTTTTGCTTATTTGAAAAATGTCTGTGGCCTTATATTGAATTCGTTATTTAGGGGGCTCTGACGTCATCAAAATTGCACTCCTGGTGTTGCCGTACTGCATACTTTACTGTTTACCTGTCATTTGTTATTTACTGTTGTTAAGGTTTTTTAAGTTCTAATAATAGTGTTCTTATCTTTAATAAAGCCTGAGATCGGTATCCTGTTATCTTTCACAACAAGACGACACGTTTCAAGTCTGTTTCTTTTGTACTGCCGTAGTGTATGTACCAGGTTAGGAGTATGCCATAATATTATTCAGAATTTCTATTTTTTAAATTTATCACTAGTTCGGGGACTGTCTGTGTTAGTCAAGTGAACATATACCCCCTGCTCACAGGTTTCAGTTCCTTTACACAACTTGATGTAAAGTAGGTGAACCAAATTAGTTACCTCCATATTGGTACACACACTATTGGAACGCCGTTTCTCTTCCAATTCAGATTCCGAAACAGTTACGAATCCATATGCATTCCAAACGGGTTGAGTGTATAAATTGTGGTAATGTCAATTTTTGAAAGAATTTATCAAAGCAAGGGTTATGACTCCTATTGCGAAGTAATTCATCTCCGACCAATAAAATGCCAATATCTTCTGAAACAATATAAAAGTATGGTGGGACATTAGGGAAACCCTTTATCCCATAGGCATAGCCAGCTCTGAGGGGCCAATTTTTAACAATTTTTTCAATGCAATTTCGCGGCATTTGCAGTAAGACATTATTTCCTACGGCTTTTACACTCTATCCTTGAACGATTTACTGAAAACCAACTTTTCCTACCTTGCTATCAATAATCCTTTCACCAAATGAGCCAACCGAATTAGATGAAAATGCGCGATATATATTACAATTGACGTGGTTGCTTCTAGCTAGACTTGTTCGGGGCAAAAGATACCAGTAGGTGTCGTATTACGTCATTATACCAACAAAATTGGCTTCACCCCCAAACATTTTGGGTTGGCCACGTTTTTGCGCGGTTCCACAATAATTCGATTCATTAGAAAGTCAATAGCCGATCAGCCAATGATAACTGAGAATCCATTATTTCTCTTTTTCTTTTCACTTTTTATATTCATCACACTCTGAAACAGGTTGTAGGTCGTTTTTCGAATAGGTATATTTAACCTGCGTCGACATTGTTATTGCGTCGACATTGTTAGACCAGATACTTTAGCTACAGGTCTGAGAACTCACGCGGTGTGAAGTTAGACCATGGCTGGTACATGTATCCTTAAGATCAGTGGTTGTCAAACTTTTTAAGACGCGGCCCTTTTTACTTATCGATTTCAATCCGTAAGCATGTTGATAGGTATTTGTCTGTCTGTATGTCTGTCTGTCTGTTAGATGCACGCGATATCTCACACAGATTTTGCATGTGCATTCATCATATCTCGGACCAGAAGCCTATCGATTTTGGGCGAATTATGTCGTATAATTAGCGAAGTGTTAATTAATTAGTGATGGGACGCAAGGTGTCACTATGGAGTAAGAGCGCTGTTTATGGGAATCCCCTAACTTTCAATCGATAAGTCTTCGGTCTCCGAACGATATTCTCGTTTAGAATTTGTCAAGTCTCGTTTACCACCTCAAAATTAGCTAGCTAACAATAAGGTAGTAAAGCAAAAGTATGTTTTGTTAGAAAAAAAACATTGAAATTACGTGGATGGAACGTGAATAACCAAAAGAAATTCAAATATCCAAAAATTTGGTGGACAAGATCGAATCTAACAAATATTTTTGATATTTTTAATTAGCTTAGCTTCCCTTTGATTATTAGAAACTCGTCTTGGGCAGCAGAAAAGTTTGAACCGTGGGGTCACCCTGTATTATACGTCAGTGATGAACAACCTGCTTTCGACCGCGATCGACTAAAATGTTCAAAATAGCTCGCGATCGACTGATCGGTAATAAAGTCATACGCAGAAACAAATGAGTCTACTGAAGATGTAAAAAACTGCACACACGCATACAAAAAATTCCACCGCTGCTAATAAGATCGGCTTTGTGGGCGCATTTTTAATGAAATCGCCAATAAAATTTGTAATTTTTTGATTATTTATTTGTACCTCTAGTAAATTTTCATCGTTTATTCAGGATTTATTCGAATCATACAATTCAGATCCAACGCCTACCTAATTTTTAGTCGTAAGTGTTTAACATTCCCCAAGAGACCTTGCCAAATATCCATGGGTTACAGCGAAAAATAAATATTCTCGAACCATAGAGGTTGCTCAAACTTCAGTATGTATTTTTGAGGTATGGTATCAAACTCACCCAACATCAGACGCGATCGACCACTCAAGCCGTGGCGATCGACATGTTGGCAACCCCTGTCATACACACACCATCACTCGCCCGTGCTTGGCATACGTAAGAAAGTTGGGAGGGCATATCTTCATTATGTTACTGTTTTTCTTTTCAGCTATCTATTGTAAGTTGTAACAGATCCTTATATAAATTGTAGAGCACAAAGGACCGGTGTCCACCATATATTGGTATATGAACGAGATTGGATACGATGGTTTGTTTATAAACAATGTAGAACGGTAAATAAAAGGTAATCCTTTAGTATGTGTACCAGTTTAGGGGTAGTTCAAAATTTTATTCTGATTTTTCTTATTTTAGTTGTTAGCCAAGTGGATTAACCCCCCCCTGTCTGTCCATATGTTTCAGATGTTTCAGTCACTTTACACAATTTGATGTAAGATAGGCGAACAAAATTAGTTATCTCCATATTTTTAATCTTAGATAGTATTTGTAGAGTGAGTGAGTATGAGGGACGAAGACGATTTTCTTTGGAATTTGGGTTGAAAATTAGTCGCTAGAACGCTATTACTTTTATTTTATAAAATGTTGGTACTCTCGTAGTATGTGAACCAAGATGGCGGACACCGGAACGTAGTATGTGTACCAGGTTAACATAATTTCAGGTACAAATACTACGGGAGTCATTTGGCTAGTCCCCGAACTCGTAATATAACCAAAATAAGGAAAATTGAAATAAAATTGGGGCCAATCGTAACCTGGTACACATACTACGTTATGGTGTCCGCCATCTTGATTCACAAACTACGGGAGTACCAATTTTTTATCCGAGTTCTCTGGAAACCTAATGTTTTTGTCATTATATCTTATAAGGAAAACTTTTTTAATTCCGTAATAGTTTTCCGGCGATTTTTTCAGCAAATCGATGCTTTCGACATTGATGCCATATATTTGAGCACTGCAATCTTTTTTTTTTTAATGTCCTAATTGTTATTACAGATATATCATTACGAAAGTATAATTTCTAATTTTTCTCGTCAAACCAGAGTTGATAAAATGCAAAAATTGTTTGCGTTTTCTCTTATTGTGGCAGCAATATGTCATCTGGGTGAGTTTAAATCATTCATTATTTGCGACTCTGTATCCTTGGTTAAATGAAGGAATGTAATGTAATGAAATACTATTTCGAATACCTGATGATTTGTGAATCGAATCGAATAGATTTTCGAATCAATAATAGGAAGATACCTAGTTGGGACCATGTTCACAACACGACGTAAATACTTCTAGTTGGCGTAGCATAACCATTTTTACATATGTTATTCTTAACTACAATCTGACTACGTCATTTAAAAATTACGTCACTACGACGCCACAGTAACATAATAAGGCCATCCCAACTATATTGACTGTCATCCAAGACTCGCAGACGATCACCCGAAATCCAGCAAGCTATTTTTCTCGTTTTCTCGTCGCTCTTTGACGTGATTGTGAGGTTGTAGTGACGTAACCATTGAGCACCCCTAAATTTTTATAAAAAGTTTATCTTTTTAGGACTGGGATTGACTTGTTATTCATGCTTCAACTGCCAATCAGTTGATTCTTCACACGAGGAAGTTTGTCTCGACATTACCGGATTAACAACAATGTGTATTAAGTCCGAGAATAGCGCACTGGGTAAGTCGTTTGAAGAATATATGCAAGTATATATTATAATATCGCCCATTGTATTATTTTATTCCCCAGACTAATTCTGGTAACAGCACTTGCTTATAGCGATTCCGTTGAAATGGGGAATTCTCCACCCATCTGTTGTTCTTATGGTCCTAATCTCTGGTTTAATTTGTTATTTCATACGGTACTCGCCGTAAATATAAGGTAAGTAGTTTCAAAACTCTTGGATTCATACTTTTCAATTAGATATTAGGGTGCTCCAGAAGTATGTTCACCAAGATATCGCACAACCTGAATTCTAACCGGTACACACATACTATGTTCAGGTGGTTCGTCATCTTGGTGCACATACTTCTGAAGGTCCGATATTAGAATCTTGGGTGTCGCTGCTAGATAACCAGTTTGGTTTCCCGCGGCTTCCCTTCCTCAGTAAAACTGTGCAAATTAAATTTTTGTCGTAATTTATGATTGTGATATTTTCTACTGTTTGGAAAAAATTAACTTGACTTGACTATCGATTGGGATTCTACAAGACTAACTACCTCTCCTTCTTCTATGCCTTTGCGTCGGTGGATCCGTATGTATATGATGCAAGAATGCTGTAGCAAGACAAAGATAATTATTATCCTATGTGATTCAAGATTCTTGCTGCACACTAACACAAATATAAATATTCTATTATTATATTTGTGTTAGTGTGCAGTAAGACTGTCGAATAACGTAGGATATATATTATAATCAGGTAAAATTCTAAATCGTAATTTGGTTCCAGTTTCAAAACATTTACCGGACCGGACTTTTTACCGTAATGTTTTTTGAAGTTACGTACTTAAGAATAGTTTTGTTAAATTGTTGCTGTTGTTGTTATTGTTGAGACAAAGGCGTATTGGTTTGGAATTGGAATACCAAAGTGGCTTCGAGAAGGATAAGTAGTTAGTTTTGGAGAACACAACACATGTAATGCTACTGTAAAGAATGATTAATTCACTAGCAAATTCTTATTAATTTTACGGTTTTCGTAACAGTTGATGCTATTCAAGAGTCCTGCTGCACACTGACAGAAATGTATTTATTATTTTTATTTAATTTAATTTTATTTATATTTATTCGTCTGGCCGAAATCAAATTGTTCTTTCCTGCCGTTGTTGCAAACTACTTGTCTGAGGAGGTCTGATTTTCGTCAGACGAAACGTTACAGAAATACATTTGTGTTAGTGTGCAGCAGGACTCTTGAATTGCATAATATGATATTTTTATTCCTGCTACAGCATCATTGCATTATACGCATACGAATTCACTAGCGCAAAGGCACTGAGGAAGAATTGGGGGTTGGTCTCGCGCAACCTTTACCGATAGTTTTCGTAACAGTGTTCCATTTTATTCTCTTTTCCAGGCATCACTGCAGTAAATCGGGCCTGTGGATACGGAACATCAACAAACTGCAGCTCTGGCACTCTTCTTGGGATTACTGGAACCGTTTGCTATTGTGACACAGGTGGGTCAATCGGTTCTAGGAAAATTCGCCGCAAGAAATTTCGTTGCATAGAAAAAATCGCCGCATGAGCATTTTGCTGTAAAACAAGCATACCCTAACTCAGGGGTCGGCAAACCACAACCCGCTGGCCGGATCCGGCCCGCGGAGCAATATAATCCGGCCCGCGAATCTTTACTGAATTATATTAACAAAACAGCTGTATTGACGATTATATACTTTACGTGACAGAATTTGTTTTGAGACACTAAATTATATTATAACCTAACAAGTATATAATTCACAATCACTCGTTAAATGCGCCCATAATTGATTATAATTAGACAAATGGCAACAGAACGTGAAAAAGTTGATGCTGAGTGCAAATGGTTTAATGACGCAGAAAATATTAAAATTATCAGCCTCCGCGCACTGCTTGAAATTAAACTGAAATCTGTGTGAAAAAATGCGAATTACCGGCCATTCGTTCGGTTTTTAACTTTCTAAAAATATGTGCGGCCCGCCGATGACTTGCAACCTTTACTTTTATCCCACGAGCGACAAAAGTTTGCCTACCCCTGCCCTAACCATATAAACCTGACTGCTTTTATCACAAATACTTGTTTTATAGCAAAATGCTCTTGCGGCAATTTGTTATGCGGCGAATTTCCTGCGGTGATTTTTCAGGACACGTGGTCAATCATATGACGTACCAAGGCCTCTTGTCCGATTATTAGTTCATGTCGGGTATGGAAACAGTTACCCAGTAATTTGTTCTAGAAGCATGAACTCGATCATGGAGGAAGCCGTTACCGATCAGCCGTTACCTAAGTCCTAAACCACCCTACGGCGGCGTCTAATTACCAATATGGACGTAACTAATTTTGTTTGCCCATTTTACATCAAGTTGTGTAAGAGACTGAAATCTTTGGACAGGGGGATATTCAATTGGATAAAACAGACAGTCCCCGAACTCGTGACAGAACTAAAATAAAAAAAATCGAAATAAAATTATGGCCTAACCATAACCTGGTACACAGAGTGCGGGAGGACCGCCAAGTTGGGCTTTTATTCACCCACCAAAATAATGATATATAAATCTATTACTGTCTTTCTCTGACTAAACCGCCATTTTATATGTACTTTTAATGATTTTTTTCAGATCTCTGCAACGGGGCTGTAGTCGTCAGAATCAGCGTTATTATGGGAACTCTCATTACTGGAATCTTGGCAAGAATACTGATGTAGACCTGGAGAAATATTTTCATGAATTCAATTTTTAAATTTATTTATGACTTCTAACATTTCTAGCGTGTGTGAAGTAGTGTGAAGCGTGTATGTCGTTTCGAATGCCATTAAAGTTATCTAATAATATTCAAAAATTTTGTCACTTTCTATGAAACGCACATTACCAGGGTGGCAGGATAAACCACATAAGGAATTTCATCCAAATTGGGCCAGTCGTTTAGACGCTACAGCTAAACGTACAGACAGACAGACAGGCGGACGGGCAGACAGAAGAAATGAGAATAAGGTTCTTCTAGAGCGGATATCCAATATTTAAATTTTTTTCGCTTATAATACGTTCATAACGTGGAGGTCAGATTCCACCGTTATATGCAGGCCAATCAACTATAAAAATTAGAATTCGTAGAGCACAGAGCTATTTATACTGTTGTTTTGATTGGTAGATTCTAAATCCTATTATGATAACACAATCCATGCACAAGAAAGTGAAAAGGCTGTGACACTGGAAAAAAACTTTTTTGTGTAATGAAACTAGAGTGGGATAAATATGCAAACGAAATTATTATAAAATTAATTTTGGGTACTACCGTAGTATGTGTACCAGGTTAAGGTTGGGCCATAATTTTGTTCCGATTTTTCCTATTTTAGTTCAATTACGAGTTCGGGGATTGTCTGTGTCGCCAAATAAATGCCCATAGGTTTCAGTTTTGTTACACAACTTGATGTAAAATAGGCGAACAAAATTAGTTACCTCCATATTGGTACACACAATTCTCGAGTGCCGTTGGTAAACTATAATTTCAGGTCTTACGCTTGAAGCACTCGTTAAATTAAATCTAGTCTTCTTACAAAATTTATATTACTGAAATGTTGGTGTTTTATTTTGCAAGATTTCACGAATTGACGGACCACCCCAAAATACACTGCGGATTGGTGCTTTACCATCTCTGTTCCGTGTTTGAGCGACCAAGCGTTGCACACCTGTTCACACACGGTACATCCATGCCAAGAATATCCGATTAAGGAATTGTCGATCTAGTCGTAAAATTAAAGGCTTGGCGACATAAACCAGTAATGTTTGGGGCTTTTAGACGCGCTTGAGCGGTGACGTATGAAGCATATCGACTTTATAAAAACTTATCTGGCTTAGGTAATTTTTATGCCCAAAATTACGATGTTCCCAATTATAATTTGAATAATCAAATCGTAGAATTTTATTGTTTTTAAATCTAATTAGGATTTAATCAAATGAAAGTATAGACTGACTTAAACCTCTGTTTTTTTTTTAAATTTGTGCGCAAAGTTCTTGTTATTTCCGACCACAAAATTCCATAATTTTGTAGGGAGCACGGATTCTTTTTAAGCGATCCATCACACTAACAAAATAAACGTCGCTTGGGAAACAGCTTTTGGGGTTTGTACGATTAGTTCATCTAATGGGAGGCGTTTGCAAGTCAGAATATTTGAAGAATTTGGATATAATTTAAGAATTTCTTTGATTGAAAAATGTTTGCTATATTCCAAGAAAGTTTATGGTTACTCCTGTAGTATCGAACCAATATGGCGGACACTGGAACTTAATGTGTGTACCAGGTTAGGGTTGAGGCATAATTTTATTCCAATTTTTCCTAATTTAGTTCTATTACGAGTTCGAGGACTAGCTAAGTGACTCCCGTAATATTTGTGCCTGAAATTATGGCCTAACCTTAACTTGGTACACGTACTACGTTACGGTGTCCGCCATCTTGGTTAACATACTACGGCACTACCAGTTTAGGGTTTCATGTACATATCTAATGCATAAGAGTTTATTTGTCATAAGTCACAGAAATGTAGCGGAATTATAATTGTGTATATATTCTTACGAGGTGTCTTCACTCCAAATTTTGAGACCAGAAGCCAATAATGAAGTTTATATTGTATTCATGAATAAGTTTTAAACTAATAATAAAGAACTGAAGAATATTAATAATTCTACAGCAATAGTTAGCAAAATTCCTCCTCGAGAAGGCATTTCTCCCTGATTGGGAGAGGTTGATCCGCAGTGCTTTCCAAAGTTGATTTATCCGGTGCGGAGAGGGGTGAGCCTTCAAAAAGCCGGTATGGGTACTTATAATTAAGGGTGACTGTACATTTGAACCCACGCACATTTAAACCCATGTGTATATCCGCGGGTTCAATCTATATGCGGGTGCTAAAACCCATGGGTTAGGGTTAGTATGGGTTCCAATATCCGTGAAAAAATGTTTTTTTTCCTAGGTGCCATAATATGCAGGTGCAATTGTCGAAGAAGCTCTCGAATAGGCAGTGTTACACTGTGACCGTACATTTGAACACACGTACATTTGAATCCATGTGTATATCCGCGGGTTTAATCTATATGCGGTTGCTAAAACCCATGGGTTAGGGTTAGTATTTGTTCAAATATCCGCAAAACGAATTTTTTTTCATAGGTGCCATAGTATTCAGGTGCAATTGTCGTGGGTTCAAATGTACGGGAACCATAGTTACGATACCGGTATAATGGAATTGTTACCAATATACACGTTCTTAAACTGTGATAATGAGGTAACAATTGGCGGCATCTAGTACGTATTACGTAACTATTTGACTTAAGTTTGGCGGGCCATATTAAACCGTTACGATGGCCGTATTTGGCCCACGGGTTACTCGGGTCGCGGGTCGCGGTTTTAGAACCATTTTAGATTTTTAAGTATTAGCGAAACATCTAATATTAATTGTGTATGGGTAAAAATACGCTGTAAAGTAGCAGAATTGTATTAGTGTCATTGTATGTTTTTATAAAGCGTCACTATTTCGGTCCAAAAATAATTCTCGCACAGGAACGCAACGAAATTATATTTTCTACATTGTATATAGTATTGTATAAGGCGTAGTTGAGGGGTCGGCAGCCTACGGAGTAATATAATCCGGCCCGCGACGTTCCACTGTATTCACGAATATATATTTTTTACGTAACAGAATTTATTGTGAGACACGTGTAGACTAAATTATATTATATTCTAACAAGTACGAATTATAATTGGACGAATGGCAACAAAACGCAGAAAAATTCATGCTAAGTGCAAAGGGTTAAATGACGCAGAAAATATTTGAATGGGATTTTTTGAGATGCAATGCAGGCAGGAAATAAATGTATATTCTATTCGAGAGATGTATCACTGCTTGGTTTTTATTATAAAAAGTATCATACGTTCGATTTTCAACTTTCTAAAAATATGTGAGGCCCGCCAATGACTTGCAACCCTTAATTTTGGCCCGCGAGCGACAAAAGGTTGCCGACACCTAGCGTAGGTTCTTGAAGCGCTGTATATGGAGCCTCATGGTTCCGTTGGAGAAACCTAGGGGCTCTGCCAGCTATTCGTATACTTATTGAAATACTGAATATTTTAACAACAGACCAGCGAATACATCTGGGTCAATAAAGGTAATTTTAGTTTACTCAAGGACATTAATCAGAAATAACAATGTTTTTTTTTATTAATTGTAGGCTCTGTAAATGATAGTCAACCCTTTCAATGGTAAAACCAAAAGTTTCAGGACCCTGGTATAAGGTGTTCTTCACCAAAGATGGTTTGGTACTTCCGTAGTATGTGAAACAAGATGGCGGACACCGGAACGCAGTATGTGTATCAGGTTAGGGTTAGGCCATAGTTTCAGGTACAAATACTACGGGAGTCATCATAAAACTAAAATAAGGAAAATTGGAATAAAATTATGGCCTAACCCTAACCTGGTACACATACTATGTTCAGGTGTCCGCCATCTTGTTGCACATACCACGGAATCGCCGATGGTTCAACACAACAAGCTACTAATTATACGATATGATATAAATATAATATAACGGAGGCGTAGCCAGGATTATTCTCTCAGGATCATATGAATGTTATTTTTGTTTATTGTTAACTGTTCGTCATTGGAAGTCTGATTTTGGTCAGACGAAACGTTAAGATTCAAATTCATGAAACTGTGAATGCAATACTGATTGAAATATTCAATGTAAATCAGTGATTCTCGAACTTTTTTAGGCCGCGTCCCTTTTTTGAAATTTCTCAAGTCTCGCGCTCCACCTCAAAAATACCTAGCTGACAGTAATCTACAAATAACAAATAGTACGATGAAATTATTTTTTATTTAGGAATAACGTTGAAAATACGTGGATGGAACGTGAATATCCGTCTCACAGTTTGAGAACTACTATTGTAGAGGTTTCCATGACGTTGCATTCTTTTTAAGATGCTCCCGAAGTATGCGAACCAAGATGGCGGACATCGGAACGTAACATGGGTAACATGTTAGGGTTAGGCGATAATTTCTTTCCAATTTTCCTTATTTTAGTCCTATTATCAGTTCGAAGACTAGCCAAGAGCCTCCCGTAGTATTTATACCTAAAATTATGGCCTAACCCTAACCTATACACATATTACATTCCGATGTCCGCCATCTTGGTTCGCATACTTCGGGAGCCCCCTTTTTATAGTATAAGGTTCTCGCGCAGAGATACCACAACCAACATTTAATGACAGATAGTCGTACTATTTTCCTAATAGTATGCTGAAATAAAATTTCAACAAAACCCATTTTGTCTCTTTTATAATCTTCTACAGATCCGGGTATTAGTTGGATAAGTCTGATACTATAAAGACAAATCAGTAAATATAATGATAATTTTCAGTAATTATATTGAGTTTAGAAATCAAATAATAACCATCCATGACGTTATTGAGCCAGATGTCTGACGAATATCAATTTTTATCGGAAATTCTATAAATCGTCAGTGTATCAAATACATTGAAAAGCAAATAAATTTACTGTTATTTTATTAGTATGTTATATTTGCTTGTCTTTATAAAAGATAGGAATCATCTTTATCCAAATGTTAGATTTTTGTTTGGTGGACGAGCGCTGGGACTTGAAATGAGTTACTAATGTGGCATATGGGTTTTACTACATTTTGATAGGGAAGGGACTTATCTCACCAGATACTCAACTAGACTTATCTCATTCAAAGTTTCATTAGGTAAAGAAAGACGCATGTTTTAGAAGGTTATGTTTAATACGGGTAATATGATGAATTATATTTTTATACAAGTGTGTAGTTTGGATTGTTTTTTTAAATTGTTGTTAGGTCGAAAATCACTCATTTCTGAACCTGCAGATTTCTCATAAATATTGATAGTTAATAAGATGAAAAATTTTCCAAAATTCGAAAATTAAACTTTATGGAAAGAGGTAAAACAATAACCAGCACAGAATTTAAAAATATAGTGTGAAGAGTTTTTGCTAACGAGTTTGTTGAAAGTTGATATTGAATTAGAAATTGTGTAAATTTGCCTCGATCTGTGATAAATCTGCCAATGTGAATTTGCTCGAAACACGAAAGAAGCCCTCAACTGAAAGTAGAAATGTTACTGATAGATTATTTTAAGGTAGCAAGTGATGACCTCAAAGTTTTATTGATTTAATTTGCATCAAAAATGGTCGTATTACTAGTATGTCTTTTGTTTGTTGAAATATTTATTATAAAACGTTGCGCACAAAATAATTGGGATCTTTTGTACATAGCCTGGGCCACTAATGCAAAATGTGAGATTTGAGAAAAACACCATCGCCACGTTTTAGAACAACAAATTATTAATTATCCAGTTAAAGGTAGGAATAGGAATGATTTTGAAATTCTAATTTTTAGCGCAATCTGTATTCCTAATCCTAACTCAAGCCCTAACTGGATAAATACTAATTTACTTATTTTGAGCGATGACGGTTTTTTTTGGCGGGAGCTTTGTGCAAAATATCCAATACCTGATGAAAAAACGTTAAAAGCAAAAATAGGTATTTATGTATGCAAGCGTTAGGATCTGTAGGATGAGAGCCACGTATCATGAAAGTTTGAGAACGGCCCAGTGGATCCCCAACGGTGGGGCGCGATAAATTAAAATAATAAATAAAAATATTTGTTAGATTTCATCTTGTCCGCCCTGTTTTGGATATTTACATTTCTTTATTTTGGATATTTACGTTCCATCCAAGTATTTTTAATGTATTTTTGAATAAATCATATTTTCGCCTTACTATATGTTGTAGCTCATTGGTAGAGTTATTTTTGAGGTGGCGCGAGACTTGACAAATTCTAAAAAAGTGGCGCGGCTTAAAAAGTTAGAGAACCACTGCTGGGTCAAGTCCAGGGGTGAACAAGGTTTTTGGACCTGGTGCCAACATTTTTGCTTATCTAGGCTGGCGGGCCGTGTGAGTGTAACGTAGTTCCATTTTATGAATATATTTACAGTGTTACAAAAGCGAAAATGTAATAAAACAATAGGCCTCGTCTCAAAACTCTAATCAATCGCAATTTTAACAAACTCCATGTGTCATTTTTAGCTTAAACATCAAAATTTGGTTTTAGTTTGATTGTGACAGCATTGGGCGGGTCTGATTGAATTACCCAACAAGCCGGACCTGGCCCGCGGGCCTTAGTTTGTTCACGTCTGGTCTAGTCTATAATAGACGATATAAATACTTTATTACGCAGACACAAAGTAGTAACAATGTATCCAGGACAATACTGTCTGAGCCATGACATATAATAAAGTACAAATAGGACCTATGATAATTATACTTATTTTGTTATATTACATAAAATATTAATGATATGCGTACGTGATGTTTTACATACTGACTAGAAAAGCCAGAACCCAGGGTATTTGGAACAAATTCTGGAGAGAAAATAACTTTGTGAAAAGCGTTCACGATTACTGAAACTTCTGTGTGAAGTCACACACAAATACTTGAGTATTAAATAAATCATCTTCATTTTCGTAATTAAATAATTTATGAATTTTTATTTTTTGGTGGGAGTCACCCTGTATATAATATATTTGTAACTAAAGACGAATTTTAGTATTTTTTATTAGTTGTCAACATGGCGGTCTAACTATGTGTTGTTGTAGGTTAGATATTTCGGACTCAAAACTCGATCCTAATACTTTAACCAGGATGTAATGAATAAATAGGTCCGGATGAAAGATAATATGTCAATATTAGTGTTTCAGTGGGTGTGTATTCAGAGAATTTCCTTGACACGAGTCAAGTCGCCAAAAAACACTCAAAATCGCTGTCAAATCAATTTCAAGGTAAAAGACATTTCGTGGGTACATTTGCCTTTGCCAGTATTTGCCAATGGGATGGATCTATCTAGATTCTAGAACCATATATAGCTGAGTTTGTTTTATGAAAGTGATATCACTACATCAGACCACCGTGTGTTTGTCGAAAAGTTTGATGAAGGGCGTGAAGGTGGTTGTAATCACACAACGTTTAGTTGAACTCTTGTTATGGGGAAAACATGAATGTATAAAAGAGAATGAGGGAGAAGATGAGAGAGAGATAGAGAGAGAGGGAGAGAGATAAAGTTGGACAAGTATTCAGTGGGTGGGAGAGTGCATTTTGCTTATGTCAAGTATTTATAAATCCGGTGGGTACGTGATTTCTACGCCATCTAAGAAGAAATTCTGTGAGTAAAACAAAGAAATATATCCACTTTATATCCGCATTCAGTAGCTAAATTTTGCCAAGAGATTAGTTCAAAATATAAATATAACTTGACAGATAGTGCACATATTTTGTGCTTGTCCCAAAATTGTGTCCATTGTCTAGATATCAGCCCAACCCGATAAAGCTACCAAGGATACCTTGGGTTATTTGTTCACCTCTCCCAGCTCTCCCACATTCTTGATAATAACATTTGGTATCATTTTTTGTTTTGTTTTGATGTTTTATGTAATTTTGGTTTGAAACTGCAAATACCTGGGGTTGATGTTTTATGATAGTGATATCGCTATTTCGGATCACGATGAAAAACAAAACAATATTAGACTAAATTCGACGACGTTCAGTTGACCTTCAGATATGAGAAGAATAGAGAGAGAGAAAGAAGAATGGGAGAGGAAGGGAAAGTAGAGAAAACAGCATAGAAGCACTTAATCTATGCCCATCTCGACACTTATCTGAAGAGCAAATATAACTTTAACTTCATCTATTAAACCTACGAATTGTTTAAAACAGAAAGAGAGAGGAAAAGTGTGAGTGACAGAAGAGGAGAAAAATCCTTTGCCCATCTCTACAGATAAAGCTTATCTATAGAACAAATATAACGCCATTATCTAATCCCTAGAATTGTTTATCTCGGAATATTTGGATCTTTTGAGGAACACAACACAACACTAAATAAGCCATCTATTTAGAATAATAAAACTTCAAAGCTCATGTCGTGTGTTTATCAGATTAATCTCGTCTCAAGTTGCCGTTCTACTTTGGATTAAAACATTCCTGTTGGTTTAGGATTGCTAGATGAAAGCGCAAATACAATTTATTTTCTTTGTGGGGGCATCGCGTTCAAGAAATTTTTCAATTGTTGTAAAACGGAGCGAATTTCCGAATATAATGTGTTACAATCATAGATAGGATTTTTGTGTTTATGCTGTGCGAGAGATAAGCCGATAAGACGTTTGTCATATGTTATTGTTTATTAGGAGTGCCTAAAACTCGAGTCATCAGTCCAGTCAAGTCCGAAGTCGAGTCAATCACTGAAGTCTCTTACTCGTGTATCCTCATACATTGTCGCATGGCGAAGCACGGCCTCTCGTTACCAATCCGTTTCGGTTGTGTGGACTTGATGCGAAGGAGTCAGTAACCCACCAGTGGTTGTCCCCCTCCATTTCCTGCAACTACGAGTCACAAGACGAGAGTCATCATTGGGCATCCGAGTCGCGGATCCAGTCGAGTCATAGGTTTCACATGACGAACTAAGGTCTCATAGTTACCAGTCCATTTCGTGTATTGGAATAGTTAACTAGGTATTTGTTTGAAATGTATGAGCTTGATGATAGAGAAAGCCATATATCACTATCGGATCCCCTTCCGATTGTGAAGAGAGTTTTTTCTCTTTTTTGTGGATTTATTCTTTTTTATTTTGAACGCACCGGATGCGGACTTTTCCATTTGCTATTTGTCAAGAGTATGTGTATTTGCTTTCAGGTCAAAATTACCACATGTATATACATGTTTTTCAGCTATTCTAACCAAATACGTAAACTTATTGACCTTCATATAGCGAATTTTCTAATTTCTTTATGACGAGGGGCTAATAAATGTGGAATATGGAGATTTATCTGATGCGTTTCATCGTCTTTCTTGTATTTGTTGAATTTACAACTTCAGGTTAGTACTATACAGGGTGTCTTCAAAGTCCTTTCACAATTTTGATTTTGTAATAAAGTCAGTTCTCAATATATCTTAACCAGGTTTGTTGTTTTTCAATCATTAATTGTTCAAATATTTTTACTTCACTTAATACGTCTGTGAGGACCAAAACAATATATGGTATCAGTAAATTCCCTTCTTTCGATTGGGTAAATAAAGTGATTTAGGATTTAAACTCTATATGGTTTTCTTCGTATCTTTTCTTTTTTAGTTCCAGCTTTTTCTTAGAGACTTTTCGTGATTATGACAAATATTTTGTAATGATATTTACTCGAAAAATTAACCGGTTGTAGACCAGTGGTTCTCAACCTTTTAAGGCCCGCCCGTTTTTCAGAATTTATCAATTCTCGCGCCTCATCTCAAAAATAACTAGCTAACAATAAGCTACAAATAACAGATAGTAAAACGAAAGTATGCTTGATTCAAAATCACGTTAAAAATACGTTGATGGAACGTAAACATACACAATAAGGCGGACAAGATCAAATCGAACAAGCATTTTAATTTGTAATTAGCTTCACACCTCCTCAAGAAATTGTATACGCCTTCTCTCAAGTAGCAGGTAGTGTTTCAATTACAACTTTAATTACTTTGAAATTCGGGAAACTTTACCTCCAATCCATCTTCAACGTATCAAATGTGTTTGTTTAAAGCACATCTGTGCAAATTTACTTTTCCGATCAACAAAAGAATATTTAATGTTACAACACCTGTCCCCAGTATGCAGTGAATTACTCAATGTATATGGGCCGGGCTATGGTCAGAATTGCACAGAATTTACACAAAATAGATTCCCTCAAAAATTTTGTAGCTTACTACCTAGAAAAAATATACAGACAATATATTTCACAATATTAACAGCTATTTATTGTACCAAGTGATGGTTTGAAAATAAGCTTGGAACGATATCCCACCAGTTAACCTTGAAAACGCTACTCTAATTTGGACTTCCAGCTTGAGACACTGCTATGAAGTACACGGACGACATTCTGAGCATCTATTAGTGTAATATAACATATGCCTTTAAAACACTTAAAAGTTATTCTTTGTAAAAATAAATAGCTAAGAAAATAGCTTCTAGCGGCCACACTGTCTATATATATGATATACAGAGTGTATACGAAATATATTAATGCAATGGTGGTTACTTACAATGTCTACTTGTAGAGAAACTTTTTCAGAGTGGATATAAATTTGTCAAATATTTCATTTATTTCTCAAACAGTTGGAGAGTGTTGACAAGGGCCAAACTAAATGACTTGGCGGGTCGAGTTGTGGCCCGCGGGCCATCTGTTGCACACCCATGTACTGCACACTAATATTAATTCTAGCGCTCCAGAAGTGTGTGTACCAATATGGGGATAACTAATTTTGTTCGCCTACTTTGCATCAAGTTGTGTTAAAAGACTGAAACTCACTTGGCCAACACAGACAGTCCCCGAAATCGTAATATAACTAAAATAAGGAAAATCGGAACAAAATCATGATCTGACCCCAACCTGGTACACACACTAAGACACTACCCTAATTCTAATACTAACTCTAACGAAATCATTTATTATTCAACAGTTGTAGACCCGGATGTCTACTATTCTTTTGATACCGGCTGTACTCCATGTTCGTTATGTGCTGAAGCAGACATACCGGAGAATAATGATGACTACAAGCTGACTGGAGGATGCACTGTCATGAATGGAAGTAAGTTTTTTGGACTATGCGATGTCCTATTGCAGTGATTCTCAACCTTTTTTTCTTTTGCGGCCCCGTTTCGTTGCATAAAAATTGAGTGGCTCACTAACTTTCTCCCGCAAGGGAAAAACTACAAAAAAATCGATAATCTTTCTGCAAAAGTAAATACTTTCACTTCAATAATTAGAATGAAAAGCGGCAGCATCATTCATTGCTACTACAATGAAAATTTTACTATAGTTACACAAATGAAACTAAACTTTCCAATTACTATAGTAATTTTTAATAGGCTCGTGGCTCACTCGAAAATGTCTCTATGGCTCAGCATTGGGCCATGGCCCACTGGTTGAAAACCAGTGTCCTATTGCGTAGAATCTCAAAGTGCTCAATACGGGAGATAAAATAGGATTTACATATTTATCCCCGGGGAGCGGAAAACCGATAAGACGGCTTATCCATATGGCGAACCACTGCCTCTCGTCCGGTTACCATTCCAAGTCGGGTATGGGATTAGTTAGCCAGTTAGTTGTTTTCGGAAGCATGGATTTGATGGTAGAGGAAGGTAGGGCTCTGAGAACTATTCGTTTCGAATATTTTTTTGATACAAAGCAGCAAATACGTCAGAGTCATTAAATAAAGTAATTTTAGTCACGGGCTTCGTAACACAAATAGTTTGAGAACCCCTGACAAGTGGTGTAAAGCGATAGACTCAACTGAGTTGGCTTCAGAGAATACACATCTCAGGTTCGAATCCCACTCCTCCCACTTCACCAAACCAAAAATTCCGTTCTTTTGAAACAATAGTAGCTCCCTACATATCGTATGATATCAGTATTTCTTGTACATGGCCTTGTTCAATAAGAAAGACATGGATAATTTTGTTTTATAATAATAAATGGGTTACAGAGTCGGAATTCCCTTTAAGAGTCTTTTCTCGAATCTAAGCCATCAAATATCCCGCTAAAAAAATGAATTTGTTATTTAACACGAGCAAAATTCATTAGAATTTGTCTTATCACGGGCTAACACTATAATCGTCCAATTCCAACTTTAAAACTTGATTTCGAAATTTTTGAATTTTAATTTTTAATTTTTAGAGGATTACAGGACGGAAGGAATGGTCGGTAAAGCTTTAATAATAGAATATGAACAGATGGACATCACTTTGGGATTAGAAACTTGTATAACCAAGTTGGATACAGCTGAAGACATTGGCGGATTGCCAATAAAAGAATGTGTAGGTAGGTGAATTCTGATGAAGTGAATTCTGCTAACTGTCACAATTGGACACGGAATGGACGTAGTTTACATTTTTTTGTTGTCGCTGTTGTTGTTTTCGCCGTTGTTAACCTGAAGAAACCGCCTCTTTCCATAACAAATGGCCCAATCTATTTCCATTTTTCGTTAGTTGAAGATGGCTGAAGCCGCTCAAAAGTTGTTACTCTAGTTTTATTTTAAACCAGATTCCATCCAAAAATTTGCAATTTAATTTTAATTCATTCAATTTATTCGCGACTCATTTCTGCCTACACCATGCTTGTCTGCAGATTTTTTTTAGCAAACTGGGTGCTTAGATAGGGCCTAAATATTTTGCCAAAATAAATTTAAACAAAAAGATATTTATATGAAAATCAATCTACATTTTTTACAATTATGGTACAAAATTAAAATTTCCGGAAATAAGTAGCAATATCTTTTTATGTTGGGGATGCAACTCACTAATCGGGAGCAACAAAAGTAGCTGCTGTAATCAAGCTCAAACGTAGTTAATAGTATTTATGACACTCATATTCCTAAAGCTAAGCACGATGCGCCATATCGCCGGGGACGTTGCACAGATATTTACAACCGACAACGTAAACGATTCTAGCTCCACTGTTTATCTATTGTCCAATTAAGAATGCAATTCAAGAGTTCTGCTGCACACTAACACAACTGTATTTCTGTAACTTTTCTTAAAAGTCAGACAAAACGTTACAGAAGTACATATGTGAGAGATGTGCAGGACTTTGACGATACGGTACAGAAATATTTGTGTAAGTTTGCAGCAAGACTCTCGAATTGCATAGTATATAGCAGGATTGGGCAAGATTTTAAACCAGGGGCCAAAAAGTTTGCCCATCTAGCCATGTAAGTGTGATGTAAAAAGTAACATTTTGTGAACAATATTCACAGTGTTACAAAGCAAAGGTGGAAATAAACATGCCTCGTGCCAAAACCGCAAAAAATTCTTTGAACTATTTTCAGCTAAAACATCAAAATTCAATTTTGGTTGCTTGTGGCAGCATCAGGCGGACCAGATTGAAAATCCAACAGGCCGGATTTGGCCCGCGGGTCGTACTTTGCCCAATATCTGATATAGAGTCATGTTTGTTCATGCTATAGCATCCTTGCATTATATGCATTCGGATCTAATGGCATAAAAACATAGGGAAGGATAGTCTCGCGCAACCCAATTATTAATTAAGTTTATTAAATTCATTCGTTTATTTTTTATTATTTCATTCAGGGTTCACACTTAGTTTCTGGATCAAACTTTCATCTTTCAAAGACGGAGAAACCGAAGAATTTATTTTTCAAACAGCGCGTGATAACAAGGGACCTACTACAATAGGTGTCCTAATCTCCGTTGATAATTCAGGAAAGCTAACGGTGCAGGTACAGACTCGTGGAGGTAAGATTATTTTTTTTTATTTTTTCATGCGATGTTTCTTCGCTGCGTAATGGACTCTGTACAATTAGCAACTGATATGTAAAATGCTACTATTTTGTGACCGGAAGACCGGTCTCTTTTAGTTCAGCATTGCTTCTAGTATTGAATATAATCTGGGTGAAGTGTAGGTATTGGCAATGGCGTGTCTGCGTACAATGGCGCCCATGTCAAAGTTTGAAAAATACGCCTTCTTGATCGTTGATTGACAATTTTTACCGACTGTTGTTGAATTGAGATATCGTACGTTACCTTTCAAATGAAAATACGAATTCAACTTATTTCTAATTTGAAATCCCTTATTGAAATATTTTACGATTAAAACTTTTCTCCGTTTTTGCGCCCCTTTCCAAACGGCACCCGTGGCAAAAACCCTGCTGCTATTTTATACCGGCCTTGGTTTTCCTTTTGACATTTTCTGTCTAATTTATAATACCTGTGGTGAGGTAGGTACCGAGCTTAGGTACAAACAAAACAATCCAGCAGCTCAACATATTTGTGCATACCTTATTTGGTATTACCGTAGTTTGTGTACCAGGTTAGGGTTTGGCCATAATTTTATTTCGATTTTTCCTATTTATGTTCTATTACGAGTTCGGGGACTGTCTGTGATAGCCAAGTGAATCCCCCTGCCCATAGGTTTCGGTCCCCTACACCAGGGGTTCTCAAACTTCTGGTGTTGCGGAGCCCTTGAATAGTTGAATATTATTCGCGGAGCCCCAAAATAAATTTCAAAATTGTTACTTTCAGATTATTATTCCCGAGCAAGTTAAAAGTACTTTATTTATTCTAAATGCTGAACCTTTTTTAATAGGGTTAACACAAGTCATTAATAAATCTAAATTTTATACTAAAGCTGTAAATTTGACACTTGACGAACATATTAATAAATTAGGGATCGAATCTTTTCTTTTTTGACATTTTTGGAAGACTTAATTAAAAGGCCGTTAGTAACGTGCGCTATTTCATTTTGTTACAATCGCCGATTTTTTCCGTCAGCATGGCGTGTTTTAAACATCTTCACGCCGCTGTTTATTCTCCCTAAATCAAAAATTTTCCTCGGCATATACATGTATTGTTACACAATGACGACGTTAATTGCTTTTTTGTTCTCGTGGGGAATTATGAGTTCAATGTGAAAAACATGTTACCATATTATAGTCATCGGCGACGAAATGCTAAAAATAATAATCAATAAAAAGGTAAATCCACAACTCAAATTTCTTGATTGAAAAGCGGCATTCTAAAATATTTAAACTGAAACTTAAAATGGAAGATCACACTTTGGTTTCAGCAGACTCATCTCAGATTGAAAACGCTTCTATAGACATTGTAAATCACAAAATTTGGTGTTATGTTAGGTTTTCATCGTAGTAGCTGCAAAATCGAAACACAGTCAATTGTGCGCGCGATTTACCTTTTTTTTCATTCTGAAACTACCGACGCAGCCGCACGCAATCAATGGTGCGCGCGATCCGCGATGTACCTTTTTTCATTCTGAAACTACCGGCGGAGCTGAATGCAATAAAATAATTTTCAATTGTTCGTATTTTCCCCAGACATTGTGATTTTTTAAACAGCGATATCTTGCTTAAAAATAATCTCAAGTGCGAAAGAACAAATCAAGTTTGACAAATCCCAAGATCGCAAAAATACGACACCAATTTATTTATAGTTGGCAGTTTATCACATATTTTATGTTATTTTAGAATAGTATTCTTTCATTTTAGTAATCCTAATAGTAATCTCGAATCAAACGTGAGTAACGATGAGCACAACTACATTATACCGACGAGACACGTCAAATGCTCCATCGGTCTTGGATTGAATATTTTACGCAACAGAAATCTCGTTATCCGTTTTTTTAATCGCGAAAAATGTTGCGCGGAAATTTCCGATTCCAATTTTGAACCACCTCCCTCTTAAGAATCCTGGCTGCGCTACTGCTCATAAATAATGTCATTTTTTAATTCCGGCCCTTTACCATATTTCGAGGCTATATTGTTGTCAGATGTTATCAAAGCTGTTATTGCTTCTTTGAACAGTTACAAAATTTTTAGTCAGTATTTTGAAGAGTAATCGAATAGCTCGCGGAGCCCTTGGGTTTCTCTCGCGGAGCCCTGGGGCTCCGTACGGAGCACTTTGAGAACCTATGCCCTACACAACTTGGTGTAAAGTAGGTGAACAAAATGAGTCACTTTTGGTACACATACTTCTGGAGCGCCCCGTATTCCATTGTCATCTGATAATTCTTCAAACGTAAGTCACAATGTTTTTCATGCTGTATTACACTCTCACTATAACTCACTCACTGATTGAGGATTATCTACGCAATGTTACCTCGTTTTCACACCCCGTTCATTTTCAGTATTTCACGAACTTGAAGTGGAAAACAAATTGAACTTCGAAGAATGGACTCATTTGATTTTGGTTTGGGAAGAGAACGAACTCTTGGAGGTAAGTGATATGTAAAACTGGTCTCTTCGAATAGTAAATTATTCGAATCGGTTTGGACGAAAATTTTGAATCGCCGCCATCTTTTTATTTCAATTATTTCTATCAGACAGAGATCGAGGTAAATTCCTCAATTTTTTTTATTGAAGCCATGTTTTCACGATGCAATTGGGACAATGTTTTTTGGTAATACATGTGTCTGGAAAACCTATTACAATAAAAAATAACTCATAATTAAATATATTCGATATTCGATTTACTTAAAAAAATATATTTGATTTGATTCAGAAACCATCGGGTATTCGAAAATTCCCAGCCCTAGTGATGTGTATGTATCAGGCGGTTCTGAAGCGCTTGGAAGGTCGAAACATTCACTCGATTCGAGTTGTATTCTACTCGTCAACGATTCGGAGTAATACGAGTAATCTAAATGGAATAACTTGGATTCGTTATCAGCTAACTTTCGCGTGGGGTTCATAGACCTGAATAATTGTACTCCCGTAGTGTGTGTACAAGGTTAGGGTTAGGCCATACTTTTATTCCGATTTTCCCCATTTTAGTTCTATTACGAGTTCGGGGACTGTCTGTGTTAGCAAATTCAATACACCCTTTGCCCACGGATTTCCGTCCTTTTATACACCTTGATGTAAAGTAGGCGAGCAAAATTAGTTACCTTCATATTGGTACACATACTTCTGGAGCGCCAAATACTTTATATATGACCAAAAGGATTCAGGTATTAAAAGAAAGGCTTCTGTGAACCATACCAATTAGTTATGCCAAGCGCTTCAGGGTCCATCAAAATTGACTAAAAAAGGTTCTAACCTACATTTTCAGAACTCACTATCAATAAATGATGCCACGATTGCGAATCTTTCGTGACTTTATTATAACCAGTACAAGACGGCAATGTAAACGTCATACCAATTGCAATTGCCACAGGAAGATTTTGTCCGTTGTACGTAGATAAATCAGAAAACTCAAGATTACGGTCGGAACGGTTGTTTATTGTACGGCAACTGTACACTTCAACCCCTATAACAGCAAACACAACTAATAAGCAGCCGACGTGCAGCCTTTCTGACGAGAAGAGAGTAAAAACTATTTTATTCCGCATGACGTCCGTTGTCGGAGTCCAGATCCGGCCAAAACTGTCTAAACCAGTGGTTCTCTGTTTTTTTCTGACCGCTTCTGTGTTTTTACCATGGCCGCGTACCACCGACAAAACCGCTTTTGTGGCAGGAAACAATGGCACAAGAAACGCTCTATGGTAGTATTTTATGTGGCACTACATTCATTTTTTAGAGCTTCGTGCAAAGTTTCAACGTATTAATTATATGCAATAACAACGTAATAATTGCGTGCAAAATCACGAGAGAATTTGCGTCGTCTACCGTAAGAGCTGAAAGGCTCTAATCATCGCCACCACTGAATTATCGCAAAACTCGGGACAAATACACTTTGGTCGACACTAGGCGCTATCCGGAACTTCCTAACCGAGTCTTCAAATTATTTGGCCTCAAAAGTCAAAATTATGCCGATCAAACAACACATGCATCGGGTAATAATAGTAACATCCTTATGCTGTATCTATCAGGGTATCTCGACACGCGTCGACCACCCCTCCCGAAGTCCAAACGCTTCCTTCGTTGCTGATAATCTCAATGCAAATGCATTGTGGACGTAACACGTAAAACGGGCGAAAAGATGCCCGTCTCGTTTCTTTTTGGGTGGGCAGTAGCGGGCGAGAGCGCTATATAAAAAGATGGACTGGTAACGCTATAAACTGTTCAGCGAATACAAAATCTTGTGAATAAAATCACGACGTTACGACATCAAAGTCACAAGACTAGATTCAATCCTCAATTGAAGAAATCTAAAAATCGTTCTCACTAACTTTTTTTTCAGCTTTATTTCAATGCTACTAAGGAAACTGGGGTTGACAAGAAATATGACGTTCCAAAAAGCAGTTTACGACATGATATTGTGATCGGTGGAGAATCCTTGAACATGACAATCGATGAGTTGAAGATTTGGAATAACCAATTTTCTTACGCTAAAGTAATTGGTGAGTATTAAGTAATATATTTGTTTACTGGATTGGTTGTTTTGTAACTCTCCAAAGAAGCAATAACGCCATTTATAATATTTGCCAAGCAGCAAATACGTCAGAGTTATAAAATAAAATAATTTAATTTTACTCAGAAACATTAATCGGTGGGTAACAAAGTGTTTTTTGTTTTTATCACACGGTCGGTCACTATATACTTTCACCTATATTTTTGATTTTTTTTGGATAAGAATGCGGCGAAGCTTTTAAGTCGCTTAATCTTTAGTTTAGTGTGTTTTGGTGATCATAACCTTCTACTAGAAAAATAGTTGTTGTACGCATAAAAAGCAATTGTGTTGTAAAATCAACATTGAACGCGTTTTCTCGAAAATACACTTGAAGGGAGAAGTGTGTTTGGCTGTTGACCGGACAAAAGTACCGACTTTGCTCTCGCAAGATTATGCTCATAAATTGCTGGTAGCGATCAGTAGGATAGTAGAAAAAGGAAATCTCTTCGGTAAGATACACTACGCTCAAAGTAAAAATGACATTGCTTTGATACAGAGGTGTGCAACCCTTAATACTAGAGGACCAGATACAAATAACTGGGTGAAAACGCGAGTCGCAGCCGTTATTTAACACAGGCTTTTTAGTACTTGAAGGCACAAAATTTGTGACACCGTAGTCATTGTAAGATCATAGTCATGGATAATAAATTGCACTTAGGTATTTTGCGACGCAAAGGGGTTGGAATTACACGCACGCATCATAATAAACTGAATTTATCGTTACGCGGGCCGCACAGCATTCAAAATTGTTACGTCTCCGCGTCCCGAACAATTTTTCCTCGTGCCCGCATTTGACCCCTGTGCCACAGGTTGTACACTCTTGATTTAATACATCAAAATGCAATTATATTCAACATGTTTTCTAATAGTATATTAGATACCTTTAATATGGAAATATGAAATCTGACATACGACTTCCTTTCAATCTATTGTTCTGCGTTTGCTTTAGCCGGCTGATTATTTGCATTAGCTTACGTGGGTACTTCCTAATTATAGGTAATGCAAATACACGACATATTTTCGGTGCTGGGAATCATTTTTTTCAAACTGAGACCAAAATGTATTAAAATAATAGTTTAGTTATAGAACAGTTAAAAAAAAGCCACACGGCAATAAGCATTATGCAATATTCAAATAGAAATTGCATAAAAACAGTCAGTATTTGAAAAGCAAAATGTAGCATGTAATATCAATTTTTTTTTAGATTGCGTATTTTAGATACACAATTTCGTATAATTCAGCTATTTTTTCTATTTTTTTCACAGTGCGTTCTTAGCGTTTGAGTCCTAATTGATTGTGCGTGGAGCACATATATATCGCAGCTTTTGAGTTAGATATAAAGTATATGTCCATACTTGAAACAGCCTTGATCGTTCTGTTACACACGCACAAAAGATTTGGATTTTTCGCGGATGTACCTCGTCGTTATAACAAATTACAGATCATTGTCTGTATGAAAGCAGTGTCTGAATATTGACAGTTTCGTGTTGTGCAGCGTCAGATGTGGGTATTACTAAGACACTCTCGTGAAAGGAAGATTAGCGGGTTTCTCTTGTGACTAGAAAATTATGGTTTACGTGAATTGGAGTTTCCTGTATGTATGTCCTCACTGTTCGCAATGCAATTTGAAATGGAGAGATAGATAGATAGTTACCAGGGTGTCCATAAAGTCCCTTTACAATTTCAATTTTTTTATGAAGTCAGTTCTCAATTTATCTTAACCAGGTTTGTTGTTTGTCAATCAGTATTCTAACTTCATTTAATATATCTGTGATGGCAAAAACAATATATGGTATTGATAAATTCTCTTTGCAATCTCAAATTTTTTTAGGATTTACATGAACACCCCACATATTTATAGATCGAGGATAGAACGTAGTCAGGTGAACTCACGGAGAAGTTTTGTAGTTATTTGGGAGGAAATTTTACTTTTGCATTTGCGTGTAGCATTACTGATATTTTATAGTTATGAAGTATTATTGTAATACATACTTTTGACATACAAGGTGACCCAAAAACGGAACCCATAAATTTATTTGGTGAAAATGGAGTAAATTATTTGATTTTGTTCATACTTGAACTTCTGCTTATGTATGATTGTACCAAGAATTCCTGGAATCTAGAATGTTTTGCACAAAAGTAATCTCTAGAAAATGTTCTAAATCACCTCTTAGGGATGAGAAAAAGACTTGTATCCGCTGCGCAAAATTGTTATCCCCCAGCTTTGAAATTTGGTAATGTGAGAACTAGTATGGCGAAAATCAGTGACATATTGTTTAGCTGTTAGTTATTGGATAGATAGATAAAAGAAACTACGACGTACGCCAATAGATAATAACACACGAGACAGAAACTCAAACGACGAAATAAGCTAGACTTATTAAAATGAATATTTGCATAAATGCATAATTTGTGTTTAGAAGCGCATCATAAAACAAATTAGTGCTCTAGCATTTTCGTCCATGTAAATATATGACTAAGCAAGTAATTTAGCAAATAGACAAATGTGCGTTTTAGGAATTTTCATATCGTGAATTTTTCTAGCTCTGTGAATATAAGACATTTATGAGCATTTGCAATAAATTTATTGCATGGTATAACACTGACATGGGCACACAAAGTACGGCCCGCGGGCCAAATCAGGCCCGTTGGGTAATTCAATCTGGCCCACCTAATGCTACCACAACCAAAATAAAATCAAATTTTGATGTTTTCTGCACGAGGCCTATTGTTTTCCACTTTTGGCTTTTGTAACACTGTAAATATGGTTCACAAAATTCATAAACCGCCAGTGAACCCCTGGATAACATGTACAAAGAACCCAGCGATATTTGTTTCAATATCATTTCGAATGTATGTCTATGAATTCACATTGCATCACATATATTGTGTCTGTCTATTTAGTAGACGCCTTAATGCAGTTGGCGAAAATTAGCTGTCGTTTGCTTCTCCTGTACTGCATGTTTTTCATTGAATAAGTCTGTTAGCAGCAAGCACTCGCAAAAACCAATCCTGAAAACAGAAATCTAATCATGTGCAATGTCAAATTTTCCAAGGTAATGGAATTTGTTTATTTCCAATATTTTGGTGATTTAATTCAAACGCAAACAACGACCTCAGAACTGAACCTTTTTTGGGCATTTCACCAAAATAATTGGGTGCTCCAGAAGTGTGTGTATCAATATGGCGGTAACTAATTTTGTTCGCCTACTTTACATCAAGTTGTGTGAATGGACTGACCCCTATGGGCAGGAGGTATATTCACTTGGCTAGCACAGACAGTCCCCGAACTCGTAATAGAATTAAAATAAGGAAAATCGGAATAAAATCATGGCCTATACCAAAAGAAATGGCGAATCTATCCAAAGCAAACAACAAGCATAACTGTGGTGAATTCCGACCGATTCTCGGAATCGTGTGAAATCATTCGTAGCAAATGTTGTTGAGATGAAATTTTATGTCTAATGACGCGATACAATGGTTTGAATAAAAACAACAGCGTTTTCTTACGAATGAGTTACTCAAACGCATTACGCGCTCCAGAAGTATGTGTATGGAAGTAACTAATTTTGTTCGCCTATTTTAAATCAAGTTGTGTAAAGGGACTGAAACCTTTGAGCTCTTAATATTGGATATTTACATTTCATCAACGTATTTTAACGTGTTTTATGAATAAGGCATACTTTTACTATCCGTTATTTGTAACTTATTGCCAGCTAGTTATTTTAGAGGTGGGCGCGAGACTTTATGAAATCTAAAGAGGAGGGGGGGGATAAAAAGTTTGAGAAACAATGATCTAATGCAAACCAACGTGATTGTCCGGAGAGGATTCTTTCTGATGAGAAAATACAGGAATATTACTTTCTATTCGATAAAGTGTTACTAACATTGTTTAGTTATTTAGTGTTATCAGGGGCCAGGAATATTCAACGAGCGGTTCTGAAATTTCTAATTGCCAAATCAGACCGACTTGTAAAAAATTACTATGTGTAATACAAAAAAATGTTTTCTTTTTATTTCAATTTCAAAGTAGGTAAGGGGGGATCCGACCCCATTGGCTACGCTACTGGAGTGCTATTGTTATACGTATATAGGAACTATTCAAACTATGCAAAAGCCAGAGTGTACGTAGTGCTTAACACTAAAGATGGGGATAGCTAATAACAGAAATATACATAGTGATGTAGAAATAAAGAGATCTATCTAAAGAGGTATATTCAGGGACTTTGTGAAAAGTCCAATATACCTATAACAGTAGTTCCGTAACTGAAGTTCCCAATCTTGATGTGGCGCATATTGCTAAGCGTTAGGAATACGCTCGCCACCGCACTTCTCATTACCCCGCTGTTCGCAGGTTCGAATCCTATTTGGGATAATTACGTGCGAGAAGATTGCTGGACTTCTCGCCAACGTAGGGTGGTCCGCGTAACCGCTGGTCGGTAACGGCTTCCTCCGCTACCAAGTCCATACCCATGAAACCAGTAAATGGCTACACTAATCCCATACCAGACATGGACTGGTAACCGGACGAGAAGCCGTGGTTCGCCGTATGATTAAGCCGTCTTATCGGCTTTCCTCCCACTCGGGATAAATATGTAATTTTTTTTTATCTCATTCTTAGATATTAGAACTTTGAGTGTCGTTTCTCGATAACCAGTTTTGGCTCCCCGCGACTTCCTTTCCCCAAAATGGAATTGTCTCTTTTCTCGTAATTTGTATATGAATAAATTTTTACTGGTTGGTAACATAGACTTGACAGTATTATATAGTCAAGCGTGGCACCAGCGGAGAGAGTTTGAGTGCTCTATCCTTACCATAGTTCCAGTCCAGTGATTGTTTATATACGCCAAGTATGTTAATGGATTTTGCACAATTCAAACCTTTTTACAACGGTCGTGTTCCAAGTTATGTTTGCATATGCGACTCAAAGACATATTTCAGAAGCGTGCAGACCATTTATTTGTAATAAATTTAATGTATATTTGATCGTCTTTGCGGGATAATAAGAAGAATGTCGAAGTGTTTATAAAGAATTTGATAGTTTACTACGATGTGAGCTTTTGGCTATAAATGTTCATATTTAAGGTGGAAGATTTTTATGGAATTATTCAATACAATAGATGTAGATATATAGTAGGCAGGGGTGTAGCTAGGAATTATTTAATGGGGGGGAGGGGGGGGGGGGGTTGTTCTGAAATTTCTAATTGCCAAGTTAAACCTTAACAGATAGCGAGGTCGGAAACGTGTTTTTTTCGTGAGTCATGAGGGCCTTAAAAGCCTTTCAAAAGACGAAAAATTGCCATGTACGAGACATACCTTTCTTACATTCCAAATGAGGAGGGGGGGACACCCAACCCTATGGCTACGCCCCTGATAGTGGGTTCTACGACGGTGTTTACGATGTTTTCAAGTTGCGATAGAAAGACAGAAGATCCGACTGGGAAATTATGGGGTCTTGTATGAGCTATTTAAGCGTAATGTAAAACAAAGTCGATTTTTTTCGTTACTTTTTCTTGAGGTCTATAGTGCGTAAGGCGACAAATCAAAGCAACTCGTAGTACTGTTATAAGCTGTTTTGTAAGTTTTTGAATCGCGATCATGTTGTATCAACTTGCCAACGAAATTGCTGTATATATAAATGTCAAACCATTTTTTTCAATAAATTCTCTTGCTGGAAAACCGTTTCTCTTAACCGTTCCCTTGATTGCGTTGACTTGCTTCACTTTGCTCTCATAGCACAAAGGCGGGTTCTCGCTTGGTATTTATTGGCATCAGTAGGTGGTTCTTGGCATCAGTATTTGTTGGCATCGCTGCGTCTCTTTAAATTCAGTGATCGTGAATTTGTTCCCTGACGATTTCTTCTCACTTCGTAGTGGGTCGTTGTTACCTTGTTAAGTGAATGTCAAGCTTGAATTTGCTTAAATTCTTGTATCTTAAACTGAAAGTATATGTACACACTGTAGATCTAAAAATACTATCATGAAAATTGGAATATTTATTCTTTTTGTGACATTCGGAAATATTCATGCCTGGCAACCTTGTAGTCCGAAACAATGCTTTGAAAAAACAGGATTCTGTGCTAAAAATGCAACAACTAAATCGAATTACTGTAATGTCGATGTGGAATGGAAAACCAGTTGTCGATTCAACGATTGTGGATACGTTTTCGATTTTTCTGTGTCGCAAAATAGCTCAAACTCTGACCTTTTCTCCGGAAGTATTACAGCATTGAAGGAATTACAATTAGTAGTGGATAATTCTGCCAAACCGTCTCTCCCTTCAGGCACAATTTGCTGGTCTTATATGGTATTTCCAACGACATTCAAACATGTATACTTTAAGCTTACCGAATCAAGCGCAGGCAACTCAGTTTCCAATGATATTGAAATGGAGTTTGATACAACCGGTAACGGTGCGGATAAATACGCTTTATCGGTACCGTGTGAACGAAAAAATGAATCCTACCCTACATTGGAAGAAAAAGATGTTATCTTGTACGTTATTGAGCCGAGCCAAAGCACTGGTAAAAAAACGAAGAAATACAGACTACAATGGCGGGCTGCTGTAAACGAGAGGAACTTAGGAAAGAATTGGACGCATTTAGGTAGTTTTCTTTTAAGTGTTGGTCGTTTTTGCTTTGCTCGCCACTAGACTCTCTAGACAAGTGCCTTGAACCTGCGGGGCTACTATATTGAAAAGATCTGAACGTCATTGGGTCCCACGATAAGGTCAACATTGGCAAATAATTAAAATTTTGTGAGAGGTGTCAGCTGAATTATTACGCGACCCTTAGGCTTGTCCATGGGACATATTTTTCTGTCCCACCCGTAGTAATTTATGCCTGGGTTCAGATTGTGCGCCATCTTGGTGCGCATACTTCAGGAGGTCCCAATTTTTTCTAAGTGAATTTTAAGTATTCGTACCAAGATGACACACATCCTTAACCCTAACCTGATACACATACAATGTTCAGGTTGTGCGACATCTTGGTACGAATACTTCAGGAGCACCTTTTTGTTGTAGGCTTCTCTGAGGCCGGTATAGTAATGTCAGCCTCGCGAGTTGAGGCTCCGTATAATCCGAGCTGTGAGAGACCCTTTTTCTAGGTTATACAGAGGAGTGTGCACCCGAAATATCATTTAAATGTAATATACCCAAATATTATAAAGCCCTCGGAACGTAAATTAATTTGTGAATTAAATTGTTGTATTTTGGTGAATTTTACAAAATAAAATCATGTATCCTAAAGAGTTAATAAACTTTTTTTTAATCACATTTTGAACATCGGTGGATTTATCGGCTTCTACCGACACATGTTATCTTAAGCGCGGCAAAATGCGGCAATTCAAATCGGATCTAAAAAATATCAGAGAATCCAATCCGAACAAGACCCTCTTGATGATGTCGTTTGCATTCGGCTTGTTCTTTCAAACGCCACTCATTTTTGTTCAACCCGCTGGTCGAGAGGGCAGCCAAGAATTTTCCCAAGTTAGACCGTAACAGCTAGCGAGTCCGGTTGGAAAGCGTGAGATTTCAAAAGTCTTGAGTTTCTAAAAAGAGTTACGTTGCCACGTATGACACAGAAATGCCCTTTCTACATTTCAAAAGTGGTGAGGGGTGTGAGAGGGGTGTTTTGGGGGAGGTGCTTTGTTTGAATCTAAGCAAGATAAATGGCGAACCTGTCGAACGTTACTTGTGTTACTGTACTCTTGAATCACTTACAATATAGTTATCTCCAATCTCGCTATAGCATCCTTGTATTATATGCACAAGGATCCATGACCAGAAAACATAGAAGAAAAATAAATGGATAGTATTGCAGAATTTTAATTTACAGCTCATTTTTATTTTACAGAAATCTTCAGAGAAGCGAGTATTGATCCATCTGACTTCACCACACCTCAAGCAACCACGCAAGGTAATTTATTCTTTGGCAAAAGTTTCACATTTTATAGTGACGCAAAGATGTTGTTTAAATGGGATTAGAAATCAAAAATAGCAGTTGGGGGAATAACATGATAACACCTCCGAATGTTATATCAAATGTAATGATAACTATTACCCTACTTTTGGCCCGCCCCGTTTAAAACTATGGGGTGACAACAGTGGTGGGATTCAGCCGGTTCGCACCGGTTCTATAGAACCATCTCACGGAATTTTATGAGATCAGCGAACCGGTTAGCATTAACGGTTACTTTCAATGTTATGTTTGTAACAGAACCGGCTGAAAAATATGACCTTTGTGAAGGAACTGGCTGACAAAATATGAATCTCACCACTGGGTGACAATAACAGTGTATATATATGCGTTTATATCCTACATTTCAAGTTAAATTGTCCATTTTACTGTATAAGTAAGCGTGTTGTTTTCGCAACAATATTCGTGCTGTTACGATACATTTTTTCGGACCTCCAGAAGTATGTGCATCAAGATGGCGCACAACCTGAACATAGTAGTTGTACCAGGTTAGGGTTCAGGTTGTGCGCCATCTTGGTGCACATACTTCGGGAGCGCCTTTTTCTGCAATCAATTAAACAGCCGTCACATTTATTAAAATCTTATATGATCCGCTATAGCGCAACCCCGAGATTTGACTTTCTGTCTGAGATGTCATAAATCGATCAAATCACAATATCGTATTTTACAGGAATGTACTGTAAAATATATTAATTTTGATTCAAGACAATAAAACTGCTTAATCATATGAAGAACCACGGCCTCTCGCCCTGTTACCAGTTGGTGTTGGGTATGGAATGTGATTTCACAAACATAAGTTACAAATAAGTTTATGTTAAATGATTAGAATGAAGTCGATTTTATTTAAATCTGTACCATCGTTCTTTTGATCTTCTTCCTCGCCTACTTTTCTATATTAATTACATTTAGATTCATTGTAGTATTTTAGAGTAGTTTACATAAATCATTGACTGTAGATTCATCAACAAACTTAACGATTCTCTCGAGATTTTAATATCTGAAAAGAATTTAAAAGGAGTAATTAGTATATAAACATAGTCATAGAGATAGCCATTTGGTAACTTACACAGATAAAAAATAAAAAGAAAAAATGGAGAAAAACTAAATTTATTGCACATATATACAGTGATAGTGGCGCTCCAGAAGTGTGTGTACCAATATGGATGTACTAATTTTGTTCGCCTATTTCATATCAATTTGTACAAAATGACTGAAAGCTATGAACAGGGGGTATATTCATTTGGCTAACACAGACAGTCAATCGTAATATAAAATAAAATAAGGAAAATTGGAAGGAAATAAGGAAAATTGGAAGAAAATTATGGCCTAATCCTAACCTGGTACACACACAACGGGAGTACCGTTATAGTAGATTACAGTGCATGCCATTTCATGTAGAATACTTCATATTCATTTTTCTAAATTATCATCATAGCTTAGGTTAACTAATATCATTTTTCTAATCAAATCAAACAGTGGATACGACTACGGATACAGTCACTCAGGCAGTAACTACGATGATGTTATCAACAACTACGTCACGTGGTAAATGATATCATTTGCTTGCTTGGAAACAGATCCTCACCATTATATTTGCATGTCTAACCCGATTTAACGTGAATCAGTTTTTCTTCATACAGAATGTTGCGCATGACAGGATATTCTTTATTTTAAATTATTTCTCTTGAGCAAACTGCATACTTTTATGAAAAAAAAACTCGGACCTCCTGAAGTATGCCCACCAAGATGGCGCACCACCTGAAATCAGGGTGTGTACCAGGTAAGGGTTCAGGTTGTGCCTTGGTGCGCATACTTCAGGAGCACCAATAACTCAGTATACTATCACAGAAAAAAACGTGCTAGCCAAGTTTATTTTTTTCAACCAGTAAAAAGACCAGTCGCGGGAAACCAAAACTGGTTATCGAGCAGAGACACCCAATTTTCTAACTTCTAATTCAACAAATTGGGGAGAGAAGAGAATTTTAAAATTACTGATATTAATGGTAAACGCTATATGGATTTTGCAAATAAACCAACTGATATCAATTATTAGAGATTATTACTAGAAATTACCGTGTATTGAATGAGTCATAATACCAACGAATACTCAGGAAAATATAAATTTATCTTCGTAATCGATAATGTAACTCAAAGGATTTTGGAAATATATTGATATTAACCGAACTAAACGCGTCGATTTGCGTAGACGTGATTGAATGTTACCTTTATGGCGTGACTTGTACTTAGGGTCTCTAACCCTTGCAAATAAATTCGCAAAAGTTGTTTTCAGTGTACAAGTCGTCGCTTGTAGCTTTCCTTCTAGTGCTTTCGCCTTAATCTAGGATTCGGTTTGTACGATGACGCATAAACGGTGTGCCTTTTATGAGTTTCTGAGTTTTTTGGCTTGTATTTGTTTTCAAACAATTCCCCGAATGGTTTTCAATGAATTTGATTAATAATAATTTATTGGTAATGTAGGATAGGATAGGATTTCATTTTTTTTCGGGAAGATGAAAGCCGATAATCATACGGCAAACCACGGCCTCTCCTCCGGTTCCTAGTCGGGAATGGGATTAGTTAGCCAGTTATTGGTTTTGGGAAGTTGATATGACTTCTAAGGTTTATGAGCTTTGAGAAAAGCAAGGAATCTGACAATTGCCATGTCAATTTTTCGATATTTTCCTGTTATACGTTCTCATCAACACTGTGTATTGTATATTGGTTTGCTTTTTTAATAACAAAACGCATTTCCTAACACCGCGTTGCTTGTATCATATTGCGCTATAACCCAACATGGATGTAGTTTATTTTCTCACTAATGGATACTTTAAATAACACAGGACGTCCTGCAAGTGGGAGTGTTCCACCATGTTGTTTTATGAGATCGAATGTTTGTTCAACAGCTAATTCAAAGCACTGGCTGATATTTATTTTCGCATGGCTTGTGATGCATCACATCGAGCTCATTTTGTACTTGCATTGCATTCTCGTATGTTTAATATAGCCCGCAAGTAAATGCACCGAGCTTAATTGTATTTGAATTTCTAATTTGAGCATTTGAAAAACCGCTCGGCCGTTTATATTGAAAGTATAAGTTGTTCTTGAATGTTTCAAAATTGCAAAGAGAAATCATCGATGCCATATATTGTTTTGGCCCTCACAGATGTATTGAAGGAAGTAAAAATATTTGAACAATTACTGATTAAAAAACAACAAACCCGGTTATGATATATTGAGAACTGACTTCATAACAAAATTGAAATTGTAAAGGGAATTTATGGACACCCTCTATAATAAATTTATCTATTGTAGAAGTTTATATTTCTCTTTAGAACCGCGATAGCATTGGCGTATTTCCAGTTGCCAGTAATTTTAAGGGAAATATTCAAACAGCCAAAACGTCATGGTAATTTCATTCGTCAATGTCAAAACAAAAAATGTAACTTCTCCACGGGCATTTCCACGAAAGTGTCGAATTCAAACGCAAATAGTTAATGACGTCGGTAGTTCCTCGTACATTAATTGTTATCATTCAACGTTGCATTATTTTGTGACTTGCAACCACTTTTGCGTGAAACTTCCCACATTTTGAAACTTTTGGATACAATCATACACAAATAGAAGTATTGAATAAAATTTCTACATTTCGTAGAAGGTAATAGGAAATTCGTAGGTTCTGACTTTGAACGCGAGGTAAACCCTTTTGATCACCAAACGGCCAAAAATAGCAAGCTTTGATAAAGCTTTGTTCTGAGTGAAATTGGAAACACTACATAGAACCGCATAGCATGGAATATCAGAATAAACCCCTATAATACGTATCTACACACAGCTAAATAGCAAAAATTTCATATTAGACAGTGTGGAAACTTGACATTGTCACGAAAGTGATGACTCTTAAAATTACGCCGCCAAATTTCCGGGCATTACTAGATTGAATGATGTTAAAATTTTTTGTCTGGGAAAGTACGATGATAGAAACCCTATAAAAAAAAAACAATATAGAAATACCCAAATATGCGTAAACACAATATTCCAATGACTAATATACCCAATGTCAGCAAATTTGCAGCCAACTTTCAAAAGAATGTTCCGAGTTTCATATGAAGGTGTACCGAAAGTCATATAAAAGCGTGGTCTTCGGTAGAAAAATCTGAAAATTTAACGATGTTTCCCGCCTTTAGTTATTGGAAATTTGCAATTGTTTGTTCCTTTAGCTAAACATTCACTCAGTTCACTTATTGTCAAATAAACTTACACGTGAAGAGAATTGAAGGAGAAAAAACCGTAGATTCTCTTTATTTTAACTCTCTATCCCAGGGGTGGGCATGATTTTCGAACCAGGAGCCAAACATTTTTGCCTACAAAGACTGGCGTGCCATGTAAGTGTGACGTAAAAAGTTACGTTTTATAAACATTAGTTACAGTGTCACAAAGCATAGATGGAAAACAATAAGCCTCGTGCCCAAAAACTAAATTTAAGCGCAATCTCAAGGAATTTCTTGAGCTATTTTTTTGATAAAACATCAAATTTTGGTTTTAGTTGTTGGATTTGGCCCGCAGGCCGTAGTTTGACCATGTCAGGTTTAACATATTACATATTGTGTGATATATCACTGATGGCATGATTTTTACCGTTTACTCTGTAACTACTCATACATTACTAGGATAATGCACGTGTAACCCGGGTTTTGCGTTGTTGTTTTTTGCATGGAAGTAATCAACATGATATTATAATTATTTGGGATTGATTTTGAATAACATTATCTATTTGGTGCATATTTGGGTCGTCTCCATTCGTGTTTTTGTTGCTTTTTATTATAATTTTTTTATATTTTCTTTTTAATTCCAGTGAATATAACTACACCGCCTCTGTACCTTGAAAGCCCGATACCAAGTTTAGAAGACGTTTCAGAAGAGTTATACAGAACTCAAATAGAGAATGAACAAAAGTGAGTAAAGAAGTAAAAAACGTGTTGATATCGAGGGTTCGAATCCTATGGTCACCACATTGCACTTGGAATCAACAATTCTGCGTTTTGTTACGTATACCTGATTATGATTAAATTATAGGCTCATTAAACGAGTAATTGTGAATTATATACGTATTAACTTATAATGTGATTTAGTCTACACGTGCCTCACAATAAATTCTGTTACATAAAGTATATAATCGTCAAAACAGCTGTTTTGTTACTATAATTCAGTGAAGCGTCGCGGGCCGGATTATATTACTACGGGCCGTAGGTTGCCGACCCTGATGTAAATCTATTTTATATATCAATAAAATATGTTTGTTTTTTTACAGAGACTTCACAGACCAAGAGACTTTGGAAGAAAGTTCCGAAAAAGTCATTCAGATTAGTTCGGAACTGGCTGAAAAGATTGAAGAGGATGACGTCAAGATGGAGTCGGAAATCGCGGCCTCTTATATCTCGGTAAGCTATAGTGGCGCTTCAGAAGTGTGTGTACCAATATGGAGGTAACTAATTTTGTTTGCCTACTTTACATCAAGTTGTATAAAGAGACTGAAACCTATGGGCAGGGGGTATTCACTTGGCTAACACAGACAGTACCTGAACTCGGATGGCTACGGGAGTACCGAAAATTAATCTCGTATTTTTTTTTTTGAATTTTGATTTTTTGAAAAGTTTTTCAAATTTTTGAGTTTGACCTTTTGACCATTTTGAGTTTGACCAAGATTTGCTTGTAAAAATGTGTTTTGGAAAGTTTGCTCCTACCAAGTCTCTTCATAAATCCTCTACCCAAAACTTGATAACTTCAACGTTTTCCAGTGAAAGTATTCAAACGTGAAAAAAAGAAACATATTTTTTATTTGCTCATTAGTTGAAATAAAACAAAAAAAACAGATCATTTGTCAAACAGTTATTTATTTTTACAAAAAATAACTTTTACAAAGATTTTTGAAGGCATATGTTATTTTACACTAATAGATGCTCAAAATGTCGTCCGCGCACTTCAGAGCAGTGTCTCAACCTAAAAGTCCAAGCTCTCGCAGCGTTTCGATGGTAAACATACGGGATATCGTTCCAATCATTTGCCAAGCTTGTTTTCAAATCATCATTTGTAAAAATAAATAGAGGTTCGACAAATTTTCTAGCGAAAATTAAATCCCTTTTCTCTAGGTTAATTCAGTTTTTTCTTTTTCAAATTAACCTATTTGTAGATTATGTAATACAATATTAAAATGATTCTTTTTGTCTCTAGGCCGTTTCAGAGACAACAAACACGTTAGTTGCGACCAAGAACGCGGAAACTTGGAAGGAAGTCCCGGAGAACACGAAGAAATTAAATGAAATCATAGAGAATGCCGATTCAGCTACTGAAGTCATTGTACGATCATTCACGCCCGCGAATGTCACATCTATACAAGTTATTCAGACCTTGAGTAAGTGGTGCTCCTCTAGTATGTGCACCAAGATGGCGTACAGCCTGAACATAGTATGTTTACCAGGTTAGGGTCCAGGTTGTGCGCCATTTTTGTGCATATGCTGAAGGAGCGCCGAGTAAGTTTGTAATCATTTTTAAATATTGTTAACTCATAAGTCTCTACTTCAGAAATTATAAGTTTCGTACCAGCTGTTTTGGTGGAGAGGAAGCCCAAAGAAACCCACCGCTGTTCATCAGTTTAATCACTGCTATTGTCTGATTTGTATGAACTTTAAATATAGGGTTTTCATGAAGTCCTAAAAAATTGGAGTTTCTGGAGTGGTAATGTGGAATCACCTCATAAAATGTCCAAAATATCCCTGCTTCAATGAATTACTAAAAGCGTAACAGGACTGAATTATCGCAACCGATTATATGAATCTCATGAGTAATATTACATTAAAAAATTGACGAAAAAAGCTACAATAGAGAGTATTCATCTCACTAGCGCCTACCCTGGAAAGAAGTCGTGAGAGTTAGAGACGTACTAATTCTATTGCGATTTTTGTTTGTTTTAATGACTAATATTCGTTGTTGATAATTTGTATGAGGAAAAGATAGCATTTTTATCCTGATAGAGACTAAAACCAATAAGACGTCTTAACTCTTAGTCATATACCGTACCACGACCTCTCTTATGGTTACCAGTCCACGTCGAACTGGACTGGGATTAATTAGCCACGCAGTTATTTTTTTCAAATGTTTGTACTTGATGGTGGAGAAAATTGTCAGGAATGAAATTACGTCTAAAAGGGAATCTTTTATATATTTTATTTTAGGTATGTCTATCATCGTCGTTCCTTCAAAAACAGAGACACCCGTTTCCGTATCGCCTACTCAGAATGTCGAAGTCGGTCTTTCAGAATCAACTGTGACGTCACTATCCCAGAACACACCTGTAGTTGTTGCAGCCACTGTACATTCCGGCGCCAGTGTGAGTTTACTATTGTTGTATACGAAGCGGACTAAATCGTTGTTGTTGCCTGATGTCTGAGATGTCAGAACGTTTAGAAAAATAGCAGTCAGTTTTTTGTATTATTCCCTGAATAATATTTAAGATATAAATAAAATAATTTACTGGCCTTGGTTTTGACTAAAAAACACAGTGTTAGATATGGTGACCGTACATTTGAACCCATGTGTATATCCACGGGTTCAATCTATATGCGGGTGCTAAACCTCATGGGTTAGGGTTAGTATGGGTTCAAATATCCGCAAAACAAAAAAATTTCACATCCACATAGGTCCAATGGTATGCAGGTGCAATTGTCGTGGGTTCAAAATGTACGTGGGTTCAAAAGAACGATATCACAGCTCCACACTTCTGAGATTTCTCCTTCGGACAAAATTAATCGCTTTTCTCCAGAACTAATAGGCTTCAAATCTTCGGTACTTGTATTGAAGAAGTCGTTTGACTGATTCTACTTTTTTCTTCTATTTTTTTTAAAATGTTATTATTGCGTATCGGAGTTTTCAGAGTGGGACAGTGGAATTACCTCATAAAATAATACTAAAGGAAAAAATCAATTATTAAGTCAGAAAAACACTTATAAAATCATATATAAAAAAATTAAACTAAAATATCCGAAATATGGCAATGGATTATGTACAGCGAAACAAAGCTGAATTATCGCAACTGATTATACGATACTCAATAGTAATATCACATTAAAAATTTGACGTAAAGAGCTACAATAGAGAGTATTCACCTCACTAGCGCCTCCGCTGGGAAGAAGGCATGAGAGCACGGGAACATAAAACACGTACGCGTTATATTACGCCTTTAGTTTTAATTTTTTCAAATTAGAGACCAATGCGACGCAATGTTTCAGCGAAAATTTGCTTTTTCTTTTTAATTGGAGAGGAACACTTTCATTCTGCATTTTATTCTGTCTTGAGTGTATAGCAATAATAACTCAAATCAAATATCTAACTCTATCGTATTGCTTGCTAGTGTTTCGCCAAAAAGTCTCGTGCCCCACCTAATAAATAACTAACTAACAATAAGCTGCAAATAACCGATAGTAAGGCGAAAGTATGTTTTATCCAATAAACACGTTGAAATACGTGAATGAAACGCAAAAATATCAAAAAAAAAGGAAATTTCAATATCCAAAACAAGGCAGGCAAAATCAAATCAAACAAATATTTTTATTTTATTTAATTTCACGACCCCTCAAAAATCGTCCACGCGCTACGTCGTTTGAAAACTACTGCTATAAGGTGTTACAAGGCGGGCAAGATCTAATCTAACAAGTGTTTTTATTTTAAATTATCTTCATTCCCCCTCAAAAAAATTGTCTACGCCCCTCTTGTGGGGTGTGCCCCGCCGTTAAGGAACCACTAGACGAGTTGATTGCAAAAACCTATGATATTTTTCAGGATTGCTACAATGATATTCCTCCTACGGATGTTGACATCATCGATCAAGAAGATCCGGTTGAAAATCCTGAATTCGGATTGCGTCCTACATTCGATAGTACAAAGCCTTTGCAGGTAAATAGTACATTTTTAATTTTGGGGCAAGAAAACAATCGCAAAGATTGAGGAGAAGGGTTGAGTGTCGGACAATTTTTTGTGACTTGAAACGCTTTTTAGACCTTTAAGATTCTTGGAAATCCATTTGAAATCCGCTAGCTGATACGGGCTAACTTGAACATTAGAAATTTCAGAACCTTCTTCACCTCTGACGAATCTTTTGCTACGATTCTGGTCAGTCTCTTTTTGTGATTAACAACTCGAAACATATCGTAGCAAATAATGTAGCTTACGAGAATAGTGCAACATTGTTTTAATAACGTGAGGAATGTTGGTGATAAGTCGAATAAAGATTAGAAGGTTAAAGTAAATAACTCAAACAAACTGAGAACATGTAAAACATGTCACCACGGACAGACTCACCTTTTACAGCTGAATGAACACTATTTATACTATTGGCCAATGAGGCATCAATGTAATAGTGACATGACAGTAATGATAACCTACAAAAAAATTCTTGGAAAACTATTGAACTATCAGTTAGGATTCCCTGAAATTAGCATTGGTAACATTTGTTGGACTTCAGATAATTCTACGATGGTTGTTCGTAAAATACTTTCACAAAAATAACAAGAGAGCTATGCTCGAATATGTGGACACGTAGCGCCACCCAATGGCAATAATTTTGATAACGCCATAGCGAAAAAAAAAAGTAATAGCCTTCTGGAGAAAAATTTTATCTTTAACCACTGAAAATTTCAAAGCAATTGGTCCAGTATTCGAAGAGAAAAGCGATTTTTTAAATATGATGGAGACAAATAATAACAATAAAAACATAATATTGAAACGATCGTTATGTCCACTAAACGTGTCCAATAATAAATCGATGCTAAATACCTTTTTATTTTACAGATTATCACTGAGATTGTCAGCGTCAACATTAAACCGAAGTTAAAGACTGGAGAACTTATTACACTGAGCTTCGTGCATATAATGGTGTTGATCTATATCAGGGTTGTGCAACATTTAATACAGAAGGGCCCAGATACGAATAACTGCGTGAAACCGCAGGCCGCGCCTTTATTTAACATAAACTTTCTAGTAGTTGCCTAGTAGTTTCCTATAGGCTTTATACCGCGAAGTGATTGGAATTACTCGCACGTGCTACTGAATTAAAAACTCGTTTTGTGGGCGGCATACTATTCAAAATTTTCACTTTTCCACGGGCCGCACAAATTTTCCCTGTGGGCCGCATTTGGCCCGCGGGTGGTAGGTTGTACATCCCTGATCTATATAATGGAATATAGTGTAGAAATAGATAGCATATGTACTTGGCTCAATGGCTGATGGTGAAAGAGTTTAACCTATAGTAATGTTGGCGAATAAAGATAAATATCTCAAATTCAAGGCTTGAACGTCCTTTTAAAAGCCTTTTTCTGTATTGTAAATAGCTTTTCAAATTCAAGGCTTGAACGACGTTTTAAAAGCATTTTTCTGTATCGTAAATAGCTTTTTAAATTCAAGGCTTGAACGGCCTATTAAATGCATTTTTCTGTATTGTAAATAGCTTTTTTTCCTAGCTCGAAACGCATTTTAGACTCTCAAGAGCGGTCTAACTTGGCAATTAGATATTTCAGATCCTTTTGATTCCTGGCTTCGCCCCTGGAGCTAACAACCACAATTTACAAATACGATCCATGTGTGCGTCTCATGACCAATAATTAATAATCATTGAACTTCTGTGACATTGAAACTTTTCTATAATTTCAGAATATAAGTCTCGAGAACGAGTTTAACCTATTCTGCGCTTACATCAATAAAACGACCGCAAAATGGACGAATCACGACTGCAAGATTATAGAAACGAACAACACTCACACCACATTCGTGTCTCCCCATCTTACCAACTTTGCTATACTTATGCAAGTGGTCGATTTTGAGGTATGGTTAATATGTTGATTATTGCCTCTCTCTTTCTCCTTTTCTCTCTCTCTTCTTCCAACTCTTTTCTCCTCATTCATTGCTCTCTTATCTCCCCTCACTATGTTTCTCTTTTTTTCTGTAATCTCATTTTCTTTGTATTCCGTTCAAATAATGTTTATCACACGTTTGCTATCTCTCTCTCTCAAACTCTTTCTTCGACATTCTTCTACTCACTCTCTCTTTCTTTATTTATCCCCGTGATTTTTACGATTCGTGCATTCCGTTTTGTTTTTATCGCCTATGAATTATATCGCCTTGGCTTCTTGTAGCACGTTTGTAAATCACCAACAAACCCCCTCTCCCTCTCCAACTTTTTTCTCTTCATTTCTCGATTTCCCACTCCCTCACACGTTTGCTCTTCATCCCTCTTTTTTGGTCTTTTCCCACTCGCACTGTCTCGCACTCTCTCTCTCTCTCTCTCTCCCGCTCTCGCTCTCTCTCTTCGCTCAGTAGTAAATGTGTCTGATCTCTGAGCAAAGTCATGGGCGACCATTGATATGCCAAGATTTACTGAAATTGTGTCGGAATATGGTGGTGCATTGCGTTCTAGTAAATGTCAGTTGACGCGTGACTCGAAGCAATTTGATTCAGTATGACCAGAATGTTTTGACTGAGACAAAAACCAATATAGTTTTCAATTTCCCCAATTGGTGCAGATATCAATACCTCATTTGTCATTTATTTCAAGTCAAATTTCAACTAGAAAACTGATTTTATCATACTCTCAAAACATAAATTATCAATACCTTTCTGTTTTAATTTTATTATATTTTAATATTTTTCATTTATTTTTGCTTCAAAGATTCCGGAAAACCATTTGAAAAATCTGAGTTTGATAACTTACATCGGATGTTCTATTTCAATATTCTGTCTCGTATTATCGCTGTGTGTATTTGCTCTCGTCAAGTAAGTACTTTTCATCAAACTTTATCTTAATATACATAGGGATCAGACCAAGTGTAGACAAATGTTTATTAAAGTATCTACAATATAAATGTAAGTGAGAAATTTTTTTTTGCAGAAAATAGCAGTATAAAGATAAATATTAGAATTCATTGTTATTTTTCGAAATATCCTCCCTTTGCCTTCAACTGCACTGATTGGAATCGATCTGATTGGAACTTGACTGCACGAGGCATGTATGGGTTCTTCTGAAATTTTTGTCCCATCGTCTATGCCCATCAACAATCTAGGCATAAGAGCAGTTGTTCTCAACCTCAATAATTTTTTTCTCTCGTACATTTATATTGTAGATATTTTGATAAACATTTGTCTACACTTGGTCTGATCACCCAGTATTTAAACGTTGATAAATTGTAGCCACTTTGTATCAAAAGGAAATCAAAACATTTTGCTATTTTCGACCTAACCTACACTAGGAGTCTTTAGTTCTCAATTGGCGTAAAGCTAATTAAAAATGAAGTTATTTGTTAGATTTCCATACACGTATTCTCAACGTGTTTATCGAATAAATCAGGGGTTCCAAATTGGGTCGGAGTGATAAGTAGGTAGGGTCGCAACCAGGTCATGGGGTTGGGGGGTCGCTGAGGTATGGTAGAAGATGGATGTACAAAACATCTAAGATTTGACAAACCATGGTAAATTTAGCAGTTTGCACCATGGCTCACTGTAAGACAGGCCCATAGGCATCGCTCTATGCTTATGCTATAGAAAATATAGGTGATTATTGTGACATCACCGTTTGGTTTTAGCTTATTTTACTTGATACCACCACATGACCAATCTGAAAAGCCCAGGAAAAAAAGCTCTAAAATTCCATGAAAATATATATATATATATTGACCTGGGTGGCACTGGACACTTGAAAGTTGTCTTTGTGGTCGTCCTGAAAAAAGCTTGAGAACCCCTGGAATAAATCATACTTTCACCCTATTATCTGTTATTTGTAACTTATTGTTAGCTAGTTATTTTTGGCGGGTAGGGCGCGAGATTTGACAAATTCTAAAAAAGGAGCGCGGCTTAAAAAGCTTGAGAACCACGGCCATATAGGGAAGTATTTTACGCTGATTGCTATTGTCAATATAAAATTAAATTCAATGAATGAATAAAATAAATGTTACCTTAACTTCGAAGTTCTGTTATCACGAACCTCTCAGAATTCATTGTTTTCTAATTTTGTTTATGTAGAAATGCATTCGAAGAATCAGGGTAAGGATCACGAGTAGTGTGGAGTATTGTGTTGTGTGAATTGAAACAGGGGTGTGCAGCCTTTAATACAGAAGGGCATGATAAAAAAATTAGTGAAAGTGCGGGTCGAACCTTTATTTAACATAGTATTTACAAGCACAAAAATTTTGTTGTTATCGATCTTATAAAATGCATGGTTCACTTCGCAAAAGCCAGCTGTTAGGGCATTTTAACGTCATAGGCATCAGTGGTTCCTAAACCGCGGTCCGAGGGCAAATTACGGCCCACCTAACAATTTATTATGGCCCGCCGAGCTTGGATGAAACAGTAAAACACTTTATGTTTCTACTTTTTGGCGTTCTAGATACTTCCGATTGTTACGCCATTATCACAGTTCAATCCTGTATATATTCGTAACAATTCAGTTATATCGGTATTAGAATTACATACGGGACGCGCCCTTGCGGAAGCACCCCTCTTCCGACCCGCGAATGTCCTTCCGCATCTAACTTTGGCCATCGGTGAATCAACTTTGAAAGCCACTGGCATAGATAATAAATTTTACCCAGGTATGGGCTTTGCAACGCAAACGGATTGGAATTACTAGCATCTACCAGATTGAACTAAACTAAAAACTTTCGCGGGCCGCACATCATTCAAAATTGACACTTCTCCGCGGGCCACACAGTTTTTCATTGTGGGCCGCGTTTGGCCCGCGGTCCGCAGGTTGCACACTCCTGACATGTTAACATTGGAACATGTTAATATTATTTATGATGATTTGTAGTCATAGTGTTTGCACGAACTTTTATTTTGTTTACAACCCTTAGAGGCAACTTAGTTGACCAATCAATTTTAACACTTAGATAACACTCAGATCAGACTAGCCGTTCCCGGTCTTTTCAAACTCACGTTGTTTTAAAATACACGCATATTTAGTCAAGGCAAAACTTGGCAAAACTATACTAAATACGAGAAATATTTTCAGGAAATGGATTGCTATTTTGCGACGCACTCAAAAATATTTTGCGACTTATTCAACAAACAGTTTGGTAACCACAGAGCCATCAGATTATTAAATACAATACTGACATAAAATCGTTCCTGTTCAAATTCGCTTATCTTCTATATAACCATAATACCGCGCTTTGAACAACAAAATATTATTATTTTATAGGAATAAGTATTGATACAGATGATAAATAGATAGATTTGTTTCTTCTAAAATTGAGTCGTTATTGTAATTGCATGGTGTGTTGATTTTTTTTTTGTGGGTCAAGTGTTGAATGTTCGCGCACATGAATATTCGGAGCTCCCAAAGTATATGCACCAAAATGGCGCACAACCTGAACATAGTATGTGTACCAGGTTAGGGTTCAGGTTGTGCTGAACCCTAACCTGGTACACATACTATGTTCAGGTTGCGCGCCATCTTGGTGCACATACTTCGGGAGCACCGAACATTCTTATATTGTGAAGTGCTTTGTGACCGATTATCCAGTTTCTGTGGTATTTCTAGTAGTATGAATATATATAACCAAGTCAAGTTCATTTTTTCCAACCAGTAAATAAAAAATTAAAAACAGTAGAACACAGAAAATACGAAAAAAATAAAAAATACGCATAAACCTATCCATCAAAGCTTGAATAAATTTCAACACGATCAAGTAGCATGTCTGAAATACATATCTGATGAACTATTCCCATATCCGACATAGACTGGTAACCTGGCGAAATGTGTCGCAATTTTATTGAGTCGTTTTGTCGGCATTGAGAGCATATTAGGCTGCGATATACACAGCGGTTCTGATGTTTACACAAATTTGTAGTATGTATACAAGTTCTTTGAATCAGGTATTTTATCTTAAATGAAAAATGGCACTGGACCCAATTATATGACGGAAAAGAGGGAAAAAACGAGAGAAAATGAGAAAACAAAACAAAACGAGAGAGTCTCACCAAATCGTATTCATTCTCTCGAAATAAAACTACATCCTTCTTTTACAGTAATATTCGAGGACACAGGACAGAGCGCTACCATCTCCATGCAAACCTTGCTCTTTCGATGTTGCTCGGTCAAGTGACTTTCTTGGTTGGCGCTGATAATCCTCCAGGAACGGTATGTATGAAATCATCGAATTTGGTTGTTATAGAATGACAACCCATTTATATATATTAAGTGATTTAAAGGTTATATCACGCTTTAACCTTTGTTATTCTGCATCGTTTTGTCTGACCAAAGGCATTTTCACCACCTAATTTAGCCATTTAAAATCTTGCTACAGTATCTAAAAAGTTAGTGCACAGGAATCTCCCAACACAAATGTATACAGAAAGAAGCAGTTTTACAGATGCTCTGAACCATCCAAAATTGTCATTGTCAATTAGAAGTTTATTTACAACTTATATATATTTGTCTATTAGTAGAGGTTGCGCGGGTCTTTCTATTTCTAGCAAATTATGTACAATTTAATATAAATAAATAATCTTGACTTGACTCCATAATTAGCGAAACAAGGTCTAATCTTCCTTTATATTATATTCCAGGATTCCTGCAAAGCTACAGCAATACTTTTACATTTCTTCTATATGAGTGCGTTTAGCTGGATGTTGGTGGAAGGACTTCATTTATACAATCTCGTCGTGAAGGTTTTCAGAAGCGCACAGAGTAGATTGGGATACTATTACATGATAGGATGGGGTGAGTCAGCAAACTTTATATATTGATGCAACTTTTGGTCTACACTACACTTCCACTAAAAGCAAAATTTTTAATAAATGAATTGAAAGCTCAATTAAATTAATAGAAAAACCAGGCAAATAACCTCATATATTTTATTTTATTGAGTCATAAGGTTATTTCCCGTCACGTCATAAGTGAGGTACAGTCCATGAGTCATTAGTATTAGCAAGCTGTTATTACCCTTTTCGGAGCTCCGGAAGTATGAGCACCAAGATGGCGCACGACCTTAAACCGAACCTGGTACCCATACTGTGTTCAGGTTGTGCGCCATCTTGGTGCACATACTTCGGGAGCACCCCCTTTTCTTACATTCCCCTTTACTTAGTTTAGTAATTTCACCATTTCCCAGGGTATCGGTGGATACACTTCTGAAGCACCGTCATTTTTTTTGTCTAACAAGTGTAGTTCTTCGTCTTGTTCAGAGTTTCTTATTATTATCTAGATTTGAATTTAATCCTAATACAATCAATACATTTGATTTCTGTTTTACAGGAACGCCTCTACTTATATGTACAATTTCAGTAGCTGCGGCATTCAGCGGATACGGAGAAAATAAAAAGTATGTTCCAACAATAGAACCGAGAAAATGTTAATAATTCAGTCGCACTAAAAAAGTCTCAACACTGGGGTCCTGACAAGTCAGTTGAGCGATTCAAGAAACCGTTTTCTTCTCGTTACATCATTTTACACAGTGTTCATGAGCTACATTTTACAAACTAAATACGAGGCCTAAGCTTTGCGCCACAAACTGCCATTACAACAGAAACGAGTTACGCTTTAGTTTCCCAGTATCGCAGGAAATAGTACAGGTCATAATATATTTTCCACTTTGATACATGGGCGCTCCAGAAGTATTTGTACCGATATAGAGATGACTAATGTTCGCCTACTTCACATCAGGTTGTGTAAAGGGACTGAAACCTATGAGCAGGGGGTATATTCACTTGGCTAACACAGTCAGTCCCCGAACTCGTGATGAACTAAAATGAGTAAAATCGGAATAAAACCTAACCTGGTACACACACTACGGGAGTAATGAAAACATTCCCAGTCATAGTATAAATTTCCGCCTTGATATTTGTACACTTCTTTACGCACAGGCGTTATTTATTTTGAATGAAAGAAATGAAATTTTTGGTACTACCGTAGTATACATGTGTACCAGGTTAGAGTTAGGGCATAATTTTATTTCGATTTTCCTTATTTTAGTTTTATTACGAGTTCGGTGACTGACTGTTTCAGTCAAGTGAATATAACCCCTGCTCACGGGTTTTAGTCTATTTAGACAACTTGATGTAAAATAGGCGGACAAAATTAGTTACCTCTATATTGGTACACATACTTCTAGAGCACCAAATTTGTTAGTAAAAAGGTAGACTTGTCGTTGTTTCGAGATCGCTTCATTATCATGCTTGAAATATTTATGATGATAGTAACACCCTTATTTTATTTCAGTTGCTGGTTGGACATCAACAATACAAGGGTTATTTGGGCGTTTGCTGGACCTGCATTATTTGTCATACTGGTAAGTTGAAACACTCCACAAAACTGCTTTTCTTCGCAACTATTGGAACAATCGATTTTGAGACTTCAGTATATATTTGAAGATAGAAAATTCTTTAGAATCATGGCCTTTTTTCGTTTTTTTACTTCAAGATCCTCTATTTGAATTGATTCAATACCATACCATTCCCTTAGCTTGAAAATTTATATTTGGGTATATTGCAATCAATTAGCAACTAACTTTTACCTTTGATTTGATCACGCAAATTCGTCCCAAATGTTTAGTTCAATTTAATATGTTTCAACAATTTCAGGTCAACACAATCATTCTCATTAAAGTTACTCGAGTTATTACAACACTCGCAAAATCAAAAGATAATTGTCTCAGCTGCATGACAGATAAAGCAACAGTGGTGTAAGTAGGGGAAAGTGGGGAAGGTTGGGACACTTTTTTTCTTTTGCATATTTTGAGCCGTTAGTTCTGCATATTCTCTTAAGTTTGCGGGACTAATGCATAGAGGGGTAAATGTAGTTTTTATTCAGCAACAAAGAAATTCCCTTGCGACATACATCTTACCACCAAAATGCTTTGAAAAACGTCTGTCAAGTGTCCCACTGTACCCCACTTGTGGGGCACAATCGGACAGACCCTGGGGCACAATGGGTCAGTCTGTCAAAATTCAACGAAGTATGTCCTTAAAAATAAGCAATTAATCAGCATAATCGTCTAAAGTACGGGGAGACTTCGGATTTGAAGATTTAATATTTTTAAAATCAATGTTCAACTGAAATAGTTCAGATATTTTGACAAAACATTTTGCAAAAAAATTTGATTATTTCCTTCCTCGAATCTAAATCTGGAAATAATATTGATTCTCGAATATATTCCATATTGGGCCATGGGTCGAAAGAAACCATTATATTACACAAAATATAACGCATCTCTAAGTCTCTAAGCACCTATTGTATCAAACACTGTCGAATTGTGCCCTGTAGAGCATGTCCCACTGAACCCCGGTCCATTGTTCCCCATAGGAAACAAATATTTTCAGACCATCCCACGGCAAAATTCGGAAGGCACAGCCACTCGCTAACGTTAGGAATATTTTACAGTGGACTGCCGCTAAAGAATATCAGACGATGGTTTGTCTCGTTGGAAAGGCTAAACTAAAAAAAAGAAAAAACTGGAACGGTGAAATTTTTTTTTCAACCTCCCAAAACCAATTTCACCCCATAGCTTGCGCCGCTCTACCCGTCCGTTGTCCGTTCGCGGGGACGTTGTAACTCACCGAAGGGCGGATTGGAACATTGAGCCGCGGACAGGATTGCGGATATAGTATCAGTGTGATAGCTGATTTTCCACTGTGCCCCATGTCCCAACGTACCCCACCTTCCCCTACATCATGAAAATTATTTTAGTAGACAATCTTGTGTTCTTTTCTGTTTTTTTTCTCAATATTTATCTGAAACAGCAACCATTAGCATCGATTCTACCAAATAACAACAAAGTTATTTAACAATATACTTAAAAAAGATCGAATAATAAATCAAACATACAAGGCTTAGAACAGTGGTTCTCAAATGGTGGGGAGCGCCCCACAAGGTGGGAGTAGACAATTTTTTTTGGGGGGGGGTGAATCTAATTAAAAATAAAAATATTTGTTAGATTTGATATTGCCCGCCTTGTTTGTTTTTAATTTTTTCATTTATCTCATTATTCACGTTCCATTCACGTATTTTGTGAATAAAACATACTTTTTCCTGCCCTATTATGGATATTTACATTTCTTCATTGTTTACGTTTCTTTTTTATGTACACGTATTTTCAACGTGTATTTTGAATAACGCATACTTTCGCTTTTCTATCCATTATTTGTAGCTCATTGTTAGCTAGTTATTTTTGAGGTGGGCGCGAGACTTGACAAATTCTAAAAAGGGGGCGCGGCCTAAAAAGTTTGAGGACCACTGATTTGGAATGATTGCGTTCGTTGTGCGTTCTTGCAGCTAAAATGGTTCCATGAAAAATGATTTATTTCTAGGAGTGTTTCTACCTTATTTAAAGCAGTGCAATGAGACTTGCATCATTGTTTAGAAAATCTGAATTTAGTAGTAAGTTTTTGCTGGATAAAACGGGTATACCTATTATCAAAATAGATAATGATTGTTCATCCTGCAACGATTTTGGTTGTTTTCACAACTTTTTACTGATTACCCACGTTTTTGCAAAGTTTTTGGAGGTTTTCGTTATTTATTCTGAATTTTATGAGTCAAATTATTGTAACAAAAACGCAATTTCTTTTTCTTTATACCATATTTTTTCACATTTTCAGTGTCTGTGCAAAGGGAATCGCAGTCTTAATGCCAATTCTGGGAGTTACTTGGGTGTTTGGAGTCTTTGCTGTCAACGAAGATACGATCATATTTCAATACTTATTTGCAATCTTCAATTCTCTTCAAGGATTTTTCTTATTCATGTTTCATTGCATCTTTAATTCAGAGGTTTGTTTTTTCATGGTTGCTCATGGACCCCAGAGTACCGTTCTTTGGGCCCATGGGTCTAGGGCCCAGTTCAAAGTGCCCAGTTCATAGTAGGGCCCAGTTCATAAGTGCTTTAACATATCAATTTGCAATCATATTTTGGTACTCCCGTAGTGTAAGTCCTTATTTTAGTTCTAGCACGAGTTCTGGGACTGTCTGTGTTAGCCAAGTGAAAATTCCCCCCCCCCCCCCCCCCCCCCCCCCCCCCCCCCCCCCCGCCCATTGTTTTCAGTCTCTTTACACAACTTGATGTTAAATAGCCGAACAAATTTAGTTACCTCCATATTGGTACACACACTTCTGGAGCGCCCACCTTTATAAATTCAGAGGTATATCGTGATACTTCATTCTTGGAGGCTTGCATAATGTGAATTTTTAGTTGCACTAGCTTAATTAGTATAGAGAAAAAATAGATCAGAATCATAGCTGAAGCGCTATGATGTCACAATTTTAAAATCATAATTTCACAAAATCCAAACGAAAGGAAACTTTAAAGTGATTTAAAATAAATTAAACTCTGGCGAAATATCGGCTTTGTTGGTCCATTAGTTGATGTCACAAAAACACCAATTTGTGCAATTGGCGAAATACCGTATTGCAAACAGTCGTTTCTAGTTTGAACTCTATTTTCATTGGGAAGAAAATGAAAGTAAACAAGAGTGCAATACTCTAATATGGTGGTCCCATAAATTAAATAAAACAGCGAAAGTTTGGGTAAAAAATTTGATCTATTAGTTACGAATAAAGGCAATTTCCACCCAATGTAGCAATAATATAGCATAACAAGTCTATAAGTCTACTCCGTCTTCAGTTAAATGAACCAATCTGTTACCCATCGTAACGTCATTTCTTTCTTTCTAGACTAGGGCATCATTGAAATATCGGACAAAATCTTTCCGTAGTGACTTACAAAGTCGCTCAGCTTCTCATTCAAGGAGTCGTCGACAAACAAAGGTGGAATTAGTGAGGAATGCAGAACAAGTAGTACGTAGTTTAGTAGTTTGCACTTGGTTTTGTAGCCGTATGGTATATTGTAAATATCCTATAGAACAGTGGTTCCCAACCTATTATAGCTCACGGCTCCCTTTCAGCGGCTTTTAGCACTCAGGGCCCTGTTCACCATTTCGGTGGTATTTATAGTGTTCTTTTGATTGGTGTATTTAAAATCCCATCATGTTCAAACAATTCATGCTTAACAAGGTCAAAACATCCTGCGAAATATCCTTATCAAGCAACAAAACTTGGAAAAAAATTTCTTGTAAAGTGAAACGTAAAATCAGTTTTGCGCCTAGCATTGTAACCCTCTTCAACTGTTCTGTGTCCCTCTTGGGGGCCGCGGGTCCCCGGCTGGAAACCGCTCCTATAGAACACGTTTACATCTTATTTTTAGGCCGTAAGTTATGCATATATATCTGATGTTAACACAATTGCTTGAACAAGGTTCCGGGCAAACGGTTAAAACACGGTACAGATCCAGTTTATTCTAAGGTCTTTAGTGCTATTGGGCTAATTCTATTGTGATTTCAGAAAATATTTTTTCATTGTTATTTGAAATACCAAACCCTTTACAAAATAGCATTTCGGGCTAAACTTTAGAAAATATGTCACTCAAATGTGAGGGGGAAAAGACAAAAATAAATTGAAGATTTTTTTTGTGTTAGACATAAATCTTGGTATTTAATACACTTTTTAACAATTTAGCCGACGCAAGAGGAAGCACGAATATTAGTGAGTCTTGCCTTGCAAAAACTGTTTTGTTAAATTTTATTTCTACAATTAATACTCAGCAAACTCCACTTTATACTAATGCACAAGAAAAACTTATGAAATCTATGAATTGATATTGTGAACCGAACTTAATACATATGCCGGCGTGCAGTGGCCAGCAGCACCTTGGAAAAGTTTGAGTTCATGTAGTTCTCTATTAATTATTTAACTATGAGCTCGCCCGGGTTGCGGCCACACATATTTATTTCACTTGAAATCAGACACGTATAACAATGTTCGAAGCACTTATTCTAGATTAAATAATCAAACTATTAAAAACAAAACAAATAAGAAACAGAAAATTGAAAATTTACGGAAAAATAGCAAGTGCCTAGGGCAAACGGCCCGCGGGCCAAATCCGACACGTTGGGTAATTTTATTTGGCCCGCCCGATGCTGCCACAACTAAACTAAAACCAAACTTTGATGTTTAAGCTGAAAAATAGCTCAAGGAATTTGTTAAGATTGCGATTAAATTTAGTCTTGGCATGACTCTTATTGTTTTCCACGTTTGCTTCTGTAAAACTGTAAATATTGTTCATAAAATGTAACTTTTACGTCACACCTATATGGCCCGCCAGTCTAGAAGGGTCAAAAACCCAGGTTGGGCCGGATGAAACACTTCGGCAAGCCGGACCGTAATTTGCCCACTGATTCTGATTTTGCCTCTGATTCTGAGAGTACAAAATTTCCCCGAATTAACAAATTGGAAAAATATTGAGTAACATGCAGTCAATAATGAATTTATCAACTGTATCACAGGAATTGAACAATTATATACTTTTCTACAACAACTAAGAGATATTTGTAAGTTGGTCACGGTATTCATCGTTAGTCGATCATATTTATATTTTCATTTCATTCATTTAGTATATTAAACAGCCAGATCCGTTGTTCATTTATCGGAATATAGTTCATTAATTTTCATTTTTTCTATTACGAAGTATAGAGTATCAAATACTTTCTTATTAAAAAACTTTATTCCTCTCGGAAATTTGCTACTTCCAAACCGACTTTTCTTTTTCTTTTTTGAGTAATTCTATTTTGTCCTCTGTTTTGAATTATCCTCTTGAAACAATCTAATGTTTCTCAAAAAAATGCATTGTCATCCCAAATTTACGAATAATTACCTTTCATAAGAGTTCGTCTTCCAGTAAAAAGCATCAGCATCAACTTAGGAATGGATTCATTTTGTCAGTACGCTTCATTTACCGTGTTATATTTGAATCGAATAATTGGCAACATATTTACAGCTGCATATGTAGCTGTGATCAAATAAATAGTTTGATATTAGTTTCAAATTAGGAGCAAAATGCAAAGATTGTGTTTAAATGTACAACATTTTTCTGGGCGTGGAGGCAGCGAAAATCTGCAAATTTGAACTTTTTCTTTCTTCAGACATATTCCTGTACTCCAGCAGTATGTGTACCAGGTTAGGGTTAGGTCATAATTTTATTCCGATTTTACTCATTTTCGATCTATTACGAGGACTGTTTGTGTTAGCCAAGTGAATATACATAGGTTTCAGTCCCTTAATACAACTTGATGTAAAACAGCCGAACAAAATTAGTTACCTCCATATTTGTACACATACTTCTGGAGCGCCCATATTCCACATTCTGCTCACCTGCATGAATTCACTAACACTTACTTAACGCAAAATTTTCTGCATGGAGAACATTACCTAACACTTAACACAATATTTTCATTATCTATTTGAAAAAAAAGAGAAGAAGTTGTGCTTATTGGTTTAATTTTGAGTATATTTCGGCTGTCCATGAAGAAAAATCGAAAAAATTAGAATTTTATTTAAATGGTCAAAAACAAAGTAAAATGGTTGCCAATAGGCGGGCGATTTGAATCAAATTTTTTTTTTACCAACTTTGTGTCTAATAAATAACTCAAATTCTTGATGAGATCCAATGAGTTTCTAATAATGCTTCTTGGTTTATATACGACACATACACATGTAAATATTTCCAATTAATATTTTGGCTCAGTTTGATTTTATAAAATATCGTTGAAGTTATTACCGATTTACGAGATTTACTTTCGATGGTAATGTTATTAAGAAATATTCTTTATTCCGAATAAGGGAATTTATCGATACCATACATTGTCTTGGCCCTCACGGATGTATTAAATGAAGTAGAATACTTGAACAATTTCTGATTAAACAAAACAACAAACTTGGTTAAGATATATTGAGAACTAACTTAATGACAAAATTGAAACTGCAAAGGGACTTCATGGATACTCTGTATATATATATGTTCAGGCATATCGAAAATTTCAACGTTGAAAAATATTCTAATGTCTTTTTTAATCCATACTTTATTGTTTGGTCTTCAGAATCCGGCTAAAGGAGGCGAAGGCAACTCGAACAGCTTTCGAAACCCAGCACACACCCAAGTCACACCTCTTGGTTCACCGACATCTCATCGACAAGCTTCTACTTCCAGCAATAACACATCCACCAGATCTGCCAAAAGAAACGGATTTAAACAGTTTAATAATACTGAAAGAGGAAACGTTGGTTCAAGACCAGCCAGTGGCAACTCTGACAATTTCCCTAGTAGAAGAGTCACAAAAGCTTGGTGAAAATTTACCGCTATCATCATTCTCCCTGCACTCTCGGTTTTATGGCCCAGAATAGGGTTGTGCAACCTTTAATACAGGCGGCCCAGATATAAAGAACTAGGCAAACCCGCGGGCTTTCTAGTAGTTACAGGCACAAATGTTTTCAAGCCAGCTGTTAGGGCAATATAACGTCCTATGCCTCAGGTATAGGCTTTGCAACTCAAAGGTATTGGAATTACTCGCGCGTACAAGATTGAACAAAATTGAAAACTCGTTTTCCTGCCCGCACACCATTCAAAATTGGCACCTCTCTGTGGGCTTCACAACTTTTCCTTGTGGGTCGCATTTGGCCTGCAGCCGCAAGTTGCACACCCCTGGCCTAGAAGGTTGTTTAGAGACGTAAACGTCTGCTTACATGGGAAGCTGACATATATTGAAAAATAAGCAAAACATTTAAAAGTATCGCACTTACTATCGAACGCAAAATATTACCCTTTTTATGCACTGGTCTATGTCGGAAGTTTTGGAATGTTCGCTCCTTGGATGATATATATATATAGGGTGTCCATGGAGTCTTAAAAATTTGTGAAATTTCAGAGGGAATTTATCGATACCATGGCATATATTGTGTTGGCCCTCACAAATTTATTAAATGAAGCAAAAATACTTAAACAATTACTGATAAGAAAACAGCAAACCAGGTTGAGATATACTGAGAACTGACTTCATAACAAAATTAAAATTGTAAAGGGAATTTATGGATTATATTTCCACACATCATGTTTCTCAAAGTCAACGATTCTTCTCATATTTCCGAATAATGTCTACAAATGAAGAAATTTTATATAAATCTGCACCAGTATTTCTTACATTTTTTTTTATTCTTTTTTATATTGATAGTTTTATATTTTGATTCTCATGACTTTTCTCTGCACATTTTTGATGAAATCATAAATATTTCTGTCACATTAAAATAGTATAAGTTAATTTATGCGGTCGTTTTTGTAACTGCAGTACTTTTGTAGACTCAAAATGAACTACCAAATGAAGAATTGGCAATTTCGATCTTCAATACTACCTAATACTGTCTAAACTAGTGGTTTTCAAACTTAACGCGCCCTCTTATTAGAATTTGTCAAGTCTCGCGCCCCACCTCAAAAAAAACTACCTAACAATAAGCTACAAATAACGGATAGTAAGGCGAAAGTATGTTTTACTCAGTAAACACGTTGAAAATACGTGGATGAAACGTAAATATCCAAAATAATGCGGGCAAGATAAAATCTAACAAATATTTTTGTTTTTAATTAGCTTCACGCCCCCTCAAAATATTGTCTACGTCCCCCACGTTTGAGAACCACTGGTATAGTATTATATGGAAATAATAAATTCTCGGAACATTACAATTCGTTGATATAAAAGGTAACCCAATTGTTTTTCTACAAAGTAACACCATATGCCAAGTCAATCTAGTCCCAAGGGTTCCCAAACTGGGTGACGTCAGAGGTATTTATTTGTCATTTGAATGAAAAACTTTCAACATTGAAGTTCTTGAGTTCTTGAAAATGAAATTGAAAGATGATGTGAAGGACGCATTGCTCCGCCATCGGGTCTACAACACCTTCGAACATATAACCTTCGATATTATTTTGTATACCATTGTTCGTTTACGGTTGACAAAACAATAAATCTCTCTCTCTCTCTCTCTCAAGGGTACAGTTGATTGGGCATAATGTTTTTTTTTTGCATAACTTTTAATCTGCCCGTTATTTCGGAAAAAATGCGATATCCGAGTTTCAAAGTAATAGGACACCATAGCAAAAATTAAACCGATGTGCCTTAAATTTATTTTTAATATTCTTATGTGTGATTTTCTTTTTATGTGTGCTTTTTATTTTCCACTGTACTTTCACGTATCATGACGATAGTTGCTTTAGAAGTTGCACTTGATTTTGTGCAAAATATATATACTCCATAAAAAATCTTTTGTACGTTGTCAATTTTAACTATGGTTTAGGTAGTAACTGATCCTGTGCGCAATAGATGTTAAGATAGCATTTACGTATTTATCCCGGGAGAGAGGAAAGCCGATAAGACATCTTAAACATATAATGAACCACGGCCTCTCGTCAGGTTACCAGTTTATGTCCAGTATGGAGTTATTTAGTCAGTCATCCGTTCCAGATGCATAGACTTGACGGTGGAGGAAAATCGATATGCACAAGCCGACGAATTATTTGTGACACCACAAAACAATGTGCATTTTTATAACAAAATGGCAAATGGGTGTAGCAAAAAAAGAAATATAAATCATGTGTAATCATTTCGCTGGTGAAGAATATAGAAAGTGAATTGTCAAAATGTGAAAAGAAACAGCAACGGAAAACACAGTAAAGGAAGCGAGTATGGCGGTCATGACATCAAGCTTGATGAAGGCACCAAAACAAAAACTAATCACACAGTGCATGGGAGAAAAAAGTCCTTTCACAATAGTGAAAAAATTGTGGAAACTAATTACTAGGGCTGGGCATTTTCGAATACCTGATGATTTCAGAATCAAATCGAATATTATTTTCGAATCGAATCTCGAAAGATATAAAATTGTATGTAACTTTCTTATTATATTAGGTTACTGAAAACATAGTATACATCACTCAGGCAGATTGCTGAGCGTTCACATACAATAAAAAACGCGTTTTCATCAATATCTCACTACAGAAAAGAGTTATATATATGTCAGAATTGCATTGAAAAATATGGCTTCAATAAAAAAAATTGAAAAATTTATCTCGACCATTGGCTGAAAGAGAAAAAAAGATGGCGGCGATTTGAAATTATGCTCCGAACCGATTCGAATAATTTACTATTCGATTTGATTCAAAATTCCCAGCCCTACTAATTACTTAAGCTGAGTGTAACAAAACGCATAACTATAGGGAATGAATGATTCTTGCGTAGCATGAAAGAGCAATAACTGTTTTTATGATAACAAAATGTGTTCATTAGAACAGAAAATACGCATGATTCAACACCATCAGCACTTGAAGTTCTATTAGTGTGAGAAAGTGACAAATAAACAAACAAAAAAACTGAACAATATTGTACATAAATGAAGTCAAATTTGTGAAAGTCCAAAATCTAAATTATCAAATATTTGTTTTTACTGGACTTTTTCGACAACCTCCAGTAAAAGTGTTATGGCGAAAACATGAAATAAATAGCTCAGATTTAAAATTAGATATTTTAATTTGTATACCTGTCAACCATAAGAATGTGCGTCAGATAGTTTTAAAGATGTATAATAAGGAGTATAATATATTTAAAGAAAATGCAGGAAAGATGAGCTTACTTCCGAAACATGTCGTTGGGAGTAGTACGATTGTAATCCAGTCAATTCGAGTTTATTTTTTCCAACCAGGAAAAAAAATATCACACGAGCACAAATTCGAGAAAATGATTATTTGAATTTTTACTGGGGAAGGGGAGTAACGGGGAACCAAAGCCGGTTATCGAGCAGCGATACCCGAAATATATAATCATTTTCAATAAATATTACGTGCAAGTTCAAGGCTACGACTTGCGATTGCTCACCCATCAATAAACAGTTTTTTTTTCTTATAATGATTTTGCGAACGACTACTGAGGTATCAAAAGGCACATAGGAATATGCGAGATGTCAGGAATCTGTTAAGCACGGCAGCTGAACCGCCTCAAAGTAAAACTTTCGTGTAAAGATGAGCTTGGTGCAGAAAAAATTTAGGTAAAAATTGAGAGTGTAAGTGTGCGAGCTAAAATGCAAAATGGGCTGATCCTGCATTCTTCAACTTCAATAGTGATGCACTTGAAGAAGTTTTGTCGGCGTCTTATATTATTTTAATTACCTGCACAAAAAATATGAACCAAATCGCTGCATGCACTATAGCAATAATGTGATTATTATAAATTAAGCAAGGAATAAGTTCAAAAGACCATGCACCCGAAACAAATAGGCCTACTGAAATAACTAGCTAACTATAGTTATAATCAGATACAGTTCCAATACATTTGAACCCACGACAATTGCACCTGCATACTATTGCACTTATGGATTTTTTTGTTTTGTTTTACGGGTATTTGAACCTATACTAGCCCTAACCCATGGGTTTTAGCATATAGATTGAACCCGCGGTTATACTCATGGGTTCAAATGTACGTGGGTTCAAATGTATGGTCACCGTAAAAAATACTTACTGTATTGTACTGTATCAAGGTCATTTATTTATCTTGGTTGACCGTTTCCACTATGTGGCGTTGTTTAATGTGTTTTTGTTGTTTTCCATCGGATGAGAGTTTTAATTTCAGGCGGAATATTGCAATTTCGTTAAGGTAGATAAGATAGGAAGATATATTTTAAGCTATGTGCAAAAACAAAAATGATAGTTAGTAACTGCGGCACTAGACAAACACACAAGAATACACGACGCAATAAATTCATGATCAAAACTTCAATTACGGTTTTTTCGTTATTGGGTTTGGAACTGCAGAGCTGAGATAAAAAAAGTCCCGAAATCTTAAACTTTGGTGTCATTGGCAATTCAACAACTTTTCCAACCACAAGACGTTTGACCTATGATTTTGTTTAAATTTGCTTCCAGCAGTTGGGAGTTGTTTAGCAATATTAATACTGTAGAGTAGGGTTGCCAACTGAAAAGTCTAGGACATAGATTACCGTCATCATTTATTAGGTACCTTGCAGGAAAGAGCAATATAAAACAATGAAATACAAATTATATACAAGCTAAAAAAATATTAAAAAAATATTCATGTGTTTTTCATTCATGTTTTATTTTTTCCGAAAGTTCACGACAAGTGTCTTTCAAGTTGAAGTATATTAAAAGCTCACTTTTCATTTATTTTCAGGCCAGGTCTTATTTTTGAGAAAACACGGTAGTTTTTCGATTTTTAGCCATTGCTGTGTTATGTCATAAAAAAACAAAAGAAAACTAAAGTTAAGTCTGTAAGTGGGTCGCCATAATCTGTGGTAATAAATAGTGGGTCCCAACTCTAAAAAGTTTGGGAACCACTGTTCTAGATAATTTGATAACATACTACGGTTACACAAGCATTTACAAAAACAGCATTATTGGATTGTGGACGTCATAGAGACCAATTATACATAGAATTTTCAGTTATTGAACTAGAATTTACTCAAATCTTGTAGTGTTGCCACTTGCCATCTTCGGAAAATTAATGTAAAATATTTGAAATGTTAATAAAGTTGGTGTTTCTTTGGCTATTTGAGAGTCAAAGCGAAATTAAAAAGAATAATTAAAAGCTTGCAAATACATAAACCGAGGCGATTTTTTAAGAACGGAACAATATCAAGCACAGTACTATTATAACTATTGGGCAAAACGACGTTGGAAAAAATAAAGGACAATTATCATCTTAAAAAGGACAAGGACAAAAATCTCAATTAAAGGATTGTCCTTTGAAATAAAGGACGGTTGGCAACCCTACTGTAGAGTCACTTCCCCGTAATGCGATCTTTTCCACCGAAATGCTTCTAATATCTGTAATATGCTTTGTAATCACAGCAAACACTTCATTTTTCATTAACATACTCTACAAATCCATTTCAACCACTTCCCTTAAAATTATACCGGTACCGTGACCGGAAAACTGTTTGGCTTCAATTAAGCAGCCTCATCATTTATTTTGATATCAAATTCTTGTTTGGCGTTATTTCTGTATTCTAGCGAATGCGGCATGTACTTTGTTAGATCCCATTTGGATACAGTAGGCCTTATAACAGTATTTGCTAGTTGTAGTTGAAAGGTACCACGACCGGGCGGGGGTAGGTTATGCTTAAACCAAAACTGCAGATTTACCAGCTTACTGTGGCTTCTTAGTTGTGTGCAGAGCTGTATGGGAGATCTGTGCTAGGGATGACAGGGCTGAAGGTGTCCAGTTTGAAGAACCAAAATTCAATGTACTCTATTTTTGCTCTATTTATTACACCTCATAAAAATGTCCTTATGCATTGTTTTAAAATAACCTAATTCTGTAATTCCTGCATTTCAGAAATAATGTAGAAATAAGCAAATTATAATCTGTGTTCAGATTTGTTAATTGAGATTCGTTACTCTTGTTAATGGTATAATATTTTTAACTCTTCTCTTCAATATGTCTGCAAGGTGCCAACCCAGATTCTCAACTGATGATGATTGTGCACTATTACCAGCGGACCCTGCTCTTGACAGCCCTATGGAGGCGAGCCAAAGTTCCTATAATGGCTATTTTCGACACCGGATGTCTCAGGCTCAAATCCCACACATGACACGACTCGAGTCGAGTATTTCGATTCAGTCTCTCAGTGCAGGAACTCCTCATCTTGAAGAGAGAATGCGACGTAGGCTGAAATATTTTTTTATGAACCCATGTCAAAAGTACCAGGCGAAAAGGAGGAAGCCCTACAAACTATTTTTACAGATTTTGAAAATTGTCATCGTCACAGCACAATTGACCTTATTTGGAGAATCGAATCTTGCGCTTTCAAACTTCAAATTAGAAAACAATGAAGTTTTTCAAGCCTCGTTTCTGGGACATAATCGGACATACTATACAAAATCATCTGTATATTCGCAAGTGAATGAGATTCGGAAACAATATGCAATTTGGAAAAACAATACTGTTGGTATATTCAGTTATCCTCCCACACCCCCTGGCAACATTTCAGCGGATATAGCACCTCCAGTGGTCATGTGTGTAACAAGTTACGACAGTATCAGCGAAAAATCACCCTCAACCTCGTTGGATTTTGACCTCGATAAACGCAGCACTGAATGCTTTAACTTGGAAAAATGGGTGAAAATGAACGATACAGAGGTTGAAATCGCTAAAAAAATTGTCAGAGATGATTACATACCTTTAAGCAATGGAACTTCATACTACATTGACTTCCCTCGTTTGATAACGCTGGATGTTGCCATAGGATTTCTTGTTGTTCAAATAAATACACCGAGGGGTTTTACTCCCCCCATTTGCTTCAATACTACAATCCTAATCACTTTAGATAATGCTGCACATAATGGAGTGCTATTCCCAAATCTTGTTTCGCAATATCATATGATTCCCTGCAGCAAGGATGAAACACCCTCTATAAATACAATGAAGATATTTTTGAATTTGTTCGATTCAATAATTGTCCTAGTCTGCGCTGTCTCGATGATTTTGTGCTTACGATCGCTCTGGAAGGCGCAGATTTTAAGAATGCGATTCGAGACGTTTTTTAAAGCGCAATATAACAAAAAACTGAACATGTCGGATAAACTAGAATTTTTCAATATGTGGTATTTGCTTATTATCATCAGCGATGTCTTGACAATCCTGGGATCTTTGTCAAAAATCGTTTTGCAAAACAAATACTTGGGACTGGTGGATTACAACGTTTGCAGTGTGTTTTTAGGTGTTGGTTGCTTATGTGTATGGATTGGCGTTTTAAGATATGCAGGATTTTTCCATCAGTACAATGTTCTTGTACTAACACTCAAAAAATCATTACCACACGTTTGCCGTTTTATGGTCTGTGCTTCGTTATTGTATCTTGGATTTATGTTCTGTGGTTGGGTAGTGCTTGGACCTCATCATCATAAATTTCGAAGTCTTGTTGTGACGTCTGAAGCGCTTTTCTCTCTTATTAACGGAGACGATATGTACATGACTTTTGAAGAAATGTCGAAGACGAGTACAGCTATGGTCGTGTTTTCTCAGATTTATTTATACGTATTCATTGCATTATTTATTTACGTTGTTTTGAGTTTATTCATCGCTGTAATCATGGACACTTATGAAACTATAAAGGACTGGCAAGACCAAACCCAGCAAGACCAGTCAGAACTCGAAAAATTTGTTGCACCTTGCACGGCAGATGCGAGTGTTGAAAATTATGGATTTGACACTTTAAATTCCGCCACTATGTGTTGTTGGTGTTGCTTCGGCAATAATGAAGAAGATATAGGAACAGATGATGAACTATTAGACGACTAAAAAATGGCTTCATTTGAATAAAATTTCCATCTCATAAACTTTGACCTTTTATGGATCCCTGGACCCGTGCTATGGATAGCATTTCAGTTTGCAACTTGAACTATTGATTCATTATAAGTTGTTCCATCGAAATTCCACATCGAGTTTAATATTCAGTTGAATTATCAAGTCCATCATGTATCTGAAACTAATAACAGGTTACGTTTCCAGGGCTTCCCCAACCTTTTAAGGTTGCGATCCCTTTCCAATATATTAAAATTTACTGTGACCTCTGTTAAGAAGGCATTGTTATGCCAGCGCGTTGCTTCACTGATCTAATGAATTCTATCAAAACTGTGTTTTTAAAGTTTTGCACTAATTTTGATAATTAAGTTTCAAAGCAAGAGCCTGAAAAAGTATAGTAGATATTTGTGTGGAATTGCTGTACCCTTTGAGACCCCTAAAAATGGTTACGATCAGTTTTGAAAGCCCTGTAATATACTGGACAGGACATAAACTGGTAACCGAGCGAGAGGTTATGGTCCGCCATATGATTAAGCTCTTACTGATGATATAGTGCTGTATGATCAAGTACTGGTAGTTGCTATTGGGAAAATAGGGTGTCAATAAAGTCTTAAAAAAATTTCAAATTGCAAATGGGATTTATTGATATTGTATATTTTTTTGTCCCTCACAGATGTATTGAATGAAGTAAAAATACTTGACCAATTACTGACTAAAAAACAACAAACCGGTTAAAATATATTGAGAACTGACTTCATATCAAAATTGAAATTGTGAAGAGATATTATGGACACCCTGTATAGTAAAGTAGGCCTATTCGGTTTAACAACTTCCAAGTATATTCAGGAAATGATTAATAGCTTATCTATATGAGTAAGTCTTAGGCTTACTTGTAGCAAGGAATGAACAAAACTGAATTGAATTCAAATGTGTGCATATTTCTACATTTAACATAGCTCAAGTTGAGATATATATTCAGTTATGAGATTTAAAATTTCAAGAGCAGGTTCTTTTTGTATCAAACTGATTAACAACAGGTTCTGTCATTTCAGAAAATGTATGAATAACACTATGTAAGCTACATTCCCATGAAACTCTCCACATAAATATAATGTAATGCTAGCCACCAGCTGCGTTATACGATACCCATTTTGCAAAACGAATATCCACATCGCTTTTCATAAATTCGATACATACTTTATAGAGGTCGAATATACAGCTAGTCGTCAAACAATAACAAGTTTTGATTATCATTATATTCCAAGAGCTTTTTGTGCTAACCTCTCGGATTTTCACTGAATATATTCCATAATTAGAATGTGTTTTCAGTGGTAAATTATTCCAAATTGGCTCCTATTCGTTCTTAATACCTCAATTCCATCTCATCCATTTAGTACGTTTTCGTGCTAATCCCCTGATTCTCACTGAATATATTTCATCGATAGAATGTTGGTTTTAAAATTATTCAGGGGTAAATCATTCCATTTTGACTCTTATTTGTGATTAATACCTCAATCCCATCTAATCATCCATTTAGTAAAGTGATTTTCTGCTTAATATAATACTATACATTTAATTATTAATACATTGTCTATTTTTAAATTCACACTGAATTCTTGTAATTTCAAAATGAATTACAGTAAGAAACTGAGATTTCTTCACCATAAATGAAACGAAGTGCTATCTTTTTATTGCTCTTTTATTATTTTTCCGATTTATTTCCTCGCATTCTGCGGTTGTTTGTTGGCCACCATTTCTTTTCTGCCAGGCCAGGTTACTTCATGATGGAACACATTTAAATATACCACTAAAGTAAATAATGGGAAATTTGAGATAAACACCCCTGTTTTAAATTAACAGATTAGTAGTTATCCAATTGGGGTTAGGGTTGGAAATTATTTGAAAAAATGAATTTTCAGCGCAATCTGCATTCGTAATCCTAACTGGATATTTACTGATTTTCTTATTTTGATTGATGACGGGGCCTTTGTACAAAAGATCCAAATCATATCAGCGAATATTCTCACTATTTTTACCCTGATTCCCAATTGAAAGGCATTCGATTCACGCGTTTAGTCAATGGCTGTTAATGAGTATCAAGCAGTAAACTAACTTACTGATAATATGTTTTCTTGGATTGTGATTGACTTATCCTAGGTTGCGAGAATTTAAGTTAAGTAAAGGTAATATATACTGTTATGCCCAGCCACAAATTTTTTGATCTATCAAATTTTAGCATATAAAATAATTGTAACATATTAATTTTCTGTTTTTTTATTATTAGTACATATATTCAAACTGTATGTGATTGATTATTATCAGCAAATATTTCACTTGTGTCAGCGTCACAAGACTTGTAAAATATTTCTTATTGATTTGTTAATTTGCTGCTTACATGACGATTCTGACAGTCCTATGCAACATTTATAGTTGTTTATAAAGTTTCTATTCTTGCTATGTCTTGCTATTGTATATTGGAAGTTTGTTATACTTTCTAATATTCCATTAATTTGTTTATGAAATGCATCAGGGTGGTCCAAATTGGAAGAAGCGAGGGATAAAAAAAGTTCTTATCAATTATGTATTTGGTAGGGAATTGATATGTTGGATGAAAGAATTAATGTCATCTGCAGCATATTCTAGAGATAACACAACTTTTGTGCAAAGCTTCCCAGATTACTGAAACTCATCGGGTACAATCATACAAATTTTTTACATGGGTTCTCTTTTTCGGGTCACCATGTTTGTAATATTCGTCCATCATTTTGATGGAAGCAAAAAGACAAGACTTGTGGGTGAACTCATGCGGCCAGCGTATTCAATTTGGACCACTCTGGCATTTATTACCAATATCTTCTTTTTGTGAGCCATTTCTGCCATTTTGCAATCTATTCATAGAGTTCATTTGTTTGTTTATTCATATCAAAGCTGAACAGTGAACATATCTTACTTTTGAACTTGGTCGAATTTTCCCCTATAAAAGTATCTGTGCACTGTCCTGATATCATACTTCATGGAACTCATAGCATTTTAGTTGCAACTTGCAAGGGTTTACAAAGTAATATATTCTAGTCCAGGAGTGTGCAACAGGCGGCCCAGCTCGCCAGCGATCCCAAAGCGATAGACGCATTCTCTTCTTTAGCCTTGCTCGTTAAATATTTTATGTTGCCCAGCTAAATTTCTGAAGTTAGTTATATGCCCACCGACAAAATATGTTGCACACCCTCGTTCTAGTCAAATTTGAAATAGGCCTACTGCTATTTAAAAAATATTGAGAAAAAACTTTTTTAAATTTCTAGATATTGAAATTAATAATTATGCAAAATTTATCGTTTTTGCTTTGATGAATTGATTGATTATTTGAGATAAAAAAATTTCTCACTATATATCAATACAGGTTTTACATTTTTCATATTACTGCTGACTGAAAGCCTGTATTATTAGTATGAAATTCCCCCTATTTATGTACGACAGTTTTGCTTTTGTGATATTACTGAACTAAAAAAATGTGTTGTGGGCACCTGTTGCAATGGTCGAGATTTTTGTATTATCAGTATGAAATTCCCCCTTTTGTGTACCAAAGTTTTGTTTTTGAATTTTCGCATAACTAAAAGTGTTGTAGGGTCCTGTTTCAAATATCGGGATTTATGTATTATCAGTTAAATTTCCCAATTTGTGTACCAAAGTTTTGCTTTTGAATTTTCGCATAACTAAATGTGTTGTAGGGTCCTGTTTCAAATATCAGGATTTATGTATTATCAGTTAAATTTCCCAATTTGTGTACCAAAGTTTTGTTTTTGAATTTTCGCATAACTAAAAGTGTTGTAGGGTCCTGTTTCAAATATCGGGATTTATGTATTATCAGTTAAATTTCCCAATTTGTGTACCAAAGTTTTGCTTTTGAATTTTCGCATAACTAAATGTGTTGTAGGGTCCTGTTTCAAATATCGGGATTTATGTATTATCAGTTAAATTTCCCCATTTGTGTACCAAAGTTTCGCTTTTGAAAATTTTTACAAAACTAAAAAAAAATGTTGTGGGGTTCTGTGTGACACTGATAGAGATTTCTGTATTATCAGTTAAAATTCCCCAATTGTGAACCTAAAGTTTTGCTTTTGGAATTTTTTGTAGAACAGAAAAATGATTTGTTGTGTTCTGTGACGAACTACTCATCCTATGTTCCTCCTATTTGTATTGCAATTGCATTCATGTGCAACCTGATCTTCAATACGAATACCCCTTTTTCAAGTGGGCACTTTAAACCCAGGCTTTGATTTTTGTGACTTTTTTTTGAGAATTGGACAATTTTGCTTTAATTTTGCAGCAGACTCATTTTTTGTTTACACTTACTAATGTATTTCAATATAGCTGTAAACCCCAGTTTAGATGCTAATTTTTCAGTATATGCATAACAAGAATGATGGCAATTTATTATTTTTTTTCCCTACTATTTATCGTTCCCTAATGAAACTTAGGACTGAAGATATACCGTTCCTTTCTAAAATATTAGCTTTTCAGCATTCATTGGTTGCTTATACAAAGCCTAGTTCAGAATGAAGGTGTAAAATGCCTCCAAAATGAATAAAAAATGCAAAGGAACTAGGAAAACCAGAAATGATATTATTTATTCTTGAAATTTTCGTTTGATGAAATAATTTATCGAGTATTTTAAAGTATGAAGCACGCTGAAATCTAGAAAATCTCTTGGTATTTTACATTTATGTGTTATCTATTACATCGCATATGTTTTCACCAATTTATAATGCATTGTTCATAAAACCTTGTGACAAAAATCCTTCCACATTGCATAAAATATGCCTGTCCTGCTGTTACACAGGAAATTACTTAACTTATGGGTTCAGGAAGATAAAACAATAGCACTGCTTTTTGTATTACCTGTGTTTCCTTTTCGGTTATGTTTCAAACAATAGGACGTTGATAAAGTTAACTGCTTTGACCATTTTGCGCGAAATCATAAACACATGGCATATTTTACTTCATGAAATATGAAAAAACAGTTTTTTTTTTATCCTGGTTTTTACCGTATGCTTTGGAGAATGAAGATGTTACGACAGATTATTAATGATATCATGAACCATGGTCTCTAATCTGGTTTGCTATCAGAGATGGTGATAGCTCAAAAATTCCATTATTATGCTATTTCATTTGTTCAAATTTTCTGCTGCTCTGGGCCCTGGGGAAAATTACTTTCTATTATCCCAATTGTCAAGAATCCATTTTATGTATATTTCCAGCTCAAAAATGCACTTGTATTTGAATTGAAATATCTAGTAATTCAATATTATTGTTGACGTTAATATTTCTAAATGTATCTCATTCTATATCTCAATATTGAATGATATTTTCGTAGTGTGTGTACCAGGTTAGGGTTGGGCCATAATTTTATTCTGATTTTCCTTATTTTAGTTACGAGTTCGGGGACTGCCTGTGTTAGCCAAGTGAATATACCCCCTGCTCATGGGCTTCCGTCTCTTTCCACAACTTGATGTAAAGTAGGCAAACAAAATTAGTTACCTCCATATTGGTACACACACTTCTAGAGCGCCTGACTTGAAGAAACTCAAGTCATTACGCTTAGAAAACAATCTGTCCAATTCATTTGTTTAAATCAGCAATTTTAATTATTAATTTTTTTAATAATTGTTTGTATTCAACTTGCCACTGATCAGTTCAATTCATTAATTTCATTCATACTTTATTTATTTTAAATAATTTGTTGTATTTACTCTTTTTCAGATTTATTTGACTCAATAAAAGCATTTTCAACAATATGTTGAAAGCATTACATCCCTTATGCAGAAATCTTACCTGCTCAAGAGTCTCACAGCAAACTTCTAATTTTTCATCGTTTTTACAATGGACACTTCTGAATAAAACTTATAATGGACAATTATCGGAAAAAAATATATTTTCTATGAATAATATCGGACAAGTATCGAAAATACACACTTTACAATTGCAGAAAAAGTGTTGTAACATTTTGAACTTAAACACGCAAAGTGTATCTGCAATTTATGATTTGAAAAACGTTGCGTTCATCTCCGGACGATTTTTAGAATTAGAAGAAGTACAAACAGAACCAGAACAAGACAGATTTAATTTTGATAAGCATTATGAAGAAGTTCGGCAACAAAACTTTGGGCCGGTACCAGTATCAGAATGTGATTTTCCGAGGTATACTTTTTATTCGATTTACAGGAATTTTTTGATTTGAAGTCTATGTTTTTGATTTGAACCTATGCTTCCCTAGGGCATAGGTTCTGAAAGTGCTCCATGTAGATAACCGGGGCGAAATACCTAGGGGCTTCGCAAGCTATTCGTTTACCTATTAAAATACTGACTTGACTAATTTTGTAACCGTCCAAAGAAGCTATAATGGAATATTGAGGACCCCTGCCCTAGGAAAAGGCCCAAGTTTGAGAACCACCGTTCTGATTAATTTAGTTTCGAGAATATTTTTGGAAATCATATTTTAATACTGAAGAAATTTGCTTTCGATATGATGACAATTGACAAGTGTTTCACACCTTACCTAAGTTATAATGAATTGGGTATGCAGTGCTGAATCAGAATGAGCGTTCCTTTGAAAATAAGCTTCTTATGTATTAGCCTTAATTCATAAAAAAATTGTTTGTCTGATAAAAACTATGATCTGACGAAGCTCACAATGTACTGGCTATTTCTTGGGGAGAGATTAATGTTTTTCCTCCTTCTTCATTTGCTTGTTAAATTGGACTTATCATTACGTAACATACATGATGAGAGCAGCAGTGTTTGAATAAATACATCCCATATTTGATTAACGCATTTTCAACGACCTATCATATGACTGTTTAATATTTAAACAGTACAAAATCAATTAAATTACCGATAATTCATATATATTTAATACACTATATGGCCATTTGTGTGTTTATAATTTACTTCTTTGCAGTAGGATACAAATTATGGTAATTTATTAAAGAATATTTTAAATCTATGCTGTCTAAAATAGAACATACTTACGGCAATCTGTTATTTGGCAGACTATATTTCCCCGCTAATAAGCCAGAACTGCAATATGTGCCATCAAACCGGATAAGAGGCCGTGGTTCTCTATATGATTAATTCGTCTTATTGGCTTTCCCTCCCTTAGAATAAATATTTCAATCCTATCCTAAGTCTGAGTCTTGAGTCAATTGTGAATTTTCCTCAATTCCACTCTACTTCCGCTCTGTTTGTGGGCATGCATGCACATCTTAAGCCTTGCTCTAGTCTGACAACTCTTATGAATATCATTTATTTTTTTAGTGGAGATGCTGCATTAACAACATGGGAATATGCCAAGCGAGATCATCTGGTATACGACGGAATAAAATACAGCGAACTTCCTATCGCCTCCATTCAAGCTAAATATAACAACACTTTCATAAGCATACATTCAACTGATGGTAAGTTAATGTGTCGTATCATTCTTGGACATCTATGTCTATATGGTCATCTATGTAGATCTGTATTTTTGGAATATATAGCTGAGTTGCAAAAAAAGATTTTTAAATAGTTCGAGGACTAGCCGAATTACTTCCATAGAATTTTTACCTGAAATTATAGCCCAACCTGGCACACATACTACTTTCCAGTGTTTGTCATCTTGGTTCACATACTACAGTGCCCAATTACATGTGTAGTAGTATTTGTTGTTTTGGGAAAATGTTTTTATGTAATAGCCTATAATATGGTTGCTAGTGAGTGTTTGTGCTTTTAGATCTTTCATGTTGATAAATATGCGATAAAAACATATATTCAGAGCTGTAGATTATAGTTGACGAAAGTTTTGATTTTTACTCTAGAATTAGTAAAATTTTGATTCTAGTCCAATTCTGCGGAGTTCGAAAATTTGACACCAATATCAATAAAAACATGTCATCAGCATATTCCTAACGCTTAGCAGGATGCTCCAACGCATCACTGGAATGATATTTTAGAAAATATACCTTAATTGCAACAAATTAGATAATTTCAACCAATTAGAATTATCTGATTATGAGTATAAAAATTTAGTGTTTGTGCTTTTAGCATTTCCATCCTGTTGATGAGGATTCTGGTGGATAAAAGTTTAAATTCACTCCAGGATGAATAAAATTTTGACTTCCAAATATCCGATTTCAAAAATTTGACTCCAATATCATCAAATACATGTCTACAGTGTTCACTCTAAAGAACTTATAAATGCGAAGGTGACTCGTATTGAAAAAAAGCGTGCCGAAAGTGAATACTGCGTGTCATACTCCAACTGTACAGCTTGCTAAGATTAGATGTTAAGAGGGAATACTCTCAATTTCTATTGTAAAATTCCTCATTTGCATTTATTTTTATGATGAATATTCTTCTTTTTGTTTTTCAGGTAAACCGTACGCATTCATGACATGTGTGAGTATAATTTTGTCATTTAGTTTCTGATGAGTATTTTTAATTCAAGTTGATAAACGGCCCTTTGGAAGTATGTGTACCAGTATGGAGGTAACTATTTTTGTTTGCCTACCTCACTTCAAGTTGCGTAAAGGGACTGAAACTTCACTATGGACAGTTGGTGTATCCACTTGGCCAACTTAGAGTGTCTCCGAACTCGTAATAGAACTAAAATAAGGAAAATCAGAATAAAATGTTGGCCCAACCCTAACCTGGTACACATACTACAGAAGCACCAATAAATGAACCATGGCTGTGATATACTTTAGCTCTGAAGTCATTAATAATGGCATTTTCTATTTCGCCCATTTCACTGTTTTTCTGACCTAAAAGTCAGTCACATCACATTCATTGTATATGGTACTACCGTAGTGTACACTACCAGGTTAGGTTTAGGCCATAATTTTATTCTGATTTTTCTTAAGATTTCCAGTTGAACTGAGAGTTCGGGTACCGGTACTGTCTGTGTTACGCAAGTGAATATACCCCCAGTGCAAAGGTTTCAGTTCCTTCACACAACTTGATGTAAAGTAGGCAATTAAAAATTAGTTACCGGTACCCCCAAATTGGTACACACCCATTGTACTGTATATTAATATAGTCCCTGTAAGGGTGGCAAGTGAAAGTTTAAGCTTGTGGCCACCTGAGGATAGTTGCATTACCCCCAAGGGGCATTGAGGGCCCAGAGACCTTAATCTAGTATGTCAGACTTATAACCATTTTGGGCGCTCCAGAAGTGTGTATATCAATATGGAGGTAACTAATTTTGTTTGCCTACTTTACATCAAATTATGTAAAGGGTTTGAATCCTATGCGCAAGGGCTATCTATATTCACTTGGCTAACACAGACAATCCCCGAATTTGAAATAGAACTAAAATGCGAAAAATCAGAATAAAATTGTCACCTAACTTTAACCAGGTACACACACTACGGGAGTACTGAATTTTGAGCTTTTCACTCATTTAACATTTTCATTCCAATTACAGGGAAGAGTCGGCTTCAAAAATTCTAAAAAAAAGACAATCCACGCCGCGGAAAGCGTCGGAAAACGTGCAGCTGAAACCTCTATTCTACGAGGTTGTCACAAACATGTCAGAGTTGTTATCAAAGGTCCGGGATATGGACGAGTTGTAAGTTGTTTATTTTCTGTCAAGAATTGTGTTGAATTAGATGTCATTGGATGTCATGAACGGAGGAAATTGATATAGAATTGCTACATTTACATGCTAGTAAATTCCTCATACTCAAGATGTGTCACGCCAATGGGAAACTTAGCAGTTGGCTCATTGTGCGAATTCATGGGTTCTCGACGAGTTGGCAACAGCAATAAATGATGATGCTGTCATCGAACCACTCGAAACAGGGGTGTGATTGTATTATTGTTAAAAAGGCAATACCAAACGGGAAGATTCCTGCCCCTATAAATTAGGAATAGTGGCTTCTTACCTAGCAGTGTATTCTTGTATAAAGCCACTGGTTAAAAATAATTGGTTCCTTGCGCATCACTGCACTCTGGAAGTAATAAATTGGGAAGGAATTGGAATGTGGAATCTTGCACAAAGCCTTGTCAAGATGGAAAGCATATAATTTTCGTACAAAGAGTCTCCCAAGAATGTCCCTTTACCCGAGCAGTGCTTCAAAATAACGTGGAATTTTTTTCAGGCTGCAATTCGAGGACTTGTGCAAGGAGGATTGAATGTTGTTTCTATATCAGACATCACCCCTCTTCATGTTGATGGTTTGCCGCAGAGACCAAGAAAAATAAGAAGAATATAACTTATTTAAGGTCAAAAAAGCTTGGTCATTATATTTGAAAAAAAAAATGAATACAATGGTACTGTTGATATCAAAAAAATTAGGGCGTCACCAGGGGCGCTGCAAGAACGGGTTTTAATCCTCATTTGACCCTCTTTCTGAAATTTTGAAATGACTGAAACAGTCGGTAATAATGTGCTAATGTTCAAAGAGCGAATGTTGTTATTTCGTCTGCTTGTAGTTATTACTTAGTATGTGAATATCTTTATATCAGTTCTGCTGCCCTTATCGGTCAAAATTGATGGCATGGCTAACTTATTAATAAAATTTCTATCAAATTGTTCACTGTATTTGGTTATACACCAATGTAGATTTAGTTTGTGTCTCGATTGTGTGAAACCTGAATAAATTTGCATATTTTGATCCTGGTTAAACTGGAACACACAGGATAAGACAGCAAAGTATATTATTCGAAAAATTGCACGTATCTGTTAGATCTTTCTAATAAGATCGCAATTCTTGAGGTAGAGTTTTGTAGAAGTAGGTTTAGACAAGGGGTGGGCAACCTTTTTCGGCTCGCGTGCCAAAATCGGCTAAATTTAACGCCGAAATTCTTCCGCGTGCCGACCAAAATTAAAAACAATGTTTTGTTACTTTCAAAGCAAAATACTCAATACAACACCTTTTAAACATGTACAGACTAATATACTATTCGAGAATTTAACAGCCCGACAATAGACTTGATTACTTTTTTTATTCTATATCAGTGAGACTTCTGCTGTTGCATTACCGGTGATAGAGATTTTACATCGGGTTTATATTTTGTAACTTTCAAAAAACTACTGGTTTAATCTTTCGGGCTACTTCTATTACTCGACCTGATAAAGTTTATATCTGAGAACAGAGATTCACAAGCATATGTAGATAAAAACATGGAGAGTAATGCAGTCGCAAAGTTTTCAAGACAAGGAATTTTTTTGGGAATGGCATCCCGGGCACGCAATAGTTCGTTTTCTGCACATCTCTCTTGTATTGTCTTCCTCATCCCTTATAATTTTTTTCGAAATCAATTTATAACAGTAAGTCAGTAGGTAACTATGACAAACGTGAGCTGTACAACTTCATAAATCAAGCAGAAATGACGAAAAAGGGTGGCGCAGACGAATTATATTACGTACGAATGTAGTCAAATGAATGCTGTTGCGCTCTTCGCGAGAGCTAACTCATTTGTTACATCATAATATATTTCTTTGTAGCCATAAGGACAAAAAGAGTTCCAATGAATAACGGATTGTCAACAAATAATAATGAATAAACGAACACCTAGTTCCATCAGGTCATTTAGAGTCTGGAAACTTTTTTAAGATTGGCACGCGTGCCAGGGGTTGCCCACCCCTGGTTTAGACAATTTTCTATTTGCCAAGTTAGACCTAGACCATAACAGCTATGGAATACGGCCGGAAAACTGGTTCTAAGATTACTGACTCGAGAGTCTTGAGGGTCCAAAAAGTGTTTCAACACACCAAAAACTTACGTGTGTTATATAGAAAAAATGGGTACTCCCGGAGTATGCGCACCAAGATGTCGCACAACCTGAACCATAACCTGGTACACAACCCGAGTTCAGCTTGTGCGCCATCTTGGTGCGCATACTTCAGGAGGTCCGAAAAATGCCTTTTTTACATTTCAAAAGGGGAGGGGGGTTCTGACAAACCGTGGCTACGCCTCTGAGACAAGAGAAAACTCGTTCATAAGATTTGGTTAATCCCATCACTGAGTACAACGTAAAATGATGTTGTTTTCTCATTAGAACAAATATTCCCCAGTCGTGTTCGGCGGTGTGGCGCATCGTGCTAAGCGTCAGGAACACCCTCGCCACCGCACCTCTAATTACCCTGCGTGGGTTCGCAGGTTAGAATCCCACGCGGGGTGAATTATATACGAGATAATTGCTGGATTCCTCTCCGCCGTGGGATGGTTCACGTGACCGCTGGTCAGTTACGGCTTCCTCCACCACCAACTACATGCTTCCGAAAACAAATAACTGTCTAACTAACCCCACCATGGACTGGTAAGCGGAAGCGGGTATGATTAAGCCGTCTTATTGACTTTTCTCTCTCCCGGAATAAATATGTAAATCAGATCCTATGTTCGCTTAATATTTAATTCAAGACTGCATAAAAGAAACTCTTTGAAATGCTTTTGCAGTAATTTTATTTCAGTCATTTCGATAAAGGTTCTGGGTTAAACAACTTAGTTAGCAAACAGGATTCTGAAAATTACAAAATTAATGATAAACTAGAAAGAACGTCCGTTAGGTATAAATAAAATATGATAATAATATTAAAAATTCAAATATTAGATAATTAAAAACAAATGAAAATAAAAACAATTCTCGTTTAACCATACGATAATGGTTCTTAAAAATAATTAAATAATTCCAGGCACTATTTAATTTCCAATAAATTATTTTTCAAGAAGGCTATTCCATCAATCTTTCTCTTATACAGATAAACTATCAAGGTCATAAATTTTGAGCGCTCCAGAAGCATGTGTACAAATATGGAGGTAACTAATTTTGTTCGCCTACTTCACATCAATTGTGTAAAGAGACTGAAACCTATTGGCAGGGGGTATATTCACTTGGCAATCACAGACAGTCCCGAACTTGTAATAGAATTAGATAAAGAAAATCGGACCCTAACCTTGTACACACACTACTTGAGTACGAAATCGTCCATTCTTAAGTTAATTCCATCATTAGTTTGGTCATTGGAGGTTCCCAGCAAATCAAAAGTGCACAATTTCAATGTTTATCACAATCGAACTACTCAATATTAAAGCTGTTGAAGCTTGTTTTTCAACAAGCCAATGGCTTATGAGTTTTCTTGACTTTCTCGTTCATATACACTTGCATAAAGTAGAAATAATTTGTTCCTGCGGACATCTGGTTGAAGACTTTCACCACCGCGAGATGACGCTAGCAATCAAACATGTGAGCATTAGTAAAATGCACGGGAATATCGTCTTCGCATTGTTGCCCTTGTTGCAAGCATCTGAATGCGAATTTAAAAAGATTGAAAATATGAACTGGGCGATTCAAAAAACACTGAATGAAAGCTAGAAAAAACGTCATCATTTCCTATGATGTTGCTGTGTCAATTATTCAATTTCTGTTCAGTTATTATAGTTCATCTGGCACTACCGTGTACCTTCCCTGAAAATAAGACCTAGCCTGAATATTTAAAAAAATTTTAATATAATCCGTCCCCTTAAAATAAGACCTAGTCGATAGCGCGATTTTTTTTTGACCGAGTCGATAGCAAGAAATCTCTTCTACTCGTTTAAAATGATTGGTCATTGTTTAGCACTTTTTTTTTTAAATAAAAACGCGTTATTTATAGGTAAATGGATATCGGTTTTTGTGATTTGTATATTTGAAAATCTCCTAATTCTCTACTTTGTAATTTTGTTTTTGATAAATGAATGGTATTGAAATAAGACCGTCTTATTTTCAGGGAAAAACGACCGGCAATGCTCAAACATACTGCGACTAGGGTTGGGCATTTTCGAATACCTTGTGATTTCAGAATCGAATCGAATAAATTTTTCGAATCGAGTCGAATCTCGAATACTTGAAAATATATAATTGTAAGCGACTTTATTATAGTAATTTACCCTCTCAACAAATGAATTACTGAAGACATAGAATAAATCACTCAGATTGATTACTGAGAGTTCACACAGAATAACAAACACGTTTCATCAACTCACTACAGATAGTCAGTCATATGTTAGAATTTCGTTGAAAAATTATGACTTCAATGAAAAAAAAATGGGGAATTCACCTCGACCATTAGCGGAAAGATAAAAACAAGATGGCGGCGGCGATCGAAATTTAGCTCTGAACCGATTCGAATAATTTACTATCTGATTCGATTCGAATATTCGATTCGAAATGCCCAGCCCTAACTGCGACCCTGTGTTGTTAAGTTCAGTTATCATTTATCAACAACCCCTGATGCTCTGTGTAATCTTGGCAAATTAAGAGGATTTATCTGATGGCTGTCAATCATCCAGTATCCTGAGATGACCTCTATATGTCATGGTATATAAAGGAGATAGTCTTCACCATGAAATGCGATTTTAGGAGCACGAGGGTTCTCAACTTAAAATGCGGTAAATTAAAACGAATATTTAAACACCGTCACTTTAAAAACTCACTTTTGCGTGATTAGCTAGTATGCTTTGAAAAAACTGAAGTCTTTTGGTTTGCGATTCCCTACTTAATTTTTATTTTTGGTGGAGCAAATGACATGGATTTCGAGCTCAAAAACCGGCGCTCCAGAAGTGTGTGTACCTATGTGGAGGTAACTAATTGTTGTTCGCCTAATTTAACTCAAGTTGTGTAAAGGGACTGAAACCTATGGACAGGTGGTATATTCACTCGCCTAACACAGAAATTCCCCGAATTTGGTTTGCGATTTTTGACTAAATTTTTCTTTTCTCTTTGGGGGGGGGGGGGGGTATATGACACAGATTAGAGATCGAAAATCACCTTCAAATGTGAATTTAAGAGCCTACGGGTTCTCCACAAAAATGCGCTAACTTGAAACCAGTACACGCGAGAATGTTTCAATTGCTGCATTCTAGAGCTTTGTTCAGGAAGAAGACGTGAAAGTTCACCTGGTCCGAACTCTTTTATAAATCGAATTTTCATTCTAAAATCAAACGCTCCTAAAACGCGAATGGGAAAATGTAAAAACATCATAAAAGTATTATCATTTTTAAGGGGTCTTTGCAGTGATATTACGCTCCTATTTCAAGCAAGTAAACTTGGTACCCATTTTGGTATTTCGCGCCCTTTCATTGTAAACCCGAATGCTCCTAAAACCACGAATGCGAGGACGCAAAAACCTCATAAAAGTATTATCATTTTTATGTTCTTTTGCAACAATATTACTTTCCTATTTCAAGGGGGAAAACGTGGTACCCATTTACCCAGTTTGGTATTCCGCCCCCAAAACTAAAAATTTGTATTAGATTGGCCCACCGTCCCTAGATGTACTAACATGGATAAGATTATGTCGCAATTGAAAGATCAGAATGATTAGATTAGAAATCAGAGCGATGGTGTAGAAGTTCACTTCTCGAACTATTTTTCATTTACAGCGTTTTTCATTGTAAACTCGAATGCTCCTAAAACAATTCAGCTGAAGATTCAAAAAACATCGCAAATATATTATCATGTTTATGCACTTTTCATAAGATATAACGCTCCCATTTTAAACGAGAAAACTCGACTCATTTTACTTCAATTTTTAACAGTAATCCGTGGAAGATATTTCCGATATAGAACAACATATTATACATAATTTATCCCCCTGATGAATTGAACGCGCATAAATTGGACACACTGCGTAATACGGACGGACATAAATCTGACGCTGTTAAGCTAACGTTTATACTTTTAAATTTCGTTGTATTCACTGATATTTTCCAGTAAAACCTCCTTAAAATGGCCATATTAGAGACAAATTTTTTTTATACAAAGAACAAAATACTGCCCGTTTTTGAGATAGCTTCATATATAGCTAAGTTATGATTTGGAATGCTTCAAAATGCTTCAAAATACTTTCAAAGTGCAATTTACGGAAAAATACCAGATATTTTTCTACATTTTCTCGTCTCTACTATAAGGATTAATATAGAACCGCCCCCTTGAGACACGCCCTCTTTTCACCGCATGTCATGTATTGACGTACATCTATAACGTGCGTGCTTGTTTATTTAAAATAACGTGGCATAGCGTATAAAGCCTTTCGACTAATTCGCCAATAAACAAAAATTACATCGACTTATACGCCGCGTCCTCTGGAGACCATACCACGTACTTTGGATACTGAAAGGCTATTCTGATAAGACGTTTCCGTTCGCAATAAAGCCTTTGATGTCTGATAATAAACAAACATGAGCAATTAGATTGTTTTTTTGGAGAGTAGTCATATATTTATTACAGTGCACCTGTTTGACCCTCTGAATTTGGAAGAGGTACTTTTGCGAGAAACCCATTTGCGCGAAAATCCGACTTTCACAAGCACATTCAACTCGACGATATGTTCTGTGTTAGGATATATATTCACACTCTGAAAAAAGACGAAGATGGAATATACAGCGTGTTTCGTTTATTATGTAGTGTACCCGATTGCCTCTCTGTAAATTTAGAAAAGTTACTTTAACGCGAAATCCATATGCGCGAAAATCTGACTTTCTTAACCCTTTTCGGGGGAGGTCATCCAAATGGCGATTGGGACCATATATTCATCCTTATTCGTTTTTGAAATCCGAAATTTCTTTTCAAGAAGCGACCGCAGATTACCTCGCCGAAGCCATGAAAACGCACATTCAAGACGTCTTGTCAGATCTTAAATTTTCTTCAGTAAAATATTTTATAACGTCTTGCTATTTTGGGCTTTTCTAGATATTTCTGACTAGATTTAAAATAACTGTAATATTTTCTTAACTTTCACAAAAATAAACTTTGTAAAAAACAACAACCTCAAGTTTTCCGGAAATATTAATAATGAATCGCTTTCAAAACATTCGCATTTGAAAAGTTTTTGTCACAACTTTAAAATAAGCAGTAATTAGAGAACGCAGACATAAATACTGATTAATAATATATAACAGGTCTGCTCAAGTATTTTTACCAAAGATCCTTATAAAAAAAACTTCAAAACTACTGGGGTCCGGTCTTTCCAGGGTGCTAAATATTCGTACCAAGATGGCGCACAACCTGAACATAGTACGTGTACCAGGTCAGGGTTGTTCAGTTTGTGCGTCATCTTGGTGCGGATACTTCCGGAGCGCCCTTTCCAGAAATAATATTTCGACAATGATAAAAGCGTACTCCCTTAGCAGGCTAATGATTATTTGCTAATCAAGTAGCGCTATCAGCATTGTTTATTACGGCGATACAGTTCGTTTCATATATTTTTCAAGTGCAAATATGAGCAAGTTATATAATGGGCTTTAGAACTATAAAAGCCATTTAAATGAGTACATTTCATTAAAGTTGTTGCACATTTCATATGTTGTTGAATAAACTGAAATAAACCTTGGATATCTCCAATAAACACTTTGGGGTCCATAGAACTTTGAATGAAAATTTAGGAGTCCAAAGAAAAAAAGGTTGGGGAGCTCTGATTTACGTCGTGAATAAACATCAACTGACCTGTTTTACAAGTACTGAAACAAGTTATAGTGTCCATCCGTCTTGTATAAACACAATCTTCTCTGTATACTGGAGTCGCGCTGCATTCTCGAATTGTTAGTGTCGATCGATACGTCAGTACTGAAAAAGAAATTGTTGTTTGTGTGAACTTGAGTACTCCCGTAGTGTGTGTACCAGGTTAGGCCAGGTTAATTTTATTCCGATTTCCTTATTTTAGTTCTATCACCAGTTCGGGGACTGTCCGTGTTAGTCAAGTGAATATACCCACTGTCAATCGGTTTCAGTTCCTTTACACAACTTGATGTAAAATAGGCGAACTAAATTAGTTACTTCAATATTGGTACACACTACTGCCTAAACTTGTTGTGTGTATATGTAGACAGGGCCGAATCCAAACTGGCCTGGTTGAGCTGGCGTGAGACAATACGGTTGTGGAAGTCCTATATTCCATTTCATCTATTGTACGACATTCTGATTTTTTGGTGAATGTCACTAAAGTTTTTATTTGTTTTTATTTCATTATTTTATGAATGAGCCAATGTGGGGCCGGTCAGCTTTTTATTTTAGGGGAGCGTATCCCCTGTAGGTGGGGTGTAGAAGAGGGGATGTAAATCACTGCCCGGCCCAATCCTGAAACTGGGAGTGAAGAGTTGTGAATGCGTGTGTCAGAATTTGTCTTTCTCTTGGTTACATATCTTACTATGGACGAAACTATCTTCAACCAAACACAGTAAAAAAAAAACACTCACTCGTAGCAGTAGTTCTTTGCACTCTACAGTATTTCATATGAGGAGGACACTCAGATAGATAATTATTGCTCAAATGCTTTCCCATGCATTGCGGATCAGGATTGAGAGAATTTGAAGTGCAGTTATAACAAAAAAGAGCGTAACCTGAAGTAAAAATATTAGATTTGATAATAAATTCGGCGGTTGGTGTATCGTGCTAAGCGTTAGAAATACACTTTCCATGGCACCCTTTATGGGTCCGCATGTTCGAATCACGCTTGGAATAATTATGTGCAAGAGGATTGTTGGACTTATCGCAGCCGTAGGGTGGTCCTTGCAATCGCTAGTCGGTTAATAAATCACTTATCTATTCCCATATCCAACACTGAACTAGTAACCGCACGAGAGGCCCTGGTTCGCCATATGATTAAATCGATTTCCCCCTCCCCCGAAATGAATATGTAAATCCTATCCTTTATAATATATACAATGCATTCAATTGCTTTAGATTTGGGTTGGTTTGTATGTCGACATTTTAACCAGTGGAAAGTATCTCTTATACACAGTTAATTCATTATTTATATAAACTGAAGTGACAACTACTCTCCGCTTGTTATATTCAAAAATTTTAAAATAATTATTGGTTGAAATTTATGGCTCCATCCGTAAGTTAACCGATGTAATATGCCGGTATCGGTATTCACTATAAGTGTAAGGGATTACAGTGTCTTGCTGCACACTAAACACTTAAGTATTACTGTACAGACTTCTACAGACAATTATATTTCAACTATGTTATCCAATTGATATTTTATTTACAAAGTGGAATTGCTAAACAGTGTCGGTGTTGTACTCGCGACTCAAAAGATAGTTTTTCCAGAAAAAACTTGAAGTTTCTCAATTTATTTTCTAGTAAATTTTATTTTATATTTTTATTGAAGTGTTGCTCAATAGTAATTGTATATGTTGTAAGTATTACAGCGTAAAAACTTTGTAGCATTTATTCTGTTTTGCTCAAGTAAAGCAGCGCCACGATTTTAAAACCTCGCTGAATGAAACTAGCGTAGCTTTCTCACTTTTTTGTTTGTTGTTTTTTAGCATTTGAGCATATCCTTAGATCGCCAGATTTTACAAAATTCATATTTTAGAAAATTTGGGTCGCTTGATAAAAAAATAGTTGAGGTCCACTGTGTTAGTGTTCAGCGAGACTCTTAAATCTTAATAAATTTAATCACTTTCCAAGACAAATCTTACCTTGGCAAAGGAGACAATATGAAATGAATAAGATTAGCATCGACTTCATTCTGTCGGCGTTGGGAGTTGTGCGTCACGTGCGTGAGAAAATACGTCAATACGTCTTCACAGAAGAATTCTTTAATTGCAAAAGGCTTTAATGAAACTCTAATTATTTATGATTATGGTGATAATAATGTAATAATATAATTGACCTGAAAAATAAATGTTTTCAATGTAGTCACACGGTTTGTTCCAATTAGTTCCAAAGGTTCAAACGCAATTCGAATAAGCTTTTTAAAGCGTAATTACAATTTAAATTTGCTATGGAATCAGATCTCAATATATCTCAACCATTTTTGAGTACTCCTGAAGTATGCGCACCAAGATGTCGTACAATCTGAACCCTAACCTGGTACACAACCTGAGTTCAGGTTGTGCCCCATCTTGTTGCGCATACTTCAGTAGGTCCCATTTTTGTTTTATTGTAATCAGTGTTCATTAAAAATTTATTTAATAAACCTGTAGAAGCCAACTTCCTATATATAGTATTGACGAAGTTTCTTTGCAATTTAAAAAAAATATAGTACTTTATGGATACCTGCGGTATATATAAATCAGTATCTCTCAAACGGTGGGATGTATAGAACTTATTGAGGGGACGTGGAACTGATTAAAAATGAAAAAAAATTTATTAGATCAGATCTTGCCCGCCTTGTTTCGGATATTCACATTTCTGTATTTTGTATATTTACGTTCCATCCACGTATTTTCAAAGTGTTTTTTAAATAAAACATACTTTTGCATTACTATCTGGTATTTGTAGCTTATTGTTAGCTTGTTTTTTTTTAGGGGAGGCGCGAGACTTGACAAATTCTAAAAGGGGGCGCGGCTTAAAAGCCACTGATCTAAATCCTTTGCTTCAACCTTGAAACAGCAGTCGATATTAGGAAACTACATGTTCTAACTGATGTTACAAGAAACCTGACGCTGTTTATTGATTAGATTCTAAAAATACAACTTTAATTGGATTTACACAAGGTGGTTTTGTGTAGTAGAGTCTAAAAAAGTTGTTATCGAACACTTAGCTAAATCTGACTTCCATGTGCCAACTTAAAAAACGAGAATATCGGTCAGAGACCGAAGACTTATCAATCGAAACTGCGGTTTCGATTCATGACTCTATAGTGACACCGCGTGTCCCATCACTAATTAACTAATAACTCGCTAATATATGACATAATTCATCCAAAATCGATAGGCTTTGGTCCGAGATATGATGAATGCACATGCAAAATTTGGAGCAGGTTCAAACTCGCCTTCTTAAGATATCGCATTCATCTAACAGACAAACAAACAGACAGACAAATACCTATCAACATACTTACCGATCTTAAGATCGATAAGTAAGTATCGTTTGCTAGCAATGGCTTCCTAGGCCGTGGCGGGTCAAACTTTTCTGCTGCCCGAGGCGAGTTTCTGATAATGCTGCCCCTTATACCTAACTTCAAAAATAATTTGGGGGATAAACAAATTATAGATGTTGTTATACATATAAATTGAAAATTATAAAGGTCAAGTAAAAGTAAAATGTTTGTAATAATAATTTAAATCATCAAACTAAGCAACAAATCCACCCCTATAACGTCCTGCTCGGGGCGGTTGCCATTTTGCCCTCCTCTAGACACTGTTTCCGGGGTTAAGCAGACACGGAAAAAACAAAATATATTAACAAAGCTCAAGTAATATTACTGTAATTTGTCAGTACCATTTCCAGCAAGCACGACTGAACAAATCGAGAAAAATGTGTTTAATCTTTTTCAAATATATGTATAATTTCCGTACACTCTTTATGCCTCTAACATAAGCCTTTAAAAAACTTTTTTAAATTATTATTTGTAAAAATAAATACCTGTTTGACGAATTTTCTGTTTTCTAGCGACCACCCTGAATTGACTGGCAGAATAAATTACAAGTAACTGTGCTTATTATACATTGGCATATAATTCAATAGAAGGTGTACCGAAATCGTACAATGACAGAAATAAAGCCACAGTACATCACCAGTAACCGTATTATACTATTAACTTATAATTTGAAAGACTTGCCGAGCGATGAACAAAGGAAACTCAAACAACAAACTATGTAACTGTATTTTGCATATACAGGGTGGTCACTAGAAGAACAGAAAATTTGGAAATAGCTATTTATTTTTATGTTTTAAGTTTTATAAGGCATATGTTTCCTTTCAAAGTCTAAAAGCTGTTTCCTGCTTTATTCCATGATGTGGGTGTCAAAATAGAAATCAAATTTAACCTAAAAGGTATCAACATAAAACAACTCAGAACATAAAAGAAATAAAAACATATCGAAAAAAAATGAGTAAGCATTCATTTTATTCGTTATCTCATCTGACCTTCAAATTTCTACTTTTCTAGCGTTTTATATAACGTTTATATTTTGTATAGCGTTTTTATATAAATCGCACAATTGAAGAAACTGAGACACCAGGTAGTGATATCACAGATTGAACATGTAGCTGAATCACACTGGAACAATCACGAGAACACACTGAACCAGTGGCTTTTAAACTTTTTAGGCCGCGCCCCCTTTTTAGAATTTGTCAAGTCTCGCGCCCACCTCAAAAATAACTAGCTAACAAACAAGCTACAAATGACAGATATCAAGGCAAAAGTATGTTTTATTCAAAAAACACGTTGAAAATACGTGGATGGAACGTAAATATTAAAAATAAAGAAATGTAAATTTCCAAAATGAGGCGGGCAATATTAAATCTGACAAATATTTTTATTTTTTAGCTTTCACGTTCTCTCAAAAAAAAATGTCTACGCCCCTCTTGTGGGTCGCGCCCACCATTTGAGAACCACTGCACACCAAACATAATTTCTATAACACATCCAACAAAAACAACTTATCAGCCTGCAATAATATAACTAACAGTTGGGGTTACGTGAAACTAACTACCTTTCCTTGCTCTATGCCTTTGCCTGCTTTGTTGTATTTTTTAACGGAAATATACACTTGTAAAAAACTCCAGTAATATTACAGTAATTTTTCAGTGAATTAACCAGCAGACACAAATGAATATACGATCAAAAGGTGTATTTGGCGTATTCAAAAGTTATATACAGTATCATGAGATAAAAGAGATGAAAAGCCGACACTGATGAAAACCTTCGGCACAGCAAATCACAGGCGGTATTATAATCGTAATATACTTTATATCAGTTTTTCTTAATTTTTTTTGCCCTCGAACACCTATGCTTTTTATCTCATCTCGCGGAACAACAGTAAATTAGAAGGTAAAATTAATGGGCGGAGTTTGCTGTAAACTTGATAATTAAAAAATTAGGCCGACGGTTAACGATATTGAACGGTTAACAAAAACTCCATGCGTAATTCTAATCGTAATATACATCCATCAAATAGTTTAATAGCGTTCGATCGACATAGTAAATTACAGGTAAATGTGTTTTATATTCAACGTAAAGACTTGCCGAACGAAAGTATATACACAAACTAATATGCTCCATCGTGCGTCGACGATTCGTCACGAAGAACGCTACAAGAGACGCAATAACATCCGATGCTATGTTAACTCTTTTTCACCTGGCACGTATTTTCTCTTCACTACTTGATTCTGTAACGTCCGCCAAGAGTGTACTGTATGGGCTTATTGAATTTTTTTTTTAAATCTTAAATTGTTAAGATCGCTATATACTTTCATATTACACACAAGTACACATGACAAGTAAGTCTTGTTGAATGCTTCCATATGCGACCCACAAAGAAAAATTATGCGACCCGCAGAGAAGTGTCAATTTTGAAAGATGTGCGGCACGCGAAATTTAGTTTTATCTGGTACATGCGAGTAATTTCCTAACCCTTTGAGTTACAAACCTTACAGTATACCTGAGTCCAATTTATATTCCATGCCTATGACCTTACAATGCTTTTTGGGCGCTCCGGAAGTATTCGTACCAAAATGACGCACAACCTGAACAATCATAGCCTGGTACCCATACTATGATCAGGTTGTGTGCCATCTTGGTACGAATACTTCTGGAGCACCGCTTTTTGTTCCACAACTACTAAGAAGTTTATGTTAAATAAAGTTGTGGCCCGCGGTTTCTTACAGTTATTTGTATCTGGCCCTGCTGTATTAAAGGCTGCACACTCTCTGCTGTAGAGTATTTAAAGTTGTTTTTGAATTATCTGGCGCATAAGGCCTAAATTGTTAAAGGCACCATGTACTTTCATATTAGACACAGGTAACACACCCGGCAAGTAAATTCTGCGGAATGTTGTCACGTAGAATTAATCAGCCTTTCTGGCTGTTCCACTTTGTGCATTGGCCTATACGCGTAGCCTTTTGATTTCCATTGTATATATAAGTGTGTAGCGTCCATATAGCTGTGCAGCTTTACGTTAAATTAAATAAACTGGCCGTTTAACTCACCTAGTTGTTCCCAGAGCTTTTTCGATAAATTCCTTCTTTCGCCTATTTTGGAACTCTTCATTCCTCGCTCATTTTATAAATACTCAATTTTCTTTATTCGTTCAACCTTTAATGAGCCCGAAACTAGTGCTACATACAACTTGCAATATTGGTTTTGCACAGTTCGAACAATTTTTAGTAATGTTTTAATAATGTTAAATAACTAATGAATATTTTAGGAACGACACCAAATACGAAATAATACTTGAACATCAAAATTCACCCTTGAGGTGGAATTCCCTCCTAGTTAGCAAACGTTACAGTTTATTATTATTTTAGGCTTTATCCCGAGAGCTACCGAATCTTCACGTATAATCCACTATCAAAAATTAAAATAGCGTCCACGATTAATATTTAATCCGGTATTTTGGAAAATATTATCAAGTAGAATAATTTCAAATAAAAATCAAATTAAAATTTAACAATTACATTAATATGGTGTTGTTAGGCTATCTGAATAATTCTGGTACGCGCAGCACAAATAAAATAGAAAAAATAAGTAAATATCTACATCCCCTTTGAAAGAAGTCATCCTATTAAAGACTAACTTCAAGTGTCTTTTATATTCTTACTCTGTAATGCCTTTTTCTACTCTAAACCGTAAGAAATCACCAAAGTCAAATTCATAATTGTCTTGGGCTAGACTGTAGAACCTTGTTTGGGGGTACAGCGTGAAACACCCTATCAAAAATACCACTATGAATCAATACAACTACACGCACAAACTGTCTCGTTCTTGAATGTCTAATACTTGAAATCCCCAGAACTTTCCGCGGGTCGCGTAAGGGTCAATATTTTAAGTCGATATAAATGATATAATACGTCGCCGTAATATTTTGATTGGATGAAAATGTCATCATCGAGTCTTTTGCAATGTTTATGAGTCATAATAGAATGATAAATTTTTTCTATCATGCAGCTGCGTCCTCTATGATGTAATGATGTTATGGAAAAAATCACCGTTTAATTTTACAGTTAGAAAAATACATCTGAAAACTTGGAATTTCACGGTAATCAACTTGAAATAGTTAACAATGCAAATATTCTTACTTTCGAATGTATATATTATTACGTCATTCATGGAAACGGAAGTTCTTGAGAAACCGTCATTTGACATATCTTTTGATTCATTTGAAGTTTTGGGTCGGTCGACAAAGAATTATTGATTTTCTTTTTTACTAAACATTGGTCATTCTGCTTCCAGCACCTAAGTAGCTGACATCAACTCTTCCAATAATTCTTACCACTTTTAGATTTTATTATTGCGATATAGATGCTATATCGCCATATGCTATTCCAATTCCTTAAACTTCTTCGATATTCCCAAAGTATGTGAACCAAGATGGCTGACTACGGAACGTAGTAAGTGTACCGGGTTAGGGTTAGGCCATAATTTCAGGTATTATTACTACGGGAGTCACTTGGCTAGTCCCCGAACTCGTAATAGAACTAAAATAAGAAAAATTGGAATAAAATTATAGTCTAACTCTAACCTGGTACACATATTACGTTCCGGTGTCCGCCATCTTGGTTCACATACTTCGGTAGTATTCTTATTTCAATTCTTAAGACGACTCAAAATAAATAATACCACCTATCTTATTTGAATAGTCTATGTAGCTTTCGACACCCCATCCCCCGGAATATTTAATGTCAACACGCAAATAGTCTCAACAACTACCTGTCTTCTGCAATGTGCGTTCATACCATCGATAAATTGATTTATGGATCGCAATCCGAAACTAATTATCATTTTATCTGATTCCTGGTCACATCTTTATTATACTGTTGTTGCTTACAGAATTTTTGACATTCCAGAAGTATGTGAACCGATATGCAGGTGAGTAATTTTGTTCGACTACTTCACATGAATTTGTATAATTTACTGAAACATTTGGGCAGGGGGTATATTCATTTGACCACCACAGACAGTCCCCTAACTCGTAATAAAACTAAAATAAGGAAAATCGGAATGAAAGTATGTCCTAACCGTAATCTGGTACACACACTACGGGACTACCGAATTACTTAGTCTTGTTATACCACTTCTTTTGGATCAATATCTCTCTTTACTTATATTAAAACTTTTCATAACTTCCTCACTATGCACAAAAACTCTGTTCCGATATTTTTCATTCTTTTATTGTACTTCAGCTAGTTTAAACGTAACTCTCATTGCGGCTTTTGCAGAGTTTAAACACGTACATACATATGTATCTATCAGTTGAGGTTCTCTGAAACTAACTACCTTTCCTTGCTCTCTATGCCTTTGCGCAGAGTCTTGAAGACTCTTGAATTGAATAGAATACACATATGTTTTACAATATTTGGTCATATTTGTGTTAATATATTTTAGCATTGTCTATTTTGTTAATTTAGGAATTCTACGTGGACAAATGATTTGGGTTTCAGATCGGATTCAATTTTAAAGCATAAATGTGAATCTGACAGTGTTGACGAAACATCACTACAGCTTACAGAGTAATTATTCTCCAACAGCTTTCAATGCAAGGTGTGCATAAAGTCCCTTTACAATTTAAATTTTGTTATAAAGTCAGTTTGTTAATATATCTTAACCAGGTTTGTTGTTTTCAATCAGTAATTTTTAGGTATTTTTACTTCATTTAATACATATGTGACGACCAAAAAGATATATGGTAGCAATAAATTTAAAAAAGTTTAAGACTTTATGGACAACTTATATATAACAATCATGGTATAAATTCAAAGCCACTTTTAAATGTCTATTCCATTCTCTCGTATTCGAAATGATTCTTTTTTCATATTCGGGTTCAATTCTATAGTATTACTAACGACACAGCAATACTACAGAACGACGATACAATTTCAAGGTATTGTTTCTTAGCTTTATTGATTCACCTTTAAATTAAATTACCGGGCGACGATCCACACTCGCATTACATAATTGGAATTTTATTATTAGACGCGAAGCGAGCAGTATTGACTGAGCTAGAACGTGACACATCACAGAAAATAATCGAAATAAAACTACTCTCTCTTCGGTGCTCCCGAAGTATGCGAACCAAGATGGCGGACATCGGAACGTAACATGGGTAACAGGTTAGGGTTAGGCGATAATTTATTTCCAATTTTCCTTATTTTAGTCCTATTATCAGTTCAAAGACTAGCTCAGAGCCTCCCGTAGTATTTATACCTAAAATTATGGCCTAACCCTAACCTAGTACACATATTACATTTCGATGTCCGCCATCTTGGTTCGCATACTTCGGGAGCCCCTCTCTTCTGTATAAGCTTTAGTAATCGTTGAAACTGATGAAACATCGAAATAAAATTACCGAAACGACGCACTAATCGGAATTTATGCCACGAAACTACGATTCGGGGGGCGTACCCAGGGGGTGGGGAAGGGGATTTGAAGGTCGAAATCCGCCCCTTTGAAATGTAAAAAAAAATTGTATCATAGCAATTTTCGTAGCTTGAAAGGCTTTTCAGACCATCACGACTCTAGCCCGGACCCGGTAGCTGTTACGATTCAACTTGGCAATTGGATATTTTAGACCCCATTTAAAATTCCTGGCTATGCTTCTGCTTCTATTCGTCTAGAACGGGGGTTCCCAAGCTTTTATCATGACGACCCCAAAGACAACTTTCAAGTGTCCAGTGCGACCCCAGGTCAATATATATATTTTTCATGAAACTTTAGAGCTTCTTCCACTGGACTTTTGAGATTGGTCATGTGATGGTATTAGGTAAAATTAGCTAAAACCAAACAGTGATGTCACAATATTCATCTACATTTTCTTTAGCATGAGCATAGAACGATGCCTATGAGCCTGTTTTACAGTATGCCATGGTACAAACGGCTAAATTTAACATGGTTTTTCAAATCTTAGATGTTTTGTACATCCATCCTCTAACATAAATCAGCGACCCCACGGACCCCATGACCTGTTTGCGACCCTACCTACTTATCACTCCAACCCAATTTGAAGTCGCGACCCCCGGTTTGGGAACCCCTGGTCTAAAACATGATGGCATTTCAGACATCCTCTTGTTTTGTAATCAATCTCATCACTTTATATAATTGATAACTTGCGTTTAATCGAAGATAATTTTTATCAAGATTACTTGTTGTCGAATACTATACCCAAAACCATAATGCGGTTGGATCAGGGGAGTGACAAACTTTCCTGCTGCCCAGGGCGAGTTTCTGATAATGATGCCCTTACACTTAACTTCAAAAATAATTTTGGAGCATAAACAAATTATATATAGATGTTGTCATACATAAACATATTTAAATGTATGTTTGTATTATTTTCATTTACATCATCATACTAAGCACAGGCTCACCTCTAAAACGTGCTGCCCCTACGACCCCCTCTAGACACGCTCCTTGGTAAGTTTGGAGATAATTGCCCGTTAAAAGTTGTTGAGATTCAAAAATGTTGAAACAAATTATTAAAATCTATGATGTAACTTGTTTCTGCGGAAGGGAACGAATGTGAGCATCTGGCATACCGTCATGTTACAGCATGTTTTCATGCCAGCAAAAAACAATAAAATATCCACCCCCGACAGACAATCACGCATGCCTAGTTTTCTGTGCCACAAGTTTTCAATGTGCTACTCAGAGAGTGAAACCTGAGAGATCATTGAAATACTCGGCATTAATAGAATTTTGAAATAACGGCATTAATAGAATTTGACAACAGTAGCGTCGAAATATGACAACAAGGCGGTAATTCAAACATGACGTTATCTGTAAGTTCCAATAGATAATGTCCCATTTTGATCACCACCCCGTTGCCACATTTCGACAATGCTTTATTAATAGGTTTTTCACGGGTCAAATTGATGGTGCAAAATGGTACTCCCGAAGTATGTGAACCAAGATGGCGGACACTGTAACGTACTATGTGTACCAGGTTAGGCCATAATTTTATTCCAATTTCCTTATTTTTGTTCTATTACGAGTTACGGGGACTAGCCAAGTGACTCCCGTAGTATTTGTATCTGAAATCATGGCCTAACCCTAATCTGGTACACATACTACGTTCCGGTATCCGCCATCTGGGTTCACATACTTCGGGAGTACCCGCAAATTTATTGTGGTCTTCGTAAATAATAGTCAACCTCTTCATGGGCTCCAAAACACCAAAAGTTTGAAAACCCCTGTTCTAAACTAAAATCTCCTGCTACCAACCCGAATTCTTCTACGCAATTATAAGAAATAAGATCGGACAATATGAATGAATTTAATCGTTCACAAAAAATCAATTAATTCTATTATTATTGATTAGGTCGCTCCGTGTAATAAAAGCAATATCACTAGTTTGTTGTATTTGCATAGTGGGATGTTTGTCCCAACACAAACAGAATTTTATTTTATTTTCAACTACGGGCCATTGATGTAACGTATATAACCGGTGGTTTATTACCAGTAGGCCATATTTGATTGGTAGATACATAAAATTGATTTATTTGACGCCGCAGTGTTACGGAAGCAGCAGTCAACTAGAGAAGTTCTCATCGGGAATGAATGCTCTTCCGATCAGAATAAATTGTCGTTACTCACGTGCCTCGAAACTATAGTATTGCGTCACAATTTTATCACCCCCTTTTTTCTACATATGAATCTGAGCAATGATACCTATTCTAATGAGCTAATCGGATAATTGCTTTATGGTTTACTGTCACGTTTGCATTTATCGCAGAAATAAAATTGTAATACAAAAACACCGAACCGAGTTTCAGCATTTCTTAATTGTCGTTTACTAAGTTCAGATTTGGACTAGTCTCCAGTTTCCATTTTCTAAACTGAATTTTAGCATCTTCTCTATTCTATGCTTTTAAAAGCGACTACAACACACATATACAAAATATACTAATATGCAAGGCATATCGGACAAACATGTTGTTAGTATCAAGTTGTGGGATTCAAATTTTTTGTCAGCCGGTTCCATCACATATTTTTCAGCCGGTTCTGTTATAAAAAGTCAGGTTTTTTCAGTAATGCTAACCGGTTCGCTGATCTCAAAATTCCGTGAGACAGTTCTATAGAACCGGTGCGAACCGGCTGAATCCCACCACTGTTAGTATCCCGCAACCTCAACTAATACGCATGTTTTAACTACTTTTATTTCTACTGAATACTGTATAACTCAAGCTCAAGATACTCACTCGCCTGTTTATGGCATCAAACCACGCAGAATCTAGAAATTTCGTCAATGTTTGTATCTGGTGCAATAAACGATTAATTTCTCAAATCTCGAGTCGAAACTCATCTGATATAGCGATGTTCAAGTCATAGAAAGCAACGACTTGTGAAACATCTGAGGGTTCCATTACGTTTGAACCCACGACAATTGCACCTGCATACTATTGACCTATGGAATTTTTTTTGTTTTACGGATATTTGAACCCATACTGACCCTAACCCATGGGTTTTAGAACCCGCATATAGATTGAACCCGCGGATATACACATGAGTTCAAATGTACGCTCACCACATCTGAGAGAGGTACGACAGTCGGTCATCCGAGCGACGAGTCCAACAAGCCGGTCACGCGCGCAGATACCTATCGAGCTCGACGTCTCGAATCCTGTACACAGCCCCCGCAAAAAAACAACCTTGCGTTTCCCCGCGTCTTTATTCGGTATTAGTGCAACTTTCTGTATTTTCCGCCAACGCTAAAAACCAGAAACGTAGTATGTATACCAGGTTAGGGTTAGGCCATAATTTTATTCCAATTTTTCTTATTTTAGTTATATTACGAGTTCGGGGACTAGTGACTCCCGTAGTATCTGTACCTGAAATTATGACCTCACTCTAACCTGGTACACATACTACGTTCCGGTGTCCGTCATCTTGGTTCACATACTACGTGAGTACCCTAATTTGTTATTTCAAAACGGGAGTTTTTTCTCCAATTTCACATTTCTGCATTAGTGGCTTTGTACAAAAGATCCGGCGAGACCGAGCCGACCACGCTACATCGCTTGTACAATTAGATCAATCCAACCTGATCATGATTTAATTACATCTTTCTTCAATACCATTCGCCTGTATCTGTCTATATACTTCTTTAGATCGCTAAAAATAATAGTCGTAGAAAACTGACAACGTTCTCATTGTTTATGAAATGAATTTCTAAATATTCTAAGTTTTCAAACGCTTTTATTCATACTTGATTCATCACTGATAATATCACCCCTAACCACCTTACCGTGGTCCCAACGACCTCTTACATATCCAATTTGTATACCTTACGAATCCACCACCAGTTTTGTTTTATTCCCGATGAACATAATTACAGTAGAACGGCTTCAATCGCAAATAGGAACCACCGATAATGTCCATACTATCCATCCTAATCTTAGTCTCAACGACCTCTCATATATCCAATAAGTATATCTAACCTCCCGAAATCATCGCTTACGACAATGTCCTTTTATACCACATGACACGATGCGTATTTAAAACGACGAGGTCAGAAGACTTATAACATTGCTGTAAATTAAATCGATTTTCTAGTAATCGAAGCAAGTAACGGTTATTACGGCTCCCGCCATTTATGCAAAATGTAAGATTTTTAGAAAAAAACACCCTGCTGCGTTTTAAAATAATAAATAAGTAATTGATCAGTTAGGTTTAGAAATGATTTGAAACGTTGAATTTTCAGCACAATCATGTTCAATCCCTAACTGGGTAATTACTTTTTTTGAGCGATGGCTTAGATACACCTTTGTGGGTAAAAAAATCCAATTCATTTACTCTCAAATTCTAGTAAAATTGTCTCATTTTTTCACTTCGTCAAACCCTCGAATACCCATATCTAGAAAATGAGTGTCGTTTATGTTGGCCAGGCCTGAACAAACAATATAGCGCGGGCCTGAATACCCTAAGTACAAGCGTGGAGGTTGATCGTCAGTTTGTAAATTAAACCACAAGTCTATATTAATCGAAATAGGTAATACACAATGTACGGTTTCATTCCGTCAATCATGAGGGACAAAAATACATAGAACACGCTGAATGATGGGAACGATGTCTCGTCTATGCTGTTATAAGAAACCGTAGTTCTTATGAAATTTCGAAGTAATCCACATGAGTCTCTTAACAAACAGTCTGATATGTTATAAAGCAACGTTAAAGATCTAACATACTGCATAATCCTATTTTGCTTATTTCTTTTATAATATTCTAAAACATATAACAGCTAAATTAAATCATTCATCAAACTCGCTATAAGAAGAGAAATAGTTTCATTATTTGGATGTGTGTCTCATTTTAAAACTACAGTTGTGATGTAATGTGATTAATAATGAAACATGACATAGCTCCCCTTAAGAGAATGTTCGAGATGGTATTAGGTTTTAATTTCATACCGGCGATAACTTTCCGCAGCTTTCCTCTTCAGTAGTATTTGGAAAAAGGATAAAAATAACAATAAACTGTATATGTCATGAGGTTTTAATTTTATTCCGCGATGACTGCAAAAATACATTTTTATCTTTCCGCCTCCATCTTTGAAGTAGATGAAAATAACAATAAATTGTGTGAAGGGCGTTTCACAGTTCGTTCTGAGCAAAGTTTTAGTAATAAAAAGCCACCGGGCCTGCAAGGCGCTACCGCGCAGTTGGAAAGTACAGTTTTTATTTTCGTCCTGAGATAATGCAATCATTTTCTCTCAACTTTCCACTTCGGCAAACTTTGAAGAACTATAAAAATAACAATAAATTGTGTGTTGGGCTCACTTTCATGTCCTGTCAGGCTGAGTGGGCAACATTTTTGGACCCTGGTTCACAGTTCGTTTTGAGCAAGATTCTCGATAATGAGCCACTGGCACTTAGAGCGCTACCGCGCAGTTGAAAAGTACTATTTTTATCAAAAGAAAAGGGTTAAAATAACAATAAGTTTTAGATGAGAATCGTTTTGAAACTTATGTACAAGGTTTTACACAAGCAGCCGATGAAGTACTCCCGTAGTATGTGTACCAGGTTAGGGTTAGGCCATAATTTTATTCCGATTTTCCTTATTTTAGTTCTATTACGAGTTCGGAGACTGTCTGTGTTAGCCAAGTGAATATATCCCCTGCCCATAGGCTTCTGTCCCTTTATATAACTTGATGTAAAGTGGTCGAACAAAATTAGTTACCTCCATATTGGTACACACACTCCTCGTGCGCCCATTTCTCGTCCATCACTGGGACACTTTTCTGACCTTCAAAAGACCTTGCCATTTCACGAGTTTAACTCGTAAATACACATGATGTAATCGCTCTTGCGTCAGCAAACTTAATTCTATCAATCAAGAGCTACTTTGAACGCCATTTTCTTCCAATCTAATTAAATTACGAGTTCGGGTACTAGCCAAGTGACTCCCGTAGTCTTTGTACCTAAAATTATGGCCTAATCCTAACCTGGTACACATACTACGCCCCGGTGTCCGCCATCTTGGTACTCATACTTCAGAAGTACCGCATCTGAAGCTAAATTAAATGACATCTCTTACGTAATTCGTGACTTTACTAACCCCAGATAATCACACCACGAAAAATTCGATTTCGGCATTTGTTTGCTAGCTGTTATTGAAATACTACACGTACATTAGCAGCTCGTGTGACTGACTTCTCAAAACACCAATCTCCTGACTCCCTCGATTTGATTTGTATTTGCCAAATTGTATTTTCAATTTTGTTGAAAAATAATTAGTTCATTTTATTTGACGTTTGTTTGACGTCATCTGCTGCTGAACTCAGTAAACACGGTGTCGCTGACACGGCGACTCTAATAGTTTTTCGCGATTGTTGTTTTTGTTGTTTTTTCAATTGCGAATATATTGTACGTCTCTTTATTTTAATTGATATTATTGTTACCCTTTTTTATTAATTGTGTCGAAACAATATTTTATTCATGATGGAAATGAAATATCTGAATCTGAAGCTGATATATAAAACATGTAATGTTTGGACTTGGTATAGTCACTGTCCCCATCTATGTTTGGTATATTTTGACGGGCCCAATGATGTGACCTCGTAATGACGTAATTTTTGAATGACGTAGTCAGATGGTGATCAGAAATGACATATTTAAAAATTGTTGAGCCACTACAACTAAAGTACTTCTGGTTATGTACTAAATTAGACTCAGTTATTATGGTATACATACTGTAACGATACTTTACGTGCTTCACTTTCGCGGTTGGCAATATTACCTGCAAATTGAAAATACTTAAACTCAAAAATTTAACTATAAAACACCGGCCGTGTCCTATCAATCAAACTATCTTGATATACTCTTACGAGATCCCAAGGTACCTTGACTAACAAGCGTCTTATTTGTGTGGCGTCTCTAGGGAGATTTGTGGCATGTGTTGTCTGCCTTAATTGCCTCGTATGAAACCATCAACGACCTGTCGGGCTTTTTTCACAAAATTAAAAGCGAGAAAAATATTTAATTTTATTTTATTCAATATAAATTTTCATTTTCGGTTACGCGTTTCGCTGAATTAGACATAAAAGTTTACGTTTCAAAGTAAATATGGATGTAATATAAAAAAAATGAAATAAAAAACTCAGAATTACGTGTACAGTGCTATATATTTTTTATAAAATAATGATAGAGAAAATACTTCTCTGTTTTCATTTCAATATTATTCTTCCGCGAGATGGCGTTGTGGTGTAAATTTGTAAAATTGATTGGTAGTTAGCGACATATAGCGGAAGCGGGTTGAAGAGAAATAATGGGAATTCGATATGAATAATCAACTATGTTGTAATGTAAACCACGACCGCTCGTCTAGTTATCAATACAGTACCTCACCCCATGGACTCTCGTAGGTGCTCCCGTAGTATGTGAACCAATATGGCGGACACCGGAACGTAGTATGAGTACCAGGTTGGGGTTAGGCCATAATTTTATTCCGATTTTCCTTATTTTAGTTCTATTACGAGTTCGGGGACTAGCCAAGAGATTTCCGTAGTATTTGTACCTGAAACTATGGCCTAACCATAACCTGGTACACATACTACGTTCCGGTGTCCGCCATCTTGGTTCACATACTACGGAAGTACCACTTGAATATGTCACGGACCTTAGAGCCTGTGTTTATGGTGTGTATATATTTTTTATGTTTATATGATCACACCCTTATTCAATGCTGTTTTGTCGGGTATGAGTATTATGGTAACATCCGGATTTGCTTTATACGACTCCGACCACCCATTGCACGTGCGGGAGAAAATATATCTATTGCTCTCTTCTGAACTCTGGGCGGGAAGTAGACTGCTTTTTCGTTATGTTTGCTGGTTTTAGTATTCATTGCTGTTTTGAGTGTAGAGTTGCCTTATCAATAAAAAACCATTTCGAAATCTTGGGTCTTTTGATCTAACAACAACATTGGTAAAAAAAACTATCTGTGACAGATGTTGGGAAAAATATAATCCTACCTACATACCTACCTACCTACCTGCCTGCCTGCCTGCCTGCCTAATCCAACCCAGCGCAAAAGTACGTAAAACTTTCGTTAAATACTCATACCGATGAGTCCAGCAATCTTCTCAAGCATAACTCATAACCTGAACTCAGGTTGTGTACAAGGTTAGGGTTCAGGTTGTGCGACATCTTGGTGCGCATACTTCAGGAGTACCCATTTTTTACCCCGCGTGATCCGATTGCTTTCAGAACAACGAGAAATGTTAGTAACAAACTTGAGGTCTTTAACGGCCGATGCCAACAAACCACAAGATGGAAATGAGAAGAACTATATGTATGGCATGAGTTTATTCAAGACAATAAAATAGGTTACATACAAAAGCAGCATAGTATAGAACACTAGTATTGAAACAATGATTGTCGGTATTATGAGGGTGTCCATAAATTCCCTTTACAACTTTAGTTTTGTTATGAAATCAGTTCTTAATATATCTTACACAGATTTGTTGTTTTTAATCAGTAATTGTTCAATTGTTTTTATTTCAATTAATACATCAGTGAGGGCCAACACAATATATGGTATCGATAAATCCCCTTTGCAATTTTGAAAAATTCTAAGACTTTATGGACATCCTATATATTGTACTGAAATAGGCCCATAAATAAGATATTGAGGTTGGATACAGCGTATTTCAATAATTTAGTGTAAAATGAGAGAGCCATATTCATATTTTCAATATAAAAACCACAAACCGTTTTCTTGTGTTTTACTCTAATTATGAACGTTGATAACATTAGTGAAATTTCATTTCCACATGGAAATACAGCTGCTATTATTAAACTTGCCTCTATTCCACAAATTCTATCAGCAAGAATCAAGACAAAACAAAACGAAAATAAGTAAATGGGCTTTTGGTTGCTTTTCATATTCTTGTTTTGAAGTTATCAGGTTAAAACAGCTTTAACTATTGCGACTAATGGTCTAAAAAGTTTCAATAGTTAAAGACAAAAGTGCCACATACACATGCCATTACTTCTGGTTTTGTTTTCAAATTTAACTGGGCTGTTGAGGCCTATAAATCTTGCTAAATTTTAAAATACGCGCGAGCGAGTGTTGAGCGCCAGGCGCCATTTTGGGAATTCTTGCTAATTGATTTTTGCGAGTTTGTACTCGAAGTAACGGTAGTACTTTTATATTGCTGTATTTGCTAAATTATTCTATTTCATAAAAAAAATTCGATTCTTAAACTTTGATTTATATAGATTTATTGAAAACTGAGCAGGCATAGTAGAATAATTGTCTGTCATTATGACTTCTGCCGTTACCAGATTATCCGGAGTCGAAAACGTAAAAATTAATTGCTTCTAAACCCGGTAAACAAAATTGTGCAGACTATGCAGACGAATAAATTAATGATTGTGTGAATTTGGAGTCCAACTTTTTGTGCGTCGCTTTTTGTCGTAGTATCGGCTGTTTCTGGAGTAGTTGTCGGTTCCGGTTTTGGTTGTTTTGAGGGTTCCGGAGTTGTCTCCGGCTCCGGTGTTGAAGAAGGTTCTGGTTTTCTTGTTGGCTCGGGTGTGGTCTCTGGTGTTACCATTGCTTCAGATTTGGGGGATTCTGGATTTGGAACCGTCGCAGATTCTGAGAAAACCGGCGGTGCAAGAGTCGCTACTCGGGCAACCGGTTTTGTAGTTTGTTCCGTGTTGCAACCGTCTGTAGACAAAAAATTGAAATATCATCATAAATTGTGACATTGCAATAAACAAACATAATTTCAGGTACAAACACTACGGGAGTCACTAGGCTATTCCACGAACTTGTAAAAGAACTAAAATAAGGAAAATTGGAATAAAATTATGGCCTAACCCTAAGCTGGTACATACTATGTTCAGGTGTCCGCCATTTTGGTTCACATACTACGGAAGCGCCCGAAAAAATTCCTAGTGAAATCCTTTAAAAATAAACGTACGCTTTCATGGAACAATGTTCCAGTGTTTTACCTGTTTTGCAAGTTGTGAAGCAGCTTGTTCCGTCAAACCCAGCAGGGGAAGGGAAGCAGCTATTCATCAGCGAATCAGAACAGCCTCGCTGGTACGTCCGCATAGGATCATTATAGCCTGGAACTGTAAAGAGAATATATATTTGATGAAGCTATAGGATGGTTATGAAAAGAAGATTCTGTATCGTGGGAACTATCGTTAAACAGTTGCATTCTACCCGGTAGGGGTGGCAAGCTGCGGGCAAAATGCGGCCCTGAGGGAAAAACTGTGCGGCCCGTGAAGAAGTGCCAATTTTGAATGATGTGCGGCACGCGAAACGAGTTTTCAATTTAATTTGGTACGGGCGAGTAATTTCAATCCCTTTGCATTGCGAAGCTTTTACCTGAGTCTAATTTATTATCTATGTTTATGGCTTTACAATGCCTTAACAGCTTGTGCAAACAACGCATGTCACAAGATCAATAACCAAAATTTTTGCGCCTGCAAATACTCGATAGCCTATGTTAATTAAAGGCGTGACCCACAGTTTCACCCAGTCATTTCCATCTGGAGTGAGTGAAAAATGGGTGAGGGGTTGGGACAGGTCTCACCAGCCTGTTCCTAAGTGCAGGTATCGGATGGTGGTTTCAAAGAGGTGCATAAAGGAGAAAAGGTGCTCCGGAAGTAAATGTACTAATATGACGCACAACCTGAACCCCAACATGGTACACATACTATGTTCAAGTTGTGCACCATCTTGGTACACATACTTTGGGAGCACCGGAGAAAATACTAACAACCGCTGACTTACATACTCCATCCATAAGTAATACAGAGCAGTAAGGTTTCTCTTCAGGACATTCCACAAGAAATTCATCTATCATATTCTTCCCGTCTCCACAACCTTCGACTGGAAATAATGACACGGAAGTGCAGTTGTAGCACATGATAGCAGAACCTGTGGTAAAACAGAGTCGTATTATTGGGCGTTCATGGGTGTAATTTGTGTGCCAATATGGAGGTAACTAATTTTGTTCGCCTACTTTATATAAAGTTGTGTGAACGGACTGAGGCCTGTGGGCAGGGGTTATATTCACTTGGCTAACACAGACAGTGACAGAACTCGTATTAGAATTAAAAAATTATGGCCTAACCCCAACCTGGTACACACGCTACCGCAATAGGCATGTGAGTGTTGGAATCTGCGAGTGCAAATTTACGTTGGGTGCAAATATAATGGAACTATTAGGGGCATTATTCTGTTTTAAAAACGCTCGCTGAACGAGGTAATGGGAGATTTTAAATTCTCCTAAAGTTAGGTCAACAGTACATGATACTTTGAATCTATATATTTATGCATTCAGTTCGGGCTATGGTATGTTCGATGGGAGAGGTTACATCGGACATGAGCAAACTACGTCCCGCGGGCCAAATCCGACCTTTGGGCTAATCAATCTGGTCTTTCTGATGCTGCCACAACCGAATTAAAACCAAATATTGATGTTAAAAATAAATTTGTTGAGATTGCAATTAAATTTAGTTTTGGCACGAGGATTATTGTTTTCCACTTGTTATTGTTTTCCACTTATGCTTTTGTAACACTTCAAATTAATAAAATGTTACCTAGCCCGCCAGTCTGGGTGGGCACAATTTTTGGCCCCTGATCGAAATACCTTGCCCATTTCTGTGTTATATCATGTAGTAACATTGTGGATATAAGCAATTCATCTGACTGGTCAGTGTGCGGAAATATTTCAATGCCAGTACGAATTTAGGGTGGTTAATGCAGGCATTTCCAAAAAATACAGAAAAAAATAGGGGACCGGGTAAAACGCGGAAGAGCCCATTTGATCTTATGACTTCAATTTCATAGGATAGAATTTACATATTCATCCCGGGAGAGAAGAAAGCCAATTAGACGGCTTAATCATATGGCGAACCACGGCATCTCGTCTGGTTACTAGTCCATGTCGGGTATGGGATCAGTTAGTCAGTTATTTGTTTTCGGAAGCATGGGCTGGATGGTGGATCGACCGGCTGTTACGTGAAACACAGGTAATAATGTCAATTATAAACATTTGTTATGAAACATTTATTATCTCGGATCAGAAAATGGGGCTCTAATTTTCACTTTAAAAATGTAATACCGAAATAAAAGCGTAATTGTAGCAAAATAATGGGTTCTACAATTTCGATAGTCGTTAAACGAGCGAGTCATCAGTGACGTAAGCATTACATCATATTTTCCTTAATGACTCATAAAAAAATTGAATGCTGCAGAGGATATGACAGATAAATAGAACGTGGGCGTATAAATTATGCTATTGAAAAGATATATAAAAAAATTTCCTTAAATTATTAACATAAAAGCAAACATATTAGGTACTTGTAAGGTATGGGGGAATTATGCAACACTTATTGTAATAATTTGTCTCTGTGCAATGTGGCGGGCACTCAAGGTTGTGCTTGGATTGTGGCTCGTTAATTTTATTCTTCACATGGCATATAATTTCCTAAACTTCTTGATAATTTTTTGAGAGAAAATTGCTTTAGACAAATTGAGGTCATGAGAACTCATTCAGAAGTAAAGAAGATTTATCTCTGTGCAAGGTTTCATGTCAACCTTGTTTACGATGAGAATCTCGCCCAGTAATTTGAACTACAAATGACAATTCAAATTATCGCTTTTAATATTCCGTCAACTTTTTTTTGCATGAAACTTGCTCGAAACAAAGTCACGAAGGATAGGATAGGATTTACATATTTATCCCGGGGGAGAGGAAAGCCGATAAGACGGCTTATTCATATGGCGAACCACGGCCTCTCGTCCGGTTACCATTCCAAGTCGGGTATGGGATTAGTTATATTGTTTGTTTTCGGAAGCATGGACTTGGTGGTGGAGGAAGCCGTAACCGACCAGCGGTTACGTGAACCACCCAACGACGGCGAGGAGTCCAGCAATCCTCTCGCACATAACCATCCCTGCATGGGATTCGAACCTGCGAACCCACGCAGAGTAGTTAGAGGTGCGGTGGCGAGCATATTCCTAACGCTTAATCAGAAGTACTAGTGACTCATCTCTGATCAAATTTGCAATCCATTTACATGCTAAAACATGATCAGACTATATGGACCAGCGGTTCCCAACCAGAGTCCCGTGGCCCCTAAGGGAGTCACAGAGCAGTTAGAGGGGGCCACAATGCTGAGCGCAAAACTTATTTCACTTTTCACTTTAGAATAAAACTCCCCGTTCTTCCCAGTTTAATCGATTGAAATGTTTCGCAGGGTGTTTCCATTTTGTTGAGCATGAACTGTTTGAACCTAATGGTATTCTGAATCGAACAACATAATAACACCATAGATACTACTGTAATGACGAACAGGGGGCCATGAGTGCTAAAAGCCTTCTAAAGGGTACCACGAGTCCTAAAACTAAATAATTACGCAACGGTAAAATCATTTTCGATACTAAACTACTTACCTTTACCAAACAGCATAACACAGGAGGCAATCAATAGAAAAGTCTTCATGTTCATAAAAGTTGCGTAAACTAAAATTTAAAGTTAATAACTGGAAAAATAATTTGTCATATATATTTGAGATATTCTTAGAGTGATCAATATGCGAGTAACATATACTGCATGCCTGCGTCACTGCCTACAAGTCTATTATCAACAACGTTTTATTAGACTGTGATACTGCAACGTAACATCCCATGAGCTTACTTTTTTTTGTTTTACTAACACTTTCGAAGCCGTATTTAACTTAATCTAGTCTCATCTACTACGTCAACAGCGTCTCAAATGTCACTGCCTATAAGTCTACTATCGACTACTCCTTATTATACTACGATTCCGCAAAGTAACATGCCATGAGCTAACTTCACTCTTTTTTTTTATAATATCAACACTTTCGAAGCTGTAACCAAATTAAATCACAGGGACGCTTAAATGAGAAAATACCAAGAGTTCAATATCAAATTTTACATTTACATACTTCAATTATGTGCCTATACAAGTACAGGCTTCCGTTAAGTCATTAGCAAAATTTTTCAGACAAATCGATACAAATCTTTTAGTAACAACGAAACCGATAAATTCTCTCAAGAATACTTTCACCTTAAGTACTGATGACATTTATTTATATATAAGCCGAACAAAATAAAGTAAAAGTAAGTGAAACAAACTATAATAAGATTTTGATGATTAATACTCTCGTATTTTTGGACTTTCAGCGATTGGTCATATTTAATTTCCCTTTTAAAGTCTAATTAATTAGTTTCACTACGTGGCGTATACTGTTGAAAATAAGATAAAATACAGTTTAATTATAAGCATTGTTTAAATCGATTAAAATGAATCAAAAAAGGCGCTCCAGAAGTGTGTGTACCAATATGAAGGTAACTAATTTTGTTCGCATACTTTACATCAAGTTGTGTAAAGGGACTGAAGTCTATGGGTAGGGGGTATATTCACTTGGCTAAGACAGAAAGTCTCCGAACTCTTAAAAGAACTAAAATAGGGAAAATCGGAATAAAATTATGGCCTAACCCGGTACACTCACTACTGTTTAAATTAAGATAAATACAGTAGCATGTTAATGCTATTCAGTCTCATAATCTTTGTTTAAATCGATTAAAATAAATCTAAAAAGATCTATAAGCGCATACTTTGGTGCTTTCAACTCTTCTACAAGTAAGTACATACTGAATCCTGACTGTGTTTGTATCCTGTTATGCAAAAACTAAGATTTGCTCGATGCAAACTTAATTCTGAATCCGATTTAGAGGCAATGCTAAGATGTATTGAATGGAGTAAAAGATTTAAATAAACATCGATTAAAATTGAACAAATTTGCTTGAGAACTCACTTCATAGCAACATTGAAATTGTAACAAGAACATATGAACACCCTGTACTCTCTTTATTAGTTGTTGCCTATTTTCGCACCTAAATAAAATCCTGGAATTAACAAATATCGGAAAGGAAAACTAATATAAAGTCTACCACCATCCTATTAACCCTATATTGCTCGTGTAGCCTCCTTTACGGCCCTAAAATACAATTTTCTTTCTAAGTCTTCATACTATTTCCTTCCTAACGCTATTTTGCTCAGAATTTCAATGTCACGCTGAAAACCGACCAGCGTTCATTCTAAGTTTAGCGGATCAATTAACTACGCGCCTAAGGCAATGCTTACACCGCCAGTCAGCTCATGTTGTATTTCGTCATAAGCACGTATGTCCATAATAACACGTAATTGCAGTAGCCTATACGCGCTTACACATACATACACGTCGTCTTTAAAAAACTCAAAGTTACATAATATGACATTATTTCTTTTACACGGTGGCCCAAAAAAGGGTACTCCCGAAGTATGTGAACCAAGATGGCGGACACCGGAACGTATTATGTGTACCAGGTTAGGGTTAGGCCACAATTTCAGGTACAAATACTGCGGGAGTCACTTGGCTAGTCCTTGGACTTGTAATAGAACTAAAATAAAGAAAACTGAAATAAAATTATGTCCTAAACCTAACCTGGTACACATATTACGTTCCGGTGTCCGCCATCTTGGTTCACATACTTCGGGAGTACTGAAAAAAGAACTCGTAGATTTCTTAATTATTTCTACGAAAATGAAGAACATTTATGTAACACTTAAATTTCTGTCTGGATGTGATTGTACTTAAAAGTTTCAGTAACGCTTTGCACAGAAGTTTAGTTCTCTCTTCTCTTTTTTCACTGAAGTATTCGATAAAAACAGTTATAGGAATTTGAAATCCAAAAGAATATACGGTTTGGCATTTTCGCAAAACAGCTTTTTCAAGTTTCGACCCTGTCTCATTGACCGATTGCTAAATTCATTGTCTGCAAATGTTGACAGCGAAATCTATATATGGTTGTTCTATATTAAACTTTTGATTAAGTGCCAAACATAAATTAATGACTAATATATTACCAAATAAAACGTTTAATCGCAAGTTCTACGCATTATAAAATTATCTAGGACTTGACTTAATTCATTTGCTCTGCCTTGTCTAAGAATGAAGGCAAGGCAATGATATTTGCGACACTTGTTTGACGTAATCTGATGCTGGGTTCAGCAATTATGGCGTCGCCGATATAACGTCTTAATATTATTGAACACCTGTATTTCTCTACACCCTTAAATACCCCCCTCTCCTTACTTAAAATTTCAAACACCACCACCCCCTTAATTTTCCGGTGTGACACAATACTATAATTCCTAACGTAAATAAAAATGTATTAAAGTTTTCAGAAACTTGATACGCCAGTGAAGATGATCAGTTTAACACATTTTATATAAGTTACAAATAGACACTAATGACAAAATATTTGCCACCCCCTAAATTTGGAAACACCTCTCCTAAAATAAAAATCTGATGAACATCCTGAGCTGAACCTATGGATCGATTATTTATAATCATGTTGTTGTTTTTGTTCTTTATGTTGAACTTGTTCTTCCTATCGTTATGAAAATACCGCTTTTCTCTTTAATTCCGGACCAATTGCTTTGAAATTTTCAGTAGTTAAAGATTGGATTTTTTGCTAGAAGGCTATTACTTCTATTGATTCCTAAATTTTCTATGAATTCTATGAGATCTGATATTTCATCCAAAATTTCGCTGTATCAATTTTTATTCATGGAAACACTGTCAAACATGCCCAAGTCCCGTAGGGAGTTTGATTTTTTTAATACCATATTAATATTATTCATATCAAGACGGCAACAAAACAGATATAACTTGACTGAATTGCTACGTAGTGCTGTATATTCTTTTAACTTCGCTGACTTTAACAGATTGCTAAACAAAGTCAAATCATGCTCCATTTGGTTGTTTCCCAAATTTGAATTGAAACTTTCCATTCCCGAAGGGAGCAATTCCGTTTGAATGGTACTTTTAAATTCATCACATAAGCAAAAAAATATTCTTGGTCTCACGGGACAAATTTGAATATATCGAATTTCATGCTTTTCGGAACTGGAACGAGACATTTTAAAAAATTGGATTAGAGATAACAGTTCTCAAGGGCATTGAATTTATCTGAATATTCTTATTATATATAACATAGGCGTTTAGAACTGCCTTCTTACGAGAAAAGGCAAGGTAAAAATTTCACGGTGACTACCGTAGTTATGTATCAGGTTATGGTTAGGCCATAATTTTATTCCGATTTTCTTCATTTTAGTTCTATTACAAGTTCGGAGACTGTTTGTGTTTGCCAAGTAAGTATACTCCTTGCTCATAGGCTTCAGTCCTATTACACAACTTGATGTAAAGGAGGCGAACAAAATTAGTTGTCCCTATGGTACACATACTTCTGGAGCGCCCGTTATTGATTCTGGCCTGCAAAATGTCCCGAATGTTTTCTATTCAAATTTTGCTATTAGCATATTACAGTGTGCTCCCCAAAATTAAAACAAAAATTGGACGCATTATGATTTTGGGATTTGAGTTAGTTTTCATATCCGAAATTCGCTACACACAATTTAAAATCAGTTATAAAAAATACCGACTCAGCGCAACACTGTGATTGATCCTTATAAATTCTTGATAAAGATAATAAATAATTGAAAGGTTTCAGATAAAACAAGTTCAAAACCCGGAAAATAGTGAATAGAGTTATTCCTGATCAAAAATACTTTATTGGATTCAAATTATTGAATGGTAGAAAGTAATTACTTACCAAGTAATAAAGTTGCCATTGAATTTACATGAATTTAATCCTTTACAAAACAGGAGAGCGATGCTCAAGTATATGGACATGAAAACCAAAGCAAAATAGTATTTACTTTACCTTTTACCGGTAACCGGTACAGAGGTTTATTCAAAAAATACCACAAAGCGAGCAATTTACAATAAAACAGCGCGCAAACAGAAATAGAAATTTTCTCTCCAGCATAACGACCTTGAATGCAAATAAGAAACCTATAAAAACGTGGCCGGAGCAAAGGTGTTTCTAGGGCATTATTGATAGTTTCAAGCCGTTTTTCTCCCGCTATCTACCTACACCAGGGTGGTCCAAGGTTGTCGGCTCCGCGGGCCACAAAATTATTTTTGCATTGTTAGCGGGCCACAATTGTGCCAAAAACAGGTAAACAGTACAATACAAAACAAACACTTTTATTGTGCAAACACATAGTTATCAGACATAGTTATCCCAGGCTAAAAGAATCTGCATTCTAGTTTTAGTTTTCTATGATTCCTATATTGTAAGCATATATTCCCGACCAAAACGATAAAAAGCCAGATAAATAATTTAGACTGCAAATCACATCATTCAACTTCGCTAGTTGCCTCAGCTAGCCATAACACTAGTCAATTTAGTGACATTAGTGATGTAACAATATGTCAAAAAAGCTTTCTGATTAATTTTATTACGAAACAACACGAAATGCGATTTTTTGATTCCTCTCCGAATGTGACGCGGGCTACAGATAATGGGGCGACGGGCCACATGTGGCCCGCGGGCCTGGGGTTGGACCACCCTGACCTACACCTTCGTAACAACCTATATAATTTGCTCGTATCAAAGCTCTTTATTCGGCGGTCAAGAATTGTGTGTACCAATATAGAGGTAACTAATTTTGTTCGCCTACTTTACATCAAGTTGTGTTAACGGGATGGAAGCCTATGGTCAGGGATATATTTACTTGGCTAACATAGACAGTTCCCGAACTCGTAAGTCGTCCTCAAACAAAAATAAAGAAAATCGGAATAAAATTTTGGCCTAACTCTAATCTGGTACACACACTACGAGAATTTCCTTCCCCTCTATATTTGGTTCAAGAATATATCATGCTTTGAATTAGTACGAAAAAGGTTCTCTCAACCTACGGGGAATTTCAAACTATACCAAAATAAGTTTACAATAAAATAGCTTACGAACAAAAATAGCATAGCAATTGTTTCTCTAGCATGACTACTTCTGCATACCTGCAAAACACCTACAAAGCAATAGTCACACAGATGATGAGAGTCCAATCACCAGCTACCACAACAGAAAATGACCATTGGTGTCGGGTCCCGCTATGTTTTAACTCCGTAACTTATTGATCAAAGATAACAACAATAAGCGTGAAAAATACGTATTCATGATTTATTCATGTTTGCAACGCGGCTGCAGATTATTTAATATTCATAACCAAATTCGCGAGATTGATATTTGGGCATGTGTTAATTACTGTGATGTGAAATTGGTTTTCAAAAATTCGAATTTGACAACTACACATTCCAGCCCAGTGGCTCTCAAACTTTTAAAGCCGCGCCCCCGTTTTAGAATTTGACAAAAATTGACTAAAATTGACTAGCTAACAATAAGCTACAAATAACAGATAGTAATGCGATAATAATATAACAAATATTTAAAACTAACAACAAGAACAGTAGCTCTCTGCAATCTCTGAACAAGGAAGAAAGTCAATATTCAAAATCAGGCGGGCAATATTAAATCTAACAAATATTTTTATTTTTGATTGGCTTATATATAACCTATATGAACCTATATAATTTGCTCGTATCAGAGCTCTTTATTCGGCGGTCAAGAAGTATGTGTACCAATATAGAGGTAACTCATTTTGTTTGCCTACTTTACATCAAGTTGTGTTAACGGGACGGAAGCCTATGGGCAGGGGTATATTTACTTGGCTAACACAAACAGTCCCCGAACTCGTAATCGAACAAAAATAAAGAAAATCGGAATAAAATTATGGCCTAACTCTAATCTGGTACACACACTACGAGAGTTTCCCTCCCCTCTATATTTGGTTCAAGAATATATCATGCTTTGAATTAGTACGAAAAAGGTTCTCTCAACACACGGGGAATTTCAAACTATAAGAAAATAAGTTTACAATAAAATAGCTTACGAACAAAAATAGCATAGCAATTGTTTCTTTAGCATGACTACTTCTGCATACCTGCAAAACACCTACAAAGCAATAGTCACACAGATGATGAGAGTCCAATCACCAGCTACCACAACAGAAAATGACCATTGGTGTCGGGTCCCGCTATGTTTTAACTCCGTAACTTATTGATCAAAGATAACAACAATAAGCGTGAAAATACGTATTCATGATTTATTCATGTTTGCAACGCGGCTGCAGATTATTTAATATTCATAACCAAATTCGCGAGATTGATATTTGGGCATGTGTTAATTACTGTGATGTGAAATTGGTTTTCAAAAATCCGAATTTGACAACTACACATTCCAGCCCAGTGGCTCTCAAACTTTTTAGTTCGCGCCCCCGTTTTAGAATTTGTCAAGTCTCGACGATCCACCTCAAAAATTGACTAGCTAACAAGGCGGGCAAGAATAAATCAAGTTTTATTTTTGATTAGCTTCACGCCCCCTCACAATATTGTCTACGCACCCAATTCATACCCCCCCCCCCCAATGTGGGGCGGGGTGCGCCCAGCCGTTTGAGAACCACTGGGTATTCTAGCCGTATATTTGAATAGTAATGAACGCTAAATTGACAAAGCATATTCTGATAGACAATCAAAACAAGTAACACATATTTTGCGCAGGCCGACTACCTTACCCTTCTTATATTCTTTTGTCGTGTTATCGGCTTTCCCATCCCCCTGTGAATAAAATAAAAATCCTATTCCAAATACTTCAATGGGAAATTTGAGCTCCTTCTTATCTGTTCTATTGCTTTCAATATTAGCCATATACTACGTTGCTCGTTTCCTCCTCATCATTTAATGACTCATAATATACAACGCGCACTTTCTTATAAATAGGCCAGAGCGATCTGCGTGCTCACTTTACGACATGTTGCGACTTCACAAGGTCTTGTTAAAATATTGTTTTGCTAAGGAAAGTGGACTCAAAATGGATTCCATTAATTGATCGTGGACTGGGAAAATGTATTACATTTTATGAAAGGTATTTATTGCTCTATGAATACTTTTCTTAGCTGATCGCAATGTTTATTCGTTTTATGTTAGATCCTATTCAAATTGTATTGAAACATTTTCATTTCTACAACACCTGCTAATCGATTTTATTAATATAAGGTGTCTTCAAAGTCCATATATTTTTTTAAATTGCTACAGAAATTTATCGATACCATATATTTTTCTGGCCCTCACAGATGTAATAAATGAGGTAAAAATAAATGAACAATTACTGATTAAAAAACAACAAACCTGGTTAGGATATGAGAGAGCTGACTTCATAATAAAATTGAAATTGTAAAGGAATTTTATGGATAGCCTGTATATTGTGTCAATGAATATTTCACTCAAATGTATGGAATGGGAAGGTATTAAATTGAATATAAATACCCAAAATTACAAATGTAATCTGATTGATTACATTTTATAACAATTCATCGCAAAAAAATTCAAAAATCTAAAAAAAAAATTCGAAGACTGACAATTTTTTTAAATTTTATAGCTTGTCTGTGTCGTGCAATCATTTTCAATCCATTTCATAACTGGCCAGAACAATTAAATTAACTCCTACACGGATCAATTCAGACAGCATAATTCTATAAATAGAACAAACATCAATTATATTGGCTGCAAAGTAATTGCCAATTTTGTATATTGCCAATATTCTATACCCTCTGATAGAAAATCGATTATATTTCTGTTATACAAGTAATTCAATTTACAGTTTGTAGTTTTCGAGACCTCATATGCAACCATAATACATGTAATCAATTTGTATAATGAAATTCAAAACTCATTTCATTCATTTTTGCAAGAGTTCAATCTGGGCCTAGCGGGGAATGAGCTAGTAATCTCAATTAACTATGATTTCATCGCAGATTAACATCCTGCGTCCAAATCCCGTCCACTACCTTACTCGAGGTATAATTAATTGAATACAGGCTCGTAGCCAAGTTTCCGACCTTTTTCTATCAATTGCATAAAAAACAATTAAAACTATCTAAAAATTCATTAACAGCGCAGTCTGACTCGCGTCCAACTGAATCGGCTTAGCGCCTGCACAGACGCTGTTACATTATTAATGTGAAGGTTTGACGAGACAGATTACAGTCGCCTTGGATGATGAATGAGCCATGTGCGGTGCTTGTTTCTCTTGCCTGGGTTATATATAAGACATATTCAGAAAGCAAGCGCTCTTATCTGTACGTAAATAGGATATAAATCAACCTGACTGAATTATTAAAACGGCCTGACAAAAGGTGACACAGTTACCCCGCCTGTCGTGCCTTAGTCGTTCTTCCACTGATCCGAGCAATACTGAAAACATCATGCCGCAGGGTTCTTGGTGTTTTTTGACGGTTTTTCACTGTTTTTAAGCGTTTTAGCAGGGTTCTTGGTGTTTTTTGACGGTTTTTCACTGTTTTTAAGCGTTTTAGCAGGGTTCTTGGTGTTTTTTTAAAAGTCCGGTTTCTGTTAGTACATATCTGAAATGGACAAACTACGGCCCGCGGGCCAAAATCGAACCGTTGGGTGATTCAATCTGGCCCACCTAATGCTGTCACAAATTTCTGCTTTCAACCAATTTTGCATGTACTACATAGTTGTTGTTATTGAAATCTGTTTTGACAAATTAAATTTAGTTTGTCTTACCGTTTCCACTTTCACTTTTGCAACACTTTTCATAAAATGGAACTTTTTACGCCACACTTATATGGCCCGCCAATTTGAATGGGCAAAATTTTTGGTCAAAACCTTGTTCACCCCTGGTATATACTGTACGGTTTTTTGGGCATTACTGGTTTATCGTGTATCCCTTCACACTGAAATGCATTTTTCTTCACTGTGTGTAGACTTTGTTTTTCCAGTATTGAAAAATAAATTACTGACTGACTGACGTTAATGCGGGAGTAGGAATGGTTATACGACCCCCAATCATTATTTAAATGGACAATACCGTAAATGGCATATTAAGCTGCCATATATACAGTATATATAGTTTTTATTTATTCATATTCTGCATAACTACCTTGAAATCCAAACAAACTCTCTACGGGTGGTGCTTTTCAAGTGACGATTAGGACTATGTATTTATCCCCAGTCTCAACTTATTACAAACTCTGACCAAGCAGAGTTAGGTCGTATTTGGGGGGCAATTTTTAATCAAAAACACCCATTTTAATGCGTATTTCTTGTAGGTAAATAAGTTCAATGATGCTATATACAGGGTAGTCGCTAGAAAAGCAGAAAATTTGAGGTAAGATGAGATCACGAATAAAATTTGTATAGGTATGGGTTGAATTGGAACAATATCCCACAAGTTAACCTTCAAACGCTACACAAGCTTGGACTTATACATTAAAGACACTGGTCTGAAGTGCACGGACCACATTTTGAGCATCTATGAGTGTAATATAACATATATGCCTTTACAAAAATTGTTACACTGCAAAATACTATTACACTACAGTTTCTCTAAATTAAATTTGGATAATAATTAATGCTAGCGAGAAGAGCCGCATAAAAACTTTCGAAGCCGCGGTTTGCCCACCGTTGCACTAGAGTCTGACGCTTCAACCACCTGCCACCGCATCACGCATCTGTCAAAATTTAGGGGAACAAAAATTCTCAAAAAAGTTTTCTGCATAAATAATTTAAAACGCTTTATATCTATAAGTTCTTTATCTTCACAATACACTGCCTTAAGAAAAATTCCACCTCCTCAACGTGTCATTGCTCAGTCGTTTTTACTGCAGCATTGCTATTCGAAAATATTTTGCTCAATCGGTGACGTCACACCATAGACAGGAAGTATCGGAAAGTTACGTAATGCGTATCATTTCATCGATATACATGACGTAATGGCCACAAATAAGAGATTTCCAAAATAGGAAATGTAGGGTTTTGATACGTTGCACATTCAGCAAATTATGGCGTTCAACAACTTTTAGTTTATCAATGTTTTTTTCAGGGAATGCTAACATGAAGCCACATAGCATACACAAAAAGATCGCATACAATTAGATTTTACTATAAAACAATAATATTCACATGAGGGGTACTCCCGTAGTGTGTGTTCCAGTTAAATGTTAGGCCATACTTTTATTCCGATTTTACTTATTTTAGTTTTATTACGAGTTCGGGAACTGTCTATGTTACCCAATTGAATATACCCCCTGCCCATAGGTTTCAGTCTCTCCATACAACTTGATGTAACGTGGGCGAACAAAATTAGTTACCTACATATTGGAACACACACTTCTGGAGCGGAATGGAATATGGAATGAAATTAAGAATCTGTAAAGGAATTGCATAATAGTTCATACTAGGATTTATAAACTAATACTACTAATTATTTTGTGTGCAACTTATTTTGCCTCATCGTCAGATTCCATGATCAACTGGACGAAACGTGTTGCGTCCCCGAGTCTACAGTGTGAAAGAAGAATCGTACATATGTGGTTGTTTATCTTTTCAAACAGTTTAATATACAAAATTAATAAACTAAACGGCGACTGCTTATGGCATTGGATGTTGTCGCGACACTCACAAAGTGCGTCAGTTCACAAATAATCCTCTAAAACGAAAACGGATCCTCAAAACAACTGTTGGCATTACAAGCTCCAACAAGCTAAGCTTATTCTGTCTATGAATAGTTAAATAATTGGCGAGGGACTAATACGATTAACTTGTGCGAAGGCAATACATCCAGGCGCCAGGAGTAACGTCCAAAATACGCAATTGTTTAGCTTTTCAGACGAATTTTCTCGCAAGGTTCCGCGGATTCTCTCGTGACTGAGCTATACTATTTTCCGGGTTGAATAATTGAAACATTTATGTAACGTTATCACAATTTCTGATCGATGTTGTATGAAAAAGGTCTTGATTGCCCGATTTTAAACACCCTGTATGATTTATAGCAAAGTTTGATAGCAAATAGCATAACTGATAAAAACTCGTCATCAAAATAACACTAGATTTTAAAGATTTTTTGGATGAGCGCAATGGATCATGAAATCTTGAGGACCAGTGGTGCGAAAAGGGTATTGAATTCTCACAAACAACTGTTAACATCACGAACGCAACCCGATATTCTCCAAAAAGCTAAGCCGATTTTGTCAATGAATATTTAATGGTTGTCTATGGATATACGATGAACTGGCGGGGAGTCATTACATCCAGGCGCCCTGGGTAACTTCCATATGCCTATTTATCTTTTCAAACGAATTTTCCTGCAAACTTTTCGCGAATTTTCTCCTGTGGAGTCTAGTTGCTGAAAAATAGGCTTCATGTTTCTACGTTTGAATGGATATGGTTGTGGTCGATGTTCATCGCTAAAGACTTTTGGTTTTTCAAACGCCGGTCCGCAAACAAGTTCAGGTCTAGGCGTGCCATCATTGCTAAAATGTTGCCCTCTCCTTTTCCCAGGACTGACATAGGCAAACTACGTCCTGCGGACCAAATCCCGCCCGTCGGGTAATTAATCTGTCCCTGCAATAGGCTTGTTAGATTATGATCGTAGTCTGTGTAAGTTGTATTCTAGGTTGCCACATGCTTTCAGGATATGGGACGTTGACAAAACTTTATATTTTAGCCTGCTCGATTCGATGGCGTGCTTTCCACACTTTATTCTTTCGCCTTGTGCGCTTGTCGTGTGCGGTCTTGTGTAACTTTCCACATTGCGCTTACATGGCCCGCCGGCCTAAGTGTGCAAATTTTCAGCCCCTGGTCTAAAAACCTTGCCCACCCCTGGCTTAGAGTCTAGACTCTCGATTGTAGACAGGGCCCTTTTTGGAGTTGGAGTGTAATATAATCCCCAAATAACCTGAAACGTGAACGAATGCTCACAAACAACTGTTAGCATTACAAAGCCAACCTGTTTCTTCGACAAGCTAAGCCGATTTCTTCTATGAAAAATTAATTACTAATTCGATAACCTTTTACGAAAGCAATACATCCAGGCGTCATAATTGACGTCCATATGCAATTGTTTATCTTTTCGGACGAATTTTCTCGCGCAAAGTTTCCGCGATTTTTTTCTGTGGTGTCTAGTTACAGAAAAACAAGCCATATGTTTCCACTTCACTATGGTTGTGGTGAAATTTCATCGATAAAAACTTTTGGTTTCTTGAACGATTGTCCTCAAAAAAGTTAACCTCTAGGCAAGGTTTTTGGATCACGGGCCAAAATATTTGTATCCCTAGACTGGCGGGCCATGTGAGTGTGACGTAAAAGGTTCATTTTATAATATTTTATTCACGCCGGTCAGATTGAATTACCTAACGGGCCGGATTTGGCCCGCCGGTCCTAGTTTGTCCATGTTTCGAGATCGTTACATATCCTCCCAGATTCCCTGAAACGTGAACGAATGCTCACAAACAGCTGTTAGTATTACGAACCTAATCCAATTTCTCCGAGAAAGTGAACCGATTTCGTCTATGAATAATTAATTATCGTCGAGGGATAATACCATAAACTGGCGAAGAGTCAATATATCAAGACGCCTGGGGTAACGTCCATATGCAATTGTTTGTCTTTTTAAACGATTTTTTTTGTAAAGTTTCCGCGAATATTCTTCTGTGGCGTCAAGTTGCTGAAAAATAAGCTTTTTATTTACAATTTTGAACGGATATGGTTGTGGTAAGTTTTCATCGCTGAAGACTTTTGGTTTCTTGAACGATGGTCCGCGAATAAGTTTAATTCTAGACGTGTCATTAGTGCTATGATGTTTTCATCCTTCTGTCTAGAGCAGGCCTGCACAACATACGGCCCGCGGGCCGCATGCGGCCCGCTAGATACTTCTGTGTGGCCGGCGAGTGATTTGGAAACACGCCACTTCTCGGGTCTAACAATCAAAGCCGGCATTGTTATGCAAGCGCGACGCTATATCATATTCAAAATCGTGAGATTTATGTTTTGCACTAGTTTCAATAAATATCGAACTTTGTGTGAAATTGGTGTGCCCTTCTCGACCCCTAAAATTCGTCGCTCGACCCCTCGCCTCCCAGTTTGGGAAACCCTGATTTAGATATCTCAGTATTCAGACTGAATCACGCTTAAAACAATATCGGTATACAATCTCACACCCATTAGTGCATATTAGCAACCTCTTAATAACCCCATTATTTTTTTACTAGCAGTTTATGAAGCTGAAGTTTTTTTTTTTGTGGCAAAGTTTGCGGCCCGCCGGGCCTTCAAATTTATGCTTGCGACCCTCGTGGTAATTTGAGTTGTGCAGGCCTGGTCTAGAGCATTGTTTGTCAAACGGTGGGGCGCGTCCCACAATCGGGGCTTAGGCAATTTTATGAGGTGAAGTAAAACTAATTAAAAATAAAAATATTTGTTGGATCTTGGCCGCCTTATTTTGGATATTTTCATTATTTCATTATTCACGTTTAATTCTAGACGTGTCATCAGTGCTATATTGTTTTCATCCTTCTGTCTTTAGCAGTGTTTGTCAAACGGTGGGGCGCGTCTCACAATTGGGGCTAAGACAATTTTTTTAGGAGAAGTAAAGCTAATTAAAAAAAATCTTGCCCGTCTTATTTTGGATATTTTCATTATTTCATTATTCACGCTCCATCCAAGGATTTTTAACGTATTCTTTTGAATAAAACATACCTTCACCTGACTGTCTGTTATTTGTAGTTTATTGTTAGCTGGTTATTTTTGAGGTTTGGCCCGAGATAACTCCCCAAAGCCGCTGAAACGCGAACGAATTCTCACAAACAACTGTGAGTATTACCAACCCGATCCAATTTCTCAGAGAAAGTGAGACGATTTTGTCTATGAAAAATTAAATAATTGGCGATGAACTAATGCGATAATCCCGTACGAAGCAATACATCCAGGCGCCATAATTAACGTCCATATGTAACTGTTTACCTTTTTAAAACGGTTTATTATGCAAAATTAATTACTTTCCCAGCCACCGCTTATGGCATTGGATGTTGTTGCGACACTCATGTGAACACCCAACGCCATTGGTTCCCAACTTTTTGATGCATTGCCTATTTTGGGACTCTACATTCTTCCTCACTGTATACAAACACCCGTTCATCTTTGTCGTTGGATCAATATTTGATCATTAGCTGGCTATATGCGGAACATCCCAATGGTCCAGTATATAAAGAAAAAAACGAATTTTCCACAACGTCATGAAAAAATACTAATAACAATCTAAAAACGATCCACAGGTCTAGTTCGTGTCCAACAACACTCATGTTGAGCCTTCCTGTACGTTAATAAATATGAAAAACAACGATGTCTGATATTCAAAAGCTTTTTATCATAGTCGAATCATGTTTGCCTAAACAAGTATGACTTTGTTCAGAAGAAACTCCATAGAAATATATTTGTGCTAAAAGCATAAAACTTGAATACGGATTCACCAGAGCAAAAGCATAAAAGAAGGGTAAAAAGTTGATATTTTAGAAATCCAATTAATAAAATATTTAAATTGAATGTTTTGGTTTGTATTTTTGCTTTAAATTACAAAGCACTTACGTCACTATATTGCCATCAAAATATGACGTCATGAGTAATTTTGGAAGCGACTCGTGGTAACCACACTAATGCGATGGATTTCAGCTTATAAAAACAATAAAATAAAAACCAAACATTCAAATCAATTTGAATGCTTTTCATAGATGATCGCTCCAAAAAAATATTCATACATAAATCTAAAGTACACTGTCATACAGTAAATTACAATTTATTGCCAAATCAACTTATTCTGACAAATTAAATACTAAATATGATTATAGAATTTCGTAAGAGAATATCGCAGCTGCACTTCAAAAAACAGCCTACGGCTAATACCGCATTACTATCTCAAATATATTAAAGTTGATATTAAAGACGCTTGTGGTGTAAGTAATACTTAAATTTCCAGAGCTATGGGCAATATAAAGTCATTATTGGATAAAGGCACTCGAAAGTATTTAAAAACGTCGTTTAAGAATGAAGTGGAAAGAAGGAAGAAATGTAAATTTATCTGTACGTATAATGATAGGGTTTAGATGAGTGAATAATTGTCAGTCAGTCAGTAGTTTATTTTATCACACGCCGAATGTACACAATGGACAAACATAATCAAGTAAGATGAAAAAAAAAAGTAGTGTGAAGGGAGACGCGGTAATCCAGGGGTATCAAGCAGCGTCACCTATAATACACTATAAATTGAAGTTGTTTTATATAAGACATTGCCAACCAGGAGAAAAGGATTTTTGATATTTTTGATGAGGAAAGGTAATGCTCAATATTTCAGAACTGTAGGCTAGAATTAGTCATTGTTACGATAAGGGCATTTACGTTAGCGCTGTCCACTAGAGCAGGGCTACTTAACTGGCGGACCTTTCGACCATTCAATATGTACCGCGTATGCAGCATAAGCATCATTACTTATCGATTTTAATCGGTAAGTATGTTGATAGGTATTCGTCTGTCTGTATGTCTGTTTGTCTGTCTGTCTGTTAGATGCACGCGATATCTCACGAAAGCAAGATTGAATCTGCTCCAGATTTTGCATGTGCATTCATCATATGTCGAACCAGAATTTTGGATGAAATATGTCGTTCAATTAGCGAGTTATTAATTAATTAGCGATGGGACATAAGGTGTCACTATGGAGTACGAGCGCTGTTTGGGCGATCCCCTAACTTTCGATCGAGAAGTCTTCGGTCTCTGACCGATATTCTCGTTTTATAGTTATTGTTGATGATTTTGATATTATGAACATACACGGCTATACAGTTTGCCGTACTGGTACCGATGTGCGACATTTGTGTCCATATTTGTGAACCATTCATTGCTCTTGTATTTAATCCAATAATGCCTTTTGTAAACGGACTTTTGGTGAAAATAGTTGAGTAGCCCTGCCATAGAGGTTTAAAATCTCTGATTTAGAAGAAAGAAAGGGTTTGAGATTTCAGGCAAGTGAAATTGACTGCCTAGTTTACAAATAACTATTACCTGCTACCATTGTCAACCTAATGTCAATTCACATGTACATACCATCGACGCAACACGACTTTATTATGGCAAAAAGCACGAGGGCGATTTTACGCAATTTGACTAGACAACGTCTGTTAAGCTTTTCTCATCAATCAGTAAAGTCAATTTTAAAATTTTTGTGACTTAGCTGTGTTGGCCAGGTTAAAATCTCGAATTTATTCCCCATGCCACCACCTAAACCAGGGTCTAAAAAATTGAGCAGGCAAAGCCGAATCGGAAAGAATATCGTCAGATATCAGTGGACGGGCTTTGCAGCAAAACGCGTGTGAACGAGTGTATAAGTGTATGATACTCTATGAATCAGCCTTTACACACATAGTCATCCAATAACAGTGAATTTGGGGGGAGCTGACTTGTATGAAAGTATGGTCGTATCGCTCTCTCCAGTCTTTACCAGAAAACAGTGTTTATTCATTCGTATAGATGCCTTCATATTGATATTTTTTTGGTTGACAAATCAATGAATCTCTCCTTCTCTCTCCATATATAAAAAAAAGTTAAAAAAAAACTGTTCAACTCTGTGAAATAATAATACTTACAAAATTAATTTGAAGTCCTTTTCTCTCGTAAAAGGGAATTTTGATTTAACAGCCCATTAATTCATGTTTACATTCAGTACCGACTCCTAATTCCTCTTGGCTGAAGACGTGAAGACATTTGAATAATTACCGAAAATTGGTAATCGGGAGTCAAGCTTAAGGATACGTTAATGCAAATAGGACCAATACAATAACGAGAATATCGGTCTGAGACCGAAGACTTACCGATCGAAAGTTGGGAGATACCCTAAAACAGAAACTGCGGTTTCGATTCATCTGCTCTTACTCCATATCGACAACCGTGTGTCCCATCACTGATTAATTAACAACTCGCTAATTATACGACATAGTTCATCCAAAATCAATAGGCTTCTGGTCCGAGATATGATGAATGCACATGCAAAATTTGGAGCCGACTCAACCTCGCTTCCGTGAGATATCGCGTGTATCTAACAGACAGAGACAGACAGACAGACAGACAGACAGACAAAGAGACAGACAGACAGACAGACAGACAGACAGACAGGCAGACAGACAAATACCTATCAACATACTTATCGAGATCGATAAGTAACAACCATATTTAGTTCGAGGCCCTTTGGAAGTGTGTGTACCAATATGGATGTAACTGATTTTGTTCGCCTACTTTACATCAAGTTGTGTAAAGGGACTGAAACCTATGGGCAGGGGTTGTATTCACTTGGCTAACACACCAGACAGTCCTCAAACTCGCAATAGAACTAAAATGAGGTAAATCGGAATAAAATTATGGTCTAACACCAACCTGGTTCACATACTACGGGAGTACCCATTTCGAATTAAATAGTAAATTATTCAAATCCTTTGAGATTAATTTTCGAATCGTCTCCATCTCTTTTTTTCTTAATTTTGAGCTGACAGCGTTATTCGATTCGATGTGAAATAACAATAAACACTATATAAATCTGAAAACCTTTTTTTCTCGTAAAAGGGGACTTTGATTTAACATCTTATTAACCCATGTTTACAATTTAGTAGCAACTCCTAATCCCCAATGGCTAAATACGTGATGGCATTCGAATAATTACCGAAAATTGCTAATCCGGAATCGGGCTTTACGGATACGCAAAATGCAAATAGACCAATGCAATAGCAACCATATTCATTTCAAATCGTATATTATTTATTCCAATCGTTTCAGATAAAAATTTCGAATCATCTCCATCTTGTTTTTTTTATTGTCCACTGAAGACCTAGATGAATCCCTAAATTTTTATAAGAAACCAACCCCCATCGCTGCAATTCGATCGCTGTTAAACAAAAAAACTGTTAAACTGTGCAAAATAATAATACTTAGAAACGTTAATTTAAAGAGCTTTTTCTTGTAGAAGGGGATTTTTATTTAACAGCTTATAAACCCATGTTTACAATTCAGTAACGACTCCTAATCCCCGATGGCTAAAAACGTGATGGCATGTGAATAATTACCGAGGATTTTTTAGCGGGAATTTGAATTCATTAATTAGGTCTTTAAGGCAGTTTTAATTCAACGACAATTATATTCAGAAAAAAATCGAGCTGATAATAAACGAAATAAAAAAAGTAAGTGTTGAGGAGGTATTTAAAGAGAAGGATTAGAATTTGTGATAAAATTCAGTTATATGAGCTGAAATTGTTTGTCTACATCCTCGATCTATAAAAGACATTGTCAACCAGTGGGAAGGAATTTTCTTATATGTGATAGGTTAGAATGGTCCATATTCCAGAACTGTTGGTAACAATAAGTCATTGTTACGATAAGGGCATTTGAGTTAGTACTTTACCTTAGCTTATTAGCGGTTTGAAAACTATGATATAAGAAAGTGGTTGAGGTACAATAGCGATACAAAATTTACTGTCGAGTTTGTCTATAATTGTTATTTGCTTCCATTGTCAACTAAATGTCAACAGAGTATATGCAAGGATTAGAATTTGTGATAAACGGTTTTAGTTGAGCTGGCAATACTGAGATGATAAACGATTTTCACCATCGCTATATAGAAGACATTTTCCCGAGTTGGTAACTCTATCTAGAGATCTCTTGTAAAGTCAAACATTCAATCCCCTTGTGAAGTATTGAATGAGCTATATTTGAAAGTAAAGAAGTTTTTTTTAGAATTAGCAGCTTCTCTGTTTGCCTGTCTAAGGTTTTCTCTCATGAGGTAGTAGGAATCGTATCATAAAAATATATGATGTTCATAATGTCAAAAAAAAATTCAAAATTGCAAATGAAATTTATCGATAACATATATTGTTTTAGCTCTCACAGATGTTTTAGCACAGAAGTCAAAATACATAAACAATTACTTATTTATTGCGCGCGCATTTATACCATTTTAATTTCCATTTCGGCAACAGTACAAAAAAACATTTCAGTATTATTTTAATTTATTCAATTTATTTTAAAATTGAATATGAATTTCTATTAATTATTTCAAAATTTAATTTGAATTTTAGAAATATTAACTCATCGGTCGCACAATTAATTTATTTTCTATTTTACCAACAACTTAGTAAATTAGAAAGTTTCAGTAATGTTTTAGTGTATTCTAATAATTATAAAGTCAAATATGAATTATTTTTATTTTTGTAGACTTTAAACATTACTCGTAAATATTTAAAATTCAATTTATAAAAATGATTATATTTTCTGCTGTAATTATATTTTCGACACTTAACATAGGTAAGTTGATTTGTTTTGTATTTTGGTTAATGCCAACATTGCAAAACGGGAAATGTAAAGTTGCCAATTTTCTTATTATACCGAAGTGAAAATGTAACGCGACACGACTTTAAATTAATAATGTATTATACTAATACTGTAATAGTTATTTGGCAGCCAATTATAATTTAGTCATATAGCAGGAATTTAAGTGTTGTTACTTGAGGATTAGCGAGAAAAAAATTACACAAAACAAAAATTGAAGGCTTTGATGCTCAGTCGATTGATGCATCGTGAAAAGATTTAGGAACACTCTCGCCATTGCACTAATAATAGCGCTTCAGAAACGCGTGTGCCGATATGGAGGTAAATAATTTTGGTCGCCTACTTTATATCAAGTTGTGTAACGGGACTGAAACCTATAGACAGGGGGTAGATCCACTCAGCTAACACAGATAGTCCCCGAACTCGTATAGAATTACGATAGGGAAAATCGGCATAAAATTATGGCCTAACCCTAACCTGGTACACACACTACGGGAGTACCCTATTAATAGCATTCTTGGTTATACGCACTCATTCAAAATTGATAGTCGCAGTCGCAGTGTGTTTTATAGAACCACTGGTCGGTTTGAATGGCTGTGTAACAAAATAACTATGCATCTATAATGATGGACTATCTGATTATACTTAAATCCGATCTTCACAGAGTCACGAGAGATTGTTGCCCGTCCATTATTAAGCCGCCTTTTATTCTTTCGTCGGATCTCGTTTAGTTTGGTACCTCGAGTATTGGGCGTAGCATAACGTTTTTTGTACATGTCAATCCTAATCCCCACTTGATCACGCTAACCAAAAATTACGTCACTTCAACGTCACAATCACGTCATAGAGCTTGCCAAATTATACTTACGATCGCCCGAAATGACATCTGCGCCGACGATAGAAAAACTAGCTAACGGCAGCGATCTCTCTAATATTGTTGCGAAGAGAAAACGAGAGAAATAGCTTGCTCGATTTCGGGTGACACCCTTTCTTCTCTCCCAAAATATTTTGAAGAGACTCTCCTTAAATTCTATATTGATATGTATCGTTTGATTCTGTTTATCTTAAGCAGAATTGGGATAAGATTGGTTTTGATATTGTACCACCAACTTTTTTTGTTTATCTTGAATAAAGATGGAGGAATAGCGTAACTCAACCTTATATGGTGTTAGGGCAATATCAGGAATAATAACGAAATGTCTTTATATTCCTCGGCCTGTAACCCAATGTTCAAACAGATCGACAGGAAGCCAAAACGTAACGCAAATTTCACGACTAACGTGAACGTAACCACCACAAGATACGCATTTTTATGACGTCATCCCACATCAAGAACGAATCCCATAAAGCACATTAATATTTTGAAATCAATAAAAGTAATAGTTTTTAAGCAAAAAATACAATCTTTTACCATTAAAAATTCTAAAGCAATTGGTCCAGTAATCGAAGAGAAAATCGATTTTTCCATAACAAGACAAAAAAAAGTATACTAACAATAAGATCAACAACAACAACATAATAACAAAATGAACATAAGTACATTCAGTGCACAATAAGTTGGTCACACGCCTGGCATCAATGAACTGATGAAAGGTATAACGATTAAAGAATATTCTGTTTGGACACGAGGTGGACCGATGGATCGTTTTGCTTTTATGTTGTTGATCTTGTTGGTATTTTTCTTCTTGTTGCTTAGGAAAAATCTCTTTTCTTATTAATTAATGGACCAATTGCTCTGATAGATTCTATTTTTCGCTGGATGGCTGTTATTTTCATTCATCTTAAATTGTCTATAAATACTATGAGATCTGATATTTCATCTAAAATTTCGCTATATTTTTATTGTTCGTAGGGAACACGGTCTTCAAGCCGCAAAGCGTGACGACCGTTCCGAGGGGACGCGACGCTACGCGTAACTCGGAGATTAATTGTACCGGAAGGTACTGTACGAAGGGTACTTTGTTTCACATTTCGTGTCCATAAATTTGAGCACCGCTCCCTTGTTGGACACGTTAGTGTTTAAGAATTGATTTTTTTTTTCAGAAGGCTATTACTTTTATACCGGTGAGCTGCATGAGATTCGTTTTTTTTTGTGTGCTTTGACGTCATCCGAATTTGCCACAATGTGGCGCTACGTGTTCATATATTTGAGCATAGCTCTCTTGTTTTTAATCAGATGAGGTTTCTTTACTTTTGATTTAATATTAACGACCTTGCTATTTTTCCTTTATTCCAGGGGAACCGCTTCTTTGTTTAAATTGCACATTTGATCCTGAGCTTCCCAATAAAGGTTGTGGTGGAAACGACATTACTGATGGCCACTACATTATAGACTGCATTCCTCCTTTCAATAGTTGTTATGCCGCTGTTCACACGCTAATGCGAATACCAGATGATGATGTAAATGTTGGTAAGTTATTATAAATATAGAAATGCATTTAGTCATATTTCATTTTTTTCATGCAGTTAAATAGCCAACTAAATTATACCCCTATCCCTGAGGAGAGGACAGCCGCTAAGATGGCTTAATCATATGGCGAACCAAGAAATCTCGTCCTGTTTTCAGTCCATGTCGTGTAAGAGATTAGTTAGCCAGGTATTTGTTCCAGATGCATGGACTTGATCGTGGAGAAAGCCGTAACGGACCAACGGTTACGTGAAGCACCCTACGGCGACGAGAAATCCAGCCGCACATGATTATCTTCCAAGAAATTCGAACCTGCGAACCACACATGGTAATCAGAGGTGCAGTGGTGAGCGTATTCCTAACGCTTAGTACGATGAGCCACACTGCCTGCCGCGCCACACTCTTATCTACCTTAACCGTTGAGCTCGAAATTCAACACACATTCTTACTAGGGAAAGAAGCCGCAGAGAACCAAAACTGGTTATCGACCAACACCATCCAAGTTTCAATATCATAATTAAATTAGAAGGTTAGGGATTAATTTTTCAAAACACTGGTATCATTGATGAATAGGGCTTTGGTAGGTGATCTACCAACATCATCCACTAGAAATTATATGAGACAGAGAATTTATCGAAGACTGTGAATTCAGATCATATGATTTCAAGGCTTTTGTATCTTTGGAATTTTAATATTTACATCGGTGTGCGACTTTATGGTCACCCTGTATATAGATATAGAGAGCCCATTCCCTAAAACATTTCAACGACCTCTGTACTAAATCCATTCTTATCAATTGCTTTAATATTAATTCTATTTTTCAGTGGCTGTTGCTTATCTCAAGTATGAGAGAGGGTGTCGGATTGGGAAGAAAAGTGGATGCGAGAAAAATGAAACCACTCGGACATCATATTGCGTCGAAAGCTGTGATATAGGTTTGCTGGTAGCAGTGACTTATCTAGGGCAGCGGTTCCTAAAAATTTTCTCATGCGGCCCATTTCAAAAAAAACAATTGCAAAATCTCGCAACCCAAGGATATGATCAAATACTAAAGAACATGTAGTACGTTTATGGCTACTCTCGAAGTAAGTAAACCAAGATGGCGGACACCGGAACGTAGCATGTGTACCCGGTTAGGGTTAGGCCATACTTTCAGGTACAAATACTACAGGAGTCACATGACTAGTCCCCGAACTCATAATAGAAATAAAATAAAGGGAATATGGAATAAAATTATGGCCTAAGCATAACCTGGTACACGTACTACATTCCGGTGTCTTCCATCTTGGTTCACATACTCCGGGAGTATCTATTTATGACCGATAAATTGAATGACTAATATAAACGATCATTTTTATATACTATTTATTTCCGGAAATAATTACTTTGAAGTAAGAAAACTGCGCATGTTTGCCATCATCAAGTTTTGTTCAATCTTGGCGTAACTTGACTTGAGCAAAATAGATGCTGCAAAGTCTTTCGCAGTGATACTTCCCACATATACAAATCCTACTGAGCAACACTTCAATACCAAACATGAAATAAACAATGAAATTTACTAGAAAATTACTAGAATAGTACTAGAAATAGAATTAGTAACTCATAGGTTTTTGTTGAAAGAATAAACGACTCAAAAATTTTTTAAGGCGACTCAGTTTTGGGTCGCGACCAATAGGTTGAGATTTACTGATCTAGGATTTTCAAACTTTTGGTGTTATGGAGCCCGTGAAGAAGTTGACTAATATTTACGAAACCCCCGCAATACATTTATGAAAAAAATTAAATTCTTTTGGAACTGGATAATGTCATATTTGAATTACCGCCTTGCTGCCCCATTCCGCCATTATCGTTGTCAATTTCATTAATGCCGTTATTGCTTCTTTGGACAGTTACAGAATTAGCCAGATCAATATTTTAATAAGTAAACAAATAACTCGCGGAGCCCCTATGTTTCTCTCAGAAACTTTCTCAGCTCTGGCACTTTGAGTGTGGCAGCCATTGTCCTTGCCATGGGCACTACTTGGAGAGGGGCGCAAAAAGAGCGAAAAGGCGTATATAGTTACCGCCATACGTATTTAATTATTGTACTATATTGAAATATATTTGTGTTAGTATGCAGCAAGACTCTTAAATCACTTGGAATATCTATTTTTATTTCAATATTTAAATAAGTACTACGCAAATCCTGGTGCACACTAACACAAATGTGTTTCTGTAACGTTTCGTCTGAGCAAAATCATACTTCCTCAGTCAAGCAGTTTACAACAAACGCATTGAGGAAAGATTGAAGAAGTCTCGCGTAATCTCTACTGAAAGTTTTGAACATATTCCTTTATATTTCAGATATTTGCAATGATCCTCATTCTCTGCCTATGGGATACAGTTATACAACCCCTGTCAACCAACTCAAAGAGACGACGACACCTAGCGGCGCTCATACGCTAAAATTTTACTCGTTTAATTTTGTTATAATTTCATTATTTTTGAGTCAACATTTCTTAAATTGTAATATTTAATCAAATGCAACAAAAAGGATTGTTTAAATATATATTCACAAAAGTCAAATGACTAATATGACATCTAAAATCAGCGACTCTTTGTTCGAACCATGACAGACTTTCAACTCTCAGCTAATTAACGGATTTGTCTCACAAGCAGAGCCGGATCATGCCAGAGGCCTTGGGCACTTACTATTTTAACATCCTATGTATAAAAATAGGTCGCTTCGGAAGTACGTGTATGTGTATCAATATGGAGGTAACTAATTTTGTTCGCCTAATTTACATTGTGTTGTGTAAAGGGACTGATTACTATGGGCAGGGGGTATATTCACTTGGCTAACACTGACAGTCTCCGAACTCATAATTGAACTAAAATAAGAATAAATTATGGCCTAACCCTAACCTGGTACACATACTACGGAAGTACCTAAAATAATAATAATGAAACCGGTGTTGTATTTTATCTGAAATTAAATAGGTAAGTTGCTACTTGAGGGCAAAGTTACGATTAATTTGCAAGTTTTTTTGGAAACAGCTCTTATATCTACAAACATTGATCGAGAGGTTTAAGTTGATGCTTGAGAACTTTACCGGGTCATTTTGAGGTCTGTGTCAACTGACCACTCGAATTGTTCACTTGAACACTGTGGCACCATTCATAAATCGGCACTGGTATTGGCTTTTTGATTTAAATCAATCATTAAAGATCGATCCGACTCTCCATATCGTTGCAGACCTCCTGTGGGATCATCACAGAACCCCAGAGGTTTGCGGACCCCCGTTTGAGAAACTTTGATTAAGGTCCTTGAGTAAAAGACTTTTTTTTTAACAACACGAAAAACTTTTCGAGCTTAATAAATCAAAATTGATCAAATTCAACTCTTGTTCGGCATCACTGTACGCTAACAGCATCGTTTGGTATTCATAAATCTTTTAAACGTGAATTATGAAATAAAATTGACAAGATCTGCTGGAGATGAAATTTGCATAGTCTGCGCCGGAAAGAGAGGAGTCAACTAAATATAGTCAACATGCAACTTCTTGGCCAAAATATGGCGGATGTGCTCGTTGAATGATGAATATTTTTCGTGACACTCTGGTTCAATTCTTCAATGGTAGAAAATGACACATTTTTGACAGAAACTGGAATACAATTAGTTGTCTTTTGATATTTGGCTGGAAATATAGCGGATTTGTGTGAAAAATGATTGAAGGATTATTTCAATAACAGCGTCTAGGCAAGGCATGAAAATCACTTTGTCTAGCTCAGGGTGGTCCAAACCCGTGCCCGCGGGCCACATGTGGCCCGCTGTTTTATTATCTGCGGCCCGCGTCACATTCGGAAAGTAATCAAAAAATCGCATTTCGTGTTGTTTCGTAATAAAATTATTCAGAAAAATCTTTTGACATATCGTTACATCACTTATGTCACTGAATTGACTAGTGTTATGGCTGACTGAGGCAACTAGCGAAGTTGAATGATGTGCTTGGCAGTCAAAATTATTATCTGGCTTTCTATCTTTTTGATCGGAAAAATAGGCTAACAATAGAAAAGTAAAAATCGAATGCGGATTCTATTAATGTTTTTTTATTGCACTGTTTACCTATTCTTGGCATTATTGTGGCCCGCGAACAAAGCAAAAATAATTTTGAGGCCCGCGAAGCCGACAACCTTGGACCACCCTGGTCCAGCTAGAAATTGAAATGGATTATTTGTACAAAACCCCCGCCACTAATGCAAAAAATGTGAAATTTGAAAAAATAAAAGATTTATTTAAAAAATTTGTATTTTAGCAATTGCCACGAGCCATTGTCACACTCAAAGATGACCATGACGTAATATTTTGTGGCGTCATAATGATGCAAGGATTTGGTAATCTGTTTCTTCCACGGAACTTTTCATAGAAGCTAGTCCTACCAGCCTGTCAAATAACATGATAGCAGCTAGAAACTAACGGAGTCATGTGAAATATGGCAGAAGAGTTTCCGTATTAATATCGTTCATTTTTGTAATGCTGAAAATTGACATTGTTCCGATCGAAATTTAAATAACTTTGGCTTTCTGTAGTTGACTAGCCATAAGGCATAATTGATTTTTTCATAATTTGCGTACTTTTTTGGTTCAATTTGCAATGTTTAATAATTAAAGATTGGCATTGTTTTTCCTAGAATTTTGAATTAAATTCAAAAGAAAACTAAACAGCATTAACACCCTACGCCAGTGGTTCCCAACCTTTTTTTTCAAATACCTACTCCAGTTTGTAAACGTGGACCCCAGGCAGGAATCATTTCAAATTAATATTTAATCGGCATTCTCATATATCAAAACGGCAAGTATATGTTTGATAGATAGTTTTACTGCGGGTCAGGTCCGACCGACAGCTATTTCAATCAATCAATTCAATTCTCACATTATGAAGTCATAGATATATACCGGAAGTTTAGCACTCAAGCCAATAGGTCAAAATACCGGAAGATAAAAAGGTGTAGACTTTATAAATACATTTGCGCTTTAAATAATTCCAATACATCAACTCTGTTACATATCTAAATAAGTCTTGAAATTATTTAAATGTAGCATTTATGCGTATTTATTTATGCGTATATTGTTGTCGACATCTGTCCGATGTGTTCACTTAATATAGAACCCTAATTTGGGCTTGTTAGCTGTAAGCAGGGATTCCATCGATCTGGAACCCGAAATAAGGACAACTGGAAAAATTTCTGCATTGTGAGCAGAAATAGCTGGTTTTCCTATGGGCTCCAGCCTCAAGGTTAATGTCACAATTACAGACGTCACAGTGTGCGAAGCACTCACTCTTCAAGCTTCGTTTAACTTTGAATTCTTTCCCGTACTCACGAAAAACGGTCTTACGTTTGCTCATTTTAAAATTTAGGCTAAAATAACCACCACCGCGACAAAACCTAAGGATTGCCACACTAACAATGCTTCATGCCTATCTGTGCCTTGCATCTTTGTGCACCAAAAAAGATTGTGTTGCTTTTATGATGCCACAATAAAGCTTTGGCGATAAGACAAACAACACAAAGCTTCCTTTATAAAGTCCAAATAAGACAAAATAAGGACACGCAAGCCAAAAATACAGACGCAAGCTAAAAATAGGCCAAAAATAAGGACAAACCTTAGAAATAAAGAAGGTATGGAATCCCTGGCTATAAGGCTATACAGTGGCGTAGCCAGAAATATATTTCAAGGAATCTGAAATTTCTAATATCCAAGTTAGACCGTAACAGCTGGCAGTGGTTCTCAACCTTTTTTTTTCGTGGCCCATTTTCGTTGCACAAAAATACTGTCGCTCACTAACTTTTTCAGGCGAGGGAGAAAAATTCAAGAAAAAACATTTGTTTCTGCGAAAATAGACATTTTCAATTCAATAATAATTAGGTGAAAATTACCACCCTGTAACAAAAACTGCCTCATTCATTGCTACTACCATCGAACTTAACTAACTTTATCAACAACTCTAGAGCAATTTTTATTAGGTCCGTGGCTCACTTGAGAATGTTCCTGTGACCCAGAAGTGGGTCATAGCCCACTGGTTGAAAACCAGTGAGCTAGTGGGTCTGAGCCTCCCTCATCTTGACCACGCCCATGAGGCCATGTTAAATAAAAAGCGTTATCATTTAGAGCATAGATTCTCAAAGTGCTCCGTACGGAGCCCCAGGGCTCCGCGAGAGAAACCCAGGGGCTCCGCGAGCTATTCGATTACTTTTCAAAATACTGACTAATTTTGTAACTGTTCAAAGAAGCAATAACAGCTTTGATAAAATCTGACAACAATATAGCCTCGAAATATGGCAAAGAGGCAGAATTTAAAAATGACATTATTTATAAGCAGGAGCGCAGCCAGGATTCTTAAGAGGGAAGTGGTTCAAAATTAGAATCGGAAATTTTCGCGCAACATTCGCGATTAAAAAACGGATAACGGGATTTCTGTTGCGTAAAATATTCAATCCATGACCGATGCCAGCATTTAAAGTGTCTCGTCGTTATAATGTAATTGTGTTCATCTTTACTCACCTTTGATTCGAAATTACTATTAGGATTACTAAAATGAAAGAATACTATTCTAAAATAACATAAAATATGTGATAAACTGCCAACTATAAATAAATTGGGAGTCGTATTTTTGCGATCTTGGGGTTTGTCAAACTTGATTTGTTCTTTCGCACTTGAGATTATATTTAAGCAAGATATCGCCGTTTAAAAAATCACAATGTCTGGGCAAAATACGAACAATTGAAATTTATTGTATTGCATTCGGCTCCGTCGGTAGTTTTAGAATGAAAAAGGTACATCGCGGATCGCGCGCACAATTGATTGCGTGAGGCTCCGTCGGCAGTTTCAAAATGGGAAAAAAAATACATCGCACGCACAATTGACTATGTTTCGATTTTGCAGTTACTACGATGAAAATCTGACGTAACAGCAAATTTTGTGATTTACAATGTCTATAAAAGCGTTTTCAATCTACGGTGAGTCTGCTGAAACCAAACGTGTGATCTTCCATTTTAAGTTTTAGTTTCAATATTTTAGAATGCCGCTTTTCAATCAAGAAATTTGAGTTGCGGATCTACCTCTTCATTAATTATTATTTTTAGCAGTTCGTCGCCGATGACTATTAAAATGGTAACATATTTTTCATATTGAACTCATAATTCCCCACGAGAACAAAAAAGCAATTAACGTCGTCATTGTGTAACAATACATGTATATGCCGAGGGAAATTTTTGATTTAGGGAGAATAAACAACGGCGTAAAGATGTAGGTTCAAAAACACGCCGCCATGCTGAGGAAAAAAATCGTTGATTTGAAAAAAAAATGCAATCGCGCACACTATTAGCGGCCTTTTAGGTCTTCCAAAAATGTCAAAAGGGAGAAGATTCGACCCCTAATTTATTAGTATGTTTGTCAAGTGTCAAATTTACAGCTTTAGTATATATAATTTATGTTTGAAATTTAGATTTATTTATAACTTGTATTAACCCTATCAAAAAAGGTTCAGCATTTAAATTGAGTAAAGTACTTTTAGCTTGCTCAGGAATATTAATCTGAAAGTAACAATTTTAACATTTATTTTGGGGCTCCGTGAATAATAGTCAACAATTTCAAGGGCTCCGCGACACCAAAAGTTTGAGAACCCCTGCTTTAGAGGAGAAGATGTGTAGCAGAGGAATAACGCTTGGAGGTTAGGATATTACCATCATGGTTTTGAATACAAAAAAGGTAAACATCAGTAAGAATTCTGATACAACATATCACAATTGGGTTAGTTAGAAGCAGTAGTGGGATTCAGCCGGTTTGCACCGGTTCTATAGAACCGTCTCACGGAATTTTATGAAATCAGCGAACCCGTTAGCATTACTAAAAAAAACATGTAACAGAACCGGCCGAAAAATATGACTTTTGTGATGGAACCGGCTGACAAAAAATTTGAATCTCACCACGGGTTAGAAGAGGTTATCGGAAATTAAAGAAATTGGTCTAATGTGTGCTGGTTGCTAGATTAGGTGGGGGCTACTCACTTTTCGAAAGAGAAAGAAATTGAGGTACAGGATGGTCGCTAGAAAAACGAACATTTTATCAAACAGCTAATTATTTTTACAAAAAATAACTTTTACTTTTTTTAAAGGCATATGGTATATAGAAATATAACATATATAGAAATCAAATAGAATTTGAAATATATCAACCTAAAACAATCTAACACCTAAGAGAAACAAAAACATATAAAAAGAAGTAAATAAGCACGCATTTTATTCGTTATCTCATTTGACCTTCAAATCTCCTGCTTTTCTAGCGACCTCTTGCGTTACCTCAATCGAAAAAAATTTTGAGTCGCTAATGTTCATGCAATGATGTGATCTTTTCTTCATTCTTCAATAACCTTGAATCATGTAAAGGTAGACAGACATTGACCCGTACTAAATTTACATATCCCAGACGAATGCAATAAATCAATCAAGCTGATACTTGTAGCAAGATGTCAAATTGCAATTATAACTGACTGTAGATTAATTAACATTCGATAAAATATGTATGGACGCCATATACCGAAGCGCCTATGTAATCTATCGTGTTTGAGTGCGTGAATGATGGCGTTCGCTTGCAAATGCAAATTCACGTATCAATAACTGACAACTATTATTATGATAAATCGTTTAGTATACTAAATTAATTTGACACACTAATATGAATTCAATTTTAGTTAGATCCCATTTTGATTTCAACTTATTGACGACGGTATAGCTTGTGCACTGTGTTTTGGTTAGCTCTGCCAGTAGTATGCTCTGAGAACCCCTGCACAAAGTGCTTATTCTTCTTCTAATCTTTCCAAAAATCGCTTTAAATTTAAATCGAACGAAAGATATATTAACAATTGTAATTCATGTGTTTCTAAGAAATTTTCTTTTTTATGTTTCTGTTTATGGGGGCAATTGGGCTCAAGTCTAACTCTAGTATTTCAATTTTCCCTATTTTAGTTCTATTACGAGTTCGGAGACTAGCCAAGTGACTCCCGTGACATTTAAAGACATAGCAAGCATGTTGCGGGACCTTTAAAACTCATAAGGCTGAAGTTTGATCAGTTCTGCGCAAACTCGTTTTTCATATATTATTTCAGTCGTATATCAGTGTCGCCCTGAAGATCTTTAGGTACTCCCGCAGTGTGTGTACCAGGTTAGGGTTATGCCATATTTTATCCCGATTTTTCTTATAAGTTCTATTACGAGTTCGGGGACTGTCTGTGATAGCCAAGTGAATATACCATTGACCATAGATTTCAGTCCCTTTACACAACTTGATGTAAAATAGGCAAACAAAATTAGTTACCTCCATATTGGTATATACACTTCTGGAGCGCCATTTATTGTATTGATAAATCGACCATCAGTTGAAAAGCATTGCTTATATCCGACGGTTTGTTCTATTAATGAGAATGAATTTTAAGTGGTTGACCGGTTACCCGATTTTTTTAAAAATTATCGGTTGACTGAGGTATGGTATTACATCATCTCGTTATTATCTCTGTCGTATATCAGTATCGCCCTGAAGATCTTCATATATATAACGCTTCCCCACTTCTTTTACTCCGAACAATGCCCTGTGTAGACGGCCACTGATATGTACGAAGCTATTAAATATTTGTAAAATTACTCAAAATTTATTCAATGATGAATGAACCTAAAAGGTTGTCAATCATTACGAACTTTTCACTTATCACGAATTAGTCACGTGATCTGATTTTAAAAATAGCATGGACACGATTTGACCCGAAAACCTTCAAGAAATCAGTAAGTACAGATCAATCATATTTACAATTTTGCAATTATTCCCAGAGCATTGTGGACTTTATGTAGTTAAACTTCCCTGGTGCCATTTCAATTTTTGTTTCGAATGTTCGTTTAACATTTTTTTCGTATACGAAGATTATTCCCCCCTTTCGCCTGCTGTACAAGCAAAAGCTGAAATCTGGGCGCTCCAGAAGTGCTAGTACCAATATGGAGGTAACTAATTTTGTTCGCCTACTTTAAGTCAAGTTGTGTAAAGGGAGTGGACCTATGTGAAGGAGGTATATTCACTTGGCTAACACAGGCAGTCTCCGAACTCGTAATAAAACTAAAATAAGGAAAAACGGAATATAAAGGATGGCCTAGCCCTAACCTGGTACACATACTACGGAAGTACCGACCATCGCACTACCTACATTTCTATTGTTTGCAATAGCGTTCAATCAAATGCTGGTTAACCGAAAAAATGATTATATTATTATTTCATGAATTCAAATCTCTACTCTTGACTAGGAACCACTAATATATGAATATGACAAGATTTCTGCAAGGGTGTGGTCATTGAAAGAGTTAATAAAGCAATAGTTTCTAAAAGTATCAATTAGAAACTCTCTATTATGCAAAAACCTGGCACATTATTGTGGTTAACACGAGCCACTGTTGATCAAAATCCGATATCCTTCAGAGAATATTGTAAAAAACAACATTAATTGAACAACTATAATATTTCAATTCATTATTACTGAGAAATTTCTGCAAACGGCGTGGTTAATAAAAGATCGATAAAGTAATTATTTTTTCAAATAAATAATTTAAATTTTCAAATTTAACTTCCATTTGAATTTTTTGAATCAAAATTATCATATTAGTGCGATTGCCACAAGCCATTATCACGCCCAATGTTGATCATGACGTCATATTTGTATGACGTCATCGCGGCGTCAGTTCTTCGGTATTTATTTCCTCTGGAAGCTTTTCATAAATATCCTAAGATATTCTTTTGATAACAACCTCTCACATAACGTGATAGCAGAAATCAAAATAACTTGCTATGTTGCATAAACTCACGACAAATTGCAATTTTTTTAACAGTGATATCTTTAGATTTCATAAAACATGAGCTATCGATCTTTCTAAATATGGCGTGATACTTCAGCGTTTGCGAACTATAAATGTTTAATAAGAAAAAGTTTTGCTAGTAGATAGACGAGGAAAAATTGAATGGAGAAAAATTAAAAACAGTTTGAAAGTTGAAAACATAGAGAGAAGTACAGCGGCATTATCTAGAACTTCTACTAGTTTATTAATAATTTAACAGTTTTTTTTTTATTGTATTTGAAATCGGAAATTTTTGAACAATATCAAATATAATTATTAAATATATAATTGAAAATCGCCAAAAGCTTGAGAATAAAACAAAATTAGGCGCCCAAGAACTGTATGTATCAATATGGAGGTAACTAATTTGTTCGTCTACTTTACATCAATCAAGTTGTGCATAGGGATGGAAGCCTATGGGCAAAGGGTATATTCACTTGGCTAACACAGACAGTCCCCCGAACTCGTAATAGAACTAAAATAAGGAAAATCGGAATAAAATTATGACCTAACCCTAACCTGGTACATACACCACTGGAGTACCCAGGATTGTTTATCCCTGAAAGAGTAAGAGCTTTGAAAATATAGTAGAAATATTTAATCGGCAAACAACATACTCGTTTGTTCAACATTCATATTGCAACCATCATTTGAATCAAAATGTTAACTGATTCGATTGATTAGTTCAGCATTGACGAGAGGGAGTTGGTCACCTAATAATAGGAGGTGCAGCAGAGACGTATATGTACAATATTCAATTCAAAGTCATTTATTAATTCCACGTTCTGCGTAGTTTTGTGCGCGTGTAAAAAAGATTATGTCACCCAATCGATCAGAAAGACTATCAGAAACATATTAATTTGATTTATGTTTAATTTATAATGAGAGTGTATATTTAGATGTGGTTCCACACGCTCAATAACTAAAGTCCATATACTAGAACATAAATTCGTGCACGATGCAAAAATGAAATAAAATTACTTGCATTAATCGACAATTTAGAATATTTTACGTAAACCATAGCCATGTCAAAATATTATTTCGTAACATTGAGCAAGCTTTTTGGACCAGAGGCATTAATCTTTGGCCACATACACTGACGGGTAACTGACGGCGATGTAAGTGTGACGTAAATAGTTACCTTCTATGAACAATATTTACAGTGCTACAAAAGTGAAATTGGAAAACAACAAATCTCGTGACAAAACTAAATTTAATCGCAATCTTAACAAATTTTTGAGCTATTTTAGCTAAAACATCAATATTTGGTTTTAGTTTGGTTGTGGCGGCATCAGGCGGATCAGATTGAATTACCCAACGGGCCGGATTTAGACCGCGGGCCGTAGTGTGCTCATGCAAGGCACAAAAGAACGGGAATTAGTCTAGCGTAGCCCCACCTGATGTTTACACTTATCTTAATTATTTTACCATATTCGTACAATGCATAAAAGCATATTCATAATATTTTTCATCAAAAAAAAAGAAATAGCAAAACAACAACTTCAAATTTTAATATGAAAATTGAACTTCGTACATAGCTTTAGTGTTTAAGATATTTGCGGTTAAGCTACTTAACTATACGTATGTTTATATTTATTCGGCCTATCTAGCCTTGCGGGCACGAGATTAGTCGGACGATTGTTTTAAAATATGTGACCAATTCTTATGCGGTAGATTGTAATCCTTTTGAGGTTAGGCGGTGTCACAATACGGTGTTCGATTTGTAAAAACACAGATAGGTCAGAAAGAAGAATGTGTGGAAAAAGGCTGGAAACGTTGAGTGTGGGGGGGGGGGGGGGGGGAGAGAGAGATAAAGGCGGATAAATTACCAATTGTAATATGGTTTTACATGCCCAATTCAATTCTTTATTTAGGCTGGAAATCATATATATATATATATTTATTGTATAAATACGTGTTTTCCCCATTGCGCGGGAAAGGCCAGGGTTACTGGAAAATGTATCAGCATTTATTTTCTAATAAAAGTACATGAAAATAAAACAAATATATGGCCGTAATCAATTTTTACTTAATTTACTCAAGATTTATGATATCAAGGATTATCCTTACATCAATTAATTTTTTTGTACCAGTTTATCTGCATAAACTGAATGCAGTTATTAGGCGAGTGGAATAAATACATACCGCATTCTTTATTTTTTTAAATGCACTATCAATTATTAGTTATGCCATGTAAAGTAATTTCTAATGATTCTATCTTTTTGGATGTGACCTGATATTGTGAAAGTTATTCTGTTTATTGATACACTAGCCAAACACAAAGTTTGAAACTATATTTCTCTTTTACTTAGTGAGATTTTACTTTACTAAGCGCTTTATATAAGGGCGAACTGACGATTTGAAAATTTCAATTGCATACCAAGATTTTCGTACGCCAGTCTCGACTCTTGACCTATATCGAATATGTTCGGATTCGGGTAGCGCCAACTCACTCGATCGCGAGCCTCCATCGGCTCGGGTGTTCGACATCCGAATTTTGAATTGCAGATTCCTTGACTCGAAATTTTTGGTCGACTACCGGGGTATCACTGTACAATGAATTTTCATCGTAATAAAATGTTGTTGCTATTCTATCGCAGGTATAGGAATTTTTTAACGTTGATATCTTGAAAATAATCCTGGGTGGTAGCATTGTGATAGAGCGGAGTCAGTGTTGCAACAACAGATCAAATTTGTATAATTCGTAAGATTGCAAAAATACGAATCAAAACTAGATATAATCGGGCTGTTTAAAAAAATTTTGGGGCATGGATTACCGTGATATTTCATAGTAATGTTATTATGTTGTCGACGCAACCGCAGGTCACATTAAACACAATTTAACCCGAGGGGTCCGACCATTACCCAACCTCACTAGCTCACTATTTCAATCAATCAATCAAACTAAATTTTGCCTTTTTTATTTATTCCATGGGAACACTATTTTGACATTTGACGTTTGACCTGTCCATATATTTGAGCATTGCTTTCATGTTTTCTAAAATTGACGCATTCGTCACTCACCTATCTTGGAACTAAATCTAAATTGCCGTTTAAAATTAGCAAAATTGTAGCAATCACAATAGACGCTGTGAAATTTTCGGACGATCGGACGATCTCACGAGAGAAACTGTCGGTTCGCGCGAAAATGTTTTGGACAGTAAAGGAATTTAAAACATTCTTTGAGTGTGTATGGAAATTAAGAATACGGTATAAGTTAGAATATGCATTAATGTAATGTTATGTATTATTTTTAGCAGTCACAGTATGGATAAACTATTCTATGTTGTTATTTTTGCAAAAGTAATCCTGATAATAAGTTTTTGATGCGGTTATATGTTTTAAAGTCCATACAGGCAGATAATGATCAGTTACTATTTTTGTCGAGGAATCAAAAGTCTTTACGGTTCGGCCTTGGCTTCACAACTATACTCATAAACAAGAAAGATTTATCTTATAATGATATGAAAAATATCGTTTAGTGTAGTTTTAGAAAATGAAAACAAATTTTAGTCAGTAATTAGATATATATATTAATTGCATTAGACAACATAACTAGATTTGAAATTCAAACACAAATATCGTGGTGTAAAGAAATGTCACAGAAATTGGGTTTTGGGAAAACCTTTCGTTGGTAAAACGGATATATCTCGGTTAATGGATGAAAACTAGGTGCTAAACGGATACATCGAACGTAAACCCGTAAAACAAGTGCAGAAAGGTATATATAATTCCTAATTCGAATAATATTGCAAAAAACGCATTTACAACTTTACGAAAAGGTCCTCAACAATTTCATAAAAATCACTATCAAATAAACTCGATTACATAATCACAAATTGAGCCTTTTATGTTAGTGTGCAGCAGAACCATTGAACTAGATTGATTAGTATTACGCAATTTGAGGTTTAATACTACAGGCTGTTAAAAGAGTGACGCAAAATTAACAGTAAGTTATCACGAAATGTTACTTAAAACATTTAGCGACTGACGCTTTCAACAGTTACTTTTTTAAAGTTGACACGACGAAAAATTTTACCTTAGTTTTGCGTAACTTTTTTGACACCCTGTATATTATATATTCACTAGTTTATAATGCCACAATCTGCTTGTCTCAAGAAATCTGACCTCGGTCAGATGAAACGTTACAGAAGTTTGCTTGTGTAAGTGTGCAGCAAAGTCTTGGATTAAATAGTTTATTTAGTATTACGCAATGGTAATTTGAGTATTTAACGATCAAATTAACGACCTATTAATGTTTCTAAATTTATACAATGCCTTAATGTTTCAATTTCAGACACTTAATTTAATCCAATAGAATAGTTTAACAGGAATATAAGTCTCTAACATGAAGAATTTGCATATCATTATTTCGGGGTTATTTGCACTTAGTTTCTTCTGGAAAACAGGTAAGGGAATTTATTAATCAACCAATCGTGATTGAATAACGTTGGATTCAATGAATTCAATAGCAATACATGATTATGTGTATTGTAGCGCTGGGAATTCTCGAATGCCTGATCATTTCAGAATCAAATCAAATTTTTTTTTCGACTCGAATCTCGAATATTAAATATGTGATTGGGAGCTCCCGTAGTAAGTGTACCAAAATGGCGCACAACTTGAAAATAGCATGTGTACTAGGTTTGGGTTCATGTTGTGCGTCATTTTCGTACACATACTTCGGGAGCGCTTGTGATTGTATGTGACATTTTAAATATAACTGGGTCTCTTCAACACAAAAATTGAAAGAGTTCCTCTCGACTTTTGGCGGACAGAAAAAAACAAGATGGTGGCGATTCAAAATTTTCTCTGAACCGATTCGAATAATTTACTATTCGATTCGAATATTCGATTCGAAATGCTCAGCCCTATGTGTATGTTTTGCAAAAAGTTAATTTCGGTCGCTACGAATAAACAGTCACTTCAAATGCTTTGAAAGGAATATTACTCGATTCTCTGTTAATTTATCTAGTGTTTTTAATGCTTCACTAATAACAAGACTCCGTACAGCAACCATTGTTACGCAATAGGCAATTATTTTTTGGAGGACCGGTTTTGGACCTTACCTGCGTCTTATATATACAAATTTGACAATTTGTCTTACAAAAGTATTTATTCATAGAGCACATCCTTGTCATTAGATGTTTTACCAATTTAACGGGACTGGATAAATGGGTTAAAGTCTTTCCAACCTTTTATGACTCGTGGCCTCCTTGCAGATGCTTTCAGCACTCATGCCCCCCCCTGATTACCATTCCAGTGGTATTATTTAGTGTTAATATCAGTAGTATATTCCAAATCCCATTACGTTAGAACAATTCATGCTCAACAACGTGGACACGTCTTATGAAATAACCTTTTCACGAAAGGAAACAATGGAGAACGGGGAGTTTTCTCAGGAAGGGAAATGTGAAATCAACTCTGTGGCTAGCGTTGTGGTCCCTCTTCAATCGCTTTGTGGCCCCCTTGGAGGGCCATGGCCCCATGTTAAAAATCGCTGAGTTGAACATTTTATCACAATGATGTAATTTTGCTTTGTTTAAACCACCGTCTGCAATTGGTTTCAATTTTAACGCTGAACTTTTGTGTAGAGGTTACAAATTGATTACCTGATCTCGTGTGTCTGTCAATCAAGTATTCAAATTACACAATTAATCGTGTTTTGATATTTTCTTTCCTGGCTCGTTGGAATATCTCGAATGTCGCTTGACATTTCCAATGCTCATGGTTCGAAATTTGTATTATCCATTGTTAGACTTTATATATAAGGTGTCCAAAAAGTAATAAAAAAATTTAAAATTCAAAAGGATTTTATCGAACCATATATTGCTTTGGCCCTCACAGATGTATACTCAATACTCAATATAAAATAAATATAATCAAAAAATAGCCTTGTCAATTTGTTTATGCAGAGATTATTTGGCTATAACAGTTCTGTTTTTTTCTCTTTCTTGTCTTGCGTAATACTAAGGTATAGCTGTTCCATAACCCGTTCTGTTTTTTCGCGTTTCCTTTCACCCTAAAATGTCAAGTTTCACTTTTTTACATTGTTCATATACAGCGCGTATTTTCACTATAATGAAAAAATTTACTGATTACACATTTTAAAATTTTGTCAATCAAGTATTCAAATTACCTAATTAATCGTGTTTTAGTATTTCCTTCCCTGGCTCGTTGGAATATCTCGAATGTCGCTTGACATTTTCAATGCTCATGGGCCGAGTTTGCGTTGTTCATTTTGTCGTTACATTTGTTAAATTTGATACAATACACTCTAGTAACTGCCAGTATTAGATTCACTCGACTCCAGTTGAATATAGGATACTTCCGTAGTATGTGTAACAAGATGGCGGACACCGGAACGTAGTATGTGTACCAAGTCAGGGTTAGGCCATATTTACAGATAAAAATATTACGGGAGTCACTTGGCTAAGCTCCAAATTCGTAATAGAACAAACATAAGGGAAAATGGGATTCAAATTATGACCTAACATTAACCTGGTACACATACTAGGTTTCGGTGTCCGCCATCTTGATTCACATAATTCGGGAGCGCCGAATATAGATTGTATGCAGTACATATGCATTGTGTGATATGCGGTAGCTGAACCAAATGGATGCTATATTTGATTCAATACCTATTTCATTGAACTCGTCTTCAAAATTCTCGAATTGTTATCTATTGTGCATACTGATGTAGTTTTCTTGTTATCATTTTGGGTATAACAGACCAAAAACAGGGGTAAGACACGTTTAAAAAAAGACCTAGCAAACAACTATTTCAATATTTTTTTTGCTTTTTATGACTTAGAAAACGGCATTTAACAATATCGTTATTGTTTTTTCTATTCTTTATACGAAAGTCGCTTCCAAGGCAATGCTATTGGATGCATGACATACCTGCTAACTCGAGTGGGATCGAGTCACCGTGACTCGAAGTGACTTGAATTGTCAAAATCGAATGATACTCAGCTAACCGCGAGTAAAAATTAGCTCAGTAATTGTCTCAAAGATTCTAAATTCAAAAATCTCTTTTAAGGGAATGCCACTATATGCATGAACTGCACTTCCGCATCTTTGGCGCCAACTGCCGGATGTCACGAAGATTTTTCGGACGAATTTCTTATTGAATGTGAAGAGACGGAAACGTTCTGCCAAGTCATAAGATATGAAGGATCATGTAAGTTTTAATGATAAATAGAACAAGTTTATTGTAAATTACCTTTTGTCTCATATCCTAATGCAGAACGAAAAATGATCTTTTGTTATGTCTGAAGAAGTTAGAGTTCAGACTTGGGCAAAGTGGGGCCCGCGGGCCAAATCCAGCCCGTTGGGTAATTCAATCTGGCGCGCCTGATGCTGCCACAACCACACTGAAACCAAATATTAATGTTTTAACTAAAAATAGCTCAAGGAATTTGTTGCGATTGCGATTAAATTTAGTTTTGGCACGAGACTTATTGTTTTCGACTGTTGCTTCTGTAACACTGTAAATATTGTTAATAAAATGTAACTTTGTATGTCACACTTACATGGCCCGCCAGTCTAGGTAGTCAAAATTGTCCCCAAGTTCATAAACCTTGCCCCGAGTTAGACTATAACCTTATAAAAGCTAAACAAATATACTTGCTATTTTATGGAAAAAGATAATGTTATCTATACTATGGGTCATTATTTGAAAATAGAGGTATAATTTATCTTTATTAGTCAAAAGGTCATTATGTGAAAATTTCTTTAGAAGACCGTCGACCTTGTTGATTTCGCAGTATTGCACCCCCTTCGAAAATTTTTGGCTTTATTTTCCACTGCAAAACTGCGTACTATTTTCAATTGTATTCGGAAATAAGCAAAAAACCCCCCCCCCACAAAAAAACGTTGAGAAAATGCCAATTTCGAATGGTGTATGGTTCAATTTTTAATTTAATCGACTTCGTGCGAGTAATTCCAATCCCTTTCCGTTGCAAATCCTGTACTTGAGTCTAATTTATTATCTATGGCCAGGACGTTACAATGCTTGTGTGAAGCGAACAACACATGTCATGAGATCAATAACCGAGATTTTGAATAAGCATGGTTTTGCGCATTCTTTTGTATCTCGCCCTCCTGTACTATAGGTTGCACACCCCTGTCTTATAACGTTGAAGGTTGCAATGTATCAAAAAGCCATTGTAACTAGAGACTTAATGAGACTTAACTCAGTAATTGACTAGACTGAGATGACTCGTGACTCGACTTGGATATCGACTCGTCGTATTGAAGCTTCTACTTAACACTAGTAGATATATAATAGTAAACAACATATACCCATTATTCTAGTATTCTGATATTTTCTTTTACAGTTGGCGGTTCCGAGCTCATCCAGTATGAAAGGACGTGCGCTAAAAGAAAAGTTGAAAAATGTGCTCTGGTGAACACTGCTGAATATGACGGTGTATCATGCACATATACGTGCGAAGGAGGTAAGAATAACTCATGAGACCACTGCTGGTCTCATTATTGTAAACTATAAACTGAGAAAGTCTGAATTTGGAGTAATGGATCGTTGAAGAATAAAAGTTGTGATGCAAGATATTTGAAACACCTGCAATTTATATCTTTCATGATGGTTTTACAACAGTCTCTCTAAACGTGGCCTTATATAAGGAGCCACTTCCACATAGAAACCTATTATACTTTTGAAAAAAAACTCGAACCTTCCTAATACGGCGTTGTTTATTCAATTTATTAACAACCTTTCAACAAACATGTTTTTATCTCTCGTCATTTGTGGCTCCTGCTCTTCTGAAAAAGTAAAATAGAACATTTCCAAATATTTTAAAATGGAAATTGTACTGATGAATTTTTAAATGTTTTACTCTGCATCGTTCATTTTAGACGGTTGCAATGGTATGAATGTTTTTCCAAATGAGCCCGAATTCACAACCACACTCTCGCCACTTACCGAGGCATTTTCTATGGTGGACGAAACATCAAAACCGTACGATATGGAACCTGAGACTACGGCAGAAATAGGCGCGACGGGAGAGCCGGAAACAACACCGGAGTGGGGTGCTTCGCCAGAGCCGGATAGTACACCGGAGTCTGTACCGGAGTATTCGACTCCGAGAGCAGAACCACCCGTTCCGGATACATCTTCGGAGCCCAGAAGTGAGTCTATTTTCTACCGCTTTAGAAAGTACCTAAATTACGTCGTTCTGTTTTGTTTTCTTTTGCGATGCAAACTGAAAAAACAGAATTAAATGAAGCTATGAAGCTTTAACGATGCCGAATTGTTTTATCCACAAGTAATTTGATTTAATCATATTCTTTTTATTAGACGCGAATTCACGCTTTTTGCTTTAAACCACCGAATCTCAATGAGTGGGCCATGGCCCACTGCTGGGCCACGGAAATATTCTGAAATGGGCCACAGATATATTGAAAATTGTCAGTTTTATTTTGATCCCTATAATTAATTTCGTATATTATTTTTTACTGTATGAAAAAAAATAAACTTGACTATGACAATGGTGTTAAGTAACAGTAGAGATCATATTGTTAAGTATTGTTACGTAACTGTAGAGATAAACACTCTTTTTCGCAATTTTGCGAGCTGTTGTTTCTCAAATCTCTCGAAATTTTTGTATGGGTCGGATGAAAACATATCACACTCTACGGAACAGAATTCTGAAATAATTTCGATGTTATTATTCAGGTCCACCGCGCTGCTTCAACTGCTCATCAAATACATACGATCCCACAGATGGATGTCACGGCGATGACTTTTCCGATGGTTATTTGACGAAATGTGCAGCTGAAGATCAGTACTGTCTGATTACAAGAATGTCAACGGATGGTAAGAAAGAGCTTTTGAAGTCTCAGATCAGAGTTTCACGAACCGCTTGTCGGTTTTTACTTTCCTGTCGGTCCTCCAATATACGTATTACAATTTGGTTTGGTTGAAGTCCCAAAATCCTTTTCTCACTAGTTATCCGAGTCTCCAGTTGAGTCCAAAATCAATGTTCCAAAAAAAATGCCCACCGCTGCTCTACCAATCATAATTAGAGTGAAATATTTAAAAAAAAATTGTTCTATTACTTTCAGTTGAAGGAGCTGAGTACAGCGAGTACAGTCGGACATGCAGCCCGGTAGCTGTTGCAATTGGATGCGAAATTCTTGACTATGATTATTATTCTGTTACAAAGTGTGTTTACACATGCAATACAGGTAAATGGGGAATAGCTTTAAAGGGTGAAATTACAATTCCACAAGATGGGATATATTCTACATCCCGGGGGAAAGGAAAGTCAATAGGAGAACGAACCAATTATATGGCGAACCACGGCTACTCGTCCGGTTACCAGTCCATGTTGGGTATTAGATTAGTTAGCCAGGAAATTGTTTGCAGATGCATTGAATTGAGGGTAGAGGAAGCGATAACTGACCAGCGGTTGCTTGAAACACCATATAGCGACGAGGAGTACAGCAATCCTCTCGAATATAACTATACCCGAATGGGATTTGAATCTGCAAACTCACGCAGGGTAATCAGAGATGCGGTGGCGAGCATACTCCTAACGCTTAGCACGATACGCCACACCAACATGACTTATTCATCTTTATAAAATAAAGATACGTAATTGTGAACTTGTTGGAAGGTCCGCGATGTTCGGATTCGGTGCAGCCCACCTTATTGGAAACGACGTGGACCTATGAATCTTTTTTGTTTATTTGTTGTTCTTGTTGTTGTTTCTGTTGATGTGAAACGCTTTTCTTTTTAACTACTGAACCAATTACTTTCGGGGGTTTCGGGGTCAAAGGTTGTTGTTATCACTAGAAGGCTATTACTGTAATTTATTTCAAAAATTTGTGTTTGTCCTAAAAGATTCGTTTTATCCAATTTTTTCCTTTTTTTGCAGATGGTTGCAATACATTAAACATCTTCCCTGGCGAAGATGGATATACTCCCCCTACCACGGCCCCCCTGGAAGCTACTACGACACCAAGTGGTGCAACTCAAATTCATTTCAATATCTACATCGTTTTGCATCTTCTGTCTCTAACGTTATTTGTTCTGTTTTAAAATGAAGATTTCTGTTTCTATTCTCAGGCAGTACTTAAGTTTATGCTATAAATCCTTAATCTCTGACTTGAATATTATTTATGTTTACCAACTCCATCCTATTCTTTACGTTAATTCAGATTGGAGACAATTTATCTTTTTTTTTCCATCAGAACTCTAGAGCCATAATTACTAATTTTTGAATGGAATTTCATTTATGTTGTGGATTTATGAAGCTCATGCGTCCTTGATTTTCCCTTAATAAATTAAAACAAAAATCATCGAAATATTAATTACAGGTAGGCTACCAAAATTCCCCAAAAATTGAGATAATAAATTGAAACTAAAAAGAATATATTATTCTTTCCCACCCACGCTCTTTCATTGTGTTTCTCATTTCAGTCTGCTTAATCGAGGAATACCCCTTCAGTCTCAAGGCAGGACAAATGTTAATGTTGATACATGAAATTTGCGTTGCGCTATGTTGGTTGTTTGACCACATTTATTATTCTCTGTGATTTGACTACCAAAGCCTCGCTCATCAATAAAAACAGTACACTTATGTCAAATTGTTAGAACCTAAAATATTTACTTAGATACTCGAACCTTGGGTCTCGCTGTTTGATAACCAGCTTCAGTTCTCCGCGGCTTTCTTTCTCCAGTGCAATTAGTTTTCAAAATTATATTTTTGAACTTTGTATGTTACTTTTTACTGGATGGAATAAATAAACTCGACTATGACTGTCATTTTGTGAGCGAATTGTATCTGTGTTGTTGAAGATATTGTTGCCATGATGTGGTCGAGAGAATTATATTCATGTCTTCGCATTCTACAGTGAGATCAACAAGGGCGCGGAATGATTTGCTATGAACAAAATATTCCAACTTTTCCACTCTGAATTCTGAAACCCCTATATTCGGCGCTCCAGAAGTGTGTGTACCAATATAGAGGTAACTATTTCTTCGCTTATTTTACACCAATTTGTGTAAAGGGACTGAAACCTTATGGGTAGGGGGAATATTCACTTGGCTTAACACAGACAATCTCCGAACTCGTAATAAAACTAAAAGAAGGAAAATCGGAATAAAACTATGGCATAAACCCTAACCTGGTACACACACATACTACGGGAGTATCTTCTATTGGATATGGCTGAAGTTTAAAAACCTTAAATAGTTTCCATATACATTATTTTCAAAATCATTATTTTTCAAATTTTTGTAAATATACAAAATGGTGTTGCCTGTGATTATCGTGACTTTATCAGGCTGGATGGCCTGACTACCGGGAGGATTTTACATGTCATTTCACAAAAATTATTAGTCAATAAAAGTCATCCAAAATTCCACCAAAAATTCCGCCCACCTAGATTGGCGGGCCATGTAAGTGCGACGTAAAAATTCACATATTATGACCAATATTCACAATGTTATTGCTGAGCTATTGAGTTTTTGCAAAGAATCAAAAAAAAATTCGCCAAAAATTCAGTCCACCTAGATTGGCGGGCCATGTAAGTGCGACGTAAAAATTTATATATTATGAACAATATTCACAGTGTTATTGCTGAGCTATTCAGTTTTTGCAATGAATCAGAAAAATTACCCCAAAAATTCCTTTACAAAAGATCCGTTAGCCCGTTTCAAAAGCAAACGTGGAAAACAATAAGACTCGTGCCGAAACAAAATTTAACTGCAACCTCATCAAAATTCTTGAACTATTTTAGCTAAAACATCAAAATTTGGGTTTAGTTTGGTTGTGGCAGCATCAGGCGGGCCAGATTGAATTAGTCAACGGGTTGGATTTGGCCGACGGGCGGTAGTTTGCCCATGTCAGATCAAAAAACAAGAAATATCTGTATTCTAATGACATGGATAACATCTTTCAGTATAATGTTAGCAAAAAAATGAAAATTTCAATCAATCATCAGATATATTGAAATATTGAAGACTAGAAAGTCAAACACTGTCAGGGAAACTAGGCGCAAACCGGACTGCAAACCCGTAAAAACAATCATGAAAAGCTATATAAAACTCCTTATTCGAAAACTATTGTAGGGAATATTAGTAATTCGAACGGCGGCAAAGAAAAAATGATGATGCAGATGGATCCCAACTGGTCCAAAACCTTTTTCTAATTTGAAAAAATCACTTACGTAACACGTTCGTACTAATTAGGCCAAAACTTAAATTTTCCTTCAGCAAAATTATCACCAATGTAACAGATCACTGTGAATTGGTTTACGGTAGCGTCAAACTTCTGTATAAGTTGTACGCTAATGTGGCTAAGCTGTGAAGAGGATATATGAAATACATACCGTATTACCTTACACTGTCGAGGGAAGTGAAGAAAGGGTCAGTACCAGGACGTTAACAATCAGAAATCCTACAACTATTTATCTTGCACTATTACCAAAAACGCATCTACAAGTATCACTGATAGAAATTGAAAATGAAATTAGAATAATCACTCTGGAAGAGACCCGATTACATAATTACAATTTGAGCCTAAAACTGGTTGTAGCATATTTGTGTTAGTGTGCAGCAAGACTTATTTAACAAATAGATTATTATTACGTAATGTTAATTTGAATATTTAACAATCAATTATGGTTTTTAAATTGATGTAATTATCACACATTACATTTTTAGATAATATTCTTCCAATAGAATAGTTTAACAGAAAGACCTTCATTATGAATTTGCATATCATTATTTCGGGGATATTTGTACTTAGTTTCTTCTTGGAAACAGGTAATTGAATTTATGATACACCTGAAGTATGTGTACCAATATGGCGGACACCGGAACATAGTATGTGTACCAGGTTAGGGTTAGGCCATACTTTTTTTCCAATTTTCCTTATTTTAGTTCAATTACAAGTTTGAGGATTAGCCAAGTGACTCTCGTAGTATTTGAACCTAAAGTTATGGCCTAACCCTAACCTGGTATCCATACTACGTTCAGGTGTCCGCCATCTTGGTACGCATACTTCAGGAGCGCCAGATTTATTGGTGAACTAATCGTAATCTAAAGATGGCGGACACCGAAACGTAGTGTGTGTACCAGGTTAGGGTTAGGCCATAATTTCAGTTACAAATACTACGGGAGTCACTTGGCTAGTCCCCGAACTCGTTAAGATACTAAAATGAGGTAAATTAGAATAAAATTATGACGTAACCCTACTAATGTAGAGACAGACATTCCTTTTTGCAATTTTGTGAGCTGCAGTTTCTCAAACCTCGAATCTTAGTTGAATCTTTTGTATGGTCAGATAAAAAAAGCTTTAAACTATACGGAACAGAATTCTGAAATAACTTCGACATCTCTGTTCAGGTTCACTCCGCTGTTTCAACTGCTTATCATATACATACGATCCCACAGATGGATGTCACGGCGATGACTTTTCTGATGATTATTTAATTGAATGTGCAGCTGAAGATCAGTACTGTCTGGTTACAAAGAGTAAGGAAGAGCTATTGATTTTTGGAGCTCCCGAAGTATGTGTATCAAGATGGCACACAACCTGAACATAGTATGTGTACCTGGTTAGTGTTCAAGGTGTGCGTCATCATGGTTCACATACTCCCGGAGCGACGATTTTTTCCTCAAGCTTTTTCAACCACCGGTTTTTTGACCGTTTACTGTCTCCTTAGTTCAACTACAAATTCGATTAAAACAGAAAACGAAAATTTACCATCAAATTTAAATATCATATTGTTTTTTTTTTCTGGGTGTTTATGATATCTTTCGTTGATTTTGATAGTCCACCGATCCGAAAAACTTTCTTTTAATATAATTTTTTTTTATCATTTTTTATTTATTATTTTGGTGCTTTGGCCTTGTAATTAGGTATTGTGTAACATTTTCATGAATCCATTGATATGTGAAATACCGATACTTACTCCTAAATCATACTTCTCGCTTCTAACTTTAATTCCCTCGCAGATCTTAGGGCGCTTCAGCAGTGTGTGTACCAATAGGGAAGTAACTAATTTTGTTCGCCAACTTTACATCAAGTTGTGTAGAGGGACTGAAACCTATGGGCAGGGGGTATATTCACTTGGCTAACACAGACAGTCTTCGCACTTGTAATATAACTAAAATAAGAAAAATTGAAATAAAATTGAGCCCTAACCCTATCTTGGTACACATACTACGGAAGTACCAACCTTTGACCTGCGATGCAAAATTAATCATCGCCGCACACAGTTAGGCATACTCAATGCATACCCTAATAATTAAAATTTAGGTCAAGTATTTATGACATTTTTTCCGTCACTTTCAGTTGGAAAAGCTCATGGCTTCGAGTACAATAGAACATGCAGCCCGGTAGCTGTTGATATTGGATGCGAAGAACATGACCGAAATGATAATGAATATATTGATTTTATTACTTTTCTTCTTGAAAACCTTTCTGCTACAAAGTGTGTTTACACATGCGATACAGGTAAATTGAGTATAACTTGAAATGTTGAGTGTACATACAATTTACACTCTTCGTCATAACTACAATAGCGATCATAAAAAGTAGTTGGTAATTGGTAAATATACAAGTCGGTAGGCGTCTAGGTTCTCCGATAATATATGAAACGGCCCGCACTTCAGTAAACCGTTACCATCCACGCAAAATTGTAGCTATAACGACAGCGTATTTCATTAATCACGTTGCCGAAACTGCCATTTATTTTTAAGCACTGCGCATTTGCCTTTTTTTTTATTCATGAGCGCTAATGACAGGCCATGGTCACCAAAATTCCTAAAGCTTCCCAAGTTCATTTATTAACGAGATGCAAAATGGAAAGAGTATTTACTTCTGCGGGATGTAGCAATCTCAGAATCATTTTCGAAGTAGTTTAGGAGATAATGGCGACAAATAGTAAAAAAAATGAAATTCCTCAACAATCAGCACGTTTGCCGCTGATAACATGGAAACTTCCCGTGGAACGCATAATACCATAATATTAGGGTGTTAGCACAACCCCCGTGAGAAATTTCAACCAGATCGGCCCAGCAATTTAGACGCTACAGCTAAACAGACAGACAGAACGACTGATAATAAGGATCTCCTAGCTAGAGCTGAAGTCCAATGTAGGTTTCGGACACCGTGTAATATGTGTACCAGGTTAGAATTAGGCCATAATTTCAGGTACAAATACTACGGGAGTCACTTGGCTAGTCCCTGGACTCTAGACTTAAAATAGGGGAAATCGGAATAAAATTATGTCCTAACCCTAACGAGGAATATATACTACTTTCCGGTTTCTGCCTCCTTGGTTCACATACTTTGGAAGCTTCTCTTTAAAATTAAAAAAATACATTATTTAGTATGATGACGTGTTAATTTCGCACCGTGCGGCGATTCCGCGATCTGTAGTATGTGTACGTGTACTAGGTTAGGGTTAGGCCATAATTTTATTCCAAATTTTCCTCATTTTAGTTCTATCACGAGTTCAGGGACTAGCAATGTGACTCCCGTAGTATGTGTACCTGAAATTATGGCCTAACCCTAACCTGGTACACATACTACGTTCCGGTGTCCGCCATTTTGGTTCACATACTTCGGAAGTACCAGCGGCCGTCGTATCCATATATTTCAGCATTGTTCACTTGTTTGCGAGTAAAAACGCTTGCTTTTAGCGTTGCTTATTGCTTGCGTTATTTATTGCCACAGTAATCAATTCCATAACACATTTATTTCTGTTTTTACAGATGATTGTAATACATTGAGCATCTTTCCTGGCGAAGATGGATACACTCCCCCAGCAACGACTCCCTTGGAAACTACTGCAAAGCCAAGTGGCGCAACTCAAACTCTCCCGGCCACTAACCCCCTGAAAGTTACGACGACACCAAGTGGTGCAACACAAACTCTCTCGGCGACGACTCCCCTGGAAGCTATCGCAAAGCCAATTGGCGCAACACAAACTCTCCCAGCCACGACTCCCTTGGAAGCTACTGCAAAGCCAAGTGGCGCAACAAAAACTCTCACAGCCACTACTCCCCTGGAGTTTACTGCAAAGCCAAATGGCGCGACTCAAACTGTCCCTGTCACTACTCCCCTGGAAGCTACTGAAAAGCCAAGTGTCGCAACTCAAACTCTCCCTGGCACTACTCCCCTGGAATCTACTGCAAAGCCAAGTGTCGCAACTCAAACTCTCCCAGCCACTACTCCCCTGGAATTTACTGCAAAGCCAAGTGGCGCGACTCAAACTGTCCCTGTCACTATTCCCCTGGAAGCTACTGAAAAGCCAAGTGGCGCAACTCAAACTCTCCCTGGCACTACTCCCCTGGAATCTACTGCAAAGCCAAGTGTCGCAACTCGAACTCCCCCAGCCTCTACCCCCCTGAAATCTACGACGACAGCAAGTGATGCAACACAAACTCAGTTCAATACCTATGTCATTCTGGATCTCCTGTTCTTAACGTTGATTGTCCTGTTTTAAATTGAAGATATATCAATCTAAACAAAGGTTCTCGAACTTGCGGCCCGGGGGCCAATTGCGGCCCGCAGTACAATAGTTTTGACGCCTGCCTTAGTATGAAAATTTAATGTCAGTGTGGCCCGCAAGTAACTTAGCTCAGTCCGCATCATTAAAACATTTAATATGAGTTTTCGGTTAAGTTAAGTTTTAGACGTCACAATCACAAACGTTTAGATTTATATTGATAAATTATAACCATGTTTTCCGTGTAGTAAGACATCACTGTTCATCGCCAAAATGCTTGCTTGAACAAAAATAAAATAGAAAATATTTGAATTGTTCAAACTAAGCTTTCATTGTGGAAAACCGGATGCGGCTCGGACCCAACCAGACTCTGCTCTCAGTGGCGCCTGGGTAAATTGTGTTTGAGACCCCTGATCTAACCTAACTCAGTCAGGACTTAAGTTAAATTCAAAATCTTTAAATTGAACATTATTCATGTTGTCCATCTTCTTTCTGTTCTTTGCCTAGAGTATCCTGTTTTGAATTAAAGACAATTTATCTTTTTTTCTCCATCATAATTTTAGACCCATAATTAATAATTTTTAATTTGAGTATTATTTATCTTGTGCATTTATATGAAGCGCATAAGTCCCTGTTTTTTTTTTTTTCTATATGAAGTCAAAAAATTATAGTTGAAGATCGCGAAAATCCCGAAAATTTTTATATCAAAGACATTACAATCTGACGTTTATTGCCCATTGTTAGACAACGTGCATCCCACAATGGTATTGTTGTGATACAGACCACTACTGCCATCTCCATGGTCACCGAGTTGGTGGTGCTCGGAGTCGTCTTTTTATTTGTTTTGAAGTGAGCGAATGCTGGTTATAGCAGATCGCCTCGAGATATTTTGTGTGTGTTTTTTTTTTTTCAAATTAAATGTACTCAGTTCTACTTTTTCTTCTTTATCATTTTGTGTTAGACTTATTTTATGGGTGCCGCTACTCGATAAACAGTACTGGTTTTTCCGCGTCTGCTTCACCCTGAAATATGGCCTATTTATAATTTATTGCAATCTGTATGTTTGTGCCTATTTTCAATATGGTGAAAATTGAAATACTGATTATTGACAATTTATTATTTATTTCGGTGCTCCCAAAGTATGTGTACCAAGATGGCGCACAACCTGAACATAGTATGTGTACCAGGTTAGTATTCACGTTGTGCGTCATCTTGGTACACATACTTCCAGAGCGCCTTTTTTTCACCATCAGAATTTTAGACCCATAATTTATAATTTTTAAATTGAGTATTACTCATGTTGTGCATTATTAAAGCACATTAGTCCCTGTTTTCCCTATATGAAGACACAGAATCATCAAAATGTTAACTCTAAAAGTCCCGAAAAGCTCATAGATAACAATCGAAACTGAAAAGAAAATATTTATAACTTTATGAACTTTGAGTAAGCTGTGGCTATGGTAAAGTGTGTCGATATTTTTAAACCAACAAGAGAACAGTCTGCTTCACAATTAAGGAAAAAAATATCAAGTTTTCTCTAAGTTCGGGGACTAGTCAAGTAAATCCCGTAGCATTTATACCTGAAATTATTGCCCAACCCTAACCTGGTACACATACTACGCTCTGGTGTCCGCCATCTTGGTTCACATATTTCGGGAGTACCGTAAAAATTATAAAGTTTTTTACTCTGAACTCTGATATACTTTTCAATTGGTTAGACTAGTCTGACAGTAAGGACTGTCCTTGTAGCGAGTGTGAATTGTAATTATGGATTTAGTTATTAAACCCTTTTTATTATAGCATGTCGAAACAGGTTATTTGTGGGTATTCCCGTAGTATGTGAACCAAGGTGGCGAACACCGTAACGTAGTATGTGTACCAGGTTGGAATTAACCAATAATCCCAGGTATAAATACTACGGAAGTCACTTGGCTAGTCCGCGAAATCGTAATAGAACTAAAATAAGGAAAATTGGAATAAAATTATTATTTAACCCTAACCTGGTACACATACTACGTCCCAGTGTCCGACATCTTGGTTCACATACTTCGGGCATACTGTTATTTTCATGTTTTTTTACTTTGGCCTACTACTTACATTCGATCGTAACTGTATTAAGGTTTAAGTGTATTATTCAATATATCTGTTATCTGAATTCAATTTGATTGTGCAACTTTACAATATACATTTAGCATCGCAATATATTGTTTGCTTATTGATCTCCGAAGAAGAGCAGATCGCGGTTACAATCTATTAACGTGTGATCAATTCAAAACCACGTGAGTGCGCATGCCCCTCCGAATATTCCCCTTCCAGTAAAGAAAATTAGCTTGCTATTTTTTAAATTTCGAAAATCTTGGCTCAAAGGTTGAGATTGAAATGCAAGACCATTGGACTAAATTTTCCTGTGAAGTTTTGCACGTAATGTAATGTATATGCAGATATCGTAGTTGGAAAGTAGCGTAGGCAAAACGATAAAATTGGTGAAAATTCAACACAACTCAACGAGGACGTCTTTGTGTGAAATATCATGAATCTCACATTGCAAAATGGCAAATAATACTTCATATTTCAGCAAGAGGATTCAATATTACCATCTGATATCGATTGCTGATTGCATTACAATTCGGTAATTTGGCGCTACCGTAGTATGGGAACCAAGATGGCGAACACTGGAATGTAGGCTCTGATTTTATTCCATTTTCCCTATTTTAGTTCTATTACGGGTTCAGGGACTAGCCAAGTGACTCCCGTAGTATTTGTACCTAAAATTATGGCCTAATCCTTACCTGGTACACATACTACATTCCGCTGTCCGCCACTAGTAATATCACTGCACCTATATCTTAACTTGGTGCTTCCGTGGTATGTGCACCAAGATGGCGAACTGCCTGAACATAGGATATGTACCAGGTTATGGTTCCGGTTGTGCGCCATCTTGGTGCACATACTACAGGAGCGCCGTTAACATTTTATGGAATCTTCTCATCGATGTTATTTGTAAATCAAAAAGTTACATCAGTTTTGCGTCTAGCATTGCGACCCCTAACCAACTGCTTCCCGATGGGGAACCGCTGATATTGGAGCAAGTAGCGACATTATACAAATCTACTTTTTCGTAATATGCCACTTTTCATAAATAAGATAAGACATAAAAAAGAAACAGATTTTTTTTTGAAAACAGTTTATTTAAAAATGTAATAAAATACGTCAGTCATGAAATATGACCTCATCAATAATACAATTTTTGTTTCATAAACTGTTTACTGCGTTTTGAGAACCGATCAGACAAATTGAATACTAGATCCGCATATCCGGAACATAAATCGGATACTGCTCTGTCATTATCACCACCACCAATTTTCTGAGTTGTAATATTTAATTCTTTAGGTATACGGTGAGGCAATAATCGACACCCTATTATATTATACAGACTTAAGTGTCAGTCAAGTCAAAGAAACAAGTGAGACATCTTTAGAACAGAAACTGACGCCTTTCTAGGCTTCGTTGCCATGGTTACACCAAAGCTCGACCATAGTGCGTCATCACCATGACAAATGATTCTACATTGATATAAAAATTTTACCCATGCTAATGCTATTGTAATTCTCTTCATGACATTAATGGAAAATTTTTGATTTGATTGACTAAAAGGGTAGTAGTAACAAGACATATACTGATTTATTACTTAAGTTCTTTACGTAAATAGAAAGATTCCGCTATCAACTTCTGATACCGTTTCTAAAATTGTAATTGGTGTAATTAGTGAAAATTAGTTTGGTTTTTAAATTATAGTTTTTAATGCAAGAAGATGGAAAAATAATAATATGATTTATGATTTGAGTCTTTTTACAATTTCAATTTTGTTATGAAGTCAGTTCTCAATATATCTTAACCAAGTTTGTTGTTTTTAATCAGTAATTGTTTAAGTGTTTTCACTTCATTTAATATATATGTGAGGGCCGAAACAATATATGGTGATATACAGATAAATTCTCATTGCAATTTTGAACAATTTTATCGACTATTAGCATTGACAGATCAAACATATTTAGTCTAAAAAAAGCAAATCCTTCGAATTGGGTGGGCAAAAGTATTTAATTTGAACAATATTGGGTACTCCTGTAGTATGCGTACCAGGTTAGAATAAGGCCATAACATCATTCCGATTTTCCCTATCTTAGTTCTATTACGAGTTCGGGGACTGTCTGTGTTAGCCAAGTGAATATCCCCCCTGCCCATAGGCTTCCGTCCCTTTACACAACTTGATGTAAAGTAGGCGAAAAAATTAGTTACCTCCATATTGGTACACTTCTGGAGCGCGCAATATTGATCTCAGTAAGGTAGGCAATAAATAGTAATTGAATCAGCATTTATAAACAAGTTTTACTGTCGAATTCTGATTTAGTTTAAAGACGATTTTCTGGCACCCACGAATGTTTAGTATTAGCAGTGTCATACAGTGGAATCAATCTGTTAAATTGTAACAAATTACGACTCATTTTAGGGCTGAGCATTTTTGATTACTTGATAATTTCAGATTCGAATTAAAATATCAAATTTTTTTTTTGAATTAAATCTTAAATAAAAAAGATATTTAAATGTAATATTCAAACGACATAATTGTATGTGACTTTTGTATTGTAATGAGTCAGAGAGACACATATATTACTGAAAACATAGAATCCAACAATCGGACAGTTCGCTGAGTGTTTACATACAATAAGAAACATGTTTCATCAATAGCTCACGAGGAAAAAAACAGTCGTAAGTTAAAACAACATTTTAAAAATATGACTTCACAATGAAAATTTAACGATTCATCTTGAAACAAGATGGTGGCAATTTAAAATTTTTGTCGTAACCGATTCGAAATTTTTTGTCTTAACTGATTTGAATAATTTACTATTCGATTCGATTCGAAAATGCCCAGCCCTACTCACAACTCATTTTTAAGTCAAAATCAAAATGTTATTCCATTCATGAATTGCATAATAACGATTACATAGTAAAGAAAATTAACAATAATATCAATCCATTATTCAAATCAACTATTTAATTTTTTCACAAAGATATATACTATACAACGCATCTAAACAATAATAAATTTAGCAACGAGGAGGCTGATAACGGATCCAAGTATGATGCTTGATTTGAGGGTTCCAGCTCCGTTGCATTTTTCTGAAAAAAAAAACATTTTTTTGAATGTTCTGTTCAACTATCGTATTTTACGTACCACTAAGATATAAGACGCCTTGCCAATATCTTGCTTGGAATGTGGTTTTATCCGCGTATAAGGCGCATTAGAGCAAAAAGCCCCACCCGATTTATACATTAGGTACACCGACTTATACGGCGCACGATTGATTTTTGAGAGAAATGAAGTGTTTAAAGTGCGCATTATGGTCCGTAAAATACGGTCGCCTCTAAACACTGATACGCAAAGAGCTACAATGTGAAAACAAAAATGTGGTTCGGCATTGTCTAATCAATTTAATAATACCCGGGCGAGATTGCAGGTTCAGGACTTGACCCACAATCTTTAACCTTCAAAGCTGTCAGGGCAGGTCGTAGGCCGACGCGCAATTTTGTTATCCATTTGTTGCCAATTAAACAAGCAGCCCTGTCAATTGCTTGACGTAGCTATGCGTAAACAGTGATTCCTTACACTTGAATATAAGTGTGCTAGAATAACCAGAAATGGGAGCGTATACCACAACGGGAGGTCAGTCAAGAACAGAACAAATTCGAGCATTAATACTAATTCCAATCGGTATCATCTTTCATTTATGTCTTATTCTAATGTGGCAACTGCGGCAGTGCTTAGTTTAAATATGAAAATTAACATTACTATACAGTAATGCTACGCTATCGATTGGGTTTCTACGAGATCAAGTACTTATCCTTCTTCTATGCTTTTGCACCGGTGGATCCGTACGCATATAATGCAAGGATGCTGTAGCAAGAGAAAGACGAGAATATCGGTCAGAGACCGAAGACTTATCGATCGAAAGTTAGGGGATCCCCCAAAACAGCGCTCTTACTCCGTAGTGACACCTTGTGTCTCATCACTAATTAATTAATAACTCGCTAATTATTCGACATAATTCGCCCAAAATCAATAGGCTTCTGGTCCGAGATAAGATGATGCGCCTGCAAAATCTGGAGCATATTCAATCTCGCTTTCGTGAGATATCGCATGCATCTAACAGACAAACAGACATACATACATACATACAGACAGACAAATACCTATCAACATACTTACCGATTAAAATCGATAAGTAATAACTATTCTAAGTGATTCAATATTGTTGCTGCGCACTAACAAACAGTCATATATCTATTTCTGAGGAAGTCTAACCTTAGTCAGACGAAACGTTATAGAAATCTAACGTTATTGTTCAGCAAGACTATTGAATCACTTATGCTACAATTATTACTTATCGATCTTAAGATCGGTAAGTATGTTAATAGGTATTTGTCTGTATGTATGTCTGTTTGTTAGATGTACGCGATATCTCACGAAAGCGAGGTTGAATCTGCTCCAAATTTTGCATGTGCATTCATCATAGCTCGGATCAGAAGCCTATTGATTTTCGATGAATTATGTCGTATAATTAGCGAGTTATTAATTAATTAGTGATGGGACAAACGGTGTCACTATGGAGTAGGAGCGCTGTTTTGGGAGATCCCCTAACCTCCGATCGATACGTCTTCGGTGTCCGACCGATATTCTCGTGTTCATTTTTTACACGAATGCTTGTAATCTTATGGCCTATACCATGGCTACTCAACTGGCGGCCGCGGGACAAATTTGGAGCTTTCGAGTATTTGATTTGGACCGCACCTAATTCTTTAGTTTGGATCCATAGCCCCACTTTTCAAGTTTCCTTTTATAAAATAACTTGGTTTGAATATATATAAAAGGAACTATAATACCTTAATAAAACATCTTGATTAGCTGATAATCATTAGCCAACCGATGAAGTGCGCGTTTAAGGATGCCGAAATATAATTTCTGGAAAGACCGGACCCAAATAATTTCAAAATTTTCTTTGGTACAAATAGTTGAGTAACCCTGACCTATACAACCAGACACTGATATTTAACGATTGTAGGAAGCTACTCTCTTGAATGAGCCAAATTATTGACAAATTAATAAGTTTAAACACTGGTAACACTTTGTTTTTTTAATTTTTGGAATCAAAGAGCTTATAAATCACTGTTCATTGTTTAATGCATGAATCTTAATTCTTTCAAATTATATTTGATAAGGTTTCCATGAAACTCACCTCCTTTGCAAATACAAGTCTCCGCTGTCACACCAAAAGCTGAAATACTCTGGCATCCAACATTACCACCTGCGCCACAGCTTCTTGTCACAACACCTAGAAAATTGTTTCCAATTGAAAATTGAGCGCTCCGAAAGTGTGTGTACCAATATGGAGGTAACTAATTTTGTTTGCCTACTTTAAGTCAAGTTGTGTAAAGTGACTGAAACCTATGGTTAGGGGTTATATTCACTTAGCTATGGCCTAACCCTAACACTACGGGATTACCAAAACATGAATAAATTTCCTAAATAAAGCACTTCAGTAGTGTGAAGATTTGATATTTTATATAATATCGATGCCGAAGAGCAAGTTTACACTCAAATCTGATATATTTTATCTGACATGGGCAAACCAGGGCCGCGGACCAAATTTACCCAGTGGGCAATTCAATCTGGCAAGCTTGATGCTATACAACAACCAAACTAGAATCAAATTTTGATGTTTTGCCAAACAAAAAAGCTCAATGAACCTGTTGAGATTGCAAGCATTGACATTCATAATTATAAAGGTAAGTAAGTATAGTTATAACATGATAGAAATGCTCATATTAAAACAAGGAGGTTAAATAACTAACCACTGTACGGCCAGCTCGTGTGACGGTGTGACTCACACCGAAATGTGACTTATAATCGAGTTTTACCTGCCACGCTTGGCAGAACAAAAATTCACAATGAAGTAAAAGAAAACAGCGTAATTTGGATTTAAGTATCGGATTAGCAACGCTTTAGTAAGCGATACAAACACCGCTTTGCGCCCAACTAGTAAATGAGTACATTTCAAGGATATCCTTCATACAAAGTACATCTAAATTTTTAAATTGAATGTCTTACTCTGTGCAGAAGCCTTAATACAAGTGTCAGTGAGAGAAGAACAATTGTAAAGTTGACTGTCGCTCAACTTCTTAGCATCAGCGCAGTTACTACACACGTAACACTGGATAGCATAACCTAAATGAGAAAATGAAAAAAAGATTTGTTACTGTAATAGGCAGAGGTTCTTGGGCGCTCCAAAAGTATGTGTACAAATATGGAGGTAACTAAGTTCGGGTACTCCCGAAGTATGTGAACCAAGATGCCGGACATCTGAACGTAGTATGTGTACCATATCACGGACCTATTGATTTTGGATGAATTATGTCGTATAATTAGCAAGTTATTAATTAATTAGGGATGGGACACGAGGTGTCGCTATTGTGCCAGAGCAAAGAATACACGCCGCTAGATTGATAAGTCGGCGGTCTTTGATTGCTATCTCGTTTTAGTTTTATTGCGAGTTCGGGGACTAGCCAAGTGACTCTTGTAGTATTTGTATTTGAAATTATAGTCTAACTCTAACCTGGTACACAAACTACGTTCCGGTGTCTGCCATTTGCTTCACATACTTCGGGAGTACCTGATTTTGTTCGGACCTCCTGAAGTATGCGCACCAAGATGGCGCACAACCTGAACTCGGGCTGTGTACCAGGTTGGGGTTTTTGGGGCGTATTTTAGATCTTTGCCACAGGCGCCATTTTACGTAGATACGACACTGACAGGGGTAGAACAACAGAAAACATTATCAGCCATCAAGGCTTTTCAGCCTTCGCTCAAAATCTGGTTAGAAACAAGTTGACAATCATGAAAGCGCAGAAGACTGGTCCTGACATAGGGAAATATGAATAAATATAATTTTTATTATACAAACCTGTAGCAGCCATCAATACAACCAAAAACGCAATCATAATTGGCTTCATCTTTCTTGTTTTTACGATTTACTCTTGTTAACAAAAGTTAATATTTACACTGAAAAATTTGTAAAAAAGCAGAATTAATTTTAAGAGAAGTATGAAAAAAATTTGTTTCCGTCTTTGGACTAGAACTTTTTTAATTAATTACTGAAACATTCATTTTATACAACATTTTCATCAGAAGTAGGAAAAAATAGTCAGTGAAATAAATTATTAATTTTTTTGCTGCAAATGGTTGAATCAACTAAGATATATTCGATTTTGAACAAATTTTATTAACTTGCCGAATCTCTAAATACATTCAGTCAATTTTAACATTGAATGGAAAAACTTTTTTAAGTAATAAGTATATTTCGAACGCATCTGGTAAATAGCATTGATGAGATTGTAATAATAACGTACAGATATGCATCAATTGAACGCTACAAATATTAGAAATTAGTATAATTTTTAAAAAAAATTTGAGATACCGGGAAAATACGGGAACAACATTTTTATATCACCAATTTGTTGGTTTTGTGTAGCAATAATTTTCACCCCAAAAAACTCAATTTTTATTTAACCATTCGTTTTCAAGCAAATGGAACCCGCAAAAACTCTCTGGACAAACCACATCAAATCTAGTCTACTTTCCGCTGAACACTCAGCTTCCAGGAGCCTGACACCGCCCAAAGTAATTCTTCGAAGCCTTATGGCCTTCTTAAACGCTGTGTTGGGTTTCCGGTGATACTGCTATAAAAAACGTAACTGTAATCTAATTTGCAGTGTAATAAGAGAATAAGAGAGCATGCGGGAACGTCGCGAAATGTGTACCTACAACTTTTTTTTTTACTCAAAAGATAACAAAGAAAGAAAGATATTAATACGAGCAACAGGGAGTAAATGGATAAAATAAAGAGAATAAGGAGAAAAATATGACGAGAGAACGACTATCCCGCGATAGGAATTTCTGTTTGCAGCGATCCCAAATGTCAGCAACTCACCATCAATGATCAACTATGATTCGATAAAAAAAACGGAATGCGCAACTGAAAAAAAATGTTTTTCATCTAATAATTTAAGGCATGAGGAAATTACGTTTTTCCGGAGATCACATCTTTAAAGAGAATCACGTCCTGTCGAACATATCACTTTCTTCGATGACTAAGATGACTCAGAAGAGACGCAACCACCGCATATCCGAAAACAATACGTACAAACACTAATTCAATGAATAAAAAAATATTCGATGTGAAATGAGCCGTCTTTGCAAGCTTATAAAACTATTATTGAACTAGGATCTTTTGTACAAAACTGCCTCCACTAATGCAGCAATGTGAGATTTAGGAAAAACACCCCTCTATGTTTTCAAATAAAAAAGGCACTAATCATCTCGTTAGGGTTAGAAAAGATTTAAAAATTTGATCTCGAGCTCAATCTGCAATCCTAGCTCAAACCCAAACCCTAACTGGATAATTACTAGTTTTCTTATTTCAAGCGTTGGTGGGGGTGTTGTACAATAGATTCCTGAACCGACTTATGAGAAACAAGCAAGCCCGTTATCCATTTTTACTTTGATTAACATAATTTCGATTCTTTCGATTATTTTACACAAGGTAAATTGATATAACCAGCCCAGAGCTAGTGCAGTGGTTCCAACCTTTTACCTCGGCGGGTCAGTAACATGAAAGAAAGTAACCTCGCGGACCGGCATCACAATATTGAACTTAAGCACCAAAAGTATGAAAAAACACGAACGAGGTATCATTTTATTGAGTGTCTTTTTTACCTTCTTATTTTGTTGAGTTTTTGATTATGAAATAGGACAATAGAATAGCAAATTGTTAAATATTGTTATCGGCATATGGACCAAAATGTTAGACCTATTATTTTTTGGCAAATAAAAAACACCAGGTTCTCTAGTAAACTAGTATCAAATATTAGCCTTCCAATATCGACTTTTAAATTTTCGTTTGTACCGTTATTTGTTATCAGTATTCTTGTGAATAGAGATAGTCAGTTAGACGTCAAAGATGACAACTGTATATATATGATCAAGTTATTTTGGTACTCTCGAAGTATGTGAATCAAGATGGCGGACACCGGAACGTAGTATTTTAACCAATTAGGGTTAGGCCATAATTTCAGGTACAAATACTACGGGAGTCACATGGGTAGTATACGAACTCGTAATAGAACTGAAATTTGAAAAATTGGAATAAAATTATGGCCTAACCCGAACCTGGTACACATACTACGTTCCGGTGTCCTCGATCTTGTTTCACATACTTTGGGAGTACCGTTACTTTGACATTCAGTTTTGCTGACATATAATTTCGGGTTTGCCAATACAGAGGAGTCCTCATCAAAATGTCTACATGGCAATCAGGGCATAGAATATACGATCTACCGTAACATGACGCTGACATTGTTATTCGCGTCTTAAAAGAAAAACAGGAAGTTATTAAGGAAGTTAAGGTAATAATGTTAAAAAATATTGTGTAAAGTCCACTCGAATTTTACGATTAGTGTGACAGAGAAATACTTTGTCGACTGTTAGATTCAACAAAGACGAAAGGGGTCAAATTCTGCAAATCCAGACTTCAAAGTAGCGAGCAAAGTCTTGAAATGAGCATGTATGTGCTAAATATCTTTTTGAGATATATTTTGTGATTTCACTAGTATATACATGTCTTTATCCATACAGACAATGGAATACTCACCTGTTTAACGAAGTCCGGCAACATGCGCTCCCACATTTCGATGTATTTCAAGCTTCGGGTGCAACTCATCAATTTTATATTTTTTTTGCTTAAGCCAGCGGTTCCCAAACCATTTGTTCATGCGGCGCCAAATTATTACGGAAAAAACTCACGGCTCACTTACAAAAAAAAATGAAGTTTTTCAAATAAAACTCAATTTTGGTATCGCTAATTCGCTAATGTGTACTTTATGCATTATAAAGTTTTAAAACACATGGGCATAAGGAATAAAGGCAAAAGGTCAACTCTTCTTTCTCATCTCTGCTCGGTTTTAATTCAAAATGCTGAAAAAATCACCCAAATTCGCTAGACTCTGTTCAGTAAAAATATGAACTTCAGCTCACGAAATTGCACCAAGTGGTTTATCCATCTATTGTTACGTAACATTAGAGGTAGACACTACGTAACAGGAAGTAAACGACATAAAAAGAAATTTATTGATTTATAAACACAACATTTAAAATAAGGAACAAAAGAACATTTATAATAAAAAAATCTAAATTATTCTGTCAATTTTCGCAGAGCACTATAATGCGCCGCGGCGCACCCTTTGGGAACCGCTGGGAACCAATTGGGCTTAAGAAACAGCACCACTTTAATTAAAAAAGGTCAAAACAAAAAACGGAGGAAGAAATTTGAAATAAAAATTAGTTTGGAAAAATGAGGAAAACTTGCATATGATTATTTTAAATTTGTGTTAAAATATCCCGAGAAAAAGTTTGATAATTATAATTACCGGGCGAACATATTCCTAAAGCTCAATGTTCTATAATTTGACTCCTACGGAAGTTATTGTTAGAATTTTGGAAAAATTACCTTTGTTTTTATATATTCAACTCAAACGGGGGTAAATCTGGGAGGTTGATGCTATAATATTACTACAATAGACATTTTCGTGGCCGGTACGTTTTTTAGATCCTCGAGACTTCTGAAAACAAACGTATTCCGACCTCTGTTCGGACCCACTTTTTGAACATTCCTGGATACGCCTCTGATGTTTAACGTGTTTCGTTGATATCTTCATCGGGTACATCAACAAAAATCCACGAGTATTGGTATTATTGTGTGTTACACCAAGCACTAAAAATACGTTATTTAACATACAGAACTTTTACATATTAATTGTCCATACAAATACAACAAGGAATTTTTTGTCATATATGTATAGGAAAGAACCTCACATTCATTTAAAGTCATTCCAGTTTCATTTATTTATTCATAATCCCAAATACAATTGATTGACAATTACAATTCGGACGGCAAATCGGCCCCGTAGTGACGGGTCGCTTGGTACTTGGTACTTCCGGGTAAATGGTTGTTTCCCAAAGCATGAAGTCCTTATATCCGTAGCAGGGGCAATTGGGTGAAGAGTATCTACCGGTACTTTCCAATGACAAGTCGTTGAATAGTTAGAAGTATCTAGTGCAGTGGTTCTCAGCCTCATTTTCTTTTGTGGCACATTTTTGTTGTTTTTTATGCAAGACATTAAAGTAGCAAAAAACGTGGACGTTTTCACTTCAACAATTAAAATGAAAATTACCACTCAGTTGCAGAAGCAGCATCATCATTTATTGCCCGTACAATCAAAATTAAACTAGAGTGACGCAAATAAATTAGCAATTTTAATACGTCCGCGGCCCACGCCAGAATGTTTTCGTTGCCCAGCAACCGGTAACTGCGTCCATTGAATACATCCGTAACGGTGGCCAATTACATTAAGATTATCCGTCGGAACTTTCCAATAGCAATTGGTCAAATATTTTAAATCAAAATAATTGGTTTGAACATGTAAATTAATTCCTAAGCGTCAACATTTGTGTAAAATTTGGCGATTAGCGCAAGGGGTTGCCAAATCAATGGTACTCCCGTAGTGTGTGTACAAGGTTAGGGTTAGGCCATAATTTTATCCCAATTTTCCTTATATTAGTTCAATTACGGGTTCGGGGATTGTCTGTGTTAGCCAAGTGAATATACCCCATGGCCTTAGGTTTCAGTCCCTTTGCACAACTTGATGTCGAATGGGCAAACAAAATTAGCTACTTCCATATTGATACATACACTTCTGGATCGCCGAAAAAGTATGTATGTCATTACGTAAGCTACATCAACATGACACGCTTTATTTCAATCAGATACTTAACTTTCGAAACGATAAATATATCGCCAGTCGTCATCTGTGGCGTGCGATACAACCCTTTTCCGACACAATCTGGATTTTTTGCACAACACCCCCGCCATCGCCCAAAATAAGAAAATTAGTAATTATCCAATTGGAGTTAGAGTTAGAAATGGCTATTGCGCTAGAAATTCAAATTTTCCAATCATTCCTAACTCAAACTCTAACTGGATGAGAACTAATTTGTTATTCTAAAACGGGGGGGGGGGGGGGGTGTTTTTCTCAAATCTCAAATTTTTGCAGTAGAGGCGGAAGCTACAAAAGATCCCACAAATTTGGTTTGCGCTAACCATCACTTACTATAAGTGATAAAGACGATTTTTGACCTCCAAGAAGCCGTTGGTAGTAGTAGATAGTTTGTATTAGAATGCTTTACTCCATTGTATTTGACCGTGATACAAGAAAATGCCATCATATCATATTTTGGAACCATCAAGCCAAGTCCTTGTGCAAGAAACTAGAAAACTAGCAACCATTATAAAATTATGACGCACAACGAAGTAGGTATCTCACCCGGAAGAGTTAACATGCATCATGTATTTTATTTTATATAGACTTATTTACACTCTTTTATATTGAAACAATGTGTGTTATAATGTATCGTAGGCCCATTTGAGTCATTACTTGGCGTCACAGAATAGGAGCACTATTGAAAATGGTGACATACGGGTGCAATCTATTGGTTAGCTCAGATGTGTGCAGCCTTTGCGGTCCACAAGGAAAAATTGTGATGCATACTAGGAAGTGCCAATTTCGAACGGTGTGCGGCCCGCAAAACGAGTTTTAAATTTGATTTAATCTAGTATGTGCAAGTAATTCCAATCCCTTCACGTTGCAAAGCTTATAGCTGAGCTTGTGCAACGCGAACAACACATTTTACAAAATCAATAACAAAAAATTTGGGACCTTCAGAAGTATGTGCACCAAGGTGGCGCACAACCTTAACATGGTATGTGTACCAGGTTAGGGTTCAGGTTGTGCGCCATATTAGTGTACAAACTTCGGGAGCGCCATTTTTTTTGTGCCTGCTGCTACTAGAAGCCTATAATGAATGAAGATGAGGGCCCCCAATTTCACCCAGTTATCTGTAATTGGCCCTCCTGTATTAAAGGTTGCACACCTCTGGGTTTCCTAATCATTTATGCGACTTGGAATGAATGAAATAAACTGTATTTGTCAAAAACTTTTTTCATGTTCATGATTGTGTTTTTAGTTTGACAAAAGTATTATATCTCACACGAAATACACGCTTTGTATAACTTATCACAGTAATTCACATTTTACACAGGTATGTATTTTGAATTAGGATTTACCTGTTTATCCCGGGTGAGAAGAAAGTTGATAAGACGACTTAATCATATGGCAAATCACAACCTTTCGTCCGGTTATCGGTACATGTCTTGTATGGGATCAGTTTGCCAGTTATTTGTCTTTAGATGAATGAACTTGATGGTAGAAGAGCCCGCAAAGCACCCTACAGCAGCAAGGAATCCAGCAATCAATTCTCTCGCACTTAATTATCCCCACGGGATTGGAACCTGCGAATTCACGCAGGGCAATCAGAGGTGGCGAGCGTATTTCTAATACCGAGTTTGAGAGAAATCTTCTGTTAGCTGTATGATTAGCCACGTCATAGGTTCCCTCTCTCATAGAAGTAGAATGAATCGTTTCCTGGTTTCAATTTGGTTTCCTGTAAACGCCAATACAAGCGGCAATATCGTATGTAATTAGCAAGTTGCCCGTTGTGTAGTTCATACATATTATTGGACACCTAGTGTGCATGTGTATTGTTTTGCTCTTACGCTGTTGGAGTTGTTATCTTCCTGTTGTGAAAAAATCTTTTTTCTCGTTAATCACTGGACCAATCGCTTTGAAATTTTCAGATATTAAAGATTTCTATTGTCGCTCTACGCTATTGCTAATATTTAATCCTTAATTTTTGCGAGATCTGATATTTCCGCTGAAATTCCGCTATTTTATTTTTATTTACGGAAACACGTTTTTATGACATCGTGACTGCTGTTACCGAAAGTCTTCTGTGATAGACTGCATACTTTGGTCTTCGTGTCCATTGCTCTAGGAACATCGTTCTCTAGTATGGATTTTAGGTATTTATTCATAGATTACCATGTTTTTTTCTGATCATATGTATTTCTTGCTCTACTACTTTTACAAATGATATTCAATTACTCATTTCAATCGTTTTTGCAGGGTTAAATTGTTGCTTGTTTTACGAAGTTTTAAAATTCGAATCATAATTATATGATTAATAGGAAATGATATCAGTCGCAAATTGTTTGTTTGTAATAGTAGACGTTCGCACGCCACTGGGTATCAGATTTAGACTCATGCAAACGTAGAAGTATTGAATATAACCGTCTTTTCTTTGTATTTTACGCTTTTATATTAATTAATTATTGGATGCGAAATGACCATATGTAGATATGTCACAGTTTGGCCAAAACCTGGCGTTCTCGCCATTGTCACAGACAAGGTTTTGCCTGTGATAGTTAAAACTGAATATCCACGATTCCGGATTAGCTATTCATTAATATGGCAACACCCTTAAACATGAACAGCAGCCGACCTCCAGCACAACGGCCGAAGTAGAGAGCAAGAAATATATTTTCTCTCGCAAGTGTAATAGATGGTTGGAGTCTTATAATATAAATCCGGAGACTGAGACTCGACAAAACAGCATTGAATAAGACGTAAGCATATAAAAATATACACAACATAAACAAAGACACTATGGTCCGTGACACATGGTCCGTGACACAGTCCTATAAGATCCGATATTTCACCCAATATTTTGTTGTTTTATTTTAAATCATGGGAACACTGTTTCTATTCCGCCAAACGTGACGGCCTACATCACGACAGAACACCGATTTCATTTTGTGAGCTCGGGCTCCCACATCTCCGTATAAGCATATGGTAGGATTTCTATATTTATCCCAGCGAGAGCCGGAAGCCATTTGTTTTCAGTTACATAGACTTGATGATGGAGAAAGCCGTGACCGACCAGCGGTTACGTGTACCACCTTGCGGAGGCGAGGCAATACTCTCGCCGATAATCAACCCTTCATGCCATACGAACCTGCGCACTGACGTAGGGTAGTCCGAGGTGCAGTGTCAAGTGTATTCCTAACGCTTAGCTCAATTCGCCAGACCGCCGAGCACCATAAGTAGCGTGTTCCACCGGTTTTGCAATTAAGTATTGGACTTTCGTTTCGATATATTTGAGCCATGATCTCCTGCTGTTTGTATTATTGTAATTCGTCACCTTTAGATAAAATATTACCTGCGGTTTATAGGCTCGTCAAATATTTTTATTGGACTCAAAGGCCTGTTGTTGCTGTTCTCCCATGCGGGGTTAATTATGTGCGCAAAGATGGCTGGACTCTTTCCCGCCGTAGGGTGGTTCACATAACCGCTGGTCGATTTCGGCTTCAAGTCCATGCATCTGAAAACAAATAACAGACTAACTAATCCCATACCTGACATGGACTGGTAACCGGACAAGAGACCGTGGTTTGCCCTATGAATATGCGGTATTACCGGCTTCCTCTCCCCCCGGAATAAATGTAAATCCTATCTTATTTGGATTTTAATGTTCTTGTGCTTTATGTGCTCTTTTCCTTACAATCAATATACTGATCGGTTTCAAATTTTAAGTACCGTACTTCAAGATGAAAAACTCGCTAGTAGTCTACTACTTTTATTGGACACGTAATGGACTTTTGATTGTCTTGTTTATTCTGTTGTTGTTGTTGTTGTTTTTGATCATCATGCTGTTGTATTTTTCTTCTTGTGGAAAGAAAACGCTTTTCCCCATTAGCATACAGGACAAAATTTGCTTTAAAAATTGTCTAGTGGTTAGAGTTTTGTATTTTTGGCAAGAAGGCTATTACTTTTATTTGTTCCAAAAACTTTTTTGTTTGGCCTATCACGTGTCCTATCATCGTCAGCAAAAAATTGGCGACTGACCTTGTGGCTGTTACGTTTATGTTAGTTTCGTGTACGTTTTAAACTTGTGTTTCTATATTTGAGCATAGCTATCTCGTTACCTTTAATGTTCCTATGGGGCTGGACATTTCGCCATTTTTTATAAAGGTGCTAGATTATAATATATTTTTATTTTATTTCAATAGGTTTTATTGGGACGTGACATTGCGCCCTAAATTCATTTGACTTGGCGTATACTGCGCCACCGCGTTTCATTCTGCCAGGCCAGTCGGTCAATCTTTTCTACGAACCAAGTCCCCAGCTTGAGGTTTGTATATAAATTAGTTTAACAGGGAATATCTTATGTTACACTCCGTATATACAATAGAACCCAATCTATCCACACAAACACACACACACACACGTGCGCGCGAAAACACCCACACAAAAGACCCCGGATGTGAAGTTCCCAAGTTACAGAACGTCTTTTTGTAGAAATATTGCTCCGAGAAGATGCTTCTAAATACGAAAGACCGGGAATCCAAAACTAAAAAAATGTGCTCCTGGCCGTTCAGGCGGGTGGGCAGCTCGTTTCAAAAGTGGCGCGCCTGAGCTGCTCCGCCATTGGCTGACGCGCCACACTCCCAGTTTTAACCATTATTTATAATTTATACAAAGATTTTGTCCTACTTTTGAGGGGGTTTAAAACGTATTAGGACATTTATAGGGTAAAATGCGTTCCTACATACGAATTTTCCTGCTTACGAAACAGCTTCCGAACAAATTTATTTTGTAAGGACAGTTTCTACTGTAATAGTCATTTAGTCTCTTATATTTCTTTTATTGCTCTCTTACACCATGTATAAATGTCATAAATAATTTGGGTGTGACTATAGCGATATATAACGGTAGATCTCATGCTATAGCAGCGGCGCCCCAGAAGTATGTGTACCAATATGGAGGTAACAAATTTTGTTCGCCTAATTTACATTAAGTGGTATAGAGGCACTGAAACCTATATGAAGGGGGTATTCATTTGACACAGACAGTTCCCGGACTCATAATAGAACTAAAATGAGGAATATCCGAATAAAATTATGGCCTACCCTAACCTGGTACACACACTACGGGAGTACCATAGTAGCACCACAATTTGTTTAAGATACTGCAACCCTTTATAAATCATCACCAAGTTCGAATATCATGCAGAGTATAATTTGCAATGTTTATGTTATTTATGTGTTAGTATCGACTAATTAAAGTATGAAATGTCCGTCAGTTCAGTAACAATTTTTGAGTTACTCTCCGCTTTCCTCTCCTCCCTCTTCGCTTTCCTCTTCTTCTTCTAGAAAATCGTCGGGTGTAGGAAGTCCACAAGTTTCTGGTTTCTCGTAATTGCATATCGGTTTGTAACCCACTGGTCGTTTATCTTAAAGTTTGAAAACTTAATTATTAATATTCTATCGATAGTATGTATATATATATATATTTATTTATCTGCCATTAATTGATTATGGGACACGGAGTGTAGTCCACATATATTGTTGTTGATTAAGCTCCCAAAGATGGTTTTTCAACCAAGAACATGCGACGGTTGCTCAATAAATCAATTTATAGCTCGTGGGTATTTAACGACATCTAGTGTTTTTTGGCTATTTTGTAGGTTTTTAATAAAATAGCTTTGACTCGAAAATTAAGGCGATAATCGCGGTATTTAAGCTCAAGTCAAAAATTTTCAGTATTTTATTGCCTTACTCGCGAAGAATAGGTACTTATACAAAAATTGCCGTTTTTTTTATGTTAACAATATTCAGATTGGTATTGCGCCTGATGCTATAAATTGTAAATCTTTATTGATATATCAAACTTCGAATATTGCCAGAGGCCTGATACGATCAGCACCATATTATGTGACAACTTTAGCCTAATTCTTGCGCCTGTGTCACGGGTGCCTGTGATTGCATAAACATTCACTCATTTTGATCGGATTTACATAAGTTACTTCTGGATGAACGCAAGTGAACTATCAAGTTTGCTTTTGCAGCTTTTCCGTGTAATTTCGGGATTAAAAAATTTTCAGTACTTACGAAAAAGGCGGCTATTACTTCCAATCTTTTTTTTTTCAAAAGTGGTAAGTTCTATCTTGTTGAACGCGAAGTTAACTATTAATGTTTTTGGTTGCCTATTTTCTGAAATTTTGAGGCCATAAGATTTACAGTACATAAAGAAGGAGCTATTACTTTCATTTTTTCCGGTGTATTTACATGATGGTAAAAAAATAAAATACTGATTACTATTTTTTTACTCGTAGGGTGCGATATTTTACCTCGAATCGTTTTGGTTTAAACCGAAATCAGATTCACAACTATTTAGTTAGTAGGATTCATAAGTAACTGTTAAAATTCTGCCAAGCTCTGACACGAGTAAGCTCCGTATTCAAAAATCGAAAGACCAGCTAAGACCAGGTCCCGAAGCTATTTAAGGTGGGAAATTCCAAATGTTACATACAGTTTTTGATAAGAATGGGAAATTGTGGCATTATCATTACGTAACAATTATGAAACAATGTAAGAATTATGCACGTTTTCAGACTTGATCTGATAATATCCAATATGCAAGATCAAGTTTTGCATTAATAATAAATTGCATGGGTATACATTGTTTCTTTTCTCATATATTAACATCTCACAGCACAGAAAATAGCAACAAAAGTGGGTCGTGACTCGTGAACTGAAATGGTTGTGAACCACTGCAATAAACTGTTATATGCCCCCCTAACTTGACCGATACATACCTAAGTCTTCTCTGGGTAAACACTTGTAATCTTCATTTTGCAAGTCCAAATAATCAGTTCCAGTAATTGTCATCAACCTTGCAGTCAATACTTCTTCGTCTTCGTGGTCTAATGGTTTTATTCCGACATCTTTCATTACTTCGCTGTTCAATAAATAATGAGCGAAAGTTGTTATTACAATCTGAAAGTTACAGGCTTGAACCCGGATCATTCAGCTGAGGATCCCGTTTAACCGAATGAAACATTACGATGGGAAATGGCAAAGTGGCAAAATGGGTACTGGTACCGAAGTATTTGAACCAAGATGGCGGACACCGGTCCGGAACGTAGTATGTGTACGTACAGATAGGCCGCAATTTCAGATGCAAATACTACGGGAGTCTCTTGGCTAGTCCCCGAACTCGTAATAGAACTAAAATAAGGAAAAATGGAATAAAATTATGGCTTAACTCTAACCTGGTAAACATACTACGTTCCCGTGTCCGCCATCTTGGTTCACATACTTCTGAAGTACCGATTAATGTAAATAAGCAGAAAATAATAGTTATTAGGGAATTAAGGATATGGAGTTAGTTGGTGATTTATTAGATTCAAATACATATACATGATCTAAACTAGAAGCAAATTCTAAATATGGACTTATTGGTACTCCCGAAGTATGTTAACCAAGATGGCCGACGCCGGAAAGTAGTATGTGTACCAGGTTAGGGTTAAGCCATAATTTTATTCCAAGTTTCCTGATTTTAGTTCTATTACGAGTTCGGGGACTAGCCAAGTGACTCTCGTATCTAAAATTATGGCCTTACCCTAACCTGGTACTTATACTACGTTCCGGTGTCCGTCATCTTGGTTCGCATACTTTGGTAGTACCGACTTGTTATATTACTCACTTGCAATACCATTTTGATACGTTCTCATTTTCTGGCATCGATTTATAGAGTGAAACGAGAGCATCGTGAACAATGAAATCATATCCACCAAAAGTTAGTTGTCCCGTTATGTTAGTTATAGAATTTATGACATAGTTCCGAATTTTCTTGACTGATTCCTTAACGGCTGTTTGGTTGAATGCTGTATTCTTCATACGACTTAGACAAAATATCGGTCGCATAACCCAAATAGTGGCAACTGTAATGAGAATAAGGCGTTTTTCATAGTTGTACTTTAAGTAAAAATTTAACAAAGGCTGCTACATTTTGAAATTGGAGATTTGCTTTTAATAGTTTTTAAAAATAGAAGTTGATGGAAAAGTTTGTCGTGTCAATTATACCCGATAAAATATAGGAATATTAAAGACACGCATTTTAATTTACTCCTAATAATTAACACAAACGTTTTATAATGGGTACAGATATCTAATTCGATTTCCACGACAGCAACCCTCATTTAAGATGGAATAATTTAGAGGAGCTAATAGCTCGAACTCGTGGGTTTTCGAAGACCATATTGTATTTTGAAAATTGTGCCAAGGGCCGCAAACAGTTTTTGGTACTCCTGAAGTATGCGCACCAAGATGTCGCATAACCTGAACTCTAGCCTGGTACACAACCCTAATTCAGGTTGTGCGACATCTTGGTGCGCATACTTCAGAAGGTCCCAGTTTTTGATGTATTTTGGTTGTAGATAGATCTAGTTTGTGTTATAATTGTGATGTAATCGAACAGCCGAAAGAAGTTTTGTTATTTTCTTAAATACATTACATTCAGATAAATAAAAAAAAAATAAAAAATATTACAACTATTGTCAAGCGTTTGGGGGCCACATTGAAAATTCTCCGAAGACGCGAGTTTGACACCCCGGTTAGTTAGAGTAGACTATGTTCTAACGAAGCTTACCGGTACTCCCAAAGTTTATGAACCAAGAGGGCGGACACTGGAACGTAGTATGTGTACTAGGTTAGGGTTAGGCCATAATTTTATTCCAACTTTTCCTACTTTAAATATATTACGAGTTTGAGGACTAGCCAAGGGACTCTCGTAGTATTTGTAAATTATGGCCTAACTCTAACCTGGTACATATACTACGTTCCTTTGTCCGCCATCTTGGTTTACATACTACGGGAGTACCTAAGCGTTATCATTGAATAAGTTTGACTAAGTTAAATATTTTGTCTGGAGAAGTTAGACTATGATCTAACGAAGCTCACTAATGTACTTGCTATTTCATGGAAAGAGATTGTGTTATACTTATTCATCTTTATAATCTCGTTCGAGCACCCTTGTGGACACATACAGATCCGAAGTAGGAAGTTAACAAGGAGAAAGAACTTACAGTTCAATATCCTATAGTACCCACCTAATAAATGATTCGTTAATGAATCAAATCGATTTCCTCATTTAAAAATCAATTACTTACGAGATGAAAACGGTCCTTCACTAAAACTGCCGTCAGGATTTTGCATTTCCAATAGTTTATGAACAAGATTCTTATCAACCGGATAACCGTTGATACAAAGAGAACTGAGACCAAAGTTGAATTCTATCAAGTCTTCTGGTGATATCGATGCTTCAAAAAAAGAATATGAGATATTTATAGTTCCATTTTCCCCTATTTTAATTCTTTTTTGAGTTCCGGGACTAGCCAAGTGACTCCCGTAGTATTTGTACCTGAAATTATGGTCTAACCCGGACCTGGTACTAAGACTACGTTCCAGTGTCCGCCATCTTGATTCACATACCTCGGAAGTATTAACTTTTCATTAGACTTAAAGTTGTCAAGTTTATGCTAAGTCGTGTTGTTGAGACAAAAACTGATCTCTCTACTATTGGGCGAATAGTTTCATAACGTTCCTCATTGAAAAAAAGTAGTAACGTTTAACGTTCACTAAAAGAGTTTCATTCCTCAAACACAATTGGACTATGAGCTCTTATTTGATGTTCACTGTCGGTGTACCTGTCAGATAAAAAAAAATCTCATGCTTAAAGTTAAAGAAATTAGGCAGTTTTATACTAAAATAATACGAACTTGTGTTGTTCACATATTCTCCTAGTTTGTCGTTGATCTCATTCAGCAGATTTCTTCCAGACAATTTGGTCGGATTCAAACATAAAGCACGAGCCACAAAAGCTGCCTCACACTTGTCAAAGAATTCAAGTCTGTGAAATAAAATATATTTACTATATACTTGTACTTATAATTTTTTATACACCAACCGGTACTCCCGTAGTACGTGTTCCAGATTAGGGCTACGCCATAATTTTATTCCGATTTACTAGATTTTAGTTCTATTACGAGTTCGGGGACTGTCTGTGTTATGCAAGTGAATGTACCCCCTACCCATAGTAATCAGTTCCTTTACACAACTTGATGTAAAGTAGGCGAACAAAATTAGTTACCTACATATTGGTACACATACTACTGTGGAGCATCCACCAACACACTATGATATGTAAGAAATTACCTTCTATTTTTAGAAATTCCAATATATTGGTTACTAGTATAGGGGGTAACTGTATTGTTTTGTCTGAAGAAGTTAGACTATGATCTAACGAAAGCTTACGAACATACTTGCTATTTCGTGGAAGGGATTATGTTATTCCAATTTTTGAAAATTTTTTGTTCAGGATTACCTACCCAATTTAATATATACTAAGCATTTTGTGTGGCCCCTATATTCAAAATATCTATACTGTTAATTGCTAATAAAATATCTACCCAAGAAATGGGCAAATTATAGCTCGCAATGTGCCAAGCATTTTGCGCGCCCCCTGCTTTTGAGGAAAGTTGTGAAAAAGTTTACAACCGTTGAAATTTGCCATTGGGTAACGCGAGAGAATAAAGGCTGAGAACCACTGTTACAAGACCAGCCAAATATATACTCACTCATCCCAGCCAGAGCTAATCAGCCGTTTAAAAGCAAACACACTTTTCTGTCGAGCGAAAAACATCTTTGGTGCAGAAACTTGCAGAACAATTGCTGTTGACCAGAATTCCCAGCCCCAAGATGGGTTACGAACGGACATGAGACGTTTGACAATTTCTTCCACGCTTTCATCGACCTCGGCTTTTGGTGTATGGTCGTCTGTAAAACGCGGTAAGTTTCAATAAGGTTTACCTTAACATAACTCCAAAGGGAGCTCTAATTAAGTAGCCACTGTTATATATACATGTTAATATGTGAGGATTTTTTCGTAAAATATTGGAATATGATTAGTTCTGTGTACAGATAATGTTATGCGCAAGTATCTTTTGTACAGTATATAATGCGTTCATAAAAGTATCATAATATTAATAAAGAACGATAAATATTACTACAAATACAGCCAATGCAAGGCGAAATCCCCCGCTCCGCCCCGAGAATGACGAAATTCTCGTCTGCGAAGGAATTCCTTTATGGGTAAGAATAAAGGTGGTGGATGCATTTTTAACTTCCAACAAGGGAATACTCCTTGATAATTCAAATTTTTTGTGGCTACATAAAATATAATATACTCACCACAAACTTTATGAGCCTGGATTTCCTGGATGGTCCAGGATAACATTAGAACGAAAACTACATTCAAAACAAGCTTGTCCATCACGTTGCAATTAGCTAGTCTAAAAAAGCCTGTGGAGGGCCTTAACAATATTTTTGAAATTATTAATATAGATTTGAGCCATCACTATTAATTAGCTCGGCGGTGTGGCACTTTGTGCTAAGCGTTAAGAATACGCTCGCCACTGCACCTCTGATTACCTATGTTTGCCATGCCTATGTTCGCATGTTCCAATCCCGATGAGGGGAGAGGATTGCTGGACTCTTCGCCGCCATAGGGTGGTTCCCGATGGTCGGTTACGGCTTACTCTACCATCAAGTTCATGTATCCGAAACAAAAAACTGGCAAACTAATGGTATACCCGACATGAACTGGTAATCGGACGAGAGGTCGTAGTTCACCACATGATTAAGTCGGCTTTCCTCAACCCCGGTTGGATGGTTTAATTCAAGAAAGCTTTTCCACACCAAACTATTTAACTGAAAATTTCAAACATGGAAATCGGGATAAAAAAGTTCGCCTACTCCGATTAGTATTCAGTGGTTTATTTTTAGCATAATGCAAATACACACACATACACAGAATGACGTAAAAATGGTGGTCCAGTCATTACATACTAAAAAATCGGCAAAAACATTTTTAATAAGCGGAATATATATATGATAAATAAATGTTACAGTGGCAGGAAGCTCAAATCTATTGAGAAATAATTTTTTAAGGTTTCATGGAAAGAACAGAAATTTATTTTCACGCTGACCCATTTATTAGACTTGCAGTAAACATATTACTTATATTGAATTCATTTTTTTTTGTTGGGCAAATTTTATCGGCTTATCGCTTTCCTATATTTTGAAAATAAAGGGGACTCTCAAATCCAACATACCTACTCTAACAAGACTAAAAGAGCTGTACTAATGTTTCTAAACGAATCAATAACTTCAATCTGTAAAACTTTTTTTCTAATTCCTTGTAAGCAATTCGGCAATTCTTGAAGGATTGGCAATTATTGTCTTAGTTTCCCTCTCGTACTTGTTTTGCAACATAACTTGAAGTATGTCTGCAGGCTATCCGTGTTGCTTAGATTTTATCGTAAATGGTGTATACAAACATTAATCTCGAAAAATATTATCTCGCGAAACTTATATTATTTTCTTGGTATTTTCGAGGTATTTTTTATCGCTAATTTTAGCATCGAGGCAGTTCATAGCCACATTAAAGGCCATTGCACAAACATAAGAACCACACGTCTAGATACGCACTTTTGTTTTTGTTCATTTAAAGCTAGACTGGAACTGAAAAGCTATGATTATAGAAATAAAAGTTGACGCAAATAAATATTCGAGATTTTCTGTAAAATAAAACCTGCGAAGTAGTTACAGCACAAACAGACAATGCTGGTCTCTGTTGATAATAAATGAAGCACAACCGGTGTTAGCAAAACGATGTAATTTGCCGACGTTTCGAATTTCTATACAGAAAAACTTCATCAGGGCATGATATGGAAAGGACACAAGTGGATATATATAGAGCAAGATAAAGAAAAAATATGAAAAAATTATCATGGCGTCAACTTTAATCTAAAAGGATGATGATAAGATAATATGTATAAATAAACAAACTAGCGCAAGTTCAAACAAAAAGGGGACTATTTAAACAATGATTTATATACAGGCGGGAAAAGTGTGGTTTCTTTGTCATTCATCGAATTATTCTCTTTATTTATGTGATAAGATGGTCTCTCAATGCTGGTCTCTGCCTAAAAGAAATAAATCTGTTTGAAACTATTTGCTACACTCCATAATGTTTTATAGTTCATAATGAGCATATAATTGAGTTTTTATTGTTTTCAAGCAATAAAGTTTTCGAGGAATTCGTTTAATATATTTAAATCCCATAACTATGTTTACAATATTTTCGGATCAGTTTAAGACTTTTCGGTCTAGATTCGATGAACTTGTAAATAATTAAAAAAACATTTTGTTACGACGAATGAATACGTGTTTCAAAACACCGTTTTTACAGAACCGGTAATTTCATTCAGTGAAAAATCATTAACCAACTAGCCGATTAGATTTTATTTTCAAGTCCGAAGTTGAATTTAATTAATCGCAAACGCAGGCGTCCGTCTTTGCAAATATGTGATAGAATTGACTCGTGGTTTGATAACAGGTTAAGAAATTACAAACCAATTCGAATGAATGGCGCCTAGTCGATTCATTTCGTTTTATCTACCTGCTAAAATGCTATGACACTATTTGTGTCAGTTCTTTTATGAAACGCGATAAAAATTTCGGTACTTCCGTAGTGTGTGTACCAGGTTAGGGTCAGACCATAATTTTATCCCGATTTTCCTTATTTTAGTCCTATTACGAGTTCTGTCTGTGTTAGCCAAGCCATCCCCCTGCCCTAAGTTTCAGTTCTTTTACACAATTTGATGTAGAGTAGGCGAAAAAAATTAGTCCCCTCCATATTTAGCCAAAATTTCTACCGACTTGGATCAAAGCTCCCGTCGTTCCAGTCGTTCTCAACGCTACGAACGCGTTTTCGAAGAGTCGATTGCTAGATTACTCTCTAAAATTAAAGTACTTTACGTGTCATTGATCAGGGATCCAAATGTATTATACCTGTCATTGAAATTATCCACGAAAAATCTTTATCGTGCGCACGAATATGCAAATATATTCCCTATGTACAAATCGCTAAAACGATGGTTCTCTAACGGTGAGCCGCACCCCACACGGGAGACGGAGACGATTTTGTGAGGGGACGTGAAGCTGATTAAATATAAAAATATTTGTTGGAATATTATGAATAATATGAATATTCACATTTCAAAAAATTTCATTTATTTCATTACTTACGTTCCATCCACGTGTTTTTAAATAAAACATACTTCCGCCTTACTATCTGTTATTCGTAGATAACTGTTATCTAGGTATTTTTGAAGTGAGGGCGCGAAAAATTCTAAAACGGGAGCGCGGTCTAAAAAGTTTGAGATCCACTGATCTATGATCTGAAGGTATTATATCTGTCTTCCAAACCTCAAAAATACTTTAAACGCTTATTGTCATAGATTTCACATATGAACTTGTGCTCTTGTCTAGAGTTTAGAATAATTGTCACGCAAGGTAGGCTTTTGACTTACTGCAACTTGAAACCATAACCATGAGGCTCAACTTTAGTTTGTTTTCTAGAAATCGCCAATAAAGTAGTGTTGTCTTATCTATTCCCTTCAACAACTAACTTTTGTTCAATATACTGAATCAGCAATTATATGGCATTCATTAGTATCCACTTTTGGTTGAAATTGAGTGCTAGAATGTCTATGATCGTCTGACACTGAAAGTAATGTTTTACCTAGCTTTCTTCAACAGGTTTGACTTTAATTAATCCTAATCGGTTCAAAAATTTATCCGCAGACAGCGTTATTCGTTTCAATGGCGCTTACTTATTGGATACGTTTAGTGGACATAACGATCGTTTTGTTATTATGTTGTTCTTGTTGTTCTTGTTCATTGACACGCTTTTCTCTTTGATTACTAGACCAATTGCTTTGAAATTTTCAGTGGTTGAAGATGGAATTTTTCTCTAGAAAGCTATTACTTTTTACTATTTTTTGCTATGACGTCATCAAAATTATGTGGCGCTACGTGTCCATATATTTGAGCATAGCTCTCTTGTTCTTATCTATTATCGTAATCTATTTACTTTAGTTGAGAACTCGAAACGACATGTTTGGATTGATCCAAAGTCTCTACTACATTCTACAAGGGGCGTAGCCAGAGGGGGATGCTGAGAGTCGGCACCATTCTTTATTGTTAAATGTGAAAAGAAAATTCCGAGCTTGAAACGCTTTTCAGACAATCAAGACCCACGTTTTCCTGGTTCCGAACGGACTCCGCTAACTGTTACGGTTCAACTCGGAAACTAGAAATTCCAGGATCTCTTACTGGATTCTTGGATACATTCCTGCACTTCGCCAAAAACCATCTATTCCTTTAGTTAACTAAAACACCGTCAATGCTACTCCAGCTTAAACACTTATTTCTAGTCTTTCCAACATTATAGATATAAATTGACAGTCTACGCTACGGTCTATTCCGAATGAGTGGAAATGTATGACTGAACCTATCGCCGTATGTATATAAGAACGATACGAAATGACACACTATGTATTCAAATATCATAGATGCTTGCAAATGCACTGATTAATCAGGCCTTATTAAGATAATGAAATCGATCACTAGGTGATAAAACGCTATTGATGCCGAAAGCCAAAACTGCAACTGTTATAAATAGAATGTGTTATGTTTTTGTCTTACTATTTGCATGCAATGAGGCCAGATCAAAGTTGGGAGCTCCCGTAGTATGTGCACCCAGATGACGCACAACCTGAACACGGTACGTGTGACAGGTTAGGGTTAAGGTTGTGCGACATCTTGGTGCGCATACTTCGAGAGCGCACAAAATTGTATAAAAAATTCAAACTTAATTTAATATGAGGACCAACATTTTTGACTAAAGATTCAAATAAAACAAGAAAAGGTTTGAAAAGCCAAAGTTAAATTTACACGGCTACTGAACACCTTTTAAGAACCAGCCTAATCAGCATCAAAATCATATCAAATTGATTTTAACTAATGTACAAGAGGATTATGTGCAGTTTGATTCGAATCCGAGGTTTCATGTTGGCCACAACCTCAAGCTGGAAGTCCACATGTTTTTGGGATTTCATAGTTGCAGGTTGGCTTGTATCTTCTTGGCTTTTTATCTAAAAATAAATTTAGTTGAGGATAAAAAATTGCTTAAACTGATTGACGGTAATTGTTACTTGGCTTGGCTGTTTCTCTGTTTGAAAAAAAGTTGCTTCAAACGTAAATGTTTTTACTTTCAACAGATGAACTAAGAGTATTACTATTTTTGGTAAATGTACCAGTCCCTGAGATAGTAATCCAGGATATTTTGACATTATATCAAATAAAATGTTGTTAGGCTTAACAATATGGCTCAACCAAATGGCGAACTACGGCCTCTCGTCCGGTTACCATTCCATGTCGGGTATGGGATTAGTTAGTTGTTTGTTTTCGGAAGCATGGACTTGGTGATGGAGGAAGCCGTAACCGACCAGCGGTTACGTGAATCACCCTACGGCGGCGAAAAGTCCAGCAATCCTCTCGCACATAACCATCTCTGCATGGGATTCGAACCTGCGAACCCACGCAGAGTAATCAGAGGTGCGGTGGCGACCGTATTCTCAATGCTTAGCACAATGAGCCACACCGCTGCGGCAGATTGTTAGATTGTTATATGAAATAACTCCGTACCGAACTGACTACCAGTGTGACAACCTAGTGATGGGCTCGACTGAAGTTTCGGAACATCTACCCGACATCGCACTTTAGTGGTTGGATACATATTAATATTTGTCCCGGGGAAGATAAAAGCTGATAATACGGCTTAATTATATGGCGAACTACGGCCTCTCGTCCGGTAGGGTATGGGATTAGCTAATAACTATCCCGCATGAGATTCGAACCTGCGAAGGGATTGTAATCATACCTAGTTCACTCGCAGAAAGGCACGCATAGCTCGAGTCTTGTAAATCCAGGTAGTCGGTGCCAGTCAATGTCAGCAGTTTCCTGTTTAGATCTTCTTCGGTATCACTGTCTGATGGGGCAACTCTGATGTCTTTCATCACTTCGCTGTAGAAATGAAGTATCTATATTAATAATTATATTGAGGTCACCGGGTAGGTTTTGGGTTCAATGTCCTGTCTCACCACTTCAGCCAAGGTGGCGAATGGGAAACCGCTCTCATAGTGTAATCTTTGCCACAGTTATGAAAATCTGTATTTTATACAACAACGTAACATTCTATCAATTCATGTCACATATCATTTGGTTTTCCGAAGATTTTAATTTCCACTGATTGTTACCAGTGTCTGAAAGTCGAAATATCACCTGTTTCAAAGTTTCGAACTGATTCGAGTCATCTAAACGAAATGACTCAACTTAAACTCGATCATGCACCAAAACACTTGAAACTCAACGATAATTATGAAGTAATCAGGTGAACTACGATTCACCACGTCGATTAATGATATATAATATATAAATTGAAAAATATCCAAATTTCATTGGCTTGAGTAACGTTACTTACTTGCAATACCACCTCGAAGAATTCTCGTTATCTGGCCTCGATTTCCACAATGCTACAAGGGCATCATGAGCAAAGAAATCAAAAGCTTTAATTTCAGGATATTTGATTGGGTTGTTCAGCAAATTCAGAACATAAGACCGGAGTTTTTTCACGGATTCTTGGACTCTTGTTACGTTGAAATGTGGAAAGCTTATCCGACTTAAACAAAACAATGGACGTAGCAACCATAACGTAGTACCTTGCAAAAATAAGCAAGGAAAATGTGTTAGCATTAACGCAAATGTAATTTCACTAATATACCCAATTGTGAACTATATAGGGTGTCCTTAATGTCTCAGATTTATTTTAAATTGCAAAGGGAATTTATCGATACCATAATTTTTTTTTTTGGTCTTCACTGGTGTATTAAATGAAGTGGAAATACTGGAACAATTATTGATTAAAACAAAACAAACCTGGTTAAAATATATGGAGAACTGACTTCATAACAATTTGAAATTATAAAGCGGCTTTATGGACACACTGTTATATCTAAAGAGCGACAATTCATGGATATACAAAAATAATCACGGATATTTAGAGTAGTGCAAGCAAAGGTACTTGTACTCGGAATGTGCACTGGTCTTCTGTCGGTGGGTGTGCTGTTCGTAGTCACGAGATATTAAAATCAACCCAATGACTTATTGCCTAAAATGAACTTTGACCCCAATTCACCCTCTGAATCTGGGAATGAGGAAGTCAACTTTCGAAAATTTAAAGTTTTTGGTTCGAGTAGCTGGTTCCTAGATTTATCTTTTAAGTGAGTAAGTGAGAGGTATCATCCACAGAACATAAAAGAATTTGCGAATCATAAATCATTGATTACATTCATATATAAATTATATGCAAAATAATACTTTCGCGCGATCGAAAACCCCTGGTTAACAAAACCTTTTTTGGTCCCGGGTTGACTATCATTTTGATTCCGACACCGGTTTCAAAAATGACAGACTCCAGCTGAGCAAACAACTTACGATAGGCTTCTGATCCAACGCCAAAACTGCCATCTGGATGCTGCATGTCCAATAATTTGTTGACCAGGAATCTATCAATCGAATAGTCGTTGATGCAGAGCGCTCCAATTCCAAAACTAAAGTTTATCAATTCATCTGGAGAAATTGGACCTGAAAAATGTTCACTTATTTCAGATCATTGTAAGTTTCCATAAGTTTCAGTAATCGAGTTGGACTCAAGTCTTCATTTTTTGAGAATCGATGTGACCCAAGTCATCAAAATCAAGAGTGTGCAACAGGCGCCCGCGGGCAACAAACCAGCCCTCGAAGCCATTCAGTGTGGCCCTTGTCAACAGTATATTTTCCCCATCAAGCTTAACATCCTAATCCGACAGTTTCTGTTTAAAAAGGCGCTCGCATGGATAAAAATGCTTTTTTGCTATTGTTGCTGCGTTAAGTTATTCGACGTTTTGCCCGGTGCATTTATTAAGTAAGACAAGCGATTGCCGCATTCTCTTTTCTACGGCTCTCTAATGTTGGTAATGTATCTCGTTGTTGAAAGCTTGTTTACAACATCATATTGTGACATTATACTAATCCCTCATTCTGGTTACTTGATTCAACCCAAAGACTGAATAGACTTGGGGGTCAAGTGACTTCCACTCAACACTACCCGAAACTATGGCATCCACTATATACTAACGATAGTTTTTGAAAATGTGTAAACAGATCCCAAAATAAATAATTATGGGTGTTAAATAGCAGACAGTCAGGGAAGTTGTGAGACAAGAAAAACAAGTTTGATTCAACGAAGTTTGGTACTCATGTAGTATGTGAACCAATATGGCGGACATCAGAACGTAGTATGTGTACCAGGTTAGGGTTAAGTCATAATTACAGGTACAAATACTACGGGAGTCACATGGGTAGTCCCCGAACTTTCAATAGAACTAAAGTAGGGAAAATTGGAATAAAATTACGTCCCAACCCTAACTTGGTACACTTACACGTTCCGGTGTCCGCCATCTTGGTTCACATACTACGGGAGCGCCGAAAGTTTAGGACATGCATTACAGTTGTGTGACTACCTGAATAAGCGTGGGGAAGGACAAGTATAGGACGAATAAAACAAGTGTGATGCCAGCATGACATTCTGGACAATCAGAACCAGTGTGAGCGGTAAAATTGTGAACTATACTTCACCTGTATTTTGTATGTATCGACCAAGCCCGTCATGAATGTCATTAAGCATATTCCTCCCTTTTCCAGAACTGATATCTGGGTGGATACAAAGAGCTCTGACCACAAAGGCCGCCTCGCATTTATCGAGGAACTCCATTCTAAATACGGAAAGTAATTAGTGGTGATTCATATAGAGTAGGAAGAAATAACATTTAATATGAAAGGAATGCCTCAAAAATGGAATCGCTTAGCAAACGTCGTTCCTTAAAACCTTACACCCCACCTTGCAAATTTCGGGCATCATAAGGAAAATTGGTGGCTCCTTTTTCAAAATAAAAAAAAATATTTAAAGTGTAACAAGTTTGTTTTTTAAATTATCAAAGGGCGCTCCAGAAGTGTGTTTACCAATATGTAAGTAACTAATTTTCTTCTCCTACTTCATATCAAGTTGTATAAAGGGACTGAAACTTATAGGCAGGGGGTATTCTCACTTGGCTAACACAGACAGTCCCCGAACTTGTAATGGAACTAAAATAAGGAAAATCGGAATAAAATTATAGCCTAACTTGGTACATATACTACGGAAGTACACAATAAAGTGGTAATAAAATCGACATTTATTTCCAAGCTACGCGCAAAAGTGTATTGAGTAATAAGTGGCCTTTTATTAAACCGTAATGTAATCGAGTAACAAGGATAGCAAATAAAACTGTGCTTGCTCGTAACGTTCATGTATAGAGTCAGATTTAGATATTTACTTTTATTGTGCAAGACCAATGCAAAACAATAAACATACATAAAAATAACATAGAATGGAAAACATTGAATCTAGCGCGATTGATGAGGGGTCGCGAAAGACTTAGTCCGTCATCCGGTCAGCGACACCTTATTGCTAAGTTTAAGCAGCAAATATAGGAAGGAAACAATATTTTTACTCAACTCCAGATACACAATCATGAGCAGTTCGACCTGCTACACTGCTATCTAACTCAGTACTCACTCATCCCATCCCGTTCTGATTAATCTTTTGAAAGCAGCAACACTTTTCTGTCGTTCAAAAAACTTCCGAGGGGCTGCGACTTGGAGGACGATTATTGTGGACCACATTTCCCAACCCCATGAAGGGGAACGTACTGACATCAATCGCTTGACGATTTCATTCACACTCTTGTCAATCTCGGCCTTGGACATGTTGTCTTCTAAATAAAAGATACAGTTTGACCAGTGGACAAATCACTGGACCAGTTTGCGATTGCAGGACAAAACTCTCGAATTCGGTAAAAATCTTCAAAAATCTCAAACCACACGCCACACCTTACTCAGGACGTAAGGAAATGGAAAATCAATGCAAAACTATAAAAAATCCAGTTTTTTAAATACAATAGCTCTTTGCGAGGAAAATGATACATTTACAAAGCCACATTGGTCGCAGTGAGAAACGTATAGAACGCGAATAAAAAAAAGTTGACTATTTTTAGTCCCCAATCGAAGTTAAAAATTAATACTTCAGTTTGAATTAGACTGACAAGCAATTTAAAACTCATTTGGCGTGATTGTATTTTTGGTCGGATAGCCATAAAGAATGTAAACGCTGTTCTATTAAATCTTAAAGCGTGTAGGAATTTAAAGTATCAGGCTGCGATCGAACCCAAATAAAAGCCTTATATTCAGCAGCAATCGTTACTACTCATCGTCAGGAAATGCCTTCTCGGGTTTCAAATATTGAGGCAAATAAGTTGATGGAACTTGATCTGTTTTTCATGGAGCTGATGAATTATTCAGATCTTGCGTAAACACCAATAGTCGCTTGTAATTTTACTCATGTGGAAGTCAATCGCAAATCTTTGATTCTACGCGACCTCTTGCGACTTTGCTCGTGACTCATGGCTGAGTAAGTACGAAGTTTTGTTCACAACCGTAGTGAGTCATTGGGACTTTGATAGTAGAAACAGATAGATAAGAAAATGTGTATAACAGATCCCAACAAAAGATTAGGAGAGCTTTTCATCGGTTGCATTTGTCTATCTTTCAAGTTTATAAGAGTTTATTGGGTTCTCCCGTAGTATGTGAACCAAGATGGTGGACACCGGAACGTAGTATGTGTACTAGGCGAGGGCTAGGCCATCATTTTATTCCAGTTTTCTCTATTTTTGTTTTATTACGAGTTCAGGGACTGGACAAGTGACTCCCGTAGTATTTGTACATACAATTATGGCCCAACCTGGCACACATACTACGTTCCGGTGTTCGCCATCTTGGTTCACATACTACGGGATTATCGTTTATTGTATCTGATCGGGTTCGAAGCCCATTTTCAACAATTGGTGTAATCCTGTGTAATGAAATACGCTATAAGGATTCAAATATTGAGAAAAACAAGTTGATGAAACTTGATCTGTTTTTCGCTGAGCGCATGGATTGTTGAAGTATTACGTCAGTCGCTATCTAATGATGCATCTTAAAGTGTGCATTATAGCGCTTCACACATCTTTGTACATCAATTTAAATGTTTCAAAATTGTCAAATTTTTAGTACCTAAAGTGGAATAAATCACTAGAAGGGCATTATTACTTGTTTTTCATTAATTTCTTAGAGATACCTCTTGCCCTTGTCTATAAATTGAAAAATAAATTTGTTATTAAAGAATTATTGAACTGGCTGATTTTCCATTGCGTACTATTAATTATACACAATTTATTACACCATTGCAATTTAAACTATGAGAGACTTTTGTCGACATCGATTGTGGAAGCCTTGCTTAGAGTGAATTATCATGCAATTTTATATAACGTTGCAATGCAATTAATTCACGGTGCTAACAGCGATGATCCGTTTCCCTGAATTACAGTTCATGAGGTCAGTTTATCTGATGGTAACTCTTTACACCTCACTTATCATTTGCTGCTTACTCCTGGAGTAAGGTATGTTTCCTTTCTTTAAATTTCCGATAAATTTTTACATGTTCGCAGCGTTTGTTTATGTTACTAATCCAGCTTCAAGTTTATGTCTCTCTCTCTTGTAGGGATATTTTTTAATGAGGATATAATTGTAAGTGATCAAGGTCACAAAATTATCGTACAAGATGGTAAATACTCTAATTCAATAAAATTAAATGAAAATGTTACATAATTTGCATCACATAACAACCCTGAACAGTACTAAGAAAATTTTGAGTTCCTTAGCGAGTCGTTTGGAACTTACTTTGCGAATATTCATATAATTATATACAGTGCAGTATAACACTTCATCAATGCAATACGTTAATACAGAAAGATCCAGTTCAAATACCAATAATATCTCTTTCTTTCGATATACCAGGGGTCTTTAATCGTTTGCTAAAAGGGTTCGACGCAGTGCATTAGTGTACCGGTACGAGTTGCTAAGTGCGCCGCAAAAATTACTACAATTGTGTTAAACCTACCTAAAATATGATTGAATATTTCACATATTGTATTCATTGTAAATGTTTCATTGTTTTCTATTTTAAATGTTTATATGAATGAATAAATTCATTTTACCATTCTACTGCAGTGCTCCGTAAATTTTTTTGTCCTGATAATTTGGCGCCGCACGAACAAAAAGATTGGTAACTGGCTTAAAGGGTATTCGATAAAAAAAAGTATCAATACTTACCACAAACCTTATTTCCATCGACATCAGTGATATGTAAAGTCAATAGGAAAAAGAAGCAAATATTTATTGCTATTAATGCATTCATGGTATGAAATATCTAATGCTGCAACTATAAATTGAGATTTCGTTATTTGAATTTTCAAACTAAGATTAAATACAACAATGTATATGGAATGGTCTGATAGGAAAAGTCATTTGCATAAATAAAAAATATTTTTTATGTTAGACGTATTGGCGTGAACAGCAAAATGAGATGAGCGAATCAAAGGTTTTTGGCATATGACTGGGTGGTAACAATACGACCGTTGATGGCCATCTGAGAACCAAAGAAAAAGGACATGGGGTTCCATTAGTTTGCTTAGCATGTCAGGTAATTTTAGTTTTATAATACCAACAAAATACCTGATCTACAGGCTAAACAAATATTTCTTGGTGTTTGGATAGACGCGAAATTTTCTTATTTAATTTAAGAGATTAAAAAGATTGACCAAGCAGTATGTCTACGGAAAAATATATTTTCTTTGGATATTGCGTCGAATCTACGGGTCGGAAACCCCTAGCATTGAAAGAGTCATTTAGCATCCTTTCTGTCAAACTCAAACCTACTCAGAGCGCAACATTTACTCTAATATCAGTTGCTATAAAAACTCTTATGATGCAAGGCCAAATAAATTATGAATGATGCCATAATTCAGATAACGACAAATTGAAAAGAACTTGATGAATATGATAAGAAAAAGTTTGTTATGACAGATTTGAATCAACTTAATGCGGACCTATTTTCTCCGTTCTCGACACATATCTGCTAGATGTTATGCCCCTGACTTCCATTGAATCCCACTGTTCTAACAAAAAAAACGGCGCTCCAGAAGTATGTGTACCAATATGGAGGTAACTAATTTTGTTCGTCTACTTTACATAAAGTTGTTTGAAGGGACTGAAACGTATGGGCCAACATAACTAGTTTTCGAACTCATAATAGAACTGAAATGAGGAAAATTGTAGTAAAATTATAGCATAAACCTAAACTGGTACACACACTACGGGAATACCCAAAAAATGCTGTAGCCACTTTAATTCACGGAGCCAGAGCTACAGAACAAAGATCCACGTTCGGCTGCGAAGCTGCGATTGCCGCTAACCTGACCGCAGTATTTTAATATCGCTTTCTTCAATAAGAGGAGTAATCATATAGCTCACATCTGAATCGTTTTACATATCACGAATACAAATATGCGCAATTTCTGATATATAGAATATTTTTGCATATTTTCTGTATATTTTTGTTACTGATTCAGCTCCAAGTTTATGTCTTTTTTTTGTAGGGATAGGTTTTGATGAGGATATAACTGTATGTGATCAAGATCACAAAATTATCGTAAATAATGAATTTTTACTTGTATCACATAACAACCCTGAACAATATTAATGAAGTTTTATATGAAAAAGTACGCGTGACGTCAGAAAATTAATTTCAATATTGAGGAAGGAAATCGTCACCCGCCCGCTTTATTTTCCTAATTCTCAACCTTTAATAGGTTTGAATATTTTAAAGAACAAAAACTTGTTTTGTAATTTTACAGCGTTTTACTTATGTTAATTTATTTTAGAACGTTGTTTTGAAAGCAAAACTGTAGAAAACAAATGTTTACTCAATACTTTGTAAAATTACAAAACAACTTTTTGTTCTTCAATATCTTTGAATCTCTTTTAAACAAAAACGAGAATTATCAAAAAATAAGGCAGGAGGGTGAAAATTTACTTTTTTTGTTATTGAAATTAATTTTTGATGGCGTCACGTGTTTCACCACAATTTTTGATATTATATAGACTACAAAAAGTGATCACATTTAAAGCCGTATCAAGCGAAGCCTAAAATTAAATTTATAAATAAGTTTTTCATCTCTTTTTTACTTTTCTACTGCTTAACTCCTATCAGACATGAAGAATCGATAAAAACATTATTTTCCTTATAATTTCATTATATTTTCTGACACCAACCCACAATACACAAAACCTCATAATAAATCTCGGTTCAATTTTGGTCTAAAAAGATCTTGATAATAAAAACTTTTTCAGAAAAAATTTTATCTTAAAATTTGTTATAAAATATCAAATATTAAGAATAATTTATAAAAATTACGTAAACAAAAAAAGGAGATTTTTTTTTCACTTTAACCCAACTTTATATTATCTTCGGCCGATTGTAAGCTATATATAACCCCAGTGAGGGTGATATAGCTTATCCAAGGACCGGATATATCTATAGAGACAAAACAATTATCAAATTACTTTAAAAATTTTAAAGTTCTGAAATTTTTGATAGTAGTATATCAAGATAACCCTGGGGCGTTTAATTTTGCTAGAAACGTTTTGCTGAGCCTACAGTTTGCTGTGCTATTCTTTTGTTGTGGTTTTATATCAGTTTGAAGATAGTGTGTTATTTCGTTATGGTAATTTAAAGTTCTGGAGAAAAGTATATTAGATTTCGAATATCCAATTTGACCATTCAGGGGCTTTGAATTAAAGGGGCAAAACTTGAAAAAGCTGTTTTGAGAAAATAAGTAAAATGCATATTTTTTATTTCTAAACACTTTGAATGTTTTATTAATACTTTACTAAACATTGTTTGAAACTATAACGAGATTCCGGCAAAAAGACCACGTATTTTTTGTAATATTATCAAATACAATAAAATTATTTTAAGGTTTCAACAGTTTCCCTATTGACTTGAAACTCTTGCATTAGTAACTTGCTGAAAGCGTATTTGATTACGCAGAATAATACCAATTGCTGAAACGGGCTTCTAATTTGGATGCGAGCCCGATCTGATACAATAAACGCTCATGAACTTGAAAACTTAAAAGATTGACAAATGAAATTAATGGAAAGTGGGAGTGTAACTATTTGTTATATGTATAGAGTGTCCCCTAAAACTCTTGTATTGGTATATTGGTGTGTGACTAAACTACGAAACTTATTATTATGCATAGATAAAGATATTTGATGTTGAAATAGAGTTCCTTTTGTTTCATAGCTTTGGAAAAAAATGTAAGAGTTGTGTGTATTTCTGTAGGCTTGCTCATACGTTGGCGTTCAGTGAAATGATATCTACTTTTTTTTGCAAAAATATTAAATCATCCGTGAAGACGGAACAGCCCGTTGACGTAACTTTTTAATTCTGGCTTTTGAATCGAGACTCAATTTGTTTCTTTGTTGTCAAATTGTTTGCATTCGCAATCGACGTTCAGTAAGAAGATATGCTTTTGTACCATAAGTGGCAATTAGCTCTTGACTTGAATTTAAAAACTAATTGATCAATCGGTAAGATAAAGAAAGTCGTTGCATTAAATATTTGATTCTAGTTCACTCAATTTATTTCGTTGATAACGAATTGCTTTTGCAACATTATTTTAATGTTAATCTGTACGAGTTTTCACTATAAATAATCATAACAATGGTTAACGTTCCGGCTTGTGATTGTTCGCTAATTCAGTGAGACAAAGTTAACTTGTTTTTCAGCATTGAAAAATAATGTGAGATTTGTGCATTCTTTATGGTTGTTCCTGCATCACTAGGTCTTAGTAAGAAGATATCCACTTGAACCGTAGGTGGCAATTAGTTCCCAACAAAACTAATTAAGAAGTTGTGAAAGTGAAGAATTTTGTTGCAAAAAATATTTCTTTCTTTGCTATCAATTTGCCTTTTCAACATTATTTCAGTGTTATTCGTTTTAATTCTTTACTTCACTTTAGGTGCTCCCGAAGTATGCGAACCAAGATGGCGGACATCGGAACGTAACATGGGTAACAGGTTAGGGTTAGGCGATAATTTTTTCCCAATTTTCCTTATTTTAGTCCTATTATCGGTTCGAAGACTAGCCAAGAGCCTCCCGTAGTATTCATACCTAAAATTTTGGCCTGAATGAACAGACCATACTATGCAATTCAAAAGTCCTGCTGCGCACTAACACAAATATATTTCTGTAACGGTTCATCTAACCAAAATCAGACTTCCTCCATCAGACAAGCAGTTTACAACAGTCATCTGATTATGGCAGACGAAACGTTACAGAAATACATTTGTGTTAGTGTGCAGCAGGACTCTTGAATTGCATAATAAACATAAGTTGGTAATTAACCATGACCACTGCGTCTCGAGACAGGGGCAAAAAATTCTAAATTAAATTTAAAACTATTAGATCTTGAAAGCTTGTCTTATGAGGACTGAAAACCCGATACGATGAAGGCTGCATATTTCTTTATTTGCATGTGCATCTTTGCATCAGAGTTGATGAATGAAATATCTGCATTCAGAGTTTGTGGTAGGTGTTAGAAGTATTTTTAAATAACTATAAAAAGTTTTAATCAATATTTTCAATGCGTAATTCATCTTTGTAACACGTTATAGCAGTGGTTCTCAAAAAGTGGGGCCTCCTCACAAGGGGGGTGTAGACAATTTTTTGAGGGGTGTGAGGCTAATTAAAAATAAAAATGTTTGTCAAATTTGATTTTTCCTGCCTTATTATGGAAATTTACATTTCTTTATTGTTTACGTTTCTTTTTTTATGTACACGCATTTCCAACGTGTATTTTGAATAACACATACTTTCGTATTACTATCTGTTATTTGTAGATTATTGTTAGCTAGTTATTTTTGAGGTAGGCGCAAGACTTGACAAATTCTAATAAAGGGGGCACTGCTCAAAAAATTTGAAAATCATTGCTCTATAGTGTCGATAGCTCTTAGCATTTGAGTGATCTCCCGTAACTTCGCTCAGAAATGAGTCTCCTTTGCTTCTGAGTGAGTTTTTGTGACATTGCTTTAAACAAATATCACCTGATCCAACCATATTCCATAAATATATTAGACCTCCCCAACGACATTTGATCTTTCCCTGATTATTTTATCTTAACTGTGTCTCTCAAAATGCAGAAACACGACGACCTTTCAGCTTTTATATTGAAGGATATTTTTCTTGATATACCATGTTTATTTGAAGTTTTAAAACACCTAGATCTGGCATAGAAATTTCTACTTCTATCTAAGAATCGTCGCAAAATTGTGACTATTATTGTGATATATATTCTATTCAAGGCGACACGGAGCAGAATGAGCAAGTTGAGCCCGCAGTGAAGGAAATCGTAAAACGTTTAATGGAAGCGAGAACTCCAGACTGGGGATGGGAAACATTTTCTACTGTTATTACTTTACAAGTTTCTGCTCCAGAAAAATTCTTTGCTCGAGATTTGACGACACATTTGCTGAGAGAAGTTGTCGAATACGACTGGGATTAGTGAGATCATTTTTTTTTTGCTTTTCCAATAATATTAAAGGATTCGTGAGCCGATTCTCGGCGCTTTAAAAGTGTGTGTACCAATATAGAGGTAACTAGTTTTGTTCGCCCACTTTACATCAAGTTGTGTGAAAGGACTGAAACCTATGGGCAGGGGGTATATTCATTTGGCTAACACAGACAGTCCCCAAACTCGTAATAGAACTAAAATAAGGAAAATTGGAATAAAATTATGGTCTAACCCTGACCCGGTACACATACTACGCGAGTACCAAATTCTTGATCGTCGATTAGAGAATCGAAACAAGTCAGAGACACTGATACACTCTGATCACTGATTTCACGCGGAGTGTAAATATCCAATCCTTCACAAAACAAGAGAGCGATGATCAACTATATGAACATGGAGTCCAAAATACACTGCACTGATTTTTTGACAAAAAGTAGTAAAAGAATAGAAACTCTAACAACATGAAGATCAACAACAACATAATAACAAAACGATACTTAGGCCCATTTTGTGTTCAATAATTGGTGTCGTACGCATGGCTGCGCGAAGCTGTGAAAAACACATATATATTAGGAATGAAATTGAAATCATAGGTTTACGTAACCCACAATATAATGTTAGATTAAGCTTAAGAATTCATGTAGCCTATTCCTTACATTGGGTCAACGATAATATCTACTACAACTGTAATATAATTGGTACTTCCGTAGTATGTGAACCAAGATGGCGAACACCAGAACGTATTATGTGTATCAGGTTAGGGTTAGGCAATAATTCAAGGTACAAATACTACGGGAGTCACTTGGCTAGTCCTCGAACTCGTGAGCAAACTAAAATAAGAAAAATTCAAATAAAATATCTGGCACTCATACTACGTTCCGGTGTCCACTATCTTGGTTCACATACTATGGGAGTGCTTTATACAGTAACTACAAATTTTGCTTCAATCTATTAAATTATACCTATTAATATAATACTTTCATTTCTTTCCCAGTCTCGACGTTCTCGATCTTGCAGAATTCTCGTTCGCTGCCAGAGCTCTGTGTCTCGATCCCGAAAAAATCAGTGGAAAAGATCTTTTACGAACAATCAGCAATGAGATTGGCGCCTACTTAGATAATTCAAGTTAGGATTATTTTGTGCTTGCTTTAAAATAGTCGTTCACGTAATTCATAATGTTTAAATGTACATAAACGAATGAATTGTCAGACAGTAAACACTCAAGAAATAAATTGATTTCTGTAGAGATAAAACATAAGTGCGCAAAGCCTCAATTTCGTCATGAGCCGAATTATTGGTACATGGTAACTCAAGTCAATGAACGGGTTCATTTAAATAGAATAACTTTATCTCGTATTCAACTCATCGCCAGTGAGACTTAACTTAGTGATTGACTACACTCGAGTGTCTAGTTAACTGACTTGAATGGCTAATCGGGGATTAGGACTTCGACAACACTTCTCCACATAACGGATGTTACATGCTCAATTTTATTTTATCCAGCTACCATTGAACAAGACTTTATTGGCGAATACTCTCTTGTTCTGAGCGCTCTCTGCATCAACCACTATCATATTGAAAAGCGTTTCGTCGATAAATTACTGGAAATGCAAAATTCAGATGGAAGTTTTGGAGAACCTGACTTTGCACTTGGTAGGAAAATTTATTGAAATACAGCAATCAGTAAACAGTAGTTTATTTTATCACCATCTTGAATAATACACTTTTTTACATACAGAAACGAGGTAATAAGGGGGAAAAATATGCATTTTGGAGTGAAAGGAGACGCGATAATCCAGTATTGGCAATTGTAAAGGGGTATAACCAGTGGTGGGAATCAGGGGGTTCGCACGGCTCAAACCTGTTCTCGTTATTCCGTAATATCAGCGAACCCGTTCTTCTTTTTAAAGCTATACATTCATCGTGGTGAAATCAGGAGACATGTTGTTAGTGAGTTAGATCAGTAGTGTGCAACCTTCAGGTACAAAAAGGGCTTGGAAATACTCGCACGTACCACATTAAACTAAATTAAAAAGTCGCTTCATCATTCAAAATTGGGACTTCTTCGCGGGCCGCACAATTTCTCTCTGTGGATCGCATTCGACCCGCGGGCCACAGGTTGCAAACTCTTGAATTCGATACAAAAGAGAACTAGCTCATAACGTTTTGAATCCATTTTTAATAATGTGTCGATATTTGTTTAGTGTAATGGTTCTTTTATTTAAGTCGCACCCCATTTTTTAAATTTGTCAAGTCTCGCACCCCACCTAAAAAATAACTAGCTAACAACAAGCTACAAATAGCAGATAGAAATGCAAAGGGGCTCCCGAAGTATGCGAACCAAGATAGCGGACATCGGAATGTAATATGTGTACCAGGTTAGGGTTAGGCCATAATTTTAGGTATAAATACTACGGGAGGCTCTTGGCTATTCTTCGAACTGATAATAGGACTAAAATAAGGAAAATTGGAAAAAATTTATCGCCTAACCCTAACCTGTTACTCATATTACGTTCCGATGTCCGCCATCTTGGTTCGCATACTTCGGGAGCACCAATGCAAATATCTAAAATAAGGCAAGCAAGATCAAATCTAACAAATATTTTTCTTTTTACTTAGCTTCACGCCCTATCAATAAATTGTCTACGCCTCCCTGGATATTAGAGGACTAATATCTTCTCTTAAAAATTTATAAATAACAAATTCCATATTTTATTAGACGACACTATCTGGATTCTGAGACCGTTTCAATGTTTAACCCAAATGACGGATACGACGTACAACGTTACAAAAGTTAAAGAAGTCGTCAAGAAGATGCGAGAATATATCATAAAGAATATACATAAGACACGGAAAGGTACATTGAGTGGACGCTAACTAACAATCGGGACCGTCCCGACCTGCTTTACTATTTTCATCAGCAGGGGTATACAACCTTTAATACAGTAGGGTAGAAATAGAAATAGAAATAAATGGATGAAACTGCGGGCCGCACGTTTATTTAACATAGGCTATCCAGGCTGAAATGGGCGCTCCCGTAGTATGAGAACCAAGATGGAGGACACCTGAACATAGTATGTGTATCTGGTTAGGGTTAGGCCATAATTTTATTCCAATTTTCCGTATTTTAGTTCTATTACAAGTTCGGGGACTAGCCAAGTGACTCCCGTAGCATTTGTACCTTGAGTTATGGTCTAACCCTAACCTGGTACACACACTACGCTCCAGTGTCCGCCATTTGGTTCACATGCTACGGGGGTACCCAAAAATGTTGATTATTGATCTTATGAAAAGTGTTTTTAGCAAAACTTGTCGCTATCTTTTGCACGTCCAAATTGAGGATTTAAAATCTGAATAATCAAATTCAATCATTTAGCACTCGTGCCTCAAGAAGTAATCCCGGGCATTTGCATGAATTGTATTCTTGATATCGCAGAAGTCCATGCAAAAATGCATTCACCTATTGAAGTGTCTTTTCAGGCTTCTGGTAGATTGCGCTAAATATGTCAGGATATTTTCTTCCAGTCCTTGAATTTTAAATTATATATATCGGGTGTCCATGAAGTCTTAAATTTTTTTATGAATTGCAAAGGGTATTTATCGATACCATGTATTGTTTTGGCCCTCACAGATGTAATAAATGAGGTAAAAAAAACTAAAACAAATATTTATTAAAAAACACCAAACCTGGTTGAGATATATTGAGAACTGACTTCATACCAAAATTAAAATTTAAAGGAACTTTTTAACTTTTTCTTAAATGACTTGAGATGCTGAAGTTTAAAAATTCTGTTGTATGTTTTTCAATATATCTGAATGACAGCAAATATAAATAATAGTTAATCCTCTTTGAATATATACTTCTTAATTCCTCACAGGAGAAGTTTACATCGGAGAGGACGAAGCGATGTCAAATGATGCGATCATTGGTCTGTGGTATTCAAAGCAACCTAACGAAAGCACTTCAAGATGGTATTGCGAGTAAGTATCTTACTGTAATTAAAAAACGAAATTAGCAATTTTTTATCACTAAGCTCGGACTCAGTTATAGAAACTCGATTTCCGTTTATTGGATTGTAGGATTGGAGGATTGTAGTTGAATGAATTTTTCCATTTTGTGGGCGTTTTGCTCTGCGAACTTGGTTCTAAGCGAAATATAGTATTGTAGGTTGAGATTCTGAACCCCAGTTTCGTGATAGCACTTTCGTATAGCACTGTTTTCCAGTATGTGCAAATTTTAAATATTGGGCATAACATCGAAGTAATCGCTAGTAATCATATGACCCCTGATATTTACTTGTAAGTTTTGCTATTTTGTTTTAAGTCATATGAAACCTATTTTACATAAATTTTTTATGATGAATATATTCCATCGACCTTGTCCGCCGATGTTTTCGTCAAACTTGGTACTGAAGCCTTAACGTACCGGTACCTATTCGCGCTTTTTTTAATATTTGAGCTTTGTCCTCTTGTTTAGTGAGGCCATGAGAACGATTGGGATTCACCCGAAAAAAGGTGAAGATGAAGAAACGTTAGGTCAAAGGTTGTTACGCATCACTGCTTCTGACTATTTGGAATTGCACGACAAGAATTACAAATGCCTGAATGCAAAGGACATTGGTGAGTATAGTTGACTTTGTAAACTGAAGAAAAAAATTCAAATGTGTTTATATGAGGAACATACACCTTTGATACGAACTACAATCTGTTGGATACTTTTGTGGTGGATACTCCCGTAGTATGTGAATCAGGTTAGGGTTGGCCCATAATTTAATTTCGATTTTTCTTATTTTGGTTCTATTACGAGTTCGGGGACTGTCTGTGTTAGCCAAGTGAATCCCCCTGCCCATTAGTTTCAGTTCCTTTACACAACTTGATGTCAAGTAGGTGAACAAAATTAGTTACCTCCATATCGGTACATATACTTTTGGAGCGCCCCTTTGCGTATATGTACAAAGCTAATACATGCCGTGCCCTACCCAATTTGGTTGGGTTCATGGTCGGATCATGCAATTGAGAGACCCTAAGTAATTAAGACTCTAGTGCCCTATATGTTAAAAATATTTATAATGAAACTGGTGTTCTTTTTTAATCCGTTTTCATACCTACAAAACATGTATAATAGTTTATAATATTTGAGAAAAAATTCAACCAATATTGAGGTCTGTGTTGTCAGATGAACTCCAATTATTTCATTTAACACTGGGGTATCATTGAAAATTTGCTATGAAATTTCTGTTGTAACCCCTTCTCTTGTTGTCCCAAGAGTGCTTAGATGGCTTCATAGTTAACCCAGACCTGGTTGGGTTGGCCACGGAGTTTAATCCGATTGATCAATGCTTTATGTTGTGGACTTATTTCAATAATCTCTCGTATGAAAGAGCAAAAAGTATTCGTAAACAGTGTTGTTTATCGCATCGTTGCGATAATATCGCAAAATTGCAATTCTATAAGGATTTCTAGGATGCTTACGAATCCTTTGAAGTAATATCAAAGCCCTTCGTATTTATGATGTTTTCATGCATGTATAATTAAAGTTCAAATTAATTAATACAAATTCCCAGTTTTAATCAGTTCGGCAATATGCACAAGAACTCAGTGATTTCTCTAAACCCTCTATAAAAGGATGAATACCTTTATATTTGAATATTCAGAAAGTGGCATATTTATCACTAGTAGATAGTCTGTCAAACACATTTTTATAAGTTACAAATAGTTTTATCGCTAATAACCAAATATTTACTACCCCCAAAATTTTGAAACATCCCCATACAATAAAAAGATGGGGAAAAATATTGGGTGCTCCCGAAGTATGCGAACCAAGATGGCGGACATCGGAACCTAACAAGGGTAACAGGTTAGGGTTAGGCGATAATTTTTTTCCAATTTTTCTTTATTTTAGTCCTATTATCAGTTCGAAGACTAGCCAAGAGCCTCCCGTAGTATTTATACCTAAAATGATGGCCTTCCCTAACCTAGTACACATATTACATTCCGATGCCCGCCATTTTGGTTCGCATACTTTGGGAGCCCCAAATATTGACTATAACTCGTAGCGGTATTTTGAAGGCCATTTTTTTTTTATATCATTTTCAGCTCCTATACCAAAAGGGTACCGACCCATATGTGACTATACAAGACCGGATACGTGTGGTGGTGTAGTGCCAAAGAAGAGACGAAAGAGATCGGCCTTCTATCGAATGCTGTAATCAGTAATCAAAAAGTATACAATTAATCAAATCAGTGTTCCCAGAAAATTGTCACCTTTTTCTGTATATTATTGTGTACTTTTTGATAAAAATTTGTATTTGCTGGAGGAAAAACTGGCCACGTGGAGACTGAAATTAGCTTCCTATGATATTACGAATTAAATCACCTTTTATAAAATTGTCATCGAATAAACATAGAAAATACCAATTTTCATGGCTTTAAATGAGCTAGTTTTTTCTGTTTTCAATTTATAATGTCAGGTTGGTACCAAATCAAATTAGCTACCCAGGTAAAGACGCCTACGCGATTACAACATCACACACACTCACACATGGATGAAGATTCTGACAGCCAATAAATGATACAATTCATTTCATCTGAATGTTTATTCAAGCACTCCTTTATTGTCATTGAAATGATATAATAAAAATATTTTCGTGTCTCTGTTCAATACATTCACTTTTGCACTCTTTACAATGGCCAAGGGGCAAACGTACTAATATTAAAAATGGGCGCTCCAGAAGTGTGTGTACCAATATAGAAGTAACTAATTTGGTTCGCCTACTTTACATCAAGTTGTGTATAGAGGGACGGAGGCCTATGAGCAGGCGGTATATTCACTTGGATAACACAGACAATCCCCGAACTCGTAATAAAACTAAAACAGGGAAAATCGGAATAAAATTATGGCCTAACCATAACCACACACTACGGGAGTACTTAAAAATGGGTGTATTAAGTATTTTTCACAAGAAATACGCATAAAAATAAAAACAATATTGAGCCAAACAATTTTATGTTTTAAAAAATTTAGTTTCGATTGCAAAACGTTAGTTTGCGATCCCAAAACTATTTGTCAATGGCAATAATGACCAAGAACCATTGCCTATGCCACTTCTTCTTTATCCGTATTACTTTCTCTTAGTGTTAAAAATATGAATATTGTACAAATAAAATCGTGGTTTTCTTTATTTTTTTGATCCTGAAAGTCCAATCAGTCTTCCATCTTTCCTTGCGTCTTTCAATTTTCCTTGTTTTATCAACATTTATGGTGGTATTTGTGGAGGCCTATCAATTGGTACCACGCCAGCTGGGGACAACATACCTTGTGCCATGTTCCCAATTGGTCCATGCCACATGTTTCTGGTTTATCGGGTTCACATTTCGGTTGATAACCAGGTGGAGCAGGTTCTGTATAATGGAAAAAATATTTCGTTTTCGTGATGTGTTTGCATCGATATTAACAATTTTTTAATAATTATTCTATTTCAATTGAAACGTCTCTTTCTAATTCCATCTCCGCGGTGTGTATTGCTTTGAGTGTGAGACTGTAATTACCGTGAATGTCAATGCAATATATAAATGCGATGTAGACAGAATCGTTCATTTACGAAATATGGCAGCGCTTGTTGCCTTCGTCACGCTTGACTGCCGATATCAGCTAAAGCAGGGGTGGCCAAAATTTTTCGACCAGAGGCCAATTCAATTTTTCCTTTTTCGACTGGCGGGCCATGTGAGTGTGGCATAAAAGGTACATTTTATGAACAATATTTTCGAAGTTACAAGAAAAAAGTGGAAAACAATGAGTCTAGTGCAAAAACTAATTTTATTTGAGAACTCAACAAATTCCTTGAACTATTTTTAGCCAAAAAATTGAAATTTGGTCTTACTGTGGTTGTGGCAGCATCAGGCGAGTCAGATTGAATTATTCAACGGGCCGGAATTAGCCTGCAGGCCGTAGTTCGCCCATGTCAGAGATAAAGTCTTACCTACATATGCGTAACCTCAGTGTCCATACCTCTGATCCTTGCTCTTTTGCAGTGGTTCTCGAACTTTTTGCGCCGCACCCCCTTTTTAAAATTTGTCTCGCGCCTCACCTCAAAAATACCTAGCTAACAATAATCTACAAATAACAGATATTAAGATGAAAGTATGTTTTGTTTGAAAAACACGTGAATGGAACGTAAATATTCAAAATAAAAAAAATTTGAATAACCGAAATACGGCGGAGAAGATCACATCCAATTGATATTTTTATTTTTGATGATAAAAATATCAAAAAAAATGTAAAAAATATTCTATCCTCAAAACTGCTCACATATACAATGAAAGATATCTAGAATATTACAAAAAATGCAAATTTCTGCTCTGGTGATCACATTTCCCATGAGAGCTAATGTTAAAAAAAATTTTTACATCACTTTTATTTTTTGCGCGTAGGATGGGTTTTTAATGAATAAGATCTAATGATATTTTTATTTAGCTTCTCAAAAAATTGTCTACGCCCCCATGTGGGGCGCGCCCCACAGTTTGAGAATCACTGCTCTTTTGTTTTGGTAAACCAAACCCAAGTGCGGATATTTGAAGAAGACCCCGGGTCAAATATATACAAAACAACTCTTTAGCGAGTTTAGCGAACACGTGTAATTTTTTCAGCTTCTCAAAGAAAAATCAGGCAGAGATGGAAAAGAAGAGTTGACTTTTTGTCGTTATGATAATTTGGCGACACACGAACAAAAAGTTTCGGAACCGCTGTTTTAAACTGTTGTACTTGCAGTGAATGGGCTTGTAGACAACCACGACATTTTTTCAAGAACTTTAACCCAGAAGGAAGAAACTTGAAAAAACTATTCGGAGAAAATAAGGAATATATATGTATAATTTCAATTTCGGAATTCCTGTAACTTTGTGACGGAACAATTTGGTGAATATTGCTTAAAACTTTGATTGGATACCAGCTTGAATATCTCTTATTTCTTTGTAATTAATATCTTATACCTACACGTCTTATCGTAAACGTCAGTAGTAAACACATTACACAAGCAATAAACCATCGTCAGAAACTGTCTGAAGTACAAATAGCATCGACTTGAAAATGATATATCAGAGCGCTGAAAAGTTTGTAAGAATCACCACTTATAACCCAGATATGCAATGACAGCCGATAACTCCTTTATATTGACTTTTTATCGGCGTAGCAAGGTTCTTTAGTGATCCCTTTTATCCTTGGCACCGTTATGTTTTCCAAAATGGGACATTTCCCTCTACCACGCAGCTTTTTTGCTTTCATCTAAAAACTTATTCGAAATTTCAGCATATGCTTTGTGTCCTGAAAATATCGCATCATTAACTATAATGACGTCATACAACACAAAAAACGAATCCCATGAAGATCACAGATATATTCGAAATAAATAAAAGTAATAGCCTTGTACCGAAAAATACCACTAAAAATTTGAAAGCCATAGGTCCAGTAATTGAAAAGAAAGGCGATTTTATCATAACAATAGTAAGAATAATAATGCATAAAGAATAACAACAACAACATAATAACAAAACGAGCCATAAGCCCATCCGGTGTCCAATAATATACATTACATACAAATTATATAATAAGTATTGAAAATATATTTTAAATTTTAAACGATCCCATTTTTTAATACAGGCAGCAATTAATTGAATTCCCTGCGTGGCTCTATGAATTTCGAGATCAGATCTTTGAATAAACAAAACCTACGTCCGCTATCTACGTAAACGTAAATTCAAATAAATGAAATAAAGAATATTATTCGGACTTTGAAAAAATAAAATTGGGTGTTGGAGAACAATGAATTTGATATCCTATTTCAAAGCTTCAATACAAAAAGGCAAACTGCGGCGCTTCAGAAGTGCGTGTAAGACAGTGGTGGGATTCAGGCGGTTCGCACCGGTTCTATAGAACCGTCTGACGGAATTTTATGAGATCAGCGAACCGGTCAGCATTACTGGTTACTGTCAATGTTCTGTTTGTAACAGAACCGGCTGAAAAATATGACTTTTCTGAAGGAACCGACTGACAAAAAATTTGAATCCCACTACTGGAGTGTACCAATGTGGAGGTAACTAATTTTGTTCGCCTACTTTACATCAAGTTGTGTAAAGGGACTGAAACCTATGGGCAGGGGGTATATTCACTTGGCTAACACAGACAGTCCCCGAACTGGTAATAGAACTAAATAAAGATAAACGGAATAAAATTACGGCCTAACCCCAACCTGGTACATATACTACGGGAGAACCTCTTTCTCGTATATTTGAATCTGTCGTTTTTTTTTGATTCTGTAAATATGGAATAAAAAATCATTTATCGAATATTTGTCTATGTGCTGTTACTATTATCTCTAAAAGTGAATATCGCTTTTATCTATAAACAAATAGGTAAAACGCTCTGTTCAATGTCGCGGTATGTTGTATATCACTAATGAAATTCCTTCGTGTGTATGCTGCAAAGAGATTCTTGAAGTTCAGGCAAGTTTGAAGTTCAATAGACTGCTAATAACGCTTGCTAAACTTAATGCCTTTTTTGAGATTCTGTGGGAAATTTTAGCTTCTTCCATCGCCATGGAAAGTCTGAAATTCCAGTTTGGGGAGAATTGAGAATTTCGACGCCGAAGGAAGACATGTCAAACAGTGAAAAACCACCAAAAACCTTGCAATAACGTCGACCACCACGGTTTTTCACTGCAGTGAAAACATGACGAACTCGGATTTCACGGCACAGAATAAATAAAGTCGTTTGGAAATAGTGATGGGAAAATGAAGAGTTTTAAAATAGGCGAAGGGCGAAAATTCACGGCAAAGCTTGGACACTACTGCGCTTACCCGAATCTTTCCTCAAAAGATAATCATACCACAGCGACAGATACTTCTTGAATGCGTGATAGCCTAGCGCAGTGATTCCCGACCTTTTATGACTCGTGGCACCCTTCCAAATGCTTTTCGCACCCACACTTCCCCCCACCCCCTGTTTATCATTGCTGTAGTAGTTAGTTTTAGAGCAGGGGTCTCAAACTCGCGGCCCGCGGGCCAATGGCGGCCGCAGGACGATAGTTTGCGGCCCCCGCGTTGATATGAAAGATTAATGTTAGTGCGACCCGTAAGTCACTCAGCTCAGTTAGAATGATTGATGCATTCAATATATGATCAGGACAAGTAGAGCAAAATAAAATATTTTATAATCTATCCCCCGAAAGGAATATGCGGTACGGTAACCTACTAGTACCGTACCTGTAGGCATGATATTCGATGGACTTTTGACCCCGAAGAAAGTTTTCTTATACTTCACCATTGCAAATTCTTGGTGCTTATTTTAGAGGTGGCTTCGCGAGTTGAAGCCTATAAACTGGGGTATATGTTTCACGTCATCATTTTGATTCAAAACATTCAACAACCTGTTTTTCAACAGTACCTGTAGAGAAGTTTAGCCTAGTCTAATCTAGACTAATTTTTGATTATGGCAATTAAGCTAGTCCAAGCAATCAGAATGATCATTGAGTTCTTTGGTTCATACTCATATTTCATATTTCTGAAACATAACCCAAAACTAACGAATAGCAGGCAAAAACGAGGTAATGTTTACAAACATGCCTGAAAATCTGTCTGGGTGACAAGTGTCTGAGCGTAAGTCTATTGTTACTTCACCTTTTGCGTCTTGCTGATTAGCCCATGTTACGGAATAAACAAGGAAGTAGATGCCCGGGTAAAGGTCCATCGCCGAATTACTTTTTTACTTTTTGACATGTTTTGCGTATATAAAAAACAGAGGAAAAGATTTAACTTTTTAAGTTTGATGGTTTTATTGTGAAAAACCCGATGCGGCCCGGACTCACTAAGGCTCCGTTTCGGCGGCCCCTAGGTAAATTGAGTTTGAGACCCCTGTTTTAGAGTGTTATTTTTATTGGTAAATTCCGAGTCCCAATAGGTTCAAACAACTCATGCTCAACAACCGCTGGCCTAACGGTTAAATCATTAAATTTAACTGTGTTGGCACAGCTACGGCGTTTCCAAATAAATAATATATTTCCTAATCAGTAGCCGCCTTTACATGGCCATATTCAGAGAGAAGGGCGCGAGTAAGCATCGCATAAAAATATCGCCTTTGCCATTGCGAATAACTTCGTGAACATCTTAATGTTTTGCGAATAATATTAAAATTTAGCAACAAGAGACAAACATTTGAGCTTCACAACAAAATATTGCCCCAGGCTCTTTACGCCTAGGCTGCGTCGGAAATCTGTTTTTAGCCAAGTTTGCTAAATAGCAAACCTACAGCTAACTAATGTACAACCTTCCGACTGCAAAGTTCAAAAAGCAACAAGCAGTAAAGTATCGATATACTGGGTATATTAGCTTATAAATGGATTTGATAACAAGTACAGAATTTATCATTGGTCCAAAATTGGTCGCAGAATAAGCTCATTAAGCGCTGAAACACATTGCTGTAGTATTGATCATGTTTGCCTTTTGAATCACAGTCGTATTATTACGTCATATCACGTGATAACGATGCGTTCTAGTCTGACTGATTAAAACATTTAGGAAAATTTTAGGGCGTTTCTTGAAGTGGAATATTGTGTGGACAATGGTGCTGTCGTAAATCAGACAGGCTGTGGAATTATTGAAAATAGCAAGTAGACAGGTATTGCCTCTTTTCGTACTGACGAAAGCAAGGTATGGTTAGAACAGACAGCAGCATGAGATTTTGAGCGCACCAATGTATTATTTAACAGCGTCGAACGGCTGTGTTGTGATGTCAGTGAAGCAGTGATAGAATACGACACGTTAATTGAAGTTGTTTTGAATTCATTGATTGGTCTTTGTAATGAGAATTCGAAAGAAGCCTAACTTTTAGTTGCAAAGACGAGTTTTGTACATTTGATGTTTGAGTATAAATTCTGAATTGTTTTTACGCGTGGCTTAGGTTTTACATTAATTCCGCATCATACTGCAATTTATTAAAGTAGCGTGCTGCGTGTTGCATTATGGTGTTCGGCTTAAGTGGAACTGTTTTTGCTTAGAAAATTATTTTTAGTCTGGCGCACATAATCCTGGAAATTGGAAGCGCCATAACTTATAATAATAATAATAATAATTACGCTGTAATGCTGGCCATCTTGTAGCGCAGTAAACCATACCCCAGGGAATATATACGCTTCAGTGTTACGCTTCGAATAATGATTTGTAGAATGTTACTTATGGAAGCAGATCCTTTTGGTGATGTCAGACATTTTGTAGGAAGTCCTTGCCATCGCTAACGTGGCGATCGCAATCTGCAGTAATTAAAACATGGCGGGGGGGTGTTCTCAAATCTCATAGTTTTGCAGTAGTGACGGGGACTTTCTATAAAAGATCCGCGCTGTCAATTTAGTTAGCTTGTTTTGATGGGTAGTATGCCATAATATACCAAGTGACTTATACAAAATTTAGAGCCTCTTACACTCGATAAATCAGTTCGCCGATCTACTCATGGCTGCGCATGAAAATTTAGCCTGGCACAATGAAAATTTGAGGAGCCGTAAGCTGTAGTTTAATGCGTTTCTCGTAGTGGAATATTGAGAAGATACTGGTGCATCGGGCAGGCCGTAGAACTATGAAAGATAGCCAATTGCATGGTGTCAACTATTTTCTGTTTAACGTGGCTATTTGTGCAAGCCAGCTTAGTTAACTTTTTTAGGCGTGATCTTACAATATACCGATTGACGGGATTTATAACCACATACGAAGTGTATACTTGTTCTTCGATGTATTATTATCTACACAAGAAAGTTGGCCTCGCGCAACAAAGATTTGCTGAGCCTAATGTAGCCGTATTGCCGTCTCAACAGGAAACGCTATAAGCGAGTCGAAGGCTTTCAAAAATGACCTCATATCAGTCATCGAAGTCTTTGTCAATTCACGAGAGAAAGTGTTTGATAATTTTGTACCGAATTACGACATTATTGTACGTATCACAAGAAGAAGTATATGGTATCCATAAATTCTTAACATTTTTTTAAATTGCAAATTCTTTTAAATTGCATCGATACCATATATGTATTAACTCTTTGAACTCTGACGGCTCTGAGCGAAGTTACTCGCTCACCCTGAAGGTTCGCGGCGCCGTATTGGTAGAACAATAGAATAAGTCTAAATACTGGCTATTTGGCACGCTTATAACTTTTTACCAATCATAGGTAGCACGTTGTGTAACATTTCAATCGAAAGGAAATTTTATCGTGCATTCAGAATGTATTTTCCATTTCGAAATATATTTTGTCAAAATTAATAAAATTGACTCTAATCTAACAGTTATTTTTCTGCATGTAAGCGAGTTATGGCTCCAAATTTTGTTATTTTGGTACAAAATATACTGCCAATAATTGATTTTCATAAAGAGTTCTTTATAAGCTTTTTGTTGATATTGGAATTATTATTGTGGCTGCCGTATAACCAATTTTATATTTAAATATCCAATTGTGTATCAGTGTGCCGGGTGGACAACTTCGATAAGCGGCCATGACGCACTGATTACGCAGCTACGCAAAAGTCGATCACGTGACTAACGTCATGAAGATGTTGATACGTACGTTCAAACGTATTGCGTGGCAAAATGCGCAAGATAACTTTCACGACGACGTTCTCAGCGGGACATCGGTCGCCGAGTTTCGATATGATATTAACCTCGTATGGATTGAAGCACCGACGAAACACACGAAATAACATGCCCAGCAGCAGTGAAAGCTTATTATAATTCATTCATGGGAGGTACTGATAAAAACGACCAGTTGACACGCTTACAAAAGTGCAGGAGGCATTATAAATGGCCAAGATGTTTAGTCATGAAGTTTTTCATGTGGGCGACCTACAATTCCTACGTCCTAATGAATTTTGTCAAACCTCACAATATGAGAGCAAAAAGGGTATTCACAATCCCCAATTTTCTAGAACAACTATTTGAAGATCCCGCTGGAAAAGGCAAGATGTTGACGAAAAAATGCAAGATTGTGCAACCACAAGAATATTTAACAGATATTAAAAGACTGCAACTAAACGTACGACACGACATATATAAACCGCAAAACGCCAGTTCTAATAAAAGATGCCGTCGTATGCAGCAAAATTTACAGTATTGCCAAAAAAGCCAATCCAGCTGCTAAAGACAAAGACTTGCCGAAACGATGCAAGACAGCAAAGAGTACCTATGCATAGGTAACGAAACCAACAACCATCGGTATGAGTGGCACAACAAAGTGCAATATTGGATTTAGAATGTGTCTTTTATCTGCATAATATTTTCATGTTCTTCATTGTTCCGAGCACAACGAAGTGCAATATTCATTTTAAAAATTACCACAACTTAATAAGGGCTTGAGCGGGCAGTCAACGCGTAGTGCGAATTTTGAATGCGTAAAATCGGGTTAATTGATTACTTTCTGCGGACATTTAAATAATAACATCTCGACGTAACGTTATTGCGGACATCGTCACGCTTTGTTGCATTTCCGTGATATACGTAAAGTTGTGCGTGACGAGACGTAGCCTCGCTTCAATGAGAACGTCATTTTGACGCAGCGTCGCTGTTAAATCTACAGAAAATCAAATATATTTGGCCATGAAATTTGAATGGCTCTTCGTAAAATCGTTTTGAATACGTCTTTAAAAAGCTTTTTAAATTCTCTAGATATATTGTCGATTGTATATTAGGTTATTTAAGCAGAAAATAGTCAATTTTTGACATTTAATTTTTGTTTTTATCAAATAAATTTATACATCCTTTTTTTGCCAATCATCCCCAGATAATTAGAAAATATAGCAGCAATATTTAAAGTGTAGATAGTTCTAATGACCAGCTTTCATACAGTATAAGACTTACTCAAATATCTATTGTGGTTCTTGAGATATGAGGGAATAAAGTTGATTGATTTTCACGCGATAAGCTGGGTGAGAGAGCAAACTCGGGCTGGCCGGTAAACCGGCCAGCAGGGTGCAAGAGGTTAATAGAAGTAAAAATACTTAATATTTAAACTAAAATTCGGTTGGAAACCGAAGACTTATCGATCGGAGGTTAGGGGATCCCCCAAAACAGTGGTCTTACTCCGTAGTGACACCGTGTGTCCTATCACTAATTAATTAATAACTCGCTAATTATACGACATAATCAACCCAAAATCAATAGGCTTCTGGTCCGAGATATGATGTATGCACATGCAAAATTTGGAGCAGATTCAACCTCGCATTCGCGAGATATCGCGTTCATCTAACAGACACACACACACACACACACACACAGACATACAAATACCTATCAATATACTTACCGATCTTAAGATCGATAAGTAACAAACAAAACAAAAATACCTACTGAATATAAAACAACAAACCTGGTTAAGATATATTGAGAACTGACTTTATAACAAAATTGAAATTGTAAAGGGACTTTATGGACACCCAGTATAATAGCTGGTTTGAGGGTAGATTATTGCGTAGTGGTTAGCGCTTGACACTATTGTGGATTGAATGAAACGCGTTTGAAGAGCGTGGCCGTTATTTTACCCAGACTGTATGTATATAATATGTAAATCAGGAACGGTTCGGGTCTCTGTCAAAAAATCGCCCCCCTACGTCAGCGGTTTTCGAACTTTTTGATAGTGCGGCACCAAATTATCAGTGAAAAAACTCACGGTACCCGTACACGAAGAAAATAGTCAATTTTGTGGTCGTTAATGTGTACTTTCAATGAGCGCTTCCGTACTATGTGTACCAAGATGGCGCACAACCTGGTACACATACTGCGTTCAGGTTGTGCGCCATCTTGGTACACATACTACGCGAGCATGCTTTTAATGTGCCAATTACTCCGTTATGAGAGTTCGTAGAGAATTTTGGAAGAGCCCATGTAAAATGTGCTTATCAGTAGACCGGAGTTTTATTGACATGTCGACTCAAATTTTCCCAATGCGATTGCCAATTCACGTTAATTAAACAGTATTTGATAATTTTGTTACGACCTGACAGCATTGTGGATAACACGAGAATTATACGATAGCTGACGTTGTGAGACAATGATCTTGTGGTTAGCATGCTGGGTATGATAATGTTGAAGTTAAATATGGCGTATTCGAAGTCTTGTTCAAGATGTCATCCAGGGCTTATGCATATAATATGTCGAGCGAAAGCAGTTCGGTCCTTTTCACACCTATAAGTTTTTTTTTTGGAAGGGACTGCTTATAGATTATGCTTATTGTTAAAAGAGAATGTGTGAAACTGCTCGTATCAATTACATTTCAAAATATAGCAGTTCTTTTGGCTCATTAAAACATGCGACCAGCGCGACGTTAAATTTGCAATCACGGTAAATATGTTCATCATTGTCAATTCGTGTTAAAAAGTGCTTGGTGATTTTATGCCAACTGACAGCATTGTAAATGGCACGAGAATAAATCGTTAGCTGTCATAATGACGCGATGGTTCTTCTCGTGAAAATAACGTTTTGAAAAAAAGTGCTGGTTGACACATGTCATGAAGTCATATGGCTGACTGCTGTAACATGTGGTTGAAAATAACAATCTATGAGTCGTTAATGATTCAAGAGTCTTGCTGCACACTAACACAAATATATTTCTGTAACGTTTCGTCTGACCCTGGTCAGTGTGCAGCAAGACTCTTGAATCACTTAAGATAGTTATCTGTACTCTTGCTACAGCATCCTTGCAATATATGCATACGGATCCGCCGACACAAAAGCATAGAAGAAGGATAAGTAGTTAGTCTCGCAGAAACCAAATTATTAGCACTATGAGTGGCTGTCGCGGAAAACCCAGGCTTGTGAAATGTCCCATGGGATGGGATGAGACAGCACACATTTGTATTTTCCATGTGACACGTGGGACACGAAAACCATATGATATTCGAGGAAATGATGGTAAAACAATTTGTAATAGACTTCGTGTCCCTATATTTATAGTTATAAAGAGCAAAATATATTCAGCATTAACAATATACTTCGTGAAGGGGCTGATGGACACATGTATAATAGTTATGAATATATATAAAGTTGACAAAGTCCGTAAATTTCGTTGTTTTGCATGTCTATTCGTACATGTAGTCCTATTTAGTAGACGCTGAACCTAAATTTAACTATTTTTATCGAAATTTATTAGAATGGGATGGGACAGGCATAATTGCCATGGGATGGAATTCCCTCCCGGCTGTGAAACCGTTGCTTTATGGGATCCAGAAAAATGACCGTGACTGATCATTTAGCGACGGATTTGTATAGGTGATATGTATCGTGTTTCCCCGAAAGAACGACGGTTTATTCATTTCAATTTTCTTCCGAAATATAACATTAGGGCTAATTTTGGAGGATATCTTTTATTTTTATTCGTCAAAAACAAAATTACAGAGTAGAGATTTACGAGATTTTTAAATAAACAAAATATGAAAACGTTGTTGCAATGTGAAGTAAGCATTTTTGGAAAGTACGAAATTGGATTTACATATTTCACTACTGTTAAGTTATATTGTAACGTGCTTGTTAGAAACCGCAGTGCAAGTGTACCTAAGACTCCCTAATTAAACGTGCGACTAAGCGGCACGAACATTTTCGTACGATCGATCCGTTGAGTATTTCTTTTAAAACGCTATTGCGAAAATTACTATTCAAGCATAAGAAATTTTAGAGGTATTATAAGAAGAACTAATGTGTAGTTGAAGGTCATGTAAAACACCGTTAAAGTCTGCGTTCCGCGATCGAGAAAAAATTCATTATTTTAGGGGAACGATTTCACTTTGTATTCGCGCGTATTATTAGTAATATTGTTTAGTTCAGTGGTTCCCGAACTTTTATGGCTCGCGCCCCATGTTTATCATTCCTTTGGTATTTAGAATGTTATTATGATTGGTGTATTCCAAATCCCGTTATTTTCAAGGAATTCATGATCAACAAAGTGAAAACACCCTGTGAAACTACCTTATCAAGAAATGAAACTAGGAAGAACGAGAGTTTTCTTGCAATTGGAAATGTAAAATCAGTTCTGCGGCTAGCATTGTAAAAAACAACAGCCCTGTGGCCCCCTTTGGGAGCCACGGGCCCCTCGTTGGGAACCCCTGATTTAGTTATTCAGTATGATTGTTATACCTAAATAAGCACGTATTATAAAATATTCAAACTGTACAAAAGCTTGAACGCGAGTTTAACATGATTTGCTTGAATTTGTTGGAAAATAAGTCAATCGAAGCCTAAATATCGAATAAGAGTGGTGTGTGCTGATTTATTAATTTACCACAGATATAAAAATTAAATCATATTTTATACACGCCACGCATTTCACTCTAAATAAGGCTCTTTAAAAGCGGCAACTGATTTGTAAAGAACCACCATTTCTGAAATGTATGCCCACATTAATGTGTATTCCAAACTAGACGGCCAGAGTACGAAATAATCAATACAAATTGCTTTCCAGTTATCATAGTAATATACAATCACGAGTAACGTTATACACCGAAGTGGATAATCATGAAAAATTTAATGGCTGTGCTTGCATTTGTTGCGATTGTGGGGGGAGGTAAGTTTTATATTTGTTTGGGTACGTCCGTAGTATGTGCACCAGGTTAGGGTTAAACCATGGTTTTCATTCCGACTTTCCCTATTTTAGTTTTATTACGAGTGCGGGGACTGTCTGTGTTAGCCAAGTGAATATACCCTCTGCTTATAGGTTTCAGTCCCTTTATACAACTTGATGTAAAGTAGGCGAACAAAATTAGTTACCCCCATATTGGTACACATACTGCGCCTTTGTTTATGTCAGTTGTTCTCAACAGGAATTCCCCGGCACCCTAGGCTTTCGCTAGTACTCTCCGTGGGTTCGTCAAGATTCAAGATATTGATATATGGATATTGTTTAAATATATTCTCACCTAGTCTACTGTACGATCAAAGAAGTTCTGACCTTCGCGTAGCACAAGATAGGTCGCAGAATCGCTAGAAATAGTTTTTAACAAATTTGAAGACGTGATCAAACAAAATTTTGAAGTGAAAAACGAATCACATAGATCCCACAGAAAGTTTTGAAATGATTTTTATAGGTGCCGCTGCTCGATAACCAGTATTGGTTTTTCGCGTCTCCTTCACCCTGAAATATGGCCAATTTATAATTTAATTTATTGCAATTTGTATGTTTGTGCCTATTTTAAGTATGGTGAGAAATAAACTACTGATTACTGATTAAAAGTAATAGTCTTCTAGCGAAAAATACAATCTATAACCACTAAAGATTTCAAAGCAATTGGTCCAGTAATTGACGAGAAAGGCGTTTTTTTTTCATAACGATAACAAGATAAATACCAATGGGTAAACAGGCACATGTATTTCTACGTTTTTTTAACCTTACTAGATTTTGGCCTGTTTTCCCGATATTCTGTGTGTTTATATTTTGTGAGTTCATCATTTGTTCAGTGCATGTTTTATGGGGAAATCAAAATAAGGTTTTCATCATTATTACCTACAAGAATAATAATATCAAAACGGATGATCCGTGTGGACACTTCATGCAATAAATAAATCATCTACAAAAATATGCATTCATTGATGATGAAGTAGGAGTCATTTTTATTCCAATCCGGAGCCGGAGTCCTTTTTTAAATTGGCTTGCTGATATCCATCGACTCCACATTCCTGGTTTGAATCATTTCGCCTTCTGCTAGTTGCATTTATTTAAATATAATTTGTATAAATCTGAATTAACAACCAAAATATGCATTTATTGTTTCAGGCCTCGCCCTTAAATGCTATCAATGTAATGGGGATGATTGTAAAGACAAAGAACCCGAAAATTGCGGCTTCTTATTAAACGCATGTTCAAACTTAACCGGAGTTGGTAAGTATTTTATATTACTCTCGTGTGTTGAATGTTTTCTCAAGTGGTAGCTATGGCAATGAATATTGTCCTAGATTACATATAATAGGTCTGGTCATATCTCCAGTTCATTCTCTAGAGTAGACTAATCAGTGGGTGAGTCTCCATCACCCTTTTCAAAGCCTCACTCAAGCCATTTAAACGAAATTACTAGACTGACCACCAGACAGTCTTGAATTAAAAATAAATTTGATATACTTGCAAATCGCCGGGGACTGTCCCCGTCAAAATCTTGTCCTAATTTTTTTTCTTTTTTCTATGAATTATAATCATATTGCAACATTTTCGTGTATACCTACCGGTACATTACATCCGTTTTTTCTCTATATTTTGACTAATTGTTCTATCGCAAAAATATCGTGTTCATGTTTAAATTCAGTTTATAGCTTGTTTAAATAGCGTTGAATTAATTATAATCGTTTTTTTGTGGTGGCTTCATAGAAAGCCTAGAGCTTGGTTTGAGAAAACCCCGAACATCGCCAGGGACGCCCACCTTTTCTGCTGCCGGATCGAGCCCCTGCTAATGATGCCTCTTATACCTAACTTCAAAAATAATTCGGGGGGTAAACATATTATAGATGTTGTTTTCGTGAGAATAAATAAATTAAAGGTTAAGAAGTTAAGTAAGAATGAAATGTTTGTATTATTATTATTAAATAAATCATTAAGCTAAGCAACATATTCACTCCTATAACACCCCCCCCCCCCCCCCCTCCTAATAGACACTGTAAACGGACTCATTTATACGAGTATTTCTTTCTAACAGGTGTAATAAAGCGATACTGCATGGTGAATACTGGAACCGGGTGTATGCAAGAACCTGTCAGTGGTGGAAGGCTATGTGTTTGCAGTACAGGTGCAATCTTTGCAAATTTTATCCACGCGCATTACTTGCTTTGATGATGAACTGTATTTCACTATAACGCATTACATTCCATATATATATATATATATATTGTTTTGGCCCTCACAGATGTAATGAATGAAGCAAAAATTCCTAAACAATCACTGATTGAAAAACAACGAACCTGGTTAAGATATATTAAGAACTGACTTCGTAACAAAATCGTAATTTATGGACACCCCGCTATATATTATTACAACTAAAATGAGTTTAATTAAGTTCTGACTCGAATTTATGATTTTATTTACTGCAGATGGATGCAATGGCGGAGCTTACAATATCAAGGGAAATGTATTCGTCTTACTCTTCAGTTTAGGCAGTTTTGTTCTTGTCAGAGTCTTGTCCTGATTTTTTTCTTATTTTCTATGAACTACTATCATCTTGCAACATTTTCGAATATACCTACATTACATCCGTTTTTTCCTATATTTTGACTAATTGTTCAATCCTGCTGAAATGGGGCGCCAAGGCGATATTTTGTTAATAATTTCATCATAAAATTTTCGACCACTGTAAACATCAATCGGGTAGAGAATCGATGCAAGGATAGGGTTTTGATACTTACTCAAGAGAAAGGAAAGGGGCAAATAATCATATGGATGGCAAATCACGCGCGGATGCCAATTCATGTCTGGCCGTGGTCATTTTTGGATACTTCCGTAGTGTGTACCAGGTTAGGTGTTAGGCCATAATTTTATTCCGATTTTCTTATTTTAGTTCTTTTTCGAGTTCGGGGACTGTCTGTGTTAGCCAAGTGAATAGACCCCCTGTCCATAGGTTCCAGTCCTTTTACACAACTTGAAGTAAAATAGGCGAATAATACTAGTTACCTAGATTGGTACACATACTTCTGGAGCTCCCTACTTTGTTGTGCTAGCGAATGGCATTGGCAGCGCGCCCAAAGCCCCGCTTCGCCGTACAAAGCAATTAGGTGAAGTTTAGTAATTTTTTCACTGGAGTCAGATTCAGATAATTTATTTTCGTCGTGCAAGAAACATTATGAACAACACAAGCATAGTAAATCAAGGCAAAAGAAAACAACAGACACATAATGTTTCGACTGCGATTAACGAGGAGCCGCGAAAGACTATCAAGTCATCGTGTCAGCGACACCATTAAAGCTGAATGACGTCAAAAAAACGTCAAATGATTAAGGTTGAGTTATATATGATCAGGGCAAAAATTTGGAAAACATAAATCGAATCGAGAGAGTAAGCCAAATGAGAAAAATTTAAATAAAAAGTATGAATGGAATCAAGAGAGTCGGGGAAGAAATGATTAATCTAGAATTAAGTTAGCTCAGCTTAGTCGTATTTACAAATTCCCCAGATCAGAACTCCGAGGACGCCGAAGTCTGAATTTCAATGGTGATATAGAAATTCCCAATTTTTTTATATAAACTCAAAAATCTTTTAGTTTACCCAGATGTTCTCGGCAGTTTAATATAAAAAAAAAACGGTACTCCTGAAGTATGCGCACCAAAATGTCGCATAACCTGAACCCTAACCTGGTACACAACCTGATTTCAGGTTGTGCGCCATCTTGGTGCGCATACTTCAGGAGGTCCGAAAAACATTATTATCAAGATTTAATTTTCTCCGATTTCAGACCCGGAGTCAACCTTTTTACAACCTTACAGCCCCGGTACAAAGTGGGAATTTCAATATTAATACTAGAATTCCAAATTTTCTCTAGAAACTGAAAAGGCTCCATGTTTACTATCGCGTTTCCAGCATCGTGATAGAAAACCGTACATACGCCAAAGCTTTGGCTATCAAAATTTCATTTTCTTGGAGTTGAAGTCAGCTTTTTTGAAGTACGAAGTCAAAAAAAAATTTTGTCCGACCCCACGAGCCTGGTACAAATTCATCTACGTCATCGAGCGTCTCTTGGATTCAGGTCGTCTCGATTTTTCACTTCTTTATATTCTTTTATTTATTGTTTGACTTTTTTCATTGTTTTATGATTCATTTATTAGACTTTAGCTCAGGTGTCGCCGCTCGATAACCAATTTTGGTTTTCGCGACTCCTTTCACCTCGAATTATCCGTTTTTGCTTCCTTTTACATTCCGTATGCATTTAGTGTATTTCATGTGTGGTGAAAAAATAAACTACTGATTACTGATCTACGTCAGCATGTTGGTCAGCATTTAGAATTGACGAGCGATTCGCCAGCCCACATGAGTTTCACGTCGGCTTTTCATTATTCCAACACTACCCCGGTCGATTATCTGATTTGAAAAGATCGTATACGCCCAGGAACTCGCTAATTAAAATACTCACTATATGTAGGCTTACCATACGTCCCGCTTTAAGCGGGACAGTCCCGCATTTTAGCGTCTTGTCCCGCCGTCCCGACAAGTCAGCTAAATGTCCCGCTTTTGAGTTCATCCAACCAGCATAAAACATGAACATGTTCTCGTTACTGTCGTTGCTGTGTAGCGCAACGCTATCCTACTTACCGAAGGTGAATGCGTTATTTTGTTTGTTTCGTTGTTTCCCGCTAACATTGTTAGCGAACGTATCACATGTAAAATCAATTCTTATTGGTCCTGTTCGGACGTTCATGTGAATGAAACATTTGAAACAACGTCTTTTTGAAAGTGTCATCTACAGAAAAGCATGCTTGGGCGAATAAGTAAATTCTCAATGCTTGAAAACGGCAGACTATTACATTATTCTTCATTCCTTTTGCTGTACAAAAAATTCTAAATTCGGATCATTTGTATCGTTAGCGTCTATTTCTTTCTATTTTTCGAACTGAACCCGATATTTCGTCAGAGAATATGCGCATGAACTCTCGATGACAATATGGTCAATGAAGTCAGCCGGGATGACTTCAAATGTAGGCCTATGCCTATGTAGTAAAATCGGAAACTGTAGAGTTACAAGATCACAGCTGAGGGGTCGTGTCTCTGGAGGCGTCCGGATTTGAAGTCAAAAACATATGGTAACCCTAACTATATGTCACGATACAGTTTAGCGTTTTCCAATTTTAGTTTATCAGCTAAATAAACGCACCTATGATATTGCAAACTCAACTGGAACAAACTTGTTTCAAACGTTGCCAACCATGCGCAAGCTCGATCAGGATTGGGATGAAGTTGATAAGACTGGAAACCACGGCCTCTAGGCCGGTTACCAGTCCATGTTCAGTACCGATATGGGGTTAGTTGTTTGTTTCAGATGCATGGATTTGCACTCCAAGCGTTTATTTCTCATGTGCTGTTTACTGAAAATCAGTTATAGATTGATTAGCAAATCATATCACATACCTAAAACCAACAATGTCCAAAAATGATGAATTCAATATTTACATCTAAAATGATTTTGAATAAGGAATATCAAATACATGCCAACAGAGATATTCGCACAAATCTGTAGGAATTGAATCAGGTAATGCAGATTGTCTATTTTTGCAGCAGTGTTCCCAAACCTTTCGTGCCACGTGCACCCCCCCCCCCCCTTCCATTTATCACTCCAGTGGTATTTATAGTGTTATTTTGATTGGTAGATTCCAAATCGAATTATGTTCAAACTCCAATTCATGCTCCAAGTGAAAACACTGTGTGAAATAACCTTATCAAACAATGAAACAAGGCAGAAAGGGGAGTTTTCTAGCAAGGGTAAAATTAGTTATGCACCTGGCATGGTGGCAGCAGCAACTGCTCTGTGCCCCCCAGTTGGGAACCACTGTTTTACAGTGTCAGTAATTGAGCGAATATTATACGCTTTAAATATTGAACTTATGAATGAGAATATTCGGACTTATCGCTGAAATCAATAAATTACTATACTGAAATAATGAACTGTATTTGAAAATTGAATTCGCTTTTAACATCTCCGATGGCTGCTTGGTCGTATAACTCCCTCCTGTCTATAATAAAACTAATTTGCTATATAGTACTATTGATTGTTATTACGATGACTGTTATTTTATTTTGGTTGATGAAAAAATAAAATCTCTCTCTCTGACTGCAACACATCCAATTCAACAAAACAAGAACAAAATTTGATCTGAAATACCCATTTATGCAATATTCTTATTTCAAAATATTGCATATACCGAATTCTTTGAAATTCTAATGCTAATTCAGTCAATTCACCAAAAGTAGTGATGAATCCCTCGACCACCATTTATAAATGATTGTTAAACACAAGAAAAACAATCATCAATATTGAATAATCCAACTTTTTGCCGCACAGAAAAAGGTGCATTCAAGTCACATTTAATTCATGTTCTCAGAGCATAACAAAATAACATCAAACCACCATATACGGTATATATCGGGGTGGTCCAAACCCAGGCCCGAGGGCCACATGTGGCCCGCCGCTTCATTATCTGTGGCCGTGTCACATTCGGAGAGTAATCGATAAATCGCATTTTGTGTTGTTTCGTAATCAAATTTATCAGAAACATCTTTTGACATATTGTTTCATCACTAATGTCACTGAATTGACTAGTGGTATGGCTAGCTAAGGCAAATAGCAAAGTTGAATGATGTGCTTGGCAGTCTAAATTATTATCTGGCTTTCTATCTTTTTGGTCGGGTATCTATGCTAACAATAAAGGCATCATAGAAAACTAAAAATCGAATGCGGATTCTATTAGCCTGGGATGGCTATGTCTGATAACTATGTGTTTGCACAATAAAAGCGTTTATTTTGTATTGCACTGTTTACCTATTCTTGGCACGATTGTGACCCGCGAACAATGAAAAAATAAATTTGTGGCCCGCAAAGCCGACAACTTTGGACCACCCTGATATATATGATTGATTACCCTGCCTTTTTGATAACAAAAACGTCCAATCTCTTTAAAAAAAAAACGAATGCTCTTTCCTAATTTCAATAATGATCAAAAGTGTAACCCTTTGCCACACAAAAAATACAGTTGAGCCAAATCGAAAGATTTTCTAACATAACAATACATCCAACAAAGTACCATATATGATTGATTACAGTACGTTTTACTGTTTGAAAATACTGTTCTCTCTCACCTTCAAAAAACAAGTTCGCTCGAGTGCGACTAGTAATTAAAAGTCCTATTTTTCCCCACATAAAAAGGTTCAGTTAAACTGAATTGAATTCAAATTTCCCAAACAGCACTTAATCAAACAAAGCACCATATACTGCATGATTGCCACCAGGTAATCTCATGTTGATAATAAATAAAGCACAACCGGTGTTAGCAAAACGGCCGAAACATCAGCAAATTACCGTACATCGTTTTGCTAACACCGGTTGTGCTTTATTTATTATCAAACAAAGCACCATATACGATGGATTGTGTACGCCTTTCGATTAAACCTTAGATAACAACTCTCCTTTCTAGAGTTTCAGAAAATATCAAAAACCCCAAACTTAAAATACAATGAAGCTTAAACCGGGACTTTGAGTCGGAATTTGGTATGTCGCTATAGTCAAAGCCAGGTCTTATTTTCAAACTCTCGGGAGTTAGGGCTGAAAATCCTAATTTTAGACTTCCAAAATCAAAATTTTCCAAAAAAAAAAATTAAAGGACATCAAATTTACTAAGCATTCTTATTAACGCCTTTAAAGAAGGTTGGCATGCGCAAAATTTTTTTTTTATCAAAACTTGATTTTCTCAGAGTTTTGTCTTGGAGTCAAAATAAAAGTAAAGTTTTTTTTAACACAAAGCCAAATTTTTTTCAACCAGAGTCACGAGCCGATGGTTAATATTCCGCAAATCCACCTGGCTTCAATAAAGTCCCCAAAAAAGATAAATTTCCATTGAAGTCTACAAAGCAAATTCAATGCTCATTGTCGCCCTCCAGTGATCTGTTCCTTGAGAATCATGATACTCTTCCTCTGTTCTTCTGGCAACATTGCTATTTGTTCTGGAGTGAGTTGCAATACTTGCATTATCAACGCTGCCTTTTCTTGGTCGGGGTTATTAGGGTCAGGGGCTCCAGCAGCTGCAGGCCCCGATGCGGCGGGTGGAGGGGCTGCCCCACTTGTGGGACCAGGTTGTGGCGCCAGTCCCCTTCGAGGGTCGCCACCACCCCGTTCTAACGATGACCCACGATCACGACTTGGACCCGGCACATTGTTACGTTCCAATGATCCTCCTCTTTGATCAAGCAATCGGCCACCTCGGTCGTGAAATGGAGGTCCGTCTCTGTCTATAGGTCCCCGATCTGGTGGTCTTCTATCCATTGGGGGACCCCTGTCCATTGGTGGTCCACGATCCATAGGCAACCCACCCATACCTGGTATAGCATCCATGCCCCTATCTGGAAATTCTCTTCCAAACGGGCCACGCCCAAACGGCTCAGGGCTACGCCTCCCTCTATCTCCTCTTGGACCCATTGGGGGGCCTCTTCGATCAATAGGATGGTCACGAGGACCTATACCCATTGGCTCACCACGCCCTCTATCCATAGGAATATCCATGGGCATTCGGTCATCTGGATGTCCACGCCGCGGCAACATTCGAGGTGGTGGGGACCCGTCTCGTCGCCTTGGTATATCCATGGGTTCGTCTATCATTCTGCGAGGAGGTTCACGATTTCCATACGGACTTCTGCCAGGTGGGTCACCATTTGGTCGACCATCGACCGGTCGGTCTAATGGTTCACCTGCAGGAATAAGATTAGGAACTGGGTTTTGTCGATGAAGCATTTTCATTGCAATTTCTGGGTCCACAATACGCATAACAACTTGTGCTTGTAGCAAGGCATAAGCCAGTTGTGGATTTTGTAAAAGCATATTTCTAGCCTCAACTGGGTTATTTTGAATACATTGTTTCATCTGTTTCATAAGTTCAAACATTTGTTCAGGCGGTAAACTGGCAACTGCTTTGCTAATCGCTTCTGGTGCATCTCGGGATGGGACAGGTTCACCATATGGGCTTTCTCTCGGTGGGCCTATAGGGCCCATTTGACCTAAATCTTCCATAATTCGATTTTTCTCACTTGTAGCATGATCAACTCTCAGCGAACGACCATGCAGTTCGCGATTATTTAAATTTCGCATAGCGCTCATCGCTGTTTCAGTGTCTTGATATTCAGCGAATCCATATCCTTTTGGTTTCCCAGATTCTCGGTCAAAAACGAGACGAAAACTGACAACCGGACCAACTTCTGAAAATATATCTCTTAGACTCTCTTCAGTTGCCTCATAAGGAATATTTCCCACAAAAACTGATCTTGAAGATCTTTCCAAATCAATCAAATCCCGGTCTCGATTCATCCTCACGCTTTTGCAAATGTATCTAAAAAGATAATTTTCGGCTGCGACAAAAATAAATTCAAATTTAATTGAACTTAAAAACAAACTCTCAATAGTGACATTTTAAGAACTTGCTATAATAACTTATATATCAAATGTAAAACAAACAAAATAGTGTATCTATGAAGGAATTTTAGATAGAAAGATAAATTAAGATTTAATTCTGAATATTTCATTACATATTGCAGTAAAAATGACCAATAGTGATTAAATATCACTATTGTTCATTTTTACTGCAATATGTAATGAAATATTCAGAATTAAATCTTAAATTAAGGGGCCGGGCAAGTTTTCAAGATAAACAAAGGCTGATCGACCCCTCTAGTCTGACTGAAATACAATTTTAAATGTTGTAATTGGGTTACAATGAACATTTGGCTTGGAGAAGTTCAGTTTAGTTTTAGCTCAGTTCATGTACAAAAAGGTTTTATTTAGATAGTTTTCAGCAATTTAAATTCAAGAGAATATAATCCAAGGTTCCTGTAAGTCCCATGCATTAAATATAAGAAGCGAATGTTGTGAAAGGGGATTGTTTCAAGGAGAAAATATTATTTCGATAGAATGCTAAAAGTAGCCCTCAAGCAATCTGCAAAATTATATAAACTATTATATGAGATAAACATAGGAAAAAAGTCCAAAACAAAATACTGATGAGGATCATAAACAGGGCACTCTTTCAATCTGACCGAAATACAAGCTTGAAATTTTAAAGAAATCATAAAGGCTGTCATTAGTGAGAGTTTACTCCATTACCCAAAAAATAGAAAAACACATTAAATAATAAATAAAATTTGTAAGAGTTGATATTAGAATCGATTCAATTATTGAGTGGGGTACGGGGGAGAATTCATAAATTAAATTCAGGTACTGGTACTTCAAGACATTTCTATATTATCGATGACTAAGTGTCTTTTACCAGCTAATAAAAATATACATTCACACATAACGAAGGCAAAGAAGTAAAAGTAAATATACATTAAACATAAAAAAAAATTAGAAAAACCATACACAGGCAAAAAGTCTATATTTGATACGACTCAAAAGCATTGACGAAGTGTGTATCAGTTTAGCTCATATTAAACAGCATGCTTAATCTGTGAGGCGCTAGCGCTCCGCAAAAATGCACGCGAGCGAATTCAATTTTGCACGCGAAAATTTGCAATTGCTCACCAATGTAAATCTGTTTAAATGGTTTTTAAATCAATAGTCCAGTAATATGAAAATGCCAAAAAATTATAACTCCACAATTTGTCGACTAATACTAGCTTGCAAGATTTGTCCTGATCGAAAAATGCGAAACAAAAAAGACCATATTGTGTTGAATGATAGGAATCCCATGAGAATAGTTATAAGCTAAAAGATCGCCTCCTCACCGAAGCTGGCCAGGTACGGCTCTGATTCAGCGTATTTTTTATACAATAATTCTACGTAAAAACTTCCCAAAATTAATGACAAAGTATGTCCATTTTGCTCTGATTCAACCTATTTTTTATCCAATAATTTTACGCAGATGTACTGAACAGTACCGGTATCTTCATTTTTCCTCTAATTCAACGTATATTTCATCCAAAACCGGTAATTTTACGCAGATGTATTAGGAGGTATATAATGTCAAAGTCGGTTGCACACGGGCGCAGTTGTTTTGCACGACGTGAGCTATAATTGCAAGCAAGGAATTCTTATTTGCATGCGGGAATTCCTGATTGCACGCCCGATTGCTCGTTCAAAAGGGCCATGAAATCCAGATTGGGCCAGAAGGATATGTCAGCCTTGAAAAGATGGTAATTCAGTAATAACACTTCTATGAACTGTAAATGCTGAAATGACAATCGCCACTCCTGTTGGCATTCGACTAATGCCAAAACTATCTCAATAATTTAGGCTACTTTTTCACATCATTCTGCTATTTTCAGATTTTTGTATAGTGCTGTAGTGCGGTAAAAAGTGATTACTGGGTTATGACTCTGATTATACCGTACTAGTCGAACAAGTAATGAAGTAAAGCCAAGATTATCTCAATGAATACCAGAATAATCGTTACAGTCTCAGAATGCTGTAGTGGTTATGCTAATAGATACGGTACCGGTAAGTTTAAAACATGAAAAATATCATGTCATGTGCCTGCCCGCCGCGATATGCACCAAAACTACAAACTGATAAGTATGAGTTTTTTTGACTGCTGAACAAATGCTATCTTTATAGTCTAATTTCATAAACGATACGATAACTAACTAGATATGACAAATATGCAAACTTACGCGAACCTAATCTTAATTAATTTTCCAATTCTTCTGCCACGGTCGAAACCGCGAAATGCCTCTTTTGGCCAAAACAATCGTAAGATGGCGCTCCCGTCTCATAAGAAAACTATTATAACGGTTGCCACATTTTTTTATTTTTGAAACACAAATTTATTTTGAAAACTATGTGAGATGCACGAATATATCTCACCTTAGTAGGCGTTAATATTGAAATGAATACATGACACGCTATTATCAATTGATTTAAAAATTCTGGATAATCCTAGTTTATTCATATGAAACAAATAACCGGATAACTAGGACGTGGACGTTTCCACGACCCTTGACTCCTGAAAAACTCTCCCTACGATTTATCATTGCAAAGTTTTCACAGCTTTTTCGAGATTGTTTGTAAGAGAGTAATTTACGAACATGCTCACTTGTTCAAAACTATCAATTTCATTCAGTAGATTTAACCATGTTCCGCTTGCAGATACTGATATCCAGTTTTAGGCTAGTCTGTGGTCGCGTTTGCGTTGATTAGGGTAGGATTTACATATTTATCCCGGGGAAGATTAAAGCCGAGGCTTAATAATATGGCGAACCACGGTCTGTCGTGCGGTTACCAGCCCATGCCGGGTATGGGTTGGTTAGCCAGTTATTTGTTTTCGTAAGTATAGACTTAATGATCGAAGAAGCCGTAACTGACCAGCGGTTACGTGAACCACTCTACGGCGGCGAGAAGTCGCCGGGTGGGCGGGCACGTACATCGTACGCTTTTTAACTTTTTTTAAGTTATGCCCGTATGTATGTATGTTTATTTGCCTCAAAAATATAACAGTATCTGCATAATAATTAAACAGTGAAACAGAGACGGGAATACATGTTCGAGACCTTACTAGCCTTAAGACACAGATGTACGACATGCACCCCTACTAACAATTATAACAGCAGTTTAGGACTGCTGAGTTATAATAAGAAAACAGTCAGGTACCTCTGTATTTTGTTTTGTCTGTTTACTTTTTGTATTGTTTATGTCAGAGAACCAAAATAAAGGATTGATTGATTGAATCCTATTGCATATAACTATCCAGCGTATTCCTAACGCTTAGCACGATGCGCCAAACCGCCGAGCAACAACTATTTTATGAAAACACAACTGAAATATGATAAATAAAACGATTCATATACACACCAATAAAATTTAAAAAAAAACAATAAAACATTTTTATAATAAATACGAAATGTAAAATATTCAATCATATTTTAGGTATGTTTAGTACAAATCTGTTAGTTTCCGCGGCGCATTTGTCAACTCGCCACGGCAAACCCATTAGGAACCGCAACACTACACCGTTTTTTTTTTTTTTATAAATTTTATTCTTTCATTTTTTGTTGTTCCGCAAGGCGAGATAAAAAAAAAGTGTAAGTGTTCCGTGGCCGAAAATGTTTGGGAAACACTGCCTAATAGAATCAAATAACATTAAACTCTAACTTGCTTCGTAGCTTCACGAAGTCACGGAACCGATTACCCGGATGGGCGGCCTATGTTCGACCTCAAATCGATTGAGCAAATGTTCGCTTTACATTCTGAATGTTAATTTATCACGCTAATCAAAATAGATATGAAATTCTTATCTCATCCTGTGTTGTTGTAAGTATATTTAGATTAAATGGCGTCAGAGGTCCATGCAAATGTTCCTTCGTTTGACATTTTGTGAACCATTGTACTGTCATAAATTGTGAGTTTGTAGGGGCCTATATTGTGAAAATACCCGTGACAACGTGAATCCATTTAGGCACCGGTTAAAAAAACAAGGTATAGGAATGTTTTAAATTATAAATTTTAAGAAATTATTAATTTTATGCTTGCAACTATTTAGAAAGTCTAAGATGAATAAAGATGTGGCCCGCGGTTTCACCTAGTCATTTGTATCTAACCCTCCTGTATTAAAGGTCGCACACCTCTGGCCTACCTAATTAATCACACCCTTGGTAACGACAGGACATGGGATTTAGATGGATATGTAACCAGCGGTGCCAATACATTTAAGTTAACGCTTTTACCGCGCAAACTATCTCACAGTTGCGTTTGTGAAGAATAAAATTTATTAGTGTTTTTGAAATAATCCTATATTTTCATCGAGTATGCGTTGCAGGTTTAGTCCCGAAATTGGATTGGGCATCTATTACTTTTAAGTTTTCTTGTGGCGCTTCAACAGCTCTGCTAGACCATCGAACCGCTGAACGTAACTTGTCGCTTGTTTTAATCGGTTTCTAGTTCAAACTTTTGTTTTGAAAACTAGAGCCAGATGGTCGACTTTTATTCAAACTCTAGTCGAAATTGGAATAACATAATATGGTATTATTCTGTTGCACAGTGTGTGCTTTACTGTATCACGATAATCTTCATGTTTTTGTAAATACAGTCCTTCATTCGACGTATTTTGCAAACCTAAGGCATTTTATTTGTTATAAATCGCGAGCTTGTTTATAGTGAATAAATCGGATACAATTAGATTCCTCTAGGCGTTTCGAATGCAATAAATATTGCCGCAATGATAGCCAAGAGAGGACGCCCGGTTTCATATTCTGACAATTTTACTACCGAGACTGTTAGAAGTTACATTTAGGAGGAAAAAGGTTGAAAAATAATAAGATATAAGACGTTGTACTATAAATTGCCCGTCAACAGCTTTTGGAAACTGGCAAGGATGTTTGAGTAGCGTTAGCATAAAAATTTTCATTTTTACTCCGGGGAAAAGTGAAGTCGATAAGACGGCTCAATCATATGGCGAACCACGCCTCTCGTCCGGCCACCAGTCCAGGTCGGTAAATAGAAATACTTTGCCAGGTATCTGTTTCGAGTGCATGGACTTGATGGTGGAGGAAGCCGCAGCGGGACTCACGCAGAGTAACAAGGAGTGCGTGTTTCCTGATGCCTAGTACGGTGAGCCAACTGTCGGGAGTTGAGGGAAGATGTTTGCCAGTGCACTGAAATTTGAATCTACGTGTGACAACACAAAATATTCCCCTAAAACATGCTCTGTAGAAGGTGTGTCAGTGATCAGTGTCAGTCAGCTTTTTTCCACATTTTCACCCCTTTTTAAACATCTGTTCTCCTCTTAGATTTATATATAACGACACTCAGACTCTTATGCAACGAGGATGAAGCTTCAATTAGTTCTAAGTTTTCTTGCGATGGCAACCTTACGTGAGATTGCAGGATACAAAGTTTGTGGTGAGTGACTTTTTGAATTGCATCTGTGGAAACCAGTGGCGCGTCGAACTTTTCTGCTACCCGGGCGAATTTCTGCTAATGATGCCGCTTATACCTAACTAAACAAATCACAGATGTTGTTATATAAGAGAATAAATAAAGTAAAATGTTTGTAATAGGCTGCTATTATTTATATCATTAAACTAAGCAACAAACTCACCTCTATAACGTGCTGCCGGACCCCCAGAAGTATGCGCACCAAGATGGTTGTGCTGAACATAGTATGTGTGTGTACCGGTTGCGATTCAGGTTGTGCGACATCTTGGTGCGCATACTTCTGGAGCACCGTGCTGTCTCTTTGGCCCCCTCTAGACACACCACCGGTAAAAACGTCCATGACGTCTATTTGAAACGTGCAAGTGTCGCACAGCTGCTCTTTGGCCAATGAGCAAAGTTTCCTGCACATATATCTCTGTTATATTGTTTACTAACTAAGCAGATGTTGTTTAATTTTGATGCAAATAAACACACGATTTTATGACACCAGTATAATATTTCCAAACAGGTGACAACTCGTACAAACCGGAGACCGCCAAAGCAATCGCAGAAGTAATCGACCGTTTAATGGCGATGAGAAATACAGATTGGAACTGGAAATATATTCATTCTCCAATGCTAATTCAACTGAATGGTCCAGACAAGTTTTATGAAAAAGAAAAGACAGTTGATGCCATAAGAATAAAGTTGGAGACGGAGGCCGATAAGTTAGTATTTTTTGTTTCGAACAATAATCTAGCAATACCCCACTGGCACGTAACTATTATGTTTTTTATACTAAGGCATTCATATGGTCCCTATTCCGAAATCGCTAAACCATTTTGCTCTATTCTTGAACGATTTACTGAAAACCGGACGTATCCATGCTTGTTATCAATGGTTCTTTCTCCTTGCGAACCAACCGAGATAAATGAAAATATGCGCTTCGACAGCGAGGTAAGTCTGTAGAGAAATTCTTAGATATTGAACTTATGGTTATATAATATACATCAGGCCTTGTTCGAAGCAAAAGGACGAGTAAGCGTCGTATTACGTCATTATACAAAAAAAATGCCTACCTATAATTTAATATATATACCCCTATGATGCGATGCACCCGTATGATATAGGTTTAAAATGGAATTTCTTAAACTCTTTAACTACCTACAAAAAGCAGTAATTTTTGATAGCCTTCTCAGTAGTTAGAATTTTCGTCTTAATTGGTTTGTGATGTAAAATTAAACTAAAATAAATATTTACAAGATGGTGGTGACACGAATACTGATCCTGCCAATAGAGTTTATAAGACAGACTTGTACTCACGGCTGAATTGTATATAGGAAAATCCGTTAGACAAATACAATAACAAAACGATAAACAAAGCCGAGTTTCTATTGTTAACAAGAGCCAGACTAGTTTGATTGTTTACAGATAACAGTTATTAGCATATACAAAAATTTGATTTAGTTATTTAATTAGCCGAGAGGCACAAATTTTTGAATTTGAAATTGTTTTCGAAATTTATATGCATGAGCCCCATTTGACATGGGTCAGGAAGTAAAGCCGATTTGATCATACAGATACTCACCGCCTTCCGCCCAATTGTCGTATCAATTCGGGTATGAGAAGAGATAAGAGAGTATGAGATTATTTTACCATGACAACTCTTCGGGGCGTTTCCACGTAAAATGGCGCCCATGGCAAAGTTTTAAAATGTGTCCACCATTAGTTGCACGAAGCACATCATATTGCTTTTACATGCAATAGGCGGGTTTGCAACATGTGGCCCGCGGGCCACACCGGCCCACCAAGTCATTTAGTGTGGCCCTTGTCAATATTGTCGAAAATGTATTTTTTGCTACAGGATTTTATATTTAAAATTATTATGTACATGGCAACACTAAATTTATTGTGTGGCATAGTTAGAAGTCTGAAAATGGTTATATAGCCCGCCGACAAAAATGTAGCACACCCCTGTTTTACATAATTAAATACAGGACATTATAAACACCGTGTGGCGCATAACAAGCTATTCATTGTATGTTCAGAATGTCCTTGGAAGACTTAGCACTGCATACAGTGACTGTGAAAGGACTTTGCAAAAACAACACGGATTTTTTTGGAATGGATCTAACAGAGATGTTGAAACAAAGAATGAAACAACAGTTTGGTTATAAAGGTGAAGTAAATATATTAACAAAAGCGTCGAAAACGATCTACTCCCGAAGTATGTGAACCAAGATGGCGGACACCGGAATATAGTATGTGTACCAGGTTGGGGTTAGGCCATAACTTCAGGTACAAATACTACGGAAGTCACTTGGCTAGACCCCGAACTCGTAATAGAACTAAAATAAGGAAAATTGGAATAAAATTATGGCCTAACCCTAACCTGGTACACCTTCCGGTGTCCGCCATCTTGGTTCACATACTTCGAGAATACCGAAAGCCGTAATGCAACGAGTTTGCTGAAAAAATGGCGGTTAAACATATCGGAATAAAAACCGAACAGCATTGGAATTGAAGGGAATCTATATAATAAAATCAATGAAATAGAATTCTAGTGGCGTTGTCCCGGTTATACAAAATTATCTTTTGTTAATAGCGACAGTCCATTCATCACTAATTTTTTACTAGTTCAGTAGGAGAGACAACTACTGTATTGTTATGTCTTAACTATCAGATGTTCGATACGTCAATTTAAAATCTAACGTTAGCATACTGTCCCAAAATAATCGAAATGCCGGAAAAAAAGTGCACGTTTTTTCAATGATTCAATATTACTAAACCTAGGAATCGAACCAAAGTTTGTCCTATCCGCACTGTTATTGTTTCATGTATATGGTAAGCCTATATAAACTGCTAAACTGCATTTAACAACAGTTAAAGTACCGAAAGAAGGAATCGCCGCATTCTCCATAGCGATGTCAATACTTTGCATATCCGATGTCCCAGTGGGAAGATATTTTATCAACAAATGGCTCGCTAATCAGAATGAAGACGGAAGTTTTGGAGAAGGGAGAAACAAAATTGGTAAACACTTGATTTTTGCGAGTGGGAATGGTTAATAGTAAAATGGAGTCTGATTTTTCAATATTTAGATATTTTCAATTTGTTTACGCAAAATTAAAGCAAAATTTTCGTCATGGCAACATTAAGAAAGTAACTGTTAAAAAGCGTCAGTCGAGAAATGTTTTAATGGCATTTCCCCGTAACTCAATACTGTTAAAAGGTGTCAGTCGTTAAATGTTTTAATGGCATTTCACGGTAATTCAATACTGTTAAAAGGTGTCAGTCGTGAAATATTTTAATGGCATTTCACCGTAATTCAATACTGTTAAAAGGTGTCAGTCGTTAAATGTTTTAATGGCATTTCACGGTAATTCAATACTGTTAAAAGGTGTCAGTCGTGAAATATTTTAATGGCATTTCACCGCAATTCAATACTGTTAAAAGGTGTCAGTCGTGAAATGTTTTAATTGCATTTCATCGTAATTCAATACTGTTAAAAGGTGTCAGCCGTTAAATGTTCTAAGTAGCATTTTATCTTGACTTATGTTAATTTCGCGTTACTTTTAACACCCTGTATATATAACACCGTGTTTAGAAACAACGATCTTCACTTTACATCCGTCAAATTGCCTCTCGAAAGATCAGTACCAGAAATCTATGGCTAGACGACTTAGGAGGGTCGAGGAAAAGATACGAAACTTCTTGATATCGCATATAAAGTCGAACTATAAAAATGGGACTTTTACCGGAAAACCGCTTACTGGCCTCCTAGCAGTCACGACAATGGCCCAAACGCCATCACCGGGAGAAGATACAGAGACGTGGAAATGTCGGTAAGGACTTTAAGCTATAAGAAAGTGCGGGTTAATATTTCAGGGAGATTTCACGTCCTTGCTGGTAACTTCAGCATTGATATAAAATCAGCGCTTCAGAAGTAAGTGTACAAATAAGGAGGTGACTAATTTTGTTCGCCTACTTTACATCAAGTTGTGTAAAGGGACGGAAGCCTATGGGCAGGGGGATAGTCACTCGGCTAACACAGACAGTTCCCGAACTCTTACTGGTTATCGAGTAGCGGCAGTGACCCATGACTGTGTGAGGAAGCGGACGTGGGATTTGGGCACTCAAGTCCAACTAGCCACCATGCAGTGTCTGATAAAACTCTTCTTCATTGCTTATATATATTGATAAATTCTATAAGTATTGTATATTCAGGGAGTTGATGAGCACCATCGGCGTAACACCAACCCACGTACGAGTCTGAGATGGCGTTGGTTATGCGCCTTATTCGAATATCGGGACGCGGATTCGGCCACTATAAACATCCAAGCTGGAAGTGCCCAGACCAAGGTAATGTTATCAATTTGTGATAAGGAATATAGGGTTTTCATATTACACGGGGGGAAGTCTATGTCGGGTATGGGAATGGTTAACCAATATTGGTTAATATAGAAAAATTCTGGGAAACAACTACCGTGACCTACCCAGTTACCGTGTTTCCTCGGAAATAAGACCTAAATAAGACCTAGCCTGAATTTTAAAAATGATTTTCATATAAGCCCTCCCCTTAAAATAAGACCTAGTCAATAACGCGAATTTTTTTTTTTTTGATTTAGTGACTTTAGTCGATAGCAAAAAATCTCTCCTACACGTTTTGAATGATCGATAATCTATGTTTTGCAGTTATTTTACATATAAACGTGTTATTTATAGGTAAATGGATATCGGTTTTCATATTTTGTATATATATATATTTGAAAATATCGTAATTCTCTACTTTGTAATTTTGTTTTTGATAAATAAAATTATAAGACATCCGCCGAAAGTAAGCCCTAGTGTTATTTTTCGTAGGAAAATTGAAATAAGACCCGGTCTTATTTTCGGGGAAACAAGTGAATATTGAATAAAATGAAATAACCAAATTAAGATTTGTTAAAAACTGACTTCATAACGAAATTTTAAAATTGTAACGGGACTTTATAAACACACCCTGTGGTAAAATAATCAAAAAAGGAAAGAGTGCATCCAGAGCAAAAAATACTTCTACCACTTTCGTGCGAAACTATAAAATAACATTATCCTTATACACAGTACCAACTCCATCTGGTTATCGACCAAAGTGCCAACCAGATAAACCAGGAACGTGTGGCATGTTATCGATCGGTAGATCGGCACCGAGAATGGAGTTTCCGGGTTTCATACCACCGGGAATGACTCGCCCAGTCGGGGTACCATCAGAAATTATTATTCCACAAGATCCTTGGCTGGACGACACCATGGACGGAGAAACGCCCGCATAAAATATGAAAAAACATGGTTTCGGTCATTACCCAAACGAAACTTGAAGAAAACTGTTCATGATTCATAATGGCATAATGAAAATAAATTGCTGTGGAAATTCGTAACGTCTAATCTAGAGTAGATACATAAAAAATATTGCAACAATACTATCCAAAAAAGTAACCGTGCATTTTGATGGTATTTTGACGGTACACATTATTTGTCTGGTGACCGACTTCGATCACATTGCCATCTCTATACATCTATGCCAAAATCAACTGTATGGTACTTTGCTGCTCGATGGACCTTTTCCCGACCTTTGACCCCTGAAAAATTCTTCCTATACTTTATCATTGCAAAATTTTCGGGGCTATTTTAAGAGTGCTTTTGCGAGTTGGCGTCTGTAAAATGGGGTATGTGTTTTAAACCGTTATTATGATTCATCGCGTACAAAAATCTGTTTTTTAAAAGTACCGGTAAAGAATTTTAGCCCAGTCTATCACAGCTATTTCTACACTAATTTTTAATTACTGTAATTAAATTAAAACTCCTAGGAAGACACAGGGATCATTGAATTATCTGATTTATATTTAAGTTTTCGAAACACAACTGAAAACTAACGAATAGGATTTAAAAACGCGAAAATGAGGTAATGTTTACGACCACGCTTAAAAATCTGTCTGAGTGAGAAATGTTTCTGAGTGGATACGAAAGGGGAGCATTGTTACTTCACTTCTTGCATCTTGCTGATTGGCCAATGTCCCGAAGTAAACAAGGAAGTCGATGCTCGGGAAAAGGTCCATACGCCTCCACATTCTGGTTTACCGAAATAATAAATTCAACGTAAAGTGTCACCAAATGTTTGTCGAAAAGTCAGTTACGTCGCAAAGTTAGTTTTCGTATTTAGTTCTATTACGAGTTCGAGACTGTCTGTGTCAAATAATAGGTTTCAGTCCATAAGTTTCAGTTCTTTTACACATCTTGATGTAAAGTAGGCTAACAAATTTAGTTACCTTCGGGGAGGGAAAATATGTTTTCATCATCACAACAGCGACGCTTAGAACCTCAAGCAGCGATCAGAACTAGAAGCAAAGTGGCTCAGTTCGTATATTTAGGTGAAGATTGGAAATTTGGCAGGTGTTATATCGTTACAAGTGTTCAAGTTTAGAGTCCCGTTTCTGATAAAAGCAAGTTCAATAATCTTGCCCCAAACGCTGCTAATTTGTTTGTAGTCAGGGCTGAAATCAAGCTAATGGGCCATTATATGAAATTCCCTCATTTTCAACACGGAACCGTTTGTCATTTAAATATGTTATTCCAATAGCACCAAGACATATTTGATATTGGTGATATAAAAGAGCATTCGAACGCGAATGAGTTTATTATTCCGGTAAACCAGAATTTGGAGGCGTATCGAACAGCAAAGTACCATACAGTTGATTTTGGCATAGATGTAGAGATGGCAATGTGATCGAAGTCGGTCACCGCACAAATAATGTGTACCATCAAAATGCACGGATACGTTTTTGGACCGGCATTTGTTTTCTAAGTAAAAATATTGAGTCAATCGGTCTCATTTTAAAGGTTGAACACTGTAAATACCAATCTGAAATATCTAACCGCTATTTCAATATATTATATATAGTTAGGGTTACCATATTTTTGTGATCTCAAAGCGGAACGCCTCCAAATGCCATAGCTGTGATTTTCGCACCTTAAATTTTACATTGGGGCCCTACATTTAAAACCATCCCGACCGTCTTCATTGACCATATTGTAATCGAAAGTTCATGCGCTTTCTGTCTGAATATCGGTTTCAGTTCAAAAAAAGAAATAAATTTACGTTAACGTAAAGCACCTTTTTGGTGTACGGGGCTAACACGTAACAAAATGTAGCAATTATCCGCAAACGAAACAATGAAACAAACAAAACGACGCACGCACCCTCAGTATGAAGGCTAACGGTACGCTACACCGCAACAACAGTATCAAGAACATTCTAATTGGTATTGTTCGTGTATTATGCTGCCTGGTTTAACGCCAAAGCGGGACATTTGGCTGACTTGTCGGGACACCGGGACAATACGTTAATAAGCGGGACTGTCCCGCTTTAAGCGCGACGTATGGTAAGCCTAAATAATCCAACAATTGAGCAATGATCTTATATATCCCTTCGGAGGTTGCCCACCCTTAAAGTCTTGAGTAAACACCGAGTTTGTTAATAAGTGTGAAAGAGTATCTCGTTCCCACGCGTCATAAAAAGCGTTCTCATTAATAGGAATAAAACAGTTAAATTCTTGGCAAAATATCAGGTTCATAAGGCTAAAAGGAATTTGAAAAAAGAATACAAATGTAATAGCCTCTTTGTGACTTTAATCATTTCACCCTGATATATATATGTTTCCGAAAAAGTCGATTTTTCCGACAACAATCACTAAACAACTACCGGTATAACAAGTAATTTAGCAATACAACCCACATATATATATGTACATTTCATTTCAATCAATTTTATTTTGGTCACGGTCATGAAACAAAATGTAGACCTGGAGGACGAACATAACTTGAGGACAAAATTGAAAACGTATAAGTACGCGCACATGCACCAGAAACAGTCAAAGAACACAATAAAATAAACATATATACACGATACAAAATCAGACAATACCTTATGAAAACTTCAGCAGACCGTGCATGCCAAAACGATGTATGCATGTTCAGTAATTATCCCGTAATGTTTCCGATTTTAATGATTCAAATCGCAAAAAAATTAAGCAAAATGAAACGAAAATCCGTCGATGTTTCTGTTTTACTTGGGTTTACCTTGAAAAAACTTCCTAATATAGGATGAACCTGTATTATTATGGATTTTGATTAAAAAAAATGTTGTCGTAACTTAAAAAATACAGAATAAGATTTGAGGTATTTGAATCTAGAGAAATGTTTTTAGTGTCTTTTGCTGAAGAACCGATACCACACGCTTCTTCATAATCAACCGCATTTTATCAAGTTACTCGACGCGCCGTCCACGATTTCTGGCGAATGCGACTCATTGCTTCACGATCGACGGTTAGCGTTTCCTGAACGACGCTCTAACGAAATCAGCGATGCGATATTGGTGCCTATAACTTACGCCAAGGGTGTGCAAACAGCGGCCCACGAATAAAAATGAGAGGCCCGCGGGGAAATGCCATTGACGTTGCAATACCTAACAGCTAGCTTGAGCGAAGCGAACAAGGCATGTCACAAGATAAATAACCAAAATTTTTTGTGCCTGCGCCTAATAGAAAGCCCATGTTAAGGTGTGGCCGCGGTTTCATCCAGTTATTTGTATCTGTCCCTTCTGTGTTAAAGGTCGCACAAGACCAACTTGCGCTATAACACAAACCATACCGGTATGATTGAATTATTACTTATCGATCTTGATCGGTATTTGTTTGTTGTCTGTTAGACACTTTCATATTTCACGCGATATCTCACGAAGGCGGATCTGCTCCAAATTTCGCACGTGCATTCATCATATCTCGGACCAGAAGCTCATTGATTTGGGATGAATTTTGTCGTATAATCAGCGAGTAATTAATTAATTAGTGATGGGACACACGGTGTCGATGTGGAGTAAGAGCGGATGAATCGAAACCGCAGTTTCTGTTTTGGGGGATCCCCTAATTTCAATCGATAAGTCTTCGGTCTCTGACCGATATTCTCGTTATCGTTTTGGGGTTTTACAAGTGTGGAAATTCATTAGGAGGAATCTTATAAACTGAATGGTGAGAAATAGGCAAATTTACAACCCCCATTCTTAGTAGCCTTGGTCTGAACAGCACGCACTTTTCGATAGTAATTTCTAGTCAATTTTAGACCTGATTCACAATGTTATTAATTTATTAAACTGAGCAAATTATCAATTGTGCTAAGAATTATTCGCAAAGTTTGACATAACTTGAGTATCATACCAGCGTTTCCAGTAATGATAATTATACCAAGACATTTCATATTGTCTTTGCGCTTGCATCAGATAATGAAACTTAGACATATCCTCATCAAACTTGTGATCTCCAGCATATCGGGGCAATAAAAATGTGGGGTCGCGACCACCCTGTTCTTGGTGACTTTTCTTTTTCCTGGACGACTTTCCTTTTCTATCATGTTGTTGTTCTTTTTTATCTTGTGAAGATTTTTTCTTTTTAATTTTGGTTTCACTTTTTCGTTTAACTTGTTCATTCATCTGATAATTATTTTGAGTAGAATCATCCTTTTTTGGATGTAGTTTTCCCGGCTTGACTTTTTTATCAGAAATTGTTTTCATTTTGACTTTATTTTTAATAAGCTTGGATTGTTCTCGTTCAGACTCGTTTGAGATGTCACTGTATTCATAAGAATCATCTGAACTTGCTTCTTCAGAATCTTGGTTCCTTGACCTTTGACCTTGCTGGATTTGTTGCTTGGTAACAATTGTGTTGAAGACACCTGGTGGATTGTCTTGAAGATTAAGGTGGTGAAAGACAGTGGATAAAGATTCTTGTTCTTTGAATTTCTCATTTTTTGAAATTTCATCTTGTTGTGTTGTTGGTTCAATTCGTTTAAACTCTTTAAAAACTCCGTCTTTCATATAATCTTTCAAATTTTGCAAAATATCGGTATATTTATAAGAGTATTGGTGGTTTTTTGATTCCTGGCCTTTGTTCATTAACTCTGGTAAAGACGGTATTCTTGGGAAGTCTACGTCTTCGGAAACAGCACTAGGATTGGATGCATCGGTTTTTCTAGCACTCATTTTGGTATTTTCGGCCCCCAATCTTGGTACATTATGTGGAGCTTTCTCAACTTCCAATTTGGGGTCGCCAGAAGAGCTTGATAGGTTTTTATTCTTTGTATTACCATTGGCAGTAAAATTATTTTGTTCATTTTCGATGATAATTTTTCCAGATTCACATTTAAGAGAAAAAAGGGTGACGCCACAAGTCTTTGAAATTCCGAGCAATTCTTCAATTTCTGCACCAGAAGTAACAATTGAAATCACTGCTCCGTGCGATCCAAAACGTCCCGCTCTGCCAGTTCTATGCATATAAGTTTCCCAGTCCGCTGGAACATCCAAATTCACAACCAAGTCAACATTACTCGCATCTATCCCCCTTGCAGTCAAGTCGGTAGAAATCAAAACTCTACATTTAAACTCTTTCAACATTTTCATCGCTTCAAGTCTACGTTCTTGCTCTAGATTTCCAGATATATAAGTGGAAGGTAGCCCAGCACTGTTGCAAGCATCAGACAAATCTTTTGCATGCGAATGATAATTTGAAAAAATCAATGTTTGTTGGAATGGGTATATTTTTAGAAGGTTAACTACAGCCTTAATTTTACATTCAAACGAGAATAAAATTTGTCTGGTGGGTCATCATTAAGCAATAATACTGTTTGACACCCAAAAGAGCCATGTCTTTTGGGTTCAGACGTATAAAGTGGGTCACGCATGTATAGTGTCACAAATTCTGCCAGTTCCTCAGGATAAGTTGCAGATGCCGCTATCATTTGTTTATTTTCTGGTAGCATTGAATAAATGGAATTAATCTGTGTTTGGAAATTATCTTCCAAGAGTTTATCAGCTTCATCTAAAACAAAGATTCTCACATTTTGACATTTTAAAATCTCCAGTTCAATAAGTTGGAATATCCGCCCAGGGGATCCAACCACAATATGACACCCTCTAGCATTCAGTTTATCCTCGCTGAGTGGTCGTCCACCAATGAAAGCAGCCACTTTAAGACCTTTGACATCTTGCCCGACAGCTTTAATAACATCCTCTATTTGTACGGCAATTTCTCTTGTTGGGGCAAGTATCAAAACTTGCAAAGTTGGGGCGTCAGTGGAAATAGCTTCCAGGGCAATAACAGTAAACACACAGGTTTTCCCAGTTCCAGACTTTGCTTGTACTATTAGATCGAGACCGCATCGTCCATATGGGATTGCTTTTAACTGTATCGGAGATGGCCTTTCGAATCTTGATTTCTGCAGCCCTGATAAAACATTATGTGAAATCAATAAGTCTTTGAAACTGACATTTTCATTAGTAATTACGTCAACAGTTCGTTCTTTTGCTGAAAAATCGTGTCCTGGTATAGACATTGTGGTGTGTTTTTGGTCTGATATTTAAGGTTGATTATAAAACTAAACTTGTTCTATGTTAGTTTAAACTGTATTTAAAACAACACCATAAAATTTACCAAAATACACAATATTTGATTGAAACTAGGAATAACCATACAAGACATAATTTTAATTGAATGAAATTTTCACCAAACTCATATAATATAAGCTATTATAAATCACAAATTCCTTGTAAGAGATAGAAAATAAGAAAACATCCAGAAAAACAGAAATTCCCAAGGCTTTTTTGAATAGCATTTATTCCGATCCAACCTCATTCACTGAACATTTCATATATTGCAATTTGCAACATAAACATGATTGCAATTTGACAAAAAGCTGACAGCTGATTTAGTCTAAGTCAGTACATTGAATAAAAAAACCATGATAGTTCACATATACTAAAGCAGGGCAGTTCATCACGGCATCATGCTACAGGAACATAAACATAAAGGCCAAAACTGAATAATGTACTATTACAGATACATTTTTGAATATGGAATATTATATTCTAAATTGGAACGTATTCAACATAGAAATTAGCACATATAATTGTAAATTCACAAAACTCAAATCCTGTATTTCAAGTTAGCTGGGACATTATTTGAATTGTTAAAATGTCATAAACAAATTGAAGTCTATTTTTATGTTCAACATATTCTTAGGCATCAAATCATGACACTAAAAAATTTAGAATAAAAATATTATATTGATTATAACCAATTTCAAATGTATCCAATTCATTTTAGACAGCCCTGCATATGAGCATTAAATTCTGTGAAATGTGTAGATATAAATTCAAAACCATGTATGTAATTAACTAACATATATAATACAAATGCTCGTCAATAGGGAAGTTCATTGTTTTGGTAAAGATTCTGATCACAATTCCTACAGACGAATACTCTCTGATAAATAAAAAGACATCACAACTTCACAAGCTATCTTGCAATGGTTGTGACCTGCTTTAACAGTAAAATGTTTTGTCTGTCATGGATTACAAAGACAAACCCCCTTTTAAATGAAGGAACCTGATCAATAAGGAATAACAAAAACACCACTCCATGATTGTTGAAGTAAACTCGAACTCGAAATTAGTCATAATTGAGAAGGTAATTTCTTGATTTTAGAAATATTGCAATATTTCCTGATCAAAAAACGAATTCACTATATGAACTATAATGTAGATATTTAAATGTATAAATTCATGGCCATTTACCCATTACTTCACCAAGAATTTCATTTTTTTAAATCTATGAATAATTTATTAACCAACAAGATTTCCTTTTTATCTTGTAGCAACAATTGACAATGAAAATAAAGTTTTTTATCTCATGTATGATCTTATCTCTGAAAAAGACACAACAAGAAAAGCATAAATATGATGGTTTTTGGAATTATATCTTAGATTTCTGGGTCAATATTGAGAACAAATTGTGCTAGAGAGAGATAGTATCTAACATGAGTGAACCATACTCTGGTGGATAATATTCATTGAGCCTAAAAATAATCAAAAAAACAATAATCAAGATGCTTGCTTATGCTCAATAATGCCTTTAGCTATTAAATCTGGAACCTCTACAGCAAGCCATGGACCAAGTCCAAGTGCCATAGCGTGAGCAATCCCAAATTTTGGAACATTTCTTGCCCAGAGTGGCTTAAAATGATCAGTGAGACAAATTTTTCCTCCCCTGTACATTTTTGCAGTTTTTCCATCCAATTCTGGCAACGCTATTTCTGGAGCTGTGGTTGGATAGGTCACGGCAATATCGAATTCGACGTCAAATTCGTATTTCAGTAAATTCATTATAAACCAACATTTTCCGAACCATTTTGTGCCTTCTTTATTAGATTCAAGCCTAAACCAGTCATTGTCTTGTTCCTTGTTATTTTTAACATAAATAATCAGAGCTTGGTATTCCTCTTTCAAACGTGTTGGCCAGTTCTCTCGATCGCGCGGACCGCAGTTCGTTTTTAACAAAGGCAAGCTTGACAAAGTCTTCTTCGTAGCTGCATCCACCATTTTTCTTGTTCTCTTTGGATACTTATAAAGTTCTGCTTCTTTAGGAACAAGAAATTTAGAAACTGCGACAGATGCGTAGACGTTGCGACGCAGGAATAAAGTCAGGCGAAGTGAAAACGACAGACACACGCGTTCGTTTAATGGAGTGACGAAACAGGGGAAGTCCCATAATTCTCAACGCCTCCATATGGAATCACTCACGCGCGCGCAAAAAAAAAGGAGAACGAGCTGCTTCTTTGCTTTACAGTGTACAATAAATTGTCTCAACGAATTTTGATTAATTTTTTAATTCAACACAACTGGTTTTGAGCCTGATTCTTCAATGCATTTAGATTTTATTCACCATGTTCTGAATTTGTCGGCGCTGCACAAAACGATGTTAAATCATTGCTGTTAGCCTTAAAATATTTTTCTTTATTGGATTATGTTTTAATTGTGTTGACTTTGTCTTTTGTTGTTGTGTGCATTCGTGCACCTCATGCACGTGGATTCTTCTTTCAGTACGGCACGCAGCAGTACTTCATCGCTACTATGATAGCGAGGGCATATTTATCAAGACTATCTCAGGCCAATAATTTCTTGCGCATGTATTTCATCTTTGTTATCACCTAGTCCTAGGTCGTGGATGCTGCTACATTTCGATATAAAAGAAAGCTAAACTTGTGCCCAAGCGTAGTTTTTTTTAAACCACTCGCATTTGGTTGGCCTTCACTTAGTTCATAGACGATTATTACAAGAATCCTAAGTGAATCAGCGCCACCCGACAAGTTCTGCAACATCACGACACACATTTCCCCAAAACACAGTATCAGAAATCAAATTCTCATTGCATCCCTCTAGCTCTGACTTGAAATTCACCATAATACATTTAGACAAAACCTACTAGAAAGCATACTTGAGAAAAAAGAATGCAACACATCATGATTTGAAGTATATTTTGGCGAACAATTTTAGAACCTAATTATACTAATTTCCTAAAAATATATTGAAGCATCTCCAACTTGACCAGCATTCTAAATTGAAAGCAATAAGCCTACAACAGCCAACATACATTCTATAGCAAATATCACATATATCAACAATTGCTTCTATCCAAACCAAAACGCTATCAGCGTATAATTCTATAATTATCTAAATTAATAGCTCCTTCCAAACAAGCAGTAAAATTTTGCAGGTTTTCCGCAAGGAGTGATGCATTTCTGTCCAGGTGCGAGTTGTTTCAATGGCTTGAATGGAATGCATAAACTTTTTGCACCCATAGATGGAGCACCCGGAACAACATCTTGGTCCCTGAAAACAGATGTACGGTTAAATGAATGGAATTTGCAATGATGCTGACATGTTTCAATTTTTTGTAACAGTTTTTGCATATTTGTTCTGAGTAAGGTTTGGAACATGTAGTCACCGATCAGTAAAGTTGTAATATCAATAAATTTGGACACAATTCAGTCTTAAATTGACAAAAGGTTACTTTCGTAGTGTGTGTACCAGGTTGGGGTTAGGCCATAATTTTATTCAGATTTCCCTAATTTTGATTGGTAGATTCCAAATCTTATTATGATAACACAATCCATGCACAAGAAAGTGAAAACGCTGTGTCACTGGAAATAAACTTTTTCGTGTAATGAAACTATAGTGGGACAAATATGCAAACGAAATTATTATAAAATTGATTATGGGTACTCCCGTAGTATGTGTACCAGGTTAGGGTTAGGCCATAATTTTATTTCTTTTTTCCTTAATTTGGCTCTATTACGAGTTCGGGGACTGCCCGTGTTAGCTGAGTGAATATCCCCCTGCCCATAGGCTTCAATCCCTGTATACAACTTAATGTAAAATAGGCGAACAAAATTAATTACCTCCATATCGATACACACACCTCTGGAGGGCTGACAAATACTTATGCCAAAAAATTGCTATTGCACCAATGGAATTTTTTTTGTTTCACGGATAGTTAAACCCATACTAACCCTAACCCATGGGTTTTAGCACCCGCATATAGATTGAACCCGTGGATATACGCATGGGTTCAAACGTACGGTCACCATACACACACCTCTGGAGGGCTGACAAATACTTACGCCAAAAAATTGCAAACTTACCTTGCACTGTTTTTCTTGATCCAATCTTCCCATTCATCTTCCCCACAGAAAGGAGCTTGGATAATCTGAATGAAACATCAAAAAATATAAATATCGTAGTATAAAAACATTCGGAAATAAAGCCTTGAATTGTGAATTTATATTCCATATCACAATTTGGATGTGATGTTGTTGTTATGAATTTTCGTTCTTGTAACCTCTTAAATACCATGGCTTATTTCCTCATCTATTCAAATATCTAATACATGTCACATTTTATCAGATTTAATAAAACAAACCTTCTTATTGTCCAAATGCTTTAAAAATTCATCCCAAGTATCAGCAACAACCATGTTCTCTTCCAGTTCTTTTGATGCTTTTGCCTGAAATAGGAAGATCTGTTTTATGCGAGGTATTAGAATTCAATCATAAATTTTCTACATTAGTTCGATTGCCTTCTGAACCTGACTAAATAGTGATAAATTATTATTGTATTTATTATGTATATATTTGAGGCAATTCATTATTGTATTGTGAACAATATGGGTTCAAGCTGTTAGCTCATCGTGCAAAGCGTTCGTAACACACTCGTCATCGCACCGCTAATTACCCTGTATGGGTGATAATATGTGTAAAAGCATTGCGGGCCAGCCTAGGTTGTTGGATAAGAGACCAGGCCATAGTTTGCCATCTTAATTAGTTTCTTCTTTCCAGGGAAATATATGAAAAAGCAAGAAAATCCATGTAATTCTGCCATATTATTTAGTCTAGCTGTTCTTATCGACATTATTTCCCCAAAGGCAAGTATTTACTCTTATCTTAATGTTCTTTACCTTCATGCTAGTCTGAATTGTTTCCAACATTGTCTTGACAGTGGCAGCTAAATCTGATTCCTTGGCAGTTGTTTTCTCACCGGTGTCACGACGAGCCAGAACAAACACTCCTTGCTTCATATCTCGAGGTCCAACCTCTATTCTGATTGGCACACCCTGGAAAGAAGCATAAATTTAATGGTGTACTGATATATTGATACTATATTATATATAATATATTGGTAATTTTTTAGGTTTAGGCTGTTGGTGGGCGCCAGATGCTTCCAGTCACTGCTTTGCTCCTGTTTATTTATTGGCGTTAGCTGCTGCCTTGGTTTCTTTCACATTCCTGGCCTTTTTGGTAGTTTCCTTGATGACTCCAACAGCAACAGTCTGTCGCATGTCGCATTACAGAATATTACGCAAAATTTGAGCATAATTCGACTAGTGGTCAACATGTTGGACCATATAATTGGACACAAAGTGGACCTATGAATTGTTTTGTTATTCTGTTCTTCTTGCTATTTTCCCTTGTATTATAAAACAAAATCACTTTTCTCTTAAACTACTGGACCGACTGCTTTAAAAATTTTCAGTGGTTGAAGATTGTATTTTTCTCTAGAAGGCTGTTTCGTGTCAATATATTTGAGCATAGCTTTCTTTGTGTTGATAACGAAGGGCCTTCCAGCTCAAGGGCTATGGCTCAATTCACATAAATCTTGAAGTGTAAATAAATCTAAATTTTGCTTTCTGATACTTTATGCAAGGTTATTCAAGTATCCATCAACTATACAAGAAGCTATTAATTCTGGAACAGCCAGAATTTCCACAAATTCGAATTGCCTATCTAACCTATTACACCGAGTGAAGAAGCTAACATAGACGGTTTGAACCTGGGATTATTAGCTTGTGGTACCAACAAAATATATTCAAAATGTAATATCAAACCTTCAATTCCCAGTGATTAAATTTCCATCCAGGAGAATAATTATCTCTGATATCAGCTTTAGCTCTGACATCTGCAGAAATCAATATTTTCACATAATCCGAACATTTGTCGAACAAAGCTTGTCGTGCTGAGTCAGCTAAAGTTGCGGTGACACCACAGGGTACAATAACAACCTGTACAATGAAAATCAAGAATGAAATTTGTATTCTGAAAACTTTGAAAAGAAATTGACCAAAGCAAGGCGAGGTCACCCGCACTCACTTGGAAGGAGACAAACTCTAGGCAAAGATACAGGCATTTGCGTAAACGCCAAGCGCTACTAAAACTATATAAATTCTTTATACAATGGATTGAGAAGTTTTCTTCCTTTCTTTTCGTAATTTTTTGGGTCACAGCCACATTCACAAAGAAATGGTTTGTGACAATTTAACTATTATCAGGTAACCATGATAACATTGATGATAATAGATTCAGAAATTAAAATGATACAATATACATCATGGCAAAAATATTCTTTCCTACCTGTATATTTGCAACTCTAGGTGGCAGCACAAGGCCTTTATCATCGCCATGCACCATCACCATGACGCCTATTGTTCTTGTTGTTAATCCCCATGAATTTTGATAAGCAAATTCTTTCTCTCCAACCTGACAAAAACAGTTTTAAGCTTGATGACATAAGTTTACTCAAATTGATAAGTAGGGTGGAAAATCTTGATTGGCGTGGTGTGCTGTCTCAAAGCGCATCATGCTCAACATGCTTGCCATCTCACCTCAAGGAACCCTACATGGTTCTAATCTTGTGGAAGATAATCACATGCAAGAGGAATGCTGGAAGATCATTTTCGTGTAGGGTGGTTCATGTAAACACTGGTCAATTTAAAACTTTAACTGAGTTGGTTGAAAATCAGATTTTGATGTCTCATACCGGTGCTTGTTTTCAATGAACATTGCTCTTTGCAAGCAGCAGATATATATGAATTGGGAGCTACTGATGCTACTACGTTTTCAAGCAAATAATATTTCTTGTGAAGTTGAAATAGGCCTAACTAGAGCTCAGTTAAGCCCATATCGCATAAATCAAAGAAGCTCATAGGATGGCGATATGTTTCATCATTGCTCTTACATTCTAGTACAGGAGTTTTTACCTAATTTTTATATTACTAGAGATCTGTTGTCTTATGAAGCGTTTTCACACTTTCACAATGCTCTAAGATATTGATAAGTAACAAGCTACATTTTTCAAAGAAACACAAATTTAAATTTCGTTGTATCGAAGAAAACGCCCAAAAAGAAAAATTTATAATATGTATAAACTGGAACTTGTAAAGAGTCCTATCTATATGCTTCACGCCTAATACCGAAAGCTGAATTAAATGAGTAATAAATCCCAATCTACCTTGACTGGATCTTCAAAGCTGATATCAAACATTTTTGAGAAGTTTTGGCCGAGATGATGTGAAGTAGCACCCTGAAAACAAATTTTATTTTAATTTTAAATTAACATATGCTATGCCATATTGACTACGCGATTTTATCGCTTTCCACAAAAAAAGAAATTTAATAACTCAATTGAAAATATTGCACAGCATGGGACATTGCATAATTTTGAGACTGCAAACTGATTGACTTTCACTTGTTATAATCTTAGAAAGAATGGCAAAGTTTGCAGTATGCTCCCCAGCTTTTCATTTTAGGGAGTGGGGGGAGGAGCGTTTCCAATGAGGGGGATAAAACTATTTCTACAAATGTGTCATTTATTCGGTTGGCCATCTGCACCAGTATATATGCTAAGATGTAGATATTCAAACACAATTATTTCAAGTTGCAAATTAAAAGGTGTTTGTCACATATCAAAATTATTGTATTCGAAATTTTAAGGGGGTGTAGGAAAGTTACTGGGCGAAGGCTTGAATATTCTCAAAAAATATCATGGACTATCTGCCTCACTATGTTGACCAGCAAAAGATCTTGATATTCCTTTCACCAACCTGTGACATCAACCAATTCCCTACACGTTTGAGTGGGTAGCTTTTGATCTTACTTGACCAAATTCACTCAAAAACGACAGGACCATCCTTTGTTGACCATGGTGTACAATTCTTTAAACAAAGACTGAAGATTTCACCTGAATAGCTCTTCCATTAGTTGACACATAAGCTTCACATGTGTTGTATAGTCACCTCCAGCGAATTTCTCTTTGTTTGTTTTTCTTCCTTTCACAACAGGAATCGCAAGATAGTCTTCATATACTTGGGCGTATAATTCAAGAATCTGAAGAACCTGCGAATGTGAACGATAAATATTGCAGAGTGTTATAAAGTCCCTTTACAATTTCAATATGAAGTCAGTTCTCAATATATCTTAACCAGGTTTGTTAATTTTTAATCAGTAATTGTTCAAGTATTTTTACTTTATTTAATACATCTGTGAGGACCAAAACAATATATGGTATCACTGAATTAATTCCCTTTGCAATTTTAAAAAAAATTAAGATTTTATGGACACACTATATGATTTTAGAGTTTAGGAACTACTACTCAACACCGCTTTGGAGTAAATTTCTTCACTGAACAGTTCATGCGCACCATTTCTTCTAGGTCGTCATGAATTCCAGACATCCTTAATGATTCTTTTATCCTTGTTTATAAAGTACCACCAACTATTGCGGGAGACAAAATCAAAAAGATATGGCTGCTTATAGTGAAAAGCAATCTCGCATACAGAGAATCTGAATAAGTCTTTAAACTTGTATTGGAATCCCATCATTCAAAAACATATTATTACAACACAAACCTCTTCCTCAGCTTCTGGTTTAGTAGCGAATGCACTGTGACCCTCCTGCCATAAGAATTCTCTTGTTCTTAAGAATGGTTGTGGATGTTTAAACTCCCATCTCTGTGAAGTAAAACAGAAACTTGTTAAGCAAACTTTTATAAAAAAAATAGGATCATGTTTTATCAAGTCAAGGATTCGTCAACGCACAGCTGATAACTTTGAAAATTCATGTTCGCATGTCTCTGTCTGTTTCTATAATGTATAACAGGGTTTTCCTAACTTTTTGGGCTGCGGAACCCCGTTTGTAAATTTCTTTTTTTTGACGTAACCCCATCTTATGCCGTTTCAATGTATGTGCCTAACCAACGAGAAAGAATAATGTTTCCTTTGATGAAATAAAACTCCCTAAACTGTCTGAATCAATACATACTAACGGTAAATAATGGCTGGCTAACAGCAATCCGATAAGATTGTGATTTATTTATACAAGTGTAATAAAATTTTTAAATGGTTAATAACACTCTGTATGGCCCAATCAATCTGAAAACACAAACACCTACCACAACATTGCACCATTGATTATATCTCAGAGGAAGATCTCTGTGTGACTGTACCCATCGAGCATATGCCGGATACATCACAGTCTCAGAGGTAGGACGAATTGCGATTGGCTCGGCGAGTTCTGATTGGCCAGATTTTGTTACCCAGGCAACCTGAAAAAAAGATGAATTATGCGATTCAAACGCACTTCTCCGGATGGCCAAACTATGGGGTTAAGATAAAAAATATGTCTAGGAAGAGCTATCAGTGGGAACATTTTTTTGACGTACCAACATGAAAAAAATTTTTGAACAGTATCACAATAAATTGCCACTAAAAACAATATATTTTAATATTGCTTGAAAAACCAGCTTCGAAAAGCCCTAACAAAATGAATTAGAATTTAATCATTTAGATAATTGCCCTTTTAGCTTTGAAAGTTCTTGTAATAAACAAATTGCACTATTACTAAGTATGAGTCAACCTAAAACTAACTCATCAATGTAAAATATGAGAACGCTTAATCTTGTAGTATGTAAACCAAGATGGCGGACAACGGAACGTAGTATGTATACTAGGTTAGGGTTAGGCCATAATTTCAGATACAAATGAAATACTATGAAAGTCACTTGGCTAGTCCCCGAGCTCGTAATAGAACTAAAATAGGGAATAAAATTATGGCATAACCCCAACCTGGTACACACATACGTTCCGGTGTCCGCCAGCTTGGTTCACATACTACAGCGGTACCAATAAATGTACGCTATATATTCTTTAATTCTCAATATAACAGAGCTCAGACAAGCCCAAGTCACATTAATCAGAGATCATAGGATGGCGACCTCTATCATCATCGCTCTGAATTATTGCTGAAGAAGATTTGGAAAAAATATTGCTTTGCTTGCAAAACGCAATTTTTAAGGTTATACACGTTTATATCGAGACTGATGAGACACTCATATCCAAGTGTATTCGAGAAATAACACACAATCTATAAACCAACCTCGGGAGCAAAATCTGCGATATGTTCCTTTTCTCTTTCCAAAGCAGCTTGTGAAACAAATATTGGAAAATAACAATTTTCAACTCCCAACTTCTTGATTTCAGTGTCGAAAAAATGCTGCAAAACATAGTATAATATTGAGTAAATGGAAAATTTGTGGAGATTTTTCTTTGAAAATTTGGTCAACAAAAGACAAGCCATCAATAACAAAGAGCATTGGATTCAATTATGTTGGTGTCTCAAAGATCCTTAGTTCAAAATTCAGATCCTTAGGGAGAAATGAAATGCGTAGGGAATTTTGAACCAGTAATATTCTAGTCCTCAAAAAAGGATTCGTTTATGTATCAGTGACAGTGTACATAGAGCTTTATTCATAGTCATGGTTCAAAAAAATGCCTCATAAAAGTCATTGAAACACATGAAAAATCTAGCATTTCACTCCAGCCCTTTCCAAATAAATATGGATGCCATCCATTCGACATTGACATTTTTATAATGAGACAACGTGATTGAATCACAAGAGAACCTTATAAATCAGTGGTTGCACCTTTTATGGCTCGTGGCCTCCTCTCCGAGGATTTTAGCACTCATGGCCCCCCTGTTTGTCATTTCAGTAGTATTTATAGTTTTATTTTGATTGGTAGATTCCAAATCTCATTATGTTAAAACAAATCCTGCTCAACGAGTGAAAACAACCTGTGAAATATCTTTATCAAGCGATGAAAGTTGGAAGAACGGGGAGTTTTCTTGTAAACAGGAAAAATGAAAATCAATGTGTGAAACATTGTGCCCCCCCCCCCCCCTTCGAATGCTCTATGGCCCCCTTTGGACAAATCCGCTGTTCTATATCATAGGTACATTTGCACACATTTTTACGAGTCATTGACACCCCCTGCCCATAGGTTTCAGTCCATTTACACAACTTGATGTAAGGTAGGCGAACAAAATTAGTTACCTCCATATTGGCACACACACTTTTTTTATGAGACATTGACACAGCTTCACTCCAAATCCGGCTCCAAGCAAGCAGTAAATAGATTCACCCACCTTAATTCTCTCCCATATTCCATATGACCAAGGACGTAGAATGTAGCAGCCACTGATATCATAATATTCAATCATCTCTGATTTTGTGATGACTTGAGAATACCAGTCTGCGAGATCGCCTGATTTAGTTGCTTCTAGACCAAGTCTGAAAATATGAGGTTGAAGAGGTCATAGACTACGATAATCAGTAGGAGTAACAACATATATAAAATTCATCAGAATTTCTCGCGAAAGATCAATTTTCTAACTGGCTAATGTTCCTTTCTTTTAAATATCATTTTTTGTAAACTTCAAATCTTAATATGGCAGTCTATAAACGATGAACTATCAGACAAGAAAACAATCTAAAATCAAACGAATAAAACAATTTTTCAGTTGCAGTCATGCTGATATCATATTGAGAATGTAAAATAAACTTAAAAAATTGCATTCCAAGGTAGAAGGGAGATGCAAAGGCCAATTCTGGTTATTGAAAATTGCCACACTTGGGAGTATAATAGAAAACGGTTAGAACAAACTATAAACAGATCAGTCTTAATAAATTGCATTCCCTTTTCTCCCAGATGAATATAAAAACGATGAATACAAAAACATATTCAAATTTCTTTGGAAACCAGAGCTCAGACAAGCCCAAGTCACATTAATCAGAAATCATAGGATGGCGACCTTTATCATCATAGCTCTGTATTATTGGTCAAGTTGTAAAACAGAAGAAAAAATGTTTGCAAGCTAACTATAGTAAGTTAGGGTCGCATGGGCTTTTTATGACATTTTTATGCCTTCACTGTTGAGCAAGGCACCAGTTGTCAGATGCCACTATTTATGAAAGGGACCAAAATCTCTCTCTGGCTCAGAATTGCCTACCCAATTATGCCAAAACAATACTAATCTACCACATTGGCCTTGCGGGTTGAAAATCTCAAAATCCTCCAAAATATAGCAGTTTCATGATTGCTTCATGATTGCTTTGCTCACAGCAACATAAGACTAAGTTATTGTACCTTGTTTGTTTCTTGACTCCGCTCTCAGCATCATCTTGTTTTGGTTCCTGTTTTGTTGGTTTCTTTTCTTCTTTCTTTTGCGGAGTTTTCTGTTCTTTTTTCTTCCCGTCACCCCGAGCTCCTCCCCCAGCAGCAGGTTTGTAATCTCGACCTGTGAGTGTCTTATATTCCGCTTTGGCAGCGAGAAGAATCTGCAGAAAACAAATTTGAAAAGATGTTTGCTGTTATCAGCAGGGCCAAAATCGAAAAATTCAATATTCCGAATACATTCCGAAATATTCTTCTCACTTATAAAATATTGAAAATATTCTGAAATGAGTCTGTTCCTCAAGAAAAATCTTCAAGACTATTGTAATTCGTAGAATTCAAATTTGGCTATGTAGAATAAATTGAGGTAAACCTTGTTTTGATTAGTATTCTTTTCAGTATTTGTAAGTTTTGTTTAGTTAGTAGAGCTCAGCCAAGCCCAGATCATAATAATCATTCAAATCATAGGATGGCGATCAGTTTCATCATAGCTCTGTATTAATTTGTTACAGTAATCGTAATGGAAATCTTAATAAAATATAATTGAATCCAGGATTTATTATTAAATTGAACAATGAGTTCTACGTACAATGAAGACCCGCAAAGGCGGGAAGAGGGATTGTTTCAAAGCCATTGAAAAAAAATTTCGACAATAAAAAACTTTTGGACGAGAAACCAAAGTTTTTTACATTTTAGACCAGACAGCTACCAATTTTTCTTATGCTTCAAATAAGGCATACCACTGATATCTAACTATATGCCTGGAGGTATTATTCTTGAAGGAACGGAAATATTTCTGGTTAGTATTGCTCACCTAATTTATTACATTGTGTGTGAGGTGGCAGGCATGGGATATGAATCCGAGATGTGTAAAATGTGATGCCGACACAGTCAAGTAGAAGGGTATTTTATCATTTGCATATATTTGCACCTGCCTATATATGGGACGCACTATAACGGTATGATAAACAATGCAAATAGCGGCATCTTGATTAACAAATAATCATTAGCCGAGCAAGGAAGTACGCGTTTAAGGATGTTGAAATATAATTTATGGGAAGACCAGACCCCAATAATTTGAAGTTTTATTTACGGATCTTTGATAAAAGTATTTGAGAAGCCCTACAATAGGCTATCATGCCCTTCTCATCTTATTCAATGAACTTTTTCCAGATAACCATTATTAAGACGAAAATATCGGTCAGAGACCGAAGACTTATCGATCGAAAGTTAGGGGATCCCCCAAAACAGCGCTCTTACTCCATAGTGACACCTTGTGTCCCATCACTAATTAATTAATAACTCGCTAATTATACGACATAATTCATCCAAAATCAATAGATTATGATGAATGCACATGCAAAATCTGCAGCAGATTCAATCTCGCTTTCGTGAGATATCGCTTGCATCTAACAGACAAACAAACAAACAGACAGACAAATACCTATCAACATATTTACTGATTAAAATCGAAGAGTAACAATCACATTGGAGACTTACTTTTACAGCTGCATCAACTTCACCCTTAGCTGCTTTGCTCGATTTAAGTTGACGAACTTTGTCACCTTGTGACGTGATCTTATCGACGATTGCTTGAGATTCTGCTGTCTCTGCCATTGGTTCAGGTTTTTGTGCCTGGAAATAGAAAAATATTTTGTAAAAATTAATCAGGTTAAAATATCAACGCATTTACTGAGGAAAAACATATAAGAATGTTAATGAAAAATATTTTAAAATCGCAAAGGGAATTTATCGATACCATATCATATATTGTTTTGGCCCTCACAGATTTATTACCTGAAGTAAAAATACCTGAACAATTACTGATTAAAAAACAGCAAACCTGATTAAGATATATTGAGAACTGACTTCATAACAAAATTGAAATTATAAAGAGACTTTAGGGACACTTGTACAATAAAATGTCACATCAACAGGGGTGGTCTATCCATGAATCTTAGATAGCTGCTGAGTCCACAAATAAAGATTATTCAACTATCAGATTGAATTTGAAAAACTATCAAATCAAATCTTTTGTTAGGTCTGGGTGCGGGCATCTGCGGTATCAGTGACGTGACCAGGATTTTCAAGAGGTTTCGAAATCAGAAATCTCGAAATTTCCATACAGCAGCCTCCGCAACAGTCACCGCGATTTTGCCACTCGTAAAGGCTGACTTTTGCAGCAGATATTTATATTTTGTTGCGTGAAATATCCTATCCGTGTTTGGAATAGAAGTGTAAAAAAGTCATAAAAATGAATAATTTTACAATGTAGATAAAGTCAAAGAAAAGGTTCTAAATTCCGCTGTGCCAAAATACTGTACAAAAATAATACTACAATACAAAATAAATATCCAACCTCTTGCTTCTTATTCATAGCAGGTTGAGCAGTGGATGCAGCAGGTTTATAATCAATTCCGGTTTCTTTTTTATAATCAGCTTTCAAACTTAGAAGTAGTTTTACAGCGCTGTCGATTTGATCCTGAGAGAGAGAGAGAGATATTTAATATTTTGTCAACCAAAATACAGTCATCAATACGAAAACAATGTAAGAGAAATAAAATTGCTTTGGTGTGGAGGAGCGATACGACCCTGCGGCCATCGAGGTCAACTCCCAATAGTAAAATGAAATAAATTTTTTAGAATTCTTAAACAGTTTTTTTTTTTCAGAAGCTTCTGTTATGCGATATTTACTGCTTCATAATTGTATATTGTCTTGAACAGCTTCCTATAGTTTCAATATCTCTTGGCACTTCAGCGGTGTGCCAAAACTATGCTTAGATGAGTTTTATTTACTTCTGAATAAGTGGCCTTGATTTGGGTAAAATTTCTTAACAAAAGAATACATAAAAACATCACTGCGACTGATATTTGTCCAAATAAATTTTTGCCAGTCTGCTAAATATTATTAAAAATTTGACTTTTTTATTTTTTTATCGTTTTTATATTGAAATAGTAAACAATGAATTCCACTGTAAATTTATTACCTATTTAGTTAATTAATAAGTGAAAGAGCTCAGCCAAGCCCAGATCATAATAATCATTCAAATCATAGGATGGCGATCGGTTTCATCATAGCTCTGTATTAAATCAAGAGGGAATCGTAGTAGGAATCCTAGAACATAACTGAATTCAAGATTTAGATTATGAAGGCCTAATCGTCAAGGGTTTAGACATAGGCAAAGTAAGCCCTGCGGGCCAAATGAAAATTAAATTGCAAAATTACTCACTTTTGATGCTTTCGCAGATTTCAATTTCCTCACTTCCTCTCCTTGTTTTTCAACTTTTTTAAACAATTCCTCCCCGACTTTAGATAATTTTTTAGGGTCAGCAGATTTTGTTTGACCCCCAGCTGGTGTTGGTTTGTAATCTTTTCCAGATGCTGCTTTGTATTTTGTTTTTAAATCCAGAAGTGTTTTAACAGCTTCGTCTACTTTAGACTGAAAAATATGAATGAATGAGATAAAATTTAAATTTAGATCAGAATCACCAAATAATAAAAACTCCTAACTGTGGATTAAATTTTAACCACAATAATTCTTAAAATGAATTCTCATTTAAATACGTTCCCCAACCAATAATACCGTATATGAACCCAGCCTTCATATAGCCTTAGCTTGAACTAGATTAATCAAAACATACGAAAACGATGAATATTTAGCTTGAAGCCAAATAAATGGCTGAGATACTACAAGCTTGCCAGTTACAAATAATGTCCACAATTTGTTTACATTCACAATGAACAATCACCAAAGACTAGTAATTATTAAAAATGTAGTCCACCAATTATTACATTGGTTATATTTATTGTTTATATACTAATCTCAAGTAATAATTACAAACATCAGAAATAATAAACAAAAAAACAACAACATCCAACAGGACTATATCAACCAACTACACTGATCTTTTGGGAGGCATATTCTAGTATTTGCCAACTTAGGAAAACAAAACTAAAAACTTTTCGAGTCCTCAGGATTTGCTGAGTTGAAATATATTGCAAAGATTTGGTGATGATTTACTTGGTGAACCACGATCTCTCCCGCAGTTACCAGTCCATGTCTGGTATAGGATTAGTTAGTTAGCCAGGTATTTAGAATTCAGATATAAAGACTTGATGTTAGAGGAAGCCATAACCGTCCAGCGGTCACGGGAACCACCTCACTGTGGCGAGGTCCAGCAATCCTGTTGCACATAATTATCTCCACAGGATTTGAACCTGCAAAACCATACAGGCGATGGCGAGCGTATTCCTAACACTTAGCATGATGCGCCACACACCACACTTTATTTGTAAATTTCGTTATTAATAGGTAGAAGAGCTCAGCCAAGCCCAGATCATAATAATCATCAAATCATAGGATGGCGATCAATTTCATCATAGCTCCTTGTTTAGTTAAAATCGGTGATAGAAAATGTAGAATTTGTTGGGATCAACAATTTGAATAATAAAAAGGGAATATTATTCCAAATAGTCAGAACAATGATGATGTGTTCTATTCTTCATTTTGCCTACCTATTTATCAAACATGGCTCGCAAAATAACTGATGGAAACATAAATAGGCAAACGAAAGGAATTTAACTTAGCTAGATAAAACCTATAGCGCATACCGTACAATAGGGTGAAGTCTACTGCTGCAGTTCCCATTCCTAATGGATACCACTTGTTCCTATACATTTAATTTAGCTGGAAACATGTCCATATTATACGAATGACTTAAATAATGCAACAATTGATTACCGGTAAATACTACAGTATTGTTAGACCTCTGACTGCACCTAGGTAATTCTCTGCACCTCTACAAAAACTAAAGTCATTCGTAATTTCTAGAGGTTTGGGAGCTTAGTATAAAGGTTTCTAATATTCTGACTACAGTCTCAAACAATTATACTTTTATAGTAGCGCTTATAACAAAAAAAAATTTCTGATCTAATATAACGAAAGGGTTCCATTAAATTTGAACCCACGTACATTTGAACCTGAATACTATTGAACCTATGGAAATTTTTTTGTTTTGCGGATATTTGAACCCATACTAACCATAACCCATGGGTTTTAGCACCCGCATATAGATTGAACCAGCGGATATACACATGGGTTCAAATGTACGGTCACCTAACGAAAGGTATACACATAATCTAAAGGCAAGTATTGTAATTCACTTTTAATACTGATGGATCTATCCATTCAAGTCTCCTATTTAGCGAAATACTATTCTGATCTGGCTACAATCTCAAACAATCATAGTACTTTTATATACAAAAATATAGGACATTGCAACCTAAACCCATCACAGATACAACCCCCAGTAAAACTTAAGTATTGCATCATGGCAGATTTGAATTACAACAAGGTACAAACACTGATAATAACAAATGTAGAACATTATTGCATCAGAATTTTTCTAAAAATAAGACAAACATCAGAAATCTTATTCAAGTAAATTAACTTTATAAAAAATGACCATCAATCTGTGAGTAATTGTTTATTTTTCGAAAATTGCATCATTTTCAATTAAACTTTATGAAAACTTTTGAAACCAAACTCTTTATATCTCTAGTATTTATGAAATAATAAAGTAACAATTTTTCATTCTTGCATTAGGATTACTTCATTCTCAACATAATTTAAATATTTACAGCAATGACTATACAAATATAAGATAACAGTTTTAAAAGGTTTAGTTATTCAGAAATTTTCTACAAAAACAGACTCAACTGAGTAAAATAACTTCATTCATAAAAATAGATCACGCTACATTGCCCATCATTGCATCACGCTAGTGAATGACATAAATGAGCCATAAATTTATGATTGGAAAGATCAAATAGCCACCCTGTTTACACTCTACTAACTATTAACACATCTCACTTATTAATAAATAATATTAAACCATTTTGCAATATACCTTGCCTTATTGATAAGCAACTATTCAATTCTATATAATTTGGAAAAAAAATTTCAATAAACTTCAATTCTCTCTACAAAATACAAGAAAAAAAAATATCCATTTGGACCATTTTGAAACACATTACTAACCTTTTGCTTGACTCATTGAGATCAAGTATTAAAACGTAAACAGTAACTATAGGAAAGGTTCTAAAATAGCATTTGTCAATAAACTTATCAAACTTGTGTTTACTATACCAGTGACACGTGTGTTACTATTATGCCTTAGGCAATACCGGTAATAAGTCATTGGAATAAATAAACTATACAGTGACGTATGATTAAAGGCAATTTTAGCGACAATTGGTGGATTTAACTTAGCAAGTTTATGAATTGACGATTTTTGTATCATATTTAATATGTATTATACAAGGTCCCATTTGTTTATTCCCTGTGGCATTTCATCGGCCAGGAAGTATTTGGCCTTGTATGGACCAAACAAAAATTTTAGAGTTCGGCTGTTGAAGAATTAGAATAGCTGAATTTCCTTTGCTGGGCAATTCTGATGTTAGTTGGATAATTGCCTAAATGTTAATGTAATAAAAATAAAGGGGGTTCAGAAAATGCTATATTGAATTGGGTAAAGAACTTTAATGTGCTTTCTCAACTTATAGTGGGCATATAGAGGTCTATTTTTGAATGAGGTAAAAAAAACTTGAATAAACACTGATTAGCGTAAAACCAACATGATTAAAATATATTGAGAATTGATTTTATAATAAATTTGGAATTGTAGCAAGCAGGATGAATTTTTTAGAAAGAAATCAAAATATGTATTGCAGGGGTATTATCTGTCCATTCTTTGTGGCCTTTCATTGATCATGAAGTTATTCCTTTTTTATTAAATATAAAAGAGTTATCACTAGTTTATGCAAATATGGATATTGTAGGGCGTTCATAAAGTATTCAAATTTTTGAAACGCAAAGGGAATTTATTGATAGCATATATAGTTTGTTGGCTCCTGTAGTGATATTTGGTTATTTTACATTAATAATTTAATTCAGTGCTTCAATGACCTTTGATATCTTGCTCTGGCCCACCCCTAGCGCATACAAGGTATCTGTTTTTATGGCACTCTCGTAGTGTGTGTACCAGGTTAAGGTTAGGCCATAATTTTATCCAGATTTTCCTTATTTTAGTTCTATTACGAGTTCGGGGACTGTCTGTGTTAGCCAAGTGAATATATCCCTGCCCATAGGTTTCAGTCCCTTTATACAACTTGATGTAAAATAGGCGAACAAAATTAGTTACCTCCACATTGGTACACAATACTTCTGAAGCGCTGTCTTCATGGTTCATGAAGTAAACACAGCACTCTGTAATATCTACCGGTAGTTTTTACTTTGAATAATATTCTACACTCTGGTATTTAAATTGAGGGTGGAGATATTATTCCAGCCCCAAATTTTTTTGTTAGTGTATAGCAAGATTCTTAAATAACTACTTTTCCTACCTTTTCAGCTTTCTTTGTTTTTAAATCTCTGACAACAGATCCTTGCTTCGTAACTTCCTCGTATAGTTTCTGAGCTTCAGGAGAATCAGAAGACGCAGCACTGTCTCCTGACGATGAATCTTGCTTTGCTGCAAGAAAGCAAATATTTGAAATGTCTTTGTTGTTACTTGTTATAGTATTAGGATTGTATAAATGAATCAAACATTAAAATACAATTTTAAATTGAAGTCTATATTGTATCGTATTGTCTTGTGGGTGCTCCTGAAGTATGCGAACCAAGATGGCGGACATCGGAACGTAACATGGGTAACAGGTTAGGGTTAGACGATAATTTTTTTCCAATCTTCCTTATTTTAGTTCGAAGACTAGCCAAGAGCCTCCCGTAGTATTTATACCTAAAATTATGGCCTAACCCTAACCTAGTACACATATTACATTCCGATGTCCGCCATCTTGGTTTGCATACTTCGGGAGCCCCGTCTTGTGACTAGATTTGATATAGAATCCAAATTTGGAATTTGACATAAATCCCGCTAAATCAGCTAATTCAATTTTCTAATGAATTTTACAATAAAAATAATATCTTGCTGAAATATGAACACGACTCAAGTGAAAACATGCCCCAAACTCCACTTGAGACTCAGTCCCCGCTACCCTGGTGAAGAATACTTTTAAAGATACCGCTTTTACTATTTATTTTTACTCTAATGAAGCTCACAAATCCCTTAAAATCTAACTATGGACCCTCTAACCGGAAATCACAATCTCAACTATTTTTACAAAAGATCTGTGAACAAAACTTCAAGATTACTTGGGTTCGGTCTTTACAGAAACTATATTTCGACATCCTTGGCAGTACAGTTCTTTTAATATATTGTCAGGTGCAAATATGAGCAAATTATAAAATAACCTTTAAAAATATAAAAGTCATACAGAATATAAATAGAAACCTTCGCATATCCAAAGTAGAGCCAATGATCCGAAATAAAGAATGCGCAAATACTCTGAAGATCCGGATTTGGACTTCGATCCGCCAGTTGAGTAGCCCTGCCCTAGGCCAACATACTCTACTAGCAAGCATTTAACAACCAACCTTGTTGTTTTTTTGAGCCTTTCCCACTGCTAGATGAAGAACCCCCAGTGGCTTTAGATTTCTTGGCATCTTTGACACCGGACGTCGGCATTTCTTTTGTGTGTCCATCCGGTATGTGGAATAATACACATGGTGCCGATACTGACGTGTGAATACTGGAAATTAAAATATGAAAATTAGATTTTCATCCAGACTGCACTATTAAAAAAACTACAGAACCACTAGCAAAGACAATCTGGCTGCTTTGTTATCAGAAACTGTACTTTTCTAAACACACAGCAAACCTGTATACAAATAAGCCAACACATCAAGTGCTGACATGATCTGATGGCAGATATATAGACTGCAGTGAAAGTTTAACGATACGATATAATATAACAGTCCCCTTCTCCCCTCAAGAGTACTTGAAGTTGAGTATTCAAGTAGTTGGGAAATATAGTTATATACACTTATAGATACCATATTTCACTTTTGAATGATCGAAATGTTACTATTGAAACGTTATTAAAATTTACATAAGCAAAAAAAGCACATTTATGTAATGGTAATATTTTTTGAAGGAAAGAAACATGTTTCTAGTTTGGTATTGCCAATTTAATACACCCTAGGCATGGTTAATGACATGGGATTTAAAATCAGAATCTTTAACAACGATTACTTCATTGATAGTATGTTGATCTAAACATAAAATTTTCACAGGAAACTTCTGGATTATTCTTAAAATAAAGAAGGTACTATATCGATCGTATATAACTAATTCCAAATGTGGTAGATGATCTGATTCATTTTGGCCCAGTCTATTCTGAACCCACTCTGAGAAAAACAAATGATTTACAAAATTTGAAAATTCAAAAACACATTTAATAAGCACCTTGGTGATACATAAGCCACGTCACATCTATAGAATCCTTTCCTTTGCAGCTGTATGATGTCACCTTCCTTGAGGTCGGCTAAAGATGGGTCTCCAAGCATGGGAATTTCTTTCTGTAAATGAGATCTAGATTTTAGTAAGAGTAAAAAATGCCATGCTGCCATTTTATATAATAAGGAACGAAGATGAAGTTTTCCTGTTGGCCTGTAAAGTTGGTTTTTCTTTTATTATATTATATTTCATACAACTAGGGTAAAACTGTACTCTTTCAAGTACATGCTTCTGAAAACAAATAATTGGCAACTGATCTTATACCCGACATGGACTAGTAACCAGACAAGAGACAGTGGTTCACCATACGATCAAGCCGTCTCATCGACTTTACTCTCCCTTTGGATGAATATGTAAATCCTATCCATGCTAAGAGACTTGTTTTGAGTACAAAGGTAATTGTCGAGATATTTGTTCCGAGTGAAACTCTCTCATCATAAAAGACATCTTTCCTGGAACTCCTGTAGTATGTGTACCAGGTTAGGGTTAGGCCATAATTTTATTCAGATTTACCTTATTTTATTTCTATTACGAGTTCAGGGACTGTCTATGTTGGCCAAGTGAATATATCCCATACCCATAGGTTTCAGTCCTTTCACACAACTAAAACTAGATTTAAAGTAGGCGAACAGAATCAGTTATCCCCATATATTGGTACCCATACTTCTGGAGCGCCACTCACCTTTGAATCAGTGTTCAGGAAGTTCTTGAAATCATCATCTTTGCCCAGAACAGGTTTCGAAATAATATGTTCAAAATGTACGCAAGTAACAGGGATGGGAGCTGCAGCATCGGAGTCAGTCAACCATGTCACTTTCTGAGTTTTTCTGTAATCGCGGTTCTCGAGATTGAGCTTGGCATCAATACTGGTCACCTGGGAATAAAAATAATAAAAATGATAAATTTCCTAGTGTTCCAACAATCGGGGTGTGCATGTACTTCTTAATAAATAAGACTGGCTAAAATTGAGTATATATTGAATGCATAAAATTGAAAATATTTGAGTCTTTCCCAGCATAAAAAATGCCCGAAATATGGTATTATGCACAAAAACTTAGTTCATTCTGCGCAAACGCTTTCCATTTGTTTACTATTTTGGATAGTTATTAGAAACCTGAATTTTTCGTATTACATTGTCAAATGTAGGCCTAATAACATAGTCTCTACCTCATTTTATCAGGGTAGACAATGCCCTTCCAAAACAGGTGTTTTGTGCAAACCAGAAACAGAATAATACCAACCTGATTAGTTTTTTGGTCTCTATGGATCTTCTGAATTCTTATGTTTCCCCAGTTAATAAAAGTAACGTCAGTTCCCTCCTCAAATGCATCGGCGTCCTCTCTTTCAACCAAAACTTGCGGTCCATACCAGACTATCTTCTTACCAATGTCTGGGTTCTGAAACCAGAACATAATGGTGAAAATATTTAGAACGGTGGTCCTCAAACTATCAATACTCATGTCCATTTACATACCAGTCCCAGAGAGGGCAAAGGTCATAAAACAGCTTATGACTGACGAGTAATCACTCACTACAACTACCAGCCATGTTCCTAACACTCGGCAAAATGGCTCATTTGTTGAGCTATAAAAAATAGATTTAGAACAGCGGTCAGTCATTAAACATCAACACTCCATGGCCCCATGCTCTTCGTTAAAGATACTTAGCTTTGTTTTTTAAGGGTTACCATCAGTTATTTTTTTCTCACAATGATAAAAAGCCAAAAAATGAAGGTATAAAAAAATAAATGCATTATAGTCAAAGAATTGAACAAATCGAAGTTTAATTTATCTATATCATTATTATATTATTAATGTCACCATCGCAAATGCTGCCAATGGTAACTAATGAAGGCTTTTGCTCATCACCCCCTTTCACATCACACTTCCGTTATAACTATGTGTCTAGTAATACCAAACTGAGACCACAATATCACGGTAATTCAGTAGTTTATTTTACACATGCCAAAAATACCTTTTTACATGCAAAAATAGGAAAGGTAAAAAAAATGAATTTCAGTGTGAGGGAAGAGCGATAAAACATGGATATAAACCATGTAATGGTTATCAAACAGTGTCACCTATGAAGAAGTCTAACATTAAATTATATCAGGGAATGTTACAGAGCACAATGAAATAATTCCTTGTTTTATTGCAAATCGTCTCACCTTGGGATGTTTCGCTGCTTCTGCTTTGACTTCTTTCGCATCAGAAATATTGACAACTACAACAGTGTCTTTCACAAGTGCAGTGAACCGTGGTGCAATAGGGTCAATGACCTAAAGAAAACGTATATAGGTTTTGAAAATTATCCAAAAATAAAGTATAAACAGGGCCGGAATATAGAGCTCTAACAAATAGGAATCAAAAATTGTGTTCCAATTGCATAGGTAACATGTTTTGTATTTCCGGCTTAGACAAGTAATGTATTACCACTTTATAAGGTTGGCAGATCGATAGAATAGCCGGCACTGAAATTAAATATTTCCAATCAGTTTGTCAAAATGAATAAGTCAAAAGCCATTGATTTCCTTAAAATCGTTGCCAAAATGCAGCACAATATATAGTAGGCTTACTCCCGTAGGTTAAGGTTGAGGTTAGGCCATACTTTTATTCCGATTTTCCTTATTTTAGTTCTATCACGAGTTCGGTGACTGTCTGTGTTAGCCAAGTGAGTATCCCCCTGCCCATAGGTTTCAGTAACTTTACACAACTTGATGTAAATAGGCGAACACAAATTAGTCTACCCTCCATATTGGTAACACACTTTCTGGAGCGCCCAAATTTTTTGTATCACTAGCTCGATTGACAAAGTTTGAAATAAATGATCTCTAACTTGTTTGCATCCAGTAGCTTGCAACTTCAAAACCACTACAAAGTTTTACGCTTTTTATTGAAAGACCATTTTGTCCCATCCATTGTAACAAACAGATTTGGAAGACCCTTGATGCAACGATGAAGCTTTTTAATCCTTCTACAGTCATTCCTCTTCTTAGAACGCCACGAACTGTTGGGAATCGAGGGTCATCCCTTAAAATAGGAAGAAAATGTCTGATTAGGGAAACTAAACTCGATACAAAATGAACGAGAATATCGGTCGGAGACCGAAGACTTATCGATCGAAGATCGATAATTAGTTAATAACTCGCTAATTATACGACATAATTCATCCAAAATCTATAGGCTTCTGATCCAAGCTATGCAGAATGCGCATGCAAAATTTGGAGCAGATTCAACCTCGCCTTCGTGAGATATCGCGTTCATCTAACAGACAAACATACAAACAGACAGACAAATACCTATCAACATACTTACCGATCTTAAGATCGATAAGTAATAATGAAAAAATCGGGGGGTTGTGGTGACTAAAGCATGTTTTTATTGATATTTTGGTCAGATTCATATTTAGCATACTGTCGAGAGTTGGGACTAAAATGAAGATTCTGAATCCTCATAGTGGGGATGACGGTTAAAATGTCTAGCGGAAACTCAACAAGCAAAATAAATTGACTAAGCAATGTAAGCATTTTCAACAGACAGTAGAAGAAAACTTACAAAAAGACAAAGTTTTTCAAAATATAAAATTTGATATCAATACAGAGGCAAAATTGTTACGTACTCAAAGTCTGAAGTCAGAGTCATGTTAAATTATATACCTATAACCGAAAGATATTTGCTTCAAACTACTAGGTATACCCACAGCCCAGGTAGAATTCAAATCTTGTACATAATAACCATGAATTGCATCTAAACAATAAATAGGCAGACACATATTGTTTCTAACTGACTATCTATATTTTTATATACATATTTGCTCACCATCCGTCCACATATCCATTATCCACAATGTACGTCAATTTCCTTTTACTGAGAACGGTGTTTTGAAGATTCAATCGACTGAAGTATAAAAAGAATATGATAAAAGGAGCTATGACACACCATGTGAGGTCGCTGGACTGGGTTCGCATGAAACATGTTTAACCCAGGAGGCAAAGTAAGTCCAATGGTCTAACTAATGCAGTGGTTAAGCCATGCCGCTTGTTTAGAATTTGTCAGGTCTTGTGACCAATGGTCCCTCTAATTTTTTGTAGTATGTGAGCGCAGAAATTTTGGCGTGTGCGCACTTTTTTTGGAAATGACTAATATTTGTGCAAAAACCAATTATGAAATTTTGGCGTTCCAACCAGGTAACGGGTGGGCCAACAACAAACTTTCTCAACCTGCCAATCAAGAACATTGTTACATTACATAGAAATACGTCTGTGCGCAGTAAATCTATGCGTGTGCGCGGCCTCTGAAAGCTGTGTGTGCGAGCACATGCGCACACCTTAGAGGGAACACTGCTTGTGACCCATTTCAAAAACAACTAGCCAACAATAAGCTACATATAACAGATAGTAAGGTGAACATATGTTTTAATTAAAAACATGTTGGAAATATGTGTAATCAATAAAGAATGTAAACAATAAAGAAATGTAAATATCCAAAATAAGGCGAGCATCTAACAAATAATTTTATTTTTAAATAGCTTCATGCTTCATTTATTCATTTAACCTAATCCTAACGGTTTGACGCATGCGCGACGTTTCAGACGTTTTGCAATGCTGTGTGTATACCATGAGGTCTGGAATGTTTGTTATGGTCTTGCTTGAAAGGAAATCTTATTCCCCACACAACGATATGAGAATGAACCTTACATGACATTTAGAAGTGATAAAATTTCGCTTACATATCACGCGTGTACTTCCCGCTGCGATATAAAAACGTCGCACAACAAGAAAATGATTCCATAAACCTTGGCGTTGCGCGCTAACCAATAACAAAAGCTAGTATGATAAGGTCTTATTTTGAAGGTCATTTTATATGCTACATAACATAGGAGAGTGGACATCTCACAACGTCAGGAAGTTATAAAAATATCGAGTCGTTTGATCGCAGCTGCCTCACCGAAAAAAAGTTAGGCGTTTTATCTCGCAAATTCTCCTTGTCTGACGATTATAAGCTTTTATGATTCATAATAAATGTTTTATTATGACTCACAAAAGCTTTCAACGCGATAAAGCACAAACAAACAACCGATCGATCTATCAAGCTTAGCCTGGCCTGATTCGATGTGGTGACTTCTCAAACGGAAAATTTCCAAAACGATTGAACGACACGCGCTAACGAAAAGCGTTTAGTATAATATGAAAGAGAAAACCGATGTGCAGTCAACTGTATAGTTACATTTCAGCTTTACAATAGCTGTAGACGTCCAACAGCTGATAGAATGAGAGAGTGTAAATATTTTTGTTATTTTTTGACGTTACGAGAGACCTCTTGAAAGAGGTGTTTTAGTTTACGGTCCTCCAGTGACATCTAGCGTATAGTACTCTAAAATACCTTTCCAATGGTATATAATTATTGTATATTGGGTAAATTTTGGGGGTCGTATGACATTAATAAAAATGTATTCAAAATTGGGCTCGATTGGGCGTCTGAATCAGGTTAATACATCTGTGAGGGCCAAAACAATACATGGTATCGATAAATTCCCTATATTTCATCAATATCTCCAAAAATTGATCAAAATACCTGTATTCCCAGATATAAGGTTTCCTGATTCCCAATTTATCAATAAACCAGTAAAATTGATCATCTCTGTCGTGATATTCTGTCGTACGTAACGCATGAGTAACTCCTTCCAAACTGTCCACAATAGGACATGCAAAGTCATACGTGGGGTAGACACTGAAAACGTAGACAGAATAAGTTATAGGCATGACAAACAATCACAAATATCTTTACTACAGACTTTAAATTTGGGCATATCGTGGGATTCAGCCCAAACGAGTGAAACTTAAAAAACCTGTTTTGAGAATATGATTAAAATGTATATTTTTTTATGTATATTTAGTTCAAAGGGTCATTGAATCTCTTGCATCATAAAGCTAGATATCTTTAAACAAAATTCAAAAAAGGAATAAGTTTCATGAAAGCTTCACCTCTGCCTCAAACTCTCAGCTCCGCGACGTTTGGAAATATGAGTCGAACTCCAATATCAATAAAAAAAATGTGAAACAATAAATCCCACACCGACCCACACGACGATCTTACTTGTACTTGTTTCCAGTTTTCGGATGTTTTTCTGGTTTACATCTGTATATGGTCGGATCTCTCATGCATCCATTATCAGAGTCCATATTCATCTTCGCACGCAGTACGCATAATTTTCCAGAATCAGTACCTTGGACCATCTCCTCCCACATTTGTTGATTTTTAGCGACACCTAGAGGAAATGAAGTGCTTTCGCTATCTATCATAACGTTATATATCGAGTTACGTTTCACACATTTTATCCACGCTATCTAGTGTGCAACATTAAAGGTTATCAAGCATCGTCCAAGGGTTACAGGTGATGATCAAGGGAGAGTCCGAGAGGTTAGGGGGTCCCCCCCCCCCCACATACAAAAAAAAATTCTGTCAATAGCAATCTTCAAAACCTACGTTTTCCCGCTCTCTGTCCGCACTAACTTAGCAGTTGGAAATTTCAGATCCTGTTCGTGGCTATGCCCTTAATCAGATATATAAGAAGTTAAGGGTTTGTAACCCAAAGCCATTAAAGATCATTTTTATTCTTTACTTACTGTTACTTCTATGTTTAGATTCAGTTCTTGATTCTCTTTCAGCTCTCATTGTATCGACATCTGTATCATCCACATAAGCATCCCCTGATTTAATAAGTTGTTCAGCGTACGACTTGATTTTTTCAAAACTATCCGACGTGAATGTGAAAATGTCCGGTTTGATATCAAGCATTTTTACATCATCCAATATAACCTGGAAAGCAGTTAAATCTATAATTATATTTTCGATTTGAGAAAATCATTATTAACAGGTGTAATTCATAATAAAAGCATCATCATGTTAATAATCAACGCATTTTAATAAGGAAATACAGTAAGTCTGATGTGAAGTGTTGATATTCAGAAAAGTCTAAAAAATAACTCAAAATAGAGGTTATCGAACTTTTAAAACTAACTTCATTTATATTAAACTAGGACACGGAAAAGTTGTACATTACGTGCTTTTGTTGGCATAAACTATTATAACGCGGCTAAATTATAATATAGCCAGATCACAAACAGATTTGATCATTTTAAGGCAAGTCTTCTTAAACATGGGGCAATAACTATTTTTTGGAAATAAAAATCCCGATAATTTTGCTCTTCTGTTAATTTCATTACAATGTAGTATTGTTTTACATAAGGGATGGCGGACCCTCTTCAATAAATAGGTCAAAAATTATATTCATATTGCCGGAATAGAAAGGAGTCCTTGATTGCTGCATAATCCTTGTCTGGTATTGCGTAGCTTTGATCCTCATTAGTGGATCACTTTTTGTTACATTAAATTAAAGCTGAATTAGTGCTGTTTTTACATTAATAATTTGTGACTTGGCGATCGCCGAAAGAACACGGTTGGTCACTTTGTTCAGTGGATCGCCATATCTGCTCTAGATTATACTAATCTTTAAAAACTCTAGATAAGTTAGGTATTAGATATATTAGGTACATAATTCCAAATAATATTTCAAATACTAAGCCAGACCTTCTCAAAATCTTCTTTTTCTTTTGCTGGATTTGTGTCATCAAATCTCATGATCAGTTTTCCTTTGAATGCAAGCTGAAAATAATAAAAAATAAAGAGTTACACAGACTGGTGAAGGAGAATTTTTCATATTTATCCTGGAGGGAAGGAAATGAATTATCCCATCCTGAATACATCAGTGTTATTCTAACCCACAACCATGCCTCCTTGGGTACGCCCCTGACAGTTGCAATGAACAATGCTCAGTACAAGAAACCGCAAATATGCCAGAAAATGATTTATAATGAAAGTACAGTAATATTTCAACTCCAGGCCTCCAGCATTGTCTACTGATTTATTACACCCCGAGATAGGTAGTTCATCTTGTTGAAGCACACAGGTCAGTGAAGTAGGGAACATGAGAAAGAGATATTCAATATTTTGTCAACCAAAAAATACAGTAATAAATAGAATGACAGCAGCAATAACTTTTTTTGGTATGGACAGGAAGAAGCGATTCGACCATATGGTCATCAAGGTTAGCTCCCACCAAGGATGGTCAGCTCCCACTAAAGATGTGATATGCAACAAGTTCAATCGTAATTTCACTATAAATAACTTTACCTGATAATGTTGGTTCAGCAGAGCAGCCTTAGCATGACCAACATGAAGATAGCCGCTTGCTTCCGGAGGAAATCTGACAACAACCTTGCCTATCTCAGCTCCTGGTAAGTCAATGAATTTGCCTTCATCTTTAGTTTGCTTGGTTGATGAAACCTTGAAAGTAACAAAATCAAGTATATATTGTAATTTGATCGTTTAGAACAGCGTTTCTCAAACTCCCCGGAACAAATACGCTTTTTATCTCGGCTCGTGGAACACCAGGAAATTAGAAGGGCAAATTGGTAGGTGGTTGTGGGCGATACCCTGGGTGGCAAAAGCGATAAGGCATGGGACGCAAGGGGATGACAGGAGGCAATAGCGCATTCTCGAAAAGTTTAATCTAGTTAAAATTGATGATTGTTTTCTTTAACATGTGGGTATTTATGCCTTAAATATCAGTATTTTGTCAGTGAAATATAGTTCTGCGAATCCTCACAAGTATTCCACAGGACATGTCCCGAGAACATGGATAAGAGTTTTTTGTGTGAGAAACTCGTTATTATGCGATCATCTGATACAAGACGCTAAAAACAACAAATGCTAATTGAATCCACAAATCCAATTTAGAAATGTAATAGCCAAGCTTAAGAAAGTACAATACTATATTGAAACTCACGTCATTCTGTGAAGGAAGTTTTCCATTGACAGCCTTGAATTTTGGCTTTGAAGCCAAGAAATTATACCATCGATTAATGTTTTGGAATGTCTTGTTGTTGTTCTTATTTTGAGACAATTTTGACCATTCTTTGCTCACTAGAAGAATGAAAAAGTCAACTTTAATTTATGAATGTAGCAGGTGGGAGAGGTTAGAAAAATGTCAAACTGGAAATAAATAGGACAGGGGCATACCCATGGGGGGGTGCAGATCAGACAATTTTTCACGCAAATTCATCAAAATACTCCATGCTTGGTAAAAGTTACAAAATCTGACACGCAATCATGTAGCCATCGATAGTAGAGTGTCTACTTGTACATGACCTTGCTAAGAGCATATTATATTTAATAAAAAATTGAAATATGTAGTACACATACTTCTCAGATGTCCCCAAACAGCGAGATCTGCCAGTGAGATTGAGTCTCCAACAAGGAAAGTCCTCAAAGCAAGAGCAGATTCCAAATGAGTGAGAATATTCTTGAGATTCTTTGATCCGTTGAGATGAACGCTCGCAAATGACACCCAGTGGTCTATTTCTGTAGCATCAAGAACTGAATGACCATATAAGGATGTTGATGAATTCTTCGTTAATCGAGCAACATAACGAGAAATTGAGGCATCACCAGTCAGTTTGATGTCACTAAGAATAAATAAATTTTGTTAACCTGTGAGATTGGCGTGTTCAAATTCAGATAAAAAAAAAACTTTCAAAAAAGAAGAATCCCCAACCAAAAATAAGGTTGGAAGATCAAGTGTATGCTAAGTTGCAAGAACACTGACTGAAAAAGGAGAGCGTTAAGATAACAATTTTCAAGATTTCAGTTTTTAATTTGAAAGGTGCAATTCTGAATATGTATTCTCGAGTCCTCAGGCCATAGGAAGTCAGTACCCAAACATGTAAACATTCAAACTGCATTGTATTATCAAAGGCCAACTATCCTTGCTCTATGCGGTTGCATTAATTTATGAAACAGAATGAAAAGTAATATAACAGTGATTAGTCAAACAATATTTTCATATGATTGATGAATTTAAAAGACAAACAAAAAATACTTTGATATGTTGTGGGAAGTTTCTTTGCCCGAAATAAACTCAATTTTGACATTTTCCGCATGCTCTGATAACAGGAACAAAACTGGAAAAAAAATTGAGAAAGATCAGTAAAATGTTACAAGGATGATTTACAATGGAATATGCAGGGTGTCCACAAAGTCTTTTTACAATTTCAATTTTGGTCAGTTCTAAATATATCGTGAACACATTTGTTGTTTTTTTATTAATAATTGTTTAATTATTTTTACTTCATTTAATACATCTGTGAAAGTCAAAACAATATATGATATTGATAAATTCCCTTTCAATTTTAAGACTTTATGAATACCCAATACAAAAATTAAATTGATTTTCCAATTCGATATTTTATACAACCTACCTACAGGCGGATTCTCTTTATCTGTTGTTATTTTCAACATTTTCCTTGAAAAATAGACAAGTGTCTATGTTATAAAATTCGTAAATATAAATTATTGAATCTGAACCTATTTCTTAATACTGAAATAACAATATTTCATATCTTTATGATGGGGGTCTCAAACTTGCGGCCCGTGGGCCAATTGCGGGCGCAGGACGATAGCTTAAGGCCCCCGCCCAAGTATGAAACTTGTGAGTAGGGCCCGCAAGTCACTTAGCTCATTTTGCATGATTAATATATTTTATATAAGTTCTCAGATTTTTGTCGCCACAATCACTAACGCTTAAATTTATATTTTTACATTGTAACCATGTTTCACTGTCCATCGGCAGAATGCTTGATTGAACAAAAATTAAATAAGAAAAGGTTTGAATTTTTCAAACTAAGCTTTTATTGTGGGAAACCTGATGCGGCCCAGACCCACCCAGATTCTGCCTTCAGTAGCCCCTGGTTGAATTGAGTTTGAGGCTCCTGCTTTATATGAATATGATATGCTGATATGTGACTAAAAAACATTTAGTCTGAATAATGGTTTACGCCTTCAACTGTTAACCGTATAACAGCTTAACAATTTCAGAGAAAAATTACACTATGATACATTTGAAGCAACACAAAATAAAATATAATTTAACAATTATTGGTTGATGATTAATCCTGAAGGTCCTTACTGCCTTATGAAAGACCAGTTACTGAGTTAGGTCACCGATGCTCCTGACCCATGCTGTAAGTAATCAATCAGATATAGCATCAGCGATTAAATATGGATAAAATATAAATTGAAATCGCGGCGTGGCTCAACGGGCTAAGCGTTAGGAATTCGCTCGCAACCGCACCGTACCTCTAATTACTGAATTACTCTGCGTGGGTTCAAATCCCATGCAGGGATGGTTATGTGCGAGAGGATTGCTGGACTCCTCGCCGTCGTTGGGTGGTTCAAGTAGCCGCTGGTCAGTTACGGCTTCCTCCACCACCAAGTCCATGCTTCCGAAAACAAACAATATAACTAATCCCCTACCGACTCGGAATGGTAACAGGACGAGAGGCCGTGGTTCGCTATATGGTTAAGCCGTCTTATCGGATTTCCTCTCCCCCGGGATAAATATGTAAATCCTATCCTATCCTATATATATAACAAATAAACCAGAAGTCCGAGTTATTTCAGGTTGAGATTTTAAAAATTATAACAAATGTACCACCAGACAAATATGTTAACATTATCTAAACCCATTTCAAGCAGATCCCAATTTAGAAATTGAGCCCTAAAAAAAATTTGCCTACATTTGGCGCATCTTATATTTATTATACAGATATCTGTCTGACAAATACCGTACTACGGGACACAGGAACCACCTGTCACAACTTAACAACTCGGTTGCACCTGCCGCCTGCTGATGAAATCCTTACGAAATTCTCATTTAACGTATAAATATGTCTCATACATAATTTCTACACTTAGAGTGCAATATTTTATACCAAAAAGGCATAAAACTTCCGTGCGCTCACTTCCGAAGGTTCAGAAATTCGGGATCGATGACGCTTGGCCCAAAGGTAAGTTTAAAAAAGCAGCTGCCATACACGTGTTACCTACCAGTTGCATCAGTTGGTTTCAAAAACATTTCGTGCTTCCGCGAGATGGTGCTAACAAACCGAAAATGTGAAAATTGACATCTGCAATATTTTACGAAACAACGCTTAATTAAATGCTAAATTAGATATTTTTATACAAGAGTGGTGGTCTGAAAGTGTTGAGAATCTTTGAAGGAAGTATTCAAATCACAAAAGTTTAAAAGCACCGCAGCAAAATATGGTATATCATCATTATAAACTGGATCAGTCATAGAAATACAATTTAACCAAATGCAAGGCCTAATAAAGTCAAAATGGAGCGATATCCAAAACTCTATTTAACATTTTATTACACAGTTTTTATTATATTAAATATTAAAACATGAATGTCAAAATCTGAATGAAAATGTATCGCACAGAAACAGAAGTAATGCTAAAACCGGTAAAATTCTGCATTCATTTTCGACTCCAGCTATCTCCAGAATTACCACGCGTGTTCCAGTGTTTGCTCTCTCTCGACTTTGTTTGCATTTCTTGAGGTTATCCGCCGTCTTACAGTCTTATGGTTGTGTGGTGCAGGGTTAAATGAAGGTTTAATTGGAATTACTCTTGATATAAACTAATGGATGAAAATACTTTGCAGCCTGTTTCGACAAGATGGAAAACGATGGTGACGTTTTTGGTAGCTGCTATTCTTGTTTCTTATTTTAAAGAAAAGTTAAAAGAATGGATTTATGGAACATTGATTCACAATGATTTTTTAATTAACTATATTTAGTAGAAATATATGAATTTTCTTAAAATCTTAATAATAAAATTACCTACTGACCTAAGAATAAAATATCTGAAAATGCACAAAAAATTAGATGCAAATGTGGAAATCTGAAGAGAATACGCAAAAATTTAAATGCAAATGTGGTTCATATCTATATTGCTCTTCCTAGTCCTATGTCAGTATGTGGGTCATGCAGCCAGTTATAAAAAATAGCTGACTTGTTTTATAAATTGATGGTATATTGCTGAATGAGACATAGGTTGACCTAATTCTATATTGCAGTATTGGTAGCCATCACACATATCAGCATATTGTAGCAAACTTTGCGAGCCGGATAGATATGTGATTCATCGGTGCTTAACAGAATTCTGGAATTATGCAAAAGTCTTTTTGTAAAGCTTGAGTATTGCATGAAATCTATTTTTTATGATCAAAATATATCATAGTTATTCATATATCAAATCACAAAACTACTGTATTGCCTTCAGTTTATTTTTAATATATACTACAAAGATGAATACAAAATTATATTTTATTTGATAACACTCTGGATATATTATAAATTTGGAAGGTTTTCTGTTTATTTGTATCATCAATCATTACACTGCCATATTTTTCAACATACTTGAGGTTTTGTTTGCTCTCCCGATTCTATAATCAGTTTTATTAATTTTGTTTTTATCAAATATTTTATCGTCTATTGCTGATTATGAAGTCGAAATAAACTTATTACAGTGCTTCAAAATATCCATTGATGTTAGTTTAAATTCTTTTCATGATTTCTATTAAAATCTATTGCACTATGATAATATTTCGTGTTTTTATTTGATATTCATATTTCATTGTGAAACACTGCTAAATTCAAATTTTTTTTAAGCATTTTTCAATACTTGATTAAATCGAAATGCCTAATATAAAGGTATTCAGTGGTTCATCCCACACTGATCTGGCTCGGAAAATTGCTGACCGACTTGGGTTACCAGTTGCTAAAGTTGTCACAAGAAAATTTAGTAACCAGGAAACATGCGTTGAAATTGGTGAAAGCGTCCGCGGAGAAGATGTTTACATTGTTCAAAGTGGTTGCGGAGCGATAAACGACAATCTTATGGAACTTTTAATTATGATACACGCTTGTAAAATTGCTTCAGCTTCACGTGTAACTGCCTTAATACCATTGTTTCCTTATGCAAGGCAAGATAAGAAAGATAAAAGTCGTGCACCCATTTCTGCAAAGCTTGTTGCAAACATGCTTTCTATTGCAGGAGCTGACCATATAATAACGATGGATCTTCATGCGTCACAGATTCAAGGATTTTTCGATATTCCTGTCGATAACCTCTATGCTGAACCAGCAGTGTTAAAGTGGATAAAGGAAAACATCGTAGAATGGAAGAATTCTGTTATCGTGTCGCCAGATGCAGGAGGTGCAAAAAGAGTCACATCTATCGCTGACCGTTTGAACGTCGAATTCGCGCTCATTCATAAAGAACGGAAAAAGGCAAATGAGGTCGACCGTATGGTTTTAGTTGGTGACGTGCGGGATCGCGTCGCAATTATGGTAGACGACATGACAGATACGTGTGGTACAATATGCCACGCTTCGGACAAACTTCTTGCGGCCGGAGCAACAAAAGTATACGCGATTTTAACGCATGGCATTTTCAGCGGGCCCGCAATCTCAAGAATCAACAATGCATCGTTTGAAGCTATCGTCGTCACGAACACGATACCACAAGAAGAGCATATGAAGCAGGCAAATAAAATCAAGACAATAGATATCTCACCGATCCTTGCTGAAGCAATTCGAAGAACGCACAACGGAGAATCAGTCTCTTATCTGTTCAGCAATGTCCCGCTTTAGAATTCATCAAATTTTCAAATAAAAACAAGACTTTAAAAATGTCTTATCACATGACGCTGACGCAGAAGTAGTCCTATTTCATGAACTTTGAAAAATCTAACTTTGCACCATTCATTTCAAAACTTGTGAAATTTTGAAAAACACTTTTACTTCATTTTTCCAATGACTCAACATCATGAAAAATTATCAATTTGTTATCAAATCATCAATAACCATGTCTCAAAGTTATTTCTCAGTTACAACTGAATTACATTCAAAATATGACATAAGAATCATTATTGTCTTCAATATATCAAAATTTCCATTGAAAATTCCAGATCCTATTTATATAGGTTCGGATAGAAAAGCTCACTTAGTAAAGAGCATTACTATGATAGATGACCAAAACAAGCAGAATAGATTTAGAATTAGGTATATTCAATGAGCCAAATTGTTGATTCCAGGACTAATCTAATAGTGCCTCCCTATATAAAGACCAGTATAGTCTTGTGCAGGGGCTTGTTCTGAGCAAAAGACATGAACAACCATTGTATAAACAAGTCAGTCCATTGTAAACTTTCCTCCAACAAAAGTCAACTTCCTTGGATATGCCAAGTTTTTCTGTTAAACATTAATAACCCATTGAAAATATATTTCATCTTCGAAAATACAGAGTGTCCATAAAGTCTGTACAACTTCAATTTTGTTATGAAGTCACAATTCTCAATATATTTTAACCAGGTTTGTTGTTTTTTAATCAGTAATTGTTCAAGTAGTTTTACTTCATTTATTAATCTGTGAGGGTCAAAACAATATATGGTATCGATGAATTCCATTTTAAGACTTTATGGACACCCCATATTATTCCAGAATGTATTCCAAATACCAAACTTCTGGATATGGTCATCCCGAATTAGTACCTTCATCTTGGATTCAGATTTCTCCTACATGATGAAGTATATACCAGCTGAGTTTCCATTACTGTGGTATTTTGTAAATAACCTTCAACCCCCAACTTCAAAAGTTGTATCAACTGCCTAGAATGGCGAATTTAATTTGCATTTTTTACTTATTTGTGTTAGGGTTTGTCAATATTGCAATTTTACCTGAAATGTTTTCATTTTGCTAAATGTGATTACCGGTTCAGCCTGATGTTGTCTTCTTGTGGTGCGTTATTTATAGTTCAACAGTGCTAACTTAATAGACTTTTCCCGGTTCAGAATATGAATTTCTCTTGTTAAAATGAGACACTGCCTTTTTCTGATTGTAACTAGGACTAGACTGACCATTCGATTAAAAAACGGTTTTCTAGGGCTGGGTTCTGTATTTTGATAAGAAAACGAATAGTGTGCGGGGCCGCTACGTTTCTCTTACTGAGCTTGGAGGCTCCATATAGGGCACTTAGAGAATCTGTGTACTAGGGTAGGGCTACTCAGCTATTTTTACCGAAGGTCCGCATACAAAATTTCGAAAATATTTGGGTCAGGACTTTACAGAAATTATATTTTGGCATCCTCAAACCAGCAATTCCTCGGCCGACTAATGATTCTTAACTAATCAAGATTGTTTGTTATGTCGTTATAGTTCTTTTCATATATATTTTTAAATCCATAAAAGTGATTTTATAGAAGGAAACTTCAAAAGTGGGGCTTATGATCCAAAATAAAGAATTATGCGCGGTCCGAATCGAATACCCGAAAGGTCCGGATTCGGATCGCGGTCCGCCAGTTGAGTAGCCCTGTTCTAGGGTATAGTCTTTTCAGTTTAACAACCATTAGTAAATTTGTTCATTACTAGGGCTGGGCATTTTGAATCAAGAAGCAAATTATTCGAATCGGTTCAGAGCTAAATTTCGAATCCCCACCATCTTGTTTTTATCTTTCCGCTAATGGTCGAGGTGAATTCCCCAATTTTTTTTTTTCATTGAAGTCATATTTTTCAACATATGACTATTTTCTGTAGTGAGTTATTGATAAAACGTGTTTGTTATTCTTTGTGAACGCTAAGCAATCTGTCTTAGTGATGTATTCTATGATTTCAGTACATCATGTGTTGACAGGACCAATTACAATAAAAAAAAAGTTGCATACAATTATCTATTTTCGAGATTCGATTCGAAAAAATTATTCGATTCGATTCTGAAATCACAAGGTATTCGAAAATGCCCAGCCCTATTCATTACTTATGTTTGTTTACTTATGATGTCACGACCTGACCTGTTATACATAGGTGCTGGCAAATTAGATGGGGTTCAATTATATTTTCTGGGTGATGTCTTAGGGGTACGATCCTAGCTAGTGCATGTAAATGATGAAATAAAGTAGATAAGTTTAAAAATGTCACCAAATTAAAGACATATTCTTTATTGATATAGTACGGTAATTACAAAGTGTTTCTTCAATAAGAGTTGAAAGTTTGGTACTTTACGTAGTATGTGTACCAGGTAAGGGTTAGGCCATAATTTATTCCAATTTCCCCCTATTTAGTTCCCCTGGCCATAGGTTTCAGTTCCTTTACATAAGTTGATATAGGCGAACAAAATTAGTTACCTGCATATTGGTACACATAAACCTTGAGCGCCCACAGAGTGCTACAATACAATGCTAAATTGATGATATTTTCAGATTTATCAAATATCACACCATAAATAAGTTTTTAAAAACGTGATAATCCGACTGATTGGATGCTTCCACAAAATCATCTATTGTAGATTCTCCCAGCAATGTGTTTCTGTCAATTGTTTAATTTAGTGTAACTTTTCTGTAGATCAATCATATGGTTGATTTGTGAATTCCCATAGCTTGCCTTGAACTTGCAAAATAAAACATCTTTTTGAGTGAGTTACTGAACACTGATGCTGTTGACAGCTTTGACTGGTGAATTTTGTATTGGAAACTTAGTGGACAGGATATAGAAGTGCAGAAATTTGTGAGTTATTTATCAGTCTGTCCTATGGGATATCAAAGTTGTTAATTTTGTTATTCAATTCACTAGCAGAGTGATGTGTTACCGGTTTTCAGCGTCAGATGGGAATGAAAAGTGGGGGCGAGAAATAAGGTTCAAGTAATCAACAAATGTTCGCAGTTGCATACTCATGTAAATACATGTGTGCTGTCACCATAGTTCATTAATAATGCAGCCTTTGCATGTACCAGTATTCAACATCTAATCATACTTTTAAAGAAGTCTAGGTTCACACTCACAAACTTGCTCTGTAATTGAAATGAAACCACCTGCAGTGAGCATATACTGGGTCACAGGGCGCAATCATTTTTGACAGACCTCCATCCTATTCCTGATCAATTTCATTGTCTAACCAACGAGATACAAACGACTGCCACATCAATTCAATAGATGTAATGGCTTTTTGATTGAAACCAATCATTTAAGATCGATCAGACTCTTTTAACATCATTCCGGACCCCTGTTTGGGAGACCCTGCACTAAGACACGATTTTACACACTAGCAGGAGGTAGAGAATCACTAGGCACATCACAAATTGACCTTTATCAAATGGTACATAATGAACAGATCTTAAAGGTTAATTAATGTTAATTATCCTTGTTCAAGGAAATTATTGAAATCAGTTTCTGAAGAATTTGCCTGGGGGCATCGATATAGTAGTCTGATTACACTAGCCTCTTATGTTTAAGAGAATACCAAACTAATATTTTGATATAGGTATATTTAGTATGATTGTGAAATATATTTGTACAAATTTTAACAGGATATTTTGTGTAAAATGCAATATATAAGATAGGTCTTTATTTAAATTGATGTGCAAATGAAGTTGAGTGAACACTTATATAATTTGAAAAAAAATTGAGCAAGTTGATAAAAACCTATTAAAAAAAAATAATGTTCATTGACAAACAAAAAATGGAAAATATGAGCATGATTATGAAACAATAATTTCACACTTATTATTCAACACTCTTCATTTTTACTCAAGTCTTCTCATAGATAAGACACAATCCCCCACCTGAAAATAACTATAACACTGATGAGGTACTAAGACTTGAGAGAACCACTGACTCAAATATTAACATGTTTAACAAATATTCTTTAGATAAATCAGTAGTTATCAGTTGACATGGGCCTATATATCTAGAATTATTTATTTATTTTTTGTCATATGGAAGAAATTTTTCATTGCCACTGCTTTACCGTTGAAAATATGTTTTGTACTTGCATCTGGCAATTCGATAATTCCAAAACTATCTCCAAAAATATCACGAACCATTTTAGAAGACGTGTGATATGCTGGTCCGTTGGGGTTAACGAATCCGTCGAAATTGAAAGCACAGAGAAGATAACTTACATCTGTGGTCAGTTTCTCAGTGATAACATTTGCATATTTTTGCCTTTCTTGGGGTTTTATGACTACTATACTTGCGTAATCCCAAACTGCATCGCACTTTTCAAATTTCAAGCTCGGCAGATTGAAAATGTCTCCTGCATATAATGTGATATCGAGTTCTTCAGACTTTGACTTGAATACCTGAACAAGGATTGATATTTTTTAGATTTCTAAGCGTTGGGAGCAATAAAATATTATCGGGAGTTATCGCAATTATTTCTAACTATCAATAATGCAATATATTTAGTTGTACGACCTATTCTACACCAGTCGCTCTGAACAAGGCTCCGTACAAGCAGCCACTGATTGCTGCTTTAGTTCAGAATGACCAGAAGACGGTTCGGCATTGCCTACCTAATTTAGAGTTGAGAGATTCTGGCTTGTGGCACCAATATGATTATTTCTAATGCTTCACCCATCAAATGAATGAAAATTTCATGATTTGTTAGACCTAAACCATTTTATAGCCCACCCACGGCCCCCTTTCCTGGCTTTTAGCACTTACGGTAATCAGTTACTCATTCCAGTGATTTTTATAGTGTTATTTTAATTGGTAGATCCCAAATCCCATTATGTTCAAACAATTCATGCTCAACAAGGGAAAATACCCTTATTAAGCAATGTCCCATGCTTCACCCACCAAATGAACGAAAATTTCATAACTATCCATATGCATGAAACCATGTGAAATTCCTAGACGCACTGAAACTATATAGTTCATGTTGACGCAATACAATCAATTGAATTAGTAGTAATTCATTTGATTGGAGTTTATGCCTAGTTAAAGATGAAAAGAATACCTTGAAATTACCATCTTGTGCTTCACTAAATTCCATATTATGTTCAACAAAGAATTCTTTCAAAACAGTTTCAGAGCAATCAAGCCCAATGACAGAATGCCCTTTGCTGGCCAGCCATTCCATATCATAAGACTTTGCACATAACGGCACAAGGACGCGATACGATTTCCCAGAATCAGGAAAAAGCAACTTTTCTTGCCTCAGAAGATCTTCAATATATTCCTTTTTTATGTGTTTGGATAATTTCCCTGAATCCCAATGATTGTTCCAATCTTGTGTGGACCATTCCTGGTTCTTGGGTGGATTTGCCATTTTGAAAACCTACTTTCTTGGTCTCATTACATAAAAACAAGAATAATAGCAGAATCAAATAAAGCAATCAAAAATTCAATAACCCCCAAAATCTTGAAATGTAAGCTCCAAAGCAGCGAATCTCAACCGAAGGTCTGTGGCCCCTTAAAAGGGAGGGGCAGTTGGAGAGGGCCACAATGCAAACCGCAAAACTGATTTTACTATTCCCTTTACAAGAGAATTTCCTGTTCGCTCCAGTTTCATTCCTTGACAAGGTTATTTATTTAACAGGTTGTTTTCACTTTGCTAAGCATAAAATGTTTTTACCCAATGAGATTCAAAATCAACCAATAAAAATAACACTATTAAATACTACTGTAATGACAAACAGAGGGGCCTTAAGTGCTAAAAGCCTCCAGAAGGAGGCCACGAGCCTCAATGTAGAAAGAAGATTTATGTTTTTCCTTGGCTTTTATTAATAAAATTGTCATTAGGGCAGCTCATAACTCGAGAAAGTTTGAGTCTTTTATGAAAACTCAGTTTTGGAGAAGCTGATCTATAGCACCTTCACATTTAGTTTGGCAAAAATCTGAAGGTTACCGACGCGACGATTCTCTCGTAATTCATTTATCTAATATTATAAACAGTAATCAAATTCATTTACTATATCTCCCTCACTCATAACATTTTAGATCAACAAAAACACAACACATATTTACAAACTCCATTTCTTTTATTTTCCTTCAAAATATTTCTGAAACAAACTTCACTCATAAATAGTACATTATTGCACTTCAGCAATAGCATGATATCCAAAAACCCTATCCTGAATGCAAAATAAGGAAAAGCACTAAAATAGTTTGTCACAAATATACTGGTAACAGCCATGACACTAATTTAAAAAAATAATAATAACAATTTGTTTGAAGTTTGAAATTCCCTGTCAAATTTCCCTTCCATCAAGAGATTATCATTTATTCATGTTTTTTCAACAATAACATTATATAATATTCCTAGAAAATCACCGATAAATGTTGTTATAAAATTAAATAATATTTGCACCAAAAAAAATGAATACACATAAATCAAACATCTTTTCTGAGATACATACGGTAAATTAAAGACTATTTTAAGCAGCAAACTTCATAATATACCTTCAGTTCAGGAATTTAGGAAATAATTTATTCTTGTTTATAATATAGTTATCGGTAGGTGTGTTCACAAAGAAAGGTTGGTACTCCTGAAGTATGCACACCAAGATGTCGCATAACCTGAACCCTAACCTGGTACACAACCTGAGTTCAGGTTGTGCGCCATCTTGGTGCGCATACTTCAGGAGGTCCGAATGGTTCCTATCAAAAATATTACTAATATTCATAGCTTTACAATGCTCTTTCCTCTTAATAATTTCACAATGAAGGGCACTAATTATGACACAAGCCCCATTCTCTAGTTTGTCCTTTAAACTAACAAGTAGAAATCAAATCATATACATAAAAAAAACAAAAATTTTCTCATATGAAAATAGACCAGGATTATTCGCAAATGATAAGGCTAATATTAACATATGTTCATTAGAAAGTTCTCAAAACAACAGAATATCATATTAAAAAATGTTAGTAATTTAGGAAATAATTTTACTTAAATGATTGTTATTTTGGTTTGAAATATAATTACGGTATGTATGCAAAGAAATATACATATCAAAATTAATACTAAGCTAAACCGTTATCATGGTCGTGCCTGTTTATAATACAGAAGACTCGTGGTATGAAAACTCATCTTCCATTTCAGTCCCCTATAAAATATGAACAAAAAACAAAAATCTAAAATAAAATGTTTTTGGAATTCAGATAGAAACCAACATCACACAAATGATAAGGCCAATATTTTCATCAAAAAGTTATTACAAAATATTATTCTTGTAGTGAAAACAAGGCAGCAAAGAAAACCAAGGAACTCTCGAATACCTCTTACTGGAATACATAAATATATTCAAACAAAAATAGGTAGAAAAAAGTCTGGGATGTAAAACAACGGCGCAGCATGTAATTTTTTTAAAAAGGCGGGGTTCAGACATTTTTTATTGCAGAGTTATAGTTTTACAAAACTTTAATATAATGAATTTGCGTAACAGTAATGCAGCATATGTTCTATTTATATAATATTACTTTTAATTGCAAGGTGGAAAATGAACAAAAATTTATTACACAGATTTTTTTTATGCTTAGTAAAACGTTTTGGAAAATGTTTTTATTTAAACTTGGCTCAATAAACTTCTTAGACACAGCTAATATGATTGATAAATATTTAATTGTAAGTCAAAAATACAGACAAAAAAATAATGCAACATTTCAAACTAACGTATATTTTGAATTTAAGGTTTAATATGCAAAACAGCTACCGGCCACAATAATCCAGCAAGTACTTTTTCAATGCATGTTTCTGCGATTTTAAAAACTTGCTTGGGGCACAGAGGAATGAAAAAAAAATTGAAAAATTGGATAGGAAATTGAAAAACTGCTTTCGGATATAGACTGTGAGACATCTTCACTGAAGAGTGAGAACTGTCAAACGAATTGGACTATTGACATGCAAAAGGCTTATCCTCACCTACATGGTGTTTATTGGTACATACTGGGTGACCCAAATAAAAACAAACATATAAATTTTCTAATTACTTTCATGAAAATAAAGAATATTTACCACAAAGACTTCTGTTTATGATTGTAACCAAAAATTTTAGTGAACCAGGCGGCATTGCACAAAAATTGTTTGCAAAATCGCAGAATAATGTTTCATTGTATGATAGCATTTTCATGTTCTAAATGATTCTTGTTGTGCTCCCGAAGTATGCGAACCAAGATAACCAACCAACCGGAACGTAACATGGGTAACAGGTTAGGGTTAGGCGATAATTTATTTCCAATTTTCCTTATTTTAGTCCTATTATCAGTTCGAAGACTAGCCAAGAGCCTCCCGTGGTATTTATACCTAATATTATGGCCTAACCCTAACCTAGTACACATATTACATTCCGATGTCCGCCATCTTGGTTCGCATATTTCGGGAGCCCCTTTTTTGGGGGGCAGCCTGCGAGTTTTAATGCTCATAATAATAATCCTAACATCATATGCTGTTTTCACATATCTCAACATCAAGAAATAGATATGGTATGAACAATTTTATATAAACTTTCGAGTAAAACACCGGAAATACAATACAAAATACAATAGCGGCACTCTTCAACAAAACTATCCTGTTTGGAAACCATTCATTTGACCTCTGACCTCTTATTCTTCATCCGAAGTTTCATCTGTTGAGATTCCTTCATCTTCACTTTCCTCTACGACAGCAGATTCATCCTCTTCTTCAGAATCCTCAATTTTCCATTGAGGATGATCCTCGTCAATTTCTTTTGCTTCTTCCACATTAAATTTCAATTCCTTTTTAACGTCGCAATCTAAATATGAATCGGAACGAACCCAAACATCGTACGAGTAACGTCCCGGACTTTGCGGTGCAGGAAACTTTAATTCAACTTCTTGTGAATCTGCTAGATTGCATACCTGCACTGGTACAGTTAAAAGTAAATGTCTCTTACGACTGCATATGTAGACCCACCACCACTCTTGTTTTTCAAGCGGAAAATTAGGAGCGTAAACGGTGTGAGTCATCTTATCTCCAGTGTCGGCCATTTTCTTTCGCTTCTTTTTAAAAGTTTGTTGCATTGCTTCCCATTCGTCCTCATCGTCGTAAGAATCCGCAGACGTTTCTGTATCGGAAAGTTCCGATTCCGTCATATCACCTTTAGTGTCATCAACCTTTTCCATGTCTGCTTTATCACCTGATGCTTCCTCCCCACTTTTTTCAGTCGTATCAGAATGTTGAGGTTGTTGCTGGGTTGGTTTCTTTTGTGCGGCTTTTTTTGGTTTCTTTTTCGCCCCTTTTTTCTTTTTACTTTGCTTTTCCCATACTTTGGTTTTTGTAACAACGTTGTTTTGCTCCATTTCGTCACCATCCCCCTGTTTATCTGCAGAAGAATTAACGCCAGCAAGCCTCGGTGGATCTTCTTCTAAATCGCCAAGTTTTTTCCTAATCAAAGATACTGTGACGGTAACAATCGCACCTGCTGTAATGATATGGGCTTCCTCGTCATCTAACACTTGAATATGGACGTCAACTTCAAGCATTGGTAAACTCTTTAAACATGCGACCATCGTGTCATATTCCTCATCTCCCATACGTCGCAACATTTGTCTGCGGTCGTGATCGTTTATTTTTGAGAGAGTTTTAAGATTTCGAACCGAAATTTTTTTCGTCAAACAGAACTTGACATAATCATCACTGAAGTAAGGGAGTTGCAATAAAGGAGATTTAGTTTCTTTAAGGCCTTGAACCATTGTGGGTGACAGTTTCATGACAGTCTCAACAGTTTCAAGTCTTGGTAAGCTAGCCCTGTCGGCATGAGCAAGCGCGGTCAGCTGAGTCAAACAGTTAACCATTTCTTGGACTAATAGCGGACATTTTCTCAAAATATAATCCAAATCTTCTAATAGATTATCAGGCGCTTCATGGCCAGCTAAATGGCAATAAATCAGTGTTCTTGCTTTTACACTGTAAGGTAAATGCAGGGGTGCTTCACGTCCTTTAGGGTCAAAGGGCGTTCCTAGTATTCGTATCAAGTCTGGTATATCAATGTTATCAGCGGGCGTAGGTGCACGAACTTCAGGATTATGATCACGGGAGAATTCAAATGAGGCAGACAAAATTGTGAGAGCCCGTTTTAAATTCATATTCGGTGTACGATTAAAGAAATAATAATACAATTGTGTGGTGCTGAGCAAAACTTTTTCCTTGCTGTATTTTATGGATCGATTCCACCATATTCCAACTATTATTGGAAGAATTATCATAAAAGCTAAAACGTAAAGTCCAAGAACAACAACTGAATTTTCGGAATCGACAATCCAACTTGGCAAAGCAATACCAAACTCCATTGCTTGAGGACCATCAGGGTTACCATATTCTTCCCAATTTTTTCTTGTAGCTTCGTCTGTCAAAGCTTCATAAGCTTTTCGAATTCTCATAAATACTGCTGGATCTCCACCTTTATCAGGATGAAATTCTTTTGACAGTTTCCTGTAAGCTTTTTTGATCACAACATTGTCCGCTCCCTCTCTAATTCCCAAAACTTCATAAGGATCGTATTCCACAAAATCACGCTCAATCATCGATACTTTGTAAGCGAGAATGAAAAATCCAATCCAAGCTAAAACTATAAATATTTTACGGAAACTTGGCTTTTTCCGCTTCTTTTGCAATTCTTCAAGACATTTTTTATACCATTTGCTTTTAGCATGAATACTTCTAAGTTTTTGCAATCGTTTTTCTTCCTCTTTGAAACCTTTTGGCCACAGGTAGTACGTGGCAGGTATTAAAACCATTGCAAAAAAGGACACAATAAAATATAGGAAAGTAGTTCCTTTTTCGTCATAATTAATTTGTGCCATATTTGAAATATTTTAGTCTAAGATTGAAGTAGTTGTCTGTTAAAATAGTTTATAAATGTGTTAGAAAAAGTTATTACAACAAAATTCTCCAAATTTGTAATTTTTCTATTAATGTTTACCTCACTGTCTAAATCTGTCAATTGTCCTAACAAACAGTTAATAAAATCAAATGTTAAAAAAAAATGTTTTAAGTAGAATAATTTGAGAATATTGGAAAGTTTTGTCAAATTTAATAGGTTAAAAAGAAGTGGACACTTTTGCATATTAGCATGTACAAATCTAAAATGTGACACACACAAATCTAAATTCATTGTCGCAATATACCGTACAGATATATAATGTTGTAATATGTAATGTTGTAAAGATAATACCTGTAACTGGACATTCGACACAGAGTTCAATTCTGCAAGTCCATGGCTCACAAGACTGAGATATTGCAATTTGAAATTTAGAAAAAAATTTTAAAAATAGATCAAACATCCAGATAAAAAATGCTGTTACAGTTAGCATCAGACAGCCAGATGTCAATTCTGTATCATCTACTCATAGGACTGTAGGATCTGAAACTTCATACCGAAGGTAAATTCAGAAATTGGAATTACAGAATTAACTTACTTCTGTACCGGTACTTTGCAATTTCACTTCAGAAATGCCCCAGTACCGTACCAGTAGACTACCAATATTGCAATCTGGGAATAGACAGACAGAGCACATTGCTCCATATTCAGACTCAAAAATACCAGAATGCTGAATTAACAAAAATCGTCCACAGTCAGCCAGACAAACCAACATCATGTTGCGGTACGGTACCGGTATTGTCTAAAATTTCAGATAAGCGAACAAAGGCTATCAGAAGTTTATGTTGCGGGTACAAAATACCGCAGTTTCAGTTTCTAATATATGCGATAGCTTAATATAATGTATAATTAATACTTCCCTGCGGGCCTTTTTCGCCATACGGTATCAAACAATCGACGCGAAAGCAAGCACGTCAGCCGCCAGGAAACAACATTTTGACACGACTTCGTGGATGAGTTAAGGTGCGTTTACACTGGATGCGTCGCGACGCGTTGCGAAGTGCGCTCGAGATCGCTCTCCATTGTTTCAAGTGACGCCGTTCACACTGAAAGCGCGGCACCTAACGACGACGCGCGGTGCCGCTGCTGATTCTCTCGCTGAGCGTTTTTCGGCGCGACTGACCTTCGAATTCCACGTGCTTTTTTGCGGCGGTGTCGGCTGCTTCCCGTGGGAAGTGGTTTTACATTCTGCTTAGATCAGAAGGTACCGCATTTTATAACTGCAATATCAAATTAGGTACCGTTTATCGTAATTTATAAGTTAAATATCCAAATTAGGTACCGTTATCTAGGTCAGAATAAAATTGATTGCAAGTACTAGTGAAGGATTGTAGTCTTTACTATTTGCTATACCGGTACCGGTATGAATTCTAACAACAATTGTATTTTGAATTCATTACAAACTTTGTTTCACAGTCATGTCGTTTGAAGAGCTTTTAATAAATGAGGTGAAATCTAGACCATGTCTGTATGACATGAGTCCTCATTATCGTGATGTTAATATCAAATCCAACAATTGGGCGGAGATAGGAGCATTGCTGGATTTATCTTGATGGCAAAATCACGTTGTCTAAAATATTTTCAAGTACACCAAATTGAAAATAAAAGCTTGCTTTGCTCAACTAACACCACAATCTGATATAGCTATTTAGGACAGCAGGCAAGAGAAGTCAAGATGAAAAATAAAAATGAAAGTACCATGGAGTCAGGGGCACCCCGAGGCGTTTCAACGAATAAATGGCATCTATTTGAACACATGACTTTTTTAGATTCCTTCGTGCAGCATCGAAAGTAAGTTATTTTGCATAAAATCGGCACAAGAGTAAATATTGAGCTGCTGTGATATGTTACTATGATGAAAAGTGTGTGCCTATTTCAATGATATATCTATCACATGTTTTGAAATGATCTGTTCAATTTGGTACAAGTTAAATTCTTTATTAATTTGAAGTTATTTCAGGACCTTTTCTATTTCATATTTCAGAACGTCCTCAAATTTAGAACTTGTCACTCTATCAGCTGTGGTAGAAGGGGAAGAAGTGTCTGGGTCATCTTCTGTCGCACCGACACCAAAAAAAGGAAGGAAGAAGTGAACATGCGGATTTTGAAAATTCTTGAGGAGGAGAAGGATGGTAATTTTTTTAACCTTTTCGAACATCGTTTTTGTTTCATGTTTTATCTACGGTCACACATGATATGGTGTGATCGAGATTAGTTTATTATGTTGTAGAATTAAAGGGAGCGTATGCATAGCATGCTCATATAGACAAGACAGCTACCGTATATACTCGCCTATAGGTCGCAACTTTTTACCTATTTTTAAAAAAAATATAGGTGTGACCTATCCGCTCGACATACAGACGATTTTACAAAAATTTGGATATAGGCCATTTCTACAAATCGTAACACGCCGCACGCATCTATTACAGTTGACCTGGTTCTAACCATATAAAATTATGAGCGTCATTAACATATTTTGATTATATTTTGCCCTACAAAAAAAACAAAATAGGAAGATACCTATGCAAAAATCTAGGAAAAGGGCTTTTTAAATCCGTAGTTTTTCAGTTTGACTTATGTGCGAGTCAAATCAAAATCAAACTTTTTTAACACAAAACTAATAGTGCGACCTATACGGTGGTGCGACCTATAGGCGAGTATATACGGTATGCTCAAATATTTGGCAAAAAAAAATAATAGCCTTCTGGGGAAAAATTTTATCTTTAACCAATGAAAATTTCAAAACAATTGGTTCAGTTACCAAAGAGAAAAGCGATTTCTTCTGAACGTGTCAAAGAAGAACAAGACTAAGTCTAAGAACAACAAAACGTTCACTATGTCCACTTCGTGTCCAATAAACACGTAATGGTATAGAATATTGATACTATATATATTTATTTGTAGATGATCCAGACAAATTCTTCCTTCTTTCACTTCTACCACAGCTGAAAAGACTGTCTCCTGAGCGTGCTTCATCAACAAAGATGAAAATCATGCAATTACTCCATGAGGCTGAATTTGAGAAATGATTCAAATTCAATTTCCCACTTAAAAATTAGAAAATAAATTCAAACGTTTTTTTATCTTAATTACAGTACATTACTAAATTTAATTGACTCCGTACAAACTTGAGCAACCTTCTCTAAACAAGAACTCAATTTTCTAAAAAATTTTAATGTTTTTTATTGTTAGTTTACCTCAACCATTTTATTATTTGTTCAGGCAGTATGCTTTTTCATTCTGGCTATTTCTCATTACAGCTTCATGGAGTATTTGCATGATTTTCATCTTTCTGCTGCTGTTTATTTTCTTTTATCAAGCACAAATTCTTTTTTCAATTACGTTTATTTTCAAATATTCTTTGATGAAAAATTTGGATTATTTTCCAAATTGATTACAGCTTGAAATATTTTAGTGTAGCGTGTCAAATGTAAAATCTCTCATTCAGTAATATGTTTTTTCGATGGTAACCACTAAGCTAGATAAAAGGAACTTTTCATGTCCTTCTGACTCTTTGAAATTGCCAGGGGCAAGCTCCATCAACCATGAAATAATTTTTAAAGCTGTCGCGAACAGCCGCCGCCCCTACACTATTTCTGCGACCTTGCCTTTGCAGGGGCAAAAAACTGTTGTACCCGCCAACTTCCTCTTGTTATGTTTCCCTCCAGGTCTTCCCTATCCACTTCACCTGCATCTATCAGTGTATGGCGTCTTACATAATTATGCAAACAACATGCTGCCTTCACAACCAACTCTGCGTTTTGTGGCGACACACCCATGGGCCTCCTAAAAACTCTCCACTTCGCACTCATTATACCAAATGCATTTTCTACTACTCGCCTTGCCCTGGATAGCCTGTAGTTGAAAACTTTTTCATCAATTGGCAAATTTCGCCCCGGGTATGGTCTCATCAGGTGCTTCTGTAGTGGGAAGGCTTCATCCCCCACTATCACATAGGGAGCCTTTTTTGAGCTGTTAGTAAGCGTTGTTTCATCCGGCAAATTCAGGGCCCCTTCATTCATGAGCTTACCGAGAGCAGAGTGGGAGAAAACACTTCCATCACTCTGCTTTCCGTAAGCTCCCACATCGACAAAAACAAAATTATAATTGGCGTCGACAAGGGCCATTAGCACAATGCTGAAGGTGTGCTTGTAATTGTAATAAAGGGACCCTGAATTCACCGGTGCTTGAATTTGTATATGTTTCCCATCTATGCTCCCTATGCAATGTGGGAAATTCCACTTTTTCTCATACTCTTCAGCGATTTGCTTCCATTTTGTAACTGTTGGCGGGCTTAAATATTCTTTTTTGAGTGATGTCCAAATTGCCTCACAAGTTTCTGTAACTATTCCTGAAACTGTTGATTTCGATGTCCTATATGAATCTGCTATTGTGGTATAAGAATCCCCTGTTGCTAAAAATCTGAAATATGATATATGTGCACTTTTATTTGATGTTATGTTTATTTTGTTTTTAATAGTTCTATGTGGATGTGTTATAATTTGAATATTTTCTTCCACATACATTTTGCTACATGGTTTGAATATACAGTAATTGCTCACCTTAATGTTATTCCAAGCCTCTCTTCAGGAGATATAGGTTCTCGGAAATTAGTCGTGGTTTTAGTTATGTAAGGAGCCACTAGACTCCTCAGGTCATCAAACATACCAGGGTCCAGGCGGTATTGGTTACGAAATGCAACCGTTCTTTCAAGTCTCATTTCTTGGACAAGTCTATGGTACTCACCTGCGTAGAAAGTAATATTAAATGAAAGATAAATGTTTATTCAACTTCAAGCTCTACCGTCTGTTCAATACACAGGTAGATGAAGAAAACAGTATAAGATAGCCTATGATTAATTAATCTTATATTAGTATTTTGAGGAAAGACCACGCAATTTCATAGGGCGATGATTTGAACTTACCAAGCTCTTTCCTTCTTTTTAATATGGGATGAACCCAATGTTCCCTTTGCTTTTGCTCCGTATTGTTTGCCAAATAAAGGGCGATTGCCAATCTTTTCCTTTTCGAAAGTGGCATATTTGTAAATTTTGTAGCGGAGTGGGAAGCAGACGAAATTCTAGCTGAATTTCCCGCGTCAATGTTCCTAAGCAACCGCCTCTAGCGCCCTTGAGTGGTGAAGAAATGACGCGCGCTATGTAAACACCTGCCCCGCGCGACCAGAAGCCGCGCCGCGCCGCGACGCATCCAGTGTGATTTAAAATGCTGCAACCAGAGCCAACAGTCTGCTGCAACGGTTGTATAACTCTGAAACAATTCTACATTCTAACCAGAGTTTCTATTTATTCTAAAATTAAGAAACTAAAAGGAGCAAAAGTGAAAATCAATATGAGCATAGACTTTTTTGATTACTCCCGTAACATTGGCTAATCAGCAGCATGGTAATGGTGACGTAACAATTGGATCTCGGGAGCCGCTCAGACATTTTTTTTTCACGCAGACAGATTTTTAGGTATGGTAATGAGAGTTACCGTGTTTTGGTTATTTTATTAGCTATTTGTCAGTTCTAAGTTGTGTTTCCGAAATTTAAGTTCATATCGAATAACTTGATTAGCATTCCGTTTTCTGAAGAGTTTTAGTTCAGTTGCAGTAATCACAAATTAGTCCATAAATAGCTGTGATCGACTAGGCTGAAAAAATAAACTGATTGGGCAGTGATGAAAAGGTCATTAAGTAGTTTGAAAAGCATACAAAACTATGCTGGTAAATAGACCTATAGACGGATACGGGTGTCGCTGCTCGATAACCACTTCTGGTTTATCGCGACTCCTTTCACCGCGGAATGAAACTTTTCATTTTTTTCCGGATTTTGTATCTAAAATAAAAAGCTGAGGAACATACTGCTCAGCACAATGCGCGAATCGTCGTTCATGTTATGTACAATTACTTATATATATATATATTGCCGATCTGATGTCTGTTTTATCTTTTGGTCATAGCTTTTTCACACACTTTGCATCTGTTATTTGGTAATACCAAAAATGATTTTAATTTTCGACAAACGAGTACGTTTCGATGGTTAAAATAAGTTTTCCTCAGAGAGAAAATATTTCAATAGCCAATCAAAAGTAAAATCGATCTACATGGGCTACCTCAAGCTGACTTGTCTACAAGTCTATACATAATCTACTGTTATAATTCAAACCTAAACCTGCTCACCGGGAACGAGTACCAGCGACAATTGTATTTCTTACCCATGTAAAGATCGTACTCTGGTCACGCAAAGCTGCATACGCTTATTCGAATATGCCCAGAAAAAATCATACGCGGGGGGATTTCTGTTAGGCTTACTATACGTCCCGCTTAGGCGGGACAGTCCCGCTTAGGCGGGACAGTCCCGCTTTTTAGCGTCTTGTCCCGACAAGTCAGCCAAAAGTCCCGCTTTTGCTTTCAGCCATCCAGCATAATACACGAACATGTTCTCGTTACTGCTGTTGCTGTGTAGCGCAACGCTAGTGTACTTACTGAAGGTGAATGCGTTATTTTGTTTGTTTCGTTGTTTCCCGCTAACATTGTTCGCTGAATGTAACATTGAACAAAGTTTTTTTTAAGATGTTATCTACAGAAAAGCATGCTTGGGCGAATAAGTAAATTCTCAATGCTTGAAAACGACAGACTATTTCATTAACCTTCATTCTATTTGCTGTACATAAAAAATCTAAATTCGGATCATTTGTATCGTTAGCGTCTAATCCAGTGTTTCCCAACCTGAGTCCGCGGTCTCAAATGAGTCCGCGGAGCGTTTGAATGAGTCCGCAACGAGCCAGAAATTCGTGCGAGCCGCAAACTATTTTGCGGAACTCAACTATCAGCCAATTTACGATTTACTTTGAAATTTACATAAAACATAAAAAGCAAGTTTATAACATTAATCGAGTCAATAATTACTCGTTACCGAGTAGGGCTGGGCATATATTCGAATATTCAACTATTAGAATAGCAATTAAATATTCGAAAATTTGGTAACAGGTTACGCGACAGGTCACTTGCCCTTGTGCGCGTCCCCTAATCAAACGATTGGATTTCACAACTCACTCAAGAATTTTCCACGAAAACACACAAGTCTGCACACGCGTCGATAGATGGTGGCAACCCGAATTTTCCAAATTGAAAAGCGGCAATACAAAACGGAGAACACCATAAGTTTCATATAATGATGGTCCGCGACCGATTAAAAACGCTTTTTTAGACATTGCAAAACGCGAAATTTCGGGTGCTACGTAGTATACGTATACCAGGGCATGTTCCCTTAAAATGGTTTGCTTTACTGCCTCAACATTGATACGCCGTACAGTACTAGTATGTGTTGTACGAACAGCTCAGATTTGTGGAATTCACAAAAATAGGAAGCAAAACAAAATATAATCGGGCCCTTTACCACGCATTTTTTTGTCCACGGATTGTCATGATATTTTCTGAGTAGTATTGCTTTTATTTCGCCAACACAATCACAGATTAAAATGATCACAATTAAATTAATAATAAAGCAAGGCGATGAATATTCATTTTTCATTTACTAATATATTTTAAATATATATATATATTTTTATTAAGTACTGTGTCAAGTTGTACTTTCTGGAAATTTATAACAGATAGTGAGATTTTTCTAACGACGATAACAAATTTGCAAGATCGCAAAAAATATGTAACAAAACTAAATATAATCGGGCAATATAGTCTCACATTGTTATGTTCACAGATTGCCGATTGGCATTTTAAAGAAGAAATGCTTTCACCTTGTCGTAAGTCGACGCAACCGCGAGTTGCCATGAACACAATTAAATTAATATAGAAAGACATTGGATTGAATATTGAGCGACAGAAAGCCAATTATACACTAAAAAAGTCGGCTCTTTTCAACAAACGCGTAATTGCGGCGAATTTCCGATTTTGAAATTCTTTACAATTCTGTTGTATATATTTGATTTTATTGCTTCTTCGCACAGGTTGCAATAAACTCACTTTGAGTCCGCAAAGGTTTTCGCGGGTGAGAAAATAGTCCGCGACCAAAAAAGGTTGGGAAACGCTGGTCTAATCCTTTCTATTTTTCAAACTGAACCCAATATTTAGACAGAGAATATGCGCATGAACTCTCGATGACAATATGGTTAATGAAGACAGGATGGCTTAAATGTAGGCCTATGTAGTAAAATCGGAAACTGTAAAGTTACAGGAGGCGTCCCGCTTTGAAGTCAAAAAAATATGGTAACCCTACAAATAATATATATATATATTAAGTATTGAAGATTTCATTACGGCATTTGATATAGTAAAAGAGGCAAAGGATAGTGTCTCCATTACGGAAAAATATTACAAGTGTACCATTGGCCGCTTATTGAAACACTCGCTTCTCCGTTTTGGTGCATAGTCGGCTTTTTAATGAAAGTATACGCAAAACAAAAGTAAGATCCGAGAGCGATATTGTCAGTTATCCTTGGTTTATCATGGCGCCTGGTAGCATTTCCTTTGCACAATACTCGGTCCACATTCTTCATATTCATCTTTTGTTATCCAATATTGTTGGAACATTCCGGTTGAAGCCAGTACCGATCCTCCAAGCCAGGCACAATGTCTTCGGTCAGGAATCGCCTCCACCTGTACAGTGATTCCTGCAGGAGCGAATGCTTGCACTTCTTTCTGCAGACGTTCAGGGAAGCCTGTCAATATGGTCAAATCGGAGAAGTAAATTTAAAAGTTTTATTCGTTGGGCTTCTGATGAACACACAGTTGATTATGTTTATTTAAGAAAGTCTGAATTTGGTCAGCTGAAAATTTACAGAAATATCTTTGTGTAAGTGTGGTGCAAAACGCTCTTGAGTAAATTTGGGGTACTCCCGTAGTGTGCGTAGCAGGTTAGAGTTAGGTTCACTTTATTCAGATTTTCCTTATTTTAGTTCTACTACGAGTTCAGGGACTGTCTGTGTTAGCCAAGTGAATATACCCCCTGCCCATAGGTTCCCGTCCTTTTACACAACTTGATGTAAAGTAAGCGAACAAAATTTTAGTTACTTTGAATTCGATTTACTTTGAAATTTACATAAAACATAAAAAGCAAGTTTATTCACATAACATTAATCGAGTCAATAATTACTCGTTACCGAGTAGGGCTAGGCATATATTCGAATATTCAACTATTAGAATAGCAATTAAATATTCGAAAATTTGGTAACAGGTTACGCGACAGGTCACTTGCACTTGTGCGCGTCCCCTAATCAAACGATTGGATTTCACAACTCACTCAAGAATTTTCGACGAAAACACACAAGTCGGCACACGCGTCGATAGATGGTGGCAACCCGAATTTTCCAAATTGAAAAGCGGCAATACAAAACGGAGAACACCATAAGTTTCATATAATGATGGTCCGCGACCGATTAAAAACGCTTTTTTAGACATTGCAAAACGCGAAATTTCGGGTGCTACCGTAGTATACGTATACCAGGGCATGTTCCCTTAGAATGGTTTGCTTTACTGCCTCAACATTGATACGCCGTACAGTACTAGTATGTGTTGTACGAACAGCTCAGATTTGTGGAATTCACAAAAATAGGAAGCAAAACAAAATATAATCTGGCCCTTTACCACGCATTTTTTTGTCCACGGATTGTCATGAGATTTTCTGAGTAGTATTTATTTCGCCAACACAATCACAGATTAAAATGATCACAATTAAATTAATAATAAAGCAAGGCGATGAATATTCATTTTTCATTTACTAATATATTTTAAATATATATATATATTATTATTAAGTACTGTGTCAAGTTGTACTTTCTGGAAATTTATAACAGATAGTGAGATTTTTCTAACGACGATAACAAATTTGCAAGATCGCAAAAAATATGTAACAAAACTAAATATAATCGGGCAATATAGTCTCACATTATTATGTTCACAGATTGCCGATTGGCATTTTAAAGAAGAAATGCTTTCACCTTGTCGTAAGTCGACGCAACCGCGAGTTACCATGAACACAATTAAATTAATATAGAAAGACATTGGATTGAATATTGTGCGACAGAAAGCCAATTATACACTAAAAAAGTCGGCTCTTTTTAACGAACGCGTAATTGCGGCGAATTTCCGAATTTGAAATACTTTACAATTCTGTTGTATATATTTGATTTTATTGCTTCTTCGCACAGGTTGCAATAAACTCACTTTGAGTCCGCAAAGGTTTTCGCGGGTGAGAAAATAGTCCGCGACCAAAAAAGGTTGGGAAACGCTGGTCTAATCCTTTCTATTTTTCAAACTGAACCCAATATTTAGACAGAGAATATGCGCATGAACTCTCGATGACAATATGGTTAATGAAGACAGCCGGGATGGCTTAAATGTAGGCCTATGTAGTAAAATCGGAAACTGTAAAGTTACTGGAGGCGTCCCGCTTTGAAGCCAAAAAAATATGGTAACCCTACAAATAATATATATATTAAGTATTGAAGATTTCATTACGGCATTTGATATAGTAAAAGAGGCAAAGGATAGTGTGACTTTGCATATTGCAGATTCCATTACGGCAAAAATATTACAAGTGTACCATTGGCCGCTTATTGAAACACTCGCTTCTCCGTTTTGGTGCATAGCCGGCTTTTTAATGAAAGTATACGCAAAACAGAAGTAAGATCCGAGAGCGATATTGTCAGTTATCCTTGGTTTATCATGGCGCCTGGTAGCATTTCCTTTGCACAATACTCGGTCCACACTCTTCATATTCATCTTTTGTTATCCAATATTGTTGGAACATTCCGGTTGAAGTCAGTACCGATCCTCCAAGCCAGGCACAATGTCTTCGGTCAGGTATCGCCTCCACCTGTACAGTGATTCCTGCAGGAGCTAATGCTTGCACTTCTTTCTGCAGACGTTCAGGGAAGCCTGTCAATATGGTCAAATCGAAGAAGTAAATTTAAAAGTTTTATTCGTTGGGCTTCTGATGAACACACAGTTGATTATGTTTATTTAAGAAAGTCTGAATTTGGTCAGCTGAAAATTTACAGAAATATATTTGTGTAAGTGTGGTGCAAAACGCTCTTGAGTAAATTTGGGGTACTCCCGTAGTGTGCGTAGCAGGTTAGGGTTAGGCCATAACTTTATTCAGATTTTCGTTATTTTAGTTCTACTATGAGTTCAGGGACTGTCTGTGTTAGCCAAGTGAATATACCCCCTGCCCATAGGTTTCCGTCCTTTTACACAACTTGATGTAAAGTAAGCGAACAAAATTAGTTACCTCCATATTGGTGGTACACACACTTTCTGGGACGCCAAATTTGGAGCATCTAGAAATTGCTATGCTATCTAGTTGAGAGTAAATAGCGAATAACGCGGTGGTGTTCTTATGGTAACATGTTTTTTCGCAATTTTCGAGTCATGAACTATATGGCGTTCTTATGGTAACACGTTTTTTCGCAATTTTCGAGTCATGAACTATTTATTCCCTTGAACATTAGTCAAGCAAAAGCGCAACCAGAAACGTTAAACAGCTTTCAAGTTGAATACCAGCCAAATACACTAGACGGAATTTCCAGCAATTCGGAGAAGCGCATTTATGGTCGTGACAAACAAATTTAAACGCAAATTATCTGCGTGATAACGACAGACAACATAATATACCTGGGAATAAAGTGGATCCGCCCTCCAGTAGAATATGTTCAAACAGCATATTTCGAATGTCTTCCTCACACCTTGAAATAGATTTGAGAACCAATTCATGAAGAGTTGTTTCTTGATCTGTCTCTCCAAATAGTATTTCGGGGCAACTGAATTGTTCTTCTGATATAGTGAGATCCTGTCATAGATCATGTTAGGCGCATAATTTTTAATACAAATTCATGGCATGTTTCAATTTATATGGAAATTTTATAACCAAGATACAAAATATAAAAATAATTTCAAAATATTCTTGAGTGTATGAACATGTGTATCACAAATTTCAGCAGAATTAGCCAGCTCACTGCTCAACACAGTATGATATAATACAACTATCAGTGTATATAGGTTAACATACAGTACTATGAATTCTCCGTCAATCAGAATTACGGGCGAGAAAATAGTTAGACAAACGATACAGACAATATAAACAAGGGTATTATCCTGTTTTTGCCTCGCCAATATCTTTAGTGTGTTATCTCTAATTATGTATTTTATATATTTATTAATTATTATTATATATTTTAGGATAAGTTAGATTCGGCGGCCCATTTTTCTCTGAAATGTAATAATAATTCAATCCAACCTAAGAACAGCGGAGGGGTTCGATCCCACCCTCCGTCACTTTTTAAAAATGTAAAAAAAGGCATTTTCTATATCATACATCAGCGGTTCTCAACCGGGGGCCCTCGGCCCCCTAAGGGGGCCACATAGGAGTTGGAGGGGGGCCACAAGGATGGGCTGAAATCTGAATTTACTTTTCACTTTAAAATAAATCTCACAGTTTTTCCTAGTTTGCTGCTCAACAAGGTTATTTCGCAGGGTGTTTTCGCTCTCTCTTGTGCAAATTGTTTTATTTAACATAATGGGATTTGGAATCTATCAATGAAAATAACCCTATTAATACCTCTGGAATATCAAAGTGGGGGCCATGAGTGCTAAAAGCCTCCGAAAGGGTGCCACGAGTCATAAAAGGTTGAGAACCACTGTCATACATAGTAATTTTTCGTAGCTTGAAACGATTTTCAGACCCTCAAGAGTCAAGAATCTTGAAAACCCACCCGCTGGCTGATACGGCTATGACATTTTGACCACGAATCGAAGATACGTCACCGTCATTATAATATTTTTATTTTTGTATACTAGCCCATATGAACTCGACAGAATAATAAATAATTGTGAGAATATACCTTCCCATCTGGGAGTGTGTAGGTCTTGTTTATAGAATCGGTCATTTTCTTTTTCTCCTCTTCAAAATCAAGGGCAACGTAACATAATTTTTCCTTGATTTCTCTCAATATTTCAACATCACCTGAAAAAGATGCGTGGAAATTTTAACTCAATAATTGAATGCTTTGCATTCTAAACAACAAAATTATATGATGACAAGGGCATAAGCTGATGAATTATTCCCAGAACGTAATGAAATCGTTTATCGTTTATTATGATAGCTGTCCAGTCAAAAAAAAAAAATGTTTCAACGTGCCTTCATTTTGTTGGACAAACAGCCACTTAAAAGGAGCCACAGTATCTCTGCAAAAACTACTTTTATTTGCAAGGACCGGAATCTTACCCGTTCGAAATCACCTACCCAACTTAATATACGTTGGGTGAGCTAGGGTGGGAGGGGTCGTGGAATCGGAACCCGATATAAAGGGTTTGTTTTTTATCAATTCTAAAAAAAACATCATGTTTTAAAACAAGGGCTTGTTTTAAATCAAACTTTTACTTCTATCAGACTTTTACTTCTATTGCGTACATTTATCGCCACGTTTGTATCTCCACCAAAGTCATAAGATTTTACTCAGAATGTTTAGCCGAGATATCAGAGGCACGTTTTGAGTAAGAAAAATCATGAAAATTACTCACGAGCCATAACATGAATTTCGAGTTTATGTATTGAAATGTTTCTCATAAAATGAAGGCATTATTACGGTTAATACTGTTCGGTTAATTTATGCTTAGCATACTTTGTTTTTATGGTGAAGTGATAGAGTTTTTCAAGATTATACAAACTCATTTATTCGATCGCATTTCAATTTTCGCAAGGTGGTTTCATCGCAGCAGGGTCATTCACGTGATGGCTTGCTTATCGGTTGCGTCTTACTGCGCCAGCCACTGAACTACAGCTTGAGAAGGTGTGCTTGAGCCTCTATCGATATTTGTGGCGTTTTGAAAGATTTATTGCAAATAGGAAGCGCTTGGCAAGTTTTTACATCCATTTTTCTTTAACCTATTTAATACAAAAAATTTTGAACAAAACAGGCAAAAAAAACTTGATTTAAAACTCGAAATCCATATTATGAGTCATAACAGATTAGTTGTGGCGTCTTCACGTCATAGGACTCTTACAATTAGCATAGGCTAGGCTAGGGTGTCTCATCGTTTATATCAGTAGATTACCGCCGATATAAGCATATTCTTCATTATCGCAACCCACTCGTTTTCCCGAAGGCCACCCTCGATCTAATTGCTTTTGTAAGATGTGTTTTCAGTTGTGTATTTTGTTAATTTCGTATGTTATTTTTTACTGAATGGGAAAAAATAAACTAGACTATGACTATTTTGTAGTAGGCTCGTGAGCTAAGTTTCATGTTTTTTCTTACTCAAAACGTCTCTCTGATATTTCGGATAAACATTTCGGTTAAAATCTTATGACTTCGGTGGAGATACAAACGTGGCGACAAATGTACGCAATAGAAGTAAAAGTCGAAATAAGAATTTTTACTTACATTTTTGAAATTATAATTCCGGCTGCGTGTGCAGCGGCCAGAATGCAGCGTTTTGGTATAGTTTCGCGGCAATGCAAGGGGTATTTCAATAAATAATACAAAAAATACAGAAAAAAAAAGATTTAAAACAAGCCCTTGTTTAAACACGATGTTTTTTTAGAATTAATAAAAAACAAAATCCCTACTCGCATGACTAATATAATATAATTACTGTATGCTAATACCGGCACTTATATTATATATACTGCTAATCTATGCGAGGAATCTAATCGTCAACGTTTGTGATTTTAATACTATGTATATATATACGGAGAACACAAAAGTCGTGTTTTCTTACATGAAGTTGCAAATGAATGTCCTTTGTCATTCAATAACTTCAATAAATGATAATCCAGATCAGTACCGGCCTTGAACATATGTGAAATAGCTTTGCCGATGATTTGACCGCCTTGCATTGGAACTACACGGGCGACATCTTGGCCAACGCTAACCACAGTAGCTGAAAAGTATAAGAACATTTGATAAGAGTTGCCAATAATTGCTATAAGGCAATTCTCAACAACATTTGTTATTATTAGTTGACTTCAATTCATCTGTTGATACGTATGTTTATTTTTGGGACTAAATTGCATTGTAATCTTAATATCGGAAATAATAAAACATATTAAGGCATTCTTATGGTCCTTGCAGTTATATCGAATTAACAGATATTCCAGTTTAAGCTAGTTATTTATATTATTCTTTTATATTTCGGAGTCAGATCAGTATCTTGCACTATAGCTATAGTTAGTTAGTAGCAGTTGTAACATGTAGGCGTGATAGTAAAAATGTAACCCAAACTGCAAATTAGATTCTAACCTGTTGTATATCCGTACACATATTGACAGAGATAAGCATGTGAGCAAAGGTAAGCGCGAGGAACTTTGATTTTCTCAAAGATGGTTTGCGTCGTTTTCTCTCGGGAAACCTGGTAATAAATGATAGTCAGTGTAGCGTGGAAAACAAGAAATATATGAACACGAAAGTTGCGCGTCGGTACCGATAGATTCAGGTATTCATTTTCAATACACGATACGAAATAAATAAAAGACATGTAACAAATTACAAAAAACGGATATCGGCCTGTTGCAGTATACAATTATAGCAACGGAACAACTGAATATTAAACATTCACTTAATTAGACACAATCATATAAAAAAGAATACGAAATAAACTACGGATGCCACAATAACTATGGAATATTCCTTAAAGGTTTAGCTTGCCACTTTCTAAAATGATCGGCGACACATAACGGAATGCCGTGTAAAATGTGATAAATTGTTAGTCAAAATAACGGGCACCATAGGCATCAGAGAAATTTAAAATAACAAATTCAAATCAATTGATACAGTAGATGCGAAAAAAAAGCAATTTTTCACCATGAAGACCCCGTTACTCTATGTATGCAGTGTCTGTAATATAAGTGTGTGTTATAGTATATATAATGAATTAGCTTTTCGTGTTAAAAGTTTAATTGGAATCGCTATCTATGATGTAATTTGTGGCAATGACGAAAAATTTGCGTTACGTTTTTAACACCCTTATATGTATGTGAAAAATTGAGAAACGTACAAACTTCAATTCTCCTGTTACAAACTCCCGAAAATAGGTTAAATGGCTAAAACAAATCAAATAATACGCACTCTAGAATATATTAGATTATAATATCACGTATGAGATTTGCGTTGATTTTTTCGAAAGAGTTTGCTCAAAACTATCCTACGTTTATCTATCTGAAAGACCCGGGAGAAGTAAGTTATCAATTACATTTATGAATGCAAATTCAACTGTTTTCACAGTATTGTTAAACTAGTTAACTTACAATTGGGTTTGTAACGGCCTCTGTCAAAAATACTGATCGTTGCGTTGGATCTATTCTTAGTTCGTTATAGAAAGAGTGTAACCATATTTTTTCGATGTCATCCCAGTTTGTTATAATGCCTCCTTCTACAGGGCGAGTTGTTTTCTTTAAGATGCTATTTTCGACTACTGCTTCGTCCCCAACGTAAGTGTCTTTGAGATGAGATCCTACAATGCCTGGCTAAAATGAAGAAAAAATTGTGAAAAATGTATCAGTAAAATAGCTGGTAAATTAAAAAATCACAAAAATAATCAATCAAGTGTTGTAAAACTCTTGGAATTGTGTTTTCACATCTTGTAAGTGTAAGTGATGTCTTAAAGGTGAGATCCTACAATGCCTGGCTAAAATAAAGAAAAATTTGTGAAAAATGTATCAGTAAAATAGCTGGTAAAATAAAAAATCACAAAAATAAAAAATCACGTGTTGTAAAACTCTTAGAATTGTGTTTTCACGTCTTTATTGCGAACAATGCTTTGAACAACTGTCACTGATACATAATGAGATACAATTTTGGAAAGACTATAATCTTTCGCTTCGACAACCTTTAGCTTTTCCTACCTGGGTCTTGGGTGTAGTTGTTGAAGGAGATGGCACGGATGACATGAAGCTATTTTGAGCATATCTTGCCTTCTTAATTTTGATATTTATATTTCTTTATTTTGGATATTTGCGTTCCACCCAAGTATTTTCAACGTGTTGCTGAATAAAATATACTTTAGCCCTACTATCTGGGGCGTGGCCCAAAAAGTTTGAGAACCACTATCCTATACTATGCAAAAAAGCCCTTACTTGAACTTTTGGCCGTCCAACAATTGATGGAAATATAGCTCTTGGTGCATCGTCACCAGCGAACCCAACCCTCGTCAAACACGATCCCGTGTCGATCACAACAGCGATGTCAGGATCTTCTCTGGGATCGCAATCGGCCATGTCTACAGTTGGGTAGTAACTAGTAACTCAGAATAATATGACCGAGAAAAGCTTCGACTTGGTTTGACTTAATCCTAGCAGCACCTCAATTACGTATCCGAACGTTCATGCCAGTTTGAGCTGTAAGTCTAAATGCACTGTAATATTCATGTATCAAATTTGTTCACAAGAATCACCAATACGAGATGGCGGTGCGTTGAGTCCTGACTGTGGCATCGGGTCGGGAGGGGTAGGTACATAAGTCTTGTTCACCATGGTTGATATTACCGAACCCGGATTATATCGATGGTTGAATATGATTTGCTATTACTGACTAAGCCTAATTAAGCGATAGTCAGGACCTGACTCAGGAGGTTAATGATAACTGAACAGTTCTATTCAATATTGCTGAAGCTTCAAGCTACGTATGAAAATTTCGACACTGTCCTTGTATCTCTGATTCTGTTTGCCCTGACACCTTGGTAAAATTAGATTACTGCCCCACCCTTTTCTGTTTAACCCAACTTGTCCAAAACTAATCTAAACAGAGTAAAAGAAAGCAGAGTAGAGAATTGGTGACGTGAAAATACCAGGATAGTGCCATAAATTCAATTCTAGACCAAAACAAACCCCGGGACGTTTTTGACACAAAATATATTTTCTAACGCTCTTCGTGGTCGAAGCTTTTACCGTATATCTCCAAAATAACTCGTGCGAGAAGAATTGCCCTCAAAGATACTTTTTTGGTATACTCCTCACCTAAATAGCTGCAACTTTACAAGCGCTTATGATTCGCTAGTATTTTAATCATACAGCAATACGAAACCTATGTTTATTTACCTCGCGCGACTAAACACATTACTTCTATGAGCGGATATGCGAGGAGTGAACAAAAGACTGACGCACAAAACGAACGAAGAGACAATACGTACCGCCGACTTTAATATAATTATCGAAGATGAGTAAAACGCACTGGTATTTCAGTATGAAAGAAGACGCGAAAATCCCGTGAAGGGCTGCCACCCTCGACAAAGTCGACTGAAAATAATGAAATAAAAAACGATTACTACAGAGTAGCCCCAAAACAGAAACCCAGCAATTTAGAACATAATCTAGAGAGAACATAACTATTGTGAAAAGCGTTCAAGATTTCTGAAACTTTTGGGTACAGTTTTACACAAACAAGAGTTCAATTGTGAAACGAATTTTCTTCATTTTTGTAAAGTAATTAATGTTTTTTTGTTCACTCTGCTTTATGAGAAAAGGCAAGTATACGTCGACGAAGCCATCTGGCAAAACCAGAATTCGCACGTTTAAATAAACAAAACAAAAAACAATAACTCCGACCCATCAAAAGTAAAAACACAAAGTGTAGTGAAGTAGAAGTTTACTAGATCAGAAGATCGGATTGGTAATCCGGAAGGACAAATGAATGAAGTTTTTTTCGACATACGGGAAATATTTTTTGAAAAAAGTAGTTAATTTTTTCAAAAGACCACATTATTAGTTACATTTTAGATGTGATTTGATGGTGGCTGACATTGATTAACCGGAGATAAAAAATATTAATACTATTTTAGTAATTCATAGTTTAGATATTTCACTTTATCCAAATGCAGGGGGCCGTAGTTTGTCCATCCTTGTTCTAGTAGTCGATGATTTTATACAAATTGGCTTCAAAAATAGTCCAAATCGGAATTAAAAGTACAGGTGACCGTACATTTTAACCCACGTACATTTGAACCCATGTGTATATCCACGGGTTTAATCTATATGCGGGTGCTAAAACCCATGGGTTAGGGTTAGTATGGGTTCAACTATCCGAAAAACAAAAAAAATATCATAGGTGCAATAGCATACAGGTGCAATTGTCATGGGTTCAAATGTACGTGGGTTCAAATGTAATGGAACCAAAAGTACATAATCTTCCGATAGAAGCAAGTTGCAAGAGTAATGAAACAAATGATCACTTCTTCGTAAGATAGTAATAATGTTCTCTCGCTACTGGTTTCGGTACACCACGGAGGTATCTCTCTCTGTCAACGTCAAGTATAGGTTTTATATTGAATATATCCCCAAACGCATCGACAACCATTACAGGTGAATTTGCATACGTTGGCGGTTTTGGATCCATATATCCATTGAAGTCAAACGCACATAACAGATAGTTGACGTCCCTTGTCGTCTTTTTATTGATGACATCAGAATACTTTCTTCTCTCTTCGGGTTTTATTGCGATTACGCTCCCGTAGTCAAAAACTGCGTCGCATTTTTCGAATGAAGCACTTGGTAAATTGAAAAAGTCGCCGACGTATAAAATGATATCACAGCCCGCTGTTGTCGATTGCAGGATCTAAAGGAACGGAATATATTGTTAGTCAAATTCTATCATTTCAATTTTGTAACGTGCACTCCATAAACTAATAAGGGCTAAATATTTTTGCGTAAGTCTGATTTTGGATATTTCCCTACCAATTTCAAGAGAAAAATGTCGTTCTAAAATGTTACGTAAGTAATGTTAGGATAGAATTTTACATATTTATCCTGGGAGAGGAAAGTCGATAAGACGGCTTATTCATATGGTGAACAACGGCCTCTCGTTCGGTTACCAGTCCATATTGGGTATGGGATTAGGTAGCCAGGTATTTGTTTTGGAAGCATGGACTTGATGGCGGAGGAAGCCGTAAGCCCGTAACCCACCAGCGTTTACGTTAACCACCCCACGGCGGCGAGGGGTCTAGCAATTCTCTCGCACATAACTATCCCCGTCAGGAATTCGAACCGCTAGTACGGGGATGTTGGTGAATATTTTCTGCCATTTTATACCACATAGTTATACCACATACTTAGCAATAATTATCTCAGGATCGTGACTAAAACATCGCCACTTCAAGCCTGCATGAAATCATCACAAATAACGCTAACTTTGTTCTTGAAACAATCGCCACAAATAAGGGCTATAAAGTCGGAGAAAGTTTGCAACTAAATCCGGGTTAAAAATAATTTGTTGACTCCGACGTCTGAAATTCGGACTCCATAGCCCCGACCAGTATTCCCCAGCTTTCTATTTTACGAGGGAGGGGGTTCAAGTCTATGAATCAGTTTAAAAATATACATTTTACTTACGTTAAGTATTGAAGCAAGGTGTCACACATGAATATTAAGAGGGGGATGGTGTTTGAAATTTTAGACGGGAAGTCACTGGGCCCCCGACATAAACTCACCTTGAAACTGCCGTCGTTTTTAACGACGAAAGTCATGCCATGCTCATTAAAAAAATCAGTCAATGCTTTCTCGGAGCAATCCACGCCAATGACGGTATGGCCTTTATCAGCTACCCATTTCATATCGTATGATTTCCCACATAACGGAAAAAGCACTCGGTATTTTTTATCCGGTATCGGAAACAGCATTTTTTCACGCTTCAATAATTCGGGGTTAAATTCATTGAGCTGGAACGGAATAACCGGGGCAGAATTCCAAAATTTATTCCAATGATCTGTTGTCCAATCGTGGTCCGTGATCATTGGAAGGTCAGGCTTATTTGAGGATACTGACATGGTACTAAAGTGAATAATTTACGATTATTTAAACACTGCAATAAAGGCTAAAAATAAACACCAACATTTCAAATGGGATTTGCGAGAAGTTTCGTCGCACTACACTGAACGTCAAAACAAATCTTCAAACCCATATGCCGGTAAACTTAGCCTACGTATCAAGTTAATCATAGTACGTCACTGCAACCTATGCGTACCCGTGATAATGCGAGGCTTGTAAGTCTTTACTCATTACTGTGTCCAATCATCACTTTTTACCATTTAAAAAAAAATTGTAAGTGTAAAGACGAATTTATTTTATATTTCATAATCGACATATATGTACCTCAAAAAATCTGTTTCCCAAACTGTTTCTCAGAAAATCACTAAACTTGCAGTGCTGCCCTAAACTTACAGGATGTGAACAGGGATTTGCATCGTCGGCGTTTGTGTTTCAATTAGTGCTGAGCAACTTCGAACTTCGACGATTTCAGTTAGCATCTTCTATGACGCTATAATGCCCGTAGGTCGTAGGTCGAAACAGTGCCGTTGCGACCTATCTGTGTTCCGAAACGCCCAGCCCTAGTCACAAATAATCGTTCTTCACAATAATGATAAGGCTCTATCGGCCTTCACACTTTTGAAATGATGGCATCGTTTCTACAGTTTTTCGTCTGCGTTTCCAAAGCCTATTTATTCCGTATCAGGTTGTGTAAAATGTCACAAACTGAATAGCAGATTTTATTTGGGACAATTTACCTTCACTCATGGGTTTCGCTGCTGGCGTTTTAAAATTTTCCGTCGTCATTTCAGTACCCTATCTGCAATTTTAAGGAGGTTGGAATCTTTGACTGTGCTTGAGTTTTCACTCATTTATATTAAATGACTCGAACTGGCGTACTCAACTATCTGCCAGAGAAACTGGACTCAATAATCGAGTCGCCAGTTGCTCAAGGTTTAAGGCCTTTTACACACAACACAGCTAATCGAATCTATCAAATGTTATCTTTAATAGCCCAAAAACCAATGCGATTTAGCTGCTAACGATTTTAAATGCCGATGAGGACCGTATCTGTGCCCTATGGTGTCATAAAACCTCAGTCTTGTAATGATATCATTTATAATTCATAATTAACTTCTTACCAGTCCTTTATAATTGTCCGGAAGTCGTATATTGGCAAAGTTCCCGAGAATTGAAAAATGTATGTTGCGTGCAAAAATAACCGAAATGCTTATTATTACGCCGAAGTCAGGCTGATTGATTTGGTTAATTAACAATAAAACTAGAAATAAATTTTACGATAAGTATGATACTGGCATGACGGATTTGCATAGGACTGCTCAATCATAGTATATAGAAAAACAAAAAAATTGTTTAAGCAGCTATTCATTTTTACAATGAAGAACTTTTTTAGAGGCATATGTTGTATTACACAGAATATTACTTAAATCAAATAGAACCTAAAAGATGAAAAAGGTATCGAAAAATTGAAAAGTAAGCTCTCATTTTATTCGTGATCCAATCTGACCTTCAAATTGTCTGCTTTTTAACGACCATATTAATCATTGTATATAATAACAAAACCAAATAAAGACAAGAAATACAATGAATCAAATGACCTTTGGTTTCATATTTTACTCTTTACGTTTAGTCTGGTATTAATTACAATAATTTGTTGTCTGGAAAATCAATCGCACAAAAACAGTTATGTTAATAATAGCGAAGATGCAGTTTCCTTCTAAGAAAATGTTACACTGAGCAAATGTTTATTTTACTGAGCATGAATATTTTAAGGCAGAGTCTTAAATGATTTACAAACTATGTGAAATATTACATCAGTATAATATTCTATAAGAATGCTAACGAGATACACATTCAACTCGAAAACATGGAATGAGTATTCCAGTTAGGCGTTAGAAAATATGACGAGCCACGCTTTGGAAACGTAATGGTACAAGTGCGCGAAAATGAGATTCTACTGCGCAAATGGTCTGGTTGCACTACGCACCTCAGAGGGAACCTTGGCGAAAACTCTTTTGTCAATAAATACGAAGAAAATTTAGTCAGACAGAATATTGAAAAAATCATTATGCGACAGCATGTCTGTAATGAGTCACTAAAATCCGTTTTGCCTGGTTTTAAATAATAATTTAAAATTTAAATAATTGTTGTGTAAATCTGTAACGAATATTCTGTTCCATATCATAGAAGGTAAATTAGCCCTGAATTGTTGATGCGTGCCTTTCCGGATAATAAATAATGAAATTGAGTTTGATAAATAACAAATTTCCGCAACACAATAAACGCACAACAATATTTAAAACCAGGCAGAAATGCCCAAGGATTTCAGTGGCTCATTACAACCATGCTGTCGCAAAATGTATTTTTTATTATTCTGTCGGACTAAATTTTCTGCGTATTTGTTGACAATGGAGTCTTCGCTATTATTTACATAATTGTTTTTTGTGAGATTGATTTTCCAGAAAACAAATTAATGCAATTAATACTAGACTAAACGTAAAAAGTAGAACATGAGACCTAGTCTTTTATTTTATTTGGTTTTGTAATTATATACGTCAATAGGGTCGCTTAAAAGTGGAAATTTGAATGTCAGACGAAATCATGAATAAAATGCGTGCTTGCTATTCTGTCGAATATAACACATACCTTTAAAAGAGTTATTCGTTGTGAAAATAAATAGCTGTATGACAAATATTTTTGTTTTTCTAACGACCAACCTATATATATATACGATAATTGAGCAGTCGTATGCGAATCAGTCATGCCAGTATCATATTTAATGTAACATTTGTTTCTAGTTTTTTTTGGTAATTGAAAAAAATCAAACACTCTGACTTCGGCGTAATATTCAGCATTTCTGATAATTTTGCACGCAACATACATTTTTTTAATTCTCGGGAACTCTGCCAATAAATTGACTTTCGGACAATTTCATAAAGGATAGGTTAGATGTTAATTATGAAACATAAATGATTTTGTTACAAGACTGACTGTGGTTTTATGATATCATAAGGTACATTTGCGGTCTTCATTTAAAAACGTTAGCAGCTAAATCGCATTGGTTTTTGGGCTATTAAAAATAACATTTGAAGGATGCAATTAGCCGTGTTGTGTTAAAGATCGTGAACCGTGAGTCTCGAGTCAAGTTTCTCTGGCGGATAGTTGAGTATGCGAGTCCGAGTCATTTAATACAGATGATTGGCAACCGAGCCAAAGATTCTAACTTCCTTAAAATTGCAGATTAGGTACTGAAATGACAACGAACAATTTTTTTTACGCCAGAAGCGCGACCCAGGACTAAAGGTAAATTGTCACAAATAATATGTGCTATTGAATTTGTTACATTTTACATAACTTGATACAAATGTTTCCCCTACCCTTCACACAAGAAAAATGTTCTCTATACTTTACCATTGAAAAATTCTTAACACTTATTTTGAGAGTGATATAATTAGTACTCCGAATTTTGTGTGGGCTTAGAACAGATTAGGGGCATTTACAGTTAAAATGTTTCTACTTACGAAATTTTTTTACGAAGGGGCTTCAGGAACGAATTACTTTTTGCAGGTAGAGTCTCTACTGTACTTTTGAAGCTCTAGAAGTATGTGCACCAAGATGGCGCACAACCTGAACATGGTATGTGTACCAGGTTAGGGTTCAGGTTGTGCGCCATCTTGGTGCAAATACTTCGGGAGCGCCGTAGTTTTCTTGTTGAGGGGTCGCAAATATTTGTAAATGTTGATTTTACGAAAATGGGGGTCGCGAAAAAAAAGTTTGGCAACTACTGGCATATAGAGGGACTGCCACATTGGTCGTTCTATTATTTATGTGTTTATTTATTATCTTTTTTTTAAAACGTTTTGTAACTTCGGAAAATCCCAAATTTTTTTTTATCTGTGATTCTTTTCCTTCCATAGTGTTACCAAAGCCGTTTTATAACGGCTCTGGTGTTACCACAAAACGTTTTGTAAGGCAAAGAGACGAACAAATTTTGTGCTGCTGATAATCGAGTATTATTTTGCATTCATACACAAATATAGGAAACATGAAACTGATAAATAACAATCAATCAATCGTTTATTTGTCATCACAAAAACAAGTTCAAATAAAACCGTAAATAAATAGAATAAAACTGATGCAATGAATAACTATACAGTACTAATTATGTTATTTGTGTGACCGGAGTCGCGACCTGAGAAGATCCTCAAGCAGCGACACCTACAGCGCTGTTACAGGTTAGAATAAAAAGTAACATGAATGAGGGATAAAATATATAAATCCTAAGAATGAGTCAACGAATGATGCAAATACAGTTGCGACATTAGAAATATTTGAAATTATGATACAGGGTTAAACACATTTATGCTTAAACTAGGAATTATATTTATTGGAATAAATACTAACAAGAATGCGAATAAAAATCATAGAAAAGGCAAATTTGGCGAAATATACAACTAAAAACCAGGCAAGGCAAACACTAACGCAAAAATATTTACTGCAGATGCAATTTGGAGGCTCATACAATCAATACAAAAATTGATAGAGTCTAATGAAAGTTACAAACAAACTATTATATCTAGATAATTTTGGCAATAAAGAGATAAAACGGTCAAATCATTTAAAAAAAACAAGAGAGCTATGCTCAAATATACGGACACGTAGAGTCACATAATTTTGATGACGTCATAGCGAAAAAAAAAAGTAATGGACCTTTCCCCGACCTTTGAACCCCGGAAAATTCTTCCTATACTTTACCATTGCAAAATTTTTGGGGCTATTTTAGGAGTGCTTTTGCGAGTTAGCGCCTGTAAAATGGGTATGTGTTTCAAACCATCATTATGATTCATCGCATACAACAATCTGTTTTTTTAAAAGTACCGGTAAAGAATTCCAGGATAGTCTATCACAGCTATTTCTACACTATTTTTCATTACTGCAATTAAATTAAAACTCCTAGGAAGACAGAGTAATCATTGAATTATCTGATTTTTGTTTAAGTTTCCGAAACACAACTGAAAACTAACGAATAGAGTTCAAAAACGCGAAAACGAGGTAATGTTTACAACCACGCTTGAAAATCTGTCTGAGTGAGAAAAGTGTCTGAGCGGATGCGAAAAGGGGGCATTGTTACGTCACTTTTTACATCTTGCTGATTGGCCAATGTCACGAGGTAAACAAGGAAGTCGATGCTCGGGGAAAGGTCCATAGCCTTCTGGAGGAAATTTTTATCTTTAACCACTGAAAATTTCAAAGCAATTGGTCCAGTATTCGGAGAGAAAAGCAACTTTTTAAAAACGTGTCAAAGAACAACAACAACAACAACAACATAATATTGAAACGATCGTTATGTCCACTACGTGTCCAAAAATAGCAAACGTAGATTGAAGGCAATAAATAAACTATCGTGCTCCACTCTAAACGATTTTGAATCAACTATCAATATAGCAGATATTCTCGGATTCCGACTCATTGCACCTATTTTCGTCTGCGAAGCTTGGCTGTTGAGGAGTGGGCGATCCTTCGAAACGAAAACGAGCTATTGTTTTCAACCCTATCTGTATAAAAGAGTGTCCGAGCGGCTGCACAACATTTGAATTAGAAATCACTATTGTTAACTTATGGTTGTGTGGTCATCATTACAGAAATAAAAATATACCGTAGTGTAAACTCGTAGAAATATCCATTGGGGTTCAACCATGGCTCTCGTTTTATTTGCTTCCAAGATTAAAAATTTCTTTTGACCTTCACAGATTTTTTAATGCCTTGACCCTAGTTACCATGGCAGGACCGTTAGATAAGCAAGGCATCGTTGTGTTAGACCAAGTTTGGACTATGGAAGACTGGGATAAATTTTGGAATTCTGCAGCGGATATTCCGTTTCAGATCAATGATTTTAACCCAGAATTGTTAAAGCTCGAAAAAATGCTTTTTCCCATACCAAATAAGAAATACCGGGTGCTTTTTCCACTATGTGGAAAGTCATATGATATGAAATGGGTAGCTGACAAAGGGCATGCCGTCATTGGCGTGGATTGCTCCGCGAAACCGTTGGAAGATTTCTTCAATGAACATGGCATAACATATGTCGAGAAGCAAGAAAGTAGTTGCCAGGTAAGTTGCTGTTGGGGTTGTGAAGTCTGTACACAAAGTGTCCTACATATGGATTGTTTTGCTACAATGTTGTTGTGAAAAATACAAAGATAGATGAAGCCATTAGAGAATATTACTTTTATTTCGTTCAAACTGACTCTGAGTCGATTGAGACCCCATAAAGTTGCTTTTTTATTTTATGTCTTATATTTTAGCATTGCCCCTTGAGTATTATTATACAAGGTAAGCTTTGCGTAAGTATAGCAAACCTGATAAATAAAAATACAATTTAAAAAAATAACAAGTTTAGTCACTATACGATGACATTATTTTAAATTTAAAAAGGTGTTTCGTTTATTTGTTTTATAGTTTCGGTTGTCATCGAGCTGACAGTGTCCTACTTGTCCCAAGGTCGTGAAAATTGGCGTATAAGTGAACTATACCTGATTAAAATGAAGTATTGCAAATTACAATTTATAAAAAATATGAATGGTGATAACATGCTTTAAGATATACCAGTATCGATCCGATATCGTCACACCTATATTTCAAAATTCATTGCTGGGAATGAAATGAGTTTCATGACCAACGTAGGAACGAGATTTGACAAGTTATGCGTAAGAAGTGAGCCAAATAGCTACACTTCTTGACAATCATTTTATGACTCTATTTTAGGTGCTGCAGTCTACAACTGAGGGCTGTAATATCACATTGTACGCTGGGGACATTTTCAATCTACCAAATTCAGCATTCGAGAAATGCGACGCAGTATTTGACTACGGGAGCGTAATCGCAATAAAACCAGAGGAGAGAAAAAAGTATGCTGATGTCATGAACAAAACGACGACAAGTGACGTCAGCTATCTGTTATGTGCGTTTGATTTCAATGGATATATGGATCCAAAACCGCCAACGTATCCAAATTCACCTAAAATGGTCACTGTTGCGTTTGGGGATATATTCAATATAAAACCTCTACTTGACGTAGACAGAGAGAGATACCTCCGTGGCGTACCTACACCCATAGCGAAAGAACTATATTACTATCTTACGAAGAAGTGAATGTATATCCGTCTTGGTTGTTTCATCTGGCCAATTGCAACTTTTCCTCTGTCGGTACATTCACTTCCAGTTTAGAGTTGGATACATTTTGAGGGTGATCTGTATAAAATCATCACTCAGAATAAGGATTGGCTAATTATGGCACGAAGCACCAAAGCACTTTGTGCACCTCCTGCTCTCGGAGAAAATCCCTTGCAACTAGACCTACATACAAATTTATATTACTACTAAAATAACTAAACATTGAATTATCAAAATGATAATATTTTTTTAATCTTCGCAATCTTCAATTTTAACTCCAACAATTTCAGTCACCATTAAATCAATTTGCAACCAAAACACACCATATATTTTGGCTTTTCAAATATTTATTGGGATGGACTCTATATATATGAATTTATAAAAATCATGTAATATTTGAAGTGTATGATCCTGAAGCTAGGGTTGTAACGTAAGCTTCTGGTTGAGAGAGAGCGTTTCACTCATCTTCAATATATAAATGGCGGCAACGCGCAGTATGCCTGCACGTATGTTTTGTGCGTTTATGCCACATTCAAAGTAAAATATAAAAAACTCCTGATTTCCGCCTACCAGTGTAGTTGAATTTGCAAAGTGACTTCTTTAGCATTTCCTTGTTCTTACAATGAGTTTACTCAACTTGATCCACAGCCCTTGGGTCAAAATCATGTCGAATGAATATTTTATGAATTTTTATTAAATGGAATTATCAATGTAAATTTGGCGATTTTTTCAACAACTTCTTGAAATACTTTTATTTGTTGATGTATATAGCTACTATACCGACTAACTCATAACATAACTGTGGACTGTGGAGGTACAGTTATGCTACAAACCAAATGTTACAAAATCTGAGGCAGCATATGCCAAAATCCTAGTTCTAGTAGTTTTGATAGCATAATCTTATGTTGTAAGTAAGGGATATTGTTAATCAGCTATTGCAACTGTTGTTTTTATACCCTTGTTATTTCACCATAACAGTATTGTGTCATACTGACTCGTTTCATATTATTAGTTCATTTTATTTAAATGTTTGTAATATGCTTTATTTTATATTTTCCGCATAAATTGCCTCATTGTAGTTTTGTACCAAGGTGACTTAAAACTCTATAATTGAGTGACTTCTATATTCTGCACGAATTACCTTATTTTAGTATTGTGTGACTACATAATTTAGTGACTTTCAAATTCTGTGTGAACTTCCTTATTGAACAGTTGTGACTTCTATATTCTGCATGAATTGCCTGATTGCAATACAGAACCGTTGTGGCCTCAAATTTCTGTAAATTAGTGACTTTTATTACTGTATGTTCTGCAAGAATTGAGTATTTGTAACTTACTGTAATTACCTGGTTTAGTGGCCTTTTAATATAGATACATTTTATTCCTATTTTCTTCATGTACCAATTCGTCACCAGCTTTCAGAAACCACAGAACCATGCATCCCTCAAGCTTTGCAACTCAGCTTGCGTTATCCGGCCCCAGTTACATTACTGTTACCCTTAAACATACTTATGCCAGAAACAATGTTAATATTTTAGCGTTCGTCTCTTCACTTTAATTAGATTTTTCACTTTGTCTTTTTACTCTTGTATGACCTCAATGTTAGACTTTTCATATGAGTCACTGCTGCCATTTTTTCTCTTACCTGGTTCTGTATGCACAGTGTGTATTTCTAATATGGTGCTAAAATAAACTACCGATTACCTCTGTATTAGTCTTTCGTTCGCATATGTGTTATTCCTAATATGTGTCGCATATGTGTTAATCCTAACCCTCACATGACTATGTCACCAAAAAATTACTTCATTACGACGCCACAATAGCGTAAAGAATACCTCCAAAGTGTACCGATGGTATGAGAGACTGCTGGCGTTAATGAGAACGGTATCGTCGGCGCAGATGCCATCTCGGACGATGATAGCTATACCTGCCAAGCTCTGCAACGTGATTGTGACGTTATTTTGGATGACATAGTCAGGAATAACACATACAAAATTTGTTATGCTACGCCTACCACAAGTACTTGTGGTACTAAACTATACTAGACCCCAAAATTTAATTAATTACACTGAACGAATTCAAATAATTTATACCGATATATGTGATTACTTAGCAGAAATGTTTCATTTCATGGCAAAGGTACACATTGAAGATATAACTGACATTAATTTACTTCGATTTCCCAAGTTAAGAAAACAATCAATCATATTAAATTTGAAGAGTACTGCATAATATTTTTACCACTATGACTAAAATACACTCTGATGCGATTTCTGCACTTCTGAGACTGGATATGCCTCATTTCTCTCTTTTTTTCAGAGCTTTTATATTCATATATAAATATATTTACTGTTTCAACCCTCATTTCTATATTTAGATTCTATGAATTTTACGAAAATAAAACAACAACATGTTGTTACAAAATAGCCGTCACATTCAATCGTACGTGTATTTTCAAAATTCATTTCGCTTCATCAGTGGATACAAGAATAATCCAGAGAATATTCGAATTGATAAACATCCATCCAATGTTACAGAAGAAGACTTGGAACATCAGCGAATCAAACTTGCTATTGCTAGAAAAGCAAAACCAAAGATCTCTGGATTTAACAAGATTACTTACATGAGGTTGTTCAAACAGGCTGAAGGACTAGACCCCAATGCACAATACAGGAACAGGCCTGATCATCCGACTTACAGAAGCATTAAACGATATTTGGAAACTGCGGAGCGTGAACGGAGAAAACAAAGAGATGAGGGAGTGTGGTGGAAAACACTGGATTACTGGATAAAAGAACGGGAAGGAATGAATGATAAACTGAATGATATTGGACATGAACTGCTGAAAGAAAAAGGGGGTTATAAAATCAGGAGTAAAAATAAAATCGACCCTGAGTTGGAAAAGGCAGCGAGAGAAAGAACTCTAATACTAGATTGTGATGAAATTCTTTGTGAATGGGAGAAAAGTAATATCGGGATTCGTCATATTAAAGAAATTGCACATTACTATAATATTTATAAAGATCTTTTCAAGGATTGTGATTTTCATCCTGTTTTACATATGGATGTGGATTACGAATGTGAAAATGAACTTTCAAATCCTGTGTTTTACGGTAACGAGTTGCTGCCAAGTGAAGTCGCGTCAGCTCCTACGATTACATTTCAACCAAAAGCTGATAAATTGTACACATTGCTCCTGACTAACCCAGATGAGCATTTAGAGGACAATGATAAAGAATATGTCCACTGGCTTGTTGGGAATATTCCAGGAGGTGATGTGTTGAAAGGGAATACTATAGTCGATTATTTACAACCCATTCCAGCTCGCGGCACGGGTTATCAACGCATGATTTTCGTACTGTTCGAACAGTCTGACAAAATTGATTTTATTTCAGAACAAAGAGAAGCGCCATGTACTTTACTACGAGAACGTGATTTTTCAACTTTTGAGTTTTATAATAAACACAGTGCTCAAATAACTCCAGTATCTTTACGATTTTTTCAATGCAAATGGGATTTTACTGTAAAGAACACTTTTCATCATGTGTTAAAAATGAAAGAACCAGTATATGAATACGAAAAACTCAGCGAAAGGGAGCGACTTAGTGCTCTTACAAATAGACCCGATGGAAAAACACTTCAATGGCTTGCAAGGTTTATGCCAAAAGAAATGGTTTATCCCGATGGTAGTCCAGAGGCTGAGAAACTAAAACGGCAAGCTGCCCAAGACGCCTCTCGTGCAGTTGAAAACCCAAACCATTCTCGGAGGCGCCTTGTTGATCCTGTGTATGTGATGGGCAGAATATGAGACAACCCAGAAGAAAATAGACAATGTTTAATAATTATAATTAAATAGTTGATATTCAAACGAAGTAATAGTGTTACCACCTGACTGGTATGTTTTATGTATCTCCACTGAGTTGTGAGGGGCAGAATATGGGATAAAAACCCTGGAAAAAAATACAAATACGATGTTTAATTAATAATCAAATTTCAAGTCTATTCAAACTAAGCAAGTGTTACCACTTGACTGGTATGTTTTATGTTGACATAAATTTCCACCAAGTTCAGTATCGTTATGTTCGGAACTCCATAATATTCGGTGTTTTTTACATAAAAATTGTAAAGATGGTATCGATATCAATGAAATAGATCATTTATGGCTAATGTAACCAATTTGTAAATGTTTACAGTAAAGAAAGATCAACTTAGTTTGGCTGAATATCCACATCTTGCTTATGTTTAAATTTTATTAAAATACTGTTTATTGAAAAGTGCTGTGTATTATTTTGTAATGCAGAATGTCACATGAAAACTATTGTCTTAGTCAAAATGGCAAGCTGGGAAAAATACAGTTCAAGCCATTTCTGAATGGAGTGAGTGAACTTTCATTACTCATCGATTTTAATCATGCATGATAGTTTGGCCGAGGCCTTCTATGCAATTAAGGATAGTTTGGCCGAGGCCTTCTATGCAATTAAGAAATCAAAACAGCATACAGTCTAATATTGTTCTTCCTTTGGTACTCTCGAAGTGTTTGTACCAGGTTAGGGTTAGGCCACAATGTTATTCTAATTTTCCCTATTTTAGTTCTATTACGAGTTCAGGGACTGTTTGTGTTAGCCAAGTGAATATACCCCCTGCCCATAGGTTTCAGTCCCTTTACACAACTTGATGTAAACTAGGCGAACAAAATTAGTTACCTACACATTGGTAAACACACTTCCAAGCGGCCCTACCTTCATATGGATTCACACTATCACTTCTTTGAAGAAAAAATTTATTATGGTCCTATATATCCAGCTAAAGTAACTGCACTATTTCTACAATACATATAAAATAAAAATGACGGATAAAAAAGAAATGAAGAATATAGATAGTGTGGTATTTTCACGTACAGTTTGTTAAAAGTGTTGAAGTTTCAGATCACCTTTAATTACAGTGTTTTTATCACATGGACTTTATCATTGTTTAAATGGAAAAGTTTATACCAAGTCGCAACTAGAAAGTAAAAAATTTAGTCACAATTTTCCTATTCAGGGTGCAACAAATGAGCTGCATACGAATTACGCAAACAGTTTGAATGAATATAGAGAAGCAAGCAGCTCTTCGGAAAAGGATTACTAGTCAGCATATTCAATTTAACCACTACAAATACAGCCCCAGCTACTTCCTGTGCTTCTGATTACTGATCCATCACTAAATTGATATACTTTGAAGATTCAATTCACCAATACAATTAAAGTTTGCCAACCCTCTGGCAGCAGCTTCATATAAATATGGTCCAGGCAAACTAACTTACACGAAAGTGTCTATGTAATAAAATTACAACCTGCTAAGGGCTACACGAAAGTTCTGAAGATATAATTTGGAAATGATCAACAGTGAACTAAATGTTATAAAACTGAAGTCATAAGGTGCAAAGCGAGCAAGGTCACAAAAATAAAATATGGCTAAAATAATAATTTGACGTAAGCAATACGAAATTGAAGTCATACGGTGAACACAAAACATATGATATGACGACAAACGATATGCCAACCGAACCAATAATATTTGACCACAATACTCAGGAACACACATTGCAATGAGAGAGCATATATAATATTTAGTATCAGTCTGGAGCTGACAAAAGCAACCAACGGCCTGTAGGGCATATCTGGCCCGTTACGTAATTCAATCTTGCTCGTCTGATGCTGCCATAACTAAAACTAAATTTTAATGTTATAGCTAAAAGATAGCTCAAGGAATTTGATAAGATTGCAATATAATTTAGTTTGGGCACGAGGCTCATTGTTTAAGACTTTTGCTTTTGTAACACTACGAATATTGTTTATAAAATGTAAAATTTCATGTCACGCTTACATGGCCCGTCAGTCTAAGTGGGCAAAATCTTTGGCCCCTGGTACAAAACCTTGCTCACCCCTGGTCTAAAGACTTGCACAAGGGACTGTTAGAGATTTTATGAAGGGTTTGTAAATAAGAAATAATAAGTTCTTCAGTATCAAAATATGGGCTTGAAAAAAATAATACAATTCTAAATTTTACTATAAATACATAGTTCTGTATGATTGGGGTGAATTCTAAGCAAAAATATTTCATTATTTTTTTTTACAATTGCTAAAGAATATATAACTACATATACAGATAGGTAATAAAACTATGTGAAATGTGCACAGAAAATAAACTTGGCTTCAAGAACAATAAATCATTCCGAGTTCTCATAGATAATCTATGAATGTCTTATAAGATAATTTGATTCTTTGTGCATGATTTCAAATCCTTTCCTGGAAGTACAATTGCATTTAAAACTACAATTTCTGATTCAACATTCACGTTACCACCCAGGACAGTTATGGAAGGGCTTAGTTTTCCTTCATGGTCAAAGAGACTACCACTGACTATTTTTGCAAAAGGAGCATTCGGGTCTGGTTGTTGTGCTGTGCCTTCAACTCTGGTCCATTCCCCTATTGTAGATTTCCAACCAATGATGCTGTTAAGAACACAGCTATGATTTGACAAATTGACTTCATTAAGAATGATAGAATTTCGAACTCTGACCCCAGCACTGATGCGCACATCAGCACAGATTGTGACATTGGGGCCCAGAAGTGCAGTGGGATCAATTTTAGCCGAAGGGTGAATGAAAACATCCCCGATAATCATCGGGCCTCCTTCCTCACTTTTTGCGAGCCGATGAGGATGGGTTTTATGATATAACGACAGATACAGCTTGTTGGCATACACTGCGGATGCGGCGGACTTTATTTGGCTCCACATTGAAGTTGTTTGGTATGCATAAAGTGACCCCAAGTCAGTCAACGGCATGATGATGTCTTGTTCAAGACTTAGTGAGAGGGAGTCTGAAAATACTCCTTGAGCGTACATTTCTTCTTGATTTCGTAAAACGGCTTCAGCAAGCATCCCGAATATTTTTGTTGAAAAGAGATACACTCCACAGTTTATTAAAGGACTCACAAATGATTCTGGTTTTTCAACATAATGTGTAACTTCTTTCGTTTCCTCATTTTCAACCAAGCATCCATAAAACATTGATTCCTTTGAAGGGACGTTAGTTGCTAAAATCGTTGAGCTGTTCGACGGTGACGCATATTTCAAATGAAATTTGAGCATTTCTGATAACGGAAAATTACAACAAACGTCCGAATTCATGACAAAAATGCCTGATGGATTTCCCGCCATAATTTGATCTCTAAAATGATACAATCCACCCCCAGTTCCCATTTGTGAAAATTCTCTCAGATAACGTATACTGATATTGAACTCTTTACGACAATGATTTATGAAGTTCTTTAGATTTTCATCTTCTGGAAAAAATCCAATCAAAATAATTTCCTGTAGATTTGGAACTGCGACACAGGCCTCAATGTGGTGTTGAATCATCGGAACGCCAGCGACTGGAAACAAAGGTTTTGGTTGGTTGAGAGATAAAGGTCGAAAACGAGTTCCTTTGTCCGGCCCACCAATCAAAATTACTGCTTTCCACATATTGCAAGCTTGTGTGTTTTGGATCTGAAAATAAAAGAAATAGAAAGATGAGCATATGACAAGTATTGATACATTTTTGAACAAAATAATAGTTCGCTATTCATCATGGTCAACTTATAGATACCGAATTCGAAATTTCACAAGATCCAGCCATATCGCTAAGATTATGACAAGTGACAAAGTTCGGCAATTGATTATACTTAAGTAAACCAAGCCCATAATATTTAAAAACTGTAACAACGTAATTCTGTAATGCAGTACTTTAGGTCTGGGGGATTTTTACCTCATTCAATCATTTGAAGTTTTCAGTGGCCGCTTTTCTAAGTTTCCGTTCTACATTTTTTGCACTATGGCAAGTTCAAAATTAATTGTAATATTCTAATTAGCTTAAATTAATTAAGCCCATATAATTATTTTATGCCACTTGATCGGGTCTCGTGTAGTTTCGTACCCAACGTAAGTAATTCTAGTGGGAGTAGCATAATAATTTTTTGATATGTCGATCCTAACCCTCATCTGACTACGACATCCGAAAATTAAATCAATACGACATCACAATCACGCCATAGAGCTTGCCAAATATACGCACAATTGACCGAAATGGCATTGGCTCCGACGATAAAGAACTGACTGACGTTATTGAACTCCCTCCTATTGGAATCGTTGCGACGAGAAAACGAGAGAAAAAACTGTTCAATTTCGGACGCTCGTTTGCGCGTCTTGGATGGCAGTTCGTACAGTTTGAAGGGCTCTATTACGTCACTGTGACGTCGTAATGACGTAATTTTTGGATGGTGTAGTCAGATGAGGGTTAGGATTGATACATGAAAATTGTCATGCTACCCACACTAGAAGTACCGTATGTTAGGTACGAAACTACATGAGACCCACTTGATAGGATAGGATTTACATATTTATCCCGGGGGAGAGGAAAGCCGATAAGACGGCTTATCCATATGGCGAACCAGGGCCTCTCGTCCGGTTACCATTCCAAGTCGGGTAAGGGATTAGTTATATTGTTTGTTTTCGGAAGCATGGACTTCTGGACTTGGTGGTGGAGGAAGCCGTAACCGACCAGCGGTTACGTGAACCACCCAACGACGGCGAGGAGTCCAGCAATCCTCTCGCACATAACCATCCCTGCATGGGATTCGAACCTGCGAACCCACGCAGAGTAACTAGAGGTGCGATGGCGTGCGTATTCGTTTAGCCCGTTGAGCCACACCGCTGCGCCTGATCTTCCTAGATTCAGAAATTATAAAACAACTGCAGAACTGTGTAAACTTAAAAAATAAATGCCTCCTCCCACAGTCCCAGCTTTCTTCATATCTACCGTCAGACTATGTCAATAATTTGTATATGTTTTTATTTTGGCTCCATTACATTATTACATTATCTGATTATCAGCATAAAATACGATAAAAAAAATGAGAAGTAGACTGAATAAAACTGTTTACAGAATCAGGAAAAATAGCAAAAGAATTACGGTACCTTTTTTTATGAACTACCAAATTTATGTAGTCAGGTTATCAGCCTTGAATAATGGAGAAACAAGTTCTTCGAAACAAAAAGGATTCAAGATCATGCAACACAGGCGAGAAATACGTGAATGCGAAGTCCAAAACAGCTGGCGACTGATCATTACTACTACGGCAGATGGCAGACGCGAGTCGAGAACACGTTGACTAGTGGTGGCGGAGTCAATAATAACCATTCAAAGATCGGAAGCGAATGATTTTAAATTATTTATTTCCATTAATAATAAAAAATAACAAAAAAAAACTCACTTTGTTGTATATGACGGTGTTTGTAAAATAAAGGAGGAATACAGTTTCGATCAAATCTTTGAAGTAAATTATTTACAAGGCTCGCAAAAATCTTTAACTTAGACCATTGAACTAAATTTACCATGATTGATATGGTATATGTATGCCAAACTTTGATCTTGCTGACAAAATACATCACCTAAAAACAGTAAACTTTAAGAAAAACCTTTAAAATGTTATCACTAAGCACGTCTTCGCCAATTAATCTATCAGAAATAGCAAAAAGAAATACACAAACAATTCCACTGGGCATTTTCTGTATTGCAATGGATTATAACAACAACCGTCGTTCATTTATCGCAGATTTATATTGGGGGGTCTCATTTTGCCGTCTACACAAATTAAAATAGAATTTACATATTAGTAACAAACGAACAAAATACTTAGATTCGCAAGGGTTTAACGGAAACAAACTGCACCAATAAATTAGGGGTTGAATTTGAAAATTCAGCAACAGAAATTCAACTATCTCAACCTTGCATATAATCATTTGGATGTAAATTATTTTCTCGAGTGTCGTGTGTTTCTGTAAGTCTCTTTACCGTGCTCACAATGAGAGTAAAATCGAGACACTTTTTCCATCAATAATAATATTGAATTTTCCAAACCACTACCCCAAATACATCAAATTTCCGTATAATCATTTGGGAGGTTCTTGTCTACACCCTTGTTCCGGGAAAAAATGAGAAACAGGAACACTTTAATAAAATGATTCGCGTTGCTGTGTTTCCGCACGATGCACTCTGTAATAAAGTACCGTAGTATGTAATCAAAGCAAGCCTATTGTTTATATTCGCTTCAACAGCGTTTGCGATTCAGTGATGTTGCTGCGCGCATTTAGTCACAAACAGTGTATAGTTGCATGATGGACTCCGAGTTGCCGTGCATTGTAAGTTTAGAATTTACGCTTATTTCAATATCTAGACTAATTATCATATTGTTCTGGATAGGATAGGAATGTTATAAGTGAATGTTATAAGTAACAGGGTAACTGTGCATTAGGCCTATAGTATTTAAGTCAATTAAGCCTAAACAAATTTTGTCTTTCTTTTAGTCGTGGCAATATGACATGCGCAGAAAGAAACAAGAGATCATTCCAAATGTATATCTAGGACCATACCAGGCAGCTGCAAAATCTGAGGTAAAGAGGGTCAGTTTGTTGTATGTGTTTTATGAAATGTGAAGACCTACTACAGTACTATTTATAAGGAATTTTTCATAATTTTTATTATAAATGTAATGGTTTAGTTTAGCGAAGGTAAAATATATCATATTTATTTTGGGACGAGTAAAGTCAACAAGATGGCATATGACGAACCATGGTAACTGTTTTTTTTTCAGCTTGAAAATCTTCGAAATGATGGCATCACTCATATTTTATGTGTTCGGCAAGATGTCGAAGCAAGATGCGTAAAAGTCAACTTTCCAGATATATTCATGTAGGTACGATTGGTCTGTAATAATAGCGGGATTCTTGTATTTGTTGAGTGATTATATGTACTGTATTCCTTTAAATGAAACTGTGTGAAAATATTGCCAGCTTTATTTTGCTTTTGAATATTTTTTTCATTTTCTAACCCAAAATGGCAGTGTGTGAATGGACAGCTGAAATATTTACTTAATATTTGGAGCTGAATTTGTAACAAGACAAAAAATAAGTATTCCATTTCGAAAGGAAAACTGTATTAAGTCCATACACCTGGAAAGATTAACTGTTGTATTATCTATTCACTTCTTAGTAAGATAATTTGCTCAAAGTAAGGTTACTCACACACACTCAGAAGTAAAGACAGAAGGAAGACTAATCACTGAGCAGAGATATGGGCCACTAAAGGGTCCAAGTTCAGGGACTGTCTGTGTTTGCCAAGTGAATATACCCCCTGCCCATAGGTTTCAGTCCCTTTACACAACATGATATAAAGCAGACGAACGAAATTAGTTACCTCCATATTGGTACACATACTTCTGAAGCTCTCTTAAAATGCCGATAGCTATTAAAACTATATGAAATTATGATGGTGCCTTTTATGCCAGTAAATTATGAGACGAAGTCACAGGCAACCATTTGATTAAGCTATCTTATCACTCCAGCGTCTTTCCTAGATAGACATATAGATTCTTATCATACAATGCAACACATTTTTCAGATATAAAGTGATAGAGTTCAGGGACCATCCATGTGAGAGTATCATATCTATATTACCTGAAGCAAGAAATTTTATAAATGAATGTTTGCAATCCAAAGGAAAGATTCTTATACATGGTGTAAATGGAATGTCAAGAAGGTATTGAACCGATACTTGCATTTTTTCTATGACATATTCATATGACTATCAATTGGTGGTATGCAATACTAACTTCCTTTCCTTGCTCTATGCCTTTGTCAAAGTGGATCCATATGAGTGTTCATGCTATTTGATTCGAGACTCTTGCTGCACACTAAGAGTTTAGATATAAAAGTCATGTCATAGATAACAAATTGGAAACTCTCACTATTTGAAAACAATTGCTAACCATAATTCATGTGCATGCTTTCGCGTTTCTTATCATGGTTGAAAAATGCTTGTCTGAAGAATTCTTGAATTCCTCTGGACTCTGGTCAGACGAAGCGTTACAGAAATACATTTGTGTTTGTGCACAGCAGGGCTCTTGAATTAAATAGTATATTCATATGACTTTTGCTTTGAACAAAGCTCTGAACAAGCAGCCATTGGTAGGTAAGAGGTCACACGGTTTGGGAGGATCAAGATTGTCTCATTTTGACATTTGTGTACCCAATGTATTACACCTTGGGTGAGGTGGATTTGTAACTGGACAAAGAATAAGTATTTCATTTCAAAAGAAATACCGGTGCTCTATTATTTGAGTTCATTGCATCTGAAATGATAGGATAGGATTTACATATTTATCTCGGGGGAGAGGAAAGTCGATAAAACGGCTTAATCATAATGCGAACCATGGCCTCTCGTCCGGTTACCAGTCCAGGTCGGGTATGGGATTAGTTATCCAGTTATTTGTTTTCGAAAGCATGAACTTAATGGTGGAGGAAGCCGTAACCGACCAGAGGTTACGTGAACAACCCTACGGCGGCGAGGAGTCCAGCAATCCTCTCGCACATAATCATCCCCGCATGGGATTCGAACCTGCGATCCCACGAAGGGTAATCAGAGATGCGGTAGTGAGCGTATTCCTAACACTTAGCACGATGAGCCACACTGCCGAGCCATTAACTGATGAATTTTCAACTATTAACCTACCAAGCTACTATTGTTTAGGAGGATTGAAATAGTTTTAACAATCGTATTAACCACCTCACGCAAGGTGTAATAAATTGGTTACACATTATAGTTTTATGTACAATGCGGTGGCGCTGTGGAATATTGATGTCATATTTCAGAGAGTTTTCATCCTGATCCATGTCTAACACTTAATGACTTGGCCATAGTTAAATTCACTCTGATTCAGAACACCTAATCGTAATATGGTTAAAAAGATATGAGATATATAAAAATTATATTGACCAACTTGGATAAATAATTTCAGTGCATCCTTCAATTCAGTCTTATCTCGGGAATTTATTTTTTCAGTGCCTCACTAGTCATTGCTTACATAATGGAAACACGATCAATTTCCTATGAGTAAGTATTTTTTTGTTTTTTTATCACATGAATCGAAGGGCTATGACCAGGTTATGAACTATCTTTGTTATTCAAATTGCCTCATTTTCAATTAGTAAATTTACATTAGATTGTTGGATTTGTACTGGTAGCCGGATGAGAACCATACTCCTTTATTAAGGTGAAATTTGAAATCCCGTTCAAGTCTTCAAAAAGGGTTAAAAGATATTTATAATTTATTCAGTTCCAAATTTACTTAGCATGAAAAAAGTTATTGTGAATATATGGATGGATATCTTATTCAAACTCCTAACAGTTTTAAAACCTTTTTCATGTAATGTTTTGAACGCATTCCGCTCTAGACAAGGCTCTGTACAAACAGGCATTGCCAAGTAGGGATCAACTATAGTTGAAAGATGACATTTTTCCTGATTTGAACGAGAAATTTTTATCTTGTAAAGCCAACATAGTAAAGTCTAGCAAGAGCGTAGCCATACGGTTTTCAGTAAATCGTTTGAGAATAGATCAAAATGGTGTTGGAAAAGGCATATGAATTTATGTCTTACTGCAAATGACGCAAAATTGCATTTAAAACAAAAAATGTTGAACAAAAAAATGTTTTTTTTTGGGGGGGGGGGGGGGGGGCATGGCCCTTTAGGCCTCCTGGCTACACCCGTGCTTCAACCACACAATCATCACATACAATTATGCATTTGGGCGTTCAGCCACATGCCCGTGGTACTTACAATATTCCATCAGTACTTATTCTTCCACACTGTTTATATAAATTCATCTAATTTTTAAATTACTAATTCTGACTCAGCATTCCTATTTATTTAACCTACCGGTATTTTATGCTGACTCATGTTTATTTTAATCATAGAGAAGCATTTGAAATTGTTAAAAGAAGAAGGTTTTGTATTGCTCCTAATTATGGATTCAGATCTCAGCTTCAGGTGGGTTTCTCAATCTAGTATCTTTTTTAGGTAACAGTTTTAGGTCAGTATGGTCTTGAACATGTATCCCGCCTCTGTTATACCGTTTAATTATCATGCAGATACTGATACATTTTTGAGGCAAATAAATAAGCACACATACACACACTCATACATCTATCTATCGTGTGATTCATGTTGATAAATTCTAATGTATAATCCAAACAATGAAAATGGGACATTGGAAAGAATAAAACTCAAACTGTTAATTGGACAGTAGAATCTGTCCATATCTTTTGCATGCCCAATTCGATTCTGACCAAATTAACTGTCATCCCTATGCAGAAGCAGAGTTGGGGTGGCTTGAATAGGTTACTCGACTAAAGCCTCCAATTTATCAAAGACTTTTATCTAACTGCCCGTGAGACTTTGGTCAATGATTGACTTTTGTGATCTGTAACTTAACTTGACCTATGAACTCAGTGACTTACAGTACATATTCCACCCAACACTACAAAAATACTGGTGTTTGCATTTATCAGTATATTGAGTGAATAGGTCACATCCCTGAAATAATTCAGTCATTTTAATTTAGGAATACGAACCAATATATAAAGCTCGAAATATGAGTAGTCAGTGGATGGAAAATACTTCTAATACTGGGAAGAAAAGGAGAGTGTCATCTGAAGAATCAAGTTTTGAAATGGATTGAACATTTTGTGAAAAACCCATCGACTGCACCGTTGAATCAATCTTTGAGTTCATGGTCTGTTCCAATCTATTAATCCAGAAAAAGGGCACTGATCTAACCCTATTAAATAAATCAGTGTTGCTCCGGCATTTGTCATCAATATGAGATTCTTGATTGTCAGATTACATATTTTTTGCGCGGTTTAAACACACATCTCACTCCAAAAATGGCGCTGTGCAAGCAGATATCTGCCGATATGTAAGGAACTAAGCTTTTGTTCGGCATTCCAATTTATTACACCCTGGGTAAGGTATGGACAGTGATTTAAACCTGCGATGTGAAGTCTGCACAGTTAAGTCTAATGCTTTAACCCAGGGGTGTTCAATTTATTATCTATGATGTTGCATTGCCTTAAAAGTTAGCTTGTCATAAGAACAAAACCCAGAGTATTGTGCCTGCATCTACTAGAAAGCCTATGTTTAATAAAAGTGTGGCCCACGGTTTCAAGTTATTTATATCTGGCCCTCCTGTATTAAAGGCAGCACAACCCTGCTTTAACCTCTCCACGCCTTTGAGGCAAATTTATCATGTATCTTCATTTTAGTGGTTACTGAATGCAACCTACCATATTTATACAGCACTGTGAATATATTTATAAGCATATCTGCAAAGAGTCTGCTCTCTAGACTTGTTGTAAACTATTGCAAATTACATATAAATAAATAAATATAAAACCTAATATAAAGTAATCTATGTTAAACAGAAAAGCCACTTTTTCCATCCTAGTGTATCTATACTCTTTTACTCTAAATAAATTACTGATTGTGGTTTTGGCATTGCCTAGCCAACACATTACACTCTTGGTGAGAATGGCATTGAATCTGAGATCTTTGCTTTGTCGCTTCTCTATTACCATCTTTGTTTCCTCGCGACTTCCCTCATCCAGTAAAACTGTAATTTTCCTTTTTTTTCTTGTATTTTCTGTGTTCAATTATTATTTTTATTTATTTACTGGTTGGAAAAAATAAACTTGACTTGGTTTCGGTCTAAGGTTTTAATCATCGTTCCACTGTTTTTTGACCGTTCATTTTGATTTCTAATTTCCAGCTCATTTTTTAGCAACTACATTGGTCATACCTATTCTGAATTGCACAGTTTAGTTTATCGAAATTGAAACCATAAACCTCTCTCTTATTTTGCTTATTCATATTCAATCTGGGAGATGTGAATGTTATCTGATATAATTTGTTTTAGGTAAAAATTGTGCAATCATCTCAGGGCATGCACATATACAAGTCCGTCTCGTGCCTGTTTATGAGTTTCATCGTATGTGAGAAAATATTATTCTTAATTGCTCTTTTTTCTTGTTGACGCAGCATGAATTGATTCATCAATCCAACAATATACAGCTAATATTTATTATTACAAAATTTGTAGTGACTTTTTACAGAAGAACAAAATATAAAATTTAGAATCTGAAAATTGAATTAGAGCATGAATGGAATATCAAGATTCTTTTCTCCTGTTCCAACGTATACTCTGCCATATTTTCTTGAGTCTGGAACGTGGTAGAACGTTTGTCCGAGCCACATCAGGCTACGTAAGCAGACCAGTCCACTTCCACGCTCAAATTTAAGGCTCCATGATCCTGATGATATAAAAATAGTAAATGTATTTTAAATAATAAAATTGGGACTCCTGTAGTGTGTGTAACCTTTTTCTTTGAAATTCCTCTCTTCGCCTATTTTGCAACTCTTCATTCCTCCATCAATATGCATGGAAATAGGGTACTCCCATAGTGTGTGCACCAGGTTAGGGTTAGGCCATAATTTTATTCCGATTTCCCTATTTCAATTCTATTAAGAGTTCGGCGACGTTCTGTGTTAGCCAAGTGAATATACCCCCTGCAAATAGGTTCCAATCCCTTTACACATCTTGATGTAAAGTAGGCGAACACTTCTGAATCTGCTCGAAGCAAGATTAAGCATCCTCACTCCGAAGCAAAGGAGGCAAAAGCTACTGACTAGCAGTAGGTACCAATTTGTTGACGAAGACTTGAGCAGGCCAGGTCGATATGACCAGAAAAACAGTTATGAGGAACTCCAGATGAGGCGCTCTAAGAAATTTTGGGTTCTTTGGCAATTATTTGATATATTTATACGAAAGTGAAAAGTTGATAGAAAAGCGACTCAGATATGAATCGACAGATCTTGTTACTCATTAGTGATTGGGCCATGCCCCACCCCCCATCTCTCGCTACTAGAAATGGTCATTATAACGACGAGGCCATGGCGTTACAGTCCTGAGTTTCTCAGTGCGTTGCTAAATTTAGCTTACTATTCAATCTACTTTGGTGATGAGTGACTAGAGTTTCGTATTTCTGACTTTTTAACCTATATATGTACCTCTTGGTATGTCCTCTTCAATGCAGTCTAAGAAATCAATGGAAGGATCCAAATCTGCCTTTTCCTTGATAGTTTTCTTTGTGTGGTATTGCCCTTCACGAAAATGCATATATGATGACAGTTTCCCTGCTTCAGTCACTGAAAGACCTGCAGTAAGAAATAAAGTGTAAAATGAAATGTAGGTTCACAGCCGCAAGATCGAAAAATTACTCAGTATTGTATTTTATATCTTGGTTATTAAAAATTTGCAGGAAATATGTTATATCTTTGGTCATATCTGCAAATAACACTTTCTGTAAATCCGCATTTCATTAAATTATTTGAAATAATAAAATTTTATTTATCTGAATTGGTTTGATTTCTGTAGATAACCATAGATATGAAAACAGTAAGACTACTGGAAAGTTGGTACATAGTATTATATGCGATGGCAAGTTTAAGTGTTGGATAGCAGTTCCTGAACCCTGCGTCACAAGTCATGCAATCCTCAAGTCTAAGTCGAGCCGAATCATTGAGCTAAATGGCAGTTATTCACGCCATCCCACATGGACTCAAGCAACTCCCAGCACTGGCTACAATTACGCTATTCCATGAATAAGCTATTTCAGAGTGATACCGACCTTCAAAACTTCTGTTTGTGTGAACTTCACCAAGAGGAGTCCTAACAAAAGCACCTCGAGGTACAATTGCTGCATCTTCATCTATTGATGAAATCACCGCTGCAAGACGATCCTCTTCTTTCAAATGAATCTAGAATTTCAGATGAAGAAAATCTTAATTTAAAACATTTACCTAGTATTTTCCAAGAGATTGAAGATTTGAAAATCTGAAAATTTTAAAAGGATTTGTATAATACCAATCAAAATTACTTGGTAAATACATTGAATTTAGCTCTTACGAAATGAAAATATGTTAACAACCTGAGGATATCAATACAAAAAATGATGTGCCAAATACTGCAAAATTTTCAAGAAAAGGATGCAAGAAAAATATAGAAGGTTATTAAAAATTAACAAATCTCTTCTATACTGCATGAATACTACTGCATTAAAATGTTTCTAAATTTGATAACCATATATCCAATATCTCAACACATGGAGACCTGATATTATTAACATCATATCAGTAAATATGAAGTTCCACATATCTCTTCATAAGTTGAGTCATGGGTTATGGCCTCACACACCATCAGTATGTTCCCAGCTTTTCTTTTTAGGGGGGGTGTTTCAAAATTTAGGGGGTGGTAAATAATTTGCTATTAGAGATAAAACTAGCCTTTTTGTATTCTTAAAAAAAATGGTATGTATTTGAGAAACGATGTACTTGGGGGCCCCCCAAGTTGATTGACGAGAGCCAAAATCCACAGCAGAATGAAATTGTAGGGCCAAAAAAGGGGAGCGAGTAAAAGTGCGGGACGACACGGCTGGGGTTCAGGGCGCGCTTAAGCACCCTGAGAAAATTTTGAGAAATAGGCACCAAAATAGGCTCTAAGATTGATTTTAGATACACCTAGCATCGCAGTTTGTTATGTAATGAAATCAATAATTATAATATTTAGCTGATAGAATTCCCGGGGAATAGATAACGGCTTTCAACCGTAAATATATACTACTACGTTTCAACAAGTTATTTGCAACTGATAGTGACTAATGAAGTTACTTGCTAATCTGGCATTGTATGAATGGCTACTTATGGCTTGTTTTGTTACACATTTCTAATTTTTTTTGAACATGTTTGTTTGACTTTTGTATGAATTAAATTTTGAAATAAGCTCGTCAACTGATCATAATGTCGCGTAATGTTGTATTCCTTCAGAACTGAAATATTTTGTTGGTAAGAAGACAAATCGCTGAAGTTTGATTCTTTTCGATAACGAACTAAAAACGCTGTCATTCATCTACAAAACGTCTGTTTTCAGTGCCTAGTTTTCGTTTTGTGACATCTTTAAGCTTTCTTAATATACGGCTGATATCTAAAATACTGCAGTGTGTAATCCTAATACCCATACCTATACATAAGATACCGGAATAATTCAATTGTTACGAAATAAACGTGCTTAAACTGTGATAATGATGTAACAATAGACGGTATCTAAAACTCAAAGGCCGTAATTGGCCCGCAGACTGCGGTTTAGAACCCCTCAGTGTGGAATCGCATCTCAAAATTAGGGGGGGTGTTTGAAATTTTAGGGGGGGTGTTCACCCCCTATAGGGGGGGTGTAGGGAAATCACTGCACACCATCCAAGTTGAGTCAAGTCTCACTGGCGGTTAACGAGTGGCAAGTCCAAGAAATTCTTTTTCAATGGCTCAGGTCTCTTCTATTCTTTGATTATTGGTGAATTAGTCTATCTCAGTATTTCCCAACCTTTTATGGCTCGTGGTAGATTCCAAATCTCATTATGTTCAAACAATTAATGCTCAACTAAGTAAAAATATGTTGTGAAATAACCTTATCAAGCTATTAAACTAGAAGGTACGAGGAGTTTTTGTAAAGTAAAATTAGTTTTGCGCCTAACATTGTGAACCCCCTCCAACTTCTCCGTGGCCCCTTTGGTGGGCCATGAGAACCAATCGTCTATCAAGTCGATTCATCGACTCAAGCTTCCTCAACACCAACATAAGTATCTAAGAACTCACTGTAACTTCTTCCTCTGTAAAGTCCTCTCCATCTCCAACTCTTTTCACTTCTGTATGTTCATATTCATAAGACGGATCTCCCTGGAATCTTCCATGAATTATCTTTGAATTTGTCATTGCTGTTTCACTCGCTGGAGGAAGTAGATGCCATTCAACACAATTTAAGCTGGAATATAATGTTATTTGTAATATAATAGTGTGTTTGATGACTTAGTGGTTAAAGTTATGGACTTAATTGTTGGCTTTGCAGGTTGGACATCTCGGGTTCAAATCTCACGTCCACCAAGAAAATCTGGGTGTAATAAATTGGTTAGAAAATGACACACCAAAAATATTTCAACCTTCCGATAGCTTTTTACAAATACTGAAAGAAGTTACTGCTCAGACAGAGCCTTGTTCAGAATGAACAACAAATAAATAAATTGCACTGGACCCCCAAAATAAAATGACATTTCCTAAACGAGCACAAAAGTATGATCACCTCTGCTTTTATCAAAATCGGGTTACAAATGCAAAATGAGTTTACAAAAAACTTTAAAATATGTAAGTGAATAACTGAACATGATAATATTAATTTGAAAAAATACCTGTAAAGTGTTTTTCTGTTCGATAATTCATTTCTTCCAGCTCCTTGAGCGATAAAATAATCGTCTTTTATTCCCAAAATCTTTCCCCAAAACCAAACTTTGTGAAATTTATAATTTGTTCTTAAAATCACCATAGATGTTTCAAGAGCCGCTTTCTGTTCAGCACTGAGTACTATTCCGCTACTGGAAATATAATTCATTGAAAGATGAAGTCCTTCGGCGTCCATATTTATTTTACTCTGACAAGGAAAGATGAAGAGCGAACCGTATGTAAAAGCAGCGAACTTCCAACTGAAAGTAAAATGTATGGATCTGTTGCCATGGCAAAGGTTCCGGTCCGGCAATTCAACCTTTGACTTTAAAATATTACGTCATTATAACATAGAAAATGATATATTTTGCGCCGTTTTTGACAAATATCACAATGTCAGTTGAAAAATATACCAATTTATTTATTAATTGCATATTTAATAATAATACATTCATACTATACTCACAAGAATGTCTCATTGCTATACCGCAGTTTCATGTGGCACATCTGCCCCACAGTGCGTGTGAATGCAAGCTTGTAGTTATTGCACGAGACGACATTCGCTCTTTGCATTGTCAAATGAAATTCTTTTCGCGTGAAATCTTTCGCCAAAGTCGGAAGTTATTGGAATTTAATATACCTAGAGAAAAGGAATACAGAAGAAGCCCGTTTCGTTTGTGGGCGAGTCTAATAAAAACAAGGAATTTATCGCAAATTAACCGCCCCAGGTTTCGTACATTTCATATTCGCACCATGAGTTCGGGTGTTGCGTCGACAGTACAAAAAGATGATGAAAATAGCTTGCAAACTGAACATAGTGACATCAACGATAAGCAATTGAATATTCCAGATAACAACTTGGAGGCGAAAAAGGACGATCAGGCGTCTGCCACATCTTCAAAAAATACAGACATTTCCAAAACCAAACCTAAGTATGAAAATGCTCGTAAGCGCAAGGCAAAACGCAGTGCTTCACAAAAACAATTACATATGACCTATAAACGTCAAAAAGTCACAATGGAAGACGCCATGACTGAAACAAAATATTATTTTGAAAATGGATTCCGAAAAGTTGTGCCATATGATCATAAGTATGATACGTTTTGTAAAGGTGAGTTGGACCTTTTCCTTTCTGTCTTTGTTGTAGATTTTTAATTTACCTACCATGTTTCCCCGAAAATAAGACCCGCCTGAATTTTATGAATGATGTTAATATAAGCGATTAAAAATTTTTTTTGACGTAATCGTTAGCAACGATTAATCTAATATGTGTGAAAGAGGAAAACGTGTTAGTTATAAATAAATGGATATCGATTTTCATATTTTGTAATTCTCTACTTTATAATTTTGTTTTTGATAAATGAAAAAAAAGAAATCTCGCGAAAATAAGCCCTAGTGTTATTCTTTGAAAGAAAATTGAAATAAGATCCAAACTTATTTTCGGATAATTTTGTTTGTTAAAGTTCAATAATTTCTGAATTCACCTGTAACGACAATTCTCCTTTCGAGCACTCCAGTATCTGATGCTCATAACAAAATGTAGACTGACTTACATTCTGACTGTTTAAAAATAAAGAATGTTGCTTATTACAACTTTTCTGCATTATCAAATCCATTTTTTATACATTTGTATGAATTTATGCGTGGATAAAACGTCTCCATTCAGAAAATATTCATGAGGATAATTATTCTAAAAAATAGGCGCTGGCGTTGTTAATGTTTTGAAAGAGATGTTTTATTTTTCCAGGTAGATGGGAAGGAAAATCGCTGAGAGAAATCTACACATCAGAATTTCGTTTACACCCTGTTCAATTTTATGAAAAGTCTATAGAAGAGAAAAGACTTATGGTTAATTTGGAACCCATTGAAAGCCTGGATCATGTACTGAAAAGCAATGATCTTCTAACGAGTGTGTGAGTTTGATATGGCGGTTTATTAGTATTTGAAAATAGTGTTTGATGTAGTCCTCATATGCCAAGTCCAATTGAGTCACAGGTCCTGAAAATTATAGCTTTTTGCATGGTGATAGCTTCTTCTGCAGAGCCCTCATTCAGAGTGATGATGTAAAAAAGCCTCTTACTGCTTGGAACAGGGGTGTGCAACAGGTGGCCGGCGGGCCACAATCCGTTCTGCCATGCCATTTAGTGTGGCCCTTCACCATGCAAGCATAAAATCCTAATTCGACAGTTGATGTTTCAAAAGGCGCTCACATGGATAAAAATACATCATGATATTTTGCTCTAGTCGCTGCTTCAAACCTTTCACCGTTTTACCCGGTGCATTTATCACTGTAAGCGATAGCCTCATTCTCTTGTCCTTCTCGCTAAATTTTTGGTGCTCCCGTAGTATGTGAACCGAGATGGCGGTCAACGGCACATAGTATGTTTACCAGGTTAGGCCATAATTTTATTCCAACATTCCCTATTTTAGTCCTACTACGAGTTTGGGGACTAGCCAGCCAACTGACTTCTGTAGTATTTGTACCTGAAATTATGGCCTAACCCTAACCTGATACACATACTACATTCCGGTATCTGCCATCTTGGTTCACATACTACGAAGGTACCAAATTTTTTTGTGTGGCCCCGCTAGATGTCTGAAGTTGATTATATGGCCCCATGAAAAAAAATGATGCACACCCCTGGATTAGAAAGTATATAATTAATAAAATTGTGTTTAAAAATCTATTTTATTAATTTCAGAGTTCACAGACATGAATGTCCGGTCACAGACGCAAAGTTTGAAATAATTTTAGAAGATTCAGAATGGTTTGTCATTAACAAACCTTGTAGTATCCCGATACATCCTGCTGGAAGGTTCCGGTACAATTCAATCATATCCATATTAGCGAAGGTAAGTTACGCCGAATTTTTCCGATGATAACGGTACTACCTTATAAAAAAAAGAAAGTAATGCTTAAATATTATAGCCTTGAACAGAGTTGGGCACAGGTTTTGGACCAGGGGCCAAAAATTGCTGGTGGGCCACATTAAACAACGCAGAGGGCCAGATTTGGCCCACGAGTCGTAGTTTGCCCATGTCTGGTCTTGAAGGTCAAATAAAAGTGTTCCCATATATGTGTTATAAAAAGTGTTTCCTTTGAGAACATCAAAATTTTGTGTCAAATATCACTCTCATAGAACTTGGTAGACAATTAAAAAAAGCACACGAGTGTTAGCTTACTAATGACTTCTTTTATTGCTATTGCTTATTTGACGATGCTCGATAACCATGGCTGGTTTATCATGTCTCCCTTCACGCTGAAATACATTGTTTTTATTTTAACTTACTGTCTGTATATTTTCATATTTTTGGTATGGGAAAAAATAAACTACTGACTATTGAAAGGAAATTTGAAATTGATCAGTCCGCTAGTTTTCACAATGAACCTTTTATAAGATGTTACGAATGCCATTTTAAACAAATTTGGTATATTTTAAAATTCAAATAGAAACAAATGCACAAAATTTAAAAAAAAAATATTAAAAAACATGTATAATTGTTTTCATTTTTCTGATATCCCAACCCTTCTTTGCAATCCCAAAATTCTTTTTCTTCCCTTTCAGGAGTACAATATGAAAAAATTATTCAGTATTCATAGAATTGATAGGATGACGTCTGGATTATTATTATTTGCTAAAACTCAACAACTTGCTCACAAACTGCATGACCAGTTTAAACAAAGAAAGGTAACAACTTTTTTTGATATCAATGGAAGTACTGGGAAAGGTCGTTATTTGGCCTACTGCTTACCTTTGGGCACAATTGTTCAACCCCTACTCTGGGTTTAAAACAATTTTTACTCTTGTACCTCACTACTGATTGTTAAAATTTATGACTCTTAATTTTCCAGGAAATCAAATTTTGATAATATTGAATCTTTGTATGTCTGTACCTTCTGTAATAGACTGTTAAGAAGGCTTAGTTAACTATGATAGGATTTACATATTTATCCTGGGCGCGAGGAAAGAGATAAGACGGCCCAATTATAAGGTGAACCACGGCCTCTTGTCTCGTTACCAGTACATGTCGTATATGGAATTACTTAGACAGTTATTTGTTTTTGGAAGCATGGACTTCCTATTCATTCTAACTTTTCTTTTGGAGAATGCGCTATTGCATCTCTCTTGCCCCATAGAGTGGTTCGATGTTGTCTATTTTGAGAATCACTGCACCGTACGATAATCAGTTCTTTATACTTTGCCAAAATACAAAAAGACGTACTCTACTAATGAAAACTTCTGACTAATCTAATTGTTTTAGGTGCAAAAAGAATATGTCTGTCATGTAGTCGGTGATTTCTCCAAGTTCAAATTACCTCCCAAAAACGATCATCGAATTAAAGTTGAAAATAACATTGTTACAATCAGTGAACCTATAAAACTATTCGACCCAAAAATTGGAACCTCAGTGGTGAGCCGGGGAAGCCAAGCTAAAGAATGTGTGACTGACATTGAATGCCTTCATACGGATGGAAAAACGAGTTTACTCAGTTGTAAACCTAAAACCGGTAACTTTTATATAAAAAAAATTTGTTGTGGACGCCTAAAGCAAACTCTGTTATCCTCAACATGAAAAGTGGATTGGGTATATTTTTTTTTTTTTTTTTTTCTCACTTTTTTTTTTTGTATTTTGGATTGGGTAGCAGTAGCATACCTATGCAAAGTGACCAAAATAACAGAGCCCAAAACCTCTATTGAATTTATTTTAATAAAAAATGCAAATTCACAATCAGGATTGGAAAACTGTCTCTAACTCTAATATCGATCAAAACATGCCTAGCTAAGACTTCACAGAAATATTACTGAATTTGCATTTTTATCAGGCATGCACCAATGTTAATTTGATTTATTTGTATTGCAGGCAGAACACATCAAATCAGGGTACATTTACAATATCTTGGCTACCCGATATCGAATGATCAAATTTATAACAGTCCTGCCTGGGGAGATGAACGTTTCACACTCGGCCCGATCAATAAAAATTTAGGTGACGTGAAAACAGAATTATCAGAAAGAAAAAAATGGCTTGTTTTAATGTCAAGTGTTCATAAGACTATGGCTGAAGACGAAAAATTAAAATCAGGAAGAAAGAATCCAGCGAAAAATGATAAAGTAAGTTGACAAAAACTAGCAACAGAAATTTTTTTATGTGACGCTCATTGATGTATTGTGCTCTAAACAAGGCAGGTACAAACCGTGTCCGGAAAATTTGCTGCAAGAGCACTTTTCTGTAACACTAGTATTTGGGTGCTCCCGAAGTATGCGAACCAAGATGGCGGACATTGGAACGTAACAGGTTAGGGTTAGGCGATAATTTTTTTCCAATTTTCCTTATTTTAGTCCTATTATCAGTCTGAAGACTAGCCAAGAGCCTCCCGTAGTATTTATAGCTAAAATTATGGCCTAACCCTAACCTAGTACACATATTACATTCCGATGTCCGCCATCTTGGTTCACATACTTCGGGAGCCCCAGTATTTGTGATAAAACAGTTAGGTTTATTGGGTTAGGGTATGCTCTTAAAAAACGAATCTTTTTCAAATAAAAGGGTAATTCAAAAACCTGTTTTTATCATATGCTCTTGCGACGATTTTTCCTGTGTGGCGAAATTTTCCACGGCGAATTATCCTAGAACCGGTACAAACAGTCAATCAGCTACGATCTATAAAAGCTGTCAACTAATTGCGGCATCATTATTCGCTTTTGATTATCTTTGTGTGGTTCACTTTATAACTAGGGTTTCGATGGCATAGCAGTTGAAGTGTTGGCGTACATCTCTGGCTCAATCCCATAAATATTCCTGGTCTCTTTACACATAATATCTCTTTACATATCTATGAAATTCAGGTATGAATCAAACAACACAGGGACGTTTTGTCTTCCAAGCAGTAGTCTATATAGTTCCAGTGATCGAAAATTTGAAATATAATCAAATCAAAATTAGTTTAAAAACCCACGATAAACGGAGCTCGAAATTGTCTGTAGATTTTCCTGCAACCCATGTCAAATTCTACGACTTTTTAATGTAATTTGTACTATTTATCTATCTCTAGCTGTGTTAGTTGGGTACGGTACTCGCCGCCAATATTGGCATTTTCAAAGTTCTAAACTTTCAAACCAGATATAAGATTGGTGTTGCTGCTCGATAGCCAGGTTTAGTTTCCCTTCCCGAGTAAAACTGTGTTCTTTTTATCATATTCTGCATTCGAGTGATTTTTTTACTGATTAAAAAAATAAACTTTAACGTTACAGGATCCAACAACAGCAAGCTTAATCCAGCAGAAAAAATTCGAAGATGAGGGATTTGTACCCTACAAAGCTGATTGTGAGGAATGTATATACCCATTACCTGATCCTAGTCCAGAAAACATGGTCATGTTTCTACATGCTTACAAGTATAAAGGCCCAAACTGGAGTTTTGAAACTAAACTTCCCGAATGGGCCGCATCCCGCTTGCAGGGGAAGACTAAATGATCTTGCCACTATGCCTCTGTTTGAAGACATGACAGAGTCAAAAGCCTGTTTGTGGGCGCAATGATCTAATGCAGTGATTCTTATACGGTGGGGCACGCCCTACTAGGGTGGCTGGGACAATCTTTTAAGGAGGAAGCTAATTAAAAATATTTGTTAGATTGGTTTTGTCTGCCTTATTTTGGATATTTACATTTCTGCATTTCGGATATTTACATGCGTGTTTTTTTAATAAAACATACTTTCTCCTCACTATCTGTTATTTGTAGCTTATTGTTAGCTAGTTATCTTTTGAGATGGAGACCGAGACTTGGCAAATTCTAAAAGAGGGCGCGGCTTAAAAAGTTCAAGAACCACTGGTTTAGTGTTTAATGTGTTGGACTTGGTTATGATATGACCGAGTCATGGGTTAAAAACTCTTTGAGTTCAAATCCCATTCCACTATGTCACCATGGATGTAATAAAATGGGGTACTCCGAAGTATGTGAACCAAGATGGCAGACACAGGAACGTAGTATGTGCACCAGTTTAGGGTTAGGCCATAATTTTATTCCAATTTTCCTTATTTTAGTTACATTACGAGTTCGGGGACTCCTGTAGTATTTGTACCTGAAATTATAGCCTAACCTGGTACACATACTACATTCCAGTGTCCGCCAACTTGGTTCACATACTTCAGGAGTACCTAAAATGGGTACACAAAGCCGAACCGAAAAGTTTAAAAAAAAGCTCCAGACCTTTGAAGTACAGAGCCGTGTATGGGGTGACAAGCGTATAAAGGGTTCTATGATGAAAATATCTGTTCCTAAACTGGTATTGATTATTCTGCAAATATCCTTTATGAATATAAAGTATTTCAACATGGATTTTTTATTGGACAAGCTCTCAACGGGGTTAGCAGTTACTAATTTTTGTATGTTTATTAGAACTTAGCTCTAATTTGTTTTGCTATTTCCAACAAACTGTTCTGCTGTATATTAACGTATCTACTTCAATGTGCATGGGAATTTCATTTGATTAATTTAATTGAAGTTTTGTCCTGTGATATGCTGAGTGATTGAAATTAGGCAATTGTCAGGGATGGCAAAGACTGTGCCGTTGTCGGTCATGTGGGCAACAAAGTAGGCCGTGTTTTGTCCTGAAGTGTCCGAATTAAGAAACTTCCTTTGTGCACATAATTTGGGAGCACCCATTATTGTTTCGAAACCCAAACCATTGAACTCAACAAACTTTTGCAAAACCTCTATAAAGTGTAACAAGTTTAATGAAGTGGCAAAACCTAACACAGACTCTCAGGTTAGAATGGAAACCCGAGGGTGTCACAGAATTGAGGTTTTCATCTATCATTGGCAGCCTGTGATATTCAAAATGTCTTCAACATTCCATCGCTTACAAAATGAATGAGAAATCCTTGACGTAACATAACTTGATATTAATAAAATAAAGACACATATATATATTTGAATTAGTAGCAAGCAATTAATGCTAAGAATGCGGAAAGGATAGCACAGTCAGGAGCAGTGTAGTATATAAATCTTGCGTGAAAGCTGTATAGAAACAGAAAAAAATCATGGATATCGATTAGTTGGAGCAGTTTCAAATAAAATCAGTGATCAATGAAACTTAAAGTTCTGAAGCAGAGTGCCCCACAACAGGATGGATCCCCAGATAAACCTTTTATTCTTAATATTAGACCTAACAAGGGATAAATAAACATTTGCTTCCCGAGGCATTGTGGATGCATTTGCTGTATATACTATTACTGCCATAATCAGCAGTGCAATAGCATTGTATGAGGTAGAACATCTCTATTTAACTGCACACCGAGTTGAAATAAAGTCTTATATTAATTTGGAATGGATGGTTACTAGGGCTGGGCACTTCGAATCGGAGGGTGAATAATTCAAATCGGTTAAGACAGAATTTTGAATCGCTGCCATCTTGTATTTTGAGTCTGCCAAACGTCGGAGTGAATCCTTTCAATATTTGTTTTGATTAGACCCATTATAATTAAAAATGTCACATACATATCTCTTAGTGTTTGAGATTCGATTCCACAAAAAAAATTGATTCTGAAATGATTCGGTATTTAAGAACGCCCAGCCCTAATGGTTTCCCATCCATAGATCTATATTCAAAGCTTTTTTAAAATAAGTACCAATCGGCCAATGAAAAAACTTGAAGAATGCGGTATTCCATTGGATTTGACCATACATCGCCTGAAAAAAATTAAGGCCCCAAACGAGGTAAAAAAACTACTGTTTTTTTTTCAACAACCAGTACAGTCGAGATCTCTGTAAGTCATATTCAGGTGCCATCCAATGTCAGCACAGCATTAGCGATACATAAGCATATTTAAAAAAAACATGGTCCATCATGTCATTAATTAATTTTTACATACCTATCCCGAAACAATCTGCACCCTACAGACACTCGGAAATCGTAGAGATTTGCATTTGAAAAACAACCACAAAACATGATTAGATATAATTAAATAGGCAAAACAAATGATTGTGAATTGTGCAATAATAAAATAAAGAATAGGATTGTTAAAATCGTTTCGCAGATCACATAACTTTGTTTCTAATGGAACTTCCTCAGCACCTGAGATATTTATCTGATAAAGATCAATTCTTCCATTTGGTTTCCTAAAAAAAATTGAATTTTGTGTTTTTTATGTTGGAACGCATACATGCTGTAATTGCAAGGTGGAAAAGTTTGGTATTTTTGCTGGCGATCGAGACAATATCATAATTTCAAACACCTGGGAGTATAGTTCCTTCTGAGGTGTGCCCTCGCGGCATTGCGCAGTATAATCATCCCGAAGGGAAGAACACTGCTTGACAGGGAAACAGAGTTGTAATTTAATACTTTTAAGGCGAAAACCAACAAAAAAGCTTGCTTATGCTGGGTTTTATCGTTTTATTTTGAATGACCGGGAACCCGCTGAAAATTTTCTCCAAATTCACAATCATGTGTAGCCAACTAGCATCCAAAATTCAGACGAAATTCGGTTAATTTTATATTGGCAATGAGTTAGAGTCAAATTTTGGAAGGCAGTACTCCCGTAGTGTGTGTACCAGGTTAGGGTTATCCAATATTTTAATCCAATTTTCGCTATTTGGGTCTATTATGAGTTCGGGGACTGTCTTGTGCCCCTTCCCATGGGTTTCAGTCCCTTTATACAAATTGACGTAAAATAGGCGAACAAAATTAGTCACCTCGTTATTGGTAACACACTTCTGGAGCGCCAGAAAAATGATATCAGACTTCAAAAATAGGAGTCAAGTGAAACAAAGAGCTTATCATGGTCTGAGTTTAGCGTTGATTTTCAAAATCTAATAAAAGCCTCATTAACTTACGGGTTTCCTTGATTCACTTAACAAATATTGTCTCATATGTTGATTTGTATCAGGTATATAGTTTAAATAGGACATGAGTCTTTGTCGATCTTTCTGGTATACAAGTGTCTGGAAATGTAAGAAAGTAATGCAAAATATAAGGAAACCTTAGTAAAATAACTATGAATGAGGTAGATGGCAAAGAAAAACTTTACAACAGACTCCAGAGTTCAATGCGGAAAGAGTTTAACTATAGCATTGTAGGACAGAACAACTATCTCTAACTCAGGGGTTCCAAAACCAGGGGTCGCGACCCCAAATTGGGTCGAAGTGATAAATAGGTAGGGTCGCCGAGGTATGGTAGAGGATGAATGTACAACTCATCTAAGATTTGACAAACCATGTTAAATTTAGCAGTTTGTACCATGGCTCAATGTAAAACAGGCCCATAGGCATCACTCTATGCTTTTGTTATTGAAAATGTAGATTTTATTGTGACATCACTGTTGTGTTTTAGCTTATTTTACTTAATACCACCACATGACCAAACTCAAAAGTCCAGTGAAAGAAGCTCTAAAGTTTCATGAAAAATATATATATTGACCTATTGGGTCGCACTGGACACTTGAAAGTTGTCTTTGGGGTCGTCCTGAAAAAAGCTTGGGAACTCCAGCTCTATCTACTAAAATTTATAAAGCAATTGGTCAAAGTAATTTAAAACCAAGACAATTTTCTGTCACCCCCAATAAATTGTCAATGTGAATTACGCGACTGCCTCGCTTTTTAGCTGCTTTGACTGTCAAACATCTTATTGGTGTTCTAAGTAAAGTATGCATAGACCAAACCAGTAATGTTTATTTTGGTCTTCCCAAATTATAGTAACTCCCAATAACTTGAAATACACCAGTGACTGCTTGACAAGAGCTTACCTCAGGCAAGGATTTTAAAATACACACAGACTATTATGTCGAGCAGTTCCCAAACTGCGGCCTGCGGGCCAATTACAGCCTGCGTAACAGTTTGATATGACCCATAGAACTTAGGTGAAATAGTTTATCACTTTGTGTTTTTACCTTTTTGCATTCTAGATATCACCAATTGTTATGACAATATCACAGTTTAAGCGCATGTATATTCGTGACAATTCAATTATACCGACATTTTAATTGCATGTGTCGGTACAGACACCTTGTAGGCGCTTCCCTCTCCCAGCTAGCAAATATATTTTTCCCTCAAACTTTGACCCCTGGTCATTCAACTTCGGGACCCCTGATGTAGAGTAAGATGAAAAGCAGGAGACTCTTAGTGGAAGACAACTATATACTTACATCAATAACAACTTTGTGGCATTTTAGCTTTTGAGCCATTTCTAGTCTTACATCGGATGTTTCAATCTCAGCACAATATTTCTGAATCGCCTATGAATGAATACAGAAGTGAGCAAGAGATATGAGAATTAGTGTGAGGATGTTTCGCGACTATAACAATACGTGGTTAGCGTTTGGTACGTTATAGCAAGCATTTGAAACAGACCGAGTAAGGCATCCACCCTGTTGGCAGCGGTTTTCAAGCGGTGTTTTACGAATACAGTCCACAGGTTCATAAGTTCCCATTCAAATACAAGTTTCTATATTAGCAATATCATGTATATATTATATTTTACAATTAAAAATAAATACCTATTATTTCTGAGTCTATATTAATATATATATATATTTGTGTATTGTTTGAATATTTATATTATTGATTATAATCAAATAATTATTAGGTTTGTCACTATTATTTAACTTGCTACACCCTAAAGATCATTTTGTTTCTGCAGTATTTCGTTTGCTTTTGTGTACACTTGTAGTTTATGCAATAAAGACAATAAAACACATTTACATTAACAGGGGTTACGCAAGCGACTGAAACCTTACATTTCGTTTCCGGTCCACCAAAAAGGTTAGAAACCACTGCTGTATGGGTCCACAGCAGGACCGCTGGGTCTGAACATTTTATATTATATAATGATTATACAATGATTATTTAGGAGATCTTGTCTTTTCCACAGGATAAATATGAAAATCCTATGCTATATCACACAATTTATTGAAATTTTTCAAATAAATGTCATTTAACATCAATAACCTATGGAATAAGAAAAAGGAATTGAAAGCAACTACTCACATCAGGAGGTGCCAGATTTTTACTTAGAACATCGACAACTTTATCGAATCCCATAACAGCATGTAACCTTGGACCTCTAAATAATGATTTTGGTATTGTAAGCACTTGCTCCAAGTCTCTCCACCTGTTTATGAAGACAGAAAATAGAATTTGTTTTAGAAAACGATAATAAATTGATACTCCCATAGTATGTGTACCAGGTTAGAGTTAGGTCATCATTTTATTCTGATTCTCCTTATTTTATTTCTATTTCGAGTTCAAGGACTGTCTGTGTTAGCCAAGTAAATATAACCCCCTTTCCATAGGTTTCAGTCCCTTTACACAACTTGATGTGAAGTAGGCAAACAAAATTGTTACCTCCATATTGGTACCGTATTATGATAGCCTAGTGCAAAGTTTACAGATCGGAAGTAAAGTTAATTCTGCAGAGAATAATTTTGCCTTACAAAAATGGAGCATGACTTTTGTATAACAATATATAGGAATTCGTTAAAGATTGAATAAACAGTTAACAAGCATATTGAGGGGGTAATAAAGAATTCATTTGAACGCGAATTCGTTAAAGATTGAATAAACAGTTAACAAGCATATTGAGGGGGTAATAAAGAATTCATTTGAACGCTGCGCGTCTCGTGAGCGGTATGCTGCGGGTAATTATTAATCATGTTCACTAAATTCCTAAGTTTATACCTAATTGTTAATAATTATTTAATCCCTCCCCAGTTTATGGATTACCGAGATGAAAAATGGCTCTCACGAAAGAGTATTTACTTCTGCGGGTGTAGATATCACACAATTTCAATTTTCAGGGTAGTTTACGAGATAACTGTGAGATCTATAACCACCGAAAAAAGCTAGTTTTTGTCACAACAACGAACCCCAACAAGTTGACAAAATGATCCACTGGCCCAAAAAAAAAATTCTTTAAGTCTTCTTAATCCCTAACATCTGTGGTTGTGAGATTAAAATGAAATCAGATTACAATATTCCGTCAATGAATTCATGATAAAATCAATAATATGATATGCTTTGTATTAAACAAAGATGTGGTCGCATAACAATAAATGAAATAAAAAAACAATTTACTAAAGTATTCAAATGCAATAACTCAAGTAATCAAAACTAAAACCAGTGATTAAAACGCGCAAATATATCTGTGAATACTGTGAGGGATCTATAATATGATATAAAAAAGTGTGATCTAACCAAAACAATAAGTAAAGAATAATGTATTAAGGCGTTTTAATAATCAGAAGCAACTTAAAGTAAAAGCCGTCGTGGTACAAAATTAGGGTCAAAAAATTGAACAACAACTTTCTACCAACTATCCCATCCTTAATTACTGATAATTTGAAATGATTTGTTCTATTAGTTCAGGGGTTCTCAACCTGGGGTTCACGAGAAGATTCCCAAGGGTACTTGGATGACAGTCGAGCTTTTGTATGTTGCTGTTTTGTTAATATCCTTTATTACTACCAGAGGAAAATGCGTGCTTATTGAAACTAGACGCCAATTGAAAGGTAGATTTTTCCTGATCTTGCGTTGTTGTGATTGTGACGCAACAATGTAAAATTCCAGGCTTTACGTACAAACTGTGAAATCTTTAAAGACAACGTGCTGCGAGCATTGGAAAAGTGATTACGCTTATTGAAACTTGGGAGAGATTTTAAGATTTCATCAGTTAGGCAGACGATAAAGGCAATAATATCAACAAGACAATTTAATTTAGTTAGATATGGTCAATGAATTGGTATTGCAATAAATTGTTAGTCAATATATCACAATTTTGTTCGGTGTCTGATTACCGGGGGTTCGCATTGATTGTTTCGTGACTCGAGGGGTACTTAACAGAAAAAAGGTTTGAGAACCCCTGCATTAGTTGCAGATATACAACAAATTTGACCTCTCCCTAAGATAAAACAGCCACATACAATATTGATAGTTTAAGAATATAGCGTTAATACCAAATATCACTTACTTTCTCATCCGACACAATGCAGCTATGGCTGTATAAACAAAAGCTTTCTCAGCTACTCTATATTCATTTTTTATAGATTGAGGACTGCTGAGAATACCCTGAAATTCAACAATAGTTTCTGAAACATGAAAATCGTGGTTTTACAACTATTGTCTTAGCTTTCTACACTTCATATGCAGGGCAAAAAAATAAACATATTATAATAAAAATATTTCATCAAGCAGGGATGATCAAAACTCAATAATTTAATGTTCAAAAATTCTTAAACAATATTTAAAATACATTTTGGTAAAATATTTTTTAATGATCATCTTATATTCTATTGAAGTAAATGTGTGACCCACAATAAAAAAATCACCAGTCTACATAAAAGATTTAAATCAGCACCTACTAACTAAACTTAGATAATATATGTTTAAACTCAATTCTTCTTGTGGTTAAAATTAAGGTTTTGTGGGATTTTAAAATGTATTCATAATTACAAATCCTGGTGAATTTTTTTAGAACATGGTATTTTTATTTCTGCTACAGCATCCTTGCATTATACGAATACGAATCCACTAGCGCAGCAAAGGCATTGAGGAAAGGTTGGGAGTTAGTCTCGCATAACTTCTACTGATATTTATGTTCAGGATAGTTCCGTATTTGGTTACGACAATCCCTTGTGATCAAGTATAATCCATTGATGAGATAATTGAATAATACAGTACAATGAATATGTTATGAAAATTATATTTCAACTGGTAATTCCAAATTTGAGACACAAGAAAGCAATTATAGGTATCACTTACCTCTGGTTCTCCCCAATGATAATAACAACAATAATATAACGTCGTTATAACAGATTTGTTTGTAAGATTCTCTCTTCTTGGGTGAGTTTTAAAAACCGAAGGTTTTTCGGATTCTTGAGTTTTACTGTCGTTATCGTCAATAATATTTTGTCGATTCAGCAACGACACTTGGTCTTGAATTTCTCTCGTTTCATTAGCGAGTCGAGGATCGGAATCAAAGTAGTATCTAGAAGAAAACATAAAGTATGGAATTTTGTTGGCACAGTATTTAGCCCTCCGGAAGTATGTGTACCAAGATGACGCACAACCTGAACCCCAACCAGGTACACATACTTGGGGAGCAACCAATATCTGTTAGTAAATATTGTCATGCTGAGTGTTAGGAGCCATGTTGGGTGAAGAAATTCTGTCGATGTCAATCTCCCATAAGATAGATGTTTAGGGAAGTAAAAAAAGATTGAAATGAGGTTTCACTGTTGCCAAATTTACTCCATGAAGCCATGTGAAAGCAATTGTCTTTCTAGAACCTTCAAAACTTAGGTCACACACTTGAAGATATCTCATGACATGCTGGTGTGCTATAACAGGGCTACTCAACTATTTTTACCGAAGATCCGCATACAAAACTTCAAAATTATTTGGGTCCGGTGTTTTCAGAAATCATATTTATACATCCTTAAACGTGAACTTCCTCGACCGGTTGATGATTATCAGCTAATCAAGATTGCTAATTATGGTGTTATCGTTCTTTTCATATATATTCAAAACAATAAAAGACATTTTATAAAATGAAACTTTAAAAGTGGGGCTAATGATCCAAAATGAATTAGGTGCGGTCCAAATCAAATACTCGAACGGTCCGGATTCGGACCGCAGTCCGCCAGTTGAGTAGCCCTGTGCTATGAACCCTTGACCCGGTCAATCTCAATGGCTAACTCACTTTATACAATCTTTGAGTGCATTCATTCGAACTTCCGGTGATCGAGCACATTTCAAACAATGTCTGTATTTCAACATGGCCGCTTCCTCAGTTCGACCAAGGACCATTAATATTTCATGCAATTCTTCAATTTCAGATATCGCTTGTAAATAAGCACAATAATGATCGACAGCGACTGGACGACTCATGAGCTCTTTACTGAAAAGTTCTAAAAAAATTTTCACATTAGTTGATGATTTGTGTTATCACAGCCTTACAGGAAAAATTCAAGTCTTTTCTAAAGTAGTAGTTAAGTATCAAAGACAGCTTGTAAAAAGCCATGTACAGTGGAGGTGTAAAAAGTCTGTTGATTGGAGTTTTGTATAGCAACACTATCTACTTAAAATGAACTTCTATGCCAGTGACTCCCAACCTTTTACGGCTTGTAGCCCCTGTGTTCATCATTCTGGTTATATTTATAGTATGAAATTATAGAGAACGTGGAAGAAGAAGTACATAACGAAATTCCAATGAAATTAATTTTGAGGGCCATGGCCCCTCGGTTGGGAACCGCTGTTCTGTGATTCTACATGATGGCTTGGGGCCAAATGGGAAAGATTTTGGTTTTCCAAAAGATAGCTTCATCCATATCAATGGATGCTTGCTTGTACAGAGCACTGTACAGGGTTTGTAGTAGTGAAGGTGTGACAAAGGCTGTTGATTGCCGTAGCCTCGCTGACTTTGCTAAAACTGCCATAGGTTTGCCATAGTCATAGTCATAGTGAAGTTTATTTTTTCCAACCAGTAAAATAATAACAGATACATTGCAAGAAATATGCGGAAAAGTCAAGAACATAATTTTACTGGGGAAGGGAGGCAGTGGGGATCCAAAGTCGGTTGTGACATGGTATTGATCCAGAAAGATTCTAGTCTTTCCAAATATGTTAGCTCTTTACGCATTAGTTTTAAAAAACTTTGAAGATTTGAAAATGTGATCCTATCAGTGCCCATTATATACAACTTAATTTTATAAACAATTAATTTGCAAAATATCGTATTGGGGTAAAGCTCATATGGAAGTCATACAGATTACAGAGTATTTCCCCACATAACCAATTCATGTTTCAAAAGAATATCCTGAGAAGAATTATTATTATATACAAAATTAGTTCATTGTCCTAAATCAATTCAAAAGCAAAAATTACTTTCCAAACTCAGTCTTTTGACAAGAGTCATCATGAACAATGAAGACTTCTACTGACCTCTTTTTAAAGTATTTCTCATGAATAATGTTATAGAAAGAATCGCATTCCCATCATGTCTTCTTATTGCAGCATCTAATAATGCTGTCTTGTCTTCAACTGAACGATACAGTTCTTTTACGACAGATTCACCGAGCTGGAAGAAAAAAGGATCATGAAAAAATAGATAATTTTCGATTTTAAGCTAATTTTGATAATCGTATCGAGCATTTTCAAAGTCCATTTACAATTTCTATTTTGTTATAAAGTCAATTCTCAATATATCCTAACCAGGTTTGTTTCATTTTAATCTGTTTTATTTTTTAGGTATTTTCTCTGGTACTCCCGAAGTATGTGAACCAAGATGGCGGACACCGGATTTTAGTTCTACAACGAGTTCGGGGACTAGCCAAGTGACTCCTGTGGTATTTGTACCTGAAATTATCGCGTACCCTAACCAGGTATACCTACTACGTTCCGGTGTCCACCATCTTGGTTCACATACTACGGTAGTACCTTTTTTTTTCATTTAATACGTCTCTATATTATGACCACACTCAAACGCATGAATCACAAGTTTGAAGTTGAAAAAATTGCATAATTCAATATTTTATCAACCTTTTGATTATTGGACATGAAGTGTACTTTTAGATTTTGCTAAATTGTTGCGAGAAAATCGCTTTCCCTTACAAAAAATGGAACAACCTATTTCAAATTCTCAATACTTATAGAAGGCTATTTCTTCATTTTATTTTTTTTTAATTCCCTCTGCATCCTTCGGGGCCCAATAATTCACCTGATATTTTGCAGTTTTAATTCAATCCAAGTGAAAATATCTTACCATGAATCTTTTCAAAGTTTCTTGTTTAGAGGGCGCTGTTGCTCTTTCACGTTTTGCTTGGGTTAATTGTTTTCTTAAAGTATTTCTTTCTGTTTCTAGTTTTGCTAACACAGTTGTTGATACTCCTTGAGGTGCTGGGAATTATAAATTGAAGATTTGAAAATATAAGAAAACAAGGAGGTAACACTAATATACCTACGACATTAGTATTAACACGGTTTCTTGGGACCTCACCAGTGATGTCCGAAACAAATCGATACTCTCCAAATTTATTATATTTGATATAAAAAAAATTTGAGTTTGGAATAATTTAGAATATTTTTATTTGGAAATTGATAGGGATTCAGAGCCATCAGACAAGCAGATCAAAATGTATGATATCTCAACTAATAATAAACAACACAGAGAAAACAATGACCTTTCAGAATGTGTTCAAATTAGTAAAATATTTGGTTCTGGCCATTTCTGGACATTGCTCTCCAATTTCGGTTGACTGAGAATTAGGGCTGTCCAAGCGAACCAAATATTCGAAATCGAATCGAATCGCAAATTATTCGAAGCGTTTTTGGGCCAATTTACAAATCGCTAAAATTTGGTACATAATGCGCCTCACGACCACCTTTGCAGGGCTTTTTCACCGGCAAGCAAAAACATGTTTCTATCGCTTTCTTTGCTGTAAAAAGGTCTCTCCTATTGCCCAGTGACATGTAATTATCCATTCCATGCATGGTCATAAATGAAAAGTTATTGGTAACAATGATTTAAAGATGACGTTTTTTGAGAGAACACAAGGAGAGAAAAAGGCAAATTTTGTGTCAGCCAAAAACGCCAGTTCTATAAATAGAATCGATTTGTAGCTGTTGTGTCAGTAATCATAGGAACATGGTACAGGACTGAATCACGTTTTGGAGGTCCAATATCTTTTTCCAATAAAATTTATTACTATGACAAATAATTGCAATTTTGTGAGTTGATGGCTGTTGTACAGCAACAATATGGTCATCAAATATTAATGTCATCAAACTAGCTCTGAATTTGTGAGTTCCCGAAATGCAATTTTGAATTTTTTGGGCAACAGTTATATCTATATTAATAATTGTTTATCATTTTACTGAAAATTACAAGAAAAATATTGAGTTAATAATACTAATGATAATAGGACTAAAATAGCAACTACGAGCATTAAAAGAGTCTGTGCAATTTTCAACTCTTAAAACTTGATAGTTTTCAAAACCCTAATTTTTTGACCAGTTCAAGGAGGATTGTGTTCTCCTTTTATAACTCTGGAAACATAGTTATGCAAAATGTTTGCAATAATTAGAATATAACTGCACAAACGTTATCACAATATTGAAGAGGAAGTTTTTTTTGTACATTAGACTTAGAGACAAATTTAGGATTGCCCAATAATATTCTTTTATTCGGTTCGATTCGAGAAAAATATTCGGTTCGATTCGAATCAAAAAAATATTCCAGTTTGGACAGCCCTAATGAGAATTCACAGTGTGGAGCAATTTTTCGAAATGATCAAAAATTAGGAATGAAACAATGAGCCTCGGTCATGCCACTACAGGTCAGCTATTTCACATAAAACTCACTTTCATTTTTACTTGATTCCAGTGGCGACACAACACTATTACTCATAGATGCTCCTCCCCGAGCAGAGAATTTTACAGACTGTAAAAAAAGAATAGTTTTACATGATGGAAGAATTGATATACGAACTTCAATTTAGTCTAATCAAGAGGTCGAAAGTGGGACAAGTGGAATATCCTTCATTAACCCTGATTTTATTGTATGTGGTAAGAATCATATTTTAATTATTCCACTACACTGCCATAAGTAGTTTTTTATTAGATTTGATTTTTGGCAATTTTAGCGCCAAAGTATTCGAACTTGGGCAATGGATTTATTAAACTTGTCTGCAGGATGACCTGTAACTGGACATGACACTGTATTTTGGGACTTCTAGCAAACACTGCAAGAACAAAGTAAGATGCTTCTGAAGATGTAGTCAAAATTTTCCGGGATGCCTTTTCGAACTTGAAGGTTGCCTCCCAACTTTTGGTGCTCCCGAAGTATGCGAACCAAGATGGCGGAACAGGTTAGGGTTAGGCGATAATTTTTTTCCAATTTTCCTTATTTTAGTCCTATTATCAGTTCGAAGACTAGCCAAGAGCCTCCCGTAGTATTTATAGCTAAAATTATGGCCTAACCCTAACCTAGTACACATATTACATTCTGATGTCCGCCATCTTGGTTCGCATACTTCAGGAGCCCCCAACTTTTTATAAACAACAAATTGAAAAACAAAAAAAATAAATAGAATCTGTCATCACCTGAGAAGCTGAGCCAGTCTTTCCTCGAAAAGCACGAGCTGAAACCGCGGTTGCAATAGTTGATGCCTTGGTCTTCTGTGATGTTTGAGAATGAGGTCTGAAAATCATATAAAGTAAAGACTTGAATACATATAAAGATTTCTTAGAAATTTTATGTATTTTATTTAAATAGAATGAAATGGTATAGTGGTCAGATTGCTGGATGTTTGGTGAAGAACTTCTAATTCAAGGCAACCACACCAACCCCAGAGTGTGATTAATTGGTTATTAGGCAATGCCAAACCCGAAAAATATCGGTCTTTTCAAAAGAGTAGCTCTTTACATATTGTTTTGGATGCAAAAAGCTGAAATAAGCATCCTTTGATATTTGGAAAAACTCACTAAGATTTGTAAATTATTAGTCAGAATTTCAAAAACAAACTTCATTTCCTCGTGCATAGGTAGACCTACATAAATTATGTTTCAAGCTTATGTTTGTCTTATCTGAATTCTAAGGAAAATTCATAATATTTTACATATAGAGTGTTTTTCATTTACTTTACAAACTACTGATAGGCAGGAAAATACCCTGTACTAGATACACCAAAATCCTAAAAAATAATTTTCAATCAAAAAAGTTTGTGAAAAAAGAAAGCAATTTTTGAAACACAAAAAACGAGGGCACACTTCTTTTACCTACCAAAATATAAAACCATTCACCATTGGTCTGATATTTAGAGAAAAACAACATCTAGACTACAATGTAGTATAATATTCCATTCGATCACGTCATTGCAACACTCACCTGTCAGGATTAGCAGAAGATCCATCCCAATTAGTAACTTCTATTGTGTCTTCATCTTCTTCATCGTCGAAATTAAATTTTGTGAGTGCAGATTTATTCCAGTAGTCTTCTGAATCTTCCTGACTGGCATTGGACGGCTACATAAAAGAAGAAGAATTTGAAAGTATAATTAAATAAAGTGATGAGATTTATATTAGGCTCTGCTCGGAATCACCAAGAAAAACCCTCATAAGATGTCACTAGAACACATGCTACAAAAATTCAACAGATGATTCCAAACCAGGGGTGGGCAAGGTTTTTAGACCAGGGGCCAAATATTTTGCCCACCTAGACTGACGGGCCATGTAAGTGTGACGTAAAAAGTTATATTTCATGAACAACATTTGTTACAAAAGCAAAGAAACAATAAGTCTTATACCAAATTTGATTGCAATCACAACAAATTTGTTAAGCTATTTTTTAGCTAAAACATCAAAATTTGGTTTTAGTTTAGTTGTGACAGCACCCGACGGGCCATATTGAATTACCAAACGGGCCGGATTCGGCCCTCGGGCTGTAATTTGCCCATGTCAGTTTCAAACCCATTTATTGACATACCCATCAAGTTTATCAAAAACGTATTAAATTAAGTCACCTTGGTCGCTTTCCTTGCTGACATTTTTTCCTGCTCTTGTATATATTCCTTTATTAATGCCAAACAACAAACATGAAAAATCCAATTCTGATTTCTCTATTCTATATTACCATATTCATGTAAATAAACACAATTTACGCTAAAAAAGGGTGTTGGCAGTGAAGTAAAAATGGGGAAAATAAGTGGAACATGATTTAAATAATATCGTCATAAAAAGACAATGAAATGCACATAGTATAAGAAAACGCCAATCCTAAGAGATTTCATATGGTTAGATATCAGTGGATCCTTTGTATATGACCTTGTTCAGAGCAAAAGACATGAATATGTGCCTTATACACAACAGCGCTTCAGAAAGCATGTGTACAAATATGGAGGTAACTAATTTTGTTCGCCTACTTTACATCAAGTTGTGTAAAGGGACTGACACCTATTGACATGGTAACAGAAGTCGTCCCCGAACTTGCAATAGCATTAAATAAGGCAATCATGATAAAGCAAACGTTGGCCTAACCTGGCACACACACTACAGGACACAGGTGTACCCAAAACAGTTCCTACAATCTCTTGAACATAATCATCTCCACATTATTAACATTCACACCTGCCATGATGTGTTATTAAGCAGGATGTTTCACAGAGCATTGATAACTTCCTTGTTTATTTCCTTTTCAATGACTAACCATAAACAAGTATACTGTGATGCAATTATAAATGAAATTTTGACCATCGCTCAGGCAATAGGTTGGCCCAGATTTTCAAGATTGCTTGTAAATAATAAATGAATACAAAAATCCTATCCTATTTGGAGTCAAAGATCAAGGTAATTTCTATTAAAGCATCCCAAGGGATTTCCCATTAAAGCATACTGATGGGTCAAAGGTCAAGAGAATTTCTATTGAAGCATACTAATATAAGAGGCAATTAAATCATAGGAAGACCACTGTATATTGAACAATCTTGTAACAGGTCATTGATCGCACATTCTTCCTCATTCCCTGAATCATTTAAATTCAATGCCCTTGAATTACTGATTTCACACTTTCTTGCTTTGAAACAATGAAGAGCACAAAATGTCAAGCAACATCGAAACCAAGTCATTGATTTAGACTCTGTTATGGCAGATTTAGCGTCCTCAGACATGGTTAAAAATTCTCTTGTTATCGGGCATGTTTCCTTTTTAACAAGCTCATAATTTTTTGAGGTTCGTACCTTTTCTACAAAACTAAAATCATCTTCGCTTAAAATATTTTTGTTTTTCGACAACCAATTTATGATAGTTTTTATAGGAATTTGATGAGTTTCCGTTTTTTCATCGTTTGAATTTATGAACCAGTGTTTTATAACTTTCATCATTTGCTTGCTTGATAATATTTTTTCATTCTGCAGAATTTTTTTTGAGTAATCTTGTCCCCCTTCCGAAAAAACAGCAGAATAAATTTTCAACAGAATCCATGTCAAGCGTAACTTATTGCTTTCCGCATCATCGAAGTCAAGAAACCGTTCTAGGCAAGTTCTCAGTAATATTGAGTCTGACTCATTCTTAAACACACATTTGTTAATAAGATGAAGTCGAATGGACTCAACCAAATCTAGTTTCATTTTTTCCTCTGCATTATTTTGTTCCACTTGAGCGCACAATGATTGAAAACATTCCATTCCGCTTTTAAGAGTTAAAATTTCCAAATACGCTGAATTTTCAACAAGTATAGATAATGATACTTTTGGTTTTGATCGTAAATTCGCAACAAAAGCTCCGTTAGGTGATAAAATATGATAATGTGTTGTCTCATGAAAAACCATAGAAGATTGATTAGTCTGCTCCGATAAAACCTCATACTTTAGTCTTAGATTCTCCTCGGTAGATTTTTTCAAAACAACTTTAGCTTGACGACCATCTCTACTGATTGTAAGCCACGAAGCGGGTTGGTCTACAAATTGTATATTCACAACTGGAAGAATGTGTAACCCAATTAAAACTGAATGTGATACCAACACAAGATCAGAAGATATTTTCATATATAAAAGCAAAGGTCCTTTTGCCACAAGCAAACCAGTGTCATCACCTTCATCAGTTTCTCTCCAATCAATAGCAGAAACCGTGAGCTGGTCTCTGTCGTTCCAAACTTCATTCTCTTTTAACAAATTTCCATCTAAGTCAATCTCTAAACAATTCACCACGCCTTCAATTCCCCCAATTGCTAGTTTGAGAATTTCTTCTTCATTCGATCCAATTTTCAACCAGCTAATACTTTTAATCCCTTTTAAATTTGTTTTAATGTAACTCACAATAGTCACAACTGAAGTTGAACTAATCGGCAGATGCAACTTCCAAATTATTACAAAGTTATTTTTCGTACCAGTGGCAAGAAATATAAATTTTCCATTGGAACTTTTTATGTATATTTTATCCCACCATTCCATGCAAACAATACAAGGGGCATATTGTTTCTCGACTATATTCTGGGATTTTAATTTTTGTGTTGGGAATTTAATTTTAGGGTAATATTGTTCATTTTTAAGCAGAATTTTGACTAATATTTCAGTTAGATTTCTAATGTTGTTCCATTGTACAAATATACCATCAGAAGATTTTGAAAACAATTGAAGCTGATGCCCCATTGTCAAAGTGGCAAGAACAGTTCCGCTACCTACTGCACACCCTAGTGGTGAAAACTGAACCGCTCGGAATCCCATGTCTCCAACTTCTTCCGATCCATGAGATCTATTTATGCTAAGATCCATATGCATTCGATAAATTTCGAAGTCAGGGTAAGCAGAATTTTTGGACGGTACAGCACACAACATGTCATAATCATACATCATTTTCCGAGCTCCAGCGTCGTAATCAAGCGATTCAATCGGCGAGATGGCTTGGATTTTGAAACACATTTCCGAGCTGTTCACGTCATATAATGGATTCAGATCATATAGCATTACATTTTTACTCGTAGCAACTGCAATGCAATTATCTTTTGACCAGTCCAATACATAATCGCCAACGATCCTATCCCGCAAGTCTACATTGCTTGCAACAGATAAAACATTTGTCTTATTGTTACTGGTAGCAAGTTCCATACTGATGATAAGCTACCACACCTGAATAAATTTAAACATTTGAAATAGGAGTTTAGTTTTCCATAAGGGTGTACCTGTAAGTGTTGGACAAATACCGGTACACAGTACTGCAATAAAGCTGTGTAATAGACCCTATAGTAGATGATGTGTCCAGTTCGTTTCAAAGATAATTAATTAGTAAGTAAGTAAGTTTATTTCGACTCCATAATCAGCAATAGACGATAAAATATTTGATAAAAACATAACGAGAATGTCGGTCGGAGACTGAAGACTTATCGATCGAAACTGCGGTTTCGATTCATGACTCTATCTAAATATAGATAAGTAATAAATAAAACTGATTATAGAATCGAGAAAGCAAACGAAACCTCAAGTAAGTTTTAAAGTGTACAGATTTTAGGTGGGAAGGTATTGATAAAAGTAGTACTGTAGTAGTGTAGTAGTACGGTACGTGTTCGCTTATCCAAATTATTGATTATGTTCTGCAATATTCTGATATTTGTTTCAATATAAAATCTGAAAATATGTATTGTAATTTTGTGTACGTAGGCCTACATTGCAACAACTTAACCTTACGCCCTACGTTACCTAATCCAATGACTGTAGTCCAGACTAGAACCTTGAAAATTTGCTACCCTACCGGCTACCGCCATGTTCCTACTACATTACTAAAATAGCGATGTCCGTTACGCTTACGGTGCCGGTATGTCAATACAGTCTACTATAATGGTTATATCCACAATGAAATGACTTCGTCTCTACGAGAATAGTTATGTCGATACATCATTATGAGACTGTCGATTCCCGCTATGTCCCTACTAGACTATAACATTATTCTTCTTTCGGCGTGAGCCGCTTGGAGGTAGGACGTATACATTTGTATCTTAATCAATCTTTGGTAATATGAATTTGGCGTAGTTTAAATTTACATCATCACTTCTGCTTTGCTGCCGTTTGCTACGTGCTGAGGAGTAATTGGGATTTAAAAAAAGATGAAAAAAGACTCCGCAAAATCTGGTATGTGCAAATACACCGGTATCGGTTCCTCTAATTACCGGAACGGACCCTAAATTACCGGAACGGGGTGGGAAACATACATAAACCTACCGGAACGGACCTTTAGATGTCTTGCATATGTCATTTCATATGCTTCCATGCAATTTTTATAATAAATCGGCAAACTTGGGGGGACAGTGGTAAAAATCGACAATCAAAACCTTCTTGCATGTTATCAGCCTTTAATTTTCCTTGTAGATAAGATAACGGGGCTCGAAGCTGTGTTATCAGTAGAGAAATCAGCAGGAGCACTCTGAACCGTCCTCGCTATAAAGGCTATAGCGACAATCGTTTTCAACTCGTGGTCACCTCTCGCATTTTCCTATGCTGAAATTTTAAATTCAAGTATTTTGTCAAATATGTTCACGTACTTCAACCAGTTCCAATATAAAATGTTTAGCTACATAGTTACAATGTCTGCACAAAAATGTTTGTGAAAACAGTTTTTAACATATTAGTAAATTTTGAAGGAGTCATTTTAGAGGATCAGATTTGTATGTATGTAGATAAACAAGAGGACGATGCTCAAATATATGGACACGAAGCAATATGCAATATATCAAGGTAGATTACAGTGCCGGAACGGCACTTTTTACGGCTGACAGGAACGCGAACTAAAATAACAACATTTTCATTTTAATGACAGGCTTAGGTGGATATTTATGTTGTGCTACATAGTCACAACACCTGCACAAGAATGTTTGTGGAAACAATTTTTATTTGTTTCAATCTGAATCTATGACTACGTTATCTTATCTACAAGGAAAATTAAAGGCTAATAACATATAAGAAGGTTTTGATTATCGATTTTTATCATTAATTCATATTGATAAGAGATGATACAGGAATTGATTGCTCAATTTACATCCACTAGGCGGCGCAAAATGAAATTGGTATTTTCTACCATTTATCCCCCCAAATTTTCTAATTATATTTGAGAAATCGCTTAGAAGAACATAAAATATCCTTTGCAAGATTTATACAAGTCCGTTCCGGTAAGTTTAGGTAGGTTTTTCACTGCGTTCCGGCAATTTAATTCGTTCCGGTAATTAAAGAAAATTATTTTTACCACTGACCCCCCTCCTCCCCTCCCAAGTTTGCCGATTTATTATAAAAATTGCATGGAAGTATATGAAATGACATATGCAAGACATCTAAAGGTCCGTTCCGGAAGGTTTATGTATGTTTTCCACCCCGTTCCGGTAATTTAGGGTCCGTTCCGGTAATTAAAGGAACCCCTAATATATAATTGGGTTTAGTAGGCTACAATACATGTCTCAAGTCACAGCTAGAAGCATGGAAGGGTAAACAGGTGAAATACTAGAATTGAAAACTAAACAAAAAGTAATAGCGCCGAAGATAACAACTTGGTTAGTGGAAACAAATGGAATACAAAAATGAGAAACAATCAACATTCTAAATGATGAACAACGAAATAATAGGATTCGGATAATAAAGACTACTTTGGCATTGCTGTACGGGTTACCCAAGATTCCAATTTTACATACTTGCTCCGCAAAGAACTAAGGAAAAAGAGATGGACAGACAGGCATTTTATATGAAACATTGCACCTAGTGTACAGCACATCACAACGTCGGATTTTATTTACAATGAGGAAATCAACCAAAAGACATTTCGATTTATTTATTACTCATTCATTCTGACACTGCATTTATCTAACTCACTAGTTCGCACTTGTTTACGCAAATTTAATAAACACAGCCCGATCATGTCCATTTCGACGTAAACAGTTTTAAATTAGAACCTACCGCACCTGCATTTTGTTTGTAACACAAGTCAGACGCCCGAACGCTGGAACGATAACACGTTCGTGTTTTTATGTTTTTTGGACACGTAGTGGACATAACGATCGTTTCAATATTATGTTGTTGTTGTTGTTTGACACGTTTTTAAAAAGTCGCTTTTCTCTTCGAATACTGGACCAATTGCTTTGACATTTTCAGTGGTTAAAGAATTTTCTCCAGAAGGCTATTACTTTTTTTTTTCGCTATGACGTCATCAAAATTATGTGACTCTACGTGTCCATATATTTGAGCATAGCTCTCTTGTTTGTAATATGTTTGTGAGAGTAATATCATGGGTGAACAGGCACATGTAGGCTATTTATACGTGTTTTAAACCCTACTCGAGGTTTTGCCTGTTTTCCCGATTTCCCATTATTCTGTGTGTTTGTTTTATGTGTTCATTATTTGTTATGTGTATGTTTTTTTGGGTAAATCAATATAAAGATTATTATTATCCCGACCCGACCAAAGTGACTACTATAGTCACTTTGTACCCGACTAAAATGGCCATGCCCCCCACCGCCGTCTCCCTGTTGTTTCCTACTAAAATCCCTACTGCACACGCTGCATAGGTACCGGTACTGCAAATCATTTTTCCTATTTATCCTGATAAAGAAGTGAACCAACGAATGTGCAGTCAATGGTCAATAATAATGTAGTTATTTTTTTCAAATTACGTTAGTGTTGAAATTATTTGTGAAAAAAAGACTCTCAATCGTCAAAATATAACCGGGTTTGAAAGGTAAAATAGAAGAGAATTTATAATTGAAACGACTAGGATTGACGTAACTAAACATTTACAGTAAGAATTAATATGTTGATATTTCCCTATAATATACAATGCCTTCAAGTCAAGTTTTTTTTTTTCCAATCAGTAAGAATAAATCCTACACGATGTACGAGAAAAAATAAAGCACTCGGTTTGAACTGCCGTTGAAGGAAATCCAAAAGAAATCAAAGCTGATTATCAAGAAACGAGGTTTCGCACTGCTGTTATTGTCGGAAAGAATGATTCGCGAATTAATGAACCGACATTGCTGTACAGAATATAATGGATATTGGAGATTATATTAGACAAGGTGATCCTCACTTTAACTGGATTACTTGATGAAAATGTTCAGGCATTTGGTAAACACAACAATTTTTTACTCAAAACATTTATCAATCACTTCGTAAGAGATGTTCGGCGATATTATATCTTGGGTCCTATGGGAAGCCTTCTGACGATTGTTCAGTTTATCAGCTGAGCTCGAAAATCCATGAAGTGCCTCTTCTACCATATCAGTTGTATAAGTTCAGTTTATCAGCTGAGCTCGAAGATCCATGAAGTGCCTCTTCTACCATATCAGTTGTATAAGACTCGTATTGGGAAATCCACTCCTCCCCGTTTGCAGTTAGATTTAGTATATCGCGACTCTCGGTGATATGTTCCGTCGGGGATTTTGAGAATCGTTGAGATCCGTTGGTCTCCAGCCCACAGCACGTCGATGTGTCATCAGCAGAGAAGTAACGTTTCTTCTGTATTTGTGAATATTTGAGTGAACCGTATAATACATTATCTTTAATCTCTGGGCCGTAATGACTGGATTCCACGTTCAAGTTACGATCATTCTCACTGGTAAGACTATTGTTCGTTGTAACAGTAGATGGATTTGGCATTGTAGGTTGCTTCACTAATTCAGAAGAACTGGCAACACTGATTGGCTCGTACAGAATATCATCCACAATTTCGCTGTTTAATTTCTGATTTTGTACGCATTTTGCGAGATTTTCTATTCCGATGTTTTTGATGTCTAGTTTCTTTTGATGACCTATTTTTTCTATGGATTGATTCGAACTTAGTGCTTTCCAAGATATGACGTCGTAGGCTTGGTTGACCGAACCATTTAATTCGTATTTGATTTGTTGTTTCCAAACCCCATCAATCTCACAGTAATTGTTTTGCTGGTCAGTATTCTTTTCATGATTCAATTTCTTTCCATCATTTAAATGTTGTTGGCTTGATTTACCGTTGGCTTTGAGGTGCTTATCGTTGGCTCGAGCTTTATTTCTAAAAATGAATAAAATGTGGCGTTTGTTTTGATCTCGCTGACTATACTATTTGTCTTTTAACGACACATTGGCTTAATTTGAAAGTTCTCCTTCGATTTGTGCTGCTTAAATTTACTCTGAGTCAACGTTTCAGTCAAGATGATCGGCAATTGTACCCGCGTTACTTCAAATAAAAGTGCATAAAACAAAAATGATTCGATTGTTAAAGCAATTGCCAAATGTTTAAAAGTTTTGCATTTTTACTGCCTGATGAAAAGGTTTCTCATGCTCAGCTTGAATCCTGCTTTATTGTTTTGATTTTCCATCACACAACAATCCTAATTAGTTACCTTTTTATCATCAACAGTACTCCAATCAAAATGACAGTTGCTAAAAATGCCCAGCAGAATCCACCGACAGCAAGAGGAATAGCTAAGTTACAATCGCAGTTTTTGGAAGACGACTGAAGAGGTATTCTTGTTACAGGCTCTAGAAATGAACGATAATATATATATATATATATTAAAAATGCTATCCATCAATTTATCGTTTTGGGGTCTTGAAATTGTCAGTCATTTTTCTTCACAAAAAAATAATTTGCGTGTTTTTTTATAATTGTACGTTATAAAGTATATTTTTGGTTTTATCTCCTTCAATCTTTGCTTCATTAAAATAGTAGTCATTGTTAGTTCGCCATGTAGATTATTCTGTATCGGAATAATGCTTAAATTTCTATTCGCGTGATGAAGTACATCAAAGGTTTTACTTTGCCTCCGCTATGTAAGTCGACGAAAGGAATGTCCATAAATGGATCGTACATTTTAGACATTGTTTTTGACTGGTCGTAGACACGAAGTAGAGATATGGATCGCTCAAAAAATGATTTTCTCCCAATTTGTTGGACTATTTATCCATAAGAGACAGCCCCCTTAATTATTCATGTGAAAACTCATTGTCTCTTGTCTGATTACCATCCAGTCTATCTAATTTAAAATGCTCGGACAGAAGGAAAGCGGAAATCTCGAAGGCTATTACTCGTATTCGCTTCAAGATTTTTGGTCGGCCAGGGCTCACTGTTTAACGATCGTGATCATTAATTTAAGCAAGGCTGTCTCATTCACATTTGTTCATCGCAATACTCACCAATTGGTTACTAAAAACGTAATCATTACCATCTGCCGTTGTTGTTTCTGTCGAAAATCCTTCGATGGTCGATGTTTCATTTGGAATCACAGTGGATATTCCGATCATTCCGATCGTTGCAGTGCTGGTTTCTGGTATGGTCGATACTGTTACGATACTCGTGGAAATATACGGAGAGGTAGTCCGCGGAGAAGGTGTCGTGGGTTTTACTGTAATGAGATAGAAAGTTAGATTGTAGTTATGTACATTATCCATTTCAACACATAATTATGGCGGATCATATTGTTAAAATATGTGTGCTCATTATTTGAAGTGTTGCGTTAGTTCGCTTATACGCATATGGTGGAAGCTGAATTCGATGACCGTATGGTCGTATCGTTCCCTCCTGTCCATAGCAAAACAATTTTATTGCTATTCTATCCAATTAAAGAGTCCAGCTGCACACTAACACAAATGTATTTCTGTTTGCTTCATTGTTGTAAACTGCTTGTCTGGGGAAGTCTGACTCTGGTCAGACGAAACGTTACAGAAATACATTTATGTTAGTGTGCAGCTGGACTCTTTAATTGGATAGAATAGTCATGTTTATTCCAGCTACAGTATCCTTGCAGTATACGCATACAGATCCACTAGCATAAAGGCATAGAGGAGGTTAGTCTCGCGCAACCCAACTCAAATTTAATTTTATTGCTGTTGCTATATTTTATTGATGACTGTAATTTTTGGTTGACTAAATAATAAAATCTTTTTCTCCTATACGATATCGAAGCAATAGGAAAAACGACTAATGTTGAAAATGTCGCTTTTTATTGCGCAGATCTCCAAGGAATAAGGTGATAGCTAAACTGATAAATATACATAAGCCAATACATCGCATACGTTTTGCGGAAATAACAATTAGGAGTATGAATTGATATACTGAATCGCTGCTTTGTATGCTATCTGGCTGAAATATAAACAGCGGGGTTTTAGGACAGCTACATATAATGTTTACAGTTTGAGACGCTTTACTATTCGATGACCTTTTGTTAATTATTTTTAACGCACGGCAGGCAGCTGCTTCATTTTCCAACGCACGCCAAGATTTAGCTAAAGAAATAAAGATGTTTTACAGGCGAGTTGCCTTGCTGCCTTGCTTTTTGAAAATAGATATGTTGACGTATAAGTTTCCATAACACATGCCAGAAACGTAATCGGCGCAAACCTCTAACGGTAGGAAAATTATTTTATCTTTCTTTGATTCGCATTGATATTTTGTATAAGTATAACCATTAATGATGTCATATTATGACGACATTTTATTTTGTAAATGTTGAATGCCCCATCTTATCAATGAGTCCCTTGTCCTTTTCTGAGCATAAATGATGCAGTTTTTCATATTACCTGTGTTAATATCGTAGTAGTGATAAGTCATGTTGAATCCAATTGGAATAGGATTGTCTTCGCAATTTCCGTTCTCACTTTTGAAGACAACTTGGAAATCTCCTTCAGCTGTACATCCAACGTTATTACTTTGACAAATGTAATGTTTGTAGTATGTCAATGCGAAGCCCGACTTTTGGTCCTTGTTTGCTTTAACTAGAAAAAACAAAAAAATTGAGATATTTTTCATTAAAGCAATGTCGTTGAAAAGATCATTTTGTCTGTCTGTGAGGTAAGAGTTTGAAGACAAAAAAACGTTGGGGTCTTTTACTTGCTCTCCTGATATAAACATAAAATGGCAAATGCCGTAAGTAATCATTGATAGTTCGTATAAACACACAAAGCTGGGTGACACGATTGAAAATAACGAGACGGGTTGGTAGCATAGAACATACTGGGGATGTCTAAATAGGGATGGCGAGATGCGTGTCAAAATACGGTTTCTTGGTGTAGCCAATGACATTGGTGTAGCCTACAAAAGTCTGGTGACACCGCCTATAATTTAAGATCAAATTGCATACTAAACTTGTGCGCATTTTCAAATTTATAAACGTCGGTGTAACAACTTTTTCGCAATCGCTAAACTGATCCTATTTCCCCATCCCCATTTTTACAGGCATCGACCCTATTTCGCTATCCCTATTTTGTCCCATCGTCCCTATTTTGCCATCTCTAATTTGACACCCATCGACCGTATTTTGCCATCTCCAATATGACTTTTAAGCTACCACCACTATAGCTACCTCACTGAAAACGAACACTGCGCACCTTCTCGAACAGGGTACGCATTGCCGAACCGGAAAGATTTCGGTCCCTTAAATAGATAATTTTCATATCGTTTGATGTCAGTGTCGGCTCGCACATGGCCTTGTTCTGGGAGAACAGCGTGAATAAGCATAGAAAGAATATATATATATATATATATATATATATATATATATATATATATATATATATATATATATATATATTCACAGAGCACGCAATAGAATTGATCGTCTTGAGCGGACAAGCCAATTTTTTTATACTTACATCCTGGCAGAGTAAGGGTTGCAGACCGACATGACAAGTTGATAAATGTGACATTCATAACTAAAATCTGATCGTCGCCGGAAGGTGGAAGGCACAGAGTACACTTCACTTTTTTTTCATACTCGCTGTCAGGGTAACCAGGCGATGCAAACCATCCATGGTCCTTTAGCTGCTCACTTTGACACTCCTTTCCTGTAAATTTGGATTTTTTATTTGCGGAATGGGTATCTGTAGGATGATGGCAAAAAGCAAAGTCAGTGCCAATATCCACGTTCAGGCAGTTTTCAACAGATTCAGTTCTCCAAGACTTCTGTTCTCCAGTAAAACTACGCGTGCAAATTTTTTTTCGTAATTTTGTTTACGTTTGATATCTACTGTTGAATATTTGTTGAAGAAATATCAAAGTAAACGAATTTCAGTTTATTCAGATATTTTTAGCCGAACCATTCGCTAAACAAAACGCAGTCTGACCAAAACTCCCAACAATTGTAAACATATCTCTGGAGATCACATCCCCCATGGGATCAAATATTGAAAATTATTTTCCGCGTAGGATAAATTATTTTCCTGCGCAGGGTGAATTCTATTTGTCTATTGCAAAACTATATACACGTTTTTATTATATAGGTTCAAACATTTAATAAATTTTTGCCTAAAAATTAATCCTAAAAAAATAATGCTTATATTTAAAACAGAAAACATAATTTGTGACATTTGAGTCAATGGAAAAATTCCCAAACCGCTGCTGATTTTTCTCAGTATCTCAAGTACATGCCCATATATCTATATATTCAGCATAATTATATGCGAGACTCAGTAGCGTAGTAATTTGGTTGCCGTAACCACTGGTCGGTTACGGCTTCCTCCACCATCAAATCCATGCGTCTGAAAGAATAACTAGGACACGGACACTTTCAAAAATCACATCTAGTATTTCCTTTAGCATATCTCACCTTGAACACGGTATAGCAGCAAATGCAATAAACACACACACAAATATGGATGAGCAACGTTCAGTCGCATTGAAACAAATATAGGAATCATCATATAGGAACTAGAAACTGAAAGAAGCAAAAATAAAAATAAGTCCATACATTTTCGTTCTTTATGTGGCTTCTTAGTGCACGATACGGTACTCCCGTAGTGTGTGTACCAGGTTAGAGTTAGGCCATAATTTTATTCAGATTCTCCGTATTCTAGTTCTATTACGAATTGGGGGACTGTATGTGTTAGCCAAGTGAATATACCCCCTGCCCATAGGCTTCAGTCGCTTTATACAACTTGATGTAAAGTAGGCAAACAAAATTTATAGTTGCCTCCATATTGGTATACGCACTTCTGGAGCACACACAATACTATATTTCGACCCAATGTATAATGTATCCCAGTAGTCGACGTATAAAATATTTTGGAAAAACGTTTTCTTATAATTGAACATTAGGATTTATTGAAAACTAAATTATCTTGAATAGAGCTGTTCAACCATTTTGTCTTTTCGTAGATCTTCTACGATATACCAATACCTGCAACTAACTGGCTCTAAATTTTAAACGCTAAATTACGTTATATATAAAATCACATTTTATTAGCCATTTATATACGCATTTCACTCCACTGTAAATAAAATCTTCTTAAAAAATTCATATGGTGTTATAGTCGTCAAATCACTGGCAGTTTCGTTTTGCGTCCATCGACCAATATTCGTGTAAAAAATCGCGAAGTGAAAGTAAATAATATTTGTTTAAATATTACCATTTTACCGTAATAAATAACGATTTTATTTTAAAATCGAGCGACATATGACAAAAAACAAATATTTATATATATATTACCACATCAATAATGTCGGTATTGTGTAGAATTCCGTTTCACTCAGCTAATGATATTGAACACGGGCGAGAAATGACGACGATAAAAGAATATGAAGTCAATATTTGTCTCACGACAGGTAAGTGTTGGATATCAGTGGATATTTGTACATAGCCTTGTTCAGAAAGAAAAACGTGAATGAGCGTTGCATATGAAACTGAAGACCACGAGCTGTGATCTTACCGCGTTTCCCCGGAAATGAAACCTAGCGTAGAAAAGAGACCTAGCCTGAAAATAAGACCTAGCCTAAAAATTTAACCTAGTCTGAAAATTAGACCTAGCCTAAAAATATAACCTATTCTGAAAACTAGACCTAGCCTAAAAATATAACCTAGTCTGAAAATAAGACCTAGCCTAAAAATATAACCTATTCTGAAAATAAGACCTAGCCTAAAAATATAACCTATTCTGAAAATTAGACCTAGCCTAAAAATATAACCTAGTCTGGAAATAAGACTTAGCCTGAAAATAAGATCTAGCCTGAAAATAAATCATATATATGTTTCAAAAATGATTTTAATATAAGCCCTTCCCTAAAGATAAGACCTAGTCGATGACGCATTTTTTTTTTAATGAAAACATGTTACCTATAAGTAAATGAATACCGGTTTTCATATTTTGTATATTTGAAAATCTGGTAATTCTCTACTTTATAATTTTGTTTTTGATAAATGAAAATAAAATAAATCCCCCAAAATAAGCCCCAGTGTTGTTTTTCGAAAGAAAATTGAAATAAGACCCTGTATCATTTTCGGGGAAACACGGTAGCTTGTATAACGGCATAAATTTCGACGAAGACATCGATGTATTGAACTAAATAATCATCCGCTTCTCATACCTTGTGTGGGTGGGTCCAAACAAGGTTCTGGAGATGACACAAATGACGGGCTGTCCCATTATACGCATATATACTCCTGTGATTGAAAGTATGCCTATTTTACACACCTTTGGCTTTATTAGAATACAGCGTGCAGAATGATTTTTAATTAGAAAAGACTATTTAATCTACATATATATATATATATACTTTATATAACAGTATTTCACTGTAATGCGTAACATCGTGCGTGAGAGTAGCGATAAATTTTTTAAAAGCCGTTCATTATGTTCTCCAGATTCAAATCAGGAACGAACGGATTCGAATAATGGTGGTTTCGGGCAAATCAACTACTTGATCGTGGGAGTTGGAGCGCCTGTGTTACTAATCGTCATTATTGCAGTTATTTATATTGTCATGCAACAACAAAGGTTAGTTATATGGATTGTATTATATATATAAGGAGAGAGCGAAAAACTATGATGGCTCGACGGTTAGCGCGTCATACTAAGCGTTAGGAAAACATTTACCATTGCATCTCTGGCTACCCTGATCGGGTTCGCAGGTTTAAAGAATAGGTATGTCTGAGGAGGTCACTGGATATTTTGTACAAAATCCCCGCCACTAATGCAAAAATTTGAGATTTGGGAAATTTTTAAAATAATAAAATAGTAATTATCAAATTAGAGTTAGAGTTGGGGTCAGAAATAATTTGAATATCCTGCACAATCTGCATGCCTAGGCCTCGCGGGAACTGGATAATTGCTATTTTTTAAATTATTTTATGCGGTGGCAGGGGGTGTTTTTTATTGGCGGGACTTTGTACAAAAGATCTGTTTTTTTTATTACGCGCCATGCAATGTAGCGGTGGCGTTTGATAGCCGTTCGTTTGAGCCACCGGATTAAATATTTCTCGTCTTTTCCCCGAAGTAAATGTGAAGCTCGTATTATACGAAGTTGCCAGTGGCTTTGACACCTCTATTTCCGGTCTCAACAATGCACAATATTCTGCTAACAAATCTAATTTAGTCTTCAATATCATACGCGTCGAACAAGCCGTTTTCTTAAATTCACCCTTATATTGTCATAAATGATGGCTATGTTAAGGGGGAAGTGCAGGAATGCTTATTGATAATTAAAAAGGAAAGTATTTTACAGGCGGCGACGGGCTGAGGCAACACCAGACGTTTCTTTCAAAACATGTAATACCAACGAAAGCGAAAATTCTGTATCGACAATGCAGCGCGAGGAAGATTTAACCATCGGATGTGACGCCAAGAAGAAGGATATTTGTGAGATGCAGACAATTTGCTGACGAGTATTGTCATCGAAATGCTGATAGAAGGAATGTTGTTCCACACTAGAGAGTTTTTAGTCGACAAGGATAGCGGTACCACTAAACATTTACCTATATAAAATTTTCAAAGTCCATTATCGAGTAGAAATCACTACATTTTAGCACCTGTGCCACTATTTAAAGTGGACTTTTTAAACAGAATGGATTGCAATAATGATCAGCTTTTGGGACAAACGCCGTACATCAACATTTACGCATATGCTATAAAAAGTAACCTGGGAAAATTCGGCCAAAAATAATTTTAGTTACCCCGTCTGACAACTTTTACTCTAAAACAGGGTGGTCCAAGGTTGGGAGGTTGGAGTGTCGCAAAAACTTTTGAGGAGGTCTCGCGGGCCGCAGTCAGAGAAAACCCCCAAAGTGATCAAAACATCGCGAGTTTACTCACTTCAAATATATTCAGGAATGAGAGTTTATCGTTCTAATCAGTTTTTCAGGGAAACTATATAAAGCCTTTAGTTATTTCAAAATTGCTTCCCGAGAAATATCGTGGTATTTTCGGTATCTTTTCTCGTGATTGGTTTTGTAATGTCGCTTAAAATTATATTCTTTCGTGACGGATATTACTTGAAAACACACCAAACACTGTGGTTTAACGTTGTTGTGGGTAAGGAAATACGTTTCCTCTCGGTTTGCTTTGGTCACCATTTTTCTACACTCATTGTATGATGAATTGTTATATTTAAAAAAAATTATTACTTGTAGCGCGAGCAGGCCTATAGTGCTACCGTCAAAAAACAACCAAGTCCGTCCAAGTTGGGACTTCAGACCCAGATCAAAAAAAAAAAAAAGTGGATCACACGTCGCTAAGCGGTTTGTCACTGCTGTCACAGAGGAGTGTTGCGACTAAAATAAAGGCACTAAACGTCTCTTTAAATAGGGAGTTACTTGATGCTAGCTCATCTCATGGGCTCGTTCCTGTCTGCACAAGACGATTCATTCTTCTTTTACCGATCACAGAACAGCATTCCCATATAGCAGTGGTTTTCAACCTTTTACTGATTCACTTTTATGTTTTTACTCTGGTCGCGTACCACCGACAAAACTTCTTTTTGAGGTTGGGCCAAAGACAAATGAAACGCGCTATGGGAGTATTTTAACATAGCACTACATCCATTTTATACCTTCGTGCAAACTTGCAACGTATTACTTTTACGTAGTAAGAACGTATTAATTGTGTGCAAAATCGCGAAAGCATTTGCGTCTTCTGCCGTCTAATTGTTCGGCGGGCCGCACGAAATGTGTTGGCGGGATGCGGCCCGCGGTTTGGACCACCCTGCTCTAAAAAATCATGCAGCTGAAATTTTGAATATTTATTGGTCGATGCCGATAAATTACAGATGATACTGATACATCGATGCCTCTAGTTTTAATTATTATAAATCTCCACGCTGCGTCGTGAACCGCTGGAGTAAATGAAGCGGTTTGTTGACCTTTGCCATTCGGCTTGGAAGGCCTTGAAGTGTTTGCATGTTTTCCGTGTTCTTCCAGTATTGTTTCTATTTGACTGTTAATTTTCAGGTTATCTGTATTAATTTAGCCAAGAATAAAATATATAATAACAAGGGTTAACAAATACTTGATAGACGTACGAGCAAATATGGAGGTATAATAGACAGCTAGATCTGATTTCTGTATTTTTCATAATCATACTTCTGTACTTATCCTTTTATTCCTGAGGAAGAAAGGCCCATAAGATTGCCTTTCGTCCGATTGCTAGTTCATCTCCGGTTAGGAATGCCCAGTTATTAGTTTGAAATGCATTGTCAGATGCTTTTCCTCATTTTGCTATTCATATTGGGGGTTTGATATTTGATTTGTAAAACACAAAGAGGCTTATGTCAAATTAAACTTAATCTCGTATTTGAAAGTATTTTCAAATTGGATTCAACTGTGTTCTGGTGTTATTTCCCCAATCCTGTCTGCTAATTTAGTGCCTCATTTTTCTCCGTTAACTTTTATTGATGGGGCAGTATTAAGTTGTCACCTTCAATTAGAATGATTGGATACTATAATCTCAAATGGCTCATGCACTAATTACACTGTTACAGCATTAGATAGAATATTTCAGAAGACTTGGTCTTCACTTGAAGAAATAAGGAAATTTTACTGTGGAAAATCATGTCGGCAGCTTGGCGTTGCACAGCCTTGCACTCTCGAGTTACTACAGGATTTTTGGAGTATTCTGGCATAAAAACGATACTTCCATTATTGGGAAAAACCACACAATATAAAAATGATTGCAATCAAAATTCTTCAACGATACCGAAGAGAAAGTTCCATTGCAGTAATAAATGTTATTTTGGACCCAAAAAGAAATTAATAGTGAAACGTAAAGCTCCCACTAAAGAAGTTAATAAGCTATTGAAAACACCTGTAGACGATGTCTATTTAGCAGATCTTTATGAACCAAAGTTTTATGATATTTTAGAAGCGATTACAACCTTGAAAAGATATACAGAGCTGGATTTTTCTGACCCTGATTCAATTGTTAAGCTCAATATGCAACTTCACCCCGCCCCCATGAAAAAGGGTCGGCATCAGCAGATATTTTCAGTTGTTGAACTGCCAAATGAATTTGAATACGATAACAAAATATGTGTCTTCACAGAGAATGTTGACATTATCACAGAGGCATTGCAAGAAGGCGCAAGCCGAGCTGGTGGCGATGATATAATACAAGAAATAAGTTTCGGAAATTTAAAGTTTGATGCTTTTGTTACAACGTTAGAGTTTCATAAGTCAAAGTTATTTGGAAATAAAGAAGCCACAAAAGCTATTGGAAAATTGATGCCGAAAAGACACAGTGGAATTACTGAAGATATTATTGGAAAACTGCAGGAGTTTAAGACCGGTACGATTATTACAAATTTAAGCAAATCAGAAAATGAGTCGTCAGTTGTAGTCGGTCGGATTAACCAAAGTGCAGAAGAATTAACAGAAAATATTGAATTTGTAATGGAGCTTATAAGAGGAAACCAGAATCCAAAACATCCCCCAATCATAAAAAATGCTCAATTAAATTGCTGTGAAGAACATTTGCCACTAAATATTGTTATTGATTCGGATTTAGACTGATTTTTTGTTTGAATTTGAAATGATTGCGAAAACGGTTTATCTGACGCAGGAAGGACCTTTGAAAAGTTCCATCTGGCTGGGATTGACATCGGATTCCTGTTACATTGAGAATCTACAAGTATATTTCTGGAATATTCGAAATTTTGAGTCGTCAGACTTTTAGAAATCTAGAATTACTATTCTTGGCAGCCACTAACGAGAATAATAGTATATCACTGCTTCACCAAACAACACTAGTTTGGTTGAAGCAGCAGCTTATACTAAATTCCCCTGATTAATCCTGATTCCCTGAGAGACGTCATTCAAGTGATTGAATACTGATGTGTAAAATATGTTACTCAGCATGTGCCCTTGGCAATTAAATCTGATGTATCAAAGCACCAAGTCTTATCATACTGTATTTCTCGAACGTGTTTGCTAATTGCGACTCAAATGCTTTCCTTAGAAGTTACCTTGTTTGAATTTTATAATCCACATTGAAGGGTTGCAGAGAAAAATTATTTATTTTCGGGTTCTCGCAAACTATTGCTCAAAGAATTTGTGAAAAAATAAATACTTTTTATAATTGTTTCTGTAAAATATCTATTTGAAATGAGATTGCATTTGGTGAAATTGCTTGCAAACAGTACGCTAACTTACATTGGCAGAAGGATGCGTTATTACTATTAGTTGTAAAAAGCCCAAACTAGTGACATCTCTGTAAAATTGAAGTTGAATCCTTTAAAAGGTTGATGAAGAAAGTTCAAATTCATTTTCATAAATTATAGCTCTGTCGGCGGTTAGTAAGGAATTTAAAATAATCATTCCTGTATTATGAAATGGAATCCGAGAAGGTCAGAATCGAATAAGCTTTTTTAAAGAATATATTTAGACCTTGAACTAGTAATACATCTGTAGCCCAATGTAGACATGTACTAGCCAAGTCAGAGATATTTATTGACTGAATAAGCACTACATTAAATAAATAACTAAAGAGGTAAAATAAGTGCAGGAATTAGTTGCAACCAATTGACGGGAGGGGGTGTTGATTACTTGAGCTATCAGTCATGGTTTGCAATATGATTAAACAGTCTTAATGATTCTCCTCTCCCTCAGGCTAAATAAATACTTATTATGCCCATCGTCCCGTTAACCAAGTGAATGGAAAATTTATCAGAATTTTTTCCAAGTATAAAATCCATCACTACGATTGAAATGAGTTGTTCAAAGGCCACATTAAAAACATTTTTATCGATAGCAAGCGACACACAAATATTAATACATTTTGATTCCATGACAATCTGTTGAACTTTTATGGCGAAGTTCTAAATAAATCGATTTAAACAGCTAAATGAAGCAATACAATACTGATAGTTCTAATTCATTATTCAAACAAAAGATAAATAGATTCTGAAGAATATCACAATTTTTCTACACTATAAATAAACCAACCAAGATGGCGGACACTGGAGTATGTGTACCAGGTTAGGCCATAATTTCAGGTACAAATACTATGATAGTCACTATAGGATAGGACTATAGTAAGGAAAATTGGAATAGAATTATGGCCTAACCCTACATTCTGGTGTCCGCCATCTTGGTTCACATACTTCGGGAGTACCAAATATTCAGTGCCACTGTGGTGCAAGGTCTACAGCCATATATTGCCTAAATTGAACAGCAAATTTTACTATGACAATTTCTTGTTCATTTTGCTGCATTTAGGTGGGAGACCTAACGCGATAGTAGCACCAAATATTCTTGAGCTTCCCATAAAGTACCAAAGTGTTACCAAAACCAGTCCATATCATCTGGCAAATCATCATTCATATCGACACCCTGGAACAATTTATTAAAGCACCTGCTGTTCATAGTGTTATAATGATCATATGGATTTGCTAAACTGAGGCTCCTCATGCATAGCCAGCAAAAATAGCATTTACATTTATAGCAAGTCATTTTATTACAACCATCTTTCTTTTCTATTGCAGCGCCGCATCCTGGACAATTTTTAGAGTTGTCTGTTAACCATTTCTCGCTCTCTAGATTTTGCATGGTTAATCGTAAAATTTTTGAACCGTATTTTGTTTCAAGTTCTTTTCTTGTTTTGTCGTCTCCGTCTTTATACTTTTCGCAAACATCCCGAAGTGCAGATTGTTTGAGCCTACAAGGCTCAATTCCGTGATACGCTAATTTACAAAAGGGGCAAAAAGAAAACGTACAGACGGAACAAATCCCGATTGTTTCATCAGGTTCAACAACAACTGGACTTTGGCAAGATTTTCTCGGACAATACATTATGTCATTCATAGTATCTAAGGTCGTTTGAAATAACATTTTCTCATATCGTTCAAAGTCTTCATTGCTGACCAGTTCTTTAATTTGAGCAGGGTATGCTTGAGAATCGCACTTATGTTCAGGGCAAATTAATGCTTTCATGTTCCCTTCCTTGATTTGGAGATCAAAATAAGACTTTATACAGTCTACACAATAGACATGCCCACAGTCCTTAAATTGAATACAATTTTTTCCATATTTTTCTGAAAAACAAACATTACAGTCAAAAATTGTATTATTGAAGGCTTTTTTCGTTTGCATTTCATCATATTCCAAAACGAAAGGCAAAATGTCCGAAAATCTTCCGACGTCTTGCATTACCCTGTGATCCAATTCTTTCATTTTCCTTTTTTCATTCATTTTCTCTTGGTTGATTAAAATCTCCTCAGCAAGCCCAAGAAAATTTAGCAAGTCTTCCTGCAAGAATTGAAGCCATGTGTAAAGAATCTCTTGCCCTTGCTGTTCCTCCCAAATTTCATCCAATTTTTTACAAACATTAGACAGTTGGGATCGATCCAGCCAGACGCAAGTCAAAGTTATTTTTGGAGGATTTGTTGACGGGTAGTCGCTTGGAAAAATAAAATTTAAGTTCACAGGTGGAAGATATGAAATCTGATGGGTCGAGTCCACAGGAGCTATACCGGCAGCTGAAATATCATTACTCGAACTCTCATTCCTTTGGGCGTATTTGCAGGTAAAATTAATTGGAGAATTTTCAATATTTGGTTGGATTGTCAACTTCCCAGATTTGAAAATTGTACCGCAGTCATTCACGGTTTCGCTCTTTAAAATATCCTGGTCTTCAAATATGCTTTCAAGAGCAATCAGTTCATCATTTTGGGCTTCTGCATCATCCACCATAATTGCCTTTTAGTATTTTTCAAGATTCAATTTAAAAGAAAAAATAAACATTCTATAGGACAAAGCTTAATAATTTATACAGCTGGGCTCCCAAGCTAAAATATGAATATTGACATTACTGCATAAACCGATATAAGTAGTTTGAATCCATCCTAACCACTGACCGTGGGTTCCGTAATGGTACAGTACAGCAGTAACGGTACCACCTTACAAGTACAGAAGGACGGTATGGTACCGGTACGGTGCTGAATGACAAAATCTAATTACTGACGACTAAACGACGCAACTTTTCTTAAATCATAGGCATATAGACTACCTATTTTACCCGTCATCATTACTAATCTTCATCATCTCATATTTACTTTATCGCATAAACGTTTTCTTTTTTTTTTTATAGATAAAATAATAATATAAATCATTACATACAGTTGAGACAGTATAAATTCCATATTAAATATTGATCATTTGTATCCGTATTGTAGCATATCCGTTGTAAATAAACGTTTCTTGTCAAATTTAACTACGGTGTCCTAAACTCCAGAAACTGTGACGATTTTATTATTTCTGTATTTGTGTGCCATTTGTCGAAATGTTTACCATTCTTTTCGATTCACGTGACTTTCATGCATCATCAGTCACAAGATCGCTGGTTCCAGTTGTGGGTTTTCAGGTATTTTTCGTTTTGCCCAAATTGACTAACTTTGGTTTTACCTAACCTCGGTGCTATATATTGTGTATTAGAGTTTGTTCAACGGTTGAAATTGCTCTCTTAAAGTTTAATTATAAATCCGCAAATGCGAAGTTCTTGCAACATGTCACACGTCTATTTCTGTATTTACTGCTCTGTCCGTCTGTTTCGTTATATTCATACGGCTACCGGTATGCGGTACGTACGATACCGGGTACATTTCAATATTCAGATATTTGTCAGATGCCAGGAAAGACTATAGTATGCGGTAACTCTGATCGGAATAGATTTGAGTCCGTAAGGCTGTAATATTTGCATTCATATGTATCACCCAAATTGAATATTTGAATACATTAAAACAAGTCAAGTTTGTATATTTAAAACATGTAAAATATGCAATATTTTGAACCAAAAGTAAAAAAAAATTCGGTATCAACTAATACTCAATTCCTCAATAATAATTCTCGGTAGATATGGCACTTCAGTCTGTTAGCAGGGGAGTGGTGGCATGTACGTCACTTATACTCAGTCCCCTATTCTTCTCAGTGAGTAGCCTATGTGTGACCATGCTTTGAACAAATCTTCCTTCAAAAATAATAAACGCTTCAATACAGTTTGAGATCTTATTACGGTATTATTGCACCGATCCTTAATAATATGTTATAATATAAAAAGTTTATTTCGACTCCATAATCAGCATAATAGATGATAAAATAATTGATAAAAACGAAATGAATAAAACTGATTATAGAATCGGGAAAGCAAACAAAACCTCAAGTAGGGGTTAAAGCTTACAGAATTTAGATGGAAAGGTATTGTTTAAAGAAGTAGTACGTGTTCGCTCACCTTCATTGTTATATTCAATCTCATTCATAATAACTTTTTCTCAGTTTATACCATTTGTGCTTATCTTAATTGAGCAAAACATTGATCAAAAAGATGGGTTTTGAGACATGCGGACCAAACGAAGCCATGGTTGTATCTGGATGCGGATACGGGCGTCCGCTAATGATTCCTGGTGGCCGAGTTTGGAAATGGCCAATGATTCAACAAATCCAAAGAATTTCGTTGAATACAATGACATTACGAATTAAAAGTGAGAACGTAAATACACAGAAGGGTGTTCCTATCTCTTGTGTTGGAGTAGCACAGGTGATTTGATTATATATATGCTTCAATTAACTTTTAGATCCCGTGCATATTTTTAATTCAGTGTTACCCATTGGGTTTCTGTGGAAACAACTATCTATCGTTATTCTATTCATTTGCGCTTGTGGAGCAAGGATGTTATATCTCCGGTCTGAATTTTGTCAAAAGAAACTTATAGTAATATATTTGTGATATTAAATATAGTTGCGCCTAATTCAGTAATTTTATCGCAGACAATATTGTAGACTAGTATATGGCTGTTTTTCAAAGTCAGGAATGAGAATTAAGCATTATTGTTCTAAACAGAATTGTGAGGTTCGGGAAAATTTACAATTTCGACTCATTTGATTAATGATAATTTCGACTCCTTCTTTTGTTCTAAACTTGGTAGAAATCATATTTTGGTTCTAAAAGCTAATACTCCACGTCACAGACCTAATTCCAAAACATTTTAAATGATTTTAGTTTTTTGATGACAGTTTTTTTTATGGTATTTATTTTAACTACTATGATCTTATGATATTTCTTGTATAATGACTTACTGTATGTTCAAATTGTTATTTCAGGTAAAAATACAAGGACAAAACCAAGAAATGTTGGCAAATGCCTGCATGCAATTTCTTGGTAAGAGAGAAACAGAGATTCAAAATATTGCACTTGAAACATTGGAAGGTCATCAGAGAGCCATTATGGGAAATATGACTGTTGAAGAAATCTACCAGGCATGTTTAACTTTTGATGCAATTTGCCACTATTAACTAAGGATGTCTATCGATCACTTATTGTTGGATCTCCGCACTCGGAAACCCTTATTCTCAGTCGTGCTGTCTGTCTGTCTGTTAAGATGTAGCGTCTTAATGGCTGGATCATTATGGATTAAATTTTTCACATGGGTTACCAGTGACCCTAGTAATGTACGCTTCATAGAAAGTCCGAATTGAAGTTTCGTTTCCATAGCAACAATAAAAAAACGCGCCGATCGTTATGAAATTTATCGGCCTTTTTTCGGTCAACTAAACCAACCATTTTTCTGAGTAAAAATATTCAACTCTAAATAGTTTTAGTTACTAAATTTAACTTTAATCTGTACAGGATAGGAAAAAGTTTGCAAAGCAAGTGTTTGAAGTTGCTTCATCAGATCTTATCAATATGGGAATTACTGTTGTATCTTATACCCTCAAAGATGTAACAGACAGGTATTTTGTTATGAAACTTTGTTTGAAGTCAGGGCTCTGAAGTGGGAGTATTTTCAGACTTTTTTGAGTCAGAATTGAAATCACTAATTCTTCAGAATTCCATACTTTCGATGGTTTTCATAGATTTCTACTATTATATCACATTGTACAACAGAGATAAGATATGTGAATGCATGTCCCTGCATGGTGTTGAATTATTAATTAGAGTTTTCTGTGGCCTTTCAATTTGAGTGTCATAGACTTATAAGATTTGTGTAACCTAGATTTCAGCGTCAATTGTTGATAAGACTTTTCTGGGATGTTCTCCGTTGCATATTATTGTGCTCTTACTACGGATACGATTACTACGGACTGCCTGTGTGTTAGTCGTTAATAAAAATTAGTTTTATTGCGTTTTTTAATTGTAGTTATGCAAACTCAATGGCATGCAATCAATTTTGGGCATATACATTCAACATTAAAATTAATTTTTTCAAAGCCATGGAGATATTTTATATATGAATCTTGGGTTCTGTAATGTTTTTGACTTGAAGCAAAATTTTCCCATGTATAAATGGTATTCTTCTATTTTTAGTGAAGGATATCTATCTGCTCTTGGTAAAGCAAGAACAGCACAGATTCATAGAGATGCAAGGATTGGAGAAGCTGAAGCTAAAAGGTATTTTATATGATTTTGTATGTTATATGGCAATTACTTAAATACTCCCGAAGTATGTGAACCAAGATGGCGGACACCGGAATGTAGTATGTGTACCAGGTTAGGGTTAGACCATAATTCTATTACAATTTTCCTTATTTTAGTTCTATTACGAGTTCGGGGACTAGCCGAGTGACTCCCGTAGTATTTGTACCGGAAATTATGGGCTAACTCTAATCTGGTACACATACTACGCTCCGGTGTCTGCCATCTTGGTTCACATACTTCGGGAGTACCCTTAGGTGTAAGCTCTTTTCTACCTAACAATGTTGGCAGCACAGGTTGGAAATGTGAACCCCATGACCAGGGATGGCCAATTCGAATAAAGTATTCGAATGTATTCGAATATCTCGTCATTCGAATATCGGAATTCACGTTCATAAGAATATCGGATATTTGTGTGACGTCACACATTTTCGACGCCGCTTTCAAGACGTTTCCGTTGAATGAAAACATTCTCGATAGAAACTTGCGCGTGATTGTTTTCATCACTCATCAGCGTAACGTGTTATTTAGGCCCGCAAACGCCTTTACGATTGTGTTATTTTCTCTAAAACGAAAATTTTCCACAAATTTTTTCCACGATAACCATAACATTTATTTTATTTTTGTACGCGCACAGAATTGTGAATCTGGTAAATAAGTTCATCGGCGGCGAGTTTCTAAAGACAACGCAACTTTTTGATTGAAAAGCGGCAATTTAAAATACTGAAAATAAAACCGTAAACAACATAAGTTTTATTGAGGCCCGTGAAAATTTAAAAAACGCTTTCTCAGGCAGTGAAAATCGCAAAATTTCGTGTGCACACATTATGTTTGGTCGGCGTTTAGAAACATATCGTCACTAATTGAGGGCGGGATTTGCCTGATTATCCATTACTTTAATATGCCGTCAAATATTTTCGGGTTAACACGATACAAGGTTTGAAACGCGACTTTTTCCCTGGGTGTGAGGATGTATATAATATAATTAATCTAAAGTATATTCAATCAATTTTATTGTGATGAAATAAATTTTACTCTTAGCATTTCGATCGAGCGGAGTCACTGTTAACAAGTACATCTAAATATTTGCCGAATTCGCAAAATGCGGATAAAAACAATATTTAATCGGACAGTTTACCTCACGTTTTTATTTTTATGGCCGCGGATTGCAATGGTATATAAGAGTGGTGAGGATTTTATTTTGTCGACGCAACCGCAGGTTAAATTGAAGACAATTAAATTAATAAGAGAAAGATATTTTAAATATGCCCGTGTCGGTCACGAATTCATCACTTTGCACAACAGAAAAATATATATTCGTTGTTATATTATTTGTTGTAAAAGTCGACTCTTTTAACAGGTGGCATAATCGCGGCGATGAATATGTTCTTTTAATTTACTGCTAAACTTTATATGTATATTCATTGTATGAAATTAATTATTCTCTACACTTAACAGGATTTTATATAATTATTTGAGATTTTTCTAACGGCGATAACGAGTTGGCAAGATTGCAAAAATACATATTAAAATTAAATACATCAAGCAGTTTATCTTGTAATTTTAGGTCACAGATTGCCGTGGACCGAATAGTAATGTTTTTTTTTTGACTAAGAAGAAGCAACCGCGAAAGATATTTTAGAATCTTGTATTTGTCATGGATTGAATATTTTACGTAACAGAATGATCATTATACGCTGACAAGACGGCCCTTTCAACGAGCGCGGAATCGCGGTGGGTGTTACAGGCGGCAATGAGAATTTCCGATTTCGAAAATCCTGGCTGCGCGCTGGCAGTGGTGGTCATCTATTCTCTACTAATTTATTTCTAACTCCAAACACAACAATATGTTACACATAATAACAATATGGTTCACAGAAATTTATATACAAATATACTGGTAGGTAGTAGAATACTCTAGGCCTAAATATTAGAATTTTTAAAGGCAATTATCTGAATACAAGTAGTATTTTTGTCAATAGACTCGACTATTATCGTGATATCATGGTACCAATGATAGAAAGCGTCAGACAACTTCTTGGCTATCTTTTCATATGGTCATTTGTACAAAGTGAATAAATTTAATAAACTGACTGTGTCACAAGTTGCTATTATTTTTTATTAATAGCTATAAACTATCAATTACTTTGTGTACATATACTGTTGGTCTGTGGCTTCATTCTGATATTTCTATTGAAGCTTATTTCCTAATTTACTGGGTTTTAATCAACTAAAACAAAAATGTGTTATTTTTGATTTTAGAATGTATTCGGAATTCCAGATTCGAAAACATTATTTTAGAATGTATTCGGAATAGTTTAGTATTCGGAAATGGCCATCCCTGCCCATGACCTACCATTTCATCAAGGATTTATTTATTAAACTATGTTGGCAATATGGCGCGGGGAACATTTCTGTCTTTTGAAAATTGTAGCTTCTTATGCATCTGTGGCTCTTTATGCAGAACCTTGTTTTGATCTAAGGCTCGGAAACATCGTATACAAAATGTCATAGAATTGGGTAGGCAGTGAATGCCAAATGTGTGGAAATTTACTGTAAAAGAATATGTTTCTATAATAATAAACATTAGACTATTTGTTTAATCTGTTTGAAAATGCCCCCTTCCTCCTGGTTGAGTTGATTTGTTTGGAAATTTCAATTAAGTGATTTCAGAAAAAAAGTTTTATCCATACTTCAGATGATTAAAATTACAAATGAAAATAATTATTATTCTTTTTAAAATTTGTATATATGGGATATTAAATACACTATTTATTAAAGCTGTTAAAAATAGAATTTCTGGAAGAATTAGCAAATTATTAATAGATGGACTGGAAGCATTTCCTATATCTTGTGGTTGTTGTGCATAGATTTGAATTTCAATAAAAGCTTGTTTTGGTGTATGATTTGTTATATTTTGAATGGAAGCATCGTTGGAATTTGCTGACCAGAAATTCATTACTATAGTATAATATTTATATAGTTTTAGTACATCTTGGCATTACATGTGCATTTCTTAATCTCCAAATAAGAATAGTCTCATAAACGTTTATTATTGTTAACCAAATGTCTTGGTCGATCATGAATTCTCTTATACAAACTATTTGGTGTCAGACAATATGCTTTTATGTACACCCCACTCATCAATATATAGTTATAGTACATCTCAGAATTACAGTGTTCATGCATAACTTTTGCTCAAAGGCGAGTCTCTTTTACTTCTAAGTGAAGGCTTGTGGATTTGCCTCAAGCAAATTATCTTAAAATTCCTGTGTGTAAAAAAATCCCAGTCATCTCAAATTGTTCACCGTTTTGTTTTTCTAAAATTCCTGCACCGAAGGGCACTTATGAGTTATCGTCATGTGAAATCACTGATGTGTGAATAAATATCTCTCTTATTATTCATTTATGTTTGGTTTGTGTGTAAAAGTGTTTACTTTGCTTGTAGTATTTCAGAGCTCATTCTCTTGTGATAATTGTTGGCTGAACAAATTAATACACTGATTTTCAGAGATAAAATAATAATATATCTGTATAAATTTTTTGCCATTAATTTATGCCATTTTCCAGCATTTCGCTATGAACAAGATCCATTACGAATTGATACTTTCCATATATTCGATTACTATTGAGCAACACTTCAATACCAAATATAAAATAAACAATAAAATTTAATAGAAAATGTAACTTCTGGATTTTTGTTGAAATAAACAAGTAACCCAAGGAAATTTAAAGGCGACCCAGTTTTAGGTCGCGACTCGTGACCCATGGGTTGGCAATCACTGCTATACGCCTATACCTATAGGCCATCTCTACAGTTATTATTGTCAATGCTCCTACTTTATAAAAACAAAATAATTCATCTCATACTTATGGTTATCAGGGCATGAAAATCTCAAAACAACAATCTTATTTATACAGGGATGCTGGCATCAAAGAAGCTTTGGCAAATCAAGCAAAAATGAAGGCAAAATTTGAAAATGATGCGAAAATTGCCGAATCGAAACGTGATTTTGAGCTAAAGAAAGCTGCTTATGACAAAGAGGTAGAGTATAACAAATTTCAAATTTAATCCAAGATGTCCAAAACAAATTAAATGGCCAAATCCTTTTTTATAATTCGTTATTTCTATACATACCTCAATATTTAATATAAAGAATTGCTGCTTGATTAAGAAGTCTTATATAACGTTATCTTTAAAAACCATAATTCATGCACTGTTAAAGTGTTCAAGTACATTATGTATTTTCATGCAGAAATGTTTTCTAGTATAAAATACTAGAATAAAATACTATAAAATACTACTTCAAGTCTAATTAGTTGCAAAAATGTTCTAAATTTATGTGATTTTCTAATTAAAAAAAAAAATTATTTGAGCATTTGACAGATTTTAAAAATGTGCTTCAATATTATAGTTTTAGACCATTCTTGACCCAAGATAAAATCATTAACCAGATATTAAAACTATCGTGACTCGTGACTGGCATTAATGCAATAAATGTTGTTTCTCTCGTTTTGATGACAGACAATATTCTCACGAGTGGGAGTTTCCTGTCATTATTATGAATTGACTGAATTGTCGTCTTCTTTTTCCTGTTGTGTGTTTGTCTTACTTTGAATGTTATAAAATCACTATATTTCATTTGGGAATCAAAATCAAAAAATAATACGTTTGAAATATTAACTAAAAAGAGTTATTTAAAAACTTGACTTTTGATTTTTTAATTTGGATTCTATTATACGTCCATCTTACCATAAGAATTATTGGTACTCCCGAAGTATGTGAATCAAGATGGCGAACACCGGTACATAGTATGTGTTAGGTCATCTTTTCATTCCAATTATCCCCAATTTTAGTTCTATTACGAGTTCAGGAACTAGCCAAGTGACTCCCGTACTATTTGCACCTGAAATTATGGCCTAACCCCAACCTGGTTCGAAATTATTTTCTCATTCAAGTATGAAATTCAGGATACTATACTATACACGCATCGCATATAATAGAATTGTTACAATATCCAATCCATAATTCAATAATATAAAACTTTAATGCTGCTTACATCCTAAAAGTGACGAAACGATCATAAAATTACAACATTAAAATATTTTTTTTATATAATAAAAGCAAGTTAATTGCTTGTTAAAAAAAATTGAGTGTTTTTTATTTATTTAAACCACGATATTCCAACCAAGGATATTCCTCTTCCATTACTAACAATAATTTTCCATATGCATTACTCAAAATCACCTTCAAACAATAATAATAGTCTCATAAAGCATAATGTGATCGATATAGTAAGTTGTTCTGTCTCAATATTAAATTTAACTCATTTGATAATTTTATGTCAAGTTCTCAAACAGGCAGATAACGAGTAATTTTTTAGAAAATGGATTGATACACAAAACGATTAACGCTCTAGAAGTATGTGTACCAATATGGAGGTAACTAATTTTGTTCGCCTGGTTAAAATCATTCCATAAACTCATGGGCAGGGGGCATATTTACTTGGCTAACATAAACAATACCCGAACTTGTAATAGAACTAAAATAAGGAAAATCGGGATAAAGTTATGGCCTAACCCTAACCTGGTACACATACTATGGAAGTACCAGACTATTTACGTTATCACTTGCATATTGCAAACCACTCGTTCTGAATATGATGTGAAACAAAGTATGAATGAAAGGAGGGTCTATTAAATAATAAATTTGTCTTTTCCTACAGGTCAGCACGAAAAAAGCAGAATCCGAACTGGCGTACAATCTTCAAGAAGCCATCACGAAACAGTCGATTAAAGAAGCCGAAATGCAGATTAAGGTTGAAGAAAGAAACAAACAAATTCAAGTACAAGAACAGGAAATCAGCAGACGAGATAAAGAACTCACAGCTCAGGTCCGGTCGATGTTTGATTCATTTCTTTTTTGTACGAGTATGTACAGACAATGTTTCAAATATCACATCACCAAGAGAGAAGGGCTGTCCTTCCGAGTTGCCAGAAAGTCATTGACATAGGGTTGAATCATTTTCAATAAATACTTTCAGGGAAATAAATAGAGATAAAAAGGAATATCATAAATATGAATTTTCGAAGAAACTTTTTTGTAAAAATTTTGCTCTCAAGCAAAAAAGAGAGAAATGATTTTTGTGTTGTCATACATGGTAGATTCCCCTTGTCTATTTGTTTGAAGGATTGCCTAAAATTATAGAGCTTTATATATGATATTTACGGGTTAGTCAGTTTTCCTTGTAATGGCATTGTTTTGACTGATATTTTATCTTCTATTATTCACAGGTCAAAAAACCAGCAGAAGCTGAGAAATTCAGAATGGAAAGAATTGCTGAGGCTGAAAGAAACAGGGTATGTTTTATTATGTTGTCGAAAATAAAAGCGGAAGGTGTGATAAACAAAGTGAGCTGTGCCTGAATGTTTTTTTGCCTCTTCCGAACTTTTTCGTATTAGTAGTTTCTTGTCTGAAGCCATCTTCGCAACGTGCAAGTTGCAAATTAGTGATTGAAATTTTAAGAACATTGCGTTGGGTGTAAAAAAGTGGACGGGCTGTGTTTAAATGGAAAGATTTTATTGCCTCCAAATGGAATCTATTGCTTGGCGATAGGCGCACTGTACTTCAAGTATTACACATTGCCCTGGGTGTGAAAAATTGGGCGGACTGTCTTAATAATGGAAAGATTTTGTTACCATTCAAGGTATCTTGTATGTCTCAAGGTATCTTGTATGTATCGGCGGTTGGCGCATTATAGCGTTGGGAATATGCTTGTCACCACTCCTTTGATTATCCTGCACCAGTTCGCAGGTTTAAATCCTGCAGGTAATAATTATATTCGAGAAGATTGCTGGACTCCTTGTCATCGTTGTAGGGTGGTTCATGTAACCGCTGGTTGATTACGGCTTCCTCCACCACCAAGTCCGTGCATCTAAACCAGGAGTGGCCAACCTATGGCGCATGCGCCAAACGTGGCGCATTGCATGATTAGAGGTGGCGCATTGCATCTTTAACCCTTTTCATGCCAAAATTGTTAATTGCACTTGGCTTCTCCACGCCAAGCCGTTTTTTTGCGATTTACATGGTGACTTTTGATTGTACCTAAAATCTATTCTCCTTACTCCACGTTGCCCACTTACGGCTTGTTGGAATTAGAAACAACAGGCGATTATCGACGTTAGCTTTTGGACGGACTTTATGACATTCATTCTAGACTTTTAGCAAAAATTAGTAAAATTTACTATTTTTTCCCTACTGAAGTAAAAAGTTCAGAACTTCTGGAAAAATAGAAAATCGTCATTTATCAGCTTGAAACATGGATTTTCCATTGTCCAGACTTCCCAAATATCTCCCAATAACCATTGAACAACCAGTTGAATTGCCCAAGCCTAAAAAATTTATTACAAATCAACCCACAACATGCTGAAAATGACCCCTAAATACCACCTTTTTCATCCAAACTTCAAATGATCGTTGTCAACAAAAGCGAAGCGTAAAATCGCTTGCTGTGACGCAAGTACTAATCTCGAAGAAGCCTGGAGTAAAATCACGCGACGCTAGGCCAAACAGCGAAAGTAAAACAGCAGCAAAAGTCTCATAAAGGCGGTACTTAATAAAATTGATCAGTTTTATTTATTATACTTCCTTGCTTAATTTCTATTCATGTGAAGTTGTAAATTGTAAAAACTACATATACGTGTGTATATATGTGTGTGTATTATAAATTTATATAATTTCAACATTAGGCGTGGGAATACAAAAGATTTACGGCGCATCTGAAACATTATGTTTAAAACGTGGCACATGGAATGTGGAAGGTTGGCCACCCCTGATCTAAACAAATAAATAGTTAGCTATTCCATACCCCACATAGACAGATAACCTCATAATAGGCCATGGTTTGCCATATGATTAGGTCATCTTATTGCCTGTCTAACCTCAAGATGAAATGAAAATTCCCTATCCCATCATATCAATGCTTATTTGTTCAGAGTAAAAATAACAAAAAAAAATTGATTCATTTCAGATCATCTTGGAGGCAGACGCAACTGCCCAATCTATTCAAATGAAGGGAGAAGCAGAAGCATTTGCTGTGGAAGCCAAAGCTAAGGCAGAAGCTGAACAGATGGCAAAGAAAGCCGATGCTTGGAAAGATTACCAAGAGGCCGCCATGGTTGATATGGTTCTCTCTACCCTGCCTAAGGTAAAGTACTGTTTGTTTAATATAAAAAGGATTCCCTTCAGAACTTTTGAAAATTTCTTAATTGGCTTGTGCTATATAAGCACTATTGATGATTAATGAAGGCCGCGGATGGAAATGTTGGATATTCTTGTTTTATATAAGTCAGGGGTGGGCAAGATACGGCCAGCGGGCCCCGTCGGCCCGCGACGAGATTTAGACCGGCCCGCTGACTGTACATCATGATATTACATCATTACACTTTTAGTACATTATGATAAATTCATTATTGGTTTTTTGGTCTCTATTTTTTTGTAGTTTAAACTTTACTTTAAACGCGATTTAAATTTTTCTTTCTTGCATTAGCGAATAAATATGTGATTAAGATATTGAACACTATTCATGTTATAATCCGGCCCGCCGATAACTTCATTTTCCCACATCTGGCCCGCCGACTAAAGAAGTTGCCCACCCCTGATATAGGTATAGGTATATTTTATATAGGTAGCGAGTAGGGCTGTCTAAACGAATTCCCTTTTTCAAAATCAAATCGCGAATTATTTGAACCGTTTTCTGGACTAATTTGCAAATAATAGAATCTTCTGGTAAAATGAACATATGGAAGAGAAAGTATTTCAACCACCATTGCCCTGTGTTTTTTACCAGGCAAGTGGTGTCGTTTTGTGAGTAAACCACTCTTGCCCCTCACATAAGTTATTCCAGAAGTTCTTCTTGCATTCCTTTTGCATGGAAGACTAGATGTCGCAATCTTCTATTTCCCCTGTGAGTCGCAGTTCTTACCACTTCATGGCAGCTGCTGCCACGAACGAACGAACCGCAGCGTCTTTTCAGAACTATATTTACTTAAACCTGAAACCTAACCCAAAATCCATGAAAACTGTATCCATAACAAAAATGGTCCAACTTACCCAATATTTGTCACCATCAGGGGCAGCCCTGCCAATACCGCCGGCATGCCTTGGTTACGGCAGCAAAATTTTACCTGCCGTTGGTTTTCATACTGCTGCCGTGGAACCGGCATTGGCATCTCGCCATCGGTTTGTGGCAGCTAAAAAGTCAGTCGCCGTGGTTTGGCCATAGCGGCCATGGTTTTGAAATCCTGCCATGGTTTCGCGGCAGCTTTGGACGCCACAAAATACTCAAAACTGCACGGTGGCACGCTTTTAGCCATTTCATACATGGTCCAACTCAAAAGTTATTATCGGAAATAAATATTTAAAAAGATGTTTTTGAGAGATTACAGAAGGCGAAAAAAGCACTTTAGTATTGTCTAAAAATGGTAGTTCTATTAATAGCATTGATTTGAAGTTGTTAAGTTAGTAATCAATCATAGAAATCACAATATCGTAAAGGGAGTTCTAATTGTACATGATTCGGAAAAAAAATTTTTAGGGAATTACATTTGAAATAGGAATTTAGATTTAGTTTAGTTCGAATGAGCAATGATGAAACATATCGCCATCCTATGATCTTCTATGATTTATGCGATATGGGCTTAACTGAGCTCTCATTTTGTCGCTCCAAAAGTTTGTGTACCAAAATGGAGGCAACTAATTTTTTTCACTCATTTTACATCAAGTTGTGTAAAGTGACTGAAACCTATGGGCAGGGGTATATTCACTTGGTAATCACAGACAGCCTTCAAACTCGTGATAAAACTAAAAAAAGGAAAATCATAATAAATTTATGGCCTAACTCAACTCTAACCTGGTACACACACTACAGGAGTACCTTTATTTCATCAATATCCATTTTGTGATTGCATACTTGCACTTCCATCATATTATTATGACCAATTGTTGGTACTCCCGTAGTAGTATTATGTGTACCAGGTTAGGGTTGGGGCATAATTTTATTCTGATTTTCCCTATTTTAGTTCTATTTCGAATTCGGGAACTGTCTGTGTTAGCCAAGTGAATATACCCCCTGCCCATAGGTTTCAGTTCCAACTTGATGTAAAGTAGGCGAACAAAATCAGTTATCTCCATATTGGTACACAGTACACACACTTCTAGAGCACCCATTTGTCTTCTGGTTCTGTGCCTTATTTGGGGGATTTGTGCTGAAAACTAAAAGAAAATCGTCTGATTTGAGCAGATCAATAGGCATTTACTTGGATTTTTTGAATTTACTTGAATAATTTATTGAAATTCTTACTTCAGATCGCTGCTGAAATTGCTGCACCTCTATCTGCTACAAAGAAAATCACTATGGTGTCAAGCGGAAAGGGGGATATCGGTGCGGCTAAACTGACAAGCGAGGTTCTTGACGTTGTTGCTAGACTTCCAGCTGTCGTCGAGAAGCTTACCGGTGTCAACATGACGAAAGCCCTCAATATTAAGGTGTAACTGACAACCTCTGACTTTAAAAAATTTTTTTGGATTTTTCCACCAGATTTTTTACACTATTAAGAGTTGTTTCAAAGAATAATTGTCAACTTTAACAATTAATTTACCCCAGTCTCGACTTAACAATTATGAATAACAAAAATAATGAATAACCAATCTCCAGTTTCATGGAATAATGATTTCAATTTAGGCATAATCTGTTATGCATGATTAGGTATTATTTGCTTAACTCTATTAAATTGACCGCAAAGTAAAAAATATGTTTTGGACAGAATTTTATATGCATCATTGGGCATGATTTGGTATTAGCTTTTTTGACTATGATATGTTATTTACTGTAAAAAAAGATATAATTTTGGCAGAATTCGTCATGCATCATTATGCATTAACTCTTTATGTTGTACATTCAATAAAGAATTTTACTAGGTTAAAATTTTTTATGCATCATTAGGCATTGACTCTTATGTTGTTCACTCAAAGAATATTATTTTTGGCAGAAATTTTTATGCGTCAAGGGGCATGGTTTGATATAATTTTATTTATTCTTTGATGTTTCAATAAGATTTGTGGAAAAAAAAGAATTCGCATCCATTGCTATTATATTCAATATCAAACCATTTGTAACCTTGTTTTTATAATCGATTAAGCTGGTGGCCATATCATTTGGTAAATGTTTTAAATTCGGTTTTTTACTTATAACCATAAGTACGCTTTTTATTGTTGGTATTACGTAATGGTAAAATGTCATAAATTCTGATGGAAGCATCTAAATCACTAAGGGTTGACGACTGTTTGTTGCTGTACTTGATGCACAGCAGTAGACCACCATATTTTAGGGTGTTTATCGCCCTGTATTGAATTGTATTAAAAAAAATCGATGTGCTTCACACAACTAATGGTGGACATATATACGCATGTATAAAAAAAGCTAGTAAGATATATCGAGAACTGACTTAATAAAAAAAATTGTAATAAAACAGGACTTTATGAACACCCTATATATATGTCGGTGGACTAAAATGTCTCAAAATCGATAAATATACAAAAGATATACTGTAAACATGCATAAACGCCCTTTTTTTTATCAATTTCCACAGTCACTGGTTTTTATTTCACATCATGGTACTCATTGCATTCATTTTTATTTTATTTTTGTGTGAATATCTAATAATCAGAGGTTTGTGCAAGAGAAGTCGCAGGAAACCTAACAAGAGAGGAGCACGGTTTAAGGAAATGATATATATACTGTATTTGGAATATCCTCGTTTTTTTTTTTAATCATTGCTATTACGTGTGAAAATCTTGATTGAGAATGGTGTCCATAAAGTCCTAAATTTTTTTCTTGATACCATATATTGTTTTGGCCATTGCAAATGTATTAAATGAAGTGAAAATACTTGAACAAGTTAGGATTAAAGAACAACAAACCTGTTTAAAAAATATTGAGAACTGACTTCATAACATGATTGAAATTGTGAAAGGATTTTATGGACATCCTGTATATTTTTACCCCATGAAAGATAAACGTGAAATTCTGAATCTTCATTTATGAGATTGATAATGTTAAAATCAAGTGTTGGGGAGAGTCACTAAACCCTGAGTCTGGCGTCACAATTCATCTGAGCTAAGTCGACTAGTTGATTTCTCAAGTCTTTGCTAATCAGTAACTCAAATTACGTGTAACACTTTGGTTTAAGTTCTGACCATGTGAATAAGAATATTGGCAACCTATATAAGATCCTTGGGCGTCACTGCCCGATAGCCAGCTTTGGGTCTTCGCAGCATCCCTTCCCCAGATATTAATTGTGATTATCCTTTTTCTTTGTATTTTGTGTAATATAGTCAATGACTTTGGCCTCCCAACACTCCTAAAATCACTCTTAATTTTAAAACCTGTTTAATGTTTCTGTACATTTGGTTTTCCTAACATTTGTCATAACAACCTTTTCCCTATTTTATATAAAAACTAGCTGAATATTAATGTATGTTGCATTTCAAATCATTGCCTAATGCTGTCCAATCGAAAATGATTTAAACAGCTTGGTGAAAAACAGAGAGAGTCTTAGTCATGGTGTTATTTTTTGTGTGGAAGGCTATTTTTCATTGAATTTGTTCTCATCTTCATTGCTTAGTTCTAGCTTTCATAACATGCCTTTTATTTTGATCTTGCTTCTACCTACCTTTGAAAACCTGAATTTTGAATGTTTCTGATCCGTTCTATTTAGTCTACTAGGATTCATGAGAAATCATTGTCATAACTGACGTGCTTATTTGTTGAGAATAATGGAAGTCACCCAAATTTTTCACTCTTATTGAAAAAAACTAGAAACTGTTGTTCATTTAGTGATTGTATTTAACTACACATTAATTGAGCAATGGTGTAGTGTGAGTAGGTCCTATTACACTGGCATGATTGCGTTTTTTTTTTCAAAAATAGCAGCTTTTTTCTAGCAGTCTGCCTGCCCATGTTCAGAGCTGAAAGACAAATAAGCGCTTACCATTTGAAAAAGCTTCATTTGAAAATAACACTTGTAGAAGTAGTATCGTGTAGAAACTTTATGCAGTATTTTACTCCTTTGGATTTGAGATATTTGTGTCACCGTTAGACATTGTTAAAGCCAGTTGTCAACTGGGTAGCAGTAAGTATTGTGTGATAACCTGTGTGGAAACTTGATTTGATGCATTTTATATAAATGTGATATTCTAAGATCGTGAGAGAAAAAACGTTTTTCGGATGGTTAAACTAGGCATACAAGATGGTATTATTGGCAAAATTGTTGGTTTGTGCAAAGGTTTTTCTCGCAATGTGCCAGCCCGTTAGAAAAACCAAAGTTTCAATATGCTCGGCTTTTTGCATTTTTCAGGGATTGATTTTAGATGTAGAATTTTTGTTTCTTTTATTCACTGATGTTTTCATGTGCATGCTGTAAAATAAAATGTAACCAAGAAATTGTTTTTTGTTGTACAGTGTGAAATGGGGTGCAGGACTTGATACTGATCTCATTCCTTGCTGTTGGAAGTCCAAGGCTGGTGTGTGATTTGGAGGATATTGAAGTCTGGGTCATATTTTCTGGAGTCTGAATTTTAGACTTTTGAAAAAGTCCGATTGAAGTGTACTCGAAGTTCTTGAGTTTAATTTTCATCTGTCATATTCGTTATCTTGGATTCGGATTTTATTTTCATGTGGGATAAAATTTGCCTGGCATCAGAAGAAAATTTTTTATGAAATATGTTAACATAGGCTGATATGAAACAAAAAACAGGGACAGTGCGGATTGGACTTGATTCCCAGACTTAGTAAAATATAAATCGTGAATATTAAAACCGATTGAAAACATGCACTTTCTTCTCAGCGTTTTCGGTAATTTAAATACGCAGCTAACGTGATATGGTGAAGTGACATATTTGACATATAATGATGACATAAGGATATAGTAGTCTCTCTTACGGAACTAGTGAAGTCAGTCGCAAATTGATAGGTAAATGGACTGCCTCCGGTAACATTAAAAGAAAATTCATTAACGACTGTCATTATGTATGAAGACTACACACCTTGTCACAACTCGTCCAGCAGGAGTAGACATTGGAGGGGATAGATACTACTTTGCCTACCAGTTTATATTACAACCCGTTGGACCACCTGCGTGATGTCACACCCAGAGCGTACCACCTCTTAATTGATATTATAAGTCTTTCAAAATTTCAATATGCAACTTTCGTTATGCGGAACCTATTATGCGTATCCCCAGAATTGTCTTCAGCTTCTCAAATACCAGAAATTAGCAAAACAAATTCATTGGCAGTGCAAATATTTTATTCAACAAAATAGGACATGATTAATATTTTTTCTCAAGAATTGGGCTGAAAAAGATCCGAAACCTGTAATGATTGATGCTGCAGAAACAGATTTTTCAAATCACTGTTTCTCAAGTAAGCATTAGTCTATTATCACAAGATAACTTTAGCAGACACAGTAACATAAAACATGTCGTCACCATAGTTCATTGTGGTTACAGAAAGAAAGCTGAATTCTAACTCATGGCTAGGTATTTCCAATTACTAATCAGAGTCAGAATAAGCAAAGATAAGCATTTCAGATGAACAGGTCTGGTGTAGTCTACCACCCTGGAGCGACAAGTTCTGCAATTTTTTAGTTTCGAATTGCACCATACCATGAAAATAAGCATTAGAAAATCTTCCAATATTTTAACCCTACTCCATTGTTTGTGTAACAACATTAATGTATGACCATTTCACAGTTAATCATGTGGCTTAGTGAATGTATATCCCTTGTTGGATTTTGATTTATTTGGAAGCAATTCAGTTAATGATTGAAATTCAATTCAACACATTAAAGCAGTAGTATTATAATCCCTATGAAAAATCAGTTTCAATTGTACAGGTGTGGGTCTTAATTTCACAGATCAAATAGGAATCCTCATTCAAATTTTTTTTATGAGGCATTTTAGATGAGCTTCTATGTAAACATTCATTCATTAATGTCTGTGCAGTCAGTGAGAGTCCGCTTGTGTTCAGAAAATTTCCCACATGGTCACTTCAGTCTCTATTTCCATCTGGAATAATGCTCCTGCACAATTCAGTTTCTTTCAAGATTGACTCAAAAGTTGTTCCGCGATGATTACTGTGCGGCCAAATTACATGCATTTCTTCATATCCAATGTGAATCTGAAAACAGAATCAAAATTGAGTTTGACAATACGCTTTTAAATTTTATATAGAAATATTGTAAAATAAAATTTTATTTAAAATAACAAGACCATCAAACCAAGCGTTTAGGACCTCATCAAATTAGCTTAAAACTGTGAAAAAATAGTTGTATATGAATTTGGGTCTCACCTATTTGATCATATCCTTCCCTGATATTTTGCATTCTGAGAAGAACGTTCAGATAAGTACCATCTTCCCTCGAATCTGATTCAACTCCAGAATTTAAAATCCTGTTCAAGATCACCAAACAATCTTTTTTTGATTCACCAAGCTCACCAAAACGGTTGCATATAATATCATAACAATGGTGGAGGAGATCCATCATTTGTGAGTCAATTTTTCCAAATGCTACCCAAGTTTGCACCCATTTTAAAACCCTTATAAAATGTTTTTCAGACCAGTTTCTGTCATCAATACACACTTTTAGAGCTTTTCCAAAAACCCATTTTGCGCATCTGAGCCATAATTCAGAATCTCGGTCCTTAATTTCTTCAACTTTGTAAAATTGAGGTGTCCAAAACATTAAAATATTGACAAGATGAATAATAATATCATTGGATTCAAAATTTGTCTCCAATTCTGCAATGGCGAGCAAAACTCTGACGTCTTCCTTTTGCAAGTCGCAGGAATCTTCTAATGTCTGTTGCTGGTCCTTGTTCCTTAAAATCGAATTTTTTCTTCTCTCAGATAAATTTGATAAGCAAGACTCGAGAACAGATAATGTATCTGTGAAAAAAGTAGACATTTCCGAGTACAAAGTATCATTTGAAGCATGTTCAACCATGCTGAACATGTTACCTAGCAACGATATTGAAAGAGTTATCAGCTGCTTCACAACTCTGAACGGGGCAAGAGCTGCTCTTTTTTCTATGATTGGAAGGGTTTTGTCTTCTTCAGGTGTGTCTCGAGTACATGCAACAACTTGGTCCATCTTTTCACTTGCGATAAATTCATTCACATTTAAGGTTTTCCAAATCATGCAAAGTACTCTAACAACATGAGTAGTATTTTCTTGTCGTTTGCCTGGGTCACCCAAGCATGGGTATGTTTTTATAACTCCGAAATTTGCAGAGGCTTGTTGTTTGGTGACAGTAGTGAGCCAAGTTATGAGTCCGTTATTTCTTATAAGATCATTTGCCACGCTTCGGATTGTGCAAGCTTGCTCGAATATTTGAAAAATTTGTCGACGAACGTAATTGTCACTCACTGGTGAATCATGCAAGCACATGAGAAGTTGAAACACATTTTTCTTTTTTATAATATGATAATCACCCATATCTCGTATGCCTTCAATTACTAGGTTCAAAATCCAGGTTCGTTCTGTTTTACTCTCCATTTCAGCACTGAAGAACAAGACGTAAAACTCAGGAACATTTTTCAAATCGAGTTGTGGTTTAATCAAAATGAACCGATGCAATACTGAAAACATATGATTGTCAGGAGTTTGATGTAGCCTCACAACAGTCGAAAGAAAGTTCGCTACGACTGATGAGAGTCTAGGAATAGCATCAATGTCGCCATCTGTTTTAATTTCCATTCCATTTCGAACGCAACGAATCAAATATAGGGTTAAATTTTTCTCGGGAAACCACGCTGTTATAGCATGTTGATAATATAATGACAGACAAGAGGCTGCTAGTGAACGAACCATCGGACAATGACTAGCAAGACAACACATTAAAAATGACAAAGCGCCACCTCTGACGAACATTTTGCAGTCCAATAGATTCTCAGGACCAAGGAGATCTAGTAAAGCCGGAAGCAAAAAACTGGGATCGTAGACGTTTTGTGTTGATTCTTGAGTTTCGTAAATTTTATTTTCTGAAGTTGAAATAGTAACCTTGGGATCATTTTCAAAATAATCCACATTTTTGACATCAGAAGAGATGTTCAACATGCGCCTTCGAAGCGGAAATCTTGCATAAGTAGCCTCCATGATATCATTATCCAAGCAAGTTAATATATCACTTGGACTTGGTTTTTTCCACAATGTATCACCAAGATTGCGTCTCGCACGGTATGACGAAAGTGCAGCTTTTCCCCACAGAAACGGCTTATATTCAGACAAACTGACACCTTTCTGCTCAAACAGCAAAATAATCGTCAAAATTGTTTGATCAGTCTGAGTTAAAGTACATCCATAGGCACCGAATAAAAATCCAAGATCTTTGTCTGAAAGATCATTACGATCGCAGCGTACACACAATTCAAATAACAATTGTAGAACAACTAACTTAGGATTTACTTTATCATCTTTCATCTGTACTGAGTCCGCGTCCTCTTCAAGAATTATTGCAAAAAATTTGGAATGATTCGTCAACATATATTTAAATGTTGGAATATCTGTGATGTTGTTTACAGTCACATATTCCTGTATTTTTCCATCGTCGGCGTAAAACACTTTCACAAAATGTAAAAGACATTTTAAAGCAGTTGCATTTTCAAAATGATGTTTTAACGTCTGTTTTAAAAATTTATCCCATATCGATGATAATTTACCACAAATAGTAGGATACTCTTCCACATCTAAATTCTGTATCTTTTGCAGCAGTGTTTCAAATCCTCTATTAGTCTCGCTTTGGGATTTGGGTTGTGATACAATATGATGCACACATAGAAGAATTTCCGAAGCACGGATCTTATATAGCTTTGGCTTTGAGATAACATTCTGAAGCAACTGCCCAATGGATAACACAATGTCCAAATTTATATTACCGGTAGTTGTATTTTCCAGATTCAAAATAGAATCTAACAGAGGCTTATATAAGTTTTCTTCACCCAAAGCTGTCGCGATTGTAAATATATGTTCCATAAATTGTTTTCCCATTTTAGTGAATATTATGTCATCAAACCTGTTGGAGAATTCTTCAATTGGTACAAATATTAACGATTTATAGGAATTTAGAATCTCTGCACATTTCATTTTTGAAAACTCATCATTATTTGGTACCAATGTTGATAAAACTTGATTTATAACTGGAATTAATGAAAGTTTGCTTTCTTCATTTAATTTCGACAAATTTGTTTCTTTACACCAGTGCATGAGAAGCTTTGGGTTATATTGTATTAATTTTGTCATCAAATCCACAGTTTCTAAATCCAGATTCTTCATACATAAATTGATGACATCAGCAGATCCACATAAAGCAAAACGTGGATGATATTCCAATAATTGAACGAACAACTCAATTATCCTTGATTTCTCTTTGAGATATTTTGACGTTAAAAACTCAAAAAGCTCTTTTACAGACTCTTGCGAACAGTTTATTTTGGTTTTATCTGCTAATATGCCTTGCAAACACTGACAAATCACTGTGGAAAACACTCTCACATTTGACTTCAAGTTCAAATTTTGCAACAATTTTGAAACTTCAGCTAAAATTTTACCCAAATGTGACGCTGAAATAACTGGCTGTAAAGTTGTGAACGATTCCAATATCAGGTATTCTGGATCCTTTTTCAACTTCATTAAAGAGAGCTCCTTTAGGAGAATAACAATCAATTTACAAATCTTCGAAATGTAAAAATTAACGGAAGTTGAATCAGCTTTTACGAAAAGATCATGGTAATTTTTTATCGCATCACATGTGACTGAGGTACATATTTGTTGCAGTGATAAATCCTTTTTCATCAAGTTTTCAAAATCAATTCTTGTATAATCAAAATCGTATTTTGATAGATAAATATCATCGAAAAACAGATTTTTTATGCTTGAGCAATCAAGGAATAGTTTCCATAGAAACAATTTTTCCGGTTGATTAGTCATACTCTTTGAAGGACAATCTACTTCCATGCTATTATTTGAAAAACCAGTCTTGGTTATATTAACTTGATTATCTCTGTAGAATTCTGATGCCTCTCTGAGTAAGAACAGAATACTGTATAGAATTTCTTTCGTCGAATTTGTTGGTAGTGTACAGCCTTCCTTTTCAAAGCCACATAAAGTGTCAAAATAAAGTAAAAGCTGTTGAACTAAACACTTAAATTGATATATTTCAACTTCAGGAAAATAATTTCCTGATCCATGTATTTCTGAAACCCATGACCTAATTTTTTCCAACAATTTCAATTTCTTGAGATTTTTCTTGATTTTGTAACTTTGCCAAAACCAGCCTTGTACGAAGCTTTCAATATTTTTTTCATTCGGAACAAAGTTTCCACTTTCACTACTGAGCCATATTGATAAAAACGTTTTGAAATTTGCCAGACCAGAAAAAGTTGAATCAAATTCATCAACATCTTTTGTTAAAGCTTTGAATACACGAACAAACCGTTGAGCATCTTTGAAACTTTTGACTGAGTGAAATAGGCCAATCATTACAGTACTGAGATATGAATCCAAGGTTGCTTTTTCCTCACTTCCAAATGAGTGACAGGATTTCAAATGATCCAACGCAGCTATGCCAAATAATGACATTTTTTGTTCACCATTACCTAAGTCAATATTATCAGCGTCGTCATAAAATTTTTCGATATGGTCTTGCGAAGCAATGAAAACAGATTTCTGTGATGTCTCAACTGATTCAGAATTGTGTGATTCTATTACCACATCAGGGATAGATTCCCAAAATTTTCTGTCTTTTTCAACAACTGGTTTGGTCTCTGAAGTATTATTCATTCCCATTTGTTCAAATGAAGCCAAAAGACTATTGTAGTGAACAGGCTTCCGCACAACAAGGCTACATATATCATGAATATAATTCAATACAATAAAATCGTTGTGTTCCCTCAATTTAGAAATCAAACTTTGAATCCAAATCTTTGATTCTGATGACTCGTTTTCTTTCAAAATTTTGTCTGCAACCAAAACTTTTTCAAACAACAAAATAGCTTCTTTGCAAGTTCCGGAAACATGATTTTTACAGTCATAAATAATTTGTATTAAACGACGAAAAGGAGATTGCCCTTTTTCCACAACTTTAAACCATTTATGTTCATGTGGAGCACTGGAAAGCATTTTTAAAATCAGTACATTTTCTTCATCCCCAGTTTCAGAAATATTAATTCCAAAAAGTAATTTTGTGAGGTCAAATTTTGACTCGGTTATCATGTCTGGAAAGATATCACGTAAAAGAAAAAGAATTTTCAATATGATACTTTTTGTGTCCAATGTATTTTCCTCGCAACATTCTTTCCATGTAGAAGTGATAAGTTGTACACTGATAAATGTTTTGAACAAAGTTTCTTGCAGTCCAGTCAAAAACATTTCAAGTTCATCTGTGCTATAAATAGTCGTGGACCAATTTTCCTTTTCTGAAATAAACTTCATACTTGCTTGGGTTTTTTGTAAAAATAATAACATAAGTTCCAAAGATTTGATTTTTATTTCAGCTGATTTATGTTTGAGGCAATGCCGTAGAACAGTCGTTGTATAGTTTGCAGAAAATAGTCCATTAACTGCCATTTTGACAAAATCTTGAATCATTATTTTATCATTCTCCTGAGAAAAGTCAGATTTGTTGGATGTCGCTTGTATTAAAGCGCTTGCAATATCTGGTTGTGCCTCATAAATCCTTTTTGTCAGTTTACAGTTCACCAACCAAGTTTCACTTAACTTTGGTTCTAACGAAATCCTATAATCCGCCATCACACGAGGCAATAAATCAGGACAAGCTTTCAAAATTTCAATTATGAGGTCACAAATTAATTGATCCGTAGTTGAAGACAGCAGAATTGTTACAAAATCAAGCAAAACATGATTTTTCGACTTCGTTCCAATGCCTAATGTCCTATCTTTAAAATTGATACCATATTTGAAAGGACAACAGCAATTATAAAGAAACTCATAAGTTATTTTTCGAACATATTCTTTTATGTCACTTTCAGATTCAGAAACAATGTCTACTACTCCATCCCACTGGAATAATGCTGCAATGTTAACCAAGACTTTAGGTTCGGCGAGGAAACGTACTTTCGCTGTTTTCGGAATCAAAATATTTTCAATTGCCTTTTCTTTGAGAGTAGTTAACACAAGTTGAACTGTTGATGCCGAATCGTATTTGAGACTTTTAAAAATTACCGATATCAACCCTTGAGTTTCTAAAATTTTTCGGCTCGTGTTGACATCATTAGCCATGAAAAAAGACAAAACAAAACGAATGTACGCTACTCTAATCTCATATCCCAATTTCCCTTTTAATTTGTTCAAAACATCTTTGAAACATCTCAAACTAAAATCGAGGTTATTTGCTACTTCATTAGCCGCATCTTTATTTTGCATAACCATCATTGTAAGCATTTTTAATGTTAGTGAGACTGTCCGAGGTGACTGTCGGAGCCCTAGAGCGTGATATATTTTTTGTAAATGACTTTGAATTAAACTTCCACAAATATTGAATCCAACTTTTCCGTAAAGTTCTTTAAGATCTCCAGCTGTACGTGTCAAGATATGTAAAAGACTTCGAAATATAGCTGCAAGTTCGTCAGACGAACTATGAGATCCGAAACATTTAAAAATTTCCAAACAATCCGGGGAAGAACTGATATACGCTCGGACAATATCAACACCATTTTTGTCACTCGGAACATAATGTTCACATGCCGACGAGAAACGTTTTAACCCTTGAAATCTTGTATCCGGCTCTTTCAATAAGTTCTTGAACTCGAGTGAAGTAAAAGGTTCATGTTTTTTGTTGAAATTTGTTTTGTTTTCACTCGGTTTTGATCTCTTCGTTTCCACATTTTTGTCATTTCCTTCTTCTATATTTATCTTGTGCTTCATGTTTAATTCAGCTTCCTACTGTACATTACAGTAGGCACATTGCACATGTAAATCTAATCTGGAATACACAAACAATGAAAGGTTAAAAGGTCATACAGTCATTAAAGTCCAGGAAGTTTGCTATAATAAGGTTATGGAAGTAAATAAAAAGAGTAGGCTATATTATAAAAAAGACCAATACAGAAAAAGAAAGTACTTCGACCACTAGGGTCTCGAAGAGACGTTTCCGAACAATATAATACTGTAATAAGGTGGCAAATCATTATATTGGTCAAAGCTTTTGCATGGGGTTGTGCTTGTATCCATCTCAATTCTTCGTAAATCTGTTAATGTCCTGTAAAAATGCCTTAGGGCAGACTACTGGACTAAGTAATACTGTAATAAGTTACAGTATTAAATACAGTAGCTCCAATACCAGAATACACTACAATTTGTCACACTACAATTCTATCTGTCTATGGTGAAATGATAACCACCATAAATATTAGTTCACATTCAAAAAGAATATACTGGTAATAAACTACCGGTATTTTAAAACAATTACATGATGTTGCTTACCAAGAAATTTCAGTTTCAATCCCAAACTAAATGCTGAAATGCTAAACGTTAGAATGTGGAGCAAAAATACCCTTTATACCGAATTGACTTGCATATTTTGTATGGTTCCATTACATTTGAACCCACGTACATTTCAACCCATGACAATTGCACCTGTATGCTATTGCACCTATGGAATTTTTTTTGTTTCACGGATAGTTAAACCCATACTATCCCTAACCCATGGGTTTTAGCACCCGCATATAGATTGAACCCGTGGATATACGCATGGGTTCAAATGTACGGTCACCATTTTGTATATATTTTATTGGGGTCTCATGTAGTTTCTTACCTAACACACTTCTAGTGGGCGTAGCATGAAAATTTTTTTCACGTATCAATCCTAACCCCCAGCTGACTACACCATCCAAAAATTAGGTCATTACGACGTCACAGTGACGTAATAGAGCCCTTCAAACTATACGAACTGCCATCCAAGACACGCAAACGAGCACCCGAAATCGAACAGTTAGTTCTCTCGCTTTCTCGTCGCAACGATTCCAATAGGAGAGAGACCGATAACGTCAGTCAGTTTTTTATCGTCGTCGCCAATGCCGTTTCGGTCGATCGTGCGTATATTTGGCAAGCTCTATGCCGTGATTGTGATGTCGTAGTGATTTAATTTTCGGATGGCGTAGTCAGATGGGGGTTAGGATTGACATATCAAAAAATTGTTATGCTACGCCCACTAGAAGTACATTAGGTACGAAACTACACGAGACCCCTTTATTGTTCCATTGCTCGTTTTCTTGTTGACGAAACAATAAATCTCGCTCTCTCTCTAAAAAAAAACACCACTAAACAACGAGCAAAGCAAAATGAAAGCAGCCACAGGCCTGTCTTTTGTTTATTATGATCTGCAATTTTATATTTTCTTGTTTTATTTTTAATCTGATTTCAATGTATGTCACTATCTAATTATGTTTCACATACCGGTACGCCAACTACTTTTCGTGTCACTTTCGTGTGACTTCATTTTCGTGTGGTTTCAACAGGTTTGCAAAAATATCCCACATGTCAGCATCACATGTGTATGGCTCTGACACTTTGACATCATTTTTCAATCAAATAAATTGTATGTTTGAACAAAAATTTTTAATACATTTTGCCAAAATCATTCGTGAATAAAATCGATTTTATTGTACTGTAAATTATAAAAAATAAAGTATATTACTGTCACGCATGGCTGAGTTAGGCGTCCATAGACACGTTCATTGTTGCCATATTTTAACAAATATTTTCTTGCTTCATTTAATACAAATGCATTTTAGTTTGCATTAATTCTATAATCACTGATAAAAAATTTGATCAACATAACGAAAATGAAATAAATAGGCTTTTATTTTTGTTTGTTGTATTTTTTGTAACAGGACAAAGTTATAAAGCATTATTAATATGAAAACTTCTGGCAACTTTAAACACATATTTGGCAAAATTAATTTGTTGTATTTGGGTTTTTGCTGTGTTTTCTCGGATTTCCAATTAGAAAGAAGTACTCGGGAAGTATTTTAGTGTAAAAAATGGATTCAGACCCAGAAGAGGTTTTGTCTCATCTCCATCAGTTGGTAAAAAATGTGGAACCAATCATAAAAGAATCAGATTCAGTTGAAGCAGCTGAAGATGCAATTTTGCATTTAGAAGAAACAGACGAAAATTTTCACAAGTAAAAGCATCATTACATTCATTGAAAAAACTAACTTGAAATTCAATTTCATGCAATATTAATTTTAACATCACACTTTGTTCTATTTAAGAAACTGTCTACAGTCAAAAGTTTATTCTTTGCTTTGTATCAGGGCAGAGTTTGAAAAATAACCTATATCTGGTGGCTACTTTTTTAATTTCTCAAAGGACTGAATGGTGTTTTGGCCGTGAATTCGGTCGGAGTTTATCATGATATCGGATTGTATATTCTAAACCTAAACCATTCGCGGTTGGAAGTATAGTTGAAATTTTTAATTTTGTATTTTTCTTAGTGATTTTCAGTAATAAAATTTTTTTTGCATGGAATTGAAAAAACATTCGCAATAGACAAAAAAAGAGGGCTTGTATACAACAAATGTTTGTTATCAAAATTTTGGTTTCTCGTAGTTCAGAGCTTGAGTTGGAATCAAAATTTCTGTCATCCCAGAGTTTGAAGTCCACATTTTGTCAATTCCACAACCCTGGTTGAGTCATCCAACCCTATCTCTATATATATTGCTATTTACTATCTAACCGTTATTTTCTAGATATGATTTTGTTCGTCACATCCACAATCAATTGGAATCAGCGATGGGACATTTGATTGATGAAGAAATAGAAAAGAACAGCATGGGAGGCAGCAGCATGAACGCAACATCTGGACAAGAAACTCTCGTTCAACTTGTCACCAATTCTGTTGCTGATTCTAAAGGGTTTGTTGTATACTGTTCATTACCTTTTAACATATAAGTGGTTGTTCATAACTTGCATAGAAATGAGTTTTGATACTTGATGAATGAATTTGTGTGACTTTTCTCTAGGCAAATTTTCACTTATATGGAGGAGACATTGTTATGTTGTTGTGGTCATAATAATCTGGACCATGGAGTGGGGAAAAATTTTACAACTGACTCCCGACTTGAGGTTAAAATAAATTTTGACTCCGAGTTAAAAAAAATTGTGACTTCTACAACTCCAAACTCTGATTTACATAAACTTTTGCATATGCAAAAATAGACTTCAAAAACACTTTATACAATAATAATGAAGTTAATATTTTTTCTGTGGAAATTTTTTACTTTCATTATTATTAATGTCTGTAATTTTGACTGAATTTCAACTCTGACCCACTTCATCAAGGAGTTTGGAAATATGGCTTTGGTGAAAACATGCCAAACGCCCCACTGCACACCACTGACGTGTACCATAATTGACTTTCATCATTGGTAGACCAATGAGTGACTTTGTCCTTCCTATCCATCTTCTTGAGTTTATCATGATTTTTTCAGATTTTCATCTATTGTGAAAAAGCTATGCTCAGAGACTATGGCAGCATCTGAGACAATAATTCAAAGTATAGAAGACGAGAGATTGAGTGCGATAGGAGAAGAAGATTCCAACAGTCAACCAAGTAGAAGACATCAATCTGTGTTTAGTGATGGAGGTTCAACATATGATCATGATGGTTTATATTTCTTAAGTCAGGTGAGTGTGGTTAAATTTGGTCGTCAGTTCTCATCAGGAAATTATTTATTGGGCCAGAGAAGCACAATGGAAACTTGGTAATATTTTGAAACAAAGTCTGGTAGGAAAGTGTGTTTGAGTCTCATTCACGGCAATATAAAGAGAGATGAATTATCAACCAGTGCACTAAACCTCTTTATAATGAGAGTTAGTTTTTTTTTTCATTGCTATAGCTGTTCAGATTAAAGAATTTTACTTGAGACTTTTATTCTTAAAAATCTTCTTTTCACTCTGACTGGGCGCTTTATGATTTATATTTGGACCTCCATGGCGCACAACCTGAACACAGTTTGTGTACCAGGTTAGGGTTCAGGTTGGGTTCATCATTAGGGTTCATCTTGGTGCACATACTTCGGAAGCGCCCTGTATTTTGTTACTTATGTTTAATTATGCTTTTACAGTCCATATTCGGTAAAGGCCTCATTTATCGATATTATGAGCATAGAGAAAAACAGTTTGTTTCCTATAACTCTATTCAAATTTTTGCTACAGAAACAATTCCACTTGATAGCCGATGAGATGGACAGTCAAAAACCACTCAATGTGAGGAGAGAGGCTTTGAGAAGATTATGCCAAGTTCCTCCCTCAGATGTAATGGCGAGTGAGAGTTGGTCTCAGTTGAGAATATCTCTCATGGCTGCTCTAGCGGACAATGACACCCATATTGCTCATGATGCTCTTAGCTTTCATGCTAAGATGTTTGCAGGTTCTGTAGCAATATTTTCATTGGTAATTAGATAAGTAATAATCCCTATTTATTTATTAGGGCTAATTGGTGAACAATGAATTAGCCACTGTATAAAAAGAAAGTGTATGGTGAAAAATGAAATACCAATAAAGGCACAATGCTTTTAAATGTTATCTTGCTGCTGTGTTTTTTGGCTAATAAATCTATCTGGCGAATAAGACGATGCCATCTTTTAGCGCTTTTCATATTACCTCCCAATGTCAATGCAAAAAAAAAAAAAATTGGGTTAGTTTGTCTCTCTCTTCACCGCTCTATTTTATTGATTATATTTTACTGCTTTTTCAACAGTCAGTCAGAAATAAATCATATTTATTCTGGTAGCAAAAACTGTGGTTCAGGAAACTGCCATATTAGCCGGAAAATATGATATATTCTTGCATTTACCGTACTTTATTTTCTACAAAAGGATTTGTATATCATATAATATGTAGCAAAACTTTTTCAGTTTCAAACCACCAAATAATGAAAGAAACGTACACCTGCCTTGCTGAACATCTTCAAACATTATTTACTTCTTCAAGACATGATCATTTACCAATGATAGTTGATGGACTGGATTTAACCCAACCTGAAGTTGTTTCATATATTGAAAAGGTAGGTATTGTCTTGTTGGGTGGTTCAGCGGTTGGTGAATTCTGCTAAGCTTAGAGACCCGTTGCTATGAGCAAGAGGATTGCTGTCCACCTCATCAATCAATTGAGCTGGCAATGGCGAATCGTAAGGATTTTGTCCCTTATGAAATAGCAGTTCATTGGATATATGTGGCTCTTGTGGCAGAGTTTTTGTTCGGAGTGAACACATACATGGGGTGAATAGAAAAGATTCATTTAATGGCCAATTCAATCAACATTACTATATTTTCTGCCATTTTAATATTTTGGATAATTTATCATTACCAGCAAATATTGTTTCTTTACTAAGTATTTGATCAAGGGTTAAGGCAAGGTCTTACACACCTACTCATAGGTAATAGAGACTCATCACTGAGTCATTGGCGCCCAATAAAATGACAAGGGCGTTCCAGAAGTGTGTGTACCAATATGGAGGTAACTAATTTTTGTTCGTCTACTTTACAGCAAGTTGTGTAAAGGGACTTGAACCTATGGGCAGGGGGTATATTCAGCTTGGCTAACACAAACAGTCCCCGAACTCGTAATAGAACTAAAATAAGGAAAATTGAAATAAGATTATGGCCTAACACATTACGGGAGTATCAATTTCAAGAGCTACTTAAATCATATGAGTAAATTTCAATTTCAATCGACCCCTTTATTTTATAAACCAGAATTCGACTTTTGAACGAGTTCCAACAGCAAGTTCCATCAATATGGGTACGTTATCCTGAAAACTTCTTAGAAGCAATCGTTGAAAGTACACTCTCAATTATTGTACTACATCCAAAACCAGGTAAAATTCATTCCACTATTAGCAGTGAGGTATGTATACAGGTCATCCGTAATGTCTCTTCGAAAATTCAAAAAATTTGGTTATAAAGTCAAATGAACTGTAAAGTGACGTTGGCACTATGCATATCTAATTGTTATTAGCTGATTATATAAATATGGTCTCTTTGATAGTGAAAATAATGGTATTTTTGACTTCTTTCTTTTTAAGTGTACACTCAAATACATAGTGGCTAGCAGAGAACCTATGTTGCAATAAATGTAATGATAAAAAATATAGGTAAACTAAGCAATACCAAGTAACCCTGTTTGCTGTCACATGTTCAATGTTAATTTATTTTTTATGTTTTTTTATTCCCAGTTCGGGGTGGAGCTAAAGAGTTAATTTCGCCATTACATTTCTTTTCTCTCGTTGACACAAAAGCAAATTGGTTGAAAAAGTGGTTGCATGGAAATTACAGTAGATATGTCGTAATAAAACAAATGCAGCAAGATTTCAGGTAAAATGTAAACAAATAAGATAGAATTTATATATCTATCCTAAGGGGCAAGAAAAGTGATAAGGCGGTATAGATATATGGCAAACTGAGACCCGGTTATCAGTATGTTAATCAGTCTATATTTACAGTCAACGCAGACTCCCAACTGGCTCTAGGTTGAAAATTGTTTTGACTTTGTCAAATTTTGATAGCAAAATCTTTGGCATAGGTAATGCCTCAAATTTACTGTTGAGAAGTTTTAGACAACTTAATTTTTTTGAATTCTGTTTAGAAAATTTGACACTAAATATTGCCATAAAAATACTAAAATTCGAACTCCTACTTTGGAAAATTTAAAATGTCAACTCCACTTCCTAACTTGACCTCAGATAGTTCAAAAATATGACCTCTGACTCCTGATTCCACAGCCCTGAATTATTAAACTACATGCGTTCCATTTCAGTTTCAAAGAGTCTAGCAATCCTCTCACACATAAATATCTCCCACTGTATTTAATCTTGTGAATCGGCATAGGTAATCACAGATGCAATGCCTGTATGCTCCTGTTCATAAAACCTAACGCAGTGCGCCAATCTGCTTTCCCTGTATTTTTTATTTTCAATAATCTCCTTGCAGAGTCTTTCTACAAGATGCAGTTGAACATTGTATCAGTTTCTGTGATAAATGCAGAATAAAACAATCCAACAGTGGAATGACAAACTTGATGAAGAAAATGAAACAACATAAAATAGCAGAAGAAAAACGCAGGTTCGTAAGTTAATTCAGTAGTGGGTTTAGTGTGCTCTGCAATGTCTGGGATTTTCCAAATATTGACTTTACTCGAATCACGATTTACCAAAGTCTCAATGTGACTTGATTCATCTGAATAGAATGACTCTGAGTCTGAGTATCAACTGCCATTGAGACTCGGCGGTGTGGCGCATCGTGCTTAGCGTTTGGATAACGCGCACTACTGCACTATTACCATGCGTTGGTCCGCAGGTTCTAATTTCGTGGGGGGATAGTTATGTACGATAGGATTGCTGGACTCCCCGCTGCCGTAGGATAGATCACGTAACTGCTGACTAACTAACCCTATACCTGTAATAGGCAGGCCATGGTTCGCCATATGATGAAGCCGCATAATTGCCTTTCCTCTCACCTGAGATAAATTTGCAAATCCTATCCTTAACTCAGTAACTGACTCGGACTTGAGATTCAGATGACTTGTGGGGGCTCCCGAAGTATGCGAACCAAGATGGCGGACATCGGAATGTAATATGTGTACTAGGTTAGGGTTAGGCCATAATTTTAGGTATAAATACTACGGGAGGCTCTTGGCTAGTTATCGAACTGATAATAGGACTAAAATAAGGAAAATTGGAAAAAAATTATCGCCTAACCCTAACCTGTTACTCATGATACGTTCCGATGTCCGCCATCTTGGTTCGCATACTTCGGGAGCACCGACTTGTGACTCAACTTTACCTGCGACTTGCGGACTACTCAAAGCAGGTTGTCTGATATGATGGGAAGTTCTCACAGTATAATTATATCGCTATTCGCTATATAGAGTCCAGATCAGCCAGTGATCTAACTTTATAGAATTAAATCTGTTTGCTTACTAATGATTTATCTTGTATATCCTTTGGACTGCTTGATAGAGCTGTCTTTCATTTGTCTTCTTCTGTAAGCTTGAATGTAATGGCTGGTACCTAAATTTTGCTTCTTTTTTTGTGATTTCTGTGCAAAGCTCAGTGACATCTTGGGGACAACACCCTGTTCCCAACCAGTTGGGAATCACTTACTTGTTGTGTTGGAAAATTCTTAATTTTACCCTAGATAATCATTTTCATTAGTAAATTTTTCGCCCTCTTTTAGAAAGAAGTGTTCACCAGCACAACTGGTATTCCTTGCAGCCTGGTTTATGGAGTTGCCTGTGATTTATCGTTTTAGCAAGCTAGACCATAATGGCCCGTTCCTAAATTTTGCTAATCTTGTTTCTGTGTTTTGCATGCAAAGAACCTCTGAGGGTCTCTAACCCCCAATCTGGAACCACTTTCTGGTGTTGAAAATTACTAAATTCCCACTTGATAATCATTTTCATGAGTAAATTATTTGCCTGTCTAGAACGAAGTATTCACCAGCAGAACTAGAGCATCTCACTTTCATTCATTCATTGTGTGTTCTTGGTCGTTTACTACTCTATTCGCAAGGTCGCGACCTTTTTCCAGTTCGAACAAGGCAAGGAAAAGAAGTTTCAATCCAGACTCTTGTTATAACATGGATACAGGTGAATTATTTCGATCTAAGACAAAACATAATCAATGGATTTTTGTTCGAGCCATGGGTATCAATTATCATTTCTAAAAGAGGAAGGTTAACGGCACAATTTAATTTTATGATAGACTTCAGTTTATACTTTGCTAATAGTACAGATTGGGTAGATGAATGCAAATGAATGGTGGAGAATTCTACAACCTACCAGTGGTTGTGGAAACCTATGGCAGTACTAGTATAAAACAATCTATGTGACTAAATAGTTTGAAGCATTATGCTGATCTGCGTTAGAATAGATATAAAATTTCAGGCAAATATTTCGAGTTTGTATACAAATTGGGATTTATGGGAAAACTAATTGTTTACATAGATACCAACCCATTGGAACCATGTTTCGGTGGCAAGAAATCCAGATTCAATTTAATTACATACATTTTGTTTAATCAATTATAAAATCTCTCTTGAACTTGATTGTTCCATTCATACAGATATTAAATCTTGCAAAACACAAACCGAAATATGACCAGAAGAGTTATGAACCTGCGTTACTCGCTGGAAAGGTAAAAAATCACTTTCTGTTCACTATTTTCACTTTATTTTTTGTTTTTGCCCCCTTCCTGACAAGAACTGAAATTTCTGGCATGTGGGCAAGGTGCTCGACAGGATAGAATCTCATATGCGTTACTCGCGGGAAAGGTAAATGAAAGACATTACTATTCGCTATCATATTCACTTGTATTTTTTAATTTATTTCTCGTTTTTGCCCCCTACTTAGTACTTACTGTTTAACAAGAACTGGAATTTCTGGCATAAATCTGGTCACATGTAATGAACTGCTGGTATGGCCAATAGCTGATAATCTACCATCCACTTCGGCAGTGGTTCCCAACATTTTGTTCGTGCGGCCCCAAATTGTCAGGGGAAAAACTCACACTTAACGAAAAAAAATGCTGCTTTCAAATAATACTCATTTTTGTGATCGTCAATGAGTACTTCTGCCTTTTTTAAATTTGTAAACCTAAGGAGTAGTTGCGGTGCACTCTTTGGGAATCGCTGGACTAAGGGGGGATTCTATTCAGTAATAGGTATCCTATATAACAAATATTCTATAAGTTTAAATATGTCCACAACCATCAAGTTTTTGAGAGACGGAAGAGTTCTAAAGAGGAGTGTATCAAAAAATGCTGGAACGACTGTTTACATTTATATTTTTAGATTCTACGAACTCTCTGTAGCTCGAGTGCATTTGTTGAAAATTGTTTGAACACAGAAATTATCGATGCTCTGTTGTCTCCTGTGAAGTCATGGCTACATGAAGGAATATCAAATCAAGGTTTTTGTTTTCTGTATTCCTTAATATTTTTGTTATAGCAGAATACAGGCGTTCGAAATTCTGAAATTACGCCTGTTCTTGCAATATACCAACAAAACACGGACTTAAATTTTTAGTGGCTTAAGTAGACATGACTGTAACGGTACACCAATAGACATCGGTGCATGATCTATTGATGACATGAGCAAACTACAGCCTGCGGGCCAAATCCGGCCCATTGAGTAATTCAATCTGGCCCACCTGATGCTGCCACAACCACACTAAAACCAAATTTTGAGCTTTTAGTTGAAATAAGCTCAAGGAAATTGTTGAGATCAGATTAAATTTAGTCTCGGCACAAGCCACTTTACACTTTTGCTTTTGTAACACTGTAAATTTTGTTTATAAAATGTAACTTTTTACGTCCGTCAGTCTAGGTGGGCAAAGTTTTTGCCCCTGATCCAAAAATCTTGCTCACCTCTTATCTATTGTGTAACATTCAGGGATTATTCATTTTCATCCTTGTATAATTTTCAGATTCAGAAAACCAGGCAAGTGAAGCCACCATGCTTCATATCTCAGAAATACTAGCTTGTCTCACATCCACTGTATCTGGGAGGAATAAACTAATGTATGGATGCTCCGATAAAACTATCGGCTCCAGGTAAAAGGGTATCTTGAATTCTCACAATATTTTATCCGAATTTGCCTCACAAGTTACAACTTGAAATCTTGAGACAAAGAGGAAATGGCCCCCCAGAAGTATGTGTACCAATATGGAGGTACTAATTTTGTTCACCTGCTTTACATCAAGTTGTGTAAAGGGACTGCAACATATGGGCAGGGGCTATATTTATTTGACTAACACAGTTAGTCCCCGAACTCGTAATAGAACTAAAATAGGGAAAATTGGAATAAAATTATGGCCAAATCTGGTACACACACTACGGGAGTACCAAATATTGTATGTGAAATAAAAATATTCTTTCCTACAGAAAGTTCTCAGCTGCCGCTCATGTTGTTGCTGAATTCGCACAGAAAGCATTATGTGGCAACTTACCTTCATTATCAAAACGAACCCAGAGTTATCTCGTCACAGGATCGTTTGTATTTGTTTGTCGACAAATGTACAACACATGTGAAGGACTTGCGTTACTACAAGAATATAGATTGCATGAATGCCTTGCAAGAGCATGGAAACAGGTTGGAAGATATTATTTTATTTGTGCAAAGTCTTCATTCAGTTATGGCCATAAGAAGAATAACAAGGAAGCAATACTCTGATACAGTATTGTTCAAACTTATTTCATCACGGCCTGCTTGCCACAGCCAAATTTTCTCGTTCAGGAACTAAAAAGAGAGCAAAATTCATTAATACAGAAAACATGAAAAAGTAATAATAATAACATTATCTTTAATGAGAACGATGTGCTTGCATATTCTCGCACAAAAGATTGAATCTTCGCTCTATGTTTTGGTGAAGGTGATTCACAGTACTAGTTCCAAATTCAATAAATATTTAATTTTTTAGTGTCAGGAAATATTTTTCTGCGCCCCCTATTAAGCCACCCTTGGGTCCGAGCACTCAGTTCGATGACCGTGCTCTAATATATAAATATGAAGATCGTGCATTGGCACTAGTACGGTAATGACTTGAAGCAGCGTTTTCTAGTGAAATCGGCAGTAAAGTGTGATGGAGGAGGTCGACGGAATAAAAAGTGATTCTCTTCAATTAAAATGAAATAGCAGAATTTTTCATATTGTTCATAGATTCATGACAAGCACGGAGAAGTGTCAACGCCAACTGGGTCGGAAGACGGTAACGATTACCATGGTAACAATGACATCACCGATATATCTCCAAGCCAATCAATATCTCACAATATGTTGCTATGGGAGGAAAATTTGATTGACAACTTATTGAACTATGCTGCAACACCGAAGGTATCGTCAAACTTTTTGAATATAGTTAGATTCATATGTGGCATAAAAAAATTTGTGAAAAAAGATGTTTTAAATGCCTCTTATCTTTCCCCCAATAATAAGACTTATCCTGAGTTTTAAAAATGATATTACCCTAAAATAAGGCCTAGTCAATAGCGCGAATCGATAGTTTTAACCTAATCTATAGCAAGAATTCTTGTAATTCTCTACTTTGTAATTTTGTTTTTAATAATTAAAAATAAAAGACATCCACCAAAAATAAGCCCCAGTGTTATTTTTTCGAAAGAAAATTGGAGTAAGATCCTGTCTTATTTTCGGGGAAACACAGTATGCACCTTGTGTGATAGAGATTAGCATTCTAATTGTTTAGTCGATTTTCCAAGTTCTGAGATTCTAGGTTGAGTTTACAGTTCATGTTCCAACTCGAGCTCGTATTTTCACTCAGAGCATTCAAAAGAGGGCTTGCCACATGAGTAGGGCTGTCCAAAATCGAATACTTTTTTGATTCGAATCGAATCGAATATTTTTGCCGAATCGAACCGGATAATCGAATAATATTGCGCAATATTTAATCTGTCTCTATTATACAATAAACGTCTGCCCTTCGATGTTGCGGTAACGTATGTGCAGTTACATCTTACTTACTGCTGGTATTTTGCAATACAATGTTTTCAGATTTATGAAAGGAGATCACACGCTTGTATGAACTGGTCAAAAAAATTGGAGAACTCCAAAATTTGGGTTTCGAAAATATAGATGAAACTGTTGCTCAAGTTCTAAATTGCATTTAAAAATTCCAAGCTAGTTTGATGGCAATATTATTTGATGACTATAATATTGTTAGTGTACAACAGCCATCAAAATGCAAGAGTGAAATTATTTGTCTTGGTATATAGATGGATAATACAGTAATGCCATCATAAGTAATTACAAATTCCATTCAAAGAAGGTATTGCCATCATAACGATCCCAAAACACCTGTTTCAGCTTTGAGTTGCCTGTACCATGTTCCTATGATAACTAACTCAACAGCTTCAAATCGATTCTATTTATAGAACTATCGTTTTCTAAATTGTCTCCTTTTTCTCCTTGTTCTCTCTCAAAAACGTCACGACCGATTATACCTTGTTATGATGACCATGCATGAAATGGCTAATCACGTACCACCGGGTTGGCATTAGTAAGACATGTTTATCACAAAATGAAGGCGAGAGAAATATCGGGAAACCAATTAAACCGAGAGCGAGAGTGGTCTGAGCTCGGAGCGCTGCCGCTTGCCCGATGAAAAACATCCCATAAAGGTTCCGCTTTATGTACCGGTACCTAATTTTAGCGATTCGAAAATTAGCCGAAAAACGATTCGAATAATTTGCGATTCGATTCGATTTTGAATATTTGGTTCGCTTGGACAGCCCTACACATGAGTATACGACAACACAACCTACGGAAACGTTTTGGATTCAGTGTTAGTAGCCGTGATAGTTAATTTGCAACAGAACATAATTTTTGGAAATACCGTACATGCCGAACAACATTTTTGCTGTTCTCCAAATAGTAGAAGGATAAGTAGTTAGTCACCCAGATAGTTTGACGATCGCTTATACCAATAGCAAGTATGCTACTATTTGTGGTGACTTGGAATTAAAAAGAATAATGCTAAAGGTATTTGATGCAACACACAGGAATTCCTCAATATATAGAGTCTCCATTGATATATTTTATAAAGTATTTTCCAAAAACCAATTGCAGGGAATCATCAATACAGAATTTTTTTTTATATTAAAAATTACTGCAGGATAAACATCTCTTTGCATTTCTCTATTGTGGTTTGTTTGCATATTTACTCAACTAACCATTTTAGGATACCATTAGTGGTGTGTATACATAGTGCTATTTTCTTTTTCAGGGACTCCTGCTTTTGCAACAAACTGGAGCAATCAATGAATGCGTCTCATACATGTATACAAGATATAGGAAGAAGTTACAGGTTTTTACCATAATCTATATTGATTCTGTAGCTATTGGCACTCCATTGGTCAACGTACCTTTGCTCAGGAATGAGTCTTCTTTCTTTCCGAGTGTGGCCTTGATTTGAGCAAATTTTCTAAAAACGGTAACTATACAGTTGCATTAAATTCAGTACAGTCCCAGTAGTTCTAGGCCACTTATACATTGCTCATAGTCATAGATGAGTCTACTTTACTTCTGAGTGAGTGTGTGGGCAAATTCCCTTATATAGATTTGTATGTTTTTCAGGTTAGCAAATGTGAAAAATTTGGATATGGTGTAATGGTGACACAAGTTGCGGCAACAGCTCCAGGAATTGTCGGTAAGTTAGCTTAAATAAAGAAGAATTCATATTTAGATATATTTTTATATAGTTTAACCCCCTGTGATGATGACACTCTGGTCTGATTTTAGGTTGATTTTGATAGTAAGAATAGGTTCTGTATAGTTGTACATATATATAGTGACTTTAATTTTCTATTCTTTGACCCGATGAAGATTTGAATAGACATTCAAAACTATATTGCGGACAGTTTGCACATCATGCTATGCTAAATAATCACTGGATATTATGCTTGCCATCCAAACCACTGATTACAATATTTTCACACAATGTACATTTTTGTAGGCAATGATTTTGCTTGGGGAAATTACTGGACCGCTTGTCTTTCACATATCGTATATGCTCGTTTTACCGCCCGATCTTGATTAAGGGCCCGTTTGAATAGCCGACCGTGTGAACAGAACATAAAATTAAATAAGGGCCAGTGCTTGAATACCCGCTCGATGTAAAAGCTGATTTTTCAGTGGTAGAGAACAATAGGAAATAAGAAGCGCTTTTGTCACAACGCTGTTGAATTTTGGGCGCCGGTAGATAACACTCACACCTTAGGCGTCCAAGTATATAACAGATAGCATTGATTACGTAACACCATGGTTCTCAAACTGGGCGTCGCGACGCCCAAGTGCGGCGTTTCAATATTGATAGGGCATTGCAAAACTTTTTCTTTTGTGGATTTGTACCTGCGGTGCGTAGAAAAAGTCAAAAGAGAATTGAAATAACAATATATTAATTATTGTATCGATCGAAAATAACAAGCGCCCGTGCTTGAAATAAGGGCCGGTTTAAATAAGGGCCCGGTTAGTTAGTTGGTTGAAAAAAATATGGGCCCGGGCTACAAAACGAGCAAATACGGTATCCTCTTTGTTTTACTACCATCCAAGATATGAAACTTTTACTTGTCCAGCTATTCCTATACCCAGCTTAGCCTAGTAACTAAATGAGAAGCCGAGGTAGATCATTAGTTTAAACCATCCTTAGAGTCTGTTATTAGGAAATCCTATGTAGATATAGAGTTTATTGAAAAACATTTTTCCCATTCTGTTCCAGCTCTCCAACTTGCTGGGTTTGAGAAGGCATTGGTACATGAACTATGGGCTGGACTTGAATGTGCTTCGGATGAAATAAGAATGACCGCACCTCCACCACACCCCATATCACCGATTGATAAATCTGTTCATAAGGTATTGTCTCATTTATAAACTGTGAAGATAGATTAGAACGTTTACATAAAACATGGCTCTGTTGAAAAAGGGCAGTTTTCATACCAAGGTACTGATTTTGGCGCTCCAGAAGTGTGTACCAATAATTATGGAGGTAACTAATTTTGTTCGCCTACTTTACATCAAGTTGTGTGAATGGACTGAAACCTATTGGCAGGAGGTATATTCACTTGGCTAACACAGACAGTCCCCGAACTCGTAATAGAACTAAAATAAGGAATAAAATCATGGCCTACCCCTAACCTGGTACACACAGTACGGGAGTACCCTAATTTTTGCCTATCTGAGTTAAGAAGCAACATTTTTGACAGTATAATTTTCCAATTTTTAGAGCAAAATATTTTTCACTGAGCATATTTCAACAATATTTTTAGTGTTTCATTGGGCTTGTGAATATTCTGAGTTCTTATGATGCCGTGTTTCACATATTTCATCACCAGACTTTACCAAATAAACCGTCGTATAGTTTCAGAGAAGTTCCAGATTCTGTATTGGTGAGTATTTAAAAAAATCAAAATTTAAGTATAGTCGATGGCCAAGTGGTTAAAACATTAGGTTTTACTAGGTTGGCATCGCTTATCAAAAGCCACAGGTTCAAATCCCATGCCAACCACCTCACCTAGAGTTTAATATATTGAAAAGGCAATGAAAAAAAATAGTGACTCCTCACATATTCTTATGTTTTAGTAGCTGCTTGTCTTACAGAAAATATGATATCTGGACCTTCAGCTCAGCCTATGACTAGCAATTATCTTACTGTCATTATGAATTACTATATGTTTTTGGGGAGAATGCATTCAAAGCAAAGGCTTGCACTCACTCAGAAGTAAAGAGATTTCAATTCGAAAAAATTTGCAGGCGATTACTCCAATGCCAATGCCATTACATAGTAAATATTTAAACACATTCATTGATTGTTACAGAAAGTGTTTGATCGACTTGTGATGATAAATTCAGAAGCAAAAGTTCATTCTTTGTTTAACCATGAACAATCTCACGTGTTTGGACTTAGGTTAGTTGCATCTAAAAATCTTTCTATAACCCAGTGGTTACGAACGGGCGGCACATGGCCCCCAATAGGGCCACAGACTAGTTGATGGTGTGCCACAATGCTCGGCGCAAAACTGATTTTACTTTTCTCTTGACAAGAAAACATCCTGTTCTTCCTAGTTTCATTGCTTGATAAGGTTATTTCACAGGGTGTTTTCACATTGTTGAGCATGGATTGTTTGAACATAATGAGATTTGGAATCTATCAATCAAAATAAAACTATAAATACTACTGGAATGATAAACAGGGGGGCATGAGTGCTTAAACTTTCCGGAAGTGGGCCACAAGCCCTAAAAGGTTGGGTACCACTGCTATAACCTATAATCTTAACTAAATTTAAGTAAGGCTAAATATGTTGTTATATTGCGACATGTTGTTGTCCACAATGTAACTGTGTGTATTTAACATATTCTGTTATGATCAATATTTATTCTTATTTTATTATCTTAATTAGGTAAATTTGACTAAGGCTAAATAATAAATATTTTTAGACACAGTCACTCGTGACAATTTTGTTATACTTGGGATACGTCTCAACATATGAACAGTATATTCTGTTATGATAGACTGTTTATATGCTAAGATTTATCCTTATTTTATTCTTTTACATCACCAAGGCTTGTCATTTTGATATATGGCATCGGGAACCTCTGATCTACTTTTGACAGTTGGCGCATGGTGCTAAGCTTTTAAAATATGCTTTCTGTCACAACTCTGATTACCCTGAGCAGGTTGTACTTTGAAGAGTAATGAGATGTAGAGAGGATTGCCTTCCCTATATGTATATCTATTTATATGTAACTTTGTTGATTTTTATTTGTCTGCTATCCAAATTGCTGATATATTTACTGTGATATCAAATTTTAGACGGTTGTCAAATTTGTGATCATAAACATGTTTATTTGCATACCCCTAAACGCCGCAAGAAATCTCGCCGCAGGATATTTCACGTTTAAAAACAGTTTACTTTTACTCAGGTTGTTGAATGTATTGGCGTGTAGTCTTGATACCTGGTTATTGCTTGAAACTCAGTACAGCATCCAACAAACGTTACTGCAAATGCAGAAAGATGATTGCACTTATGAAGGGTAAGATTGATTGGAATTGGAACTTATAACCTGAATCGTTATATTCAGAGAATTGAGAAAGTTATATAGCTGTTCTGATAACAGTGGCCCAGCTTTGATTGTTGATTATCGATATGCCACTGATTTCATTTAGAATGTGTTGAATTACTTTTGTAATTGGTGTAGTTTGGAGTTGCACAAAATATTAGGTTAGGATCCATTAAAAATGGAACAAATATAAAATAAGCATCGTGAGGAAGGAATAAAGAGATTTAAAATAGACAATTCGAGAAATATATCGAAAAAGATCGGTAGCCAATAAGCTGATAAAAAACTTTTATGACTTGAGTAATAGTAAGTACATATTAGTAGTCTTATCAAATTAACTTTATTTTTAAATATTTGCCCAAAGCACAATGTCAAGCGCACTCACTTTAATGTGAAAGAGTCTCATCTTTGAGTAAAGTTACAAGCAACTAATGAAATGTCAATATCTACTGGGACTATATGAAACTTTGGTGGTGCATTTTGCACCTAAGTGAATTCCTAGCTTTGAATAGGTACTCAAATGTTTTGGATTGTAGGTAGACAATATTAACTTCTTCAATACGGGTCTTGGATATACTGCATTATTGTGAATGTGACACAGGGTTCGACAACTCAAAAAACTAGAGTGTCCGTCAGTGGCGTAGCCAGGGGGTGGTTTTGCGGGTCGAACTCCCCCCCCTCCCTTTTGAAATGTACAAAAAAATAAAATAATTTTTCTGTATCATGGATAGCAATTTTTCGTAGCTTAAAGTGCTTTTTAGACCCTCAAGCCTAATAAAAACACGCGTGTTCCAGCGTTCGATTGGACCCGCTAGCTGTTTCGATTTAACTTGCCAAATAAAAATTTCAGGACCCCCCCATACGCCTCTGCTGTCCGTTCATGCATGCATGCAGCGTCCGTTTGAATACCGTGACCTAAGATTTTGGATTCTCATTTTTTCGTGTAATACCATATCTTCAATTTTCTTCAGAAATATTATTATCGACGCTCTATCGGTTGATCGTAACCATATTCTTGTACGAACTCAAGCGATCGGAGGACCCTCGGAACGTCGGATACCTCCTCGATCGTTAGAACCAATGATTCACAAAGGATCAAAACAACTTGCGTATCCGTGGCCTTTGTTTAATAAGTTTCCTCTTCCTAAAGAATATACACCAACATTGAGTGGGAAATCTTCTGTCAAAAAAGGTGGGTGTGAGTGAAAATATTAGCAGTTCTTCAAATCATTCATTCCAAGCTGGAAATCAAATAAATTTTTGAAAACATAGCATTAGAACAGTGGTTCTCAAATGTTGGTGCGCGGCCCACAAGGGTAGAGAAATTTTTCGGGGGGGGGGGGGGAGGCGTGAGATAATGGAAAATAAAAATATTTGTCAAATGTGATCTTGCCCGCCTTATTTTGGATATTAACATTTCTTTGTTTTTTTGTTATTTTGAATGTTATTTTGAATAAAACATACTTTTGCTTTACTATCTGTTATTTGTAGCTTATTGTTAGCTAGTTATTTTTGAGGCGGGGCGCGAGACTTCACAAATTCTAAAAAAGCGGCTTAAAAAGTTAGAGAACCATTGTACTAAAAAATAAAATGCTTTAATTATTGCTTTAATCTTCATTTACTGGTATACATAGAATTCACCACCTTTTTTCTGTGATGATTCTTGTTTATTTTTGAGTTGGCGTGTTTGTGGTTTTGATTTGAGCAAATTCTCTCAAATAATTCCGGTTTTGAAAAGTTCGAAAAGAATCCTTGAAAAATTTGTCGTCAGTACTGAAGGAAATAAAATAGATAGTGCCCAGTACAAATTCACAAAGAATATACCGGTATTGTATATTTTACTTTTTCTATTCAGAAAGTGTTGTCAGCCGTTTTCTCTCAAAAACAAAAGCATCTGATAAGAATCGTGGGTGGCTGGAACAATGCAGAGATATGTTTGTTAAAACCATGATATCAGGTTTGTATTTTTGTATTATGAAATAACATTATTTCACTCTGAAATTCAAAAATTTACGGGATAATGAGCAATGAGATCTTGTTCTGTGACTCAATATAATTCTATCCAAGGTGTAAAAAACGGTGCTCTCGAAGTTTATGTACCAAGATGGTGCATAACCTGAACCCTAACCTGGTACACGTACTATGTTCAGGATGTGTGTCATCTTAGTGCATATACTTCAGAAGCGCCTAAAAAATCAGGTGAAAAGGTTTCTGTTCTTTCTGTTGCTAAAATCGGGACTGTCCCGGTTAAACGGGGTTGTGTGGAAGGGTATCAGTGGGTGCTAAAAACCAAGCACAGATGCCAATGTGGAATTTCTATATGTTAGTTCAATGTAACTATTCATTATAGCTGTTCCCTAGCTCAAATAGAAGCCAATTTTAATTTTTATTTATTTATTTTGATATTGGATAATTGTGATACGATCTAAATTAAGAAAAAATATCTCACAGGTCCAGGTGTATTGAAAGGCAGCATACTTGCAGATTTATTAGACAAAGCAGTTGTTGCTCAAGAAAGAATGCCAGAGGAAAGATTGTTTCCTAATCCTTCTATTAAAGGTTTGTTGTAATTGATTTTCTTGATTATGAGATAACCCAGAGCTCCGAAGTCGACTTTCCAAACTCTGATTCTCGGTTTCGGCTTGGAAAAATATCGGCTCTGACTTCCGATTCTAGTTTGGAAAAATTTTGACTAGAACTTTAATATGAGGAAAATTTGGCTCAGACTCCATCTCAAAATTTTGACCTTCTGATGACAACTCTGTCTCCAATAAGAATTAAAACATGCAAAACTATTTATCCAGACTATGCCTCCACATTCCTGGATTTTTACTATGAAAAAGGTATCTAGGTATTGACTACATTTATATAAAGCGGAATGGTGAGTCAATGATTTCGATTCAGGTCTTGGTCGTCATCTTGGTGCGCATACTTTAAAAATATTTTTGTTGAATTTTATTTTCCGTCGCCGCAGGCTTATTATTTCATGAACAAAAATCTTGTTTCTGCAAATCGCAAAAAATCGAGAATGTTCTCTCGGTACTCTCGAAGTATGTGAACCAAGATGGCGGACACCGTAACGTAGTATGTGTAACAGGTTAGGGTTAGGCCATAATTTTAGGTACAAATACTATGGGAGTCACTTGGCTAATCCTCGACCTCGTAATAGAACTGAAATAAGTAAAAATGGAATAAAATTATAGCCTAACCCTATCCTGGTAGACATCTACGTTCCCGTGTCTGCCATCTTGATTCACATACTTCGGGAGTACCCAATACAGTATGGCAATTTGGGCAGGTGATGCTAACTGGGGTAAAACGCATATCGATACGTCTTATAAAAATCCCACAAATAACGACATTTTCGAATAAATTATACTGTTTTTAATTCTAGATCCACCTTTGAAAGATTCCCTAAGTCCTGTGTCCACTGCTGGAATCAAAATGACGGTAAGATATGGTAAGCATCTCAACTTAATGAAGAGTAGCACAGAGGCCACAGCGAATAATTTGAATTTCGTTCTTCGACATTGTCAAACTATGCTTGAGGATCAGCAAGAGAAAGTGTCTGGCGGTGGAAAAAACAATAATGTGCAGATTAGTGAGTATAAATTATAATAGAATGGAATTGTATTATCCCGGGCGAGAGAAAAGAAAATAGACGACCTACTCATGGCAAACCTCGGCCTGTCTATGTAAGTTGAACACAAAAATTGCGCATATATATATATTTGATAGTATTTCTGTATTTATCCCGGGCAGAGAAAAGGAAATAAGATGACAATGTGACAATATAGCAGCCTAGACATATTACATGGCCTTTCAGTTTGGGAACAATTAACCAGTCATTCATTTTAGATGGATGAACTTGATAAAGAATTGTACAATGTTGTATAGTGTTTTCCAACTGAACAAAAATATATAAAAAATAGCTGTGTGATAAAAACTGCATATCATTAAAGTGAAATTAAGATAAATATATACCATGTGTATGATATGCACTTTTGTGGCTCTATATAACATAACATTTATCAAATTCTACAATTTTGAATCAGAAACTCTGCAAGGACCATACCATGGTTTTGATTGGTTTGTCAGCACCATATTCCTGATGAATGGAGGAAACAAAGACAAGACGTGGAATTTTCTGCAAAAATTTTCTGACCTGCTCTGCTCAGGATTCTTGTGGCCAGCAAGACTACATGCTAGTGTAAGTATATACTTATGGAATTGTCAGTGTTGTGCTCATGGGAAGATGGTCATCAATCGCTTGAATAGTCCTGCACAAAATGAAGTAAGACGATACATGTCAAAGAGTGCAAAATAAATTTATCAATCCTCAATGCCATGGCCAGTGTTATAGGATAGGATTTACATATTTATCCAGGGGGAGAAGAAAGATGATGAGGCGGTCTAATCATTAGGCGAACCACCGCCTCTCGTATGGTTACCACTCCACGTTGCGTATGGAATTAGTCAGTCAGTTAATTGCTTAAGATGCATGGAGTTGTATCCATTGTATGGCTGTACTGTTTAGGTTGTATTAGTTACTTCCCTGCATAAAGAATTTTAGCAGTAAAAGCCTCTTATTTTATGTGCGTTTGTTGCTTTGGGAAAAGCTAATCAATATATTATTCTCATTATAGTAGATTCAAGCAGTGTTAGGTTAAAGGTTGGAGAAGGTAGCCGTATTCAATCACCCTGCTGTGGCAAGGTGTCCAGCAATCTTCTTGCGCATAACTTTTCTCCATGTGATTTAAACCTTTTGAAACCATGCAGTGTAGTTGGAGTACAATCACAAGTGTGTTTTTAACACTTATCATGATGCACCAGCCATTAAAAATTTCATTTTTATATTCCAGATTCACTTGCCAAAAGAGATGCGATCGAGTGGAATACATCCTTTATTTTCACACACAGGACATCATGTGGAATTAATTTTACAGGTAACAGATCTAGTTAAATCAAGTTTATTTTTTCCAATCAGTAAAATCAACAACAATTAAATACAAGTTATGATAAAATGATAATTAGAAAGTTTTACTGGGGAAGGGAAGTCGCAGGAAACCAAGCTGATTATCGAGCAGCGACACTCAAGGTACAAATATGTAATTTAAGCAAAATTGAAATTTTAGAGTTTGGAATCTACTGTCTTTTATGCTATATAAATATATACTTTTGTTTTCTTGTACCCTAGCACCTAATGAGATTACTAGTTCGTCTCTTGAGATGCATAACTTTTTCAATCTGTGATCCTTCCGCTAAGCTGTTTCTACACACAGAAAACTATTGTGCAAAGCTTAGCGGTGAGGCGTGCGAGAGTATTGCTGGACTTCTCGTCGACGTAGGGTGGTTCACATAACCGCTGGTCGGTTACGGCTTCTTCCACCATCACGTCCATGCATCTGAAACAAATACCTGGCAAACTAATAACTGGACGTGAGGCTGTGGTTTGCCATCTTAGTGGCTTTCCTCTCCCTTATTATGTAAATCCTTCTCGCAATTCTAAGTTTATCATGAGTAAAATAATAATGGCAGAACCAGAACAATTTCCTTTATTAATTCTTTCGTTCTAATTCAGAATGAACTTCCACTTGTCCACTCCACATTTCGAATGTGTGGTTACACTCCGTCACAAATATGTCAGCATTGGTTACAGCAATGTTTCTGGAATTACATGGATTGGAATCAGATTAATCATTACATTGCTGTTGTTATTATATTGGGAACTGATTATCAGGTAATAAAAAAGTGAACTTGCTTCTTGGATCAATATTAAATCAACTTTATACCTGTACACCAGGGGTGTGTAACATGCGACCCACAAGAAGAAATCGTGTGGCCGATTTTGAATGGTGTGTGGCCCGCGAAACAGGTTTTTAATTTAGTTTAATCTAGTGTGTGCGAGTAATTTCAATTCCTTTGCATTGCTAAGCGTATACCTGAGCTTGTGCGTAGCGAACAAATCGTATCTTAAGATCAATATCCAAAGTTTTTGTGCCTGCTAGAAAGAAACTACTAGAAAGCCTATGTTAGATAAAGGTGCTGCCCACGGTTTTCACTCTGTTAGTTGTATCTGGCCCACCTGTACTGCACACCTCTGCTGTAGACCAATGGTTCTTTTTCGTGAAATACATATTGAATGATTTACTGCTACCCAATCTGAATTGGTAATTGGGAAGGATGCTGTGGTCCAACATTTTGATTAGATCGTTTTTCCTTCCACCATGAGATGCATAGGGGAATCTTATGTCACAATTTTTTTTCGAAATATTTTTTGTTATACTGCATTAGTGCATAGGTTCTCAAAGTGCCTCATACGGAGCCCCGGGGCTCCATTAGAGGAACCCAAGGGCTCCGCAGGTTATTCGTTTACTTATTAAAATACTAACTTGGCTAATTGTATAACTGTCCTAATAACGATATAAGCAATAAAGACATTATCAATATCTAGAAGTTTCAATAGATAATGGCATATTTCAGTTACTGCATTGTTGCCACGATTCGACACTGCTTTATTAAAATATGTTTGTCAAGCGCCTCTTTTATGGGGCTTCAAAAATAATAGTCAAACTCTTCCCATAACACTAAAAGTATGAGAACCCCTGGTTTAGTGGATAAGTCGTTAGGAACATGCTGCTCTTACCAACCATAATTCATGTTACATCTCATCTTTCCAGGTTTACATCTGCATCAGCATTTTCAAACATTTGCAGGAACAAATTCTTGAGCACAGATTAACGCAAGATTTACAAGTATTTTTGAAGGTAGATGTTTTTATTCCTTATCGATTTTAATTGGTAAGTATGTTGATAGGTATTTGTCTGTCTGTCTGTTAGATGCACGCGATATCTCACGGAAGCGAGATTAAATCTGCTCCAGATTTTGTGTGTGCATTCATCCTATGTCGGACCAGAAGCCTATAGATTTTGGATGAATTATGTCGTGTAATTAGCAAGTTATCAATTAATAAGTGATGGGACACAAGGTGTCACTATGGAGTAAGAGCGCTGTTTTTCGATCATAAGTCTTCGGTCTCTGACCGATATTCTCGTTTTATGACTAATACATGCTTCACAAAGCTGCCATTCAGCATCCCCACTCAAATTGACTCTTTGGTGATAGGTTACAAATATAGATAACTTCTGCTAAAAAAGTATTGTGATTCATTGACTTGCAATTCATATATCTAACTAAATTTGTAATCCAGCCGTCCTGTCACTTTTTCTGTCCACAGGTGAAATATTTTACTTTATTACTTCAACAAATATTTTTTATCAGGAAAACCCTTTTCATGGCTACAATGTAGCCCCGTACATGGATTATATGCAAATGTTGGAATCCAAGTATAGAGGAATGGTTTTGTCTGATCTACGTGGTATTGCAGGAAAGAGCGGAAAATAATAAATTTCAGTTACTTGCAGTAAATGTGTTAGCGCTGAGTAGATGGCGCAAAATAAAAAATATTTGTGGATTTAAAGACAGCTTTGGTTTTATCATGTTTGACATCACTGGTCTTTGTAAATGAAGCGAACGTGACTGTTCTGTTGAATGAATCTCGATAATTTATTTTTCATCATGTTGCATGTTTGTAAAATTTATATTTTTGTAGAAATAAATATTGAACCAGTTTGAATAAAAAGAAAAATAGCATTCAAAATTTTGATACGAGGGGCAGAGGAGGTAGGGCTACCGGAGCTTCAGAAGTATATGCACCAAGATGGACACATCCTGAACAAGGTATGTGTACCAGTTTAGGGTTCAGGTTGTGCGCCATCTTGATGCATATACTTCGGGAGCTCCAGGTTACCAACCGTCCCGGAATGACCGCGATTGATGTCTGGTGTCATGGGATGGGCTACGGTTGTCCCAGAATTTTTTGACAGCCATGGCATTCTAAAATAGAAGGACATGTAAGCATGTCGGCTTCGTTCAAATTGGTAACTGATGTAATGCACGCGAATATTTTTTCAAATAAAAACGACTACACAAGAAGTTGAACAGATTTTTCAACGCAGTTTGTGATGCTTACATAACTGGTATGTTTATACATAATGTTGGGCTTACTTTGTTGTGTTTGTGATTCGCTGAAAGGTTCATTTCAATCCACAACATCTCAATAGGCCATCAAAAGACCTAAATCGCAGTGTTGCGTCGATAAATTCAACATTCAAAAGTGCCATTTATGGAGAGGGAGTGGTCACTTTTTTGTGGCTTTGGGGCCAGGCCACTGAAATGGGGCCAGGCCACGGAGAAATTGGGGCCGGGCCACAGAGAAATTGAGGCCGGGCCACGGAGAAATCGGGGCCAGGCCATGGTGCTATGCAGTAATACAGAGCCACAAAGGTGATTAGTCCTATTTTTTGTGTGTTCAACGGGTTAGTAATGATCTTGAAGGTACAGGCAAACCTTATTAGTGAAAAGAATACGCTTGAATCACATTTAACCGAGAATTTATTGCCTGGAAATACAGGATTAAAAATGGAGCCACAGACTAGAGCAGTTCAGTAATATGGAGCCACACTCAAATTCGTTTTGAGAAGTGGATTAGTCTTATTTTTTGTGTGTTTAACAGGTTAGTAATGATCTTGAAGGTACAGGCAAACCCTATTAGTGAAAAGAATACGCTTGAATCACATTTAACCGAGAATTTATTGCCTGGAAATACAGGATTAAAAATGGAGCCACAGACTAGAGCAGTTCAGTAATATAGAGCCACACTCAAATTCGTTTTGAGAAGTGGATTAGTCTTATTTTTTGTGTGTTTAACAGGTTAGTAATGATCTTGAAGGTACAGGCAAACCTTATTAGTGAAAAGAATACGCTTGAATCACATTTAACCGAGAATTTATTGCCTGGAAATACAGGATTAAAAATGGAGCCACAGACTAGAGCAGTTCAGTAATATGGAGCCACACTCAAATTCGTTTTGAGAAGTGGATTAGTCTTATTTTTTGTGTGTTTAACAGGTTAGTAATGATCTTGAAGGTACAGGCAAACCTTATTAGTGAAAAGAATACGCTTGAATCACATTTAACCGAGAATTTATTGCCTGGAAATACAGGATTAAAAATGGAGCCACAGACTAGAGCAGTTCAGTAATATGGAGCCACACTCAAATTCGTTTTGAGAAGTGGAATAGTCTTATTTTTTGTGTGTTTAACAGGTTAGTGATGATCTTGAAGGTACAGGCAAACCTTATTAGTGAAAAGAATACGCTTGAATCACATTTAACCGAGAATTTATTGCCTGGAAATACAGGATAGAAAATGGAGCCACAGACTAGAGCAGTTCAGTAATATGGAGCCACACTCAAATTCGTTTTAAGAAGTGGATTAGTATTATTTTTTGTGTGTTTAACAGGTTAGTGATGATCTTGAAGGTACAGGCAAACCTAATTAGTGAAAAGAATACGCTTGAATCACATTTAACCGAGAATTTATTGCCTGGAGGGGGTACAGGATAGAAAATGGAGCCACAGACTAGAGCAGTTTAGTAATATAGAGCCACACTCAAATTCGTTTTGAGAAGTGGATTAGTCTTATTTTTTGTGTGTTTAACAGGTTAGTAATGATCTTGAAGGTACAGGCAAACCTTATTAGTGAAAAGAATACGCTTGAATCACATTTAACCGAGAATTTATTGCCTGGAAATACAGGATTAAAAATGGAGCCACAGACTAGAGCAGTTCAGTAATATGGAGCCACACTCAAATTCGTTTTGAGAAGTGGATTAGTCTTATTTTTTGTGTGTTTAACAGGTTAGTAATGATCTTGAAGGTACAGGCAAACCTTATTAGTGAAAAGAATACGCTTGAATCACATTTAACCGAGAATTTATTGCCTGGAAATACAGGATAGAAAATGGAGCCACAGACTAGAGCAGTTCAGTAATATGGAGCCACACTCAAATTCGTTTTGAGAAGTGGATTAGTATTATTTTTTGTGTGTTTAACAGGTTAGTGATGATCTTGAAGGTACAGGCAAACCTAATTAGTGAAAAGAATACGCTTGAATCACATTTAACCGAGAATTTATTGCCTGGAAATACAGGATAGAAAATGGAGCCACAGACTTGAGCAGTTCAGTAATATGGAGCCACACTCAAATTCTGTTATGAGGTGTGGATTAGTCTTATTTTTTGTGTGTTTAACAGGTTAGTAATGATCTTGAAGGTACAGGCAAACCTTATTAGTGAAAAGAATGCGCTTGAATCACATTTAACCGAGAATTTATTGCCTGGAAATACAGGATAGAAAATGGAGCCACAGACTTGAGCAGTTCAGTAATATGGAGCCACACTCAAATTCTGTTATGAGGTGTGGATTAGTCTTATTTTTTGTGTGTTTAACAGGTTAGTGATGATCATGAAGGTACAGGCAAACCTTATTAGTGAAAAGAATTCGCTTGAATCACATTTAACCGAGGTTCATATATATAGGTTATAATATATATATATAGGTTCATAGTTTGTATATTTGAAAATCTCGTAATTCTCTACTTTTTAAGTTTGTTTTTAATAAATAAAAATATAACATATCCCCCGAAAATAAGCCCTAGTGTTATTCTTCGGAAGAAAATTGAAATGAGACCCAGTCTTATTTTTGGGGAAATATGGTATATCTGTATATGGAGCCATACTTGATTTCTGTTATGGAGATGATTTTGTATTTTTTTTTTTCATGGTTTTCAACAGGTTAGTAAAGATCTTCAAGTTACAGGTAACCATAATAGTATGAAATCATGTTTGACTGTCTGAAAAGTAAATACTTTGGAATTTGTTGCCGGGAAGTGCAGTTTAAAAAGTGGATTCATACAGCGAGGTGATTCGGGGACGCAATGTCTGAATGTTGTCGGAAGTGGAATAGTCATAGTTTTTATTTCATATAACAGGTTTGTAATGATGGTTAAGTTACTTTACAACAATAGTACCATAAGATTTGTTTCACTTTTTGGGGAATTAATGTTTTTTGTTCAGTATATATGCTGATATGAGTAATGATCGCAGTGAAACAGATACTACACGATAACTGAGGAATGTATACAAGAATTAGGCTGTAAGAAGCTGGTATCATATCAATTTGATCATAGATTATGATTTACATTTACCAGGTTGGGAAAAATATTTCAAGCTTATCTTACTCAAACTATTTATAAGTAATACTCATATCAGACTATACATTTTAGCCTAATATTACAATGTATATTATTTATTAGATAACATTAGCTGGTGCACTGGATTTTTCATTTAAGACTGGTTTTGGGGGAAGCTTTGATTCACACTTTTATATTCGTTCGTCATTCAAATGGTTTGAGTAGAGATTTAAGTATATATTTGTTTTTGAGATTGTTCTGCAATGTTTTACGGTTGTGACAAAGCTAGAAATACTTATTAATATTCCTTATATTTTTATATCCACCTGAAGCATGCATAACATATTTGTATTATATTCTTGTGATGATTACTACTACATACATAATTGGATCTGATTTCAGGGATTGTTTAAATTGATAATGAAACCAGGAATCAAGCGAAAAAGTTTTTCCGAGAAGACATAAAAATATATTCCGAACGAGATTCCACTACAAAGATTAAATACTAAAATAGATGGAATAGTATAATGGTAAGATTTGGTATTATTTGCCTTGATCACATCATTGTAACAATACCTGTACAGATGAGACCTGAATACAATCTCCATGGTTAAATTTTTTTGTTCCAGTCAAGATTGTGTCTAATAGTCAAGTCTGAATTTTGTACATTTGTTTTCCTAAAACAACATTTGCAAGTTCTTTCACAATTTTTCTTGACTATTTGCTATTTTTATACTGTATTTGGAAAAATTTCATTTTCAAGAGATGTTCTCGCAAGATGTTTTTTGCAAATGGTGTTCCCTATTAAGCACTCTTTTTTTTATAAAAGTGTAAGATGTGAATTTTTTGCCACTATCGGTTTCATTTTTAAATATTGCCTCAATCACTAAGCATTGTAAAGAAATACATGTAATGCCTAATATGTATTAATTGTATCACATGATAAAAAATTGTTCAGTATGGCTTTAACAAATAACATAATTTTTGTGACATCTCAGGTGCTCACGTCGTAACGACATGCAAACAGTTGTCGTAGTTTCCATGTTATTGATTTTGCTTCTCCAAAACATCGCGTACATAAAACAATAGAATGACGTGGAATTGGCAAGTGTGGTATTATGATTGCTCGAAGATTTATTCAGATTCTACGTACCTCAATGTGAGTTTGACGTATTGTTTGTACTGAGCTTTATAGCAGGACATAGGCAACAATAAGTAAAAACAGAATAGAATATAAAAATTGGCCCATTCCATTTGTTTCCTAACCTAATGAGTTTTTGATAATGAAGTGATCTGCGATGTATACAAATCAGGGATGGACCAAGCAGTCTTTAGTCCAGGGGTTCTCAACCTGGGGTTCGCGAAAAGATTTCAGGGGGTACCGGTACTTGGATGGCAGTCGAGTTTTTGCGTGTTGCTGTTTTTAATATCCTTTATTACTACCAGAGGAAAATGCGTGCCGATTGAAACTGGATGCCAATTGAAACATAGATTTTCCCTGATCTTGCGTTGTTGTGATTGTGACGTAAACAATGTGAATTAAATTTATCTGGTCAATAAATTGTTGTTTCAACAAATTGTTAATCGATATATCACAACTTTGTTTGGTGTCACATTACTGGGGGTTCGCGTTGATTGTTTCGTGCCTCGGGGGGGGTATTTTGCAGAAAAAAGGTTGAGAACCCCTGGTCTAGTCGAATAAACACCATGTTTTATTGAATCTTCGTTAGATTTGAATTGACTAGTTGACAATGATAAAAATGATGTAATAATTCTATATGAAACCTACATACTTCCTTCTGTTAGATAAATTTCATCCCATATTGTTGCTAACAACCGTGCCATAAAACCCCACTGCCTAATATCACTACCATTTAATTTTACGTTTTACCTGTATTCTCAAAATGGTGTGCAGGATTAAAAAGTATTTATTGGTGAAATAGGTATTTTGATTCCCAGTACTGTAAAAATAATAAACCACTCAAGTCATCAAGAATTTTAACATAATTTTTTTTGTTTTATAGCTTGGAGAGAAGAAGAAATTAAATCATGATGACAACAATACGGACTCTATATAATTTTGGTTTTATATTGTGTAGGAGATACTCAACCTTACCAGTGTAGTTGCTAAAAACAGATCTGAAAAAATACCAAATTGAATTTTGCGAATTTTCCCTTGAATCTCTAAACCAGTTCCAGTCAAAAGAGTCTTACAATTTCCTTGCTTATGATTATCTAATATGCGTTTGTACTACTGTTACTTTTCCGATATATCTATGATGACTTATATTGAAAAAACAGTCTTATGATTGAACATTTATCCCTGATATTCATTACGCTAAATATAATTGAAGTAATTATCAGTAATAGGAAAGTCTTAAGATGCTAACAAAAAGGACTCCCTCGGAGATGAATCTTATTTTAAAAAAGATTATGTTGGAATCCTGCCAATCTGGTGTTTGCAATTTTTTTTTGCATATTTTTCAATAAATGAAACAGTTAATCAACTGGTATGCATGGATCTTGTTTTCTGTTAGGGATAATGTATAACGGAGAAGAGTAGTCTTTTTTGTATGTTGAGTGTTGGGATACTAGTGGTTGTGATAGCTACCGATATGTTGTGCCTGCAATTTGTATTACAAATCTAAAACATCTTAGCGTGTAAACCCCTGTCAATTGCCTATGCAATACAGGTAGAACTACACAATTTGTCAGTACGGACTTCATTTAATAATAGCATTTGAGTCACTGGTGGAATTATTCACTGATCTATTAACCATGTATTGTATGAAAATAATTAAATAACAACACATATTTGCTAAAAAAATTAACAATCACAAAAAGGTATGCAACAAGCAATAAATATAACTTATTTCACTGAGTTTTTTTTAACATATAGGCACCAGTTCACGCTACAGTAAAAAGACAATGAATGCGGTGAGGAATATAAATGTATAGATACGGTGACCAGTAGAAACACTACAATAATGTATCGCTCGCAATATAACCCCCTCACATAAGTAATACATTGGGTGAGCGAACACGTACTACTTCTTTTATCAATACCTTTCCATCTAAAATATGTAGGCTTCAAACTTTACTTGAGGTTTTGTTTGATTTCCCGATTCTATAATCAGTTACTTTATCATTTGTTTTTATCTATTATTTTATCGTCTATTGCTGATTATGGAGTCGAAATAAACTTCTACCTCTACATTTGTAATGAGTAAGTGTTCGAATACAGCATTTTCCCATACGATACGGTTCAATTGTACAAGTACCGTACATGTCTTAACATTACCAGTTTCCACATTACTTATAAACAAAAATATAACTAAACAAATACGGATGTCTTAACATTACCATTGCGCTGGCCTGGCCCCATTTTCTCCGTGGCCTGGCCCCAATTTGTCCGTGGCCTGGCCCCATTTTCTCTGTGGCCTGGCCCCATTTTCTCCGTGGCCTGGCCCCTTTTGTGTGGCCTGGCTCCAAAGCCACAAAAAAGTTATCACCCCTGTTGCATTTATGGTACTGAGCACAAAGCTGTAGTGTAGTATGACTTATCTGAAAAGTAAGTAATTCATATATTTCTAAGTAGGGTGGAAATATGCTTGCCAATACACCACACTTGTGCGAATCCTCATGCCGACAATGTAACGGTATTGGTCAGGACTCATCTTTATCACAAAGTGGTATATTGCCGTGTACGCTTCCCAGCAATAAACTGATTAGTCAGATATTTCCACTTTCTACCATTAAAAGGACGTGGTTCGCCATTTACCGGTACAGTCGTAAATAAATACTAATACGTTCATTTCCCCAAAATACATCACAAATAAACAAAATCAGAAAATGTGACGTGCAAAGCACGCTTGTCACCGAACCGCTAAAGGCTAAATGATGCACACAGGCAAGTACGACAAAAACAATGATAAGATGCCCTCGAAGCTTGTGATAATACATGTTCGCCTTGATTAATTCAGGTTTTTCTTTACTCAATGATAATAGAAAAACACATTCACGCTAAAATTCGTACCGGTCGTAAAGTTGCCGTAGCCTACTGTAATCCCACACATGTGATCGAACAGTGTGAGCTGGTGTGTCACATCGCTCACGCCTGCTCACACGACTCACGCCTGCAACTCGTCAAGGAGTACACACAGTCTATAATCTATATGTAGTGAGGAGTAGAATACCGTAATGAATTTAAATTTGGAAAAAAAGTGATCTATGAGCTAATTTCAGGACGCTGAAAAGTGACTAGGTTAGTTTTGTAGGAAAAGCACTGTTGTGTTACACATACCGGTACGCGTCTCACATTTTGAATTAAATTTAAAAGTATTGCCTGATTTTATATCGTGTTTTGCCTGTTTTCGGTGGATGGGCATGTACTTGTACCGGTACGGTACGTTTATAACTTTTTTATTAAGTTATGTCCGTCCTCTGTATTTTGTTTGTCCGTTTGTTGTTGTTTTGTGTTATGTTTCTATCCAGCTATTACAGTATTAGAGTGACCAAATAAAATTGATTGATTGAGTTCATTACTTCTTCTGGTGGTGTGGGTCATCATGCTAAGCCAGTAAGCGTTAGGAATACGCCACCAAAGTTACCCCAGCCCACACAGCGCAAATGCAATACCAAGCACGGCAAATCAATTATGGTTTATTCATAACTCAGTAACTACATTTTTATTCATAAAAAGAACAGTCACTTAGCTTGGATTTCAATTTTCTTATTTTTGAGATTCGATGGTCAATTTCAGGCTTGTTTACCGTCATATCTGGTAACACTGGTTAGAGATATTATTGTTCAGTTGATTTTGATTCATTTTCCCGGCATTTGTGGCCATTTTGTGCTAACAATTTCCGGACTCTGAAAGGATCTGGTGCTGAGGTAAACGTGGATAGATGTAATTTAGTAATCTGTGAGCGCTTAGGATGCCTTAACTTACCGTATAACACTGTCAGAACGCCAGCCCACACTCGTGTGACGCTAGCCCACATTCGTAGGATGCCAGCCCACACTCGTGTGACGCTAGCCCACACTCGTTTTTGACGGGCCATACTAGGGTTAACTGGGCCTTGCTTGGTATTGCATTTGCGGTGTGTATATCACATATGGTCTCTATATTGTCATAGCCACCAAGATTTTATGAATTAACGTTTATAAAGTGGTAAAATAGTTGGTTAACCCCTTGATGTCAGGCTGAGTGTGGGCTGAGCGAGTGTGGCCTGGGGTAACTTTGGTAATACGCCGTACCTCTGATTACCTGTGGTCGGTTACGGCTTCCTCCATCATCAAGTCCAGGCTTCTAAAAAAAAAATACCGGTAACTAACTAATACCATAGGGCACTAGGGTACCGGTACCCGACATAGAATGATAACCGGACGAGGGGCCGTGGTTTGCCATATGGAAAAGGCGTCTTATCGGCTTTCCTGTCCCCTGGGATGAATATGTAAATCCTGCCCTATTTTACAGATGAGTTCAAAGGCAATTTTGAAGCCACTCAAATGCGTTTCCTAAAATTCATTCATGCCTGCATACCAATGGACATATTGCAGCATTTATATTAGCCTTATTGTAACTACTCAAATAACCCAAACAAAAATGTGATGTGAAATAAACGCAGCACCATAACTTTTTGTAAACCGTACTTTGCGTATTTACCGGTACTAGCTAGACATAGTACATTAGTACCTAGTGTAATATGTTACCTAGCTGCGCATCATATCAATATATACTATGTACCATGAAAGTTAATAATTGATGGTCCCCACAGAAATTGATCAAACCAGACGTTAAAAAAATTTGCCCTTTTACATCTTTATGGTGTGGCGCATCGTGCTAAGAGTTAGAAATATGCTCGCCACCGCTTGTCTAATTACCCTACGCGGTTTCGCAGGTTCGAATCCCATGCAGGGATAGCCTGATAGGTGTGTGCGAGAGGATTGCTGACCTCCTCGCCGACGCAGGATAGTTCGTGTAACCTCTGATCGGTTACGGTTTCCTCCACCGTCAAGTCCATGCATCTAAAACAAGTAACCCTGGTAATGAACTGGTAACTGGACGAGAGTTCGTGGTCTCCATATGATAAAGCCGTCTTGTCTGCTTTTCACTTCCCCTGAATACATATGTAAATCCTATCCTATCCATTTTGCAGATTCAGGTATAAACTGGATTAAACAGACCTCACAAGATGTCAAATTGTTTTCAAAATAAAGTAGTTTTGGTAACTGGTGCTTCGAGTGGATTCGGAAAAGCTATCGCTCTTCAATTTGCAGAGCATGGTGCATTGTTGGCATTGACAGGGAGGAATAAGGTGAATTTGGAAAAAGTTGCGATAGAATGTAAAAATAAAGGAGCGAAAGATGTTTTGATGATATTGGCAGATTTTGGAAAATTAGAAGAAATTAAAAATGTTGCGGAAAAAACTATCGAAAAATATGGAAAACTTGACGTTTTAGTCAACAATGCCGGTGTTGTACAATTTGGAAATCTGGAAAATTCCAAATTAGAAGATCTGGATTGGCAATTAAACATCAATGTTAAAGCCGTCGTTTATTTGACACAATTATTAATTCCTCATTTAGTAATATCTAAAGGAAACATCGTAAATATCTCTAGCGTTAGCAGTACAATGCAGTTTCCTCAAGCCTTGTTTTATGGGTTGACAAAATCTGCTTTGGACCAATTCACGAAAACGATTGCTCTTGAGTACGCTCCTAAAGGTGTTCGAGTCAATTCTGTGAATCCTTCTGTAGTCCCAACAGCTCTCCTTCGAACTGTACCTGGCGGAATTCCCGATGACGCAACTTATGAAAAGGTTTCCTCGGTCCATCCTATTGGTAGAAATGGAACAGTGGATGAAGTAGCAAGTGCTGTGTTGTTTTTGGCATCTGATTCGTCAGCTTGGACCACTGGGCAATGTTTAATGCTCGACGGAGCAAGATCACTCAATGTAAAATAAGTGCACCAATCAAGTCCATGCATTTGAAACAAATACCTTGCCAACTAATCCCACGCCCGACATTGACTGGTGACTGGATGAGAGGCCGTGGTTCGCCATATGATTGAGTCTTCTTATCGACTTTCTTTTCCCCCTGGAATAATATATAATTCCCATCCTAAGTTTCATTTTGTGTAACCGTTACTTTTAAATGTGACTTTTTCACGATTTCAACCGCATTATATTAATTTTGATTTTCTTTTGTAATGTATGATCAAGTTTTTATACCTATCTCAACTAGCAATAAATATTCATAGTAGTAAATGCACTTACCAGAATTCCACAGCCAAGACGATTACCTTTTTTTTACTGCTTTTATACGAGTAATTTTGCAATTTTGTATTTTCTTCTGCTTTTGTTCACTTTTGCATGCAATAGTGTTCAACAAGAAATGTTTAAGTCCATGCATTGGGGACAATGAATGATAAACTATTCTCCTACCCTACTTGGAATCATGGCAGGGTGTCGAAAAAATTTTAAACGAATTTCTGGTCATTTAAAAGTCGACTCGGATGCGAAGCTTCTTTGACTATTTGTTAAAAACACTCTGTTAACTTAATAATCTTGCACTTGCGATTGGCAATTGTGACTTTGATTTTTGGGATTTTGGCAATAAAAAATCTGAAATTATAACTCCTACTTTGACTCAGGATAATTCAAAATTTCGACTCATGACTCTGGAAAGTTGGAAAATACAAATCCGATTCTGACCTCAGTATCAATACAAACATACCAGACTCCGGTTAGAATGTAACTGAACAACAGATTGTCTTTTTGAATAAGGTTAAGTCTTTGTTTTATCGGCACTGTTTTCCTGAACCATTCATGGATTGTCTCGACAAATTTAAATTACACCTTGCTTGAATTTAACCACCCTCCAACGATAGTCTTGAGTTTTCGAGTAAATTTATCAATTGTTTTGCAAGAAAAGCTACCAGTACTTGAAATCATAAATTTTTTTCGTTCAACTTTTTTTATATTTTGTCAATGTCTTTTGACTTTTTCTGTTTGGTATTTTCATGGTTACAAACTTGACTCAACAAAAACTGAACATAAATCATTTGAATCATTTTACAGGGAAACCATAACTTTTTTGCAAAGCATTCTAGATTACTAAAACTTTGGGGTTCAAAAATCTATTGGTTCTGTATTTTAGTTGTAATACTAGTATGAAGCGTCAGTATTATATTCAATAATTGTGCAATATTTTATGATTATATCTTACTTCTAGAGTTTAGTGTAAAATTGTAAATTTTAGCATTAAGGAATAATGTCTGATAGTTTTCAAAATAAAGTAGTTTTGGTAACTGGTGCTTCTAGTGGATTTGGAAAAGCTATCGCTCTTCAATTTGCAGAGCGTGGTGCTTTGTTGGCATTGACAGGAAGAAATAAGGTGAATTTGGAAAAAGTTGCGACGGAATGTAAAAATAAAGGAGCAAAAGATGTTTTGATGACATTGGCAGATTTTGGAAAATTAGAAGAAATTAAAAACGTTGCGGAAAAAACTATCGAAAAATATGGAAAACTTGACGTTTTAGTCAGCAATGCCGGTGTTATACAATTTGGAAATCTGGAAAATTCCAAGTTAGAAGATCTGGATTGGCAATTAAACATCAATGTTAAAGCCGTCGTCTGTTTGACACAATTATTAATTCCTCATTTAGTAATATCTAAAGGAAACATCGTAAATATCTCTAGCGTTTACAGTAGAATGCAGTGTACTCAAGCCTTGTTTTATGGGTTGACAAAATCTGCTTTGGACCAATTCACGAAAACGATTGCTCTTGAGTACGCTCCTAAAGGTGTTCGGGTCAATTCTGTGAATCCGTCTATAGTACCAACAGCTCTCCTTCGAACTGTACCTGGTGGGATTCCCGATGACGCAACTTATGAAAAGGTTTCCTCGGTCCATCCTATTGGTAGAAATGGAACAGTGGATGAAGTAGCCAGTGCTGTGTTGTTTTTGGCATCTGATTCGTCAGCTTGGACCACTGGGCAATGCTTAATGCCCGACGGAGCAAGATCACTCAATGTAAAATAAGTGCACCAATCAAGTCCATGCATTTGAAACAAATACCTTGCCAACTAATCCCACGCCCGACATTGACTGGTGACCGGATGAGAGGCCGTGGTTCACCATATGATTGAGCCGTCTTATCGACATTCTTTTCCCCCTGGAATAATATATAATTCCCATCCTAAGTTTCATTTTGTGTAACCGTTACTTTTAAATGTGACTTTCTCATGATTTTAACCGCATTATATTAATTTTGATTTTTTTTTTGTAATGTATGATCAAGTTTTTATACCTATCTCAATTAGCAATAAATATTCATAGTAGTAAATGCACTTACCAGAATTCCACAGCCAAGACGATTACGTTTTTTTACTGCTTTTATACGAGCAATTTTGTATTTTCTTCTACTTTTTTCACTTTTGCCATGCAATAGTGTTCAACAAGAAATGTTTAAGTCCATGCATTGGGGACAATGAATGATAAACTATTCTCCTACCCTACTTGGAATCATGGCAGGGTGTCGAAAAAATTTTAAACATATTTCTGGTCATTTAAAAGTTGACTCGGATGCGAAGCTTCTTTGACTATTTGTTAAAAATACTCTGTTAACTTAATAATCCTGCACTTGCGATTGGCAATTGTGACTTTGATTTTTGGGATTCTGGTAATAAAAAATCTGAAATTATAACTCCTACTTTTGACTCGGGATAATTCAAAATTTCGACTCATGACTCTGGAAAGTTGGAAAATACAAATCCGATTCTGACCTCAGTATCAATACAAACATACCAGACTCCGGTTAGAATGTAACCGGAAAACAGATTGTCTTTTTGAATAAGGTTAAGTCTTATCAGCACTGTTTTCCTAAACCATTCGTGGATTGTCTTGACAAATTTTAATTACACGTTGCTCGAATTTAACCACCCTACAACGATAGTCTTGAGTTTTCGAGTAAATTTATCAATTGTTTTGCAAGAAAACCTACCAGTACTTGAAATCATAAATTTTTTTTCGTTTTACTTTTTTATATTTTGTCAATGTCTTTTGACTTTTTCTGTTCGGTATTTTTTAGGTTACGAACTTGACTCAACAAAAACTGAACATAAATCATTTGAATCATTTTACAGGGAAAACATAACTTTTTTGCAAAGCATTCCAGATTACTAAAACTTTGGGGTTCAAAAATCTCTTGGTTCTGTGTTTTAGTTGTCCTGTATTATAGTTGTAATACTAGTATGAAGCGTCGGTATTATATTCAATAATTGTGTATTATTTTATGATTATATGATATCCTACTTCTAGAATTTAGTGTAAAATTGTAAATTTTAGCATTAAGGAATAATGTCTGGTAGTTTTCAAAATAAAGTAGTTTTGGTAACTGGTGCTTCTAGTGGATTTGGAAAAGCTATCGCTCTTCAATTTGCAGAGCGTGGTGCATTGTTGGCATTGACAGGAAGAAATAAGGTGAATTTGGAAAAAGTTGCGACGGAATGTAAAAATAAAGGAGCAAAAGATGTTTTGATGACATTGGCAGATTTTGGAAAATTAGAAGAAATTAAAAATGTTGCGGAAAAAACTATCGAAAAATATGGAAAACTTGACGTTTTAGTCAACAATGTCGGTGTTATACAGTTTGGAAATCTGGAAAATTCCAAGTTAGAAGATCTGGATTGGCAATTAAACATCAATGTTAAAGCCGTCGTCTGTTTGACACAATTATTAATTCCTCATTTAGTAATATCTAAAGGAAACATCGTAAATATCTCTAGCGTTTACAGTAGAATGCAGTGTACTCAAGCCTTGTTTTATGGGTTGACAAAATCTGCTTTGGACCAATTCACGAAAACGATTGCTCTTGAGTACGCTCCTAAAGGTGTTCGGGTCAATTCTGTGAATCCGTCTATAGTCCCAACAGCTCTCCTTCGAATTGTACCTGGTGGGATTCCCGATGACGCAGCTTATGAAAAGGTTTCCTCGGTCCATCCTATTGGTAGAAATGGAACAGTGGATGAAGTAGCCAGTGCTGTGTTGTTTTTGGCATCTGATTCGTCAGCTTGGACCACTGGGCAATGCTTAATGCCCGACGGAGCAAGATCACTCAATGTAAAATAAGTGCACCAATCAAGTCCATGCATTTGAAACAAATACCTTGCCAACTAATCCCACGCCAGACATTGACTGGTGACTGGATGAGAGGCCGTGGTTCACCATATGATTGAGCCGTCTTATCGACTTTCTTTTCCCCCTGGAATAATATATAATTCCCATCCTAAGTTTCATTTTGTGTAACCGTTACTTTTAAATGTGACTTTCTCATGATTTTAACCGCATTATATTAATTTTGATTTTTTTTTGTAATGTATGATCAAGTTTTTATACCTATCTCAACTAGCAATAAATATTCATAGTAGTAAATGCACTTACCAGCATTCCACAGCCAAGACGATTACGTTTTTTTACTGCTTTTATACGAGCAATTTTGTATTTTCTTCTACTTTTTTCACTTTTGCCATGCAATATTATTCAACAAGAAATGTTTAAGTCCATGCATTGGGGACAATGAATGATAAACTATTCTCCTACCCTACTTGGAATCATGGCAGGGTGTCGAAAAATTTTTAAACATATTTCTGGTCATTTAAAAGTCGACTCGGATGCGAAGCTTCTTTGACTATTTGTTAAAAATACTCTGTTAACTTAATAATCCTGCACTTGCGATTGGCAATTGTGACTTTGATTTTTGGGATTCTGGTAATAAAAAATCTGAAATTATAACTCCTACTTTTGACTCGGGATAATTCAAAATTTCGACTCATGACTCTGGAAAGTTGGAAAATACAAATCCGATTCTGACCTCAGTATCAATACAAACATACCAGACTCCGGTTAGAATGTAACTGAACAACAGATTGTCTTTTTGAATAAGGTTAAGTCTTTGTTTTATCGGCACTGTTTTCCTGAACCATTCATGGATTGTCTTGCACCTTGCTTGAATTTAACCACCCTCCAACGATAGTCTTGAGTTTTCGAGTAAATTTATCAATTGTTTTGCAAGAAAACCTACCAGTACTTGAAATCATAAATTTTTTTCGTTCAACTTTTTTTATATTTTGTCAATGTCTTTTGACTTTTTCTGTTTGGTATTTTCATGGTTACAAACTTGACTCAACAAAAACTGAACATAAATCATTTGAATCATTTTACAGGGAAACCATAACTTTTTTGCAAAGCATTCTAGATTACTAAAACTTTGGGGTTCAAAAATCTATTGGTTCTGTATTTTAGTTGTAATACTAGTATGAAGCGTCAGTATTATATTCAATAATTGTGTAATATTTTATGATTATATCTTACTTCTAGAGTTTAGTGTAAAATTGTAAATTTTAGCATTAAGGAATAATGTCTGATAGTTTTCAAAATAAAGTAGTTTTGGTAACTGGTGCTTCTAGTGGATTTGGAAAAGCTATCGCTCTTCAATTTGCAGAGCGTGGTGCATTGTTGGCATTGACAGGAAGAAATAAGGTGAATTTGGAAAAAGTTGCGACGGAATGTAAAAATAAAGGAGCAAAAGATGTTTTGATGACATTGGCAGATTTAGGAAAATTAGAAGAAATTAAAAACGTTGCGGAAAAAACTATCGAAAAATATGGGAAACTTGACGTTTTAGTCAACAATGCCGGTGTTATACAATTTGGAAATCTGGAAAATTCCAAGTTAGAAGATCTGGATTGGCAATTAAACATCAATGTTAAAGCCGTCGTCTATTTGACACAATTATTAATTCCTCATTTAGTAATATCTAAAGGAAACATCGTAAATATCTCTAGCGTTAGCAGTACAATGCAGTTTCCTCAAGCCTTGTTTTATGGGTTGACAAAATCTGCTTTGGACCAATTCACGAAAACGATTGCTCTTGAGTACGCTCCTAAAGGTGTTCAAGTCAATTCTGTGAATCCGTCTATAGTACCAACAGCTCTCCTTCGAACTGTACCTGGTGGGATTCCCGATGACGCAACTTTTGAAAAGATTTCCTCACTTCATCCTATTGGTAGAAATGGAACAGTGGATGAAGTAGCCAGTGCTGTGTTGTTTTTGGCATCTGATTCGTCAGCTTGGACCACTGGGCAATGTTTAATGCTCGACGGAGCAAGATCACTCAATGTAAAATAAGTGCACCAATCAAGTCCTTGCATCTGGAAAAAACTGGCTAATACCTATATCTTAAAATTGATTCAAAACGTATTGCCTGATTTTACATCGTGTCTTTATTTTATTGTGTTCTTTTGACTGTTTTTGGTAGACGGGCACGTACTTGTACGTTTTCAACTTTTTCATTAAGTTATGCCCGTCTTCCAGGTCCTGATACCCGACTTGGACTGGTAGCTGAATGAAAAGCAGTGGTTCGCCATATGATTAAGCCATCTTATCGGCTTTCCTCTCCCCCTGGATAAATATATAATCGTGTTTTACTTTGTGTGACGTTGTTACTTGAGTGTGATTTTTCCATGATTTGAACTTCATTATGTTAAGATTGACTATTTTTTGTAGTGTATGATTAAGTTTTTGTACTTACCGTACCTAAAAGTAGCATAAAATAATCGTAGTGGTGCATTAGCTTCTCATAACCAAAATGGTTGATTTTTTACTGCTTCAATACGAGTAATGTTGCAATTTTGTATTTTTTTTCTACTCTTGTTAGCTTCTGCAATGCAATTTTGATGAACAAGAATTATGTAAGTCCATGCATTAGGAACAATTGTGTGTGTGATGATTTATATCCTTACCCTACCTGGAATCAGGGCTGGGTGTCGAAAAAATTTTAAACAAACTTCTAGACTATGCAATTCAAAAGTCCTGCTGGCTGCTGCACACTACCACAAATGTATTTAACAAGGTTGTTGTAAACTGCTTGTCTGAGGAAGTCTGATTTTGTTCAGACGAAACGTTACAGAAATACATTTGTTTTAGTGTGCAGCTGGACTCTTGAATTGCATAGAATGGTATTTATATTCCTGCTACAGCATCCTTGCATTATACGCATACGAATTCGCTAGCGTGTACACTCTACTAATAGTTAAACTTCTCGTCATTTCAAAATCAACTCGGATACCCGACCCTGAGCTAACCTTCGTCTCCGACTCTCCGGCACCAAACTTGGAATAAAACCAATCATGAATGACAAAAATATTGATAATGCAAAACTTCTTTGGCTATCTGTTAAAATACTCAACTTAATGTTCCTGGACTTGCTATTAGCAATTGTGACTTAAATTATCGCTAGGGCTGCCCAAAGCGATAATCGAAGTTATCACCATCAAGTCCATTTTTGCTTCGAGGATAGTCAAATCACTATTATTATCTATTATTGTTATTTTACATTGAGTTCTATAGAACATGACTCATATATGATATCTACTGTACATGTGATTGGAGGAGCCAAATCCCAATGAAACATTCCAGAGTTCAGAAGAACCCCTGAATATTTTAGAATTTAAAACCATTTTAACAATTATGAAATTTATATTTACAGTATCATATTTTGATTTATATCTTATTTAATTTGGAAATAATGGCAGCATCACTTGGAAATCTTGCAAGACATACCCAGCGATTTTGTGCAACTCCGAGCATAGCTCGTTGTATACATGGAAGCAATAATCTTCAGCGCCATCATGAGGGAAAAGTTAAAGTTACTATGGTACCTGGGGACGGTATTGGACCAGAATTAATGATCGCAGTAAAGGAAGTTTTTAAAGCAGCTGCAATTCCGGTAGAATTTGAGGAGTTTTGGGTCAGTGAAATTATGGACCGAGCTTCTGAAGATACAATACAGCAGGTTACAAAATCTGTTTTGAGAAATGGAGTCGCTTTATTAGGCGATATTTCTTCTAGATTGAGTGCCATGGGTGGAGAACTGGCGTCAACGAAATTCATTCTTCGCCAGCGTCTTGACTTGTATGCAAATGTGGTTCGAGCGAAGAGTTTCGAAGGTTACAAGACCCGGCATAACAATATGGATCTAGTGATTATTCGTGAGCAAACGGAGGGAGAGTACAGCGCTCTTGAACATGAAAGTGTCCCAGGAGTCATTGAATCGATGAAAATAATTACACGAGAAAAATCAAAACGTATTGCAAGATTTGCTTTCGATTACGCAACAAAACATGACCGGAAAAAGGTAACCGCAGTACATAAAGCAAATATTATGAAATTAGGCGATGGAATGTTTCTGGAATCCTGTCGTGAAGTCTCGAAATTATATCCCAAAATTACTTTTGAAGCGATGATTGTTGATAATACATGTATGCAGCTTGTGTCAAATCCTAACCAATTTGATGTTATGGTTATGCCTAACCTTTATGGTAATATTATTGATAATTTGGCTGCTGGTTTGGTGGGCGGGGCAGGGGTTGTCCCAGGTGAAAGTTACAGTCAAAAATGTGCAGTTTTTGAAACAGGTGCAAGACATCCTTTTGCTCAAGCTGTTGGTCGTAATATTGCTAACCCAACTGCAATGCTTTTGTCATCTGCAAATCTACTTGAGCACTTACATCTCGGAAACTACGCAAAACAAGTTTCTAACGCTGTCGCAGATGTTGTCAACAAAGGGAAAGCGAGAACCGCTGATCTTGGTGGATATGCCACAACCACAGATTTCACTCACGCTGTGATAAACCAAATACACAAAGGATGAAGATTCGCAAGCGTACACCATACAGCACTTTCACTTATTTTGTTTTCTGTGTGCTTTTTTTCTGATTTCTTTCGTAATGCTCAGGACTGAAAAACCTTTATTCTATTCTACCCTGTTAATTTGGTTTAAAATCACTGTAGTTAAATTATGAAGAAAGGAAATGGAATACTGGAATTTTTCACGCCGTGGTTTATCATGATTTTGCAAACATAGTGTTGGCCAATAGGGGACAGTTAGTAATTAAGTTAATAATTAAGTTGATAATTAAATACCGTAATTCCTGTTAGACTGTTACCCTCTGTTAGCCAACCCTGAATTACTGATTTATATTGTATGGATAATTGAAAAACAGCTCATGATAGTTTACCCATACATACCTGTTCTATTGCTTAAATGTTTTGTTATCCAAGAGTATTCACTATTTCAATTTATGTTTTTTTGAAAAGTTTGTGCCAGCTTTTTCTGTTTACTGCTTTATTTCGGTACCATTATTTTTTCATTTTCGTACCTGGAGCTTCTTTACTCTGGCAGCATATTATTTTGTTATTATATTGTTAATAATGCCCAGCTTACGCTTGTAAGAATAGACCAACATTGATCTTTTGCACCAGGCTATAGAATTATAAGCATTTTAAGTACCAAGGGTTCCAGGTAAGAAAGTTCAAATGATGAAATTAAAAAAAAAAAATAACGGCATTCGGCAATTTCGCAAAAAATACTGCTATTTAAGCTGACATTCAAAATTGTTTTCCATGTTTTGAATTTTGGCCAAATAGTATTGATAGATACGAATTCTTTCCCAAGTTGCAATTTGCATGAGAATTGGCCACATTGTGACGAAGTGGTTTTGCTAAGATAATCAATAACACTTTTAAAGCCAAGTTTAGCATAAAAATTTCCACAGACTAATTATTTTTCTGTGTTGCTATTCTACACAGCTTCGAGTTTTGCTTTCTATGTAATAGATAATTAATCATGTTAGTTTTCTTTTCGTACCTGGAGCTTCTTTACTCTAGCAGCATATTATTTTGTTATTATATTGTTAATAATGCCCAGCTTACGCTTTTTTTACATTAAGTATAGACCAACTTAGATCTTTTGTGGCAGGATTATAAGCAATTTAGTACCAAGGGTTCCAGGTAAGAAAGTTCAAATGATGAAATTTTAAAAAAGAGGCATTTGAAAATTTTGCAAAAAAATACTGCCATTTAAGCTGACATTCAAAATTGTTTTCCATGTTTCGTGACGATGTGGTTTTGCTAAGATAATCAATAACACTCTTAAAGACAAGTTTAGCATAAGAATTTCCACAGACTAATTATTTTTCTGTGTTGCTATTCTATACAGCTTCGAGTTTTGCTTTCTATGTAATAGATAATTAATCATGTTAGTTTTCTTTCAATAATATTTTATTTCACACAAAGTTCATCCATGTGAAACTGTAGGCAATGGTTTTCACACGGCGGCCCCTTTTTAAAATTAGTCAAGTCTTGCGCCCTACCTCAAAAATAACTAGCTAACAATATGCTACAAATAACAGATAGTAAAGCGAAAGTATGTTTTATACAAAAAACACATTGAAAATATGTGAATGGATAGAAATATCCAAAATAAAGGAATGTGAATATCCTGAATAAGGCGGGTAAAATCTAACAAATATTTTCATTTTTAATTAGCTCGACACCCATCAAAAAATTGTCTAAAAATTGTCTTTATCAAAGTTGAATTAAATTTGGGATAATCTTACTTAAATGTATTGAATGGTATTAATTTTTTCAACTCAAGTTTTTTTTTTAAATTTCCACAGATTTGCTGTTTTTCCAGTATTGCTGTAATGCAAGGCTCAAGTAATGAAAATAATCATTAAATTTCTTTCAATGTTTCATTTTATTCTTCATTTTACACAAAGTTCATCTAAGGGAAACTGTAAACAAATAACTAGCTCAATTTCAAATCATCCTGGATTCATCTTGCTACCTTTTTCATTCATGTTTTTGTATTCCTATTTATTAATGCAGATAGAAGTTCAAATGTTAATTTATGAGTGCTATTCTATATATGAAAATCACTACCAATTAGGTTCCCTTTTCAAAGTTGATTCAAATTTGGGAGCATCTCACTTAAATGTACTGAATGGTACTAAATTATTCTGAAATTTCCCCAGATTTGCCGTTTTCCAAATTGCTCTTATTATGTTCAGCTTTGAGTAATGCATTGTCTTCAAATTTCTTTCAATGTTTCATTATATTTTTTATTTCACACAAAGTTCATCTATATGAAACTGTAAGCAAAAGACTAGCTCCTCCAACTTTTATTTTTCATGTTTTTGTAATCATATTTATTAATGCAGACAGAATTTCGAATGCTAATTTACGAGTGCTGTTCTATTTAATGATAATCACTTTCTTTTTCAATGTTCCACTGCTTTTTTTTGTGCTATCTTTTTTTTTTCAAATTTGCAGCTTACCACTTATACTGTAATTTAAACTTCTTTTCTCTCTGTGCCTGTTATTGCAGATTTGGTATAAAACTGGCTCCATGACCAGGTAAATTAAAAATGCTTAAAATAATTGTAGGATGTTATGAGCAAATGCTCTTGGGTTACTCTGTTACCAAAGATAAGGAAAAAGATGTTTTGAAATCAGAATTGCTTTTCACTGATCATTCTCATAGTGGTTGTATCAAGACTGTGGCATGTGGGTCTTCATATTTGGCTTCTGGATCTTCGGACGAAGCAATATTTTTGTTTGATATGACGGATGATAAAGAAGTTGGATCCATACAGGTGATTAGTTTGAGCTGGATCTATGAGTTTGATATTTATCTCATATGCAGCGGCTTAGTGTGTGTAAGGGTCGAGTATTTGATGATGATTTGGGTAGGAGTTATGTACATTACTACTCTTACCATAATAAAACCGTACGTCGATATACCAAAATGTTTCACTTTGTACCACTGACTTTGATAGTCTTTTCGCAGCCCATTGTACATTTTTTTTGATGAATTTATTTAATATTTGTTCATATATATGATGTTTGTTGCACGATGAAAATAAATATCCGAATCTGTCAGCTTATCCCATATCGAATTAAAGGCGAAGGCAATCGTCAGATGTATCATTAAGCAACTTGTTTTCTCTTCAAAATTCCTCCGTGAAAACCTATATTTAAATAAAAAAAAAGTTTGCATATGAAGTGAACTATGAGCGAGAAGTGAAAGAATTCTTTTGTATACCAGTGCTGATTTAATCTGTTAACATGTCTTCTTCTTCTTGTTTGAAGTGCATTGTATGGACAGATATAATTTATTTAATGTATGATAAATTATATCTCGAAATGTTAAACTGAATTTGAATAAATGTTAAACACCTCTTTTTCTAAATTTCAGGGCCACGAAGGAACCGTCAACTATCTTACATTCCCAGATAAGAAATTTCTAATGAGTACGAGTGATGATGGAACAATAAATGTGTGGAGAGTATCGGCGAAATGGGACAAAGCGAAATGTCTTCGAGGACACAAAGGGCCAGTCACATCATTTGCAGTACACCCATCTGGTAAATTGGCCCTTTCTGCGTCCCCTAAAGATGGCACACTACGCACTTGGAACATGATATCAGGGAGGCCAGTTTATGTTAAGAATATGAAAAAATTTTCACCAGAAATCGTAAAATTCAGCCCAGGGGGTGAACATTATCTGATCACGTCTAAAAATTGTCTCCAAATTTATGAATTAGAATCCGCGAATTGTATTGCCGAAATTGAATGGAAAAAAGCCATTTTAGCTGCCGAATTCATTTCAAATAAACTCCTAGCTGTAACAGGGGAAGGAAACGAAATTCACATTTATCAAACAAAAAATGGAGAGAGTGTCACAAAAATAGAAGCACACACATCAAGAGTGAAAGATCTTCACAGAATCACTCCGCCAAAATTTTTGATTGACAGCGACACTGATAATTCCCTAATATGGCTAGCATCAGCGTCCAGTGATGGCCATGTCAAAATCTGGTCTGTGGACGAACAAAAGTTAACGGATGAAAGCACGAGTGTCCTGAAATCCCCTCCTTGCGTGTTAGATATTGACACAAAAGCAAGGGTTACCTGCTTGACTTCGTGGGAAAGTAAAACTTGAATTTGGTTTCCCTATGTTGTTTTAATAAATGATCAATCATGCATGGTCGTTAATTTCTTTCCATAGTCATCTAAGCCAGGGGTATGCAACCTATAATACAGTAGGGCCAGAAAATGGGAAGTTTACGCCGCGTTTTTACCGAGTGACAATGTGTACATTATTTGATTCACAGCAGGGTGCTCAATATTGAATTGACCGGGGTTTCATAATTGGACAAAACCTCAATTGTTGATACTGATACAGAGATCTGAAAGTAGAGATTTACTGTTTCAATGATTTAAAATTTTAAAACATAGGGTACGATGGCGTTTGGCTTGTGCAAATGACATTCTCATTACTGATAGAGCTATGTTTCAAGCTGCGGTGACAATGTGTGACACTTTGCTACCATAAAAATAATATTCTCACTAGTTGGACATTGAGCAACCATTTTTCTGTTTCTGTACATAGCTGGGGTAATATCATGACCCCTTATAAACAATGCATAGAACCCAATGGTTAGTTAAGGTCAACAATCAGCATGCTTTTAAGTTTTAGGGGATATTTCCACATTGAGGGGGTGTTGTATATTTTGTTGGTGATAAAACTATTTGTAATTTATAAGTTATGTATTTGACTGGAGCATTTGCACCGGCATATATACGCCACTTTGAATATGTAAGTTTTAAGAAGACCATTTCAAAATTAGGGGGGCAATAGGGAAATCAGTGGTACAGTTAACAGCTGTTGAATACTTCTATTCAATAACGCTGAGCATTGGTTCATCCTGACCAAATAACTGTATGTAGCTTCAAGATAAAACAAAGTTCTAGATTTGATAACATTTATTTTAGTTCACCACAACAATGAGTAAGACTTCTACATAGTTTCAAACTTTTTCATAAATAAATGATTGCAGCAGGTTTAAATACACATAATATGATCATTTGTATAACTTTATTGTCTGCTGCAAAGAGGTTCAAGATTTGAAATATTACTATTTGAAAAATTGGGAATTGTTTTTATTTTGCTTGGTTGAAAGATGTTTATATATAGAATACACAAAATCAGATCTACACAAAATCCGTACGTCTGCTATTTGCTTATTGAGTGGTGAATTTTGTTGCATTTCAAATAATTATTTACATCAGACAAATTGGTAAGCCAAAATTAAGCTTCTATATTTACTTGGTCTGACGTAATACCTAGTCGAATAATATGCATATGAAAGCCGTTGACTATTTAAATAGCATTTAAAAACTTTAACATTGGCATATAATTTTCAAACATAGAGACAATTACATATGGGAACAGAAATACAACATTGTAGAAGAAAATTAAAAAGGTCAGGTGCTATCCCTGAAAAGCAACACCTAATAAAGTTGAATTCATAGTTGTAGAATGGTGGCAAAGCAGCAATCTGAATCCCAGGCTCCAACGACCTTTATCAAACAAGGTTCCTATATTCGTGATGTAGTCTTATAACATGATATAGTTAATTGCACAAAGCTGTTTACTTAATCAAAAGTCCATTCTACAGACAGGGTTATCTTGTACCATTTGTAAATTGATTTTATGGCCGACCAAATCCCTGATATTATCTATACCATATTTTATCATTGTCGGACGTTCTAATGACAAACCCCATGCGATAACATTAACATCTTCCGGAAGGCCCATTGGTAATAACATTTCGGGGCGGAAAATTCCAGAATTTCCAACTTCTACCCATTTTTTGAGTCCTTCGTGGTAGCTGAATATTTCCATTGATGGTTCAGTGTATGGGTTGTAAGCTGGCTTGAAACGTAATTTTGTAATACCAAGTTTATGAAAGAACGCTTGTAACACTCCCATAAGATCTCCAAGAGTTACGCTGTAATCTGCAACTACACCTTCCACTTGGTGGAACTCGGCGAGATGAGTTGCGTCCAAAGATTCGTTTCGAAACACTCTATCTATTGAGAAGTATTTACTGGGTTTAAATCCTTCTTTAGCAAGTTTATACAGCATCCTGGCGCTCACAGCTGTAGTGTGAGTACGAAGTAAATTTTTCTTTGCTTCCGAGTACTTCCAGTCGTAACAATACCCTTGCGAACCAAAACCACCTTCTGAGTGAACTCTTTTAACCTTTTCTGCATAATCAGCTGGAAAAGTGTCGCACTCCGCAGGGTCGGAAATGAAAAAAGTGTCATGAGCGTCTCTAGCTGGATGTTGCTGAGGTTGGAACAAGGCGTCAAAATTCCAGAATGAGCTTTCTACATAATTATTCGTTGGCATTTCTGTGAACCCCATTTCAAGAAATATTTGTCGATAAACAGATCGTACTTTCAAAAGGGGATGCAAGTGTCCTGCTGAAGGTTTGATACCCATCGCAGAGTAGTTGTAATCTTTAAAAGTTGTTGTTTTCCATGAGCCATCTTGTATCATTTGAGCAGTGAGATCCGTTGCTGCCTTCTCAATTTTCGTTGTGAACCTTACACCTTTCGTAACATCAAAACTCTTTATAGTGACTTCCTCCACTAATTTACGTTTTTTCAACTCCGCCCTGTCTTTGTCAGGAATGGGAGATCCTTGTTTTATTCTTGATAAATTATCTCTAACAATATCAGTTGGGTTTACGCCATCAGCGACAAAAATCTTCGGTGCGCCACCCGATTTGTCCACTTTGATCCATCTATTAGACATCGCCTTGCTGAAGCCAATTTTATCATTTTTATCTTTTACCAGTTCAGATTGGGCAATACCATCTGCTGGAACTCTTTTAAAAATATTAAACTCATAACTTCCACTTGATTCAAGCTTTTTACCTTCGGTCGAGAGAACCCAATTCTTATCTGTTTTCTGTGAGGCGTCTATTACGCCTTCATGAACTTGTAAGCTTTTTATTAAACCGACAATTTTTTGATGTTCCAAATTTTTGGTTTTTGCGTACGAAATTGAGTTGACACGTACATTCAAATCCAAGTATTGCAATAACTCAGTTGCTGAATCAACTTCTTTCTCAGCCATATTTACTGAATAGTGCTGAAATGAATTACGATAAGTTGCAATGCACTATCCTAGTAAAAAAAGACATTTCATTAATAAAAAATAAATCACAGCACTAATACGAAATGAAATTCTTTAAATATGTCATTTGCACCGATGGCAGAATGGCACAGCTCCAGAGGCGCAGTTCTTACCACTTCATGGCAGCTCCTGCCACGAACGAACCGCGGCAGCTCTTGCCATGGTTTTATAGCGCTATTCTGTATTCAGTAATCAGTATTAACGGTATATTCACAAACTAATGTACCAAATTCTAATTGATCATGCGGAATTATATCTACTTAAACCCTAACCCTAACCCCAAATCCATCAAGACTGTATCCATAAGAAAAACGTTCCAACTTACCCAATATTTGTCACCATAAGGGACAGCCCTGTCCTTACGGCCCACCTGCCGCGGTTACGGCAGCAAAATTTTACTTGCCATTGGTTTTCAATTTGCTGCCGCGGTAACGGCAGCTCGACATTGGTTTGTGGCAGCTAAAAAGTCAGTCGCCATAGGTTTGGCCGTAGCGGCCATGGTATGGAAATACCGCCATGGTTTTGCGGCAGCTGCAGACGCCATGGAATACTTAAAACTGCACTTGCAGCTCCAGCCTCCAGCAATAAATTGCTTTCTACAGCTGTACGGTACCGGTACCGTATAAACTAACAATATACTGATAGAGTTATGCTCAAAAAGTCATTTTTTCATAACGATAGGAAGAAAAATACCGAGAAAAACAACAACAACATAAAAATAAAACGATGCATTGGTCCACTTGTGTCCAATAAATACTACGGCCTGACTGCATGATGAAACACTTCGAAATTACACCCTACTCTCCAACGTGGAATAACATTTGGATGAACCAAATTTATCTCCGCGAGTGGGCGCAAGTGACCATTGTGCAAGGAGTCGTATCCGGTCGCAGGTATTCTTTTTTTGTAAATGTTGCAACGGGATCGTGCATCGTAGGTTATAACACAAAACTTTGCTTGTTTTGATTGGTTTAGAAAAAAATCGGCAGAAGATGTCGTTTTAACACCTTTTTATACTTATATTTAAAGTTGAATTTTACAATATTTAGAGAGTCTCCGTCAAATTATTCATGAAAACTAATCCTGCGAGAGGCAAAGAATAGCTCAAAAATTAACAAATATATTTATTTAAAATATAGTTTGTCATTTCAGGCAGGTTTGTTTATATATTTACGTTAATATAAATGAATTTAACCCGATATCACCTTCCGCAATTTGTTGAGGGTTTTACTAGGTGGCGACATTTCTGCTTAGTAATACTGATAACATTACACGGCATAATCTGAGTTGAGCGTGTTGTTGTAGTCTGCTGTCTGCGCTTGAATACCATTGATAATTTCTCTTGTACAACGCGATTTTGGGAAATAAATAATGGCGTCCGAAGGTAAACTAGAGAAGATGGAAGTTGATTACTCAACAACGGTGGACAGGGTAATTCCAGAATGCCAACAAGTTGCAGCGGTGAGAACTGTTTTGCATTGTAGCAGAATTTAGGATTTTTTCGTTTTGTAATAGATTCCTGTGTTGCTATTTCATTATCCAGGTTTATTTTATTATAATTTACGAGCCATGTTCACAACCACTGTATTTCGTGCCAATCATCTTTTGTTTATTAATTAGCAGCAGGTAAGACCATTGCTGTACCGATATCAAACCATTAGTGTTTTTGTGTTTCCTGATTCTTTTCAGACCCCTTGGCACAGGTCTTTCAGTAGTCGCATGTTTCTTTTGTATTATCTGGTTTCGGCCGTATTATTTGAAAAATGAAGTTTAGTGATTTTTGCCTTTTTACTTTAGCGATAGATATTTATTTAGACTACTATTCTGTATTTCAGGATGGAAAACTCAATGATGCCGTGGATAAATTATTGGCACTAGAAAAACAGACAAGATTGGTGAGTAGGTTATTGTTTGCATAAACCTGTAAACAGCTGTAATGTTTTTAATATGCAAATATGTCTGTATGTGTGATGATATTTATGATCAACGTCTCCCCAGAACTCACAAAGTTCATTTTTCACACTTGAAAATTATTCTGGGAAGTTGACTAAGATTTTGCAGCTCTTTTTTTCTGACTCTTTTCCATTTTGATCCTGAGGCAATTTTTTTGAGGCGTTCCAAAAATGATCATATACACAACAAATAGTTTTGTAATTTCGACTTTTTTTTAAGGCTGGTGATATGATCTCGACCGGGAAACTTCTTGTGACCATTGTGAAACTCTGCTTTGAAGCAAAAGAATGGGACATGCTCAACGATAATATTATTGTCATCACGAAGAAAAGAAGCCAACTCAAACAAGTATGTTTAAATGTTTTTTGATAAATTTTTCTCTAGACAAGGCTTTGACCAGCACACATTTATGTATAAAGAATAAGATTGTTTTTGAAAAAGACAAAATTCTTTTAATAAGGTAGGTTCAGCTCACTCAAGTTAATATACTTATATATTTATTTATATGCTCAGATGATTGCTGTTGAAAAAAAATATCAAACAGTACAGTTTTGATTAATTTATAATATGTGCATAAATAAGTATTATAGATATAGTAATAATGATAATAAACAACTAATAAATAAAAATACTATAGCAAATACAAAGCTAAATTTCTCTCCAAGAAGAACAAAATTCTTCCAGGATTTCCCCAGTTGGGCAACGTATGTTTCTAAACCTTAACTTTTTAAGCCTAGTTGAACATTTTTTAATCATAAATGACATTTATTACATATCGATCTTAAGATCGGTAAGTATGTTGATAGGTATTTGTCTGTCTGTATGTCTGTTATCTCACGAAAGCGAGTTTGAATCTGCTCCAAATTTTGCATGTGCATTCATCATAGCATGTGCATCGGATCAGAAGCCTATTAATTTTGGATGGATTATGTCCTATAATTAGCGAGTTATTAATTAATTAGTGATGGGACACACGGTGTCACTATGGAGTAAGACCACTGTTTTTGGGGATCCTGTAACCTTCGATCGATAAGTCTTCGGTTTCTAACCGATATTCTAGTTTTCCTTCTTATTCAAGTTCTAATAAATAGTATTTCACTGCATATGTATATGTATATCATTATGTAAACATGTCCGCCCTTGTTAAAATTTACATTCGTTTTCAGGCAGTTGCAAAGATGGTCCAAGAATGCTATAAATATGTTGATCAAACACCTAATATGGAAACTAAATTAAAATTGATTGATACATTGAGAACAGTAACTGACGGAAAGGTAACAGATTTTGAATACTTTTATATCACATATTGGAATACTATGAGAAATATTCAATTCAACGTATTGAAGAAATTTCTAACTGTGGCCATTTTTACTCCTTTTGCACCGTCACTGATTTTTTGATCTGTTTTCTTTAATCATGTTTATTTTCAGTTGGGTTATGTTTTTGTATTACGTTTAAACTTATACTATCGTATCTTAAGGATGGTACTGCTGTAGTATGTGTACTAAGTTAAGGCTAAACCATAATTTTATTCTTATTTTCCTCATTTTAGATCTATTATGAGTTTGGGGACTGTCTGTGTTAGCCAAGTGAATATACCCCCTGCCCATAGTAACCAGTCCCTTTATCCCTTTACATAACTTGATGTAGAATAGGCGAACAAAATTAGTTACTTTCATATTGGTACACATACTTCGGGAGTGCCCCTTGGATAACAGAATAAAATAAATACCGATGACACCATAAAAGTTGTCTTTTTATTTGCGTAGCTAATTATTGTGAATGATAAATTGTCTTTAAGGACTGTTGTTATCCATCAATTAGTTCCCACATGTTTTTTTTTAACAGACAAACTATTTCATTTGATTAAGTCTAATTGGCTGTACATTCACATCTAAAGTAATGAAAAATCGGTGCTCATATATTTTTGGGAAAGTTCCTGATTACCGGATATCATAGGGTTCTCACATTTATGCTGGCAAATAGAAAAGTCGATAAGATGACTCAATATCAAACCACGGCCTCTCATACCGGTATCAGTCCATGTGAATAGATATTTGTCAGATACGAGGATATGCTGTTGCAGGAACATGTACCTGACCAGCAGTTAACGAGCCTACAGCAGCAATGAGTCCAGCAATCTTCTCGCACATAATTCAACTCTACTGAATGTGGTCCTTTGAAGTTTAACCAAATGGCATGTGTGTTCCCGATGCTTGGAGAGATGTGACAACAGTCGAGCAAACTATTATTTTTTGACCCTATTTGGTGGTACTCCCGTATTATGTGTACCAGGTTAGGGTTAGGCCATAATTTTATTTCGATTTTCCTTATTTCAGTTCTATCACAAGTTCGGGAACTGTCTGTGTTAGCCAAGTAAATACACCCCTTGCCCATAGGTTTCAGTCCATTTACACAACTTGATTTGAAGAGGCGAACAAAATTAGTTACCTCCATATTGAGGCACCCCTTATCAATATTTTTCAATTTTCAGATTTATGTTGAAATTGAAAGAGCAAGATTGACAAGAATTTTAGCAAAAATCAAAGAAGATCGAGGTGAAATTGCTGAAGCTGCAAGTATATTGCAAGAATTACAAGTAAGATAATTGCTGATATTTTAAATCCAGAACTTCATAGTGATGTTTTCAATTTAGATACATTTAAATATTATCAATTTATCAGTGCCTTTATCACACACTTTATAAATGTGTTATTTAATATTAATTTGAGATGAGCTTATTCCCCCCCAAAAAATATACATTACAATTAAAAGAGAGGAACAAATTACACGAGCACTTTGCCATGACCCCTACGACGACCAGGGACGCAGTTTGATGATTCCTGGTTTAAAACACATGGCAAATGGGAATAAAGGTGCATTTCTTTCTAGTAGGCTATGTATGCCATTGATAAAAATGAATCAAAATAAGGGCATTTCTTATAAATCTCTTTTTTTAATTTTTAATCTCTTTCAAGGCGAACTTAAAAACTATTCTATATATGGCCCTACTCATGTGACAGAAACAATATTATGAATAAATTTTTCTTTCGTTTGTTGGAAATCATTCATTTTACTGTCATTTACTTTTTGTTAATATTTCACCTTTCACCTAAATTAGCCCTGAAGCATGACTCAGGTGATATAAATTACAAATCAAATTTGTTGGTTGAAACAATTTATTTCACTGTATTCTATCATTTTATCTTTATATTATTAATTAAAGTTTTATGTGAAATTTTTTTTTTTCAAAAACTACAATACTTTATCTTTCGGTTTCCTAATCTTAGGTTGAAACATTTGGAAGTATGGAGCGTAAAGAAAAAGTTGAGTTCATACTTGAACAGATGAGATTATGTCTTGCAAAGAAGGACTACATTCGAGCTCAAATCATCAGCAAAAAAATTAGCATCAAATATTTTGAATCTGAAGACGAAGAAATTCAAGTGAGACTTGCTGTTTTTGCAGCCAATATTTCCTGAAATTTTTTATATTATCCCCCATCTCTTTCACAGATATCCATATAGTCAATTTAGATCTAACTTTGGCCAATTCCGGCCTGTTGGGTGATTCATTCTGACTTGCCTGAAAGTTTTGTTAGCGTCCCAATAAGGTCATTTTAACGTTATTTTTTGTTCATATCTTATGCATTCTTACCATTCTGTTCATAAAATGTAATATTTTACGTCACACTTGTATGGCCAACTGGTCTGGCCGCTGGTCCAAAAATCTTGCTCACCTCTGATATAGATAGTTTGCCAAGGTCATCTGATCCCCGTTGCGGCAAGAAAGAAGCGTGAAACCAAGGTAATTGTGTGAGACTATCCAAGAATACACAATTAAATTATGTATGGATTCAGACTTTCATAAGTTCTATTTCAGCCAAACATATGTAAAACTGTATAGAATCGTTGCCATAGAGTCGGGCCTATGAATTTTTTTTATCACAAATTGATTCTTCACATTAATGTCATTTGTGTTGTTGTGTTCTAAATCCAGATAAACCAAAATTCATCCTCGTTGGTTAGGCACATAAATTGATTTGCATTGGATGGGGGTCCATAAAAATGGGATTTGCAAACGGGTCTGCGGCCTAAAAAGTTTGGGAAACACTGCCGTAAAGTAACACTCTAGGCCTGACATTGGTAAACTACGCGTGCCAAATCCAGCCCGTTGGGTAATTTAATCTGTCCTGCCTGATGCTGCCTCAACCAAACTAAAACCAAATTTTGATGTTTTAGCTGAAAAATAGCTCAAGGAAATTGTTGAGATTGTGATTAAACTTAGTTTTGGCACGAGGCCCACACCTGCACTAGACAATCTACTAGTTTAATAAATTCCATCCTTTTCTTAGAAACTGAAACTACGATACTACGAAATGATGATAGAACTGGACTTGTCAGAGAATTCATATTTATCAACTTGCAAGCATTTTAAAGCTGTTTACGATACACCGCTCATTCAGAATGATCCGATGAAATGTCAACAGGTATATTTGCTTCATTTTTTTAATGGTTTACTTGATATTGGAAATGGTCAGGTTAAGCAAATGGAACGGGAAACTTGGCAAACTTTTGTATGTAAAGGTTGTCTTGCAATTAGCAGGAATAGTCGTAGATAGATGGTCCCGATTGACATATGGCCATTGGGGCTTATTGGGATGCTGTAAGCCAGGGCTACCCAACTATTTTTACCGAAGGTCCGCATACAAAACTTCAAAAATATTTGGATCCGCACTTTCAAGAAATTATATTTCAACATCCTCAAATACGCAATTCCTCGGCCGACTAATGATTATAAGCTAATCAAGATTGTGTGTTATGGCGTTATAGTTCTTTTCATATATATTTTTAAATCTATAAAAGTGATTTTGTAAAAGGAACCTTCAAAAGTGGGGCTAATGATCCAAAATAAGGATTTGTGCGCAGTCCAAATCGAATAACCAAAAGGTCCGGATTTGGACCGCGGTCCGCCAGTTGAGTAGCCCTGCCATAAGCAATGGCTGGTTTGAATTTGAATACAGAAACTCAATGATTTTTACTCCACTGCTTGAACTATTGTTCAAGACAAGTTTAACATCTTGCTTGGGATTCATGTAATATTGTAAACCAGGGATGGCGATTTTTTTTCAATCGATGGGTCAAATAATTTTTTTTTTTATCTTGGAACAGAAGAGAGTGGGTCACAGATATTTATTCATGTTTGTATCCATAAAAAACTTCTGAAACAAATCTTATAAGCTTCTGTTGGTGTTGTTTTGGGCTTTACTTCTATCAGGGACTTTTCATGACACTCGATTTTATGAAATTAGAGTTCGAAAACACGCATATGAATTACCAAAAACGATGCAGCACATTATTTTACGGCTCCAAAGCGTTTGGAGGTAATTCCACTCTGATAGTGTTATATTTTTTGATCAGCTCTCAACCACAATTTTGCATTTTTACTCTGCCCCATTGTTAATTCAGATTTCTAGATATTTATTTAAGTCTGTAAGATTTTGTTTACTCAACGGCATTGTAGGTGAGAAACTAATAAAATCCAAAGTAGCATGTAGTTCTCGTATAACCCCTATAACAACGTTGTGAGAAATGAACAGATCAATTGCATTGTTATGTCATAAACGATGTTAGAGCCAATAGCTGAATAACGATACACAGCGGTGCAGACATGCGTCCAAGATTAGGGGGTTTTGAAAATGACCACACAGGCCTGAAAATTATCAATTTGAATATCAGCGATCGCAGTACTGACTACCCAACTTGACGGTACTTTAAAATTGTTTAGTTATTGTTAGATTTGATTAAGGCTGGTTTTATCAATTTTTATCACTGATATATCAGCATTTTTCTATTTTATTCGTGCCTTGGCGGGTCACGCATAAAACGCGGTGGGTCACATTGTGGCCCGCAGGTCAGTGGTTCGCCATCCCTGTTGTAAACTATGCTTCGTCTGATCTCAATAGCGTCTTCAATATCTTGCATGCTTATTTGGAGCCCTCTGGCTTTCTCCCGAGCAAAAATAAATTAAAAAAATATCTGCAATTACAATTTCCAGTTGACTATACTGACTGTTATTATGGAGTTTTTTTTTCAAACCATTTTCCTATTTTTTATTTCCCAGGCATTGAAGAGTGTTGTGCTGTACGTTATATTATCTCCATATGACAATGAACAATCAGATATGCTGGAAAGAACAAAACAAGAGAAAAAACTCGAAGAAATTCCCAAGTACAAGTAGGTTATATAGGACAGGATTTACATATTTATCCCGGGGAGAAGAAAGCTGATAGGACGGCTTAACCATATAGCGAATTACAGCCTGGCGTCCGGTTATCAGTTCAAGTCGGATATGGGATTAGTTAGTTATTTGTTTTAGGAAACATGGACTTGATGGTGGAGGAAGCCGTAACCGACCAGCGGTTGCGTGAACCACCCTACGACGGCGAGGAGTCCAGCAATCCGCATGAATGAATAACCACCTCTCTATTCAAACAGTTTATTGGACACAAAGTGTATATATGATCATTTTGTTATTATGTTGTTAGTATTTTCCTTCTTCTTGTTTGTGAAAAAATCGCTATTCTCTGTGACTACTGGACCAATCGCCTTGATATTTTCAATTGTTAAACACAATAGGAACTGATAATAAACAAAGACAAAGAAATTTTTAATTGAAACCACCTTGAAATCGCACGAAATTTTTTGGACATCCTATATATATATATATATATACAAGAAAAACAAAAGATAAGAGCTTGAACATGACATCATAAGACCATGCCCAAATAGTCATGTTTTTTGCTGAAATGATACGATTAAAGCCAATATCAATGAGTTGATATTTAACTACAATATATTGATGGTTGCGGAGCTGCATGCTGCTTCTGAAACGCTACGATGCGTATATCCGCTTGCGTAGGTGTTTTGTCCGACCCATGGACTCAACTCATAGCTATAAGGAAAATTTGCTCGAGGTCGCTGATAGGGAAACGAGAATATCGGCCAGAGACTGAAGCCCTATCGATCGAAAGTTAATGGATCCTCCAAAACAGCACTCTTACTCCTTAGTGACACCTTGTGTCCCATCACTAATTAATTAATAACTTGCTAATTATACGACATAATTCATCCAAAATCAATAGGCTTCTGGTCCGACATATGATGAATGCACATGCAAAATCTGGCGCAGATTCAATCTCGCTTTGTGAGATATTGCGTGCATCTAACAGACAAACAGACAAATACCTATCAACACACTTAACGATTAAAGTCGATAAGTAACAACACGAACCTCGGACATCCTGTGAATTTTTTTGGACACCCTGTATATCACTAAATTTAACCTTTCTTTCACACCAGATCTCTTCTTCAATCATTTGTGTCTCAAGAAATCATGCAATCGCAGCATGTTTGTGAAATGTATGAAAAAGAACTTCGTGATGGAAGCCCAGGTAGTCCATGTACTGATGTGTTCCTACATACTGATGATGGGAATACAAGATGGAAACATTTTGCAAACAGAGTAGTGGAACATGTAAGTTGAAGTTTATTAAATTTAAGGTGCTCCCGTAGTATGTGCACCAAGATTGCGGACACCTGAACATAGTATGTGTACAAGTTAGGGTTGGGCCATAATTTTATTCCAATTTCTCTTATTTTAGTTCTGTTACGAGTTCGGGGACTAGACAAGAGACACCCGTAGTATTTGTACCTGAAATTATGGCCCAACCTGGTACACATACTACGTTCCGGTGTCCGCCATTTTGGTTAACATACTATGGGAGTACCAAATTTAATTACTTTTTTACTAGGAATATTTACAGCTTATTCTGAAGAGGGTTCTAAACAAGCAGCGTCTGACTAGCCAATCTATTACAACCTCGAGTGATGTGGTTGGAGTGATGTTTGGAACCCTGTATATTTAATTTGTAGTGCCAACATTCATATAAATCGGTGGCTACTTAGACAGTGAGTGAAGACGTGTAAACAGTTAAACACTCTAAACCAGAGGTTCTCAACCTTTTTCAGTTCGCGGACCAGTAAAATTTCAAAACAAATTTTGCAGATCGGCGCCCCTAATTAACCGGCGGACCTAATTAACCAAAAATGTCATGAACACAAAACTTAATGAACATCTAACCGTTCAGGGCTTGAAATGGGCAGAGGACCTCTAACCAAGTTTGGTTGTTAGGTGAATACCGGTACTACGAATCAATAAGAGTTCAAAATCACAAAATTAATGGACATGCCGTCAATACTTTGTATTTTGCAATTTGCTTATAATATATTTATATTGAAATATATTCGGCGGTTGAGAACCACTGCTCTAAACATTTTGTGATAAATTGGTACGCAATGCTGAACCAAGTAAAAAAGTAATTGTTAAATTTTTTTTCAGAATATTCGAATCCTGGCCAAATACTACACCAGGATTACTATGAAGAGAATGTCAGAACTTTTGACTCTTTCTGTGCAGGTAAGATGAATGTTGCTTTAACTCAGGGGCGGGCAGTTACCTTTCTGAGTGGGCCGGTCGGTTACAGATAATAGACTTGGTTACTGACTCAGTACTCGAAACTCAATATGAAACTATGAAGAAAAAACAGTTCATTTACAAATAACTAGCATAACATCTAATGTACAACAAACAGTGAATGTACCAAGTATCACAATTACATATACCAAGTGGTGCATTATATTAGGTGCAGATAATACATGTGGAATTACTGTCTATACTTTAGCCAACGATTCGTTATTTTCATCAAAATTTTTTCAATGCAAACTTATATTCAATAAAAACTATAGCTGAATTTTCTATGTGCACAAGTGGAACGGATGAAACACTCTGGTCCCTGCTCTAGATTTGATCTGAAACCGACTTGTGGGCATGGTGACCACTTCTCTACCCAAATACCCAATGTGTAATAAATTTGAGTTGACAATACCAATCCAAACTACTTCACTCAAGAAACCGATACACGTAGGACAAAAATCACTCAGACTAAGGAATTTGAAAATATGGCTCTGGCTGCCTGACTTCAATGTTAAAATAAACATGCCAAACTCTGACTCCCGACTCCATAAACCTGGATTTACTGCCATGGAAAACCAGCACAAACTTTGCAAAAACCATCAAAAACGTGCAAATATCCTAAAAAATCACCAAAATCCTTGTCAAAACCATAAAAAGTCACCAAAAACGCACAACAAACTAGTTAAATCACTAAAAATGCGCAATAACCTTGAAAAATCACCAAAAATCTTGTAAAAAAAACGCGAAAAACCACAAAAAACCTTGCAGTGCCAAAAATTCATATTGGACCTAATTGAAATATGTAATTTTTTTCAAACAAAACTTTTTTACAGGAAGCTGAGGACTATCTTTCCAAGCTCGTAGTCAACAAAACAGTCTACGCAAAGATAGATCGACTTGATGGCGTCGTCAATTTCGCACGACCGAAGGATCCAAGCGATGTACTAACAGAATGGTCACACAATGTTAATCAGCTCATGTCACTTGTAAATAAGACGACCCATCTTATATCAAAAGAAGAAATGGTGCATAGCTTGAAATAATTACTGGGATAGTAAAGGGTTAATTTTTATAGGATATTGAGAGAGAGTCTCGTAGATAGGATTAAACATTCTTCTTTGCTACATTTTCCATGTTTATTTTTCGGGTACTTCCGTTATGTGTGTACCAGGTTGGGGTTAGGCCATAATTTTATCCCAATTTTTCCTGTTGTAGATCTATTAAGAGTTCAGGGACTGTCTGCGATAGCCAAGTGGATATATAACCTACTCAATTTGATGTAAAGTAGGCAAACAAAATTATTTACCTCCATATTGGTACACACACTTCTGGAGCGCCCTTTTTTGTGTAGTCTTAAAAAGTCCCTGAAGTTTATCCTATTTCCAAAATGCATACTGGCTGCTTTTTTGATGTAAGAATTTGCTCAATGTTCAAATTAGTGTGTTAAGTTCTCTCTTAAAAAGTCTGTGTACAAGAAATTCTTTTGTTTGAATCAAAATTCATGTTTGATGCTCCCACGTTTATTCCCATTTCCAAAATGTATGCTCACAACTTGTGTAAGAATTATTTTTGGTGTAAGAATTTGTCCCATATTCAATTATTCGTATCAATTTTCCTCTAAGAAGTCTCTGATCTTGAGAATTCATTAGGTATAAACTTTGAGCGTTTCCAGAAGTTCTCAAGAATATTTTCAATATCAAATTCTCTCCCGATAAAAAGTATTCGTTTCGTTAATATTCAAATTTTTATGTGAAGTATCCTCCTGAAAAAAAATTAGGCACATTTTCTCAACATTTCTTCGATTAAGTAACCAAACCCAAAGTTAATATTTTGATATGTTTGAGCCTTAAACTTGGTTCCAACTCCAGCAGCTTGTCTTCTAATTTCATTTAATATACTTGAAATATAAATTCACAAACTTTTGTGTTGTGTTTGCATTATTTGCAACCTAGGGCTGGATATTTTCGAATACGTGATGATTTCCGAATCGAATCTCGAATTCTTGGAAGATATTCGGTGCTCCAGAAGTATGGGCTCCAAGATGTCGCACAACCTTAATCCCTACAGGTGCACACATACATACTATGTTCAGGCTGTGCGCCATCTTGGTGCGCATACTTCAGGAGGTCCAGATATTCAATTGTATACATTTTTGACTTTTTAATCGTGATGGGTCCTTCGGAAACATAAATTACTGAAAACTTAAAATTTGTCACTCAGACAGTTCGCCCGCCTAGCGCCCACACACTATAAGAAACGTGTTTCATCGGTAACTTGCTAGAAAGACCGAGTCCATGTCAGAATTGCATTTAGCAAATATGGCTTCAAAAAAATTACTGAAATCCCAGAATTCGTCACTCAAGCACTTCGCAGAGCGTTTACAAACAGTTAGAAAAATTTTCACCAATAACTTACTAGAAAGAGAGAGTCCCATATGACATAATTGCATTTTCCAAATTTGGCTTTAACCAAAAATGACGGATCCACCTCGACCTTTGGTGAACGAAATAAAGATGGTGGCGATTCCATATTTGATTCGAAATGCCCATTGACGGTGTCGCTGTTAACAGTTAAGCGCTGGATTTTGTAGGGCATTTTGGCATAATGTGGAATCTACAGTGTAGAAATTCCATTGAGATTTCCAGCGTCGAATTTTCGGTTTTGGCTTCACGAGGCTGGAACGCAAATCAAGCCATTTAGTTCGACTCTTGTAAGCACTCTGAATTTCTCCAACAGTCATAAAATTCTAATGCGACAGTTGAGAAGGCGCCCACATGGGTAAAAATACATATTGATATTTGGTTTCGTCGCTGCGTTAAATCTTTCGTCGTTTGTCCGGTGTCATTAGTACTGAGATGGTAAGCTATAGATAGCGGGAATTCTCTTCTCATGCCTTTCCCGCGGCGCTGGAGTTGCCGCTAATTTTTTAATTCGTTAAGTAATTTTCAAATCTAACTAGCTTTCTTTTTTTGTTGGACGAGCAGGCCTGCTATTCTTTCTTGCAAAATTAACAAAAAAAAATCATGCAGCTCTCCGTGAATAAAATCTTCATGTGTATCAAAGGGCAAAATCCTCAACGCCATATGATTAGTATACGCTAATTTGAATTAACCATATTAGATTTGTGCACTGATACGTATATTTTGATCTTATTGTGAAAATTGATTTATGTTTGATAACTCAAATATTTGCGTCTTGTTACGTTTCGATTCGGTAAATATGATTTCAATTCATACCTGCCGTCTGCTTCAATGAAATTGATTTGAATCGAGATTAACATGTGAGCAATAATTGAATTATGTATATTTTTTATAAAATAATCAATGTTTCCTGGCTTGCCATCAATAATCCTTTTCCAACCAACCGAGATAGAAGAAAAGCGCGTCTGTTTGCATTGGATAACTTCGACAGCAAAGTATGTTTATCAAGCGATTCTTTAAGATATTGTTAGATATTAGTGGCTACATTTATCTGGCTTTGTTTGGAGCAAAAGGCACGAGTAAGCGTCGTATTATGTCATTGTACAAAAAAAACATGCCCCCCCCCCCCTCCGCCCAATTTTGGGCTGGCAATGCTCTTGCCTCAAGTCCAGTCAATCATTGAGTTAAATCTTTTATGTGGTTAATGGATGAAGACTGAAGTATTTCATATAAATTTCATTCCGGGTCTTTGATAAATGAAGACTCGTGGCTTCCCAGTGCTATTGATAACACCAACCGCCAGAAATAATTATCTTCTAGGGCTTGGTTATTCCCATACCAGAACTTTACCGGCATTCGACGTTACCACAGTTTGGGGTAGGCCATATCGTATCAACCATTCCCGGGATAAATCCCGAACCGCCAAAGAAACAGTCAGCATGTCAAAATAAAATTGCTTTTTATTCATACAGTCGAGAATAAGGGCGGATTATCTAGGCTAGCAGGCCGATATCTATAACTTCAAAGTTCATAGGGTCCTTAGCATTTAATAACGAACTATCGTTCTTTCCTAATTCGTTTATATTTTCCACAAATTATTCGAAATAAATTTCAAAATTAAATTTGTTTATTTTTTTATTCCGGTTTATTCTTGATCCAAATATTTATTATTTTGTTTATATCAGGAATGTGCAACTTGAGGCCTGCGAGCCAAATGCGGCCCACAAGGGGAAAAATTCGCGGCCCGCGAAGAAGTGCCAATTTAGTTAAATCCATATTGGTACACACACTTCTCGAGCGCACTTTTATTCGTATATCGGGCCCTCTTGAATTAAAGGTTGCACACCCTCTGGTTTATATTAATGAAAAACGTTTTCATGACACTGGAATTTTTGTGGTTTTGTGGGGCTAAGATATCTTTCACACTGAACTGGAGGTTAAGATCCAATGGGCTAGTCAAGGGTGGGCAAGGTTTTTAGAGCAGGGTCCAGGAATTATGCCCATCTAGACTGGCGGGCCATGTAAGTGTGACGTTAAAGTTACATTTTATGAACGATATTTACAGTGTTACAAAAGCAAAAAACAGTAATCTTTGTGCCGAAACTAAATTTGATCGCAATCTCAACAAATTTCTTGAGTTATTTTTAACTGAAACATAAAAATTTGTTTTTAGCTTGGTTGTGGCAGCATCAGGCGGGCCATATTGAATTACCTATAGCGGGCCGAATTCGCCCCGCAGCCGTTGTTTACCGATGTCAAGGCTAGATCGATATTTTTGATATTTTTACCATTGATCTGTGCCATGTGCTGGCAAGGTTAAGTACAATTCCAACGCCTTCTCAATTTAATTACCGTTAATGTTTAGCCTGTTGGGAGTTGTGGGATCCAATTTAAAAACAAATTATCTGATTAAAGGAGTTCAACATCTGTCATGGTGTATAGTCTTTTAGTTTTAGTCCATTAGAGCAGTGGCGTGCAACCTTTCATACAGATGGGCTAGATTCAAATAACCGGGTAAAACGCGGGCCGCAACTTTATTCAACATTGCCTTTCTGGTAGTTGTAGGCACAAAAATTTTGGTTATTGATCATATGACATTGATCTTTTAAAAATTCTCGAATTACTCGCACTTGCCAGATTAAACTAAATTGAAAACTTGTTTCGTGGACCGCACACCATTCAAAATTGGCAACACCTCGCGGGCCGCAGAATTTTATCTTGTGGGACGCATTTGGCCCGCGCGTCGCAGGTTGCACACCCCTGCATTAGAGCAGTGGTTCCTGACCTTTTTTGTTGAATCCGTCTCATTCGCCTATTTGGGGACTCTTCATTCCTTCCTCACTTTGTATAAAACCTACTTCATTTGTTCAATCTTTAACGGATCCTTTCCTAATGTTATGCGTGCTTCGCACTTCCGCCTTTGAACAGTGAGATTAGTTTTGTAAAGTTTGCATAAATATAAATTATAGTAATAATAAAGAACTGGAAGATATTAGTAGAACTACCCTCCTAGGGGGGAAACGTGGCATTGAAGCAAGTTGGTGAGCTGTTTGGTTACTGTATTTTGCCAGGACGATGAATGGAATGAATTGAGAATTTGTGTTCGACATTTTTTTTTTATTATTATGAGAAATACAAAGCACTTTGCAAAATAGGATTTCGTGCTGAACTTTTGAAAACACGTCACTAAAATGTAATGAAAAAAATAACACTTCAAACTATTCTATTGTAGTAAAATTTCACACACCAAAAACGATATTTTATCAATTCGTCTTATTTTTTTTGTCATGGCATAAACAGCGGGGTAAATAAATTGTGTAATGATTCTAAAGTTTTGCTGCAAACACAAATGTATTTCTGTAACTTTTCATTTGCGCGATGCCAGTTTTTTACAGACTGATATTTTAACTATGGCAAGAAAGGCGATTTTGTGTTCAACTAATAAAATTTAATTTATTTGTACTTAACTGCCTTGTGCCTGAGAATTCCACATTTAATTTCAGCTGATATACCAGTCTCGGTCACTTTGCTATTCTATTATACATACTGCTCATTTTTATCGGCATGCAAATTAATTATTAACGTACACGATATGAGCTCTATCCATGTTTCTAAACGAGTAAAAGTATTGCGTTCAAATGTAATCAGGAAGGAACATCGTAGAATTAACTATGGTAATCTGTAATTGTATTATTTTGGTAGCAATAATCTTATTCTGTTTGAAGGGAAGGAGAGGTTTTGAGTGAAAGTTGTATGAAAAGGGAAGGGACATTTGAATGCTGGTTATGGTCATGGGTAGTTGGGCGAGTTGCATCCAAGGTATTGCGTTGTTAATTAATGTTAAAATAGAATAATCTTTGATGATTATTTTACCAGCTTGAGTTGTCAAAGCATTTTAACACTTTAAGACACGCGGAATAACCATGTTTCTTGACGAGAAAAAGTATTGCGATTTTATATTATTTTGATCGTCTTATTGAGATTGTTTGTGTGCCGACCTTGATGTTATATTATTAAAACGTGATTTCAGAATTTAATTCGAAGTCAATATCAACCAGAATTTAGCTTTAAATTTGACAAATATCTCAAGTTCATTTTCAAAAAATATTATACAACGCAAAATTGTAAAAAATTTGTTGATAATACCGCAGAAGTTTTTTCTGTGACTGAATAGTCATGTGACAACGAAGTAAGAATTCAAAGATGTTGTTGTCAATTTTTGTACAAAAAGCTCGCGAATTGATCCGACGCGAAACGCAATCAGCAAAGAATAATCTCATATTGTATAAATAAACAAAAAAAAGGATCAGCATTCAAATATGCTTTTTCATAGCGAAGTTACGGCCTACGACATTGCTGTAGGTCGTGAGATCGCAACTTCCTTGTCGTAAAATCAATAAAATCTGGTTATTGTTCGTCGATATGGGAAGGTTATGGAGGTACGAATATTTCATGATGTGACAGAATTATGGAAAACCCGTTTTTGGGTGTCAAGTCTGTTTGAAAATAGAAGTTAGTGGTAAATTGAATGCTGCCATTCAAAGTGCGCGACGTTAGTGGTAGTATGAAGAGAAAGTACCTGTATATATGTGTGTGTTGTACTTTAAAAGCCCATATCATTAGTGAATTAGATCAGCTTTTCTCAAACTATGTTCCGCGGAACACTGGTGTCCAGCGTGCTTCTTAGGAGCGGTCCGCGAAACAGGGATCAAACTTGCGACTAAATTGGTCGTCATGGCGATCTCGGTCGTACTTCGGAAACTCTGGGTCGAAAATTTGTCTCCCAACTGGCCACAAACATGCCCACAGGCCTTGCTATCGAAATAGGCGGACATGTCTCGTGTCAGTCTGGAAAGCATGAGGTTTTCCTTAACTGTTCAATATCATTATCCGTCAGTTTTTTAATTGTCAAGTTTACAACAAACTTTTTAATCTTACCACAGGCTAAATTTTTTTGAAACCACCCATAAGTTTACTCTCTAACTTCTTGGTGTTCCCGGGGAACGAGATAAAAAAAAGCGTAGGTGTTCTGGGGCAAAAAAGTTTGTGAAACGCTGGATTAAACCATTATCAGGATTATATTAAGTTTTAATTACTTACTAGGTTTGAGTATATTTTACTGTTACAGTTTTTCCGTGGCCATGCCTAACAAGGACCTCCTGTATGACAAGTAGTATTTTGTTAGGGGTGCTCCTGAAGTATGCCCACCAAGATGGCGCACAACCTGAATTCAAGTTGTGTTCAAGGTTAGGATTCAGGTTGTGCGATATCTTGGTGCGCATACTTCAGGAGTACCCCTAACAAAATACTACTTGTCTCGACTCGTTCGGGGCCGAGGAATGGAAAGATTTCATAAAATTAATTAAAAAAAATTCGATATTGACAATATATGAGTACAGAGATTTAACATTCCTCGTATCCAAATGTTCTTTCAATTTACCAATGGCCAAACAAGCCAGTTCTTCAAGATTTTTAGAAGTCTTCCCCTTGTTTTTCCTTTGGTGAGAAATAAAACCATCCGTTACGCAAAATTAACTATTTTTCCCTGCTCTATGCCATTACGGGGTGACCGTACATTTGAACCCATATGTATATACGCGGGTTCAATATATAAGCGGGTGCTAAAACCCATGGTTAGGGTTAGTATGGGTTCAAATATTGGCAGAACAAAAAAAATTCTAAAGGTGCAATAGTATGCAGGTGCAATTATCGTGGGTTCAAATGTACGTGGGTTCAAATGTAATGGAACCCAATACGTGTATGGATCCGTATGCGTATAGTTCTAGGATTCTGTAACAAGAATTATGACGGCTATTCTAAATGCTTCAAGAGTCTTGATTTCCCATTCCTTCTTATTGTGCATAGTTTTTATAATTATTTGACCAAAGCGGTCATTTATATTTGCCAGCAACCAATGGTCTTTCACACCTTTTCCGTCGCCCCAGAAGTGTGTGTACCAATATGGCGGTAACTAATTTTGTTTGTCTTCTTTACATCAAGTTGTGTAAAGGAAATAAAACCTATGGGCAGGTGGGTATTCACTTGGCTAACACAGACAGTCCGCGAACTCGTAATATAACTAAAACAAGGAAAATTAGAATAAAATTGTGGCCTATCCCTAACCCGGTACACATACTACGGGAGTAATGATTTTTGTATCCAGGTTGTATAATTAGTAGCGCCTTGAATCCCTCAATTGGGAAACAATGCGTCCAGTTCGCCCGATTTAGCATAAATTATTGACACAATAACGTCATTTGCTTTAACTAGCGTTCGTGCACAAATACTTTTGTCAATTTCGGTAGCAGACATCCCATGGGACCATCACAGTGTTAGATAAAAACGGGCAATCATCTTTACATACACGGTCACAGATTGAGTTACGTACATCGGCCGTGCGCAAACAATCTAGAGAACCATATTTGGTTTGCAAAAGTCTGTGAGGAGAGACACAGCTACACAAAGAGCAATATACATAATTGACTCGGTTGTTTTAAGGTGAGAAATCCCAAAGGATTAATTGATTGAATTCGGAGAAGTTTGTATTCAATGAAAGAAGGCATTGTATGAGGTAAAAGGAAAGTGTTCTGCGGATAACGTGCATTTTTGATACTCCCGTAGTGTTTGTACCAGGTTAGGGTTATGCCATAATTTTATTCCGAGTTTCCTTATTTTAATTCTATTACCAGTTTGGGACTGTCTGTGTTATTCAAGTGAATATACCCGCTGTCCATAGGTTCCAGTCCATTTACACAACTTGATGTTAAGTAGGCAAACAAAATTAGTTACCTCCATATTGGTACACACACTTCTGGGGCGCCATTTTTTCCACTTTAATTTTACAAAGCATTTGGTCAATGTAATTTCACGCACACTCAGTCAGAAGTATTTCAGACTCCGTTAGGAGCAAAGTAATGTGCAATTGAATTATCAAGAGCTGCTAGAACTATGTAAAATTATTGACTTGTCGTACGCGCTCGTAAATGCGTTTGACGCAAGTCTTGAGGCAGTGCGAGTCGATACAATCAAGAAAGCAGCCTCGAGGAAAAGAAATGTTTAATTGATCAAACGATATCACACGCATTCAGTCAGAATTAAATTGGATTCACCTTTGAGCAAAGTCCCGGGTAACAACTAAGTTGTTATGAGCTACTGAAACTATGTAATATTATTGACCTGCCGTACGCGCTCGTAAACTCGTAAACGCGCGATTAGCGAAAGTCTTGAAGCAATTCAAGTCATATCGATCAAGAAAACAGCCTTGACGTAGTGTTCAATTGCTCAAAGTTATATCACGCGCACTCGATCAGAAGTAAATTAGACTCATCTCTGAAAGTTACGTGTTAATACTGAATTGTTATGATGATATACTGAGACTATATACATTTATTGAGGTTTATTACCCGAAAGTGAATACGATTATACCTCAACTCGGGAACAGTTCAAATTAATACGGTCGTGAAAAAAGCTGCGTGCGAGCTCGTGAATTGTTTTTGTATAGCTCAGCCGTAAAGTAGTTTATTTATCGTCGTGTACTGATCTTGACAAAAAAAAGCAAAGTCAACTTAACGGGTCGCCTAGATTTTGTAAATATTTAAAAAAATTTCGTGTAGTCTAGAAGAATTACAGTGTTGCAAGATGTGTAACAAATTAACCAATAATTTGGATAATGGAAGTCAAATTCTATATAATAATTGACGTAATCGAAATATTGAAGAGATCCTTCTAGTCTTTCTCGTGTATGAGAAAATGGATATTTTCCCATGTCGGGTGACCCATAAACAACCGAAATATTGAAGAGATCTTTCTAGATCATTCGAAATATTGAGTCTAGATCTTTCTCGTGTATGAGAAAATGGATATTTCCCATGTCAGGTAACCAATAAACAAGTGTAATTATTGTAAGAAGGGTACCGAACATTCTAGATATGAGCAAAAATTGCTCCGTGGGAAACGAGATTTTTTGGATAATAAAGAAAGGTACCGTTTTTGGCGAGCGAGATGAAAAAGATGTTACCGTTTAAATAGACATTTTGATCGTGGTCAACCCGGCTTTTCTATTTCAATTCGTTCGATACAGCAACCGGCTTTTCTATTCGTTCGATACAGCAACCGGCTTTTCTATTTCAATTTCGATGCAACAATGCTAATTCATCACCGACTTGGTTTTCACGATTGTGAGTGTGTTTTATTGTAAGTCAATTTATTGTGATATATTATCTGTGGAAATAAAACTCTTTACAGGCAAATGAATCAGATCCTTACTGTTATATAAAATTAACAGATATCTCAAATTGAACACGTAACCTACTATATATTCTGTTTTGGAGTCAGATACTTATCTAATTCGCTCAATCAGAGACCAATTTAGACAGCAGAAGTTACATTGGTGACCCCGACGTATCTGTTTCAAAAATAGTAATTTCGGCAGGTTTTAATTGGTTAATAGAAACTCGTTCTATACCCTTATTTTTTTTTTATAGTGAAAGCAGTCTTATTTCGAAATATCACTTCATATGGCCCCTGATAGTTGGGTTGCAAAGACTTTTTTACGTGATCTATTCGTTGAAACACATGACTACAAGTGAACAACTTTGGTGGAATATATACATTAGACCTTAATTTCTTTCTTGTTGGAAGAGCTTTAAAATTTCCAAAAAAACGTTTTAATTTAGAAACATAACTGTAAGGGTCAAAATCTTGGGTTATGTCAGAACTTTCCACTAATTCTCCAGGGAGTCTCAGTGTTCTCCCATATGCAAGTTCGGACAATGAAAATCCGTTTAATTTCGGAATGGACCTCAAACCTAAAAGGACGTATCCCAAGTTTGATGACCATTCACTAGGGTTTTCCTGACACTTCAAACCAAGTTTTAATTCTCTATGAATTCGTTCTATTTGTCCGTTTCCCTGCGGCATATATGGCAATGAAAATTTATGTTTTATTCCTAAAAATTCATAAATTGAGCCCAATTTTTACTTCTGAAAGAGGAGTAATTGTCACTCTTAAGGAGAGTTGGACACCCAAATCTGGCAACCCAATGCAATAAAAATGTATCTATAAGAGTTGAGGCGGTCAGATCACATATCGGGATCGCCTCTATCCAACGTGTGGTACGGTCAATCATCGTAAAAATATAAGTAAAACCTTTGCTTGGTACAAATGGTCCAACAATATCTATTTGAACCTCTGAAAATCTTTCATTAGGAATAGGAATAGATGACAGTTGAGATACAGTGTGTCTAAAGATCCTGTTTTTCTGACATTTCAAACAAGATTTCACATAATTTGTAATATCTGCATGCATTTGTGGCCATACGTAACGTTCTGAAATTAAATTATTGGTGCTTTTAATACCTGGATGACAAAGGCTCTGTATTTTGTCGAAAATTCTCCCCTACGTAAAATCTTGGGTATTATAGGTCTAGCTTTCTTATGTTCCAAGGATACGTCACATAGAATAACTCCACCCATGTTGTCTATGCCTATTTCTGCAAGCTTGAGTGAATGGCCAGAGTTTGCTTTTAAACTTTGTATTTCTTTACAGTTTTCTTGCTCTTTAGCTATTTCCGTTAAAGGAATGGCATCTTGTTGTTGATAAATAATATTTACAGTTTTATTTTCTAGAACATTTCCATTTTCTATCGCAGATTTATTCTCTACTCCACACGTATTATCAGTTCCGCGGTTACGTTGCTCAGATGGCGTTATGTCAGACATCGCGTCAACGGTTTTACACACTTCACCGGTTTCGTGCGTTTGTGGTTCGGATGACGTTATACGCTTCGCTGCGTCGTTGTCCTTGACGACCGCTGTTTTTGCTTCGCGCGTCTCTATTTCGTCCATTGTATTAGCTTTTTCTGTATTAATTTTATCATTACTTGGGCTATCATTATTTACATAGCGAGAAATAAAATCGGCCACTGGATTACTTGACCCCGGTATGTGAGAAAACGAGTTTGTCATACTTGTGATGTAATCCAGTTGACGATTTTCTCTGTCGCTGGGTCTATTTGTCGGATTATTTAGTGCCTGAATTAACGCTTTGTTATCGGATAATAATTGAAATTGTCGACCGATTAAAAGATTTTTAAAGTACTTAATGGTTAAGTAACAAGCCATTAGTTCTTTGGAGAAAATAGTATAGTTTTTCTCTCGCTTGTATAGAGTTTTTGAAAAGAACCCCAAGGGCTGGTTTATTCCGTCAACATATTGTGTTACGGCCCCTGCAATAGCAGACGAACTTGCATCACATATTACCGTTATTGGCACATCAATTCTTGGGTGTGCTATCATGCATGCGTTAACCAAACACTCTTTGATTTTATGAAAGGCAGCATCACATTCTGCTGTCCAAATTGGTTTTTGACGTTTGCGGTTTTTATCTGAGACTAATTGAGTAATCGGATAAATTATCTCAGAATATCTGGCTATATGTTTCCTATAAAAATTGCACATGCCTATGAATTTGCGACATTCTGTAATTGTTTGTGGTACTCGAAATTTTTTAATAACCTCGACTTTGTCTCTGATTGGTTTTATTCCATTTTCATCAAGTTCGTAGCCTAGATAAGAAAGATTTGACTTTCCAAACTCGCATTTTTTTAGGTTTAGTGTTAAACCATAGTGGTTTAGTCGTTTAAATACTTGATCGGTTACTTTCAAGTTTTCCTCTTTTGTTTTAGTGTAAATTAGTAAATCATCAAGATAGACAAAAACATTTTTCAACCCAAACAAAACTTTACTCATGAAGTTAGAGAAGGAACTGGGTGCGGAAGCAATGCCAAATGGCATCATAATGGGAATATACTGAGCATTCGCGACGCTAAATGCACACTTATGTCTATGTAACGGATTAAGTTTGATATTTGAGTAAGCCGATTCAAGGTCGAGTTTAGTAAAGATTGTACATCCGGCGAGTTCCGACGTAAAATCTTCAAGTCTCGGCAATGGGAATCTTGGGATTCTTGTAATCAGATTCAAACGTCTATAATCAAAAGTCAAACGAATTGAATTGTCCTTTTTAGGAACTACGTTCAGCGGGCTACAATACGGGCTAACTCCGCGAATTATATCTCCGTTTTCTAATAATTTATTTATCTCGTCGTCTACTTGCTTCTTATATTTGAACGGAACCGGTCGGTCTTTTGTATAAACTGGAGGTCCAAAAGTTATAATATCGTGTTGATAATTATGATTAATTCCTCGAAATTTTGCATGTTTCCGGATTAAAATTTCTGGATATTTTTGCAATAATAATTGGTATTCCTTATCTATTGTTTCCGGTATTAAGGTTAATATTGGCGCACCACTTAACGTATTATGACACGGAATCGAAAAATCGTCTGCTCTATTAGTTAAACAATTGTTTGCTAAGTCTATTACCAGTTTATTTTTAACAAGAAAGTCTATTCCAAGTATACCATCAAATTCTATGTTTGCTAACACCCAATTATGTGTATATTTCACCTTATCTGCCAAGCAAATTTCAATTTCGGTATTGCCCACTACGGTTAATTTTGTGCCATTTGCCGTAATCAGAGGTTCATATTTTCGGTCACGAATAATATGTGTACCGGGATTATCTTCGGAAAGATTTTTTATGGTTTTAAATTGATGTAACTTTTTGGCATTTAAAATACTATAAGTTGATCCAGTATCAACTAAAAGTCGATTTTTAGAAAGGGAATCATATACAAAAAATAATTTATTGTTGCTTGACAGAGACGGTAAATTATTTTTATTTAAATTTTCACAATTCTTAAATTTATGTACAGCATTTGTTTTACGAGAGGGTAGACCTTCCGGGCTGTTAAAACCAGAAAAGTCTACCCTTCGGCTAAAAAATTCTTCTTTCTAGGAAAGCTGCAAGGGGCATTACATTTGACTGCGTTTTCTCCAAATTTATTATGGAAATAGCAGAAATTTACATCACAATTCCGTCTCCAGTTATAATTGTTCGAATTGAAAGTATTCCTAGGATAACCTCTAGCAAACTTCCTCGTTTCAAATTGACGCCTATCTTGAGAATTGTACTGTCTCGCTTGATGCTGCGGAGGGGCATTATATCGATGAACCGGGTTAAATTTTGGTTCGAATCTTGGGCTGTTTATTGCTTTGATTTGGGTATTCAAATTATCAACATTTTTAGCCAGAGACGTTACCAGATCTGTTAATTGCTCCAGTTTATTTTGTCCAGAATTGTCTTTTTGATAGGAACTTGTAACATGGTTCGAATTATTATCTGAGGAATCATAAATTTGCATCGCGCGAGCCAGCAATTTCTCGCATGAATATTTTGCTATATCTGAGTATAAGACGTTGGCTATGTAAGCTGGTAACAATGCTACAAACACTTTCTTTATTAGATTTTGAACTTCTATACTGTTTCTATGTCCCCCAATAAAGGAATCTTTCAAATATTTAAGAATAATATCTGGCCTTTCATTTTGTAATTGCCCAGAAAATATTTTCTGTAATTTTTCTCGAGAATCCGGTGCAAAAATGTCCAACAAAATTTGTTTCAGTTTTTCATAATTATTATTATGTTCATCGAGCGGCATCCTTGCCCTGACAAGATCCAGTTGTGGAGAATTTAAACACCTTAGTATATAGTTTTTCTTTTGCGAATCGCTGACTATTTGATTTTCAGCGAATTCGTTTTCCGTTAAAAAGATCCAATTTTTCACCGAATTTTCCCAAAGTGGTCTCGTGGGAATTCTATGCTTTTCATACAATATTGTTCTAGGTTCAGTTATCTGAGAGATTCTGGAATTTATGCCGTAATTCGGTCCGGAATCTTCTACTCTATCTTTATTGGTCAAAAATGGGTTGTTTGTGTCATTAAATTTCCTAACCGACGGCAATTGAAAAGTTATTCTCTGTCCAGAATCACCTCCCAAATCCTCGCACTGCGTAAGCTCCATATCAACAACAGGTTTTGTTTCCTTTGGGGACGAACTTTGCCAATTACAATTGTCATCTTCACGTTCAATTAAATTTGATTCAGGAATATTCAAATTTTCAAGTCCAAATTCTGTTTCGTCTTCAATATCTCGTTTTGGTATTTCAGGCGTAATATGTGTTAATTGATATGGATTTACACCTGATTGTTCTGATTTACGAGCTTTGCTTCGCGTAAACATTTTTTGTAATTTGGACATTTATTTACCGAATAATCAATATACCATACAACCTTATACACACTTAAGTAAAACCAGGTACAATATTGTAAGAAGATATTACAAACCAGGTCAAACAGTTGATAAATCACACAGAATAGTTAATAGAATAAAATGACTTACGATTGTTGACGATCCATAATAATCCCGACGTTCGGGGTCACCAATGTAAACTTCTGGCGTCTTTGCTCTATTGAGCGAATTAGATAAGTATCTGACTCCAAAAACAGAATATATAGTAGGTTACGTGTTCAATTTGAGATATCTGTTAATTTTATATAACAGTAAGGATCTGACCCATTTGCCTGTAAAGATTTTTATTTCCACAGATAATATATCACAATAAATTGACTTACAATAAAACACACTCACAATCGTGAAAACCAAGTCGGTGATGAATTAGCATTGTTGCATCGAAATTGAAATAGAAAAGCCGGTTGCTGTATCGAACGAATAGAAAAGCCGGTTGCTGTATCGAACGAATTGAAATAGAAAAGCCGGTTGCTGTATCGAACGAATTGAAATAGAAAAGCCGGTTGCTGTATCGAACGAATTGAAATAGAAAAGCCGGTTGCTGTATCGAACGAATAGAAAAGCCGGTTGCTGTATCGAACGAATAGAAAAGCCGGTTGCTGTATCGAACGAATTGAAATAGAAAAGCCGGTCGGGGTCACGTCGGGGTCACCAATGTAACTTCTGCTGTCTAAATTGGTCTCTGATTGAGCGAGTTAGATAAGTATCTGACTCCAAAAACAGAATATATAGTAGGTTACGTGTTCAATTTGAGATATCTGTTAATTTTATATAACAGTAAGGATCTGACCAATTTGCCTGTAAAGATTTTTATTTCCACGGATAATATATCACGATAAATTTACTTACAATAAAACACACTCACAATCGTGAAAACCAAGTCGGTGATGAATCAGCATTGTTGTATAGAACGAATTGAAATAGAAAAGCCGGTTGCTGTATCGAACGAATAGAAAAGCCGGTTGCTGTATCGAACGAATAGAAAAGCCGGTTGCTGTATCGAACGAATTGAAATAGAAAAGCCGGTTGCTGTATCGAACGAATTGAAATAGAAAAGCCGGGCTGACCACGATCAAAATGTCTATTTAAACGGTAACATCTTTTTCATCTCGCTCGCCAAAAACGGTACCTTTCTTTATTATCCAAAAATCTCGTTTCCCACGGAGCAATTTTTGCTCATATCTAGAATGTTCGGTACCCTTCTTACAATAATTACACTTGTTTATAGGTTACCTGACATGGGAAATATCCATTTTCTCATACACGAGAAAGATCTAGACTCAATATTTCGAATGATCTAGAAAGATCTCTTCAATATTTCGGTTGTTTATGGGTCACCCGACATGGGAAAATATCCATTTTCTCATACACGAGAAAGACTAGAAGGATCTCTTCAATATTTCGATTACGTCAATTATTATATAGAATTTGACTTCCATTATCCAAATTATTGGTTAATTTGTTACACATTCCTGGCACCACAAGTGAAATATTTTAAAAGCACATATTAAAAATTAACCGATAATTGTAGAAATATAAGAATGAAATCGAAATTATCATGACAGTAATCAAATCTCGTAACTTTTGAAGATGGCAATTTGAAATGTCAAAGTAATTTGTTTGAAAACTGTCGGATAAAGAGCAAAACATCCACTACGAAGAGCAAGAAAAAATGGTCGAGTGTAATTAATCAATAAGACATGAGACTCAGAAACGACAAGACAAATTCCTTAATTTTGGTTATTTAAAATGGCAATTGAAAGATTTATATACAAGAAGAAAAACATGAAATTTGAGCACTAATTATACATGCAAGAATTAAAAACATACAACTTAAGAACTCATTGTAGCCCCATTTATTATGATTCTGACTTGGGGTCTTTTCAAATTATAAGGATGAGACATTTGTATTGTGAAAGGCATTTGAATTGTGCAATTCAGTGAAACAGTAATGGTATTATTATACCTTCTTCTCACCTACACGACTTTCAAAATTGTGAGCACTTGTTTAATGTACGATTTACTATTAGATAAATTAGGCGATAATGACTTTAAAAAAATGAAGAAAAGATGGTTTATTGATTCCCAAAAACAAAAAAATCTTACAATATGTATTGTAGGTCTTTACGTTATCAGTGGTAAACCTTATTAAACATAAGGCTTTTTGGTAGGTCGTTACGTTTCAGTGATTGCCCGCTCTATAAAAAAAAATAAGGGTATAGAACGAGTTTCTATTAACCAATTAAAACCTGCTGAAATTACTATTTTTGAAACAGATAAGGAAGAACGTCCTGAACAAAAACATGACGTGGAAAACCAAAATTTTCTCACTGAAATTGAAAAACCACAATAAAAACAGTTTACTCCCAAGAATAACAATGAACCTTTTATTTCAGAATTCACGAGTCCAACGACAGAGGACATCCTATGGAAGAAGGAGAACCAGCCCAAGACCAGATACGGCCGGACAGTACGTCCGCCAGACCGGTATGGACAGGCAGAGACGGAAGTCTAGAGGAAAGAAGAGGAAAATTCGGACAATGACGAAATAACCCGGACCGACAAATCCGATAGAGAAATCATTTATTTGAAACGTGGCAGGATGGTGGGACAAGAATTTTATCAAGAATTCAGTATTTATCCATTATACTATTACTTCTAGTTTTTATGCAATTACCATGGCTATGTTTTGGAAATCCAGAGGTTCATGGCTATATCTGCAAAAATGACAAAATCAATCAAGAGTACGACATATCGGATGATAAGTCTTGCAAACAACACAAATCGAACACATAGTGAAATGTCAAGCTAAAGTCTATCACGCACCTAAATTGCATACTAAAATTCCAAATTAGAGCTTGCCAAACTAGTATAACTGAATGGAAAAGTCACTTTTATTTCTTTGGAGCTAAGACTCACTTTACCAAAATAAAATCAGGAGTACCTTCGTCCGAACAAAATTGCAGAAACTGGTTTAAGACTCACGAATCGATCAATTCGGTAAGTTTGTTCAGAAAACCAATGATCTATGGGTAACCGAGAATAAACCGGTTATCAACTATAAATGGCCCACAACTGATTCCGGAACAACTGAAAATATTGCCCTATTAACATCCTATGTAATGTATGACCATCTAAACTCAAAAATTATTTTTCCTCTAGCTGACAGCGCAAATTGCTCTGTAAATCAATCTTCCTGCCAAATTGGTAGTTATACACTTTTATTTGACGATGCAAAATTCGAAAAATGTCCAAACAAAGCGGAGGAAATAAACTCTTCGCTAACTGCACATGTAAACAACACTAATGACATATATGCTGTAGAACTAAACGATTTACATATGACCTTTCATTCCTTTTCAGTGTGTAACGAATTAACGACTGATTGCTTTGGCAGTATTTTCTGCCTTGAAAACGAACTTTTGGTTCAAGTCAAGAATTGTAGTTTATTAAAGAAAGTCAACGTGTTACGTGAGTTTGCTGATCACGCAGAACATTTCGACGGCATTAACGTTGATGATACAAAATGTCGCAGACCTCACAAACCGTCTGTCCGCGAATTACAGAGCCAAATCTTTAAATTGGAATGTGAGACCGAACGAATATTATCTAAAATTTATAGAGTTTTAGCGAAAACGTACCCGTCGGATGTGTTGAACGAAATTTTGGGAACAAATAATCTCTTTGCGGTTAACAGAGGCGACGTGCTGGGCACCCCTTTTGTGTCAACCCATAAAAGCGAGTCTCTTAAATAGTCTAATATTACCTAACGAGTTATATTCTACTCGTCCCTTAGTTAACTATACTGATAACACTAACGCTACAGTTATCGCCCATACTTGTCTTCTGGAAGAATTCTTCCAGGTATAACTTTTATAGTACCGAACCACAGGAGTTCGTTACCTTTAAATGAATAACACTTATTATAGCTATCAAAGGGAATTCTACAAAACAAAACCACAAACCCAAAGAAAATTCACCCTTACCTAACAACTAAGAAAATAAATCCTTACAATACAAATTATCTTACTTCATTGTCAAAATTCTTCAAGAACGACGTACCGGCGTTCTAACGACATAGATTCAATGCTAATGTCCATAAGCCAGAATTCCATATTTACTAAAAGTCTAATTGACTATGCAATTCTTTTAATGACGAACAGGAAACAACTAGTGCTAATCCTGCACTTCCCCTGAAAATACTAGCTAAACATATAAAAAAAATATTGATATCCTTTCTTAGTGGAATAGGCAATAAATTCCTTGCCATTGTAATACTGATCGGGCTAATTCTGTCTATTATTTTTGCTTACGGCAGGACTGTAACTTTGGCTGGAAGTGGAATCCGAAGTTCTGTCGGGAGAAGAATAAGGGATAGAATCTTTGGGGGGCGTCCCTCTCCTCCCGACAGACGTACAAGCACTCCGAGAGAACAGGAAGGCCCCAGATATCGACGTACCCGCTCCCGTGAACCGAACGGAAATCATTCCAGAGGTACGCATGTCCACCACCAACCGAGAGTCACGCGTACCCCAGTAAGGGATAGATGGGACCGTCTCTGGTCGTCCCGTGGCGGAGCCAGAAGCCGAACCCCCATCGGCCCAATCATCCACAGCTCGTCCTATGGGCACCGGTGCAAAGAGCTCCCCCAGCAAACGAGAGGGCCAATGCTATGCAACACCTCAGAAGCAATGGTGGAAATGTCGAGGTCTTAAATCTCGTGTCGGATAGCGGAAGCGAATAAATAAAAATTTATAGCGCTCGCGGCGATAAACAAAACTTATGACCTGATAAAAGACAATGACAGGTTACATAATCAAGAAATTATAATCAAGAAATAAATACCTTTTTTTAACATTTTTTTTTTTTGGATCCAAAGGCTCACAAGTTTTTTTAGCCTTATTTTTTTTTCCCTCAATCATTTTTTTTCAACCAATGATTCCCCAAATGGAGTACTCCAATCATTTTTTTTGTTTTCTCCACCAAGTTTTATCTCCAAATAAAGTGCACAAAGTTTTCACAAAAGTTATCTTAATTCTTTCTGCAGTTTATTGAATTTATGAGATTAATAGGAAATATCACGGTACCGATGTCTCAAATTTAATTTTATTGTTGCATTCTTTTATTGGTTTTACAACGCTCGTCTATTTGTTGTATTTTTCAAATTTCATGACAAATTATTGTGTTTTACATCTAAATCTTCCCCCCCCCCCATTTTTATTGCAAATGGTACAGACAATTAAAATGTAGAATGAGTAGTACACAATACTAGTTTGCAATCACTGAAACGTAAAGACCTACCTAGTTGCAATCACTGAAACGTAAAGACCTACCTAGTTGCAATCACTGAAACGTACACGACCTACCAAAAGCCTTATGTTTAATAAGGTTTAACACTGATAACGTAAAGACCTACAATACAGTCATATTGTAAGATTTTTTTGTTTTTGGGAATCAATAAACATCTCTTCTTCATTTTTTTAAAGTCATTATCGCCTAATTTATCTAATAGTAAATCGTACATTAAACAAGTGCTCACAATTTTGAAAGTCGTGTAGGTGAGAAGAAGGTATAATAATACCATTATATGTTTTTACTGAATTGCACAATTCAAATGCCTTTCACAATACAAATGTCTCATCCTTATAATTTGAAAAGACCCCAAGTCAGAATCATAATAAATGGGGCTACAATGAGTTCTTAAGTTGTATGTTTTTAATTCTTGCATGTATAATTAGTGCTCAAATTTCATGTTTTTCTTCTTGTATATAAATCTTTCAATTGCCATTTTAAATAACCAAAATTAAGGAATTTGTCTTGTCGTTTCTGAGTCTTATGTCTTATTGATTAATTACACTCGACCATTTTTCTTGCTCTTCGTAGTGGATGTTTTGCTCTTCATCCGACAGTTTTCAAACAAATTACTTTGACATTTCAAATTGCCATCTTCAAAAGTTACGAGATTTGATTACTGTCATGATAATTTCGATTTCATTCTTATATTTCTACAATTATCGGTTAATTTTTATTATGTGCTTTTAAAATATTTCACTTGTGGTGCCAGGAATGTGTAACAAATTAACCAATAATTTGGATAATGGAAGTCAAATTCTATATAATAATTGACGTAATCGAAATATTGAAAGATCTTTCTAGTCTTTCTCGTGTATGAGAAATGGATATTTTCCCATGTCGGTGACCCATAAACAACCGAAATATTGAAGAGATCTTTCTAGATCATTCGAATATTGAGTCTAGATCTTTCCGTGTATGGAAAATGGATATTTCCCATGTCAGGTAACCAATAAACAAGTGTAATTATTGTAAGAAGGGTACCGAACATTCTAGATATGAGCAAAAATTGCTCCGTGGGAAACGAGATTTTTGGATATAAAGAAAGGTACCGTTTTTTGGCGAGCGAGATGAAAAAGATGTTACCGTTTAAATAGACATTTTGATCGTGGTCAGCCCGCTTTTCTATTTCATCGTTCGATACGCCGGCTTTTTCTATTTCAATTCGTTCGATACAGCAACCGGCTTTTCTATTCGTTCGATACAGCAACCCGGCTTTTTCTATTTCAATTTCGATGCAACAATGCTAATTCATCACCGACTTGGTTTCACGATTGTGAGTGTGTTTTATTGTAAAGTCAATTTATTGTGATATATTATCTGTGGAAAATAACTCCTTTAAACAGGCAAGATGAGTCAGATCCTTAGCTGTTATTATAAATTAACAGATATCTCAAATTGAACACGTACCTAATATATATTCTGTTTTGGAGTCAGATACTTATCTAATTCGCTCAATCAGAGACCAATTTAGACAGCAGAAGTTACATAGAGCTAACAACTAAGAAAATAAATCCTTACAATACAAATTATCTTACTTCATTGTCAAAATTCTTCAAGAACGACGTACCGCGTTCTAACGACATAGATTCAATGCTAATGTCCATAAGCCAGAATTCCATATTTACTAAAAGTCTAATTGACTATGCCAATTCTTTTAATGACGAACAGGAAACAACTAGTGCTAATCCTGCACTTCCCCTGAAAATACTAGCTAAACATATTAAAAAAATATTGATATCCTTTCTTAGTGGAATAGGCAATAAATTCCTTGCCATTGTAATACTGATCGGGCTAATTCTGTCTATTATTTTTGCTTACGGCAGGACTGTAACTTTGGCTGGAAGTGGAATCCGAAGTTCTGTCGGGAGAAGAATAAGGGATAGAATCTTTGGGGGGCGTCCCTCTCCTCCCGACAGACGTACAAGCACTCCGAGAGAACAGGAAGGCCCCGATATCGACGTACCCGCTCCCGTGAACCGAACGGAAATCATTCCAGAGGTACGCATGTCCACCACCAACCGAGAGTCACGCGTACCCCAGTAAGGGATAGATGGGACCGTCTCTGGTCGTCCCGTGGCGGAGCCAGAAGCCGAACCCCCATCGGCCAATCATCCACAGCTCGTCCTATGGCACCGGTGCAAAGAGCTCCCCCAGCAAACGAGAGGGCCAATGCTATGCAACACCTCAGAAGCAATGGTGGAAATGTCGAGGTCTTAAATCTCGTGTCGGATAGCGGAAGCGAATAAATAAAAATTTATAGCGCTCGCGGCGATAAACAAAACTTATGACCTGATAAAAGACAATGACAGGTTACATAATCAAGAAATTATAATCAAGAAAATAAATACCTTTTTTTTTAACATTTTTTTTTTTTTGGATCCAAAGGCTCACAAGTTTTTTAAGCCTTATTTTTTTCCCCTCAATCATTTTTTTCAACCAATGATTCCCCAAATGGAGTACTCCAATCATTTTTTTTGTTTTCTCCACCAAGTTATCTCCAAATAAAGTGCACAAAGTTTTCACAAAAGTTATCTTAATTCTTTCTGCAGTTTATTGAATTTATGAGATTAATAGGAAATATCACGGTACCGATGTCTCAAATTTAATTTTATTGTTGCATTCTTTTATTGGTTTTACAACGCTCGTCTATTTGTTGTATTTTTCAAATTTCATGACAAATTATTGTGTTTTACATCTAAATCTTCCCCCCCCATTTTTATTGCAAATGGTACAGACAATTAAATGTAGAATGAGTAGTAACAATACTAGTTGCAATCACTGAAACGTAAAGACCTACCTAGTTGCAATCACTGAAACGTAAAGACCTACCTAGTTGCAATCACTGAAACGTAACGACCTACCAAAAAGCCTTATGTTTAATAAGGTTTAACACTGATAACGTAAAGACCTACAATACAGTCATATTGTAAGATTTTTTTTGTTTTTGGGAATCAATAAACCATCTCTTCTTCATTTTTTTAAAGTCATTATCGCCTAATTTATCTAATAGTAAATCGTACATTAAACAAGTGCTCACAATTTGAAAGTCGTGTAGGTGAGAAGAAGGTATAATAATACCATTACTGTTTCACTGAATTGCACATTCAAATGCCTTTCACAATACAAATGTCTCATCCTTATAATTTGAAAAGACCCCAAGTCAGAATCATAATAAATGGGCTACAATGAGTTCTTAAGTTGTATGTTTTTAATTCTTGCATGTATAATTAGTGCTCAAATTTCATGTTTTTCTTCTTGTATATAAATCTTTCAATTGCCATTTTAAATATCCAAAATTAAGGAATTTGTCTTGTCGTTTCTGAGTCTTGTGTCTTATTGATTAATTACACTCGACCATTTTTTCTTGCTCTTCGTAGTGGATGTTTTGCTCTTCATCCGACAGTTTTCAAACAAATTACTTTGACATTTCAAATTGCCATCTTCAAAAGTTACGAGATTTGATTACTGTCATGATAATTTCGATTTCATTCTTATATTTCTACAATTATCGGTTAATTTTTAATATGTGTTTTTAAAATATTTCACTTGTGGTGCCAGGAATGTGTAACAAATTAACCAATAATTTGGATAATGGAAGTCAAATTCTATATAATAATTGACGTAATCGAAATATTGAAGAGATCTTTCTAGATCATTCGAAATATTGAGTCTAGATCTTTCTCGTGTATGAGAAAATGGATATTTCCCATGTCAGGTAACCTATAAACAAGTGTAATTATTGTAAGAAGGGTACCGAACATTCTAGATATGAGCAAAAATTGCTCCGTGGGAAACGAGATTTTTGGATAATAAAGAAAGGTACCGTTTTTGGCGAGCGAGATGAAAAAGATGTTACCGTTTAAATAGACATTTTGATCGTGGTCAGCCCGGCTTTTCTATTTCAATTCGTTCGATACAGCAACCGGCTTTTCTATTCGTTTCCCCTTTAAAATCGTATACAGCAACCGCTTTTCTATTCGTTCGATACAGCAACCGGCTTTTCTATTTCAATTTCGATGCAACAATGCTAATTCATCACCAACTTGGTTTTCACGATTGTGAGTGTGTTTTATTGTAAGTCAATTTATTGTGATATATTATCTGTGGAAATAAAAATCTTTACAGGCAAATGGGTCAGATCCTTACTGTTATATAAAATTAACAGATATCTCAAATTGAACACGTAACCTACTATATATTCTGTTTTTGGAGTCAGATACTTATCTAATTCGCTCAATCAGAGACCAATTTAGACACCAGAAGTTACATTGATAATGGCCTAGCCATATGAAGTGATATTTCGAAATAAGACTGCTTTCACTATAAAAAAAAATAAGGGTATAGAACGACGTTTCTATTAACCAATTTAAAAACCTGCCGGAAAATTACTATTTTGAAACAGATAAGGAAGAACGTCCTGAACAAAAAACATGACGTGGAAAACCAAAATTTTCTCACTGAAATTGAAAAACCACCAATAAAAACAGTAATTACTCCCAAGAATAACAATGAACCTTTTATTTCAGAATTCACGAGTCCAACGACAGAGGACATCCTATGGAAGAAGGAGAAACCAGCCCAAGACCAGATAGCGGCGGACAGTACGTCCGCCAGACCGGTATGGACAGGCAGAGACGGAAGTCTAGAGGAAAAGGAAGAGGAAAATTCGGACAATGACGAAATAACCCGGACCGACAAATCCGATAGAGAAATCATTTATTTGAACGTGGCAGGATGCGTGGGACAAGAATTTTATCAAGAATTCAGGTATTTATCCATTATACTATTACTTCTAGTTTTTATGCAATTACCATGGCTATGTTTTGGAAATCCAGAGGTTCATGGCTATATCTGCCAAAATGACAAATCAATCAAGAGTACGACATATCGGATGATAAGTCTTGCAAACAACACAAATCCGAACACATAGTGAAATGTCAAGCTAAAGTCTATCACGCACCTAAATTGCATACTAAAATTCCAATTAGAGCTTGCCAAACTAGATATAACTGAATGGAAAAGTCACTTTTATTTCTTGGAGCTAAGACTCACTTTACTAAAATAAAATCAGGAGTACCTTCGTCCGAACAAAATTGCAGAAAACTGGTTTAAGACTCACGAATCGAATCAATTCGGTAAGTTTGTTCAGAAAACCAATGATCTATGGGTAACCGAGAATAAACCGGTTATCAACTATAAATGGCCCTACAACTGATTCCGGAACAACTGAAAATATTGCCCTATTAACATCCTATGTAATGTATGACCATCTAAACTCAAAAATTATTTTTCCTCTAGCTGACAGCGCAAATTGCTCTGTAAATCAATCTTCCTGCCAAATTGGTAGTTATACACTTTTATTTGACGATGCAAAATTCGAAAATGTCCAAACAAAGCGGAGGAAATAAACTCTTCGCTAACTGCACATGTAAACAACACTAATTACATATATGCTGTAGAACTAAACGATTTACATATGACCTTTCATTCCTTTTCAGTGTGTAACGAATTAACGACTGATTGCTTTGGCAGTATTTTCTGCCTTGAAAACGGAACTTTTGGTTCAAGTCAAGAATTGTAGTTTATTAAAGAAAGTCAACGTGTTACGTGAGTTTGCTGATCACGCAGACATTTCGACGGCATTAACGTTGATGATACAAAATGTCGCAGACTCACAAACCGCTCTGTCCGCGAAATTACAGAGCCAAATCTTTAAATTGGAATGTGAGACCGAACGAATATTATCTAAAATTTATAGAGTTTTAGCGAAAACGTACCCGTCGGATGTGTTGAACGAAATTTTGGGAACAAATAATCTCTTTGCGGTTAACAGAGGCGACGTGCTGGGCACCCTTTTGTGTCAACCCATAAAAGCGAGTCTCTTAAATAGTCTAATATTACCTAACGAGTTATATTCTACTCGTCCCTTAGTTAACTATACTGATAACACTAACACTACAGTTATCGCCCAATACTTGTCTTCGGGAAGAATTCTTCCAGGTATAAACTTTTATAGTACCGAACCACAGGAGTTCGTTACCTTTAAAATGAATAACACTTATTATAGCTATCAAAAGGGAATTCTACAAAACAAAACCACAAACCCAAAGAAAATTCACCCTTACCTAACAACTAAGAAAATAAATCCTTACAATACAAATTATCTTACTTCATTGTCAAAATTTTTCAAGAACGACGTACCGCGTTCTAACGACATAGATTCAATGCTAATGTCCATAAGCCAGAATTCCATATTTACTAAAAGTCTAATTGACTATGCCAATTCTTTTAATGACGAACAGGAAACAAACTAGTGCTAATCCTGCACTTCCCCTGAAAATACTAGCTAAACATATTAAAAAAATATTGATATCTTTTCTTAGTGGAATAGGCAATAAATTCCTTGCCATTGTAATACTGATCGGGCTAATTCTGTCTATTATTTTTTGCTTACGGCAGGACTGTAACTTTGGCTGGAAGTGGAATCCGAAGTTCTGTCGGGAGAAGAATAAGGGATAGAATCTTTGGGGGGCGTCCCTCTCCTCCCGACAGACGTACAAGCACTCCGAGAGAACAGGAAGGCCCCAGATATCGACGTACCCGCTCCCGTGAACCGAACGGAAATCATTCCAGACGTACGCATGTCCACCACCAACCGAGAGTCACGCGTACCCCAGTAAGGGATAGATGGGACCGTCTCTGGTCGTCCCGTGGCGGAGCCAGAAGCCGAACCCCCATCGGCCAATCATCCACAGCTCGTCCTATGGCACCGGGTGCAAAGAGCTCCCCCAGCAAACGAGAGGGCCAATGCTATGCAACACCTCAGAAGCAATGGTGGAAATGTCGAGGTCTTAAATCTCGTGTCGGATAGCGGAAGCGAATAAATAAAAATTTATAGCGCTCGCGGCGATAAACAAAACTTATGACCTGATAAAAGACAATGACAGGTTACATAATCAAGAAATTATAATCAAGAAATAAATACCTTTTTTTTTAACATTTTTTTTTTTTTGGGATCCAAAGGCTCACAAGTTTTTTAAGCCTTATTTTTTTTCCCCTCAATTCATTTTTTTTTCAACCAATGATTCCCCAAATGGAGTACTCCAATCATTTTTTTTGTTTTCTCCACCAAGTTTTATCTCCAAATAAAGTGCACAAAGTTTTCACAAAAGTTATCTTAATTCTTTCTGCAGTTTATTGAATTTATGAGATTAATAGGAAATATCACGGTACCGATGTCTCAAAATTAATTTTATTGTTGCATTCTTTTATTGGTTTTACAACGCTTCGTCTATTTGTTTGTATTTTTCAAATTTCATGACAAATTATTGTGTTTTACATCTAAATCTTCCCCCCCCCCATTTTTATTGCAAATGGTACAGACAATTAAATGTAGAATGAGTAGTAACAATACTAGTTGCAATCACTGAAACGTAAAGACCTACCTAGTTGCAATCACTGAAACGTAACGACCTACCAAAAGCCTTATGTTTAATAAGGTTTACACTGATAACGTAAAGACCTACAATACAGTCATATTGTTAAGATTTTTTTTGTTTTTGGGAATCAATAAACCATCTTTTCTTCATTTTTTAAAGTCATTATCGCCTAATTTTATCTAATAGTAAATCGTACATTAAAACAAAGTGCTCACAATTTTGAAAGTCGTGTAGGTGAGAAGAAGGTATAATAATACCATTACTGTTTCACTGAAATTGCCACAATTCAAATGCCTTTCACAATACAAATGTCTCATCCTTATAATTTGAAAAGACCCCAAGTCAGAATCATAATAAATGGGGCTACAATGAGTTCTTAAGTTGTATGTTTTTAATTCTTGCATGTATAATTAGTGCTCAAATTTCATGTTTTTCTTCTTGTATATAAATCTTTCAATTGCCATTTTAAATAACCAAAATTAAGGAATTTGTCTTGTCGTTTCTGAGTCTTATGTCTTATTGATTAATTACACTCGACCATTTTTTTCTTGCTCTCGTAGTGGATGTTTTGCTCTTCATCCGACAGTTTTCAAACAAATTACTTTGACATTTCAAATTGCCATCTTCAAAAGTTACGAGATTTGATTACTGTCATGATAATTTCGATTTCATTCTTATATTTCTACAATTATCGGTTAATTTTTAATATGTGCTTTTAAAATATTTCACTTGTGGTGCCAGGAATGTGTAACAAATTAACCAATAATTTGGATAATGGAAGTCAAATTCTATATAATAATTGACGTAATCGAAATATTGAAGAGATCTTTCTAGTCTTTTCTCGTGTATGAGAAAATGGATATTTTCCCATGTCGGGTGACCCATAAACAACCGAAATATTGAAGAGATCTTTCTAGATCATTCGAAATATTGAGTCTAGATCTTTCTCGTGTATGAGAAAATGGATATTTCCCATGTCAGGTAACCAATAAACAAGTGTAATTATTGTAAGAAGGGTACCGAACATTCTAGGATATGAGCAAAAATTGCTCCGTGGGAAACGAGATTTTTGGATAATAAAGAAAGGTACCGTTTTTGGCGAGCGAGATGAAAAAGATGTTTACCGTTTAAATAGACATTTTGATCGTGGTTCAACCCGGCTTTCTATTTCAATTCGTTCGATACAGCAACCGGCTTTTTCTATTCGTTCGATACAGCAACCGGCTTTTCTATTTCAATTTCGATGCAACAATGCTAATTCATCACCGACTTGGTTTTCACGATTGTGAGTGTGTTTTATTGTAAGTCAATTTATTGTGATATATTATCTGTGGAAATAAAACTCTTTACAGGCAAATGAATCAGATCCTTACTGTTATATAAAATTAACAGATATCTCAAATTGAACACGTAACCTACTATATATTCTGTTTTGGAGTCAGATACTTATCTAATTCGCTCAATCAGAGACCAATTTAGACAGCAGAAGTTACAGATGATAGGTTAGGAAAGAATAATACAGTTTTGTTCTAATGATCGCTGTACTTAAATCAGGTCGTCAGTAAATTAGGACGTGGATGAGTAAACATGGGAGTGGACGATTATTACAAAATGATGTCATAATATTAGGAATCCGAGGATATAGTAGATTAGTAGACAATCTGACGCCATAACAAAATTCGAAGGAGTGTGTTTTCTTTCTTTTTTATGAGAGAACCCATGCAGTAGCCTACATTTGGTATCATGTGTAAATCTCGCTTGAAGTTTCGGCAACTACCCTGGAGTCATGTGACTGTAAGTTTAAAATAAATTGTCAATCTATCCAGGATAGGAATGTAACTTCGATTAGACTATTGTTCCACCTTTCTACGTTTATAGCAAACTATAATAAACAAAATAGACCGGAAAATTTGTGATTGCGCACAAAAGAGATGCTTCTCAGATTTATTTTAAATAATATGAAGCTATCGTTTCTCATGCCCAATAGCGTTCTTGCTGTTACTTTTCTTGGACTAAACATAATGTCGCTAATTTGCATACAGTGGTTCGCATGGCACTTACCCATATCTAATGTTAAGTCAATACAATAAGCTAATCAATAGATGCGGTTTTCCTATTTATGGATAAACCAAACCGGATTACGGACGTAGACAGTGTTTATTATTGTATAAATTCTCATGGGAAATAGGTATATATACTTAAAGTCATTATTCTTTCGTATTCTTATAAAATCTCGAATCGTTTTGTGAATTTATTGTTATTTGGACGAAAAATTGCTTCTCTTCTAAGCCACTGGACAACTTTCAAAGTTAAAGATAAAGTTTAACTTAGAAAGATATTGTATATGTCTTTTTATGTATTCTGAGATCGTCTGCCCATTCCATTTTTTCCCAATGCCAAATTTGAAACTTATGATATTTTTACGCTGCTGGATCCCCCCGTGCAGAACGGACGCCATGTTCATTTGCGTGAAAGCATAGATAACTTTAGACTTTACTTTATGAATCTTGTTTGTAGTGACAGAGTTTCGTTTAACTAGAACTCGTCAGTTTTTTGTTTTGTTTTTTGTTGTAACTTGAAAAATTCGGCTCCAAATCCGAATTAAATTTAATTAAAAATTTGATTCTAGCGATTTGAAGTTTTAATTCTATCAAAATAAAGGTGACCGTCCATTTGAATCCACGTACATATGAACCCATACATTTGCACCCGTATATCCGCGGGTTTAATCTATATGCGGGTGCCAAAATTCATGGGTTAGGGTCAGTATGGGTTCAAATATCCGTGAAAAAACTTTCCATAGGTGCAATAGTATGCAGATGCAATTGTCGTGGGTTCAAATTACGGGTTCAAATGTACGTGGGTTCAAATGTAATGGAACCAAAATAAAGCTTCTTGCATACAAGTAGTTGCCTGATTGCCAAGTTATACCGTATGAGCTAGCCAGAAAAAATGTGGGCTTTCAAGAGTTTTGAGGGACTGAAATCGTTTCAAGATACGAAAAATGGCTACCTATGATGCAGAAAAATGCCTCGTTTTGCTCAAATCTCACATTTTTGCATTAGTGGCAAAGGCTTCGTACAAATGATCCCAAATTTCACTTCGTTTTACAATTTCCATCCACTTATGCCCGTTGTTTATTTCTCCAAATAGAAAATCAATATAAAGTGACATCTACTCATTAACTTCATTTCGATCTATTTGGAGTAATAATGGTCTACTTCATTGGTGGTCTGTCGCTTCACATCACATTATGCTTCATTTCCCACGTTGATATTGCCTAATTGAACTGTTAACAAAACCTGGTGAAATAACTTCAATTTTTGAGTATTTTTTACATGGTGTGCAAAACTGTTCGGTAAATTTGATTTTTTTGTTTGAATTTTTGTCTGGAATAGTACGAACTATTTCAATATACTGGGGTGGACCAGAAGTAGGCTAACAGTTATCCATAGTTAATAAAGTTAATTTCACCCTGTATATACCACAATTAATTGCAACTATACAACTTAATCGAAGATTTTATATTATACCATTTTTTGTTTAATCTCGGTTGATGCGTTTTTATGGAATCATCCACAATGCAATATTGCACTTGCTGAGTCAAATTTTGATCGAAACTGAAATTTCTAATCACCAAGTTATACCGTATGAGCTAGCCAGGTGTATTGAGCTAGCCAGGAAAACGTAGGTTTTCATACTATTGCACCTATATAAATTTGCTCTTACGGATATTTGAGCCTATACTAACCCTAACCCAAGGCTACTCAACTATTTTCACCGAAGGTCCGTACACAAAATTTTATTACCGGGGTCCGGTCATTCCAGAAATATATTTCAACTATGCAAACGAAAATTCGAATGCATCGTTTAACAAAATACAAGAGCAAGTATATCGCGCTTCGGTGCTCTGACAATTTTTTCCTCGGTGGTTTAGCGAAATTGAATTACGTCGTGATCATGAAATATAAACCAAATGATGCATTCAAAGACAAACGCGGCTGCGGTGCGACTTTAACACTCAAAAGGTCCGGATTCAGACCGCGGTCCGCCAGTTGAGTAGCCCTGCCCTAACCCACGGATTTTAGCACCCGCATATAGATTGAACCCGCGTATATACGGGTGCAAATAAATCGGTTTAAATGTACGTGGGTTCAAGTGTGCTGTCACCGTCCACCAATTCCTAAAAAAATTTAAAACTGTAAAGGGAATTCATCAATACCATATTTTGTTTTGACCCTCACAAATGTGTTAGATGAAGTAAAATACTTAAACAATCACTGATTAAAAAAACAAACCAGGTTCAGAAATATTGAGAACTGACTTCATAACACAGTTGAGATTGTAAATGGACTTTATGGATACCCTGTATAATGCATTTCTGTTCCAATTTGAATCTCCTTCATTTTTGAGTGAGTGCGCCTGACCTTCAAGCAAACTCTTCTTTCAAAAGCTATTAACCGTCTATTATGGTCCAAAGATGATTCAATATTAGTTTGTCGTGTGCTTGAATATGTGAATTCTTAATATATCATGCCGACACCTCAAGGGACCGATAATGACCACATCACCTAAATAGTATCTGTGAATTTGTGAGAAAAGCACTTTCAGTTCCAATTATAGGTGAACGGTAGGCTAGTAGTTTGAATGGTAATATCTTAATGTCAGTTTCAAGGCTGGGCTCCGGCGGGACCGAATCATACCTTTTAGAGGTCCTAAGCACTTAAGACTTTGGTGCCCTATTGTGCCTTCGAAGTATTAACACAATAAGCTAAACAAGATAGTATCCATCAAAACTAACAGTAAGAACGAAAACAGCTCAATAATTAATTCGGCTAAGGAATTTCTGTGTTGTCCCCCTTCCCTGCATACCCGAAGCACGTGCCTATTTTGCTAATGGTTGATTCAGTCATGGCTCCGGCTTTATCGAACTGTATATTCGACCTCCAGGTCCGGCGGTTCCATTTTTGTAGCTCGGAGCTGGGCTTCAGCTCCATAGCCATTGATGTTTAATGGTATGGCCACTTCCATGAAATATCAACACAAATAAAGTTTCACTGGAGCGGGTCTTACAATTATGATATAAGAGTTTTAAATTTAAAATAAAAACTTCTAAATTAGTATTGAGAATTTAAAAATGAAAAAATCAATATCTAAAAAGAATAGATTTTATTATTTGTATTCAGTAATAGAAATTAATAAATGTGAAAAATAACACGAGAGCTATGCTCAAATATATGGACACGTAGAGCCACATAATTTTGATAACGTCATAGCGAAAATCTATCTTTGACCACTGAAAATTTCAAAGCAATTGGTCCAGTAATCAAAGAGAAAAACGGTTTCTTCAAAACGTGTCAAAGAACAACAAGAACAAGACTAAGAACAACAAAACGATCGATATGTTGACTACGTGTCCAATAATTAAATGGTTAAGAGGTGGCGCCACTAAAATTTCTGGTCCAGGTAATCCAGCTCCAGTTAATATAATAAACATAGCTCCAGTTTCAACAAAATGTTACGGTTGCATGTCACCGGGTTCGCAGTCCCGCGATCAATGTGGTGACAAAAGTCCGATCTACTTACATGGCTGAACTTTGTTGGACACGCCAGTGGACATAACGATCGTTTTGCATTATTTTTGGACACCTAGTGGAAAACTTAAAAAGTCGCTTTTCTCTTTGATTACTAGATCAATTTCTTCATAATTTTCAGTGCTTAAAGATGAATTTTTTTTCTAGAAGGCTATTACTTTTATTTATTTCAAATATTCCTGATAGCACTGTGGGATTCGTATTTTGAAACGTAATGGATTTGTTTTTATGCTGGCACTCTTCTCTTTGTGCTTTTAATCACGTGCTCATCGAACGTCGGTGGTGTGTACCGAAATTCTTGCTCTGCTATGGCGAGCAGCGCCGTAGGTACCCGTAGCATCAAAGGTAAGGACTGCTTCGCTTCGATGGACGTGTCCACATATTTGAGCATTGCTCTCTTGTTGCTTATTCTCCTTCGATTCGAAGGACCAAATATATAATACGCCTGTCACCGCAAATCATAATTTAATTGTAAGAATACATTTCGGACATCCTGTACAACCTAGGCAGGATAAACCATTAAGCAGAATAAGCACGTGCTTTAAGGGACCAAAAAAAAGAAGACATGACAAAAATTCCCATAGACGATTTTTCAATTGTATCTTAGTGTTTAATAAAGTAATTCGAGTTGGTCAGACGATTCAGACTTTAATATTGACTCGGTTGAAATTGACTATTTTTATTACGCATTATTATGCATACGCATGCACCAACATTGGCCGTATGGAAGTCCCTTTACGCTTACGGTAGGGGGTGTAAATCCTGTTATGTCTCTGATATAATTAGTTAAATCTATATTGTTGTGACTTGCTTAGAGATCAGCTTTCAAGATAAAAATCAGATTATAAACCACTCTGGTTTGGATTAACGCTGCGTGTGCCGTGGACATAAATTATGCACGCAGATAATGTGTTTTCTCACCCGTTTCGCGCTACTTCAGTTCAAAAACTTGGTGAAAACAATGAAACAACAATGTCGTATATAAAGTATATTTGATTTAAATCCATGGTAATGTTTCATAATTCAATTACTTTGAAATGCTAGTAATGTTAGTGCGTTAATTGCAACGAAATTCCAGTTAACATTAGCATACGCTACAGGCGGTGTTTGCATTTATTTTTAGCAGTGCCGTTACGAGTCGTCGTAATCTACTATCTAATCAGTTACGGTATCAGGTATCGAACGCCATTAGGAAGCCCTGGGAATTGTGCAGCGTATTATTACGATTGGCAGCTCAGCATACAGATTTGAATTTGCATTGTCCGCAATACATCATTATGACAGTTGCAGTCTATCTTGAACGAGGAGTCTGCTGGAATTAAGGTTCAAGAATTAGAATTATACTTGAGATATATTTGATAATAACAGGAGTATTACAAACAACTTTTTCTCGCTCAGTAGTAAATGGATTTGTATCGTTGCAAATGTACAAAATGGATTTTATATAACTTATATATATGTATTGAAAGAGAGCAGTGGCGTATCTATGTAAAATGGCGCCCATGACAGTGTTTAAAAATGCGCCCCTTTGATCGTTGACTAACACTTTTTAACGACTGTTATTGAATTGAGATACTTGTACGTTATTATTTACGTAAAAATACGAGTATCAATTATTTCCAATTTGAAAAAATATTTTATTTAATAATTGTACAACTGAAATATTTCGCCGTTTTTGCGCCCCTGTCCAAACGGCGCCCATGGCACGAGCCATGGCTGCCACACCCAAGCTAGGCCACTGTAAGGAAGTGATAAGTGCTACTCTAGCGCTAGATCTACCTCAAGCTAGTAGCGGTGCCTATAGTAACTTGCCTAATATCTGTCGTAGTACAAATACTAATATTATTTATATTCATTACTATAATGATTAATTATGCGCACGTCAACTACTAAAGTATAGTACTACTTAATATATAGTAGTATATATTTACGCTTAAACTACACAAAGGCGTGAGTGCGATTCGCGGATAAAACTATAGCTAAGGATTACTCAAATTTTGAACCAATGGACGTATATTGGGGAGGAACAAAGAGTTCCGAATTGTGCGAATTGGGAACCACTGGGTTAACTTTTCCCATACTCGGCATGAACTGGAACGAGAAGCAGTGGTACGTCATATGATTATGACGTCACAAGGTTTCCTTTTCCCCGGGATGAATACTAAAATCTTATCTCAAGTAAGAAAGGATTGAAGATATTCTCCTGATGTACCAGTTTTTGTAAATCGTTCTGACGTGCTCATCTTAAACTTTATCCCGTGTATCCCCTATGCAATCTGCAACTAAACTTTAAAATATATTTTATTTCCGCAGATATATATAATAATATATACATGACCTGTAAACCCGGAAGCAGATTGCGACAAAAATGTCGTATCATTCAGTACCTACAGGCGAGGAACAATTTTTTTTATGGCTCGTCCTTGGTTTGATCATTTTTCTTATCATTCTTATGAGAAGATGTGTGAAGACCGCGCTTGACCCGTATGCCGAAGAAAGCGTCGATTGGTTGATCTCAACACCTTTGAACTTTAAGGCCATGTGAGTTCAAAGGTTACCGGAGGTCGGAAGTAAAAGTGATAAAGGCCGTGGAATTTGACAATTTTGATGGATACTTCGATTATTTAGAGAAACATTGACGGGGGTTGAAAACTTGGAATACGCCGAAATGTAATAGTAATGCCGAAGTCATATTAATAGAGAAATAGACTTGAAAAATACATCTGAAGAGAAAAGCAGCAAAGGCTTAAGAATGAATATTCATGCGATGGAAAAATGAATAAAAATATATCATTAAGAAAAATAACTGACTAATTATTTTCATACCCGACATGGACTGGTAACTAGACGTGGTTCTTCTTATGATTGATTCGTCTTATCGACTTTCCTTTCGCCCGGGAAAAATATGAAACTTATATTCTATCCAAATAGACCAAATCATTAGCAACGATGAATTTTGTTTTTATTGCACTATTTCTTTGTTCAAATTTTATATATTTATTTCATTTTCTTTTAAGCTTAGATGGTGTATACCAGGGGTGTGCCCGCGGGCCAAATGCGGCCCGCGGGGAAAAAATGTGCGGTCCGCGAATAAGCGGCAATTTTGAATGGTGTGCGGCCCGGAAAACGAATTTTTAATTTAGTTTGATCTGGTACGTGCTCGTAATCCAATTCATTTGCGTTGCAAAGCAAATACCGGAGTCCAATTTATTATCTGTGCCTATGACGTTACAATGCTCTAACAGCTAGCTTGTGCGAAGCGAACAACACTCCGAAAACCAAAATTTTTGTGCTGAAAGGTTCGACCCGCGGTTTCACCCAGTTATTTGTATCTGGCCCTCTTGTATTGAACGTTGCACACCCCTGATGTAAACCACAGGTATGGCAAGCTGTTTAACATTTCATGACATTATGTTCCATTATTTAAAATAAATTTAATGATATATTGACAAACGCTGTTTTGTTATTTTGTAAATGTCCTACATTGTTAAAAGACGGAGGAGGTAATAATATTGCATTCATTTATGGGTATCTGCCTAACACTTTTATGCGTAGTTGGTATATATCCTTTCCCTGTGTAGCCTATGCAGGGGAGGGCAAGGTTTTTGGACAAGGGTCAAAAAATTTGCTTATCTATACTGGCGGGCCACTTAAGTGTGACATACAAAAGTTACATTTTATGAACAATGTTTACAGTGTTACAAAAGCAAAAATGAAAAAAATAAGCTTCGTGCCAAAACTATATTTAACGCAATCTCAACAAATTCTTTGGGCTAGCTCAAGCTGAAACATCAGAATTTGATTTTAGTTTGGTTGGGGTGGCATTAGGCGGGCCGGATTGAATTACCCAACGAGCCGGATTTAGCCCGCGATCCGTAGTTTGCCCATGTTAATCCTCACAGGGTGTTCATAAAGTCTTGCTCCAATCAAAATTTTGTTATGAAGTCAGTTCTCAATTATATCTTAACCAGGTATGTTTTGCAGTGTTCATTCAAGATATTATTGTCTCATTTATAGGTCCGCCGTTGGTTGCACAGATCACATCACAAGTTTTTTCACCTAATTTATTATAGAACCTCACGAGAACCCTATATATATGCGCCATGACCTACCCGTGGTCATATCCATAGGCTTATAACCTTTATAGCAGGGGTCGGCGACCTACGATCCGCGGGCCAGTACATATTTTTTTTGTAAGACGACTGAGTTGAGTTATCGCAGTCTTTGCGCGCTGTTTAAAATCCAAAACTTCTGATCTGTGGGAAAAAAATTGTAATTCATCGGCCATTCAGTAGGTTTTTAACTTTCCAAAAATATGTGCAGCCCGCCAAGACCTGGAGCCTTTAATTTTGGCTTGCGAGCGACAAAAGGTTGCCGACCCCTGTTTTATAGTTTATACAGTAATGGATGTATTTGCGTTAGTTATTTGAAATATCGATTCATATTACTAGAATTTGATTAGAAAGGGATATTGCATTTTCTATTGGTTTGGAAAATTTGAATTTCGTGAGGCTATAATTATGATAAAACGTAAATTTGAATAATTTGACAAAATTTTCATTTTGAATACCATCACTCAACTTGATTGACGAAATAAACCACGTCCTCAATTGAAACGCAAATTAAAGCTATCTTCCGATGGTTATGCACGGGGTGACAGGTAAAAAAACATGTAATTTTACTTAATGCAGAAAGAAATAAGTTGTGCGAAGCGTCCTGGATTATTGAAACGTTTGGCTACAATCATACACAGACTGAAGTGTTCAATAGCTTTTCTTCATCATTGAAAAGCTTTTAAAAAATTTAGGAAGGGAGGGGGCGAGGAGCTTTGAAATTTCGCTAGCGGATCCGGCCGGAAAACGTGAGTCTAAAAAGCTTTCCAAGCTACGAAAAATTGTTATGTATGATAAAGAAAAATTCTGGTATGATGCGACCTTGAAGAGCCCAAATCTTATTATTAAATGCAATTATCTCGTTTGCGTGAATCAGAGACTAGACATACGATCCAACTCCATTGATAAATAATCTCCTGTATAAGAGATATCACAGACGTGGCCGGACGATAATTCTTCCGTTAAATGTAAGCTTATTGACAATCGATGCTTCGATTAGAATGGCGTTTAAAATTTACCCCGCTAATGCCGCCATAAATAAACCATTTGACGAGACTGCTGCTGTGTTTACTATAACCAGTTTCTGTTGAAAATTTAGTTTGACGGGGTGACAGTGAAATACCGTCAAAAATTATCAACATCTTGTAAAAACGTGCAATAACGGTGAAAAAAAAAACGTCAAAAACTACCAAAAACTGCAGAAATGTGGAAAAACAATGAAAAGCCGTGAAAAATAATCAAAAACCTTGAAAACAGTGAAAAACATCAAATAAATTGATGAAACAGACATATGATATCCCAAACGCAATTGACGAGAGACCGTGAAATACCAACAAGTCGTCGTATATCCACGACACTATTATTACTGACTTCAACAGCAGATGATAAATCCCAAGCCGAATGTCACTTGAAAATGGTTGGATATATAAGGTCAAATCGAGTCAAGTTACCACAATAATTAGGTCAAATCCATGTTGGTTTCAAAATAGTAAAGGTTAAGTAAATCGATGCTTCGATTAGAATTACGTCTGAAATTTTTACCGCTAATGCCGCCATAAATAAACCATTTGACGAGTCTACAGTCGTGTTTACTTTTTTAGATCAGTTTCTGTTGGGAATTTAAAAATGATTTTAGCAAAATACCTCATTTTTTCCTCGTGTTCAATACCTCATGCAACGAAAATCACGTAATCACTGTAATCAACTATAGCAGCGATTCTCAACAGGGCCCCGTGGCCATCCCAAAGGGGCCACAATGCTGGGCGCAAAAACAGATTTCACTTTACAAGAAAACTCTCTTTTTTCCTATTTTCATTGCTCGATAAGGTTATTTTACAAGGGGTTTTTACTTTGTTGAGCATGAATTGTTTGAACATAATGGGATTTGGAATCTACCAATCAAAAAGCCACTATAAATACCACCAGAATAAGAAACAGGGGGGCATGATGCTGAAATCCTTTGGTTGGGGGCCACGAGTCGTAAAAGGTTGCTCCCACTGATTTATATTCTCAATTGCTCTGGCAATTTAGTGGTCGCCCTCAATCAACTTCGTTCAGATCAGTCAGTTTTCTATAAGTGAGTGTGCGTGTCTTTCTTTCGGGAAAATTTCCTTATTAAAATATCATTTGATTTCAGCAATATGGACGACAGGTACACACGCTTCATTTGCACTTAAAAATAAATAAGTCGATAAGCTGTGTTTATATTGATTTTGACGACCAAACAGATGTTTCTGATTTGATTAAATTTTAGGAGATTTGCGCCACTTTATCCGCTGTATATCGATCTATTTTGTTTGCCAAGGATGATGCAATTGGATAACGAATTACTATGAAGAATTGGTAAAATATACTGGAATTTTTATTGCGGCTTTCTGCTCGTTCATTCTTAACAGGGCTTCAAGCCCCGCGCTTTCCAGCCGAGGAAGAATTTTTTCGTTCTTGGGAAGGACATGTATATACTTCATATTTGCTGCATTATTACTAATATTCCTTAGTTCTTCATTATTACAGTAATATCTAATTACGCACACTACTTAAAACGTACAGAAGAGGGAATGCGACTTCTTTTAACATAACAATAATGGTTATCATTTTCATTATTTCTTTTGCAAAAATTTTCATGTGGTGGGTGCGTACGGCGTGTTACGATTTGTGGGGGCTGCCTTATATATGCGAATTTTCACGAATTCACCGTTTTCAGGGCGTCGACTTTTATGCGAGGATTATTTTTATTTAGAAGGACCGGAACCTTTCCGAAGTACTCCCGCAGTATATGTACCAGGTTAGAGTTAGACCATAATTTTATTCCAATTTTCCCTCATTTTAGTTCTACTACGAAACTGTCTGTGAACCAAGTGAATATACCCCCTGCCCATAGGTTTCAGTCCGTTTACACTACTTGATGTAAAGTAGGCGAACAAAATTAGTTACTTCAAATTGGTACACACACTTCTTGAAAGCCCTGGAAACTTTTCAGATTTGGCATTGCTAATCCAATTCATTTCAACCTGGCATGAAGTTTGAACCCCAGATACGTAATTTGCGATGACGTCACAGTTAAGTCTATTTACCGGAAAGATTAGAAACATAGATTGGTCATCAGGGACATTCTTCCTCATCAAGACTAATTTGATTATGGAAACTATTATTTCTGATCGTATATCGACACGGTTGATTCTTATATATCTCAATAAGTAATTGTTAACTATGTTTTGTAAGAGCGTTAATTACCTGACTTTATTATTGTCCACCCATTAGACTCCTAGGAACAAGCGTCATTGTTATGGATTGGCGTTTAATATTGGTATCAAAATAATTGGTCGAAATAAATCCAAGCGCCCGAGTTATTCCACACTTCGAGATTCGGTGTCGGATTTTTGAATCGGGAGTCGGTGTTGTGTTTGAAAAATTCAAAATCGGGTATCGAAAAGAATTTTTTGACTTCATTTCTGTGCCTGCAGCGCAACGTATTTGGTCGATCACACTTCTCTATGTTAAATTTTTAAAACCCCGTCGAACTGCGTTTCGAACTGCAATGCGTATAGTTCCTATTGAACGTAGCGTCCATATTAGGAACAAAAGATAAAACTTAGAGATAGGGCATTAGGGACATTCTAAATTAAATATGGAAGCTATTGCAATCTGTCTGAGCTAATATCAACATGGTTAATCCTTTTATACTATCAATAAATAATAGGTAATTCAACCAAAATTCTAACTTACCATCAATTAGCCATCGGATCATTTTAAAGTAAATGCGACCAAATATAGGATATTGATGTGGGATGTTTTCGTGAGCAATTTTATCGCCAGTTCACACCTTGTGTGAATAATGATGCAAATTAGTTGCAATTACGGTGAAATTTATATGAAACTTACTGAATTTTTTTTGATATCTTTGCATGAGAAGGAGAATTGACTCAGGAATGCTATTAATTTATGCAGCAGCTGGCGATATCGTTACTTGCTTATGTAACAGATAGTACGCCGAGGTCATGTAAAGGGTGCCCATAAATTTCCTTTACAGTTTCAATTTTGTTATGAAGTCAGTTCTCAATATACAGGGTGTCCATAAAGTCCCTTCACAATTTCAATTTTGTAATGAAGTCAGTTCTCAATATATTTCAACCGGATTTTTTTTTTATCAGTAATTGTTCAAGTATTTTCACTCCATTTATTACATCTGTGAGGGATCCGCAATTTTAAAAATGTTTAAGACTTTATGCACAATTTGCGTATTACTTCAAACCAGTAAGGTTTATATAAAAACACAAATGAATATAAAATATATCGTATTTTGTGCATGTACGGTACTCTATTCTTTCGTTTTAAAACACACAACAAGCGCTGCACAAAACTGGTTCGAGGCTATTTTTTGGGGTATGTCATTAAATTCATGCAACATCAGACGCGATCGACTACTCGCGAAGTATCGGCCACTTATGGTCTATATATGTATATTGCTTGAATATTAGCAAATGATTATTAGATTTGTCACTATTAATGAACTTGCTACATTTCAAAGATCATTTTGTTTTGGCAGTATGAGCTTTGCTATTATTTTATTTGTTGATCCATATATATTTATAGTCTACTCTATACAATTCGGGCAACTGAACTATTGCACGAGGGTTTCTCGAACCTCTGGAATGTTCCATTGGGCTTCTGTTTCATTCAACAGACTGAAAACAATTATGTTAGACAAATGTAACTATACAGCATTTTAGTAAGAGAGCAATTAGGTGGAAAAGGTAATACAAAAAGACCAGTGCAAAATCTTTATTGCGCGATCAATCCCATGCCAGACTTGACTATTAATTTAATTTATTCACTGTGAGCCATGCCCTTCATGTATCGTCTTATTTATAAATAAATGCATCATTAGCGCATCTTGACTCCGGGTTAATCCTGATGTCTATTAACACGTCTGATTGGTGAAGAATGACGCTCTTGTGGTTAAGCCCTAGTTCACTCACATATATGGATAGAGATACTAACGTGGGAATTTGGTACCAATACCAGTTACTTTTGCAACATGCAATGTCGGTGTGCGACCAATATTGACCCCATAACTGAGAGCTGACCCCAATTTTTAAATACGATAAACTTTAAATACATTTAAACTGAATTTTTCTGAAATGGTTAAAATGTAGTATTGAAACAAAGAGACGAAGCCAAACTGTATTTTTTTATACGTTCCATTCTAACTACATATTAGCTCGATTATGAGGGAATAAACACTATCTAAAAACTCTAGAATACACATTGAAAGTTACGCCAACGATTGAAAACAGAATTTTTTTCGCAGTTCAATGCTATCGTTTAGGATTAAAAACGATTGCACCAAATTCTAATACAATTTGCAAAATATTTTTCACAGTGGTCCTAATCGACAATATTCAAAAATGATGTTGGGGATAACGCAAACTATGAGGAATACCGAAACGTAATTTATTACCCAATACAATTCGAGACGTACATCATCAAAGGGAAAAATGGCGCTCTAGAAGTATGTGAATAAATATGGAGGTAACTAATTTTGTTCCCTTACTTTACATCAAGTTGTGTAAAAGGACTGGAACCTATGGGCAGGAGGTATATTAACTTGGCTAACACAGACAGCCCTCGAACTCGTAATAGAACTAAAATAAAGAAAATCGGGATAAAATTATGGCCTAATACTAACCTGGTACACATACTACGGGAGTACCAACTAGAAACTCTAAATATTGTCGTTAACTGTTTTCTTAACTGAACAATGATGTCACCAAATATGACGTAATGAATTGTCAACACCAATTCCAAATTGAATCATGATCACAAGTTAAAAACCATCACTTCATATATAAGTTCAATTCAAATGGGAAATTAATGAGGTTTAGAGTTCAGACAGCAGCCAACTGTTGACAAATAGTCTGGCATATTAAGAACAGCGATTCTTTCATCGATGCGTTGGGTCCCGAGGGTATGACATGGTTTATAATTAGATTTGATGAGCAGACCTTATCTTTCATTTCAAATTTGATATAATGTGTTCCGTGATAAAGTAAAATCGTTTTCAACGCCTGTTCGACCCTAAGTATAGCTGAGCATTTTCGAATATCTGATCGAATGTTTTTTTCGAATCGAATCTCGAACACTTGGAGGTTATGTAGTTTGATTATTTTATTGCAATGGGTCTTTTAGACACATAAATTAGTGAAATCACGTAATCTATCACTCAGACAGTTCGCTGAGTGTCACACAAGTAAATAACATGTTCATCCAATACCTAACTCGGAAGAACCGAGTCAGATGTCAGAATTGTAATTTTAAAACTTGACTTAAATAAAAAAAATGAGGCATTCATCTCGACCTTCGGCTGACTAAAAAAAAAAGATGAAGGCGATTCGAAATCTTGACTGAGCCGATTCCAATAATCCACTATTCGATCCGATTCGAAATGCCCATCCTTAAGTCTGAATTTGTGACGGCTAATCTTGATTTGCGTTTAAAAGTAGACCATTGTCCACATTTTATCATATGCCCATCATCTAACCCAGTGTTTAATAAATAGGGTAAGCAATAAAGAAGGTGTCCAAATAATTTCGCATGATTTTATAGTAATAACAATTGTTAGTTTGAATGAATTTTATTGTATGATAAATGAGAACTACAAGCGCAACAAGAACTATTAATAAATAAAGACAAAGAAAATTTTAATTGTTTGGATACCCAGTAGTACACGATAAGGCAAGCTATCAATCGAGATTCAAGCTTTTTCTTTTGATGTAGTTAGTTAATTTTATCTGCATAAATAAAATCTAAATAAAGACGAACATTGGCAAATTTGTGACGTCTTTTTGTCTAGAATGTGAACCGCTAACAAACAACACGGAGGTGGACAAAATATTGTATGACATTCCGTTTCTCTCCCACCAAACAAGTGTATGCACAATCCATTTTCACGATTTTGAAATATTTCTTTTAAAAGATTTAATAAGGAAAGATATTTTCTGTTACATTGCGAATTGCTGCACAGTAAATCTTCCATTATTTTTATGCGCATGTCACCCGACTCTAATTGCAATATCTATTTCAATTTCAGAATTTATTTTTCGGTTTAATTTTTGGCTACCTAATTAAACATTCATATTTTCCTTATAGGCTCAAAATTTATTTCTAAAATTAAGATGAAAACGCAAAAAACGGGAAGAAATTAATTTCACGTAATCAATAAAAGCCAGACTAATTAAACATTTGGTTTTTAGATTGGCATCTGACCTTTTATATAATGATTTTAAATGCGAACGCTTTCGCAGCCGACTGTTGAAAATGTAGGTTAATTTATTTTCTTTTAACACTCTCATTTTAAGCGTCGGAGTTATAAACACAGCTCGGGTCGATGTACTCGTTCAAATCCAGATTTTTTTTCTATGCGACTTGATATTGAGCGATTTTAAATTAAATAATCGCCCCGTGGGTTTGTAGGTTTTCCTTATATTTTGTTCAATGATAATTACTGAAGACATCTTCACGAAATGATCAGGATACCTCAAATTTTTGGGTACCTCCCATAGGAGTTTCATAAAAAATATCAGATGTTTCCATTCGATCTCCCAACTATAATTTTTATTAATAGAATCGACCCAGCACAAGAGAACACGCACTCACTCAGAAGCAAAGAATACTGATATCTTAGCAAAGTCAAGGGCGGTCCAGTGCGGGATTTAACGTTAGTCTAGGTATGCTGAAGGTTTGAGGCCCCGACGTTTAATTTTTAAATTGTAAAGGCTTACTCCAAAATGAAACCGGTTTAAAATTTCATAAAAATGATAATTGTTAACGTTTCGCGAAATTTACCAATTTATTCATGATGCTCTGTCAAATTTATCACATACACGTCATAATGGATTATTTGTGACGTCATTGTTCGAGGAGCCTGGCAAATGGCATAGCCAAGGACCTCTCATTGTCTAAAATTTAGACCCTAAATCAGATCTTGTGGCGACATCTAGAGCAGGGCAACTCAACTATTTTTACCGAAGATCAGCATAAAAAATTTCAAAAATATTTGGGTCTAGATATTATATTTCGACATCCTTAAACACGCACTTCCTCGGCCGACTAATGATTATTACATAATCAAGATTGTTTATTATGATAGTTCTTTTCATTTATATTTAAATCTATACGAGTGATTTTATAAAAGAAAACTTCAAAAGTGGGGCTTATGATCCAAAATAAAGAATTAGGTGCGGTCCGAATCGAATACCCGAAATGTCCGGATTCGGACCGCGGTCCGCCAGTTGAGTAGCCTTGTTCTAGATTACCATCCACTACAATCAAACTATTTCAATGACTCTAGCTATCTTCAATAGGTTTGTGGCTCATCTGAAAATGTTCCCGTGACCCAGAAGTGGCTGTGGCCCACTGCTTGAGAACCAGTGTACTAGATCAGGGTTTTCCTAACCGGGGTCCGTGACAACTGCAGAGGGAGTCCACAACGATATGAAAAAAGTCTGATCGATATTTAATGATTCATATTTTTGGTTGAGCGTTGCGGACAAATATCCATTGCTGCCAGAAAAGGCAATTAAAATCCTTTTGCAACGACCTACATTCGTAAAGCAGCATTTTAACTCTTATAAATATGATTACAAAATGCAGGTCGAGACTTGTCGTCCGATCTATAGGTTTGCTTGTCACAAATTGCTCCGAAAATCGAAATATTGTGCAGTGAAAAGCAACCCAATTCATCACATTAATGTCGTTTGTGTTGTGGATGAAACATTATCTTTACTCGTTGGTTAAGCACTGAAATTAATACGGCAAAGCGCGTGTCAAAATTAGAATTCTTAAATAGGCGTCCGCGGCCCAAAAAGTTTGGGAAACTCTGTACTAGATAGTGTATCTAACACTGCCAGGAATAAAACCACGGCGGGTCATGGTGCATCGTTTTTGTAGTGTTTATTTACTAAGAATAAACAATTGAATAAAAGATCAGTGCTCAAATGTATGGAAACGAAGTAGGTATGTAATCTGCCACAGTAGTCTACCGTAGTACCGTACCACAGCTGACCAGCAAAAATCAAATTACGCGAAAGAGGAATCGCCACAAGAAACGTAATTTTTAAATGTGATAACGTGATCGCACACAAAAATTTCAAAGCGATTGGTCCAGTGGTTAAAAAAGCGATTTTTTACAACAAAAAGAAGAAAAAGAAATTAACAGGATCGACAACACTATAATAACGAGAATATCGGTCAGAGACTGAAGACTTATCGATCGAAAGTTGGGGGAACCCCGAAACAGCGCTCTTACTCCATAGTGACACCTTGTGTCCTATCACCACTAATTAATTAATAACTTCGTGAGATATCGCGTGCATCTAACAGACAGACAGACAAATACCTATTAGCATACTTACCGATTAAAATCGATAAGTAACAAAGAGATCCATATGTACATTCCGTGTCCACACACGAATTAAATAAATCTTTAGGACAGTGGCGGGTAAGGTTTTTGAACCAGGGGCCAACAATTTCACGCACCTCGACTGGCGAGCCATGTAAGTGTGACGTAAAAGTTACATTTTATTAATATGAAGTGTCACAATAGAAAAAGTGGAAATCAACAAAACCTCATGCTAAAACTAAATTTATTAGAAATCTCAACAAATCCGTTGGGCCATTCTTTAGCTAAAACATTAAAATTTGGTTTTAGTTTATTAGTAGCAGCATCAGGCGGGCCAGATTGAATTACCCAGCTGGCCGGATTTGGTCTGCGGGCCGTAGTTTGCCCATGTCAGCTTTTGGAGTTTGTCAGCGCAAGACAATTCGGCGTGACCTCGCCATCTAGCGGTGATTCACGAATACTATAGTTTAGCAAACGGCGGGCTTTTCTAATTTTCAAATCGCGGTCAGTTGTTGTTGAGTTATGGCGAATTTTCTTTCCAATGTTGCAGTGTTTCACGTTATATGGCCGTGACTTGAAGCTTGTGGACTCTGATATCTATAAATTTTGAATCGAAGTTTTTTGGAAATGTATTTTCTCTTGTATTTGGATGGTTTACAATCAGCTATGTTTACCCATTTTAAGCAACAGATGTGTTGTTTACCTGTTCTTGGTCGATTTTACGTAGATTGGTCGGTCCGAACATTCTAGAAACCTGCTTTGGGTGATTATCAGGGTAATCAACGCTGAGTCCGCGTCGGTTTGGAAAGTGTCAGTCAGACAGCAGTGCGTGAGTTGTCAACAGATTTTATGTCGCAAAAGTGTGCATTCTTACTTGTGGCAATTTTAAGGCGGGTGTATCAGTATATGGAGGTAAATACTGAAGATATCTCGCATTGAATACAAGCAAGCAATGTTAAGATAGATCAGTATTTTTATGGCAATATGTGTTACAGAGATACCTTAGCTTACTTAGTTCAGTGGTGAGTATTGAAAACTTTGATTTTGGCGTATGGTTGAAAAGACTGATCTTTTGTACAAAGCCCCCTTTAACTCTCAAAATAAGAAAATTAGTATTTTTTCAGTTAGCGTTTGGGTTAGAAATGCAGGTTGCGCTGGAAATTCAAAATATTAAATTATTCCTAACCCTAATTACAACTGGACAATCACTAAGTTGTTATTTTTGAAAAACGTGGCGGGGGTGATTTGCTCAAATCTTACTTACACTTGCATTAGAGGCGGGGGCTTTGTACAAAAGACTTACGCGAAGGCAAAACAAGCTTCGTTGATGACAGTGTACTGTAGACTGACTTACAGTACTTCACTACGGCAACAGTAGCGGATTTAGACAATGGGACACCTTAGTCTACTCCCAGTTATGAGGCCCCTCTCGTACAGGGCTTGGTCGTGTGTTCCCGATGTTCCGATAGTTTTTTTTGTGCGTTTAGGTTTCTCTTTCACTTAATATATATCATAATCTGACATGCTTAGCGTTGAGCGTCAGTTCCGGTGTTATTTAGATTTTAGAACGTTTGTAATTCATACCGGCACGTTTTGGGAAATTTTTGCGACTTTGACTTGTCGTTAATGTCAGATCCAATGCTTACTATAAACAATTCTTAATTTTTGTAAATTTGTGAATGCTTCCTGGAGTAATCAACGCAGGCGCGCGTGCGAGATCACCTGATGTGTGACGTCACGAGGCGTTGTCTGACGCGAACAGTTCTGAACTTCTGTTACTAATCGTTCATTTTTCAGTTGGTTTTATCCCGGGTGATCCTCAACTACACTAGCGATAAGCAAGAATTGAATATCTATGTTGGTACATATTGCAGTGATTTTGTAACTTATGGTATTTATTGTTTCAGATTTAATAAATATTTACTATAACTTCACCACGAAGTTAACCGTATTCGAAGAGATAATATAACTGGCAGAAGACAACGACTAGAAAATGAGAAGAATACTTCGAATAACTAAATGGTTAGTAATATCAGTTTTTTTATGTTTATTGTTAACTGACATTGGTCGACACGGGGGTTAGTGTTTAAGCTTGTTTTCTATCACACTGCAAATATCCTGCGGAATTGCGTGGGCGTAGAGCCGCCGTCGCTCCAGGAGTGTGTGTACCAATATGGAGGTAACTAATTTTGTTCGCCTACTTTACATCAAGTTGTGTGAAAGGACTGATTTTCATGGACAGGGGATATATTTCACTTGGCTAACACAGACATTCCCAAACTCGTCATAGAACTAAAATAAGGAAAATCTGAATAAAATTATGGCCTAACCCTAACCTGGTACACACACTACGGAAGTACCGAGCCGCCGGACTTTGCAGAACACTTCATGTAACGGCCAGGGTTGCCAGACCCCAGCGATAAAAAAAATCCTGAAAAAGCCAACAATTTTACTAAGTACAAAAGCTCCATGATTTGTCAGATTTTAAACCATTAGAAACGTACTGATGATGATGTAAAGCCGTCAGTTCATTCAGTGAGGCACACAAATAGAAAGTAAAGTTCCTATAGAACTGTAGAAAGTAAAATAAATAACAAGCGGACAGCTTTATTTTACCATTCCATATATACAATACAGGGTGCCGCTTCAGTCTGTCAATATGTAATATACCTACATGTTTCTACTTAAAACTTGTGATATACCTTAAAAAATTCTCCCTATATCGTACTTTACTATTGAATATTTTTTTACTTTTTAAAATTTATAAACCATCAATTTTATTAAAAAATTATCTAACCCCCTGCCGCTCACAGGTGGACCACTGATATCTAATTCAGCAATTTTAGCGTAGTTAATCACATCGTTACTGCAATTGCAGAATTAAACTAAAGCTCACATAATCCATATCGGGCCCAATGAAAATTAAGTTATACAACTATTTTTTGGAAACAGAACGTAAAACTGACGAAATAACACGCAAAATTATAAAAACGAGGCAATGTTTACAACCCTGCCTTTAATATCTGTCTGAGCAGCTGCAGAAACTACAATTATTTCTTATTGGGTATGGTTAAAGAGTTAATGTAACAAACAAGGAAATCGATGCTCCAGAAAAATTCTTAATGTTAAGTAGCTAATAAGTACAGGTAATAGGCTATTTATTGTTCAGTTTTTACACACTAAATATTGTATTTCATATGATTTTAATAATAGACTTGAAAAAGCCAAAAAATGCCAAGAAGCCAAACGAAAATTCTGACGCTTAACGCGTTTGAAAGAAGCCAAAAATGGCAAATTTGGCGTTAAAAATGCCAATATGGCAAAACCGGGTAACGGCATGTTTTTCTGTCAAGTCCCTCCCCGCGTCGGAATTTCTCACGCCCACCCTAGACTGGTAACCGATGAGGGCCGTATAGCTGGATTTGAAGTCGTACTATTGCTTTACTCGCCGGAAAAATGCAAAAAATCCATAACTCGCTTAGGGAATATTTATGTACTTTTTTGATCAAGTAATATTATTTTCTATTGGAACTTATTTACAAATCTAAGCAACAACATTTAGTATCCACTCTGGTGCTGCAAGCATAATACCGTTCGTCAATATCTAACGAATAATATTTGTTATGAATAATACTTCCAACATTTCACAGAAAGCGTAAAAGATCTTGAAAACGAACGAACGAAAAGAAACGCTTCAATGACCAAACAATCGCCAGCTTTGTCACAATATTATTCCCGCCTTTGGATGCACTTCGAAAAATTGTGCTCAAGAAAACTTGGGCATCGACCTAAAACAGGTAATCATTTTGAGAAAACCTACTGCTAATTTATTTATTTGATTTTGTTGAGTCTTTTTTGACTACGCAAATAATTTATTTAAAGTTTGCAGTACAGTATTGTGTTATAAATAAAAGCAGTTACTGTTGTATGTAATTCTGAAAAGTATCCGATGACTCTGACGCACAATTGCAAATTCTGTCGTATATTATATTACCCACAATAGATTACGGCAAATCACGGAATAGCAAAAAGTACTTTTGTAACCGGGCTTTCAGTCACTTGCACCTTGACCATGTTACGCTAACCGAAATAAAGTGCGCTCTTCGCCACGAGTGAAAAGTATTACGGCGAATCCTACATAATTTTCTGTTTTTATTTACAGTCGAAGAAAATCGCGTAAAATTTGAATCACCAACGGTCGATGGCATCAATTTGGAGAATGCTCGACAAAATATCAATTCGATGTATTAACTTCGCAAAAACGTAACATCGGTGTAAAATTCGAACGTCGAAAAAGACGGGCGACGACATCAACCAGCTAAGGTAAGGGCACAATACTCACCATTTGGGTAATGCTCAAAAAACTCTCATCGGTGTGTCATAGTCTCAATGTTGTCAAATAATATTATATTGGGTGCTTTCAAGCTGGCGTTCAGAACAAGGCCATAGTGAAGAACCAGTTGAATTAGATAAATATCAACTAAAATTTTAATGGTTAGTTGGAGGTATACTAGGCATGAGCATGAACTTAAAATGTCCTCTATACCCCTTCGTCTTGTCTTTGTTAATTCATGAACACGTCATGTTAGACCCTGGTGACCAGACTCAAATTTCTCCAATATATCCGAGTGTCATAGTTTGTGTTCATGTTTATTTCTAATACATTCGAATGTCATATAACTCGTGTCCATGTTCATTTTTAGGTCAGCGACTGAAATCGTTTACGTTTTGACTAAGTGGAACATATAGCCGGCGAAACTTTTTTAAGCGGCCCGCAAGAGACTTTGAGATTGATTATGAATGGCGGAATGGGTCAATTACTGGTTTAAAATATTCATCGAGAAAATATCTCTCGAGAAGAAATATATTCAGTTGCTCGCCGAATGGACGATTTTTCGAAAGATATCGAAATCACAAGCAAACGTTATTCCCAATGACCCCGTCCGTGTGTAAGATTTGTGCATATTTGTACAAGAACTAAGTATATAGAAATTACGCAATTATCGAACACCAATGATGACAATGATCTCTCATTCGGATCAGGTACTGATGTGATCAGTTTAATATAACGATGTGCAGAACAAAATTCAGCACACAGCTGACGAAGGACAAATGCAGGAACATCGAGTGCCAAAAATTGTGCACAACTATTGGACATTAAGAACTACAATGATCTCGCCTTCGGGGTCAGGTGCTGCGGTAGCAGTTTAAACAAATTACGTTGTGCAGAAGAAAATTCAGCTATCAGATGATCACTTGCAAACTCAACTTCGAGTTGCCAACAGATAACACCACTTATGAACAATAAAGACTGACAATGATCTCTCCTTCGTGATCACGTACTGCTCTTAGCAGCTTTTACAAATAACGAACGCTGTGCAGAATATTGCAAAATCAACTACGAGTTGATGAAAACTTTTGATGACTGTGTGAGTCATTAAAGAGTCAGAGTCTCCATCAGTTTACGTTAGACAGTTACGTTAGTTAGACAGTGTAGAGTCCCTGATCTTTTTGTACGCACCCTTCATGTAGAATCAGGGCCATCGGGCGAAGAGAGAAGTGCGAAGGGAGCGAAGATGTGAAGATAGGACACTTCGCTAGAGGATCTTCACTTGTATGGTACTATAAATCTTTTTTCGTCTGTCGCTTCCTTAGTTAGACAGCAAGGGATGACTAGATAGGGTTCGACGGACAAATCTAGTTTAGGACTTGATGCTGGAGAATGTCTCTTTTCCCCAGGCATTCTTGATAGAATCCATTTTTGCCTTCAATGATTTTGAAATGTGGATTATTCTGTGCTAATAGTAGCACCGATAATAGCTCTTTATGAGCGTTTTATAATACGTGGATAAATTAAATTCTTGTGGGAGTTCATCGCCAGTTTGTTATATTGATCCACTTTATATGGCCTTTGACGAATTGTCACAATTTGTCGATGCCAGTTTTGAATACTAATTGAGATAGGGAAATAACCATTTTTTTCTTTTAATTAATAATGCCGAAACCTTTCTGTAATTTATCAATTTTGAGAAAGAAAAAAAATGCTCCGTAAATTTGACTGGCCAAGTTACCAAAAGAAGGGTTTCGGCTAGGCTTAAATACTGCACTGTGATGTATCTTTTCTTTAGTTAGATAGGGTCTTAGGTTTTTATTATTATTATTATCACTTAGAGAGGGAATAAGCTTTAAGTCTCGTAAATTAAATCGGCCACCCTCCTGGAGCATTTATTCATCGGATACAGAGGCATAGCTTCTTGTAATCATATTTATTTGGTCGAGACTTTTAGCTTTTTCCCACCTTGCATGCTAGGCTATAACACAGGAGTCCCTCAAATTGAGGGACAGAAGCAGACGAAAGACATCGGAAGGTACATTAGATCCTCTGGTGCAATGAATGACAATAAATTTCAATATTTCAATTTTAACTGAATGAAATAAGTTTGAAAAACAATTTTAAACTCTTTCGTTCGGTTGTTTTGAAATTGAGGTTCAATTTAATGTCATTGGTCATTATTGCACTTCGAGGCAAAGTCTTGGTTTAATATTGACTATGGATTCAGTCTGAAGCCAAGAGTCAATGTTGCCAAGCCCGGTAGCACTAAGCTACTGGTAAGGTAGTTAGACTAGGGTAAATCGTAGTTGAGGACTTTGCATTGTAGCACATACAAATTGTTCGACTTGGCAATATTTTTAACTTACCTTGATTAGAGCAATCGTGCGCCAAAGCAAAGTCCTCTGCTATGCCTTGTAGATGTTGCCTTGGGTTTTCGGCAACGTAGGGTTTTGTAGGCCGGTCAGCTTCCAGCTTCATTGAGTTTAGTACGGCATTTATGAACGGACTCGAGACTGCAATATTTGAGTCGCTGTTATAAATGCAGGGGGAGATAACGTCCGCGCTGCGACCCAGATAGCCTAAACCTCCCTGGTGCTTGCACCATTTAGTTCAGATTTCGTCCGCGCAGAATTCGATAGAGATTTGGTTAGTAAAAGCTGACCTTAAGCAGGTTAGAATATTATAAGGAGCGTTCCGTGTTTTGCAATACTTAGACCAGGTCGGCGCAGAATAGATTTTGTAAAACTAGGACCAAACGTTTGTGTTGCTGAGATGTTAAGGCGGGTGGTTGGGGACGGTTGAATAGTTAGTTCTTTAGCTAGGGTTAGGTAGAGTTAAGGGTGAAAGGTTATTATCACTCGCACTGTTGTCCTCTCTTGGGACTTCAAGTTGGGTTTGATAATTCACTTTTTCACGGTGATAGGAATGCATAGGGAGAACAAATGATGTAACGGTTCCCAGATATCTTGTCTGGGAATTGAAACTCTTTTTCTTCTCGTTGACTTTTAGGCCATAGATTGTGCAGATTTTATTCTTGTACTATGGTTTTGCTTATGTGGCAACACCATATTTATACTTTATAATGCCGTGCAGTCAAATGCAAGGCATTCGTGTTTTTTCGTGGTTATTTGCCTTGAGAGGCAAAAATCATATTCATGTCGTGCGAATATATCGCAAGACATTTTTTTTCATCTATTTCCTTTCCCAGTGGTTCAATTGCCTTTAGCGGCATAAACCATGTTTATGTACCACAGTGTCGTGCAAATCAAATGCAAGACATCCATATGTATATATTTTCCTTTTTTTTTGTATACCATTGCCAATTGCTTAGCGGCAAAATGTTTTAAGGTGCCATATTGTCGTGCAGTAAAACGCAAGACATCATCTATATGTAGTGCCTTGCAAGCCATTGTACGACGTTACCTATTTTTACATTTTTTCGTCGTTTGATTTCTACGCAATTTTTCCTAGAGTGATATTTGCATTTTATATTTGTTTCTGTATAATCAATCATTTTATGAAGTAACACTGTTTTCATATTTTCAGATATCAACTACAGAAGATGGATATTAGTTATTTTATATGATATTTGCGAAACCTGAACTCATTTCGGCTAAATCGTTAAAAAAGACTAGACGCCTACATGTAGCGCCTTGCAAACTCTTGTACGGCATTACTTATTGCTACATTCTTAGCTATCTTTCTTTTTGTTGAAATGTACTTTTATAAAATGGTCATTTTTCATTCTAACACTGTTCTCATATTTTCAGATATCAACCACAAAAGATGGATGTTAGTTTATTTCAATTACTTTTGCTGAAGGGTCAAATCAATTCGGCAAATTTATACTCCCCTACTCAATCCAATTGAATAATTACTACCAATTTTTGAGTTATTTTTCGTCTATTTTGGCCAAAATATCAACTCAATTCGGCTAATTCATAAGAAGACCAAAGTATTCATTTTTAATCTAAAGCCAATATTTTACATAAGGTAAGTCTGTAGCCACAAATTGTTATTTTATAATTTGAAACTTTTTTAAAATTAAATTTGTCAACTGATTCGGCCCTGAATCCCAGTATTCCTAGCCTGAAAACAGATCGTGAAATTGAACAAAATTTCATCACTCTACTAAAATTTCATTTTGATTACGCAGAACCATCGATGGGCTAAGTTTCTTGCCACTGATGCGATAAGAGTAACCTTGAAATCGAAAAAGTACTATCTGCGATTCTGTCATTTTTAATTTTGGTTATAACTAAATGATATCCAAGATGTACTTAGCTAAGTATAAACGTAGGTACCCTCCTGCATTCGGCCTTATCTGAGCTAACTTGTATCGTCATTTCCAATTTTTCACACCATGAACTTGCATAACATTATAAGGTATTATAATCATCTGAAAATGAAGATGGATATAATTCTTTTCCATTAACCCTGGTTACTATTACTATTCGAAAAAATCAACAAATTTCAATAACCATAAATAACAAGAGCTATGCTCAAATATGTGGACACGTAGCGCCACCCAATGGCAATAATTTTGATGACGTCATAGCAAAAAAAAGTAATAGACTTCTGGAGAAAAATTTTATCTTTAACCACTGAAAATTTCAAAGCAATTGGTCTAGTATTCAAAGAGAAGCGATTTTTTAAAAATGATGGAGAAAAATGATAACAATATTAATATAATATTGAAACGATCGTTATGTCCACTAAACGTGTCCAATAATATTTCGAATTGGCACCAAGTTTATGTTGGAACCAAACAACATGAATTCACTCTTAACTAACTTTCTGTAAATTCCTATCATTCTTAATATATATTAATAGATTACTACGTATAGATTAAGTTGCATGGCAGTTGGAGGTTGAGGTGAAAATGCAATGAAGTGAGAAAGTAATCGACCAGTCAGATGGTCAAGCAAAATTTGAAAGGTTATGTTTATGTTTGAAAGAGATTTTTTTGGAATGAAGTAATGATAGTAAAAAGTAGTAGTTCTTCACCATACTAAAAAATAGATGTAAAATGAAGTAAAATTGCATTTATGAAATTGTGCGGATATAGCCCACCAATACCGTTATCGAGCGGCGACACCCGTAAGTCTAACATTATTTAATACAGAATTAGAAGATAGCGCCCAGCGACCAGAAAAAGTGCGTGAGTAATCTGTAAGTGAGCGAACTTTGCAAGCACGGAGTCAGAGATTTAAAACGGTCGTTGCTTGTGTGTTCAACACTGTAAGAAGCTTCGTAGAGATTGTATAATAGATGGAAGCAAGCATCGCTAGAAATGATAACTAGATCAAACACGCTGCGAGTTGACAAGTTTCAAACAAGTATTAGAGCAAATAAGGATATTAATACAAAGTGGGTGGCGAGTGGTACGGTGATAGAGCGTATTAACGTTGTATTAACACTTTCAGAGGCAAAAAATTTAAAGGTAAAATGCATAAAGTAATAGAGGGCTGGCTGTCAGCTGTGACTAAACTTTGAAGGCATGTTTGTTTCCCATGTTTTAGTTTATTTAAGAGTCACCGGTGGGGAGTCTAGCTTTACTCTGTGTGTTATTTCCGAAAGTCAATAGACAAAATACGAGTCAATTAAGATAAATGGATGAAAGTTCTGGAGGCTTAGCGACAAAGTTGTGGTTGCCTATAACTGTCCTGTTCAATAAAGGAAACGGGTGTGCCGCCAATAAAATGATGAACTTAAATTTGATATGAAATATGAAAATCTCAATGAACATGCCGTAAGATCGGATATCTGACGAACATTTACTGTACGAGGACGATGTTATACTACATTGTTATACTACTATTACACTACTGTTACAGTGCAGGAAGTACAGATATTGTCTAGGCACATAGTTCGACAGAAGCTTTGTGTAGCAGCATAGTATCACCCCTTAGGAGGATAAGATTCGAAAACAAAATGATAGGCTCCACCTTGGCAAACAAGTTGGTGTTGAAGTTTCTTTGCCTATGAAAAACGATTGTTCGAATGACGGACGTAAAGGAAAGCATCTGCATTTCGAGATCGTCTTTTCGGGACAATCGAGATATCCATTGTATAGAACACGAATATTTTTTACACTCGCTTGTAATTACTCGGTGTGGTTGGAAAATGGTTTAGTGTTTACTCTTTAGAAATTGAGAAGGAATAGCCCAACCGAGTGAAATTGTTCGGATGCCAAATATGGAAGACAATAAGACTATAATTTTGAAGAAAATGACTGGAAAGTACCTCGCGTGGAGTTCGAAAACGAGCAGTCATTAGGAAATTTTGTTGTACAACATAGATGGGAATGCACGCGAAAATCTACTGTACGAAGACGATGGACTAAAGCGTCTTTCATCTCTGCAAAATTATTTTTGATCAATTCATGGGATCAAGATAGGCAGGAAACATAGCGGTTTATATGTAGGCAGATAGTCTAGCAAATCTGGTTAGCGATAGCAGCAGCACATTAGCAATATCACATTGAAAACAATTTTTTTAGCTCACACTCATGGCAGAGAAATATGCTGAAGTTCATTATTAAGATACGACTGAGTGACGTCATAGAATTTACACAGAGTCTAATGAAGCATTTGAAATTAAAGATAATCGGGAGATCCATTATGAAAAACACAAATATTTTTCACTCGCATGAATAATAACAGAGTTTTACCAGAGAATGTTTTTCGTGTTTTCATATCAATGCTTGGAAATAGTGACGGCCAGGACCGACAGATTGAAATGGTTGTATGGTAAGAAACTAGAAATGGAAAGTGTCAGGCGTAAAGACAACGCGAAACTGACAGATTCATTGCTAAATTAAATGGTTGAGTTATTTTGTTTCCGAATCATATTTGAGGAGAAGAAACATTATATTTTCAATGATTCAATTGATTCAGACCCAAACGCAATTTATCAACATCTGCGAAAACTCGAAAAAGATCTTGACATGTCTCTTGAAATAAATCCTTTAGGGACGCTTCCACATCTGATGCAAGGAAAATTTTGAACATTCGGTTCAGCAGATTGATTTCAACAAATACTCCAAATGAGTCTACACGTTTAAAGGAACTGTGTGCAAATGGGAGCAAGTTTTTCGTCCCAGCAAGAATACAAAGACGAAGGGGTTTATGGTCCCATAGGCACGGGTAATACGGTATCAAAGGATTTGTGATATTTTATTTCACTCGTGCAGTTTATTCCTCACGCTCGGTTTCTTCATTTGTGATCTAAACCGATGCCCAAATTTTTCTGTTTTGTCAAACATGAAGACTTACTGCAGTGTATCGGCGTAATAAACTCATTCAAATTTGTGCCCAACTTTTAATAATACATGCGATGAATGCATAGATAGAAGCAAAGATATTTCCCAAAAATGACTAAACCGAACATTTACAACAAATGAAATTATGACAGTGGTTAAACAAGAGAATGTAATATTGGGCCTTGACAACAACACTCACAACAGAAGCTTACCAAAGCTACCCGTACGCCCGTTTCATCAACCATTCTTTGAATCTTATTACTGAACAAATCAGACTAAACTATGTAAATTGGCTGCCTTGAGCCCTAACGTATCTAATTAAGCTCTGTGTGTTGTTGTAAGTATTGTATCAGTACCGTCTTCAGTGCCTTAGTGCCTTATCTCTGTTCTAACATAATAATAATATTAATAACGTACTTTCTCGCTTTTCACAGATTGGAATATCTGGAAATTGGAACAATTGAATTGAATTATTGTAGAAGGATTGTAACGTCGATCCCGCTGCACGTACAATCGCAATAGCTTGGATGAGAAGCCATTTGGACGTTTTTCTATATCTGTACCTAACTATCCACACAAAATATAAAAATAGATTTTGCACACGGTATACCAAACCTTATTATATGCAAGTATTGAATTATTGGTTGCATTTGTCCCTAACGTGTTCAAGCTCTGTGTATTGTTGTATTAGTACTATCTACAGTGCCCTCTTCCCAAGCATTCAAACTGGATATAAATATAAATTTGACTAACGTGTTTTCTCACTTTTCACAGATTGTATTGTTGTCATCGAACATCATCGATTTTATTATTGTAAAAGAAGTAAAGTTGTGAAGAGTAAAGTCAAGCCCGCCTATGTACAGCATTTCCAATGACCTAGTTGGGAAGTCCTCCAAATGACGATTTGGACAGTTTTTATTCCCTATACTTAACTATCACTACAAAATATAAGAGTTTTTCTGCATACGTTCAAACTAATTTTGGGATCTGATTTTTAAGTGGATAAACACCAGATTTACTTGTTTATTATATTTACCGTGATTTATGGAATATGCCCTTGAAATAGGTTTATGAAAATTGACTTCGAATTTAAAGTGGCATATTGTTACATTCAAGTCTTGAATACATTGCTTTGTGCTTATTGTTAATCCGAATAATTTAAATGCCATTTCATTTCCACAAGGTGTATCAGTAGAAAAGCCGAAGCATATTAAGTAAGCGCTCCACCGATGAAAAACCTTACACAGCGTGCTGTCAGAGAAGTGATTTGGCAAAGTGCTGAGCGGAAATTATGCTCGTTATTCATATCATAAATAAGCAAGTCTTTTTAAATTCTCTTATTTTGCATGTTGATAATTGTGTGGTAGTTAGGCCAATGAACCAAGATGAGACTTTGCATGTTAGGCCAATGAACCGAAATGAGACGTTGCATGTTAGGCCAATGGTCCGAAGTTAAAGGACGGAATATTATACAGAAAGCATGCCGAGTTGAGAAACCGTACATCCAATGCCATCGAGTGATAACAGAAATTCACTTTACACTTTTTGTTATTTGCGTGTCTGATAGTTGCATGTTAGGTTCATTGCATGCCTAGCTCCCCAAAATTGGCGGGTGAAAGCAGACTGAAGAAACTTGCTGGGTCAAGAACTGCCGCCGAAGCGCTCAAATGAGGGACAGAAGTAGACTTTTATGCTTTTTTATTTTTATTTGCGTGCCTGGTGATTGCATGGTAGTTAAAATGCTGCATGTTATGTTAGCAACTTGAAGGACAGAATGGTGAGAAGACTAAAGAAGCCACTGAATACAAAAAGTCGCGTTGGAGTTGAAGCAATAAATCCTTGAAAATGCGGATGGTAGCCCTGGTCGAGTGTCGCTGATCGAAATGATCCGGCGAGTGTTTTCTATCCCGCTTTCTTCAGTTGCACAGATCCATAGATCCCGAAGTCTAAGAAAGGTTTGAGATCTTGAATAACTTTGAATGTTAGATTATCGCATGTTACCTCCATATACAGCTGCATGTTAGATTAATGCGTCTGATTTAATAATATACTTTTATTACATAAATATTGAACTCGTCTGTACCTTCTTCATTTCATATGATTTCATGAAGCTTAATAATACAATTGTACAAGACAATACAAGAATATACCGACAAATATTTGCTTCTGCTAAATGTTATATTTAAACATTTTCGTCGATACTTCCAGATTACTGCGAAGCGTTCTTCGAACATGTTCGATATGAACGAAAACTTATCATTATAAATCCAATAAGTAACTTTACTAGCAGCTGGAGCATTGGAAAAGCTTGTTTGCCGATGCCTACGATACTTATGTTGAACGGAAATGCTCTACGTGAAGGTATCTTGTTGATGACGAATGCGTGACTAAACTATGTGGAAGGTTGAAAAGACTCGTTGTCGTAAGAACTCATTTTTATTTATTGGTGAATTAACCAGAATTTAGCTTTGTGATTTCGAGCTGTTTTGTGGAACCATTGTTAAATGTTGAAACAAGATACACAAACTTGCTGAGCATATAGAGAACAACTCTGCACAACGTAAGTTCACAGTTATCTTCAATTTTAGTTAACATCCGTGAGATCATACGGCTTTTATGGTTGCGTTCACTATTCTGTTTTTCTTGCCAATGTTTTCAATGTCGTGTTTTTTCTAGCCATTGTTATTTAGGTCTCATTGGCCATCGATCATATTTTCTCAGATTGGGTTAAAAATTCTGGTTTTCTTGGCCCTTTTCTTTCAGGTTTGTTGACCATTATGTTTTTTTCCGACCTTAGACAATTGTCTTGTTGTGTTGTTGTTGTCTTGTTTGTGGACCATTCTGTTTTTTAACCCCTTTCCTCCAGGTTTGTTGACCATTCTATTTTTTCACCCTTTTCTTCCAGGTTTGTTAACCATTCTAATTTTAACCCTTTTTTCAGGTTGTTAACCATTATATTTTTTTTAACCCATTTCTTCCAGGTTTGTTCACCATTCTATTTTTTTAACCCTTTTCTTCCAGGTTTGTTCAGCATTATATTTTTTAACCCTTTTCTTCCAGGTTTGTTGACCATTCTATTATTTTAACCCTTTTCTTCCAGGTTTGTTCACCGTAATATTTTTTAACCTTTTTCTTCCAGGTTTGTTCACCATTCTATTTTTTTAACCCCTTTTCCCAGGTTTGTTGACCATTCTATTATTTTTACCATATTCTTCCAGGTTTTAACCTTTTCTTCCAGCTTTGTTGACCAGTTTATTTTTTAATCTGTTTCTTCCGGGTTTGTTGACCATTCCGCTTTTTCTGACCATTGTATTTCAGGTCGTGTTGGCCATTCTGGTTTTCTGACCATTGTTTTTTTAACCATGCTTTTTTTCGACCATTGTCTTTCAGGTTTGTTGACCATTCAGTCTTTCCGACCATTGTTTTTCAGTTTTTGTTGACCATTTTGTTTTTTCTGACCGTTGTCTTTCAGGTTAAGCTGACCATTCCTTCAGGTTTGTTGATCTTACTTTTTATGGCCATATTATTTCAGGTTTGTGGGCCATTCTGTCTTCTTTGCACCCATTGTCTCTGAGTGTTGTTGACCATTCTTGGCCATTGTTTTTCAGGTTGAGTTTACCATCCTGCTTTCCTAACAGTTGTCTTTCATGTTCACCATTCTGTTTTTTATCCAAATTTTTTTTTCAGCTTTTTACCAAACATTCATTTTCTTCAACAATAATTTTCCCAAATACAGGATCGTTAAATTTTCGACAATATAGCTAGCTAGCGCTATTTCCATATGAAAGAATATTTTAAACCTATTTTAATCTAGATAAAAGCCAAGAATACTTTTTTTTTGTGCTGACACTTAGATAACTGGACGCATTATGGACGATGAAACGGTGATAATGATGCCCAATGAAATATTTGCAAAAAAGCAATAAGACAAGATGATTACTTATGGGCAGCTGAGAGAAAACTTGGATGCCTAGGATTTTAAAGGGGTTTCGTTCTGAGAAAAGAGTTTCCGCAGAAGGGTGATCAACTCGGTAATATGAAGAAGTATGATAATTTAGTTTTATTTCGTTTAAGAATTTTAAACTTGAAGTCGCCAAAATCTTTGTCAAATTGATATTAGCTGCAATTAGATTGTAACCGATAACCAACAATTTGAGAAATTTTTAAGGACTTCATGACTGGGTGGTTTAAATTACTTGATTCAAAACTATATTATGCTCTGTTTTTCAGGCGGATAATTTGGTCGAGTGACATCCATCATCATTATAGGAATGTACAGTTGAAATAAACGTTATTCATAAAGTGGTACACTTCTCTACGGACACACGTTAGTAAGTGAAAATTTGCTGGTTGAACTTGGCAGGCCTGGTGAACTATAGTACTTACTACAAGTACTTTTCAGGGCGCTCCAGAAGTGTAGGTATCAATATGGAGGTAAATAATATTGTTCGCCTACTTTACATCAAGTTGTATGAAGGGACTGAAACCCTATGGGCAGGGGGTATTCATTTGGCCAATACGAACAGTCCCCGAACCCTTGATAGAACTAAAATAATCGCATATCAACCGGAAAGCTGAAGGAAAATCTGAATAAAATATGGCCTAAGCCCAATTCGTATTTGCCCTGGTACATATACTACGGGAGTTCCCTTATTAGTGAACGAGGCCCAACAATATTTGCATACGTTTTTTTCCTTCTGCAACTGACTACGTCAGCGGTTCCCAAACCTTTTTCTAAGTGCGACGCAAAATTAGCTGGGAAAAATTTACGGCGTAGTCGCACGAAATTAAGTTGCTGCTTTTTAAATGTATTCGTAACGACGACGTTTTTTAGTAACATCGGGGTCGGAACCAACCAAAAAGTCTGATTTCGTGATCGAATGTGTACTTTAGGTTCGAAAACATGTGTTACGTCATTCAAATTGATGTCACAAAATAGTTGGTCCACCTATAAGGAGTTTTTCGGTATTGCTCTACTCCAGACAACCTATCGTCGTTATACCTTTGCGATCTTTATTAGGTCACTGGCTGCGTAATTTCTAGATTTTGTAGTCCAGTGAGGGTATTAAATTGACACGTCATAAAATTGATGCACTACAGAAGTGCTCATACTATACAAAGTATTATACAAAGCCAGACTCGAGGTTAACAAAACGTTTGTTTAACTTAAAACCACCTTCAAATTTTTACAGAGTATGGAAGAACTACACAGTCGATGTGTACTGCATCGAGCATCATAAGAGCGTTTGATCCAACTGTTATAAACTGATAGATTTACACCAAGACGGCTGGTACCTGCCGTTATTCAAGACTGAGGAAGGTAACAAAGTAATTATCTATGAGTGATATTTGTCTTAATTGTAACACGTGGCTATACTTATTTTTGTTATCACTCCAGAGCACAAGGTCCCTATGAAATATACAGGGTGTCCATAAAGTCTTTTAAAATTGCAAAGAGAATTTATAGATACCATATATTGTTTTGGCCATAACAGATGTATTAATTTACTTAAAAAACGACAAACCTGGTTAAAAAATATTGAGAACTGACTCCATATAATGAAATTGAAACTGTAAAAGGACTTTATGGATACCCTGTATAGTATATACAGTAAGCAGCAAACACAATTACAAACTAAAAATATAAGTTTAAATCGCAAAGGAGATTCATAATAGTTATGTCAATTTCTACATAATTTGAATACGAAGTTGGCTAGAACAATTAATTTGAGAATCTGTTCAATGCAGTTCTTAGCCTTGAATGTTTTGTCACGGTGGTCGTAAATTCTCATACTTGTAATTATACATGTTGGCACAGCACAAAAACTTCTTGCTGAACATGATTAAATTATCCTGATGCCAATTTAAATATATATTATTTATTTTCAGATCCTCTCAAAGGCATCGTGTGTTGCTCTCCCATGATGCAACTCAGATGCCCCAATATCAGCCGAGATTTGGATAATTTTATAATCGGTGTCACATCGGACTATTATTATTCAATTCAGTCTTCAAAACTCAACTGTGCCAAGTCGACAGTCAACCTAACCTGTATATGTGTCACACTTTATCGTACAAGTTCAGCAGTGTTTCCCTTGGCGGATCAACAGTGTTCCCCGTAATGGATCAGCAATGTTCCCCTCGACTGATCAACAGTGTTCCCTTGACGGATCAAATCAACAGTGTTCCTTAGACGGATCAGCAGTGTTCCCGTTGACGAAGAAACAGTGTCACCGCTGACGAAGCTACAGTGTTCCTATTGGCGGATAAATAGTGTTCCCATTGGAGAACAAAAAGTGTTCTTATTGATGAAATACTTGGACATATACTTGTGCTAACAATAGATAATGCAATACAGACCGGACCAGTCATTATAATCCAATCTGTGTGAGGGCGATGGACGAATGTTTGAAACATTGGACTGGCTATGTTTGCATTCCTGACCACAGAAATATCTAGTGTGTAACAAATTGGGGTTGCCAATGCCGAACCAGCAAGATCTGGTGCTTACAAAATATAGCAGACCTTCACATATTACAGTGGCAGTGCCTTGTTTTCAGTTGGAGACTTGTATAACGCCACATGAAAAAAGAACTTCCTGCATTTGCATATCAGGGTAACAAACTGACTGGACAATGTCGAACCGGGCTGATCCCGGCAATTTTAAACTGTACTGCGTGAATTTTTACGAGCTAACAAGAATTTCGTGCAATATTTCATTATGTTTATGTGGGTGCCGCTGCTCGATAGCAAATTTGGTTTCTCGCAGTAACCCTCGCCCTGAAATGCTTTTTAATTATTTATTACAATTTGTATATCAAGTGGGCTTTCAGTATGGTGAGAAAATATCCCGATTATTATGAGGACCGTTTCACCACGAACGCTTATGAAGCGTGTTACTGGATGGCCGTGTTTATCTTTAGTGAAATAACCATTGAGCCATTGCTTTGTGTTTCCTCTTTTTTCAAATCTTGCTGCTGCTGGCGTATGCATTGTATGCATTTCCAGATGCTTAAAGTATTTTTGCGTTCATTGTTTTATAAATTTTTGCTTTTTATTCAAATGAAACTGCTGTAGGGTTGGGGTGGGCTTCTAACGCCGAGCTGAATATAGCTAAATTAAGGATTTCTTGGGCTTTATTTGCTGAGTTCAGCTCTGCGTATGGTTTACAGAATTTTCATCTGTTTTATTTGTGAACATAAATGTTTTTAGCATTAATTTTAGTAATAAACTGAAACTAGGATTCGGTTGGAAACCGAAGACTTATCGATCGGAGGTTAGGGGATCCTCCAAAACAGTGGTCTTACTCCATAGTGACACCGTGTGTCCAATCACTAATTAATTAATAACTCGCTAATTATATGACATAATCCATCCAAAATCAACAGGCTTCTGAACCGAGCTATGATGAATGCACATGCAAATCTGCAGCAGATCCAATCTCACTTTCGTGAGATATTGCGTGCATCTAACACACAGATATACAGACGGACAAATACCTATCAACACATTTACCGATCAAGATCATTAAGTAATAAGCAAATTCTGCATATTTTCTGGTATCGAACAGGCCCATCAAAGAGCCAGATTAGTGAATTCTCTACAACCCCTGTGAATTGTGAACTCCCTAGCCCAGGTATCGGCAACCATCTGCCCGCGGGACAGATCCGGCCCGTGGAGTGAAATAATCAGGCCACAAGCAACAGTCACTCATGAATCATGTTACTGGATGGCGTGTTTATCGGTAATTTGAGCAATTGTTTTATATTTTCATTTTCCCAAATACCCTAGCGGCTGGGATTCTTGGTGTCAACCCCAAAGTATCTGATTCAGGGAGAAATTTTAATTATGGCACAGCCATTGTGTTCCTCCCAGCTACTAAGTAAAATGTGTTTTGCCTTTTTTGTTTTATAAATTTCAGCATTTCTTACATATATGAAATTGCTGTAGGGTTGAGGTGGGCTCTTTGCGCTGAACTGAACTGAGCTGAATGTTGCTGAACTGAACTGAACTGAATGTTGCTGAACTGAACTGAATGTTGCTGAACTGAACTGAATGTTGCTGGCTGAACTGAACTGAATGTTGCCAAATTAAGCTCTGCGTATGGTTTACAGCATTTTCCTATTCTTATCAGTCAACAAATAAATGTTTTTTTGGCTTTAATGTTAGTAATAAACATAGGCAAATTGTGTATATCTTTTGGTATCTGGCAGCCTTACATCGAACAGGCCCGGCCCTAACCAATGCGAGACAGATCAGAACTCCTTAGCACAGGGGTCGGCAAGTGGAGTGAAATAATCAGGCCCGCGACGCTTCACAGATTTATAGTAACAAAACTACCGTTTTACATTCTTTACGTAACAGAATTCATTGTGAGATACATGTAGACTAAATTATATTACAACCTACTTAAGTATTTAATTCACCATTATTCGTTTAATGAGCCTATAATTTATTTATAATTAGACAATTGGCAACAAAACGCAGACTAGTCGATGCTTAGTGCAAAGGGTTTAATGACGCCGAAAATATTCAAATTGAATTTTTTGAGTTGCAAAGCAATGAGGAAACAAATTTATATTCTATTCGGGAGATGTATCACTGCTTGATTTTTATGAAAATTATCTTCTTGAAGGAAATCTCTATTCAAATTTGACAAACCATGCGAATAAATTTACGCATGCGAATAATTATTTTCGGAAATGAACATTGCAAAGAACAAACTGAGAACTCGGGATTAGTATTTCCCATTTGAAAATGGTTTAATCTTAGCTTTCACCAGTGTCCCATTTAGAAAATGTTTCTCATTTAGTGATGTCGAAAGCGTATCAAGCGTGATGCAACAAAGACGGTCAAATTAAATGTCAAGTCATACGTAAATTTTTTCTTTAAGTAAGACGACTAAGTTGAGTATACGAGTTGTTGCAGTTTTTGCGCGCTGCTTAAAATTTCAACTTCTGATCTATGTGAAGAAATTGTGATTCATCGGCCATCCGTTCGGTTGGTTTTTAACTTTCTAAAATATGTGCGGCCAGCCTCGACTCGATCATTTATTTGGCGCGAAGTGGTCTTGTTTGTAATTTTGCTAAATTAATTTGTTAGCATCGCTGATTACATATGTTCTATCGAAGCTCATGTCCCCTTCCTCTTTTAAGGGGAAATTAAGGGAGTGGTAAATATTTTGCTATTAGCGATAAAACTTTTTGTAACTTATAAAAATGTGCCATGTATTTCATAGGACATCTACACTGATAAATATGCCATATTTTATATATTTAAATACTACTATACCCCCCTCGGTTAGAAATTACAGTGTGGTATCACACCAAAAAAATTAGGAGGTGCTTTTCTCACCCAAGGTGTGATAAATTAGAGATAGGCGATGCCGTTCAAATGAGGGTAGCCCCATACATATCGTCATGTCTTGTGACTTCTTTTTAAAAGGCCGTGTTTAAAGAAAAATGCGGCAAAGCTTCGTTTAAAATATATGCGTTATATCGTTTACTATTATTGAAATGGCATTTCTTCAAACTTCTGGCAATAATCAAAGTACTGCATTCTAAATACATAAACAAAAGACTGAAGGTGGTACAGGCATTAGTTTATGATTACGTAGGCCTAGCTAATTTTCTGTTTTTCTTGATGCGATGCTGCGGTGTTTTGACAGAAGAGAATGCTGCGTGATTAAAAAAAGCCGAGATTCTTTAAACCCTATTATTCAAATTTTCATACCAAACGATGCAATAGGTTTATATACATGTAAATATTGAACATATGGCGCTTAAGAAGTATGTGTACCAATATGGTGAACTTCATTCATTTTGTATTGGTATTTCGTCATGGGCTTCGTTAAGTACTGATAGTGGAAAGATATATTGCTCAATTAAAACGAGATATGGTTGGTACTTATTGTTGCTAGGCTGTTTGTCGAATGCCAACCTAAAATATCTGACGATTTGGAAGTGTGTGTACCAATATAAAGGTAACTTCGCTATATGATGTACTTATTATTTTTTTTTTCAATTTTCATTTGATTTCAACATTTTGCTGTTCACCAAACTTTTCAGCAAACTCGTTGCTTATTTGAGGTCTTTACAGAACAGTAACAATACGAGAACTTCGTGTCCATATAATTGAGCATTGCACTCTTGTTTTTTGTAGTGTCTGGTGTAATTGAAATGACAATATGTTTTACAGAGGAATAGCCACTACCGGCCCATCCACCAGTAAAAACAGTTCATTTCATTCAATTTTAAACGGAACAGTAACAATACGCGACCTTCGTTTCCACATAATTGAGCATTGCAATATTCTCTTTAGTAGTGTCGGGTGCAATTGAAATTAAAAAGAATATTTATTGCAGAGCAAATGCCTGCAATTGAGCATTGCTCTCTTCAGTCTCTTGCTTTTTTAGTGTCAGCTGGAATGAAATAATGATATTCTTCATTAGAGCAAATGTCACGAACTACCGGCTCATCCACCAATAATAACAGTTCATTCCATTCAAGTCTTTACGGAACCGTAACATACGCGTCGTGTCCATATAATTGAGAATTGCAATATCGTGTTTTGTAGTGTCGGGTGGAATTGAAATGACGATATTTTTCGCATAGAAAATGCATCTACCGGTTCATCCACCAATAATAACAGTTCATTTGTGAGCATTGCACTCTCGTTTTTTGTAGTGTCTGGTGTAACGGAAAGAACGATATTTTTCGCAGAGCAAATGCCACCACCGGTTCATCAACCAATAATAACAATTCATTTCCTGCCCACAAGTATCAGTTTCACACCAGAAATTGCAAAGCAGTCCCGATAAAATGAATAAAGAAAACTTGCAATACGTGTTCCTACGCAGCGAAAATGCGCGCCGCGTGATTTAAATTTTATTTGACATTTGCACATCTGATGCGAAACCAAAGTGTTTGTAAACCCTAAAAATTTGAATATTTTGAAAATTAAATAAAATAACGGAAAGTCATCAATTATCTGTCACTGGGTAACATTAGCAATCTTTTTTGTACACTTAATCAGATAGTGATGTGTAATTTACTATATCATGGCTCTTTCCTAGGCGCTCCAGAAGTATGTGTACCATTATGGAGGTAACTTATTTGTTCGCCTGTTTTAAAAAATCAAGTTGTGTAAAGGGACGAATTCGTAATAAAATTTAAATAAGGAAAATCAAATTCACAAATATGGAATTCACTTTCTGGCTGGCGAAAAAATAAATCTCTCTCTCTCTCCCCTTCTTAATTCGTCACCATAATTTTATATTGTTTCCGTTGCTTTTGAAACGGCGCTCCCGTAGTATTCGTACCAAATGGCGCACAACCTGCCAACTCTGACCTGGTACACATACTATGTTCAGGTTGTGCGCCATCTTGGTACAAATACTACAAGATCACCATTGAAACAAGAAACGCTTGTAACTAAAATTTATGGATGAATTTCTTTACTCCTTAGTGCCACGTTTCTCAAACGGGGCGGATTTCAAGGCAGGGGTTTGGCCGTTCTTGATGGGGAATTTTGCTTGGTATTTGCTGTAGTATCACTGATTTTCCTTAGTTCTTTATTATATATATATTCACAAATAAGAAAATACTCAAACTGTACAAGTACGATAGTGCAATTTGCACATAACAGTAGCTAAGGATCTAATAAACATTGAATGATAAAGGAATTTTTAGGAGGAATAAGAAATTTCAAAATTAGAGAAAGATGGAATTTTACAAAAAAGGATGGAAGCCACTGCCACCGTGAGTCTGCTCGACCATATTCCTTTTAAATTCCATATATAGGGTGTCCATGAAGTCTTAAAAAATTTGAAAATTGCAAGGGAAATTTATCGATACCATAATATATATGATATTGTTTGGCCCTCACAGATGTATTAAATGAGGTAAAAATACTAAAACAAATTCTGATTAAAAAACAACAAACCTGGTTAAAATATATTGACAACTGACTTCATAACAAAAATGAAATTATAATTGTATGAACACCCTGTATATATGCATTATATAGTCACAATTGCAGCTGCGGCGGATAATACTGCAAAAATGATTGACAGGTTATTTGCAAAATTTTCACAGGATCTGAGTTATGTTTTGTCACAACCACCCACATGTCAGTGTATAGCACAGATATGTTTTTCTTTTCTCTCCCACCACCATTGCGACATCGTGATGCTCTTATATTATTACAGTTTTATTACAAATTTTCATGCAATACAACGGAAGCGGAAATAATAGACGGCCTATGAAAAGGCCAGTTTTGTTTGATGAAATCATAACTAAGATACCGCGTCGTCGTGCTCGCTGCCGAATAGACTCGGGGAAACGTCCCTCGTACTGCAACCGAACCGACACCAGAGTTTACTTTCAACGTTTGGTTACAAAAATAAATACTCCGGCTCTTGATCCTGGTTTTAAGAAATCGACTCCGTCACCTTCGACTCCCGCGTAACAAAAATTTCAATACAATATATCTGGCAATTTTATTTTAGTTTCAATTGGAAAAATCAAAATTTACGGCTACGCGATTTTTGAAAAAACGGTTCCAATACTCAGGATTCCATGTTTGCTTCACAGACTAGCACAGCGGTTCGTAAACTTTTTGTTCGTGCGTGCCACCGGCAACGGGTCTGCAATTTAATTCCAATGTAAAGTAATTTATGATTTGATAGCTTACAAAAGATTTTATAGATTTGGTTTAAATACCATACTTTGTTTTAGTATATTTACTACTCATTGTTAAGCTGTTGTAAACTACGAAATCACTCAAAATGAAGATATTCTTGACTGCATGCTTGTGCTTCATGTTCGTCGCGAGAGGTTCGTATTTCAGCGGTTTTTTAAACTTGTTTTCTTGGCTTTAAATAAAAAATTATGGTACTCCCGTAGTGTGTGTACCAGGTTAGGAATAGGCCATAGTTTTATTAGGCTTTTACGTATTTTAGTTCTATTACGAGTCCGAAGTGAATATCGAAGTGAATTTTTTGTAATCTAAAAACCACTCGTTGAATTATTGTTATTTATTTTATCACTTATAATTCAGGTTACGCGATTCAATGCTACACTTGTATTAACTGTCGCGATACCAAAAATCTAGTTGCTTCTCAACTCGTGAACTGCTCTAGCTCATTCATGACGTGTCAAAAGACTTCCATAAACGGTGAGTGCTTTATACACCATACACATTGCTTTAGAACGTTACTGCATAGATCAGTGGTTTTAAACAATTTCATATTCAAATGCTGGACATTTTCGAATACCTGGTGATTACAGAATCGAATCGAATAATATTTTCGAATCGATACTCGAATATATCGAGTGTTCTATTGCAATGGATCCTTCAGACACATAATTTAGTGACGTATTCGATTACTCAGACAGTTCGCCGAGTGTCCACACACATTGATAAACATGTTTCATTAATAAATCTCTTGGAAAAAAGAGTCGCATTATTTTGCATTTTGAAAATATGACGGGAGTCACCTCGATCTTTTTCGAACAAAAAAACAAGATGGCGAAATTTCTATTTAAACCGATTCCAATAATGTATTGTTCGATCGATTCGAAATGCCCATCTCCAGTTTAATTTGAATAAAATTTTTAGACGTTGTTACACGAACTTGTGGAGTCTCAACTACTACCGGATGCAATAAAGTCACTCTTGGTACTATAACCACGGAAACTTGCAGCTGCAAAGGGGGTGAGTCATTGTATCATTTTTTATACTTTTATACGCATTTCTCTCCACACAAGGCTCGGTACTCCCGTAGTATGTGTACAAGGTTAGGGTTAGGCCATAATTTTATTCCGATTTTCCTCATTTTAGTTCTATTACGAGTTCGGGACTGTCTGTGTTAGCCGAGTGAATATACCCCCTGCCCATAGGTGTCAGTCCTTCTACACCAGGGGTCGGCAACCTTTTGTCGCTCGCGGACCAAATTTAAGGGTTGCAAGTCATTGGCGGGCGCACATATTTTTAGAAAGTGGAAAACCGAACGAATGATATTTTTTATAATAAAAATCAAGCAGTGATAACATCTCTCGAATAGAATATAGATTTATTTCCTCATTGCAATGCCTCTCTAAAAATTCCATCTGAATATTTTCAGCGTCATTGAACCCTTTGCACTTAGCATCAACTTTTCCGCGTTTTGATGCCATTTGTCTAATTATAATTAAACTATAGGCTCATCAAACGAGTAATTGTGAATTTGATACTTGTTAGATTATATTATAATTTAGTCTACACTTGTCTCACACTAAATTCTGTTACGTAAAGAATCAAAACAAATATTTTGTAGGTATAATTCAGTGAAGCGTCGCGGGCCGGATTATATTACTTCGCGGGCCCTGGCTGTAGGTTGCCGACCCCTGCTTTCTACAATTAGTTACTTCCATATTGGTACACACACTTCTGAAGCGATGTATAATGCGGTTCAACTCTCTTTATTCAAACAAACGAAAATAAGTCGATATTTTAAAAACAAAAGTGTCATCACGTTTGTTAATTTTTTTCAAATTTATTCAGATAAATGCAACGGAGCTGGAACCGTGAAATCGAGCATCATAATTGGATCCGTTATCAGCCTCCTTGTTGCTAAATTTCTTCTTTAGACAAGAAATAACAAAATTAAATTTAAGTCGATTAAAGTATTGCATATGAATTACATTATAGAATATATAACAAACTTTTTACTTTTTTTTCGAACAAAGATTAAGATACCCACTCATGCTGCATATTCAAACGATTCTACTTTTCGCAAGAATCATTGATCTTAGTTGGCATATAGTCTACTCCAGGGATGGACAAATTATGGCCCGCGGGCTCCCCAAGTATTTTGTGCGGTTCCCTGCTCGACAAAAGTTGTAAAAATTTCTTCCACTTACATAAAAATTTAGTTATCTTTTATTGATTTAAATTATCTAAACTATGAATTTTAAAATGATATTCATGTTTTTTCGTCACCGGTTTAGCAATATCAGTCACCATTAAATTTGACACTATCATAGCGAATGGGAATAGTGATGTGACGTCACAGTCAATTTTTCAAAAAAAAATTTAAAAACTCGAAATTCGTTGTAACGCTAAGTTATAATAAACACTATGTGACGAGCACCATTTAGTGGAGCTTTGGCAACAAAACTGAAGACGTTTGTCACTCGCTGTTGTTGAGTTATTGTATTATCAAGCTTGGTTATACATGAATTATAGATTAATTGAACGTATACTTGTCTTTTACAAACTCCAATACAGGAAGCGTTGCGTCTCATGTTCGCCATTTTATTTTAAAAGAAAAGTATTGCAATGAGTCCGGATATTGCACCGGATATGTTTTTGATATCCCGATTGTTCCTAAGTGTTTCTTTGTGAAACTAGAAATTTAACTTTGCGTCCGGATATTTGGAGTATCCGGTTTCATTATTTAAATTGTTTGTTTCATTTTTTCTCATTTTGTGTAAACAATATATTGAGCAAAAATGCACTATTTATGACGTCATATTCTATGACTGACGTATTTTATTTCATTTTTGAATAAATTGTTCTCAATATTCAAAGTGTTATGGTTTGAAATTTGGGAAACAGGAAATAATAAATTGGTGATTTGCTTATGAGATTGTATTCATATATTGCCTTTGCCATTACTCCCGTGGTATGCGTACCCGGTTAAGGTTAGGTTATAATTTTATTCCGATTTTCCTAATTTTTGTTCTATCACGAGTTAGGGTCTGTGTTAGCCGAGTGAATATACCATACCCCCTTCCCATAGGTTTCAGTCCCTTTACACAACTTGATGTAAAGTAGGCGAACAAAACTAGTTATCTCCATATTGGTACACACACTTCTGAGCCTCCATTGCCAGATTAAAAAATGCTTCCAGCTTTACAATACAAAGCAATAACTTATTTTTTTTGAGTCGCAAGTATTTGAACTTCTAGAATGTATTGCACTGTTTATCTATTCTTGGAACTATTGTGGCCCGCGCTAGGGTTAAGTCATCAATTTATTCCAATTTTTCCTATTTTATTTTTATTACGATTTCGTGGACTAGTCAGGTGACTCCCGTAGTATTTGTACCTGAAATTATGGCCTAACCCTTACCTGGAACACGTACTACGTTCAGGTGTCCGCCATCTTGGTACGCATACTTCAGGAGCGCCAAATATTGTTATTATCGCTAAGAGGTAAAAGACAAAATTTGGGTTCAATGGGATTCGTTTTTTCACTTTGAAGTTTTGTGGGATGTGATGACGTCATCAAAATTAAATTAATCGCGTGACGGTTGCGCAATCGCTATCAGTGATATGGTGGTCAGTCGAAGTTGGAAAGATTACGATATCGTTACTGTGAAAGATTTGATGCCCGGTACTACTTTTTTATCCTTCGTGTCCATATATTCGAGCATTGCTGTCAACGCTTCGAATAAAATTATTTTTGCTTCAGTCAATCGGAAATAAAAAAGGGGTGCTCCAGAAGTATGCGCCCCAAGATGTCTCACAACCTGCACCCTAACCGGTACACACATACTATGTTCAGGTTGTGCGCCATCTTGGTGCGCATACTTCTGGAGGTCTAAAAAAGGAGCCTCTTGCTTTATGAATTGCATTTAAATTTCATTTTTGCAAACATAATAAATTAAAAGCAATAAAATTTGCATAATTTTCAACGAATACTAGATGAGGAATAGTTTGCTCTTAAATTTTATTTCGAGTGCTCAGCAACTATCTTTGGAAAATCTACAGTGTAGAGTTTAACTTTGTCTGCGTGTAGGTTCTGGTCAGCTTTCGGTTCATCATCTAACACTAGGTGACGTTTGGAAACAGGATCAAATACAGGCCATTCAACGGAAACATCAGATCCCTTGTTTGGATTTCTAGAAAATAAAATAAATTTTATCAGTCAATAAGAAGTTGGTATAAATGATAAACATCAGGTCACTTCATTGATTTATTTTCTGGTACTCTCTTAGTATGTGTACCAGGTTAGATTATAATTTTTTTCCGATTTTTCTTATTTTAGTTCTATTACGAGTTCGGGGACAGTCTGTGTTAGCCAAGTGAATATAACCCCTGCTCATAGGTTTCAGTCCCTTCACACAACTTGATGTAAAATAGGCGAACGAAATTAGTTACCTCTATATTGGTACATAAACGTCTGGAGCGCCTCTTATCCTACAGCAATCAATCTTCACTTGGCTCTCACCCAGTACGCTACCCAGCTTTTCATTTTATGGGGTGTTTCTAATTTGGGAGGAACAGGGAGGTAGATTTTTTTATTAGCGATAATATTGCCAACAAAATGTGTTGTGTATTTGATTGACCATTTGCTGAATATTTGAATTTGCAAGCAAATTATCCAAATGTATCTTGGCACTAAAAAGGCCGAGACCACTGTATTAGACAACTCTTTAAGAACCCTTTAAAAATTGTGCTTTGTTTGCTACTCACCCTGTTTTTGCAAAATTTGTAAAATATTTCATCGCCAAGCGGCTGAATTCAGCATCCTTTTCTGTAAACCAGGCACCACCTGGGAGTTCGCCTTTTACGAACGGGACACCCCATATATAATAAGGAATGTCACCGTGATCGCATTTAACAAAATCCAACTTGTTTTTGATTCCTGGCCCGTTCGATTCCGAATGGTTGAATTCAATTGGTTTTGTGATGTAGTAAAAGTAAGTTGGACACTGCATAGCTAAAATGAAATTTATTTTAAGAAAAACATTTCCCATTCATAAATTAATATTCATGCGAAGGAAAAGGTGTTTTTCAACGCCCAATAATTCTTCCTATAATTTACAACTGTGGTAAAAGTTTGCTTAACAAAATAATAATAAAAACGAGAATATTGGTCAGAGACCGAAGACTTATCGATCGAAAGTTAGTGAATCCCCTAAAACAGCGCTCTTACTCCATAGTGGCACCTTGTGTCCCATCACTAATTAATTAATAACTCGCTAATTATACGACATAATTCATCCAAAATATATGATGAATGCACATGCAAAATCTGGAGCAGATTCAATCTCGCTTTCGTGAGATATCGCGCGCATCTAACAGACAGACAGACATACAGACAAATACCTATCAACATACTTACCGATTAAAATCGATAAGTAATGATGCTTATTTTCAGAGTGTTCTTGGGAGTTGGAGTTGACAAACTGGCTTACATGTTCACAACCACCATTTTGATTCAAACTAATAAACTACTTTGAGCCTAGTCAATCGCAAGCTTTTTTGGAACCAATTTTTAAATTTTAGCAACTATATCAAACAACCATCCCAGTTAGTTGCAATTTGCAATAGAGTTCTCAATCCAGCGATACTTTAATTTTGAATTTTATTTTGACCTAGGAATAAATGTTGAAAATTCAAACACCACATTTTAACATGTTTATCAGGCCATTGTCCGCCTGCAATTTTGATTTAAAAAAGTTATCACAGACACAGAAAAAACAGAACAATGAGCCATATTTCTATTAAAAGCAGTTGTTTTCAAACTTTTAATGTCGCGCCTCCTTGTTAAAATTAGTCAAGTCTCGCGCCCCACCTCTAAAATAACTAGCTAACAATAAGCTACAAATAACAGATAGTAAGGCCAAAGTATGTTTTTTTCAAAAAACACTTTAAAAATACGTGGATGGAATCGCAATCTCTAAACAATAAAGAAATGTGAATATCCAAAATAGGCTGACAGGATCAATTTTGACAAATATTTTTACTTTCAATTTGCTTCATGTCCCCCCAAAAAAATGGTCGTCGCCCCTCCTTGTGGGGTGCGCCCCACCGTTTGAAAACCACTTACTTATTTAAAGTATGATAGTTTTTTCATACCAGTAACTTCGTGTGTAGGGCCTTATTCGCAGTGAAAGGCACGTGAAAATAATTGTTTACCTGAATGTGCTGAGGCCGATACAATCGCTGGAACAACAAAAATCGAATCACCCGCCATTTCTGCGTATACTCTACTGTACTTGTATTTGTCGTTGTCGGCCGCTACATCAGAATATGCAGCCATGAGTCGATCCACAACTTTATCACATGCAGTATTCTGAAACAAATAAGAAGTGGATAACAAAATATAATTGGTGATATGAAAACTGTAGGATTGGGAAAAGCTACTCAACGCAAGCTCATTCGCACTCACTCACAAGCAAAGTAGGTGATCACTGTGCGAAGATCGAAGAACTTTTGAAGTGCCAAGACCGGTGGACACTGCAAAGCACGATGTCGGTAAATTTAGTGTTAGTGCTGATATGGGCAAAGTACGACCCGCGGGCCAAATCCGACCCGTTAGGTAATTCAACTGACCCGCCTGATGCTGCCACAACCAAACTAAAACCATATTTTGAAGTTTTAGCTGAAGATCAGCGCAAGGAATTTGTTGAGATTGCGATTTTGTTTTGGCAGGAGGCAGATATTTTTCCGCTTTTGCATTTGAGACATTCTAAATATTGTTCATAAAATGTATTTTCTTTGAACCACGCGTTTCCGGCGTTTCGTACCGAACAAAGATTTATGCAAGATTTTACTGTTTTCCAACGATTTGTAAATAACTGCTATTCATATGAAAGAACCGGTACTTTTCCCCAGTTCAGCTTAGCCCACCTAATTCAATACACAGTGGGTGAGAGAATTTTATATTTGAATAAATTACCAAAAAACATAAATTTTGAAACTTGACTCATTTTTACCGGATGTCTCAATTTAAAAGCTTCCTCAAATACTGCTTTGACTTCTTCTTTGCTACTTCCTTCCATATAGCGCGGGGGCAGTACAAAAGCTAAAATTCCGGCACATTCAGAGTCACAAACCCCCGTTAAAAAAGGTATTTTGTGGCGCTGTCCAGTACTTGAAATGTTTTCTGGTGTATCCGTTATAACGTGCCCATCAACAATTGGTTGGAATGCATATGGGCCCTGGAAATTAAAATACTTCAGTTTAGAAATACAAGGGTGTCCATAAAGTCTCTTTACAATTTCAATTTTGTTATAAAGTCAATTTTTTATTTTTAATTAGAAATTGTTCGAATATTTTTACTTCATTTTAATACATCTGTGAGGACCGAAACAATATTATGATATCGATAAATTCCCTTTGCAATTTTAAAATTTTTTAAGACTTTATGGGAACCCTATTCTGGTTCGCCACTGTCTACTTATGGTATTCCATCTTGGGTGAGGTGGTCGGAGTCAGTTTTTTTACCTACAATTTCAGCATTGTCAAGTCGTAATATCGCGCCAACTAAATCTCATAACAGACAAGTTTCTGTCCGATAATTTGACTAATACATAAGTTGAATGAAATTAAAAGTTCTATTTTCGTGCAACAATTCTAGCAATTTTGACATGACTTGTTTCAAGTATGGTGGCCGCTTGTAGCCTTAACATCAGTACTTTGGTACTTTTTTAGTTTTAGTTTGCTTTGGGAAAACTTGTGTGAAAAGAATGATAAAAAATGTTTGAAACTAAGCATCATTACAAACGAAATTCAGATCATATGAAGATATTCCCCTCAAAGCATACCCAACGCGATTATCATATTGGATCATATGCATATCCCCATCCGCCTCTCAAATGGAGAAGAACCCAAAATCATGTTTTTGTTTGCTCATACTTACGTAAAATTTCTTCTGTACTTCGATTAAAACATCTACTGGAACCTCTTGGAGTTTTTCCAATATAGCGTCGGGCTCGCTGGCATTAATGTTAAGTGCTTTAAGCAAGACTTCTCTTGTGGCCTCGCCTCCTCCGAAGACAGCTGATTAAGATTAAAATATTTAGTTTTTAGTTGAAATTAATCGAAAAAAACAACTTTAAAAGCAGTCTCATATTCATAAAACAAGTGATGAGATTCAAAATTTGAATTATAGGTTTTCTTTTTTGTATCGAACTCACTAATAACAAGTTATCTCATTTCAGAAAATAGGGCAGGAATGGGTTCGCTGAATGTTACTCATCTCAAGAAAGGGTTCGCGAACCTGTAGGAACCCTTGAATCACACCTCTGCATACAAATAGTGTTGTTATCGCGGAATTTCGGGATTTTCGATTTTTTTTCCCAATGGGAATAGGAATTGAACACTGAACACTCGCACCTTTACGGACGAGGGGTCGTTGTTCTTTATGGGATTAAGATCGTCTTATCGAATATATATTCTCACTAGAATAAATATGAAAAGTCCTTCACCTTCAATTCATGCACACATAACATCAAAGCAGAGCAAAAAACGCACTTTGTGTAAAGACACACAAAAACAGATTATGTGCTGGCTCAAATCACGGACTTTTATGTAAAAGTGGAAAATTCAAGATTTTTCCTGCTATAATTCTTGTTGGTTGACTCCCAAGCCCACATCTCACCAAGGACGTAAAAAATTAGGTAATTTATTTCCCAAATTAGAAGGATTCGGTCTATACTAAATTATATTAGAACCCTAGCTAATAGGGCATTCCCGAAGTATATGAACCAAGATGGCGGACACCGGATCGTAGTGTGTGTACCAGGTTAGGGTTAGGCCATAATTTCAGGTACAAATACTACAAGAGTCACTTGGCACGTCCCCGAAGTCGTAATAGAACTAAAATGAGGAAAATTGGTATAAAATTATGGCCTAACCCTAGCCTGGTAAACATGCTACGTTCCGGTGTCCGCCATATTGGTTCACATACTTCGGGAGTACCGATGATAAAATAGAGGATTTTAGTCTATTGACACTTTTTGAGAGAGCTCTGCTTGTAAAAGAAAATTCCCTATATTTATAAAGTATTACTTGGAGCAAGAGGGGATCCGCTCATTGATATCGCTTTGTGAATCAGATCACGGGACAGTGGTGACATCATCAGCAATTCCGTCATCACTCCTCCGGCACTTTCACCAAATATTGTGACGTTGCTGGGATCGCCACCAAAAGATTCTATATTGTCTCGGACCCATCTGTTGCAGAAGATATATTGAGGATTCATGAAAATACTAGCGTAGCAAAAAATACCAAAATTTCGTAAATTTTACAAAATTGTCCGAGAAAGGGTCATGTAACGCCACGTTTCAGTATTAGGTATTCTGTTTTTCAGAAAAAAAAAACGAGAACACAATATGCGCAATTTTTAAATTTTTGATGATGTTACCACACCTTTCGGCGACAACAATAATCCTTAACCACTGAAAATTTCAAAGTAATTGGTCGAGTAGTTTTTGTACAGCAACAACAACAAGAAAAAGAAGAATACTAATAATAATAACAACAACAACATGATAACAAAAAGATTCATAGGCCTACTTCATGCCCACAAGCGTGTTTTTAAAACGTGACTCTTTAGCGCCATTACCGAACAATTTGAAAAAGTAAAATTATACAATAAATTAAAGCGTATTCTTACTCCAAAGCAAGAATAATATCTCTAAGAGCGTTGTTTCCTGGTACTTTGCTGTTTTTTCCAAGCGATAAAAATCCTAATGCGTTTGCTCTGTAGTTCGGTGATACGGTGACCACGTTATTCATTCCTGATAACGCAACACCGTCATATATTCCTGCCATACCTCGCATGTAGCCACCTCCTACTATCCATACCATAACCTAAAACAACAATTATATGTTTATATTTTGATATATATCCCGTTTCTGTGAGTTTATATTTCAATCATCTCTATTGCGCGAGTGCGACCTCTAAGTGACGTCATTTTTGAATGGCGTAGTTACATGGGGATCCAAAACGAAATATACAAAAATTAATAGACTACGACCGCTAAAAGTACTCGTAATACTAAACTTCACCAATCTGCCGTTTATGCTTGTCTGGACCTTGGTCTGAGCAAATACGTAAGACTCTTTTTAACAAGTGGGATTCACAAAAAGTGGCAATTTATTGATGGCCTGAATATTTCCAAAAAAACCCAAACAAAGAACGCAGACTGGCGGACGTCAATAACAAAATAAAAAATTGTTTTACTGTAAACTGTAAAGTAAAAACTGTAAAGCTGACACAACGTTTCTGTTCCGGGGAGTAATTCTTCTTCTTTTTATTTGGGGCAATAAAAAGTCACACATAATACATACCTTCCAAGTGTTTGAGATTCGATTCGGAAAAATATTTGATTCAATTCGGAAATCATCAGATTTTCGAAGTATTGACTCGCGACTTTGGGTTTATAGTTTTCTAACCAGGACTACTATTATATAACAAGTAATGCTTACTTACCGCCAGTTTTGATGATTTTTCCACTGATGGTGTAAAAACATTCAGTCGAAGGCAATCTTCTGATTGTCTTTCAGTTGGCGCACCCAGGGTATCTTTCATTGGAAGATAATCCGCGTACATGTGACCTATCTCGTTGTCTTGTGGTGGATGATGGGTAGGCTTCGTGGCGTCTAATATTCCGTCCCATGGTTCGGATCTGTAACATAACAGCCATGTTAAGTAGGGAATTTGCACTGTCACCCCAAACAAGGCGCTTTATAAGCGGCAGTGGCGTATCTGCGTTTGAAAATGCGCCTCCTTGATTGTCGGTTGACAATGTTTATGAACAGCTTTTGTGGAAATTAGATACTTCTACGTTATTATTGAAATAAAAAAATACAGCTTGTAATTATTTATAACTTGAAATAATTTTATCAAAACATTTTACAACCAAAACTTTTCACCGTTTTGCGTTCCTATCCAAACGACACCATGGCTGCCACGCCCTCGATACGCCACTAATAAACGGTCGCTGATAACCTCTGTTCAATAGTTAGTTTAATTGTATTAGATATTGTTTGTAAATATATATGAAAGAAAATCTAGTATTAGCTAAACAAAATGATATTTTAAATGTAGCAAGTTTAATAATAGTGGCAAACCGGACCTCCTGAAATATGCGCACCAAGATGGCGCACAACCTGAACTCAGATTGTGTACCAGGTTAGGGTTCAGGTTGTGCGACATCTTGGTGCGCATATTTCAGGAGTACCGGCAAACCTATTCCAAGGTATTTGATTATATTTAAACAATGTACATATGACAATATAGACTTTTGGATTCGAATGCGAACTTGTGGAACTTCTGACCTGCATTGATGGAACCCTGCAATATGGATATAACTAATAATTTCCCCCATCATCGCTGTATGGTAGGTTGTAAGTCACAAACCTAAAGATCCATTATAGATGTAGGACAATCACTAAGTAGAGAGGGTGTCTTCGTTTACTTATGAGATCAACGGTTAGCGCATGGTGCTAAGCCTAAGCTACAGGTTTGCCATCGCAACTCTGGTTACCCTGCGCGGGCTTACGGGGCAATTAGAACTACGTGATGGATAATTATGTACTAGCTAGAGGATTGCTGTATTTATCGCCTTCGTATGGTGCAGGGGCGTAGCGAGAAATTTTCAAAGAGGGGGGGTTCTGATTTTTTTTTGCTTAGTTAGATTGAAACAGCTAGCGGGTCGGATCGAACGCTGGAATACGTGTGTTTTTAGTAGTCCTGGGGTCTAAAAAACATTTCAAGATACGGAAAATTGCTGAAATTGCGACCCGCAAAACCACCCCCCTAGCTACGCCACTGGTAGGGTGGGTCACTTATATTCAATCCTAATTATCAGTTCGAAGCTTGGCCATTGGCGCTTTCAGATGATAAACAAATGTCAACTGTAAATACCTTGAACAAATAAAATAGTTTTTATGCATAGCGAGAGAGAAATGAAGTGTTTCAAAATATGCAACGAAAGCAATTTATCAAAAAAGTTTGGAAATCACCTACTTTTCCGGAGCTAGAAATCTTCTTTTCCCTGTTGGGGGTTTCCCGAATGGTATATTTAGATAATTGTAAACCGGAACTGCTGAAGGATCGTCTGCCTGGCTCATGAATCCTTTGAGTTTACCGTCCTTTATTTTAAGCGTTGGGCAATCTTGCGACATTTCGAAATTGTATTTAAACAGATAACTGTAAACACTGTAAATATTAGGATAAGCGACACTATGTGCCGCTACTGATCAGAGACTTAACCTTTATTATCAAGCTAAAAGAAATTCAGCGGAATGTACAATCAACAAAAATAATCATGTCGACCAATGAAGTTAATTAAAGGTGTATATAGCTACTAACTAATAAACTGTATATATATATAAGCCTCATACTATTGATTATTTTTATATTTTAAATAAAATCTCAAAACGGCCTAGGACTGAATTCATAGCGTTATACAAATGGGCTTCTGCGTGTATTCCTTGCTGAGATGAATTACTATGAGCAGAAAGTAACGTCACCATTACGACGCTAACTTGCACCTTTTGCCTCGAACAAGGCCAGATACAAGTAGAAACTGATATCTAACGATACCTTGAAGAATCTCTTCACAGATTTAGTTTGCTGTCGAAGTTATCCAATCTATACAAGCGCGTATTTTCATCTATCTTGCTTGGTTCTTTTTAAGGAGGAATTGATAGTACGCGAAAAATTTTGGGCTAACAGTGAATCGGCTCAGGAATACAGCAAAATAGTGTTGAAAAGGGAATACTAATTTGTGTCTCATGCAAATGCCGCAAAATCACAGTGCACAACATATGTTAAAAGTTGTTGGGCCCCCGATGACGTCAGCCTTCTTTTTTAATTCAGACACATTTCATGGTAAGTCGGAAATTTATTTTTATTTCTTTTACTTACTTATTGAAATATACATAGAGTAGCCCTGCGTCTCGATTTAATAGTAACAACGCGGAATTGCTGAAATTATCTGACGCACGACACGCAAACCTTATGTAGTGGACGACGTCAGTTTCATTTTTGAATTTGGACGCAAAAGCATGGTAAGTCTCGCCGGAACGTATGTTTGATCTCACTAAATTACTTATTGAAATATACAGAATGTAGCACTACGTCTCGATTTAATAGTAACAACGCGGAATTGCTGAAATCATCTGACGCACGACACGCAAGCTTTACGTAGCGGACGACGTCACATTCATTTTTGAATTTGGACGCAAAAGCATGGTAAGTCTCGCCGGAACGTAACTTTGATCACACTGAATTACTTATTGAAATATACAGAATGTATAACAACGCGGAATTGCTGAAATCATCCGACGCACGACACGCGCACTTCACGTAGCGGACGGCGTCAGTTTCATTTTTGAATTTGGACGCAAAAGCATGGTTAGTCTCGCCGAAACGTAATTTTTATTTAACCCAATTACTTGTTGAAATATACTTACAGTACAACCTAGATAGCTTGGTATAGTTAGGAACTAACGTAGTCTTTTCATATCTAGATTATTTTAATCATGAGCTTATTAGCTTACTGTGGGATCCCATGTAGAAAGCCACTGCCACTAATGCAAAAAGGTGACACCGTCTACGTTTCAAGTACGTGACGTTAGGGTGGTGTAGCGGCGTAGCGCACGAAATTTCGTGAATTAAATATTTTTGACAAAATATTAGCTGACATCACTGAATTCCTATTCTTTATAGTAAGGATTTTACAAAACTGTAGCGCCGCACAGGCTAAGGCTAGACTCAACATTCTGCTAGCATTGTTAATGACAATATTCTGCAAACTCGAAGCTATATCCTAACTACAAATGCAGCAACACTGTGCTTATACATGCTATCCATTGCAACGACAATTTCTTAATTTAGCATACCAATATTTAGATACCTAATCGTTTTTGAATAACTTTCTGCATCGACCTACAGTTCAAACATTTCTACGCCTACTATGGTCGTCGTGTTAGGCAGTGTAGGCTAACAGTAGACTTTTCGCAAACATTTTAGCAGTCTCTGATAAAATCATGCTTTTACCTGTTTAATCATTCACTATGATCAAAGCTCGTCTTGTGCCGTTACTTGCGACATAAGTAAACAAAGCCCGCAAAAATCTAGATAGACAATTCGTGCCAAAGGTAACGAACTAAGTTTGTTCGCCTACTTTATACATCAAGTTATATAAAGGGACTGGACACTATTGGCAGGGGGTATAACCACTTGGTTAACACAGATAGTCTCGAACTCGTAATAGAACTAAAATATAGAAAATTGGAATAAAATCATGGTACAACCTAGTACACATACTACCTGAGCGTCGTATTTTGAATAGCCGTCTGGATCGGTCAGATTGGTTTCAGTCACGTGACAGCTGACCAATCAGGAGTTCCCAATATTTTTCGTTAAATTCTTCACTTCGCGTATTTGACAACTCTTTAATACTCCATCACTACTCATAAAAGTACTATATTTTTTAAAATAATTATTAAACCCCCAATAAATAATAAAATTAATGAAATGTTTTTGGAAATAGAGGACTGCAAGCAACCCTAGGTACTGATTTTTTTCACTGTAGCAACCCCCAAAACAACAATAATTAGGCAAAAAGTAATTAAAGAGCCATAATGCGCATTGTCAATAAAGGTTCAGATTGTTTATTTGGCGCTCCCAAAGTATGTGTAACAAAATGGCGCACATCCTGAACCCTAACCGGGTACACATACTATATTCAGGTTGTGCGCCATCTTGGTACACATACTCCGGAAGCTCCGTTTATTCTTTGGCGAGTTCGCTTAAACTGAAGCTATGCGTTTTTCGATTTTTGTAGAGATTCATTTAAAACACGACTAGTATTACTTTCATTTTTATTATAAAATATGACGCGAAACTTACTTTTTACTCCTAACAAAGCTTACTCCTAACAAAACCCTAGCTAAGCTCCAATTCAAATTTGAACAAAAAACTTTTTTTAAAAAACCGTTTTACTGGTTCATCATATATACCTTACTACAGTAATGGATCTCAATCTAAAACAGGGTCCCCAGAAAATTCTGAAAGTCACAGTGGGTCGCTTTTTTACAAAATCCCAAATATTACTGATTATATTTCGTTGGAATTTTTGGAGCTCCCGAAGTATGTGCACCAAGATGGCGCACAACCTGAATCCTAACCTGGTACACATAATATGCTCAGACTGTGCGCCATCTTGGTGCATAGGAAAACCGAATTTTCTTTGTTAATTTTTTAATTGATACTGATGAGCTGCTCAATATGTATGTGGAAAGCATCGTGACTCAAAAACATGGAGGCATCATTGTGCTAAGTGCAGTCATGCCACGAAAGCTCCCGACATGCGTAGCTTTCTTACTTTGTGATAATTTCTGGGAAAATTGAAAATTATGTAAAAACGATAGTTTTGTATTAGTTATGTTGTAATGTTTCGACCTTGAAAGCACTACATGCCTATACTTGAGTCATGGGATATTACAAAATTTATTTTTGAAAAAAATTTTGGTTTGCTTGAAAAAGAGGTTCGAACCACTGCTCTACCCAATTCATAACAAAAAAAGATGTATGTAGTGGGCGATTCATGAGGGACCCATAATCAGATATATTTTCTGTTATTTATGATTTATCACATTTTTCGGAACTCCAGAAGTGTGTGTACCAATATGGAGGTAACTAATTTTGTTCGCCAATTTAACATCAAGTTGTGTAAAGGGACTGAAACCTATGGGCAGGGGTAATATTCACTTTGCTAACACAGACAGTCCCCGAACTCGAAACCCATTTTTCAATACATTGTTTTCAATATTGAAAATGTTTTGGTTTGAAATTTCAGTAAGAGTGGTAAAAACATAAGATATGAGTCTGAAATGTGTTTATTGAAATATATTCAAAATAAAACCATTGGATGAGAAATATTTGGATTTGATGAAACTTTTACAGCCCCGACAAGCGCAGGTATTTTGTGCAGCGCAATCTTAAGTAATATACGACGATGTAAATGATCATAATATTATATATTACCGTTAAAGTGCTATTTTGATATCACATTAATGATTCGTTGATCACCTGATTCAATGTTATGTGTTGTGAGTATACAAAAATATAGTTTAAAAAAATTGTTGTAAAACGCTAAAGTTGTAGAATGCACGAATTCGTCGTGTTGTGACGACTACTGAGAATGCGAACGCATTTACACTGTTTGCATACCTTAGCATTAATTTTATCAAAAGAAATTTTATTCGTATTGAAGTTTTTTTTTTTTTATGAGATATTTTGCATTTACGATCTGATAAAACATTACAAGCAGTCTGACACAAATTTATTGATTTTTTTCAACAGTATTAAGCGGAAGAATGAATCAGAATAAAAACTATATACTGTAGAGGTATGTTGTTTTTTACAATTATTTTAGGCGGTGCCTTGCTAGCGAGAACGAAGAAGCAGCTATTTTTGGTGTTGATACTTTATTCGCAACGTTAACTTCGTTGTTTTAATTCACAAATTCAATCGGAATGAATTTGTTATTGATTGCTTGTTTTTGTTTGATGGTTGCTTATACAGGTATGTTAATAAACATTGTTACTTGTACTGTTTCTTGTAGCATCGAG